>CM060924.1:497052552-501852552 GCA_030737875.1 Allium sativum | reverse complement strand
GCAATCCAGACTTTCCTTGACTGGGAAGTTTGGGTCGTTTCATTTATAGTATTTTAAGGTATACTTGAACGGATTGGCTTTTGAAGTGTACCCTTGATTGTGTAAGGATAATGGCAAGTGTAAGAAAGCATTTGAAATTTTTTGTCAAGATTTGGTGTAATAGGACCAACCATATGAGAGAAAGCCTTCTGTATTCCCAAAATTCATTCCAAAAATGTCTACATGAGATACCAATTGTAAAGGAATTTTTAGATATTTTCGAGGAAGTAAAATGTTAAACCGCATACAGGGAAATTGAGTTTTGTGTCGACTTAATTCCTGATGCGAGGCCATTTTATTGTTCTTCTAGAAGATAGATTACAAGGTGGATAAAGAGTGAATAAATAAAATCAATGAATTATTAAAAAAAGGATTAATTAGGCCAAGTCCCTCATGTTGGAGTTCAGTTGTACTATTGTCGTAAAGTCGAATGATGGTTGTGCATTGATTACCGAGACATAAACAAGCAAACCATTCTGAACAAGCATAGTTACCCATATAAATGACTTGTTTGGTGAACTTCATAATGCTCGGGTACTTTCAAAAATGGACCTAGCTGCAGGATTTCATCTGTTGGGAATAGCATAAGAATGCATCGCTTTAGCCACATATAGACCAATGACTTTTACGAATGGTTGGTTATACCCTTTCGGCTAACAACGTGCTTGCCTATTTTATGGATCGTGTGAATAGAGTATTTAGTGAAGTGCTCCACAAATTTATGTTAGTTTTTATTAGTGAAACTTCCATGTACTCTAAAATAGGGGAATAGCTGAGAGGCACTTTAGACTAAGCTGGAGATATTAAGAGCTAAAAGACAAATTCTTAAAATGGCATTTTTGGGAAGAAAATATGACGTTTCTTGGAAAAGTTATGTCAATAGAATTGATCTTAGAGACCTTGGAAAATTTATGACCATCATGAATTGGAAACAACCAAGGACTCTGAAAGATATTCAAAACTTCTTGGGATCGGATGGTTATTATTGGAGATTTATTCAACATGTATCCAAAGTTGCTCACCGCCTAACCAAATTAACCATGAAAGATGCGAAGTTTGAGTGGAAACTTAAGTGCAAAGATACATTCCAAAAACTTAAAAAAAAAAAATTGGAGCTCCATTCTTAACTATCATTGATGAAAGTGGTAGATTATCTACGTATATTAATGCTTTTCAAGAAGGAGTAGGGGCCGTAATTATTCAACATGGGAAGGTAATCTCTTATGCATGTAGACAATTGAAGATACACAAGTGGAATCATGTGGCACACGACTTTGAATTGTTAGCCTTGATATTTGCACTTAAGATGTGACAACACTATTTAATAGGTAAGAGTTTCACAGAGTTCACCCTTGAAACTTTGGTCAAACCAGGTTAATAACCGACCTTCTTTAATTAGGTCAAAAGTTCGAGCTATTCTTAAATCCCTAAAATTACTTTTCACTCAAAAGCATTTAAATATGAGAAATCAACGTTGGTTGGAATTTCTCACATCATATGATCTGGATATTCTTGATGCATCTAGAAGGCCATTTTTATAGCAGATGCATTAAGCAGACCATTATAACTTATTTAGTGGTAACGCCAACACCTTTGGATAAGACCGCTGACAAGAAAAGGTATGATATGTACTTAAAGAAAGATTCACAAGGATATACAATTAGCATATGCCTTTTGTAATACCCCGAATTTCAATTAATGCTAAAATTCACTAATTGCAGAATAAATAATCTCAGATGTGAGAATTGGGGGAAACGGGTTACGTCATTGTGTTCGTCTCGGAAAAATACGCGAAATAGAGTCCAAAATTTTGTAAATCGGAGTCCGTATGACCCGGTTAAGGCCCAAAGAAGTTTTCGGGAAATTTGAATTTCGAAACATGCAGAAATGGGGGCCAGGCGGGAAAACTCCCGCCCAGCCAAGTCGACTTGGCTGTCGACAGGGCTGTCGACTTGCCTGTCGACATGCCTGTCGACTTGGTAGTCGACAGGGCTGTCGACTTGCACTGTCGGCTGCTTCTGGCCTGGGTGCACCTGGTTGAGTTTTGGGCTGGGTTGGAGGGCTTGGGACGAAATCTGACGGACCTAAACTAACCTAGGGTTAATCTAAGGGTCTAAAACATAACCTAATCCTATAAATACACCCTAAGACTACCCTAATCCATACTAAAAATAGAATTTATGCCATCATGCCGCCAATATGCAACTTAGAAGGAGCCTCCACTAATTTGTGAAGAGGATTGCAAGCTAATCAACTACTAATCCACCTCTACTTCAACTCTAGCAACTATCTAAGGAGCTAATCTTGGAGTTTGTGAGTTTCTACACCTTTTAAACCCATGATAATGCTAATGATATGCTAAGTTGAACCCATTGTGTGTATGATGAATCTTCTCTTTTGAAGTATGTCATGTTAACGTATTTACGTGGGGACGATGGGGTAAAAAATTAATGAACACATAAAATTGTGTGAAGTGGGTATGATTAAACATACCATAAAGTGGATGGACATAATTGGGAATTTAACTATTAAGTTAGGTCTACCCATATTATGGAATTGGGAATTTACCTATTGAGTTAGGTCTACCCATATTCTTAAATATTTGTAATTAATTAGGGACAATTAATACAAATTATGGGGGTGATTAATTAGGTGTAATTAATCGACTAAGACACGAGGTTGGACCCTTTTGTAGCATAAGACTGCCCGGAACCGACCGGCAAATCCAGCGGCTACAAATGATTGGCCCAATGTGAGAGGTCTTAGTCATAAACTAAATACGTGACAAGTGTAAAGACACGAGGTTAGACTCTGTTATGGTGTAAGGCTGCCCGGAACCAACCGGCATATCCAGCTGCCATAAAAGACAGTCTAATGTGAGAGGTCTTTACAAAGGTTACGATCTTAATTAATTAAGAAACACTTAACCAAATTAGCATGTAGTGAGGCATGAGGGGTTAAGTGGGTGCCTTGGGTGGCATGTAGTAACTAGTGGGGGTGCCTTGGGTGGCATGAGGAAACTAGTGGGTTGCCTTGGGTGGCAATAGAAAATACGATTAGAATACTTAACCAAAGTGGAACATGTAATTAAACATGATTAAAGGGTTAAGTAAGTGCCTTGGGTGGCATGTGGGAATCAAGTAAGTGCCTTGGGTGGCATGTGGAAATCTAATGGGTGCCTTAAGTGGCAATTGAAATATGATTAAATGACAAGCTTAAGTAGTAGCTTGTGGGGGCCTTAAGTGGCAATTGAAATATGATTAAATGACAATCTTAAGTAGTAGCTTGTGGGGGCCTTAAGTGGCAATTGAAATATGATTAAATGACAAGCCTAAGTAGTTGCTTGTGGGGGCCTTGAGTGGCAATTAAAATATGATTAAAAGACTTAACCAAAATTTATAACATGTAAGTGGACATGGTTAAAGGGTTAAGTGAGATTCACTAGAAATGACAAGCTTAGGTGGGTAGCTTGTGGGGGCCCATTTCAACCAATATCCCAAACGTATCTTTGTGGGCTCGACCCAAGTCGAGGATGGGACACGCATATTGGGCTTGACTATAAGAGGCCAAAACGGGGTAGCGGTGGCAACGCGAGTCCAATGGGTTTCATATGCGTGTGTGGACCCGGGCTGGTAGGTAAGACGTTGTTGCATCGTGTAGATATAAGCCGTGCACCATTCGTTGTATCGGGTTGCCACTTTGGGGAGTGATACACCCCATTGTGGGGCCAGCACGGGTATCTACGGTAGGGAGCCGATCGCTTGGGAGTAGTGGGTACACCTAGTGGAGATAGGGGCAGACGGCACCTATGTAGTCAGCTAGGGGTACAAGAAACTACTGGGTAAAATTACTAAGTACACTTAGTGGGATCAACCTTTAAGTAGGAATTACCCTTGGTGGGTTGAACTGGTGTGGTGCAGTGTAGGAATTACCCTTGGGTGGGTAGATCTGGGGTGGTGCAATATAGTAATTATCCTTGGGTGGATAGGCGCGTCTTTACGGTTATCTTAGTTCATCCTAAGTCTAGTTGGCTGCTTAGTGTAGCCATTTATCCCCAGTGGTTACCGTATATCAAGCTTATGTCTTACTCTGGTTATTTAGTGATTGTATTGTTAAAGTTATAGGACTCGCTCAGACTTATGTATGACCCCGTTGTTTTTATCTTTTTTTCCCAACCCTCAGGTTATCAGAGTGGGCCTAGCACTAGTGGGCTTTGATCAGACTGCTTTATCTATCTTTTGGAGCTTGGACCGTGGATGTAAAGCTCAGTTTATCTTTTCTAGTGTGGCTATTAAGTTATGTAGTGGGATTATGTACTTTTGTTTTATCAGGATGGATATTATGTACTTGACTCTTGTTTATGGTTTTGGTGTAACCAAACATGTTTTACTTTCCGCTGCAATGAAATGATGTTTTAAATTCTCAAGTATTACTTATATCTGTCTTGTTGTAATTTTTTTGTTCTATATTCACTTAAAATACTCCACCGATGCTATGGCATTCCCTTAGTGAGTGACCATAGCGGGTGTGGGGTGTTACACGTGGTATCAGAGCTTAAGGTTACCAGAACAGATAAATTTTTTAGAAAAACTATTTTCTAAGAATATTTTTGAAAGGAGTATTTACAAAAATATGTCTTTTAAGAGAAAAGTTTTTGAAAGAAAAGCATAATCCCCGATAGCCATATCTTTATCTTTCGAATTCTCCGTTTTGAATCTCTTCCTCTCTCGTTTTGAGTTTCCCCTCCGTGTATAGATGATCTTTCTAAGATAGATAAGAATGAAAAACCACTTCAAGGGACTTAGACGTTAGTCGGATTAGAAGTTGGTTCAAGAAGGAGGAGGACTTGTAGGTACCTATTGGATAGACGATGGGAGGAAGGCTCAAATAGTTGTTGTTTAATGAAGGACGAAACCTCATTTTGATGGGAGGTTACGAGTGGAGAATGGGAAGAAGAGGGCTAGTAGTTATCCTTTTGGAGGAATAGGACACCTTATTAGGATTGTCCAAAGCGGCATGGGCAAGGTATGGAATCTCCTGGAGGGTAGCCGTATTCCCTCACTGCTAGTGTACCAGATGGGGATAGGACCATCTAGGTTGGAATTTGGATTTCTTTATTATCCGGTTCGAACTTTATTTGATTCTGACGCATCGAGTTCGTTTATCTCATCATTGTTAGTTGAGTCACTGCACTTAGACACCAGTTTAGTAGATGATCCCTTAGTTGTTTCAAACCCAATTGGGGCTCCATGATGTGTTTGGGTTTGAAAGTTTCTATACTTAGCGTTGAGTTTAGATGTGATGCTTTTTGGGCTTCACGGGCTATGGGTTAGTTTTGGGCATGGACTGGTTATCCAGTAGGGGTGCCGTTCTTGATTTTGAAGGGAGAGTTGTTAGGCTTATGACCCGCTTGGGTAACACTCTCGAGATCTCTTGTAATCCCATGGAATCTGTTATGCTAAGTTGTCTAGAATCGCTTGACACGTCGGTCGAGAGTTTGCGATCTGTTAGAGTGGTCCGGGAATACTCGGATGTGTTTGAGGGGGTGAAGGGCTTACCTCCGGAGCGGGAGGTTGACTTCCGAATATAACTGGTAGACAATGCCAAACCAGTATCTTGGCCAGTGTGCCACATGGCTCCTCGTGAGAGGAGGGAACTCCATAAGCAAGTAGGCGATTTGCTTGAGAAGGGGTTCATAAGACGAAGTATATCGAAGTGGGGTGCTCCAGTAGTTTTTGCCACGAAGGCGGATGGGTCCCTCAGACTTTGTGTAGGCTAAAGAGAACTAAATAAACTCACAAAGAAGAATAGACACCCATTGCCGAGGATTGATGATCTCTTTGATCAGTTAGTTGGCGCCACAGTATTTTCGCAGTTGGACTTAGCCACGGGGTTTCGTCAGTTGAGAGTGGCTGAGGATAGTATAGAGAAGACTGCCTTTAGGACTCCGGATGGTTTTTTTATGAGTGGCTGGTGATGCCATTTGGTTTGACGAACGCCCCCGCATACTTTATTGATTTGATGAGAAGGGTGTTTAGGGAGTACCTAAATAAGTCGTGATGGTCTTTGTAAATGACATCTTGGTCTTTTCTAGGAGCGAAATAAGTTTTCGTATGTGCTCAATAGGTTGAGCAAAGCCAGTTATGGGATAAACGGTGGTTTTGGAGCGAGAATGGCGAGGACATCCAGAATTGGACAAGGGCTTAATTAGTTAGCCGTTTTTACTAGTATCATCTCACGTAGGTCGTCTGAATTCGAAGGAGGTATCCCTTGGGTGTTTGTCTGATATTGGTTTAGGCCTTTGGGGCTTGCACTTGGGGGATGTCAAGTTCGACTAGGATGGCCTGCGTGAGAGATGGACAGTTGTGATGATTTTGGATGGGATTCTTAGCATCCTATGAGTTTGAGATAGCGTATACCCATGGCAAGGGTAACGTGGTAGCGGACGCCTTAAGTAGAAAAAGGTTGTCCTCGAGTTCATTGTTCGTTGAACGACGGAGCTTAGAGTTTATTTCTATGTTTGACTTTAGACCTTCCGTTGACTTTGTACCCAGTTTGCTAGCCTCCTTGGAGGTTAGGCCTACTCTTTTGGGATGGATTGGCGAGGCACAGCGAGACGACCCACAGTTGGTTGAGTTAGTAGAAAAGCTCATAAGGGGGGAAGTCGTCCAGCCATTTGAGTAGGTACACCCTAAATGGTAAGGGGTGGTTGCGTAGAGACGGTAGACTTTGTGTACCGCAAGACGAGGGTTTGAGGAAGGCTATACTTGATGATGCACATCGGTCGAAGATGACCATTCATCCCGGTGGGGACAAGATGAACCAAGACGTGAAGCGGGTTTTCTTTTGGGCCGGTATGAAGAAAGATGTGGCCGAGTATGTCGCTAGATGCTTGGTGTTCTAGCAAGTGAAAGCGAAGCAGAAGAAACCCGGTGGGTTTCTTTCACCCATTGGAGGTTCCGCTATGGAAGTGGGATAGTGTCTCGATGGATTACCGATATCGAGGAAGGGTAATACGGGAATTTGGGTTGTGGTAGACAGACTTACTAAGAGCGCCCATTTTATACCCGTGAAGAGTAAGAGAACTGCTCCATGGCTAGCTTCAGTTTACATTCGAGAGATTATTAGATTGCATGGTGTACCTTCCAGTATAGTGAGCGATCGAGATCCTATCTTCACTAGAGAGTTTTGGAAGAGTTTGCAAGAGGCGGTAGGGACTCAGTTGCGTTTGAGTACCGCATATCATCCTCAGACGGACGGCCAGACCGAGAGGGTGAATCGTATTTTAGAAGACCTTTTGAGGCTATGTATCTTGGATTTTGGAGGTACATGGGAAGAGCATCTTCCATTGGTGGAGTTCGCATATAATAACAGCTTTCAGTCTAGTATTGGCATGGCTCCTTTCGAAGCCTTTTATGGAAGGCCTTGTCGATCACCTACATGCTGGTAGGAATCTACGGATAAGATCTTGCCTGGGCCCGATATGGTTAGGAAGACTTCGGAAAAGATTGATTTGATTCAAAGAAGGATGAAAGCGGCGCAAGACAGACAGAAATCTTATGCGGACAAGAGGAGAACAGAGCTTGAGTTTGATGTTGGGGACATGGTCTTTGTCAAAGTGTCTCCGTTACGAAATGTGGTTCGCTTTGGATCTGCTTGGGAAGTTAGCACCAAGGTTTGTTGGACCGTTTCCTATTAAGGAAAGGATTGGACAGATGGCCTATAGAGTGGAGTTGCCCGACAGACTTAGTGGTGTACATGATGTATTCCATGTGTCACATTTGAGGAAGTGCCTACATGAGACCGCAGAGGTGGTAGAGCCGAGCTTGCTTAGAGAAGTAGAAGTAGAGCGTGTTGCGACTATTCGACGAGCTCCTACTCGCATCCTTGGGTCAGAGACTAGGAAATTGAGGAATCGAGAGGTTCAACTAGTCAAAGTACAATGGGGAGAAGATGAGGGCAACGCTACTTGGGAGACGGAAGCGAAGATGCGTTCATTGTACCCATTCCTTTTTGAGGGTATGTCTTTTAACTTCTCCTTTATCGTTTGTCTAGTACTTATCTTATCTTTAGTATGTCCTCTCGTTAGTACTTTTGACCTTTAGATAGGGTAAACCTATGGTTGAAACATGTGTTTGAGACATGTTATGGTTGATGGATGCATGTGGATGCAAGTGTTTGCAAGTGGTTGCTCGTGGATGCATATACACACACTCTAGACACTAGATCGGCTCAGTCACTTCATATTGCATATTGCATATAATTGTGTGTAGGTAGCTATATTTATGGATGTATAATGATTGTGTTATCATATGGATGATGCATTTTGGTGAATGATTGTGCACTCATGTAGATATTGTATGTGTCGATAGGGTTCTCTCACATACATAATGGATGCATGGCACTATCATGGTTTGCATATCACTACAAGAAAAATACCCTATTGCAACTGGTTATTTGCAACAGGCGGCATATGACAGTTGCAATAAATGATATTTAGCAACTGACATTTCTTAACAGTTGCAATATATGTGATTTAACAACTGACATTTTCAGCTAGTTGCGAAAACAGATTTTTAGCAACTGCGCTTCCATGCCTGTTGCGAAAAACTTATTTTTAGCAATTGACCTTCCTTGCCTGTTGCAAAAAACACACTTTTAGCAACTGCCTTTGGTTATCCGTTGCAAAAAAATATGTTTAGCAACTATGCCTTTTCGCCAGTTGCGAAAAATTTATTTTTCCTCTTCAATTGCAAATAAACTTATTTTTAATGAGTTTTAATAATTAAAACTAAATATGTAATAATTAATTAATATTATTATTCATCAATAACATATACATAATGATTAACATTTAATACTTAATATTCAATTATAGTCATGAGGTAATAAATAACAAATAATTAGATAAATTTTAATAATTACTATTAAGTAATTAATAATTAATTTTGATTAAGTAGTATTTAAAATAAAATCAGATATTTTTAACAATTAACTGTTTATAATTATTTTAGTAGTTAGTATTGTATAAGTAAGTAATTGATAATTTCTAGTAATATGGTATAAATAATGATGTATACTAACTATATTATTTAATAATTTATTAAAATCGATAATTCATAAATAATGAATAACAATTTTAAATTATTTTAATATTATATTGTGATTTATAATTAATATTTTTAATTAAATATATAAGTAATATTTTAATAGTCTATAATTATTTTTTATAATTATTAAGTAATAATTTATAATTATTTTTAATAATTAATAATATTGTATAATTAATACTTAATACTTAACTAATTTATTGATAGTTTCAAATAATAATGCATAAGTAATAATATATACTTAATTTTTAGTCATTTGTACTTAATAATTATTATAATCGATAATTAGTATCGCTTTTGCTTATTAAATATTATTGATTAATGAATTATAAAAGTAGATACTGATTAATGGTTCTTAAGAATTAAATAAATATCAAAAGCTAATTATTAAATTGTACTATCAAATATTAGTCATAATTAATTACAAATCATTATATAATAAAAAGTTAATCTAAAACTATTAATAATTATTTTTAAATTAAAATTGTTAATATTTACAACCCCATTTAAATGGGACTGGGTTTTATGTGCATTTGACAGGCTGAAATACAAGTGAATCTGCATCACTTGATCCCGCTTCCAGTTTTCCCGAGGAGTCCACGAATTTACCAATCCCGCTTCAACTTTTCGGTTCCCGCTTCATAATTGAAATCCCATCGCTTATCTCTAAAACAAAAACCGTAGTCTCTAGAAAGCCCCAAAATCAAAAATCCGCTTCCAGATCTGATCTCTAAAAACGAAAACCCTAATCTCTAGAATCCCATCGCTTATCTCACTTCCACTTCTCACCTGAATTTATTATCACACTCTATGTCTATTAAAAACAACGATTTTACTTAAATAGCGAAAATTAGCGATTTTTTGTCCAAAAAAATTCATATCGGGGTCGCTGGTGGAGAAGTTGCCGAGGAAGAGCTCCTCTTCTCGAGCTCGCTAAGCCAGAACTCCTGTTGTTGAACCCGCTGATGGAGAAGTTGCCGAGGAAGACGATGGAGGTAATAAAAAGCATGCGGCTTGGTGCTTGGAAGCATCGTTTATTTGATTAGGTATTTGGTTGTGTGCTAATGACGATGTGGATTGTGATTTGCAGAGGAAGTACTGTGATGGTCATTTATTTGGTTGGTAATTTGGTGAGCTGAGATTGGGATGGAGTTTGATAGTTTAAGGAGTAAAAGTCAAGGAAGTTAATTACAGGTGCCTATGTCGTTGCGGTCGCCATGGAGGTAGGGAGGAAGTGTAGCAAGGTGCTTGCTGATTGACTTACGAATTACCATTTTACAATCCATAGAACAAAGCCATCTGTTATCTCTGCTGTATAAATAATAAAATCAGCCACTTCGATGTTTTTAGCTCAAACAAGTCAGGTATACAATTCTTCCATCAGTTTCTTATTGCATGATTTTTGGTTGTGAGATTTGTTGTTCATCTACTATATGTTCCCTTATATATGGATTTTATTTTTAACATTGTGAGATTTACATTTATTTCATTGTGAGTTATGCATATAAAATATGCTTACTGTAATATAGTCTAAGATAAATATATATTAAATTATGCTTTTTTGATTTGTATTTGGTTTAAGAAACATTCTCATTGGCCACAGCTGCCCCGGCAAGTGACCTTGTAGCTTCGCTTCCTGGCTTTACTGGAGCTTTTCCTTCAAAACTTTATGCTGGGTATCCCTTTTTCTCCTTTTCATTCCTGTTATTTCAATCCATTTCCGTTAATTTTTTCGTAGAATATCGATTAGTTTCATATGTGTTTTTAGGTATGTCAATATAGATGAAAATCACAGAAAGAATTTATTATATTATTTTGTCGTTTCTGAAAGAAACCCTTCAAAAGATCCTGTTGTTTTGTGGCTTAATGGAGGTCCTGGTTGCTTTAGCTTTGATGCGTTCATTTATGAATATGGTTGGTATTTTATTCGCTATTTCTTTGGTAGAATACACAATGAAATGCTTCTAGATTACTGCCCTTTTTTTTAAAAAAAATGTATTAATTTTCAGGTCCATTCAATTTTGAGGCTGGAAAAAAAGCTGGACAGTTACCAAAGCTACATCTGAGTCCTTATAGTTGGTCGAAGGTATAACTATTTTAACACGAGGCAGTAACTTGGTTATTAAACTACATTTGGGTGTTAGTAAGAATTAACAATTTTCACATGTTCAGAGAATGTTTAATTCTAGTTTACCCCCTACTGTTGAAGTTTTTACATACATATGCCTTTGTAACTTTGTTAAGTTTTTGATACATAGTATCTCTTCATAATGTGAAGTCTGGTTGTTATAATCTCATGTTTATGGAAGTAATCATTTTTTTTTCTTTTCAGTATAGAGTATAAATCTTTTGTTTTGCTCAAAGATAATTTGCAATTATGTAGGTGTCTAATATTATCTACTTAGACTCGCCTGTTGGTGTTGGATTATCATATTTAGATAATGATCTGGATTATATAACCGGAGATTTGAAAACAACATCTGATACACATGCTTTTCTCTTAAAGGTGATCTGAATCTTGCACAAATCGATGGTATGAGTTTATTAGTAATAACAACCAGTAACACTTTCTTATAGCTACTTATGTTTTAACAGTGGTTCAATCTATACCCCGAGTTCCTACAAAATGATTTTTTTATTGCTGGGGAATCGTATGCTGGGGTGTATGTTCCCACTCTTGCTTCCGAAGTTGCTAATGGTATGATGAGTTGTTGAGAATCAAAATATCATGATTATGGTGGTGTATAATATGATGAAGATTGTGTTGACATCAGTTATTTGATGATTACTCAAGAATTAAAGTTGGTTCAAGTCCTACATTGAACTTCAAGGTTCGGTGTTAATTACTTTTACCCTATTGTTTTCTTAGAAATGAAAAGAAAAAAAACAAAAACTCTATAACAATTTTGTTTTAATTTATAAATTCAGGGATATATGGTTGGAAATGGTGTAACCGATGAAGTATCTGATGGGAACGCTCTTGTTCCATTTGCTCATGGAATGGGACTTATGTCTGATGATCTGTTTCAGGTTTCGTAACTTTGAAATATGCACTTTATGATTCACAGTTGTTGGCGTATAACTTAAACAGTTTATTCTCAAATCATAGTTATTTTTTTTAGCTTGTGGTAGCCTAAAAAACACATTTCTTCAATGCTACAAAAGATAGGCTTACTGTAGTGATTGTTTAATCAAATTACATTTGATAGAAACAAGTTAAGCTCTTTTTTCTTTAATTACTTTTTTTAATGCCTTTGCAAGTTATGATATTCACATGTGATTATGTATTGCTAACACAGGGTGGTGCATGTTCATGATCGACAGCAAACATGGAGCATGAACTGTAGATTTGTTCTAGTGAACCGATGATATTTAATTTCTTGTTATAGTCTATGTATGATATAGTAGAAATATGATTATAAAATACTCTATTCGAAAGAAATGTGTTGTGTGAGAGAAGAAATTGTTATACATGAATGGTGAATGAAAATTAAGAAATTTTTGTTGTAATTGTTTGTACTATTAAAACTTTGTTAAAATAAAAAATTTATTTGTTTATTTCATTTTGTGATATACACTAATACTAAAACAAATACATTTAATATGTAGTATCTATAAGCTGTAAAATTTTCTTTTTATAGATTTATAAATCTATTGCAACGGGCATGTACTGTTGCAAAAGGACATGTTGCAACAGCAAAAGCTTGTTGCAAAAAAGTATAACGCAACATCTTATCGCAACAGGCGAAAAATGTTGCAAACTTTTTGCAACTTTGGCTATACCAACAGGTGTGGGCCTGTTGCGATTGGTCTACTGCAACAGATATTGCCTGTTGCGAAAAGTGTTTTTTGTTGTAGTGTATGTTCATACATTAGATAGGGAACATATACACACACTTTTTGCATATGCTCATACATCATTAGAAATTGTTTTAAGGACAATGGATGCCCGTGTTTGATGGATTGAGTAGATGGTTGTTTGGATGGTAGGATATGCATTCTCCTTAGCTTAGAGATTTCGGGGACGAAATCCTTTAAGGAGGCGAGAATGTAACACCCCGAATTTCAGTTAATGCTAAAATTCACTAATTGCAGAATAAATAATCTCAGATGTGAGAATTGGGGGAAACGGGTTACGTCATTGTGTTCGTCTCGGAAAAATACGCGAAATAGAGTCCGAAATTTTGTAAATCGAAGTCCGTATGACCCGGTTAAGGCCCAAAGAAGTTTTCAGGAAATTTGAATTTCGAAACATGCAGAAATGGGGGCCAGGCGGGAAAACTCCCGCCCAGCCAAGTCGACTTGGCTGTCGGCAGGGCTGTCGACTTGCCTATCGACATGCCTGTCGAATTGGTAGTCGACAGGGCTGTCGACTTGCCCTGTCGGCTGATTCTGGCCTGGGTGCACCTGGTTGAGTTTTGGGCTGGGTTGGAGGGCTTGGGACGAAATCTGACGGACCTAAACTAACCTAGGGTTAATCTAAGGGTCTAAAACATAACCTAATCCTATAAATACACCCTAAGACTACCCTAATCCATACTAAAAATAGAATTTATGCCATCATGCCGCCAAAATGCAACTTAGAAGGAGCCTCCACTAATTTGTGAAGAGGATTGCAAGCTAATCAACTACTAATCCACCTCTACTTCAACTCTAGCAACTATCTAAGGAGCTAATCTTGGAGTTTGTGAGTTTCTATCACTTTAATAACCAATTTCTAAACTAAGTAGATGAGATGTGATGAGATCATATGGTTTTGCTTGCGGATCAATGGGTTTTATGTCATATGTTATGATGCTAGTGGCTAATCACTATGTTTAACACTTATTCATGATGACACTATGTTTATGCAAGTTAAGTGTTTGGGTTTATGCATGTTAAGTGGTGGGTTTTATGCATGCTATGTGTTTGGTTTTATGCATGCTAAGTGTTTGGTTTTATGCATGCTAAGTGTTTGGTTTTATGCAAGTTCATATGCAAGTTATGATGCAAGTTCATATGCAAGTTATGATGCAAGTTCATATGCAAGTTTGTCTCTTTTTATGATATGCATAATATATGCAAGTTTGCCTCTAAGTATGGCATGTTATGCAAGTTCATATGCAAGTTATGATGCAAGTTCATATGCAAGTTATGATGCAAGTTCATATGCAAGTTTGTCTCTTTTTATGATATGCATAATATATACAAGTTTGCCTCTAAATATGGCATGTTATGCAAGTTCATATGCAAGTTATGATGCAAGTTCATATGCAAGTTGACACTTTTATGATAGGTCTATGACATGAACATTTAAGCAAGTTACCATCTTTATGACATATGTGATTCATGCAAGTTTGGGTTGGTTATTTATGCAAGTTGGGTTTAGGGTCATATATGCAAGTTGACACCTTTTAAACCCATGATAATGCTAATGATATGCTAAGTTGAACCCATTGTGTGTATGATGAATCTTCTCTTTTGAAGTATGTCATGTTAACGTATTTACGTGGGGACGATGGGGTAAAAAATTAATGAACACATAAAATTGTGTGAAGTGGGTATGATTAAACATACCATAAAGTGGATGGACATAATTGGGAATTTACCTAATAAGTTAGGTCTACCCATATTATGGAATTGGGAATTTACCTATTGAGTTAGGTCTACCCATATTCTTAAATATTTGTAATTAATTAGGGACAATTAATACAAATTATGGGGGTGATTAATTAGGTGTAATTAATCGACTAAGACACGAGGTTGGACCCTTTTGTAGCATAAGACTGCCCGGAACCGAACGGCAAATCCAGCGGCTACAAATGATTGGCCCAATGTGAGAGGTCTTAGTCATAAACTAAATACGTGACAAGTGTAAAGACACGAGGTTAGACTCTGTTATGGTGTAAGGCTGCCCGGAACCAACTGGCATATCCAGCTGCCATAAAAGACAGTCTAATGTGAGAGGTCTTTACAAAGGTTACGATCTTAATTAATTAAGAAACACTTAACCAAATTAGCATGTAGTGAGGCATGAGGGGTTAAGTGGGTGCCTTGGGTGGCATGTAGTAACTAGTGGGGTTCCTTGGGTGGCATGAGGAAACTAGTGGGTTGTCTTGGGTGGGAATAGAAAATACGATTAGAATACTTAACCAAAGTGGAACATGTAATTAAACATGATTAAAGGCTTAAGTAAGTGCCTTGGGTGGCATGTGGGAATCAAGTAAGTGCCTTGAGTGGCATGTGGAAATCTAATGGGTGCCTTAAGTGGCAATTGAAATATGATTAAATGACAAGCTTAAGTTGATTAAATGACAAGCTTAAGTAGTAGCTTGTGGGGGCCTTAAGTGGCAATTGAAATATGATTAAATGACAAGCCTAAGTAGTAGCTTGTGGGGGCCTTGAGTGGCAATTAAAATATGATTAAAAGACTTAACCAAAATTTATAACATGTAAGTGGACATGGTTAAAGGGTTAAGTGGGATTCACTAGAAATGACAAGCTTAGGTGGGTAGCTTGTGGGGGCCCATTTCAACCAATATCCCAAACGTATCTTTGTGGGATCGACCCAAGTCGAGGACGGGACACGCATATTGGGCTTGACTATAAGAGGCCAAAACGGGGTAGCGGTGGCAACGCGAGTCCAACGGGTTTCATATGCGTGTGTGGACCCGGGTTGGTAGGTAAGACGTTGTTGCATCGTGTAGATATAAGCCGTGCACCATTTGTTTTATCGGGTTGCCACTTTGGGGAGTGATACACCCCATTGTGGGGCCAACACGGGTATCTACGGTAGGGAGCCGATCGCTTGGGAGTAGTGGGTACACCTAGTGGAGATAGGGGCAGACGGCACCTATGTAGTCAGCTAGGGGTACAAGAAACTACTGGGTAAAATTACTAAGTACACTTAGTGGGATCAACCTTTAAGTAGGAATTACCCTTGGTGGGTAGAACTGGTGTGGTGCAGTGTAGGAATTACCCTTGGGTGGGTAGATCTGGGGTGGTGCAATATAGTAATTATCCTTGGGTGGATAGGCGCGTCTTTACGGTTATCTTAGTTCATCCTAAGTCTAGTTGGCTGCTTAGTGTAGCCATTTATCCCCAGTCGTTACCGTATATCAAGCTTATGTCTTACTCTGGTTACTTTAGTGATTGTATTGTTAAAGTTATAGGACTCGCTCAGACTTATGTCTGACCCCGTTGTTTTTATCTTTTTTCCCCAACCCTCAGGTTATCAGAGTGGGCCTAGCACTAGTGGGCTTTGATTAGACTGCTTTATCTATCTTTTGGAGCTTGGACCGTGGATGTAAAGCTCAGTTTTTCTTTTCTAGTGTGGCTATTAAGTTATGTAGTGGGATTATGTACTTTTGTTTTATCAGGATGGATATTATGTACTTGACTCTTGTTTATGGTTTTGGTGTAACCAAACATGTTTTACTTTCCGCTGCAATGAAATGATGTTTTAAATTCTCAAGTATTACTTATATCTGTCTTGTTGTAATTTTTCTGTTCTATATTCACTTAAAATACTCCACCGATGCTATGGCATTCCCTTAGTGAGTGACCATAGCGGGTGTGGGGTGTTACACCTTTTGTTTTGAAGTTGATGATAAAGGAGTGTTAAAGTTACAAGGGAGAATTTGTGCTCCAGTTATGGATAACTTATGCCAAGAAGTATTAGCAGATTGTCATCACTCGAAGTTGGATATCTATCCTTGGTTTGCAAGTTGTACTGGACTGTGAATAAAAAAATTTAATAGAGAAGCACGAAGCTAGATATTTCCATCCATGTAAGTGGATGCGCGAATTTGTAACAAGTCTAAAGCGCTCGACAAAAGGTTACAGGATTATTCCAAAAGCTTGAAGTTATGACTTGGAAGTTGGATCAAATACGACGAATTTCATCGATCAAGGAAGGAAAATCAAATCATTTGGGATGCCACTAATAAATTAACTAAGAGTGAACATTTTATTCTAGTGAAGTCAATTAGAACTGTGGTAAGTCTGGCAGAGATACATATGAGGAAGATAGTGTGATTACATGGTATTCCAAGTAATATTGTCAGTGATCAAGACCTATCTTCACTATCAAATTTTGGGACGCATTACAGATATTTTAGGGGCTGAATATTAGCACAACATACCATCTCTAAACGAATAAGGAAATAGAGAGGATTGATCAAGTTCTGGAATACCTTCTAAGGGCTTGTGCCTTGGGATTTGGAGGATCATGGGAATTTTTTTTCATATAGTAGAGTACTCTGTAACAACCCTATTTTTCCATCAAAATTAAGCATGTTTAATTAAGTAAAGTGCGTTAGTTTTGAATTGAGACGGTTAATTAACATATATTTGATTAAACAAGAATTTGATTGGGATACTAAATAATTTTGTTATGTATACATAATTGGAAAAAATGAAAATATAATTATTTTATAATGTATATTGGAATTTAAAATGAATTGTTAGGCGTTTGCATTAGATAAAGATATTTATGATCAACAAACAAATCATCGATCGAGACGAGAGTCAAATTGTAAGGATATAAAATAGTATGGAATTGTTAAATGATTTTTATATCTAAAATAATAAAGACTAAATCGTTTTATTGTAATGGACATTAAATTAACAAATTAGACTAGCGCCGAAATAAAGATGTCTGCTATCACAAACAAATTATCAAATGCGATGCGAATTAAATTAAATGAAGTAGAATTTCTTTTTGTCTTTAGCATAAGTCTAGACACCTAAGACATTATTTATAATTTATTTGAATGGGTCTATAGGCTTAAACCAAAAGAGTTGAAGCCCAAACCCAAAACCCACTATTTTCTCCTTTCTCTTGAAGCCACCGACCTAATCCAATACATGCAAAACCTGGTTAGCTTAATCCATTTTTTTCCTTGGAATAAAATTCGAGAAAACCTAAAATCGTAATGGGAAAAAACGCCGAGGAAGATTGTGCGCTGCGATCTGTTGAGCGACGCGGGGATGGGGAATTGCAGAGGCGACAAAGGAGGGCAATACCGCCTGGAGGAATGTTCATTGGTGGGAGGCGCGATGTATAGGGCAGTTTCAGGAAGCCCGGGCATAAGGAGGAGTGCTAAAACCATTGTTGGATGCCTGTGAAGATCACGGTGGCGATACTTTTGTCGTTCTGATTATTTGATCATCAATTTTAGTGAGTTATCACTCACTCACATCTATGTCTACTTCCATTCTAATTAATTATTTATTCTTACCGATCGATGATTGAATTGCTTTGGTAGTTAGATTGCCGAAATTAAATTCTAATGATTGAATAGATGGCTTGAGTAATTTGTTGAAATAGAATTAATTTGGTTGCTGTGAAAACAATTTTGAATTATGATGGATGGATGAAATTTGATTTTGCAGGAGGGATGAAATTTAGAGGGGATATTCTACGATGTCAATTTAGAATTGTAGTTATATAATTGGTTCATTTTGACAACTAATCAATTTTATAATCTTATATAATTTGAGAATTACTATTCCATTTTTATTGAATATCATGTGTTTCTTCTTTATAATTAATATCAGATATATACGATCAAAACCATTTTGATGAACTATTTGAGATGATTTAAGATGTTATTAAATTTTTGGGTAGATTAATGGTCGGAGAACTCTAATTTAGGAGTACATTCGATGAAGGATCATTTTTAGAGGTGATGATTTTTGAGGTTACTAAAACTTGGCAAAGATTATTGGTTCGAGAACTACTATTTTGAAGTATGTTCGATGACGAACCAATCTAGATGCATTTTATAATAGTTGATGAAATGAGGAAATTTTGTTGATTAGAAATCCTGCTTGGTAATTATAGTTAGAAATAAACATCACGACGTATCTTATACTGGCCAATGAGATATGGCAATTTGTTTTATGATGAATTCATACATATATACATATATATATATATATATATATATATATATATACACACACACACACACACACGTTTGATATTTTATGATGATTTTCCACTTGCCGACAAGATGAGACAAGTCGCGATGTTAATAGTACTCGTCGATGAGACAATACGAGTAATGTATGTATTTATTCGCCGATGAAATGAGGCATAATATATATTTCATTATGTTTTATGATGCTTTATGATGTGGTATCGACTAACGGTTAGTAAACCGTTATGTGCAAACGTATGGTATGGGACATATGTTGACGCCTATGGGTTCCTAAATGAGAGGTTGAGACACATTCAAGATGACTACTAGTACTATGACCGAGTATTCGATTGGAATCATCACGATGAGTTTGACTATAGCCATCACGATGATCACGATGTTTGTGACTCCAACCACTATGATGTATTATTTGGATTTTTGTGACCAAGGGCATCAAGATGTTTCGGCTATAGTCATTAAGATGTTTATGTCCCTAGTCGTCACGATGTGTGGTACCAAATATGTAGTGCTAGTTGAGAAGTTAAGCACGTGTAGTTTTCTATGATGTTTTGATGTCCTAATCCACTTGGCTTTGCTGTGATTTTAGTTAATAATATTTGTTCATGTACAAAAAGGTATTATATTTAAAGTGATTAAGATGGTATTTGGATTTGTCGACTTATTGGTCATTAGTACATTAAGAAGTCTTTCTTGAATTTGATTGAGATTTGGATTTTTATGACCGGTGACTTGTATTGATTCTATGGACTATATTTTGATGAATTATATAAATGTTGATTATGGATTGATTGTGGTGATATCATATTTTATTGTTATTATCATTTTGTAAACCCAAATGTTTTATATTAACTACAATGGATTTAAACATAGACCGATCCGTTTATTGTTTATATAATACATGGGTCAGACCGTGACATTACAGGTTCGGGTACATTGAGACCAACTTGTATTTATTGGGCTTAGAAGAGTATAGTAACTTAATATATTATTTATTATCATGTATCATATGGATTGATGTATATATTGATGTGTAATAAAGTAAATTTGTATAGAATGTCAAATATTTTACATTATATTTTATTGATGCAATTGACTCTATGATCTCTGTAATCATGTATATTCTGTGTTGTTCTATCCTGGAGGCACACGTGTAATTATTTTGTACTGACATTGAGTACGTAAGAGTAAGTGAAATTTCAAATATTTTAATACGTACCAGTGTTAGTCCAAGGGAATTTGCACGTGTGAGCCCATACAGCCTCATTCTTCGTATTATTTGACTGTATTACTTTGTAATTGAGTCGACCCGAACTTCCTCGGCAAGGAAAGCCTGGATTGAATTGAGAACAAGCCACATCGGAACGCAAACAGAAGAACATTCCATTGTTAATTACAACAATTCCATCAGAATACAAGAATATTACAGAGTATGAATAAAAATTACACAAAATATCAGAGATTACAATACATTACATAGCAGCGGAAAAATAATACAATATACAACGGAAGGAGATATACGGATACAAAGCTTTCCGGATATCGTTCGAGCTGTCGATCAGGGTCCTGTGAATATAAATCTGCAAAACCAAAACTACTAGCTGCCCGTGTCAAAATAAGGGCACCCAGAGTTTAGGTTAAAGCAGTAAACTCCAGGTCAGCCATATGACTGGTGTGAGAACTAAAACAATTATTAATCTTTATTTTAAAGTTCGGTAAATCAAGGGACCACGCCGTATAACACGGAACGGGTTTCCTCCCAGGAATACCAGTGCATAAAACAACAACGCAATGCTAAATAAAGAAAAATGAAGCTATTATAAGACCCAGGTCCCATCACATAATGCAACACAAGCCGGAGGATAGGGTTTTCCCTTATAATAGCCGAACATGCTTGGTACGTTAAAAACAAATCATTTGATACTATTATAAGTGTATAGTGTCAAAACAATTTCAATCATAAATATCAATCATAGACGGTATTAGTACCATATATCATGTCGCCATACTAGTTCTACAATTAAAACCACACAATCACGTATTGGAAGTTGGATTTCCATCTATGAACCGAGGCAAAAGATAGTCCTCACCGATTCGAGACAATCTAGACCATATCTCACGATCCAAACATAGGTGAGCCCTTGGATCGTCAGGGCAGGTCCACCGATGTGGATTAAAATGCCTAAACACTGCGTTTCCCCGCCCTTTGGGGCGTAAATAAGCCAACGAATGACTCCATCGGACCCGGATCGTCCGATCTAACCGAGGTGCCTCGCAATAGCAACAACCACACAGGTGAAAATAATATAAATGTCAGGGCTGGTAGGTCACTGACACCACCATAGCTAGAAAGAAACGCATGCCCTCCCTGAGGTCCTCTCCCGTTTCTGGTTCACTACCGGGGTGTGAGGCTCGCGAATCAACGCTACACAAAGCTATGTCACACAGGCGGTGCTTTGATCATCAACCACAAGACTTTGCTTTTCAACAGAAGCCTTGATCAATTGCCACTTAGGCATGCCACAGAGGCAATTTACTCCATGCGATTGATATCCATCAATATATAACCCCTGAGCTCGTACGTCTCAGAGAAGGGCGTTAAGCAAGAGAATAAGTTCTCCGCCGCCAAACAGATATATATTTAATAGAAATCAATCACACAGAATAAAATCCATTGTCAGACACACAGTCCATTTACAAGTCCGTTCTGGGTCTGAACGAAACCGGAGGCACCTTGTACCTCGCATATCCATCGATCTCCAAGTACGTCTGGACGATCACCAACTGATTCCCTCCTCTTGGGTGTGCAGCCCAATCAAGATCATCAGTAATCACCCAAACAACGTGAAGACCTTCGGTCTTCAACCACCGTCTTCATCTTTTACTCATCGTCGAATCAGTTATTCAGAATGGGATAAACCCGGTCTTTCCGAATAACTCGCGTATATAATAAACAAGTGTTACACAAACACAACATACGCCTCATTCCAATTCATCAGTCACTAACCGTAAATTAGTATGGGAACAGTTCCCCAAATATTAACCTCGAAGGCCGAAACCAACATCAGATCAATACTTAGGAAATCATTCATCTTAACTAATCTTCAGTTAGTTGCTAAATTTCACATTATTAGGGATAGGTTTCCATTAATTTTATCAAAGATAAATTCCTCAAATTTATTCTTTATTCTTCTTTTGAATATCAATTTAAACCAAATTATGGTTTATCCAAACTAGCTGGGATTAACGAACCTTACCGAAGTAATCATTTGTTTTAATTTCCCAATCCCAGCCTATTCATCCCATGAAGCAAAACCGGTAATACTTCATATCTAACACCACGGTGTTATCGGTAAATTCAATTACCATTCCACGTTCAAATCAAATTAAAGATTTAACTATCGCCTGGAGCAAAACTAGTGATACTTCATTCTTAATCTTTTCAAACTAATTAAAGACTCATTAAAACTCCACTTAGTTTTAATCTTTAACTGGGTTAAAGGACCGATGTCATTTAAAACACGGTTCACGATAAACCCAAAATCACATTCATTAATTATCGGGTTAAAGAACAAGTGTTATTTAAAACAATGTTCATGATAAACCCAAAAATCAATTCAAATTCAATTCCAAGTAAATACCATTTAATTGGTATACTTCATTAAATCTAAATAAAAAGATTTAATCTTTTTCTCAACTAGGTTTAAGAACAGTGTTAATGAAGACACCATTCACGACTAACTCAAATCACATTTGATATTAAATACAAGGTTCTGAATAGAAAATATATCGGCTTATATTCAATATCAAATTCTACGACCCACAAATATCGTATTGGAAATAACGATATAAATATATCTATCATTCAAATTTCCATAACGGTATCTGTATAATCACGAAATCCAACATCGAAATATTCCAAAGACAATTTCGATTCAAATACATTCCAATTCAATTATTGGAAATTCTGGTTATTTTTAAAACCATTTCAAATCCAATTTATTTATTTTTTAAAAATAAATGGATTTTAATTCTAGTTCAAAACTAGTTCATTTCGATAAAAATCTATTTTTATATTTTCAAATATGGAATTTTCATCCCAATTCTTCACAAATCATTTCTTATGATTTTACACAAATTATTACTATTTTTAATAATTTTGTCAAGGCCCGTACAGTCGATTTCCATCAACGGCCATCGAACTGCACTTACAGCGACCTTTTCCAAATTTTATTTGGACATAAGTCCAAATCAAACCGTTAGATTTCTAATTTCTAATATTTGTTAGAAAGCACTTTTCGATACGAACCCAACGGTTCCGGTTTTAGGAGAATCCGACGGTCGGATCTCCCGCGACGTCAATTCAAAGTCAATGGTCGAAATTCACGAACTACCGCAGCGCGGCGCGTTCTATTCAGGCCATTATATATATAATATATATATTATATATATTTCGTCGATTCCTTTTAAAACGTATTTTATAAATCGTTTTAAATTCGTTTTCAAAATGATTTCAACTTCATATTCAATTTCGAATCAGAATTGAATATTCCACATCATTAATCTATAAATGATAATATTTTCAAAACGTTATATTTTGAAATCACATCCTTTTCTATATTCATTATAAAAACGAATATAATCGATATAAATATTGTTTCCCGTCAAAATGGCGCCTATCTAACCAACACGGCTTTATATATTTCAATAACTTCGTTATCTATTCAACAAATGAATATTTTCTCTATTCAACACATGAATCTGTATTTCTATTCAACACATGAATTTATATTTCTATTCAACACATGAATTTATATTTCTATTCAACACATGAATTTATTTTCTAAATTGGAATGAGGCCCAATCGATTACCATATAATGTTAATTATATGGATTTTCTACAACATATGTATATAATAGCAACGATAAATAATCAACCATCATCCAGAGTGCACCACACAACTGCATAAGCATTAAATATAAATAATTAACGCTTACACAGTCTGTCAACCCATCGATTGACATGCAACTAAACAATCGGGATTAGTGTATGTCAAATATCATCCCAATACCCGTATCGGATTTCAAATCAACAAATACATATTTTATTTGTGCAGTTGGGCGATGTGTAAAATTTATCGTCCCAATCAATATCAGTCAAATCAGTGTATATAAACAAATCGTCCAATTTGTTTATTACTATTTATTTTATATACACGTTAAGAATCATATTTTTAACTATAAAATATTTTATTTCATTCCACATCACACAATCAAATTTCACAACACAGCAATTAAACAAACAAGTCATCCATGGTCTGTGGACGACGGGTGTAGGGTGCTACTAAACACCGTCTGCATCCTAGTATATATTTCAAACTAGAAATTAAAAAAAAGTGAGGAGTTCTCACCTTTGGGATCCACTCCACCAGTTTTATTTATGTATATCAGAACAGTCGGAGTTTGTCAGACTTTCCAATCCAGTCTTCTCAACGCTGTTCATATTAAAAATTACATTTTTAATATGATGTTTATATATTTAAAAATCTCTATCTTCATACCGCGACTTCGTATGTATATAAATCAGAATTTTTATAGCGCCATCATATATATAAAGATCGAACTTTTAACTTGCTATTCAAATAAAAATCATATTTTTATTATCTCTACTATATAAAAATCATATTTTTATTATCTCTACTATATAAAAATCATATTTTTATTCAAATTAAAAATCTATCCTTTCTACTAATGAAAACCATATCCTTTTATAGACAAAAATCCTTTCTTTTCTATAGTCAAAACCACTTCTTTTCTATAATAAAGATCTAACCTTTATATAAATCAAAATCCAAGCTTTCATGTATACAAAAGTTCATTCTTTTATGTAAATAAAATATCATTCTTTCATGTAAGTAAAAAATTCATTCTTTCATATAAAAAAAATTCATTCTTTCATGTAAATAAAAATTCATTCTTTTCATTGAAAAAATATATTCTTTTCATTATAAAAATATATTCTTTTCATTGTAAAAATATATTCTTTTCTCTAGTTTAAATAAAACAAATCTTTTCTGAATTTATAAAAATAAAAGCTTTAAACAAATAAAAATATCAACTTTTCTTTTAAAAAAAATCTTATCTCCTATTTTATAAAAATCTGTTTGTAATCAACGCTAAATAATACAATTAATTAATTAATTTTAAATTGCTTTACTTCACTATCATTCACGTCGGAGGGGGTCTGGTGATGAGGGAGACGCGCCGGGATTTCGAGTGGTCGGGGATTGGCACTTCAGTTGGTCGGAGGGTAGAGCTTCAGGGGCGGCGCCTTCGATTCGGGTTAGGGGGGCTCGCTTCTTCATCGTTGGAGGAGTAGAGAGGGGCGACGAGGCCAGGGGAGGTGGAGGGCTGCGCGCCGGAGTTGGGGGAGGTGGT
Organism: Allium sativum; assembly: GCA_030737875.1. Lineage (NCBI taxonomy): Eukaryota > Viridiplantae > Streptophyta > Magnoliopsida > Asparagales > Amaryllidaceae > Allium > Allium sativum. The sequence goes on along the minus strand of CM060924.1, from coordinate 501,827,042 downwards.
GCGATGGCCTGCGACGGCCCGAGGTGGAGTGGCGGCGGCAATAAACGGGCGAGGGGTGTCGGGTCTTCGATGAAGGCAGAGTAGAGAGTGGGAGCAAGAGGGGAAGGCGAAGAAGGGGAGAAGCAGATCGGAGATGGGGTGGGATCGCGCGGCCAGGCGGGAGGGGGGATGGATGACGATGGGTGGTGGTCGGAGGGAGCTGAAGGGAGGAGCCGATTTGGGAAGAGGCGGGTTTTCTTTTTATTTTTGACCGTGATTTTGTTTTAGGGCTTTGACCAAATAAAAAGGGGGTTATATAATATATTTTATTAATATTTTAATTCGTGAATTACTAGTTTAATCTCACGAACTCGAAATGAATCCTGACGACTGTCGCCCCTAGCCAAATACCCCTATCCCGAACACAATGGAATATATTTCGCCAGCCAATTCGACTGTTTCAGTCAGTTTCTCTTCAAATTAAAATATAAAATATTCAATATTTGATTTGAACGTACATTTCAATTTGCCGAGGCCATAAACTGATCCCAAAAATTCTAAAAAAATAATCTAGCTATGTTTTGACGATATGTTCCCAACAAAACTGATTTCGTCAAATTCTGAGACCGTTTGAAAAATGGTCATTTTCAGGTCTGACTGAAACTGTCAAAACACGTTTTCCTTTTCCACGCTCACATATGGAATCAGAAAATTACGAATTTTGAAACCTAGCAATAACTTGACATCCCAGATCCAACAAAAGTGGTTTCGTCGAAAACCGAGATCGTTTACAAAATTTCCATTTTTAAGGGCCAGAATTCCATAGTGACTATTCTGAATTTTCAACTGGGCACAACTTTTGATTTCCGCTATGAAATTTCAATTTTTCGGATTTGTTGGAAAGATATTTTCGATTAGAATCTAATATTTTTGGTTTCGCTAAAATTCGGTTTACTTTGAATCATGTACATTCATTTGAACTTTGAAATCAAATTTTCAAACTACCGTGCCATTTTCAATTCCTTTTATAATTTTAAATAAATATTTATATTCTAATGACAATTTATATAAACATATACGTTCTAATTCTATTCAAAATAAATTTCTTTTCGTTATTATTTAAAATAATTCATTTTAAATGTTCAAAATTCACTAAGATTGCCAAAATAAAAAATTTAAATTGGCTCGGATTTCCGGGTTATTACAATCTCCCCCACTTAAAACTTTTCATCCCCGAAAAGGAACGAAGCCGATAGTTGTTTTACACACCAATTCAACTTTCATTATTTCCATTACGGCTTAAGTTCTTCAACTTTTCAGTTTCTAAAAACTTTTCAAAAATTTGGCTAACACCCTAAATTTTCGAAAAAATTCGCCATAACCTCCCCTGCACAGGGGCTTCGGGATATTTCAAATAGTCTCCCATGGCCCTCACCAATCCAAAAAGAAAAAGAAACAGCCAATCGGCTCATAAAATCATCAGAAACCCAATAAATTTGTAAACATGTACCTCTTTGTCGGGCAAACAATTTTACTCTTCTGCTCTAGCCTCCTTGCTATTACCTGTTCAATGTAAGTACATGTATATTCATGCAAATGCGACTAATTTTCAATACAATCCACTATTTGGTTCAATTTGGCTAAAGGTTCAACATTTTAATTAATCAACCAATAATCAAACAACACAACCAGCAATCAATTAGTTGATTATCTTTTCAAATTCATAACTTTGATACATAGTCCAAAAATCAGATTTTTGATGCCAATTCACAACAATAAGCCCTATCTAGTTTTGGTTCTCACACCAGTCAATTGGAAATATATAAATATCACACCTTCGGAACTCGAACACTAATTCTGATGATGTAGCTACAATCATCAGAATCATCTCCGGACGACTAGAGTGTGACTCTATATCTATCCAGTATATTAAAACATCGAATAAACGTTTGCAAGGCGTATATGCAAAATCTTTATATACTGGATTGTCCAAATTCAATACAAATAAATATTCAAATACGAATAATTGAATTAAATTTCGAAACAAAACTTGTTTTCACTTTTATTTCAAAAACACTACTCTTCGCACTCGTTCTAGGATACTACTGATCCTATCTCTAACGAGTCATTCTCGTTGGATATCACTAATCCAATCTCTGATGAATTCTTTCGTATGGTTCTAACGTGTCTTGTTCTCGAGCTTTGTAAACCAAAGCTCTGATACCAACTGAGATGACCCGAACTTCCCCGGCAAGGAAAGCCCGGATTGAATTGAGAACAAGCCACACTGGAACGCAAACAGAAGAACATTTCATTGTTAATTACAACAATTCCATCAGAATACAAGAATATTATAGAGTATGAATAAATATTACACAGAAAATATCAGAGATTATAATACATTACATAGCAGCGGAAAAATAATACAATATACAACTGAAGGAGATATACGGATACAAAGATTCCTGGATATCGTTCCAGCTGTCGATCAGGGTCCTGTGAATATAAATCTGCAAAACCAAAACTACTAGCTGCCCATGTCAAAATAAGGGCACCCAGAGTTTAGGTTAAAACAATAAACTCCAGGTCAGTCATGTGACTGGTGTGAGAACTAAAACAGTTATTAATCTTTATTTTAAAGTTCGGTAAATCAAGGGACCACGCCGTATAACACGGAACGGGTTTCCTCCCAGGAATATGAGTGCATAAAACAACAGCGCAATGCTGAATAAAGAAAAATGAAGCTATTATAAGAACCAGGTCCCATCACACAATGCAACACAAGCCGGAGGATAGGATTTTCCCTTATAATAGCCAAACATGCTTGGTACGTTAAAAATAAATCATTTGATACTATAAGTGTATAGTGTCAAAACAATTTCAATCATAAATATCAATCATAGACGGCATGAGTACCATATATCATGTCACCATACTAGTTCTATAATTAAAACCGCGCAGTCACGTATTGGAAGTTGGATTTCCATCTGTGAACCGAGGCAAAAGATAGTCCTCACCGATTCGAGACAATCTAGCCCATGTCTCAGGACCCAGACACAGGTGAGCCATTGGATCGTCAGGGCTGGTCCACCGATGTGGATTAAAATGCCTGAACACTGTGTTTCCCCGCCCTTTGGGGAGTAAATGAGCCAACGAATGACTCCATCGGACTCGGATCGTCCAGTCTAACAGAGGCGCCTCGCAACAGCAACAACCACACAGGTGAAAATAATATAAATGTCAGGGCTGGTAGGTAACTGACACCACCCTAGCAAGAAAGAAACGCATGCCCCCCTGAGGTCCTCTCCCATTTCTGGTTCACAACCGGGGTGTGAGGATCGCGAATCAATGTTACACAAAGCTATGTCACACAGGCGGTGCTTTGATCACCAACCACAAGACTTTGCTTTTCAATAGAAGCCTTGATCAATTGCCACTTAGGCATGCCACATAGGCAATTCACTCCATGCGATTGATATCCATCAATATATAACCCCTGAGCTCGTACGTCACAAAGAAGGGCGTTAAGCAAGAGAATAAATTCTCCACCGCAAACAGATATATATTTAATAGAAATCAATCACACAGAATAAAATTCAATGTCAGACACACAGTCCATTTACAAGTCCGTTCTGGGTCTGAACGAAACCAGAGGCACTTTGTACCTCGCATATCCATCGATCTCCAAGTACGTCTGGGCGATCACCAACTGATTCCCTCCTCTTGGATGTACAGCCCAATCAAGATCATCAGTAATCACCCAAACGACGTGAAGAACTCTGGTCTTCGACCACCATCTTCATCTTCAACTCATCGTCAAATCAGTTATTCAGAATGGGATAAACCCGGTCTTTCCGAATAACTCGCGTATATAATAAAGAAGTGTTACACAAACACAACATACGCCTCATTCCAATTCATCAGTCACTAACCGTAAATTAGTAAGGGAACAATTCCCCAAATATTAACCCCGAAGGCCAAAACCAACATTAGATCAATACCCAGGAAACCATTCGTCTTAACTAATCATCAGTTAGTTGCTAAATTTCACATTCTTAGGGATAGGTTCCCATTAATTTTATCAAAGATATATTCCTTAAATTTATTCTTTATACTTCTTTTGATTATCAATTCAAACCAAATTATGGTTTATCCAAACTAGCCGGGATTAACGAACCTTACCAAAGTAATCATTTATTTTAATTTCCCAATCTCAACCTATTCATCCCATGAAGTAAAACTAGTAATACTTCATATCTAACACCACGGTGTTATCGGTAAATTCAATTACCATTCCAAGTTCAAATCAAATTAAAGATTTAACTATCGCGTGAAGCAAAACTGGTGATACTCCATTCTCGATCTTTCCAATCTAATTAAAGATTCATTAAAACTCCACTTAGTTTTAATCTTTAACTGGGTTAAAGGACCGATGTCATTTAAAACACGGTTCACGATAAACCCAAAATCACATTCATTAATTATCGGGTTAAAGAACAAGTGTTATTTAAAACAATGTTCACGATAAACCCAAAAATCAATTCAAATTCAATTCCAATTAAATACCATTTAATTGGTATACTTCATTAAATCTAAATAAAAAGATTTAATCTTTTTCTCAACTGGGTTTAAGAACAGTGTTACTGAAGACACCATTCACGACAAACCCGAATAACATTTGATATTAAATACAAGGCTCTAAATAGAAAATATATCAGCTTATATTCAATATCAAATTCTACGACCCACAATTATCGTATTGGAAATAACGATATAAGTATATCTATCTTTCAAATTTCCATAACGATATCTGTATAATCACGAAATCCAACATCGAAATATTCCAAAGACAATTTTGATTCAAATCCATTCCAATTCAATTATTGGAAATTCTGGTTACTTTTAAAACCATTTCAAATCCAATTTATTTATTTTTAAAAATAAATGGATTTTAATTCTAGTTCAAAACTAGTTCATTTCGATAAAAATCTATTTTTATCTTTTCAAATATGGAATTTTCATCCCAATTCTTCACAAATCATTTCTTATGATTCTACACAAATTATTACTATTTTTAATAATTTTGTCAAGGCCCGTACAGTTGATTTCCATCAACGGCCATCAAACTGCACTTACAGCGACCTTTTCCAAATTTGATTTGGGCATAATTTCAAATCCAACCGTTAGATTTCTAATTTCTAATATTCGTTAGAAATCTCTTTTCGATACGAAGCCAACAGTTCCAGTTTTAGGAGAATTCGATGGTCGGATCTCCCGCGACGTCAATTCGAAGTCAACGGTCGAAATTCGCGAACTGCCGCAGTGCGACGCGTTCTATTCAGGCCATTATATATATAATATATATCATATATATTTCATCGATTTCCTTTTAAAACGTATTTTATAAATCGTTTTAAATTTGTTTTCAAAACGATTTCAACTTCATATTCAATTTTGAATCAAAATTGAATATTCTACATCATTAATCTACAAATAATAATATTTTCAAAGCGTTATATTTTGAAATCACTTCCTTTTCTATATTCATTATAAAAACGAATATAATCGATATAAATATCATTCACGTCAAAATGGCGCCTATCTAACCAACATGGCTTTATATATTTCAATAACTTCGTTATCTATTCAACAAATGAATATTTTCTCTATTCAACACATGAATCTATATTTTTATTCAACACATGAATTTATATTTCTATTCAACACATGAATTTATATTTCTGTTCAACAAATGAATTTATATTTCTATTCAACACATGAATTTATTTTCTAAATTGGAATGAGGCCCAATCAATTACCGTATAATGTTAATTATATGGATTTTCTACAGCACATGTATATAATAGCAACGATAAATAATCAACCATCATCCAGAATGCACCACACAACTGCATAAGCATTAAATATAAATAATTAACGCTTACACAGTCTGTCAACCCATCGATTGACATGCAACTAAACAATCGGGATTAGTGTATGTCAAATATCATCCCAATACCCGTGTGGGATTTCAAATCAACAAACACTTATTTTATTTGTGCAATTGGGCGATGTGTAAAATTTATCGTCCCAATCAATATCAGTCAAATCAGTGTATATAAACAAATCGTCCGATTTGTTTATTACTATTTATTTTGTATACACGTTAAGAATCATATTTTTAACTATAAAATAGGTTCCACTATAAAATATTTTATTTCATTCCACATCACACAATCAAATTTCACAACACAACAATTAAACAAACAGGTCATCCATGGTCTGTGGACGACGGGTGTCGGGTGCCACTAAACACCGTCTGCATCCTAGCATGTATTTCGAACTAGAAATAAAAATAAAAATGAGGAGTTCTCACCTTTGGGATCCACTCCACCATTTTTATTTCTGTATATCAGAACAGTCGGAGTTTTCCATACTTTCCAACGTAGTCTTCTCAACGCTGTTCATATTAAAAATCACATTTTTAATATGATGTTTATATATTTAAAAATCGCTATCTTCATACCGCTATTTCGTATGTATATAAATCAGGATTTTTATAGCGCCATCATATATATAAAGATCGAATTTTTATCTTGCTATTCAAATAAAAATCATATTTTTATTATCTCTACTATATAAAACTCATATTTTTATTATCTCTACTATATAAAAATCATATTTTTATTCAAATTAAAAATCTATCCTTTCTACTAATGAAAACCATATCCTTTTATAGATAAAAATCCTTTCTTTTCTATAGTTAAACCACTTCTTTTCTATAATAAAGATCTAACCTTTATATAAATCAAAATCCAAGCTTTCATGTATACAAAAGTCCATTCTTGTATGTAAATAAAATTTCATTCTTTCATGTAAGTAAAAATTCATTCTTTCATATAAATAAAAATTCATTCTTTCATGTAAATAAAAATTCATTCTTTTCATTGTAAAAATATATTCTTTTCATTGTAAAAATATATTCTTTTCATTGTAAAAATATATTCTTTTCATTGTAAAAATATATTCTTTTCTCTAGTTCAAAAAAAAAATAAACAAATCTTTTCTAAATTTATAAAAATCAAAGCTTTAAACAAATAAAAATATCAACTTTTTTTTATAAAAATCTTATCTCCTATTTTATAAAAATCTGTTTGTAATCAACGCAAACTAATACAATAAATAAATTAATTTTAAATTTTTTTACTTTACTGTCATTCACGTCGGAGGGGGTCTGGCGATGAGGGAACGCGCCGGGATTTCGGGTGGTCGGGGATTGGCACTTCAGTTGGTTGGAGGGTGGAGCTTCAGGGGCGGCGCCTTCGATTTGGGTTAGGGGGCCCTCTTCTTAATCGTTGGAGGAGTAGAGAGGGGCGGCGACGCCAGGGGAGGTGGAGGGCTACGCGCCGGAGTTGGGGGAGGTGGTGCGATGGCCTGCGGCGGCAATAAAAGGGCGAGAGTGTCGGGTCTTCGATGAAGGCAGAGGAGAGAGTGGGAGCAAGAGGGGAATGCGAAGAAGGGGAGAAGCAGATCGGAGATGGGGGTGGGATCGCACGGCCAGGCGAGAGGGGGGATGGACGACGATGGGCGGTGGTCGGAGGGAGCTGAAGGGAGGAGCCGATTTAGGAAGAGGCAGGTTTTCTTTTTATTTTTGACCGTGATTTTGTTTTAGGACTTTGACCAAATAAAAAGGGGGTTATATAATATATTTTATTAATATTTTAATTCGTGAATTACTAGTTTAATCTCAAGAACTCCAAATTAATACCGACGACTGTCGCCCCTAGCCAAATATCCCTGTCTCGAACACAATGGAATATGTTTCGCAATCCAATTCGACTGTTTCAGTCAGTTTCTCTTCAAATTAAAATATAAAACATTCAATATTTGATTTGAACATACATTTCAATTTGCCGAGGCCACAAACCTATCCCAAAAATTCTAAAAAAATAAATCTAGCTATGTTTTGATGATACGGTCCCAACAAAACTGATTTCGTCAAATTCCGAGACCGTTTGAAAAATGGCCATTTTCAGGTCGATCGAAATTGACTGAAACTATCAAAACACGTTTTCCTTTGCCACGCTCACATATGGAATCAGAAAATTACGAATTTTGAAACCTACCAATAACGTAACATCCCGGATCCAACAAAGTGGTTTCGTCAAAAATTTAGATCGTTTGCAAAATTTCCATTTTTAAGGGCCAGAATTCCATAGCGACTATTCTGAATTTTCAACTGGGCATAACTTTTGATTTCTGCTATGAAATTTCAATTTTTCAGATTAGTTGGACGGATATTTTCAATTAGAATCTAATATTTTTGGTTTCGCTAAAATCCGATTTATTTTGAATCATGTACATTCATTTGAACTTTGAAATCGAATTTTCAAATTACCGCGCCATTTTCAATTCCTTTTATAATTTTAAATAAATATTTATATTCTAACGACTATCTATATAAATATATACGTTCTAATTCTATTCAAAATAAATTTCTCATTGTTATTATTTAAAATAATTCATTTTAAATGTTCAAAATTCACTGAGATTGCCAAAATAAAAAATTTAAATTGGCTCGGATTTCCGGGTTATTATAGTAATACTCTTTGATAATATGGGTATAGAGGTGGGGCGTTACAATTTGGTATCAGAGCGAGGTTTGGAACTATACATTATATATAAATAGAGATACGAGTTTGGACCTTAGAAGAGACTTAGAGTCCCTATCCCCATGGGTGTGGTAGATTTTACTGTAATTTAATGATAATAAGAGTGTATGATGATTACTGGAGTAATCATTTAGGGACGTTCTTGTTATCTCTATATCTTATCTAATTATTATTATTATTATATGTTAGTTTACTTCCCCCATAATTTTTGTGTTTATCTTTATTTGAAAGTTTAAAACATTGAGTGTGATTAAGAAATAAGAAGTTGCGCGGTGGAGATTAATATTAAAATTGCTGAATGCATTGTTTGTTGTTCTCCGATTAATGATTGTTTATGTACACATTTCATAAGTGAGTATCGATTTTAATGTAAAAGCGAAATAGTCGTTAAATTCAAATAAATAAATAAATTAGTAATGACAACAATGAAAATAATAATGAAGTGAATCGTTAAATGAATATACCGATAATAAATGGTTAAAGACATTAATCTTTAGTTCATTTGTCCGTTAGGTGATTTAAGAATTCCGGTCAATACGTTTGATCAGCGTAATCGATAAGGATTCCTAAATACTTGTGTGAGATAATTCGTCATAAGATTATATAGAATTAAAATAAATGATGGGTAAAAGAAAGATGAAATCCTAACTAAATATAACTGTTATTACTAAATAAATAATACAAGATGCGATACATATATAAGATATGAAAATAAAAATAGTGTTTAATTGGCCATATAAGTTGATCAGAAAATTAACCGATACAGGTGCTTACGTACTCGGTAACGGTTCTTAAATACTAGAGCGGGACATTTTGGCACAACATTAGGAAAAAAATAATTAATGCGTAAATTGAATTTCTAGAATAAAATAATAACCATACATATTTGGTCCATATTAGCATCAAGCAATAGGTATAGTTACCTAAATTCGATGCTCCTAACCTTTTATAAAAAAATTGTAATTGCTCATATACAAATTAATCTTTATTCTGTTTAAATTTTCTTTTCAAAGTACATAATTTTATGATTGTTTCTTTCAGACACCTAAGCTTTGAACGTGTATGTGAAATTCATACATGACCAGTACTAAACACCAAAATATATGTATGGTATATTGATATGGGCATTTATCTTAAGTATAAATTCATGGACTAATGAGAAAATTGTGTTATAGGAAGACTACAGTTCTACGTAAATCTAATTATAATTTTGTATCTAAAAGACTATTTTTGACATATTATCACATATGTTAGTTTGCATGATTTTGTGATTGACTTGTTTACAAAATCAATAATGTAGCCAGAAACTTTTCATCTCTTTCTATTAACTCAAGATTGAGAGCTACAAATAATGAAAGAACGATAATAATAATAATAATAATACTATGTTGTACTCTTGGGAATCTTATGTACACAATGCCTTTCTAATGCATTGAATTTTACAAACAGCTGTGATTCATAACTTTGTTTGATATGTGTACGGTATTGAAAATGGATTTTATCCCATTAAAAGTAACTTATAGTGGTATATATCTAGGTGTATTGTGTGTTTGTATAGGACCCAATTAAGCTCGACATTACATGCCTCAAATGTGATTAGAATATAAAACTCGGCTGTAGCAGTTGGGTTCATTTAGTTTGAACTGCAGAGAGATATGGAAGAAGATAGGTTGGAGTGTTTTCTTATGTATCCAATATTTAGAAATGAAGAAAATATCATTTAATAGTTTTTCATATTGTTTGTTTAGGAAATCCAGTTCACTTTGATTGTTTTAAAATTTTTTTTTTACCTAATATGTAGATAAGAATGTGTAAATGCATTGCTGGGTTAAATGTGTGTGTATTGTTGTGCTCTTGTGTGTTTTATGGGTGTATGTTTTTACTACTTGATTTGACTGTATTGTCTTAAGTTAATGTGTTGTGTAAGGGTACATGTGAAGATAATAGCATGGACTGCTGGACATGAGCATTGGCTGAGTCATAGGTGTATGTTTGCATTTGCAAACTGAATTTCTAAACCTGAATTGCTAGTTGGCGGATCACTCTTCTGACCATATCTTTTGAAATAAGTGTTCGATTTCGACGATTTTACCTATTCCGGAAAAGTAAGAACTTAATCTACAACTTTTAAGTGTTTTAGAAATTTATTTGAGATTTGCCAGGCCAAGCTTGCAATTTGGTATCGCTAACCTGTACATCAGCTGAGGTGAGCACTCCACTAAAATGATCATATATTTTGAACGTGTTATCCGATTTTGATGAGCTTGTACATTTCTTTTTTGAAAGGAGATGAGCTTGTACATTTCTTAAAGCTAGAATCATTATCTACCATTTTATTTGAAGTGCTTCATGAAATTTTGATGTTTGTAAGCTCGAAAACACCTATTTTTACTGCTATCCTGCTACGAATAATCTCGGACTGAGACGAATATGTTTACTAAAATAAACATAACTTCTAAACGGCTTACCTGATTTCAGTGATCTTAGACATTTCGGAAAGCCTACAACTTTCGTTTGAAGTGTTGCATGCAATTTTGATGTTTATTGGTCTGAAAACGCGCTTTGAAGCCGCTGACCTGCATTTGTATAATTGAAAAAAAAAAACAATGCAGCTGCAAATCAAAATTGGAAAAATAAAAGTAACATAAAAGAGTGCTAAACCATTTTGGTCGTAACTTTTGAACCTTCTATCAGAATTTGATGATCTAGCCCATTCCAAAAAGCTCAAAACTTAAGTACAAATTTTGTTTAATGTATTTCATGAAAATTTGAAGTTTGCTACTCCAAACACACTAATTTATACCGCTGACCTGCATGTGAATCGCGATTCAGATCTGATTTTCAGTGTACTATAGTGTAATTCTTTGCTATACTAGATGCTTTAATGTTTTGATATTGAGAAATGGTTAAAAAAAATAGGGGATGTTAAGTTAATTATTCATTACGTTAATTTATATTCATTTTATTTCTTGTATGCGACTAATGTGCGCGCTTGAGATGAGTATAGGTACATGTGAAGCAACTGGATAAATTGACAGCGTTTGCTCGCTTTTGCATGCAAAAATTATAAAGAAAATTGCTGTAAAATGCTAAATAAAAGGTATGTCTTTGGATTAAATATTGCAAAAAGTTTATATTTTGTGTCATTGGTTTATTTTCCTCGTGTTTTGGGATGCCCCGTGATGCCTCTTCGGAGATGTATATTACGTAACTATAGTGTATTCGGATTTTCTGAAACATCCTCCGTAGAAAAGAGGTTCTGCCGAAATTTTTGAAAATTTCGGGAGTTAGAAAATTTTCAAAATCTGGAATCGTATATAGGAAAATAGGACATTAAAGTTAATTCAAGAAAAACTCGTTGTGTGTGCAATTGAATCGAATGTATAAACTATATACTGAAACGCTTTATGTACTGTATAGAGTATATTAGGATTAGAATGTAAGTTGTTTACTTTCCCCATAAGAAAGTGCAAGGACGCAATTGTTTTAAGGGAGGAAGTATGTAACAACCCTGTTTTTCTATCAAAATTAAGCGTATTTAATTAAGTATAATGCGTTAGTTTTGAATTGAGACGATTAATTAACATATATTTAACTAAAATAGAATTTAATTGGGACACTAAATAATTTTGTTACGTATACATAATTGGAATAAATGAAAATATAATTATTTTATAATGTATATTGGAATATAAAATGAATTGTAGGGCGTTTGCGTTAAATAAAGCTATTTATGATCAACAAACAAATCATCGATCGGGACGAGAGTCAAATTGTAAGGATATAAAATAGAGGAATTGTAAAATGATTTTTATATCTACAATAATAAAGACTAAACTTTTTATTGTAATGGACATTAAATTAACAAATTAGACTAGCCTCGAAATAATGATGTCTGCTATCACAAACAAATTATCAAATGTGATGCGAATTAAATTGAATGAAGTAGAATTTATTTTTTATCTTTAACTTAAATCTAAACACCTAAGACATTATTTATAATTTAAGTGAATGGGTCTATAGGCTTAAGCCCAAAGAGTTGAAGCCTAAACCCAAAACCCACTATTTTCTCCTTTCTCTTGAAGCCACCGATCTAATCTAATAGGTGCAACAGCCGGTTAGCTTAATCCATTTTTTCCTTGGAATAAAATTCGGGAAAACCTAAAATCGCGAAGGGAAAAAACATGGAGGAAGATCGCGCGCTGTGATCTGTTGAGCGACGCAAGGATGGGGAATACCCAAGGTGAGTAAAGGGGGCGGCACCGCATTAAGGCATGTTCATTGGAGGGAGGTGCGATGTATAGGGCAGTTACAGGAAGCCCAGGCATAAGGAGTGCTAAAACTATTGTTGGATGCCTGTGAAGATCTCGGTGTCGAGACGTTTGCTGTTCTGATTATCCACTCACTTACATCTATGTCTGTTTCCATTTTAGTTAATTATTTATTCTTACCGGTCGATGATTGAATTGCTTGGATAATTATATTGCAAAAATTAAATTCTAATGATTGAATAGATGGCTTAAGTAATTTGTTGAGATAGAATTAATTTGATTGTTGTGCAAACAATTTTGAATTGTGATGGACAGATGAAATTTGAGTTTGTAGGAGGGTTGAAATTAAGAGGGATATTATATGATGTCAATTTAGAATTGTAGTTATATAATTGATTCATTTTGACAATTGATCAATTTTATAATCTTACACAATTTGAGAATTACTATTCCATTTTTATTGAACATCGTGTGTTTCTCCTTTATCATTTAATATCGGACTTATACGATCAAAACCATTTTGATGAACTATTTGAGATGACATAAGATGTTATTAAATTTTTGGGTAGGTTAATGGTCAAAGAACTCCAATTTAGGAGTACATTCGATGAAGGATCATTTTTAGATGTGATGATTTTTGAGGTTGCCAAAACTTGGCGAAGATTATTTATAACACCCCGAGTTTGTACCGACACTAAAAAAGGATAAATTAAATAAAAATTAATTTAATATTCAGAATTAGAGGAAATGGACTGTACCATTTCGACCGTCTCGAAATTCTGGTCAAGAAAGACATTTGGTTTGCGTAAAACGGACACCGTATAAAGAAGTTATGAGGGTTTAAATTTGTATACGCACATAAATATTTTATATATATGTAAGAGTCAGAGGTGAGTCAGAATTCTATCTAGAGGATTCAAATTCGAAAAATTCCTCTAAGCATCAAAATTCCTGCTCTAGGGGGTCGACCGCCCTAGAGAGGTGTTGACCTAGGGGTCGACTTACCCACAGGGTTGTCGAGACCCTTAGGGATGACGTGGCACTCGGTTTCAAGGGGTCTGGCAGCTATATATACGTGTCCTATGTCTCATATTTTCTTCATTGGAAGTCATGGAGGTCGTATGCTGATGGAGTGCGAACTGAACCGTTTTCTATAACAACATATTCTACAAATCCAATTCAGAAATTCTAGATCTGTTCTTCCTTAATTCTCTAAACCTACCACTGTGAGTTCTAGTTGTTTTTAGGTTTAGATAAATAAAAGTATATTTTGAAAGTCTATGAATTGGATATGTTGTAAAGTATGATTCTGTGTTAATGTGAAATCCTATACTATGTCATGACAGATCTATTTTCCTAGATCTAATAAAATTGTGGTTATTCGAATATATATGGATCTTGACTTGTAGCCATGTTTTGTTGGATGTACATCTATTAATTTGGAGAGTTGTAACATTACTTATATCCAGATCTTTATGTTAATCACCTTTCAATTGTCATATTGTGATCCATTGAAATATGCGGTAAACTTGACATGTGAATCCATCCTTAGACCTAAACATGTTATTATGTCACCCTAACTATGCTATATCTAAATAATTGGACACCTTATGTTTAATTTAGATCTCATTATGTTGTGTTGACATCGTAGTTGCTACAAGTTCATCACTTTTATGCCTACCTTGCCATGATGATTACATGACGGTTCACATTGTTATCATACCAGTTTATGTTTTTATTTCTGCCAAGATACGTTTAAACTATTACCTTCGTCATATTCCCTTTTTCATTGTTGTAGCTAGGCTACTTTATAGCCTAGATGCCACCAAAATACGTACGAATATGTTAGAGAGGAAACAGGGAAAAAGGGATTATAATTGGCATAATTTATGTAATATTTATATGAAATGGGACATGTAATTCAAATGGGGAAAACATAGAAATATTTACCTATAATGACATAGGTAGATTTGGATTAATTTGGAATGTTTAGTAATTTACAATTAGGAATTGTAAATTTTACTTATGACATGAGGTTAGGTTACATTAGTGGTGGAAGTCTGCCCGAACCCGACCGACATATCCAGCAGCCACTAATGTTGAACCTAATGTGGGAGGTCTAAGTATGCAAATACGAATCGGGCTAAGACACGAGGTTAGTCCCAACTGTGGAATAAGACTGCCCGGACCCAACCGGCATATCAAGCATCCACATGTTGTAGGCCTAATATGGGAGGTCTATCCCATTATGAAACCATAAATGGACATGGTAAAGAATTGGACTACTTAACCTAATTTAATCCATAAAGATTTTATGACTATGAACTTAAGTTCGGGTTAAGTAAAATTGGATAGGTAGTGGGTGGGTTAAGTAAATTAGAGGGAGTGGGTAATATTTACGTATAGGCCCACGAACTTAACCCAAAAAGGTTATGTAATTAAAGACACCTAGTAGTATACATAACCGATAGATAATGTAATGAAGCTATGTAATTAAAGACACCCTTCAGGGTAAGCATAACTGGTATAGGGCTATGTAATTAAATACACCTAAGGGTATACATATTCAGTGGAAAACCGAGTGGGGATACAAGACAAGAGGGAGAGCCTGTATCATGTTGTGTGGGACCCATTTCAGTCAGTAACCCGGAGTTGGTATCAAGTAAAGAACTCTGTACTAGGTGGAGAAGGGGCACGCTTACTTATTGATTGTAAGAGATCCAAACGAGGCGGATGGTGTGGGCGGCGCAAATCGACTGGGGATATGTGCGTGCACGGGCCGGGCAGAGAGGGCTAAGAAGACTGTGACAACAGTAGATATAGTTGTGCACACCATGGGTTTCCAGTTTAGGAAGTGATACCTCCTACTGTGGGGCCATCACAGGATATCTACAGGGTAGGGAGCCGATCGGTTAGGGTAGTGATTAGGGTATACTTGGACGTATGACCTAAACCTACCAACTCATAGTGGAAGGGATTATCTCATTTCAGTTATACTGGTAATAAGGAAGGTAATCATTAGTGAGGCACATACACCTTATCTTGCTTACCTTGTCACACTTTCCATTTATGTAGTGATCTCTCTTATCCGCTTTATATGCCTATCATGTTGCTTTTATTTATCTACTGGCTAAAAGTAACTAGACTCGCCAGACTTTATGTATGACCCTGTTGTTTCTCCTTCTTTCTTCCATTCCCCCCCCCCCCCCCCCAGGTTCTCAAGGAGGAAACACTCATACTTAATCAGGACTCAGACATCATCTTGCTAGGAGCTACTTCTAAAGTATGGCTCAAGTTCTTGTCTCTACTATGGCTTAACTCTTTTAATTGAGGGAATGATGCTTTTTATTTACTTATTTACTCTGATGGTGCAAGACAAAAGTTATTTTATTATAATAGTTTTTGTGACTTATGAAATTGTGGACCACAGTATTATGACTTATGTTTGAAATAAAAGTTTAAATTTTTCACTTTTGCCATATTTATATCTGTCCTTTAATTATTCTGTGTCTGTTTACCTATAGCGCTTCATGAAACTTAATGCATTCCCTTAGTGAGTGACATTAACAGACGTGGGGTGTCACACTTGGTATTAGAGCCGAAGGTTACCATATTAGATAAAAGTTTTTGGAAACTATTTTCTAAAATGTTTGAAAGAAAGAATTTTCAAAAGAAAAGTCTATTTTGAAAAACATTCCCCAAAAATTCATATGTAGTATCCTTCGGTCCTTTATCTAAATCTCTTCCTTTTCCCTTTTTCAGCATGTCTGGGGAACAAAACATTCCTAATATCCCAGAGAGCGTCACATTACTCGGATGGTTCCGTAGGTATTTGGAGGCCACGGCACCTGCCAAAGGCCAAGAAAATGTTCCTCCCCTAGCAGCACCAGTCATTCCTCCTCCTTCCCCTCCAAAAGCTGACAACTCTGCCAAGATCTGCAAAGACTTCCGAGCTATGGGAGGAAGGCCATTCCATGGGAACGAGACATTTGTAGAAGCTCGGTATTGTCTTAAGGAGACCGAGGACTTATTCGTAATCTTTGTAGTGGAGGACCGAAGAAAGATCCAGTTAGCTGCTTGGCTGCTAAAGGACGAAGCCTCATTTTGGTGGGAAATCACACCAGCTGTGCGTCCGGTGGAAACTTGGGAAGATTTTAGATGGTGGTTCGAAATGAAATTTCTTTCCCAAGCTGAGAGAAGCATACAGATGGAGAGGTTTTTAACTCTCAAACAAGGAAATTTGATAGTGAAGGAGTATGTGAACAAGTTCAACCAGTTAGCAAGGTTCGGGTTAGAGTTGGTAGACACACCGCACAAAAGGGCTTTATGGTTTGCTAAAGGGTTGAATGAGCCTCTGCATGGTTTAGCTATGTCCCATATTCCAATGGGGGACACCTTTGAAAAGCTTGCTGATATGGCACTAATGCATGAGGAGGACAAGGGAGAAAAGAAGGAAACAAAAGCTAAGGGGACATCGCAGAATAAGAAGGTGCGGCCCAAGAAGGGGCAGCAACAATAGCAGAAGAAAGGAGGGAAAGATGACAAAGGCAGGGATAAGAGGAAATGTCACAATTATGGAAAGGAGGGTCACCTGATCGAAAATTATAAGAGAAGGAAGGCCAATTGCTTTAATTGCAGAGAGGTCGGACACTTCTCTAAAGAGTGCCCGAAGAAACAGGGATCGCAGGGACAAGGCCAAAGAGCAGGGACTTCTAGAGGGACGGTGCATGCTCTCACGGTCAGTGCTCCTGAAAGAGGTAGAAAATTTTCCATAGAAAGTTTAGTTTCTCTTTCAAACCATCCAGTTCGAACACTATTTGATTTTGGTGCTTCACACTCGTTTATATCTAGTTCTGTGGTTGAATCTCTACAATTAATTACTAGTATGGTAGTAGATCCTTTAGTTGTTTCAAACCCCAATGGTGGTTCGGCTCATTTATCGATGATTCGTCGGGGTTCGAAAATATATGTGTTAGGCGTCGAGTTTGAATGCGACGCGTATGTGCTCAGGTTTATGGGCTATGGGTTGATTTTAGGAATGGATTGGCTTACCACGTATGGGGCCATTCTGGATTGTGAGAGGAGGGTTGTTAGACTCCTGACTTGTCATGGGAAGACTCTCAAAGTTTCTTGTGACCCTTAAGGGTCTTTTATGCTTAGCTTCCTAGAGTCTCTAAATGAATCCATAAATGATTTGCAATCTATTCCGGTGGTTCAAGATTATCCCAATGTTTTTGATGAGGTATGGGGTTTACCTCCAAGGCGTAAGATTAACTTCTGCATATATCTGGTGGACAATGCAAAGCCAATTGCATTACCAGTGCGCCACATGGATCCAAGAGAAAGGTGGAAGCTGAGTAAGCAAGTAGGGGAGTTAGCTGAAAAAGGTTTTATCAGACGAAGCATATCTAAGTGGGGTGCTCCAGTAGTATTCACAACTAAAGCGGATGGTTCGCTTCGATTGTGTGTTGACTACAGAGAGTTGAATAATCTCACCAAGAAGAATAGGCACTCGCTTCCGAGGATTGATGATTTATTTGATCAGCTTGTTGGTACCTCGGTATTTTCTCAGTTGGACTTGGTTATGGGGTTCCATCAGTTGAGGGTGGGCGAGGACAGCATAGATAAGACTGCTTTCAGAACTCCAGCAGTTTCTTTGAATGGCTAGTTATGCCTTTTGGATTGACAAATGCACCTGCCTGTTTTGTTGATTTGATGAGTATGGTGTTTCAGGAGTTCCTAAACAAATTCGTCGTAGTCTTCGTTGATGATATTTTGATCTTCTCCAAGAGTGAAGAAGAGCAAGCCTAGCATTTGGGAGAAGTTTTGAAAATTCTCCGTGAACATCAGCTATAAGCAAAGTTCTCCAAATGCCATTTCTAGACAAAGGAGGTGAGATTTTTAGGGCATGTAGTCTCCAAAGAAGGGATAACTGTCGATCCCGAAAAGGTGGTTGCATTGCAAGATTGGCAGATTCCTAAAAATGCAACCGAGGTGAGAAGCTTTCTTGGGTTGACAGGTTATTATAGGAAGTTCATTAATGACATCGCGAAGATATCAGCCCCTCTCACCAGGCTGACAAAGAAGAATTTGGCATTTTCATGGGACACAGACTGTGACGTTGCTTTCCAACGACTAAAAAGGGCTCTGACAACAGCCCCAGTCTTGATTTTGCCCAATGGGAGTAAAGTGTTTACTGTTTACACTGATGCGTGCGGTACATGGCTTTGTGCGGTGCTGATGCAATAAGGCAGAGTAATCATTAGTGAGGCACATACACCTTATCTTTCTTACCTTGTCACACCTGCCATTTATGTAGTGATCTCCCTTATCCACTTTAAATGTCTATCATGTTGCTTTTATTTATCTACTGGCTAAAGTAACTAGACTCGCCAAACTTTATGTCTGACCCTGTTGTTTCTCCTTCTTTCTTCTGTTCTCCCTAGGTTCTCAGGGAGGAAACACTCAGACTTAATCAGGACTCAGATATCATCTTGCTAGGAGCTACTTCTGAAGTATGGCTCAAGTTCTTGTCTCTACTATGGCTTAACTCTTTTAATTGGGGGAATGATGCTTTTTATTTACTTATGTACTCTGATGGTGCAAGATAGAAGTTATTTTATTGTAATGGTTTTTGTGGCATATGAAATTGTGGACTATGGTATTATGACTTATGTTTGAAATAAAAGTTTAAATTTTCCGCTGCTGCCTTATTTATATCTATCTTGTAATTATTCTGTATCTGTTTACCTATAGCGCTTCACGAAACTTAATGCATTCCATTAGTGACTGACATTAATGGATGTAGGGTGTCACATTATTGGTCCGAGAATTACTATTTTGAAGTATGTTCAATGACGAACCAATTTAGATGCATTTTATAGTAGTTGATGAAATGAGCAAATTTTGATGATTAGAAATCCCGATTGGTAATTATAGTTAGAAATAAACATCACCACATACCTTATACTTGCCAATGAGACGAGGCCAGTTATTTTATGATGAATTCATATATATATATATATATATATATATATATATATAACGTTTGATATTTTATGATGACTTTCCATTGACAAGATGAGACAAGTAGCGATGTTAATAGTACTCGTCGACGAGACAATGTGAGTAATGTATGTATTTATTCACTGATGAAATGAGGCATAATATATATTTCATGATGTTTTATGATGCTTTATGATGTGGTATCGACTAATGATTAGTAAACCGTTAGGTGCAAACGTATTGTATGGGACATGTGTTGACACCTACGGGTTCCTAACTGGGAGGTTAAGACACATTCAAGATGACTACTAGTACTATGACCGAGTATTTGATTTGAGTCATCACGATGAGTTTAACTATAGTCGTCATGATGATCTTGATGTTTGTGACTCCAACCCCTGCGTTGTATTAATTGGATTTTTGTGGACAAGGGCATCAAGATGTTTCGGCTATAGTCATTAAGATGTTTATGATGTTCATGGCCCTAGTCATCATGATGGGTGGTACCAAATATATAGTGCTAGTCGAGAAGTTAAGCACATGCAGTTTTCTATGATGTTTTGATGTACTAATCCACTTGGCTTGGCTATGATTTTATTTAATAATATTAGTTCCTGTACGAAAAGATATTATATTTACAGTGATTAGGGTGATATTTGGATTTGTTGACTTATTGGTCATTAATACAGTAAGAAGTCTTTCTTGAACTTGATTGAGATTTGGATTTTTAGGACTGGTTTCTTGTATTAATTCTATGGAATATATTTTGATGAATTATATAAATGATGATTATGTATTGATTGTGGTGAGATTACATTTTATTATTATTACCATTTTGTAAACCCAAACGTTTTATATTATTTATAATGGATTTAAACATAAACCGATCCATTTATTGTTTATATAATACTCAGGTCAGACCGAGACATTACAGGTTCCGGGACATTGAAACCAACTTGTGTTTATTGAGCTTAGAAGAGTATAGTAACTTAGTATATTATTTATTATCGTGTATCATATGGATTGATGTATATATTGATGTGTAGTAAGTAAATTTGTATAGAATGTCAAATATTATACATTATATTTTATCGGCGCAATTGACTCTGTGATCTCTGTAATCATGTATATTCTATATCGTTCTATCCTGGCGGCACACATGTAATTGCTTTGTACCGACATTGAGTACGTAAGAGTAAGTGATATTTCAAATATTTTAATATGTACCAGTGTTAGTCCAAGAGAATTTGCATGTGTGTGCCCATACAGCCTCATTCTTCGTATTATCTGATGGTATTACTTAGTAATACTCTTTGTTAATAGGGGTATAGAGCTGGGGCGATACATACTCTTACTATAATAGTTACCATGCATGCATCATCATGGCACGGTATGAAGCATTATATGGTCGTCATTGTAGGTCCCTAACTTGTTAGATTGATAATGATGATCAATTAGTACTTGGCTCAAAAATGATCGTAGAGGCTTCCTAGAAGGTAGAGGAAATAAGGAACAAGATGAAAGAAGCACAAGGCTGGAAAAAGAGCTACGTTGATCAAAGGAGGAGGATCTTTGAGTTTTCTATTGAAGACATATTCTTGAACAACTCTCCAAAGAGAGGATCAGTAAGGTTTGGTTGTAGTGAAAAGGAGGCGCCTTAATATATCAGACCTTGCCTTATTCTGGAGCAGCTTGCCCCTTTAGCTTATCATATAGAGTTACCAAAAAGGTTGTCAAGTGTGCATAAACTCTTATATATATCACATTTACGAAAATATGTGCATGACCTTGAGCAAATAATAGAGTTTGTTGCTCAAGAAGATATGGAGATAAAACTAAATTAAGTTTTCATCAGATAACCTGTTCGAAACATGGATCACGATGAGAAACGATTATGTAGGAAGATTGTCATGTTAGCCAAGGTATAGTGGAGTATAAAAGTAGATGATTGTACTTGGGGAATCGAGGAGAGGATGAACAAAGCACACCCTGGGTTTCATATTGTATAGAATCATTGTGTAGACATTTTAGTTAACTTTTTATTGTTAGATTTCGAGGATGAAATTCTTCCAAGAAGGGAGAGTGTTACAACTCGATTTATAATTGATAAGAAAATCATTTTCAAGTTTTGTTTACTTAGAAAAATAGTTTAATAAAAATAGAAAACGTGAAAGATAAGTGAATTCTAGATTTTGAATGGTTATTGAATGTAAATTATGTAAGGTCATAAGTAAGGTGTAAAACATATATGCACACATATATACATGCTACCATATGTAAAAACCTGATTTTTCGACCTCCATTGCCGATACTATGTAACAATCCACCTGGTATGGGTCTAAATCCTGACCAGAAAAGGCCCATTGGAATTTTGAGCCATTCTAAATGGATTGTTTGTTCCTAAAAGAATTACATAAACAAAGCCAAATGAAAATGAAATCAGAATCACATAGCGTAAAGGATAATAATAACTAAAACTAGATGTACATTGAATAAAACCATAATAATGTAGATTACATTAAGTTTCAACTATCATATAAGGTACATCAATTATAATAATGTCCCATAAGTACAATAAACTTCCAAGCATGATAATGAACTATATAAATGTCTCCTTCACCAGGTCCAATCTTCATGAATTCATCAATCAAGCATTCCAACCTACTAACCTGTTTATTAGTTAAGAGGAGGGGGTCATAGCAATAAGTTCTAGTGAATGAAAATAACATCAATTTAAGGAATGTCTATTCCCTATACTTAGCATTATAAATTCATCGAAATATGTCTATGCAAAATTCCACACATAAAGACATGCACTAATTAGGCGGACTGTTCTAAAGTCACTTAAGGTTTACATCTCTATTTATAAAGGTGGGTTCCATTATCTCTTAATACCCTATGAGGTTGACTACCACTTGGTCACTTAAGGCCATTTTATATATTTATTTATAGGTGGATTCCCACTGTCACTAAAAAACCTACGGCAGACCCTAATCACTTAAGACCTCGTCTTATAATCGTCAATGTTATTAAAAATACTCTCAGTGTAAATCGAGAGACAATAAGCAGTTACTTATTACCTATAGGATAGGTAGACGACTCCGTCGTTTATGACCTTTCCCCGATGGGTCCCTTTGTTACTATCTAGCTGTTAAAGGTGAACTTCTAGACACTCAATACTTTCGTAAGACAGATGGTCCCTTTAACATTTTCTTAGGAACTCTTATATGTCCATTCCTAAGTATGCCCTTGCATTGCCCCTAGATAAGAAATAAACTACTTCCGAAGAACTACCTCATATATCGTTTTAATTAAGACCATTTAATCCCTTATAAGTGAAAAGAAGACCAAACGACCACATAAGATCTTAATAAGAGCGGGCCCAATGACTTCATCCCTTCTAAAGAATAAACATTCGAAAAGGCCTAATGTACAAACCACTTAATACCCATACAAGGTAGGTCATCCACTTAATACCTTCTCGAGGCAGGCCTACTTCACTCAGATTTATATACACACACAAGACATCTCGCATTAAACTGCCCATATGTAGATGCTAGATCTTCTAGGTAGCTCCGGGCAGGCTTCTACTATAAGTTAGGCTTAACCTCGCTTCTGTATGTAATAATTACAATGACCCATGACACTTAGAACTCTCACATTAACTCGATTAACTTATAGATGTTGGATACGTCGATCAGTTCCGACCAGGCTTTTACTACAAGTTGGGATTAGCCTCGGTCTATGTGTCATTTATATTAATAAAAGCCATTAATACTCACACACATACAAATTTCATATGGGGATATCTATAATTTAATATCCTATTTTTAACGCATTTAGTACTCTCTTAATACGAATTTAATACACATTTAAATATGTTATAAATTAAAAAACATAAATTAAGTGCACGTAGAGAAATGCTCTAATTGTTGAAATATCAATCCCAACATCAAAATTAAGGTATACGAGTTTGTTTCCCTAACTTCATCAACATAGCATAAAATTGTATATTCGCATTCAATCAATAACGGGAAAAAACAAACATATACAGAATAACTTGTAACCTAGGTTTAAAAGATTATTTCAATAATAAAAGAAAGACATGGTGCAATATATAAAATATATACGTAGAATCTCCTTTTTGGTACTACTTCACTTTTCAAATTATTTTATATACAAAAACTTAAGACTTTTGTGATTTGTATATAATACATTCAAACAATCTATTTTGAAAATAGATGCTTAAACTATTAATTCTTCAAAACTCAAGTCTTATGCTTCTACACACACACACATGCACATATATATGTATATTTATGGGAATTTATACTTGACCAAAAAGTGAATAATCAGACTATTATCAGAAACTATATAACACTCAAAAGCCTTTGTTTTATTATGTTAATAACCAAAACCCAATATACATCAATTGATTGACCATTTCTGCAAATTATAAGGGATTCGAAGGATTTGTTTATATTTATTTTCGTGCAAATCCAAACCCCTTTAGGCATAACAATCCAAATCTACACTATCAAGATATAGAAAATGGTAAGCTCATATAATTTCCACTCACAGAGTTATGAAGAGAAAAATAGTGAATACGGTGTAGAATCAAACAAATTTGGATTGGTCCTTTCAAATAAATGTACTCCAAATCCTCCTAAATATTTTTTTTTGAAAATTGAATCCTCATATATATATATAAGAATAAAATTTAGAATTATATATATATATACTATACTTAATTCCAGAATCTAGATAAGAATCGAGAGTTAGAAGAGATAGAATATAGGTTAGAAGAAGAGAAGAAACCTAACCTGTTTTTTGGAATCAAGTAAAATGGAGGAGAAACAAAGTGGAGGCGTAGAAGAGTGAAATGTAGGGTTTATGGGAGAGACTAGGAGTCTTTTTATAGTTTCTAGTGTGTATACGGATGTCGGATTGGTTATATTAAATCTGGATGACCCATTTAAGAAAAATATATTAAAACCTCTAATAAAGTAAAACCTTCCCCACCTATCATCCTCAAGGGCGGTCGACCCTCCTCAAAGGAAGAGGTCGACCCTACTTAGGGTCGAATTCCAGGAGATTAATTCTCCTGGTCGTTTACCTTATTTATTTAAAAATGATTAATGCGATTGATTATATTCCATTTCTTTTTATTCTTGTCCCCCTTGTGTGTGTGTATATATATATGTATTTACACACAAATCCAAGCCTTCAAGGATTATTCCATTAAGCCAATCAATATATAATTTTATTCTTGATTTATTATCATCCAGTTTGAATTTCAAATCTTGTGTGTATAAAATTATGTTATTAATAACTTCTTCGCACGGATTATGTTTTTAGCAAATAAAATATGAAAAAGAACTAGAATCTCACTACGAATACAATGGTAATACTTTCATGGCCCAATCATCAATTGTCTAAAAATCTTATTTTTATCTTATTAATATTTTATTAATTTATTACTATTTATTATTATTTATATTTAATTTAATTGCTTAAGTCTATATAAGGAATATTTTACGGGGTGTTACATTCTCCCCATTAAAAAGAGATTTCGTCCCGAAATTTTCCCAAAGGGGCGAAAATAAAACTCGCTCTAACAAACAAGTTGCATACCCAAGTTATTTATAAACATCCACAAAACATCCATTACTCGATGTGATTACGCACTGCAAACTTGCTAAAGTGAGCTTAGTCCTAGCATGAAAGTGTAACTTGCGATGTTGTATGCATGCAAAATACCCTAATATGCATATAATTCCTATATGAGTAGACTTAGTGCATTTTTGTTGCGGACATGTCCTACCATGCAATCTAGCAAACATAATGTAAACACAGAATCCTAAAATTTACGAGAAAGGTTACTAAATTTAAAATTTACATGCCTTCCACCGAATTTTCTCCCTTTTGTACTTAAACCAATCTAATTAAATGTTGCAAAGCCGTGTAATCCCAAGCTCCATAATATCTGTGGTGGCACGACATACCCAGAGTTCCATCATTATCCCTATTTCTTGATTAGGCCGTACCAAAATTTTCCATAGTGCGAAGGTATCTTATTAAATATAAAAGTTAAAACATCATGGGCTCCCGTCATCAACAATATCTTTCAATTCCCTAATATTGGGAAAGGCCAAAATGTAATGTTGACTTTCTAATGTGTAACGTACCAGTTCTTGACAGAGTCTGTAATACAATTTATTACGAATTATTTCACTACTTGGTTTAAATTAATAAATAGTGAATAATAAATAATGAGTAAAATTCCAAATATATATATTTTATAGTTTAAAATTCCTTGACAAGTGTATATTATATATCTCTAAATAAATAATATTTGGCAATTGTTTTGTAATCTATTTTTAACTTTGTAAATATAGATAATACTGGATTTAAATATTTTAGAAAATTAGAATAATAATTTTTATAAACTTATATGTAAATAAGCAAATGACATTGAACATCTTTGTTTGCATTAAAATTTGTTTTAAATTCATATAAGTATAACACTGGTTTTGAATTATATAACAAATGAGAATAAAGTTCCAATTTCTTCACATCTAAGTATATATGAGATAACTATCAATATAACATCAAATTACTAAGAAAAGAGGAGCTCTCAACCATTTAATGGCTTGAAATACTTGGGTGATAAGTACAGATTGAAAAAGACATATGTGTACAAAAATTTTAGTAAGAATATGAGTTAGAATTTCTTGAGAATTAAGTTTGAGTAGTAAAACATTTAAGTGCACAGACTGGCACAAAAATTTGCACATCTTTGCACATGGTCGTGTGTGTATACACACACACATATAAAAATACATTCCTTTTCAATCAAAATCAAGTGCTGCAACGACAAAACCAATACATCCTACTATATCATCCCCTGCTATAAGAACATAGTTGGTACAAAAAAATTGTGTATATCAATTTAACCTGGCCGTGCATATACATATATTCTAGGAAAGAATTTGGTGTGTAAGACCTCATGAATAACATCCCATTTGCAGCACTGACCTCCTACCGTCTACATTCCTATAATTCCCAAACAGATATGCACATGGCAGTACAAATTTCATGTACCTTAAGTGGATTGCCATGCCTTGTCATCTGAAGCAACTATATAGCACAAGCTAATACTAGAACTCGTTCTTTCTAATCAAACTAGGCTACCTAGAACTTGTTATTTCAATAGAATTATAGGAGCAACTACATTCTTCCCATCATCTACACACAGCTAAAACTGTAGATATTCTTTCTAATACACACCAGCACAACTATTAGCTCATTCTTTCAAATCAAACTCGTAAATAGCTAATACATATAGCCACACTCTTTTCAAATCAACAAAGCAATAACAACTAGGAACATTCCATTAGGCAGCGTGTTTCATTTCCCATGCAAGTCCATTTAATGCCACTATATTTTACTATTTTTTTCACCCTATAAATACACAACAACACTCATCTTCATTCGCACAAATATTTGTATTAATCCAGAAGAGGAAAAGAATGGCAGAAGAGTTAGAATCAGAAGAACCTGTAGCCTAAAGCAAAATTATAAACTTAAAGGTGAGTAAACTTTTCACCATTTACATACTAATTGTTATATATGGTGATGTATGGAATATATAGATACATATATGCAGTGTTTAGTTGATTTAATTTTTATACAAAAAGAAGAAGCCAACCTATACCTAAATACTAAAAAAAGGAGCTAACTATGTGAGTAAACCTCCCCATCTAATACTAGTTGTTATATGTAGTATAATGCAAACATATATACACTTGAATGTATGAATTTAGTTGACTCAGACATGTTAAAACCTGGAAATCAACTTAGCTAAGAAAGTGAACAACATATATATGATGGACTTGGGTGTGTTATTGCGCATTGGCTATAATAGGTGGAGTTATCTGTTGAGATGTTGAAATGAAAAGACGACTGGTTTTTCGCTCTTTTATGTGGGTTCGACTGAATTGTAGGAGAGTAATCAGTTAAAATATATATACAATATATAATAGAAAAGAATAATCGGATATAGTAATGTAAGCCTGAGGTGACTGACTATATTAAGCATGAAGTTTGACGTAATTATTACATGAAATTTGAGAGTGATAGAAAGGTTTTTGCACAGATGATTGTGGAATTATGGGTTATTTCGTACATTGGAAGTTGGTTTAGCTTTTATACCTTTTTATACTTTGATCTAGTTCTTTCTCTTTCAATTCCTGGATTGTATGAAAAGCATCAGGATCGCATCGACGAAAACTTAAGATGGTGCATGACCTGATCATAAAACATTCCGATAGGAAAAATAAGTGGTCAAACAAAGAGAGAAAAGAAAACATAGTAAACTTTATGGCATCTGGACTTTGTCTCATACTCTTTGAACTACACAAGAGCTATTTTGGCGGCATCATTAGGACTCCATATTCCCTTTGTTTCATCAAGATCTTCATACCACTAATTAAAAAATACATTAAATAAACGAAGGTAATAAAAGAGGGTATACAACTACATACTAGATCAATGTGGACCGGTTTATATAATAGTAGGAGATGAAGGCAATATATATATATATATATATATATATATATATATATATATATAAACAAGAAAGGGGAAAAGAGAAATAGGCTTGGGTAAGATGGATCAAGCTATGAAGAAATTATCTAACTTTAAGTACATCGTAACTAGATAGTAAAGCATATATACGTAGGTATTAAATTATGGGAAGTATTACTTTACTCTAACATTATAGTTAACAAACCATCAAAGGATTGTAAGATATAGCAGGGCCAGCGGGAATATGCTGAAGTATATAGGGATGAGTTGGAGTGTAAGCACTATTTAATACGTGGACGCATCAATGTAGTGGACACATTTTATCGGAAGGGAAAGAGGGAGTGGTGCATAGTTTTCGGAAGCATAAGTAGGAAATTTGCATGGAGACATTGGATGAAACTGGGTTCAAGTCTGAAAAAGAAGAAGGCGTAAAATTAACTAGCAAAAAATGGGAAGTTAACAACAGAAAGAAAAGAAAAAAGAAAAAAGAATGGGAGGCAGGTTGAAGAGGTTGACTAGTGGGCATTAGGCTCAATCCGGTTTTCTCATATATATATATATATATATATATATATATATATATATATAAAAGACGGAAGAAAATAGAGAACGCCGAAGAAGAGAGAAGTGAGAAAGGGCAGGAGAAAGAAAGAACCATGGTAAGGATAAGGAATAGAAGAAAGGCGAGTTGCATCCTAGGTTATTGCGTTCAAATATTGGACTTTGCTCGGCTCATTTAAAAAAAAGATTTAAACTTAAATTAAAAATTAAAAATTGAATATATATACATAGACATAGGGGTATATATATATATGTAAGTTAAAACCAACGTTTATGTGTATGCGTAAGATTTATCGTGTGGATACTCGAATCGGGCCTGAAATTTGTTAACCACTAAATTGATTTGAAGACTACTCGATTTAATTGTCGAGTTTAAAAGAAATTGGATTTAAAGTGAAGTTATTATGTAATTATAAATTCGTTTTACAACTCTAGAAATAGTTATAATACTAATTTTGTCGTTGAATTAAATTAACGTACAACTATTAACAAATGATTAGCAATTATCTATAAATTCAATAGATTTTGAAGTTGTCATCCAATTAATTATTTAATTAATTAGGTTTTGTTTAATTATGTTAATCATAATCATATATTATGTATCGATACCAGTTAGTGGAAATAAATATCGTTCCACTATAAATTGAATTATTTGAATTGTTTGGACAACCTGTTAGCAGAAATAAACACAATTCTGCTATTGTATTAGTTTGACATATTTTATTAATAAATATATGTTGTTGAGATATTATCGGTTGATGATATTGAATTATATTTACATATCTGTTTGTGTAAATTTGATTTAATACTTGGATGTCGTTTGGAACTGCTATATGCCCTTAGGACTGCTAAACTATAATTTATGTAAAGTAAACCATAAATTTATTTAAGTTGTTAACAGTTGAATAATTGTTTTAAGAAACAATTAAAAGTGGTTTTTTTAATTAGTTATAGTATTAATTAATTTAAAAAGGAGTATTAATTGTAATCAGTTGTTGTTTTGGGGTTGATATAAATCAACTGATTTAAATGGAAATGGGTTATTAAATTAGTTTATTTTCGATTAATTTAGTGGAAATAGTTTTTAACAAATAATTGTAAACGTAGAAATGTTTTAATTTAAAAGTTAATTAATATTAAATTATTATATTTTGGTGAGATAATTTTGTAGTTAAATAGAGAAGTTAATATTGAATAAGTTATCCAATAAAAATGTTTCAATTAAGTAAGTTTTAATGGTAATTTAATTATAAATGGATTAAGGGGATTAAGTCGATTTATTTTCCTTAGTTTTAATTTTCAAGTTGACTTGATGATTAAATTTCAAAACAACAATGTTGTTTTGAAGTGGTTTGAAATCAAATGGATTTATGAATTTTGATTGGTCGAATATTTTGGATATTGAACTTTTACAAATCTTAACGATAAGAATGATTTTGAATCAAGGTCTAAGAGGAAACTAAAATATCCCAACATGAGTGATTTCATGATTATCTGATAGATAGTAGTATTTTGTGTTCAGAATGAGTTTTAGAGTTGAATATCTCTTTCAACTATGAAAATATATATTCATGAGTGAGATTATCACGTAGATTGTTAATAAAACTTTTCTAAGTTAATTTTCTTTTTTTAAATAAGCATATGATTAAATTGAG
The DNA here is from genome assembly GCA_030737875.1 of Allium sativum. Classification (NCBI taxonomy): domain Eukaryota; kingdom Viridiplantae; phylum Streptophyta; class Magnoliopsida; order Asparagales; family Amaryllidaceae; genus Allium; species Allium sativum. The sequence continues at coordinate 501,796,310 of CM060924.1, read as the reverse complement.
ATTTGAAATTTAATAATAGTATATTATTTAAAAGAAGCTTAGCAGGTCCAATAGAAACAATTCTATTTATTTTATATTTGATAGTCAAATCATCGACTATCAAATCTAGACTATTATTATCGTTATCATTTAGAAAATTCTGGAATCTAAATTCCACTTCGATTCGATATATACGTTGCGAGTCAGAGAGTGTTGAAGACCATTAAAGACGGAGTTTATGCAAGGGCTATTCTTTGAATCCTAGGTAGAAATTGCCTAAGATGGATTCACATGATAGTGCCTACGGTTTGTCCAGCCCTAGGACAACTTATATGGACGATTATCTGATAGAGTATACCCAGATCATATGATTGATCTATTCAAACTGTGTTTGATGGTGGGGGAATTCGTTTCTCTTAGCTTTATACACATGGTATTGGTGAAATCAATTTGTGATATTGATGGGTTTGATGATGTGGCATTCAAAGAAAATGAAGACATGATATATCTAAAGGTAAGTTTTGACCTCAAGCTTCACAATCGGGAGATGATAGAAATCGGGCAAGCAGCATGCCTAAGTGGGTTTCTCCTATTAGGGTGTATTATCACCATCTAGAGAATATTAATTTGTTACTTCTTTCATTTCTGTATCTCACGGGAAATGGTAGTTGCGTAGCCATAAGGCGACAATATATTCGATACACTCAAGAGAAATGAGTGGTCGGTCATGTGTGGCCGGGTTGTAAGAAGTTCTTACTGAATCCAGTGTATTCCTCTCTGGAGATACACAATCGGAGGGTGGTTCCATACCGTGGCATAGTTGGAAATCAGCAACATCCCATAAAATTTGACCATTTAAGTTATTGAATTAAATTAAATTATTGAATTCTAAATGGTTTTTAAATAAAATTATGATGTTATTAATGAAATTTATTAATTTTTGCTGAAAGTTGATTGAAAATAATGTGTATATTCTAGATGAAATACATTCTGGCAACATACATGTATATATCTTTGGCTATTGTCTTTATTTCTTTCCTGTCTATTCAAATGTAACATTTAGGAATTTGGAAAATCTTTGTTAATTTATTTATTTTGAAATGTGAATAGTTGCAACAGTTTTTAATGTCCTTCCCTCTTCGTTGTTTCCTTAATGCAGCATTCATTTCTTTCCTTTTTTTTCTATTTTCCTCAAATTCACTACCTCCTTTATCTCTACTTTATTTCTCCTTTAAGTACGCATTTATTTCTTTCCTTTATTCTATTAATTTCTTTCTCTTAGTCCTATTAATTTATTTCCCTTCATTCTATTTTCAGTATCTTATTTCATTTATGTACTTTCATTCCTTAAATTTTCATCCTCTTCTTTCTCATTTCCCCTTTCTTCCTTCATTGTTTCTCTCCAAAAACTAATGATCCCACATTTATATTTCTCTTCTTTTTATAACGACCTGCATTCTACGCATAGATGGATCATAGAATATTTATATTTTTCACATATGAAGTCATATGGTCGTGTAACTTTGGGAAATGACTATTGGAGTCATTTCCCGATTTTTAAATGACCATTTTTCCCCTAGCTGATCTTGTTTCGTCCATAACTTTTGATTGGGAAGGAGTTTTGACCTGAAACCACATCCATTAAATCCGGATGATGGTTTAACTTTATAGTGGTCACATTAGCCAAACGGACTCACCGTTTGGGAGATATGGCTGAAACAAGGTTTTGGAATGTGAAAAACAGCTTAATCGGGCCTAATTAGGGTGATTAGCAAGATGGCCCATAACCCATTTCGGGATTAGGGTTATGGGAGGGCTGAGATGAGTTAGTAAATCAGTTTTTATTTCATTTCTTAGCCTCCACTTACAACCTTTGAACCCTAACAATGGCCTCCACTTGCTAAAACACCACAAATCATCTTCTAATCGCTAAATAATCCAAATCTACATCAATTCAGAGTGGATTAGCACAAAAATCGAGATAGAGTTGCTGGAGTGTATTGGGATCCGAACCATTTTCTCCAAAAGTTTCAGATCTGAGTTTATTTGTGGCTAAGGTGAGTGATTATCCTTGTTTTTACACTAATTAAGGTTAATTAAGGGTAATTAGTGATAATTAGTGAATTTATGCATGATTAAATTCTGGAAAAATATTTATAAATTTTGAAATATTGTTTTAGACCTCTGTTAGATATTTCGGGTAGTTTGGTTAAGTTTTGTTAATCCTATCGTTAGTTATTGTTAAACATGATTAAGAGGAAAACATGGGTTTTTGGTATGTTTGATCCGTTTTAACATATCAAATTGCGGTTTTGATGTTTGTGGTTAATTTTACAAGTTGTTATGACTGTATGGTATGCTTGGTGATTGTTTAGAACAGTTAGAATGGTCGAAAATGCCATCATTTGGCGTAAAACAGTCATTGGAAAAGTTGTAGGAAATGACCTAGAATAGGACCGGAACGGATCGCCCCTACTTAACCCTGAACCGCTCGTGAATGGTGACACCGAACCGACCTGCCCACCTGGAGAGCTCCATGACCCGAATCGCTAGTCACAACCTTCTTGCATCTGGAGTTCTCTGAACCAACCTGCTCTTGAACGATGACCACGAATCGATCCGACCGTGGCATCATGGCACGACTTGACCCTGTGGAAGGAACATGAACTGACCTGAACCACTCTGGGGAGAATGAACCGAACCATTTGGTGGACCACTAGCCATACTTGCACACTCGAACCGAACCGATGCTCTGAAGCTGGCATCATGAATCGAGCCGCTGGTGGAGCCACGACGCCTGGAGAACGATCCGAACCAATGGGGTATCACGACCCGATGTGATGACCACAAACTGACCGGAGTTCACGTATAGGAGAGAGGAACTCACAACTCGATCCGAGTAAGGAGAAGAGGACCGATTAGAATGGAAGCTTGTTTCCGAACCGATCCGGAGGATACTAACACGAGATGCAAAGGTAGTCCAAACGAGAGGTTGTAACTTAGGATCCAGTTGGGAACCAACGAGTTAACTTCATAGTTGGGCTTTGCTGCGGGGCATGTGCTAAGGGGTTACCGACATCCATAACTTTGATTCACCACTAGATGGACGTTAGGTTACGTATCAGTGCAGTAGGGTAGTTATTACTCCATGGGGCAGAGTGATCGTAGCATGGCTATGAGCCAGTGCAATGGAGTCATCATGACTTCATAGGGCAGAGTGGTCATAGCAAGGATTAGTGGCTATGGACCAGTGCAGTGGAGTCGCCCTTACTCCATGGAGCAGAGTGATCATAGCGAGGATTTGGGTGATCAAAGTGGTGGATATCGTATGCTTTACGCACTGAGTGAGAGATGTGAGGATGGTTGCTATGCTTGATTGTTTGACATCACTATGACATGCACACTCCACACCCATATCTTTACACCATATGTTAGTGTCACCTTAGAGTATTGTGCATCTTGTTGTGCTAACTCTTTAGTTGCAGGTCCAGGTTCAGGTATGGTTTAGTATACATGTTATTGTTATGTTCTGCTGCTTATCGCTCATACCAAACTTTTGTCTGACCTAGAGTTTTATGTCTCTTCTTATTAATCTGGGTGCTCCTAAACGAGCAGACTGGAGACAGGTTAGCTGGTTATGCACGAGTAGCTGATCCGGAGACGAGCAGGAGGCTCCTACGTATTACCTACATATATTCTCCCAGTGTTGTTGATGGTCACTGCATTGGGCATTAGTATTGTACCTTTCCTTTCTTCTACTTTAGAGATAATATTTTGAAGTTGTAATAATGGTTATGGATCATAAGCTATATTTTGGATTTCCGCTGCTATGATGATTATGGTTTAGTTTTCAGCTTATGCATTGTCTTGCCTGTTTTATGTCAAGTATGTTATTATTATATTTTATTCCATGCACTGTGAGACATCCTACAGGTTCCTTGTTAGTTCAAATTCCTTTCTTTGGCGACCTTCCTGCGCTAGTCGGGCATTGGCATAGTGCACTTACATTGGAAATGTCGGCTGGTGCGAGGCGGGCTGTCACATTTGGTATCAGAGCTCTAGGTTGCGTAGTTAAACTAGGGAAAGACAATAGGGAGAGATAGTACACGTATATGAGAGCGCGTATTTGTGATATTTTGGTTTTCAAAAGATATATATATACTATTAGTATATTTAAGGATGAAGTCGCATTGCACTGGCACCACTAAAGAGATGGTTAATCATTTTCTCCTTACAGATTGAATGATGAGCCGATATACTAGGGGTATTGGTAGAGGAGCTAATAATGGGAATGCTCTTTATATGAGGACGATGTTCACTGACCTCATGAGAGAGATGCTTAGGGATGTTCAGAGGGCAGCTCCTAATGTTGCAACTGGTGGTGGTGCAGCGGTGCAGGCGCCTAGGGCCGATTCCGCCAAGCTATGAAAGGATTACACTAGCCTTGATGGGAAGCCGTTCCACAAAATGAAATCGGCTACAGAAGTTCAGGATTGGCTTGATAGTTGTGAGCACATCTTCGAAGACTTGGGTATCGAGGATGCAATAAAGAGGAAGCTAACATCCTGTTAGCTGCAAGGATGGGCTATGAATTGGTGGAATGCTATTAAGGCAGCCACTCCTGAGGATCAAGTTACTTGGGATCAGTTTAAGACCTGATTTAGTGATAAGTTTATCCTAGCTGCTCAGAAATCAAAATTGTTTAGGAAGTTCTTGGAGCTTAAGCAGAATAGTAGAGCAGTCTCGGAATACATTGCTGAGTTCGAAACTTTATCAAACTATGGATTATCTCTTATCGACACTCCCAAGAAGAAGAATGAGAAGTTCATAACAGGCTTAGATAAGTACATGGGGGGAAAGACTTATAAACCATATCGATGAGACGTTTGAATCGATTGTGGGAAAAGCTTTGAGTTCAGAGAGTCTATACCCTAAGTTGAAGACTGAGGTTGCATCTGCAGAAGAGCAAAAGTCGCAAGCAAGCGGTGGAGGCAAGAATGGTTCTCAGAACAAGAGAAAGCAGAATCAGAACAAGGAGGGCCAGAAGAAGAATAATAAGAAAGATGTTGAGTGCTTTAGCTGTGGCAAGAAGGGCCATTATGCTGAAGAATGTCGAGCAAAGCCAGCGGACAGGAAATGCTTCAACTGTGGCCAAGTGGGACATCACAAGGATTAGCGTCCGCAACCCCCTAAAGAAAAGCAGATTGTGAAAGCAAATGCTATTAATGTTGTTCCTTCTTCGTCGAATGCCCCAACCGCGGCAGAGAAGGGAAAGAAGGTCGTCATTCAAGGTATGCTTTCTGTTTATGATGTTCCTGTTCGAGTATTGTTTGATATCGGAGCTTCCCGTTCCTTCATATCTAATGACCTGGTAGATAGGTTGGGATTGGAACTCGAGATAGTCGATAGACCTTTAGCGGTGACGAACTCAATTGGTGGTTCAACTAGCCTTAGCATGATTTGTCGTAATGTGGTCTTATCGAGTCATGGATGCACGTTTGTTTGTGATTGCTTTGTTTTGGGCTTTACTAGGTTTGGCATTATTTTGGGAGTCGATTGGCTCCAAAGATATGGGGTGGTGGAACTGTGAGGACTTTTTGGTGACATTAGAGCGGATGATGGGCGGAGGGTAGTGTTTGGTGGTCTACCTAGTGATGGGGTAATGGCTAGTTTTCTAAATTCCCTCGACATCCCACATGATGAGTTGTCATATGTGCCCCTGGCTGGCCAGTACCCGGACGTCTTCGAGGAAGTGACTGGACTTCCACCACACCAAGAGATTGAGTTCCGTATTGATTTAGTGAAAGATACCAGATCTATAGTGATGCCACTTCGTCGTATGGCGCCAAGGGAACAACGAGAGCTCGGGGTGCAAGTGAGCAATCTTTTGAAGAAGGGATTTATCAGAAGAAGTGTTTCTGAGTGGGGAGCACCAGTTGTGTTTGCTACCAAGGCAGATGGTTCCCTTCGGTTGTGTGTGGACTATCGTGAGCTGAATAAGGTGATAAAAATAAGTATCCTCTACCGCGGATAGATGATTTGTTTGATCAGTTGAGTGGCACGAGATGTTCTACCAATTGGATCCCGCGACAGGTTTCCATCATCTTAGTGTGGAAGCCAAGAGTATAGCTAAGACTCGGACGTCGTCTGGATTCTATGAGTGGTTGGTCATGCCATTCGGGTTGACAAATGCACCAGCATATTTTGTGGATATTATGAATAGGGTATTCAGGGATCAATTGAATAATTTTGTTCTTGTGTTTGTGGATGATATCTTAGTTTATTCGAGGACAGAGGAAGAACACAAGGAACATTTGAGGATAGTGATGGAGGTGTTGAGAAAACACCAATTGAAAGTAAAGTTCTCTAAGTGTCACTTCTGGAGGAGGGAAGTGAGATTCTTGGGCCATGTTGTTTCAGAGAATGATATTGCCATGGGCCTTGCCAAGGTGGATACAATACAAGATTGGTCTTCGCCCAAGAATGCAACAGACATAAGAAGTTTCTTGGGATTGGTTGGATACTATCGTAAGTTTATCCAAGACTTCTGTAAGATAGTGGCACAATTGACTCAGCTGACCAAGAAAAATCAAGCTTTTGTTTGGGACGAAAGGTGCGAGAATGCATTCAAGAGTCTAAAGGAAAAGTTGATGCATGCACCAGTGTTAGTCATTCCTAAAGGGAATGAAGAGATGACAGTATACACAGATGCATGTGGTACCGGACTAGGTGCTGTATTGATGCAAGGAGGTAGGGTTGTAGCTTATGCTAGTCGGCAACTGAAACCGCATGAGAAAAGATATCCTACCCATGATTTGGAATTGGCAGCGATTGTATTCGCATTGAAGATGTGGAGACATTATCTCTTGGGAGAAAGATTCGAGCTGTTTACTAATCATAAATTGTTAAATTATCTTTTCTCTCAGGAGGATCTAAATCTTCGACGGCAAAGATGGTTAGAATTCTTGGCTTCCTACGATTTGGATATCGCATATTCACCAGGAAAGGGCAATGCGGTAGCTGATGCAGTGAGTAGAAGATATGCCAGTTTAGGGGCTACGTTTCTAGAATGGAAGCAACTAGAGTACATCTCTGGGTATGATTTCAGACCAAAGTAAGAATTGGATCCATAAGTATTAGCAAGTTTGATGATCAGACCCACTTTGATTGAGTGGATTGGTTCCAGTCAGAAGGACGATCCTAACTTATTGGAAATCATATCCAAGTTAGAGATGGGTATCGATAAGGAGATGGACAAGTATGGGCTTGATCGAGATGGATGGCTTCGAAAGAATGGAAGACTAGTTGTGCCCAATGTCAATGGATTGAGAGATGAAGTGCTTAATGTCATCACTCAAACTAACTATACATCCCGGTGGTAACAAAATGTATTGAGACATGAAGCAGACCTACTACTGGGGAGGAATGAAAAGAGACGTTGGGAAGTTTATATCCAAATGCATGAACTGCCAGTTGGTTAAAGTTGAGCAAAAGAAACCTAGTGGTTTGTTGCAACCATTAGAAGTTCCAGAATGGAAATGGGAACAAGTCTCAATGGATTTCATTGGTGGGTTACCAAGGATTAGATCGGGCCATGATAGCATTTGGGTAATTGTGGACCGATTGACCAAGAGTGCAAGGTTTATACCGATCAAATCGAATAGAACAGCAGCTAAATTAGCAGAACTGTATATGAAGTGGGTAGTGAGATTTCATGGAGTACCCAAGGGCATTGTGAGTGACAGAGATCCATTGTTCACTAGTGGATTTTGGAAGAGCTTACAAAAGGCGTTAGGATCATAATTACATTTCAGTACCGCATATCATCCTCAAACTGATGGTCAAATAGAGATGGTAAATCGTATATTAGAAGATCTCTTGAGAGCTTGCATATGGGATTTTGGTGGATCATGGGATGACCATTTGCATCTGATAGAGTTTGCATATAATAATAATTATCAGTCCAGTATTGGTGTGGCTCCATTTGAAGCTTTGTATGGAAGACAGTGCAACTCACCGTCATGTTGGTTAGAAACTGGTGAGAAGTTTGTGCTCGGACCAGATGTGATAAGAGAAATTTCAGACAAGATTAAGATCATTCAACAGCGAATGAAGGCTGCCCAAGATAGGCAGAAGAGTTATGTTGATAAGAGAAGAAGAGATTTAAAATTCTCCATTGGTGACCTGGTATTTGTCAAGATTTCTCTGTTAAAGAGCGTGATACGGTTTGGTAGGAGAGGCAAGTTAATACCAAGATTTGTTGGTCCATTCCCAGTTCTCGAGCAAGTTGTGAATTTGGCATATAAAGTTGAATTACCAGAGAAGATGGCAGGAGTTCATAACGTATTTCATGTTTCCCAATTAAGGAAACTCGTGCACGACCCCAATATGACTATTTCACTTGATCAGTTGGATGATATCGAAGTAGAACCTGAGGTGGTTGGGAACTGCAAGCCGATTCGTATTGTCAAGCATGATACAAAGCAACTTCAAAGGAAAGCGGTGGATCTAGTCAAAGTTCAGTGGGGGCGAGAATGAGAAAGACTATACTTGGGAAACAGAGGAGATTATGAGGGGGACGTAACTAGAACTCTTTGCCTGGTAAGATTTTAATCTCAAATTAGTTTTCCGCATGCTAGGATAGACGTGTTTGTTGTTTTGTATGTTTGATTGTTGTGAATGGTTGATAGGCATGTGGGATACTTTGCTTGTTTCTTAGTTAAGGAATTTCAGGGGCGAAATTTCTTAAGGGGGGAGAATGTAACGACCCGCGTTCTACGCTCATATGGTCGTGTAACTTTAGGAAACGACTATTGGAGTCATTTCCCATGTTCACGATTTTTCCCAATTTTTAAATGACCGTTTTGCCCCTAGTTGATCTTGTTTCGGCCATAACTTTTGATTGGGAAGGAGTTTTGACCTAAAACCACTTCCATTAGATCTGGATGATGGTTTACCTTTCTGTAGAGTGGTCACATAAGCCAAACGGACTCACGGTTTGGGAGATATGGCTAAAACAAGGTTTGGAAGATGAAAAACAGCTCAACCGGACCTAATTAGGGTGATTAGCAAGAGAGCCCATAACCCATTTCGGGATTAGGATTATGGGAGGGCTGAGATGAATTAGTTAATCATTTTCTATTTCATTTCTTAGCCGCTACTTGCAACCTTTGAACCCTAGCAATGGCCTCCATTTGTTAAAACATCCCAAATCACCTTTTAATAGCTAATTAAGCCAAATCTACATCAAATCAAAGCGGATTAGCACAAAAGTCGAAGTACACCTGCTGGAGTGTATTGGGATCTGAACCATTTTGTCCAAAAGTTTTAGATCTGAGTTTATTTGTGGCTAAGGTGAGTGATTAGCCTTGTTTTTACACTAATTAAGGTTAATTAAGGGTAATTAGTGATAATTAGTGAATTTATACATGATTAAATTCTGGAAAAATATTTATAAATTTCAAAATATTGTTTTAGGCCTCTGTTAGAAATTTGGGTTAATTTGGTTAAGTTTTGTTAATCCTATCATTAGTTATTGTTAAACATGATTAAGAAGAAAATATGGGTTTTGGGTATGTTTGATCCGTTTTAACATATTAAATTGCGGTTTCGATGTTTGTGGTCAATTCTATATGTTTCTATGACTATATGGTATGCTTGGTGATTGTTTAGAACAGTTAGAATCGTCGAAAACGCCGTCGTGTTGCGTGAAACAGTCGTTGGAAAAGTTGCAGGAAATGACCCAGAACAGGACCGGATCAGATCGCCCGTACTCGACCCCGACCCGCTCATGAATGGTGACATCGAACCGACCCACCCACCCGGAGAGCTCCATGACCCGAACCGCTAGTCATGACCTGCTTGCATCTGGAGTTCTCTGAACCAACCTGCTCTTGAACGATGACCACGAACCGATCCGACCATGACATGATGGCACGACTCGACCCTGTGGAAGCAACATGAACTGACCTGAACCACTCTGGGGAGCACAACCTGAACCGTTTGGTGGACCACGAGCCATGCTTGCACACTTAAACCGACCCGATGCTCTGAAGCTGGCATCATGAACAGAGCCACTGATGGAGCCACGACGCCTGAGAACGATCCGAACCAACGGGGTATCATGACCCAATGTGATGACCACAAACTGACCGGAGTTCACGTATAGGAGAGAGAAACTCACAAATTGATCCGAATAAGGAGAAGAGGACCGATCAGAATGGAAGCTTGTTTTTGAACCGATCCGGAGGAGAACAAAACCTGAGATGCAAAGGTAGTCCAAACGAGAGGTTGTAACTCATGATCCAGTTGGGAACCAACGAGTTAACTTCATAGTTGGGCTTTGCTGCGGGACGTGGGCTAAGGGGTTACCGACATCCATAACATTGATTCACCACTAGATGGATGTTAGGCTACGTATCAGTGCAGTGGGGTAGTTATTACTCCATGGGGGCAGAGTGATCATAGCATGGCTATGAGCCAGTGTAGTGGAGTCATCATGACTTCATGGGGCAGAGTGGGCATAGCAAGGATTAGTGGCTATGGATTAGTGCAGTGGAGTCGCCCTAACTCCATGGGGCAGAGTGATCATAGCGAGGATTTGGGTGATCAAAGTGGTGGATATCGTATGCTTTACGCATTGAGTGAGAGATGTGAGGATGGTTGCTATACTTGATTGTTAGACATCACTATGACATGCATACCCCACCCTCGTATCTTTACACTATATGTTAGTGTCACCTTAGAGCAATGTGCATCTTGTTGTGCTAACTCTTTGGTTGTAGGTCCAGGTTCAGGTATGGTTTAATATACCTGTTATTGTTCTATTCTGCTGCTTATCGCTCATACCAGACTTTTGTCTGACCCAGAGTTTTTATGTCTCTTCTTATTACTTTGCATGCTCCTAAGCGAGCAGACTGGAGACAGGTTAGCTGGTTATGCACGAGTAGCTGATCCGGAGACAAGTAGGAGGCTCCTACGTATTACCTACATCTATTCTCCCTGTGTTGTTGATGGTCACTGCTTTGGGCATTAGTAGTTTATCTTTCCTTTCTTTTGCTTTAGAGACAGCATTTTAAAGTTGTAATAATGCTTATGGATCATAAGCTGTATTTTGGATTTCCGCTGCTATGATGATTATGGTTTAGTTTTTTCAGCTTATGCACTGTCTTGCCTGTTTTTTGTCAAGTACGTTATTATTATATTTTATTCCATGCGCTGTGAGACATCCTACAGGTTCCTTGTTAGTTCAAATTCCTTTCTTTGGCGACCATCCTGTGCTAGTTGGGCATTGGCACAACGCATTTTCATTGGAAATGTCGGCTGGTGCGGGGCGGGCTGTCACATTTTTATTCTCGCCTGCTCATTGGATAGATTCCTTAAATTATGAAATTTTAATATTCCATGTTTTGAAAATTGAGAATTCACAAACTTTATAACAATTAGCGTTAAACAACTAATCATGCATTCATTTCTTTTCGTTTATTCTCTTTCTCTCTGTGCTTTACTTTTGAAATTTAAATGAGAAATAAATATTGTCACCTTAGCCTTAATTAGTCAATTTATTTCCTTTGTAACCTATAATGTGAAGAGACACTAGTGAGAAAGAAATCACTCAATTTCCTTCCTTATTCTTTTCTCCTCTCTATAATAGTCTTCTATAAATTTTAGATCTTCTTCCTCCTCTCCACATAAAAAAAATGAAACTTAAATTCCTTTCTACTTCATCAGCCTCCTCTTCCCTAAAAATTCACATTATCCTCTTTTTCTTAAATTTTTGTCCATCCTCCCTCTCAAAAGAAAATAAAGGATCTTTAATTTACAAATTCATTGCTTAGGATTGGTCGTTCCCGAGGTTTATTTCTTGTCTTCGTCATATCCATGCATGCCGAGTTTTACACATGATTTACTTTATGCAAGTTTTTCAATATCAATGCAAAATGAAATATAATAGTTGATATTTTGTTTGTTGTTAATGCCATGCTTTTAGGTTGAATTTTTTTGTTGCCTTTTTGTTGTCCAATTTCATGTTGTCATTGTGCCTTTTCACCATGTTAATGCTGATGTTAATAATGTTGTCTTGATGTATCTCTAATACCCTATTATGTAAAATGATATTACACGAGCTGATATACCGACCTTGCCTTATTTTATAAACTTGAAATATGTTAGTATGCACGTTTGCTTTGTTTTATTCAAACGTGTCATGACTTGCTGTGTTGCTTTGATTTCTGGACAAAATTTTATGATTACCATGATTTCTTGACCGTTTGGAACATATTTGAATGTTTAAAAACTGCTTTTAATTGAAGTTGATTTACTTGAATAATGTTAATTCTGACTTGAGTGTTTTTGTGTTCTACATTAAGGCTCGGGTCAGATCCGCGTGTTGCAGATTTAAAGATTTCAACTATTGAAGTTAGAGAAACGTAAAGATGTGCAATCTCTTATTTGACAAAATTTGTAAAATTATGTATAATTTATTTTATTTTAAACCTATGTACTTCCGTAGTGTAAAGTTTTTTGTACAAACTCTAATATTTTGTGTAAAATTATTCTGCTATGAGATATTGTAGTTTATTTATTATGTGATTTTTGCATCTGATCCTGTTTAAACCCCATAAGCTAAATATCAATCTATCGTTTCAAGCGATTTAAGTAGGTTTAATCACTGACTTGAAGCGGTCGAAAAGGCAGGTCGTTATAGTTAGTTTAATTATTTTGAAAACATGAATTATTTTGAAATATACCGTTTTGTCTTATATATTTGAAGATGGTGTATCTTATAAAAAGAATTTTGAGTATTTGTGCGATGTAAAGATTGGACTCTTGAGTATGTAAGATTTTGAATATATTCTATGATAGTAGGTATTGAGGAATCGGTACATGAAATTTTAACAAATTTGAAAGAAATTGTATTGAGAAGTAACCTGTATGGAATTAGAGACGCATCCATTTACGTTAGAGGTCCTAGATATGTAACCGCTTTTGTAACCAATCATATAGGGGATTTTGGTTTATTGTTATGAATCTTAGGATTTTATTGGATAACGGGTAGTTTAGAATTTCGAGATTTGTTCGAAATAGTTACCTAGCTAACGCATATATAAATTCTTATATGCACTGAATAGGTATGGAATCACACTTTAGTTGCTAGAAGATGATTTTGTTGATGACTATAGCATCGAGTTTCGAAAGTGGGATGACTATATGATTTCGATTGTGTAACGACCCGCATTCTACGCATCAGAGGATCGTAGGACATTTATTTCATTCACATATGAAGTTGTATGGTCGTATAACTTTGGGGAACGACTATTAGGGTCATTTCCCATGTTCATGATTTTTACCGATTTTTAAATGATCATTTTACCCCTGGCGAACCTTATTTTACCTATAACTTTTGATTGGTAAGGAGTTTTGACCTGAAACCACTTCCATTGGATTTAGATGATGGTTTATCTTTCCATAGTGTGGTCATATTAATCAAATGGACCTACCGTTTAGGAGATATGGCTAAAATAAAGTTTGGAAGGTGAAAAAAGCATAATTAGGCTTAACCGGATGATTAACAGCTAAGCCCATAACCTGTTTCGGGATAAGGGTTATGGGAGGGCTAAGAGGGTTTGGGGAAAATATTTTATTTCAGTTTTTAAGCCGCTACTTACATTTCTTGAACCATAACAACGGCCTTCATCATCCAAATCTCTCTTTAATCACTTTCCAATCACATATTAGCTAAATCTACATCAATTAAGGCGGATTAGCATAGGAATTGAGATAGAGATGCTGGAATACATTGCAATCCATGTCAAATCAGAGATATTTTCAGATCCGAGATTTATTTGTGGCTAAGGTGAGTGATTAGCATGTTTTTACACTAATTACGGCTAATTAGGGGTGATTACTGATAATTAGCGAAATTATATTTAGAAACATATGGAAATATATACATAAATTTTAAAATATTATTTTATGCCTCTGTTAGAAATTTGGGTTACTTTGGACATATTTTGCTAATCCTATAGTTAAATCATGGCTAAGGGGATTAAGAGGAAAACATGGGCTTTGGGTGTGTTTGATCCATATTTACATGATTATTCATTGTTTTGATGTTTATGGTCGATTCTATATGTTGTTATTACTGTTTGGTATGATTTGTGAATGCACAGAACAATTAGAATGGTCCAAAACGCCATCGTGTGGCTTAAATAGCTTGCTGGAAAGTTGCAGGAAATTGGAGCAGGTCCCCGATTGTGAGGCACATCATGACCACAACCCGACCCCGGTCGTGAACTCACCTCACGAGCCGACCAACCCCCCTCACGAACCGAACTAGAGGATGCTCCACGAACCGCCACATAGGAAGAACCACGAACTGGGTCCATATAAGGATCACAAGCCGAACCAGAAGACCACGACCAGGACAACGATCATGAGTGGGTCCCACAACCCGAATGTGGTCCACAAGCCGACCACGAGTCGCGAACCGGAGCATCCATGAATCGCGAGCTGAGCTGAGAACTTGAACGTCGAACCGAGACATGATGAAGGGTATGAGCTGAACTGAACGGAAACTGAATCGCACACTGAAGAGGACCAAAACCCGAGATGTAAAGGAAGTCCAAAATGGGAAGTTATTACTCAGGATCTAGATGGGAACCAACGAGTTAACTTCATGAGTTGGGCTTTGCTGCGGGATGTGTGTAAAGGGGTTATCGATATCTATAACTTTAGTTCACCACTGAGAGACGGATTATTGGCTACGGATCAGCTCAGTGGGATCATTAAGACTCCCAAGGGCATGTGATCGTGGCATGGCTATGTATCAATGCAATGGGATCATTAGGGCTCCCAAGGGCAAGGTGATCGTAGTAAGGGATTAGTGGCTATGGACCAGTGTAGTGGGCTCATTAAGATCCCAAGGGCAAAGTGGTCGTAGCAAAGGATTTGGATGATCAAAGTGGTGGATATCGTATACTTTACGCACTAAGTAAGAGATGTGAGGTTGATTGCTATGTTTGATGTTTGCTATCACCATGACATGCACACTTCCACTTTACACTTTATGTTTGTTACCTTAGAGTACTATACATCTTGTCGTGCTAACTCTTTGGTTGCAGGTCCTGGTTCAAGTATGATTATTTATACCTGTTATTGTTTTGTTTGCTGCTATCGCTCGTACCAGACTTTTGTCTGACCCAGTGTTTGATGTCTCTTCTTATTACTCTAGGTTCTCCTAAACGAGAGACTAGAGACAGGTTAGGTTGTATGCACGAGTAGCTGTCCGAAGACGAGCAGGAGGCTTTTACGTACTATTCACATATATTCTCCCTGTGTTGTTGCTAGTCACTGTTTTGGGCATTAGTAGTGTACCTTTTCTATTTTGCTTTAGAGTTAGTATTTTGAAGTTGTAATAATGATGATTTGGATCATAAGCTGTATTTTGGATTCCGCTGCTATGATGGTTTAGTTTCCAGCTTATGCACTGTCTCGCCTGTTTTATGTCAAGTTATGTTATTATTATATTTCATTACATGCGCTGTGAGATATACTACAGGTTATTTATGATTCACAGTCTCAAAACCCTTTCTTCTTTTGATGACTGTCCTATGCTAGTTGGACATTGGTACAACGCATTTCTAGGAAAATGTCAGCTGGTGCAGGACGGGCTGTCACACTTGGTATTAGAGCCTAGGTTGCGCAGTTAACCTAGGGGAAGACATCAGGGAGAGATAGTATACATATATGAGAGCGCGTATTTGTGATATTTTGGTTTTCAAAAACTATATATATACTATTAGTACATCTAAGGAAGAAGTCGCACTACACGGGCACCACTATGGAGATGGTTAATCGTTTTCTCCTTACAGATTGGACGATGAGCCGAAATATGAGGAGTATAGGTTCAGGAGCCAATAATAGAAATTCCACTGATATGAGGACGATGTTTTCCACCTTCATGCGAGAGATGCTTAGGGATGTTCACGGAGCAGTTCTTAATGCTGCTAATGATGGTGGTGCAGCGGTGTAGGCGCCTAAAGCCGATTTCGCAAAGCTTAACAAGGATTATAATAGCCTTGGTGGGAAGTCGTTCCATGGAATAGAATCGGCTACGAATGTTCAAGATTGGCTTGATAGTTGTGAGCACATCTTCGAAGATTTGGGAATCGATGATGCAATGAAAAGAAAGCTAACATTGCATCAACTTCAAGGACGGACAATGAATTGGTGTAATGCTATTAAAGCAGCTACTCCTAAGGATCAGCTTACTTGGGATCCGTTTAAGGCTCACTTCAGTGAAAAGTTTATTCCAACAGCTTAGAAATCAGAACTGTTTAGGAATTTTTCGGAGCTTAAGTAGAATGGTAGGGCAGTCTTGGGATATATTGCTGAGTTCGATACTTTATCGAAATATGGATTATCCCTTTATTGATACTACTAAAAAGAAGAATGAGAAGTTCATAACTGGTTTAGATGTGTACTTAGGGGAAAGACTTATAAACCACATCGATGAGACTTTTGAATTCGTTATGGGGAAAGCATTGAGATCAAAAAACCTTTACCCTAAGTCAAAGGCTGAGGTTGCTATTACATCTGCAGGGGAGCCAAAGCCACAGGAAAGCCATGGAGGCAAGAATAATTTGCAGATAAAAGTAAGCATAATCAGACCAAGGATGGTCAGAAAAAGAAGGATAAGAAAAATATCGAGTGCTTTAGCTGTGGCAAGAAGGGCCACTATGCCAAAGATTGTCAAGCAAAGCCAGCGGACAAGAAGTGCTTCAATTGCGGCCAAGTGGGACATCACAAGGATAAATGTCCACAAGCTCCTAAAGAGAAGCAGATTCTGAAAGCATATGCTATCAACGATGTTCCTTCTTCGTCGAATGTCCCCACTGCGACGGAGAAAGGAAAGGGTGTCGTCATTCAAGTTATGCGCATTTATGATGTTCCTATTTGAGTATTATTTGATACCGGGGCTTCCCATTCCTTCATAGCTAGTGACATGGTAGATAGGTTGGGATTGGAACCTGAGATTGTCGATAGACCTTTAGTTGTGACGAACCCGAACGGTGGTTTGACTAGCCTTAGTATGTTTTGTCGTAATTTGGTCTTGTCGATTCATGGATGCATGTTTGCTTGTGATTGCTTTGTTTTGGGCTTTACTAGATTTGGCATTATTTTGGGAGTCGATTAGCTCCAAAGGTATGGGGTGGTGCTAGACTGTGAGGGGGTCTTCGGTGACCATTTGAGCGGACGATGGGCGAGGATACTGTTTGGTTGCCTACCTAGTGACGGGGTGATGGCTAGTTTTCTAAATTCCCTCGACATCCCGCATGATAAGTTGTCAGGTGTGCCTATTGCTGGCGAGTATCCGGACATCTTCGGGGAAGTGACCGGAATTCCACCACACCGAGAGATCCAGTTTCAGATTGATTTAGTGAAAAATTCCAGGCCTCAGTGATGCCTCTTTGTCGTATGGCACCAAGGGAGCAGCGAGAGCTCGGGGTGCAAGTAAGCGATCTTTTGGAGAAGGCATTTATCCAAAGGACTGTTTTCAAGTGAGGAGCACCAGTTGTATTTGCTACCAAGGCCGATGGTTCCCTTCGATTGTGTGTGGACTACGCGAGTTGAATAAGGTGAGAAGGAAGAATAAGTGTCCTTTTCCGTGGATAGACGATTTATTTGATCAGTTGAATGGAGCGAGAGTGTTCTCCCAGTTAGATCTTGCGACGGGATTTCATCAACTCCGAGTAGCAGCTGGGAGTATTCCTAAAATGGAATTTCAGACGTCGTCTGTATTCTATGAGTGGTTGGTCATGTCATTTGGGTTGACCAATGCACCAACATATTTTGTGGATCTTATGAATAGAGTTTTCAGAGATCAATTAAATAAGTTTGTTCTTGTGTTCGTGGATGATATCTTGTTTTATTCGAGGACTTAGGAAGAACACAAGGAACATTTGAGGACAGTGATGGAGGTGTTAAGGAAACACCAATTGAAAGCGAAATTTTCTAAGTGCCACTTATGGAAGAGGGAAGTGAGATTCTTGGGCCATGTTGTTTGAGAGAACGATATTGCCGTGGACCCTACGAAGGTAGCTACAGTGTAAGATTCATCTACGCCCAAGAATGCAATAGACGTAAGAAGTTTCTTAGGGTTAGCTGGATATTATCGTAAGTTTATCCAAGACTTCTCCAATATACCAACACCGTTAACTCGGTTGACCAAGAAGAATCAAGCTTTCGTCTGGGACGAAAGGTGTGAGAACGCATTTAAGAGCCTAAAGGAAAAGTTAACGTACGCACCAGTGTTAGTTATTCCTAAAGGGAACAAAGAGATGATGGAATACACGGATGCCTATGGTATTGGAGTAGGTGCTGTATTAATGCAAGGAAGTAGGTTTATAGCTTATGCTAGTCGGAAACTGGAACCGCATGAGAAGAGATATCCTACCCATGATTTGGAATTAGCAGCGATCACGTTCACGTTAAAGATGTGGAGACATTATCTCTTGGGAGAAAAATTCGAGTTTTTTGCCGATCATAAGTCGATAAAGTAACTTTTCTCGAAAGGATTTGAATCTTCGTCAGCAAAGATGGTTAGAATTCTCGGCTTTATATGATTTCAATATCACATACACACCCGGGAAGGGAAATGTGATAGCTCATGCATTGAGTAGAAGGCATGCCAGTTTAGGGGCTATGTTTCATGAATGGAAGCAACTGGAATATATTGCGGGATATGATTTCAGACCAAAGTGTGAACTAGACCCAGAGATGTTAGCAAGCTTGACGATCAGACCCACTATGATTGATTGGATCGGCTCCAGCCAGAGGGACAATGCTAATATATTGGACATCAACTCCAAGTTAGAGATGGATATCAACGGTGAGGAGATGAACAATAGAGAAGGATGGCTCCGAAAGAATGGGAGACTAGTTGTACCCAACGTTAATGGATTGAGAGATGAAGTGCTTAGAGAGTGTCATCACTCGAAACTGACTATACACCTAGTGGTAACAAAATGTATCGAGACATGAAGCAGACCTACTACTGGCAAGGGATGAAGAGAGACGTTGGGAAGTTTATATCCAAGTGCATGAATTGTTAGTTAGTTAAAGCTGAGCAAAAGAAACCTAGCGATTTGTTACAACCATTGGAAATTCTCGAATGTAAATGGGAACAAGTCTCAATGGATTTCATCAATGGTTTACAAAGAACTAGATTGGGTCATGATAGTATTTGGGTGATTGTGGACTGATTGACCAAAAGTGCAAGGTTTATACTAGTCAAGTCGAATAGAATGGCAGCTAAGTTAGCAGAACTGTATATGAAGTGGGTAGTGAAATTTCATGGAGTACCTACAGGAATTATGAGTGACCGAGATCCACTATTCACTAGTGGATTTTGGAAGAGCTTACAAGAGGCTTTAGGATCAGAATTGCATCTTAGTACTTCGTACCATCTTCAAACCGACGGTCAAATAGAGAGGGTGAATCGTGTATTAGAGGATCTCTTGAGAGCTTATATATTGGATTTTGGAGGGTCATGGGATGACCATTTGCATCTGGTTGAGTTCGCATATAATAATACTTATCAGTCCAGTATTGGTATGGCTCCATTCGAAGCTTTGTATGGAAGAACGTGCAACTCACCATTGTGTTGGTTGGAAACCGGTGAGAAGTTTGTGCTTGGACCAGATGTAATGAGAGAAACATCAGATAAGATCAAGGTTATTCAACAACGAACGAAGGCTGCCCAAGTTAGGCAGAAAAGTTATGCTGATAAAAGACAAAGAGATTTGAAATTCTCTGTTGGCGACTTGGTATTTTTCAAGATTTCTCTGTTGAAGAATATAATTCAATTTTTTAGGAGAGGTAAGTTGGCCTCAAGGTTTGTTGGTCCATTCTTAGTTCTCGAACAAGTTGGGAATTTGGTGTATAAAGTTGGATTGCCTGAAAAGAAAGCGGGAATTCATGACGTATTTCATGTTTCCCAGTTAAGGAAGTTCGTGTATGATTCTAATATGACTATTTCACGCGATCAGCTGGATGATATCGAGGTAGAATCCATGGCAGTTGGGAGCCGTAGGACGATTCATATTATCGAGCACGATATGAAACAACTTTGAAAGAAGACGGTGAAACTGGTCAAGGTTTAGTGAGGAGAGAATGAGAATGACTGTACTTGGGAAACAGAGGAAAGCGTAAGGAAGTCATATCTAGAACTCTTTGCCTGATAAGGTTTTAATCGCAATATAGTTATTCTGCATGCTAAGATAGGTTTGTTGTGCTTGTCATGTATGTTTGATTGATTATAAATGGTTGATAGGCATGCGGGAACCTTTGTTTGTTTTCTTAGTTAAGGAATTTCGGGGGCGAAATTTCTTAAGTGGGGAGAGTGTAACGACCCACATTCTATGCATCAGAGGATCTTAGAATATTTATTTCATTCACATACGAAGTCGTATGGTTGTGTAACTTTGGGGAACGACTATTGGGGTCATTTCCCATGTTCATGATTTTTATCGATTTTTAAATGACCATTTTGCCCCTGGTGAATCATGTTCCGCTTATAACTTTCAATTGGTAAGGATTTTTGACCTGAAATCACTTCCATTGGATTCAGATGATGGTTTACCTTTCCGTAGATTGGTCACAACAATAAAACGTTCTTACCGTTTGGGAGATATGGCTGAATAAAGTTTGGAAGGTTAAAAACAGCATAATTGGGCTTAACCGGGAGATTAGCAGCTAAGCCCATAACCCATTTCAGGATTAGGGTTATAGGAGGGCTGAGAGAGTTTGGGAAAAACATTTTATTTTAGTTTTCTTGCTGCCACTTACATCACTTGAACCCCAACAATGGGCTCTATCATCCAAATCTCTCTTAATCACTTTCTAATCACATATCAGCCAAATCTATATCAAATAAAGGCGGATTTGCATAGGAATCGAGATAGAGCTACTGGAATACATTGGGATCTATGCCAAATCAGAGATATTTTCAGATCTGAGATTATTTTGGCTAAGGTGAGTGATTAGCATGTTTTTACACTAATTACAGCTAATTAGGGGTGATTCGTGATAATTAGCGAAATTATGACTCAGAAACATATGGAAAAATATGCACAAATTTTAAAATATTATTTTATGCCTTTGTTAGAAATTTGTGTTAGTTTTGACATATTTTGTTAATCCTATAGTTAAATCATGATTAATGGGATTAAGGGGGAAAATGGGCTTTGGGTATGTTTGATCCATATTTACATGATTATTCATTGTTTTGATGTTTATGGTCGATTCTATATGTTGCTATTACTGTTTGGTATGATTTGTGAATGCACAGATAGTTAGAATGTTCGAAAACGCCATGGTATGGCTTAAATAACTTGTGGAAAGTTCCAGCAAATTGGAGCAGGTCCCGATCGTGAGGCACATCACGACCCGACCCCGGTCGTGAACCCACCTCACGAGCCGACCACCCCCTTCCTCACGAACCAATGCATCCCGAACCGGACCAGAGGATACTCCACGAACCACCACACATGAAGTACCACGAACCGGGTCCATATAAGGAACACGAGCCGAACCAGAAGACCACGACCAGGACAAGGATCACGAGTAGGTTCCACGAGCCGACCACGAGTCGCAAATCGAAGCATCCACAAACCGCGAGCCAAGATGAGAACTTGAATGTCGAAACAAGACATGATAAAGGGTGAAATTTTACAAAACCCTTTTGAAAAATAATTGAAAATCAGTTTTTTTTTTTTTTTAAAAAAAACTTTCTCCATTTTATATAAAATTCATCGTAAATCCGTCATTCTCTAAAATGTGAAATATGCCACCTGTTCTCAGAATATTATGATTTTTGTTTGACTGATTGAGATTTATGATGATCGTTCTTCCTCTTAAGCTGATTTAATATTTGTTAGTCACTATTCATCTATATTTTAAATTCTATATCCTTTTGATGATAACAAAAGGGGGAGAACGGGTTGAGATTTTGATTTATGAGTGAATATTTTATAAAATATTTTAATTTTGAAATTTTATTATTATTCACATCATTCATTTCACTCATGCACAGTTATAGGGGGAGCAAACAAATAGGGGGAGTTCAATATTCACTGTCAAACATATTTATTATATTCAAAATCTTCATATTTGTTTGTCATCATCAAAAGGGGGAGATTGTTGTATATAACGGTGTTGTATACACAATTATATGATTTTTTGTTTCATGATAACAACCAAATATATTTTTATTATAAATGTGTTTGTTACTGTACTGTTATTTCTCATCACAGACAGGAATATAATATTCATATTTAAATGGAATACTACTGCACGAGAATTGAAATATTATAACAGTATTTTATTTAAATATAATATTTTATTCAACATTTCAAACAGTACAGAATTTGTAACTCCAATATTTGTACATCATTGAAATACAATACTTTTCAGCTCCTCACTATAATACTCATTTCTACATACATACACTTTGACACATTCACTGACACTACACACTGTCTTCTGATATTCAGTCTTCTGTCTTCACAGCCCTCTGTCAGTCCAGTCAGTCCGGTCTTCATACCTGTCACATGAAATAGAAACACACAGTACACTGCAACAAAGATTTAAACAGAATACATGCAAATATTATTTTAATTTTAAAATTTTATTTGCCTTAGTTTTCTGGTGTGTTTCTCATCCTTTTTCATGACTTGATCTGATATATATATATATATATATATATATATATATATATATATATATATATATATAGCACGAGCACGATACATGTATATACACATATTATAGTGCAGGGTCTGCAAAATCTATACCGATGGCTGCATATACACACGTGTATAAATATACACGTGTGCACTGCCTCGCCAATCAGCGAGCAACTGAGGAGTAGCCACTTGGACCTGCTCGACTCAGTGCATTCATGAAAAACAACTCAATAAAAAATCAACAGCAAAGAAAAACATCAATGGCCGAGCTAAAGACAACACAGCCCAAAAACATCAATGAATTCAAGTCAGCATATCAACATCAATGGCCGAGTACGAGCACAAGGTGGAGCATAACTCAGCATGAAGAAAACAGTGTTCAACAGGTTCAAAATGGTATGTATCTAGTTCGAGAAAATGTCAAGCATGGGCACATGCACAAGCTGTAAAACAGCATCAAGTGAAAACAGCAATATCAAGTGAAGTTAACATATTTCAGCAAGCATGAATGGACAAGCTCAGGTCTGCCAAACTATGGCTGTACATGCTCGAACTTACAACTATGGAAACACAAAACAAGTCCAATACCACAGTGGTCAAAGTAATGCATGGAATAGTTTAATATATGGAGCAGCATGGTTCAATGAAATGAAGAATGACCAAGCTAAGTCACAAGTACATACAATGGTGCATATCAGAGAGCTAAAATGGCAAGTGCATGAACATATATGACCATCAGTACATGGCAGGACAAGCAGCATCAACACAAGAATGGGTTCTTTCAATGTGACTCACACATGGCAGGTGACAACATGGTCAAGCAGATGGTGATTCAGCAAAGTTCAATGGTGCGAAATGAAGTGAACAGTGACAGCAAGGAGAAATACAGTTGCACAATGTGTCTCAAGAGTGCAAATGAATTCATATAAACAAATATACATGCAATATACAATGGTGCAAAGAAATCTGGATATGCCTATAGCATGTGTGTTCAACCTGTGTGAAGCACAAGTCAGCCTCAATTATGGTTACAGCTATGAGATGGACTGAGCATACATGTTTATATATATATATATATAAGTATATATATATGTATGTGACTGGTTACATACATACACAAGTATATTTGCAACAGTTTTTTTGTGTAAATCAAGTTCAAGTATAGGGTGAGCAACATAAATGGATGAACACCATTCAAGACAGATTTTATGAGAGGCAACACTGATGTCAATGGCATAAATCACGCATCTTTATTGATCATGCAAGGGATAAATTCAGAGCAAAGAAGTCAAAGAAATTATGGTGATGTTTCCAAATACATGTATCATCAAATCAGTTTTAATATTTCAGGAATCAGGGAAATATCAACAGGTCTATTCGAAAGAAATGGCTATGCTAAATTTGGCATGTTTTTCTAAAGTTTCCAGAAAATACCTATGTCGTTTTTTATTGACTAGAAAATCAGTACATTGCTTTCCAGAAATGATGCAAACAAATTTTGGCAAATACTCAGCTAAATCTATGCAGAGTTTTCAAAGCCGTAGACCACAAATTCAGTCAAGGAAACAAATTCAAAACCATCTAAAGCCGAGAATTACGAAATCCAAAAGAGGAAAGCTTCGAGCCAAATCAGCCAAGTCACATAGCGAAATCAGAGTTTCAAATATAGGATTTTATAATCCTATATTACACCACTTCATCACAGGCAATGTGTGAAAAAAATCCGCAAACAAATTAAAAAGAGAGAAATTTCTGAAAACTTACATTTTTTCTGTCTGGATTTCGATCGCCGCAATTCCTCCCAAATCAGATAGCAGTCAATCGAAGAAGAAAGCAACTCGAGATTGAATCCACACGAGATTTCATCAAGCAATCACTTTTGATTTGGGAACGAACAAGAAACCCTAGAAAATTTCCACATCGCCGACGCCATTTTTTATTTCCAGAAGCAAAGGGAACAGGAGTAAAGAGAAAGGGTGTAACGTAAATAAAATGGCCGGCCTACTTAGCCTTGGCTAAGCCTAGTTCACTAAGAGGGGAGAATATATATTTAAATACTAGGGTTTCTATTTTATTTGAGTGTTCATTGTTTTTCATTTTAATTCGTGTTGTATTTCAAACGAAACAGTTTCTAGAATTCTGTAGAAATCTAGGGGAGATCAGTCAAGGAATTGGCTGTCAGTTTCAGAGTCTGTAAAATCTGGGTTACGGATTACGGGGTGTAATTCAGGGAAATCTGATCGAGGGGATATCGATCAGTCTAGGGGTTTGAGCGTAGGGTTAGAATAGGAGCAGGGTTTGCGAGTGTACATTGTCTTGTATGCGAGATCTGTTCTATCACCTAGTAGAAACCTTAGAAATGCAGCAGTAGGCAAGGTTTTGCCGAAGCTGGGTATATCTGTGTGTGATTTATTTTCTGCATTTCTGTTTCTGCTATATTCTGTGATCTGTTTATTTTTATTTATCTTGTTTGATTTTTAATTCAGTTAAAAACTGTCAAAAACCCTATTCACCCCCCCTTCTAGGGTTATTCTAGATCCAACAGTGGTATCAGAGCCAGGTATTCTGTTAACTCTAGAGCAATGGTAATTCCTAGTTGTCAGTCGATAGAGAGTCAGTCCAGCTCATCTCCAACTATTTTTAATGGAACAGATTTTTCAAACTGGAAATCCGAAATAGAATTTTATTTAAAATCTGTTAATATTAAATGTTGGGATACTATTATAAATGGGAGTGATATGTCTGATAATAGAAACATTGTTTTCGATTCTCGTGCTATGAATATCATATTTGATTATCTCAGTACCGAACAGTTTATTCACGTATCTCATTGTTTGACTACGCAGGATGTCTGGAGAACTCTCAACAAGCTCTATGGAAAAACTGATGACTGCTCAAAACCCCAGAATGTCAACTCAAATTCAGATCTGTGCTTAAAAGGAGAAACAGATGGATCAAACGATGGAGAATCAACAGATGCTGAAACTGAAAATCTCACATACGAAGATTTGGTTTATATGTGCACTGATTTAACTAAATCTTTTGATAAACTCCAATCTAAAAACAAATCTCTGAAATCTATGAATTCTGAGTTAATTGGCAAAATTGATGATTTGGAATCACAACTTAAATCGTTTGAAAACTCTTCGAAGTCTGATTGTAAAAATTGTCTGAAATTGGAAACCAATCTTGTTCATCTCAATAAAAATATTCAAAAGTTTGAAAAAGAAATTTTTATCTTAAAAGAAAACAAGATTGAGTTATCAAGTTTGAATAATTTTTTACAAAAGGAATTTGAAATTTTCAAGACTGATATATATTCCAAATTTGAAATTGCTGAAAAAGAAAATTTGTTGAAATCTGATTTGATTTTGAAAGAACTGGAAAACGAGATTGAAAAATCCAAGAAATTTGGGTTTGAAAAACAAAAACTTTTTGAATCTGAGATTGCTGAGTCCCAAACCAAAATAAAGTTACTCAATGATGAAAATTTGGTTTTGAAATCTGATTTTGAAAGATGTGAGATCACTAAAAATCGTTGTTCAGATTTATTGAAAGAAAATGGTGATCTTAAAACTGAAATTCAACAACTTAAAACAATCGTGTCTAATTTTTCAAACGGTGAAAAATCTTTGAATATGTTGTTGAAAAACCAATTTTCTGTTCGAAATAAACGTGGACTTGGGTTTGGGAAAAATAATGTTTTTGAAAAACAAAATTCAAATGATTTGAAAAATCCTTCAAACTTCTTTCAAAAGAATCAACTTGATAATTTGAACTCTGATAAATTCAAAGGATTTTTAAATCATAAACGTGATGTGAATTTGTTTGATAACAATCCATTTAAATCATTCCAGGCCCCAAAAAGAAATACAGTGAATTCATTTAATTTCAAACAGATTTGGGTCCCTAAAGGTACTTTGGTAAATTCTGATGGATTGTTATATAAACAAGTTTGGGTACCTAAAGCTGTGAACACAACTGTGAGTGGTTTTACTAATTTTGTTAGACCACTCGATTCTATAAATTCATAGGTACCAAAGAATGGCTGAGAAACTGTTGTGGTGGAAAGAGGATGTTTTCAAGCTGTTGTATATTTTCTGTATCTTTCAGAGTTCCTTGGCCAAGCTTGTTGAGCTAGAGATTTATTTACTCACGTCAATTTCAGGTATAACCTCTAAACTCAACCTTTGTAAATATTTTTCTTTTTCTTTGTGTATTCCTCCTTCTACCCCTTCTGTTTATTTTCTATATCTCATATGTTTATCTTTCTTTGTCTGTTTGGTTTGTCACTGTCATATCATTGTTAAAAAAAAAATTTGTGCTTTCTAAAACTTCCAATTGTAGACTTCATATTTTATGGAAATTCACTTCATTTGTATGAAACTCTAACGTTTTAATCATTTCCAGATCTTGAATTTAAATTTGTAAATATCTGCAATTGTTTTGAAGTTTATTTTCTAATTGCTGAATTCATAACAGTGTTGATGTATTCTTGTAATATCTTGAACACTGTTAATTTGAATTCTAAATTTTTGAAGTTCTGAATATTCAATGAAATTTCACACACCTTTGCTGTTCTGAGTTTATTCTAATTCATTTTAGAAAAGCTCAAAATATTATACTCATTACAGCACTCTGCTATTTATCAGTTGTGATGATTTCATTAATTTTCAGATTGACTTGTACATTTTTGGATTGGCTTGAATCTCAGTGATACATCTTGGAATTCATCTTTATTCATGATTATTATGGTTGAAATTAGTTTGTTTGAAATCATCTGAAATTCTTGATATTTTGAATATCACACACCTCTTAAAATTTGAAATAATCAACCTCGTGTGACTGATTCATTATATCTCAAACTTGACACTGATTCAAGTGATTTCAAATATTTTTTTTTTTTTTATTTCTTGTATCATGAATACCTCTCAAATTTGATGTAAATGATCTGATATTTTCTCTTGGGCTTGTAAGAAATAGTTTTGAGAAATTTTTGAAAAGTTCTTTTTGAAAATGGTCTTTGAAAATCATTAATATTTCATGATTAATTGATTTAAATATTTATTTGTTTAAAATCATTTGAAATTATTGATTTATTGAATCACACACATACCTTGAATCTGACATTAATAATTTGGTGTGATCGATTCATTGAATCTAGAGTATTTCATATTCATCAAATGATTTAAAATAAATGGTATTTTTAATCTTGGATCATGAATCATCTTATGTGACCATCATTCTAACAACTTTGTTTTTGAAACTGTTTTTGTGCTGCTCTGATATTGTTTTCAAATAACTGCCTGTTTTGATTTGTCTGTTGCTTGCCAAATTTGTAAATCTTGTCTGCGTGGGCTCTGTGTTTGAAACTCTTTGATATCCTTGTTCGTCTCAAGTGTCAATTTTAAATCCTCGAGAAGAGAGAACAATTGGTATCAGAAGTGCTGATTTTTTTTTTCCTCTTGTCCTGTATAGCTTTTCACATTTCCTCTTGTAATTAATTTTCAACTTTAAAATTATTTGTTGATTATTCATTTAGAAATTGAAATCAATATCCAATTGAACTGTATTTATAATTCATCAAAATTATTATCAGATTTTGAAATTCTGATGAATTATGACTGCAATATATTTCATAATAAGAGGAGATTTTATTTGGATTTTCATGATGGTTGAATATTTATTATAATATCTTTGAACTGGCAATTATTTTACGACCATCCTCATTATCTATCATCATTCTATCATCCATGATAAAAAATTTTATAAATGTGGAGAGTTTAATATTTTTTAAAATCGTCTTGAATAAACAGTGAAAATATTTGTGATGGAATTGTGGTTATGTTATTTTTCAGAATTAGTGTCAATTGAAAATTTTCAATAATCCCGGTACAGTTAATCATATTTCATCATAATATAATTAATTTAGAAATTTATTTCACAGTCCATTTCTGTACCTATCACATTTCTATCATTCATATTGGTTGTATATACTGGGGAGTTTTTTTTTATTTAAAGCTGAAAATGATAAAATATATAATTGATTCATAAGCGTGTCTCTAACCTCATTTAAAAATCCAAGCTCTGGTTATGCATGGTTATGAGACGTCTTATAATTTAAGCTGCGACTGATCTCATTTAAAAATCCAAGATCTGGTTATGCGTGGTCAGTGTGCTCTTAAATAAAATAAAAGGGAAAAGGAAATAATATGCTAAATTGAAATTAATATGAAATTCTCCTTTGTGTATAAACCAGCCTATCAATCCATTTTCTGTCTGTGAAATGTGTTGAAATCTTATGACGTATTATGATTTGTTGATTGATGGGTATTGGGATTTGAGATTATTCGATTTTGACACTTAAATTGAATTATTAACTATAGTCCAAATCCATCACTGTTTTTTTTGTGCTTCAATTTTACAAAACCCTTTTGAAAAATAATTGAAAATCAGTTTTTTTTTTTTAAAAAAACTTTCTCCATTTTATATAAAATTCATCGTAAATCCGTCATTCTCTAAAATGTGAAATATGGCACCTGTTCTCAGAATATTATGATTTTTGTTTGACTGATTGAGATTTATGATGATCGTTCTTCCTCTTAAGCTGATTTAATATTTGTTAGTCACTATTCATCTATATTTTAAATTCTATATCATTTTGATGATAACAAAAGGGGGAGAACGGGTTGAGATTTTGATTTATGAGTGAATATTTTATAAAATATTTTAATTTTGAAATTTTATTATTATTCACATCATTCATTTCACTCATGCACAGTTATAGGGGGAGTTTCTGTTGTAGGGGGAGCAAACAAATAGGGGGAGTTCAATATTCACTGTCAAACATATTTATTATATTCAAAATCTTCATATTTGTTTGTCATCATCAAAAGGGGGAGATTGTTGTATATAACGGTGTTGTATACACAATTATATGATTTTTTGTTTCATGATAACAACCAAATATATTTTTATTATAAATGTGTTTGTTACTGTACTGTTATTTCTCATCACAGACAGGAATATAATATTCATATTTAAATGGAATACTACTGCACGAGAATTGAAATATTATAACAGTATTTTATTTAAATATAATATTTTATTCAACATTTCAAACAGTACAGAATTTGTA
Organism: Allium sativum; assembly: GCA_030737875.1. Classification (NCBI taxonomy): domain Eukaryota; kingdom Viridiplantae; phylum Streptophyta; class Magnoliopsida; order Asparagales; family Amaryllidaceae; genus Allium; species Allium sativum. The sequence goes on along the minus strand of CM060924.1, from coordinate 501,766,445 downwards.
ACTCCAATATTTGTACATCATTGAAATACAATACTTTTCAGCTCCTCACTATAATACTCATTTCTACATACATACACTTTGACACATTCACTGACACTACACACTGTCTTCTGATATTCAGTCTTCTGTCTTCACAGCCCTCTGTCAGTCCAGTCAGTCCGGTCTTCATACCTGTCACATGAAATAGAAACACACAGTACACTGCAACAAAGATTTAAACAGAATACATGCAAATATTATTTTAATTTTAAAATTTTATTTGCCTCAGTTTTCTGGTGTGTTTCTCACCCTTTTTCATGACTTGATCTGATATATATATATATATATATATATATAGCACGAGCACGATACATGTATATACACATATTATAGTGCAGGGTCTGCAAAATCTATATCGATGGCTGCATATACACACGTGTATAAATATACACGTGTGCACTGCCTCGCCAATCAGCGAGCAACTGAGGAGTAGCCACTTGGACCTGCTCGACTCAGTGCATTCATGAAAAACAACTCAATAAAAAAATCAACAGCAAAGAAAAACATCAATGGCCGAGCTAAAGACAACACAGCCCAAAAACATCAATGAATTCAAGTCAGCATATCAACATCAATGGCCGAGTACGAGCACAAGGTGGAGCATAACTCAGCATGAAGAAAACAGTGTTCAACAGGTTCAAAATGGTATGTATCTAGTTCGAGAAAATGTCAAGCATGGGCACATGCACAAGCTGTAAAACAGCATCAAGTGAAAACAGCAATATCAAGTGAAGTTAACATATTTCAGCAAGCATGAATGGACAAGCTCAGGTCTGCCAAACTATGGCTGTACATGCTCGAACTTACAACTATGGAAACACAAAACAAGTCCAATACCACAGTGGTCAAAGTAATGCATGGAATAGTTTAATATATGGAGCAGCATGGTTCAATGAAATGAAGAATGACCAAGCTAAGTCACAAGTACATACAATGGTGCATATCAGAGAGCTAAAATGGCAAGTGCATGAACATATATGACCATCAGTACATGGCAGGACAAGCAGTATCAACACAAGAATGGGTTCTTTCAATGTGACTCACACATGGCAGGTGACAACATGGTCAAGCAGATGGTGATTCAGCAAAGTTCAATGGTGCGAAATGAAGTGAACAGTGACAGCAAGGAGAAATACAGTTGCACAATGTGTCTCAAGAGTGCAAATGAATTCATATAAACAAATATACATGCAATATACAATGGTGCAAAGAAATCTGGATATGCCTATAGCATGTGTGTTCAACCTGTGTGAAGCACAAGTCAGCCTCAATTATGGTTACAGCTATGAGATGGACTGAGCATACATGTTTATATATATATATAAGTATATATATATATGTATGTGACTGGTTACATACATACACAAGTATATTTGCAACAGTTTTTTTGTGTAAATCAAGTTCAAGTATAGGGTGAGCAACATAAATGGATGAACACCATTCAAGACAGATTTTATGAGAGGCAACACTGATGTCAATGGCATAAATCACGCATCTTTATTGATCATGCAAGGGATAAATTCAGAGCAAAGAAGTCAAAGAAATTATGGTGATGTTTCCAAATACATGTATCATCAAATCAGTTTTAATATTTCAGGAATCAGGGAAATATCAACAGGTCTATTCGAAAGAAATGGCTATGCTAAATTTGGCATGTTTTTCTAAAGTTTCCAGAAAATACCTATGTCGTTTTTTATTGACCAGAAAATCAGTACATTGCTTTCCAGAAATGATGCAAACAAATTTTGGCAAATACTCAGCTAAATCTATGCAGAGTTTTCAAAGCCGTGGTCCACAAATTCAGTCAAGGAAACAAATTCAAAACCATCTAAAGCCGAGAATTACGAAATCCAAAAGAGGAAAGCTTCGAGCCAAATCAGCCAAGTCACATAGTGAAATCAGAGTTTCAAATATAGGATTTTATAATCCTATATTACACCACTTCATCACAGGCAATGTGTGAAAAAAATCCGCAAACAAATTAAAAAGAGAGAAATTTCTGAAAACTTACATTTTTTCTGTCTGGATTTCGATCGCCGCAATTCCTCCCAAATCAGATAGCAGTCAATCGAAGAAGAAAGCAACTCGAGATTGAATCCACACGAGATTTCATCAAGCAATCGCTTTTGATTTGGGAACGAACAAGAAACCCTAGAAAATTTCCACATCGCCGACGCCATTTTTTATTTCCAGAAGCAAAGGGAACAGGAGTAAAGAGAAAGGGTGTAACGCAAATAAAATGGTCGGCCTACTTAGCCTTGGCTAAGCCTAGTTCACTAAGAGGGGAGAATATATATTTAAATACTAGGGTTTCTATTTTATTTGAGTGTTCATTGTTTTTCATTTAAATTCGTGTTGTATTTCAAACGAAACAGTTTCTAGAATTTTGTAGAAATCTAGGGGAGATCAGTCAAGGAATTGGCTGTCAGTTTCAGAGTCTGTAAAATCTGGGTTACGGATTACGGGGTGTAATTCAGGGAAATCTGATCGAGGGGATATCGATCAGTCTAGGGGTTTGAGCGTAGGGTTAGAATAGGAGCAGGGTTTGCGAGTGTACATTGTCTTGTATGCGAGATCTGTTCTATCACCTAGTAGAAACCTTAGAAATGCAGCAGTAGGCAGGGTTTTGCCGAAGCTGGGTATATCTGTGTGTGATTTATTTTCTGCATTTCTGTTTCTGCTATATTCTATGATCTGTTTATTTTTATTTATCTTGTTTGATTTTTAATTCAGTTAAAAACTGTCAAAAACCCTATTCACCCCCCCTCTAGGGTTATTCTAGATCCAACACTTCTACCTCCTTTCCACATAAAAAAACTAAACTTAAATTCCTTTCTTCTTCATCAGCCTCCTCTTCCCTAAAAATTCACGGTATCCTCTTCTTCTTAAATTTTTGTCCAACCTCCTTCTCAAAAGAAAAAAAAGTATCTTCAATTTACAAATTCGCTGCTTAGGATTGATTGTTGTCCATGTTTATTTCTTGTCTTCATCATATCCATGCGTGGTGAGATTACTCACGATTTACTTTATGCAAGTTTTTCAATATCAATGCAAAATGAAATATAATAGTTGATGTTTTGTTTGTTGTTAATGCAATGCTTTTTGGTTGACTTTTATTGTTGCCTCTTTGCTGTCCAATTTCATGTTATCATTGTGCCTTTGTCACCACATTAATGCTTATGTTAATAATGTTGTCTTGATGTATCTCTCATATGTTATTATGTATATTGAAGTACACATGTTGATATACCCACCTTGCCTTGTTGTACAAACATGAAATATGTTAGTATGCACGCTTGCTTTATTTTATCAAAACATGTCATGACTTGCCGCGTTGCTTTGATTTCTAGACAAAATTTTATGATGATCATGATTTCTTGACCGTTTGGAACATATTTGAATGTTCAATTGAGTTTGATTTACTCGAATAAAGTTTATCCTGATTTGAGTGTTTTTAGGTTTTGCACAAACGCTCGGGTCAGATCTGAGTGTTGTAGATTTAAAGATTTCAGCTATTGAAACTAGAGACATGTGAAGAGTGCGCGCTCTTATTTAACAAAATTGTAAAATTATGTATAATTTATTTTAAATCTTTGTACTTCCGCCGTGTAAAGTTTTTTTGCACAAAATCCGATATTTTGTTTAAAATTATTCTACTATGAGATATTGTAGTTTATTTATAATGTGATTTCTGCATTTGATCTGGTTTAAACCCCATAAGGTAAATAACAATCTGTCGTTTCGAGTGGTTTAAGTTGGTTTAATTACTGAATTGAAGCTATCGAAAAGGTAGGTCGTTACAAAATCCATTATCCAATAAGCGCCCACAGTTTTGACTATATACTATGTATGTAGAGTGTGAGATGCAAATGTTCCACTAGATTGTTATTTATTTGTTTTTATACACTATTATAATATCAAAAGAGGTTTGACATAAAAATATTTTGGGTTATCATAAGGTAAAAACCACCCATGTTTATGTGTGGATCAGTCTTACGATTATCCTATCTTTCAAGGATTTAAAAAAAATTAAATCAAGTATTATGGATTCTCATAAGGGAAAAACCCATTTCGTGTTATACAACGTGGTCTTATGAGATCTCTTTTATTTCCTCAAGATGTTTTAAAATCGTTTACTCACACCAATCTCTTGACTGACCCATAGTTTGTTTTTCTATGTTTTCCCTAGACTCTTGGGTGCCCAAATTTGTACAAGCAATCAAGTAGTTTAGGTTTTTAAAGATATTGTTGGAGGAGCTTAGAGCAGGAGGCTTCAACGATAGATATATAGAGTTTATTTCCGCTGTATTGTATATGTGTTGTACCATGATGATGTATGTAAGTAAAAATGCAGTTTTATATCTCAAAGTTGATTATATATGTTATATTTTATTCCGCTGCGATTGTGAGATTCTATGTTGTTGTTCAGTTATATCTTCTATCTATTTTCATCTATTCTGACTTTTCTATCTTATCTATTCTCATCTTCTAATTTCTTTCTTCAACATCTGAGTTTTAGTGTTGTTTGAGTTGGACTTGTGTTGAATTTGTTTGGCTTAAAGGCTACTGAAATTCGGTCGTCACATTTGATATCAGAGCTGAAGGTTGAGTAATAAACTTGGATTTGCGGCGTAACTCGATAGAGATGGGGTTAGTAAAACCCTAAATTGAGTTTGACTGTATATATATATATATATATATATGAGCACGTATTTGTTAATTGATATAAAAACTATTTATATTATGTTGATTGGTTTGCCGAGCGATTTAGGAATTTTGATCGATACGGTAGTATATAATGTATTGATAACTATTTCCAAACTCTTGAACGGAGTAATTCAACACGGTAGTGTTTTAAAAGCTAGGTAAATGGAATAATTTTTCCCATAATTATACTTTGGTGTAAAAGGATATTTTTTTGAAATTATTATTATATATGGATGTGTCGATTGTTTTAATCAAATAGGATTATAAATATTGAAATGGGTATAATGAACCAAATTGAAATTGTATAAGAATAAAGTATACAAATAGGACAAACTGGGAATTGTTTAAGTAAAACAAAATGTTTTGGGAAAATTCAATGGTTTTGAATTTACAATGGAGTTAAGTATGTCATTCAAACTGGTTTGGAATAAAATCCGAAAATTTGGATTCTGAAATTTGAAAAGTTAACCAGAGTTAAGAAATTGGAACCTAACTGGAAATTGGTCAAATTAAATGATTTTCTGAGTATTGATCTGATATTGATTTCGATATTTGGGGCTAATGCTTAAAGATTATTTTTTACCAATTTACAGTTAGGGACAGATGAATGTTGAAGAGTTGAATGCGTGAATAAGAAATGAAAATATTTTCCAACTGTAATGATAGAAAATTCTAGTTATGAAAAAGAATTTATTTGTATTGTATGTTTTGCTTGCTGTGGATGTTTAGATAACTTGTATGGGTTGGATGACTTGTTTGTTGTGATGGTTAGGGGATGACCCATATATTTGTTTGTTATAACTCCATGACTTTAAAATTAGGTGGAATTTCCTCGTTGTTCTTTAATTTTCGAGACAAACTACTTTTAAGGGGTAGATTGTAACGTCCTGGCTTTTGAATGAGTTTGTAATACAATTTATTATGGATTATTTCAGTAATTGATTTAACTTTAATAAATTGTGAATGATAAATATTGAGTAAAATTCCAAATAAATATTTTATAGTTTGAAATTCCTTGAACAGTGTACATATATCCAGATAAATAATATTTCACAATTTGTTTTGAAATCTATTTTTACCTTTGTAAACATAGATAGTACCAGATTTAAATATTCTAGAAAATTCGAATAATACTTTTTGTAAAATTCTTTGTACATAAGCAAATGACATTTAACATCTTTTTTTGCATTAAAATTTGTTTTAAATTCATATAAGTATAATATTGGTTTTGAATTAATAAGTATATATGACATAACTATCAATATAACATTAAACTGTTAAGAAAAGAGTACTCAACCATTTAATGGCTTGAATTACTTGGGTGCTAAGTACAAATGGAAAAGGACATATATGTATAAAAAATTCAGTAAGAACATGAGTTGGAATTGCTTGAGAATTAATTTTTAGTATTAAAACATTTAAGTGCATACGCTGGCACAAAAATTTGCACATCTTTGCACATGGTTATGTGTGTGTATATATACACACATACATATTCCTTTTCAATCAAAATCAAGTGTTGCAACTACAAAACCATTATATCCTACTTTATCATCCCCGGCTATAAGAACATAGCTGGTACAAAAAAAATGTGTACATCAATTTGACTTCGCCTTGCATATACATATATGCCAGGAAAGAATTTAGTGTGTATGGCCTCATCAATAACATACGATTTGCAGTAGTGTCCTCCTACCATCTACATTCCAATAATTCCATAGCAAAATTGCATATGGCAGTACAAAATTCATGTACCTCAAGTGGGTTTCCATGCCTTGTCGTACGAAGCAGCTATATAGGACCAGCTAATACTAGAACTCCTTTTTTTAATCAAACTAGGCTGTCAGGCACTTGTTATTTCATTAGAATTATAGGAGCAGCTACATTCTTCCCATCATCTACACACAGCTAAAACTGTAGCTATATTCTCTCTAATACACACCAGCAAAACTATTAGTTCAAACCAAACTGATACATAGCTAATACATATAGCTACTTTTTTTCCAAATCAACTAAGCAAAAGCAACTAGGAACATTCCATTAGACAGTATGTTTCATTTCCCATGCAAGTCCATTTACTATCACGATATTTTACAATTATTTCACCCTATAAATCTATAAATACACAGCCACGCCCACCTTCATTCACACAAAAATCTGTTTTAACCCGGAAGAGGAAAAGGATGGCAGAAGAGTTAGATTCAATAGAATTTTTAGCCTAAAGCAAAACTATGAACTTAAAAGTGAGTAAACTTTTCATCATTTACATACTAATTGTTATATATGGTAATGCATGGTATATGCAGTGTTTAGTTGGTTTAATTTTCATACAAAAATCTGAAGACAACTTATTCCCTGAATACTAAAAACAGGGAGCTAACTATGTGAGTAAACCTCCCTATCTCTTACTGGCTATTATGTGTAGTATAACGCAAACATATATACCCTTGAGTGTATGTATTTAGTTGACTCAATCATGTTAAAACTTGGGGAAAAAAACTTAGCTAAGACAGTGAACAACATATATTTGCATTGGCTATAGCAAGAGGAGTTATCTGTTGAGATGTTGAAATGAAAAGCCGATTGGTTTCTAGCTCTTTTGTGTGGGTTCGAATGAGTTATATGAGAGTCATTAATATATATATATATATATATATATATATATATATATATATATACATATACAACAGAAAAGAATAGCAGATATAGTAAAATAAGCCTGAAGTGACTGACTATATTAAGAATGAAGTTTGACGTAATTATTACACGAAATTTGAGAGAGATAGAAAGGTTTTCGCATAGATGATTGTGGTATTATGGGTTATTTCATACGTGGGAAGTTGGTTTAGCTCTTCTACCATTGTATACTTTGATGTAGTTCTTTCTCTTTCAATTCCTGGATTGTATTAAAAGCATCAGGATCACGCCAATGAAAACTTAAGATGGTGCATGACTGATCATTAAACATTTCGGCAATGTTCTAAGAAAAATTAGTGGTCAAATAAAGAAAGAAAAGAAAATGCAGTAAATTTTATGGCGTCTGGATTTTGTCTCAAACTCTTTAAACTGCACAAGAGTTGTTTTGGCGAAAGCGTTTGGACTTCATATTCCCTTAGTTTCATCAACTTCGTTATACCACTGATTAAAAAAGATTAAACGAAGGCAGCAGAACAGGGTATACAACTACACACTTGATCAATGTGGACCGATTTATATAACTATAGGAGATTAAGGCTATATATATATATAATACGAAAGGGGTAAAGACAAAACTGGCTTGGGTGAGATGGATCATGCTGTGATGAAATTATATAGCTTTAAGTAATCATAACTAGATAGTAAAGTATATATACATAGATATTAAATTATGGGGAGTATTACTTTACTCAAACATTACAGTTAACAAACCATCAAAGGATTGTAAGATACAGCAAGGCCGGTGGGAAGTTGCTGAAGTATATAGGGATGATTTGGAGTGTACGCACTATTTAATACATGGATGCATCAGTGTAGCAACCACATTTTATTGGAAGGGAAAGAGGGAGTGGTGCATAGTTTCTGGAAGCATGAGTAGGAAATTTGCATGGAGACGTTGGATGAAACTGGGTTTAAGTTCAAAAAAAGAAGGCATAAAAGCAATTAGCAGGAATAAAGAAATTAACAACAGAAAGAAAAGAAACAAGAAAAAAGACGGGAGGTGGGTAAAAGGGGGTTGGCCAATGGGTATTGGGCTTGGCCCAATTTTCTCAAATATATATAAAAAACAGAAGGACAAAAATAGAGAATGATAGAAGAAGAGAGAAATGAGAAAGGGGAGGAGAAAGTAAGAACCAATGTAGGGATGTGGAATAAAAGAAAGATAAGTTGCGTGCAAATATTGGATTGGGCTCGGCCCATTTAAAAAAGATTTAAACTTAAATAAAATATTAAAAATAGAATTTATATATAGAGAGAGACGTAGGTATATATATGTAAGTTAAAACCAATGTATGTGTGTACGCGTAAGATTTAGCACATGGATACTCGAGTCAGGCTTGAAATTTGTTGACCTCTAAATTGATTTGAAGACTACTCGATTTAATTGTCGAGTTTAAAAGGAATTGGATTTAAATTGAAGTTATTACGTAATTATACATTCGTTTTAAAACTCTAGAAATAGTTATAACATTAATTTTGTTGCTGAACTAAATTAATGTACAACTATTAACAACTGATCTGTAATGATCTATAAATTCAATAGATTTTGAATTGGTTGTTCAATTAATTATTAAGTTAATTGAGTTGTGTTTATTTACGTTAATCGTAATTATATATTATGTATTGACATCGGTTAGTAGAAATAAAACCCATCCTACAATAAATTGAATTGATTGAATTGTTTGGACTACCTTGTTAGTAGAAATAAATACCGTTCAGCTATTGTATTAGTCTGACATATTTTATCTATAAATATATGCTATTGAGATTTTATCAGTTGATAATATTGAATTATATTTACATATTTATTTGTGTAAATTTGATTTACGACTTGGATGTCGTTTAGAACATCTATATGCCATTGGGATGACTAAACTATAAATTCTATAAAGTAAATCATAAATTTATTTAAGTTGTTAACAGCTGAATAATTGTTTTAAGAAACAATTAAAAGTGATTTTTTAAAATTAATTATAGTTTTAATTAATTTAAAACGGGAAGATTAATTGTAATCAGTTATTGTTTTGGGGTTGATTAAATCAACTGATTTAAATGGAAATGGGTTATGTAATTAATCCGTTTTCGATTAATTTAATGGAAATAGCTTTTAACAAATAACTTTAAATGTAGAAATGTTTTTATTTAAAAGTTAATTAATATTAAATTATCATATTTTGGTAAGATAATTGTGCAGTTAAATAGAGAAGTTAATATTGGATAACTTATCCAATAAAAATGTTTTAATTAAGTAAGGTTTAAAGGTAACTTAATTATAAATGGGTGAAGGGATTAAGTCAATTTATTTTCCTTAGTTTTAATATTCAATCTGACTTGATGAATAAATTCCAAAACAATAAGGTTGTTTTGAAGTTGCTTGAAATCAAATGGATTTACAAATTCTGGTTGGTTGAACATTTTGGATATTGAACTTTTACAAATCTTAATGTAAGAATGATTTCGAATAAAGGTCTAAGAGGTAACTAAAGTACCCCAACTTGAACGATTTCACGATTGTCCGATAGATAGTACTAGTTTGTGTTCAAAATGAGTGTTAGAGTTGAATATCGCTTTCAGCTATGAACACGTATATTCAAGAACGAGATTATTACGTAACATTGATAATAAGACTTTTCTAAGTTAATTAATATTATTTTTAAATAAGTATATGAATAAGTTGAGATTTGAAATTTAATAATTATATGTTATTTAAATGAAGCTTAGCAGGTCCAATAAAAACAAATCTATTTATTTTATTTTATATTTGATAGTTAAATCACCGACTATCAAATCTGGACCCTTATTATCGTTATCATTTCGAAATGTCCGGAATCTAAATTCCATTTCAATTCGATAAATATGTTGCAAGTCAGAGATTATTGAAGACCATTGAAGACAGAGTTTATGCAAGGGCTATTCTTTTAATCCTAGGTAGAAATTGCCTAAAATGGATTTACAGGATAGTGCATTTGATTTGTCCAACCCCAGGAAAACTTGAATGGACGAATATCTGATAGAGTATACCTAACATATCATACGATTGATCTCCTAAAACTATGTTTGGTGGGGGTGGAACTCGTTTTTCTTAGATTTATACCCGTGGTAGTAGGGAAATCAATTTATGATATTGATGGGTTTGATGATGTGGCATTCAAAGTAAATGAAGATGTGATATATCTAAAGGTAAGTTTTAACCTCAAGCTTCACGACTGGGAAATGACAAAAATCGGGCAGGCAACATGGCTAAGTGGGTCGCTCCCATTACGGTGTATTGTCACCATCTAGATAATGTTCATTTGTTACTTCTTTCATTCTGTATCTCTCGGGAAACAGTAGTTGCGCAGCCGTAAGGTGACAATATATTCGATACACTTAAGAGAAATGAGTGGTAAGTTATTTGTGGCCTGGTTGTAAGATATTCTTGTTGAACCCGGTGTATATGTGAGAACCCATAACTTCCCCGTGAAGGAAAGAGCGGATACTTTGAGAACAACACACAAAAGAACGCAGACGGAAGAACATTTCATTGCTATTACAACAATTCCATCAGATACAAGAATATATAAAGTATAAATGAATACTATATATTCGATAAATATCAGAGATTACAATAAATTACATAGCAGCGGAAAATAATACAAAGCACAAACTGAAAGTAATGCACGGATACAGAGCTTTCTGCGCATCGTTCCAGCTGTAAATCAGGATCCTGTGAATATAAATCTGCAAAACCAAAACTACTAGCTGCCCGTGTAGAAAATAGGGGCACCCAGAGTTTAGGTTAAAACAATAAACTCCAGGTCAGTCATGTGACTGGTGTGAGAACTAAAACAGTTATTTAAAACTTTACTTTAAAAGAGAGTAATTCAAGGGACCACGCCGTATAACACGGAACGGGTTTCCTCCCAAGAATACAAGTGCATAGAAAAGACAACACAATGCTTTTTCGAAAAATGAAGCTATTATAAGACCCAGGTCCCATCACACAATGCAACGCAAGCCAGAGGATAGGGTTTTACCTTATAACAGCCAAACATGCTTGGTCTGTTTAAAAACAAATCATTTGATACCATAATAAGTGTGTAGTGTCAAAACAATTTCAATCAAAAATATAAATCATAGACGGCATAAGTGCCCCATACCACTATTTCGCCATACTAGGCTCTACAAATAAAGCCGAAATACACGTATTGGAAATTGGATTTCCGTCATGAGTCGAGGCAAGGGGCAAGCTCCTCTCCGCTTCCAGACACTCTAGCAAATGTTCCAGGACTATGCACTCTGGGTAACCCTTGGATCGGCTGGGCCGGTCCTCTCTTACGTTTGAGGATTGGCAATTCCTAAACACACGTTTCCCGGTCCTTACAGACCTAATATCGAGGCGCCTCATTCCAACAACCACAAAGGTGAAAAGTATATAAATGTCAAGGCTGGTAAGTCACTGACACCACCGAAGCTAGAAAGAAACATCGTGTCCTCCCAGCGATCCGTATCCCGTTTTTAACCCATACCGAGGTGTGAGGCTCGCGAATCCACGCTATACACAAAGCTAGGCCACGTAGGTCGTGCTTTGATCATCAACCACAAGACTTTGCTTTTCAACAGAAGCCTTGATCCAATGCAACTCAGCGTGCCACACAGGCAATTCATGCCATGCGACTGATGTCCATCGATATACAACCTCTTAGCTCGTACGTCTCGGAGAAGGACGTTAAGTAAGAGAATAAATTCTCCGCCGCCAAACAGATGTATATTTAATAGAGATCAATCAACACAGAATAAAATCCAATGTCAGACACACAATCCATTTACAAGTTCGTTCTGGGTCTGAACGAAACCGGAGGCACTTTCCTCGCATATCCATCGATCTCCAAGTACGTCTGGGCGACCACCAACTATTTCCATCCTCTTGGGTGTACAGCCCAATCAGGATCATCAGTAATTATCCAAATGATGTGAAGACTTCTGGTCATCGACCACCGTCATCATCTTCGACTTATCGTCGAATCGGTTATTCAGAATGGGTATAAACCCGGCCTTTCCAAACAACCCGCGTATATTAAAAACGAATGTTACACAAACATAACATACGCCTCATTCCAATTCAGCAGTTGCTAATCGTAAATTCGCAAGAGAACAATTTCCCAAATATTAACCCCGAAGGCCGAAACCAACATCAGATCAATACCCAGGAAACCATTCTTCTTGGCTAACCTACAGTTAGTTTCTAAATTTCAAATTCTTAGGGAAAGGTTCCCATTAATTTTATCCAAGATAAATTCTTTAAAATTTATTCTTGAATCTTCCTTTAGATGTCATTTCAAACCAAATTATGGTTTTCCAAACTAGTCGAGATTAGCGAACCACACCGAAGTAATTATTTATTTTATTTCCCAATCTCAACCCATTTATCCCATGAAGCAAAACTGGTAATACTCCATATCTAACACCACGGTGTTATCGATAAAATTAATTACCATTTCACGTTCAAATCTAATTAAAGATTTGACTATCGTTTTGGAGCAAAACTGGTGATACTCCATTCTCGCTCACTTTCTAAAGTTGAATATTTAAATTATCAATTCACTTTTCAATCTAATTGCAGATTCATTAAAACTCCCTTTTCTGGGTTAAAGAACTAATGTCATTTAAAACACAGTTCACGATAAACCCAAATCACATTCTATTTACAACCCATTTAAAATCCAATTTATTTATTTAAAAATAAATGGGTTTTAATTTTAGTTCAAAACTAGTTCATTTCGATAAAAATCTATTTTTATCTTTTCAAATATGGAGTTTTTCATCCCAATTTTTCCCAAATCATTTCTTATGATTTCACACAAATTATTACTATTTTTAGTAATTTTATCAAGACCCGTACAGTCGATTTCCACCAATGGCCATTGAAATGCACTTACAACGACCTTTTCCAAATTTGATTTGGACGTATCTCCAAATCCAACCGTTAGATTTCAAATTTATAATATTCGTTAGAAAACTCTTTTCGATACGAACCCAACGGTTCCAGTTTTAAGAGAATCTGACGGTCGGATCTCCCGTAATCTCCGTTCGAAATCAATGGTCGAAATTCACGAATTGCCGCGGCGTGGCGCGTTTTATTCAGGCCATTATATATATAATATATATATTATATATATTTCGTCGATTTCTATTTAAAACGAATTTTATAAATCGTTTCAAATTTGTTTCAAAAACAATTTCAACATTCATTTCAAATTCAAATCGATTTCAATTCTATTTCAAATTCATTTCCTATTCGATTCAATTCAAATCGTTTTCTATTCAATTCAATTCAAATTCGTTTTCTATTCAATTCAATTCAAATACGTTTTCTATTCGATTCAATTCAAATTCGTTTTCTATTCGATTCAATTCAAATTCGTTTTCTATTCAAATCAAATTCGTTTTCTATTCGATTCAATTCAAATTCAATTATAAAAACGAATATAATCGATATAAATATCGTTCGCATCGAAATAGCGCGTCTCTAATCAACACGGCTTTATATATTTCAATAATTCGGTTGTTCTATTCAACAAATGAATATTTATTCTATTCAATACATGAATCTATATTTTTGTCAACACGCGACTAATCTCAACGAATGAGTACTGTCCACGTGTGACTATTTTTGTTATTTAATATATTTTATAAAAATTATGGTATCTATCGTTTGATTTCAAATCAGACTCCAACCGTAACTAGTAAGAGAACGATTCCCTGAATATTAACCCCAAAGGCCGTAACCAACATCAAATCAATATCCTGGAGACCACTCATCTTATCTATTTTCCAGTTAGTTTCTAATTTTATATCTAATAAAGATGTAAATTTTATTGTTAAAATATTTCGTTCAACACATGACTAATCTCAACGGATGAGTACGGTCAACACATGAACCTTTATCTTATAATATAAAGATGAAAATTTTATTGTTAAAATATTTCGTTCAACACATGACTAATCTCAACGGATGAGTACGGTCAACACATGAACCTTTATTTTATAATATACTTTATTTTCTAAATTGGAATGAGGCCCAATCAATCACCATATAGCGTTAACTATATGGATTCCATACAACACATGTATATAATAGCAACGATAAATAATCAACCATCATCCAAAGTGCGCTACAATGTATAAGCATCAAATATAGATATCTAACGCTTATAACAGCCTGTCAATCCATCGATCGACATACAACTAATTATTGGGATTAGTGTATGCTGTATTTTATCCCAATACCCGTGTGGGGTTTCAAATCAACAAACACGGATTTTATTTGTGCAGTTGGGCGATGTGTAAAATTTATCGTCCCAATCAATGTCCTTCAAATAGGTGTACATAAACAAACCGTCCGGCTTGTAAATGAATATTTATTTTATTCACATTCACTATATTCATATTCACGTTAAAAATTATATTTTCAACGATCAGATTATTTTATTCAACCTATGAATATTCTATTCGGTTCATTTATTCAATAAAATGATATTTTTATTTTTCTAATTTATTTTAGAAAATTTCGGCGGCATAACGGCACGATACTAGAAACGGGACAAGGCCTAGCCTTATCCCCGGTCTAGTGATGGCCCACGCCATACATATATCAATCAAATCGATTACAATTCACCCAACAATCAAATTCAAATCAAATAATCTAACCAACTACATAACCAAACAAACAAGTCCATGGTCTGTGGACGATGGTGTCGGGTGCTACTAATCCTAGTATATATTATAATATAACTAGAAAAAGAAAATTTAAAAGGTGAGAAGTTCTCACTCAAGCTATACCAAACACCGCGACTCTTCATGTGTAGAAAATCTTCGCCACTCGCCCTCTGTCACTTTCGTTGCCCGTAATCACTACATACATAAAAATCACATTTTTATATTATCTTTACTTCACGATAAAATAAATATGTATGAATGCATATATATATATATATATGATTATAATATATATATATATATAGAGAGAGAGAGAGACTTATCTATTCCCATAGATATATGTGTAACAACTTATTAATAGTTGGTTGTGTTTTTCGCAGATTCTGGTGGTTGATTTAGAAGCTGTGCTTAGTGGATAGCTGGATGGTGTGGGAGCATTTGTTCGCTTATTCTCATTTGGTCTTATTGTTAGAGAGATTTTATGGTGTTGTACCTCATTATTTTTGTCACTATATAGTGTATATGGGTTATTGTATTGGAGTAGATATACTTCAATATCGGGTGGTGGCCTTGCCGGAATTCGATATTGGAGTAGATGGGCGGTGGTTTATCCGGAGCTCATCTATCTACGATCTTTACATCCCTAGTATATTGTGAGGTTCTATTTTGTAGTCTTATGTTCTATAGTCAGACTCTGTATCATCAATTTTCTTTTTATATATATATGTGTGCTCTCTTCTTTTCAGAAGATCACACATTTTTGTTTCAAAAAAATATATTTTTATATTTCTACTTCTCATATAAAGATTGAATTTTTATTATCATAACTATATAAAAATTATATTTTTATATTTCTACCTTAATAAAAACCATATTTTTAATATTCCTATCATATAAAGATTATATTTTTAACCTTTCTCTATTATAAAAATTATATTTTTAATCTGCCACTAGTATAAAAGTTATATTTTTATATTTCACATATGATAAAAATCATATTTTTATTATTTTTATAATATAAAAATCATATCTTTCCTACTTCAAAAATATAATCTTTTCGCTATTTCATTATAAAAATCATTTCTTTATCGCTTCTATAAATTAAAAATTGAATTTTTTATTCTTTCTAAAATATAAAAATCATATTTTTAATATGCCGGTAGTATAAAAATTATATTTTTAATAGTCCTATAATATAAAAATTATATTTCTAATCCGCTACTCATATAAAGATATTACATTTTTATGTTTTTTTCGTTCATATCATAATCATGTTTTTATGTGCATATCGTATAAATAAGAATCACGCCCTTTCATAGAATAAAAATATCGCCTTTTTCATGATGAAAATATCGCCTTTTTCATGTTAAAAATATCAACTTTTTCATGTTAAAAATATCAACTTTTTCATATTAAAAATATCGACTTTTTCATATTAAAAATATCGACTTTTTCATATTAAAAATATAAACTTTTTCATATTAAAAATATAAACTTTAACCTTATGAAAATATAAAAAATCTGATTTTTCTTTAATAAAAATCATACTTTCTTCTATATAAAGATTCGACCTTTTCTAAAATAAAGACCCGACCTTGTTACTAAATAAAAATCAGATTTTGTCCTAATAAAAGTAATAAATAAAGTAAAAGAAAACGTACAGTCGAAGCTTGGGAAAAGGGGAGGGTTTCGTCAGCGTGTCGGAGGGCGGAGGGGTGCTGCGTTCATCAGTGGGGGTGCGGTCGGAGGAAGTCTTCAGTAGTGGGGCGTTTGGGGGTTTCATAGAGGAGGAAGTCTTTTGGTTCGAACGGAAGAGAAGGGTGAAGGCTGTGGCGGCGTCAGACTTGCAGGGGGGGTGGATGGTCGGCGTCGGGGTTTTCAGAGAGGACTAGGGTCTCGCGAGGTCTGAAATCGATTGGGGGAGGGAGACATTGACTCGCGAATGGTCAGAGGAGGGGAGAGAAGGGAGCGATTGACGGAGGAGGGAGGCTAGGGTGGAGATCGGAAATGGAAGGGGGGGGGGCGGAGTCCTGGCGGTGGGCGACGCCACGCTTGAGGCGGCGGCAAGCGGTTTCCATCGCTGGTGGAGCGATTTGTTTTGTTTTTTTTTTGTTTTTTCGTTTAAATGGATGAACAAAAGGGGGCCAGAGAGATAAAGGTAGAGAGAGGAGGGATTATTTTTAATTTATTTAATTATTTAATTTCAAAAAGCAACTTTTATTTTCGACCTCGAAACGAGGCCCACCGCCTGCCGTCCATAGCTAATTACCCCCATTCCGAACCCAATGGGATATGCCCATTCCGAACACAATGGGATATGTGTTGTAAGCTGATTCGATCGTTTCGATCAGTTTTCATCAAAATCAACATATAACTCTATATATTGAATTTGAATGCGCATTTCAATTTACCGGGGCCACATACTAACCTAGAAAAATTCCTGAAAAATATTTTCTAGCTTCGTATTGACGATACGGTCATAACAAAACTAGTTACGTCGAATTCTGAGACCGTTGGAAAAATGGCTATTTTCCAGTCGATTAAAATCAACTGAAACTGGTCAAACGCGTTTTCCTTTGCCACGCTCACATATTGATTCGAAAAAATTATGAAATTTGAAATCTAGCAATAACTTTACATCCCGGATCCAACAAAAGTGGTTTCGTCGAAATCCGAGGTCGTTTGCAAAACTTCCATTTTTAAGGGCCTGAATTCTATAGCGACTATTCAGAATTTTCAACTGGACATATCTTTTGATTCCCGCTATGAAATTTCAATTTTTCGGGTTCGTTGGAAAGATATTCACAAATAGATCCTATTATTTTTGGTTTCACTAAAATCCGGTTTATTTTGCACCCGGTACATTCAATTGAAGTTTGAAATCGAATTATCGAACTACCACGCCATTTTCAATTCATTTTATAATTATATATAATTATTTATATTCTAACGACGGCGTATATAATATATACGTTCTAAATATATTCAAAATAAATTTCTCGTCGATATTATTTAAAATAATCATTTTAAATATTCAAAATTCGCTAAAATTACCAAAATAAATTTTTTAAACTGGCTCAGATTTTCCGGGTTATTACAATCTCCCCCACTTAAAACTTTTCGTCCCCGAAAAGGAACAAAGCCGAAAGTGGTTTGATTAATCAGCTCTACGTTCGATCTGGCTTCCATTCTCCAACTTTTCAGTTTCTGATAATTTTCAAAAAATTGGCTAACACCCTAAATTTTCGAAAAATTTCGCCATAACCTCCCCTGCACCGGGAGCCACGGGAAAATCCCGAAATTGCCATATAGGCCTTCTGATCTCAAAAAGAAAAAGAAAAAGCCAAGCGGCTAGCCAATAGGCTCATAAAATCATCATCACCCAAACAAAACAGTAGATTATAGTAAACATATACCTATTTGTCGGGCAAACAAATTTTATTCTCTGCTCTAGCCTCCTTGCTATGACCTGTTCAATGTAAGTACATGTATATGCAAGCAAATGCGACTAATTTCAATACAATTCAATATTTGATACAATTAGACATAATGGTTAAAAATTATCAAACAAATAAACAAACAACGTAACCATCAATCAATTAGTGAATTAACATTTCAAATTCATAATTTTGATATATATACAGAAAATCATGTTTTTGATGCCAAATCACAACAAAAATCTATCTATATAAGTTTTGGTTCTCACACCAGTCTAATGGAAATATATAGATATCATACCTTCGAAACACGAACATAAATACTGACGATGCACGTGCTATCATCAGTACCATCTCCGGGCGACTAAAGTGTGATTCTATAACTATCCAATATACTAAAACTTCGAATATACGTTCATGACGCGTATATGCAAAACCTTTATATACTAGATTGTCCAAATCAATATAAATAAATTATTCAAATACGTGTAAAACGATTTAAATTTTCAAAACAAAATTGTTTTCATTTGAAAAATATACTCTTCACACTCGTTCTAGGATACTACTGATCCTATCTCTAACGAGTCATTCTAATTGGATATTACTAATCCAATATCTGATGAATTCTTTCGTATGGTTCTATTGTGTCTTGTTCTCGAGCTCTGTAAACCAAATCTCTGATACCAAATGTGAGAACCCGTAACTTTCCCGTGAAGGAAAGAGCGGATACTTTGAGAACAACACACAAAAGAACGCAGACGGAAGAACATTTCATTGCTATTACAACAATTCCATCAGATACAAGAATATATAGAGTATAAATGAATACTATACATTCGATAAATATCAGAGATTACAATAAATTACATAGCAGCGGAAAATAATACAAAGCACAAACTGAAAGTAATGCACGGATACAGAGCTTTCCGAGCATCGTTCCAGCTGTAAATCAGGGTCCTGTGAATATAAATCTACAAAACCAAAACTACTAGCTACCCGTGTAGAAAATAGGGGCACCCAGAGTTTAGGTTAAAACAATAAACTCCAGGTCAGTCATGAGACTGGTGTGAGAACTAAAACAGTTATTTAAAACTTTACTTTAAAAGAGAGTAATTCAAGGGACCACGCCGTATAACACGGAACGGGTTTCCTCCCAAGAATACAAGTGCATAGAAAAGACAACGCAATGCTTTTTCGAAAAATGAAGCTATTATAAGACCTAGGTCCCATCACACAATGCAACGCAAGCCGGAGGATAGGGTTTTACCTTATAAAAGCCAAACATGCTTGGTACGTTTAAAAACAAATCATTTGATACTATAATAATTGTGTAGTGTCAAAACAATTTCAATCATAAATATAAATCATAGACGGCATAAGTGCCCCATACCACTATGTCGCCATACTAGGCTCTACAAATAAACCCGAAATACACGTATTGGAAATTGGATTTCCGTTATGAGTCGAGGCAAGGGGCAAGCTCCTCTCTGCTTCGAGACACTCTAGCAAATGTCCCAGGACTACGCACTCTGGGTAACCCTTGGATCGGCTGGGCCGGTCCTCTCTTACGTTTGAGGATTGGCAATTCCTAAACACACGTTTCCCGGTCCTTACAGACCTAATATCGAGGCGCCTCATTCCAACAACCACAAAGGTGAAAAGTATATAAATGTCAGGGCTGGTAAGTCACTGACACCACCAAAGCTAGAAAGAAACATCGTGTCCTCCCAGCGGTCCGTATCCCGTTTTTAACTCATACCGAGGTGTGAGGCTCGCGAATCCACGCTATACACAAAGCTAGGCGACGTAGGCCATGCTTTGATCATCAACCACAAGACTTTGCTTTTCAACAGAAGCCTTGATCCAATGCAACTCAGCGTGCCACACAGGCAATTCATGCCATGCGACTGATGTCCATCGATATACAACCTCTGAGCTCGTACGTCTCAGAGAAGAGCATTAAGCAAGAGAATAAATTCTCCGCTGCCAAACAGATGTATATTTAATAGAGATATATTATCACAGAATAAAATCCAATGTCAGACACACAATCCATTTACAAGTTCGTTCTGGGTCTGAACGAAACCGGAGGCACTTTCCTCGCATATCCATCGATCTCCAAGTACGTCTGGACGACCACCAACTATTTCCATCCTCTTGGGTGTACAGCCCAATCAGGATCATCAGTAATTATCCAAACAATGTGAAGACTTCTGGTCTTCGACCACCGTCATCATCTTCGACTTATCGTCGAATCGGTTATTTAGAATGGGTATAAACCCGGCCTTTCCGAACAACCCGCGTATATTAAAAACGAATGTTACACAAACACAACATACGCCTCATTCCAATTCAGCAGTCGCTAGTTGTAAATTAGCAAGAGAACAATTTCCCAAATATTAACCCCGAAGGCCGAAACCAACGTCAGATCAATACCCAGGAAACCATTCTTCTTGGCTAACCTACAGTTAGTTTCTAAATTTCATACTCTTAGGGAAAGGTTCCCATTAATTTTATCCAAGATAAATTCTTTAAAATTTATTCTTGAATCTTCCTTTAGATTTCATTTCAAACCAAATTATGGTTTTCCAAACTAGTCGAGATTAGCGAACCACACCGAAGTAATTATTTATTTTATTTCCCAATCCCAACCCATTTATCCCATGAAGCAAAACTGGTAATACTCCATATCTAACACCACAGTGTTATCGGTAAAATTAATTACCATTTCATGTTCAAATCTAATTAAAGATTTGACTATCGTTTTGGAGCAAAACTGGTGATACTCCATTCTCGCTCACTTTCTAAAGTTGATAATTTAAATTATCAATTCACATTTCAATCTAATTGGAGATTCATTAAAACTCCCGTTTCTGGGTTAAAGAACTAATGTCATTTAAAACACAGTTCACGATAAACCCAAATCACATTCTATTTACAACCCATTTCAAATCCAATTTATTTATTTAAAAATAAATGGGTTTTAATTTTAGTTCAAAACTAGTTCATTTCGATAAAAACCTATTTTTATCTTTTCAAATATGGAGTTTTTCATCCCAATTTTTCCCAAATCATTTCTTATGATTTAACACAAATTATTACTATTTTTATTAATTTTATCAAGGCTCGTACAGTCGATTTCCACCAATGGCCATCGAACTGCACTTACAGCGACCTTTTCCAAATCTGATTTGGACGTATCTCCAAATCCAACCGTTAGATTTTAAATTTCTAATATTCGTTAGAAAACTCTTTTCGATACGAACCCAACGGTTCCGGTTTTAGGAGAATCTGACGGTCGGATCTCCCGTAATGTCCGTTCGAAATCAATGGTTGAAATTCACGAACTGCCACGGCGCGTTCTATTCAGGCCATTATATAATATATATATATATATATATATATATATATATATATATCGTCGATTTCTATTTAAAACGAATTTTATAAATCGTTTCAAATTTGTTTCAAAAACAATTTCAACATTCATTTCAAATTCACATCGATTTCAATTCTATTTCAAATTCAATTCCTATTCAATTCAATTCAAATTCGTTTTCTATTCAATTCAATTCAAATTCGTTTTCTATTCAATTCAATTCAAATTCGTTTTCAATTCAAATCAAATTCATTTTCTATTCAATTCAATTCAAATTCGTTTTCTATTCGATTCAATTCAAATTCGTTTTCTATTCAAATCAAATTCGTTTTCTATTCGATTCAATTCAAATTCAATTATAAAAACAAATATAATCGATATAAATATCGTTCGCTTCGAAATAGCACATCTCTAATCAACGCGGCTTTATATATTTCAATAATTCCGTTATTCTATTCAACAAATGAATATTTATTCTATTCAATACATGAATCTATATTTTTGTCAACACGCGACTAATCTCAACGAATGAGTACTGTCCACGCGTGACTATTTTTATTATTTAATATATTTTATAAAAAATATGGTATCTATCGTTTGATTTCAAATCAGACTCCAATCGTAACTAGTAAGAGAACGATTCCCTGAATATTAACCCCGAAGACCGAAACCAACATCAGATCAATATCCAGGAGACCACTCATCTTATCTATTTTCCAGTTAGTTTCTAATTTTATATCTAATAAAGATGTAAATTTTATTGTTAAAATATTTCGTTCAATACATGACTAATCTCAACGGATGAGTACGGTCAACACATGAACCTTTATCTTATAATATAAAGATGTAAATTTTATTGTTAAAATATTTCGTTCAACACATGACTAATCTCAACGGATGAGTACGGTCAACACATGAACCTTTATTTTATAATATGCTTTATTTCCTAAATTGGAATGAGGCCCAATCAATCACCATATAGCGTTAACTATATGGATTCCATACAACACATGTATATAATAGCAACGATAAATAATCAACCATCATCCAAAGTGCGCTACACTGTATAAGCATCAAATATAGATATCTAACGCTTATAACAGCCTGTCAATCCATCGATCGACATACAACTAATTATTGGGATTAGTGTATGCTGTATTTTATCCCAATACCCGTGTGGGGTTTCAAATCAGCAAACACAGATTTTATTTGTGTAGTTGGGCGATGTGTAAAATTTATCGTCCCAATCAATGTCCTTCAAATAGGTGTACATAAAAAAACCGTCCGGCTTGTAAATGAATATTTATTTTATTCAAATTCACTATATTCATATTCACGTTAAAAATTATATTTTCAACGATCATATTATTTTATTCAACCTATGAATATTCTATTCGGTTCATTTATTCAATAAAATGATATTTTTATTTTTCTAATTTATTTTAGAAAATTTCGGCGGTATAACGGCATGATACTAGAAACGGGACAAGGCCTAGCCTTATCCCCGGTCTAGTGATGGCCCACGCCATACACATATCAATCAAATCGATTACAATTCACCCAACAATCAAATTCAAATCAAATAATCTAACCAACTACACAACCAAACAAACAAGTCCATGGTCTGTGGACGATGGTGTCGGGTGCTACTAAACACCGTCTGCATCCTAGTATATATTATAATATAACTAGAAAAAGAAAATTTAAAAGGTGAGAAGTTCTCACCCAAGCTATACCAAGCACCGCGACTCTTCATATGTAGAAAATCTTCGCCACTCGCCCTCTGTCACTTTCGTTGCCCGTATTCACTACATACATAAAAATCACATTTTTATATTATCTTTACTTCACGATAAAATAAAGTTCAGATTTTTATTTCACTTCATATATTTACAACGCTTCTTTCTATATAAAAATTATATTTTTATATTTCTACTTCTCATATAAAGATTGAATTTTTATTATCATAAGTATATAAAAATTATATTTTTATATTTCTACCTTAATAAAAACCATATTTTTAATATTCCTATCATATAAAGATTATATTTTTAACCTTTCTCTATTATAAAAATTATATTTTTAATCTGCCACTAGTATAAAAATTATATTTTTATATTTCACATATGATAAAAATCATATTTTTATTATTTTTGTAATATAAAAATCATATCTTTCCTGCTTTTAAAATATAATCTTTTCGCTATTTCATTATAAAAATCATTTCTTTATCGCTTCTATAAATTAAAAATCGAATTTTTTATTCTTTCTAAAATATAAAAATCATATTTTTAATATGCTGGTAGTATAAAAATTATATTTTTAATACTCCTATAATATAAAAATTATATTTCTAATCCGCTACTCATATAAAGATATTACATTTTTATGTTTTTTTCCGTTCGTATCTTAATCATGTTTTTATATGCATATCATATAAATAAGAATCACGCCCTTTCATAAAATAAAAATATCGCCTTTTTCATGATGAAAATATCGCCTTTTTCATGTTAAAAATATCAACTTTTCATGTTAAAAATATCAACTTTTTCATATTAAAAATATCGACTTTTTCATATTAAAAATATCGACTTTTTCATATTAAAAATATAAACTTTTTCATATTAAAAATATAAACTTTAACCTTATGAAAATATAAAAAGATCCGATTTTTCTTTAATAAAAATCATACTTTCTTCTGTATAAAGATTCGACCTTTTCTAAAATAAAGACCCGACCTTGTTACTAAATAAAAATCAGATTTTGTCCTAATAAAAGTAATAAATAAAGTAAAAGAAAACATACAGTCGAAGCTTAGGAAAAAGGGAGGGTTTCGTCAGCGTGTCGGAGGGCGGAGGGGTGATGCGTTCATCAGTGGGGGTGCGGTCGGAGGAAGTCTTCAGCAGTGGGGCGTTTGGGGGTTTCATAAAGGAGGAAGTCTTTTGGTTCGAACGGAAGAGGAGGGTGAAGGCTGTGGCGGCAGCGGACTTACAGGGGGGGTGGATGGTCGGCGTCGGGGTTTTCAGAGAGGACTAGGGTCTCGCGAGGTCTGAAATCGATTGGGGGAGGGAGACATTGACTCGCGAATGGTCAGAGGAGGGGAGAGAAGGGAGCGATCGACGGAGGAGGGAGGCTAGGGGGGAGATCGGAAATGGAAGGGGGGCGGCGGGGTCCTGGCGGTGGGCGACGCCACGCCTGAGGCGGCGGCAAGCGGTTTCCATCGCTGGTGGAGCGATTTGTTTTGTTTTTTTGTTTTTTCGTTTAAATGGATGAACAAAAGGGGGCCAGAGAGATAAAGGTAGAGAGAGAGGAGGGATTATTTTTAATTTATTTAATTATTTAATTTCAAAAAGCAACTTTTATTTTCGACCTCGAAACGAGGCCCACCGCCTGCCGTCCATAGCTAATTACCCCCATTCCGAACACAATGGGATATGTGTCGTAAGATGGTTTGATCGTTTCGATCAGTTTTCGTCAAAATAAACATATAACTCTATATATTGAATTTGAACGCGCATTTCAATTTACCGGGGCCACATACTAACACGAAAAATTCCTGAAAAATATTTTCTAGCTTCGTATTGACGATACGGTCCTAACAAAACTAGTTACGTCGAATTCTGAGACCGTTGGAAAAATAGCCATTTTCCAGTCGATTAAAATCAACTGAAACTGGTCAAACACGTTTTCCTTTGCCACGCTCACATATTGATTCGAAAAAATTATGAAATTTGAAATCTAGCAATAACTTTACATCCCGGCAACAAAAGTGGTTTTGTCGAAATCCGAGGTCGTTTGCAAAACTTCCATTTTTAAGGGCCTGAATTCTATAGCGACTATTCTGAATTTTCAGCTGGACATATCTTTTGATTCCCGCTATGAAATTTCAATTTTTCGGGTTCGTTGGGAAGATATTCACAAATAGATCCTATTATTTTTGGTTTCACTAAAATCCGGTTTATTTTGCACCCGGTACATTCAATTGAAGTTTGAAATCGAATTATCGAACTACCGCGCCATTTTCAATTCCTTTTATAATTATATATAATTATTTATTCTAACGACGGCGTATATAATATATACGTTCTAAATATATTCAAAATAAATTTCTCGTCGATATTATTTAAAATAATCATTTTAAATATTCAAAATTCGCTAAAATTGCCAAAATAAAAATTTTAAACTAGCTCAGATTTTCCGGGTTATTACAGTATACCTCTCTAGAGATACACTATCGGAAAGTGGTTCCATACCTTGTCATAGTTGGAAATCCATTATCCAATAAGTGCCATCGATTTTGATTGTATACTATGTATGAAGAGCGTGAAAAGCAAGCGTTCTGCTAGATTGTTATTTATTTGTTTTAGACACTATTACAATATAAGAAGAGTTTTAATATAAAAATGTTTTGGGTTATCGTAAGGTAAAAACCGCCCATGTTTATGTGTGGATCGTTCTGACGATTATCCTTTCTTTCAAGGATTTTATAAAAAAACAAGTATTATAGATTCTCATAAGGGAAAAACTTGTTCCATGTTATACGACGTGGTCTTATGAGATATCTTTATTTCCTCGAGAAGGTTAATAATCATTTACTCACACTTGTCCCATGACTGACTCGGAGTTTATTTTTCTATGTTTTCCATAAACTTTTGGGTGCCCAAATTTGTACGGGTAGTCAAGTAGTCTCGGATTTTATAGATATTCTTGGAGGAGCTTGGAGTAGGAGGCTTCAACGATAGATATATAGAGTTTATTTCCATTGAGTTGTATATGTGTTGTACTTTGATGATGTATGTAAATAAAAATACAATTTTATATTTCAAAGTTGATTATATATGTTATATTTTATTCCGCTGCGATTGTGAGAATCTGTGTTGTTGTTTAGTTATATCTTCTATCTTTTTTCTTTTATTCTGAATTTTCTATCTTATCTATTCTCATCTTCTAATTTCTTTCTTTGACATCTGAGTTTTATTGTTCTTTGAGCTAGACTTGCGTTGTATTTGGTCGGTTCAAAGGGTACTGAAATTCGGGTCGTCACATAATCGATTTAAACCTTTTAAATGTCAAATCACAAATTTGGTTCGAGTAAAATTTGTTGATATTTTTCCACCAACACTTTGGTGATTCCCCTATTAACTTCCAAATTCCAAGTGTAACTAACCGCTAGTCAGGTGTCCCTATAAAATTCTCTTAGTCACCATGAATTTACTAGGTGGTTTTAAATCCCGAATTCCATAAGCACAAATAGGGATACATTACTTCACCACTTTATATCACGGGAGACTATTAGCGATTAAAATCTCAAAACATAAGAAAAGAAAAATATTTTTGGAAGTCATCACTTATAACAAGTGATATAAATGGTATTGATGTCATAATCCTTTATTCCAAGCTTAGCATATATACCATCCCAATACTTTTTATTCTCCTTAATTTTCCGTTTTCGCTTTTTAGAAAATGTAGTTCATTTATTATCTTAATTAATTTCAATAATAGTCTATTTATGGACCGTTTAACTAATCCTTACTTTATTTCTATAACCTCCTTGAGAATATATTAAATTATTTTCCAAGTTCTTTCAAGTTTTGAAATACATCCATTTCCTCAAATTAAACTTGCTTTAAATCAATCCCTTTAAATTCTCTTATTAATTAAAAGTTTATTACCCATTAAATTTGTAACTAATATCCATGGATCCTATTTTTCAAAAATCTTAAATTATGTTACTTACTCTATACTTATAAATTATACATATTGCTAATAGATAGATACGTTCATAATCGTACCAATTCTTAAACTAAATTATCTAGGGCAACCTAGTTTGCAACCAAACCTTGATTCTGGAAATTCTTACAATTCATCAGCTATTCCAATATGAACCTCTGGGATTGATACTAAAATTTCCTGATTAGGTCGTAGAACTTATTCTTACTTGGTCCTAGAACCCAATTCTGACTCACCAAATTTGCTACCCTTATTTACTTTAGGATTATTTCCTTTTTTAAAGTGTATTTTTAGTAGTTATACAAAATGAATATACTTTCCAAAGCATTGTTATGTCATTATTATTACTCAAACCTACACAAATTCAAAAATAGGTGTTTAATGTCTCATCAAAACATAAAATGTCAAATTTGGCATTTTTCTCCAAAATATAATTTGTTTTGAAGAGTGTAATACTTACTGAACTTATTATCGATGCATGCTTTGTTTTGATAAAACAACAGTGTTTACTTCAAATTTATTTCTTTTGTAAATGTATAATCTTAGCAGTGACACAAAACAAATACATTTACATGTTATTGTCATTGTTACATTATTATATATACATATGTTCAAAGAACTCACTATCCAAAAAGATGCATTTTAACGTCTAATTAAAACCCAAAGTATTAATTTTTTTCCAAAATACAACTCTTTTACAAAGAGTGATGCGTTTTGTTTTCTTAATGCGTTTACATTTATCTTTTAAACAAAACATAAGAATTCCTTTATTTCAAAATGTTATAATATGGAATTAAATGCCTCTTTTCAAACCTTTTGAAATTTTGAAAGCATTTATTTAGTGTTCTAAATTAAGAGGGAAATAACTTTTCTTTTTAACACTTATATTTGTTAACATTTTTCAAGAACGATAAACAATTTAAGGTTTTGCATAAAAACTTGTTTATGGCTAGCAAAACAAATGCTTATTCTATTTTTGAAAATTGAATCTTAATTAAATATTCTGTTGAATTTGGCAACAATCAAGTCTTCTAAAATGTATAATGATATTTATTGCTATATCTTCAAAATATGTTGCTACTTCAAAAAAAAAATATAATACTTTATGAACATTATTCAAGATCTGTATACCTTTTAGGAATAAAGCTTGACAAGTTCTTTTTATACATTAGAACTTTTATTGCCATATCTGTATTAAATCTGACACTGATTTATGTTTATATTTTTGAAAAACTTTTATTATCCATGAATTTTTCCTTTAAAACATAAACATTCATTCTAATTTATATGCATTTCCATAGATGCTTGTCAAAAATCATATTTCTGGTTTCTTTCTGAATGGAGCTGTTATATAACTTCAGCCTATCAATGAAATTTTCCATAGTCACTTAAAAAATTCATTTTACAAAATAATTCAGGGATATGTCAAAAATCATTTTTGTAGGTTTTCTAGCAAGCTTTTAGCCAATTTGGAAAATTTTATTCTTTTCCTTTAAACTTCCCTATTTTAGCTACTCCCTTTTCAACAAAGATTAATGTCCGCTTTTCTCTGAAGTTTGTTTCTAATTTTCTTTCACTTATTGACATTTGGTTCTCTTTCAAATTTCGAATTTCCGTTTTTATTATTACAAAAGTTTATACCATTTAACAAAAGTATACTTTTGTATTTCCTTAAACTTAAGATATTATTATGCAATGGATAAATTTGTCTCTTTTTACTGATATCCTTATGGACACCTATTTCAAATTCTTTCTATTTATTTCTCCCTTATCCTCTCTATAAATGATAATTAAGTCACCAACTTAATTTCTATTTACTGCCTATTAAATTGGGACTTTAATCCTTTCCACTTTTCAACCCTGTGCTCCTTACAACCATTACATGTTTACCGGTTTCTAAATTGATAAGGAAGTTAATAAATCATCATATGATTTCTAGGGTATTTCTAGAAATTAAGGTCTGTCCTGTCCTAGATGGACTTACAAATACTACTCTATAGGGATATACATACTTTAAATATATATAAAAAAGTTGAAAACTCTTTTTAGAAACAACAAGTATGCCTTTCTTACGTATAGTCTCCCGATAATCGAGTAACCTAAGCTCTGATATCGCATGTAACAAACCAGCTAGAAGGGGTCAAAATCCCAAACAAAAAGGCATGTCGGTACTTACAGCCATTAGAAACAGATCGTTGGTTTCTACACGGATTACATAAACAGAGCCAATTAAGAACAAAATCAGAATCTCATAGCAGAATAGATAAAATATAATAACTAAAAATTGACGTACCATTAAATAAAACCATAATAATGTTGAGTACATTAAGTTTCAACTGTCATATAAGGTACATTAATTATAATAATATCCCACGAGTATAATAAAACTACTAAACATGATAACGAGGATAATAATCTATATAAAGTCTCCTTTGCCAGAATCCAATCTTCATGACTTCATCGATCAATTGTTCCCACATATTAACCTATTTATTTTCTAAGAGGAGGGAGATCAGAAAAATAAGTTCTGGTGAATGAATATAGCATAAGTTTAATAAATGCCAATTTCTTATACTTAGTAGTATAAATTCATCAAATTATCAATATGCAAAATTCAACACACAAACACATGCATTAATAAGGCATACAATATAAAGTCACTTAAGGCCTACATGTCTATTTATAAAGGAAGATTCTGTTACCACTTAATACTCTACGAGGTGGACTATCGTTTAGTTACTTAAAACCATTTTCTGTATTTATTTATGGGCGGACTCTCACTGTTACTTAATACCCATTGGCGGACCTTGGTCACTTAAGACCCCGTCTTAGAATCGTCAACATTATTAAATGTTCTCCAAGTCTAAATCGAGAGATAGTAGGCAGTTACTTATTGCCTACAGGATAGGTAGACGACTCCGCCATATATGACCTTCCCCGGTGTACTCATTTGTTATTATCTACCTGTCATTACATGTGAACTCCTAGCCACTTAATACTTCCCGTAGACATGTAGTCCCTTTAACATGTTATTAGAAACTCGAATTTGACCATCCTTAGGTATGCCATCACATAGCCTCTAGATAAGAAGCAAACTTCCAATGACTTCAGTTAAGACCATTTAATATCTTATAAGAGAAAGGTATACCTAATGACCACTTAAGACCTTAATAAGGGCAGGCCCAATGACTTTAGCATTTCTAAAGAATAAATATCAGAAGACGCGTAATGTCCTAATCACTTAATTCCCAAACGAGATAGGTCAGCCACTTATTTCCTTCTCGAGGCAGACCTACTTCACTCATATATATAAGACATTTCACATTAAACTGACAACTTGTAGATGTTGGTTTTGTCGGACGGTTGCGAGCGGGCTTCTACTGCAAGTTGGGCTTAACCTTACGTTAATGTGTAATAATTATGGCCTATGGTACATAAACCTCTCACGTTAACCCGACTAAGTTGTAGATGATGGATATGTTGGCCGGTTTCGGGCTGGTTTGTACTATAAGTGGGGATTAACCTCGTGCCTATGTGTCATTAATAATAATAATAAAAGTCATCAATACTCACACACATACAAAATTTCCTATGGGGACATTTATAATTCTACTTTCCTGTTTTTAACACATTTAGTACGCTCTTAATATGAATTTAATACTCATTTATAATACATTAGTTAAGTTAAAAATAATAATAAATAAAACATAAATCAAGTGCACGTAAAGAAATGTTCTAACCATTGAAATGTCAATCCCAACATCAAAATTAACGTATACAAGATCATTTCCCTAACTTCATCAACATAGCATAAAAATGTATATTCACATTCAGTCAATAACAGGGAAATAAAAAACCTATAAAGAAAAATTTGTAACTAGGTTTAAAAGATTATTTCAATAATAAATAATGACAAGATGAAATATATCAAATATATATGCAAAATCTCGTTTTTGGCACTACTTCACTTTTCGTATTATTTTATATACAAAAACTTAAGACTTTAGAGATTTGTATATAATACATTTAAAAGATTTATTTTGAAAATAAATACTTAAGCATATTAATTATGTAATACTCAAACCTTATTCGATTGCACACATATATACGAGAATTTATACTTTACCAAAAAGCGAATAATTAGACCATTATTGGAAATTATACAACACCCAAAAGCCTGTGTTTTATTACGTGAGCAATCAAAACCCAATATACATTAATTAATTGACTATTTGCGCAAGTTATAAGGGATTTGGAGGATTTATTGTAATAACCCGGAAATCCGAGCCAATTCAAAAAATTTATTTTGGCAATTTTGATGAATTTTGAATATTTAAAATGAATTATTTTAAATAATAATGATGAGAAACTTATTTTGAACAGAATTAGAAGTATATATTTATATGGATTGTCATTAGAGTATAAATATTTATTTTTAATTATAAAAGGAATTGAAAATGGCGCGGTAGTTTGAAAATTCGATTTCAAATTTCAAATGATTATGCAGGATTCAAAATAAACCGGATTTTAGCGAAACCAAAAATATTTGAATCTAGTTGAAAATATCTTTCTAATGAATCCGAAAAATCAAAATTTCATAGCGGGAATCAAAAGTTATGTCCAGTTGAAAATTCAGAATAGTCGCTATAGAATTCTGGCCCTTAAACATGGAAATTTTGCAAATGACCTCGGTTTTCGACGAAACCACTTTTGTTGGATCCGGGTTGTCAAGTTATTGCTAGATCCCAAAATTAATAATTTTTCGAATCAATATGTGAACATGGTGAAGTTAAACGTGTTTTACCAGTTTCAGTTGATTTTAATCGACTGGGAAATGGCCATTTTTCAAACGGTCTCAGAATTTGACGAGATTAGTTCTGTTAGGACCGTATCGTCAATACGAAGCTAGAAATAATTTTTTGGGAATTTTTAGAGTCCGTATGTGGCCTCGGTAAATTAAAATGTGTGTTCAAATTGAATATATACTAATTCATATTTTAAAATTGATGAAAACTGATCGTAATGATAAAATTGGCTAACAAAACATATCTCATTGTGTTCGGAATGGGGGTAATTAGCTAGCGGTGACAGTCGTTGGGTTCGATTTAGGGTTTTAATGAAAAGTCAGCTTTTAGAAAAATAAATAATATAAATATACCCTCCTCTCTAAACCTAACCCTCCCAAATCAAAATAAACCCGTGCCCCCTTTTCTCGTCAGCCGCCACTCTTGCTCCCCGTCGCCCCACGTCGCAGCCCCCCGTTGTGCGCCGCCGCACCGCCGCCAAGGTGGGCGATCCCCCTTGGCGAGACACCCCCTTCCCTCTCTCTTCTCTCGCTCCCTCTTCCTCTAACTAAAACCGACCCAAAACCGCCTCACCCTCTAAACCCGCCACCTCCTCCTGACTCCACCACCTTCAGCCGCGACCAGCACCTCCCCGACCATCCTCCCTCAGCCACTTAGCCCCTCTCTTCGTTCGAATCACCAAATTCGCGCCCCCTATCCCAAATCACCAAACCATCGCCCCCCTCAGCCAATGTGGGTCGTCGCCGCCTCATGCACCACTTCCTCCGACCACCCAGTTCGCCGGTGAGTTTTATTTCCATTTTTATTTATATATGTAATTAAAATTTTGATTTTTTATATGAAATAAAATCTGAAATTTACAAGTATGTTATAGAATAAAAAAATTCGATTTTTGGATATTTTGTTATAGCATAAAGATTCGATTTTTAACTTCGAAAAGAATAGATTTTTAATTTTAGAAACTTTAGCTTTTTATTCAAGGAAAGGTTTGTTTTTATATATATGAATGGCGATAGAAAGATTAGACCTTTAATGTAGAAAAGAGAAGATTTTTATTCTATGTACGTTGTGATAAAAATTTGATTTTTATTTATAAATTAGCAAATAAAAATATGATTTTTATATATATTTTAGCAAAGTAAAAATACGATTATTATAATATAAAGATGGAATTTTTATTATAGAAAAGATCATATTTTTGAAATAGAAAAGATTATGACTTTAAACAAGAAAAGATTAGATTTTAGTTACGTAAATTTATGATTTTTATTTATACCATAGCATAATAAAAATATGATTTATATATATGTATTGTATACGGACTACGAAAGTGATAAAAAGGCGAGCGGCAAAGATTTCCTACATATGAAGAGTCATGGCGTTTGGTTTAGCTTATGGGTGAGAACTTCTCACTTTAATTCTTGTTTTCTAGTCAAAAATATATACTAGGATGCAGATGGTGCTTAGCAGCACCCGACACCCGCTGTCCACAGACCATGGACGACTTGTTTGATTTTATTGTGTGGTGAAAATTGATTGTGATGTGGAATGAATGGAAATATATTCATGTGTTGTAATAAATTATTTATCGTTAAAAATATAAATTTAACGTGAATGTGAATTAATAAATTTTCATTTACATATCGAACGATTTGTTTATGTACACCCATTTGAAGGATATTGATTGGACGATAAATCCTATCGGTACCGGATTTAAAAAATTAGTGCACCATTCAAGGCAAGATAAAAACATAGCCCAATTGCACAAATAATATTCAGTGTTTGTTGATTTGAAACCGCACACGGGTGTTGGAATGATATTTGGCATACACTAACCCCAATTATTTAGTTGTATGTCAAACGATAGGTTGACAAACAGTTGTGTGGTGCACTTTGGATGATGGTTAATTATTTATCATTGCTATTATATACATTTGTGGTATAGAATCCATATAAGTAACATTATATGATAATTGAGTGGGTATCATTCCAATTTAGAAAATAAATATATTCATGTGTTGAATAAACAAAATAGTCATGTGTTGACAATGCTCATGTGTTGAGAATATTCATGTGTTGAAACCATTCATGTGTTGAAAATATTCAGGTGTTGAAATATTCATGTGTTGAATAAAATATTTATACAATAAAATTCACATTTTTATTGTAAGTAAGAATAAATAAATATTCATGTGTTTGAATAAAATATATATTCATGTGTTGAAGAAAATATTCATTTGTTGAATAGAATACGAAGTTATTGAAATATATAAAGCCGTGTTGATTAGATGTGCGCCATTTTGACGTGAACAATATTTATATCGATTATATTCGTTTTTATAATGAATATAGAAAAGGAAGTGATTTCAAAATCTAATATTTTGAAAATATTATCATTTATATATTAATGATATGGAATATTCAATTTTGATTTAAAATTGAATATGAAGTTGAAATTGTTTTGAAGACGAATTTAAAACGATTTATAAAATATGTTTAGAATTGAAATCGATGAAATATATATAATATATATACTATATATATTAAATGGCCTGAATAGAACGCGCCGCGCCGCGGTAGTTCGCGAATTTCGACCATTGAGTTCGAAGTTACGGGAGATCCGACCATCGGATTCTCCTGAAACCGGAACCATTGGGTTCGTATCGAAAAGAGCTTTCCAATAAATATTATAAATTTGAAATGTAATGGTAGGATTTGGAATTATGTCCAAATCAAATTTGGAAAAGGTCGCTGTAAGTGCAGTTCGACGACCGTTATTGGAAATCGACCGTACGAGCCTTGATAAAATTATTAAAAATATCAATAATTTATGTAAAATCATAATAAATTATTCAGAAAGAATTGGGGTGAAAAATCCCATATTTAAAAAGGATATAAATATATTTTTATCGAAATGAACTAGTTATGAACTAGAATTATTATCCAACGTTTTTGAATAAATAAATTGGATTTGAAGTGGTTTTAAAAATAATCAGAATTTCCAATATCCGAATTGGAATGGGTTTGAATCGAAATTATCTTCGGAATACTTCGATGTTGGATTTCGTGATTATACAGATATGGTTGTGGAAATTTGAAAGATATATTTATATCGTTATTTCCAATATGATATTTGCTGGTTTCAGAATTTGATATTGAATATAAGCTGATATATTTTCTATTCAGAGCCTTGTATTTAATATCAAATGGGATTTTGGGTTCGTTGTGAATGGTGTCTTAAATAACACTGTTCTTGAATCCAGTTTAGAAAAGAATAAATCTTTTAATTAAGATTTAGTGAAATTGTCCAGTCAATTAGTATTTATTTGGAATTGAATTTAAATTGGTTTTTGGGGTTTATCGCGAGCGGTGTTTTGAATAACACCTGTTCTTTAACCCGATTAATAGTGGTATGTGATTTTGGGTTTATCGTGAACCGTGTTTTAGATGACATTGGTTTTTTAACCCCGTTAAAGACAGGATATGGATTTTTGGGAAGATTAAAACTAAGTGGAGTTTTAATGAATCTTTAATTAGATTAAAGTGATCGAGAGTGGAGTATCATCAGTTTTTCTCCAAAGCGATAGTTAAATCTTTAATTAGATTTGAACGTGAAATGGTAATTAATATTTACTGATAACACCATGGTGTTAGATATGGAGTATTACCAGTTTTGCTCCATGGGATGAATAGGTCTGGATTAGAAAATAAAATAAATGATTACTTCGGTGTGGTTCGCTAATCCCGATTAGTTTGGAAAACCTTAACATGGTTTGAAATGATATCCAGAGGAAGATTAAAGAATAAATTTAGAAGAATTTATCTTTGATAAAATTAATGGGAACCTTTCCCTAAGAATGTGAATATTTGAATAAAAGAATATTCTGAATTGGAATGAGGCGTATGTTGTGTTTGTGTAACACTTGTTTATTATATACGCGGGTTATTTGGAAAGGCCAGGTTTATACCCATTCTGAATAACTAATTCGACGATAAATCGACGCTGAAGACGGTGGTTGAAGACCAGAGGTCTCCACATCGTTTGGATGATTATTGATGATCTTGATTGGGTTGTACACCCAAGAGGAGGGAATCAGTTGGTGATCGTCCAGACGTACTTGGAGATCGATGGATATGCGAGGAATAAGGTTCCTCCGGTTTCATTCCGACCCAGAACGAACTTGTAAATGGATTGTGTGTCTGACATTGGATTTTATTCTGTGTGATTGATTTCTATTTAACATATATCTGTTTGGCGACGGAGAATTTATTCTCTTGCTTAACGCCCTTCTCTAAGACGTACGAGCTCAAAGGTCATATATTGATGGATATCAATCGCATGGCATGAATTATCTGTGTGGCATGCCTAAGTGACTGTGGGGAGAGCACAGCTTTGTGTATAGCGTTAATTCATGAGCCTCACACCTTGGTATGAGTCAAAAATGGGATAGTGACTGCGGGGAGAGCACAACGTTTCTTTCTAGCTATGGGTGATGTTAGTGACCTACCAGCCCTGACATTTATATACTTTTTACCAGTGTGGTTATTGGATGCGAGGCTCCTCGGATATAGGTCTGAAAGGACCGGGAAACGTGTGTTCAGGAATAGTAATCCTCAAAAGTAAGAGAGGACCGGCCCTGAAGATCCAGGATCACTTTGTGTGGTCCTGAGACATTTGCTAGAGTGTCTCGAACGTAGAGGAGCTTGCCCCTTGGCTCGACTCATGACGGAAATCCAATTTCCAATACGACCTTTGCGGTTTTAATTGTAGAACTAGTATGGCGACATAGTGGTATGGGGCACTTATGTCGTCTATGATTGATACTTATGATTGAAATTGTTTTGACACTATACACTTATAGTAATAATAAAAGATGAAATTTAGCGTATCAAGCATTCTTTGGCTATTACAAGGTAAAACCCTATCCT
The DNA here is from genome assembly GCA_030737875.1 of Allium sativum. Lineage (NCBI taxonomy): Eukaryota > Viridiplantae > Streptophyta > Magnoliopsida > Asparagales > Amaryllidaceae > Allium > Allium sativum. Next base: position 501,729,024 of record CM060924.1, on the reverse strand, counting down.
CCAGCTTGCGTTGCATTGTGTGATGGGACCTGGGTCTTATAATAGCTTCATTTTTCTTTATTTAGCATTGCGCTGTTTGTTTTACGCACTGGTATTCTTGGGAGGAAACCAATTCCGTGTTATACGGCGTGGTCCCTTGATTTACCTAACTTTAAAATAAAGATTAATAACTGTTTTTAGTTCTCACACCAGTCACATGACTGACTTGGATTTTATTGTTTTAACCTAAACTCTAGGTGCCCCTATTTTCCACACGGGCAGCTAGTAGTTTTGGTTTTGCAGATTTATATTCACAGGATCCTGGTTTATAGCTAAAGTGATATTCGGAAAGCTCTGTATCTGTGTATTTCTTTCAGTTATGTTTTGTATTATTTTTCCGCTGCTATGTATTTAAATGTAATTTAAATCTCTGATATTTTCTGTGTAATATTTATCCATACTCTGTTTTATTCGTGTATTCTGATGGAATTGTTGTAACAAGCAATGAAATGTTCTTCTATTTGCGTTCCGATTCATCTTGTCCTCGTCTCAATCAGGGCTTTCCTTTACAGGGAAGTTCGGGTCGTTATATATTTATATTTTGTTTTCATGCAAATTCAAACCACTTTAGGTATAACTATCCAAATCTAACGAATTCAGTGTAGAATCTAACGAATTTGGATTGAGTCTTTCAAATCAGCGTAATCCAAATCCATCATTATATAAGAATTAGATTTAGAATCTTATATATATATATACACACACACACACACTTAATTCCAGAATCTAGATAATAATGTGAATTTGGAAGAGGTAGAATATAGGTTAGAAGAAGAGAAGAAACCTAACCTGTTCTAGAATTTACAAAATTGCATAGAGACTAAGTGGAGGCATAGAAGAGGGTGAAATTTAGGGTTTAGGGAAGAGGCTAGGTCTTTTTATAGTTGTTAGTCTGTATGTGGACCGTAGGATTAGTTATATAAAACTTAGACGGTCCGTTTAAGTAAAATTAAATAAACACCCTTAATAAAATAAAACCTTCACCACCCACATCCTAAAGGGCAGTCGACCTACAGGTCGATCGCCTGACTGTCGAATTCTAGGAGATTGATTCTCCTAGTCGTTTACCTTATTTATTTAATTGTAATTAATGTTATTGATTATATTCCATTTCTTTTTATTCTTATCCCATCTCGTTTATATATATTTACACACAAATTCAAACCTTCAAAGAATATTCCATTATGTCAATAAATATATAATTTTATTCCATATTTATGTTCATTTAGTTTGATTTTCAAATCTTGTGTGAATACAATTTACATACTTGTTTTATAAGTAACTCCTTCATACAGATCTGTTTTCTGCATATAAAATATGAAAATAAACTAGAATCTCACCATGAATAAAATGGCAATACTTTCGTGGCCCAGTTCTAAATTATCAAAAAAATTATATTCAGCCTATTAATATTTTATAAATTTATTATTGTTATTATATTTATATTTAATTTAATTTCCTAGGTCTACCTAGGGTACGTTTTACAGGGTATTACACACTAATACATCCACGGTATTCACATGTCGATTATCCAAGTGCGAGAAAACCAAATCATTAGGGGTTAAAGAAAAAGAAGATAGAATAGAATCTCACAATCACTATGGATAATTATGTAATATACAACAGTTCTTTACAGAACTCAAAGAACTTTTATTTAATATACATGCACAACATAAGGGTAAACAATTAAACTAACCTGGACAGTTATAATATTCTGTCGAACTAACATAGATAATGTCAAGAACACTTGCACATCAGAAATAAGAATATACGGAAGTATGTCTTGGATCTAAATCCTCTCCTAAGCTCCTAGCACCTAAACTAACCTGCCAAATATGCTCGGTCTGACCGGGGTAATATCGTGAAATAACACCCAGATCAAGATGGAAAACAACGTGAGAAAACTCAAGAAATAAGAAAATTTGTTTCTTATTAGCTTATAAACCTTCTGAAAACAAAAAGTATCTTTTAAGACTATGCCGCACATTAAAACGGATGGTTTTTTATCTTATGGTAACTAGAACACTTTATAGAAAATTTCATGACACTATGGTAGTGTTTAATACAAATACTTATCAATATAGTTGTTGTTACATTTATTAGATTTTAGCATAATAGGTATAAAACTAAAACCGTAAAAAACACGTATTGGAGTTTGAATTCAGTACAATGATAAGATATGGGACTACCTTTCGATCAATACACCTCTAGGGAAATGTACTGGAAGGTAGATCAACAACCCTCTGATAACATAGAACTGGCTGATCGGTCAAATAGAACCAAGCATTTCACCCTAGTAGTTTTGATCAGTAACCGCACCGAAGCATAAACAACCAGAAAGAGGTCATTCGATCTATATTTGATGATGACAATACTGTAATAACCCGGAAATGCGAGCCAGTTTAAAATTTTTATTTTGGCAATTTTAGTGAATTTTGAACATTTAAAATAGACTATTTTAAATAATATCGACGAGAAATTTATTTTGAATAGAATCGAACATATATATTTTTATACGTCGTCGTTAGAATATAAATAATTATATATAATTATAAAAGGAAATGAAAATGGCGCGGTAGTTCGATAATTCGATTTCAAACTTCAATTGAATGTACCGGGTGCAAAATAAACCGGATTTTAACGAAACCAAAAATAATAGGATCTAGTTGAGAATATATTTCCAACGAATCCGAAAAATCAAAATTTAATAGCGGGGATCAAAAGATATGTCCAGTTGAAAATTCTGAATAGTCGCTATGGAATATAGGCCCTTAAAAATGGAAATTTTGCAAACAACCTCGGATTTCGACGAAACCACTTTTGTTGGATCCGTGATGTCAAGTTATTGCTAGATTCCAATTTTCGTAATTTTTCAAATCAATATGTGAGCGTGGCAAAGGAAAACGCATTTGACCAGTTTTAGTTGATTTTAATCGACCGGAAATTGGCCATTTTTCAAACGTTCTCAGAATTTGACGAAACTAGTTTTGTTAGGACCGTATCGTCAGTTCGAAGCTAGAAAATATTTTTCGGAAATTTTTAGAGTTCGTATGTGACCCAGTAAATTGAAATGCGCGTTCAAATTCAATATATAGAGTTATATGTTGATTTTGACAAAAACTGATCGAAACAATCGAATCAGCCTACGATACATATCCCATTGTGTTCGGAATGGGGGTAATTAGCTATGAACGACAGTCGGTGGGCTTGATTTCGAGTTCAAAATAAAAAGTTGCTTTCTGAAATTTAAAACTGAATAAAATATAATTATATTTATATAAACCCTTACCTCTCTCCCCTCACTTTTCTGGTCAACGCTCAATTAAAAAAAACAAAGGGAAAAAGGGGGGAGAATCGCGATCTCCCCCAGGCGATTCATTGCCCTCGACGCCATGCCAGCGGAGCCGCCTCCGTTCATCTACCCGCCTTCCCTTCCTCCTCCTCCTATCTTCTCTCTCCAGCTCCAATCGCCCACCTCGAACGCAACCCACGAACCCGCAAATCCCACGACCACAACCCAGTCGCACCCTCCCCCTTCCATCGCAACCGCCACCTACGCCTCCGCCTCGTCCCCCGCGCCATCTCTTTCCTCCGTAGGCGCAAGCAAACACCCCCCCCCTCTTCGACGACGGTGAACGCCCCCTTCAAAAACAAAGGTAAAAATTTAATTTTTATTTTATTTAATTCAGTTAATTACATTTTTAATTATCGAATGTTTGAATTGCTATATATTCTCCATACGAAATCAAAGTACAGTACAGTTTGTTTTTATTTTATCCTTTTATTTTATGATTTTATTTAATAAAAAGAAGCAAAAAGATTAGATTTTTAAAATAGAAAAGATTAGATTTTTAAAATAGAAAAGATTAGATTTTTAAAATAGAAAAGATTAGATTTTTAGAAACTGAAAATATACGATTGTTATTTGTGTAAAGGCAAGATCTTTGTTTGTTTAATGTTTTGATTTTTCCTAGTAGAAAGAATGGATTTTTCATGGCAAAAAGATTTATTGTTAAATTAGAAAAGGTGAGATTTTGAAATAAGGAAAAATATAATTTTTTATATTATAGGAGTATAAAAATATAATTTTTATAACAAAGTAAATATAAAAATGTGATTTTTATATATGCAGCGAATAAAAATATCATCTTTATATAAGTAGCGGAATAAAAATCTGATTTTTATTATATATACGTTGAAATAAAAATGTGATTTTTATAGTGATGAATGGAAAAGCGGAATCTTTATATAAGAATTTTTATCTATATAAAAGCGATGTAAAAATAGAATTTTTATCTATATAATAGCGATGTAAAAATAGAATTTTTATCTATATAATAGCGATGTAAAAATAGAATTTTTATCTATATAATAGCGATGTAAAAATAGAATTTTTATCTATATAGTAACGATATAAAAATATGATTTTTATATAGATAGCAACAATATAAAAATGTGATTTTTATATATGTAGTGGCTACAGGCAGCGAAAGTGACAAAAGGCGAGAACGGCGACGACTTCTACTTAAGAAGAGTCGTGGCATTTGGATTAGCTATTGGTGAGAACTTCTCACCTTTTTAAAATTCCTTTTTCTAGTTATATTATAATATATGCTAGGATGCAGACGGTGTTTAGTAGCACCCGACACCCGTCATCCACAGACCATGGATGGCTTGTTTGTTTGATTGATGCGTTGTGAAAATTGATTGTGTGATGTGGAATAAAATAAAATATTTATATAGTTAAAATATTTTATCGTTAAAAATATAATTTTTAACGTGAATATAAATCAATAAATATTTATAAACAAATCGGCCGATTTGTTTACATACACTGATTTGATTGATATTGATTGGGACGATAAATTTTACACATCGCCCAACTGCACAAATAAAATCTGTGTTTGATTGTTTGAAACCCCACACGGGTATTGAGATAAAATACGGCATACACCAATCCCAATAATTAGTTGTATGTCGATCGATGGATCGACAGGCTGTTATAAGCGTTAGATATCTATATTTGATGCTTATACAGTGTAGTGCACTTTGGATGCTGGTTGATTATTTATCGTTGCTATTATATACATGTGTTGTATGGAACCCATATAATTAACGTTATATGGTAATTGATTGGGCCTCATTCCAATTTAGAAAATAAAGAATATTATAAAATAAAGGTTCATGTGTTGACCTTACTCATCTGTTGAGATTAGTCATGTGTTGAACGAATAACAATAAAATTTACATCTTTATCATATATAAAATTAGAAACTAACTGAAAAATAGATAAGATGAGTGGTCTCCTGGATGTTGATCTGATGTTGGTTTCGGCCTTCGGGGTTAATATTTAGGGAATCGTTCTCTTACTAGTTTACGGTTGGAGTCTGATTTGAAATCAAACGATAGATACCATAATTTTTGTAAAATATATTAAATAACAAAAATAGTCACACGTGGACAGTACTCATTCGTTGAGATTAGTCATGTGTTGACAAAAATATAGATTCATGTATTGAATAGGATAAATATTCATTTGTTGAATAGAATAATGGAATTATTGAAATATATAAGGCCGTATTGATTAAAGATGCGTTATTTTGACGTGAACGATATTTATATCGATTATATTCGCTTTTATAATTTGATTTGAATTGAATAGAAAACGAATTTGAATTGAATTGAATAGAAAACGAAATTGAATTTGATTTGAATAGAAAATGAACTTGAATTTGATTTGAATTTGAAATGGAAGTAGAAATTGTTTTTGAAACGAATTTAAAACTATTTATAAAGTTCGTTTTAAATAGAAATTGACGAAATATATATTACATATATAATATAATGGCCTGAATAGAACGCGCCGCGCAGCGGTAGTTCGTGAATTTCGACATTTGACTTCGAACGGACATTACGGGAGATCCGACCGTCAGATTCTCCTAAAACTGGAACCGTTGGGTTCGTATCGAAAAGAGCTTTCTAACGAATATTAGAAATTTGAAGTCTAACGGTTGGATTTGGAGATACGCCCAAATCAAATTTGGAAAAGGTCGTTGTAAGTGCAGTTCGATGGCCGTTGATGGAAATCGACTGTACGGGCCTTGATAAAATTATTAAAATAGTAATAATTTGTGTAAAATCATAAGTAATGATTTGGGAGAAATTGGGATGAAAAACTCCATATTTGAAAAGATAAAAATAGATTTTTATCGAAATGAACTAGTTTTGAACTAAAATTAAAACCCATTTATTTTTAAATAAATAAATTGGATTTGAAATGGGTTGTAAATAGAATTGATTTGTGGACTTATCCTGAAGGGTGTTTTAAATGACACTTGTTCTTTAATCCGATAATAAATAGAATGTGATTTGAGTTTGTCGTGAACTGTGTTTTAAATGACATTAGTTCTTTAACCCAGTAAAAGGATTTTTAATGAATCTTTAATTAGATTGAAATGTGAATTGATAATTTAAATTGTCAAATTTGGAAAATGAGCGAGGATGGAGTATTACCAGTTTTGCTTCAAAGCGATAGTTAAATCTTTAATTAGATTTGAACGTGAAATGGTAATTAATTTTACCGATAACACTGTGGTGTTAGCTGTGGAGTATTACCAGTTTTGCTTCATGGGTTGAATAGGTTGGAATTGGGAAATAAAATAAATAATTACTTCGGTGTGGTTTGCTAATCCCGTCTAGTTTGAAAAACCATAATTTGGTTTGAAATGACATCCAAAGGAAGATTAAAGGATAAATTTTAAAGAATTTATCTTGGATAAAATCAATGGGAACCTTTCCCTAAGAATATGAAATTTAGAAACTAGCTGCAGGTTAGTTAAGAAGAATGGTTTCCTGGGTATTGATCTGATGTTGGTTTCGTCCTTCGGGGATAATATTTGGGGAATTGTTCTCTTGCTAATTTACGGTTAGTGACTGATGAATTGGAATGAGGCGTATGTTGTGTTTGTGTAACATTTGTTTTTAATATACGCGGGTTGTTCGGAAAGGCCGGGTTTATACCCATTCTGAATAACCGATTCGACGATAAGTCGAAGATGATGACGGTGGTCGAAGACCGGAAGTCTTCACATCGTTTGGATAATTACCGATGATCCTGATTGGGCTATACACCCAAGAGGATGGAAATAGTTGGTGGTCGTCCAGACGTACTTGGAGATCGATGGATATGCGAGGAAAGTGCCTCCGGTTTCGTTCAGACCCAGAACGAACTAGTAAATGGATTGTGTGTCTGACATTGGATTTTATTCCGTGTTGATTGATTTCTGTTAAATATATATCTGTTTGGCGGCGGAGAATTTATTCTCTTGCTTAACGCCCTTCTCTGAGACGTACGAGCTTAGAGGTTATATATCGATAGATATCAATCGCATGGCATGAATTGCCTGTGTGGCACGCTGAGTTGCATGGATCAAGGCTTCTGTTGAAAAGCAAAGTCTTGTGGTTGATGATCAAAGTGTGGCCTTTGTGGCGTAGCTTTGTGTATAACGTGAATTCGCGAGCCTCACACCTCGGTATGAGTTAAAAACGGGATAAGGACTGCGGGGAGAGCACGACGTTTCTTTCTAGCTTTGGTGGTGTCAGTGACTTACCAGCCCTGACATTTATATACTTTTCACCTATGTGGTTGTTGGATGAGGCGCCTCGATTTTAGGTCTGTAAGGACCGGGAAACGTGTGTTCAGGAATACTAATCCTCAAACGTAAGAGAGGACCGGCCCTGAAGATCCAAGGATTGCCCAGAGTGTGTAGTCCTGAGGCATTTGCTAGAGTGTCTCGAAAACGAAGAGGAGCTTGCCCCTTGCCTCGACTCATGACGGAAATCCAATTTCCAATACGAGTATTTCGGTTTTAATTGTAGAACTAGTATGGCGACATGATATATAGTACCCATGCCGTCTATGATTTATATTTATGATTGAAATTGTTTTGACACTATACACTTATTATAGTATCAAATGATTTGTTTTAAACGTACCAAGCATGTTTGGCTATTATAAGGGAAAACCCTATCCTCCGGCTTGCGTTGCATTGTGTGATGGGACCTGGGTCTTATAATAGCTTCATTTTTCAAAAAAGCATTGCGCCGTTTATTCTATGCACTGGTATTCTTGGGAGGAAACCCGTTCCGTGTTATACGGCGTGGTCCCTTGAATTACTCTCTTTTAAAATAAAGTTTTAAATAACTGTTTTAGTTCTCACACCAGTCACATGACTGACCTGGAGTTTATTGTTTTAACCTAAACTCTGGGTGCCCTTATTTTCGACATGGGCAGCTAGTAGTTTTGGTTTTGCAGATTTATATTCACAGGATCCTGATTTATAGCTGGAACGATGCTCGGAAAGCTCTGTATCCGTGCATTACTTTCGGTTGTGTTTTATATTGTTTTTCCGCTGCTATGTAATTTATTGTAATCTCTGATATTTATCGAATGTAATTTATTCATTATACTCTATATATTCTTGTATCTGATGGAATTGTTGTAATAGCAATGAAATGTTCTTCCGTCTGTGTTCTGATTTGTCCTATTCTCAAAACGATCAGGGGTATCGAACGGTCTAGATCGGTTTAACGATTGATTCAGATCGAGCGAAATTCTTGGCCGTCACAAATACCCTACTTGGGTGCGACCCATTTATCCCTGTTGCATCTTCCTTGTTTAAGCCGTTCTTGGTTGATGAGACTTGAGGCTAAGTTACTTTACCTTTCATCAGTAGATTTTATTTCGAATGTTCATTGCCCCTGATGGCAACATACTGATAATATTCATCCATACAAGTCATTTAGGAATAGAACGAACTAAAGCATTACCTCTATTACATCCGTAGGATTAGTAGCAAGTAAACCTTGCACTACAACTCTATATTGATCTCTTCATCTCCAATAAATAACACATTCGTCGCTCAGTTGGATCGAAGTGGTTTTCGGATAAGTTGATCTGATCACAATATATTCAAAATAACTTTTGATAATTTACCATAGAATGATCATCTATGAAAAAGGAATAACTTTAACACTTTTAATTTGAGATAATAATAATTTTAAACAATCATTAATTAAACAATAATAAACTTTTAAATTATATTTAAACAATTATTAATCCTCAAAAAAAAATCAAATATTTATTTAACCTTTAAATAAGTTAATCTTTAAATAAATAATTTAAATATCCAAATAATCTTTATTTAATAATTAATTAGTAATTTAAAACCCTTTTTTAATAGTTAATAAGTATTTAAAAGCTTTTTTAAATAAATTATTTATCTTAACCCTTAACAAATAATTTAATATTAATAATTTATCATTTAATACATTATTAAATAATAACTAATACATAATTAATTATAAACAATGTATTTAACTTTAATTGTACTTAAAACACATTACTAAATAATTAGTAAATCAAAATATCATTAAACAATTTCTTAAGTTTAAACCGCCGTTAATGAATAATAATTAACTTTGAAACCTAACTAATAAAATTAATCTCAATAATTAAATTAACTTAAACCATTTAATAAATACTTAGTTAATTCTTTTAATCTTCAAATAGAACTTTTTAAACATTCTTAGGTGGAATATTTACCTATTACACTAATTCATTAAGAACTAAATAATTGAAAAAATAATTTCAAATCCGAGGCCAAGTTATAAAAGTTTCGATTCCTAAATAAGTTATAATAAATTTCCACATCCAAATAGGTTCACATGTTAATGTCACAAACAATATGGCCAAGTTACAGAGGTTTTGACAATCGATAGTTCACAACCAATAGTAGAATTACTATTCAATCGATACCAATCAATATTGATTGCAATTAATCACACAATTTAAACTAACACTTCACAAGCACAGAATGAGATTTTATTCTGCTTAATAAGTGTCCAAATAATATATATTTTCCAAACCAAATTGACAAGCTTTTGTTTGACGAATAAACAATATAGTCTAATGGTGTATTAATCAAATGTCGTTATTATTTTGAAGAACGCCACTAGATTATGACTTACGTTATTACGTCATAATTTACTACTTACCCAAACTGGTTAGTCGAGTACATTACAGTGTCTTACTTGTTGGCAAGAGGTGAACGCAAAAAACCACTCTCACAATGGATTAATATTAAGCAACTTACTCAACTTGAAACTTAACATACATTTAACTTGTAAATTAACTTAAAAGTTATAAGTTAACTCACCATAGCTTGCTAGCTTGGCCCAGCTAAGTTGGAACCCACATCCATGACATCTTCTCCCCACTCATCTTATTCCCCTTCCATTCAAAATTTCCTATAGCTAAATTCATGGTGTACGCATGCATCCCACACACCTAACCGATAACTTAATCGACCATCTGAGCCTACCACCTAACTCCACCAGTCATGCTTCCTAGGACTGCACTACTAGCACGTCATGCCTCCCCTCTGAATAGATTCCGACCTCCTCAAGTTCAAAAATTCTACCCAAAACTTGTGACACTTAATGATGTTGAATGCCACAAAAACCTGCCACAGGTCGTGCTTTGCTACACTGGTGAACACTTCATGCTCAGATTTCCATTTTTGCCCCTTCCATTAGGTGAAATTCTAAACCATAGCAGTTCTGAAGTACTATAGGCTTTGTCCATGGCCTTTAGGGCTAACCTCAAACACACAAAACATGATTAGAATGTATAGTACTTAACTAGAATGAAAATCATGGACAAAGAAATTTACAACAACCTGTCATAGGAATTTAAATTGATTTTTGATTTTGATTTGAAATGGTGAATCTTTCTTGAGTTTAATGTGTTACAACAGACTTTATTTCTATTATATTCTTTTTCTTTAAGAACTTGTTGCCATTTAAATGGCTTAGTGCAGATAAGAGAGGATCTTTGAAAGAAAATGAGCAAAAGTGAAGGAAGGTGTTTATATATAAAGTGGAAAGGAATATATAAATCAAAATAAATTTTGCATAAGACCAAAATTCCCTTAGTATCATTTCAAATCCAACCCAAACATGTACTTGCAAGTACGTCTCATTTAATGAGATGTTAACTGTTGACAATTAATGCACTTTATTACATTAGTATATTTACTTACTTATTTTATACCTTATTATTATTATTATTTCTACATAAATCAAACTCCTAAATCATAATTAAAAATATACAGTTGCTTATTTGTTAACTAAACGTCATATCATGGTTATATCATAAATTATTAATATAAATATTTTAACTAAAACGAATTCAAAATCATATTATATATATATATATATATATATATGTATTATAAAATAAAATATAGAACATTCCCAATATGTAAATATAAGTATTAAACATTAAATCACATATTTTAAAATTTAAATATTTAAATCTTATTATTACTATATCTAATAATATTATATCATTTTAAAAATTATAACTTATAATCTTAATGTCTTATCATTTAAATACATTTTCAAAATAAATTATTACTTTAAAATACATTTCAATATTAATAATGAAATAAAATTAAGTTTCTATTTCAAATTATATAAATTTTGAAAATGCTATAAAGCCGTTAAAATAATTATTCAAACGATTAAAACTAAATTTCCTTATCATAAACTATCATTCAAAAGGAATTTAATAATTTAAAATACAAACTGAATATTTAAATAAATTAAATATTCACCAACTAAATTTATAAAATTTCAGATTGTTACATTCTTCCATTCAAAAAAGAATTTCATCCTCAAAATTTCATCTCCATCCAATCTAGAAACCAAAATCAGATTAAACAACCAATTTAACTTATCAATTTAACAAGTCCATATGATGAACACGGATCATATAAACACAATATCTGATTCAACTAATATTCCAATACATAACATCCTTTCCGAACTAGTATCATTCATCTGATATCTCTAGTGCAAATTTTGGTCAGATTCATTGATTAGAAACCATTATTCTCCTAGCGTACCCAAACACTATGATAGAGAATTTCAGTTCCATGCCAAGCGCTCACCAAGAGTTCATCGTCAAGAATCAAGTAACTAATGCTTTTTTGGATTGATGGGAATCACCCTATGGATATATACTCAAATAATAAATCAAAATAGAATTGTGAACTAATCATTTAAGTCCAACGTACGTACCGATCCTATTGATTATTAATACCAGTTTCTATTTTTAACTTGGAAATCTCGATTGTCCGAAATCATAAAGATTTCCATTTCATTTATATCCAATGAAACTATCAATCAAATCATCAATTAGGATGCAATCCTAAATGCATAGCCTATATGAGTTCATATTGTTATTCTTAACCAAAATTTAAAAATTTAAACACCCAGCTTTTATTTCAATATAATTTGAAATTATACCTTACACGTACACTTTAACTTAGTATATTAAATCAATTTTTTTTAGAAACAAATTGAATCAAAGCTTTTTAATGGTAGTAATTTTACACATAAAAACTCAAAAATAAACACGATGATGTCCGTATGATGTGGAATTATTTCCCAATGACCATAGCAAGTTCAATGATTTTTTTATATTTCTTCAAAATATTTTTAGAATATTCAAAATTATAAAATAATATCACTATGATTTTTTCCACACTTTGAAAACAATTTTCCAAAATACTGGGCTTTAAACTCTCAAGTTCTCAGTTTACGTCCATTTTCAATTAAAACTCTATTTATTATCCTTTATAAAATTGAATTCTAGCCCAACAATGACATTGAACAACCTATAGTCAAATTGTGAAATTGAATTCACAAGGTGTTCATTTCAATATTTTATCAAAATCTATTATCTACCGAACCCATGTAGAAAAAAGAGATTTGCTCATAAATTAGCCGAGCAAAGGAACTCAACCATAACAACAATGGAATATTATCACTCCTATTAAAAAACCATTTCCTAAGTCTATACGACTATTTAGAAAATATTCCTTTATAAATAAAATATATTTTTTAGTAAAATTATTTCATTTACCAAATCTTTGAAACAATGTGGTGTTGATTTTCCTTGTTAAGTGTTTAGAAACTCTTATTGACAACGTTAGCAAGACACATCAACTGGAATTCATATACCACTAAACAGATAAATAGACATAATATAAAATAATTTATAAAACTAACAAGTACGCCCTCTCATATATATATAGACACACTTAAACTCATAATAAGGCATTTCATTACCTTATTATTGAGCTTACCCTATAAAGCTAAGATTCTCGCTTAACCTTCAACTCTACCTGTTGTATATAACAGTGTTGTATACACAATTATATGATTTTTGTTTGATGATAACAACCGAATAAATATTATTTTAAATGTGTTTGTTATTGTACTATTATTCTACATCACAAAAAGAAATATAATATTTATATTTATATAAAATACTACAGGACAAGAATTTAAATATTCAAAACAGTATTTTATTAAATATAATATTTTATTTCAACATTTCAAATAGCACAAATGTTAAACTCCACTATTTGTGCATTTCACTAATATATTACACCTCATTCATATACACATTCAATGTCATACACAGTTCCTCACTACAATACTCTATCACTCAGTCTATACAATTTCATATATACATTCTTTCACATTTACCGACATTCACTGGCACTTTTCTTTTCTTCAATCTTCTGTCCTCTGTCTTCATAGCTCACAGTCAGTCCAATCATCATCTTCTCACCAGTCACATATAGAAACACATATACATTATCTGGAACATAAATATTTTTAAAAATTCTAGCAGATACAATTTTTATTTTAAAAATTTTATTTGCCTCAGATTTCTGGTGTGTTTCTCATCATTTTTCATTACTTGATCTGATATGAATATATTTATAGTACCAACTGATCAGCCTCAACACACCACACTGGTCTGTTGATCAAAACCAGCTTCATAACTAACTGATTCTGAACAGCCTCAACACAGTACAGTGGTCTGCTGATATATATTCATAACTGTAAGCCACAAATATATACATACATGTATACACACAGATACATGCATATATACACATATGTATACATGAATGCAAACATGGATGAGCCAATTTGACACAAACAAATTAACAAGGTGGTGTAACAGAAAGCAAGCGAAGCATGTATATTTTTTCAGTGCGGCTCAAAATAATGATGGAATAACAATATACATGGTGGAGAATAATGAGGCTCAAATACATCTGAATTGGACAAGTGCACAACAAAATATATGGATGGAAGCAAAATGGTGATGCAGCCAACATGTAAAGCAAGTGTGAACAACATGGGTCATATTCAAATCAAGTGTAATTGGCATCATCATACATGGTTCAGCAAGTTCGAATGATCAAGTTCAAGTTCATTTTCAGATCATCTCAAAACAAGTGGACAAACATGTAAGATCACATCCAGATCATGTGATCTTAGCATGGTCATCAACACAAGACATAACAAAATGATAACAGAACAACATATACATCAATAACACTGGAGCATGGTAGCATGACTGGCTCATAAATAGGATGGGCAAACATACTCAGCCAACATTCAAATACATGTATACATGTTGGAGCAAGCAGCTACAAGGTAGACAAATGATCAAGCTAACATGTTTTAAATTCATGGTGCATACAACAACAATTGATATAATCATGGATGTCTACACAGCATTATGGTGTATGAGTGAGCACAACATGACTCAAGTACTAAGCACCATATTCAATATACATGAATCAAGCAAGTGCCACATCAAATTCAGATCAAACAAGAATTTCACAATCTTTTTTGGCAACATTTTAAAAGTGCAGCCAAGCAGCAAATGGTCATACAAGTAGGGTACAAATGCATGCAGTATATACATTGTTCACAAGAGCTCAAGGCAGTATGTACATGGTTGAACTATTCAAGTCAGATTCGAGGATATACATGACTTTGTGCATAGCAGTTTAAAATGGGCAAACAATACTAGACTGCATTTTAAATGCAAACTGAATTATGAATATCATTTCTAGAAATCACTGTGAATCAAATGCACATGTTAAAGGATTTGCATATGGGATAAATTCAACTTGATTTCCCGAAATCAAGATAGACAAACTAAACATGATTATCAATTAACAAAGATTTTTCTCAAATCTTTTTTGGCAATTGTTTTAAAAGGGAAAATTGATTATTTCCAGATTTCATGAAGTTATTTTTGGACAGTTAAATCATTCAGGAAGTCAAGCAATCAGGAAATTCGAACATGGCAACAATTCAAATGGGACAGTGATATTTGCTCTCCAGAATTAATTCATTTTCAATGCCAAGCAAAGCATTTTCAAAGTGAGGCAACTTAATGGAGTAAATCTTTCAAGGGACCAATAACATTTTCCAGTTTTAGCAAGTGATTTTTCACAGCATTCAATTTATTAATCAGGAATTTCATTCAAGGGACATTTAAATCACACAAAGGGAAAATCTATTTTAAAGGCCACATTCAAGACCAGATTCATCAAAGCCAAAATTAAATTGAGAAATTCGAGGTCAATCAAAAAGGGAAAGCAATAGCAAATCAGTCGAGCCAGTATATTGAAATCAGAGTAATATAAGGATTATGTAATCCTATTTGAACACCAGTATCATCGTCGGCTTAAAATATCGAAAACTAAGCCAACAATTCAAAGAGAAATCATAGAAATTCGTATCGGAAATCACTCACGTTGTTTACGATCAGAAGCGACCTCAAATCAATTGAAGAACATTAGCAACGATGCCTTCAAGCAACAGAGATCATCTTCCAGAATACATCATCAATCGCAATTGATTTGGGGAGGACTTTAAAAACCCTAATTCATTTTTTTCCTAGCTGCCATTGTTCATATTAAAGAGAGATCAATAGAAACCAAATGGGTTGGCTTGTTTAGACCTAGGCTAAGACTACTTTATATTATAAGGCGGGAAAGGGTTTTGATTTCCTTGTTTATTTTTGTTGTATTTTTTCTAGTTTGTTTTGTAAATCAAACGATCAGCTCTAGAGTCTGTAAAATCTAGAGGAAACCAGTAAGGGTATTAACTGGCAGTTTACTAGAGTCTGTAAAAACTAAGGTTACTGGTTACGGGGTTGTAATCAGGGGAAATCTGATCTAGGGAATCAGATCAGTCTAGGGTTTTGAGCGTAGGATTAGAAGAAGAGCGAGGGGTTCGCCAGTTTACATGGTCTTCTAAGCGGGATTTGTTCTCTAACCTAGTAGTGACCTTAGGAATGCAGCAGTAGGCAGGATTTTGCCGAAACTGGGTATATCTTGTGTCATTTACCTTTTGCATTTATTTTCTGCTGCATTCTGTGATCTGATATTTTTAATATCTCGCTTAATTTGTAATAAATCCTATTCACCCCCCTAGGGTTAATCTAGATCCAACAAGTGGTATTAGAGCAGGTATTCTGTTAACTCTAGAGTAAATGGTAATCCTTAGTTGTCATTCCATAGAGAGTCAGTCCAGTCGTACTCCAACTATTTTTAATGGCACAAATTTTTTGAATTGGAAATTAGAAATGGAATCCTATTTAAAATCTGTTGATATTAAATGTTGGAATAGTATTATAAATGGGTATGATATTGTAAATAGGGTTGATATTGAATTTAATTTTCGCGCTACTCATATTTTATATTCTTATATTGATGATGTACAATATAGCCTTATCTCCCATTGTTTGACCGCACAGGAAATCTGGAAAACTTTCAACACGCTGTATGGAAAGAAGACAACTGCTCAAAACCCCAGAATGTCAACTCATCTTCAGATTTGTGCTTAACATATTGTACAGATGGAAATTCAGATGTAGACTCAATAGGAGAACTTTATTATAAAGATTTAACTCATAGTTTAAATGATTTAACTGAATCTGTTGAGAATCTAAAATCTAAAAATAAAATTCTGAAATCTAAAAAACTCGAGTTGATATGCAAAAATAATCTTTTGGAATCAACGCTTAAAAACGTTAAGATGTCTTCAAATTCTAATTGCAAAAACTATTTAAATTTCAAAAATAATCTTGTTCGTCAAAATAAAAATATTCAAAAACCTGAGAATGAAATCCTTATTTTAAAAGAGAAAAAGATAGAGCTTGATAGTACAAACAATTATTTGAAAACTCAGTCTATTCTGAATGAGCTAGAAATTGAGATTGAAAAACTCAAGAAATTTGAATCTGAGAGTTGAAAATATTTTGAATTTGAAATTGCTGAGTCCCAAACCAAAATTAAATTGCTTAATGATGAAAATTTGGTTCTGAAATCTGATATTGAAAGATGTAAGATCACTAAAAATCGCTATTCAGATTTAATGAAAGAAAATGGTGATCTTAAAACTGAAATTCAATAACTTGAAAAAAAATTGAGTAAATTTTTTGATTGAGAAAAATCTTTGAATATGTTGTTGAAAAACCAATTTTCTGTTGGAAATAAACAAGGTCTTGGTTTTGGGAAAAACAATGTTTTTGAAAAACGAAATTCAAATGATTTTAAAAATCCCTCAAACTGTTTTGGGAAAGAAATGATTTTGATAATTTGAAATCTTGTGATTTTAAAAAACCTTCAAACTGCTTCTAGAAGGGTAATTTTGAAAAATATGATTTTTGAAAATTCTAAAGGTTTTTGAATCATAAACGTGATAAGGATTGGTTTGATAACATCTCATTTAATTTGTTTTGAACCCCAAAAGGAAATAAAGTAAGTTCGTCTAAATTCAAACAAATTTGGTTCCCAAAGGTAAATTTGGATGGATTGTTATACAAATAGGTTTGGGTATCAAAACAAACGAACAAAACTCTGAGTTGTTTTACTAATTTTGTTAGACCACTCGATCCCCTCAATAGTTAGGTACCAGAGGAGGCTGAGGAACTACTTTGCAAAAAGGAAATTGAATTCAGGATATTCCGTATTTTTGTATCTTTCAGAGTTCCTTATCCAAAATGGGTTGAGTTAGAGATTCGTTTGCTTACAGTGAAATTTGGTATGATCTCTAAACTCATCTTTGTAAATATTCTCTGCTTTTATTTTCTTTGTTTATTCCTCTTTCTACCCATTCTGCTTTTTATCTCTTCTGTTCTGATTTGTCACTGCCATATATTTTTGTCTTTCTCTTGTGATTTCTTAACTTCCAATTGCAGAATTCTTGATTTTTTGGAAACTCGCTTCAATTTGAATGAAACTCTGATGTTTTAATCATTTCCAGATCTTGAATTTAAACTGCAAATATTTGCAATTGTTTTGAAGTTTATTTTTTGATTTCTGAATTCCTAACAGTGTTGAAGCACTCATATCATATCTTGAACACTGTTAGTTTAAATTCTAAATTTTTGAAGATCTGAATATTTAATGAAATTTCACGTATATCTGCTGTTTTGGGTTTCTTCTAATTCAATTTAGAAAAGCTTGAAATATTATATTCATTACACCACACTACTACTTCTCGGTCATGATAATTTCATTGATTTTCAGATTGGCTTGGATATTTTTGATATGTCTTGAATCATTGCTTACATCTTGAAATTCATTGTCATTCATGATCATCTGGTATAGATTTTTGTTTGTTTGGGATCATTTGAAATTTCTGACATTTTGAATCTCACGCACCTCTCAGATCTGAAGTTATTAATCATGTGTGCTTGATTCGTTGTATCTTATGATTTACATTTGCTGAAGTGGTTTCGAATAAACCATTATTTTTGGATCATGAGTTATTATTTAACCTTGATGTAATTATTCCAAAAAAAAACTTGTGTGATTGTAAGAAAAATTGTGAACATCTTGTCCTGAAAACTTACTGTCATTTCATGATTATTTGATTTAAATATTTGTTTGTTTGAAATCATTTGAAATTATTGATTTGTTGAAACTCACACACATCTGGAATCTAAGTTTATAATCTGGTGTGATCGATTCATTGAATCCTGATATTCTCATATTCCATCAAATGATTTAAAATAAACTATATTTTTAAATCATGAATCATCTTTTGTGATCTTCTGAAATAATCTTTGAAGCATCATTATTTTGTCAAGTCTAATTGGAACTGTTTTTGTGATGCCTTGTTATTGATCTTGAAAAATTCTTTATAATTGTTTGCCTTGGTTGAATTTTTGTTTGCTGCTCTAATAAAAGAAACCGCCTTTGAAAATGTTTTTGAAACTGCTTGCTTTTGGTCAAAACTACTTACTGAAATTTGTGTGCTAAATGTTTCTTATTAGGCTTTGTGTTTAAAATTCTTTAGTCTGAGATATTCTTGGTAGGCTACCGGGGTGTGGTTAAAATCCTCGATAAAGGAGACTACAATTGGTATCAACCCTTCATTCTTTTTCCCTTATATGTTTTTGAATCTTCACCATGTGTAGAATCCACACATTTTTTTGTATAAACCTATTTAAATTCCTCTTGTAATTGATTTTCAATTTTAAAATTATTTATTAATTATTCATTCAGAAAGTGAAATCAATATCGAAATTGAACTATATTTATATTTTCATCAAAATTATCATCATATTTTGAAATTGTGATGTGTTATGACTGCAATATATTTCACAACAAGAGGAGATTTCATTTGGATTTTCATGATGGTTGAACAATTATTATAATTACTTTGAGTTGACAATTATTTCATGACCATCTTCTTTATCTACCATCATTCTTCCATCCATCGTGATTTTATACTAATGTGGAGAGTTAATTTCTTTTTTAATTTTTTTGAATAAACAGTGGAAATATTTGTGATAGAAACTGGACTATGTTATGTTATTATTCAGAATTAGTGATAATTGAAAATTTTCAATAATCCCGGTACAGTCAAGAATATTTCATAATATAATTAATTTTGAAATTTATTTCACAAAACATCTCTGTACCTACTACATTTCTATCATCCATATGGTTATATATACTGAGGAGTTTTCCTTTGAAACTGAAAATAATACAAACATAATATTCATAAGTGTTTCTCTAACATCATTTAAAAATCCAAGCTCTTGTTATGCATGGTTATGATATTACTTATATTTAAGCTGCAACTGATCTCATTTAAAAATTCAAGATCTGGTTATGTGTGGTCTGTGTGCTCTTAAATTAAAAGAAAATAATGTGCTATAAATAGAAATTAACATGAATTTCTCCTTGGTTTGTGAAAACCAGCATATCAATTAATTTTTCTAACTTGTGAAATGTGTCAATATCTTATGATATATTATGATAAGTTGAATTTATAATTATAGTCCAAATCCATCACTGTTTTTGTACTTTATTTTTTAATAAAAATCTTGGAAAATATTTGGAATTCATTTTTATAAACTCTCTCCATTATATATAAAATTCATCGTAAATCCGTCATTCTCTACAATGTGAAATATGCCACCTGTTCTCAGAATATTATGATTTTTGTTTGACTGATTGAGATTTATGATGACTGTTCTTCCTCTTAAGTTGATATTGTATTTGTTAGTCATTTTTCATATATATTTTAAATTCCATATCATTTTGATGATAACAAAAGGGGGAGAATGGATTGAGATTTTGATTTATGAGTGAATATTCTATGAATAGTTTAATTTTGAAAATTCATTCAATTTCCATCTTTTCGCTCATGCACAATTATATGGGGAGTTTGGGTTGTAGGGGGAGCATACAATAAGGGGGAGTTCAATATTCATTGCCAAACACATTTATTATGCTCAAAACCTTTTATTTGTTTGTCATCATCAAAAGGGGGAGATTGTTGTATATAACAGTGTTGTGTACACAATTATTAGTGAGTGGCCCATGTTTCGCACATGGGTGGTGATATGTCCAATGTTGTATATTATTATAAGAATAGTAACATCAGATGTTTAATATTTTTTGTTGCGGTATATTATATAGTTTATATTACTCATAAACAAACATAATTATTACTAAAAAAGCATTGAGCAGCAGACTATACAAACATTTCTATATAGCAGAATCTTAGTCCTCATAACACATTTTCATGCCTTTCTTAGGCCATTGCAACCAAAATCTAGGAATAAAAATAATTGCCATTTCGTTGATTGATAATTTTTAATGTAGCTCGGACTATTTTAAATCCTTTAGCATTTTTAATTTATGTTTAGTTAGAAAATCGGTTTAATATAATTATTATACGTGAATGAGAAGAATAATCATTTCACTTTGGTAATTACATATTATATCAATCTACATATGTGAAATGTAGAACATTGTGCTAATGTGATGCTTCTATTATTGTATTTAACTGGAAATTCAATGCACAACTTGCAATCCTATTTAGCTAAACAGTATTTGTTGTAAATAGACAAATTAATGGTTATGCCTACATGGAATGAAGATTTGAAGTTATTTTCATCTATCCCTTCTTATTTTAATTACCTACTGTACTAAGCTCTTTCCTAGAGATTGAAATGATACCTTCTTGTATGATATTAAGACTTAACAAATATTAGTTATATACAATGTTATACCCATTCTTCTTCAAGCATATACATACAATTTTTGTATTTGTATGTATCTGTACACTCACTTGTGTACTCGTGCGTGGTCGGTAGAAACAGTAGAAGACAAATGCAACCATCCATGTTCCATAGAGTTGCATCAGCACTATTATGTATATATGCACAATTTCATGTAAATACAAATAGAAGTCTTTGTTTTTCAAAGTCCCCTGATCATCTCAGATTGCCTCTCGCCATCATCTCCTTCCCAGTTTTATGCACATCCAATGCCCTTGCCAATCTCTTTCCCTTCCTTTTCCTACACTCCTACCATATTTACCATATATCATAAGTGCCACTAACAAAATAAATTTACATTGAACCGCACATAAGTTTGCCTAAAAAACACAGCTTTCAAATATTGTAAATACTCACTTTAGTTGCACCCATTCAGCAACCACATTCATGTTATCTTTTGCTCATGTCGCTGGTCAGGTAGGATCATGTCGGCACCTCTCTCCCTTGTGCTCGTTGCTCGTGTTTTTGCTCAGATAGGGTCATGTTAGTGTGAAATAGCCGACGAACTCCGGTAGGCTTTGCAACCATCCCTTCATCCCCCAAGCAGCAGGTAAAACCCACCGTGGCTTTCACATGGTCCCCCAGTTACTTGTTTTACGGCGACCCTCTCGAGTCTCCCAGCCACTGCCTAACCAACCCCCACCACAAGGGACATGTGGGGGTAAGAGTCTCCCGTTCGCCACCAAACCGCGAAGCGAGAACCCCCCATCACGGTTAGCACCTTTCCCTTATGCTCATTGCTCGTGTTTTTTCTCAGGCCTCAACGCAACAGCTTTGCTTTTCCAACCTTTGATTCCAGCTTGAATTATAGGAATATATACTGATGCTGCAGACCGATGGATAATAATGTAGACATGTATAAGGTGCAGTGTTCAAAAGCACAGAATAGCAGCAAAAGCAAATAACAAAGGTAAAAGCGGTGAAGACATTAAAGCTTATCTAACCCTGCATGTAAAAAAAGGCACGTAGGAGAAATCAAACCCTCATAGGAAAATGAAGACTTGCTAAAGCAAAAGAAGGAACCATGCTATAGCAATGTGAAACATATAGATATGCAGACTCATTGATTAACTCTGAAAACACATACTTGCAATGCACAAACATATGTTTGTGTGTTGCAAGTATGTGTTTTCAGATAGCATGCAAAACCCCACTTAAAAAAAATAGACGCACCTAAAACTTCCCATGTATTCACATGAATCCGTAGATCTCAGCTGACCACAGGAAAGATCAGTGCAGTAATCACAGAACTAAAGATATGTTCATCTTCGGTCCCATATTGGAACTGAATAAGGAAGCCTAACACAAATGTTTAAAAAACTGCGTTTTCAAAGAGTATCATACAATACGCCATCAGATTTTGTAATATATAAGTTATGTACTGACATCCCGTTAGTAGGATCAGTTACTAAAGCTATTATGTTGGGCTAACGGGCTTCCAACCGTTGTGCCAGTGCATGCTTGTGTGTGTATGTGTGTAATTTTAATGCAAATATTTATTCACATGACAGGATAATGGTTAACCAAAAAATAAAGGATAGAGAAAATTGGGATTTAACCAAACCTAAACTAAAAAATGCAGTTAATTCATAGGGCACAAAGCAAAAAGGTATATCATTTCATTTTTCTTGATCAAACATGAATAAGTCCACAAGTTAGTAAAAATGACCTTTGTCCCTTAGTAGCAACAGTGAAAGGAAAAAAATTTGACATATTAGAACACAATAAAAAACTATTCTTGAGATAATTAAATGTTATGGTCATTGTCCTAAGCTCTGCAATTAAGTCGAAGACTAAATTATTGGGAACACGAATAAGGAAAAATTCTAAGGAATAAAAGCAAAAAACTGAAAGTTTCAAAATTCACTTTCAATATAAAAACAAGTATACATTTTTAGGCTACATTGTTCAATGAGTGGAAGATAGTTAAAAAATTAACTTTGGTAGTAGCAAAGTCGAAGAAAAAGGAGAATCAATGATAATAAAAAATTATCTCATTAAGAATATTGGATACTGAATTGTAAGGAAATAAGCAGAAGTCAACTTATACTGGCAATAGTGAAAAATAAAATTGCATCAAATATTGAGTTATCAAAATGAATATGTTGAAAGAAATAAAAGTCATATCCACAATTTAGTTTCAGTTAAACTAAAGACAAAAGCAGATGATCGATTCATGGAAGTCTTTCTAACCGAATGTTCTGAGGGAAAAAAAGATCGACCCACTATTCAATATGATAACGTATTTGGAAAGTACATTGATCAAAGATCAACTTAATAGGCAGACAGATTTATTTACGATTCACATAGGTAACATTAACATGAGACAGATGATATTTTTCAACAGGTAGTAAAAATTAAAGGAGAAATTAAAAAAAGTAGATAAGCAATTAATATGAATTCATCACTAAAAATGCACCATTACTTTTGACAGTCGCCTCCCTTCATAGAAATCTAAATACCGTCCTTCACAAAAGTTTGAGTGCCAAAAAGCCAATTCAGCCACTTTAAGAGCAGGTGTGGTTTTAGCCTAATCTATATCAGTAATTATTAACTAATTGTCAATACATATAGTGTACAATGCTATGTAGCCCGTATGAACGTTTAAGCATGGGTACACAAATCAAAGCAGGACCAGTGGAGCAGCAAAGATTAAGAGTCTTAAGACCTTTGCTTCTAGTCATATCTCCTAGCAAAATGAACTAAATATACAAATATCAGTTACCTAATGATATGCTTTGTTGAATAGCCAAATGGTAGAAACCTAAGCGAAAGGCTCAGTAAGCTTGATTCAAAAAACACCTCCTTCTTTCTCATCCAATATTCGAAAAAATAGAAGTCCATTAAAAATACCTTGCATTATTAACCACAAAATTTGTAAAAGATGTATAAGACCTACACCACATTAAACCAAATTAAGTAATAAAATAGAAGCAGATAATAGATTAAAGAAAATGCAGAAGCTGGAATAGACATATGACATAGTGATTCATAAAAATTAACTAAAATTTACTGCTGAAACAACAATAGAGGATAATTTGAACTGGAAAGGAAACTCGTACTTGCAGTTTTGTCTATATTTTATGATGGCCTGAAAAATGGAACTTCCAGTTTCATCTATACAATCTGCACAACTCAAATTTTAACAGGACTGTAAATATTCTCAATTCTTCGTTTGAATGAACTTGTTTAACCAGTAAAAAGCATTATTATAAGCAGTAACATAATCTAACTATGATTATCATTATTTCAACCCATTCGAATATAAGAAAAATTAAATCAACAGCATTGTTATACAATAATTTTTAATTACAAAACAAAAACATTTTTCTATTAGCTATTAATCAATCAATGCAAAAGCTTACATTTCAAAATGCGATTTGGAAAGAACCGCAGTGTTCCTGGTCCAAGAGTTAAGTTGGATCGCAAATCTTGCAGAACATACAAACTTATTTTGGAATGAAAACAAACTTATTTGATTGTAGTTTCAATATAAACATCGATTTGAAACGAAAGCAAAAGAGATTCAATGCAGAATCATGATTCGTACGCAGCAATCAAAAGGGGAAATAAATAAGGTGTAAAAAGAGGCAAGAACAATAAGATATCTGAATTGAACTATCGGTTGTTTTATTTTTCGTTTTTGCCTCTTCTTCGATCTGCCATGTATAAGTTTAATCCCAACTGAAAATATGACAAAGCGCTAGGTAGATGTGTTGGGTGGTTGTTAGGGGTAAATCGTTTGAAATTGGATCACATCAGAATAGAATTAGGGTTACTAATCTGCAGCGAGATTGACGTTGTCGACGATTGGGAATAGAAAGGCGGTAGTAAATTTAAATTTGAAATATTCAGGGATTTCCCTTCTTTTATTTTCTGGACCAGGGTTGAAGTATGAATTTACTGCGATAGTGGAGTTGAAGAATAAGAGAAGAAGAAGTTGGCGAACGAAGCGAATGTGCGCTACTTTATCGGGGTGAGTGAATAACGGGAAAAAATGCGGATAGAAACATAGAGCTTTATTTTGAAATACAGAAAGAACAATAGTGCCACATCTACAGTTCCATTTTCCTGCTTTACAATTTAAGTAATAGATATGATTTTTTCTTAATGATAACAACCAAATAAATATTATTTTAAATGTGTTTGTTATTATACTGTTATTCTGCATCACAGAAAGAAATATAATATTTATATTTATATAAAATACTACTGGACAAGAATTTAAATATTCATAACAGTATTTTATTAAATATAATAATTTATTTTAACATTTCAAACAGTACAAATGTTAAACTCCACTATTTGTACATTTCAAAGATATATTACATCTCATTCATATACACATTCAATGGCATACACAGTTCCTCACTACAACACTCTATCACTCAGTCTATACAATTTCATATATACATTCTTTCACAGTTACTGACATTCACTGACACTGTACTTGTCTTCAATATTATGTCCTCTGTCTTTATAGCTCACAGTCAGTCTAGTCATCATCTGCTCACCTGTCACATACAGAAACACATACACAGTATCTGAGATAGAAATATTTTTAAAAAATTCTAACAGATACAACTTTTATTTTAAGAAATTTATTTGCCTCAGATTTCTGGTGTGTTTCTTATCATTTTTCATGACTTGATCTGATATGTATATATTTATAGTACCCACTGATCAGCCTCAAGACACCGCACTGGTCTGCTGATCAGAACCAGCGTCATAACTAGCTGATTCTGAACAGCCTCGACACAGTACAGTAGTCTGATGATATATATTCATAACTGTAAGCTACGCATATAAACATACATGTATACACACATACGTGCATATATACACATATTTATACATGAATGCAAACATGGACGAGCCGATTTGACACTAGCAAACTGACAAGGTGGTGAAACACAAAGTAAGTGCAACATGTATTTTTTTTTTAGTACAGCTCAAAATAATGGTGGAATAACAATATACATGGTGGAAAATGTTCAAGCTCAAATACATCTGAATTGGACAAGTGCACAACAAAATATATGAATGGAAGAAAAATGGTGATGCAGCCAACATGTAAAGCAAGTGTGAACAGCATGGATCATATTCAAATCAAGTGTAATTGGCATCAGCATACATGGTTCAGCAAGTTCGAATGATCAAGTTCAAGTTCATTTTCAGATCAGCTCAAAACGAGTGGACAAACATTAAGATCACATCTAGATCATGTGATCTTAGCATGGTCATCAACATAAGACACAACAAAATGATAACACAACAACATATACATCAATAACGGTGGAGCATGGTAACATGACTGGCTCATAAATAGGATGGGAAAACATACTCAACCAACATTCAAATACATGTATACATGTTGGAGCAAGCAGCTACAAGGTAGACAAGTGATCACGCTAGCATGTTTTAATTTCATGGTGCACACAACAACAATTGATATAAACATGGATGTCTACACAGCATTATGGTGTATAAGTGAGCACAGCATGAAGTTCAGATCAAACAAGAATTACACAATCTTTTTTGGCAACATTTTAAAGGTGTAGTCATGCAGCAAATAGTCATACAAGCAATTTACAAATGCATGCAGTATATACATGGTTCACAAGAGCTCAAGGCAGTATATACATCGTTGAACTGTTCAAGTCAGATTCAAGGATATACATGACTTTGTGCATAGCAGTTTAAAATGGGCAAACAATACTGGACTGCATTTTAAATGCAAACTGAATTATGAATATCATTTCCAGAAATCACTGTGAATCAAATGCACATGTTAAAGGATTTGCATATGGGACAAATTCAACTTGATTTCCTGAAATCAACATAGACAAACTCGGCATGATTATCAATCAGCAAAGAATTTTCTCAAATCTTTTTTGGCAACTGTTTTAAAAGGGAAAATTGGTTATTTCCATATTTCATGAAGTTATTTTTGGGCAGTTAAATCATATAGCAAATCAAGCAATCAGGAAATTCAAACATGGCAACAATTCAATTGGGATAGTAATATTTTCTTTCCAAAATTAATTCATTTTCAATGCCGAGCAAAACATTTTCAAAGTGAGGCAACAAAATAGAGTAAATCTTTCAAGGGACCACAAACATTTTCCAGTTTTGGCAAGTGATTTTCCACGGCATTCAATTTATCATTCAGGAATTTCATTCAAGGGACATTTAAATCACGCAAAGGGAAAATCTGTTTTAAAGGCTATATTCAAGACCCGAATCATTAAGGCCAAAATTAAGTCGAGATATTCAAGGTCAATCAAAAAGGGAAAGCAACAGCAAATTAATCGAGCCAGTATATTGAAATCAGAGTAATCTAAGGATTATGTAATCGTATTTGAACACCAGTATCATCATTGGCTCAAAATATCGAAAACCAAGCCAACAATTCAAAAAGAAATCATAGAAATTCATATCGAAAATCACTCATATTGTTTTCGATTAGAAGCGATCTCAAATCAATAGAAGAACAGAAGCAACGACGCCTTCAAGCAATAAAGATCATCTTCCAGAATACAACATCAATCGCAATTGATTTGGGGTGGATTTTAAAAATCCTAATTCATTTTTTTCCCTAGCCGCCATTGTTCAAATAAAAGAGAGATCGAGAGAAACCAAATGGGCCGACTTGTTTTGACCTAGGCTAAGCCTACTTTATATTATAAAGGGAAAAGGTTTTTAATTTCCTTGTTTAATTTTTTTGTATTTTTTCTAGTTTGTTTCATAAATCAAACGATCACTTCTAGAGTCTGTAAAATCTAGGGGAAACCAGTTAGGGTGTTAACTGGCAATTTACTAGAGTCTGTAAAAAGTAGGGTTACTGGTTACGGGGTTGTAATCAGGGGAAATCTGATCTAGGGAATTAGTCCAGTCTAGGGTTTTGAGAATAGGATTAGATAAGGAGCAAGGGGTTCGCAAGTTTACATTGACATGTAAGCGTGATATTTTCTATTACCTAGTAGAAACCTTAGGAATGCGGCAGTAGTAGGATTTTGCCGAAGCTAGGTATTGCTTGTGTCATTTACCTTACTGCATTTATTTTCTACTGCATTTTGTGATCTGATATTTTTAATATCTAGTTTAATTTGTAATAAACACTATTCACCCCCTCTAGGGTTAACCTAGATCCAACACTGTTGTCTATTATTATGCAATTATGCCTTAAATGTAGCAGTTAAATGTGGAAATGTAACTTTTATGACTTAAATTTAGAACAAGTTGACAATTGTATCTCATTAAAACGTCCTCTCGTTCATATGAAAACCAACGTTATTTGTACGTAATAAATATTTTACTTATATAGCGTAATTAACGAAATCAGCATACTAATGACGTATTAAAGCGATTAGAATAAGATTTGAATTTGAAATGTCCCCATATATTGATTGCTTGTGTGTGCATATAGAATGGCTTATATATATATTAAATAACGATACACAGACATGAGGCTAGTTGCCATTTGTGGTAGAAGTTTGCCTGGAACCGACCATCAAATCTGGTACTCACAAGTGGGTCCAACTAATGTGAGGGGTCTGGGTGCCATGAGTCATTCACGTTTAGTACACTATGACACGGGTTAAGCCACTTGAAGTACAAGTCTGCCCAGAACCGCCCGGCATATCCAGCACCAACAGGCATACAGTTTAATATGAGAGGTCTAGTGTGTGTGTGTGTATATATATAAACATATTGTGTGTGAAAATAGTCATGTTTACTATGCCTTGAGAAGTTCTTAAGTGATTGACTCTCTTCTTATCTAGTTTGGGTCTTATGTGGTTAGGACTAGGATCTTCTCTGAAGGTTTATTCCTTGGATAGGTACCAAAGTCAAGGGACCTACCCTTATTAGATTCGAAGTAAGTCTATGGGTCCTCTTTCTCTGAAAGGGGTTAGGCATAGCGATATCGGAGTAGGATAGTTCATGGTGATGTCCACTTCCTCTAGAATCTTGTAAGGGCTAAATTAGGGACATGATTGGTTTATATATGATATGTGGTCATAGCATGCTCACCAACTATCTAAGGGAAGTCTTAAGCAACGCAGGTGTTCTATCGTAATATCAGTTAAGCATTAACGTTCGCAATACTACCTCGCATATTACCTGCGAGAGTATAGACTTAAGAACGTTGACATATTAGGATGGGGTCTTAAGGGGCTAAGGTCCTCCTCGGGGTTATAAGAGGTCATATGAATCCACATTTAATAGGGCCTTAAGTGACAGCGGATGCCCACCTCGTTGGGTCTTTACCCTAAGTGCACTAATGAAGCGCTTAAGCGATTGATTCAGATATCCACCTCATTTTTTAGATACTTGGTGTTTATGTTAATGTTTGTGTGTTACGTAGACATACCTTGATATATATATATATGTGTATGTATGTATGTATATATATATAACATGCCAAATCTAGGGTATGGTCATTAAGTAAATACTATTTTCAGTCACACAGGACTTTATGTTATGACCCCTCTCCTTAACATATCCAATGTGTCAGCAGGTGGCGTATATTCAATGGAGAAAGCAATAAGGGAGACTGAAGACGAGAACAGAGATATTATTAGTTATCATTATTGTATTACTTATGGAAACTTTTAATGATGAGTTTATTGATATACCTATAGAATAATCATACCTTAACAATCCGTGTCTGGATTCTGTGGCTTTTTAATAAAATGGTACTTCATATTTTGGTATTATACTTTCTCGTTCAACTGTGTGATATTTTCATAACGCAATGTCTATATATTATTCTATGCTAATGTAATTCCTTTTTGGAACCAATGACCCATCTAAAGTGGCTCTATGTTTCAATGGGCCTTTTCTGGGTTGAATTTTAGGCCAATTCCGGGTGGGTTTTTACATTTGTTCCGGGAAGGTTGTTACATTTGGAATTAGAGCACAGGTTACCCGATTATGGGAAAATATAAACGTATGAGAGGCATACTTGTTATTTTGAAAAAGGATTTTCAAAGTTTTACAATATATATAAGTGTATATATATATATATATATTTTAAATTACGTATATCTTTAGAAAAGAGCATCTATAGGTCTTTCAGGAAAGGTTTGATATTAAATTCTAGAAATATTCTAGAAGCCATATAGTAATATAGCAACCTCCTTGTCAATTTAAAGACCTTTGGCATTGGATGGTTATAGAATTTGGAGCATGGAAAGGATTGAAACCCCCTTATTCAGTAAGTGGTAAATGGAAGTTAATCGGATGAATTATCTATTATGGTAAAGAAAATATTTAAATAAGTGTCCATTGGATGAACAATTAATATGGACCAAATTGAGAAATATGTCCAGTTTTTGCTAAGAAACATCTTTGATTATTGACAAAAACTTCGAGAATAGAGCTATGAATGTCTAAGCTTTTAAAGGAATGTAAAATGGATAGAAAAAGAAGCATTAGTGGTGTATTAAGACCATTTATAGGCATGAATATTCGGAAGAGATCTTAAAAGTGTCCATAAGAATAAGTGTAACACCCCATAATTTTAAAATAAACGATAATAAACTAAAGGATAGTTAATTGAATATTGAGAATTAAGTAAAACGGACTGTACCATTATGTTCATCTCAAACAACTGGTTCAGATAGACTCCGAGTTTGCGTAAAACAGATATCATATGAGAAAGATATAAAGGTTAGAAGTATGTATACATATAAGTAGAATATATGTAAATATAATTCAAAATGGTTCAAAACAAATCAGAAAGAAACGAAGCGGGAAACGAAGGCGGCAGGGGCAGGAACCAGACCCGTTGTGGGGAGACCCACGCCTGGTCTGGGTCGACCTATGGGTCGACCCAAGGTCTGGTGGACCGACCCATGGGTCGACCTGGGTGGTAGGTTGGTCGACCCACACACGATCTAGCGAGGTTATTTTTTCTGTTTTCGGACTGTTTTGTTAACCAGGTTCATTATTTTACTAAGCGGTTGGATTTATAAAAACAGAGATCTGATGGTTAAGGATTGTATTGTGAACACTATATGAAGGGATGCACCAATATCAAATCGATTATACTTCTTCATACTTCTTCCTCAAACTTCAGATCTAAAAATATAATATGAGGATAGGGAGATGATGTCGAAACTTGGATTGAATCAAGACAATTCTTATTTGACTTATACAAGTATCCCTTCTGCGACATCAGCATATTGTCCTCTATTCTTTAGATCCAATATCTGTGAGTTCATGTTACTTTTAGATATAAAATTTAATAGTAATCCTAACCTGTTGATAAACCTGGATCTTAGCCTATGCATGTTAATAAACTGATTCATATCTAAATAGTTTCCTGTATTTACATGTATTTTTCTACACCCCTGTCCTGTTGTTATTATAAGCCTATTTTTGTTCATCTCCCTCACTTTTCCCACTTTTTATTTTATAAGTCAAGGCTACTTTCGAGCCTAGGCCAACCTCGTAAATACATACGTATGAACGAAATTGGGACAATTGGGAAATGTCTAGGATTGAAAATAAAAGAGGGAAATTTCGGGCATATCATGTAATGTGGAATATAATTGGAAATTTGGGGTTGTATGAACGTGTAAATTTGCAGGCTTAATTCAAAGGTTAAGTGGAACATGTTGATGAAATCGTAAGTAACCTGTGGAATCTTTTAAACCTGTGGGGCTAAATAAATCTGTGGGGTTAAGTAAATCTGTTAAATCTGTGGGGTTAAGTAAATCTATGAGGTTAAGTAAACCTGTTAATCTATGGGGGTTATATGAACCTATCAATATGTAAGACTTAACCTGTTCAAAATCCTAGTTAATTGGGGGCACAAGCTTATAGGTTTTGCTTGTGTCATCTGCAGTGTGGGACTCATATCAATCAGTAACACATTCTGGCAATAAACGGGAACCTCGCACTAGGTAGGGTCAGGGCATACATACTGAACTAATAGTAAGAGGTTCATCTGAAAGGGGTGTATTCGGGCACGTTCCAACAGAGTCATGAGCATGTATCGGTCCAATCTATAGGGGAAAATAGGCCGTCGTAGCACATGTAAATAGGTTTATGTTCTTCTGTAGGTTGCCACTTTAGGAAGTAATACACCCTACTGTAGGGCCAACACAGTGTATTTACACATTAGGGAGCCGATCGCTTAGGGTAGTAACTAGGGTACATCTAGTTCTGCCTGTTTCTGTTAGGGTACCCGTTATTTCTATTTGGGGTAACACCCGTTATTTCTGCTGAGGTACCGGTTATTTCTGTTTGGGGGTAAAAACTGTTATGTAATTAGAGTACACCTAAACCTACCATTATGTTTCTGTTAGGATTATTTTGTTTCTGTTATATAATTAGGGAACACCTAATCCTGTCATAAATCCTGTATACTAGTATTGGTGTAGGGAAACATAAGTGACAAGCTTAGCTAGGTCCATATTACCCTGTTTATTCTTCTTATCATGTTCATCCTGTTTATACCTGATGTATGTTACTATTATCCCTCATCCAGTCTTATTTACCCGTCTTGATACTTTTATTTCTTTATATGCTAAAAGTCACTGGATTCGCTAGACTTTAGGTCTGACCCTTTTTAGTTTCCCTTCTCTCTTTCTCTACCCCCATCCCCCATGTTCTCAGGGTGGGAACGCTCAGTCATGATTAGGAGTATCTCTCTTCTATTTCTGCTTGGATCTGGATCAGCTTTGATGTAACACTTC
Source organism: Allium sativum (assembly GCA_030737875.1). NCBI lineage: Eukaryota > Viridiplantae > Streptophyta > Magnoliopsida > Asparagales > Amaryllidaceae > Allium > Allium sativum. The sequence goes on along the minus strand of CM060924.1, from coordinate 501,695,745 downwards.
GATTACTTGTCTACTTTGTTATGGCTATTTATGGGGATTATGATTTTACATTTCTGTACTCTGATGGTTTTTAGCGCAAGATAGTTGTTTCTATTTGATGTATTTGGTTACAATATTTTAGTTTTTTGTTGTAACTGGATTTGAGACTACGATGTTTTACTATTGAAAAATGAAGTTTTAAATTTCCGTTGTTATTTTTTTATATCTGTCTTGTGAGATACTAATTCTGTTTATCTATAACGCTTCATGAAACTTAATGCATTCTGATAAGAGTGACATTAACGGACATGGGGCGCTATATTTGCTATTATAATTGAAGGTTACAAGATCAGATAAAAGTTTTGGAAATTGTTTTCAAAAACAAAGTATTTTCAAAAATAAAGACTTCTTTTGAAGAAAAAAAGGAGACATATATCCCCAAATCCATATAAAGTATCTTTCCGATTCTTTGTTTGAATCCCTTTTTCCTTTCTTTTAGCATATCTGGGGAACCCGATCTTCCCTAGGGAGTTCAGATACTTGCTTGATTCCATAGGCTTCTACTTGAACCTTAGATGATTAGAGAGACTTTAGAAAAGATTGATCTTGTCCACCGACGTATGAAGACAGCTTAGGACCGGGAAAAGTCCTACGCAGATAAGAGAAGGACTAACATTGATTTTGAGGTAGGAGATATGGTTTTCATCAAAGTATCACCTCTAAGGAATGTGGTTCGCTTTGGATCTGCAGGGAAATTAGCACCAAGGTTTGTAGGGCCATTTCCCATAGATAGGTCAGATGGCTTATAGGGTGAGATTACCAGAGAGATTGGCAGGTTTTCATGACGTTTTCCATGTTTCCCATTTGTGGAAGTGTCTTCACGATACAACAGAGGTGGTTGAGACGCATGCTTAAGGAAGTGGAGGTAGAAAAGGAGGCAACAGTTAGATGAGTTCCTACCTAAATACTTGGATCAGAGGTTAAGAAACTGCACAACAGAGATGTTAAGTTAATAAAAGTGCAATAGGGTGAAGACCATGAAGATTCAACTTCAGAGACTGAAGACAATATTCATGCTCTTACCCTTTTCATTTCAAGAGTATGTTCTTAACTTCTTTTTCCATGCTTTTATTCGTACTTGCTTCTATCATTTGAGTATATCCTATCTCGAATCTTCGACCTTTAGGTAGAAAACCAATGGATGTAAACATGTGTGCTAGACATGTTGTGTTTGGTGGATGCAAGTGGATGCAAGTGTTTGCTAGCGGTTGCCCGTGGATGCATATACACACACTAGGCACTGGATCGGCTCAAACACTCTCATACTGCGTATGGACGTGTGTGTATTTTATTTTATTTATGAATGGAAAAATGGATGACTTATTACATGTATATTACATAATGGTGGATGGTTGTGCGCACATATATAACTTATATCATATATTAGGGTTCCTTTGCATAAATTTTGGATACATGGCACCGGCATATTGCATTAAGGAGGTCGACTGAATTAGCAGACTGCCTGATTTTCGCGTTAGCGTAGGGACATATACACACACCTTTGCATTTGTTTATACAAGCATTAGGAACCCTTAAGACAATGGATGTCTGTGGACGATGGTGAGTAGATGATTGTAGGTGGATGTAATAAACGTTCTCCTTGACTTGGAGAATTCGACGACGAAATCCTTTAAGAAGGGGAGAATGTAACACCTTGTAATTTTAAAAGAAATAGCAATAAACTAAAGGATACTTAGTTGGATATTGAGAATTAAGTAAAACGGCTTGTACCCTTGTGTTCCTCTTGGAATTCTGGTTCAAATTGACTACAAGTTTGCGTAAAACGGATTTCGTATGAGAAATATATAAAGGTTAGAAGTTTGTGTGCATATAAGTAGAATATATGTAAATATATTTCAAAATGGTTCAAAATAAATCAGAAAGAAACGAAGCGGGAAACGAGTGTAGCAGGGAAGGGAAACAGACCCGTTGTTGGGCGATACACACCTTGTCTGGGTCGAAGGCCTATAGTTAATCATCTCTATCCACTGGATTTCCTTTGTTAGAAAAGGATAACGGTTCTCTATTACCGTCAAGGATAAGAATTGGAAGTTTCTTTCTCACATTAATATAGGATATTGTTGAAGAAGTGTTAGTTATACCATTCCAACCACAGATGAAGGATGTCACCTAAGTAAGCAAGGGACAACCAAGAATCCTCATAAAATAAAATGAAACCCCATTGGAAAATACCATTTATTGGGTATATGAACTTAAAAACTTGATGAAAATCCTAAGATATCAAATAAGAATTATTATTTTCCATAGTACAGAAAAAGAAGATCAATCGCTCCAATGGGTAAGCCAAACTTTATATGATTAGAAGAAATAGTATGACCCTTCAAGGGAAAAATATTCATCAAGAGTAGTAGTAAGAGATGTCAAGCATAGCAATTTTCGTTGTATAATAAGAGTTAGACTAAGTTGTTAGCAATCAGCCAGATAAGCTCAAAACTTAAATGGAACTCCCGTTGAGCAGGTGGGTAGCTAAAAGGATAAATTGCATCAACTTATTCTACAAGTAGATCTAAGATTCTTATTATTATATGTTGCACTGGATGTTTCCATGCCTCGTTTAATTTTCAATGCTTTCGAGAACTTTGGGATTTCTTGTACCTTGCAGTACTATGTTTTTCTACCTCACTAACTAGGTTACTAATATGTACACCTAATAGTTTTGTTTGATTCACATGGATACGAATCCTGATTTCATTATAATTTTTTTACTGAATCTCAGTTTCGTTATGATTTGATATATGGTTTCTCGATTCTTATCTTTGCATAGTTTATGAATTAGCAATTATGGATGAAGTTGAATCCTTTGCTTAATAAATTTAAAATTGATTAAATAATCCTTTATTAATATAAGGATTTTTTAGATAAATCCGTTAAAGGATAGCCTTATAATTTTTAGAATTACATAATTATGTTTTCCGAGTTACCTAGAATTGTTCTAATTTCATAACCTCTTCAGATGCTTTCATTCAAACTCCTTATTTAATTATCATGCAACGAGTTAGATATTATACTAGTTTGATAATTTTCATTTCTCATGACTTTCAAAATACCATGAAGATGACTTCAAATTATTACTTTTGCGTACTTTATGAATAAATGATAGTTCCCTTATGTAAAGAACCCCAATATCAATTGGCAATTTTTAAATGTTACCGCATTGTCTTATTTAGATTCAATGGCTACACTTTCGATGTCATCCACGTGATTTTTAGTCGCTTTTTTACTTTTAGATGTCTTTTGATTAGTTTTATATTTGATTCATCATTAAATGAATGAATGATTGATGCTTTAATGACTATTAGTCTCTTAATCATATTTCTAAAATTTCTCTTTAACATAGGATTTCAAACATTAAGGTGCCTTTACCCTGCTATGAATTTGTATCCGTAAGTCGGCAATTCTATTCTATTTGGATGGTTATTTTGCACCTTTGAAAATCTTTGAATGGATTTTGGGCCCATTTTATTATTTCTTTCATTTGAAGATTTCTTTGAATATATTTGTAATTTGGTCTGTGAATTACTAATGGGCTGATATATTTGTTTTTCCTGATGATCATAGATTTATCTACTCCATTGAATTGGATATTTCTGATTTTATGGCTTTCGCTTTTGATATTGTTTTGACTGTTGCCCACACCTGAATTATTTATAATTTAGATAATCATTGAGGAACTTCAGTATCATTTTAACTTCCTTGACAATATTTGAGATTATTATTCTACTTCCCAATTTCTGCATAAACTTCCAAATTATTTCCTTTCGAATGGATGATGCATTCCTCTAAATAGTTTTTTTAGTTGATAGATTTTTAATTTTTTTTGTAAATTCCAATTTTATTCAACCCACATAGGGTACGTACTTTTTGTTGTAGGTAGTTCAATTATTATTGCTTGAAATTTGGCAATCTTGAGTAATTCCATTTCTTTAATTTCATAATTTTTCAGATCTTGTAAATATATTTTTGTTGCTCCAGCATAATTGCACGATGCAGTCGAATATCTTTGGCTAATTCCAAAGTTTGTGGTTACTAAGTTTTCCATATGATGATTTCTTTGGATTCATTTATGATATAAATTAAAACTTCTTAGTGAAGTTCTATTTCTTTTGCTTGTGTTGGCCAATAATTTTATTTCAATACTTTCATTCCCATTTTGTTAGTTGTAATCATTGATGGATGACAACGAATCTAATAAATTTACAACTTATTGGCTTCTTAGTCAATGAGTGATTTCCTGAAAATTTGCTTCTTAATGATTACCTCTCATTACCATTTGTCGCGTGATGATTATATTACCTTTTCGGATGAATTTCTTAGATACATTTTGTGATGACCCCAAACTCCGCATGTACGGAAGTAAGGATAATCATTGGAATATAACACATAACAATAACAACAGAACATAAATAGAGAATTACAGCAGATAATGTCCATCAAATTACACTGGAAATAATACATCATCAGAGTTACACAACATAATTGGATCATATTTAGCAATAACACAGTTTCATCTTAATATAAATTGTCTACAACGGAATAAAAACATAATATATTAAATGAAGTCTGAACAACAAAATAGGAATGGTAAAGTCCATCTTCAGCTCCATAGCTATCCAGAATGAATCTGCTAAACCTGTATACAAGGCTGAACAACGGTATTAGGGTTACGGAATACGTATACCGTATTTATGAGGGTATTTCTGTTTTAATTTATTTATTTAATTTATTTAATTCAACAAATTCCCTTTAGCCCGTATGAACTCAAACCCAACGAGTGTCGCCCCTAGCCAAATACCCCCATTCCAAACACAATGGGATATGTCATGTCAGCCAATCTACTGTTTCGATAGGTTTTTCTTTAAATTAAATAATAAAACATTTAATTATTTAATTTGATCGAACATTTTAATTTACCGGGGCCACATACTGATCCTAAAAATTCCAGAAAAAATATATCTGGCTTTGTTTTGACGATACGGAACAAAACGGATTTCGTCGAATTTGAGGACCGTTCGAAAAATGGCCATTTTCTGATTGACCGAAATTGACTTATCTTGTCAAAACACATTTTCTTTTTCCACGCTCACATATTAGTTCGAAAAATTATGAAAATTGAAACCTAGCAATAATTTGGCATTCCGGTTCCAATAAAAGTGGTTTCGTCGAAAACAGAGGTCGTTTGTAAAATGGCTATTTTTAATATTAAAAAAATATATTCTACAGCGACTATTCTGAATTTTAAACTGGGCATAACTTTTGATTCCCGCTATGAAATTTTGATTTTTCGGATATGTTGGAAAGATATTCTAAAATAGATTTAAATATTTTTGGTTTCACTAAAATCCGATTTATTTTGCATCCTATATGTCCAGTCAAAGTTCGAATTCAAATTTTCAAACTACCGTGCTATTTTAAACTCTATTTATAATTAAAATAAATTTATTCGTTTTAACTTCAATTAAAATAAAATTTTAATTGTTATTATTTCAAATAAATCAATTTGAACATTAAAAATCCATCAAAATTTCTAAAATAAAAATTTTAAATTGGCCCCAAATTTCTGGGTTGTAACACAGTTTTAATAATCTTCAATACTAAAAGTTTATGCAATTTTAATATAATTTCATCAATAGATTCTCAACTTCTCAAGTTAAGGAATATTGTGGGATCTTTAAATAAAAACTTTAAAAACTTTTGGGTGCTCGTCGTTGATTAATGATTGATAATATTTTATATGTATCCTCAAACAAGCTTACGCTAATGACTTACAACAAACAGATTATCACTTTTGAAAAAGTGAATGTTTTAATATTGAACGATGGTTAACTCTTAGTCATCATCCTTTGAATAATGATCATGGAATTAACTATTCATTTATGTTTTAAACAAAAATTAACTCTTCCCCATAAGGGTGCTACCACCTATAACTACATAATCAGTTGTAATTGCCTCTCAGGTATCATAACCGAGTTAACATAAATAGACTATTTACATTGTAGGAACTGAGAAGGAGATTGACGCTTCATCAATAGCGTCAACCAGTCCACTTAAGTTTTTTTTACCTAAAGAAAAAAAAGCTTCTTCCATGCTAGGGGTCTAATGTTAACCATAATATTCACTTGATAAAAAATATGGAGCAAGTCTTGCATTGATGGGAAGGATAGGCTTCCGAGGGTCCTAAAGTGACTTTCGAAGGTACCGAATAAACACCACTACAGGCATCGTGAGAAGAAGCCTGAAGAATAAGTCATCAAAGAGATGAATAAGGCCCTTCGAAAACATCAAATACAAACTGGTGGAGGCATTAGAGCAGAACAAATGGGGATCATGGATAAATACTCAGTTGTAACTCATTCTAAAGCCGGAGGAGCCTTTTGAATCGATAAAAGCACCACTAAGATCCCAAGGGTGACGTTCGAAACCATATAAGGGAAAAAGCTGCTGGAGAATGGATTTTTGATGACAACAACCTTATTTCATTTGCCATTGACTATAAAATATATACTAACATCTCTATCTAGAATATATATATTTATATTCAGGATTTGTATACAGGACTTAAATATTGAAGACCGTATAGTTTTAGAGTTTCAAGAGATTTAGAATTCAAAGGAGATTCAAGACTCATGAGTAATCAAGTTATCAAGAGTTCAAGAAAAATATAGTAATAGAGTCTAGTTTATATGTAAGACTCTGAATAGCACTCCAGGTTCAAATTCTATTTTTAAAATTCTAATCTATAAAATTCAAATTTTGTTTTCAAAATTTAAATTCTATTTTCAAATTATTCTATCTTACTTATGATTTTTAACAAGTTTAATGTTTTAAATATATATACAAGTTTTTTTTTTGAAAATTAGTACTCTTTATTGCTATACCAATAAGAAACCTCCTTTATATGCCTCGCTAAAACCTTGTAACCCCCTAACCTAGATGGGTACCTTACAGGGAAAAAGAGCACATATAAATTTGGTAAACACAACGAAAGAAGACTGAAATCAAACAAAATACAAAGCAAAACAGAAAGCCTAAAAACAACAAGAAAATAACGGACTTAAACCACAGCACAGCCCAACAAAGCCCATTATTTTAGGCTTCTTTCTTCCAAAAGTCTTCATCTTTCGACAGCTATTATCCAGTATCTAACAAATCAATGCCCCATCTTTCCAGAATCACAGAATTCATTAAATTCCTCACTGTTCTACTCCCATTATCACGAACCAAAAAAGCAATTTCTCTTTCGATCTGTGCCAGTTTTGATGTTACAGACGTCCTCTTATTTTGGAAAATTCTAAGATTTCTTTCCTTCCAGATAAGATATATAGCTATTGTAAACATTCGACACATAATATCACGGACTTGGTCAGAAGATTTGAAGATCGAATTCAGACTCCTTGCTTCATCAATTAAGTTGGAAGACATGGTTAAAGGAAGGGAGAGCTTCGATTTTAGTGATAACCATATGAATGATGAATACTCACAGTCAAAAAACAAATGTTGGATTGATTCAGGGTGAGTTTCACATAATGCACATAAATTGCTTGATATATTTCCATAACGAAATATTATGTCTTTAGTATTAAGCCTTCCCATAACAGCCAAATAAGCAATGAATGCCATTTATTTTACAATTTTTCTTATGCTAGATTAATTCAAAAGCAGAATCAGTATCTTTGTGTTCTCTAATTGAATCCCATGCTTTATGAAACGTAAAATTACCTCCACTTCCCCATTCATATGAATCATTACTTCTGCCAGGAAAAATTTGTATAGAACAAATTTCGTTAATAATTTCCCTTGTTACAGGATGAATATTGGGATCCAACACATTATTCCTGACTAAAGAACAAACTTTTTGCTCTGGATGGCCAAGAAGATTTAATCTATCATACCCCAACAGATCCGCTAAGCATTGGTAATTCACTCATGGCTCGAACCACAGATAAGTTTCCTCACCTCTTGCTATACTTTTATTAAACAATTGCTTTGATTTTGAACGAATCCTAAGCATAAATTTCCATGTCCATGATGCATTATTATCTAAAGCCATAGTCCGGAAATGCCTCCCTCTACAGTATTTATTTTGTAACCATTTGCATCACAAAGAATCTTCATTCAAGAATTTCCGCAAAAATTTTATACATGCTGCCTTTTTTAGATCAGAATTTTTTTTAGTCCAATCCTCCCTCTAATTTTGGTTTACACAGAGAATTCCATGTAACTTTATGTGAAGAATTTCCCCAAAAAAAATCAGCACACATGGACTTTAGCTTGTCTAGAGTAAACTCAGGAATCTGATATATAAGCAACCAGTACAAAATAATTGGGGTAATCACCCCATTTATAAGTTCAGCTCTTCCAGCAAATGATAAAAGTTTGGACTCCCAGCCCTGAAATTTACTCTGAACCTTCTGTATAAGTGAACACTCTGAATAATGAAAATAATTTGAAGAGCCCCTAAATATTTAATAGGAAGTATCCCTTGTTCAAAGGCAAGAACATTCAAAATATCTTCAGAGTTGTTCACTGAATTACTAAAGAAAACTTTAGTTTTAGAAGCATTCACAAGTAAACCTACATAATCCTTCAAATTTAGAAAAATAGACTGTAGGACCTGAGCATTTTGTATAGTAGATTTTACAAAGATCATAAGATCATCTTCATATAAAAGATGTGAAATTATTGGCTTAACTTTAGTACTTGGTTGAAATCTTCTTAGATATGTAGCTTCATCCATCAAAAATGAGAAGTATTGCATTACAATTGCAAAAAGATATGGAGAGAGAGGATCTCCTTGTCTTATTCCTCTTGTCAAATTGATAAACCCTTTGGGCACACCCTGAATTAAAATAGAAAAAGAGGTAGTAGACATACAGTCATATACCAAATTTATGAAATGCACTGGGAATTTCATATGGTACATAATTTGACAAATACTTTCTCTACTAACTTTGTCATAAGCCTTTTGCAAATCAATTTTAACACAGAACTTTGGTATACCATTTTTCTTAAAGTCTCTGAGCTATTCATAACCTAACAAGATGTTATCTCCTATATACCTTTCTTTAGTAAATGCACTTTGATTCTCAGATATTAGAAAAGGCAGAAAAAGTTTCAATCTACTGCACAGTATTTTAGCAAAAAAATTATAATACACATTGCAACAAGATATGGGTCTATTGTGAGATATACTAGTGGGTTTATCATTCTTAGGAATCAGTGTAGTGAATGTATGATTCAAAGACTTCGGCAGTTTCCCAGATTTAAAAATATCAGATATAGCCAAAAACAAATCACCTTTTAACTCCTCCGAGTGAATTTTAATAAATTTAGAATTAATGCCATCTGGACCAGGGCTTGTGTCATCCTTGATAGAAAATAAAGCATCTCAAATTTCTGAAATAGAGACATCTTTTAATAAGAAACTCTTACCTTGCTCATTTATAGTTGCAATGGGTTGGAAACAAGGAATAGTAGTAGTACAGCCTCCATTAAACAACTCTGTAAAATAATTAATATCCTCTGTCTCTATTTCATCAGGTTTAAAAATAAGAATTCCAGCATGATCCATTAAAGCTCTAATATGATTGAAAAATCTTCTGCTTGTCATTCGTGCATAGAATTTTTTTGAATTAGTATCTCCATGATGCAGTGAAGAAACTGTAATGACCCGCATTGGCAGAGGTATTATAATTAATTTATTTAATTATATAAATAGTGATATAGTGAATTAAATGGTCGTGGAATTAAATAATGGTGAATATTTAATTAAAATAATAAATTAAAAAAAATCTGAAATAATTAGAATTGGCTGAGATGGCGATATGGTGTGAACTGGATCATCGGTGATATTTAATTCAACTTGAAATTGAATTTGAATAACAAATATATTATATAAATGACAGTTTGAACGTAGAGTTATAATATAATTAAAATCGAGCTCGAAATGGCGCTGCAGTTCGTAATTTAGCGATTTGAACTTCAACTGAATGTACAAGATTCGTTTTAAGCCGGATTTCTGTGAAACAAGAAACGTGTGGAGCTGGTGGAGTATATCTTTCTAGTGGAAGAGAAAAATCAGAATTTCATCGTGTAGATTTTGAGACATGTCCAAATCAAATTTTAGAAAAGTCGCTGTGGAATTCCTTTATAATTTATAAAGGAATTATTTATATTTTAAAAAGGGATTTCAATATAAATCGAATATCTGGTTGACCCTGAATGAAATATCGAGTTAGAAATCCATATAGGATTTATTCTGAGCTGTATAGTATTCCACAGTGAATATATACGATAATATAAATTTATTAATATTTTATTTAATTATATTTAAATATATTTATATATTTAAATGGGTCATTCAGAGCTGTAAAAATAAGCCACTTTTGCAAACGAAGTCAGAATTCGATGAAACTAATTTTATTGGATCCGCAATGTCAAATAGTTGTTAGATTTCCAGTTTCGTGATTTTTAGAGTCACTGTGTGGCCGTACGGATTTTTAGAGTGAGAAACAGTCAGTATTTTGATGGTTAAAAATACACTGCGTGAGCATACGAAGTTGGAATTCGACGAAATCAGTTTCGTTGGGTCCGTAATGTCAAACTCTAGTGGCATGCAAATTTTCGTGATTTTTGGGGGTCATATGTGATCACACGAATTTTTAGAAGGGAAAACGAATATTATAGTAGAAGATATTTACCAAAATATCTAGATATTTATAACCTGTATAAATACCCCCTAAACAATCCTTAAAACCTAGTTTCCATCCTCATTCGGTCAACACATTTTCCGCCTCCATCAGTTTTTCTTCAAGCGTGAGAATGTTCAACTTCCAAAAATCAAAATAAAACCATGAAGAATTCAGTTAATCGAAAAGAGCATATGGTTGAGTTCCTGAGAGTATACTCTACCTCCTCATATATTTTTGTGTGCTTCGAAACCCATTGGGTCAATGCGGATATACACATCGTCGGTTTAAACAAACTAGGGTTGCCATTCGATTTTTGTTTTAGGCAACGATTGAGGTTTTTAATGTTGAATTGGGATTTGTGGTATGAAGTAACATCTGTTCGCCAAAAATTGGGGGTTTCGGTGATGAAGAAGGTCGACGTCTGCTGAGGGGTCTTCCGCGATATGGTGCGACGCGAGGGAGGCTAAGGCGTCGAGTTGGGAAATGGTGGTTTGGGAGGAAGGAGTTTCGAACGAGGAGGATAACGTTGATTTCGGTTTTGAAATCGGTGGAGTTTTGATGTGGTAATTTGGTTTGAAGTTGGGAAATGGAGTTCGGGTGTTGGTTACAGGAGTTCACGATGGGTTTGGGAAGATGAAGAGCGGGTCTGGGTTATATGGGAACGGGTTGGGCTTTGGGAAAATTGGTGAGCCCAAATTAATATATATAGTGTTAGTTTTATTTATATAAATGTATATACAACTTGTATTTATCATAACTTGACCATACGGTATCGAAATCGAACAAACCAGGATCCGATAGGATCGTATGGACAGGAGCAACACAATGAGACTGACCGGGAGTGGATCGGAGACAGTTACAATTTATAGCGAAATAAATTGTCAGACCAAATCAAACAACAGTTTATCGTTCTTTAACGATGAACTGCCAAAGTGAGTAAATCTCACTAACTCTGAACAGTTTATAATTTCATGTTGTATTTTTAGAACTGTTAGATATTGTCTGATTGATTATGTGTTGACTGTTTGATTGAACTGCTAGTCAGTTAGTTAAATTTCTATATTGATTCTGTTTAACAGAATATATCATATGGAACTGAAAGTGATGTTATCTATATTGTTTTAACATCTGTGATGCAGGGAGACAGGTTGGAGGAATCCGACTGGATTCCTCAATATTTATTTTACTGTTTTTCATATATTGTGATATATGATGCGATATATAATCTATTGTCGATTATATGTGTTTGAACGATATTGTTCATCGTGATTTGATGTGTTAAATACCATAACATACCGGAATGGTAAAAAGGGAATTTTCAAAATGAATATTGAAAATAGATTATTTATAAAGTCAAAGGATTTTATAAAAGAGATAATATTTATAACAATCAAAGAAGATTTTATAAAAAGGAAATATTTAGAAAATAAATAGAGTTATAAAAAGGAAATTTGTTTATAACCGAATAGGATGTTATAAAAAGGAAAACGTTACTAAAAGGGAAATCATTTGTAAAGTGAAGAACCGTTACTAAAAGTAAATCTTTATAAATGAATAGTTTATTCGAAAAGGAGTTAATCGAATATTAGTTATTCGAATATTAGTTATTCGAATAGAGTTAAAGGAAAGGAATTGTCGATTATTAGTTAATCGAAAGGAGTTATCGATTATTAGTTAATCGAAGGAGTTATCGATTATAGTTTAATCGAAAAGAGTTATCGATTTGTTTAATCGAAGTGAGTTATAGAATATTGGTTATTCGAAGGAGTTATCGAATTTAGTTATTCGATGGAGTTAATCGATTAGAGTTAAAATAAAGGAGTTAATCGAATATAGTTTATTCGAATAGAATCAATTGAGTTAATCGAATATTAGTGATTCGAATAAAGAAAAAAGAGTTATCGAATATTACTTATTCGAATAGAGTTAAATGGAGTTAAAGGAATAAATCGAATATAGTTTATTCGAATGGAATTAAAGGAGTTAATCGAATTTGGTTTATTCGAATAGAGTTAAAGGGGTTATCAACTAGAGTTAAATCAAATAGAGTTAATCCAATAGCGTTAGTCCAATAGAGTTAATTGATAAGGGTTAATTAAATAGAGTAAATTGAATAGAGTTATCGAATATACCTTATTCGAAGGAAAGAATTATCGAATAGAGATGATTCGAAAGAGAGTTACGTAAGGAAGTTTGTTAAAGAATTAAAGGTGAACTTTGTCTATTTCAAGGTTAGAAACGTTGTTCAGTTAAGGTCTGAGAGGTAGTATTACCCCAACTTGATTGACTTCATTTTTAACGAAGGAATGGTTAAGGTTCGATAGTGAAGGTGGGTTAAAGGAATTTAGTTAATAAGCGTAATGGTTTGAGTTGGCATCGCGATGGTTTGTTTAAAACATCTGTCTAAGTCCAATGAAGGAGTTTTGGAAATGTTTTCCAACTAAGAACCAGAAATATTTTTCTGATATAGAAAACAAGAAATGGAAATGTTTTCCAATGGTAATAACATATATTTTCTAAATTTAGAAAATAAGAAATGTTGAATATAGGGAAACATGAGATAAGTAAAATAATGGAATAAAGAGATAAATGTTGAATGATGATTGATCGATATAAATTTCCTCTTGGAAATAATGTCGTTGTTTGCACACCTGTTTTTCTTTGATGGTTAAATCACAGACTATTGAAGTTTTGACCATTTTAACGTTGTTAATATGGAGAGACCGGTTGGATTTTTATCCAAAGAACCGCTCTGTATTGGCATAAGCGTTGCGAATCATATATGCCAAGGATAATTGAAGATGGAGTAAAGTGAAAGGGCTATTGGATAAGTCTTAGATAACAGTGCCTAAGATGGATATACTGAATAGTACTTTTGGTTCATCCTGTTCCTGGGTGACTTGTATGGACGGATGTCTGACAGAGTATTTCCACACGATCACGTATATTGATTTCTCCAACCTTTCCAAGAGTGGAAGCGGAGAAGGAAACTTCTTTTAGCTAACACATAATGTATGGTTGAGGATGTCAATTGGTGATTTGATGGATTTGACGATGTGGCATTCAAAGTGAATCTGGTGTGATGATAAAGCGTAGCTTCTAGCCTCATCATGCGGTAAATGACAGAAATCGGGCAGGCAGCATGGCTAAGTCGGTCGCACCGAAGTAGGGTGTATAATCACCTAATCTAGAGTTTCATTTACTTCTAAAAATCTATTGTTGATGTTGTCCCATTCGGGAAACGGTTGCTGATCCCAACCGTTGGTGATATACATTCGATACGCTCAAGCGAAATGAGTGGTCGGTCATGTGTGGCCGGGTTGCAAGATGTTCTTGTTGAACCCAGTGTATTCCTTTCTAGAGGTACACTAGAGAAAGGTAGTTCCATACCTTGTCATAGTTGGAAATCCATTACCTAATACGTGCTTGCGATTTTGATTGTATACCATATATGTAGAACGTGAGATGAAAGCGTTTCTGCTAGATGATTATTATATTGTGGTTGATAGACATTATTATAATATCAAAAGGTTTTGATATAAAGATATTTTGGATTCTCATAAGGGAAAAACCCGTTCCTTTATGCGGCGTGGTCTTATGAGATATCGTTTACTTGTTCGAACTGTTTTTAAACTGTTTTACTCATACCAGTCCTATGACTGACTCGGAGTTTATTTGTTTGTTTCCCTAAACTCTTGGGTGCCTAAATTTGTACGGGAAATCAAGTAGTCGGGATTTTACAGATACACTAGAAGGGCTGGAGCAGGAGGCTTCCGGATCATATAGATATAGTTATTTCCGTTGTGTTGTAAGTGTTGAACTTTGATAATGATGTATATTCAAGTACAGATGTATATTTCAAAGTTATGTTACATATATTATATGTTATTCGTTCCGCTGTGAGATTCGTGTTACTCTGATGTTGTGTTCTTCTTCTTCTTCTGTTCTAAGTTTCTATCTTATCTATCCTCACCCTCTAATTTCTTACATTAATTACCAGGATTTTTCGATGATTGGTTATCGACATCGAGTTTATGTCGATAACCAAAGTCGCTCAAAATCCCGGGTCATTACAGAAACTTTTGATTGTTGTTTAAAACCCTCAAAATAAATTTTTTGCAATCTTTGGTAATCTTTCTTTGCTGCAGGTAATTTTCATAGAGAAGAAGATCATCAGGAAATTGATCAGAAGCTACTTCAAAATTATGTAGAGACTCTTCAGCAAGTTTCAGGTTAAATTATTCTTCTCTCTAACTTTATTCCAAAGTTTAAGTTCTACTTTACAACCTTTTAACTTCTAGAGAAACTGGTAACTCATGAAACCCCAAGTAACACAACTAAGTCCTTTAGAGACAGTATCTTTATATCCAGGAAAATTTGGC
This sequence comes from Allium sativum, assembly GCA_030737875.1. Classification (NCBI taxonomy): domain Eukaryota; kingdom Viridiplantae; phylum Streptophyta; class Magnoliopsida; order Asparagales; family Amaryllidaceae; genus Allium; species Allium sativum. The sequence goes on along the minus strand of CM060924.1, from coordinate 501,680,615 downwards.
CATTCATTTTTAAATCTAAAAGGGAATCCCTTTATAGCCTGTGAAGGAATTAATTCTAAAAGAATGGGGTTGTGGACACTTGAATTCTGTGATAAAGATAAAGCTTTAAGCCCTAGAAACACTTGTAAACAACATTTATTTACAAGATTTTATCAATATGTGTAGCAATATGTTAGGCCCCAAATGCTATGTGAAAACCTCACAATCACAGATTAATACAGAAAAAGCAGTAAAATAAGAGGAGACACACGAGATTTTTATAGTGGTTCGGCTAAATCCAAGCCTACGTCCACTTTATAGTTTCTTAAATCCTAAGAAGCTATTACAATGTTGTTTGTTTGCAGTTTATACACGAAATCCTCGTGTTTACAATGAAGAAGAGGAGATTAAAGGGGAGATTATACACGAAATCCTCGTGTTGTAATGTGGAATTCGACTTCTAGGTTATGCAATAGCCTTGCGAAGAACCATAGTTGAAGCCATGGAGAGTTAGAGTTCAAAAAAGTCCCTTGAAATAGCCATGTTGTGGTGTATTTATAGGTGTAGAGGAGCCTCTGGGAGTCCTGAATCGGATCGGATCGGAGGGGCACGTGGCAGGCCCTGAGGTGATCTCGGAAGCAGTGGAGAAATGGTCTTCAGATCGTGCTAGGACAGGTGGAGCTCGATCCGGATTAATAGGAAGTAGTTACTCCTTGAGAACAGGTCAAAGTTGAGGTGTAGCAGCAGGTCGAAGTGGTTCGGTTCGGGTCCTCTTTCTTCCGAACCGATCAGGAGAATTCCAACCGAAGGCGAGACGTGTTGCTATACATCTGGTACAAGGCGGGTCGGTTCGGACTTCCGATCCGAACCGAGTTGGTGTCTTCGATCCGAAGAGTGGAGGCATTTCAGTGCAGTGTGTAAGGCGGGTCGGGTTCGGATGATCCGATCCGAACCGAGGTGAGCTGGAATCCGAGTATGAGCATCTTCGAAGTGTGGAGTCGGAGCGGGTCCGATCCGATCCGGGAGGTCAAGCCAATTTCCAAATTCCAAGTTTCTGGTTCTGCATGCGTTCACGGAAACGGGCATAACTTTCAAACCGTAAGTCCGATTGAGCCAAACCAAAGCTCAAACTGAAGCTAATTCAGAGATCTATAAGAGTTATAGAGCTCAGCTCCGTAATCGCTATTTTCGGGCCCAAAAAAGGTCATTTGGTAGGAGTTTTGGGCCATTCGTTGTTTGTGATGCGATTTCAACCAAATCACTTCATGTCTTCTGACGATATTCCCAATGCTTGAGTGTATTGTTGAGAAGAGATTCCATGTGTGACAGCTTTGACTAAAAAGCAGGTCAACATTTTGCCCCTCAGAACATATCTTGCTGAATGAAGGAAGATGTGTTCTGGATAATCCAAGGCCACGTAGGGCCTGCCAGCTGCAAGTATAATCCATACCTGCGAGGAAAAGAGAGCAGAAAGGTGTGTCAAATCCTGACAAAACTAATTACACTTTCGAGCATAAACCATGCTTGGGTGCTTGTTTGAGCGTAAACCATACTCAAGACACGTTCGAATCATCCTGCCAAAACCTGACGAGGGACCTAACCTTCCGGGTATAAGCCATACCAGGAAGTTCAAACTGAGCATAAACCATACTCGAGTTTTATTGAGTTCCTTTGCCAAATCCTGAAAAAACAATAAGCCGTTCCAGAGTATAATCCATACTAAAGAGTCCTAGTGAGTACAATCCATACCCATGTCGGGATAGAGCTATGCTTGCCAAGACCTGACAAGACAGTCTGTCCCTAAGCATAATCCATGCCTAGGGTTCCGAGATAAGTATAAGCCATACTTTAGTTGAGATTGAGAATCCTGCCACAACCTGACAAGATACTTAAATTGCCAAACATAATCCATGCTCGGAAAGTCCTTCCTTATTCAATTCAAAGTACAAAACCAAAGCAAATCCTGATTGGTTTGTTATCGAGTGCAGCGCACGCTTTGGAGTTAAATCCTAACCCCAAACGTGTGTACTCCGATTTAGCCAATCGGAAAACCTAAAGAAAGCAAAGAAGCATATCTTAAATCCTAAGAAATGCTGAAAATGCATAGTGATCCAATCCAGATCAGTTGATGACGAGCCGATGGGAGCTCGTTCCAGGGTCATTCCCTCTCAGGGGAGCAGGTGGTGGCAGCACAGGTACAGGTGTTGTTGGTTGTTTCACATACTCGGGTAGCTCTCCACGTCTAACCCGTTCCTCAATCAGATCTCGCAAGTGTCTACAGTCATTTGTGTCATGACCGTCCATATCGTGAAATATGCAATATTTCCCAGAATCGCGTTCTCTTTGTGATGGCTCCCTCCTGGGAGGCTTTGGATAGGAGACGTCACCGTTTGTGTTCACGTAGATGTCAGTTAGTGACGAATTGAGTTCTGTGTACTTTTCATATCTGGGCCCTCTCCGGGGCTGAGCGTTGGGGTTATTCTTGACGGCAGCTTTTCCTTTGCCTTTATCAGAATCAGACGGTTCTCCGTCTTTGAGCATGTTAACATCAAGAACTTTTTTCTCGGAGGTTGCATCTTCTTCACGCAAAAACCTATCCGATTCAAGGTAGAACTCGCTGAGATTCCTTGGTGGGTCCCGGTACAAGGATTTTTTGAACTCCGAATTGTCCAGAACACCGGATACTGCCGCCATCAATACCATAGATGGCTCAGGTCGATCAACTGATGCTGCTGCAACGTTGAACCTTTCCAAAAACGACCGCAGAGTTTCTTTGGGCCTCTGCTTGATTGTAGTTAGTGACATTACATTCTTGGGTCGAGCGATATGGACCCGAAATTGTTCAATAAAGCGACCGACCAACATGTTCCAGCTGTTGATCGATTCAGATTCCAGCTGCCGAAACCACATAGCAGCAATATCAGTCAAAAAGAGGGGAAAGCATTTAGCCATGACGTTTTCCGACGCCGATTGAACTTCCATATGCCGTTTATAGCGCATTAGGTGCACGGTAGGATCTGCCCTGCCGTTGTAGGGTTCCAGTTGTGGAAGTTTGAAATCCGGAGGATTGCGGGAATTCCTGATTTCCTGTGTGAATGGATTGTGATTGACATCATCCATGTCATTCTGATAAGTGCGGCCTCTCGAGAGGCGTTCAATGAGGTTGGCGAGCCGATCGCCTTCAAAGAGCTGTTGCAAGCTGCTAAAGCCAGAGCTAGTGCCCCCAGCGTTGAGTTCAGAAGAGTGTGGAAGAGTATAAGGAGCTTGGCAGGTCATCCGGTTCGGTTCGGAGGTGCCCCCTTGCTGCGGTTCGGAGAAGCGAGGGAGGTTATGGAGAGGTGCATGGTTCGGATCGGAGGTGCCGATCCGAACAGGTTCGCCTGTTCCGAACCGGGGAGCTTGATGCTGAATTTGTGTGGTATTTCCGACCCGAACCGGTGCGGATGTAGGTCGAACAGGAGCGAAGCCTTGGTTTCCAGAGGGGTGGCTGCTGCCCCCAGGCTCATGCAGAGCTGCTGTTCGGATCGGGTCCGAACCGATCCGGTGGGGAATGTCTCCCATTTCCATCTGCGTTGAATTCAGATTTTGGCCCTCGGTTCGGGTCGGATCCGAACCGATCCGGTTTCCAGCTGCTGCTGGAGCCATTTCAGTACCATTTCCAGTGAGTTGCCCATTGCCGCTCGGCCTTCCTTCCATCCGAGCGAAGAATTGGTCGATCATCTCCTGTTGTTTGCGGAGCAGATCATCTTGCCTTTCCATTTGAGTTCTCAATTCAGCGAGAACGCCATCCATTTCATCTCTGGTTAAGTATGCTGATGGATTTTCATGAGAGGAAGCCTCCTGGCTTGCCTCGTTCCTTGTGCCTTCAGTGCCAACATCCTCAGCACGAGAGAAGGTTCCGTCTTTCTTTCGCTTGACCATTGATCCAATAGCCAAATAATCCGCTTCCGTTCAAGCTAGTAGAAGAAGTTGTATCGTGTGCCCCCCTACCTGGCGCGCCAAAATGTTAGACCGAAATTTGGGCCTAACACCCAAATGCTATGTGAAAACCTCACAATCACAGATTAATACAGAAAAAGCAGTAAAATAAGAGGAGACACACGAGATTTTTATAGTGGTTCGGCTCAATCCAAGCCTACGTCCACTTTATAGTTTCTTAAATCCTAAGAAGCTATTACAATGTTGTTTGTTTGCAGTTTATACACGAAATCCTTGTGTTTACAATGGAGAAGAGGAGATTAAAGGGGAGACTATACACGAAATCCTCGTGTTGTAATGTGGAATTCGACTTCTAGGTTATGCAATAGCCTTGCGAAGAACCATAGTTGAAACCATGGAGAGTTAGAGTTCAAAAATGTCCCTTGAAATAGCCATGTTGTGGTGTATTTATAGGCGTAGAGGAGCCTTTGGGAGTCCTGAATGGGATCGGATCGGAGGGGCACGTGGCAGGCCCTGAGGTGATCTCGGAAGCAGCGGAGAAATGGTCTTCAGATCGTGCTAGGACAGGTGGAGCTCGATCCGGATTAATAGGAAGTAGTTACTCCTTGAGAACAGGTCAAAGTTGAGGTGTAGCAGCAGGTCAAAGTGGTTCGGTTCGGGTCCTCTTTCTTCCGAACCGATCAGGAGAATTCCAACCGAAGGCGAGACGTGTTGCTATACATCTGGTGCAAGGCGGGTCGGTTCAGACTTCCGATCCGAACCGAGTTGGTGTCTTCGATCCGAAGAGTGGAGGCACTTCAGTGCAGTGTGTAAGGCGGGTCGGGTTCGGATGATCCGATCCGAACCGAGGTGAGCTGGAATCCGAGTATGAGCATCTTCGAAGTGTGGAGTCGGAGCGGTTCCGATCCGATCCGGGAGGTCAAGCCAATTTCCAAATTCCAAGTTTCTGGTTCTGCATGCGTTCACGGAAACGGGCATAACTTTCAAACCGTAAGTCCGATTGAGCCAAACCAAAGCTCAAACTGAAGCTAATTCAGAGATCTACAAGAGTTACAGAGCTTAGCTCCGTAATCGCTATTTTCGGGCCCAAAAAAGGTCATCTGGTAGGAGTTTCGGGCCATTCCTTGTTTGTGATGCGATTTCAACCAAATCACTTCATGTCTTCTGACGATATTCCCAATGCTTGAGTGTATTGTTGAGAAGAGATTCCATGTGTGACTGCTTTGACTAAAAAGCAGGTCAACATTTTGCCCCTCAGAACATATCTTGCTGAATGAAGGAAGATGTGTTCTGGATAATCCAAGGCCACGTAGGGCCTGCCAGCTGCAAGTATAATCCATACCTGCGAGGAAAAGAGAGCAGAAAGGTGTGTCAAATCCTGACAAAACTAATTACACTTTCGAGCATAAACCATGCTTGGGCGCTTGTTTGAGCGTAAACCATACTCAAGACACGTTCGAATCATCCTGCCAAAACCTGACGAGGGACCTAACCTTCCGGGTATAAGCCATACCAGGAAGTTCAAACTGAGCATAAACCATACTCGAGTTTTATTGAGTTCCTTTGCCAAATCCTGACAAAACAATAAGCCGTTCCAGAGTATAATCCATACTAAAGAGTCCTAGTGAGTACAATCCATACCCATGTCGGGATAGAGCTATGCTTGCCAAGACCTGACAAGACAGTCTGTCCCTAAGCATAATCCATGCCTAGGGGTCCGAGATAAGTATAAGTCATACTTTAGTTGAGATTGAGAATCCTGCCACAACCTGACAAGATACTTAAATTGCCAAACATAATCCATGCTCGGAAAGTCCTTCCTTATTCAATTCAAAGTACAAAACCAAAGCAAATCCTGATTGGTTTGTTATCGAGTGCAGCGCACGCTTTGGAGTTAAATCCTAACCCCAAACGTGTGTACTCCGATTTAGCCAATCGGAAAACCTAAAGAAAGCAAAGAAGCATATCTTAAATCCTAAGAAATGCTGAAAATGCATAGTGATCCAATCCAGATCAGTTGATGACGAGCCGATGGGAGCTCGTTCCAGGGTCATTCCCTCTCCGGGGAGCAGGTGGTGGCAGCACAGGTACAGGTGTTGTTGGTTGTTTCACATACTCGGGTAGCTCTCCACGTCTAACCCGTTCCTCAATCAGATCTCGCAAGTGTCTACAGTCATTTGTGTCATGACCGTCCATATCGTGAAATATGCAATATTTCCCAGAATCGCGTTCTCTTTGTGATGGCTCCCTCCTGGGAGGCTTTGGATAGGAGACGTCACCGTTTGTGTTCACGTAGATGTCAGTTAGTGACGAATTGAGTTCTGTGTACTTTTCATATCTGGGCCCTCTCCGGGGCTGAGCATTGGGGTTATTCTTGACGGTAGCTTTTCCTTTGCCTTTATCAGAATCAGACGGTTCTCCGTCTTTGAGCATGTTAACATCAAGAACTTTTTTCTCGGAGGTTGCGTCTTCTTCACGCAAAAACCTATCCGATTCAAGGTAGAACTCGCTGAGATTCCTTGGTGGGTCCCGGTACAAGGATTTTTTGAACTCCGAATTGTCCAGAACACCGGATACTGCCGCCATCAATACCATAGATGGCTCAGGTCGATCAACTGATGCTGCTGCAACGTTGAACCTTTCCAAAAACGACTGCAGAGTTTCTTTGGGCCTCTGCTTGATTGTAGTTAGTGACATTACATTCTTGGGTCGAGCGATATGGACCCGAAATTGTTCAATAAAGCGAGCGACCAACATGTTCCAGCTGTTGATCGATTCAGATTCCAGCTGCCGAAACCACATAGCAGCAATATCAGTCAAAAAGAGGGGAAAGCATTTAGCCATGACGTTTTCCGACGCCGATTGAACTTCCATATGCCGTTTATAGCGCATTAGGTGCACGGTAGGATCTGCCCTGCCGTTGTAGGGTTCCAGTTGTGGAAGTTTGAAATCCGGAGGATTACGGGAATTCCTGATTTCCTGTGTGAATGGATTGTGATTGACATCATCCATGTCATTCTGATAAGTGCGGCCTCTCGAGAGGCATTCAATGAGGTTGGCGAGCCGATCGCCTTCAAAGAGCTGTTGCAAGCTGCTAAAGCCAGAGCTAGTGCCCCCAGCGTTGAGTTCAGAAGAGTGTGGAAGAGTATAAGGAGCTTGGCAGGTCATCCAGTTCGGTTCGGAGGTGCCCCCTTGCTGCGGTTCGGAGAAGCGAGGGAGGTTATGGAGAGGTGCATGGTTCGGATCGGAGGTGCCGATCCGAACAGGTTCGCCTGTTCCGAACCGGGGAGCTTGATGCTGAATTTGTGTGGTATTTCCGACCCGAACCGGTGCGGATGTAGGTCGAACAGGAGCGAAGCCTTGGTTTCCAGAGGGGAGCCTGCTGCCTCCAGGCTCATGCAGAGCTGCTGTTCGGATCGGGTCCGAACCGATCCGGTGGGGAATGTCTCTCATTTCCATCTGCGTTGAATTCAGATTTTGGCCCTCGGTTTGGGTCGGATCCGAACCGATCCGGTTTGCAGCTACTGCTGGAGCCATTTCAGAACCATTTCCAGTGAGTTGCCCATTGCCGCTCGGCCTTCCTTCCATCCGAGCGAAGAATTGGTCGATCATCTCCTGTTGTTTGCGGAGCAGATCATCTTGCCTTTCCATTTGAGTTCTCAATTCAGCGAGAACGTCATCCATTTCATCTCTGGTTAAGTATGCTGATGGATTTTCATGAGAGGAAGCCTCCTGGCTTGCCTCGTTCCTTGTGCCTTCAGTGCCAAAATCCTCAGCACGAGAGAAGGTTCCGTCTTTCTTTCGCTTGACCATTGATCCAATAGCCAAATAATCCGCTTCCGTTCAAGCTAGTAGAAGAAGTTGTATCGTTTGCCCCCCTACCTGGCGCGCCAAAATGTTAGACCAAAATTTGGGCCTAACACCCAAATGCTATGTGAAAACCTCACAATCACAGATTAATACAGAAAAAGCAGTAAAATAAGAGGAGACACACGAGATTTTTATAGTGGTTCGGCTCAATCCAAGCCTACGTCCACTTTATAGTTTCTTAAATCCTAAGAAGCTATTACAATGTTGTTTGTTTGCAGTTTATACACGAAATCCTCGTGTTTACAATGGAGAAGAGGAGATTAAAGGGGAGACTATACACGAAATCCTCGTGTTGTAATGTGGAATTCGACTTCTAGGTTATGCAATAGCCTTGCGAAGAACCATAGTTGAAGCCATGGAGAGTTAGAGTTCAAAAAAGTCCCTTGAAATAGCCATGTTGTGGTGTATTTATAGGCGTAGAGGAGCCTCTGGGAGTCGTGAATGGGATCGGATCGGAGGGGCACGTGGCAGGCCCTGAGGTGATCTCGGAGCAGTGGAGAAATGGTCTTCAGATCGTGCTAGGACAGGTGGAGCTCGATCCGGATTAATAGGAAGTAGTTACTCCTTGAGAACAGGTCAAAGTTGAGGTGTAGCAGCAGGTCGAAGTGGTTCGGTTCGGGTCCTCTTTCTTCCGAACCGATCAGGAGAATTCCAACCGAAGGCGAGACGTGTTGCTATACATCTGGTGCAAGGCGGGTCGGTTTGGACTTCCGATCCGAACCGAGTTGGTGTCTTCGATCCGAAGAGTGGAGGCACTTCAGTGCAGTGTGTAAGGCGGGTCGGGTTCGGATGATCCGATCCGAACCGAGGTGAGCTGGAATCCGAGTATGAGCATCTTCGAAGTGTGGAGTCGGAGCGGTTCCGATCTGATCCGGGAAGTCAAGCCAATTTCCAAATTCCAAGTTTCTGGTTCTGCATGCGTTCACGGAAACGGGCATAATTTTCAAACCGTAAGTCCGATTGAGCCAAACCAAAGCTCAAACTGAAGCTAATTCAGAGATCTACAAGAGTTACGGAGCACAGCTCCGTAATCGCTATTTTCGGGCCCAAAAAAGGTCATCTGGTAGGAGTTTCGGGCCATTCCTTGTTTGTGATGCGATTTCAACCAAATCACTTCATGTCTTCTGACGATATTCCCAATGCTTGAGTGTATTGTTGAGAAGAGATTCCATGTGTGACTGCTTTGACTAAAAAGCAGGTCAACATTTTGCCCCTCAGAACATATCTTGCTGAATGAAGGAAGATGTGTTCTGGATAATCCAAGGCCACGTAGGGCCTGCCAGCTGCAAGTATAATCCATACCTGCGAGGAAAAGAGAGCAGAAAGGTGTGTCAAATCCTGACAAAACTAATTACACTTTCGAGCATAAACCATGCTTGGGCGCTTGTTTGAGCGTAAACCATACTCAAGACACGTTCGAATCATCCTGCCAAAACCTGACGAGGGACCTAACCTTCCGGGTATAAGCCATACCAGGAAGTTCAAACTGAGCATAAACCATACTCGAGTTTTATTGAGTTCCTTTGCCAAATCCTGACAAAACAATAAGCCGTTCCAGAGTATAATCCATACAAAAGAGTCCTAGTGAGTACAATCCATACCCATGTCGGGATAGAGCTATGCTTGCCAAGACCTGACAAGACAGTCTGTCCCTAAGCATAATCCATGCCTAGGGGTCCGAGATAAGTATAAGCCATACTTTATTTGAGATTGAAAATCCTGCCACAACCTGACAAGATACTTAAATTGCCAAACATAATCCATGCTCGGAAAGTCCTTCCTTATTCAATTCAAAGTACAAAACCAAAGCAAATCCTGATTGGTTTGTTATCGAGTGCAGCGCACGCTTTGGAGTTAAATCCTAACCCCAAACGTGTGTACTCCGATTTAGCCAATCGGAAAACCTAAAGAAAGCAAAGAAGCATATCTTAAATCCTAAGAAATGCTGAAAATGCATAGTGATCCAATCCAGATCAGTTGATGACGAGCCGATGGGAGCTCGTTCCAGGGTCATTCCCTCTCCGGGGAGCAGGTGGTGGCAGCACAGGTACAGGTGTTGTTGGTTGTTTCACATACTCGGGTAGCTCTCCACGTCTAACCCGTTCCTCAATCAGATCTCGCAAGTGTCTACAGTCATTTGTGTCATGACCGTCCATATCGTGAAATATGCAATATTTCCCAGAATCGCGTTCTCTTTGTGATGGCTCCCTCCTGGGAGGCTTTGGATAGGAGACGTCACCGTTTGTGTTCACGTAGATGTCAGTTAGTGACGAATTGAGTTCTGTGTACTTTTCATATCTGGGCCCTCTCCGGGGCTGAGCGTTGGGGTTATTCTTGACGGCAGCTTTTCCTTTGCCTTTATCAGAATCAGACGGTTCTCCGTCTTTGAGCATGTTAACATCAAGAACTTTTTTCTCGGAGGTTGCATCTTCTTCACGCAAAAACCTATCCGATTCAAGGTAGAACTCGCTGAGATTCCTTGGTGGGTCCCGGTACAAGGATTTTTTGAACTCCGAATTGTCCAGAACACCGGATACTGCCGCCATCAATACCATAGATGGCTCAGGTCGATCAACTGATGCTGCTGCAACGTTGAACCTTTCCAAAAACGACCGCAGAGTTTCTTTGGGCCTCTGCTTGATTGTAGTTAGTGACATTACATTCTTGGGTCGAGCGATATGGACCCGAAATTGTTCAATAAAGCGAGCGACCAACATGTTCCAGCTGTTGATCGATTCAGATTCCAGCTGCCGAAACCACATAGCAGCAATATCAGTCAAAAAGAGGGGAAAGCATTTAGCCATGACGTTTTCCGACGCCGATTGAACTTCCATATGCCGTTTATAGAGCATTAGGTGCACGGTAGGATCTTCCCTGCCGTTGTAGGGTTCCAGTTGTGGAAGTTTGATATCCGGAGGATTGCGGGAATTCCTGATTTCCTGTGTGAATGGATTGTGATTGACATCATCCATGTCATTCTGATAAGTGCGGCCTCTCGAGAGGCGTTCAATGAGGTTGGCGAGCCGATCGCCTTCAAAGAGCTGTTGCAAGCTGCTAAAGCCAGAGCTAGTGCCCCCAGCGTTGAGTTCAGAAGAGTGTGGAAGAGTATAAGGAGCTTGGCAGGTCATCCGGTTCGGTTCGGAGGTGCCCCCTTGCTGCGGTTCGGAGAAGCGAGGGAGGTTATGGAGAGGTGCATGGTTCGGATCGGAGGTGCCGATCCGAACAGGTTCGCCTGTTCCGAACCGGGGAGCTTGATGCTGAATTTGTGTGGTATTTCCGACCCGAACCGGTGCGGATGTAGGTCGAACAGGAGCGAAGCCTTGGTTTCCAGAGGGGAGGCTGCTGCCCCCAGGCTCATGCAGAGCTGCTGTTCGGATCGGGTCCGAACCGATCCGGTGGGGAATGTCTCTCATTTCCATCTGCGTTGAATTCAGATTTTGGCCCTCGGTTCGGGTCGGATCCGAACCGATCCGGTTTGCAGCTGCTGCTGGAGCCATTTCAGTACCATTTCCAGTGAGTTGCCCATTGCCGCTCGGCCTTCCTTCCATCCGAGCGAAGAATTGGTCGATCATCTCCTGTTGTTTGCGGAGCAGATCATCTTGCCTTTCCATTTGAGTTCTCAATTCAGCGAGAACGCCATCCATTTCATCTCTGGTTAAGTATGCTGATGGATTTTCATGAGAGGAAGCCTCCTGGCTTGCCTCGTTCCTTGTGCCTTCAGTGCCAACATCCTCAGCACGAGAGAAGGTTCCGTCTTTCTTTCGCTTGACCATTGATCCAATAGCCAAATAATCCGCTTCCGTTCAAGCTAGTAGAAGAAGTTGTATCGTGTGCCCCCCTACCTGGCGCGCCAAAATGTTAAACCGAAATTTGGGCCTAACACCCAAATGCTATGTGAAAACCTCACAATCACATATTAATACAGAAAAAGCAGTAAAATAAGAGGAGACACACGAGATTTTTATAGTGGTTCGGCTCAATCCAAGCCTACGTCCACTTTATAGTTTCTTAAATCCTAAGAAGCTATTACAATGTTGTTTGTTTGCAGTTTATACACGAAATCCTCGTGTTTACAATGAATAAGAGGAGATTAAAGGGGAGACTATACACGAAATCCTCGTGTTGTAATGTGGAATTCGACTTCTAGGTTATGCAATAGCCTTGCGAAGAACCATAGTTGAAGCCATGGAGAGTTAGAGTTCAAAAAAGTCCCTTGAAATAGCCATGTTGTGGTGTATTTATAGGCGTAGAGGAGCCTCTGGGAGTCGTGAATGGGATCGGATCGGAGGGGCACGTGGCAGGCCCTGAGGTGATCTCGGAAGCAGTGGAGAAATGGTCTTCAGATCGTGCTAGGACAGGTGGAGCTCGATCCAGATTAATAGGAAGTAGTTACTCCTTGAGAACAGGTCAAAGTTGAGGTGTAGCAGCAGGTCGAAGTGGTTCGGTTCGGGTCCTCTTTCTTCCGAACCGATCAGGAGAATTCCAACCGAAGGCGAGACGTGTTGCTATACATCTGGTGCAAGGCGGGTCGGTTCGGACTTCCGATCCGAACCGAGTTGGTGTCTTCGATCCGAAGAGTGGAGGCACTTCAGTGCAGTGTGTAAGGCGGGTCGGGTTCGGATGATCCTATCCGAACCGAGGTGAGCTGGAATCCGAGTATGAGCATCTTCGAAGTGTGGAGTCGGAGCGGTTCCGATCCGATCCGGGAGGTCAAGCCAATTTCCAAATTCCAAGTTTCTGGTTCTGCATGCGTTCACGGAAACGGGCATAACTTTCAAACCGTAAGTCCGATTGAGCCAAACCAAAGCTCAAACTGAAGCTAATTCAGAGATCTACAAGAGTTACGGAGCTTAGCTCTGTAATCGCTATTTTCGGGCCCAAAAAAGGTCATCTGGTAGGAGTTTCGGGCCATTCCTTGTTTGTGATACGATTTCAACCAAATCACTTCATGTCTTCTGACGATATTCCCAATGCTTGAGTGTATTGTTGAGAAGAGATTCCATGTGTGACTTCTTTGACTAAAAAGCAGGTCAACATTTTGCCCCTCAGAACATATCTTGCTGAATGAAGGAAGATGTGTTCTGGATAATCCAAGGCCACGTAGGGCCTGCCAGCTGCAAGTATAATCCATACCTGCGAGGAAAAGAGAGCAGAAAGGTGTGTCAAATCCTGACAAAACTAATTACACTTTCGAGCATAAACCATGCTTGGGCGCTTGTTTGAGCGTAAACCATACTCAAGACACGTTCGAATCATCCTGCCAAAACCTGACGAGGGACCTAACCTTCCGGGTATAAGCCATACCAGGAAGTTCAAACTGAGCATAAACCATACTCGAGTTTTATTGAGTTCCTTTGCCAAATCCTGACAAAACAATAAGCCGTTCCAGAGTATAATCCATACTAAAGAGTCCTAGTGAGTACAATCCATACCCATGTCGGGATAGAGCTATGCTTGCCAAGACCTGACAAGACAGTCTGTCCCTAAGCATAATCCATGCCTAGGGGTCCGAGATAAGTATAAGCCATACTTTAGTTGAGATTGAGAATCCTGCCACAACCTGACAAGATACTTAAATTGCCAAACATAATCCATGCTCGGAAAGTCCTTCCTTATTCAATTCAAAGTACAAAACCAAAGCAAATCCTGATTGGTTTGTTATCGAGTGCAGCGCACGCTTTGGAGTTAAATCCTAACCCCAAACGTGTGTACTCCGATTTAGCCAATCGGAAAACCTAAAGAAAGCAAAGAAGCATATCTTAAATCCTAAGAAATGCTGAAAATGCATAGTGATCCAATCCAGATCAGTTGATGACGAGCCGATGGGAGCTCGTTCCAGGGTCATTCCCTCTCCGGGGAGCAGGTGGTGGCAGCACAGGTACAGGTGTTGTTGGTTGTTTCACATACTCGGGTAGCTCTCCACGTCTAACCCGTTCCTCAATCAGATCTCGCAAGTGTCTACAGTCATTTGTGTCATGACCGTCCATATTGTGAAATATGCAATATTTCCCAGAATCGCGTTCTCTTTGTGATGGCTCCCTCCTGGGAGGCTTTGGATAGGAGACGTCACCGTTTGTGTTCACGTAGATGTCAGTTAGTGACGAATTGAGTTCTGTGTACTTTTCATATCTGGGCCCTCTCCGGGGCTGAGCATTGGGGTTATTCTTGACGGCAGCTTTTCCTTTGCCTTTATCAGAATCAGACGGTTCTCCGTCTTTGAGCATGTTAACATCAAGAACTTTTTTCTCGGAGGTTGCGTCTTCTTCACGCAAAAACCTATCCGATTCAAGGTAGAACTCGCTGAGATTCCTTGGTGGGTCCCGGTACAAGGATTTTTTGAACTCCGAATTGTCCAGAACACCGGATACTGCCGCCATCAATACCATAGATGGCTCAGGTCGATCAACTGATGTTGCTGCAACGTTGAACCTTTCCAAAAACGACCGCAGAGTTTCTTTGGGCCTCTGCTTGATTGTAGTTAGTGACATTACATTCTTGGGTCGAGCGATATGGACCCGAAATTGTTCAATAAAGCGAGCGACCAACATGTTCCAGCTGTTGATCGATTCAGATTCCAGCTGCCGAAACCGCATAGCAGCAATATCAGTCAAAAAGAGGGGAAAGCATTTAGCCATGACGTTTTCCGACGCCGATTGAACTTCCGTATGCCGTTTATAGCGCATTAGGTGCACGGTAGGATCTTCCCTGCCGTTGTAGGGTTCCAGTTGTGGAAGTTTGAAATCCGGAGGATTACGGGAATTCCTGATTTCCTGTGTGAATGGATTGTGATTGACATCATCCATGTCATTCTGATAAGTGCGGCCTCTCGAGAGGCATTCAATGAGGTTGGCGAGCCGATCGCCTTCAAAGAGCTGTTGCAAGCTGCTAAAGCCAGAGCTAGTGCCCCCAGCGTTGAGTTCAGAAGAGTGTGGAAGAGTATAAGGAGCTTGGCAGGTCATCCGGTTCGGTTCGGAGGTGCCCCCTTGCTGCGGTTAGGAGAAGCGAGGGAGGTTATGGAGAGGTGCATGGTTCGGATCGGAGGTGCCGATCCGAACAGGTTCGCCTGTTCCGAACCGGGGAGCTTGATGCTGAATTTGTGTGGTATTTCCGACCCGAACCGGTGCGGATGTAGGTCGAACAGGAGCGAAGCCTTGGTTTCCAGAGGGGTGGCTGCTGCCCCCAGGCTCATGCAGAGCTGCTGTTCGGATCGGGTCCGAACCGATCCGGTGGGGAATGTCTCCCATTTCCATCTGCGTTGAATTCAGATTTTGGCCCTCGGTTCGGGTCGGATCCGAACCGATCCGGTTTGCAGCTGCTGCTGGAGCCATTTCAGTACCATTTCCAGTGAGTTGCCCATTGCCGCTCGGCCTTCCTTCCATCCGAGCGAAGAATTGGTCGATCATCTCCTGTTGTTTGCGGAGCAGATCATCATGCCTTTCCATTTGAGTTCTCAATTCAGCGAGAACGCCATCCATTTCATCTCTGGTTAAGTATGCTGATGGATTTTCATGAGAGGAAGCCTCCTGGCTTGCCTCGTTCCTTGTGCCTTCAGTGCCAACATCCTCAGCACGAGAGAAGGTTCCGTCTTTCTTTCGCTTGACCATTGATCCAATAGCCAAATAATCCGCTTCCGTTCAAGCTAGTAGAAGAAGTTGTATCGTGTGCCCCCCTACCTGGCGCGCCAAAATGTTAGACCGAAATTTGGGCCTAACACCCAAATGCTATGTGAAAACCTCACAATCACAGATTAATACAGAAAAAGCAGTAAAATAAGAGGAGACACACGAGATTTTTATAGTGGTTCGGCTCAATCCAAGCCTACGTCCACTTTATAGTTTCTTAAATCCTAAGAAGCTATTATAATGTTGTTTGTTTGCAGTTTATACACGAAATCCTCGTGTTTACAATGAATAAGAGGAGATTAAAGGGGAGACTATACACGAAATCCTCGTGTTGTAATGTGGAATTCGACTTCTAGGTTATGCAATAGCCTTGCGAAGAACCATAGTTGAAGCCATGGAGAGTTAGAGTTCAAAAAAGTCCCTTGAAATAGCCATGTTGTGGTGTATTTATAGGCGTAGAGGAGCCTCTGGGAGTCGTGAATGGGATCGGATCGGAGGGGCACGTGGCAGGCCCTGAGGTGATCTCGGAAGCAGTGGAGAAATGGTCTTCAGATCGTGCTAGGACAGGTGGAGCTCGATCCGGATTAATAGGAAGTAGTTACTCCTTGAGAATAGGTCAAAGTTGAGGTGTAGCAGCAGGTCGAAGTGGTTCGGTTCGGGTCCTCTTTCTTCCGAACCGATCAGGAGAATTCCAACCGAAGGCGAGACGTGTTGCTATACATCTGGTGCAAGGCGGGTCGGTTCGGACTTCCGATCCGAACCGAGTTGGTGTCTTCGATCCGAAGAGTGGAGGCACTTCAGTGCAGTGTGTAAGGCGGGTCGGGTTCGGATGATCCGATCCGAACCGAGGTGAGCTGGAATCCGAGTATGAGCATCTTCGAAGTGTGGAGTCGGAGCGGTTCCGATCCGATCCGGGAGGTTAAGCCAATTTCCAAATTCCAAGTTTCTGGTTCTGCATGCGTTCACGGAAACGGGCATAACTTTCAAACCGTAAGTCCGATTGAGCCAAACCAAAGCTCAAACTGAAGCTAATTCAGAGATCTACAAGAGTTACGGAGCTTAGCTCCGTAATCGCTATTTTCGGGCCCAAAAAAGGTCATCTGGTAGGAGTTTCGGGCCATTCCTTGTTTGTGATGCGATTTCAACCAAATCACTTCATGTCTTCTGACGATATTCCCAATGCTTGAGTGTATTGTTGAGAAGAGATTCCATGTGTGACTGCTTTGACTAAAAAGCAGGTCAACACAATACCCTTTTTCTCCATGTGAATTGAAACCCCAATGGTTTTATTTCAGTTAAATCAGATTGTAAAATAAATCTCTGGAATTCTCTGATTTGATGAAATGGCACAGGCAAACCACCACACTTATCTTTAGGTGACAGAATATTATTAAAATCTCCTATTAATATCCAAGAAATTGACATAGATGGAGATTCATTAGACTGCCACAAATTTATTTTATCATTTAAGAAATTACTGGCATAGATCATAGAAAGAACCATGGAAAATCCTCCCTTATTGTTTGCAGAAACAGTAATATGTTGAAAAGATGAAAACAAACAAGCTAAATCCCATATATTTGAATCCCAGATCAGAAGAATATGACCTCTAGTTAGATCTGAATTATTAGTCATGTGCTTCCAATTACTAGGCAACATTGAATTGAATAGAGCTAAGTTAGAATCAAACAATTTATTTTCTACGAAACCAGCGATAGTTTGTTTAGCATGTGTTAGGAGTTTGAAAATCTCTTTCATTCGAAAAAGAAAATTCATACCCCTAACATTCCAAGCAATTATTGTCATTTAATTGAAGATGAGCTCCTAGTTGATCTTTTAGGAGGAGCAAACAAAGAGGATTGAGAACTTGCATTTGCATCACCTTGCATATAGTTAGAGTTTTTATCAACATATTCAGACACATCAACCTGTTTTCCTTTGTCTGGGATTGTTTGATTGCTATCATCGTTAATGGTATCTGCTATGTTTTGTAAATCATGAGGTAAAATGTCAGTTCGTAAAAATGAAGAACCGAGTTGAGGACCTGAAGAGCTCTGAGCATTGGCAAATTCATAAATATTTGTCTTATTAGGATGTGCTACATTATCATTAGAAGATTCAGCATTCCATCTAGGTGAGTTGGATTCTACATGAACACTTTCTGCATGACCAAACACCATACATTTATCACATTTGAATGGAACATATTCATATTCCATAGTTATCTCAATCTTCTGACCATTATGCAACATAACTGGAATAGAATTTTTGAGGACGTCTTGCGTGTTAATGGATAATAATACTCTAGCATATTTTGTGAACTTTCTCAGATTTGAATTTCATCAATTAAAATAGGATTAGCAATAAAACTTGCAATCATCTGGATAGCCTCTTTAGTCCAAAGTTCCATAGGAAGGTTATATAAATGAATCCAGATCTAAACTACATCACACTGTTTATTACTATAATCAAAACCAAGATAGCATGCTTCAACCATTAACAATCGGCCAAAATAGGAATATGTCGATCTTTCTATAGTTCGTGAATAATCACTCAGATTCTCAAACTGAATATCAAAGTTATAAGTCGATGAAACATGAACATTGTAATTACCCGATGGCTTCCACACTTTGTTAATGTAATCTTTCAGTTTAACAGTTGATAATCTGAAATAGATAGGAATTAGAGCTACTGTATTGATCCAAGCAGATTCAGATTTGTTATATGTTTTCTCATGAATGAAAACATGATCCACTGCAGGTTTTACAAATTTCATACTTTGGTTATGCGATTCTCCTTGGATTTGATTGCGAGGATTCTTAACATAAATATTTGTGGAAGAATTTGCTGGAATTGACAAGGAAGATGGATTAGAAGATGCAGATGAAATATTTGATCGGGAATTTGAATTTCGTGAATGTTTATTGGCGAGATCCACCATTTTTGATGTAAAACAGATGTAAAACTTCCCTCCAGATTTATTTATATATACAAGTTTATATATATAGTTTTATAATCTTGTGCTTTTATAGTTTTAAATCTTATAATTTCATATATATACAAATATATGTTTATATAATACATATTTATGTTTTCATATGATTTTACACTTTAGAATATTCTTTTACATCACTAAGTTTTAACTCAAGAATTTTCAGAATAATATATATGTCTAAACACTTGAAAATTTCAAAATTTTAACATGCCTATGTCAACATACATATAAGGCTATGTCGATATACAACTGTCAGAAATTCAATTTTCAAAGGAAGTGTCTTTTCACTATTTGTAATGTTCCAAAAGCGTTGCAACTTTTCAAATGTTATAAATAGAGTGTGATTTCGAAAAAAATCATCATTCTTCTTCTCCATCTTCACCCCTCTTTATCCCACCATTAATATTTCAGATTTTATAGATTTCTACACTTCTACTTTGCCAATTTTGACTACTTATATAAAACTTCTTCTTTTCTCATTCTCTGTTCATTACACTCTGAATTGAAGTGCTATTATAGAGTTATAGGGTTGTTGTAATCATTTGGGAAGTGTCTTGGAAAGGGTGTGTTCCTTATAGCCCTGAAATCAAGCAATGGGAGCAGTGGTAACCTTGTAGCCGTGAAATCAAGGGTTTTTGGAGCAGTGTTAACCTTCTAGCCATGAAATCAAGGGGATTGTACTTGGATATTGATAATATTAAAACTTTGTTCAATCTAGCGTTGCATGGGACTAGATGTAGGAGTAATCCAAACCAGTATAAAATCAGGTGTGTTCTTTCCTTTTTCTGCATTTTATACTTATATGCTTCTGCGTTTGTGTTTGATTATGTGTCTGTGATCATCTCTATTTTGTGTGACTCATATAATAGATAATATAAGTTTTAGATTTTCATAAATTCTTTAAAAATATTATTCACCCCCCTCTAGTGTTTATTTTTCCTTATGATCTGCCTTCCGCATTCCCTTACAATTGGTATCAAAGCATAGGTTTTCAAAAAGTTCATAATCTGTTTTTTGAAAATATTAAATGGCAACCAACACTAGTAATAATAGTTCTTTTGTAGAGGGTCAGTCCATAGTTAGACCAACACTGTTTAATGGTAGTAATTACTCATATTTGGCATATAAAATGAAAATATATTTACAGTCGGTAGGTTTAGACACATGGTATAGTACACAGACTGGGTATGTTGAACCCACAGCTAATTTTGCACAATGGACTAATGAACAAAAGGATGTTGCACAAAGAAATTCTAAAGCCATGAATATGTTATTCTATTTATTAGATAGAAATGAGTTTAATAGGGTATCAGTTTTTAAATCTGCTTATAAGAGAGCCCCTCAAGTTTCTATATGAGAAAGAGCCGAAAACGAGGTGGGGCCCTTCAGAGAAAAAGCTTTCTCCCAACAAATAAAAGATGCTAAGCTCCACACCACACAACATAGAGATGAAATATGAAGGAATTTAAAAGTCACTCATGAAGGAACCAGTAAAGTTAAACAGACAAAGATATTAATGCTAATTAATCAGTTTAAGTTATTCAAAATGAACGAGAATGAATGTATCTAGGATATGTATTGCAGATTACAAGAGATAGTGCATTCATTAATAACATTGGGAAAGACTTATTCAGAAGGAGACCAAGTCAGAAAAATGTTGAATTCATTGACTCAAATATATGATTGGAAAACATTGGCGATTGAAGAAGCCAATAATGTCAGTGAATAAAGATTGAGGAGTTAATTGGCAATTTTATGTCTTTTGATGTACAATTACCAAAAAGAAAGGAAAAGAAGCCAACTGAAAACAAATCCACAGCATTTAAAGCAAAAACCAATGGTTCTTACTCAACCAGTGAAGACAATGAAGAAATTGCTTTAATGACTAGGAATTTGAGAAAATTCCTGAGATATAAAAGAAGAAATAATTTTCAGAGAAATAATCAAGGAAGTTCGAAAAAAATGATGATCGATGTTATAACTGTAACAAACCAGGCCATATAAAGAGAATGTGTATATATCCAGTTAAATCAAATCAACATATTGATAATAGTAATTCACCGAAGAAAAGAATGAGGGCTTACGCGGCAACTTTAGACAATTCAGATTCATCATCAAGTGATAAAGAGCCAAAAACTGGAAATTCAAATATGTGTTTCACAGCGAATCACAAATCAGAGAATATCGAAGAAATGAATCTAAAAACTAAGTACACCTTAATTAATTTTTAATATTTGGTTGATTTCGATGAATGGATGTTTTGCTTATTTTGTTTGCTTTGTTTGAACTTGAAATTAAAATTAAAATTCAAGCTCGAATTTTAAAATTCAAAATTGATATTTGAATTTTGAAATTCAAAATGATAATATAATAAATATAATAATAAAACAAATTTTAGATGTTTGTTAGGATTAATATTATTTCAGGAAATAATTAAACCTGAAATATAAATCGATAATATAAAACCAAAAGTCAAAAACCATAACCCTTTGAAAATTCTGCATGTATGTCGACATATATAAATGGTTACGTCGACATAAAGACCAGAAAATAAAACTCAAATTTTGAATTTCAAAAGTTTAAACTTTCAAACTTCCCTCCAACTTTTCACCAACTCCCAAGGTCTGAAAAGGTGTCATTGATTTCAGAAAAGTTGTGCTGATTCAATATCTATTTATATATATATATATATCTTATTCTCTCTACCTTTCATTCAAAATTCAAACAACTCTCTCCATATATATACTCTTCAAAAAAATTCTAATGGCTTCCTCTAGCACTCCTCAAACAATGGGATTATCCAGAACCATCAAAGGATATCTCTACAATGATAAAGAAGCAATCAAAATCTATATTGACTACATAGCAAATGCAAAAATCAACACGGGAGCTTTCGCCATCTTTGGATACTTTCCATCTTACGATCTTCCTTCTCTTTTCAATCATAATGGAGTCTTAAGCTTGGTTGACGATTAGGATATTAATGAAGTATATTACCCAAAACATGTCAAAATGTTCTATGCAAATCTTAATCGAAAGTTTACGAAGGAGATGGAAATCAAATATGAAGTAGTGTAAAAGGAACTCAAATCATTTTAGATTGTGAAATAATGGGAAATATCTTGAATTCCAAGAGTACAGGCATGGATTTTTTGGAGATCGAAATCGATGAAAAGGGTTTAGAAACTTTTCATCACATATTTGAAAGCGATGCTCACCTGGAATTCAAAAATCGCTTTTTCCGCCCGAAAACTAGAATCATAAACCTCCACCTTCAACATACCATCACTCTTTCGTTCCGAAAACTTCAACAACCCAACTTTCAAAGTCCAAAAAGCACTCTTTTTGTAATAACCCGGAAATCTAGGCCAGTTTAAAATTTTTATTTTGACAATTTTAGCGAATTTTGATTATTTAAAATGAATTATTTTAAATAATATCGACGAGAAATTTATTTTGAATAGAATTCGAACGTATATATTATATACGTCGTCGTTAGAATATATATAATTATAAATAGAATTGAAAATGGCGCGGTAGTTCGATAATTCGATTTCAAACTTCAATTGAATGTACCGGGTGCAAAACAAACCGGATTTTAGTGAAACCAAAAGTAATGGGATCTAATTGTGACTATCTTTCCAACGAATCCGAAAGATCGAAATTTCATAGCGGGGATCAAAAGATATGCCCAGTTGAAAATTCTGAATAATCGCTATGGAATTCAGGCCCTTAAAAATAGCCATTTTGCAAACGACCTCGGATTTCGACGAAACCACTTTTGTTGGAACCGTGATGTCAAATTATTGCTAGGTTTCAAATTTCATAATTTTTTGATTCAATATGTGAGCGTGGCAAAGTAAAACGCGTTTGACCAGTTTCAGTTGATTTTAATCGACTGGAAAATGGCCATTTTTCCAACGGTCTCAAAATTCGACGAAACTAGTTTTATTAGGACCGTATCGTCAATACGAAGCTAGAAAATATTTTTCTGGAATTTTTCTAGTTAGTATGTGACCCCGGTAAATTGAAACGCGTGTTCAAATTCAATATATAAAGGTTTATATTTTAATTTGAACGGAAACTAATCGTAACAGCCGAATTGGGATACGAAACATATCCCATTGTGTTCAGAATGAGGGTAATTAGCTAGGGGCGACAGTCGTTGGGTTTGATTTCGAGTTCGGACGTGAAACGAAATAATAAAGGAATTAAATAATAATAAAAAGAAGGTATATATTTAAATTGACCAGTCAAAACCCTAGTCTCTTATTCACTTCTAAGCCGTCGTTGCTCTATAACGGGCGAACGAGATTTTCCCAACTTGATTCATTAAATTCCCTTACTATAATTCAAGATTGTTCATGAAAACAAAACAAAAATCGACAAGCTATTCGAGATCTTTCAATCTATAGTTCAATGATCAACTCTCGTAAAGTGTTGGGCATGATTTTCGAGCTTGAAGGGCTCAACGTCGAACCGGATTTCCGGCGCAGTGGAGAGGCCGAGCTCCGGCTCGCTCCTGGCGGTGGCAGCACCTCCTAAGGCCGACGCTGTTGTCATCATGGATTTGATTCCGGCGGTCCTTGGGGCGTGCAAAATGATGCCCTAGTGGCTTGCGATGGTGGGTTTTTACTTCCACCTGGAACAAGGTACAGAACGATGAAGGTAAAATTTAATTTTTTTTTATATATTAGTAAATGTTTAATATAAATACATTGGAAAGAAAAAAATTCAGTTTTTATTTAATTTAATACATTGTTAAAAATCAGTTTGACAAGAAAAAAAATTGAATTTGCTTTGAAAACAAAATTTGAATTTGCTTTGAAAACAAAATTTGAATTAGCTTTGAAAACAAAGTTTGCATTCTTTTTGAAAATGAATTTTGCATTGATTTTGAGAATAAAATTAACATTGCTTTTAAAAATAGGAATAGCAGATTAAAAATTCGATTTTTATATATTGAATAGCAAAGTAAAAATTCGATTTTTATATATTGAATAGCAAAGTAAAAATTCGATTTTTATATATTGAATAGCAAAGTGAAAATGTGATTTTTATATATATAGTGGCTAAGGGCAACAAAAGCGACAAAGGGCGAGACGGCGAAGATTTCTCAAAATGAAGAGTCGTGGTATTGGATAGCTATCAGTGAGAATTTCTCACTCTTCAATTTCTTTTCTAGATATATATATACTAGGATGCAGACGGTGTTTAGTAGCACCCGACACAATCGTCCACAGACCATGGACTTGTTTGTTTGGTTGTGTAGTTGGTTAGACTATTTGGTTTGAATTGAATTGTTTGGTGAAATGAAATTGATTTGATTGATGTGTGAATGGCGTGGGCCTTCACTAGACCGGGGATAAGGCTAGACCTTGTCCCGTTTCTAGTATCGTGCCGTTATGCCGCCGAAATTTTCTAAAATATGTTAGAAAAATAAAAATATCATTTTATTGAATAAATGAACCGAATAGAATATTCATAGTTTGAATAGATATTTTGATCGTTAAAAATATAATTTTTAACGTGAAAGCGAATAAAATAAAATATTCATTTGCAAACCGGACGGTTTGTTTATGTACACCTATTTGAAGGACATTGATTGGGTTGATAAATTTTACACATCGCCCAACTGCACAAATAAAATATGTGTTTGATTGTTTGAAACCCCACACAGGTGTTGGGATGAAATTTGAAGTTCACTCATCCTGATTGATTAAATATGTCGGTCGATGGATCGACAGGCTGTTATAAGCGTTAGATATCTATATTTGATGCCTATACAGTGTAGTGCACTTTAGATGATGGTTGATTATTTATCGTTGCTATTATATACATTTGTTGTATGGAATCCATATAATTAACTTTATATGGTAATTGATTGGGCCTCATTCCAATCGAAAAAATAAAGAATATTATAAAATAAAGGTTCATGTGTTGACCGTACTCATCCGTTGAGATTAGTCATGTGTTGAACGAAATATTTTAATAATAAAATTTACATCTTTATCAATATAAAATAAAGGTTCATGTGTTGACCGTACTCATCCGTTGAGATTAGTCATGTGTTGAACGAAATATTTTAATAATAAAATTTACATCTTTATCAATATAAAATAAAGGTTCATGTGTTGACCGTACTCATCCGTTGAGATTAGTCATGTGTTGAACGAAATATTTTAATAATAAAATTTACATCTTTATCAATATAAAATAAAGCTTCATGTGTTGACCGTACTCATCCGTTGAGATTAGTCATGTGTTGAACGAAATATTTTAATAATAAAATTTACATCTTTATCAATATAAAATAAAGGTTCATGTGTTGACCGTACTCATCTGTTGAGATTAGTCATGTGTTGAACGAAATATTTTGATAATAAAATTTACATCTTTATCAATATAAAATAAAGGTTCATGTGTTGACAGTACTCATCCGTTGAGATTAGTCATGTGTTGAACGAAACATTTTGATAATAGAAATATTTGAAATAGAAATATTTTGAAATAGAATATTTGAAAATAGAAATATATGAAGCCGTGTTGATTAGATTGACGCCATTTTGACGTGAACGATATTTATATCGATTTTATTCATTTTAAAATGAATATTGAAAAGTTATTTCGAAATCGAATATTTAGAATTGAATTTGATTCGAATAGAAAACGAATTTGAATCGAATTGAATCGAATTGAATCGAATTGAATCGAAGAAGAATTCGAATTGAATTGAATCGAAAACGAATTTGAATTGAAACGAATATAAAACGAATTTGAATTGAAACGAATATAAAACTAATTTGATTTGAATTGAATAGAAAACGAATTCGATTTGATTCGAATAGAAAACGAATTTGAATCGAATTGAATCGAAAACGAATTTGAATTGAAACGAATATAAAACGAATTTGATTTGAATTGAATTGAATAGAAAACGAATTCGAATTGAATTGAATAGGAAACGAATTCGAATTGAATTGAATTCAATTGAAAACGAATTGAAATCGATTTGAATTGAAATCAAATAGAAGTGAATGTAGAAAGAATTTATAAGGGAAAATTCAATTTTGATTTGAATTTGAATTAAAGGTTGAAATTGTTTTTGTAAAAAATTTGAAATGATTTATAAAATTCGTTTTAAAAAGGAAATTGACGAAATATATAATATATATATATATATTATATATAAAATGGCCTAAATAGAACGCACCGCGCCGCGGCAGTTCGTGGATTTCGACCATTTATTTCAAACGGACATTACGGGAGATCCGACCGTCGGATTCTCCTAGAACCAGAACCGTTGGGTTCGTATCGAAAAGAGCTTTCTAACGAATATTAGAAATTTGAAATCTAATGGTTGGATTTGGAGATACGTCCAAATCAAATTTGGAAAAGGTCGCTGTAAGTGCAGTTCGATGGCCGTTGATGGAAATCGACTGTACGGGCCTTGATAAAATTATTAAAAATAGTAATAATTTGTGTAAAATCATAAGGAATGATTTGGAAAAAATTGGGATGAAAACCTCCATATTTGAAAAGATAAAGATTGATTTTTATCAAAATGAACTAGTTTTGAACTGAAATTAAAACCCATTTATTTTTAAATAAATAAATTGGATTTGAAATGGGTTTAAATAGAATTGATTCATGGGTTTATCGTGAACTGTGTTTTAAATAACACTAGTTCTTTAACCCGATAATAAATAGAATGTGATTTGGGTTTGTCGTGAACTGTGTTTTAAATGGCACTAGTTCTTTAACCCAGTAAAAGGAGTTTTAATGAATCTGCAATTAAATTGAAATGTGGATTGATAATTTAAATTATCAACTTTAGAAAATAATCGAGAATGGAGTATCACCAGTTTTTCTCCAAAGCGATAGTTAAATCTTTAATCAGATTTGAACGTGAAATGGTAATTAATTTTACCGATAACACTGTGGTGTTAAATATGGAGTATTACCAGTTCTTGTTGCTGGCGCTGAGTAGGCCGGGTACGCATGATAGAGGGTTCTCGCTTCGCGGTTTGGTGGCGAACGGGAGACTCTTACCCCTACATGTCGCTGGGGAGGGCGTTGGTTCGCCAGTAGGCGCGAGACTCGAGAGGGTCGCCGAAAAACAAGGAATTGGGGGACCGGTGTGAGCCGCGGTAGGTTTTACCTGCTGCTTAGGGGATGAAGGGATGGTTGCAAAGCCTACCGGATTTCGCTTGCCGTCATAGTTGGTATCAGAGCTTTGGTTTACAAAGCTCAGAGAACCAGACACATTAGAACCATACGAAAGAATTCATCAGAGATTGGATTAGTAATATCCAACGAGAATGACTCGTTAGAGATGGGATCAGTAGTATCCTAGAACGAGTGTGAAGAGTATATTTTTGAAAATGAAAACAAATCTTGTTTTGAAATATAAATCAATTATTCGTATTTGGTTATTTATTTATATTGATGTGGACAATCCAGTATATATAAATTTTGCGTATACGTCTGATCCGCGTGTATTCGAAATTTTAATATACTGGATAGATATAGAATTACACTCTAATCGCCCGGAGATGATTTTGATGATGGAGCTCCATCATTAGAATTTATGTTTGAGTGACGAAAGTGGGCTTTCATATTTCCTATTGACTGGTGTGAGAACCAAAATTAGATAGGGCTTATTGTTGTGATTTGGCATCAAAAATGTGATTTTTGACTATATAGCAAAATTATGTGTTTGAAATGCTAGTCAACTAATTGATTGATGGTTGTGTTGTTTGATTACTGCTTTGATTAGTTGAAATTTTAACCATATAACCAATTTGATCAAATAGTGAGTTGTATTGGAAATTTAGTCGCATTTGCTTGCATATACAGGTACTTACATTGAACAGGTCAGAGCAAAGAGGCTAGAGCCGAAGAATAAAATTTGTTTGCCCGACAAATAGGTACATGTTTACTATAAATTACTGTTTTGTTTGGGTGATGATGATTTTATGAGCCTATTGGCTAGCCGCTTGGCTTTTTCTTTTTGAAATCAGAAGGCCTATATGGCAATTTCGGGATTTTCCCGTGGCTCCCGGTGCAAGGGAGGTTATGGCGAAATTTTTCGAAAATTCCGGGTGTTAGTGAAATTTTTGAAAATTCTCAGAAACTGAAAAGTTGGAGAATGGAAGCCAGATCGAACGTAGAGTTGATTAATCAAACTACTTTCGACTTTGTTCCTTTTCGGGGACGAAAAGTTTTAAGTGGGGGAGATTGTAATAACCCGGAAATTTGGGCCAGTTTAAAATTTTTATTTTGACAATTTTAGCGAATTTTGATTATTTAAAATGAATTATTTTAAATAATATCGACGAGAAATTTATTTTGAATAGAATTCGAACGTATATATTATATACGTCGTCGTTAGAATATATATAAATATATATAATTATAAATAGAATTGAAAATGGCGCGGTAGTTCGATAATTCGATTTCAAACTTCAATTGAATGTACCGGTTGCAAAACAAACCGGATTTTAGTGAAACCAAAAGTAATGGGATCTAATTGTGACTATCTTTCCAACGAATCCGAAAGATCGAAATTTCATAGCGGGGATCAAAAGATATGCCCAGTTGAAAATTCTGAATAGTCGCTATGGAATTCAGGCCCTTAAAAATAGCCATTTTGCAAACGACCTCCGATTTCGACGAAACCACTTTTGTTGGAACCGTGATGTCAAATTATTGCTAGGTTTCAAATTTCATAATTTTTCGATTCAATATGTGAGCGTGGCAAAGGAAAACGCGTTTGACCAGTTTCAGTTGATTTTAATCGACTGGAAAATGGCCATTTTTCCAATGGTCTCAGAATTCGACGAAACTAGTTTTATTAGGACCGTATCGTCAATACGAAGCTAGAAAATATTTTTCTGGAATTTTTCTAGTTAGTATGTGACCCCGGTAAATTGAAACGCGTGTTCAAATTCAATATATAAAGGTTTATATTTTAATTTGAACGGAAACTAATCGTAACAGCCGAATTGGGATACGAAACATATCCCATTGTGTTCAGAATGAGGGTAATTAGCTAGGGGCGACAGTCGTTGGGTTTGATTTCGAGTTCGGACGTGAAACGAAATAATAAAGGAATTAAATAATAATAAAAAGAAGGTATATATTTAAATTGACCAGTCAAAACCCTAGTCACTTATTCACTTCTGAGCCGCCGTTGCTCTATAACGGGCGAACGAGATTTTCCCAACTTGTTTCATTAAATTCCCTTACTATAATTCAAGATTGTTCATGAAAACAAAACAAAAATCGACAAGCTATTCGAGATCTTTCAATCTATAGTTCAATGATCAACTCTCGTAAAGTGTTGGGCATGATTTTCGAGCTTGAAGGGCTCAACGTCGAACCGGATTTCCGGCGCAGTGGAGAGGCCGAGCTCCGCCTCGCTCCTGGAGGTGGCAGCACCTCCCAAGGCCGACGCTGTGGCCATCATGGATCTGATTCCGGCGGTCCTTGGGGCGTGCAAAATGATGCCCTAGTGGCTTGCGATGGTGGGTTTTTACTTCCACCTGGAACAAGGTACAGAACGATGAAGGTAAAATTTAATTTTTTTTTTATATATTAGTAAATGTTTAATATAAATACATTGGAAAGAAAAAAATTCAGTTTTTATTTAATTTAATACATTGTTAAAAATCAGTTTGACAAGAAATAAAAAAATTTGAATTTGCTTTGAAAACAAAATTTGAATTTGCTTTGAAAACAAAATTTGAATTAGCTTTGAAAACAAAGTTTGCATTCTTTTTGAAAATGAATTTTGCATTGATTTTGAAAATAAAATTAACATTGCTTTTAAAAATAGGAATAGCAGATTAAAAATTCGATTTTTATATATTGAATAGCAAAGTAAAAATTCGATTTTTATATATTGAATAGCAAAGTAAAAATTCGATTTTTATATATTGAATAGCAAAGTAAAAATTCGATTTTTATATATTGAATAGCAAAGTGAAAATGTGATTTTTATATATATAGTGGCTACGGGCAACAAAAGCGACAAAGGGCGAGACGGCGAAGATTTCTCAAAATGAAGAGTCGTGGTATTGGATAGCTATTGGTGAGAATTTCTCACTCTTCAATTTCTTTTCTAGATATATATACTAGGATGCAGGCGGTGTTTAGTAGCACCCGACACAATCGTCCACAGACCATGGACTTGTTTGTTTGGTTGTGTAGTTGGTTAGATTATTTGGTTTGAATTGAATTGTTTGGTGAAATGAAATTGATTTGATTGATGTGTGAATGGCGTGGGCCTTCACTAGACCGGGGATAAGGCTAGACCTTGTCCCATTTCTAGTATCGTGCCGTTATGCCGCTGAAATTTTCTAAAATATGTTAGAAAAATAAAAATATCATTTTATTGAATAAATGAACCGAATAGAATATTCATAGTTTGAATAAATATTTTGATCGTTAAAAATATAATTTTTAACGTGAAAGCGAATAAAATAAAATATTCATTTGCAAACCGGACGGTTTGTTTATGTACACCTATTTGAAGGACATTGATTGGGTCGATAAATTTTACACATCGCCCAACTGCACAAATAAAATATGTATTTGATTGTTTGAAACCCCACACGGGTGTTGGGATGAAATTTGAAGTTCACTCATCCTGATTGATTAAATATGTCGGTCGATGGATCGACAGGCTGTTATAAGCGTTAGATATCTATATTTGATGCCTATACAGTGTAGTGCACTTTAGATGATGGTTGATTATTTATCGTTGCTATTATATACATTTGTTGTATGGAATCCATATAATTAACTTTATATGGTAATTGATTGGGCCTCATTCCAATCAGAACAATAAAGAATATTATAAAATAAAGGTTCATGTGTTGACCGTACTCATCCATTGAGATTAGTCATGTGTTGAACGAAATTTTTAATAATAAAATTTACATCTTTATCAATATAAAATAAAGGTTCATGTGTTGACCGTACTCATCCGTTGAGATTAGTCATGTGTTGAACGAAATATTTTAATAATAAAATTTACATCTTTATCAATATAAAATAAAGGTTCATGTGTTGACCGTACTCATCCGTTGAGATTAGTCATGTGTTGAACAAAATATTTTAATAATAAAATTTACATCTTTATCAATATAAAATAAAGGTTCATGTGTTGACCGTACTCATCCGTTGAGATTAGTCATGTGTTGAACGAAATATTTTAATAATAAAATTTAAATCTTTATCAATATAAAATAAAGGTTCATGTGTTGACAGTACTCATCCGTTGAGATTAGTCATGTGTTGAACGAAACATTTTGATAATAGAAATATTTGAAATAGAAATATTTTGAAATAGAATATTTGAAAATAGAAATATATGAAGCCGTGTTGATTAGATTGACGCCATTTTGACGTGAACGATATTTATATCGATTTTATTCATTTTAAAATGAATATTGAAAAGTGATTTCGAAATCGAATATTTAGAATTGAATTTGATTCGAATAGAAAACGAATTTGAATCGAATTGAATCGAAGACGAATTCGAATTGAATTGAATCGAAAACGAATTTGAATTGAAACGAATATAAAACGAATTTGAATTGAAACGAATATAAAACGAATTTGATTTGAATTGAATAGAAAACGAATTCGATTTGATTCGAATAGAAAACGAATTTGAATCGAATTGAATCGAAAACGAATTTGAATTGAAACGAATATAAAACGAATTTGATTTGAATTGAATTGAATAGAAAACGAATTCGAATTGAATTGAATAGGAAACGAATTTGAATTGAATTCAATTGAAAACGAATTGAAATCGATTTGAATTGAAATCAAATAGAAGTGAATGTAGAAAGAATTTATAAGGGAAAATTCAATTTTGATTTGAATTTGAATTAAAGGTTGAAATTGTTTTTGAAACAAATTTGAAATGATTTATAAAATTCGTTTTAAAAAGGAAATCGACGAAATATATAATATATATATATATATATTATATATAAAATTGCCTAAATAGAACGCGCCGCGCCGCGGCAGTTCGTGGATTTCGACCATTTATTTCAAACGAACATTACGGGAGATCCGACCGTCGGATTCCCCTAAAACCGGAACCGTTGGGTTCATATCGAAAAGAGCTTTCTAACGAATATTAGAAATTTGAAATCTAACGGTTGGATTTGGATATACGTCCAAATCAAATTTGGAAAAGGTCGCTGTAAGTGCAGTTCGATGGCCGTTGATGGAAATCGACTGTACGGGCCTTGATAAAATTATTAAAAATAGTAATAATTTGTGTAAAATCATAAGGAATGATTTGGGAAAAATTGGGATGAAAAACTCCATATTTGAAAAGATAAAGATTGATTTTTATCAAAATGAACTAGTTTTGAACTGAAATTAAAACCCATTTATTTTTAAATAAATAAATTGGATTTGAAATGGGTTTAAATAGAATTGATTCATGGGTTTATCGTGAACTGTGTTTTAAATAACACTAGTTCTTTAACCCGATAATAAATAGAATGTGATTTGGGTTTGTCGTGAACTGTGTTTTAAATGACACTAGTTCTTTAACCCAGTAAAAGGAGTTTTAATGAATCTGCAATTAAATTGAAATGTGGATTGATAATTTAAATTATCAACTTTAGAAAATGAGCGAGAATGGAGTATCACCAGTTTTGCTCCAAAGCGATAGTTAAATCTTTAATCAGATTTGAACATGAAATGGTAATTAATTTTACCGATAACACTGTGGTGTTAAATATGGAGTATTACCAGTTTTGCTTCATGGGATGAATAGGTTGGGATTGGGAAATAAATTAAATAATTACTTCGGTATGGTTCGCTAATCTCGACTACTTTGGAAAACCATAATTTGGTTTGAAATGACATCAAAAGGAAGATTAAAGGATAAATTTTAAAGAATTTATCTTGGATAAAATTAATGGGAACCTTTCCCTAAGAACGTGAAATTTAGAAACTAACTGTAGGTTAGCTAAGAAGAATGGTTTCCTGGATATTGATCTGATGTTGGTTTCGGCCTTCGGGGTTAATATTTGGGGAATTGCTCTCTTACTGATTTACGGTTAGTAACTAATGAATTGGAATGAGGCGTATGTTGTGTTTGTGTAACATTTATTTTTAATATACGCGGGTTGTTCGGAAAGGCCGGGTTTATACCCATTCTGAATAATCAATTCGACGATATGTCGAAGATGAAGACGGTGGTTGAAGACCGGAAGTCTTCACATCGTTGGGATAATTACTGACGATCCTGATTGGGCTGTACACCCAAGAGGATGGAAATAGTTGGTGGTCGTCCAGACGTACTTGGAGATGGATGGATATGCGAGGAAAGTGCCTCCGGTTTCGTTCAGACCTAGAACGGACTTGTAAATGGATGGTGTGTCTGACATTGTATTCCTTTATATTGTGTTCGTTGATCTCTGCTAAATATATATCTGTTTGGCGGCGGGGAATTTATTCTCTTGCTTAACGCCCTTCTATGAGACATACGAGCTCAGAGGTTATATATTGGCAGAAATCAGTGGTACGATATGGATTGATAGTGTGGCATGCTGAGATGCAGTGATCCAGACTTTTGTTGAAAAGCAAAGTTTGGTGGATGATGATCAAAGCGTAGCTTTAATATAGCATGGCTTTGTGTATAGCGTTGGTTCGCGAGCCTCACACCCCGGTATGGTGGTAAACTAGTGGTTTGATCAGTATGCTTTTTAGTGGATGGGCACCTTAGTGGTGTCGTGGATTCGGTCGACCGAGATGAGCTTAGTGCTCAGGGATATATAGAGTAGGCGGTGTTTTCTCTCGCTGGGACGTAAGCCGCGGTGGTACTCTGGTCCTAAATGTGCGGATGTGCAGACGGTGTTTTCTCTTGTTGGGACGTAAGCCGTGGTGAATTGCATTACGCGATCGATCTTTCGAATCAGGAGCCACCATGATGGAAATCCAATTTCCAATACGTGTATTCGGTTTTATTTGTAGAGCCTAGTATGGCGACATAGTGGGATGGGGCACTTATGCCGTCTATGATTGATACTTATGATTTGAAGATATTTTATACAGTATGCACTTATAAAAGTATCAAATGATTTGTTCTAAATGTATCAAGCATTCTTGGCTATTATAAGGTAAAAACCCTATCCTCCGGCTTGCGTTGCATTGTGTGATGGGACCTGGGTCTTATAATAGCTTCATTTTTCTTTATTTAGCATTGCGCTGTTGTTTTATGCACTGGTGTTCTTGGGAGGAAACACGTTCCGTGTTATACGGTGTGGTCCCTTGATTTACCTAACTTTAAAAATATAGATTAATAACTGTTTTAGTTCTCACACCAGTCACATGACTAACCTGGAGTTTATTGTTTTAACCTAAACTCTGGGTGCCCCTATTTTCGACACGGGCAGCTAGTAGTTTTGGTTTTGCAGATTTATATTCACAGGATCCTGGTTTACAGCAGGAATGATATCCGGAAAGCTTTGTATCCGTATATCTCTTCTAGTTGTGTATTGTATTATTTTCCGCTGCGATGTATTTAAATGTAATTTAAATCTCTGATATTTTTGTGTAATATTCATTTATACTCTGTATATTCTTGTATTCTGGTGCATAGTTGTAATATACAATGAAATGTTCTTCTGTATGTGTTCTGTTGTGGCTTGTTCTCGAACTATCCGCGCTTTCCCCACCGGGGAAGTTACGGGTTTTCACAGTTTTCTATTATTGGTGGTTATGACATCAACTAGGCCGATAAGATCTTAAAAGAATTTAAGCCCAAAGAATGTCAACAACAAAAAACACTCTTTATTATGGAGTTTACCTTACTCAAAATTTCAAATATTTTGAATTTGATCTCAAGGGAGAAGAACGTGTTTCAATAAAGGTGTTTGACTCCACAAATATACAACTTATGCAATTCCACTCACCTCGAAAATAAACAAGCTTGAATGCAACAAGAATAAGAACCTATGGATATCGAAGAAGAAGAAGAAGAAGAAAATTCTTTAGAAAGTGTAGAGTTTCCACTCAACACTAGGACCATTTCGAAAGAAACACTTGTTCAAAATCAAGTAAAACTAGCCAAGTACCAAAAAATACTCAAAAAGACGCTTACTCATATGTCTAAATTCATTGGAAAAATAGGAAGAAAACTTGAAATATCATATTCCTCCTCATCTCCGTTCAAATCTAAGTTTACCTAGTTTATATTACCTTTCGTATTTGCTTTCAAACCTCGTATTTAGTGTCTCGTAATTAGTTGGATGTATTTGCTTTCAAGTTGAAACGAATGGTGTTTTATTTATGTTAAAACTATCTTTAAGTTACTATAAAAACATTAGGATTAAATAAATTAAAATAATATAATAATAATCAACTAAAAATTGAAAGTTTCCAAAAAAAATACAATGTATGTCGACATACATATATACCTATGTCAACATATAACTGACAGATTTTCAAATTTGTTCAAAATTTAAATTTTAAATAACTAACTCATGTCTATTCAAATCCAACGAATTCTAGACCATGTATAAACTTATTTATTCCAGAAAAAATTATTCTATAATCTCTTCTTCCTCTCTAATCAATTTTATCCAAAACTATCAAATTATGGCAAATCCAATACATAATTTGAGTGAGAATCTTGAAGAAACTTTGAATTATTTCAAGAACATTCTATCATAATATTACGAAATCAGCATCATCTCGAATTGAGTCAAATAAAGATGTTTGAATAACAAGAGAAGCACTTTGATGCCATCCGTTGGCTAATATCTTCTCTTTTCAGAGACGAAGACAACAATCTCGCTAACGCACCACAAACAAAAGAAGATGAAAATTTGGAGGTGATCAAGAAAGATCCGATCTTTGGAGAAGACAGATGGGTAAAAGTTCCAAAAGATGTTTGATTTAAAATTGTTGGTATGACTTGTTTGTTTGGTTTGCTCTGAATTTGTTTGAATTTGTATGTATATATATATATGGTTTGAAATATATGTAATTATTAACTATGATACTTGGATTGATTTATTTATACATTTATCATAATATAGGCATAAATTTAGGGGGAGTTATATATATTAGAACTTAAGTATGGGATCAAATAGTATAATCATAGGACATGTATAGAAAGAAATAGGATTTAGGGGGAGTATGTTTACAATTTCTTTTTGTTGATGACAAAGGTAGAGAAATTATAAAATAAGGAGTAGTTGGGCTTAGTTTAAGAGGAGGTGTGTAGAATTCATGATGACAGGGGGAGTACTAAAAGGATCAGAATCAATAGGTATGAACATGTATGAATATTTTATAAATCAAGGTTGTCATCGTCAAAAAGAGGGAGACTGTTGGGGAATGGAGTTTTGATGACAACAAACTTATTTCAATTATCACTGATTATAAAATATATACTAACATCTCTATCTAGAATACATATATACATATATACATACGTACATACACATATATGCAGGATTTGTATACAGAACTTAAACACTGAAGAATGTACAGTTTTAGAGTTTCAAGAGATTCAGAATTCAGAGTAGATTCAAGACTCATGATTAATCAAGTTATCAAGAGTTCAAGAAAAATATAATAACAGAGTCTGCTCTATATGTAAGACTTTGAATAGCACTCCAGGTTTAAATTCAAATTATGTTTTCAAAATTCAAATTCTATTTTCAAATTATTCTATCTTACTTATGATTTTAAACAATTTTAAAGTTTTAAATATATATATATATAAGTTTATATATATATAGTTTTATATTCTTATGATTTAATAGTCTTAAATCTAATAATTTTATAAATATGTTTATATAATATATATTTATGTTTTCATATGATTCTACACTTTAGAATATTCATTTACATCACCAAGTTTTAATTCAAGAATTTTTGAAATATTATATATGTTTAAACACTTGAAAAAAAAATTCAAAATTCAAAATTTTAACATGGTTATGTCGACATACATATAAGGCTATGTCGAATACAACTGTCAGAAATTCAATTTTCAAAGGAAACGTCTTTTCACTATTTGTAACATTCCAAAAGCGTTGAAACTTTTGAAATACTGTAAATTGGGGATGATTTCGAATTTTTTTCATCATTCTTCTTCTCCATCTTCACTCCTCTTCATCCCACCATTAATATTTCAGATTTTATTGATTTCTACACTTCTACTTTGCTGATTTCTATTCTAATTATATAAAACTTCTTCTTTTTTCATTCACTCTTTGAATTGAAGTGATATTGAAGAGTTATAACGTTGTTGTAATCATTTGAGAAGTGTTTGGGAAAGAGTGTGTTCCTTGTAGTTCTGAAATCAAGGAAATGGAGTGGTGGTAACCTTGTAGCCGTAAAATCAAGGTGTTTGGAGTGGTGTTAACCTTGTATCTATGAAATCAAGGGGATTATACTTGGATATTGATAATAATAAAACTCCGCGCAATGTAGCGTTGCATGGGACTGGACGTAGGAGTAATCTAAACCAATATAAAATCTGGTGTGTTCTATCCCTTTTCTGCATTTTATACTTATATGTTTCCATGTTGTGTTTGATTCTGTATCTGTGATCATCTCTTTTGTGTGTGATTCATATAGTAGATCATATAAGTTTTAGAATTTCATAAATTCTTTGAAAACACAATTCACCCCCCTCTAGTGTTTGTTTTTCCTTAAGATCCGCCTTCTGTATTCCCTAACAAAAGCAGGTAGAAATAAACCTTCGTCATAGCTGAAGGGGTGCATCCATGTTTATACAAGTTACAACATGCCTTCCAAAGTGATAGAAGACAACATCAATTTTTCAATAACATCACTGCCCTCTCAAAATAGTCGAAGGGGGTCATTTCCTAACACTTTAACAAAGAGGAAGCTCTCGATCAACCTAAAAGAAGACAACAGAGATGCAGATCCTGCAACATAACCGAGGGACCATGCATAAAAAGGATAACTCCCTTCGAAGGGGCAAAAGACAACAAAGAAAAACCTTTCAACAACTTTAAATCACCTTTGAAGGAGCCATCTTCCAAAAATTTAAACTAAGTAGAAGATCTCGTGTAATCAGGGAGGTGACGAGTTCGTCACTACCAAAGCCAGATTAAACCCTTTGATTGCATTGGAAGAGGATTTTTTAACATAAATACTTAAAGAACATCATTTCAATACCAGAAAAGCATAATAAATGTTAGATCACCCCCCCCCCCCCAGCCCGAAGCAATTAATTCTAGCAATCAACCCTTTTGATCAGTACACTTAGTAGCAGACCTCTCACTCAAAACCAACACTATCAAGATCGTCATGATAAAGGCAATCGAAGAGGCACTTCCACTAGATATAGTCAGAGATCCTCCATCGGACATTTCAAGCTTTCAAAAGGGATAGTGAAACACCCCACCTCCGTTAAGGTCACTCACAAAGGGAATGCCTTAACTTTGGTGGAGCATTTTAGGTAAAAGATGCAGATAAATTACAAGATAGACAAATAAAGCAGTAGAAAATAAAGTCATTTTATAAACAACTTAATTCAATCAAGCTTTTACAACAATTGTTTCAATCATACTTAAAAGTAATACATAGAAATTCTGTCTTAATTCAAAAACTTCCAAGTATAAAAGAAGCATAAAAATGAAAATGATATTCCCCAATAAAGCGTGAACCAGCCATAGCAGTGGAAGAGAGAGTCCAAAGCAATATATCAACTATCTTCGAGCTTGGAAAGAAAACTGAGCTAAGTGATAGCATTTCCTCCCTGTGAACCTAGGGGGGAAACGGAAGAAAAGAGGCGAAACAAAACTGGGTCAGACATGAGTCTGGTAAGTCCAGTGACTTTCAGCATATAAACAGGCAAAAGCATCATGACATAAATAAATTGAATATAAGACAATACCGTGATAACAGGATAAGAAGATAACATAGGATAAGCATAAGGTATGATAAGGCAAGATAAACTGAATGTGCTTCTACTCTTTCTCTGCTTCGCTACTACTTTGTTATTCTGATTT
The DNA here is from genome assembly GCA_030737875.1 of Allium sativum. Classification (NCBI taxonomy): domain Eukaryota; kingdom Viridiplantae; phylum Streptophyta; class Magnoliopsida; order Asparagales; family Amaryllidaceae; genus Allium; species Allium sativum. The sequence continues at coordinate 501,642,174 of CM060924.1, read as the reverse complement.
CTATATCTATCTCTGCACCACCAAACTAGTGTCCCAACTAGATATCTGTATAAAATGATAACGTGGTCCCAATCCCCGTAATTGTGGTAGCCTTTAGGTGTGCGTCTATCGTGAGGATTCCACCTCAATCTGCCAAATTTCCATGAACATGCTAGATGTACCCTTACTACCCTATTGATCGGCTCCCTACTTGTATTCATTTATCTTGTGTCTGTGTCAATCGACCCTCTCTTGGTGTAGGTACCCTGTGCTGGCCCCACCATAAGGTGTATCAGTCCTTATGATAGCAACCCAACACGATTCAAGATGCATAATGTATAACTACTGACGCACCCCCTGCCGCTGTTTTGACCGCTTATAATCAGCTCAGTAACCGTGCCCTGCCCTTCCTAGTTCAGGGTACTGTGATACATCTATGTGGGTTGCTGCTGAAATGGATCCCCGTTACTAGGGTTTCCTATTGGTTAAGTTTGTGGGCTTATATTTACTAATATTACCCACCAACCCGATATGTACTTAACCCACCCAATGTTCAAGCATGTTTATTTAACGGTTAAGTTTGTAGGCCTATATGTACTAATATTACCCACCTACACGAGATGTACTTAACCCTTCCATCGATTCAATCATGTTTATTAAACAGTTAAGTTTTGCGGGACTATATTTACTAATATTACCCACCAACCCAATACGTACTTAACCCTCCCGCACATTATGTCATATTGGTTAAGTGTTGTCCATTCATGTTAACTTAACCCACCCATTCATCGTGTCATGTTGGTTAAGTGCCTTATTTACTTAACCCCGTTCGTTCATCAAGTTATATTGGTTAAGTGTTTCCTTGTTACTTAACCCTATGTGTTTGTCTTGTTGTATTGGTTAAGTGTTTCTCATTACTTAACCGTACGTGTTCATCATGTTGTATTGGTTAAGTGCCATCAATCAATTCAAGTTAACTTAACCCACCCACTTGTCATATTACTTTGGTTAAGTGTTACCTTCTTATGTTAACTTAACCCTACGATAAATCAAGTTATATTGGTTAAGTGTTTCCCTCTTGTTTTTACTTAACCTTACCACAAATCAAGTTATATTGGTTAAGTGTTTCTTATTACTCAACCCTACCTATTCATCTTGTTATATTGGTTAAGTGTTTTTCATTAACTTAACCCTAGTCATTCATATTGGTTAAGTGTTCCTATGAACTTAACCCTAGTCATTCATATTGGTTAAGTGTTCCTACGAACTTAACCCTAGTCATTTATCTTGTTCATTAGCATTAATCGATTTACTAATGCACCAACCTCTCATATTAGATATGTGTTGTTGCGGTTACTGGAAGTGTCGGGCGGTTCTGGGCAGTTTTACACAACAACTCAATCTAACCTCGGGTTTTTCTTGGGCATGTGCACTGACTTCTAACATTATATAGGTGTTGTTGTGGTTACTAGATGTGCCGGCGGTTCCGGGCAGTTTTACACCACAACTCAATCTAACCTCGGGTTAGGCACATTCGTCTTTTCACTAATTTACATATTTATAGTTTATATGTAAATTATTCACAATTGTTGTCAATTTCAGATTATGCCATAAATGTCCAAGTCTAGATTTTATATGCTAATTATCCCAACCAGTCATGTTCCAATTCCCAAGTTATGCCCAACAAAGCTAATTCAAGTTATGGCCCCCAAATTCAATTTCCAGTTATTACTCAAAATAGGCTACACCTAATCTTCGCAAGTTTGTAATAATAGACATGCCCTAACATTACAATATTCATTATACTTGGCGTCCCAAATCAATAGTTAGGCCAAATATAGATTTAATGTTCAAATTTACATTTTATGCTCAAAACATGATTTATATGCCAATTTCATACTTTGTCGTTCATGCCAATTCTAGGTTCAATATGTAAAATTACATATTCCATAATTCATGTCAAATTACCCCCAAATTGCATCTTAACAGTTCTGCCATATTACATGTTCCAAATTATGCCAAATAATGTCAATTTCATGTTATACCCAATTTCCCCCGCATTCATAATGTACATATGTCGAGATTCAACTCAAGATTCATAATATAAGGGGAGAAGCAAGATGGAACATCATAAGGATAGGCATAGTCATATGATGATAGGAACTACTGGTCCAATAAACTTGATGTACAAAAAAGACAAGTTTTGCAAGGAATACATCGCAGGCATATAGATATGATAAGAACTATATCATGAACTTAAAAAGGATTACAATTCCGATATACAACAAGGATAGATATGATTGGACCAGTTTCATAGTCAAAAGTGATTCCCAAAGATATATATACTCAAGCACAGATTTCAATGAAAGGATAGCTTACATCAGGCATATTCTCATATCCATTTTACTACATGTCACAATTAGATTTAGGTGTTCAAATCTAAAAAGTAATTGACTTGCCAAACAAAGGAAAATCTTGTTTTCATGCCTAAGCCATACATCACTATACACCCTAATCTTCTTCTTTCAAATCATAAACTGTCATATATATATATATATATATATATATATATATCCCAATTTTAGATCTTAGACCACAACATGTACTATGCCTTATATTTATAGTTCAATTTACGCCCCAAATCCCAAGTCATATGTCTAATACTTTATGCTTCAAATCTCAAGTCATATGTCCAATACTTTATGCCTCAAATCTCAAGTTATATGTAAAATACTTTATGCTTCAAATCTCAAATCATATGTCCAATACTTTATGCCTCGAATCTCAAGTCATATGTCCAATGCTTTATGTTTTGAATGTGTTTTGTCCTCAAATCAGTTACAACTCAATTATGCCCTATTATACACAATTTAATACTTTTCACCAAATTTTAGCGCTGGTCATGTCCAAATCATAATTTATGCCCAATTTTATTTCCAACGTACGTTCAACTCTTATGAGATCTGGCTCAGGCTCGTAGTAGCCTGGCTATAAAACAAAAAGGGAAGAAGGAAAGAAGAGACAAAGAACAGACATAACATTATCAATGAGATAGATCCAAAGGATATAGAAAGAAAGGCATAATCTCAGATCCAAATTTATTACAATGTCAGAATCACAATTAACTTTTATTTCTGAAAGTAACGTGAACTTACAAATTACAGAAGGGTCTTGAATTCTGCGATCTGTATTCTGAAACTGAATAGCTCTCCCTTGAAGTAGACTATTTGTTCTTCTAATTTAGATTTGATTTGATTCTTAGAAATAGTTGTTGAAGTCGTTGAATTAGCCTTTGAATCTCTAATTGAATTCTAACTTGATTCTACGAAGGATTTAAGCAGCATAACCCTGTCTTTGATTTATTTTGATACGAATTAGGGTAGATTATAGGCGAAATGAAGTTGTGTGGAGAGAAAGTGAGGTTTGGGAGTGTTTAAATAGCTTAGGAGCAACGAATCTGGTCCAGACGGGCGTCTAAATGCAGAAAAACGAATCTGTCCATGGATCTGGAAAAGGGGGGAGGTCGACCCCCATGGTCAACCTGTTCTACCCAGGTCGACCCCCAGGTCGACCTGGGTCCTGGGCGGGAAATTTCCCGCCCAGCCTGGGTGTGTGATTTGAATTTCGAAATTTTAAATTTGAATTCGAGCTGGTTTTTATTTAAATCTCTGAAACTTCTGAAGGTCATAACTTTTTCATATGGGGTCCGATTTACGCAAACTCGGACTCTATATCAAGTAGAATTCCGAGACGAATGCAATGGCGTAACCCATTTCCCTTAATTCTTCTCTTAAAAATTAAGTATACTTTAATTTGTTACTTTAATGTTCACAAAAAATACGGGGTGTTACAGATGGGGAATCCCCTTAGATGAGTTAAAAGCTTATTCAAAGTTGTGTTTTGGGTCACCTGCAAGATTCTTCCATACAATCATGCCAATAGCTATTAAACAAGGGTTCGGAAGCCATTACGATCATAGTTCCACATTAGCTCTACAAAAGATATAACAACCTAAATTTTTTTGACCATTTAAATTGTTAAATTATATATAAATTTTTAATTTTCATTGTTCAAAATTTTATTTAAACCTATTTGATTATAATTGCAAGGACCGATTTTCAAATTTATAAATTATAATCTATTTGGATTATTAAAATGGAAGTTGAAATTTTATAATAATCTCAAAATTTTTAATTTGATTATAATTTAAATTGAACTTGGAATAGTAGTAATGAAATTGAAATTAAGAAGTTTGTTGTATATAACAATATGATTTTTATTTGATGATAATAAACTTATACATTATAATACAAATGTGTTTGTAACTGTACTATTCTATACTACATCACATACAAAAATAAATATTTGTATTTGAATGGAATACTATTGCACAAGAATTTAAATATTCGAACAATATTTTATTTAAATACGATAATCTATTTTAACATTTGAATAGTACAAACTTCTAACTTCACAATTGTACATTCCACTATCATATAACACATATGTACAAGTTCAGATTCACATTCGTTCCTCACTACAACACTCAGTTACATTTCACTCGGTTGTATATACATAAAAACTAATATATAGATTCTCGCCCGCACTCACTTGTCTTCGGTATACTTCATAATCAGTCCAGTCACTTGCATATCAGTCACGGAAACACAAAGTAAACTGGAACAAATATTGATTTACATTCCATCAAATATAAATTTATTTTAAATTTTATTTGCCTTGGTGTGTTTCTCATCACATTTCTTGACTTGGTCTGATTTGTATATACATCTAACAGTGTCTAGACTACTTGTGATATTCACAGTGATTTACTTTAAATATCATAAGGCAGAATGTATTTGTAGTGCTCACAGATCAGCCCCGACACATCAATATTGGTTTGCTGATCAAAACCAACATTTAAAATTTGCTGATTTCGAATAGCCACAGCTCACTTATTGTGGTTTGCTGATGTAAATAAATAATATAATTGCAGGTGCGCGATACATGTATACAAATACATGTATATGTATATACACATATATTATTTAAATTATGCAAGTGCATATGTTGAGCATATAAACTGCATGGACAAGCCTGAATAACAACTCAGCAGTGTGGAGCATGGAAGAAATGAAACAGCAATGGCATGTACACATGTACATAACAAGCAAAAGCCAAACTGGTCAAGGCAGCAAATCAAACACAAGTCAGCAAGCTCATGTAGCATGCTCATGGACTAAAACAGGTTCAACTCATATGTACACAATGCAGTATTGCACATGGGAACGACAGAATGATTCAAGTTCAGAGGTGCTTTACAAAACTGGACACATGTGCACAAGTTGGTCAAACACAAGTATGGCCGAAAATACATACCCAACAACAACTCTATCACATATGTAGAAGGCCAGTGAACATGCTTATGGAAAAGTACACATAATATAGCAATGCTCACATGTGTACAAGCTCATGTGAACAATCACTAAAACATGCAGAATAGTGGCAAACGTACAAGACCACACCAACCAAACCATTCAAGTCAGATTAGGTACAAAGGAACAACAACAGTACAAACCAAATTTCAACATCAAAGAATAAAAAATGGAATTCCAAATGCTATGAAACTCAATATCAAAACAAGGATGTTTCGAGTGAAGCTAATAATTTCAGGTCATAGGTCATGGCATATGATATGACCACACACTTCAGATGAGAAGGCCAGACAAGATGCAGTGCTACTGATCAGATCAGTAGTACTCCTGCATGTACCATGAACTAAAACATTTCAGCCCAAAGTATGACGCTGGCATACATATGTGAACCAAATGAAAGCAACATGATCAAGAGAATATGTGTGTGCACACTAGATCAAGCAGAAATTCAAGTTTGTAAGATAACACAATGAAAAATGTAGTCTAACATGACAAACAGTTCAAATACAAGTGTTTGAACCTGCTGAGACAACAATGTTCACATGCACAGACCAAATAAGGCAAATGCACAATTCCAAATCAATAAGCCAGAAAAGTGGCTAATGTACATAAGCAAAAACACAAGCCAGAGGACCAGCTAGGCACAAAATGGGTGCAGACATGCACAAGAAGAAGTATGAAGTGGCGCACAAGTACACAACATGACAGTGCAGGTTGCATGGATAAAATGTCAACAAAAATATCAAATGTGTGCATCAATTAATCAATGAAGAACACAAATGAATGGCATGCAAGTTTTTCAGAAAGTGAACAATAAATTTCAAATCTGGAATGTCATATTCTACAATAATGAATTCACAGTATTAAAAACTTTTTAATTAATTTAAAGAATATTTTTAGATAAGTACATCAATGCTTTTAGAAATCAGATTGCAATTCTGGGAAAATAGATCAATTCAAGTTTTCTGAATATGTGCTAAAGTTGGCAAGTAGAGTATGTTTTGGGAAATTCACATATTTGTAAAATCTCCTGAAATATCAAACACTGAAAATCACGAATGCATTCTTTTAGCCAAGAAAATGTGGCGAGCTTATTTCCAGGAATAGATTTAGCAAAAATCAAGTGTGGCATGAATGTAATTTGCTGGGATTATGTAATACTCCGTAATTTTAAATATTAAAATTAACAATTTGAAGAACACTTAATTTTTTTTAGGAGAAGAATTAAGGGGAATGGGTTACGCCATTGCGTTCGTCTCGAAATTCTACTTGGAATAGAGTCCAAGTTTTCGCAAATCGAACTTCGTATGAGGAAGTTATGGCCCTCAGAAGTTTTAGTAATTTTAATAAATTAAAAACAGTTCAGATAAAAATTCGAATTCGAACAAGAAAGCAGGCTGGGCGGGATTTTTCCCGCCCCAAGCCAGGTCGACCAGAGGGTCGACCTCCCCTATACAGGTCGACCTGGGGGCCGACCTAACCTCCCCTCCCCCCTTCCGGGGGCAGATCTGAACTATGACGATCCTGACTTGTTGCTGAGTCTTTTCTGACCTGTTGCTGAGTTCTAGGGCATAGGTAGCAATTCTGGATAACTCTATCTAGTTTGGACGGTTGTGATTGCTCCTATGATAATCTGACGGCTTATATTGATTTAAACTTCTATATAATCATGCATAGACTCAAGATCTAAACCTAAACTAAATTTATCTCTTGGCCTCCATGCTGCTGCTAGAATAGTTCTTATTAAAGCTTAGGAATTGCAAGTCAGAATTCTAATACAAATGACAAACAAATTATTCTCTTCTCGGATCCGTCTTTGTGAGTACAATTTCTTTCACAAAATAATTAATAAATTAATTATGATGAGTTATAATTTGGATTATGAGAACATGTCTGTTGAATCATGTGATGTTACTTAACTTTGTTATCGTCTGTTGGTGAACATATGACAGTTTTGTTAACTTATGTTGGTAGATCTATTTCATATGTCCAATCACATATGTTTAACCTGATTCATTTTATGACATCAGTTTATATGCAAATTTGGGATGTAAATCATATGCTAGTTTGTATGTGAATCTTATGCAAGTCTGTTTTTACATATGCTAGTTTGTATGTGAATCTTATGCAAGTCTGTATGCGAATTATACACAAGTTTATATGTGAATCAAGTATATACATATGCTAGTTTATATGTAAAACATGTGATATTAGTTTACATGTTTAAATTCATATGCAAGTTTGTAGGAATCCATATGCAAGTTTAGGTGAAAACTATATTCACATATGCAAGTTTAGGTGAAAACCATAATCACACTTATGCAAGTTAAACCCATATTCATATATGCAAGTTCACAATTTCATGTTTAGATCTATATTTAGATCCATGGTAGTTTATGAAAAATTTATGTTCTATATGTCCATTGCCTATGCAAGTTATTGGCTATGCAAACTTATGTTATAATTCTTATTCGCAAGTTAAATCTATTTTATGTGTTATTCAAGTTGTGATGTTTCTTTTCTTTTTATGAGTTAGACTATTTGCGAGTCTAACATATTTCATGTTAAAACGTACGAATAGAGTGGGGACAATTGGAAAATATTAATTATGCAAATTGTGAATTGGCATAAAATGGCTTTAAAGGCATATAATTAATTTGAGACACTAATTGGTATAATTTATATACCTGAAAAGTATGGACATAATTTAGGTGGCAATTATGGACATAGATTAATTTGGAAATTATTGACAATTTGAATAAGGATAATTAATTCATACTGGGGTGAAATAATTATGTGTAATAATAAACGCCTAAGGCACGAGGTTAGACTCGTTTGTGGTATAAGACTGCCCGGACCCGCTCGGCAAATCTAGCAACCACAAACGGTAGTCTAATGTGAGAGGTCGAAGGCATAAATTAAATGTGTAACAATTGTAGAGACACGAGGTTAGGCTCGTTTGCGGTATAAGACTGCCCGGACCCGCCCGACAAATCCAGCAACCGCAAACGGTAGTCTAATGTGGGAGGTCTTACAAGGTTATGGTTATAATGAATTAAGTAACACTTAACCAAGATAAACATGTGGTGGGACATGGGGGTTAAGTGGGTGACATGGGAGACAAGTGAAATACGATTAGAGACACTTAATCAAATTGAAACATGTAAGAAGACATGAATAAGAAGGGGTTAAGTAGGAAATCCTAGTGAGGATCAAGCATAGGTGGAAAGCTTGTGTCAAACATGGGGACCCTTTTCAAACCAGTAACCCATTAAGTATCTTTGTGAGCTCGAGTTAGATTGAGGACGGGACATGCTTACTCGGTTTGATTGTAAGAGGTCAAAATAGGTTAATGGTGGCAACGCAAGTCCAATGGGGTCATGTGTGTGTGTGGGCCCGGGCTGGTAGGTAAGACGTTGTTGCATCGTGTAGATATAAGCTGTGCATCTTTATTGTTATCGGGTTGCCACTTTGGGGAGTGATATACCCCACTATGGGACCAGCACGGGTATCTAAGAGTTAGGAAGCCGATCGCATGGGGTAATGGGTACAACTAGTGGAGATAGGGCAGGCGGCACCTATGAAGACAACTAGGGGTACACGAAACTACCATTATGATTATTATGTTCAGTAGGCGGGGTCAACTTTTAGGGTGACTAGTAATGGTGCAGTATAATAATTATCCTATAGTGTTGGAGGCGCAATTAATGTTATCTTATTCCTCTTGTTTGCTTTGTCATGCCCATTTGTTTCACAGTCATTCCTTGTTTTATCAGTTTATGCCTTATTCTAATTACTTTAATAATTATATTGTTAAAGTTATTGGACTCGTCGGACTTTATGTCTGACCCCCCTTTGTTTTCGCCTCTTTTCTTCCTCCCCCCCTTAGGTTCTCAGGGTGGGACTAGTGCTAGTGGAGCTTGATTGGATCTTCTCTCTCTTTTGGAAGTGCTTGGATTGCTGAAAATAAAGTTCATCTTATCTCTTTTATGACTACTTATGTTGGGGTTATGCTTTTTTACTTTATGTACTCAAAAAATAATTTGTCAAGATGGATATTTAAGTGTACTTGGTTTTATTGTAGGTTTTTGATGTTGTTGTAACCAAACTATTTCTCCACTGCAATAAAAGTTGTTTTAATTTTTCAAGTACCAATATATGTATTTGTCTTGTTATATTCTGTTCTATACACCAATAATACTCCATGAAAGTTAATGCATTCCCCTTGAGAGTGACAATAATCGACGTGGGGTGTTACAGATTATCAAAACAAAGATATTAATTTGAAGTTTCCAGAAATACGCAAGTACCAAAAAAATCAAATCATTTATTTCTAGGAAACAATCAAAGGTTGTGGCAACTCATCAAGCCATTTCGATGCTGTGGGAAATCATTTTTATCGAGCAAAAAGCACAAATCAAGGCCAAGTCATAGCAATGAAATCAGAGGTTGATTAGGATTTCTATACCCTATAAATGTACATGCATTTGTTATCGACAAATTATCGAAATGACAAGAAAATAAGACAGAAACAAATTTCAGAATACTCACAATTCAGAGAGAGTTTCGATTGCTAGGACAAATCATGGACAAGAGAGAAACACGAATCGAAAGCCATCAGAAGAATATTTTTATCAACATATTTGAAATCACGGTTTGGAGACAGAGTTGCAAAACCCTATATTATCAGTCGGTCACCATCAAAGGAAGAAGAGGTAGCCGTTCCTTTTTTAAGTGATAAAGAAATAAGGGGAGGTCGGCTATTTTGTTTTACATAAGGGAGGTTTAGTTGTTTTTTGGTTTTAAGTGTTTTTTATTAAATTTGTAATCTTTCAACCGTTTTCTAGTTTTCTGTAAACTATAGGATTTATAGTTAGGGTCTACGAGTTACGGGTTTGTAAGTTGGGGCAAATCTAATTTTGGGGATAAAGATCAGTGTAGGGTTTTGAGCGTAGGATTAGAACAGTTGTGAGCGGGTGTCACGAGTTTACAGGGATATTGTAAGCATAGAGATTGTTTTAATTCTGTTAGAACCTTTGGGAATGCAGCAGTAGGCAGGGGTTTGTCGAAGCTGGGTAAAATCTATGTCATTTATTTTCTGCATTTATTTTCCCTACTGCAATCTGTGTTGTGATAATTTTAATGTCTCGTAAAACTACAATAAACCCTTTTCACCCCCTTTAGGGTTAATCTAGATCCTACAAGTGGTATCAGAGCAGGTATTTTTTTTATTAACTCTAGAGTCATGGATTTTTCTAGTTGTCAAGTTAACGAGAGTCAGTCCCAGTATTATTCCAATTATTTTCAATGGAACAGACTTTTTTAATTGGAAATAAAAAATTGGATTCTATTTAAAATCTATTAATCTGAATTATATTGGAATATTATTGAAAATGTGGGTGATATGCTAGATAAAAGGAATAAAGTTATCAACGCTCGTGTTATGCATATTATTTATTCTTATCTCAGTAATGATCAGCTTAATCATATCTCCCACTGTTTAACTGCGCTAGATATTTGGAATACTCTCAAGGTGAAGTATGGACCAAAAAATGATAACTGCTCAAAACCCTGAAAAGTCAACTCAGATTCAGAGTTATGCTTAACAGGTTTTACAAATGATATTTCAGATGGATCAGTCGATGGAGACTCAACAGATGAAAAGAAAAGAGATCTTATATGAAGATTTAGTTTGTTTTTGTACTTGTTAATGATGTTTTTCATCAACAATGGAAAGGGGAACCGAAGTGGTTATATAGTTCCTACAAGCTTGAGTTAGTTCACTATATGATAGATATCAAGGTCTTATTTCCGAAGATTAGTTACTCTTCCTTCAAGAGGTGAGTATCACGATTACGAGACTTAAGGACCAATAGTTACCATGGGATAAGGGTTCCCTAAGCGCAATGCAAGTTAGAAAGCTAAACGGCTTGTAGAAGGGTATTTTGGGTGATTCAGCTTATGTAGGAAGCATTGTCGTATGCGACAATAAGAAAATTAACAACATAATTGGTAAGGAAACTCATGAAATTAGTCCCATGTATTGATTCTCTCTTTATTGATCATTGATTTGAGTACATTAATAATTACAAGTAAAATTCCAAATTGATTTACAAATTAGGGTTTTCCCACCTAAAAATGGATACATGATTTGAGAATGAGAAAAGGCCCCCAAAATGAGACCCATATGGTCTTATTTATAAACAAATTGGCTCCCTTTCTGTTTCGATCAGCAGAAGCCCATTTTGAGTGATTTCGGCTTCGGTAAGCCATTTCAGAGTTGGTGTCGGCTGCACTATTGGCTTTAGGCGCCGGTTCCCAAGTTTTGACCTCTCCTTGCTTGTGAAATTGATGTAGTGTCTTCGCAGTGTATCGATACCAATTAAATTAGTATTGATAGCTTCTCTTAGCTGCTTTCGGTGGTAGCTCTATACTCCGATAGCAAATCATAAGTTTTGGCTTACTTTATTATCTTCTGAATGTTGCTTTCGCACTTCTTACCTTTGTATCAGCTTTGCGACAGCCCGGTTTTAGGACTCCTTTTGGTGACTTGAATGTTGCTTCTTGGTATTAATATTAAGTGTATTGTTACCAATAGTCCTTTGCTCCGTCCTGCTTGGTTTTGTGCTTCTCCTTCCTAGTTCTGGGTTTCGGTATCGGATACATGCCTTTGGCTATTTCTCGTTGTGTGCTTCTATTGTCGAATTGTGTGTTTTCGGAGTAGATATTGGGTTGGTTGCTTCCGTTGTCGGGACCTCTTTATTGCTATCCTCCTTTGTATCGGTACCAAGCTCTGTTTCTTTTGTTGGTACCGATAGCATATGGATAGGATTTTTCCTTTCTTGCTTTAGGTTTCAGCTATTTCAATATTTGGTGTCTATGGCATGCTTATGAAGCATTCTTTTAGTGTCAGTTGTGCTTCGGTACCCCTTCACCTTCAACTGATTTCGGTGTCGAAATTCTGTATTAACATTTGCCCCCTAGTGAAGAGGTATTTTCGACTTTTCAGGTCAAGCTTTGGCTTCGTACTATACTTCGATTTCCCACTTTTTAATATTCCGATATTAATTTGGCACACTGAATTGTCCCTATTTATGCGACTGAGATTTAAGAAGTATTTTGGCATAAAGGCTCTTTCTTATTCCTTTTCACTTCTTTGCCTGCAATAAACAACGTTGAAATAAGATTACTGTTCCTCAAGATTTCTACGTGTCCTTTCAAAATTTCAAACTCGATTTTCTCTATAAGTATTTTGTTCGATCGAAATTAGAGTTCAAAAAATATTCTCCTAGCTTGGTTATGAAATCAATCGAGATTCTTAAATTTTAAAAATGAATTCAGATAATAGGAAAGGTTTAAGCAGTCATTAATGGCAGATAGTATAGGTTATTTATCCCTTCAACGCATTTTTGGGGTCTAGAATGTAAAACTGACATATATAAGGTTAAATTTTACTGTAAAGATAACGTTATACTTTTGTTACCGATGGATTCAAAATCAACCTACTATCGATTCCTTTTATTTTTGGCTTTTCCTGACATCGACTTCTATGTTCGTTTTGGTTTTGACCTAGTCGGTATAATGTCTCATCACAAAGATATCATAATCTCAACAAAAGCGCTTCTAAACTCATGACATACAAAGAATGTGAAGCTGCACCAAGATTAAAAGTTGTGCGAATCCATAGAGAGCAGGTTCTCGAAGAGAATGAGGAGTTAATGAATTTATTTTGGATGTTGACAGAGGAGAGGGACATTTTGGTAGATTTCCGATATAAGGTTTATACCCGATTTCCAATAACAGATTTTTCTTGCTTAGAAGAGCACAGTGGTTGTAACATCCTGAAATTTTAGTAACTTAATAATTAATCAATTAAATTATTTTAATATATTGGGTAGATAATTTTAAATAATTTGAATTTAAATAATTTTGATTATTAAATTAATATAGAAAATGGGATAATATATTCAACTTTCGAAACTGTCGAAAATAGGTAAATTGGTAATATTGTGTGAATTAGATAATTTAATAGATTTAATTCAGTACAGAATTGAAATATTATAACGAGTTTATTATTTAAACGACGTTCGAATGTAAAAATTATAATATAATTATAATCAAGCTCGTGACGTCGCGGTAGTTAATAATATTACGTTTTGAACTTTAAATGAATATACAGGGTTCAATATAAGTCGGATTTCCTCGAAACAAGAAACGTTCGAATCTAATGAGCTATTTTTTTTCTAGTGGAAGCTAAAAATCGAGATTTCCTGTGACACCCCATGTCCGTTAATGTCACTCTTTATCAGAATGCATTAAGTTTCGTGAAGCGTTACAGGTAAACAGAAATAGAAACATGACAAAACAGATATAAAATAGCAGCGGAATTTAAAACTTTATTGAATAGAAAACATCGTGGTCCAAAACATGGTTACGTCATAAGTCTGAAATACAGAAAATATAAAACTTTTGCCTTATACAAAAATCATCATCAAAGTACAATGATACATAAAAGAGCATAATCCCCGAAATACGACCATAGTAGAGAAGATGTGAAATCAAGTAGTACATCTAAGCAGCTCTAAGCAGCATGAAAGAAGAATCTCGATCATGTTTGAGTATTCCAACCCTGAGAACCTAGGGGGAATGAAAGAGAAAGAAGGGAAACAAAATGGGTCAGACATAAAGTCTGGCGAGTCCAGTTACTTTTAGCATATAAATAAGTAAAAGCATCATGATTGGCATATAAGTTGGAGAGAGATAACAGTGTCATACGGTAGGGATAACAAGGTAAACATGATAAACTGAACAGAACAAGCATTGCGCTTCTCTAATACTTTCCTCTACATCATTTCTAGTATAACAAGAGCAAGATGATCCCCAACAAGTACAAGATGGTAGACTTAGGCATACTTCTAGTGATAGGTTTTACAACATACAATAACAAGTAGCCCAACTGAACTTACCAGTGTTACCCCTAAGGTAATAACGGGCTCCTAAATAAGCGAGACTAGATGTACCCTAATTGCTACCCAATTGATTGGCTCCCTAACTCCGTAGATACCCTGTGCCGACCCCACGGTAGAATGTATCACTTTCTAAAGTGGCAACCCTTTGTTTACAGGATATGCACAACCATATCTATTGATGCCATAACGCCTTATCTTCCCGAGCAGGCGGACTCATGCACGCACATGACCCCGATGGAACACGCCGTCAGACACCTTTTCCAAAGTGACCTCTTATAATCAGTTCAGTAAGTGTGCCCCGACTCCAACCTAGTACGGAGTACCCGTTTGATACCTATATGGGTTACTGACTGAAACGAATCCCACACACCAGATGATACAAGCTTCCCCTAGGCTTGCATCCCCACTACTAGGATTTCAACAGACTATGCTTACCCGTTTAACAAGATTGCATAACCCCACAGGTTAAGTTTGTGGGACTATATATAAATATTACGCACCGCCCCAAGATTTACTTAACCCTCCCACTGATTCAGCAGGTTTACTTAACCCCTACTCAAGTGAACATGTTCATGTAATCCCTATGGATTCAAACTAGTTAAGTATTATAAGTTCATTACCATTTATTAATTTATGGTTATAATGTGCTAGACCTCCCACACTAAGCTTACCACTTGTGGATGCTGGATATGCTAGTCAGGTCCGGGCATACTTCTTCCACAATTCGGACTTAACCTCGTGTCTTAGCACGTTATTTGTTTTTGCACCTAGACCCCTCACATTAGATTTACCGCTTGTGGACGCTGGATAGCGAGCGGTTCCGGGCAGACTTCTACCACAAGTGTAATCTAACCTCGTGTCTAAGCACCGTTATAGTTTCTAATTACGGTAAATCTAGGCGTTTTCATTATTGACCAATTATCATGTTCACTGTTCCCCAGTTCCCCATCCGATCTACAATACAAGTCATACCCAAATTTAGATCAAGGTCTAGATTATGCCCCCAAATCCCAAGTTTTGACTCAAGGTACAAATTACGCCTAAAATTCCCAGTCATGTTTTACAATATGAATTATGCCCCAAATTAACCATTCCCAATCGTTCCTAATTTCGCACGTTCGTGTATTTCAGCGATAGGCCTAGGCTCGAAGGTAGCCTGGCCATAAAAACAAAAAGGGAAGGAGGGAAGAAGGGAACAAGAACAGGAATAGTTAATAAAAACAGCATAAGATGACATAATTAGGAAAACAAGCATAATAGGCATAAGGTGACATGATTAGGAAAATTAGTATGATAGGCATAAGGTGACATGATTAGGCAAACTAACATAATAGGGATACCATGAATAGACATATGAGATCTAAATAGTAAGTTAAATACACAAGTAATGGTAGATCTGATATGATTCAAATAGTCACAGGCTTAGATCCAACTCATAGACATGTCAAGATAACTTTAAAGTGTTTACATCTAAAAATAACATAGGCTCATTGTGATTGGATATTAAAGAATAGAGAATTAATCGCAGATGTTGTAGCACGTATCTCTAAATATGAATAACTTGCCTGTTGAAGAAGAAGTAGGCTGGATCAAACTATGTTAGAGCAGCACCTCGTTGGCGCCATTGAATTAGATGAGTAAAAGAATGGAAATAGGTTCCTATTTATAGCCTAGGGTATACGAATCTGGTCAGAAAACAAGTCCACATACGCAGAACTGAATCTGCCTTGGATCTGGGGGGGTCGACATGGGGGTCGACAACCCTGTTGTGGTTTCGACCCATGGGTCGACACCTCTAGGATGTGGTCGACCCCTAATGGTCCGAACTCCCGCACTAACACGTGTCTTCTGATTCGAATTATTTTGAATGCTTTGAGTTGTTTTTATATATATATTTCTTTGTGCATATACAAACTTCAAACCTTAATATCTTCTTCATACGATGCCCGTTTTATGCAAACTTGAGGTCTGTCTTAAGCAGAATTCCGAGATGAACACAATGGCGTAGTCCATTTAACTTAATTCTCAATATTAAATTTAGTATTTTTAATTTATCATTATATTGTCTTTTATAAATTACGGGGTGTTGCATTCTCCCCCACTTAAAGGATTTCGTCCTCGAAATCTCCAAGTTAAGAAGAATGTATACCCTAACATCCATCATCCATCTACTCATCCACCAATCACAGGCATCCACTGTCCTTAAAAGATTTCTAATGCTTATATGAACATATGCAAAGGTGTGTGTGTATATGTCCCTATACTAATGCGAAAGATCAGGCGGTCTACTGATTCAGTTGACCTCCTTAATGCAATTTATGTTAGTGCCATGAATCCAACATGTATGCAAATAATCCTATTGTAACATGTAAGTTCTATATGTGTGCACAATCATTCATCCAAATGCAACATCCATATAATGATACACCCACGTTCATCCATAAAGAGAAGAAAAATTCACACGTATCCATATGCAGTATGAGAGTGATTGAGCTGATCTAGTGCCTAATGTGTGTGTATATGCATCCATGAGCAGCCACTAGCAACCATTTGCATCCACTTGCATCCTCAAACATAACATGTCTCAAACACATGTTTACACCCATGGGATTCCTGCCTAAAGGTCGAAGATTCGATCGATACGATATACTTAAATGACAGAAACAAGCATGAATAAAAGCTTTGGAAAAAGAAGTTAAGAACATACCCTTGAAAAGAAAAGGTACAAAGTGTGAATCTTGTCTTTAGTGTCTCAATTTGCATCCTCTTGGTTATCTCCCCACTGAACTTTCATCAACTTGACCTCTCGGTTTCATAGATTCTTAACTTTTGATCCAAGAATTCGGGTAGGAACTCGTCTAATTGTCGCCTCCCGTTCTACCTCTATTTCCTCAAGCATACTTGGCTCAACTACTTCTGCAGTATCAAGCAAGCACTCACGTAAATGAGAAACATGGAAAGCATCATGAACGTCGGATAGCCTTTTTGGTAGCCTTACTCTATACGCCACTTGGCCAATCCTTTCTATTATGGGAAATGGCCCTACAAATCTTGGTGCCAATTCACCTACAGATCTAAAGCAAACCACATTCCTCAAAGGTGATACCTTGATGAAAACCGTATCTCCCACCTTAAACTCAATGTCAGTCCTTCTCCTGTCTGCGTAGGACTTCTTCCTGTTCTGAGCTATCTTCATGTGCCTTGTAATAAGATCAAACTTTTCTGAAGTTTCTCTAACCATATCTGGTCCAAGTAGAAGTCTTTCTATAGACTCCCACCAATAAGTCGGTAATCTACAGGGTCGTGCGTACAATGCTTCGAAGTG
The DNA here is from genome assembly GCA_030737875.1 of Allium sativum. Taxonomy (NCBI): domain Eukaryota; kingdom Viridiplantae; phylum Streptophyta; class Magnoliopsida; order Asparagales; family Amaryllidaceae; genus Allium; species Allium sativum. Next base: position 501,624,469 of record CM060924.1, on the reverse strand, counting down.
TGTCATGCCAATACTAGCCTAGTAACTGTTGTTGTAAGCGAACTCTACCAAAGGAAGATCTCCTCCCAAGTCCCTCCGAAGTGTAGGATACACGGTCTCAAAAGATCCTTAAGAACTCTGTTTACCCTCTCCGTCTGTCCATCGGTTTGAGGGTGATAAGCGATGCTCAAACACAACCGTGTACCTAATCTTTCCTGCAAGCTCTTCCAAAATTCACTGGTGAAAATGGGGTCACGATCATTCACAATACTGGAAGGTACTCCATTCAGACGGACTATCTTACGAAGATAAACTGCCGCCAACCATGCTGCTATTCTCTTACTCTTAACAGGAATGAAATGAGCACCCTTAGTAAGCCTGTCCACTATAGCTCAAATACTAGTGTTACCTTTCCTCGATCTAGGAAAACCATCAACAAAATCCATCAAGACGCTCTCCTGCTTCCACTACTGGACCTTTAGAGGATGAAGTAAACCACTGGGCTTCTTTTGCTCAGCTTGAACTTGATTGCAAATCAAACATCGAGAAACGAACTCTGCTACATCTTTCTTCATCCCAGCCCAAAAGAAAACCTTCTTCATATCTCTATACATCTTATCACCACCTGGATGTATAGTCATCTTTGAATGGTGGGATTCCTCAAGGACTGTCTTTAACAGCCTCCCAACTCGGGGAACACAAAGCCTTCCATCTCGTCGCCATCACCCTCTATCGTCCATGGAATATCACCTGAGGTGACTAAAAGTTTCCCCTCTACTGAGCCTATCCAAGACGTCTAAAATCTGTGGTCCTCTTGCTGTGAAGTCCCTATCTGATCCAAAAGAGTAGGCCACACGTCTAGTGATGACAATAAAACTAGGTGTAAACTCGGTGGAGAGTCTAAAATCAAAAGTCGATATGAACTCCAAGCTTTTCCTCTCCACAAACAAAGGACTAAACGTCATCCTCTTCCTACTCAATGCGCCTGCCACCACATTACCCTTGCCAGGCGTTTAAGCAATCTCAAAGTCATAGGACGTTAGGAACTCCATCCATCTTTGTTGTCTTAAATTAAGATCCTTCTGTGAGAACAAGTACTTGAGAGATTTATGATCAGTGTACAACATGAACTTCTACCCAAGTAAATAATAGCGCCAAGTCTTAAGCGCGAATACTATGGTAGCTAACTCTAAGTCATGGGTAGGGTAGTTCTTCTCATGAACTCTTAGCTATCTACCTCCATATCATACTACCCTTCCTTATTGCATCAGAACCGCACCAAGCCATGTACCACATGCATCAGTGTATACGGTGAACACTTTATTCCCATCGGGAAAGTTCAAGACTGGGGTTGTCATCAGAGCCCTCTTCAATCGCTGAAAAGCATCGTCACAATCTATATCCTAAGAAAATGTCAGATTTTTTTTTCGTCGGTCTAGTGAGTGGGGCTGATATCTTTGCGAATTCCTTAATGAACTTCCTATAATAACCCGCTAATCCAAGAAAACTTCTCACCTCTGTTGCATTCATTGGGATCTTCCAATCTTAAACTGCAACTACCTTTGTGAGATCTACTGCTATCTCATCTTTACAGACCACATGCCCTAGAAATCTCACTTATTTTCTCCAAAAATGGCATTTGAAGAATTTTGCCTTAAGCTGGTGCGCACGGAGAGTTTTCAAAACCTCCCTTAAATGTCGGGCATGCTCTTCGAGAAAATCAAGATGTCATCAACGAAGACCACAACGAACTTATTCAGAAACTCCAAAACACCCTACTCATCAAATCAATAAAATAGGTTGGTGCATTCGTCAACCCAAAAGGCATAACGAGCCACTCGAAGAAACAATCTGGATTTCTAAAAGCGGTCTTGTCTATACTGTCCTTGGCCACCCTCAACTGATGAAACCTTGTAGACAAGTCTAACTGAGAGGAAACAGATGCACCAACAAGCTGGTCAAACAGATCATTTATCCTCGGAAATGGGTGCCTATTCTTCTTGGTGAGTTTATTCAACTCTCTATAGTCCACACATTAGCAAAGCGAACCATCTGCCTTAGTTTCGAATACTACTAGAGCACCCCACTCAGATATGCTTCGCCTAATAAACCCTTTCTCAAGTAGCTCCCCTACTTGCTTGCTAAGCTCCCTCCTTTCCCTTGGAGCCATATGGCGCACAGGCAATGCAACTGGCTTTGCATTGTCCACCAAGTATATACGAAAATCCATCTCGCCTCGGAGGTAATCCCCGAACCTCCTCAAAAACATAAGGGTACTCACAGACTACTGGTACAGATCGTAAATCATCGATAGATGCATCAAGCGACTCTTGGAAACTAAGCATGACAGTCCCCTTAGGGTCATAAGAAATCTCGAGGGTCCTCTCATGGCTAGTTAAAAGTCTAACGACCTTCCTCTCACAATCTAGAATAGCACCATACATGGCTAGCCAATCCGTCCCTAGAATCAAACCATAGCCCGTGAAACCAAGCATATATGCATCACATTCAAACTCGACGCCCAACACAAATATTCTCAAACCCAGATAAATTATAGACAGATGAGTCGTACCCCTAATGGGGTTTGAGACAACAACGGGATCCCAAACCATACTAGTACTACGGTGTAGAGACCTAACCGTAGAATCAGATATAAAGAATGCGATGCGCCCGAATCAAAAAGATTTTTTACAGGATGATTGGAAAGAGAAATCAAACCTTCAACAAAAACTTTCCTACCTCTATCCGGCGTACCGGCCACGAGAGCATGCACCTGCCCTACCGAAGATCCTGCCCTTTGACCTTGTCTTGGCTTCTCCGGGAACTCCCTAGAAAAGTGACCGGCCTCTCCACAAGTGAAACAAGCATTCTTCTTTCTTTTGTAGTCCTTAATCAAGTGACCCTCGCATCCACAATTATGACACTTCCTCTTATCTCTAGCCTTGCCGTCCTTTCTGCCCTTCTTTTGTTGTTGTTGTTGTTTTCCTTTCTTGGACCACACTTTCTTATTTTGTGTTTCCTCAACCCTAGCTTCTTTCTTTTCACCTTTATATTCTTCATGCATCAATGCCATATCAACGAGTTTCTCAAAAGTTACTCCCATTGGAATATGAGACATAGCCAACCCATAGAGGGGTTCATTCAGTCCTCGAGCAAACCTCAAAGCCTTTTTGTGCGGGATATTCACTAGCTCCAAAACAAACCTCACCAATTGATTGAATTTATTAACATATTCTTTCATAGGCATGTTTCCTTGCTTAAGCACCAAAAACCTTTCCATTTGCATGCTTTGCTCGACTTGTGAAAGAAACGTCATTTCGAATCTCTGTCGGAAATCATCCCAAGTTTCCACTAGACTCCCTGCTGCATCACTTCCCACCAGAATGAAGCCTCACCTTTCAGCTGCCAAACAGCCAACTGAATCTTCCTACGAACGTCAACTTCAAAAATTCCAAACAAATCCTTGGTATCTTTAAGCCAATTCCTTACTTCTATAAAAGTATCAGTTCCTCAGAATGGCTTTCTACCCATAGCACAAAAGTCTTTGCATATCTTAAAGAAATTATCAACATGCGGAGGAGGAGGAGGAACAACAGGTGCAGTTGGGGGAGGAACGTCTGCTTGACCTCCGGAAGGCGTCGTGGCCTCAAGATACCAAAGGAAGCATCCCAGTATCGTAACGCCCTTAGGAATATTAGGTTCCCCAGACATGCTGAAAAGAAAAGGAAAAAGGGATTCAAACAGATAATCAAAAGATAATACATATGGCTTTGGGGAATATGTTTTTAAAAACAGATTGTCTTTTGAAAATGCTTTCTTTTAAAACCTTTTTAAAAACGGTTATCAAAATATTTTATCCGATCTGGTAACCTTCAGCTCTGATACAAAATGTGTCACCCCACGTCCATTAATGTCACTTTTAGTCAGAATGCATTAAGTTTCGTGAAGCGTTATAGGTAAACAAAAGCAGAAACATTACAAGACAAATATAAAATAAGAGCCAAATTTAAAACTTTATTGAATAGAAAACATTGTGGCCCAAACCATGGTTACATCATAAGTCTAAAATACTGAAAACTTAAAACTTCTGCCTTGTACAAAAATCATCATCAGAGTACAATGATACATAAAAGAGCATAATCCCCAAAATATAGCAATAGTAGAGAAGATATGAAATCAAGTAGTACATCTAAGTAGCTCCAAGTAGAATGAAAGAAGAATCCTGATCAAGCTTGAGTATTCCCACCCTAAGAACCTGGAGGGGGGAACGTAAGAGAAAGAAAGGGAAACAGAATGGGTCAGACATAAAGTCTGGCGAGTCCAGTTACTTTTAGCATATAAATAAGTAAAAGAATCATGACAGGCATATAAGTTGGAGAGAGATACCAGTGTCATATGGCAGGTACAACAAGGTAAACATGATAAACTGAACAGAACATGCATTGCGCTTCTCTAATACTTTACTCTGCACCATCACTAGTATAACAAGATGATCCCCAACAAGTACAAGATGGTAAACTTAGGTGTACTTCCAGTGAGAGGTTTTACCCCATACAATAACAGGCAGTCTAACTAAACTTACCGGTGTTAAACCTAAGGATAATAACGAGCTCCTAAACAAGCGAGACTAGATGTACCCTAATCGCTACCCTAATCGATCGGCTCCCTAACTCCGTTGATACCCTGTGCTAGCCCTACAGTAGAATGTATCACCTCCTAAAGTGGCAACCCTTCGTTTATAGGATGGCACAACGATATCCACTGATGCCACAGTGTCTTATCTTCCCGAGCAGGTAGACTCATGCACGCACAAGACCCCGATGGAACGCACCGTCAGGCACCTTTCCACAAGTGACCTCTTACAATCAACTTAGTAAGTGAGCACCGACTATGACGTAGTTCGGGGTACTCGTTTGATACATATATTGGTTACTAATTGAAACAGATCCCACACACCAGATGATACAAGCTTCCTCCTAGGCTTGCATCCCCACTACTAGGATTTCAACAGATTATGCTTACCAGTTTAACAAGATTGCATAATCCAATAGGTTAAATTTGTGGGCCTATATATAAATATTACCCACCGCCCCAAGATTTACATAAGCCTCCCACTAATTCAGCAAGTTTACTTAGCCCCTACTCTAGTGAACATGTTCATGTAATCCTATGGATTCAAACAGGTTAAGTATTACAAGTTCACTACCATTTATTCATTTATGGTTATAATGCGCTAGACCTCCCACAGTAAGCCTACTACTTGTGGATGCTAGATATGTTGGTCAGGTCAGGGCAGACTTCTTCTACAATTCGAACTTAACCTCATGTCTTAGCACATTACGTGTTTATGAACTTAGACCTCTCACATTAGATTTACCACTTGTGGACGCTGGATATGTCGGGCGGTTCCGGGCATACTTCTACCACAAGTGTAATCTAACCTCATGTCTAAGCGCCGTTACAAGTTTTAATTACCATAAATCCTGGCATTTTCATTATTAACCAATTATCATGTTCATTATGCCCCAATTCCCCATCTGATATACGATGCAAGTTATGTCCAAATTTAGATCAAGATCTAGATTATGCCTCTAAATCCCAAGTTTTGGCTCAAGGTACAAATTACGTCCAAAATCCCAATCATATTTTACAATATGAATTATGCCCCCAAATTAACCATTCTCAGTTGTTCCCAATTTCGCGCGTTCGTGTATTTCAGCGATGGGTCTAGGCTCAAAGGTAGCCTAGCCATAAAAACAAAAAGGGAAGGAGGGAGAGAAGAGAACAAGAATAGGAATAGTAAATAAAAACGACATAAGATGACATAATTAGGCAAACTAGCATGATAGGCATAAGGTGACATGATTAGGCAAACTAAAAGAATATGGATGTCACGAATAGACATACGAGATCTAAACAGTAAGTTAGATACACAAGTAATGGTAGATCTGGTATGATTCAAATAGTCACAGGCTTAGATCGAATTCATAGACACGTCAAGATAACATTTAGGTGCTTACATCTAAAAATAACATAGACTCACTATTATTGGATATTAAAGAACAGAGAATTAATGCAGATGTTGTAGCATGGATCTCTGAATATGAATAACTTGCTTGTTGAAGAAGAAGTAGGCTAGATCAAACTGTGTTGGAGCAGCACCTCGTTGTCGCCATTGAATTAAATGAATAAAACAATGGATATAGGGTCCTACTCATAGCCTAGGGTCAACGAATCTGGTCAGAAAACAAGTCCACATATGTAGAACTGAATCTGCCTCGGATCTGGGGGGTGTTAACATGGGGTGTCGACATGGGGTGTCGATACCCCTATTGTGGTGTCGACCCATGGGTCGACATCCCTAGGGTGGGGTCGACCCCTAACAGTCCAATCTCCCTCCCTAGCCCGCGTCTTCTGATTTCGAATTATATTGAGTTGTTTTGTATATATATAATTCTGTTTTGCGTATATAAACCTTAATATATTCTTCATACGATGTCCGTTTTACGCAAACTTGGGATCTACGTTAAGCAGAATTCCGTGACGAACGCAATGGCGCAGTCCATTTTACCTAATTATCAATATTAAATTAAGTATTCTTAATTTATCATTATAGTGTCTTTTATAAATTATGGGGTGTTACATTTCTTTTTGTAGATTGTAAGTTATCTCAAAATCAAATTTTCCGAAAGTCGTTATGGAATCGTTTATAAACCATAACGATTTATTAAATATAACAGTATTTATCTCGAATTTAGATAAGATTTTTAAGTTGTATTGTTAAAATAATTTATAGAATTTTTCCATAATTTTTAATTTGGAAAACAAACAACTTTTCATCCAACATATTTGGCATCCTAAATCAGCAATTTTGGACATTCACAAAATAAGCTAACTTACCTATTTTATTTTTGTTTTGCGATCGTGGCACATTGCTCTTCACAACAGTATTTTTATTTTTGTCCGTAGCGACTCGTATGTGATAGTGTTTGCATGTTACTTCATGTGTAAGTACCATATATATTAAATAAAAGAAAATAAAATAAATATAATACATACGTATATATATTTTGTATTCCTCGTACTCCATCCTATCATCCAAAAATAGCTACTATATTTCACACATACAACTTATATTAAGCGGATTGAGATGGGAAAACACAAACCATGAAATACTACTAAAAACATGGCCACCTACCTAGGCTTAAGCTTCTTCAATTATAAATAACGCATGAAGGGTTCATTTTTTCTGGCTTCATGAATTATCCACAACGTGAGTAAACCCAAAAAATATAATCATCAAATTGGCATATAAAATCCGTGTCTTCACTAAAATTACTGAAACGAGGATCATTGAGTTTTTTTCGAGTACTTCATTTTCATATTATTCTCGTGGGTTGCGATTTGCATTTTCCCAAGTTTCAAAAAATTGCAGTGGGCTAAGGTTGACATTCGACGCCGATATGGTGGGTTACCGGCCAAATGGAGGGTGGCAGAACGTTGACAAGGAGGAGGTGCACCTATGGCGTAACAGGTCGGATTTTGCCCGAACTTAATCGATCGCAAAATCGACTAAGACCGTTCAAAACCCGAGTACGTTAACTCTGGGAATAGAACAACATCAGAACAATAACAATAGACTTTTATAAACATTACAATAATGTTACATCATAGTACAGAATATATCAAAGTACATTTAATAAAATTACAGTGGAAGATAAATTACAATAAATTAAATATAATAAACAGCGGAAGACTTCTATGCTCCGGACACAGCTTTAGGCTTCGATCCAGAATCCTGCTCAAGAGATAAATATCTGCAAAAAGTTACTCGACTGCCCGTATGGAAAAGAGGGCACCCGAGTTTGGAAAGTGAAACAAACTACGAGTCAGTCATGGGACTGGTATGAGAAATCTAACTTAACTAATCTAATAACAAGGCTAATCACAGGACCACGCCGCTAACGCGGAACGAGTTTACTCCATTGGATTGCCAGTGCATAATTAAAAGTAAATCGTTAAACAACACAATGCTTTTTAGAAAAATGGAATCATCATAAGACCCAAGTCCCATCACATAATGCAACGCAAACCAGAGTATAGAGTCTTACCTTATGATGATTAAACATGCTTGGTACAAAAAAAGGGTTTGATATTATTGCTAGTGTATATAAGTTTCAAAAACAGTTCAATCATAATATATCAATCATATACGGCTTAGCACCCCATCCTATTATGTCGCCATACTAGTTCTACAATCAAAACTGCATGGTGTCGTATTGGAAGTTGGGTTTCCATCATGAGTGAAGGCTAGGAACGATCTCCTTACCGATTCGAGACACTCTAGCTAATGTTTAAGGATTCCCCGTAGAGAACACTTGGATCCTGCAGTGTCGGTCCACACTTGCGGTTTGTGGATTGGCAATTCCTGAACACACGTTTCCCGGTCCTATAGGACCTAACATCCGAGGCACCTCATTCCATCATCCACATAAGTAAAATGTCGGATCGTGTAAAACCCAAACACCACTTCTAGCTAGAAAGAAACGTGCTGCTCTCCCTGCGTTCCCTTGCTCCGTTTTAGACTCAACCGGGTTGTGAGGCTCATGAAGCTACGTTATACACAAAGCTATGCCTAAACAGGCCATGCTTTGATCATCAACCACAAGACCTGCTTTTCAATAAAAGCCTTGATCATTTGCATCTTGGCGTGCCACATTGACAATTCACGCCATGCGATCGACAACCATCAATATATAAGAGGGTGTTAAGCAAGAGAATAAATTCTCCGCCACCAAACAATTATATATTAATTAGAAATCAATTTAATTTACATGGAATGAAATTCAATGTCTAACACACATCCATTTACAAGTCCGTTCTGGGTCTAAACGAAACCGGAGGCACCTTATTCCTCGCATATCCGAACAAATCAACAAGTAGTCTGGACGACCACCATTATAGCCCCTTCAAGGTAGCTACTCCAATCATGGGCGCCAGTGGTAACTCATCCATTCGACGTGAAGATCACTGGTCTTGTACCGTCTTCAACTCTTCTTAACACCCCGTAATTTTATAACATTAAAATTCACAAATTAAAGTATACTTAATTTTTAGAAAAGAATTAAGTGAAATGGGTTGCGCAGAGAAATATATATATTGATATACATATATATATATAAATTAAATAAATAAATATGCGAAAAAGTTCAAAACAGCGAATTGGGAGGGGGAATAACCGAACCGGCCCATTTTTGAGGTCGACCCGAGCCCTGCTGGGTCGACTAGGGGTTAATCCAGGGTATTTGGCTGTCAACCCGTGAGCCGATTCGCTCAAATGCAGATTTTGCATTTGATTGGTTCTCATGGTTCAAGGTTAATCTAATGGTCCTAAATAACTTCCTACACCTATAAATACATCCTAATGCTAACCTTAAACCTAATTAAAATAGAATAGTTACCGTCATACCTTCGCCATGGAAATCAATGGAGCCGTCGCCAACTAAGAAAGAAGAAAAGCAAATTCAATTCTAATTCTCTCAACCCTAAAGCAAAGAAAATCTCTCTCTTTTCTTCTCTAAATTGTGAGTATGATGATCTTAACAAGATTATTATCATTTTAATTAGGTTGAGTTATGAATGGATTATGAGTAGATGATGTGAATTATCATATATGTTGTTGTAAACCCCTTTTTCTATCATGTATATTGTAAATCCAATGTTATGTGATGATGATATCTTATATGTTGTAAATCATGCTATGATGATGTTATGTATGTTGAAAGTTTCTATGCTAAGTTGTGATGAATCATACATGTTAAAAAGGCCATGATGTTACCATCTATGCTAGTTAGTTCATATTAATTAAATCATCATGTTTGGGTTATGTTGATCTATATGACAAGTCACATATGCAAGTTAGATTGATTAGAAAAGTTATGAACATATGCCAAGACATTTATTATGACATCTAGAATTATGCTATGACATATGTGATATCCTATGCTAGTTCACATCATCATTATGTTGCCTAAAAACCCCATATGCAAGTTTATGTATAGATTTGGGCTATTATCATATCATATAAATTGAGACATTTAACAAGTTGACACATTTTTATCCTTAACATGTGTAGTTTATGCAAGTTTCACCCCTATTATGATTAGATTTATTTTAATTGTCTATATGTTGTGATAATTTATCTTTGTGCTAGGTGTTAGACTATACAAGTCTAGCCTATATTATGTGTTGAATAAGCGAACGTATAAACGTGGGGTAGGGGTAATATTAAGGATTTAATATTAAAAAGTTGGAGTGCAATTGATATGATTTTGCATGCCATAAGTGGATGGCCATAATTGAGTCAATTATGGACATCATTAAAAGTTGACTTAATTAATAATTTGAATAGGGAATTATTAAAACTGGGTAAAAGATTTTAAGTGTTAATCAATGCTTAGGACACGAGGTTGGACTCGTTTGTGACGTAAACCTGCCCGGACCCGCCTGGCAAATCCAGTGGTCACAAATGTCAGCCCAATGTGAGAGGTCCTAGGCCTAAACTAAAGCATAACGGTTGTAAAGACACGAGGTTAGACTCTTTTATGGTGTAAGACTGCCCAGACCCACCCGGCAAATCCAGCTGCCATAAATGCCAGTCTAATGTGAGAGGTCTTTATGAGGTTATGGCCTGAATGAATTAAGAAATACTTAACCAGATAAACATGTAAAGTGGGACATGGGGGTTAAGTAGGTGCCTTGGGTGGCATGAGGAATCTAGTGGGTGCCCTTAGTGGCATGTGAAATACGATTAGTAAGACTTAACCAAACACACATGTAAATGAACATGACTAAGAGGGTTAAGTGGGATATACTAGTGACAAGCTTAGGTGGGTAGCTTGTGGGGGCCCATTTCGACTAGTATCCCAAACGTATCTTTGTGGGCTCGACCCAAGTCGAGGACGGGACACGCATGCTGGGTTTGACTGTAAGAGGCCAAAACGGGGAGCGGTGGCAACACAAGTCCAACGGGTTTCATATGCGTGTGTGGACCCGGGCTAGTAGGTAAGACGTTGCATCGTGTAGGTATAAGCCGTGCATTCTCAAGTTGTATCGGGTTGCCACTTTGGGGGAGTGATACACCCCACTGTGGGGCCAGCACGGGTATCTACGAGTAGGGAGCCGATCGAAAGTGGGTAGTGGGGTACACCTAGTGGAGATAGGGGCAGACGGCACCTATGTAGTCAGCTAGGGGTACGTAAGGCTATTTATAAAGTTTCTGTGTGAAGCAAGTGGGATCAAACAATAGGGTGACTGGTGTGGTGCAGTGTAGTAATGTGCGGTGCAGTGTAGTAATCATTCGTTAGTAATTAGGTGTGCCTTTACCGTTATCTTTACCGTTATCTTAAACGCTATCTTTATCTTCCTAAGAGTTCATAGACATTTACTTGTCTTCCAGCTTATGCCTTAGTCTAGTTATTTTGATAATAGTATTGTTAGAATTATCATACTTGCCAGACTTTATGTCTGACCCCCTCTATTTCTATCCTTTTTCCCCCTCCAGGTCCTCAGGTTGGGCCCAGCTCTAGTGGAGTTTGATTGAATTGCTTCATCTCTCTTTGGAAAGCTTGGACCGTTGAAGTAAAGTCCAGCTTGTTATCTTTTTAATGGCTATTTATGTAATGGGATTATGTATTTTGTTTTTATGAAGATGGATATTCTACTTGGTTATGATCTATGGTTTTATGGTGTAACAAACATGTTTAATTTCCGCTGCAATAAAATGAAGTTTTAGATCTCCAAGTACTATTTATTATCTGTCTTGTTGTAATTTTTCTGTTCTATATTCACTTATAACCTCCATGGAAGTTAATGCATTCCCTTTGTGAGTGACATTAATGGACGTGGGGTGTTACACGTGGTATCAGAGCTTAAGGTTACCAGAACAGATAAAAATACTTTAGAAAAATAGTTATTTTTGGAAGAAATGTTTTCAAAAACATGTTTTAATGAGAAATTTAAAGAGGAAAGTTTTTATGAAAAACATAATCCCCAAATAGCCACATATCTTTATCTTTCGAATTCTCCATTTTGAATCTTTCCTTTTTCGTTTCAGCATGGCTGAAGATCTTAATCTACCCGACGGTGTAACGATACCAGGATGGTATAGGAGGCTATTGGAGGTTAGGGCCGCTGCAGGTCCAGCCAATGTTCCTCCACCACCAGTTGCACCCGTTCCTCCTCCTCCTCCTCCTCGTGTAGATACTTTTGCAAAGACGTGCAAGGAATTCAAGGCTATGGGTGGAAAACCATTTCAAGGGTCAGAAACGTTTGTGGAAGCTAGAGATTGGCTTAAGGAGGTGGAAGAATTGCTAGAAATCTTTGAAGTAGAAGAAGGGAAAAGAGTTTGTTTAGCAGCTTGGTTGATGAAAGGAGAGGCCTCGTTTTGGTGGGAGGTCACTAATGGGGAGTGTCCTGTTGACTCTTGGGCGGATTTCAGACGTAGGTTCGAGGCGAAGTTTCTCTCAAGGGCGGAAGAAAAACTATATATGGAAAGGTTCTTGACATTGAAGCAAGGAAGCTCATCAGTGAAAGAATATGTCAATAAATTTAATCAGCTAGCAAGGTTTGGCTTGGACTTAGTGAATACGCCGGAGAAGAAGGCGCTGAGGTTCGTGAATGGCTTGAATGAACCATTGCAAGGGTTGGCTATGACCCACATCCCTATGGGGGCCACCTTTGAGAAGTTAGTAGAAATGGCGCTTATGCATGAGGAGAAAAGCGCTAAAGCTGATAAGGCACCCGAGAAGAAGGGGGATCAGAAGAAACCACAACAGCAAAACAAGAAGGGTGGTAAAGACAATAACGGCAAGGGAAAGAAGAAATGTTTTAACTGTGGGACACTAGGCCATCTCAGCAAGGATTGCCGAAAGAAAAAGAAGACAGGTTGTTTTCATTGTGGCGATGTGGGACATTTAGTGAAGGACTGCCCAAAGAAGGGGCAGAGGGCAGGAGCTACCTCGGGAGGACAGGTGCAGGCTCTTATGGCACCAGGGCAGGCAAGGGGACAAGTTCAGGCTCTCGCGGTCCCAACGCTGCAAGAACGAGGTAGAACCATTTCTGTTGAAAGCTTAGTTTTTCTGTTTGATCATCCTGTCCGTACCTTATTCGATTCGGGCGCATCACATTCGTTTATCTCTACATCATTAGTTGAATCACTGCACTTAAACACCAGTTTAGTAGAGGATCCCTTAGTTGTTTCGAATCCAATAGGGGGCTCAGCTTATTTGTCCATGATGTGTTTGGATTTGAAAATTTCCATACTTAGCGTTGAATTTAGATGTGATGATTATGTGTTGGGCTTTTTGGGCTATGGGCTAATTTAAGGAATGGATTGGTTATCCAGAAATAGGGCCGTTCTGGATTGTGAAAGGAGAGTAGTTAGGCTCGTGACTCGCCTTGGCAACACTCTCGAAATCTTCTGTAATCCCATAAATTCGGTTATGCTAAGTTATCTAGAATCGCTTGACGCGTCTGAGGAAAATCTATGATCTGCTAGAGTGGTCCGATAATATTAGGATGTGTTTGAGGAGGTGAAGGGCTTGCCTCCGAAGCGGGAGATAGATTTTCGAATATATCTTGTGGATAATGCAAAACCAGTATCTTTGCCAGTACGCCACATGGCTCCACGTGAAAGGAGGGAACTCGGTAAGCAAGTGAAGGAGTTGCTTGAGAAGGGGTTCATAAGACGAAGTATATCGGAGTGGGGTGCTCCAGTAGTATTTGCCACGAAGGCGGATGGGTCCCTTAGACTGTGTGTGGACTATAGAGAACTTAATAAACTTACTAAGAAGAACAGACACCCACTGCCGAGGACTGACGATCTCTTCGATCAGTTAGTTGGCGCCTCAATGTATTCGCAGTTGGACTTAGCCACTGGGTTCCATCAGTTGAGAGTGGCTGAGGATAGCATAGACAAGACTGCCTTTAGGACTCCGGACGGTTTCTATGAATGGCTAGTGATGCCCTTCGGTTTGATAAACGCCCCCGCATACTTTGTTGATTTGATGAGTAGGGTGTTTAGGGAGTACCTTAACAAATTTGTGGTAGTCTTTGTAGATGACATCTTGATCTTTTCTAAGGATGAAGAAGAGCATGCCCTACATCTTAGGGAAGTGTAAGCTTAAAGCTAAGTTTTCTAAGTGTCACTTTTGGAGGAAGGAAGTACGGTTCTTAGGACACGTGGTTTCCAAAGAAGGGATAGCTGTAGATCCCGCGAAGGTGGTGACCATCCAAGATTGGAAGGTTCCCAAAAATGCTACTGAAGTGAGAAGTTTCTTGGGGTTGGCTGGCTACTATAGGAAGTTTATCAAAGACTTCGCAAAGATATCAGCTCCATTGACACGCTTGACGAAGGAGAACCTAGTTTTCACATGGGACGTAGATTGTGATGATGCATTCCAACGTTTGAAGAGTGCTTTGACTTCAGCCCCAGTCTTAGTATTGCCAGATGGGAGTAAGCCGTTTACCGTTTATACTGACGCTTGTGGGACAGGACTAGGCGCAGTCTTAATGCAAGAGGGCAGGGTATTAGCCTATGGTGGAAGGCAGTTGAGAGCGCATGAGAAGAATTACCCCACACATGACCTAGAGTTGGCCGCTATTGTTTTCGCGCTTAAGTCTTTGCGTCATTATCTTCTTGGTGAGAAATTCGAATTATTCACTGACCACAAGTCTTTAAAATACCTATTCTCTCAAAAGGACTTGAACTTAAGGCAGCAAAGGTGGATGGAGTTCTTAGCGTCCTACGACTTCGAAATAGCCTATACCCCTGGCAAGGGTAATGTGGTGGCAGACGCCTTAAGTAGAAAAAGATTATCCTTAAGTCCTTTGTTTGTTGAGCGGCGAAGTTTAGAATTCATTTCGATGTTTGACTTTAGACCTTCCGTTGACTTCGTACCCGGTTTGCTAGCATCCTTGGAGGTCAGACCTACGCTTTTGGGACGGATTGGCGAGGCACAGCGAGACGACCCACAGTTAGTTGAGTTAGTAGAAAAGCTCAAAGGAGGGGAGTCATCAAGCTATCTCCGTAGGTATACCCTAGATGATAAGGGTTGGTTACGTAGGGACGGTAGACTTTGTGTACCAAAAGACGATGACCTAAGGAAGACTATTCTTGACGAAGCACATCGTTCGAAGATGACCATTCATCCCGGCGGGGACAAGATGTACAAAGACATGAAGAGAGTTTACTTTTGGGCCGGCATGAAGAAAGACGTGGCCGAGTATGTCGCTAGATGCTTGGTGTGCCAACAAGTAAAAGCGGAGCAAAAGAAACCCGGTGGGTTGCTTCACCCATTGGAGGTTCCACTATGGAAGTGGGAAAGTGTCTCGATGGATTTTGTGGATGGGTTACCGCGATCAAGGAAGGGTAATACGGGAATTTGGGTTATAATAGATAGACTTACTAAAAGCGCCCATTTCATTCCCATAAAGAGTAAGAGGACTGCTCCATGGCTAGCCTCCGTATACGTTCGAGAAATAGTTCGTTTGCACGGTGTTCCTTCTAGCATAGTGAGCGACCGCGATCCTATTTTCACTAGCGAATTTTGGAGAAGCTTACAAGAGGCGGTAGGGACTCAGTTATGTTTGAGCACTGCATATCATCCTCAGACGGAAATCCAGACCGAGAGGGTGAATCGCATTCTAGAGGATCTTTTGAGGCTATGTATCCTAGACTTTGGGGGTACATGGGAAGAGCATCTTCCACTGGTGGAGTTCGCATATAATAACAGCTTTCAGTCTAGCATTGGTATGGCACCATTCGAAGCTCTTTATGGACGGTCGTGTCGTTCGCCTACATGTTGGGTGGAATCTACCGATAAGATCTTACTTGGGCCCGATATGATTAGGGAGACTTCGGAGAAGATCGACTTGATTCGGAGGAGGATGAAAGCAGCGCAAGATAGGCAGAAATCATATGCGGATAAGAGAAGGACGGATCTTGAATTTGAGGTTGGGGACATGGTCTTTGTCAAAGTGTCTCCATTACGAAACGTTGTTCGCTTTGGGTCCGTTGGGAAATTAGCACCAAAGTTCGTAGGACCGTTTCCTATTAAGAAGAAGATTGGGCAAATGGCGTATAGAGTGGAGTTGTCCGAGAGACTTAGTGGTGTACACGACGTATTCCATGTGTCACATTTGAGGAAGTGCTTGCACGAGACCGCGGAAGTGGTAGAGCCGAGCTTGCTTAGAGAGGTGGAGATAGAGCGTGATGCGACAATTCGACGAGCTCCTACGCGCATTCTTGGGTCGGAGATCAAGAGGTTGAGGAATCGAGAGGTCAGACTAGTCAAAGTGCAATGGGGAGATAATGAGAGCAAAGCTACCTGGGAGACAGAAGAGAAGAAGCGTTCACGATACCCTTTTCTTTTTGAGG
The DNA here is from genome assembly GCA_030737875.1 of Allium sativum. Classification (NCBI taxonomy): domain Eukaryota; kingdom Viridiplantae; phylum Streptophyta; class Magnoliopsida; order Asparagales; family Amaryllidaceae; genus Allium; species Allium sativum. The sequence continues at coordinate 501,608,052 of CM060924.1, read as the reverse complement.
GTATGTCCTTTAATTTCTCCTTTATCGCTTAGCTTGTACTTATCTTATCTTTAGTATATCCTCTCACTAGTATCTTTGACCTTTAGTTAGGATAATCCTATGGTTGAAACATGTGTTTGAGACATGTTATGTATGGTGGATGCAAAGTGGATGCAAGTGTTTGCTAGTGGTTGCTCGTGGATGCATATACACACACTATTAGGCACCAGATCGGATCAGTCACTTCATATTGCATATTGTATATATATGGATGTATTTAGTAAAATGGATGTATAATGGTTGTGTTATCATATAGTTGCTGCATTCGGGTGGATGGTTGTGCACGCATATAGAATTAATATGTATCATTAGGAATCTTTTGCATACATACTGGATGCATGGCACTATCATGAATTGCACTAAGGAGGTCGACTGAATCAGTAGACCGCCTAATTTTGCATTAGATATGGACATATACACACACTGTGCATATAAACATTAAAGCATTAGAAGTCTTTTAAGGACAATGGATGCTGGTGTTTGATGGTTGAGTAGATGGACGATTAGATGGTAGGATATACATTCTTCTTGACTTGGAGATTTCGGGGACGAAATCCTTTAAGGAGGGGAGAATGTAACACCCCGTAATTTTATAACATTAAAATTCACAAATTAAAGTATACTTAATTTTTAGAAAAGAATTAAGTGAAATGGGTTGCGCAGAGAAATATATATATATTGATATATATATATATATATATAAATTAAAAATTAAATAAATAAATATGCGAAAAAGTTCAAAACAGCGAATTGGGAGGGAGAATAACCGAACCGGCCCATTTTTGAGGTCGACCCAAGCCCCGCTGGGTCGACTAGGGGTTAATCCAGGGTGTTTGGCTGTCAACCCGTAGGCCGATTCGCTCAAATGCAGATTTTGCATTTGATTGGTTATCATGGCTCAAGGTTAGTCTAATGGTCCTAAATAACTTCCTAAACCTAATTAAAATAGAATAGTTACCGTCATACCATCGCCATGGAAATCAATGGAGCCGCCGCCAACTAAGAAAGAAGAAAAGCAAATTCAATTCTAATTCTCTCAACCCTAAAGCAAAGCAAAACTCTCTCTTTTCTTCTTTAAATTGTGAGTATGATGATCTTAACAAGATTATTATCATTTTAATTAGGTTGAGTTATGAATGGATTATGAGTAGATGATGTGAATTATCATATATGTTGTTGTAAACCCCTTTTTCTATCATGTATATTGTAAATCCAATGTTATGTGATGATGATATCTTATATGTTGTAAATCATGCTATGATGATGTTATGTATGTTGAAAGTTTCTATGCTAAGTTGTGATGAATCATACATGTTAAAAAGGCCATGATGTTACCATCTATGCTAGTTAGTTCATATTAATTAAATCATCATGTTTGGGTTATGTTGATCTATATGACAAGTCACATATGCAAGTTAGATTGATTAGAAAAGTTATGAACATATGCCAAGACATCTATTATGACATCTAGAATTATGCTATGACATATGTGATATCCTATGCTAGTTCACACCATCATTATGTTGCCTAAAAACCCCATATGCAAGTTTATGTATAGATTTGGGCTATGATCATATCATATAAATTGAGACATTTAACAAGTTGACACCTTTTGATCCTTAACAAGTGTAGTTTATGCAAGTTTCACCCCTAATATGATTAGATTTATTTTAATTGTCTATATGTTGTGATAATTTATCTTTGTGCTAGGTGTTAGACTATACAAGTCTAGCCTATATTATGCGTTGAATAAGCGAACGTATAAACGTGGGGTAGGGGTAATATTAAGGATTTAATATTAAAAAGTTGGGGTGCAATTGATATGATTTTGCATGCCATAAGTGGATGGCCATAATTGAGTCAATTATGGACATCATTAAAAGTTGACTTAATTAATAATTTGAATAGGGAATTATTAAAACTGGGTAAAAGATTTTAAGTGTTAATCAATGCTTAGGACACGAGGTTGGACTCGTTTGTGACGTAAACCTGCCCGGACCCGCCCGGCAAATCCAGTGGTCACAAATGTCAGCCCAATGTGAGAGGTCCTAGGCCTAAACTAAAGCATAACGGTTGTAAAGACACGAGGTTAGACTCTTTTATGGTGTAAGACTGCCCGGACCCGCCCGGCAAATCCAGCTGCCATAAATGCCAGTCTAATGTGAGAGGTCTTTATGAGGTTATGGCCTGAATGAATTAAGAAATACTTAACCAGATAAACATGTAAAGTGGGACATGGGGGTTAAGTAGGTGCCTTGGGCGGCATGAGGAATCTAGTGGGTGCCTTTAGTGGCATGTGAAATACGATTAGTAAGACTTAACCAAACACACATGTAAATGAACATGACTAAGAGGGTTAAGTGGGATATACTAGTGACAAGCTTAGGTGGGTAGCTTGTGGGGGCCCATTACGACCAGTATCCCAAACGTATCTTTGTGGGCTCGACCCAAGTCGAGGACGAGACACGCATGCTGAGTTTGACTGTAAGAGGCCAAACCGGGGAGTGGTGGCAACGCAAGTCCAACGGGTTTCATATGCGTGTGTGGACCCGGGCTGGTAGGTAAGACGTTGTTGCATCGTGTAGGTGTAAGCCGTGCATTCTCAAGTTGTATCGGGTTGCCACTTTAGGAGAGTGATACACCCCACTGTGGGGCCAACACGGGTATCTACCAGTAGGGAGCCGATCGAAAGTGGGTAGTGGGGTACACCTAGTGGAGATAGGGGCAGACGGCACCTATGTAGTCAGCTAGGGGTACGTACGGCTATTTATAAAGTTTCTGTGTGAAGCAAGTGGGATCAAACAATAGGGTGACTGGTGTAGTGCAGTGTAGTAATCATTCGTTAGTAACTAGGTGTGTCTTTACCGTTATCTTTAACGTTATCTTAAACGCTATCTTTATCTTCCTAACAGTTCATAGACATTTACTTGTCTTCCAGCTTATGCCTTAGTCTAGTTATTTTGATAATAGTATTGTTAGAATTATCATACTCGCCAGACTTTATGTCTGACCCCCTCTATTTCTATCCTTTTTTCCCCCTCCAGGTCCTCAGGTTGGGCCCAGCTCTAGTGGAGTTTGATTGAATTGCTTCATCTCTCTTTGTAAAGCTTGGACCGTTGAAGTAAAGTCCAGCTTGTTATCTTTTTAATGGCTATTTATGTAATGGGATTATGTATTTTGTTTTTATGAAGATGATATTCTACTTGGTTATGATCTATGGTTTTATGATGTAACAAACATGTTTAATTTCCGCTGCAATAAAATGAAGTTTTAGATCTCCAAGTACTATTTATTATCTGTCTTGTTGTAATTTTTCTGTTCTATATTCACTTATAACCTCCATGGAAGTTAATGCATTCCCTTTGTGAGTGACATTAATGGACGTGGGGTGTTACATCTTCGACTTAGATCGACGTGTAATCATTTAAAATGAGATTGAACTCGGACTTTTCAAATGATCCTCGTATATATATAATTTAAAATCATTTCATATCGTTATTTGTATTAAATAACGATCTATCGCTATTTTTATTTATATAAAAGTAGCCCAAATTAATTTAACGACGCTTCGGGTCAATGGGCGACCCTGGCGCTGTTTTCAACCAAATTTGTTTTACATATTTCTCTAAATCTAACCGTTGGAATTTAACACAATTCATATCGTTGGAAAGATCTTTCCAAGGCGAACCTAACGGTTTCAGTTTTGGGAAAATATGACAGTCGGGTATTTCGATATAATCGTTTAAAGGCATGATTCCAAAATGCGAACCACGCTCAATTCATTTACTTTTAATTATATATATATATATAATTCCTTCTTCCATTTCATAATTGTGATTATTATTACAAGTAAAGAACACTTGGTTTCATAACATTTTGATATATAACATAACACACAATAATGTTTATTTTATTTTAATTCACATACACATCCTAAACATAACAATGTATATTTTTATTTTACCCCTCAATTCACATAAAAATGTATTTTTCGTGTATCATTCCAATTTAACAAAATTGAAGATTTTTGTGTCATTACAATTTTCTAACAAAAATGCAAAATATTTTGGTGTCAACCTCAATTCTACAGAAATGAATATATTTTTGTTTGTTTAATTTCAATGTAACAAAAATAATAACTTTGTTATTCTTTCAACGCAAAACAAAAATAATAATTTTGTTATTCTTTCAATGCCAAGCAAAAATAATAATTTTGTTTATATCTTTCAATGCAAAACTAAAAGGATAATTTTGTGTCAATCTTTTCTTTACAAGAAAAATGATAATCTTGTGTTTTAATCTTTTCACATGAAAATGTAAATTTCATATCTTTAATTCTTTTTAATGAAATCAAATTCATTAAAATGTAAATTTCCATTGTTATAACTTTCATTGAAAACCTGTTTACATAAAAATGTAAATTCCATATCTTTAATCTTTTTAATGAAAATCCAATTACATAAAAATGTAATTTTCTTCTTAAGTCTTTTAATGAAAATCTGTTTACATAAAAATGTAAATTTCACTAACTTTAAATCTAATTACATGAATATGTAATTTTCTTCCTTAAATACTATTTACGTGAAAATGTCAATTAATCCTTTAATCTTAATTACATGAAAATGTAGTTTTTCTCCTTAAATCTTAATACATTATAATGTAAATTTTCTTCTCAATCTTAATACATTAAAATGTAAATTTTCTTTTTAATCTAATTACATTAATAATGTAACTTTTCTTTTTAATCTAATTACAATACAAATGTAACTTTTCTTCTTAATCTAATTGCATTAAAAATGTAACTTTTCTTCTTAATCTAATTACATTAAAAATGTAACTTTTATTTTATATCTAATTACATTAAAAATGTAACTTTTCTTTTATAACAAACATGACGGTGAAAATATTCATTTTCTAACTTACACAACATGACGGTGAAATTATACTTTCCTAATTAAAACAACATGACGGTAAAATTATACTTTCCTAATTAAAATAACATGACGGTAAAATTATACTTTCCTAATTAACACAACATGACGGTGAAAAATGTCATTTCTAATCAAAACATAACGGTGTAAGATGTTCATTACTAATCTTTCAATGAATATCAACATAATAATGTCACTTTTCATTTATAACAAAAACCAATACTAATTTATGTCTTTTCTTTTTTTTCCAATTTAAACAAAATCAATGTAAAAATGTATTTTCATTTTTAACCAAATCAATGTAAAAATGTTACTTTTCATCCTTAACAAAAATCATGTATATTTTCATTCTTTTCATTCTTAACGACAAAATGTCCCTTTTTCATTCTAAAAAAAAGGTAAAATCTTTTATTTGTAAATAACGGTGGAATCTTTTTTTGAAGAACAAAAGTAAATTCTTTTCATTTGCAAACAAAGGTTAATTATTTTCATTCCCAAACAAAAGTTAATATCTTTTCATTCACAAACAAAAGTTAAAATCTTTCATCATGTTTACAAACAAAGTTTGATCTTTTTATTAAGTTTACAGACAAAGTTTCAATCTTTTAATTATATTTACAAACAAAGTTTCAATCTTTTTATTTTTAAACAAACAAAAATGAAAACTCTTTATTTTAAACAAAAAAATTGAAAACTTTTTATTTTTAAACAAACAAAAATGAAAACTCTTTATTTTAAACAAAAAAAAATGAAAACTTTTTATTTTTAAACAAACAAAAAGTAATCTTTATATTATTAAAAAAAAGGCGAAATCTTTATATTTAACAAAACAAAAGTGAAATCTTTTTTTTTCTTTTTACAAAACATAGCGGTGATATCTTTCATTTTAATTAGCAAACAAGGTTACAACTTTTTAAATTAACAAACAAAATTTCAACTTTTTATTTTATTATTGACATTGATTCAAAAAAAACAAAAAAAAAACAGATCTATCACTAAGATTCAAACAACGGAGAATTCTGGTTATACGAGACTAGATCTATTACATACAAACAATACAATCAGTCACCAACCGCAAACAATAACAATTAACTACAACAATCACAGATTCGATTATACAAACATGTATACATAAGCAATTCAAAAAACAAGGAATAAAATTAATTTTCAAAAATAGAAATCTCACATCGTTATTGAATTCTGCGCTGTTCAGATCCAAAATTTGTCAAAAATTCAACTTCCCCGGAATCAGGTCTAGTCAGTTTCATTGCGAAGATCTCGGTCTCACGATCGTGGCGCACCTGAAATCGTTTCGTTTCGAATTCGTATGAGCAAGATATGGATTAAACAAGATTGGAAAATTTTGAATTAAAATAATTAGTCAACCTAAGTTTGAAAAAGTCAACCCTTCTCTCCATCTTTCCCCCAACGTTGCCAAGGCCGTTCCTTTTGTTATTTTTGAACCCATTACCTTCTAATCTAGGTTTGCATTTAACTCGAGATTTATAAGGCTTGAAGACGATCGGGATGTGGCATATCGAAGAGCTAGGGGAGGGGTTGGTGCGCCTTGCGAGGTGGAGGCTGCGGTGGGACCATGGTGGTGCGGTGGGGGCTGTTTGGCCACGGGTAGGGGGTGTTTTTCCTCGAAATTCAAGCACTTTTGGTTGATCATAATCGTATGGATGGAAAGCTTATCAAAATCCCTACAAAATTGGCTAAAGAACTGAAGGATTTAATTGAGTGGATTGAGAGATATTGAGGAGGAAAGTTTGGAGCTCACTTGGTCATTGAGGAAGAAGATGGTGGCTGGTAAAATTTGATTAGGGTTAGGGATTTTCTAATTAGCCTATTATTTATAACATTAAATTAACTAATTTCCCAATTAAGGCCCGATTAGCAACTTTGTCAGATTTCAGCCCAACAACTGTCGTTCTTAACTATTTACCCCCGTTCCGGACTCATCTGGCTATGTCCCGTAGGCCTGAACGACTGTTTTGACCCGGTTTTCTTTAATTTAAAATATTAATTTTTATTTTTAATTCAACCGTACGAATAAATTCACTGGGGCCACAAATTAACTCCAAAAATTCCAGAAAAATATTTTTAGTTATGTTTTGACGCTGCGGACATAGGAAAATTAATTTCGTTCAATTCTGAGCCTATTTGAAAAATGGCATTTTTCAAGGGCTATATATTTAATATTAAAAATACACTTTTAAACAAATAATTTCCGTAACTCGAAATATATAAGTGTTTATACTTTTTAAATGCAGAAACATCATTCTGGACTCAATGGATGTGGTTTCGGGTCCAAATTCCTTTGTATGTGAAAAGTAGCCTTTTGGTCCATATATATTATATATATAAATTCTACAGCGACCTTTCTAAATTTTAACTTTTACATAACTTACAAATTATAAACTGAAATCTAAATTTCTTAAATTCATTATAAAGATATCGTCAATATGGTTCTAGCGTTTCTTGTTTCGTCCAATTTTGACTTATAATGAATTTTATGTATTTTTCCAAAGTTGAAAATCGAATTTCGAAATTACCGCGCCATTTCAGGCTCGGAATAGAATTAATATAAATTTTAAGTTTTACATCAAATAAAATAAATTTTTTAATCATTATTATTAAAAATAAATTATTTTAAATAGCCAAAACTCATTAAATAACTCAAAATAAATTCTAAACTGGCCCTAAAATTCAGGGTTGTTACAGTCTCCCCCACTTAAAAATTTTCGTCCTCGAAAAAGGAACGAAGCTAAAAGTTGATTAATTAACTAACTAATTTATATTTTTTTATAATCATTGGTTTAAATGATTTTATAGTTGAACTAATAATTACACTACACAATCATCAATCAATTTGTTGATTAGCTTTTTAAATATATATAACTTTTGTATATTCAAAAATCATATTTTCTAAAATAGATTATATATAATCACAAATACGTTAATTATAAGCTTGTCACTCTCAACTCATTCTAGGGCATTTCTAACCCTATCTCTAATGAGTTTTCTCATTCTAGGATACTACTGATCCTATCTCTAATGAGTATTCTTATTGGATATTACTAATCCAATCTCTGATGAGTCGTTTGTTCAGTTGTAATGAGTTGTACCCCAAAGATTAGAGCTAACCAGAGCTCTGATACCAACTGTAACGGCTACGGATTTCGCCCAGACTCAATCGATCGCAAAATCGACTAAGACCGTCAAAACGCGAGTACGTTAACTCTGGTAATACAACAACATCAGAACAATAACAACAGACTTTTATAAACATTACAATAATGTTACTTCAGAGTACAGAATATATCAGAGTACATTTAATAGAATTACAGCGGAAGATAAATTACAATAAATTAAATACAATAAACAACGAAAGACTTCTTTGCTCTGGGCACAGCTTTAGGCTTCGATCCAGAATCATGCTCAAGAGATAAATATCTGCAAAAAGCTACTCGACTGCCCGTGTGGAAAAGAGGGCACCCAAGTTTGCAAAGTGAAACAAACTATGAGTCAGTCATGGGACTGGTATGAGAAATCTAACTTAACTAATCTAATAACAAGGCTAATCACAGGATCACGCCGCTAACGCGGAACGGGTTTACTCCATTGGATTGCTAGTGTATAATTAAAAGTAAATTGTTAAACATCGCAATGCTTTTTAGAAAAATGGAATCATCATAAGACTCAAGTCCCATCACACAATGCAACGCAAACTAGAGGATGGAGTTTTACCTTATGATGATTAAACATGCTTGGTACGAAAAAAAGGGTTTGATATTATTGCTAGTGTATATAAGTTTCAAAAACAGTTCAATCATAATGTATCAATCATAGACGGCATAGTACCCCATCCTACTATGTCGCCATACTAATTCTATAATCAAAACCGCATGGTGTCGTATTGGAAGTTGGGTTTCCATCATGAGTCAGGGCTAGGAACGATCTCCTTACCGATTCGAGATACTCTAGCTAATGTCTCAGGATTCCCCGCAGAGAACCCTTGGATCATGCAGGGTCGGTCCATACTTGCGGTTTATGGATTGGCAATTCCTGAACATACGTTTCCCGGTCCTATAGGACCTAACATCTGAGACGCCTCATTCCATCATCCGCATAAGTAAAATACTGGGCCGTGTAAAACCCAAACACCACTTCTAGCTAGAAAGAAACGTGCTGCTCTCTCTGCGTTCCCTTGCTCCGTTTTAGACTCAACCGGGTTGTGAGGCTCGTGAAGCTACGTTATACACAAAGCTACGCCTAAACAGGACGTGCTTTGATCATCAACCACAAGATCTGCTTTTCAACAAAAGCCTTGATCATTTGCATCTTGGCGTGCCACATTGACAATTCACGCCATGTGATCGACAACCATCAATATATAAGAGGGTGTTATGCAAGAGAATAAATTTTCCACCACTAAACAATTATATAATAATTAGAAATCAATTTAATTTACATGGAATGAAATTCAACGTCGGACACACATCCATTTACAAGTCCGTTCTAGGTCTGAACGAAACTGGAGGCACCTTATTCCTCGCATATCCGAACAAATCAATAAGTAGTCTGGACGGCCACCATTGTAGCTCTTTCAAGGCAGCTACTCCAATCATGGGCGTCAATGGTAACTCATCCATTCGACGTGAAGATCGTCGGTCTTGTACCATCTTCAACTCTTCGACTTAGATCGATGTGTAATCATTTGAAATGAGATTGAACTCGGACATTTCAAATGATCCTCATATATATATAATTTAAAATCATTTCATATCGTTATCTGTATTAAATAACAATCTATCGCTATTTTGATTTAAATAAAAATAGCCAAAATTAATTTAACGACGCTTTGGGTCAATGGGCGACCCTGGCATTGTTTTCAACCAAATTTGTTTTACTCATTTCTCTAAATCTAACCGTTGGAATTTAACACAATTCATATCGTTGGAAAGATCTACCCAAGGCGAACCTAAAGGTTTCAGTTTTAGGAAAATCCGACGGTCGGGTATTTCGATATAATCGTTTAATGGCATGATTCCAAAATGCAAACTACCACGCTTGATTCGTTTACTTTTAATTTATATATATATATATATATATATATATATATATATATATATATATAATTTCTTCTTCCATTTCATTATTGTGATTATCATAACAAGTAAAGAATACTTGGTTTCATAACATTTTGATATATAACATAACACACAATAATGTTTATTTTATTTTAATTCGCATACACATCCTAAACATAACAATGTATATTTTTCTTTTACCCTTCAATTCACACAAAAATGTATTTTTCGTGTATCATTCCAATTTAACAAAAATGAAGATTTTTGAATCATTTCAATTTTCTAACAAAAATGCAATATATTTTGGTGTCAACCTCAATTCTACAAAAATGAATATATTTTTGTTTGTTTAATTTCAATGTAACAAAAATAATAACTTTGTTACTCTTTCAACGCAAAACAAAAATAATAATTTTGTTATACTTTCAATGCCAAGCAAAAATAATAATTTTGTTTATATCTTTCAATGCAAAACTAAAAGGATAATTTTGTGTCAATCTTTTCTTTACAAGCAAAATGATAATCTTGTGTTTTAATCTTTTCACATGAAAATGTAAATTTCATATCTTTAATTCTTTTTAATGAAATCAAGTTCATTAAAATGTAAATTTATATCGTTATAACTTTCATTGAAAACCTATTTACATAAAAATGTAAATTTCATATCATTAATCTTTTTAATGAAAATCCAATTACATAAAAATGTAATTTTCTTCTTAATTACTTTAATGAAAATCTATTTACATAAAAATGTAAATTTCACTTACTTTAAATCTAATTACATGAATATGTAATTTTCTTCTTTAAATACTATTTACGTGAAAATGTCAATTAATCCTTTAATCTTAATTACATGAAAATGTAATTTTTCTTCTTAAATCTTAATACATTAAAATGTAAATTTTTTTCTTAATCTTAATGCACTAAAATGTAAATTTTCTTTTTAATCTAATTACATTAAAAATGTAACTTTTCTTTTCAATCTAATTACATTAAAAATGTAATTTTTCTTTTTAATCTAATTACATTAAAAGTGTAACTTTTCTTCTTAATCTAATTACATTAAAAATGTAACTTTTCTTTTTATTCTAATTACATTAAAAATGTAACTTTTCTTTTTAATTCAATTACATTAAAAATGTAACTTCTATTTTATATCTAATTACATTAAAAATGTAACTTTTCTTTTATAACAAACACGACGGTGAAAATATTCATTTTCTAATTAACACAACATGACGCTGAAATTGTACTTTCCTAATTAAAAAAACAAGACGGTAAAATTATACTTTCCTAATTAAAACAACATGATGGTAAAATTATACTTTCCTAATTAACACAACATGACGGTGAAAAATATCATTTCTAATCAAAACATAACGGTGTAAAATGTTCATTACTAATCTTTCAATGAATATCAATGTAATAATGTTACTTTTCATTTATAACAAAAACCAATACTAATTTATGTCTTTTCTTTTTTTTCCAATTTAAACAAAATCAATGTAAAAATGTATTTTCATTTTTAACCAAACAATGTAAAAATGTTACTTTTCATCCTTAACAAAAATCATGTATATTTTCATTCTTTTCATTCTTAACGATAAAATGTCCCTTTTTCATTCTAAAAAAAAAGGTAAAATCTTTTATTTATAAACAAAGGTGTAATCTTTTTTTTTAAGAACAAAAGTAAATTCTTTTCATTTGAAAACAAAGGTTAATTCTTTTCATTCCCAAACAAAAGTTAATATCTTTTCATTCACAAACAAAAGTTAAAATCTTTCATCATGTTTACAAACAAAGTTTGATCTTTTTATTAAGTTTACAGACAAAGTTACAATCTTTTCATTATATTTACAAACAAAGTTTCAATCTTTTTATTTTTAAACAAACAAAAATGAAAACTCTTTATTTTAAACAAAAAAAATGAAAACTTTTTATTTTTAAACAAACAAAAAGTAATCTTTATATTATTAAACAAAAAGCGAAATCTTTATATTTAACAAAACAAAAGTGATTTTTTTTTCTTTTTACAAAACATAGCGGTGCTATCTTTCTTTTTAATTAGCAAACAAGGTTTCAACTTTTTTAATTAGCAAACAAAATTTAACCTTTTTATTTTACTATTGACATTGATTCAAAATAAAAAAAATAAAAAAAATCAGATTTATCACTCAGATTCAAATAATGGAGAATTCTGGTTATACGAGACCAGATCTATTACATACAAACAGTACAATCGGTCACCAACCACAAATAATAACAATTAACTACAACAATCACATATTCAATTATACAAACATGTATACATAAGCAATTCAAAGAACAAGGAATAAAATTAATTTTCAAAAATAGAAATCTCACATCGTTATTGAGTTCTGCGCTGTTCAGATCCAAAATTTGTCCAAATTCCTTCGTATGTGAAAAGTAGCCTTTTGGGCCTTATATATTATATATATAAATTCTATAGTGACCTTTCTAAATTTTAACTTTTACATAACTTACAAATTATAAACTAAAATATAAATTTCTTAAATTCATTATAAAGATATCGTCAATATGGTTCTAGCGTTTCTTGTTTCGTCCAATTTTGACTTATAATGAATTTTATGTATTTTTCCAAAGTTGAAAATCGAATTTCTAAATTACCGCGCCATTTCGGGCTCGGAATAGAATTAATATAAATTTTAAGTCTTACTTCAAATAAAATAAATTTTTTAATCATTATTATTAAAAATAAATTATTTTAAATAGCCAAAACTGATTAAAATAAATTCTAAACTGGCCCCAAAATTCAGGGTTGCTACACGATGTTTTGGTGGGTATACGTGACCAAAATGTTTTGGTTTCCGTAAGGGGAAGAGACATTGACGCGATCTGAGCAGGGTCTGCGCGTTTGAAGTTGACATCCTTGGGTGGTGGAGTTTGCAATGAGATGAACGTGCGGTGGTTTGACGAATAGAAGTAACGCACTGCTCTATAGTTATGCGTGAACTGTCCGAGCCATTTTCAGGGTTTGGAATTTGAGTTTTACGAGTAGGCTACATAGGGAAAGAGCTTGGGCATAAATGAATTTTTAAGAATTTTGCGTGGTTTTTAATGGTGTATAGGAGGAATAGTTAAACCTTGAATTATCGGCTATGGCAGAGGCTTGCGGGTATTTTTTCATGAGGGAAGAAGAAGCTAGGTGGAGATACGGTTTTGGGTTATAACATTTTTGTTAGGTCGAAGTAAGCCCACGTATTTTATTTTAAAAGAAAAATTAAAGAATAGAAATTGTTCGTAAGGACCGAAAGATGGGCAAACGGGGAAGCAGTTGGAATATTTAGAAACGGAGATGAAGATATGTGTGAGCGTATATGGTCCGGAAGAGTTGAGCGGGCTGGAATGGGTGAGGCCCAAAAACTATTAAATATAATTAAGTTAGAACTTAATTTAAATTTGTGTATCGTCTAGTAAATTTTATATCTTGAACATACATTGGCAGAATCACGAACGGTCTAATCAATTGTGATCGTATGGACGCAGGCTATTCGATGGAGTTGTTTTGGAGCTCGTTTGAATCTATGGTAGAATAAAATGCCTCTTTAAATCAACCGAACGTTAATAATTATTCAATAATTAATGACCAAGGTGAGTAAACTCACTAACTCTGCTCAGTTTTATAATATTATAAACATTATTTAATAATGATAAATAATGATTGAATGTTGTGTGATGGTTGTTTGAACAAATTGCTTAAGTTGGTTGAAATTATAAATATAGTTATATATAATGTTGGATGAATATTGATTCTATTTATTATTATATCTCACATTGATATGAAATTTGTGTCATTATTATTGATTAACATTTGTGGATGCAGGGAAACAGGTTGGAGGGATCCTACTGGATTCCTCAACAATTATATTATTGTTTTTCATATATTTCATTATATGATGTGGCCAATAATCTATGTTTGATAGTTGTGTGTTTGGATGTTCGAATAACATTGAACCTAAAATAATTAGGTTTTAAATAACATAAAATATATAGGAAAATGATTTGGGTTTTGAAAAGGAAAGATCTATTTTTAAATAGAAACCAAATTCTCGGATGTACTAGAAAATAATAACTATTTTAATAATAATAGAAACAAATAATTTAGTTTATAATAATGAAGTGGAATATTTATCCTTGGATAATTGGAAAATGTGAATTCAAGAATAAATATTAGAAAGGGAAATGGAAAATGTTTTCAAAAGAAAAATGATGAAATTTATTTCGATGCTCAAAATGTGAATAGAACTAAGATAAAACCATAAGGATTTGTAATTATAAAATTCGACAATGTCGAATGTTATTAATATAATTTATCTATAGAAATTATATATTATATAGTTTGGAATTTGACAAGATAAGTTGGATTTGGTTTGAAACCAATAATTTATAATCGAATGTGTAATCCAGATTAAGTTATAACTTATAGACGGAGTTTATGAAATGAGATATGAGGTATGAATATATGAAATAACTCGATAGATGGAATTTTAAACTGTAATGGTATTTACTATTTAAATCATGATCTGATTTAGTAAAATGAGTCCAGATTCCTATAAAGGAATGATATTCACGTGTTAATAATGGTTTAAAAGAAAACATTTTGCAGATTGGGGTGGTGATAAAAGAAAATGGTGACGTTTTGCAAGTAATAAATTCAAAAAAGAACTTAGAAATTTAGCTGACCTAAAACGGTGAATTTATTCTGACGTTTAGAGCATTAACCGAATAGAAATTATTCGACGAGGAGTTAGACGTTGAATTTCGGGAAGTACTATTTACTTTCCGTTTTTAAATGAAGATTATGTATTTATTTATTTATTTATTTATTTATTTAGTTAAATATTATTTATTTATTCAAAGTAATGAATTAAAATTATATTTTAAAGTTAAATATTTTGGAAATAGGGATTATAATGCTATCGTTATAATCAATATTTTCCGTAAAAGAAGTGGATTCGTAAACCGAACCCGAGAGTTGCGTAAGCAATGATTTGATAAGAAATTAAGAAATGGGATTAAGGAAATTATAAACTGACTGGAGACTAGTTAAGTTGAATGAATTTCTGAGTGTCTATCTAATGTTGGTTTCGGCCTTTGGGGTTGGTACTTAGGGAATTGTTCTCTTACTAGTTTACGGATAGGGACTAATGGATATGAAAGGTTAGTGATGCGTGAATAAAAATGGAAATTTTTTCAAATTTTTAATAACAATATTTTCTAGAGCATAGAAAATAAATAGTTTAAAATTGATGACATTTTCCAAGAATCGAGAGAGGCTAAACGAGTTGGAGAAAATATTTGGGTAAGGACAATGAAGAGAAATTGGGAAATGAATAAATTATTGATAAATTAATTAAAGGGGATCAATGTTGATTGATGGTTAATCGATAAAAATTCCATTTGGAAATAAGATAGTTGTTTGTATGGATATTTTCCTTTGATAGTTAAATAACTAGCTATCAAAGTTTCAGACCATTTTTCCGTTGTCAATGCGAAGAGATTAGGATCGGATTTATTCTTTGAAAACACTTTGTATGGGCATTTGCATTGTGAATCAAATATGATGAAGATAATAGAAGATGAAGTTTATGCAAGGGCTGTTCTGGCGATCCTAGGTAGAAATTGCTTAAGATGGATTTACAGAATAGTGATTACGGTTTGTCAAGTCCTAAGACAACTTGTATGGATGAATGTCTGACATTGTATATCTAATAAATCTCGTAAGTTGATCTCTTCAAACGTATTTACATTTGTTGACGGAGGAATTCATTTCTCTTAGCTTTATACTCGTGGTATTTTTGGAGATATCAATTTGTGATTTGGCAGGTTTAACGATGTGGCATTCAAAGTGAATGGTGGTCAGATGTTCCAAAAGATGCATTATGACCTCAAGCCTCATCAATCGGGAAATGACAAAAATCGAGCAGGCAACATGGCTAAGTGGGTCGCTCCCAATTGGGGTATATTGTCACCATCTAGAGAATATTCATTTTTGTTCTTTCGCTTCTGTATCTCCCGGGAGTGGTTATGTATGTATATCAACCGTAAGGTGACAATATATTTGGAACATTCAAGCAAAATGAATGGTCCGTCATTTGTGGCTGAGTTACAAAATGTTCTTATTGAACTCCAGTGTATCCCCTATAGAGTACACTGATCGGAAGGTGGTTCCATACCTTGTCATAGTTGGAAATCCGTTCACCTATAAGATCCCGAGGTTTTGATTGTATACTATATATGAAGAGCGTGAGATGCAAGTGTTCTACTAGATTGTTATTTACTTGTATTGGACATTTTCATAATATTACAGTAATATTGTTTTAAAATAATATTTTGGGTTATCGTAAGCTAAAAACCATCCGTGTTTATGGGTGAATCGGTCTTACGATTATCTTTTCTTTTAAAAAGGGTTTTT
This sequence comes from Allium sativum, assembly GCA_030737875.1. Lineage (NCBI taxonomy): Eukaryota > Viridiplantae > Streptophyta > Magnoliopsida > Asparagales > Amaryllidaceae > Allium > Allium sativum. The sequence continues at coordinate 501,591,532 of CM060924.1, read as the reverse complement.
AAAAAATTAAACCAAATGGTTGGAGTTTACTCACACCGGTTCCATGACTGACCCAGAGTTTATTTTATTTTTCTTTACCCTAAATTCTTAGGTTCCCAAATTTGTACAGGCAGTCAAGTAGTCGGGATTTTCAGATACACTTGGAGGAGCTTGGAGGAGCTTGGAGTAAGAGGCTTCAATGTTAGATATATATAAAGTTTATTTCCGCTATGATATATATGTGATGTACACTGATGATGCATGTAAGTACAGATACAGTTTTTTATTTCAAATTTATCGTATGTAATATATTTTATTCATTTCGTTATGAGATTCATGTTTATTCTGATTATGTTCTGCTGTGATCTTCTTCTTCTTCTTCTTCCATTCCAACTTTCTTTCTTTTTCTTATGATCTAACTTCTTTCAACTAATGATCTAGTATTTTCGATGCTTGAATAGTCGATATGTTGTTTTATGTCGATTTTCAGGATCGAAAATTCTTGGGTCGTTACAGTGGTGGTTTACCTCGATGCCTTTATAGATGTTGTTTGGGCGAGTTTGGGACTGACCTACACCCTGGGGCTTGTTGGAATTTACCACGGGTTCCTTAATTCTAAGGGAGTTAAAAAGCTTAGGTACAACAAAAATAGATTTGTCAGTGAATGGTTTAAAAGGCCAATTTTGTACGAATAGGAAGGATATACGTAAAACTTGATGTTATGAATGTGTGTTTTGATAACAACTTATTTTATCTGTGATTACTATTTTTATCTTGTATAGCGACAAAACTCTACTTCCCACAACGTTGTAGTTTCAAAAGATGCTTGTCATCCGTTATCTAGATTAGGAAGTGAATTTTCAACGAATTTACCACATGGACTCGGAAAAGACCATCTCTTGGGAGATCTCAGTCGTATCTACATGAAATACCCTCAAATTCCCTTTAACTTTTTGGGTGATGACCGAGAAATAATTTTAAAAAGGCTCAGGACTAGACATGTTGAGTTGATATGTAATATAAACAATAAATATATTGATGAGTAAACTTGCACTTTTGTGATTTCTGGCATGTGTACTACTAAATAGTTCAAAACTTGTTTGGATAAAGTTCATATAGTAAACCTTTCTTGAAAAACATAATGTTATCAGTGTCATCCTTTGAAAGTAAGATTTTATGCATAACTGTATCTTATTTCATAAATAGGGAGATCAATTCGAAACCTCTTCAACTAAAGATCAGTCATTAGAGGTTTCAGAACGAGGGGACATACTAGGAGAGGTGCCTACTACAACTCACGAAAGAACGATTTTAATCCATAATTTCTCCATCAAGAATTTAAATAAACAGATGGATGCTTTAAAAATAAAATTAGAGAAAAATGACAAAATCATTCTTGGATTAAAGAAATATATAAAAACCAAAACAGCTGTTGATTTTGAAGTGGAGTTAAGTGGATTGTACCAATGAATAACTAGTCTAGAAATTGAACTAGATAATGCAAACGCAAGCTGTAAAGCTTGGGAATTTTCCTTTAGCCATATTCTTGTCATAACTGTGCCCCAGCTTTCCAAGGCTACAACTGAGCCCAAAGTTTTAGGTTATGAAAAGTATTTTCACTTGAAAAACCCCCCTCATAGGTTAAATGAATTGGTTCTCTCCGAATGGTGTAGAAAGGTGATAGTTGAGATAAAGAATTACTATGAAACAAAGTTCAATAAGGACACATTTCGATGTACTAGTTATTACATCTCCCGAATTTGGCAATCACAAGAGGAGAGACATGATTTATGAAAGAAAGTCTTTGATTTAGAGAAAGAGAACAAGACTCTAAGAGCTATGTGTAAAGCTTTTAATAGGGCACTGAATCTTCAGATTAGATTGCTAGACAACCCTAATGAGGTTGGTAAAAAGAGACGAAAGCTTAATGACCTAAAGATGAGGAAGTGCAGGATTCTAGATGTATTCCAAAGTGACCTCTTATAATCAGTTCAGTAAGTGTGCCCTGACTCCAACCTAGTTCGGGGTACTCGTTTGATATCTATATGGTTTACTGACTGAAACGAATCCCACACACCAGATGATACAAGCTTCCCCTAGGCTTGCATCCCCACTATTAGGATTTCAACAGATTATGCTTACCTGTTTAACAAGATTGCATAACCCCACAGGTTAAGTTTGTGGGCCTATATATAAATATTACCCACCGCCCCAAGATTTACTTAACCCTCCCACTTATTCAGTAGGTTTACTTAACCCCTACTCAAGTGAACATGTTCATGTAATCCCAATGAATTCAAACTGGTTAAGTATTATAAGTTCATTACCATTTATTCGTTTATGGTTATAATGCGCTAGACCTCCCACATTAAGCCTACCACTTGTGGATGCTGGATATGCTAGTCAGGTCCGGGCAGACTTCTTCCACAATTCAGACTTAACCTCGTGTCTTAGCACATTATTTGTTTTTGCACTTAGACACCTCACATTAGATTTACCACTTGTGGACGCTGGATATAGCGAGCGGTTCCGGGCAGACTTCTACCACAAGTGTAATCTAACCTCGTGTCTAAGCGTTGTTATAGTTTCTAATTACTATAAATATAGGCGTTTTCATTATTGACCAATTATCATGTTCATTATTCCCCAGTTCCCCGTCCGATCTACGATACAAGTCATGCCCAAATTTAGATCAAGGTCTAGATTATGCCCCCAAATTCCAAGTTTTGACTCAAGGTACAAATTATGCCTAAAATTCCCAGTCATGCTTTACAATGTGAATTATGCCCCCAAATTAACCATTCCTAATCGTTCCTAATTTTGCACGTTTGTGTATTTCAGCGATAGGCCTAGGCTCGAAGGTAGCCTGGCCATAAAAACAAAAAGGGAAGGAGGGAAGAAGGGAACAAGAACAGGAATAGTTAATAAAAACAGCATAAGATGACATAATTAGGAAAACTAGCATAATAGGCATAAGGTGACATGATTAGGCAAATTAGTATGATAGGCATAAGGTGACATGCTTAGGCAAACTAACATAATAGGGATATCATGAATAGACATATGAGATCTAAATAGTAAGTTAGATACACAAGTAATGGTAGATCTGATATGATTCAAATAGTCACAGGCTTAGATCCAATTCATAGACATGTCAAGATAACTTTTAAGTGTTTACATCTAAACATAACATAGGCTCATTGTGATTGGATATTAAAGAACAGAGAATTAGTCGCAGATGTTGTAGCACGTATCTCTAAATATAAATAACTTGTCTGTTGAAGAAGAAGTAGGCTGGATCAAACTATGTTGGAGCAGCACCTCGTTGGCGCCATTGAATTAGATGAGTAAAAGAATGGATATAGGTTCCTATTTATAGCCTAGGGTATACGAATCTGGTCAGAAAACAAGTCCACATACGCAGAACTGATATGCCTTGGATCTGGGGGGGTGTCGACATGGGTGTCGACAACCCTGTTGTGGTTTCGACCCATGGGTCGACACCCCTAGGATAGGGTCGACCCCTAACGGTCCGAACTCCCGCCCTAGCACGCGTCTTCTGATTCAAATTATTTTGAATGCTTTGAGTTGTTTCGTATATATTATTATTTCTCTTGTGCGTATACAAACTTCAAACCTTAATATCTTCTTCATACGAAGCCTGTTTTACGCAAACTTGAGGTCTGTCTTAAGCAGAATTACGAGATGAACACAATGGCATAGTCCATTTTACTTAATTCTCAATATTAAATTTACTATTTTTAATTTATCATTATATTGTCTTTTAAAAATTACGGGGTGTTGCATTCTCCCCCACTTAAAGGATTTCGTCCTCGAAATCTCCAAGTTAAGAAGAATGTATACCCTAACATCCATCATCCATCTACTCATCCACCAATCACAGGCATCCATTGTCCTTAAAAGATTTCTAATTTTTATATGAACATATGCAAAGGTGTGTGTACATGTCCCTATACTAATGCGAAAGATCAGGCGGTCTACCGGTTCAGTTGACCTCCTTAATGCAATTTATGTTAGTGCCATGAATCCAACATGTATGCAAATAATCCTATTGCAACATGTAAGTTCTATATGTGTGCGCAATCATTCATCCAAATACAACATCCATATAATGATACACCCACTTTCATCCATAAAGAGAAGAAAAATTCACACGTACCATATGCAGTATGAGAGTGATTGAGCCGATCTAGTGCCTAATGTGTGTGTATATGCATCCACGAGCAGCCACTAGCAACCATTTGCATCCCCTTGCATCCTCAAACACAACATGTCTCAAACACATGTTTACACCCATGGGATTCCTGCCTAAAGGTCGAAGATTCGATCGATATGATATACTTGAATGACAGAAACAAGCATGAATAAAAGCTTTGGAAAAAGAAGTTAAGAACATACCCTTGAAAAGAAAAGGTACAAAGCGTGAAACTTGTCTTTAGTCTCCCAAGTTGCATCCTCTTGGTTATCTCCCCACTGAACTTTCATCAATTTGACCTCTCGGTTTCATAGCTTCTTAACTTTTGATCCAAGAATACGGGTAGGAACTCGTCTAATTATCGCCTCCCGTTCTACCTCTACTTCCTCAAGCATACTTGGCTCAACTACTTCTGCAGTATCAAGGAAGAACTTCCGTAAATGAGAAACGTGGAAAGCATCATGAACGTTGGACAGTCTTTTTGGTAGCCTTACTCTATAGGCCACTTGGCCAATCCTTTCTATTATGGGAAATGGCCCTACAAATCTTGGTGCCAATTCCCCTACAGATCCAAAGCAAACTACATTCCTCAAAGGTGATACCTTGATGAAAACCGTATCTCCCACCTCAAACTCAATGTCAGTCCTTCTCCTGTCCGCGTAGGACTTCTGCCTGTCCTGAGCTGTCTTCATGCGCCTTCTAATAAGATCAATCTTTTCTGAAGTTTCTCTAACCATATCCGGTCCAAGTAAAAGTCTTTCTATAGACTCCCACCAATAAGTCGGTAATTTACAGGGTCATGCGTACAATGCTTCGAAGGGTGTCATGCCAATACTAGCCTAGTAATTGTTGTTGTAAGCGAACTCTACAAAAGGAAGATGCTCCTCCCAAGTCCCTCCGAAGTGTAGGATACACAGTCTCAAAAGATCCTCAAGAACTCTGTTTACCCTCTCCGTCTATCCATCGGTCTGAGGGTGATAAGCGGTGCTCAAACACAATCGTGTACCTAATCCTTCCTGCAAGCTCTTCCAAAATTTACTGGTGAAAATGGGGTCACGATCACTCATAATACTGGAAGGTACTCCATGCAAACGGACTATCTTACGAAGATAAACTGCCGCCAACCATGCTGCTATTCTCTACTCTTAACAGGAATGAAATGAGCTCCCTTAGTAAGCCTGTCCACTATAGCCCAAATACTAATGTTACCTTTCCTCGATCTAGGCAAACCATCAACAAAATCCATCTAGACGCTCTCCCACTTCCACTGTGGGACCTCTAAAGGATAAAGTAAACCACCGGGCTTCTTTTGCTCAACTTGTACTTGATTGCAAATCAAACATCGAGAAACGAACTCTGCTACATCTTTCTTCATCCCAACCCAAAAGAAAACCTTCTTCATATCTCTATACATCTTATCACCGCCTGGATGTATAGTCATCTTTGAACGGTGGGATTCCTCAAGGACTGTCTTCAACAGACTCCCAACTCGGGGAACACAAAGCCTTACATCTCGTCGCAATCACCCTCTATCGTCCATGGAATATCTGCTGAGGTGACTAAAAATTTCCCCTCTACTAAGCCTATCCAAGACGTCTAAAATATGTTGATCCTCTTACTGTGAAGTCCCTATCTGATCCAAAAGAGTAGGTCACACCTCTAGTGATGTCAATAAAACTAGGTGTAAACTCGGTGGAGAGTCTAAAATCAAAAGTCGATATGAACTCCAAGCTTTTCCTCTCCACAAACAAAGGACTAAATGTCATCCTCTTACCACTCAATGCGTCTGCTACCACATTACCCTTGCCAGGTGTTTAAGCAATCTCAAAGTCATAGGACGTTAGGAACTCCATCCATCTTTGTTGTCTTAAATTAAGATCCTTCTGCGAGAACAAGTACTTGAGAGATTTATGAACAGTGTACAACTTGAACTTCTACCCAAGTAAATAATGGTGCTAAGTCTTAAGCACGAATACTATGGTAGCTAACTCTAAGTCATGGGTAGTTTAGTTCTTCTCATGAATTCTTAGCTATCTACCTCCATAACCCTTCCTTATTGCATCAAAACCGCACCAAGCCATGTACCACATGCATCAGTGTATACTGTGAACACTTTATTCCCATCAGAAAAGTTCAAGTCTGGGGTTGTTGTCAGAGCCCTCTTCAATCGCTGAAAAGCATCATCACAATCTATATCCTAAGAAAATGTCAGATTTTTTTTTTGTCAGCCTAGTGAGTGGGGATGATATCTTTGCGAAGTCCTTAATGAACTTCCTATAATAACCCGCTAATCCAAGAAAACTTCTCACCTCTGTTGCATTCATTGGGATCTGCCAATCTTAAAATGCAACGACCTTTGCGGGATCTACTGCTATCTCATCTTTAGAGACCACATGCTCTAGAAATCTCACTTCTTTTCTCCAAAAATGGCATTTGAAGAATTTTTCCTTAAGCTGGTGCGCACGGAGAGTTTTCAAAACCTCCCTTAAATGTCGGGCATGCTCTTCCTTACTCTTCGAGAAAATCAAGATGTCATCAACGAAGACCACAACGAACTTATTCAGAAACTCCAGAAACACCCTACTCATCAAATCAACAAAATAGGCGGGAACATTCGTCAACCCAAATGGCATAACGAGCCACTAGAAGAAACCATATGGAGTTCTAAAAGCGGTCTTGTCTATACTGTCCTTGGCCATCCTCAACTGATGAAACCTCGTAGACAAGTCTAACTGAGAGGAAACAGATGCACCAACAAGCTGGTCAAACAGATCATTTATCCTCGGAAGTGGGTGTCTATTCTTCTTGGTGAGTTTATTCAACTCTCTATAGTCCACACATTAGCAAAGCGAACCATCCGCCTTAGTTTCGAATGCTACTAGAGCACCCCACTCAGATATGCTTCGCCTAATAAACCCTTTCTCAAGTAGCTCCCCTACTTGCTTGCTAAGCTCCCTCCTTTCCCTTGGAGCCATATGGCGCACAGGCAATGCAACTGGCTTTGCATTGTCCACCAAGTATATATGAAAATCTAAAGCGAACCATCCGCCTTAGTTTCGAATGCTACTAGAGCACCCCACTCAGATATGCTTTGCTTAATAAACCCTTTCTCAAGTAACTCCCCTACTTGCTTGCTAAGCTCCCTCCTTTCCCTTTGAGCTATATGGCGAACGGGCAATGCAACTGGCTTTGCATTGTCCACCAAGTATATACGAAAATCCATCTCGCCTCGGAGGTAATCCCCGAACCTCCTCAAAAACATAAGGGTACTCACAGACTACTAGTACAATCGATAGCTGCATCAAGCGACTCTTGGAAACTAAGCATGACAGTCTCCTTAGGGTCATAAGAAATCTCGAGGGTCCTCTCATGGCTAGTCAAAAGTCTAACGACCTTCCTCTCACAATCTAGAATACCACCATACATGGCTAGCCAATCCGTCCCTGGAATCAAACAATAGCCCGTGAAACCAAGCACATATGCATCGTATTCAAACTCGACGCCCAACAAAAATATTCTCAAACCAGATAAATCATAGACAGATGAGTCGTATGTGACGAAAAGGAATTTCGCTCGATCCGAATCAGTCGCTAAACCGACCCAGACCGTTCGAAACGCCCTATCGTTTGAGAACAAGACAAAATAGAACGCAGACGGAAGAACATTTCATTATATATAACAACAATGCATCATATTACAAGAATATACAGAGTATGAATAAATATTACACAGAAATATCAGAGATTTAAATTACATTTAAATACATCGCAACGGAAAATAATACAATACACAACTAGAAGAGATATACGGATACAAAGCTTTCCGGATATCACTCCAGCTGTAAACCAGGATCCTGTGAATATAAATCTGCAAAACCAAAACTACTAGCTGCCCGTGTCAAAATAAGGGCACCCAGAGTTTAGGTCAAAACAATAAACTCTAGGTCAATCATGTGACTGGTGTGAGAACTAAAACAGTTATTAATCTTTATTTTTATAGTTAGGTAAATCAAGGGACCACGCCGTATAACACGGAACGGGTTTCCTCCCAAGAATACCAGTGCATAAAACCAACAGCGCAATGCGAAATAAAGGAAAATGAAGCTATTATAAGACCCAGTTCCCATCACACAATGCAACGCAAGCCGGAGGATAGGGTTTTTACCTTATAATAGCCAAGAATGCTTGATACGTTTAAAAGAAATCATTTGATACTATTATAAGTGTATAGTGTATAAAACAACTTCAAATCATAAGTATCAATCATAGGCGGCATGAATGCCCCATACCACTATGTCGCCATATATAGGTTATACAATCAAAATCGCAAAGTCACGTATTTGGAAATTGGGTTTCCATCTATGAACCGAGGCAAAAGATAGTCCTCAACCGATTCGAGACTGTCTAGCCCGAGTCTCAGGAGCAGAACGCATCGCCCCTTGGATCGTCAGGGTCGGTCCACCGATGTGGATTAGACGAAATCCTGAACACTACGTCTCTCCGGCCTTTGGGGGGTAAATGGGCCAACGAATGGCTCCATCGGACCCGAATCGTCCGATCTAACCGAGGCGCCTCGCAACAGCAACAACCACACAGGTGAAAAGTATATAAATGTCAGGGCTGGTAGGTCACTGACACCACCCTAGCTAGAAAGAAACGCATGCCCTCCCTGAGGTCCGTCTCCCGTTTTTGGTTCACAACCGGGGTGTGAGGCTCGCGAATTCACGTTACACAAAGTTGTGCCACACAGGCTGTGCTTTGATCATCACCACAAGACTTTGCTTTTCAACAGAAGCCTCGATCAATTGCCACTTAGGCATGCCACACAGGCAATTCACTCCATGCGTTTGATATCCATCAATATATAACCTCTGAGCTCGTACGTCTCAGAGAAGGGCGTTAAGAAAGAGAATAAATTCTCCGCCGCCAAACAGATATATATTTAATGGAGATCAATCACACGGACTAAAATCCAATGTCAGACACACAGTCCATTTACAAGTTCGTTCTGGGTCTGAACGAAACCGGAGGCACCTAGTACCCCGCATATCAATCGATCTCCAAGTACGTTTGGACGATCACCAACTGTTTCCATCTTCTTGGGTGTACAGCCCAATCAAGATCATCAGTAATTACCCAAACGACGTGAAGACCTCCGGTCTTCAACCACCGTCTTCATCTTCGACTTATCATCGTATCAGTTATTCAGAATGGGATAAACCCGGTCTTTCCGAATAACTCGCGTATATTTTAAATAAGTGTTACACAAACACAACATACGCCTCATTCCAATTCATCAGTCACTAACCGTAAATTAATTAAGAGAATAATTTCCCAAATATTAACCCCGAAGGCCGAAACCAACATCAGATCAATATACAGAAAACCATTCTGCTTGGCTAACCGACAGTTAGTTTCTAAATTTCACATTCATAGGGAAAGGTTCCCATTAATTTTATCAAAGATAAATTCCTTGAATTTATTCTTTAATCTACTTTTGAATTTCGATTCAACTAGTCGGGATTAACGAACCTTACCGAAGTAATCATTTGTTTTAATTTCCCAACCCCAACCTATTAATCCCATGAAGTAAAACTGGTCCTACTTCATATATAACACCACGGTGTTATCGGTAAATTCAATTACCATTTCACGTTCAAATCTAATTAAAGATTTAACTATCGCCTGGAGCAAAACTGGTGATACTCCATTCTCGATCATTTCAATCTAATTAAAGATTCATTAAAACTCCACTTAGTTTTAATCTTTAACTGGGTTAAAGAATCAGTGTCATTTAAAACACAGTTCACGATAAACCCAAAATCACATTCCATTAATTATCGGGTTAAAGAACGAGTGTTATTTAAAACACTGTCCACGATAAACCCAAAAATCAATATCAATTCAATGCCAATTAAATATTATTTAATTGGTACACTTCATTAAATCTAAATAAAAAGATTTCATCTTTTCTCAACTGGGTTCAAGAACAGTGTTAGTCAAGACACCATTCACGACAAACCCAAATCACATTTGATATTAAATACAAGGCTCTGAATAGAAAATATATCGGCTTATATTCAATATCAAATTCTACGACCAACAGATATCGTATTGGAAATAACGATATAAATATCTATATCTTTCAAATTTCCATAACATATCTGTATAATCACGAAATCCAACATCGAAATATTCCGAAGACAATTTCGATTCAAATCCATTCCAATATAATTATTGGAAATTCTGGTAATTTTCAAAACCATTTCAAATCCAATTTATTTATTTAAAAATAAATAGAATAATAATTCTAGTTCAAAACTAGTTCATTTCGATAAAAATCTATTTTTATCTTTTCAAATATGGAGTTTTTCATCCCAATTCTTCACAAATCATTTCTTACGATTTTACACAAATTATTACTATTTTTAATAATTTTATCAAGGCCCGTACAGTCGATTTCCATCAACGGCCATCGAACTGCACTTACAGCGACCTTTTTCAAATTTGATTTGGACATAATTCAAAATCCAACCGTTAGATTTCTAATATTCGTTAGAAAGCTCTTTTCGATACGAACCCAACGGTTCTGGTTTCAGGAGAATCCGACGGTCGGATCTCCCGCAATATCCGTTCGAAGTCAATGGTCGAAATTCGCGAACTGCCGCGGCGCGTTCTATTCAGGCCATTATATTATATATATAATATATACTTCGTCGATTTCAATTCAAAACGTGCTTTATAAATCGTTTTAAATTCATTTTCAAAACGGTTTCAACTTCATATTCAATTTCAAATCAAAATTGAATATTACAATTTAAATTCATTTCAAATTGATTTCAATTCATATTGATTTCTAATTCAATTTCAGTTCTTTTTCAATTCAATTCAATTCAATTTCAATTCGAATTCATTTCTATTCCATTTCAATTCGAATTCATTTATATTCAATTTCAATTCGAATTCAATTATATTCAATTTCAATTCGAATTCGTTTATATTTAATTTCAATTCGAATTCAATTATATTCAATTTCAATTCGAATTCATTTCTATTCCATTTCAATTCGAATTCATTTATATTCAATTTCAATTCGAATTCAATTATATTCAATTTCAATTCGAATTCGTTTCTATTCAATTTCAATTCGAATTCAATTATATTCAATTTCAATTCGAATTCAATTATATTCAATTTCAATTCGAATTCGTTTATATTCAATTTCAATTCGAATTTATTTATATTCAATTTCAATTCGAATTTATTTATATTCAATTCTTTTCGAATTTATTTATATTCAATTCTTTTCAAAATATCAGATTTTGAAATCACTTTCGATATTCATTATAAAATGAATAAAATCGATATAAATATCGTTCACGTCAAAATGGCGTCAATCTAATCAATACGGCTTCATATATTCCTATTTTCAAATATTCTATTTCAAATATTTCTTTTTCAAATATTTCTATTTTAAAACTGGAATGAGGCCCAATCAATTACCATATAATGTTAATTATATGGATTTTCTACAACACATGTATATATCAACAACGATGAATAATCAACCATCATCCAAAGTGCATTCTACACTGTATAAGCATCAAATATAAATATCCAACACTTATAACAGCCTGTCAATCAATCGATCGACATACAACTAAACAATCAGGATTAGTGTACGTCAAATATCATCCCAATACCCGTGTGGGGTTTCAAGCAATCCAACACAGATTTTTATTTGTGCAGTTGGGCGATGTGTAAAATTTATCGTCCCAATCAATGTCCTTCAAATAGGTGTACATAAACAAACCGTCCGGTTTGTAAATGAATATTTATTTATTCACATTCACGTAAAAAAAAAAATTTAACGATCAAACTATTTTATTCAACCTATGAATATTCTATTCGGTTCATTTATTAAATAAAATGTTATCTTTATTTTTCTAACTTATTTTTAGAAAATTTCGGCGGCATAACGACACGATACTAGAAACGGGACAAGGCCTAGCCTTATCCCCGGTCTAGTGAAGGCCCACGCCATTCACACATCAATCAAATCAATTTCATTTCACCAAACAATTCAATTCCAAACCAAATATTCTAACCAACTACACAACCAAACAATTAAACAAACAAGCCATCCATGGTCTGTGGATGACGGGTGTCGGGTGCTGCTAAGCACCGTCTGCATCCTAGTATATATATAACTAGAAAATTTAAATTGAGAGGTGAGAAGTTCTCACAGATAGCTATCCGATGCCACGACTCTTCTTATGTAGAAATCTTCGTCGTTCTTGCCTCTTGTCACTTTCTTTGCTCGTATTCTCTACATATGTAAAAATCGAATTTTTACTTCGCTATTCAATATATAAAAATCGAATTTTTACTATGCTGTTCAATATATAAAAATCGAATTTTTACTATGCTATTCAATATATAAAAATCGATTTTTTACTATGCTATTCAATATATAAAAATCGAATTTTTACTTCGTTTTTCAATATATAAAAATCGAATTTTTACTATGCTATTCAATATATAAAAATCGAATTTTTACTATGCTATTCAATATATAAAAATCGAATTTTTACTTCGTTTTTCAATATATAAAAATCGAATTTTTACTATGCTATTCAATATATAAAAATCGAATTTTTACTATGCTATTCAATATATAAAAATCGAATTTTTACTTCGTTTTTCAATATATAAAAATCGAATTTTTACTATGCTATTCAATATATAAAAATCAAATTTTTACTATGCTATTCAATATATAAAAATCGAATTTTTACTTCGTTTTTCAATATATAAAAATCGAATTTTTACTATGCTATTCAATATATAACAATCGAATTTTTACTATGCTATTCAATATATAAAAATCAAATTTTTACTTCGTTTTTCAATATATAAAAATCGAATTTTTACTATGTGTTAGATCGAAATTTGGACCCAACACCCAAATTGTTATGAACAGTAGAGAATTTTAAATGAAGAATAGGGAAAAAGAAAATAACACTCAGAATTTATAGTGGTTCGGCGTTAACGAGCCTACGTCCACTTTATATCTTGTTAATTATGCTTTAAAAGCTAATACAACAATGATTTCTCTCAATATTTCAGTAGTTTGACAACAATGGCGGATTCAGTACTCAATATTGCCAAAGAAGATCCCGAAAAATGCCAAGCTCCGGGCTATTTATAGCTGATTTTGTCAGGCGGATCGTGGACACGTGGCACGAATCCCGAGATCATCGGATCGCATCGCCACCGTTGAGGAAACAGTCAAACTAGCCGTTGTAGACAGGTGTCGTGACCTGCTTGAAAATCGGATCGTGCAGATGGGGAGAATTGGTCCAGATGACGGTTGGCGACACGTGTCGCCAGATCCGTGCGATTCGGATCGCTGAAGAATAGGTCGCGCTCGAACAAGTCAGAGGGTTCGCCATGCACCAGGGGATCGGATCGGTTCGCTAGGGGTATCAATGTAAGCTTGGATCGGATCGCCCATCTTCGCCGTTCGCTGATGAGATGCGGCGATCCGTAGAGACGCGATCCGATATTTGGGCGAGACGTCGGTGCGCGATCCGATATCCAGCGAAACGATGATGCGTGATCCATTCCTTCATGTTCTTAGATACTGTGGTTTCCTGCTTTCCTCTTACGAACGATCCTGGGTGGCTTGGTCAAAAAGCGAGCCAACATTTTGCCCCCTCGAAGTATGTTTTATCGATGATGGAACATGCTTCGAAGATTCTCATTTACCTTCTCCTGAAGGGACATAAATCAACAGTCGCATTGGTTCAAATCGACACATGTATGAATCGGATCGCCATAGGGCGACACGGTTCGATTTGGTCATCTGCTCATCTCGTGCCGAGTACCTAGGCCTTTGTGCGAAACGGGGCGTATTTTCCTTCGAACCGTGTCGGGCTTTGAGTTTTGTGGGCCATCGTTTCAAAGCGGTCCGTGGGCTTCTATGCGATTCCAGCTTTGGATCGTGGCCTGCATGGTGCTTCGTGGACCGAATAAGACAAAGAAGGGGAGACAAACGGTCACCTTCTTTGCCTATATAAGCCGACCCCCTCCCCTTCATTCTCCTTCTTCTTTCTTTTCTACCAAATCGTTTCGCCTACATTATCCAGGAGCGAACCCAAATCTTTTGACCCTACGAAAATCCAAGCATTCTTTCAATCCTTAGAAAGGTAACTCCACTAAAAGTATTCTTATTTGCGAACGCCGCTCTTCCACGAACTTTCTCGACGGGAAACAGTGAGAATTTGTGCTTTTCTGACGAAATCATCAAAATGCCATGGCCAAGTGACGTTCAGCTCGGAGTTCGAAGAAGGAAAGGAGAGGAGGAAACCGGAGGAAGAAGAAGAAGAAGTCAGAAGGCCGTTTCGGTTCGTGGTCAAAGATGGAAGATGAACGCGAGTGGCGAGACGACAGATAGAGGTGGCAACAAAGGGACGGATCGTGGGAGTCGCAACGGTTCATGAAGGGGCGATCCCTTCATCCGGCGATTCGATGGGGGGCGATCCCTATGCTCCGCGAGTCGAAAAGGGGGGCGATCCCTATGCTTTGCGATCCGTCCTACAGCTAACGATACGAAGAAATTTCAGACTTTAATCAACGTCCTGTCACCATAAAACTTTGAACAGTTAGGCTAGAACCGCGACGTTGGACTTTCTGGACTAAATGACCTCATGATTTAACTGCATATGACGACTAACGACTTCTGATAACCTTGACTGCTTTCGTGCTTTATTATTATTTTTAATAATGCGCACACACAAGCACACACACCGGCACTTGCACACACGGGGGACGGGTAGTGTTAATCTTATTGTTCATATTTTCTCGTCCTAGCAGCAATGTCGAACGATCACTCTTCCTCAAGATCCGTAGCAGAAGCGGAATCCGAGACTCCTGAACAGTATAATCCTCAAATTCCTCCAATCAACCCGGAAGGTGAAGATTCTGGATTTGAGTATGAAGCCACAGAATCAGATCCGACAGAAAGTACTTCATCCAGTAACAACTCCGAATCTGACGAGCGAGCTCCGGACGAAATCCCAGGCGTAGTCGGGATAGATAAATTCTCTGATTCTTTAGCGTCCAAGCTTGACGAGATAAAACTTAAGAGAATCTGCTTAAGACACGGCATTCCTTGGGACGATGTCCTGACACCCGGAAGCGAAGATAGACCCCATCTAGCACCGGAAGGGTATATGGCGATTAGTCGAACAATGTGTCTAGTAGGAGCTATCCCTCCGTTCCCTCCGATTACCATCGAAACCTTAAGACGACTGGGCATCGCTCCGATGCAGCTCCATCCAAACGCCTACGCATCGTTATATACCTTGTATATTGCATATGCGGAGATCTTACATGCCGAACTTAAATTTAGAGATTTGACGTTCTTCCTTCTTTTCAAGCACCGTTCTTCGGCAACTCCAAACTTCTCCTTCTTTGAGTCGGTGGCGAATAGGAAGGTCTTATACGATGGGTACAGCAATATAGGGGATCCCAAATCAGACTGGTTTTATATCAAGAGACAGGCCGGATGTTCACGAAGATGGCTTAAATCAAGTAAGCTTCGATCATATAATCGAATATCTTGCTCGAGGAGTCTAAGTACTAATATTCTTCCGCTTTTTTCTTCGTTTCGAACAGATCATGTCTTCCCGAAAACGGAGGGTCCTCTATACAGCAATCGGTTAGCCATTCTTTCACAAAGCAGATCCGACTTTCTAAGGATCAAAAAATGCATTACTGACGACAATCTCCATAAGCATCGCCTCCTAGACAGAAGATTTGGACTTGGCACCGGCGGCAAACCCTATAAGTACTTGCCCCCAGCAGAGGGAGAGGGAACTTCACAGGCGGTAGAAACAACTAAATTTCGCAAAAGTCCTTCTCCGATAGTCATCCAAGACGACGAAGACTTGAATATATACAGAGGGGATGAGTCCCGTGGTGATGTGTCGAAGGAAATCCCTACCTCTGCTCCAATGGAAACTGTTGGCGATGACGACTTGACAGAAGAACAGTTATTTGACGAGCTGAATAAAATCCCTCTACCCGATATTGAATATACAGAAAAAGACTTCGGCGAGGAGCCTTTCTTTTCTGCTCCCGAAGAGGCGACTGATTCAACAAGAGGACGAGAAATGGGTCAGATGAGCCTGTCTCCAGGCCCGGGTCTGTTAGGGGGAATTATATGGGATGCACACCTCACACACACTGTCTGACCTTGCACTCTAACTTTGCGGGTATTCAAAGTTTTAATATATTCTTTTCTCTTTTTGCAGGAACGATGTCGTGCAGGAAATCTTATTCATACCGTTCTCTTCGCGAAGGCACCCCCAGCCTTCGTCCGGGCACAGAGCGCCCTCGCGGTCCTCCTCATAGGCCGAGCTCCTCGCAACCTCGATCTCCACCCAAATCAACCTCTACCAGGCCTTCGAGTCATCCGACAATTCCGATCGGGGGAAAGACACTTCCAAAAGAGTTGACTCCTCCAAAGAGTGCGCCTTCCCACAGTCGGTCGTCCAAAAGGCGTCACGAATCCAAAGATGGGGACAGATATTCATCCAAAGAAACTGAGCAAGAGAGAAGTGACATTGTCCCCACTAGCCAACCAGAATTAGCTGCCCCCGGTTCACGGGATTTCGTCCACGGTCCCGAGATCCAAGGTAGGCTGGAAAAGCTACGGGAACAATTTCCAGGAATGTTCTTTGACAGGATGGTCTTTGTTTCTGCCTTGGAACCGGTCCCTAAAAATTGGGATGATGAAGTTATCGGGCACATACAACACGCAGCCAGACAATACGAGATGATGAAAAAACACGCAGTCAATCTTTCGGAAGTCGTCCGAAAACTCGAAGTAGAAGCACATAGGTCTAAAGCAAAACTTGAAAACAACGAGAGGGCTAGGACAAAATTGGAGAAGGACCTGGAAGATGCTCAGGCCCAGCTTGCTTTAGCACGGAGGGACGCTGAAAGTTATAAGACTGAATTAGAGAATGCCAAACAGCGCTTTCATTCTGAACTGGACTCCAATAGCCAAGAAAAAATGGCTTTAAAGAAGGAGGTTGAAGATCTAAAAATGGCCAACGCCGAGTTGAAAACAGTGCAAGGCCATTTTGAAGCTGAGAGAGCTGCCTGGGAGGCGGAAAAAGCGAGTCTAAAAGAAAGTTTGGCTCTGGCAGAAGCAGAAAAGGTGATTTTGAATGACCAGGTTGCGGATGCGGAGAGACGGGCAGCTCTCGCCGAAAAGAACGTTGACAGCGCCATTGAAATGGCCACTGCTTCCAACAACAAACTCCTTGCAAGAGAGAAAGAGATTGAGGGGTTTGAAGAGATGATTTTTGATTTCCTCGGCCAAGTCCTTAAAACTCGCAACATCTCATGGATCCCGGATTACCATGTTACTTTGGCCAACTTATGGGATGCCATCGTGGAGGGCGAAAAATACAGATTGGGTGTCGAAGAGATCAATGAGGATGAATTGATGAAGAGCATCCTAAGAGACAACGAGCCCGAGGACCTGGCAGAAGGTCGTCGCCTAATCCTGGCGGAAATGGAGAAGGAGAGAACCATGGCTAAAGGTAAAAGCAAAATTGACGAAGGTTCCAGTTCCGCCGCGAAGCCTAAAACCTCCGAAGTTGAGGAGTACCATCCTGACGATCCGCTAATCCCTTTAGGCCTAACTCCCGTGGTTGTTGGAGCATCCGGAACTACTCAAGAGGGAGCATCTGCTGAAGGTATCTCTCTCTTTTCCCCGCAATTTGCTTAAGCAATTGTGAATTGCCGTCGTCTGGCAGAACAACCAATTGAATTAGTAATGTGTGTCTCTCGTAATGCAGGTGGCGGGCCCGTCGACAAGGGCGCTGGAAAAGAGAGAGAAGTGGAGAAGGAGACTGCCCTGCCGGGTGCTGGTATTGATGTTTCAGAGCGGGTCGAGGTCACCACAGTAGAAGGAAGCATCCCGGTGCCTAGCGCCGATGTACCCAAAGATGCTGAGACTATCGAAGCTTTAAAAGACTTGGATGGTCGTCATGTGGATGACGAAGAGGACATTACCGGCACCAAAAAGGCCGACGATGATGATGACGACGAAGAGCCCCTGGCCAGCCGGAAAGCCAGACAAGAGAAAGAGTTGGCTTCAAAGAAAGTGGGGGATGAGGCTTTGGACATAGTCCCTCTAGCAGAATTTGATCCCAAAACTGGGATGATTCTGAAGATCCAGCCCAAGTCCATCAGCCGGCAGCTTCACTTTGCAAACCCCGATGACTTCCCGGCTTCCCTCTCCAGTAGAAGCAAGAGAAAAGAGGTGGAAGAGGAGGTCTCAGAGGGGTCGGACGTTCCCCTTGTAGACAAGCGGAAGAGGAAGAAGGGGGATCCATCTGAAGCCGACAAGGAGAGGCTGGAGAAGCAGAAGCAAGAAAAGAAATCAAAGCATAAATAGGATGTTCGTAGTTTATTGGTATTTTGTCTTTAGGTTTTCCACTGTCCAGGAAGTGTAATTGTGAGACTGGTCCTCACTTTTGTTTCTAGATTGTTTTCACTTTGTTGATTCGTAGTACATAAACAAGGATTTGTTTCTCCTTACATCATTGTGTACCTGTATTCATAGAAACTTTCCACGTTTAGTCGTTAGCCAACTATTAATAATTATAAGTCAGTCAATCTACAGGAAGAAGAATGTTCATGCTATGTTACACTGTTATATCAAAGTTTAGTGTTTGCATATGAGTGCCTGGTGCCCCCCAATCAGTTGTTACCGTAGCACCTGGCTGGGGTTTACTAGGAATTAGTTAGTACTAACAGCAAGTTGCCCCTTATTTCAGGGTACGGGGGTATAAGAGATCCTATGGGATATCAGTAGTTCAGTCAACCCTCGTTCCTTTAGCAGAGAATAAGTTCTTTCTCAGCGCTCAATCGGAGACGCTTTTGTACTGTCTCTCTTTCTGGAGAGTTAGAGTTTTACGCTTGGCGATTCATTCGCTCCCCGATCCTTCAGCGGGGAAGGAGCTATTTATCAGCGCTCAATCGGAGACGCCTTTATACTCTCTCCCTCTCTGGAGAGTTAGAGTTCGAGCTCAGCGATTCACTCGCTCCCCGATCCTTCAGCGGGAAAGGAGCTCTTTCTCAGCGCTCAATCGGAGACGCCTTTATACTCTCTCTCTCTCTGGAGAGTTAGAGTTGGGACTCAGCAGTCTGCAATCATGCACGCTCATCAAACTCGTCTTAGGTTTACATTTTAATCCAAGCTCCGAGGATTAAAATCAGTCGGACAAGCAGTTGGAGCATTTGCCAAGGCTTTGGGTTCCTCTGATTAGTTTACGAGAGGAACTGTTGGCACCGGACTTCGGGTACCTGCATTATTCACACTGATTTTCATAGGTAAATAAATAAAGATGCAATAAAGGTAAATGACACACAGTATTTTTATAGTGGTTCGGTCGAATCATGACCTACGTCCACTTTATAATCTCTTGCTTTAAGGAATTAGACTGTTCTAGGCAAGTCATGCCCTGTACATAGTTTTTTTTTTTTTAACAAAGCAAAAGAATAAATTTGAAACTTCTTATGTTAAATATGGCCGTAGATGTTGGGCATTCCACACTCTGGGGATTTCCTTCCCATCTACGGTTGCCAGCTTGAAGGTTCCATTATCAAGCTTGCTGAGAATAGAGTACAGTCCTTCCCACTTCGCTCCCATATGAGTTGGGGGTGGAAAGACACGTTTCAGAACCAAGTCTCCGGGTTCCCAGGTTCGGGCTCGGACCTTTTTGTTGTAATATCGGGCGACCTGTTGTTTGCATCTTAGGGCACGCAGGTCTGCTTCATCCCTCTTTTCTTCGATCATATCCAGGGACTCAAGGAGCAATTCATTATTGGTCATTGGATCATAATAGGTCACCCGATGAGAAGGTACCTTTATCTCCACCGGGATGACTGCTTCCGTTCCAAAAGCGAAGGAGAACGGGGTATGTCCTGTCGCTGATTTATATGTCGTCCTGTAAGCCCATAGCGCCAAGGGCAATTCATTAGCCCATATGGCTCTAGCCCGCTTCATTCTTCTTTTCAGAATAGACTTAATTACTTTATTTGCAGCTTCGACTTGCCCGTTTGATTGTGGGTGTGCCACGGAGGTGTACCGATTCTCAATGTGGTATTTTTGGCAGAAGTTTCTGAATTCAGCACTATCAAATTGAGTTCCGTTGTCTGTTATCACAATCTTTGGAATCCCAAATCGACAGATGATGTTTCTCACGATGAAGTTGATCACCCGTTTAGTTGTGATTGTAGTTAGTGGTTCTGCCTCGACCCACTTAGTGAAATAATCTACGGCCACAATAGCGAACTTTGCTCCGCCCCTCGCTATGGGGAGACTTCCTATGATATCAATTCCCCACATAGTAAAAGGCCATGGACTCATCATTGTTTTTAACTGACTTGGAGGCGCTCTAGGTATCTTTGAAAATCTCTGGCACGCATCACATCGTCGCGCATATCTTACTGCATCCTTGTTTATGGTAGGCTAGAAATAACCATGCCATAATACCTTTTTGCCAACGTTTGCCCTCCAGTGTGGTCGCCACATTCGCCTTCGTGGACTTCTTGCAGCACACGTTTGATGTCATCGTGGGCTATACACCGAAGGAGGGGCATTGAAAACCCTTGTCTATAAAGAACTCCGCCTTGCAGTACGTATCGGGCGGCTTTCCGAATCACCTTACGCCTCTCGCTTTTCTTGGTCGGAAGCGCTCCATCCATTAGGAAATTCTTTATAGGGGTCATCCATGACTCCCTTTCTGGTTCCGTCTCTAGTACTAGGTCGATTTCCATCTGATCAATGTTGGGGGACCGAAGTACTTCAACGGGGGCTAGCCCTATCACTTCAGGATCGTTAGAACTAGCCATCTTTGCCAACTTGTCTGCCTGCTGATTTTCTGACCGCGGAATATGAGATATGCTATAGTGATCAAACTCATTCAGCAGTTCTTTCACTTTCTTTAAGTATAGAATCAACCTTGCACTTTTAGCTTGGAATCTTCCAGTGACTTGATTCACAACTAACTTGGAGTCGCAGAAGATGTTCAGCTTTGTGACTTCTAGTTCCTTTGCAATCTTTAATCCGGCTATCAGAGCTTCATATTCGGAATCGTTGTTAGTGGCCTGAAACTCCATTCGGATGGCATAGGTTATCAACCGTTTCTCGGGGGTTTCAAGTACTATTCCGGCGCCGGATCTTTCGTCGTTCCTAGCACCATCAGTATATAATTTCCAGGCATCAGGATCGAAAAGTAACTTCGAGGGTTCCACTTCTTCGTTTGCTATATCTTCTTCAGGAACAGTGAATTCTGCTATGAAGTCGGCTATCACTTGCCCCCGAATTGACCGTCTGGGCTGAAAGTTCAAGTCAAATTGACTTAACTCTATGTTCCATTTGAGTAACCTTCCAGATGCCTCCGGTCTCTGTAAAACTTGTTTGAGTGGATGGTCAGTGTATATGGTGATCGGATGTGCCTGAAAGTAGTGCCGAAGTTTTCTGGAGGCAATTAGTAAACTATACGCCAGTTTCTCTACCCGTGGATAATTACGCTCTGTTGCTGTCAATTTTTTGCTCACATAATACACAGGTCTTTGGACCTTATCCTCTTCCCTTACCAACGCTGAGCTGATCGCATGAGATGACACGGCCAAATACACGAATAAATCCTCGTGATCTATTGGTTTAGATAGAATGGGAGGTTTCTCCAAGTGCCTGAGCAAATTCTGAAACGCTTCTACGCAGTCAGGAATCCATTTAAAGTGGCGTTTTCCTCGCTTTATTAATTCGAAGAATGGGATGCACTTATCCGTAGCCCTGGAGATAAATCTGCTTAGTGCGGCCACTTTTCCGGCAAGGCTTTGAACATCCCTAATTTGCCTAGGTTCCTGAATGTTTCTGATTGCCGCGATCTGGTCTGGATTAATCTCGATACCGCGGGAACTGACAATGAATCCCAAGAATTTTCCAGAAGCAACACCGAATGAACACTTGGTGGGATTGAGTTTCATTCCATACTTTCGAAGAATGCCGAACATCTCCGCCAAGTCAGTAGTGTGTTGAGAGGATTGCTTGGATTTAACCAACATATCGTCGACGTTTACTTCCATTGTTCTCCCGATTTGGTTGTAAAACATTCGGTTGACCAAACGTTGGTACGTAGCGCCTGCGTTCTTCAAACCAAAGGGCATTACCACATAACAATATAATCCCAAATCAGTGATAAAACTAGTATGCTCTTGATCTGGAACATGCATTGGAATTTGGTTGTATCCTGAATAAGCATCCATAAATGAGAGAAGCTCGTGACCTGCCGTCGAGTCTACCAACTGGTCAATTCGAGGTAATGGGAAACTATCTTTTGGACAAGCTTTGTTCAAATCCGAGAAGTCGATACACGTTCGCCACTTCCCGTTGGCCTTCTTTACCAGGACTGGATTTGAAATCCAGTCTGGGTAGGTTGAATCTCTGATAAACCCGTTACTTTTTAGCTTTCCAACCTCTTCTTTCAAGGCAGCGGACCTCTCCGGGCCCAACATTCGCCTTTTTTGCTTTACTGGAGGATGTTTGGGGTTAATGCTCAAAGAATGACTCATGATTGATGGGGATATCCCGCACATGTCCGCATGGGTCCAAGCAAATACATCCAAGTTGTTCTTTAAGAAATTCGTCAATTCTTCAGCAAGATTCGGACTTAACTGGGATCCAATCTTAAGGACCTTCTCCGGGTCACTGTCATCGATTGGTACATCCACAGTTGCCTCGTTGGGAGTCGCCGTTCTGCCCCCGGGTTCTTGATCCTCTCTGGGATCTATATCCTCGGGCATCACTCTAGGCAACTCTCCAACAATTATCCTCTTTGGTTGCTATAAGGTTTCCGCCCCCAAAGGGGGAGGAGTGCCTTTAGTTTCGATATCCCTGCCGTTGCGAAGCAACTTAAGTTCGGCAACATAACATGCTCGCGCAGCAACTTGATCCCCTCTGACGATACCAATGCCAGCTTCTGTGGGGAATTTCAATAGCAAGCACCAGGGGGCTATACAGGCTCTGAACTTTGCGAGGGCCGGTCGGCCCAAGAAGGCATTGTATGGCGATTCGACATCCAAAACCACAAAGGGAAGGATTCTCACTCTCTGGCGTTCTCCTTCCCCAAGTGTGACTGGCAATTCTACATAACCCATAGGTGCGGTGGATGCTCCGTTGAATCCATGGATCCATCCTTGGCAGGGCTTCAAGTCTTTTATCTCAAGATTCATCTGGTCAAAGGCCTTTTTGAAAAGAATATTAATGGAACTCCCGTTGTCCACCAGAACCTTATGAACAGTGGCTGGCCCAATGGGTATCGTAACTACAAGTGGATCTTCAGTCGGAGCATGGACTCCGATGCTTTCTCGTTCTCGGAAAACAACGTCATCAGTCATCATCTTCTGCTGCTTCACCGGGATACAGTCCTCGGGGTTGCTACATTCCCCCACTTCGAGGTGTTGTTTGGCTGCATTGACGTATTGATCTAAAGCTTTGGAACTGTGCCCAGCAAGATAAAGTCCACCGATCACGGTATTGATAACAATATTCTTTCCCTTTTGCTGAGCAGTTGGCCTAGTAGCAAGTTGATTTTGATTCTGATTCGGGGCCTGTACTGCTTGCCCCCTGTCCCTAGGCGTTACTCGATATTAATCTAGTTTCCCTTCTTGAAGCAGCCTTTCGACTACGTCCCTCAGGTGACGGCATTCATTCGTCGAATGGCCGTGAATTTGATGAAAGAGACAAAACTTTCCTGTCTCACGCTCTTTCTCTGTCGATTCTCTAGGAGGTGGCCTCTTATTTTGGAGGACTTCGTATGCATCCATAAAGATATTTTCCAGGGCATCACTTATGGGTGTGTAATTTTCAAAGGCCCTGGGACGAGTCCTTCTCTGGGAGTCGTTCCCTCGGCCCCTCTTCCGGTTGTTGCCGTTACCATTGTTGTTGTTACCTGGCTGGCGACCACCCTGATTCTGATTTCCGATGTTAACTTCAACTTTCCCTGAGCTGTCTCCAGTCTGTTTGATGGCGACATTGCTCTGAATTTCCTCCTTATCAGTTGTTTTAACCTTTCGGTTTGCGTATACCTCTTCCCGGCGTAGATGTACATTGGCTTTCTCATAGAATAACTCTCTGGTGTGGGGTGGTTTGCCTGCCAAGTACCTCCTGAATTCAGTGTCCTTATCCACTCCATCAATTAGTGTTGCGACAATGGTCGGTTCATGAGGATCTTTAACCTCAGTGGCGGCCAAATTGAAACGATCCAGGTACATCTTTAGACTCTCGCCTGGTCGCTGTTTGACAAGGAATAAATCGATCACGCTTTTTGTCTTCTGTGCGTAGATACGGAATTGTTCTACGAACTTCTCGCTCAGTTCCCTGAAGCTAGAAATCGATCTCGCCGGCAGGCGGGTAAACCATAGCAAAGCCACGTCCTCCAGGAATATGGGAAACGCTTTACACTTAACCGCGTCAGAAGCGGCGGCAGCGGTCATCGACCAAGAGTATCTCATTAGGTGCTGAACAGGATCAGATCTTCCTGCATATCGGTTCATTTGTGGCATGTTGAAACGCCTTGGAAAAGTCGCATCCAAAATATCGTCAGTAAAAGGGGTATGACTGCGGTCGATCCCCCAATCTTCGTTCCGCTGTCCACGGTTGTCGGCCAGAATCTGGTGAACCATGGCTGCGACGTTTGCACTAGTCAAAGGAGGTTCAGGGTCAGTGCCTCTGACCCGACGAGGTCCTCTGATCTCTCTTCGGGGAGCAGTCACAAAATCCGGGGCTTGGACAGGGCTTCGCTGCCCCCTATTATCATGGGTATGCGTGCGGCGACGGGGCTGAGGTGGTCTGTCATGCACAGGACTGTTAACATCTCGAGTCCTGAGAGCCGTTGCTTGACCATTCATATTACGGTTCGTGGGCCCCGCCCCTAGTTCTTCCTCTTCCTGTGAGGGCAGAGTCCTGAACCGAAGCTGTTCTATGTTTTCGGCTCTCTCATACGGTCGCCGCGGAGGTCTTGGCGATTCTTCAGATGAAGAAGAGTATACTGGGGTGAGCGGACGAACCGGTGATGCTCTTTGCCTTGCTAGCTCATCAAGTCTTCTATCCATAGCCGTCAAATTTTGCCGTAGAATGGAACTTTCCTGCCTTTGGGCAGCCAACTCATCAAACAACCTATCCCACATTTCGACAAAGCGAGAAAGATCCCCCTCAGTGACAGGAGCGGCAGGATCATAGTGGTCATCATCATTCTCTCTTATGCGCAAAGAGCTCGAACCGGGTCGAGCAGAGGTTCCAGGACGATAGGAGTGGGTCATAGGTTCTTTTCCAGGTCGAGTTGTATTCTGACCATCAGTTCGGATAGCTGCGGTTCGTGGAGGGCGATTCGCTGCGCCCCCCTGAGATCGACTCGTGGTCGTGGTACGCGGAGGCTGCGAGGTGTTGCCCCGGGATCGAGTAACAACCCCTTCGGTAGCACGGATCGTCTCGTTCTCATCGACTCGGAACGAGGTGTCTTCGTCGGATCGGATCGCCCCCTGCGCTCCGCGATCCAGAGTTTCGTCGTTGCCCAGTTCGTGCACACTCTCCTCAATCGTTTCGTTGGTCTGCGAAACTTTAGATCTTTTTCCAGCCATGATATCCGACTCGCTGGAATCCTCAAAGAAGCGAATAGCGAAACTTTAGGACTGAGTTTCTCAGTGAAAGCACCAAAAATGTTAGATCGAAATTTGGACCCAACACCCAAATTGTTATGAACAGTAGAGAATTTTAAATGAAGAATAGGGAAAAAGAAAATAACACTCAGAATTTATAGTGGTTCGGCGTTAACGAGCCTACGTCCACTTTATATCTTGTTAATTATGCTTTAAAAGCTAATACAACAATGATTTCTCTCAATATTTCAGTAGTTTGACAACAATGGCGGATTCAGTACTCAATATTGCCAAAGAAGATCCCGAAAAATGCCAAGCTCCGGGCTATTTATAGCTGATTTTGTCAGGCGGATCGTGGACACGTGGCACGAATCCCGAGATCATCGGATCGCATCGCCACCGTTGAGGAAACAGTCAAACTAGCCGTTGTAGACAGGTGTCGTGACCTGCTTGAAAATCGGATCGTGCAGATGGGGAGAATTGGTCCAGATGACGGTTGGGGACACGTGTCGCCAGATCCGTGCGATTCGGATCGCTGAAGAATAGGTCGCGCTCGAACAAGTCAGAGGGTTCGCCATGCACCAGGGGATCGGATCGGTTCGCTAGGGGTATCAATGTAAGCTTGGATCGGATCGCCCATCTTCGCCGTTCGCTGATGAGATGCGGCGATCCGTAGAGACGCGATCCGATATTTGGGCGAGACGTCGGTGCGCGATCCGATATCGAGCGAAACGATGATGCGTGATCCATTCCTTCATGTTCTTAGATACTGTGGTTTCCTGCTTTCCTCTTACGAACGATCCTGGGTGGCTTGGTCAAAAAGCGAGCCAACACTATGCTATTCAATATATAAAAATCGAATTTTTACTATGCTATTCAATATATAAAAATCGAATTTTTACTTCGTTTTTCAATATATAAAAATCGAATTTTTACTATGCTATTCAATATATAAAAAACGAATTTTTACTATGCTATTCAATATATAAAAATCGAATTTTTACTTCGTTTTTCAATATATAAAAATCAAATTTTTACTATGCTATTCAATATATAAAAATCGAATTTTTACTTCGTTTTTCATGCGTATAAAAATCACATCTTTATACTACTACTATATAGATAAAAATTCTATTTTTACACCGCTAAAAATTGCATCTTTTCTATTTTAAAAATATGATCTTTTCTATAACAAAATTTCATCTTTTCTCTTATGAACACCATGCTTTGTTCATCAAAAATAAACAAACAAATTAAATTAACAAAGCTTACTTTGTTGTTCGAAGGGGAATGAGGGCTCACGGCCGGCATTGAAGGGGCTGAGGAGGCTGGAGTCATTGCAGCGGGGCGGCAACAGTCTTCCAGTGGTGCGGGGGGGCCTGCAGCACCCGTCTTTGGTGGAGGAAGGGTTAGGAAGTTTATTAGAGGAAGGGGGGTAGCGTTTTAGGGTTCGACGGAGAAGAGGGGGGGTTGCGCGTTGGCATCAGGCGGAGGTGGGGCTTCCATCTAGGCGGCACAGTGGAGCTCGGTTTGGGGGCGTCTGCCTTGAACGGAGGGCTGCGACAGAGGGTCTCGATTGGGGGAAAATCGAGGGCGTCGGTCTTCGTCAGAGGGAGGAGGGTGAGCTTCGTCAGAGGGTGGGCGTTGGCCGCCGCGGTGGTGGATGCGAAGGCCAGGGGCGACGGGATTTCGATTTCAAAAAAGGAAAAGGAGGCGGGTTCTGATTTTAGGGTTACGGGGAGGGAAGGGTCCTCTTATATAATTTTATATTATATTCAATTATTTAATTATTTTATTTTTCATTAAAAAGCAACTTTTATTATCGACCTCAAAACGAGGCCCACCGCCTGTCGTCCACAGCGTTTTACCCCCATTCCGAACACAATGGGATATGTATCGTAGGCTGATTCGATCGTTTCGATCAGTTTTCGTCAAAATCAACATATAACTCTATATATTGATTTTGAACGCGCATTTCGATTTCCCGGGGTCCCATACTAACTCGAAAAATTGCCGAAAAATATTTTCTAGCTTCGTATTGACGATACGGTCCTAACAAAACTAGTTTCGTCGAATTTTGAGACCATTTGAAAAATGGCCATTTTCCAGTCGATTAAAATCAACTAAAACTG
This sequence comes from Allium sativum, assembly GCA_030737875.1. Classification (NCBI taxonomy): domain Eukaryota; kingdom Viridiplantae; phylum Streptophyta; class Magnoliopsida; order Asparagales; family Amaryllidaceae; genus Allium; species Allium sativum. The sequence goes on along the minus strand of CM060924.1, from coordinate 501,563,456 downwards.
GTCAAACGCGTTTTCCTTTGCCACGCTCACATATTGATTCGAAAAATTATGAAATTTGGAATCTAGCAATAACTTTACATCCCGGATCCAACAAAAGTGGTCTCATCAAAATCCGAGGTCGTTTGCAAAATGTCTATTTTTAAGGGCCTGAATTCCATAGCGACTATTCAGAATTTTCAACTGGACATATCTTTTGATTCCCGCTATGAAATTTTGATTTGTTGGATTCGTTGGAAAGATATTATAAATTAGATCCTATTATTTTTGGTTTCGCTAAAATACGGATTGTTTTGCACCCGGTACATTCAATTGAAGTTTGAAATCGAATTATCGAACTACCGCGCCATTTTCAATTCCCTTTATATATATAAATAAATATTTATATTCTAACGTCGATTCAAACGAATATATACGTTCGAATTATATTCAAAATAAATTTCTCTTCGATATTATTTAAAATAATTTATTTTAAATAATCAAAATCCACTAAAATTGCCAAAATAAAAATTTTAAACTGGCCCAGATTTTCAGGTTGTTACATCGTACCCCTAATGGGGTTTGAGACAACAACGGGATCCAAAACCATACTAGTACTACGGTGTAGAGACTTAACCGTAGAATCAGAAATAAAGAATGTGAAGCGCTCGAATCAAAAAGATTTCTAACAGGATGATTGGAAAGAGAAATCAAACCTTCAATGAAAACTTTCCTACCTCTATCCGGCGTACCGGCCACGAGAGCATGCACCTGCCCTACCGAAGATCCTGCCCTTTGACCTTGTCCTGGCTTCTTCGGGAACTCCCTAGAAAAGTGACCGGCCTCTCCACAATTGAAACAAGCATTCTTCTTTCTTTCGTAGTCCTTAATCAAGTGACCCTCGCATCCACAATTATGACACTTCCTCTTATCTCTAGCCTTGCCATCCTTTCTGCCTTTCTTTGGTTGTTGTTGTTGTCCTTTCTTGGGCCACACTTTCTTATTTTGTGTTTCCTCAACCTTAGCTTCTTTCTTTTCACCGTTATATTCTTCATGAATCAATGCCATATCAACGAGTTTCTCAAAAGTTGCTCCCATTGGAATATGAGACATAGCCAACCCATGGAGGGGTTCATTCAGTCCTCGAGCAAACCTCAGAGCCTTTTTGTGAGGGGTATTCACTAGCTCCAAAACAAACCTCACCAATTGATTGAATTTATTAACATATTCTTTCATATGCATGCTTCCTTGCTTAAGCGCCAAAAACCTTTCCATTTGCATGCTTTGCTCGCTTGTGAAAGAAACTTCATTTCGAATCTCTGTCGGAAATCATCCAAAGTTTCCACTGGACTCCCTGCTTGCGTCACTTCCCACCAGAATGAAGCCTCACCTTTCAGCTGCCAAACAGCCAACTGAATCTTCCTACGACTGTCAACTTCAAAAATTCCAAACAAATCCTCTATCTCTTTAAGCCAATTCCTTACTTCTATAAAAGTATCAGTTCCTCAGAATGGCTTTCTACCCATAGCACAAAAGTCTTTGCATATCTTAGAGAAATTATCAATATGCGGAGGAGGAGGAACAGCGGGTGCAATTGGGGGAGGAAGTCTGCTTGACCTCCGGAAGGCGTCATGGCCTCAAGATACCAAAGGAACCATCCCGGTATCGTAACGCCCTTAGGAATATTAGGTTCCCCAGACATACTGGAAAGAAAAGGAAAAAGGGATTCAAACAGATAATCGAAAGATAATACATATGGCTTTGGGGAATATGTTTTTCAGAATAGACTTTTCTTTTGAAAATGCTTTCTTTTAAAACCTTTTTAAAAACAGTTTTCAAAATATTTTATCCGATCTGGTAACCTTCAGCTCTGACACCAAATGTGACACCCCACGTCCGTTAATGTCACTCTTAGTCAGAATGCATTAAGTTTCGTGAAGCATTATAGGTAAACAAAAACAGAAACATTACAAAACAAATACAAAATAAGAGCCAAATTCAAAACTTTATTGAATAGAAAACATTGTGGCCCAAAACATGGTTACATCATAAGTCTGAAATGCTGAAAACATAAACTTCCGCCTTGTACAAAAATCATCATCAGAGTACAATGATACATAAAAGAGCATAATCCCCAAAATATAGCCATAGTTGAGAAGATATGAAATCAAGCAGTACATCTAAGTAGCTCCAAGCAGAATGAAAGAAGAATCCTGATCAAGCTTGAGTATTCCCACCCTAAGAACCTGGAGAGGGGGGGAACGGAAGAGAAAGAAGGGGAAACAAAATGGGTCAGACATAAAGTCTGACGAGTCCAGTTACTTTTAGCATATAAATAAGTAAAAGAATCATGATAGGCATATAAGTTGGAGAGAGATACCAGTGTCATATGGCAGGTATAACAAGGTAAACAGGATAAACTGAAAAGAACATGCATTGCGCTTGACTTTACTCTGCACCATCACTAGTATAACAAGATGATCCCCAACAAGTACAAGATGGTAAACTTAGGTGTACTTCCAGTGAGAGGTTTTACCCCATACAATAACAGGCAGCCTAACTAAACTTACCAGTGTTAAACCTAAGGATAATAACGGGTTCCTAAACAAGCGAGACTAGATGTACCCTAATCGCTACCCTAATCGATCGGCTCCCTAACTCCGTAGATACCCTGTGCTAGCCCTACAGTAAAATGTATCACCTCCTAAAGTGGCAACCCTTCGTTTATAGGATGTGCACAATGATATCTACTGATGCCACAGTGTCTTATCTTCCCGAGCAGGTAGACTCATGCACGCACAAGACCCCAATGGAACGCACCGTCAGGCACCTTCTCCGAAGTGACCTCTTATAATCAACTCAGTAAGTGAGCACCGACTATGACGTAGTTCGGGGTACTCGTTTGATACATATATGGGTTACTAATTGAAACAGATCCCACATACCAGATAATACAAGCTTCCTCTTAGGCTTGCATCCCCACTACTAGGATTTCAACAGATTATGCTTACCAGTTTAACAAGATTGCATAACCCAACAAGTTAAATTTGTGGGCCTATATATAAATATTACCCACCGCCCCAAGATTTACTTAAGCCTCCCACTAATTCAGCAAGTTTACTTAGCTTCTTCTCAAGTGAACATGTTAATGTAATCCTATGGATTCAAACAGGTTAAGAATTACAAGTTCATTACCATTTATGGTTATAATGCGCTAGACCTCCCACGTTAAGCCTACTACTTGTGGATGCTGGATATGTCGGTCGGGTGAGGACAGACTTTTTCCACAATTCGAACTTAACCTCATGTCTTAGCACATTACGTGTTTATGAACTTAGACCTCTCACATTAGATTTACCACTTGTGAACGCTGGATATGTTGGGCGGTTCCGGGCATACTTCTACCACAAGTGTAATCTAACCTCGTGTCTAAGCGCCGTTACAATTTTTACTTACCATAAATCCTAGCATTTTCATTATTAACCAATTATCATGTTCATTATGCCCCAATTCCCCATCTGATATACGATGCAAGTTATGTCCAAATTTAGATCAAGATCTAGATTATGCCCCTAAATCCCAAGTTTTGGCTCAAGGTACAAATTATGTCCAAAAATCCCAATCATGTTTTACAATATGAATTATGCCCCAAATTAACAATTCTCAATTGTTCCCAATTTCGCGCGTTTGTGTATTTCAGTGATGGGTCTAGGCTCAAAGGTAGCCTAGCCATAAAAACAAAAAAGGAAGGAGGGAGAGAAGAGAACAAAAATAGGCATAGTAAATAAAAACGACATAAGATGACATAATTAGGCAAATTAGCATGATAGGCATAAGGTGACATGATTAGGCAAACTAAAAGAATATGGATATCATGAATAGACATATGAGATCTAAACAGTAAGTTAGATACACAAGTAATGGTAGATCTGGTATGATTCAAATAGTCACAGGCTTAGATCAAATTCATAGACACGTCAAGATAAAATTTAGGTGTTTACATCTAAAAATAACATAGACTCACTATGATTGGATAATAAAGAATAGAGAATTAATCGCAGATGTTGTAGCATGGATCTCTGAATATGAATAACTTGCTTGTTGAAGAAGAAGTAGGCTAGATCAAACTGTGTTGGAGCAGCATCTCGTTGTCGCCATTGAATTAAATGAATAAAACAATGGATATAGGGTCCTATTCATAGCCTAGGGTCAACGAATCTGGTCAGAAAACAAGTCCACATATGCAGAACTGAATCTGCCTTGGATCTGGGGGGTGTCGACACCCCTATTGTGGTGTCGACCCATGGGTCGACATCCCTAGGGTGGGGTCGACCCCTAACGGTCCGATCTCCCTCCCTAGCCCGCGTCTTCTAATTTCGAATTATATTGAGTTGTTTTGTATATATATAATTCTATTGTGCGTATATAAACCTAAATATGTTCTTCATACGATGTCCGTTTTATGCAAACTTGGGGTTTACGTTAAGCAAAATTCCGAGACGAACGCAATGGCGCAGTCCATTTTACTTAATTATCAATATTAAATTAAGTATTCTTAATTTATCATTATAGTGTCTTTTATAAATTATGGGGTGTTACATTTCTTTTTGTAGATTGTAAGTTATCTCCAAATCAAATTTTCAGAAAGTCGCTATGGAATCGTTTATAAACCATAACGATTTATTAAATATAACAAAGTATTTATCTCGAATTTAGATAAGATTTTTAAGGCGTATTGTTAAAATAATTTATAGAATTTTTCCATAATTTTTAATTTGGAAAATAAACAACTTTTCATCCAACATATTTGTCATCCTAAATCAGCAATTTTGGACATTCACAAAATAATCTAACTTACCTATTTTATTTTATTTTTGCGATCGTGGCACATTGCTCTTCACAACAGTATTTTTATTTTTGTCTGTAGCGACTCGTATGTGATAGTGTTTGCATGTTACTTCATGTGTAAGTACCATATATATTAAATAAAAGAAAATAAAATAAATATAATACATACGTATATATATTTTGTATTCCTCGTACTCCATCCTATCATCCAAACAAAGCTACTATATTTCACACATACAACTTATATTTAGCGGATTGAGATGGGAAAACACAAACCATGAAGTACTACTAAAAACATGGCCACCTACCTATGATATGTATTGAAGCATAAGGCTTAAGCTTCTTCAATTATAAATAACGCATGAAGGGTTCATTTTTTCTGGCTTCACGGATTATCCACAATGTGAGCAAACCCAAAAAATATAATCATCAAATTGGCATATAAAATCCGTATCTTCACTAAAATTACTAAAACGAGGATCCCTGAGTTTTTTTTGAGTACTTCATTTTCATGTAATTCTCGTGGGTTGCGATTTGCATTTTCCCAGGTTTCAAAAAATTGCAGTGGGCTGAGGTTGACATTCGACGCCGATATGGTGGGTTATCAGCCAAATGGAGGGTGGCAGAACGTTGACAAGGAGGAGGTGCACCTGTGGCGATGTGTTACGACTCGGATTTTTCCCGACCTTAATCGATCGCAAAATCGACTAAGACCGTTCAAAACCCGAGTACGTTAACTCTGGGAATACAACAACATCAGAACAATAACAGCAGACTTTTATAAACATTACAATAATGTTACATCATAGTACAGAATATATCAAAGTACATTTAATAAAATTACAGCGGAAGATAAATTACAATAAATTAAATACAATAAACAGTGGAAGACTTCTATGCTCCGGACACAGCTTTAGGCTTCGATCCAGAATCCTGCTCAAGAGATAAATATCTGCAAAAAGCTACTCGACTGCCCGTGTGGAAAAGAGGGCACCCGAGTTTGCAAAATGAAACAAACTACGAGTCAGTCATGTGACTGGTATGAGAAATCTAACTTAACTAATATAATAATATGGCTAATCACAGGACCACGCCACTAACGCGGAACGGGTTTACTCCATTGGATTGTCAGTGCATAATTAAAAGTAAATCATTAAACAACGCAATGCCTTTTAGAAAAATGAAATTATCATAAGACTCAAGTCCCATCACACAATGCAACGCAAACCAGAGTATAGAGTTTTACCTTATGATGATTAAACATGCTTGGTACCAAAAAAACGGGTTTGATATTATTGCTAGTGTATATAAGTTTCAAAAACAGTTCAATCATAATGTATCAATCATAGACGGCATAGTACCCCATCCTACTATGTCGCCATATTAGTTCTACAATCAAAACTGCATGGTGTCGTATTGGAAGTTGGGTTTCCATAGGATTCCCCGCAGAGAACCCTTGGATCCTGCAGGGTCGATCCACACTTGCGGTTTGTGGATTGGCAAATCCTGAACACACGTTTCCCGGTCCTATAGGACTTAACATCCGAGGCACCTCATTCCATCATCCACATAAGTAAAATGTCGGGCCATGTATAACCCAAACACCACTTCTAGCCAGAAAGAAACGTGTTGCTCTCCCTGCATTCCCTTGCTCCGTTTTAGACTCAACCGGGTTATGAAGCTCGTGAAGCTACGTTATACACAAAGCTACGCCTAAACAGGCCGTGCTTTGATCATCAACCACAAGACCTGTTTTTCAACAAAAGCCTTGATCATTTGCATCTTGACGTGCCACATTGACAATTAACGCCATGCGATCGACAACCATCAATATATAAGAGGGTGTTAAGCAAGAGAATAAATTCTCCGCCACCAAACAATTATATATTAATTAGAAATCAATTTAATTTACATGGAATGAAATTCAACGTCGGACACACATCCATTTACAAGTCCGTTCTGGGTCTGAACGAAACCGGAGGAACCTTATTCCTCGCATATCCGAACAAATCAACAAGTAGTCTGGACGGCCACCATTGTAGCCCCTTCAAGATAGCTACTCCAATCATGGGCGTCGATGGTAACTCATCCATTCGACGTGAAGATCGTCGGTCTTGTATCGTCTTCAACTCTTCGACTTAGATCGATGTGTAATCATTTGAAATGAGATTGAACTCGGACTTTTCAAATGATCCTCGTATATATATAATTTAAAATCATTTCATATCGTTATTTGTATTAAATAACGATCTATTGCTATTTTTATTTATATAAAAATGGCCCAAATTAATTTAATGATGCTTCGGGTCAATGGGCGACCCTGGCGCTGTTTTCAACCAAATTTGTTTTACACATTTCTCTAAATCTAACCATTGGAATTTAACACAATTCATATCTTTGGAAAGATCTTCCCAAGGCGAACCTAACCGTTTCAATTTTGGGAAAATCCGACGGTCGGGTATTTCGGTATAATCGTTTAAAGGCATGATTCCAAAATGCGAACTACCACGCTCGATTCGTTTACTTTTAATTATATATATATAATTCCTTCTTCTGTTTCATTATTGTGATTATCATAACAAGTAAAGAACACATGGTTTCATAACATTTTGATATATAACATAACACACAATAATGTTTATTTTATTTTATTTTAATTCACATACACATCCTAAACATAACAATGTATATTTTTCTTTTACCCTTCAATTCACACAAAAATGTATTTTTCGTGTATCATTCCAATTTAACAAAAATGAAGATTTTTGTGTCATTTCAATTTTCTGACAAAAACGCAATATATTTTGGTGTCAACCTCAATTCTACAAAAATGAATATATTTTTGTTTGTTTAATTTCAATGTAACAAAAATAATAACTTTGTTATTCTTTCAACGCAAAACAAAAATAATAATTTTGTTATTCTTTCAATGCCAAGCAAAAATAATAATTTTGTTTATATCTTTCAATGCAAAACTAAAAGGATAATTTTGTGTCAATCTTTTCTTTACAAGCAAAATGATAATCTTGTGTTTTAATCTTTTCACATGAAAATATAAATTTCATATCTTTAATTCTTTTTAATGAAATCAAATTCACTAAAATGTAAATTTCCATCGTTATAACTTTCATTGAAAACCTATTTACATAAAAATGTAAATTCCATATCTTTAATCTTTTAATGAAAATCCAATTACATAAAAATGTAATTTTCTTCTTAAGTCTTTTAATGAAAATCTATTTACATAAAAATGTAAATTTCACTTACTTTAAATCTAATAACATGAATATATAATTTTCTTCTTTAAATACCATTTACGTGAAAATGTCAATTAATCCTTTAATCTTAATTACATGAAAATTTAATTTTTCTCCTCAAATCTTAATACATTAAAATGTAAATTTTCTTCTTAATCTTAATACAATAAAAGGTAAATTTTCTTTTTAATCTAATTACATTAAAAATGTAACTTTTCTTTTTAATCTAATTACATTAAAAATGTAACTTTTCTTTTTAAACTAATTACATTAAAAATGTAACTTTTTTCCTTAATCTAATTAAATTAAAAATGTAACTTTTCTTTTTAATCTAATTACATTAAAATTTTAACTTTTATTTTATATCTAATTACATTAAAAATGTAACTTTTCTTTTATAACAAACATGACGGTGAAAATATTCATTTTCTAATTAACACAACATAACGGTGAAATTATACTTTCCTAATTAAAACAACATGACGATAAAATTATACTTTCCTAATTAAAATAACACGACGATAAAATTATACTTTCCTAATTAACACAACATGATGGTGAAAAATGTCATTTCTAATCTAAACATAACGGTGTAAAATGTTCATTACTAATCTTTCAATGAATATCAATGTAATAATGTCACTTATCATTTATAACAAAAACCAATACTAATTTATGTCTTTTCTTTTTTTTCCAATTTAAACAAAATCAATGTAAAATGTATTTTCATTTTTAACCAAATCAATGTAAAAATGTTACTTTTCATCCTCAACAAAAATCATGTATATTTTCATTCTTTTCGTTCTTAACGACAAAATGTCCCCTTTTCAATCTAAAAAAAAGGTAAAATCTTTTATTTATAAATAAAGGTGGAATCTTTTTTTGAAGAACAAAAGTAAATTCATTTCATTTGCAAACAAAGGTTAATTATTTTCATTCCCAAACAAAAGTTAATATCTTTTCATTCACAAACAAAAGTTAAAATCTTTCACCATGTTTACAAACAAAGTTTGATCTTTTTATTAAGTTTACAGACAAAGTTTCAATCTTTTCATTATATTTACAAACAAAGTTTCAATCTTTTTATTTTTAAACAAACAAAAATGAAAACTCTTTATTTTAAACAAAAAAATTGAAAACTTTTTATTTTCAAACAAACAAAAATGAAAACTCTTTATTTTAAACAAAAAAAAAACGAAAACTTTTTATTTTTAAACAAACAAAAAGTAATCTTTATATTATTAAACAAAAGGCGAAATCTTTATATTTAACAAAACAAAAGTGAAATCTCTTTTTTTCTTTTTACAAAACACAGCGGTGATATCTTTCTTTTTAATTAGAAAACAAGGTTATAACTTTTTTAATTAACAAACAAAATTTCTAATTTTTATTTTATTATTGACATTGTTTCAAAAAAAAATAAGAATAAAAAAATCAGATCTATCACTCAGATTCAAACAATGGAGAATTCTGGTTATACGAGACCAGATTTATTACATACAAACAATACAATCGGTCACCAACCACAAACAATAACAATTAACTACAACAATCGCAGATTCGATTATACAAACATGTATACATAAACAATTCAAAGAACAAGGAATAAAATTAATTTTCAAAAATAGAAATCTCACATCGTTATTGAGTACTGCGCTGTTCAGATTCAAAATTTATCAAAAACTCAACTTCCTCAGAATCAGGTCTAGTCAGTTTCATTGTGAAGATCTCGGTCTCACAATCATGGCGCACCTGAAATCGTTTCGTTTCGAGTTCGTATGAGCAAGATATGGATTAAACAAGATTGGAAAATTTTGAATTAAAATAATTAGTCAACCTAAGTTTGAAAAAGTCAACCCTTCTCTCAATCTTTCTCCCAACGTTGCCAAGGTCGTTCCTTTTGTTATTTTTGAACCCATTACCTTCTAATCTAGGTTTGCATTTAACTCGAGATTTATAAGGCTTGAAGACGATCGGGAGGTGGCATATCTAAGAGCTAGGGGAGGGGTTGGTGCGCCTAGGGAGGTGGAGGCCACGGTGGGACCATGGTGGTGCGGTGGGGGCTGTTTGGCCACGGGTAGGGGGTGTTTTTCCTCGAAATTCGAGCATTTTTGGTTGATCATAACCGTATGGATGGAAAGCTTATCAGAATCCCTACAAAATTGGCTAAAGAACTGAAGGATTTCATTGAGTGGATTGAGAGATATTGAGGAGGGAAGTTTGGAGCTCTCTTGGTCGTTGAGGAAGGAGATGGTGGTTGGTACAATTTGATTAGGGTCAGGGATTTTCTAATTAGCCTATTATTTATAATATTAAATTAACTAATTACCCAATTAAGGCCCGATTAGCAACTTTGTCAGATATTAGCCCAACGACTGTCGTTCTTACCTATTTACCCTCATTCTGGACTCATCTGGCTATGTACCGCAGGCCCAAACGACTGTTTTGACCCGATTTTCTTTAATTTAAAATATTTACTTTTATTTTTAATTCAACCGTACGAAAAAATTCACTGGGGCTACAAATTAACTCCAAAAATTCCCAAAAAATATTTTTAGTTATGTTTTGACGCTGCGGACATAGGAAAATTAATTTCGTTCAATTCTGAGCTTATTTGAAAAATGGCCTTTTTCAAGGGCTATATATTTAATATTAAAAATACACTTTTAAACAAATAATTTCCGAAACTCGAAATATATAAGTGTTTATACATTTTAAATGCATAAACATCATTCCGGAGTCAATGGAAGTCGTTTCGAGTCCAAATTCCTTCATAAGTGAAAAGAAGCCTTTTGGGCCATATATATTATATATATAAATTCTACAGCGACCTATCTAAATTTTAACTTTTACGTAAATTACAAATTATAAACTGAAATCTAAATTTCTTAAATTCATTATAAAGATATCGTCAATATGGTTCTAGCATTTCTTGTTTCGTCCAATTTTGACTTATAGTGAATTTTATATATTTTTCCAAAGTTGAAAATCGAATTTCGAAATTACCACACCATTTCGGGCTCGGAATTGAATTAATATAAATTTTAAGTTTTACTTCAAATAAAATAAATTTTTTAATCGTTATTATTTAAAATAAATTATTTTAAATAGCCAAAACTCATTAAAATAACTTAAAATAAATTCTAAATTGGCCCCAAAATTCAGGGTTGTTACAGTCTCCCCCACTTAAAAACTTTTCGTCCTCGAAATAGGAACGAAGCTAAAAGTTGATTAATTAACTAACTAATTAATAATTTTTTTATTCATTGGTTTAAATAATTTTGTAGTTAAACTAATAATTACACTAAACAATCATCAATCAATTTGTTGGCTTTTTAAATATATATAACTTTTGAATGTTCAAAAAACATATTTTCTAAAATAGATTATATATAATCACAAATACGTTAATTATAAGCTTGTCACTCTCAAGTCATTCTAGGGCATTTCTAACCCCATCTTTAATGAGTTTTCTCATTCTAGGATACTGTTGATCCTATCACTAATGAGTATTCTTATTGGATATTACTAATCCAATCTCTGATGAGTCTTTTGTTCAGTTGTAACGAGTTGCACCCCAAAGATTTGAGCTAACCAGAGCTCTGATACCAACTGTAATGGCTACGGATTTCGCCCGGACTCAATCGATCGCAAAATCGACTAAGACCGTTCAAAACCCGAGTACGTTAACTCTGGGAATACAACAACATCAGAACAATAACAACAAACTTTTATAAACATTACAATAATGTTACATCAGAGTACAGAATATATCAGAGTACATTTAATAAAATTACAATGGAAGATAAATTACAATAAATTAAATACAATAAACAACGGAAGACTTCTATGCTATGGGCACAGCTTTAGGATTCGATCAAGAATCATGCTCAAGAGATAAATATTTGCAAAAAGCTACTCGACTGCCCGTGTGGAAAAGAGGGCACCCGAGTATGCAAAGTGAAACAATCTACGAGTCAGTCATGGGACTGGTATGAGAAATCTAACTTAACTAATCTAATAATAAGGCTAATCACAGGACCACGCCGCTAACGCGGAACGGGTTTACTCCATTGGATTGCAAGTGCATAATTAAAAGTAAATCGTTAAACAACGCAATGCTTTTTAGAAAAATGGAATCATCATAAGACTCAAGTCCCATCACACAATGCAACACAAACCAGAGGATAGAGTTTTACCTTATAATGATTAAACATGCTTGGCACGAAAAAAACGGGTTTGATATTATTGCTGGTGTACATAAGTTTCAAAAACAGTTCAATCATAATGTATCAACCATAGACGGCATAGTACCCCATCCTACTATGTCGCCATACAAGTTCTACAATCAAAACCGCATGGTGTCGTATTGGAAGCTGGGTTTCCATCATGATTCAAGGCTAGGAATGATCTCCTTACCGATTCGAGACACTCTAGCTAATGTCTTAGAATTCCCTGCAGAGAACCCTTGGATCATGCAGGGCTGGTCCACACTTGCGATTTGTGGATTGGCAATTCCTGAACACACGTTTCCCGGTCCTACAGGACCTAACATCCGAGGCGCCTCATTCCATCATCCACATAAGTAAAATGTCGGGCGGTGTAAAATCCAAACACCACTTCTACCTAGAAAGAAACGTGCTGCTCTCCCTGCGTTCCCTTGCTCCGTTTTAGACTCAACCGGGTTGTGAGGCTCATGAAGCTACATTATACAAAAAGCTACGCCTAAACAGGCCATGCTGTGATCATCAACCACAAGACCTGCTTTTCAACAAAAGCCTTGATCATTTGCATCTTGGCGTGCCACATTGACAATTCACGCCATGCGATCGACAACCATCAATATATAAGAGGGTGTTAAGCAAGAGAATAAATTATCCGCCACCAAACAATCATATATTAATTAGAAATCAATTTAATTTCATGGAATGAAATTCAACGTCGGACACACATCCATTTACAAGTCCGTTCCGGGTCTGAACGAAACCGGAGGCACCTTATTTCTCGCATATCCGAACAAATCAACAAGTAGTCTGGACGGCCACCATTGTAGCCCCTTCAAGATAGCTACTCCAATCATGGGCGTCAATGGTAACTCATCCATTCGACGTGAAGATCGTCGGTCTTGTATCGTCTACAACTCTTCGACTTAGATCGACATGTAATCATTTGAAATGAGATTGAACTCGGACTTTTCAAATGATCCTCATATATATATAATTTAAAATCATTTCATATCGTTATTTGTATTAAATAACGATCTATCGCTATTTTGATTTATATAAAAATAGCCCAAATTAATTTAACGACGCTTCGGGTCAATGGGCGACCCTGGCGCTGTTTTCAACCAAATTTGTTTTACACATTTCTCTAAATCTAACCGTTGGAATTTAACACAATTCATATCGTTGGAAAGATCTTCCCAAGGCGAACCTAAAGGTTTCGGTTTTGGGAAAATCCGACGGTCGGGTATTTCAGTATAATCGTTTAAAGGCATGATTCCAAAATGCGAACTACCACGCTGGATTCATTTACTTTTAATTTATATATATATATATATAATTCCTTCTTCCATTTCATTATTGTGATTATCATAACAAGTAAAGAACACTTGGTTTCATAACATTTTGATATATAACATAAGAATAATGTTATTTTATTTTAATTCACATACACATCCTAAACAGAACAATGTATATTTTTCTTTTACCCTTCAATTCACACAAAAATGTATTTTTCGTGTACCATTCCAATTCAACAAAAATGAAGATTTTTGTGTCATTTCAATTTTCTAACAAAAATGCAATATATTTTGGTGTCAACCTCAATTCTACAAAAATGAAAATATTTTTGTTTGTTTAATTTCAATGTAACAAAAATAGTAACTTTGTTATTCTTTCAACGCAAAACAAAAATAATAATTTTGTTATTCTTTCAATGTCAAGCAAAAATAATAATTTTGTTTATGTCTTTCAATGCAAAACTAAAAGGATAATTTTGTGTCAATCTTTTCTTTACAAGCAAAATGATAATCTTGTGTTTTAATCTTTTCACATGAAAATTTAAATTTCATATCTTTAATTCTTTTTAATGAAATCAAGTTCATTAAAATGTAAATTTACATCGTTATAACTTTCATTGAAAACCTATTTACATAAAAATGTAAATTCCATATCTTTAATCTTTTTAATGAAAATCCAATTACATAAAAATATAATTTTCTTCTTAATTCTTTTAATAAAAATTTATTTACATAAAAATGTAAATTTCACTTACTTTAAATCTAATTACATGAATATGTAATTTTCTTCTTTAAATACTATTTACGTGAAAATGTCAATTAATCCTTTAATCTTAATTACATGAAAATGTAATTTTTCTCCTTAAATCTTAATACATTAAAATGTAAATTTTCTTCTTAATCTTAATACATTAAAATGTAAATTTTCTTTTAATCTAATTACATTAAAAATGTAACTTTTCTTTTTAATCTAATTACATTAAAAATGTAACTTTTCTTCTTAATCTAATTACATTAAAAATGTAACTTTTCTTTTTAATCTAATTACATTAAAATTGTAACTTTTCTTTTAAATCCAATTACATTAAAAATGTAACTTTTATTTTATATCTAATTACATTAAGAATGTAACTTTTCATTTATAACAAACATGACAGTGAAAATATTCATTTTCTAATTAACACAACATGACGGTGAAATTATACTTTCCTAATTAAAAAAAACATGATGGTAAAATTATACTTTCCTAATTAAAACAACATGACGGTAAAATTATTCTTTCCTAATTAACACAACATGACGGTGAAAAATGTCATTTCTAATCTAAACATAACGGTGCAAAATGTTCATTACTAATCTTTCAATGAATATCAATATAATAATGTCACTTTTCATTTATAACAAAAACCAATACTAATTTATGTCTTTTCTTTTTTTCCAATTTAAACAAAATCAATGTAAAAATGTATTTTCATTTTTAACCAAATCAATGTAAAAATGTTACTTTTCATCCTTAACAAAAATCATGTATATTTTCATTCTTAACGACAAAATGTCCCTTTTTCATTCTAAAAAAAAGGTAAAATCTTTAATTTATAAATAAAGGTGGAATCTTTTTTTAAGAACAAAAGTAAATTCTTTTCATTTGCAAAAAAAGGTTAATTCTTTTCATTACCAAACAAAAGTTAATATCTTTTCATTCACAAACAAAAGTTAAAATCTTTCATCAGGTTTACAAACAAAGTTTGATCTTTTTATTAAGTTTACAGACAAAGTTACAATCTTTTCATTATATTTACAAACAAAGTTTCAATCTTTTTATTTTTAAACAAAAAAAAATGAAAACTCTTTATTTTAAACAAAAAAATGAAAACTTTTTATTTTTAGACAAACAAAAAGTAATCTTTATATTATTAAACAAAAGGCGAAATCTTTATATTTAACAAAACAAAAGTGAAATCTTTTTTTTTCTTTTTACAAAACATAGCGGTGATATCTTTCTTTTTAATTAGCAAACAAGATTACAACTTTTTAATTAGCAAACAAAATTTCAACTTTTTATTTTATTATTGACATTGATTCAAAATAAAAAAAAAATAAAAAAATCAGATCTATCACTCAGATTCAAACAATGGAGAATTCTGGTTATACGAGACCATATCTATTACATACAAACGATACAATCGGTCACCAACCACAAACAATAACAATTTACTACAACAATCGCAGATTCGATTATACAAACATGTATACATAAGCAATTCAAAGAACAAGGAATAAAATTAATTTTCAAAAATAGAAATCTCACATCGTTATTGAGTTCTGCGCTGTTCAAATCCAAAATTTACCAAAAATTCAACTTCCTCAGAATCAGGTCTAGTCAGTTTCATTGCGAAGATCTCGGTCTCACGATTGTGGCGCACCTGAAATCGTTTCGTTTTGAGTTCGTATGAGCAGGATATGGATTAAACAAGATTGGAAAATTTTGTATTAAAATAATTAGACAACCTAAGTTTGAAAAAGTCAACCCTTCTCTCCATCGTCCTCCCAACGTTGCCAAGGCCGTTCCTTTTGTTATTTTTGAACCCATTACCTTCTAATCTAGGTTTGCATTTAACTCGAGATTTATAAGGCTTGAAGACGATCGGGAGGTGGCATATCGAAGAGCTAGGGGATGGGTTGGTGCGCCTAGGGAGGTTGAGGCCGCGATGGGACCATGGTGGTGCAGTGGGGGCTGTTTGGCCGCGGGTAGGGGGTTTTTTCCTCGAAATTCGAGCACTTTTGGTTGATCATAACCATATGGATGGAAAGCTATCAAAATCCCTACAAAATTGGCTAAAGAACTGAAGGATTTCATTGAGTGGATTAGGAGATATTGAAGAGGGAAGTTTGGAGCTCTCTTGGTCATTGAGGAAGAAGATGGCAGCTGGTACAATTTGATTAGGGTTAGTGATTTTCTAATTAGCCTATTATTTATAACATTAAATTAACTAATTACTCAATTAAGGCCTGATTAGCAACTTTGTCAGATTTCAGCCCAACGACTGTCGTTCTTACCTCTTTACCCCCATTATGGATTCATCTGGCTATGTCCCGTAGGCCCAAACAACTATTTTGACCCAGTTTTATTTAATTTAAAATATTTACTTTTATTTTTAATTCAACCGTACGAATAAATTCACCGGGGCCACAAATTAACTCCAAAAATTCCCGAAAAATATATTTACTTATGTTTTGACGCTGCGGATCTAGGAAAATTAATTTCATTCAATTCTGAGCCTATTTGAAAAATGGCCTTTTTCAAGGGCTATAAATTTAATATTAAAAATACACTTTTAAACAAATAATTTTCGAAACTCGAAATATATAAGTGTTAATACTTTTTAAATGCAGAAGCATCATTCCGGACTCAATGGAAGAGGTTTTGAGTCCAAATTCCTTCGTATGTGAAAATTAGCCTTTTGGGCCATATAAATTCTATAGCGACCTTTCTAAATTTTAAATTTCACATAACTTACAAATATAAACTGAAGTCTAAATTTCTTAAATTCATTATAAAGATATCGTTGATATGGTTCTAGCTTTCTTGTTTCGTCCAATTTTGACTTATAATGAATTTTATATATTTTTCCAAAGTTGAAAATCGAATTTCGAAATTACCGCACCATTTCGGGCTCGGAATTGAATTAGTATAAATTTTAAGTTTTACTTCAAATAAAATAAAAATTTTAATCGTTATTATTTAAAATAAATTATTTTAAATAGCCAAAACTCATTAAAATAACTTAAAATAAATTATAAACTGGCCCCAAAATTCAGGGTTGTTACACGATGTTTTGGTGGGTATACGTGACCAAAAAGTTTTGGTTTCCGTAAGGGGAAGAGACATTGACGTGATATGAGCAGGGTCTGCGCGTTCGAAGTTGACATCCTTGGGTGGTGGAGTTTGCAATGAGATGTACGTGCGGGACGAATAGAAGTAACGCACTGCTCTATGGTTATGCGTGAACTGTCCGAGCCATTTTCAGGGTTTGAAATTCGAGTTTTACGAATAGGCTACAGAGGGAAAGAGCTTGGGCATAAATGAATTTTTAATAATTTTGTGTGGTTTTTAATGGTGTATAGGAGGAATAGTTAAAGCTTGGATTATCGGCTATGGCAGAGGCTTGCGGGTAATTTTTCGGGAGGGAAGAAGAAGCTAGGTGGAGATACGGTTCTGGGTTATAACATTTTTGTTAGGCCAAAGTAAGCCCACGTATTTTATTTTAAAAGAAAAAATAAAGATTAGAAACTGTTCGTAAGGACCGAAAGATGGGCAAACGGGGGAGCAGTTGGAATATTTAGAAACAGTGATGAAGATATGTGTGAGCGTGTACGGTCCGGAAGAGTTGAGCGGGCTGGAATGGGTGAGGCCAAAAAACTATTAAATATAATTAAGTTAAAACTTAATTCGTCTAGTAAATATTATATCTTGCACATACATTAGCAGAATCACGAACGGTCTACTCAATTGTGATCGTATGGACGTAGGCTATTCGACGGAGTTGTTTTGGACTCGTTTGAATCTATGGTAGAATAAAATGCCTCTTTAAATCAACCGAACGTTAATCATTATTCAACGATTAATGACCAAGGTGAGTAAACTCACTAACTCTGCTCAGTTTTATAATATTATTGTTTGCGAACAAATTAACAACTGTAAACAATTGTTTAATCCGTTCGGCTTTCCTAAACAACAAGGATTGTTGTAGAGGGTGTCGAACTCTGAGACCAAAAATATTTTAATTAATAAATCCAATCAAGTTATCCCTAACTTTTGATTGGTTGAAACAAAGAAAATAGCAAAATTAAATAAAAGAGAGTTTTAACAATAAGTGAAAGCAATTAGGGGATAATGACATAGATCAGATTCATAATCATCAATAGCCAAAAGATTAACCAGATCTAATACATGTTTCTATCACAAACATGAATCAACAATAATAGGTTTTTAGAAACAAATATGTAAATAACGACAAGCATAGCCTATGCAGGAGCTCAGCTCTACAACCATAGACTATCAGGACAGATTCACTAATTAATTTCTAAAACCCTAAAATTAGATCTAGATCTGATAAACGTTAGATCGAACACGAATATATCCTGTGAAGGAGCATAGCTCTTAAACGACACAAAATATGAAGGTTCAGATCTAACCCTTAATTCAGATCCAGATCTACATGTATACAGTCCTCATCTTTTGGCTATGTGATTCATATTGAATCATACTATCAGCGTCATCACCCCCTAATCAAAGGGGATTAGCTAGACATAGCTAAAGAAGAAGAGAAAAAGAAAATAAATAACATGAAAATAAATAAAATAAACAAAAAGTAAAAAGAAAGGGAGAGAATGATTTTATTCCAAGAAGAGAATTACAGAATAAAACCTAATGTGTTCCTTACAAGACTAAGATACAATGTATTTATAGCTGATATGACAAAGGCTAGCTAGCTAATTACATAATGTGGGACTAAAGAAATAACCCAAATAACACATAAGCCAGTGTGAACGCACGCAGCTTTAGAGTGAGTGGTCTAGCAAATAGGCTAGTGTGAACGCAACATGAGTAAGAGGCCTTCCAAATGAGCTAATGTGAATGCAGTTTGAGTCTTTATTGAGCCAAATCTTCTTAACTGAAATATAATTGCAACCGTTCTTGAAGCTTTAGACTCTTCAATCTTTAGCAATTTTAAACTTCACTCTTTTTAAGCAAATTCTTCATGCTTTATCCATCAAATGCTCTAAACCATGCTTCTTGTCAATAATCTGAAAATACAGCTATAAATACAAAGTATCAATTATTTTAAAGGGAAAATAAGATAAATAAGCGGATAAAATATACATATTTACGTGTATATCAATTATAAACATTATTTAATAATGATAAATAATGATTGAATGTTGTGTGATGGTTGTTTGAACAAATTGCTTAAGTTGGCTGAAATTATAAATATAGTTATATATAATGTTGGATGAATATTGATTCTGTTTATTATGATATCTCACATTGATTTGAAATTAGTGTCATTATTATTGATTAACATCTGTGGATGTAGGGAAACAGGTTGGATGGATCCTACTGGATTCCTCAACAATTATATTATTGTTTTTCATATATTTCATTATATGATGTGGCCAATCATCTATGTTTGATTGTTGTGTGTTTGGATGTTTGAATAACATTGACCCTGAAATAATTGGTTTTTAAATAACGTAAAATATATAGGAAAATGATTTGGGTTTTGAAAAGGAAAGATCTACTTTTAAATAGAAACCAAATTTTCGGATGTACTAGAAAATAATAACTATTTTAATAATAATAGAAACAAGTAATTTAGTTTATAATAATGAAGTGGAATAATTACCCTTGGATAATTCGGAAATGTGAATTCAAGAATAAATATTAGAAAGGGAAACGGAAAATGTTTTCAAAAGAAAAATGATGAAATTTATTTCGATGCTCAAAATGTGAATAGAACTAAGATAAAACCATAAGCATTTGTAATTATAAAAGGGAAAGTCTATTTGAACACAACAAATAGAGACAAGTAAGAGGACACAAAATCTACAGCGTTGGATCTCCCCCTGAATTCCACATAAAGACAAAAAGATCCAATGGTCAAGATTCTGTGTCTCTATGTTTGTGTCTAGTTTTGTGTCCCAATAGCCGCCCCCATTATAAAATTCGACAATGTCGAATGTTATTAATATAATTTATCTATAGAAATTATATATTATATAGTTTGGAATTTGACAAGATAAGTATGATTTGGTTTGAAACCAATAATTTATAATCGAATATGTAATCCAGATTAAGTTATAACTTATAGACGGAGTTTATGAAATGAGGTATGAATATATGAAATAACTCGATAGATGGAATTTTAAACTATAATGGTATTTACTATTTAAATCAAGATATGATTTAGTAAAATGAGTCCAGATTCCTATAAAGGAATGATATTCACATGTTAAAGTGAATAATGGTTTAAAAGCAAACATTTTGCAGATTGGGATGGTGATAAAAGAAAATGATGACGTTTTGCAAGTGATAAATTCAAAAAATAACTTAGAAATTTAGCTGACCTAAAACGGTAAATTTATTCTAACATTTGGAATATTAACCGAATAGAAATTACTCGACGGGGAGTTAGACGTTGAATTTAGGGAAGTACTATTTACTTTCCTTTTTAAATGAAGATTATGTATGTATTTATTTAGTTAGTTAAATATTATTTATTTATTCAAAGTAATGAATTAAAATTATATTTTAAAGTTAAATATTTTGGAAATAGGGATTATAATGCTATCGTTATAATCAATATTTTCCGTAAAAGAAGTGGATTCGTAAATCGAATCCGAGAGTTGCGAAAGTAATGATTTGATAAGAAATTAAGAAATGGGATCAAGGAAATTATAAACTGACTGGAGACTAGTTAAGTTGAATGAATTTCTGGGTGTCTATCTGATGTTGGTTTCGGCCTTTGGGGTTGGTACTTAGGGAATTGTTCTCTTACTAGTTTACGGTTAGGGACAAATAGATATGAAAGGTTAGTGATGCGTGAATAGAAATGGAAATTTTTTCAAATTTTTAATAACGTATATTTTCTAGAGTATAGAAAATAAAAAGTTTAAAATTGATGACGTTTTCCAAGAATCGAGAGAGGCTAAACGAGTTGGAGAAAATATTTGGGTAAGTACAATGAAGAGAAATTGGGAAATGAATAAATTATTGATAAATTAATTAAAGGGGATCAATGTTGATTGGTTGTTAATCGATAAAAATTCCATTTGGAAATAAGATAGTTGTTTGTATGGATATTTTCCTTTGATAGTTAAATAACTAGTTATCAAAGTTTCAGACCATTTTCCCATTGTCAATGCAAAGAGACCGGGATCAGATTTATTCTTTGAAAACCACTCTGTATGGGCATTTGCGTTGTGAATCAAATATGATGAAGATAATAGAAGACAAAGTTTATGCAAGGGCTGTTCTGGCGATCCTAGGTAGAAATTGCCTAAGATGGATTTACAGAATAGTGCCTACAGTTTGTCAAGTCCTAAGACAACTTGTATGGACGAATGTCTGACGTTGTATATCTAATAAATCTCGTAAGTTGATCTCTTCAAACGTATTTACATTTACTGATGGAGGAATTCATTTCTCTTAGCTTTATACCTGTGGTATTTTTGGAGAGATCAATTTGTGATTTGGCGGGTTTAACGATGTGGCATTCAAAGTGAATGGTGGTCAGATGTTCCAAAATATACATTATGACCTCAAGCCTCATCAATCGGGAAATGACAAAAATCGGGCAGGCAACATGGCTAAGTGTGTCGCTCCCAATTAGGGTATATTGTCACCATCTAGAGAATATTCATTTTTGTTCTTTCGCTTCTGTATCTCCCGGGAGTGGTTATGTATGTATACCAACCGTAAGGTGACAATTTATTTGGAACATTCGAGCGAAATGAATAGTCGTTCATGTGTGGCAGAGTTACAAAATGTTCTTGTTGAACTCCAGTGTATCCCCTCTAGAGTATACTGATCGGAAGGTGGTTCCATACCTTGTCATAGTTGGAAATCCGTTCACCAATAAGATCCCAAGGTTTTGATTGTATACTATATATGAAGAGTGTGAGATGCAAGTGTTCTACTAGATTGTTATTTACTTGTATTGGACAGTTTCATAATATTAGAGTAATATTGTTTTAAAAGAATATTTTTGGGTTATCGTAAGCTAAAAACCATCCGTGTTGATGGGTGAATCGGTTTTACGATTATCTTTTCTTTTAAAAAGGATTTTTAAAAAATTAAACAAATGGTTGGAGTTTACTCACACCAGTCCCATGATTGACCCAGAGTTTATTTTATTTTTCTTTACCCTAAACTCTTAGGTTCCCAAATTTGTACAGGCAGTCAAGTAGTCGGGATTTTCAGATACACTTGGAGAAGCTTGGAGTAGGAGGCTTCAATGTTAGATATATATAAAGTTTATTTCCGCTATGATATATATGTGATGTACTCTGATGATGCATGTAAGTACAGATACAGTTTTGTATTTCAAATTTATCTTATGTAATATATTTTATTCATTCCGTTATGAGATTCGTGTTTATTCTGATTATGTTCTGTTGTGATCATCTTCTTCTATTCCAACTTTCTTTCTATTTCTTATGCTCTAACTTCTTTCAACTAATGATCTAGTATTTTCGATGCTTGAATAATCGATATGTTGTTTTATGTCGATTTTTAGGATCGAAAATTCTTGGGTCGTTGCAGTGGAGGTTTACATCGACGCCTTTATAGATGTTGTTTGGGCAAGTTTGGGACTGACCTACACCCTGGGGCTTGCTGGAATTTACCACGGGTTCCTTAATTCTAAGGGAGTTAAAAAGCTTAGGTACAACAAAAATAGTTGAATGGTTTAAAAGGCCAATTTTGTACGAATATGAAGGATATACGTAAAACTTGATATTATGAATGTGTGTTTTGATAACAACTTTATTTATCTGTGATTACTAATTTTATCTTGGATAGCGACAGAACTCTACTTCCCACAACGTTGTAGTTTCAAATGATGCTTGTCATCCATTATCTAGATTAGGAAGTGAATTTTCAACGAATTTACCACATGGACTCGGAAAAGACCATCTCTTGGGAGATCTCAGTCGTATCTACATGAAATACCCTCAAATTCCCTTTAACTTTTTGGGTGATGACCGAGAAATAATTTTAAAAAGGCTCAGGACTAGACATGTTGAGTTGATATGTAATATAAACAATAGATATATTGATGAGTAAACTTGCACTTTTGTGATTTCTGGCATGTGTACTACTAAATAGTTCAAAACTTGTTTGGATAAAGTTCATGTAGTAAACCTTTCTTGAAAAACATAATCTTATCAGTGTTATCCTTTGAAAGTAAGATTTTATGCATAATTGTATCTTATTTCATAAATAGGGAGATCAACTCAAAACCTCTTCAACTAGAGATGAGTCATTAGAGGTTTCAGAGCGAGGGGACATACTAGGAGAGGTGCCTACTACAACTCACGAAAGAATGATTTTAATCCAGAATTTCTCCATCAACAATTTAAATAAACGGATGGATGCTTTAAAAATAAAATTAGAGAAAAATGACAAAATCATTCTTGGATTAAAGAAATATATAAAAACCAAACCATCTGTTGATTTTGAAGTGGAGTTAAGTGGATTGTACAAACGAATAACTAGTCTAGAAATTGAACTAGATAATGCAAACGCAAGCTGTAAAGCTTGGGAATTTTCCTCTAGCCATATTCCTGTCATAACTATGCCCCAGCTTTCCAAGGCTACAACTGAGCCCAAAGCTTTAGGTTATGAAAAGTATTTTCACTTGAAAAACCCCCCTCATAGGTTAAATGAATTGGTTCTCTCCGAATGGTGTAGAAAGGTGATAGTTGAGATAAAGAATTACTATGATACAAAGTTCAATAAGGACACATTTCGACTTACTAGTTATTACATCTCCCGAATTTGGCAATCACAAGAGGAGAGACATGATTTATGAAAGAAAGTCTTTGATTTAGAGAAAGAGAACAAGACTCTAAGAGCTATATGTAAAGCTTTTAATAGGGCACTGAAACTTCAGATTAGACTGCTAGACAACCCTGATGAGGCTGGTAAAAAGAGACGAATGCTAAACGACCTAAAGATGAGGAAGTGCAGGATTCTAGATGTATTCATAATATTGATGTCTAACTCTTTGTACTATGAAGATTGTTGAAATAACCTTGTAAATAAATTTGTAAATTGTATATGTACCACCTAATGTACGATCTTTGTTTGTACTTCACATAGCTAATAGCAATTTATGTGCATGAGTTTAAGGAATCTCCCTATATGTGGAAGATCACAATCTGCGTTTGAAGGCTTTCAGATAGTAGAATCGAGTTACCATCCCGAGTATTGATAGTAGATCCCTTTTCTATGAATAAGAATTATAGTCTCTTGACACAGATTAGGGTATTAAATTGAAGTCAAACCCCCTTTTTTCTAGGAGTTTCTGCTAGAAGCTTCGAAACCTAGATTCAGGTATTAATGATAGAAGTCTAGAAATCCATTTATGGCAGTAATAGAAGTTACGAACCATAACCCAAATTCGGGTATTTGATAAAAGACCAGAAATCCACTTCTGGCAATTAGTTAGAAGTCCTGAACCATAACCCATATTTCGGTATTAGATAGAATACTAGAAATTCACTTTGGGCAATTAGTTAGAAGCCCGAACCATAACCCAGATTTGGGTATTTGATAGAACATCAGAAATCCATTCCCGATATTTAATAGAAGGCCCGAACCAATCCCAGATTCGGGTATTTGGTGGAAGACCAAAAATCCACTTTTGGTATTTAATAGAATGCCCAAACCAAACCCAGATTTGGGTACTTGATGGATAACTAGAAATCCATTTTTGGTATTTAATAGAAGTCCTGAACCAAACCCAGATTCAGGTATTTGATGTCATTTGTGCCAATTCTAGGCTAATTCTTTAAAGCAGAGGTTGCATATGTTTTATGCGCTCTTCTCTCGAGCTTTTGTTCCCTTTCCACGTGATATTGACGTAAGCAAAGGTGACTACATGCTTAGATTTCTCCTACATAGCTTTGTTTCCCTTCGCGGGATTTGATGTAAGCAGAGGATGTACGTGATTACCGAGCCACCCTCTGGGCTCTTGTTTGTCAAGTAGAGGATATACGTGAATTGTTAGCCACTCTATGAGATTTAGATTGTCAAAGCAAAGGATGTATGTGCTCTGATTGTTCCCTTTTGTAGGCAGAGACAAAAGCATAGGTAGAGCATGCTCTTCTATGAGCAGAGGCAGGGCATGCTTAGTCGAAGCAGAGGCAGAGCATGCTCTTCTGCGAGCTGAGGCAAGGCGTGCTTTATTCGTTCCCTTGTATGGGATATGAGGAACATAAGCAGAGGTAGGACGTGTTCTTCTACAAGCAGAGGTAGGACGTGCTTAGTTCAAACATAGACATAGCATAATCTTTTGTGAGAAGAGGCAAGGCGTGCTAATTTAGGTGCTCTGCCCTCACCATTTCAGGCGCAGATCAGAGGCTTACGCTTTTGATGCTTTAACTTTTCCCTTTCTGATTTGGACGCGGCTAAAGGCTTACACCCCATCTCCCTTCGAGAGATGCCTTGCCTTGGCCATCTTGACGGTGACATGGGTTTTTAACTAATGTAGATTGTTTGACCCATTTTGGGTTGTTCCAAATTTGAAGGAGTTCCATTCTCCTATTCATGTAGATCCTCTTTCTTTGAGAAATCTTTTTTAGATTTAGCTTAATCTTTTTATAAATCTTTGTAATTCGCCTTGATTGTAGAATTTGGTAATCATCCCTTCTAAGACACTGTAGTGTTGGTTTCATATTCATTCATCATATGGTATGGCAGTAGGAACCTCCTAATTTTCTTACATAGTTAGGTTTCTTCTTGGACGTTAGCCAGAAGTTGAGCTCTTGCTTGGTTAGGAATTAGATATTCTTTATTGATGTAGTAAGGTTACACTCCCTAGACAACCTTGATTCAAAGATCCCTTTTCGTCGTTGGACCTTATCCCTTTTATTACTTAATCTTGTTGCTTTATCCATATCCTCGAACCTTCTTTTCAAGGTAACCTGAGATCGAAGCGCAATTCTTTAGACCATTTAGAGGTGAAGTGATTGAAATCTTTCATTATTCCTTGTTTAAATATAGTTCCCTTGGCCTTTGCTTGGATGGCTTCTCTAAGATGGGAGAACAAGTCATACTCCATTAATGTAGAACCACTTGAGGTAAAGATGGGGGTTGGTCCTATGTGGAAAGGGTTAATGCTTCAACAATTAGGATTGTACGGCTCTATCTCTCTTTTCAATTTTATGATTCGCAAGGCTTCCATTCTTAACCTTTACTCTTCCATCACTCTTGGGTCAGTAACATCTGACATATCCATTTGAGACTCGGAAGATCCTTGTTGGGACCTTTTCCCATGGTCTTGTTTCTTCAAATCTTAGTTCAACCCAGGACGGAACAACCTGGGTTGTTGTGGCTATTAACCACAAGGGCGGAGGTTCAAGCCCTCCTTCTAGCACCAAAATGTTAACGATATTTTTCGTCAACACCAGAATTAGGTCTAAGGACGTGGACCTAGGGGAACCAAAGGGATTATTTAGTTCCTGCAAGCTTGAGTTAGTTCATTGTTCCCTAGATATCAAGATCTTAAGCCCAAAGATTAGTTATTCTTCCTTCAAGAGGTAAGTATCACGCTTACGAGATTTAAGGACCAACAATTACCCGAGGATAAGGGTTCCCTAAGCGCAATGCAAGTTAGAAGGCTAAAAGGCTTGTAGAAGGGTATTTTGGGTAATTCAACTTATGTAGGAAGCATTTTCGTGTAGCAATAAGAAAACTAACAATATAAGTGGCAAGGAAATTCATGAAATTAATCTCAAGTATTGATTCTCTCTTTGTTAATCATTGATTTGAGTACATAAGTAACTACAAGTAAAACCTCAATTTGATTTACAAATTCGGGTTTTCTCTCCTAAAAATGGATACAAAATTTGAGAATGAGAAAATCCCCCAAAATGAGACCCTTAGGGTCTTATTTATAGATAAGTTGGGGCCCCTTTTAGTTTTATTAGTAGAAGCTCGTTTTGAGTGCTTTCAGCTTCAGTAAGTCTTTTCAGAGTTGTTGTCGGCCGCATTATTGGCTTTCGGCGTCGGTTCCTGAGTTTCGACCTCTCCATTCTTCTGAAATTGATGTCGCGTCTTCATTATGTATCGATACCAAGCAAAGGGGTATTGATATCTTCTCTTAACTGCTTTCGGTTTCTATGTTAGCTCTCTATTCTGATAGCAAATCATGAGTTTTGGCTTACTTTACCATCCTATGAATGTTGCTTTCACACTTCTTTTCTTTTTATTGGCTTTGCGGCAATATAGTTTCCAGACTCCTTCCAGTGATTTGGATGTTGTTTCTTGGTATCGATATCATGTGTATTGGTACCGATAGTCCTTCAGTCTACCCTGCTTGGTTTCGTGCTTCCCCTTCCTAGTTCTGGGTTTTCGGTATCTGATCACCTACCTTCAACTATTTCTCGTTGTGTGCTTTTGGTGTCGAATTGTGTGTTTCCGAAGTTGATACCGGGTTGATTGCATCCGGTGTCAGGACCGCTTTGCCGCTATCCTTCTTTGTATCGGTGCCAAGCTTTACTTCCTTTGTTCGTACCGATAACATGTGAACCAGATTTATCCTTTCTTGCTTTCAGTATCAGCTGTTTCAATAATTTCGTGTTTATGGCATGCTTCCGAAGCATTCTCTTAGCGTCGCCTATGCTCCAGTACCCCTTCACCTTCAACTGGTTTCGGTGTCAAATTCGGTATTAACAGTACTGAATTAACAAAGGTTGTTGATGGTCTCAAATCGAAAAATAACAACTTGAAATCTGAAAATTCTAAGTTGCAATGCAAAAATAATGATTTGGAATTAAAACTTGAAAGCTCTAAAGAATTTTCAAACTCTGATTGCAAAGACTGTTTGTTTCTGAAAACTGATTTAACTCATATCAATAAAAAATATTCGAAAGCTTGAAAAAGAAATTCTAATTTTAAAAGAAAATGAAATTGAACTAAAAAGTAAAAACAATTTTTTGCAAAAGGATTTGGAAATTTTTAAGATGACTAAAAATTCCAAGCATGAAACTTTTGAAAAGGAAAATTTGCTGAAAACCAAATCTACTTTAAATAAGCTTGAGAAAGAAATTGATAAATTCAAGAAATTTGAAAAACTTGAATCTGAAAAACAAAAATGTTTTTAGTTTGAAATTTCGTAGTCCCAAACCAAAATTAAATCGCTTGGAGATGAAAATTTGGTTTTGAAACAAACTGATTATGAAAAGAGGAAGAACATTAATAATTGTTTTTCAAATTTAATAAAAAAACGGTGATCTTAAATCTAAATTCAACGACTAGAAGAAAAATCATTGAATATTTTGTTGAAAAACCAATTTTCTTATGGTAATAAGAATGGACTCGGCTTTGGGGAAATTGATGATTTTGAAATTTTGAATTCAAATGATTTTAAAAATTCTTCAAATTGCTTTAGAAAAGTTCGAATTGAAAATTTAGGATCAAAAATTTTCATAGGATTTTTAAATCACAAACGAGATAAGAATTGTTTTGTAACAATCTATTTAAATGAATTTGGATCCCAAAAGATTACAAAATGAATTTGAGTAAGTTCAAACGGATTTGTGTTCCTAAGGGCACCAAGGTAAATTCAGATGGATTGTTGTACAAAACAATTTTGGGTACCAAAATGTGAAAACAAAGCGATGTGTGGTAAAACTGCTTTTGCTAAACCGCTCTATCCTATAAATACTTAGGTACCGGAGGGTGGCGAGGAACGACTTTCTAGAAGAATCTAAGACTGTTCCATATTTGAATTGAAGCTATTCGATATAAGTTCCTTAGCCGGGATTGATGAGCTGGAGATCTACAACGTCTACTATAAATTAGGTATGGTCTCTAAACTCACATTTTTTTTATATTCTCTATTTTTATTCTTCCTTTCTACCACTCTTTTTATTCTTCATTCTGTTTATTCTGATTCACTTTGATACTACCATAACATTTATAACATTTCTTATGCTTTCTTCACTTTAAATTAAAATTTTCTTGATTTTCTAGAAATTTAATTCACTTATATAAAACTTCCATGTTTTGATGATTTCCAAATCTTGAATTCAAAGCTGTAAATATTTTTGCAATACTTTTACAGTTAATTTTTTTTATTCCTGAATTCTTAAAGGTGCCGAAGCATTCTTATCATATCATGAACACTGTTATACATAATTCTAAATTTTTTGATGATCTGAAAAGTTATTGAAATTTCAAACCACGTTACTATTTTTGAGTTTCTTCTAACTCATTTTGGAAAGATTTGAAAAACTACGCTCATTATAGCACACTGCAACTTTTATGTTGTGATAATTTCATTGTTTGTTGGATGGGCATGATTATTTTAAATTGAAAACCATTTGGCATAGATTCTTGTGCTGCATCGTGAAATTCACCTTTTAATCATGATCATTTGACTTGGATATTTGATTTTGAAATCATTTGAAATTGTTGATATCTTGAATCTCATACACTTCTTGGATTTGGAGTTGATAATCTTATATGATGGATTAATTGAAAATTCATACATCTCTTAAGTGATTTCAAATGGACAGTTTTTAATCTTGGATCATAAACGGTCTTCTTGTAGTAAATATTCTGAAAAATTCTCTTGTGAATCTTGCTTTGAAATTAAATGACTGCTGCTCGGATAAAAGGAACTGAATTGTTATATTTGTCTACTTGAGTTTGGATACTTTGTAATTATGGACATTAGGACCTACATGTTATATCTATCTTAGGAGCTTTGAAAATCTCACATTCAACTGATTTTTTAAAACTGTTTTTCAAACTGTATAGAACTTTTAGAATCCCTCTTGTAATTAATATTCTCAGTTTTAAAATCATTGTTTCTTATTCATTCAAAAATTGAAATTATTGACCAAATTGAACTATATTTGGAACTCATCAAAATTATTATTAAATTTTTTAAATCATGATGAGTTGTGACTATAATATATTTCACAACAAGAGGAGATTTTTATTTATATTCTCACGATGTTTGAACAGATTTTGTAATATCTTTGAATTGGCGCTTATTTCACGATCATCTTCTTTTTATATCATCATCTTATCATCCGTCATGTTTTATTTAATGTGGAGGGTTTAATATTTTTTTTAAAAATCATTAACGGATACATAGTTTCAAAATTTTTGATGGAAATGTGACTATATTATTTTTTCAGAATAAGAGATAATTGAAATTTTTCAAAAATCCCAGTATGGTTGAACATATTTTATAATATAATTAATTTAGAAATTTATTTCACAACCATCTCTATCTCTACCATATTTCTATTATTTATTTTGGTTTTATATACTAAGGAGATTTTGTATATAATAAGTTTTTCTCAAATCTCATTTCAGAAACCTATATATAGTCATGCATGGTTAGAGATTACTTATAATTTAAGTTGCGACTGGTCCCATTTAAAAATCTAATAGGCCATTCATGGTTAATGCGCTTAAATTGAAAAGAAAGGGACAAGAAAAGAAAATAATTAAAAATTTGTATATATGAAATCTTCCTTGCTATGTAAAAACCAACCTATCAATCCATGTTATAAATTGTGAGATATGTTACTATTTTATGATATATTATGATTTTTTATTGATAGTTTTGGGGTTTGGGATTTGGGATAATTTCATCTTTTTCTGTTTATTTGAGTGTATATATATAGTCCAAATCAGTCACTATTTTGTGCTCATTTTTTAATTTTTTATTTGAAAATAATTGGAATTCATATATGTTTTAAAACTCTCTCTTGATTTGATTCTATATTTCTAGTATATATTTCATCACTATTTCGTCTTCTATATCCTTTTGATGATAACAAAAGGAGGAGAATTGTTAATATTTTGATTGGTGAGTGAATATTTCATGAATATATTAATATTGGAAATTCAATTCATTTATTTTTTTCACTCATATGCACATATTTAGGGGGAGTTCTGTTGTAGGGGGAGCATACATATAGGGGGAGTTCTACACTTCACTGTCAAACACATTTACTGTATTCAAAATCTTATTTATATGTTTGTCATCATCGAAAGGGGGAGATTGTTGTATATAACAGTATGATTTTTTTTTTTGATGACAACAAAAATATGTAATAACACAAATGTGTTTGTAACTGTACTATTCTATGCTACATCACATACAAAAATAAATATTTATATTTTAATGGAATACTATTGCACAAGAATTTAAATATTCAAATAGTATTTATTTAAATATAATAATTTATTTCAACATTTGAATAGTACAAACTTCTAACTCTATAATTGTTCATTCTACTATCATATAACACATCTGTACAAATTCATATTTACATTGGTTCCTCATTACAACACTCAGTCACTCAGTTACATTTCACTTGGTTGAATATACATACGAACTCATATACAGATTCTGTAACAGCCCGCATTATACATATTGGAAGATCGTAAAATATTTTTATTTTATTCCTTGAGGATTGGATCATTCTCATATTTTGATATGTTGCTTATGGGGATTTGAAACATGTCCATAATTTTTACTAGTTTTGTTTTTGTCCATTTGTCCCCTGTCAGTCTTGTACAGGCAATAACTTTTGACTTGGATCGAATCAGGTGCTGAAACCTACACCATTGGGAAAGGAAATGATGATTCCCTTGATGTATTGTAGTCATATTAAAGATTTGGCTCAGCCGTTTGGGAGGAATCATTGTTTTAAGGTTTAACAGTTGGTTGTTCAAGTTTTGTAAGCCATGATGGGCTGATTTGGAGAGGCCCATTAGTGGGTTGGTGGAAAGCGATAAATTAGGAAGAGACATGGAGAATACTTTACTTTCTCCATTTTCTCAATTGGAAGAGCTAGAGGTCCTACACTCCTCCATTCTCGTCACCTTTCACCATTAAAGCTTGGAGAATCGAAGATCTACAACATTTGAGGCTAGATCTATGCAAATCAAAGAAAGAGATCATCAAATCGAAGGACTTGGATCAAACTCTTCGCTATCTGGAATCATAATTCATTGCTTTTAGCTTGTTTTGGAGAATTGGTGAGTGATATGCATCTCTCACACGGATTCAATCAAGTA
This sequence comes from Allium sativum, assembly GCA_030737875.1. Lineage (NCBI taxonomy): Eukaryota > Viridiplantae > Streptophyta > Magnoliopsida > Asparagales > Amaryllidaceae > Allium > Allium sativum. The sequence continues at coordinate 501,531,019 of CM060924.1, read as the reverse complement.
TATAAGTGTTTGATCTTGTTTTTCATCAAATTCAAGTCGTTTTTCTTATATCTATACCATGGTAAGTTTTATTTCATATGAATCACCATAGGATCTAATTTAGCAACTTAAAACTAGTAATTTCTATGTTATTTCATATGTTTATGCAAGTTAGATCCATAATTTAGTTCATATGTTCATTTATCATGATTTTGGTGAAGTCTGTATAATTATTGATTAAATCGTCATTTTTAAGTTGTTGTTGGGTTCATAACCTGTTTGTGGTTGAATTGGATGAATTAGATGGGTATATTTCATTGATTGTGTCGACTGGCGAAGTTTGGGTCGAAATTGGACTTGATTTGGGGCTGTGCAGGTTTCTGGTCGGTCTTGTAGTACGTTGTAGTACAAACGATAGTACACATCTCTGATTGGTCGGTATGCATGGGTTGGTCGGTCATGACTGGGTCGATCGATCATGGCTGGGTCGGTCGTTCAAGACAGATCGGTTAGCCAGATGTTGGCACGTAGACAAGGGTTCAGGTCGGTCACTAACTCCATGGTTCGGTCGTGCACTAGTGGCTAGTCGGGTTGGTCATGTTTGAAGCAAAGGGGGTCTGTCCAACGTGAGTCGGTCAGAAGGAATCGGGTCGTTGGTCATGACCAAGGCAAAGACTGGGTCGATCGTTGGCTCAGGATGTTGGGTTGGGCAGTGTGGGTCGGTCGTGCAGAGGTTGGGTCGGTCGACACCAAGAGGATGGGTCATGCAGTGATGTTGTGACTTCGAAGTAAGTTCAAGTGGGAATATTCGAAGTGCTGGTGGGTCATGCAGTGAGGTTGTGTTCATTGATCGGTGCAGAACAATGAATAAGGAGGCAACTCAAAGGTCGTGAGTTGATGGATAATGGTTGCTCGAGAAGGTTACTTGAGCTATGAAAAGTCGTCAGGTTGGATGACTAGAGATGTGAAGGCCAAGAAGTTATAGTTGTCGTAAAATCTAGTAGGCTCAAATCAGGGGTACAATGGGGGCACCCAAAATACTGGAAGGTTGTTGGTCGAGTACCCTGGTTATCGTTGAAAGACCTAGTTGTCAAGGTTGGAAAAACATACATATCGTTGAAAGGCGTACAGGGTTTATGCTAGAATTGGGGTACCTTTAGCCCTTGGCATATTGCAAGGTTGGTTGTCATACGATTAACGATGGTTTCGAAGCAGGTTTGACGGTGATAGCTAGAGTCTGTCATGGATGATTGGTTGGTTTGTTTGAACTATCTCATGTAGATTGTCCAACGTCGATGGAGATGTTCCTTGGGTGCTTGTCTGATATTGGTTTAGGCCTCTAGGGCTTGTGATTAAGGGACGTTAAATTCGATTAGGATGGTATGCATAAGACATATAATTTTGTTGTCATAAGTGCTTTCTCATGACTGGATGGGTGTTCTGGTCTCCATGGATGTATGGTTGAAATGTTCTTGTAAAGGCTATCACTGTCTGATGTGAGGAAGATAGGGTTGAGTTCTTCTCGGGTGTTGTGGGTAGATTAGTATATTTATCTATATATTCTCATATACTTTATTGTCGATGTTTATTAGTTGTTTTATCACTCATTAAGACTGTTGTCTAACTCAAGGTTTTATGTTTCCCTCTTATTACCTTGGGTTGTTCATCCTGTTGTGGATGGGCAGACTTGGTGGCAGGTGATAGCTTAATGAGGACGATGTTGCAATTCAGAGGCGAGCATGAGGCTGGCGTATTATCTTACTTATTATCTAGTATTTCTATTTCCACTGTTTGAGTTGCTCTCTGAGTGTTGTAGTGAGGCTTCATATACAGACTTTGATATTCCTATGATGTACGGATAACCTTTCAGGATGTTGTGAAAGTTCTCAGAAGTTTGTTATATGATGCTCCGCTATTTCTACCTATTGTATATGTTCTATTATATTGTATCCTTGAGCTGTGAGTTTTACGACAGGTACTGATGTTGTTGTTTACCTATGATGATCGTCCACAGGTGCCTAGGACACCTTTCAGTGCATTATTCCTCTTGTTTAGTGCAGGGGTTGTGGGCGGTCGTCACAGATTCTCACTCACACTCACTTATCTTCAGTATGCTTCATAGTCAGTCTATTCACATGTATATCTGTTATAGAAACACACACAGTAAACTAGAATGAAAATTGATTTACATTCTAGAAGATATAAATTTATTTTAATTTTATTTGCCTTAGAATTTGAGTGTGTTTCTCATCATATTTCTTGACTTGTCCTGATTTGCATATACATCTATATGTGTCTAGACTACTTGTGATATTCACAGTGATTTACTATAAATAACACAAGGCAGACTGTATTCCTAATGCTCATAGATCATCCCCGAAACATCCATATTGGTTTTCTAATCAGAACCAACATTTAAAATTTGTTGATTATGAACAACCACAACTCACGTATAGTGGTCTACTGATGCAAATAAATAATATAATTTCACATGCACAATACATGTATATACAGACATGTGTATGTATATACACATATATTATTTAAATTGTGCAAGTGCATATGTCGAGCATATAAACAACATGGCTAAGTGTGAATAACAACTCAGCAATGTGGAGCATAAAACAAATGAAATAGCAATGGCATGTACACATGTACATAACAAGCAAAAGCCAAACTGCTCAAGGAAGCAAATCAAATACAAGTCAACAAGCTCATGTAGCATGCTCATGGACTAAAACAGGTTCAGCACATATGTACCACAAGGCAGTATTGCATATGGGAATGACAACATGATTCAAGTTCACGGGTACTTTACAAAACTGGACACATGTGCACAAGATGATCGAACACAAGTATGGTCAAAAATGCATACCCAATAGCAAGTCTATCACATATGTATAAGGCCAGTAGACATGCTCATGGCAAAGTACACAAAATATAGCAAAGCTCACATGTGTACAAGCTCATGTGAACAATCAACAAAACATGTAGAACAGTAGCAAATGTACAAGACCGCACCAACCAAACCATTCAAGTCAGATCAGGCAGAAAGGAACAACAACAATACAAACCAAATTTCAGCATTAATGAATAAATAATGGAATGCCAAATGCTAAGAAACTCGATATCAAAACAAGGATGATTTTAGTAAAGCCAAGAATTTCAGGTCATAGGTCATGGCATATGATATGACCATGCATTTCAGATGAGTAGGCTAGACAGGATGCAGTGCTACTGATCAGATCAGCAGTAATACTATGTGTACCATGAACTAAACATTTCAGCCAAAAAGTATGAAGCAACTCAGCATGGTGTACACATGTGAACCAAATGAAAGCAGCATGATCAAGAGAATATGTGCATGCACACGAGCTCAAGTAGAAATTCAAGTGTGCAAGATAACACAATGACAAATGCAGTCTAACATAATTAGCAGTTCAAATACAAGTGCATGAACCAGTCGAGACAACAATGCTCACATGCCAGACCAAACAAGTCAAACGCATAAGTCCAAATCAGCAAACCAGAAAAGTGGCTAATGTACAGAAGCTACAAACACAAGCCAAAGGACTGGCTAGGCAAAAAATGGATGTAGGCATGCACATGAAGAAGTATAAAGTGGTGCATAGTACACAACATGACAGTGCAGGTTGCATGGAGGAAATGTCAACAAAAATATCAAATGTTTGTATTAATTAATCACTTAGGAACACAAATTGAATGACATGCAAGTTTCTCAAAAAAGAGCAATAAATTCCAAATCTGGAATGTCCTATTCGGCAATAATGAATTCCCGATACCAAAAACTTTCCAGTAAATTCGAAGAATACTTTTGGACAACTACATCAATCTTTCTAGAAATAAGATTGTAATTCTAGGCAAAAAAGATCAATTCAAGTTTTCTGAATATGTGTTAAATCGGCAAGTAGATTATGTTTTGGGAAATTTCACATACTTGTGACATCTCCTGAAATATCAAACATTGAAAATCACGCATGCATGTTTTAGCTAAAAAATGTGTCGAGCTTATTTCCAGGAATAGATTTGGCAAAAATCAAGTTTGGCACTAATGTAATGTTCAAGGATTTTTAGAAAAAATAAATTCAATCAAAGTTTCCAGAAATACGCGAGCACCAATAAAATCAAATCATTTATTTCCAGAAAAACAATCAAAGGGTATAGCAATTCATCAAGCCATTTCAATGCCATGGGAAATCATTTTTATCGAGCAACAATCAAGCACAAATCAAGGCTAAGTCATTGTAGTGAAATCATAGGTTGATTAGGGTTTCTATACCCTATAAATATACACGTGTTCGTCATTGGAAAATTATCGAAACCACAAGCAAACGATAGAGAAACAAATTTCAGAATACTTACAGTTCATAGAGAGTTTCGATTGTAAGAACAAATTGTGGACAAGAGAGTAACACGAATCGAAAGCCATCAGAAGAATATTTTTATCAACATATTTGAAGTCATGATTTGGAGACATAGTTGTAAAACCCCCGATTATCAATCGGCCGCCATCAAAGGAAGAAGAGTAGGCCGATCCTTTTTTAAGTGATAAAGAAATAAGGGGAGACCGACTATTTTGTTTTACATAAGTGGGTTTTGAGTTGTTTTTTGTTTTTAAGTGTTTTTTATTTCATTTGTAATCCTTTTACGTTTTTCTTGTTTTTTGTAAACTTGGTTCTAGCTATAGGATTTATAATTAGGGTTTACGAGTTTCGGGTTTGTAATTCGAGGAAAATCTGATCTTGGGGATAAAGATCAATGTAAGGTTTTGAGTATAGGATTAGAATAGTTGTGAGAGGATGTTGCAAGTTTACAGGGATTTTGTTAGCATAGAGATTGTTTTAATTCTAGTAAACCTTAGGAGTGCAGTAGGCAGGGGTTTGTTGAAGCTCGGTAAAATATGTGTCATTTATTTTCTGCATTTATTTTCCCTATTGCAATATGTGCTATGATAATTTTAATATTTCGTAAAAGTGCTTTAATGTAACTAAATTTGATAACACAAAATTTAAACTTGTGCAGGATTGTGTTTTTGTGAATTTCAGTAATTTCATTGTGTTTAAAGTATCAAAAATCTACATTTCGAGATATGAAGCTACGTAATTCGATTTAGTGGCGAAATAAGGCTTTTGGCTATTGTAAACACTATGGCCCAACGGACACGTTATCACACACAAACACATACACATACACACACACACACACACACACACACACACACACACACATATATATATATATATATATATATATATGGGTTTTCTGTAACTCTAGCCATAATTTTTTTCTTAGGCATCTGATCTCTTCTCAATTATTGAAATTCCTTCTAAAAGAAAATAAAATGAAGTTTAACAAATCTGAAAATATATGTCAATTTCTTCAAACCATATCATATTTGATATCATTAGAAAGGTCTCGATGAGTGCAACCTAGACCTACAATTTGTTTTATGATTAGACGGCCGTTTCATTCACAAATCACGGTCAAAAATCAAATTTTCGAAACCATATATGTTTAAATGTGGCCTTTTTGATTCAGATGATTATTGGTGAATTAGAGACATGTGTTTTGTAGAGCCTGCATGAAGTGTTGGACGACGATGGTCTCGTGGTCTGAAACCACCTAAGGGGGTCGAAATTTGAAAATTAGGTTTCGAAAACCCTAACTTGGCTTGTGGCAGGGACGACGCCTGAGGGTTGCGGGCCAACGATGGTGGACATGGTCGGGTGGAGCTCGATGTATTCTAGAGATTGGTGGAGGTCGGAGCTTCCTTAGTGTTGCGTGGAGGTGAGAATCGATGGTCAAGGGTCGAGGTTTTACTATGAACTAGGTTCATGATTTTTACGTAAAGAATCGTGAAGAAGGCTATTGCTAACGTGGCAAAATTTAAGTGGGTGCGTGTTGTTTTTGCTTATTTTATATTAATTTAAAATTCAGATGTCTAAACGTTAATAATTTTTACAAACGAGCTCAGAATGACAAGCAGTTTTCTCTGTTTGGTTCGTTTCGCAATTCCAAACAACATGGAGTTGGTTTGGTTGGATTTGAAAATTGCTATTTTTTTATGTTCATTTAGATTTTAGATTCGACGGAAAATCAAATGTTAGTGCTTTAGCTAACTCACTATGTATGAAAACATATATGAAAGTTAAATTAAACTTATAATATGTTATAATTTGTTTCACTGAGAACTGGGAATTTAATTTGACGCTGAAAATTGATTTAACTGCTAATTGGCATCCCATACGTGATAAATCAACATGGATGTGAAATATTGTTTGATTGACTATTTGCAAGTTTGATATATGTTTAAATTGAACTTAAATGGATTAAATTTGAACTATCAGTAAATTTCCATTTATCTGATTCGATATTTATTTATTACTGAAATTAAGTTTCTAGTTAAACATTGATATATAATAACCAACATTGTTATGACATATACTAGTTGTTTTGGATAATGATTACAGTTATGTTAGGGGGAAAAATTAACAAGGACAAAAATTTAAAATAATTTATCTAAAAGGACAAGCCTTTTAAAAATTTATGTCAAGGACAAAAGCCCAATCTATTAACTATTTCATCCAAAAAACACTTTCATCCCATTCCTTTTCATTCCGCTCCACCAGCAACTTCGATAATTCATACTCTCCAAAACTTCAAAAAATGTCCGATGAAAATCCTACCGTTTCTTCTGAAAATCGACTACCAGAACAAGCAAAAATTGATTCAACAGAAAAAAATACCGAAATACCGTTTGATCAACAATAGATGGTTGCAAAAACCCTAAAAATGATGAAAGAACAAGTGCAAATGGAAAAAATCAGAATGATTCTAATGCTGAAGCCCCAAAAATGGACAATTAATAAGAACAGGGCAACCGGAAATAGATGGGCAAAGAACGATGACTGAAAACCCTAGAGAAACAGTAGAAGAAGATTCTACTGCACAACAACCTGAAACCATTGAACAGATGAAAGGAAAATTCTTCAACAAAGAGAAAGAAGGACCAAAAAAAGGAACGATAGAAAAAGTACTTTGTATGATCAGAGCAATACTGGAAAAAGGATGAAGAGGCTAAAAGAGGAGTAGAAAATTCGGTAATAATATTTCATAAAAACTTACAGTTAGAATTTGTTTACAAAATGATAGCATAGTGTTTTCAAATATGATACCAGAATGCTTTCAAAATTGGTAAATTACCTTCAGCATCAAAACTGATACTACTTAATTTGCAAAACCGATACCATATTCACACAATCAGAATCTTAGTATTAAAACTGATACCACTTAGCCTTTAAAACTGATACCACTTATATTCAAACAGAATCGTAGTATTAAAACTGGTACCAATGGTCTTTTATTTTGAAATGTTGTATAAAAAAATATTACCAGGTTGCAATTCATTTTTAAATATTGTATAAAAACAGATAGTGAGAAATGTTAAAACCCGATGTTATGTTGTAATTTGTATAAAAATGAGCTTTGAAAACCAAATTTTGATCAAGCTAAAAATAGATACTATGTTAAAATCAAATAGAAATATTTTGTGAAAAATGATAGTTATTGATTTGTTGATATCAGTTATTAATTGTATTGGTATAATTTATATCTTAAATGTTGTAATATACATTTTCATGGTATCATTTTTAGAAGCACACTGATATCTGCGTTGATAATTAAATTATGTTTGCTTGAAATTGGTATCTGTTTTGAAGCACACTAATATCAGTTTTGGTAATGAAATTTTGTTTATGTGAATGTGGTATCAGTTATGCAAGTTAACTGATATCAGTTTTGATACTGGGATTAATGGTACAATTTTTGAAAACATTTTGGAATCAGTTTTCAAAACAATGTGGTATCACTATTATTACTAAGTTTCTATTAACATGAATATGGTGTCATTTTGGTATCTAAATAGGAATGTATCTGTTTTAAATAATGTTTCTATTTAGATTAGGATGATGATTTTGCTAATCCCTGGCCACGAGAAACAGAAAATAAAACAACCGCAAAAATAAAAAAGGAAACTGCATATAGATGTGGGTTGCAACCAGGCTTTAAAATGATAAAACTTGTGAAGGACAAAAAAGCATTAATAAAAACCAAGTAGAGTTATTGAACAGATCACCATTCTTCAAGTTGTTCAACGTTTTCTACATAGGAAAAATAAATTTGAAGGAATGCAAGAAATATACAGAAAATCTGGATGTAGTATACAAGTGCTACTCAGTGGAAGAAAGAGCTTTTATCTTTGGCAAAGAAAAAATGATAGTAACGGCCAAAGATATTAGCTTACTTTTTGGGATGTCGATGCTTGGAAATAACATAGAGCCTGAAAAGTCGATGTGTATGACTTAAATAGTATCTTTATATGGGTATAGCATAATGGTATATAATAAACTAACTAGTAAACTACAGTAGTTATGCAAGTAAAACTAAGCTATAGAGATATATCACAAATAAAATAAAGTGCAGTAAGTAAAGACAACAGGAATTTTATACTGATTCGGACTTCCTGCCCTATGTCCAGTCCCGAAGCTCCTCTTTGGAATTCACTATCACGCCCTCTCTTAACCCGGAGGAATAAGTCTCAATACACCCGAGCACCAACAAGGATGTCCACGCATGAGCACCCACACAGGACTTTACAATTTACAAGTGTTTTGACTCTTGAATGTGTTCTCTAATCAACACAAAATTGTCATGATGAAGTACACCCTTCCTATAATCTTATCTTCAAGTATTTGAAGTGTATGTAAAGATTGAAGCAATTATGTTGCTTGTTGAATCAAGAGATTTGAAATATTATCATAGATACAACAAGTAACTTGAATTTAAGAGAGCTTTAGAATGCAATGAGTATGGAAGTGAAAATCAGAAATTAGAAAGAATATATGAGAATCAGTGATTTGGAAACCATGTTTGTAGTGCTTATATAATTGTAGAAGGGTAGCAATGTTTCATGAAAATTTTCAGCAAAGAGTTGTATCCATTTCTGTTCATAATTGAAAAGGAATCTCTTCATGAAAGAAGGCGACTCTTCATAAAAATGACTGTTAATCTCTGATCAGTCGACTGGTAGAAAAGTCACTAGTCGACTGGTTAAGAATGAAATTTGTATATATTTAAATATACTCAGGAACTAGCCATTACTGGACTTCTAGTCTGTGACCAATCGACTGGTTTGTTTCCTACCACTCGACTGGTTACAGAACTAGTCCAGTATCAACTGGTTTATAGAGTGTGTGTGTGTGTGTGTGTATATAACTAAAAATTCGTGCAATCGTGTTATACTTTGAGGATAGATTTTAACATAAATCTAACATGACTCAATATATATATATATATAAACTTAGCTTATTGACATGTTTTCCATTGCTCTTCACTTCGTTGTCATTAATCGAAATTCTCGTGAATCAACATTCTTCCCCTTTTTGATTGATGATAAAATATTGCATTCTTGTTGAAAATTTTAAATTTCTCCCCCTGAATATATGTTTAAACATATTTAGCTCCCCCTGAATCTCTGCAACATTTTGTTAGCTCAAAAATATATAAACTTACCATTCGGATTCCTGCAACAAAATGTTAGTGCATATATATTTTTAATGAGTAAATCCATCATATTGAGCAATTATAATATTCTCCCCCTTTGTCATCGATTAAAAAGCATTAAACAATATGATTGCAAAGTAATCGAACAAGTAAATAAACCATAGATACAAAACAAAACATAATTATTTCAAACAAGCACATTGTTCAGCACAACCAAAATACAAAGCTTTTTAGTACAAGATTTTACATAACAAAAAGCAAATAATTCATGATTTATCAAGTTCGGAAACTATGAGATGCTAAAGCAAAAATGTACATATGGTACTAATGACGCGAACATGCGAGCTAAATTTCGTCGGATTCCGTACTTTCGGAAGAGTCTAGTTAAAAGGAGATATAGGCCTCTTTTCCAGATCCGTGACATGTCCAGTAGATGAAAAAGAGTATGATATCGATGTCCACATCTTTCCAAGAAAATCCTCGATTGTATCGAACTTTTTATCCATTTTCTTGTCCATCCTCTTAAGGCGAGCTTCTAAAAGAAGTTGATTGCGAGCAATGACATCAAGTGCTTCTCTTGAAGTTTGTGATGGTTCCGTCAAACGGATATCATTTGGATTTTCATGAGCCGAGCTTGAAGATGGTCGATCCATATCTCTCTTTTTCCATTCTTCCAAACACATGATTCTAACAGTCGGAGGAGGAATATGCATTTGTTTTAAGTTTTTGCTATCTAAGAGCTTATTTTCAATCATATCGGAATCTGGCTTGCGGATGTTTGCATTTTCGAAGACTCTTGTTAAATATTCCCCAAAAATGAAAATAAGTAGCCATACCATGTGTGAAGTGCAAGAGATGATCCATTATTGTTTGCATCAATTTATGTTTATGTTGCCATAAGTTGTGTATAGAGCTCGAAATGTATCCGCATATAAAAGATCATGTGTTCCAGATCGAGGTAAGATTGTACATGTAAGAGCATGATGAAGAATTCTTGCACTTTGTCGCAAGCCTTTGGTTCATGGGTCTTCAGAATTATCATCAATAAAGAGATGGCTTACTTCATCTCTAACTCCAAATTCACAATTTACTTCTAATAAAGCTATTCCATATGTAAGAGAATTCAGAATATTCCCTTGCCTTGAAATTGTAATAAAGATAGGTTGCCTGCAAACCATCCTCCAAACAAAATTTTGTGTATTTGTAGGAGTTTGATGATCCAAATTCAAATTATCCAAGTAAAATTTGATCATCGTAACATTAATTTTCTTATTATTTTGAGAGTAGTCCAAAAGAGATTTAAGTATACCTCGTTGAGTCAATTGTTGCAATCCATAAGAATCAAAATCTTGAAACTTGACAAAAGGTCCTGGAATGAACTTCAAATTTGACATAAGCTTCCATCTTTTCTTAGCTAGATCATTCCATAACCATTGATCTATGGATGGATCAACTTGCTTCTTTTCCCTATTTTTTGATGATGAACCAATTTCTCTTTGTCTTTTTGGAGGTGCCATGAGTTTATAGAGGATAAAAATTGAATTTTGTTGATTTTAGGGTTTTGAGAGATAAGAGGAAGACGTTAGAAATGTAATGAAGTGAGGTAAAAGGGGTTATAAAGGTCCGAACTATAGCAGTTTTTGTTTTTTTGGATTTTCGATAACCAGTCGACTGGTATGTATATTACCAGTCGACTGGTTGTTGATAAAAGCAACAACAATCTTTTCTTATGTACATATATAATAATATATATATATATTTATGTTAACTGTAAAAGAAAATACGTATTTTATTAAATAATAGTAACAAAAATACATAATTATTTCATTAATTATAAGAATCAAGGTCTTGAAATTTTGCATTTTTGATCAATGCAAATTTTATTAAACAAAAAAGGATTTCTATGATCAATGCATTATTCTTCTTGTGATGAAGTTGATTTCCTTAAGGTCTTAGAAACGGCTCCTTCATTTTCTTAACAATTCTTTTCCCTTGAATTTGAATTCGCCTTCGTACTTTTGGGATATTTTTTCCACGAACTCCATGAAGTAGATGGCCTCCTTGGTATTTCGGGAGTCAAAAAGAGAGGATGATGACTGGGTTCAAGAACAGCTGTCCTATCACAAATACAAAGTTCTAGAAAAGTTCATCTATCCAAGGTTTGTTTTTGCTCAAAGTATAATTCTCGTTGCAACCTCATCTGTTCATGTTGGTAATGATGTATTTCATCTATTTTGTGTTTTGTTGATGGAGATACCGAAAGCTCCCTTTTTTCTTAGCATCCGGAGTATATCCTATTTAGTATTCTTTCCACCGAAGAGTTGGTTATTTATTTGGCATAGGAAAAGTAATAATATTGATAAAATCGGATGACTTTTTTTCAGAGGACTTAGTTGGTGTAGACGGATAGCTTAATTTTTTTGACATGACAAAAGAAAGCTTTTTAGTTTATCGAAGAATAATTTTTATTGCTTTGGTGAATGCAGGAAATTTTTCTAATGTATTTATAAGAGAACAAATGCTAAACATAGTATTTACAAATGATTGATAAAACTAATTTTATCCATTCATTTAAAACGAAATTAGTTTGCTAAAAAATAGGTATAGAAACTAAATAAAAGGTTTGTTTGCAAAATGATGTTCTTTACTAAAAATACTATATTCTATCTTAGTTAAAAATGAAACCATATTAAGTAATCTAAGCATATATATATATTAGAACTTTTAGAAGTATATTATACTAAGTATGAATAAATAAATAACTTACAGAAAGTGATACAAGTGAGCACTAATTAAAACTCCTTTTTGTTTTGAACTAGTCACTAACATATATTGGTGGTACCTGCAAAAGATAAAAATTTATTGGTACCACTTCCTTCGTTAAGATCCTAAGGGTTAAATCTTAGGAAACTAAACCCAAGAGGGTTCAGAGTCCTTTTTGAAGATATACTTAATATTGTTGTGAACAGTATCTAAAAAATTTTTAATATATTTATTTCTAATAAGTATATTATTGGTTTTTGGAACCCATATGCTTATACTTTCTAAGTAATTTTTCTTAGCAGAAATATTTAATCTACTGCTAGGAATTACGGGTTTACTACTAGATTTCTTAGAACAAGGCCTTTTCTAGGAATTAATTTTCTGAACATGTCCTAGTCCTTTTTTACTAGAAGCTGGTTGAGAATTTTCTAATATCTTATATAAATTTTCTCTACCTTTATTAAAATTATTAACATTCTTAGAAATACTATCTAGTTTAACTTTTAAGCTAGAATTTTCTTGTTCTATTTAGTATTTAAGTCATGATTTTCAGAAGCTGATACATCATTTTTATTCTTTTGAGCCTCAATTTCATGACTCAACATAGAAATCTGAGAATTTGCTACTAACAGAGATTCTTGTAATTTTCTAATCTCGTCTTCAAAAATCTATTTTTCATCTTTTAATAAATCTATTTCAAATTCTTCCTTTTTTCTATCTTCATTAGCTTGTTTACACTTTCTCTTAAAATTATTTCTAGATTCCAAAACTTCCACATTAATATCCATTAATTCATCGTAAGTAAATTCACGAACCTCAGTATTCTTTGACATGAAGCATACATTTGCTTGTTCGTTGTCAATATCGAAAGATGATGAATCTGAATTATCCCAAGTGACTAAAAATGCTCGTCTTTTTGATTTTTCCTTTTTATTGCGATTTTTCTTCAATCTGGCCAATACTTTTGATAATGTCTAGTTTTGTGACAATTAAAGCATTCCATCAGGGCTGGATCAAGCACTTTTGATGAATTCTTTTTCATATTCTTGCTTTGGCCTTTTCTATATTTCAGAAATTTTCTGAAATTCTTCGCTACAAAAGAAATATCCTCTTCATCTGAATCTGAATCTTCTTTCTCAGTATGGAAATCTAAACTTTTCTTATCTTGTACATGTGTTTTCTTTGCCCGAAAATTAACTTCATAGGACATGAAATGACTGATTAACTCCTCGGGTTTCATGGTAGAAAGATCATTAGCCTCTTCAATAGCTAACACCTTTCTTTCCCACTCATGCGTTAAAGAGTTTAATATTTTTGAGACTATATCAAAATCAGAGTATTTTTCTCTTAATCCTAATAGAGAATGATAAATATTTTGAAATCGTGCATACATGTCATTTGTAGACTCATTTTCGTTCATTTGGAAATTTTGAAGCTGGTTTTTAAGAATGGATCTTGCTTTGTTTGACCTTGCTTGTTCCTTCATGAGTTACTTTAAGTTTTCTCTAGATTTCATATGTTGTGTTGCACATACAAACCCATTAAACTCGTTTCTGTCCAAGGCACAATGCAACGTATTCATGGCTTTAGCATTGATAGTAGCCTCTGCTGTTTCATTTGCCGACCATTCAGTATATAGATTAGTGGGTTGTGTATACTCTTTTTGTGTAATGTTCCATGCATCAAAACTATTAGCTTGCATATATATTCTCATTCGTGTAGCCCAAAAGCTATCATTCATGCCATTAAAAAAGGGTGGTCTTGCAGTTGATTGGCCTTCAGTATATCCAGTATCAGTGCTACTACTAGTGTTGTTATCCATATTAACGATGTATCAGATAATGGTTTTACGGTTAAATGATGACCCTGCTCTGATACAATTTGAAAAGTCGATGTGTATGATTTATGCAGGATCTTTATATGGATATAGCGGAATGGAAAATAATAAACTAACTAGTAAACTACAATAATTATGCAGGTAAAACTAAGCTATAGAGATATATCACAAATAAAATAAAGTGTAGTAAGTAAAGACATCAGGAATTTTATACTGGTTCGGACTTCCCGCCCTATGTCCAGTCCCGACGCTCCTCTTCAGAATTCACTATCACGCCCTCTCTTAACCCGGAGGAATAGGTCTCAATACACCCGAGCACCAATAAGGATGTCCACGCCTGAGCACCCACACAGGACTTCACAATTTACAAGTGTTTTGACTACTGAATGTGTTCTCTAATCAACACGGAATAGTCACGATGAAGTACACCCTTCCTATAATCTTATTCTCAAGTATTTGAAGTGTATGTGAAGACTGAAGCAAGTACGTTGCTTGTAGAATCAAGAGATTTGAAATATTATCAAAGATTCAACAAGTAACTTGAATTTAAGAGAGCTTTAGAATGCAATGAGTATAGAAGTGCAAATCAGAAATTGGAAAGAATATGTGAGAATCGGTGATTTGGAAACCATGTTTGTAGGGATTATATAATTGTAGAAGAGTAGCATTGTTTCATGAAAAGTTTCAGCAAAGAGTTGTATCCATTTCTGTTCCTAATTGAAAAGGAATCTCTTCACGAAAGAAGGTGACTCTTCATAAAAATGATTGTTAATCTCTGATCAGTCGACTAGTAGAAAAGTCAATAGTCGCTTGGTTGAGAAGGAAATTTGTGTATGTGTGTGTGTATATATATATATATATATTTATTTAAATATACTTAGGAACTAGCCGTTACTGGACTTTTGGTCTGTGATCAGTCGACTGTTTGTTTCCTATAGTCGACTGGTTATAGAAGCAGTCCAGCATCAGCTGGTTTATAGAGTATATATACATATATAAAAAAACTAAAAATTCATGCAATCATGTTATACTTTAAGGATAGATTTTAACATAAATCTAACATGACTCAATATATATATATATATATATATATATATATAAACATAGCTTCTTGACATGATTTCCATTGCTCTTCTCTTCGTTGTCATTAATCGAAATTCTCGTGAATCAACAGAGCCTCCTAAAATGATGACTAGCAAATCAATTTCATCGGCTTGTAAAAATTATGCTACACAGAATTTTGGATCACCAGCGTATATGACTAGAACTTTGATTGAAGAAAAAGGAAGAACCGAATAAAAAGAAGAAGAAAAACGAGGAAGACTTGCTTACTGTTCTTATCATGGACATTGTACTCACTTTTTTCTTCCCCAATAATCAACATAAATTGAGATAGAGACTTCAGGAGTACTTATGTAATTTGGGAAAATTTAAAATAGTTTCTTGGCCATTGACCATTGAAAAGAATTTCCACAATTTTGTTAAAAATTTCACTCATAATCCAAGAAATATGTCTGGATGTGAAATGCTTCCGCTGGTAGTTTTTTTTTTTTTTTTAACACTTGTGAACTTGTTACACTATTTATTATTAGTATTTTTGATAAAGTATTTCATATGCGAAAAGATGAAGGTAATCAAGCCAAGATGCAATGTTAGCTAAACTTGCCCAAGACTTGCTTGGTGGGATTTAGGAGACTTGAAGAAATATGTTACCAAAAAATTTCTGGATGACATCTTAGAAGGAGAGGTATATTTTTTTATTATTTCTGCAGTTAAAGATATTCGTTTTAAGTTTATGGTAGTATCATTTTTTACGATTTATTGTTAAAAGTAATTTTTCAAGCCTTTATATAGTATCGGTTTTTCTAGCCTGGTAGTATTAGTTTTTTAGTTCTATTTAAAATTTAATTTCCCAGTTTCTTAGTATCATTTTTAGGAGCTTGGTAGTATCAGTTTTTTTGAGTTTTACTTAAAAATTATTTTTCAAGTATTTTGGTATCAGTTTTACTTGCCTGGTGGTATCATTTTTTTTGGGTGTTAGTTAATTTTTTTGTTCAGTATCATGGTATCTGTTTCATTAGGATGGTAGTATCAGTTTTTATTATTGTTTACTGAAATTTAATTTTTTACTTTCTTGATATCATTTTTAAATGTCTTGTAGTATCAAAACTTTAACATTCTTTAATATAAAAACTGATATTATTTTGTTAAACAACAATTTTGATTGAAAACAAATTTATTTCTGTAGGTGCAAGAAATTTCAGATGTACATCCGCATGAATAAAAATATTACAAACCGAAGCTAAAATTTCTTCTAGATCAACAAAAGCAAAAGAATGTCCGGCAACAAGAAAGAGAAAACATCAAGAAAAATAAACACTAGATATTTCTTTTGTGGAAGATGTGACTATGAGAGTTTTGAAGATTCATATTGAAAGTATTGAGGCAGAAAAAATGAAATTGTAAAAAGAATTAAAAAATGAAAGATTTTTTAGAAGAGAATTAGAGAAAAAGCTTTATATTTTGGAATAACAGCTCAAAGGAAAAAAAAAACAGATTTTGAAGTGATGAAACTTCTGAAATCTGATTCGGACAGAAAGTAATTCACCTTCTCAATATAATGAAGAAGAAGAAGAAGGAAAAAACGACAACGAGAATGTAGAGGATGAAAATCAAAGCAGTATTAAAGTTGAGAAAGAGGAACGTGAAGAAAAGAAAAAAAATGAAATTATGGGAAAAATAAGCATAGCTACATAAGACCCAAAATTCAGCAAAAATGTGCCATTCGAGGTCAGTCCACCCACCTTCGACATCAGTATGACACAGATTATTAAGGAAATACAAGCAACAAAATCAACTCAGCAAGAAGAAAGAAAAATGCCAACAAAAGATGAACCGCCTTCATATGTACACAGATTAAAAAAGAATAAAAGAAAAAAGATAAGAAGAGATTCATTTGATTATCTAACGATTTCGAAAAAAAGGGAAAGAAAACAAATATTAAAGCAGGAAAAATAGCAAAGATCAGCCTAGAGAAGAATCAAAAAATGAAAAAAAAAAAAAGCAAGAGCAGCAGCATCAAGGAAAAAAAAGTGCGAAACAGAGGAAAATCTAGAGCAAGAATCAATTTTATTTGAAAAGCCACCAGCTATGTTGGAACAATCATGGGCAGGATTGAAATTGTCGCATTGCGAGTGTGTTAAATATCCGAATAAAGAACAAGAAACCGTGGTTAAACAAAAATTCTCTGTTGCAAAAGCAAGAAATTCGTAAGTCCACATTTTATTATCAATATTAATAGAGATTTGTTCAAAACTTAACTATAATTTTCAAATCTATAAAATAGGGATGTTATAATAAACGATGACACAATTTTAGGTGGTTGCGTCATAACGAAACAAATGACTGTTGATGTTCTGCAAGATGACTTCATGGATGGACAGGTAGCATATATATGTTGTTAAAATTAACTTTTCCAACATGTAAGTATCAGTTTTACAAGCATGGTAGTACCATTTTTTTGAGTTTTAGTTAAAATTTATTTTTGTAGTTTCTTGATATCAGTTTTCAATGCCTGGTAGTATCAGTTTTTTTTTTTTTTTTTTTGAGTTCTAGTTAATATTTATTTTTGCAGTTTCTTGGTATCAGTTTTCATAGCCTGGTACAACAACAACAACAAAGCCATATATCCCAAACAAGTTGGGGTTGACTAGATATGGAACCCAAAATTAAAATAAAATAAAATAAATAATAATGATAATAATATATATATAAAGGGATTAAAATAATCAAATAGATAAAAAGTTATCTGATAAAGTTTTTTTAAAATAATAATAAAAAGTAAAAATGTTCAACAAAAGTGAAACTAAGTCTAAAATAGTAATAAAAGAGAAAAAAGGGTCAATAAAAGTGAAATAAGTCTAAAATAATTAAACAGATTTAAAAAAAGAAGAAAAAACCTAAGGTTCTGGTACATGGATTGCCAACTTCCATGCACTCCTATCCACTATCAGCTCTTCATATATACTCCAATTACTTAAATCTCTCTTTGTTATCTCCTCCCATGTCATTTTAGGTCGACCTCTACCTCTCTTTAGGCCTTCGGTGCGACCTATAATTCCAACACGCATTGGCACATCGTATGGTCTATGCCGGATATGCCCAAACCATCTCAAGCGGTGTTGGACTTACTTCTCTTCAATAGGAGAAACGCCAAGTTTATCCTGAATATCCTCATTTCTAATCTGATCTCGTCTGGTATGCCCACATCTCCAGCGTAGCATCTACATCTCTGCTACACTTATCTTTTGGACGTGTTGCCTCTTAGTATGCCAACATTCTGCACCATATAACATTGCAGGCCTGATTGTTGTCCTATTGAACTTTCCTTTAAGCTTACGAGGAATCTTCCTATCATAGAGAACGCCAGATGTTAGTCGCCACTTCAACCATCCTGCTTGAATTCTAAAACTAACATCCTTATCAATCTCCGCATCAAACTGCAATATAGATCCTAAGTATAAAAATGATTCCTTCTTGGGTACTACTCTACCGGCCAGGGTGACCTCTCCGTCATTTGACCTGACACCGCTAAATTCACACTTCATATACTCTGCTTTAGTTTTGCTAAGCCGAAAACCCTTTGATTCCAAGGTTCCCTCCATAACTCCAGTTCGATTAACCCCTATTCTACTTTCATCAATCAGCACAATATCATCCGCAAAGATCATACATTAAGGAATCTCACTTTATATATCTTTTGTGATTTCATACATCACTAATACAAAAATATAGGGGCTCAAAGCCGAACCTTAGTGTAACCCTATGTTAATTGGAAAGTCTCTGGTCTCACCTAAACGAAGACAATTCAACTCATCTTCATTCAAAAAAGCAACTTTCATGGCATCCCATGCCTCTCGTCCTTTCTCGCCCAATCAAATCTCCAACCATGTCCAATCCATCACCTCGAGCCAAACGCCTTTCTTCCCTCCGCCGCCTGACCCTCCCCCGACCCCTCCTGACCCCCACCTAGCTGTCAATTCTTCTGATCCCCAACCCGTCAATCCTGCCTTACCCTCAACGTTTGTCCCAACCTAAGTCAGAGAACCTGTGATTCAATAACCATGGACTTCCTGTTCAAGCGTAAACCGTTAAACCGTGGGAAGTACATTCCTGTTGAGTTGATTGCAACAATTGAAAATGGCACCTTGAAATTGATTCATAGAGTGGCTGAAGCAGGAACTGAGGTCTATAGTGAATCTGTTGTAGGTTTTTTCTTGGATAAACCTCTTTCTTATTCTGTCGTGGTGGCGAAACTAAATTCTCTCTGGAGGCTTAAAGGCTCGGTGAAGGTAAAATCAGATGGTATACTATACTTGTTCAAGTTTACATGTGACGAAGACAGAAATAGAATCTTGCAAGTTGATCCCATAATTATGAATAACAAGTTATTTATCATTAAAAAGTTTGACCCCTTTATCAGTAATGTTTGTGGAAATGTGAGATCCGTTCCTGTTTGGGTGAAGTTTTATAATATACCGATTGTTGCTTGGTCAAATTATGGAATCAATTGGATAAGTAGTATGTTAGGGAATCTTCTATGCATGGATGAAATGACGGAAATTTGAAAAAGATTAGAGTACGCTAAATGTTTGATAGAGGTGAAACCTGACCGAGAATTAATGAATGATTTCCTTGTCGAGACAGTTGAAGGTGGAGTTCAGCGTATCTTTGTAGAATATCTTTGGAAACCGGATATATGTGGTATTTGTAAATCTTTCGGCCATGTTAGTGATAGTTGTGATAAAGAAGAAAAAAATGTAGATGCAAGTGAGGAAGTGATCAAAAAACAAAAGCCAAACAATTTGTGTGATGCAAGAGAAGTACCACAGTCAAATGATAGAAGTCCGGAACAGAGCAAATTCATGACACAAACCAACAGAGAAAAGGAGAATAGGCAATATGTGAGAAACAGGAGAAATAGAAATACAACAGGAAATTCGGAAACAAGTAAAGGATATTTGAAACAAGGGAGCTGGGTAAGAAAAGTAACAAATTATGTAGAGGAAATTCAAAAGCAGAATAGCTTCAATGTACTAGAAGATGGAGAAATTGGAGACGACATACAACAGCAAGTTGAAAGTAACGAAAGTGAGGAGGAATTTGCAAACTTAGACACACAAGACTTAGCCAATATATCCTTGCTGATGTTGGAAAGTTTGTTGGCAAGCAAAGAAAATCACACTTTAGAGCCAATACCAGAAAAAAACGTTTCAGCAGATTTTGATGAAGAATTTGCTGCTGAAGTAGAAGTGCACAATTTTTTCTGTGAGTTGATAATGCAAGAGTGCTTAACAGATAGAAGAAGGGAAATCAAACAAGGCAAGGAAAAAGTAGATGGAACAATCAATGAGAATCTTATTGTACAGGAATCACAACTTACTGTAGTGATAAGTGAACACCCTCCAGCCTTAAATGAAGCCTTTAAGGCTAATGCTTGCATGCAAGACTCCATGACGCAAAATTCCATCCCATAACATCTCAAACCTCCTGATCCTTTGTTTAGTCAATTACCACCTGACATTGTCAATGTGTACTCCAACATTCAACCCCCCTGCATTCAAAGTTTCCCCTGCAAATTCCTTCTCTCCAGCGCCACCAGACAAGACGCGGTTAGCACCAAGTGTCGGCACTCCGAGTTCAGCTCAAAAGCAGTACTCTTTAAGGAGCACGAAATACAGAAGTGCCCTACCTCCTGAAGTTTAATTAATGTTGAAAAATGTATGCGTGTGGAACATCAAGGGTTGCCACAATGATACGAAACTTGATCAGTGCAAAGTTTTAATCTCGGAGAACAATCTGAGCATTCTTGCAATTATCGAGACGAAAATTAACCTTGAGTTAACAACTAGAGCAACAAAGTATATCAATCCAGATTGGAGCTTTATTCATAATTTAGTTCAAGATCCTTATGGTAGAATTCTCATCCTCTTTAACACAAATTCCATAACCTTGAAACCTCTGAATTTCTCCGACCAACACATCCACTGTCACGCCTTAAACATTCATGACAAGACTTCCTATTACTATACATTCATTTACGCAGCCAATTACCTTCCTCCTAGACTCAACCTATTCAAAACTATCCTCTCTCTAAAACAAACTACTCATCTGTGGTTCTTGATGGGAGACTTCAACTGTTGTTTCGAAACGTCTCAAAGAATTGGTGGTAATGCACTTTCAAACTCTGAAATTTTACCGCTTCGAAACACTCTTGAGCAAGCCGATCTGATCAACATCAAATGCGCCGGTATGCCGTTCTCTTGGAACAATAAAAAACGCGACGGTCCGAGAACATTTTCTCTGATTGATCACGCCTTTTGTACGGTTAATTCCTTCACCATATGGTCTGCCCTTCATTGTACCATGCCTCTCCCCCCTCTTGTCCGACCATTCACCCATCTTTCTCCACTTGCGTGAGCTTGACATGAAAGGAAATTCAAGCTTTAATTTTTTTAATAACTGGGTTGATGACCCTGATTTCCGATGTTTAGTCAAAGGAACTTGGGAAAAACCTTTTTTTGGTAACCCTCTTGTTATTATGCAAGCTAAGCTACGGCACTTGAAGGGAACTCTTAGAGAACGGGCAAAGCAAAAATATGGTAAAGGTAGCAAGCAGAGTTCCCAGTTGAGAGAAAAGCTAAGACTAATTCAAATAAAAATGATGGAAGATCCAACAAATCCCTTACACCCAGAAACTGAAAGCATTACAGCAAGACAATATCAAAAAGCTCTACAACAAGAAGATGCGATGATTAAACAAAAAGCTTGGATCAGATGGAAACAAGACTGTGACAAGAATAGTCCATATTTTCACGCTTCGCTCAAGAATAAGCAATGCAAGGAGAATATTGTCCGAATTATTGACAAGAACAGTATAGTAAAGGAAAATCAAGGTGATGTTGAAAGAGCATTTTTATTACACTTTTCTGAATTATTTGGTAATTCTGAAAACTTCTCCCCTAACCTTGATTTGGTAGACCCATACATTCTTCCAAAATTAGATGTTGTGGACTACCAGTCACTGTGTAAAGAAGTGACCGATCAAGAAGTTAAAAATGTAATGCTATCCCTCAACAAAAATTCTGCCGGAGGGCCGGACGGCTTCAGCGCTTTCTTTTATACTACTTGCTAGGAGATAATTGAACCTGATGTCTGTAAAGCCGTGAGACATGTATTCCTTAAATCTAAGTTGTTTCCATCTTTTAACGCCACCAACATTGCTCTAATACCTAAGCTGAAGGACGCAACTGCGGTTTCCGACTTTAGACCCATCTCATGTTGCAACACTCTTTACAAATGCATTGCAAAAATCATCACGACAAGGCTCAAAACTGTGCTTCCATCCATAATCTCTCCTAATCAAGCGACATACTTACCTGGACGTAACATTCTGGACAATGTACTTCTATCTCATGAACTTCTACATGGTTATAATCACGCTACTGTGAGTCCGAGAGCGATGTTCAAACTTGATATTATGAAAGCCTTCGACATGATCCAGTAGGACTCTATTGTTAGGATTCTTGGTAATATGAACTTTCTGCATCACTTCGTCGCTTGGATTTACACTTGCATCTCATCTCCGCGCTTCTCTATACTCGTTAATGGTTCTGTTGTTGGGTACTTCAAGAGAAAGCAAGGAATCCGTCAAGGGGACCCCATATCAGCATATTTATTCATTGTAGTGATGGAGGTTCTTACGCAAATGCTAAATAAAAAAATTGATAGTGGCTTGTTCAAATTACATCATAAGTGTCAGGAACCAAGGGTCTCTTCCCTTATGTTCGCCGACGATCTCGTTATTTTTTGTAATACCACTACGCAAACTATAAACGCCATCTTCGACACCTTAAATGAGTTCTACGAGATGACTGGTTTGCAAGTCAATCTTCAGAAGTCTAGCATGAGAGCCGCCGGTATTTCTCAAAGTAACATCCAAGCAATTCAGGTTCGAACTGGTCTTAATAACTCTTTAGAAACTTTATCTTACCTAGGCCTACCTCTAACTACTGCAAAAATCACTGTTAGTCAATGCCAACCTCTATTTAACAAGATTATGGCGAGACTTAATACTTGGACCTCCAGGTTATTGAGCCAAGCGGGTAGACTAACGTTGATTAAGTCAGTCATTTTTGCGATGCAAGTTTATTGGTCTAGGACATTCGTTCTACCCACTAAACTAATTTAGATGATCTGCTCGGCTTTTATGCGTTATTTGTGGAAAGGAAGAATGACGGATGTTATTTAGCTCCTGTCGCTTTTAAAAAAGTTGAGCGTCCTGTGAACAAGGGCGGCCTCGGTATAATTGACCTTAAACAGTGGATCATGGCAGCTTTTATTACACATATTGACGACTTTCTTAACAATTCTGGTAGCCTTTGGGTTCAATGGTCGAAGAACAATGTTGTTAAAGACAGGAATTTCTGGATCATGCAACAGCCTCAAAACTTAAGCTGGACTTGGCGTAGCATCTTTAAAATGCGACCTCTCATACTTCCTTATTTTAAATATTCGATCACACCTAATTCTCCAGTACGTTTGTTGGAAGACCCATGGATTGATTCTGGGCTCATACTACATAATGCACTTACTGAACTCCAAAATAATGGCAACTGGTATAAATCCAAATGCTAAAGTCATTGACTATGTTTTTGATGGGAGAATAAGATTAGCAGCATCAACCGTCTCTAAAGTAAATAATATGTGGAAGCTTGCAAATCAGGTTAGAACAATTGGTCTTGGAGAACGCATTACTGTATGGTGCAACAGTAGGTGTAATTACAACATTTCGAACTTGTATGCATGCCTCTCTGGTAGCAAGAACTTGCCGAAATGCAAATGGCACAGGAAGATATGGACTGCTGACAATTGTCAGCATGAAAACCTCTTTTTGTTGAAAGTTATCAACGGATCAATCTTTACCAAGAACAAACTTTTAACTAGGGGTGTGGGGTGTGATCAAATTTGTGGGTTCTGCAAGATCCAAAATGAGACTATTGAGCACTTGTTCTTTCAGTGTAACATGCTTTTTTCTATTTGGAGTGAGTTGATGTTTAATATTGGATCGTCTGATGCCAATCAAAATGCAACAATTCAATGGAATAACTTACTCAACCAAACAAGTAGAAAGCGTACGAAAGGTTGGATTCTAAGCTTTGTACTCAAAAAGTTTTTGTACAATGTTTGGCGCGAGAGAAATATGTTAGTGTTTGATGCGAGTAATGCGAAGTCAAATGACCAATTTAGAAGATGTGTGCGCGCGGAAATCAGAGAAGGAATTAGGAAGTTAAACTTCACCTTCGATCCAGGGATTTTGAATAATCTTAAGTAACTTTGGTGTCTTGTGTAGAGTTCGTCTTCTTGTTTTTAGAGAACCGTGTTTCTATGTTTTCTTGGGTGCGTTGTATTTTTCTTTCTTTTCTTTCCGGTTCTTTAATAAAAGTGGTAGAGGTCCAATCAACCCCGTAAGCCTTGCAAAAAAAAATTTGAAAGTCTCTGGTCTTACCATCGCATGCCCTGGCACTAATCACAACCTCATCGTACATATCCTTCATAAGAGTAATATAATTTGATGGCACTCTCTTCCTTTCTAGCACCCACCACATAACCCTCCTCAGCACTCTGTCATAAGCTTTCTCCAAGTCAATAAAAATCATGTGGAGATCTTTCTTCTGCTACCTGTACCTCTCCATAAGTTGCCTAACCAAGAAAATCGCCTCAGTGGTTGACCTTCCAGGCATAAAACCAAATTGATTCCTAGAGACACTTGTCAACCTTCTCAAACGTTGCTCGCAAACTCTCTCCCAAAGCTTCATTGTATGACTCATAAGCTTAATTCCTCTATAGTTTGTGCAACTTTGAATATCTTCTTTATTCTTGAAGATTGGAACTAAAATGCTTCTCCTTCACTCATCTGGCGTTTTGTTTGATTTGAAAATATTATTAAACAACTTAGTTAGCCATGTTATCCCTGCATCTCCAAAGAATCTCCACACCTCAATAGGAATGTCATCAGGCCCTACCGACTTGCCTAATTTCATCTGTTTCAAAGCCCCCTTTACCTCAGCTTCTTGAAATCTTCGCACAAAATGTCTATTGTTGTTGTTGGCAAAGTCTTCCAACTCGATCGAAGAGCTGTCACTTTCTTCGTTGAAAAGTTTATCAAAGTATTCTCTCCACCTATTCTTTATCTCATCGTCCTTCACCAAAAGTCTATCATTCTCGTCCTTAATGCATTTAGCCTGATTGAAGTCCCTTGTCCTCCTCTCGCGTAGCCTAGCTATTCTAAAAACGTCCTTTTCACCCTCCTTTATACTTAGTCTTTGATACAAATCTTCATATCCTGGAAGTATTATTTTTTTATTTCTAGTTAAAAATTATTTTTCCACATCTTGATATCAATTTTAATAGCCTGGTAGTATCAGTTTTTTTGATTTCTAGTTAAAAATTATTTTTCCAGTATCTTGGTAACGGTTTATGAGGTTGGTAGTATCATTTTTTATTTTTGTTTTAAACTTATTTTTTCCATTATCTTGTATCATTTTTATTTCGCAATATCATATGTCTTCTTATAAACATGTGTATGGCTATTATAGATTATTGATTGGTTTACAAGATATTGTGCATTAACTGAGAACAATTACGTAATGCCAACAATGGGAACGTAAGTAAAATTTTAGGTCACTTGTGTGCAGTATTTTTTTTAAAAATTAGTAAATAACAAAACAATATTATTTATGACCAGAAAGCATTGGCTGACAAAATTGAATTACTTATAAAGACAATAGCTCTTCCTGTTTTAGAAAAAGCTGTAAAAAATGCGTACACAGAGGTTATTTACTTTCCACTGGATTGTCAAAGTTACTAGACGCTAATGACTTTAACATATGCAAATATGCAGTGACCACATTTCGACTTCAATCGGCCTAGAAGATCAAACCCGAAAAATAGTGAAAGTTTGAAAGTTGCACTGACATTGGTATGAAATACTTCTCAAAAACAAAATAATATAATTGCTATAACTTTTATATTTATATGTACATATTTACAGAGAGCTGTAGTAGAGGAACTACCACTGTAGTTATGGAAAAAATAATGTTACAAATAAGAAGCTCAGCACATTTGAAATGCTTCAAGAAGAGTGTGCACAACAAGGCTGTGACACGTAATTATTTATCATATATTAATTTTCATATCCAACATGCATGACTATTTATACAACTAACAACATAATTTCCTTTGTATAAGCTTGATTGTGGGATACATGTTATGATATTTGTAATATCAATCAATAGGAAAGAGATACCTCTAAAGGTTGCCAAGAAGAACACATTGAAATGTAGAGCGCATCTAGTGTACGAAATTTTGGCAAAGAAGGGTTATTATTGGGATTTAGGAGACTTTGTGTCTAATATTTATTTAGAGGAAAATTGATTACAGTTGGTAGTTGAAATTGGTTGGTTGTTCGAAATGT
Organism: Allium sativum; assembly: GCA_030737875.1. Lineage (NCBI taxonomy): Eukaryota > Viridiplantae > Streptophyta > Magnoliopsida > Asparagales > Amaryllidaceae > Allium > Allium sativum. Next base: position 501,504,323 of record CM060924.1, on the reverse strand, counting down.
AAATATGATGATATTAGTTTCAAAACTACTTGTTTTTAGCTGCTGTATATGATGTCAAATGTTGCAAATGTTCAACATTTCTTGTGGGGAAAACTGTTTTTTTATATGATGATATAATATTAGTTTGAAATTGTTGGACTGTTACTAATGAGTTTTATGCTGTCAAAACATATTGTATCATGTGTTGTGAATTTTTTTATGGTTGCGTCTATGAAACTGATATATCATTTTTCCAAAATAGATACTACATTTAAAAAAAAAAATCTGATACCAGCATTGACACAAAACTGACACCAACTTGCTACAATTTTGACAAAACATGATAAAAAGTGAAAAACTAATACCGGATTTGGTTCAAGACAAATACCCTAGTGCTATTAAAAAATAATAATCCAAAACTGATACTAGAAAACTACTAACTATACAAAAATTAAAACTAATATGTGAGAGCAGTTAAAATTATACAGCAGATCATACCATGACTTTTACCACCATGTGATTTGTTATATGCTCGATCATGTGCTCGGTCATGTGCTCGGTTAAGTGCTTGGTCATGTGCTCGGTCAAGTGCTCGGTTATGAGCTCGGTCATGGGCTCGGTTATGTTCTCAGTCATGTGCTTAGTCATGTGCTCGGTCAAGTGCTCAGTCATGTGCCCTGTCATGCTCGGTTATGGACTCGGTCATGGGCTCGGTTATGGACTCGGTCATGGGCTCGGTCAATTGCTCGGTCAAGTGCTCAGTCATGTGCTCAGTTATGAGCTCGGTCATGGACTCAGTTATGTTCTCGGTCATGTGCTTGGTCAAGTGCTCGGTCATGTATCCCGTCATGTGCTCGTTTATGGGCTCGGTCATGGTCTCAGTTATGTTCTTGGTTATGGGGCTCGGTCATGTGCTCGATCAAGTGCTCGGTCATGCGCTCGGTCATGTGCTCGGTCATGTGCCCAGTCATGTGCTTGGTCATATGCTTGGTTATGGGCTCAATTATGGGCTCGGTTACGGGCTTGGTTATGGGCTCGGTCATGGGCTCGGTTGCAGGCTCAATCATGGGCTCGGTCAATGGCTCGGTCATGGGCCCTGTTATATGCCCAGTAATAAGCCATATTATGTAACCGGTTATTTGCTCGATCATGTGCTCGGTTATGGGCTTTGTTATATAAACATAATCTCTGTAATAAAATATATACTAGAACTCTTGTAAAACTGATACCATACTTATGTAAAACTTAATATTAGAAATAAACTGATACATCACTTTTGCAAAACTGATATAGTAATCATAGAAATATAATTTATGTAAAAATACGGATACCAGTGCGATACCAGGGCTAATATCTTTATATTGTTATTAAAAAAACTGATACAAGAATGCATGTAAAACTGATACCACTTTGCTACCAATATTAATATTCTTACGTTGTTATAAAAAAATGATACTAGAATGCATGTAAAGCTGATACCCGTTTGCTACCAAGATTTATATTTTTACATTGTTATTTAAAAACTGATACTAGAATATATAAAAAAAACTAATGCCAGTGTGCTACCAAGATTGATATCTTTATATTTCTATAAAAAAATTGATACTAGAATGCATGTAAAGTTGATACCAGTGTGCTACCAAGACAGGTATCTTTACATTGTTATTTCAAAACTGATACTAGAATGCATGTAAATCTGTTATCTTACTCATGTAAACATAATATTCATAAAAAGATAATCTAACTGTAAAAACTGGTAACTATTTATGGTACATGTGATACGTAAAAGACATTCGGTTGCAAGGCCTAATCGGTTACCTATGACACATAAAATACTTTCAGACGCAAGGCCCAATCAGGTACGCCAGCAACGATTCTGCACCCAATATGGATTAGTTAACCGAGCGGGTAATCATGACATGTAAAAGACATCCGGATGCAAGACCAAATTAGATACATATGACATGTAAAATACTTTCTCGCGTAAGGCCTAATAGGGTACTACAACAATGATTTTGCACCCTGCAGGAATTAGTTAACGGAGCGGGTACCCGTGACACGTAAATGACTTCCTCACAAAAGGGCTAATCGATTACCTATGACACGTAAAAGACATCTGCATGCAAGGCCTAATTGGATACTCCAGCAATGATTCTGCACCCGGTAGGAATTAGTTAACCGAGCAGGTACCCGTGACATGTAAAAGACTTATGCACGCAAGGCCTAATCGGGTAACTATGACACATAAAAGAATTCCGCACGCAAGGCCTAATGGGTACTCCAGCAACGATTTTGCACCCAGCAGGAATTAACCAAGTAGGTGCCCATGACATGTAAAAGACATCTGCACTAAAGGCCTAATCCGGTATCTATGACACGTAAAAGACAACCACATGCAAGGCTTAATCGGGTACTCCAACAATAATTCTGCACCCAGTAGGAATTAGTTAACCGAGCGAGTAGCTATGACACGTAAAAGACTACTGCATGCAAGGCCAAATTGGGTAGCTATGACAAGTAAAATACTTCCGCACGCAAGCCCTAACAAGGTACTCCAGCAATGATTTTGCATCTAATAGGAATTATTTAACGGAGCGGGTACCTGTGAGATGTAAATAACTTCCGCACGCAAGGACTAATTGGGTACCTATGACATGTAAAAGACATCCGCACGTAAGGCCTAATCGGGTACACCAGCAATGATTCTGCACCCAGAAAGAATTAGTTAACCGAGCGGGTACCCATGGCACGCAAAAGACTTCTGCACGCAATGTAACTGATCGACGCTAGTCTATGAATTAGAAAAGCGCGACATTTGTAATAAATTCTGCAAGCATACAGGTCGAACACAGGGAGGAAAGTTAAATTTTATTATTTATATGTTTCGTGGGCGTGTTAGACGAACTTTGGAGGTTGATTTTGCAAAACAAAACAAAATTAAAACTGTAATTTGATTCAGAACAGATCTAACTGAACCGACGATCAAATCACAATTTCAATGGAAAGCAAATGAAACTATGAATTAGATTTGAATCTAATCAAACCCAATTTGACCTAAGAAAATAATAAAAAGCAGAATTTGAAATTGCAGAAATAACAAACAAGAATTAAAATTAGGATTTCCGCTGAATCTAATCAGACGGTAAATCACTAATGCAAATAAGTGCAAAATACAAATAGTGTTCTACCGAATCTAATCGTATAGACAACACTAGTTGCTAAGAAAACAAAAAAATGCAGAAAATAAAAGAGAAAGAAGAACTTTTATTAGAACAATGGAATAAGAGATGAGATAGGATATAGGATACAAGGTTATTACAGGGGTATATATAGGGTAGATAGCCAAACCCTAACCCTAACCCTAATGGGAAATGGGCCTGGTCATTACATCACCACTAGTTTACAATGAGAACATAAATGGGCCTTTGATAAATAAAGCAAATTTGGGCCTTTTCTCTTTTCCTCTTGCTTTCTTGACACTTCTTCATTGATTTGTGATGTGCAAAGCCTTTTATCACTCCTTTTCTTGTCCAACAGCAATTAGATGTGATATCTTCATCTATAATTCTTCAAAATGCAAATACACAGCAAATTGAACTCTATTTCTCTACATTTCTGGTTGCATGCGGGCTGGGTTGGAATATCTGTAAAAGTAACAAAACAATACCCAAGTAATATTTATTTATATACAAAAGATAAGATATAAGAGCATAAAATAAACACATTTCTATGTCAATCAGTAACACCCCGTAATTTTAATATTAATGTTCACAAATTAAAGAATAATTAATCTCAGATGTGAGAATTAAGGGAAACGGGTTACGCCATTGTGTTCGTCTCAGAATTCTGGTTGAGATAGAGTCCGAGTTTGCGTAAATTGGACTTCGTATGAAGAGGATATGGACGAACAAAGTTAAAGCAGAAAACCAGAAGAAAGAAGAGAAAAAAACAACAATACACTGGCGCACTTGGGAATTGCGCCAGTACAAAAATACACCGGCACACTTCCCAAGTTCGCCCAGGCCGAGCAGAAAGCCTGCACAGCTTTCTGGTATGTTCTGGTCCATATTGTGACTCACTGCTAAGTCCTTTCTGACTCCTTGCTGAGTCATTAGGGCTGAGTTGTCACCCAATCCTAATTAAACGGTTGCGATTAACTCTAGGTTCATCCGACGGCTATAATTAAATTGAAATTCTATACAAACATGTGTAGACTCAAACCCTAAAATCAAATAAAAATTGGAACCATGGTCGTCATGTTGTCACCTTGCAACATAGAGTAGCCACCAACTAAAGGGAAAACGAAGGTAATCAACTCAATTCTATTCAACTCTAATCTAAACAATAACGAATCTACTACAAAGGCAAGCTAAATCAATTTCAGAACTCAGATTCCAGAACTCAAGACCTTCTTTAAGTTGTGAGTTTGATTTCTTTAATAAGATAACTAACAATTTGATTAGGTTGAGATATGATTTGGGTTATATGGTTATGTTGTGAATCATTGACCATTATGTTATTATCTATATTGTAAATCTATGATGTTATTATCTATGTTGTAAATCTATGATGTTATTATCTATATTGTAAATCTATGATGTTATTATCTATGTTGTAAATCTATGTTAATTGTTGGCTTATGTACAATTAATTCATAATGATGCTTCATATGCTAGTTTGGTTATGTTTGATGAAATAATTCATATGTTAAATCATATGTATGTATGCAAGTTTAGATGTTAATTTAGATATGAATCATATGCAAGTTAGTGAGAATCGTATACAACCTTACATGTTTCATGACATCTACTTTATGTGTAAATTGGATCTAAAGTTAGGCTATGACATGTGTGAGTTAGATGCAAGTTTACATCATAGTTTATGTTGCATAAATCACATATACAAGTATATATATATATATATATATATATATATATATATATATATACGGAGTATGAATCTTTGTGACTATTGCTTATACAAGTTTACACCTCTAGATTTAGATCTATGACATATGTAGTTTTATGCAAAGTTTGTGACTTTGGCCTATGCAAGTTTTAGGTGAAAAACTATATTATATGCAAGTTCACACCTTTATTCCTATGCTTAGATTCTTGACAATAACAAGTTCATGCTAGATATGTGGTAATCCTTATGTGTATGATTAGATCCAATTTGTATGTTATGCAAATTTGGGGCGTCTCTTCTTTTATGTGTGTTAGACTATTGTTTAGTCTAATATACATATATGTCATGTTAAGCGAACAAACAACGTGGGGACGATGGGGGATAGTATTGAATATACATATATTGATAATTGGTATGATATGGCCTGAAAAAGGCATATAATTAATTTATTTTAATTTCAGACATTAATTCGAAAAATGGCATTTATGGACATAATTGAGTCAATTATGGACATAAGTATATTTGGAATTAATTAACAATTTGAATAGGGATATTAATTCAAATTGGGGATAATTAACTATGTGTAATTAATCGCCTAAGACACAAGGTTAGCCTCTTTTGTGGTGTAAGACTGCCCGGACCCGCCCGGCAAATCCAACAGCCACAAATGTCAGTCTAATGTGAGAGGTCAAGGGCATGAATTAAATGTGTAGCAGTTGTAGAGACAAGAGGTTAGGCTCGTTTGTGGTGTAAGACTGTCGGACCAGCCCGGCAAATCCAGCTGCCACAAATGCCAGTCTAATGTGGGAGGTCTTTACAAGGTTACGGTGTTAATGAATTAAGAAACACTTAACCAGATAAACATGTGGTGGGATATGGGGGTTAAGTGGGTGCCTTGGGTGGCTTGTGAAATACGACTAAAAACACTTAACCAAATTGAAACATGTAAGTGGACATGAATAAGAAGAGGGTTAAGTGGGATGTACTAGAGGGAACCAAGCTTAGGTGGATAGCTTGTGTCAAGTAATAGGGACTCGTTTCAACCAGTAACCCATAAGTATCTTTGTGGGCTCGACCCAAGTCGAGGACGGGACACGCATACTGGGTTTGACTGTAAGAAGCCAAAACGGGTTAGCGGTGGCAACGCAAGTCCAACGGGGTCATGTGTGTGTGTGGGCCCGGGTTGTTAGGTAAGACGTTGTTGCATCGTGTAGGTATAAGTCGTGCATCGTTGGTGGTATCGGGTTGCCACTTTGGGGAGTGATACACCCCACTGTGGGACCATCACGGGTATCTATGAGTTAGAGAGCCAATCAAAATAACTACTGTTATCATTATTAAGTTCTGTAGGCGGGATCAACTTTTAGGGTGTTTGGTGTGGTGTAGTGTAGTAATTATCTTATAGTGACTAGGTGCGCCTTTAACGTTATCTTGGTTCATCTTATTTCCTTTTGTTTGCTCTGCCATACCCATTTGCTCACAGTCATTTCCTTATTTTCTAGCTTATGACTTAGCCTAGTTATTTTGATAATTATATTGTTAAAGTTATCGCACTCGCCAGACTTTTGTCTGACCCCTTTGTTTCCACCTCTTTTCTTCCTCCCCCCCCCCCCCCAAGGTGCTCAGGGTGGAACTAGCACTAGTGGAGCCTGATTTGGACAGCTGTATCTCTTGCTTTTAGAAGTTTCTTGGATCGCTGAAGTAAAAGTTCAGCCTATCTTATTTATGGCTACTTTATGTTGGGATTATGTGTTTCAATTTATGTACTCTGATTTAGTCAACATGGATATTATGTACTTTGACTCTAGTCTTTGGTTTTTGATGATGTAATCAAACTTATGTGTTTACCGCTGCAATGAATAAAGTTTTAAATTTTTAAGTACTGTTTATATCTGTCTTGTTGTTAAGTTTCTGTTCTATACACACTTGAAACGCTCCATAGAAGTTAATGCATTCCCTTTGTGAGTGACATTAATGGACGTGGGGTGTTACACGTGGTATCAGAGCTGAAGGTTACCAGAACAGATATGAATTTTGAAAAATTGTTTTTCAAAAGCACTTTTATAAAGAAATACTTTCAAAAGTATGTTTTAAGGAAAGTATTTTCAAGAGAAAAGCTTATTTTAAAAACATAACCCCAAGAGCTATATATCTTTCCTTCGATTCTTTTGTATTGAATCTTTCCTTTTTCGTTTCAGCATGTCTGAGGATTTTAACCTTCCGGAGGGTGTAGCGATACCAGGATGGTTTAGGAGGTATTTGGAGACAAGGGCCATCGTCGCAGGTCCAGCAAATGTTCCTCCTCCCCCAGCTGCACCCATTCCTCCTCCTCCCTCACCTCGTGTTGATACTTTTGCAAAGATATGTAAGGACTTTCGGGCAATGGGCAGGAAACCTTTTCACGGGTCGGAGACGTTTGTTGAAGCTCGAAATTGGCTAAAGGAGGTGGAAGAATTGTTTTGAATCTTTGAGGTAGAAGATGGAAGAAAGGTCCAGTTAGCTGCCTGGTTAATGAAGGATGAGGCCTCGTTTTGGTGGGAGGTCACTAATGGGAAGCGCCAGTTGATACATGGTCGGATTTCAGGCGTAGGTTTGAGGCAAAGTTTCTCTCACGGGCTGAAGAGAATCTATACATGGAAAGGTTTTTGGCATTAAAGCAAGGGAATCTGTCAGTAAAAGAATACGTCATCAAGTTCAATCAGTTGGTGAGATTTGGCTTGGACTTGGTGAATACACCCGAAAAGAAGGCCCTGAGATTTGGTAAGGGTTCGAACGAGCCGCTACATGGGTTAGCTATGACCCACATCCCTATGGGGGCTACCTTTGAGAGACTAGTTGACGTGGCGCTTATGCATGAAGAGGAGAAGGGTGCTAATGCTAATAAGGCACCCGAGAAGAAAGGGGATCAAAAGAAACCACAGCAGCAACAACAAAACAAGAAAGGTGGTAAAGGCAACAATGGTAAGGGAAAGAAAAGATGCTTTAATTGTGGAACACCAGGTCATCTAAGCAAAGATTGTAGGAAGAAAAAGAAGATTGGCTGTATCCACTGTGGCGAAGCGGGACATCTGATTATGGACTGCCCGAGGAAAGGGCAGAGGGCAGGGTCTACCTCGGGAGGGCAGGTTCAGGCTATCATGGCACCCGGGCAGGCAAGAGTGCAGGTCCAGGCTCTCGTGGTCCCACCGCTGCAAGAACGAGGTAGAGCGATTTCCGTTGAAAGTTTAGTTTTTCTGTTTGATCATCCTGTCTGTACTTTATTCGATTCTGGTGCATCACATTCGTTTATCTCTACATCATTAGTTGAAACACTGCACTTAAATACTAGTCTCGTTGTGGATCCCATTGTAGTCTCAAATCCTATTGGTGGGTCGGCTCATTTATTCATGGTTTATAGGGATTTGAGATTGTCTATCTTAGGCGTTGGTTTTGAAGGTAATGCTTTTGTGCTTGGTTTCATGGGCTATAGATTGATTCTAGGGATGGATTGGCTAGCCAGATATGGTGCCATCCTAGATTGTGAACGAAGTGTAGTAAAATTGTTGACTCGTAGTCAAAGACCCTTGATATTTCTTGTGACCCTAGAGGATCGGTGATGCTTAGTTATCTTGAGTCACTTGATGCATCTAATGATGATTTACATTCTGTTCGTATAGTCCGTGAATATGTTGATGTATTCGATGAGGTGAGGAGTCTACCCCCAAAATGTGAGATAGACTTTCGTATTTATCTTGTAAACAATGCAAAACCAGTATCTCTGCCAGTACGCCACATGGCTCCTCGTGAGAGGAGGGAACTCAATAAGCAAGTAGGGGAGTTGCTTGAGAAGGGGTTCATAAGACGTAGTATATCGGAGTGGGGTGCTCCAGTAGCATTTGCCACGAAGGCGGATGGGTCCCTTAGACTTTGTGTGGACTATAGAGAACTTAATAAGCTTACTAAGAAGAATAGGCACCCACTGCCGAGGATTGACGATCACTTCGATCAGTTAGTTGGTGCCTCAGTGTTTTCGCAGTTGGACTTAGCCACTGGTTTCCATCAGTTGAGAGTGGTTGAGGATGGCATAGACAAGACTGCCTTTAGGACTCTGGACGGTTTCTATGAGTGGCTTGTGATGCCCTTCGGTTTGACAAACGCCCCCGCATACTTTGTTGACTTGATGAGTAGGGTGTTTAGGGAGTACCTTAATAAATTCATGGTGGTCTTTGTGGATGACATCTTGGTCTTTTCTAAGAGCGAGGAAGAGCATGCCCTGCATCTTAGGGAAGTGTTGGAGACCCTTCGAGCGCATAACCTTAAAGCTAAATTTTCTAAATGTCACTTTTGGAGGAAGGAAGTGCGATTCTTAGGGCACGTGGTTTCCAAAGAAGGGATAGATGTGGATCCCGCGAAGGTGGTGGCCATCCAAGATTGGAAGGTCCCTAAAAATGCTATTGAGGTGAGGAGTTTCTTGGGGTTGGCTGGATACTATAGGAAGTTTATCAAGGACTTCGCAAAAATATCATCCACATTAACACGCTTGACGAAGAAGAACCTAGTTTTCAGGTGGGACGTAGATTGTGATGATGCGTTCCAATGTTTCAAGAGAGCTTTGACCACAGCCCCAGTCTTAGTGTTGCCAGATGGGAGTAAGCCATTTACCGTTTATACCGATGCTTGTGGGACAGGACTAGGCGCAGTCTTAATGCAAGAGGGAAGGGTAATAGCCTACGGAGGAAGGCAGTTGAGAGTACATGAGAGAAATTACCCTACGCATGACCTAGAGTTGGGCGCTATTATTTTCGCGCTTAAGTCTTGGTGCCATTATCTTCTTGGCGAGAAATTCGAATTGTTCACTGTTAGCACACTTTGTGAACTGGGCAACACAAAGTCAAAATGTGAAATATTGAAGAGCTTGAAAAACACTGAAGCGGGTCGGATCGGAGCAGTGTAGCGGTTCGGATCGGATAAAGTCTGCTGTTCGGATCGGTGAACTATTGTTGTTGGAATCAGAGAGGCACGTCTGTTCGGATCGAAGAGCAACCTATTTCCAGCTGGAGCGGAGAGCAACAGATCTGAGCGGAGCGTAATAAAAACATGAATTAGTCGTAAGTCAATCCGGGTCGGATCGGGTACTCCGATCCGAACCCCTTGTGCATACCCTTCCGACCCGAGCCTGTCTTCCACGTCACTCTCCTGCATGAGCGCCTGGTTATTCGGAGCGGCTATGACCAATTCCTACCCACAACGTCCACTACTCTGATGCGTTGTCAACATAGAAATCCATCCGAACCCGAGGCTGATGGGATGGATGACACGTGGCTCCGATCCGGATCGGGTTCTGAGCAAAATCTCACCTATAAATACCCCGTCTGGAGACAAAGAAAAGGATCTTTTTTCTGGCACTTTGAGAGTTGAACCACCTTCATAACCCGAATTTCAGCACTCCCGAAAAATCCAAATCTTCTTTCATTATTTGTTTTTAGACAATTGAGTGAATATAAGTGAGTTGTGAGAGATGTTCAATGAATATTTCATTGTAATTGCAACTACATCATTGAAAATAGTGAAGGACAAGTGGACGTAGGCATTTCTTCGCCGAACCACTATAAATCCTGTGTGTTCATTTTACTTTTGATCTTATTTTATTCTACTTTTAGTCAATTTGGGTGTTAGAACCACTTTTTGGTCTAACATTTTGGTGCTTTCACTGAGAACCATTTGAATTCTTCGTTTTTCGGGATTATCTTCTACTTTTTGGACCGTTGAGTTCAAAGAAGTTAATCCTCAAGTTTCGACGCTCTTGGATATTTGTTGAATTGATTGTTGAAGAACCATGGCCAAAGGAAAAGGCAAAGAAGTTCAATCTAGTCGAGGAAATGGAGTTGGCGAAGATCAGCAAAATACGGTCGTGACAAGGTCTCGTGGGCAGAGCTCAGCAGCAGGACGAACCGATGCAGGAAACCCGAACCGCCTTCAGGGGGAGAGCTCCGATCCGATCCGAGTAGGAGATTCTGAAGCAGTGCATTCCCCAACCTGAACCGACCCGAGCAATTTGCCCTACACCGACCCGACCTGGCTTTCCAGCTCCGACCCGAACAGGCTTCCCAGCTCCGACCCGACCCGATTTCCCATCTCTGAACCGACCCGTCACTTGGTGATGTTGGAACCTCTACTCGAGCCCCCACGAACGCTCCAATTCCAGCTACCAGGGTCAATGATCAGGTCAATCCATCCGCGCCCATTACTCAAGGAGATTTCTCGCGCCTACTTGACATGCTTGAGAGTACTAGGGAGGCTATGAAGATCCACGAGCGCACCAATCTCATGATGCAAGAAAATATGAGGCTCATGAGCAGGGAAATTAGCGAACTCCGTAGACAGAGAACCCCATCACCGGTTCGTCACACACCAGTGGATCAGTCTTCTTCTTCCGAGGAAGAGCGGCCCCGTGAACGAAGGTCGCTCGAACGACCTCAGAATTTGGAGCAGCTGACATTCGGATCTTTGGGGTCTCGCGAGGATATTGCACGAGCACTAGGAAATAATGATCCCACTCGGGGGCAAAGGCTCTAGTCCCCTCCTCCCGAGATCGACCGGGAGCGTAGGGAACGGAGTAGAGCAGAAACAGCTCAAAGAAGAAGGGCATCTCCTGAACAAGAGCCCAGAAGGAACCCAGATACCAGGGCCAGGGAATCTGAACGACCCCTAACTAATGCTGATGTACAGGCAATGGTGCGCCAGATTATGTCCGAGAGCCGGAACTATACCAATGAAGATTATGGCATTGAGCGAAGCCATACTCCTTTCACTGACGATATCCTCGACTTTCAGTTTCCCCGGCGTTTTAACCTGCTGCAGATGGACAAGTACAATGGGAGAACTGATCCGGGGCAACATTTGATGCGATACTCGTGGCTCATGAATGCTGCTGCTGCCCCTGATGCAGTGAAATGTAAAGCATTCCTGGTCTATTTAGAAGATGTGGCGCTGTTCTGGTTTACCCAACTTCCCCCTCGTTCGGTTTCGAATTATAGGGAACTGAGCGAGCGTTTTATGAATCAGTTCCGACTCCATACCCGAAAGTCCAAAAGTGTTATTGAATTATCAAGAATTAAACAGGCGCCAGGAGAGTCTTTGAGGTCATATCTTGACCGTTTTAACTTAGCTGTGACTGAAGTTAGTGACCTGCATGAGCCCACCATCTTGATGGCATTAAAGGAAGGAGTCGACCCTGAATCTGTGTTTGGAGATTACCTTTCTGGTAAGACACCCTCCACAAGAGAGATATTCTATGAAAAGGCCGATATTTATTTAAGACGAGAGGAAGCCAGGGAAAACCAAAAGAGAAAGTCTGAAGCGGCTTCAAAAGGAAATGTTCAGAGTAACGTCGCCGTGAAGCAGTCTGGGGAAAGTTCCGGAAAAGTTGAAGTAAATGTGGGAAACAAGGGTGGCAACAACAATTCTGGAAACGGGGGCAACAACAATAACCGTAATGCGAACGGTAACAGAAGAAATAGAAATAGGGGAAGTGATCCTAACAAAAGACCCCGATTCCAAACTTATGAGGATTATACACCGTTGAACGATACTCTGGAGAACATTTACCTAGATACGTACAACGTGTTGCAATATAAAAGACCGCCACCTCATGACTCGACAGAGAAAGAAATGGCAAATGGGAAGTTTTGTTTATTTCATGGAACTCATGGGCATTCAACCAATGAATGTCGGCATTTGAGAGATGTGATTGAGAAGCTGCTGCGTGAAGGGAAGCTAGATGAATACAAGGTTGCCCCGAGAGACAGGGGACAAGGAGAGCAGGCTCCAAAACAGATTCAATCTGCTCCCAAGCCTACAGCGCAGCAGAAAGGCAAAGGAATTGTTATCAACTCCATAGTGGGTGGACCTCACCCAGCAATCCGTAGTTTCAGAGCAATGGATCAATATGTAAATGCTTCCAAGCACATAGATGTGAATGAAGGTGATGATTTGGAAGATATCGCCCCCATAAAACAACAGAAGACAATGTTTGACGACGGGGTATTCCGCAGCAGAGATAATACTGGGATCCAATCACCCACTGATGATCCGTTGGTCATTACTACCACCATTGGGCCGACCTTGGTTCAGAAGGTGTTAGTAGACAACGGAAGTTCTGTCAATATTTTATTTAAAAAGTCATTCGATCAGATGAAGCTTGAATCTGAAGATTTGAAGCCATGTGAAGGATGGATCAGAGGCTTCAACGGGGCGTCAACGGCTCCCATGGGGTACATAGAGTTGCTCGTGACCTTGGGGCAAGGAGAACGCCGAAGAGTGCGGATGCTTCAGTTCGTAGTGTTGGACGTAGATTCGCCTTATAATGCATTTTTGGGAAGGCCTGCCCTTGCTGAGTTCAGAGCTTGCATCGCCCCTTGGTGTTTATTGCTTAAGTTCCCAACTGAAGCCGGAACTGTAGTAATGAGAGGGGATCAAGTTTCCGGACGGGCCTGCTATGTTGCCGAATTAAAGATGTTGATGAAAGGACTTAACATTGAGAGTAAAGATGCCTCGCCTCCCCCAAAGGGGGGCTCGGCATAGCAATTAGAGAGATCAACCCCGAAGGAGTTGCCCAAAGGAACGCCTGAAGACCTGGATCCCAGAAAAGACGAGGAGCCATAGACTAGAAATGCAACTCCTAATGAAACGACAGAGGAAATTCCCATTGATGAAGCTGATCCAACAAGAGTTTTGAAGATTGGATCTCAATTGGATCCACGTCGGGCCAAAGAACTAATGGACTTTTTGAAGGCGAACTTGGACGTGTTTGCTTGGACCCACGCTGACATGTGTGGGATATCGCCATCCATCATAAGTCACTCACTAAATGTGAACCCGAAACATCCGCCTGTGAAGAAAAAGAGACGTATGCTGGGCCCAGAGAGGTCGGCTTCTCTCAAAGAGGAAGTGGAGAAGCTGAAGCAGAACGGATTTATTCGAGATTCGAAATATCTCGACTGGATATCGAATCCCGTCTTGGTAAAGAAGCCGAATGGAAAGTGGCGGACTTGCATTGATTTTTCAGATTTGAACAAACCTTGCCCAAAAGATAGTTTCCCACTTCCCAGGATTGACCAGCTTGTAGATTCGACAGCAGGTCATGAACTTCTCTCTTTCATGGACGCATATTCTGGGTACAACCAAATTCATATGCACGTACCAGATCAAGAACATACGAGCTTCATTACAAATTTGGGGTTATATTGTTATGTTGTAATGCCATTCGGATTGAAAAACGCCGGAGCCACTTATCAGCGCTTAGTGAACAGAATGTTTTATAATCAAATAGGGAAGACTATGGAAGTTTACGTGGATGATATGCTTGTCAAATTGAAACAGTCCTCCAGCCATACGCAAGACTTGGCGGAAATGTTTGGCATCCTGCGAAAGTATCGGATGAAGTTGAATCCTTTGAAATGTTCATTTGGAGTGGCATTGGGAAAAATTTTAGGCTTCATTGTGAGTTCCCGAGGAATTGAAATCAATCCTAGCCAAATAGCAGCGATTAGAAACATTGAAGAGCCGAGGAGAATTAAAGACGTCCAAAGTCTTGCAGGGAAAGTAGCTGCGCTGAGTAGATTTATCTCTAAAGCCACAGATAAATGCGTCCCGTTTTTTGATTTGATTAAAAGGGGAAAGAAGAACTTTGAGTGGACTCCGGACTGTGTTGAGGCCTTTCGAAATTTATTGGAACTACTAGAAAAACCGCCGATTTTGTTAAAGCCAGTGGATCACGAAGAATTGTTTGTTTACTTGGCAGTCTCGGCTCACGCTGTTAGCACAGCCCTGGTTCGAGAAGAAGACAAAGTACAAAGGCCAGTGTATTATATAAGCAAGAAATTAGCAGCGGCAGAGCGCAACTACCCAAAGATTGAGAAGCTCGCTTACAGCCTCCTAATCGCATCCCGAAAACTTCGTCACTATTTCCAAGCTCATCCCATAACCATATACACTGACCAGCCCCTAAGGCAGGTGTTGCAGAGACCCGAAGCATCGGGAAGGTTGATCAAGTGGAATATAGAATTAAGTCAGTTTGATTTAAATTTTCAGCCATGAAGGTCGATTAGGGGGCAAGCTCTGGCAGACTTTATAGCAGAGTTCACTATCCCAGAGGAGGAAGTGATCAATGACAGAGTGGTCAAGTCCGAAGATGATTTAAAGATAGATCCATGGAAGCTATACACAGATGGAGCCAAGAACGACCGAAGGTCCGGAGCTGGAATCGTCTTAGTCACTCCTGAAGGACGGTCGTTATATTACGCTCTACGATTAGAATTTTCGGCGACTAACAATGACTCTGAATACGAAGCCCTGATTGCCTGGCTGAAGCTTGCTAAAGACCTCAGAGTAAAAATGTTGGACATATTCTGTGACTCTAAAATCGTTGTTTGCCAAGTGCGAGAGGAATTTGCGGCTCGGGGACCTCGACTTATCGCCTACCTCGGGAAAGTGAGAGAGCTATTGAGCAACTTGGAGCGGTACAATATAACACATATCCCAAGGGCCGAAAACCAGAAGGCAGACAGGTTGGCAAAGCTAGCTAGTTCCGACAATCCAGAAGAAACTGAAATAATTCCAATTGAAACGTTGGAATCGCCAAGCTTTGAGTCGATGGAAATTGAGTTCGCTTTCGAAGCGGAACCGGAGAAGGAGTCGTGGATGACCCCAATTAAGAAATTCCTTAAGAATGGGACACTCCCATCAAAGAAGAGTGAGAAAAGGGCTATAGTTCGCAAGGCTACCAGATATGTCATACAAGATGATATTCTTTATAGGCAAGGATTTTCTATGCCCCTGTTACGATGTATTGCACACGACGACATCAAACGTGTACTAAGAGAAGTGCACGAAGGTGAGTGTGGAGATCATACAGGATGTCAGACTTTAGCGAAAAAGATATTGCGATATGGATACTTCTGGCCCACAATTAATAAAGATGCAGCTGATTATTCACAACGCTGCGATAAGTGCCAGAGATTCGCCAAAATCCCCAGAGCACCGTCGACCCAACTCAAATCAATGGTGAGTCCTTGGCCATTTGCCACGTGGGGAATTGATATCATTGGAGTTCTACCAATTGCTAAAGGAGGAGCGAAATATGCAATAGTCGCTGTGGACTATTTTACGAAGTGGGTGGAAGCTGAGCCCTTGACCAAAATCACGGCAAGAAAGGTGATAAGTTTCGTGGTTAGAAATATTATATGCCGGTTTGGGATCCCAAGGACCATTATAACTGACAACGGAACCCAGTTTGATGGTACTGAATTCAGAAATTTCTGCCAGAAGTATAAGATCGACAAGCGATACACTGCGGTTGCTTATCCGCAGTCAAATGGGCAAGTTGAGGCAATAAACAAAGTAATAAAATCCATCCTCAAGAAACGGTTAGAGCGCGCAAAGGCAAAATGGGTTGACGAATTGCCCCTAGCTTTGTGGGCATATCGGACGACATTTAAGACGACTACTGGTCATACCCCTTTCTCTCTCCCTTTTGGCTCAGAAGCAGTAATTCCAGTTGAGCTTGAAGTTCCTTCCCACAGGGTGACGTATTATGGCCCGATGACGAATCGGGCACTCTTACTTGAGTCTCTTGATGAAGTCGAAGAAAAAAGGGACGAAGCAGATTTGCGTGCGGCAAGACATCGACGTCAGATGGCACGCTATTACAGCAAAAAAGTTCGCCTTAGGACTTTTGAACCAGGAGATTTGGTGCTAAAGAGAGTCTTTCCATCCCTTCCTCACCTCGGTCCAAAGTGGGAAGGACCCTTTGTCATCCAACGGAAACTTGAAAAAGGAACCTTCAAGTTAACGACCGTAGATGGCGAAGAAGTCCCTAGAGCATGGAATGCCCAACACTTGATGCGATATTTGGATTAGAAATGTTGTACTCTTTGTTATTTTTCTTATGAACTCTGTAATAAGGCACGACTTGCCTTGGGAAAATCTGATGATATGAATAAAGGACTATAAAGTGGATGTAGGCTACGACTTAGCCGAACCACTATAAAAATATCGTGTGTTATTTACTTTTATGCATTATATATATACATTCATCGACTATTCTGATGTGATTATGGAATATAAAATGATTCAAAACCTGAAAGGTTGAAAACAGTTTAAACATAAGAAAAAGCACAGCGACTATTTGTGCGACAAGACATAAAAGAATGAGAAAACGACATTCTTAACTCTAACTCTCCAGAGAGAGAGAGAGTATAAAAGCGTCTCCAACTGAGCGCTGAGAAAGAGATCCTTCCCCGCTGAAAGACCGGGGAATGGACAGATTGCTGAGCTCGAACTCTAACTCTCCAAAGAGAGAGAGAGTATAAAAGCGTCTCCGACTGAGCGCTGAGAAAGAGATCCTTTCCCGCTGAAAGACCGGGGAATGAATAGATTGCTGAACTCGAACTCTAACTTTCCAGAGAGACAGGAGAGTATAAAAGAAATGCCAGAAAAAACGACAGGCATTGACGACACAGAAAATGCTATCCCATCAGAAAATCGGGAGCATTCAGATTGCTTGATTAAGCCTTAAATAATTTTTGAGAATTGACTGGGGGCATATATGTATACACATATTTCCTCCCTCCGTAACTTCATTTCCTAACTATAGTATAACAGGCATTTTTACATAAGTGCAGAACTACTGACAAACAGACATTGCAGAGAATGAATTATTTTTTATTTATTTATGAATGAATGAATTTGTACAGGGAAATAGCTAAAAAAGAAGGTGCAAGAGCCACTCTTGTAGCAGCAATTATTGGTTCACTAAATGCTAAAGCGACACAAGGCAACCCACTATTTAGATTTCGAGTGAGCCTTGGACTTCTTGGCGGCTTTCTCCGCATCCTTTGCCTCTTTCTCGGCCTCTGTCAAGATTCGTTTTGATTTCTTCTTTCCTGAAGATGTGGTGCTGGAACCGGTTGACTTCTTCCCGGAGGGCGGAGCGCTGGAATCAAGAGAATATTTTTTAGCGAGTTCCTCTGTAATAGATCTAGTTGAGAGCTTAACAACTAACATTGATCCCGCATCCACAACTGCGAGAGGCTTGAGGGCTTCAGGGTCTAGTTCTTCGGCTTTTAATTGCAAGCGTTTATCAAGATCAGCTTTCATTGCAGCCAAAGTAACATCATCAGCATTTTTCGACTCCCCGACTATTGCCACCTCTGGATCTTCCTCATGTCCTCTGTCGCCGCCATCGTCCTTTAAGGCTGCTATCATTTCTTCATCATGGGGAGTTTCAGCCTTAGAAGGTTCACTTCCTTCCCCCAAATCTATAGGAGCAGCCTTGTCCTTCCCTTCTTTTGCCTTCTCCGAAGGTTCTGCCCCAGATGCGGCTCCCTGAGTCACCTCTGTCTTTCCGAATGGCTCAACACCTACAGAGTGAGAAGCAACAGTTATCAACTCAGGAGAAAATAATGGGTTTTTCATCGATTGCTCAATCACGTGGCGAAAGGTAGAAATAGCCTTGACGAATTGAGGAGAAAAGGTAGGGATACCTTCCGAAGACTTATCAGCGGGGGTAACTGCTGTCTCTGATGCCATTTCAGGGATTGGAGATAGCAGAGTTGTTCGGGGGATTCCCGGATTTTCAGAGTCATACCCCTCTACTTCCGAAGTCGCGGGGGCAGCAGAAGAGGAACCAGTCTCGGGAATGTTTTTCTGTTTAGTCCTCCGCCTCTCTTCTTCCATAGCATCAGCAATGAGGCGGCGCCCTTCAGCTAGGCGTTCCGGCTCATCATCCCTCAAGTATTTTTCCATTAGCTTATCCTCATCGATGGAATCGACTTTGAGCTCCTCTTTTTCTCACTCAACGATCTGATTCCATAATTGAACAAGAGTGGATGGGTAATCTTCGATCCAAGAAATGTTTCGGCGACGGATGATATGTGCGAAGAATTCAATCATTAATTCGCCGAAACCCTGAATATCTGCCTCCGCCTCTTACAATTGTTTACGGGCCTCCTCCGCAGATTTGATAGCACACTCAACGTTGCCCTCCGCCAGGGCAGCTCTGTTCTCTGCCTCCAGTAGCTTTGAAGCTAAGTCAGCATTCTTCTTTTCTAGCTCAGCATTCCTCTTTGCTAACTCGGCATTTTTTCGTTCGAGGTCAGTGTAAGCAAGGCGCGTCTTAGCAGCTTCTGACTTAGCATCATCAGCTAGCTTTTTTAACTCAGAACGCTCTTGAGTGTGAGATTCAAGCAAGTCATGATAATGTTTTTTCATATCCTCAAATTGTTGTTTGAAGTTGGTAGCGTCTCTCTAAGCAATAGCAAGCTGGGCCTGTGTGTCCTCCGAATCTTTACCTAGGTTCTTTAAGGCCTTAGCATCTTCTTCCGCGGTTTTTTGCATTGAATCAGCATTCGTGATTAGAGTACGGATAATTCTGGAAAGATTGCGTGAATATTTAAACATCTCAGAATACTGTTTTTCAACCGTGTCTATCTTTGCTTTGGCCTCATCTGCCCACTTAGAAGAAACAGGTTCAAGGGCAGGTAAAAAAGTCAAAGTCTCGAAGTAGTGTTCGGGAAATTGCTCCTCCAAATACGCCTACTTTATGGCAGTTTCCGCATCTAGTGGGGGAGGAGCGGGGATCGTCAATTCAGTGTCCCTGTGTGTGGAGGATTCAGTAGTTTCTTTGTCTGTCCTAGGTCGTTTAATAGCAGGGACCTTGCGCTTACTTCGAGACTCAGTATCTTTTGGAGGACTTCTCTCTCTGTTGCGCTTTTCATGGGAAGAGGTGGAGTCTTTCGATTGTGGCCTGTCCTCTTCCCTACGGCTTTGATAACCTTTGTATTTCTCTTGATCCGACCGAACGGGAGAGCGAGAACGTGAGGGTCGAGAGCGATAGGGATCATAAGGCCTTCTCTCCTCCCTACCGCGATCATCGCGGTGATCATACTCAATATCCTGAGGTGGATTAGACATGCTGCGGCGAAGCTTCCTGATATCATAGTAAGATCGAGACATCGTGCCTACACAATAAGACAAACGAAATTCAGAATCAATGGATTCACAGAGAAAGAGGTGCAATGAGTGCTAATGCAGTTGTATAAAGTGTGTCCTAAGTGGTGTGTTTCCCCCCAACCAACCCGAGTCTGAAGCTAGACTAGTACGGGCAGGCTCTTTGGCCTTAGCAGGAGTGGTCTCTTCAGAAGAGGTGAAGACTAAAGGATCCTTCCTAAAATCCTCTAAAGTGTATATAGTTTCAGGTCATCAGTACTAGGGACATCTCCCTCTGAAGCATTAAGTGGCGACTCTTCGGAGGATGTTGACTTTTCCAGAGAAGTAGCCTCCTCGGGGGCAGTATATCCTTCACGATGCTTTTCGGCCAGGTTAGCCAATTCGTCATCTTGAGTAGAAGATGGAGAAGGTGACGTTTGAAGAGGCACTGTAGGAACTCCCGAGCCTTCTCCTGTCTCTGGGACTACATCCACTGGAGGAATATATACGTATGGAGCTGTCCCATGACCAATACTACGAAAAACGGATAACAGCCCATGAAAGTGAAGATATTCGTCCTTAAGGACTTCATCAATAGTCAGGAATTTCTGGTCGCCATTAAGAAGCTGGTGCATCCGGTCAAAGAACACCTGATCTGATATTTGTTTTGGGTTGTCGACTGCAAGAAAAAAGAAAAACGAGTTAAGACAATGACCCGAGTGTAAAGAGGCCGGATTTAGAAAATCAGTGCTTTACTTGATTTCGTCCACCTCCTGGCACATCCGGGCTGTCGCTTCACATAGAACCATTCCAGTCTGGAATCTCCAGCTTTACTACTGAATGGCGCTGAGATTACCTTCCTCTTAGGAACAGACTCAAAATAGCAGAAAGATGGAGTCTCTCGAGTCTGATGCTTGAAGTTATAGAAGAAATGAACGTCATCGAAAGTGAGCTCTATGCCTAAGATCTCACGGTATGCTATGTATAAAGTGTGCAAGTAGGCATAAGAATTGGGATGCAGTTGCATAGGGGCAATCCGCATTTGTCTTAGAAAGTCAACGATGAAGGGAGAAAATGGAGGGATAGCGCCGACCATGCACATCAACCGGGTGATTGCCATATATCCTTCCGGAGGATTGTGGGGACGATCAGATCTCGAAGGCACTAGAGTGTCCCTTTTCATTATCCCGTACTTTAAGCAAATTCGGATAAGTCGGTCATTGTCGATTGTTGATTCAACGGAATCTGGAGGTGATTCCAATATGACAGCCGATTCAAATTCATCAGGGGCCCGGTCGTCACCAATCCCTCCTTCCTCCTCAAAACCTAGAGAAACTTCATTCTCTGAAGACACCTCGTCGCTTTCACGATTTCCAACCCCGTAGTCTGAACCCTCATTATTCCATTCTGGATCCGACGGAGAAGATATGTCATCGAGAGTAATTTTGTTAGAGGTTTCCGGGGCTTCTTTCCTCTCAGCTAGTCTGGAAGAGCGTCTGGGTCTCATGGTCATAAAACTATTGAAGAAGCAATAGCACAAATTAGAGCAAATTAGCCCGTATCCCCCCGTGTATGTGTGCAAACTAAAGTGTAAACAATGCATGCGGAAAGTGCAATGTAAATGTTTAAAAGTGCGACGAAAAAGTTTGGCAAAATATAAAGAGTTGAAGTAGTTCTTGATGTCCAGTTACGTTTGCAAGGCACTATCCTAACTGTCCATTAGGTTGAAGATTATGCCAAAAGTTGATTGGGCCAGTTAAACAAGTTCTTATGCATTAAGGTGAACTGCTTTTCGGTTCGGTTCGGGCGCACTGATGGGGATCGGATCGGGGGTGCAGCCTCGACTTGGGCTCGGATAAACTGTGGATTCAGAAATCAAAATCGGATCGGTTCGGAGGTAGAGTCCTCTAACGGTTCGGATCAGATCACATAGTCATACTTCTCCTCCTTTTATCTTATGGTCCGACCCGATCCGGTTAGGCAAGCTCCCTTTCCCCCTTTCTTAAATACTTGCTCCGACCCGATCCGATCTCCTGGATTTTTTTTCTTTTTTCTTTCTTTACTTGCCCCGACCCGGTCCGACCTCCTGAATTTCCTTTTTTCTTCCCTTATTTGTTCACCTTCCATATCCCTCCGAACCGAACCGATTCCCTACTATCTTCTTCTTCTCCTTCATCCTATTTCTTCCCTAACCAACGCCAATGCCAATTTCGTACCCATTACCCAAATCAAAGCCAAGCAATCATACGCTGGCGCACTCAACAACGAATTCTAATCCCCTCTGTTCCAACCTCGAGATGGTGACGAGTATATTGGCGACGATGGTGAGGGGGGGTCACGGTGGCAAGGTTGTCCAATTTTCATACTCAAATCATCCTAATCGCCCACAAATCCGGATCGAAATCAATTTAAAAAGGGATTATCTGAAGTTTTATAACCTACCGATGTAATTACTTCGAGAATTAAAAGGAATTTTGATGCTTCACGAATTAGTTTTTTTTTTTCCTTTTTTTTCTTCTCTCGTTTTGCAGAACTTGGGGAGTAAAACAGTAAAAATGAAAGAAGGAAGAAGGCAGTGTTTATATAGAGGAGAAGAATGTCTATTCGTCTCCCCATTCGGATCGGCAGCCCAGTAGAAGAACCCCCCGTTCGGATCGGATAGACAGTCCAGAAGCAAAGCTTGGCCCAATAGTCCAGTGAAAAATAGAAAGGAGAAGGTGTCTGTTCGGATCGGAATCCGAACCGAACCGAGTTCTTTAGCTCAACAACGAATTAAATTGAAATTTGAAGAAAAAGATGAAAACACAAGGAAAATCAAAAGAAAAATCACCTCGAAGAGCGCTATGCAATGATGGTCAAAGCATGCTCCGTCTCCAACAGAAGCATCCTTTGAGGGGGCAAAATGTTAGCCCACTTTGTGAACTGGGCAACACAAAGTCAAAATGTGAAATATTGAAGAGCTTGAAAAACACTGAAGCGGGTCGGATCGGAGCAGTGTAGCGGTTCAGATTGGATAAAGTCTGTTGTTCGGATCGGTGAACTATTGTTGTTGGAATCAGAGAGGCACGTCTGTTTGGATCGGAGAGCAACCTATTTCCAGCTGGAGCGGAGAGCAACAGATCTGAGCGGAGCGGAATAAAAACAGGAATTAGTCCTAAGTCAATCCGGGTCGGATCGGGTACTCCGATCCGAACCCCTTGTGCATGACCCGAGCCTGTCTTCCACGTCACTCTCCTGCATGAGTGCCTGGTTATTCGGAGCAGCTATGACCAGTTCCTACCCACAACGTCCACTACTCTGATGCGTTGTCAACATAGAAATCCATCCGAACCCGAGGCTGATGGGATGGATGACACGTGGCTCCGATCCGGATCGGGTTCTGAGCAAATTCTCACCTATAAATACCCCGTATGGAGACAAAGAAAAGGATCTTTTTTCTGGCACTTTGAGAGTTGAACCACCTTCATAACCCGAATTTCAGCACTCCCGAAAAATCCAAATCTTCTTTCATTATTTGTTTTTAGACAATTGAGTGAATATAAGTGAGTTGTGAGAGAAGTTCAGTGAATATTTCATTGTAATTGCAACTACATCATTGAAAATAGTGAAGGACAAGTGGACGTAGGCATTTCTTCGCCGAACCACTATAAATCCTGTGTGTTAATTTTACTTTTGATCTTATTTTATTCTACTTTTAGTCAATTTGGGTGTTAGAACCACTTTTTGGTTTAACATTCACTGATCACAAATCGCTAAAATACTTGTTCTCTCAGAAGCACTTAAACTTAAGGCAGCAAATGTAACGACCCGTATTCTACGCATCATAGGATCGTAAGATATTTATTTCTTTCACATACGAAGTCGTATGGTCATGTAACTTTGGGGGACGACTATTGGAGTCATTCCCCATGTTCATGATTTTTCCCGATTTTTAAATGACTATTTTACCCCTAGTTGGTACTGTTTTGGCCATAACTTCTGACTGGAAAGGATATTTGACCTGAAATCACTTCCATTAGCTCCGTACGATGGTTTCTCTTTCCGTAGAGTGGTCACATTAGCAAAACAAACTCACCGTTTGGGAGATATGGCTAAAACAAGTTTCAAATGGGGAAAAACAGCTTAATTGGGCTTAACCGGGTGATTAGCAGCTAGGCCCAGAGGGAAATTTCGGACTTAGAGGTATAGGAGGACTGATTAGGGTTAGGAAATTACTTTCATTTCAGTTTTGAGCCGCCACAAACCTTCTTGAGACCTTAGTAATGGCTTCCATCCTCTAAAACCACTCCAAAACACGTTTTTAGTGAAGATTAAGCCTAAACTACATCAAAGCAAGGCCAAATAGCAACAAAGCAAGGTTGGAGCTGCTTCTATACATAGGAATTCGACCCAAACAGAGAGTATTTCAGATTTGGTGTTTTATTTTGGGGCCAAGGTGAGTGATTTGCATAGTTTTTGCACTAATTACGGTAATTAAGGGTAATTAGTGAAGATTAGCGAATCTATACGCTAATAAATTCTGGAAAAATGTTTAGAAATTCTTAAATAATGTTGTATGCTTTTGTTAGAAATTTGGTTCGATTTGATTAAGTTTTGTTAACCCTATGATTAGTTTTACTTAAACATGTTTAAGGGAAAATAAGGAGTTTTAGCCACTTTTGATCCGTTTTGATTCATTTGAATTGTTGTTTGGTGTTTGTGGTTGCTCTTACATGTTGCTATGACTCTATGGTATGTTTTATGATTGATTAGAATAGTTAAATTGGTCGAAAACGTCGTCGAATGGCGTAAACAAGTTGCTAGAAAAGTTGCAGAAAGTTGTGCAGGGTTTCGGATCGGATCGGATATGGGCTCGGATCGGATAGGAGACCCGGGCAAGGAACCCGACCCGAAATGGAACCTGGCACAAAAGAAATTTGGCAAGAAGGAAGGCCACTGCTTAAAATCGTAGTAGGAGAGAGCGGATCGGATCGGAACTATGGAGCAGGATCGGATCAGAGTAGGCGAGAGCGGATCGGATCGGAAGAATAATAGAGGCCAGATCGGATCGACTTAAGAATAGAAGGCTACGACTGGAGTAAGGCGAAGGGATCGGATCGGATCGGAGTGGATGGAAAACGAGAGAGTTGATCGGAGAAGGAGCATAAAAGAAGACCGCAACCCGACCCGACCCGGAGGAGGACACCGACCCGACCCGAAGTACCCGACCTGAACCGAATGAAAAGATGACAAGGAAGGAAGACCGACCCGAACCGACGAGGGTAATGACTACCAAACCAAACCGAATCCTAGGGCTGCTACTGCACGACAACTCTTCTGAAGACCCACTCCAATTCGACCAAACCCGAGATGCAAAGGAAGTCCAAATGAGAAGTTAGAGCTCAAGATTCAGATGGAAATCAACAAGTTCGCTTCATGGTTGGGCTTTGCTGCGGGACGCGTGCCAAGGAGTTATCGACGTCTATAGCTTTGGACCACTATGGTAGGAGGTATGAAGGCGGATTCAGAGCCATTATGGCATCGGTAGAACCAAGGGCTACGACCAATGAAGTGGGTCATTGAAATGTTTGGTCATGACTCCATGTGTTTAGCTTGGTCACAGCAGGGTTTCTACGAGTCGGGATTCGTCGTTACCTCAAGTCGTCTAGTGTCCCAAAGTGGTAGATATCGTATGCTTTACGCACTGAGTGAGAGATGTGAGGATGGTTGCTATGGATGATTTGTTTGCTATCATTGTGACATGTACACCCCACCCCCCCCGTATTCTCACATTATTTGTTATGGCACCTTAGAGTATTGTACGGTATGTGGTACTAACTCTTTAGTTGCAGGTCCAGGTTCAGGTATGGTTTAGTATACCTGTTATCATTCTGTTTAGATGCTTATCGCTCATACCAGGCTTTATGTCTGACCCAGAGTTTTATGTCTCCTCTTATTACTCTGGGTGCTCACACGAGCAGACTAGAGACAGGTTAGCTGGTGATGCACGGGTAGATGATCCGAAGACGAGCAGGAGGCTTCCACGTAATATATACATAATATTCTCCCTGTGTTGTTGAAGATCACTGCTTGGGCATTGGTGGTGCATCTTCTACTTTAGCTTTCTTTTGTTTAGAGACAGTAAATTTGGAAAATTGTAATAAGTTGTATTTGAATTTCCGCTGCTCTGATGATTGATGTTGATTTTAGTTATCAGCTTATGCACTGTCTCACCTGTTTTATGTCAAGTATGTTACTATTATATTTTATTCCATGCGCTGTGAGATATTCTACAGGTTCCTTGATTAGTTCATTCCCTTCTTTCCTTTCTTCTGACGACCGTCCCGTGCTAGTCGGGCATGTGTACAGCGCACTTCCGGAGGAAATGCAGGCTGGTGCGGGACAGGCCGTCACACTTGGTATCAGAGCTCTAGGTTGCGTAGTTAACCTAGGGAAGTTATCAGGGAGAGATAATATACGTATACGAGAGAGCGTATTTGTGATTACTTTGGTTTTCAAAAGCTATATATATACTATTACTAGTATAAGGATGAAGTCGTGCTGCACTAGCACCACTATGGGGTCGTTAATCGTTTCCTTTTTCAGATTGACGATGAGCCGATATGTTAGAGGTACCGGTAGAGGGGCCAATAATGGGAATGCTGCTGACATGAAGGAGATGTTTACCAACCTCATGAGAGAGATGCTTAGGGATGTGCAGAGGGCAGCTCCCAATGGTGGAAATGGTGGTGGTCCAATAGTGCAGGCGCCAAGAGTTGACTTCGCCAAGCTGAATAAGGATTATACTAGTCTTGGTGGGAAGCCGTTCCACGGAATGGAGTCGGCCACGGACGTTCAGGATTGGTTGGATAGTTGCGAACGTATCTTCGAGGATTTGGGTATCGAGGATGCGATGAAGAGAAAGCTAGCGTCCCGTCAGTTGCAAGGGCGGGCAATGAATTGGTGGAATGCTATAAAGGCAGCTACTCCCGAAGATCAGATTACTTGGGAGCAGTTTAAGGCTCGCTTTAGCGAGAAGTTCATTCCAGCTGCTCAGAAATCAGTGCTGTTTAAGAGGTTCTTGGAGCTCAAGCAGAATGGCAGAGCTGTCTCGGAGTATATTACTGAATTTGACACTTTATCAAAATATGGGTTATCTCTTATTGATACTGCCGAGAAAAAGAATGAGAAATTCATAACTGGTTTGGATCAGTACTTGGGGGAAAAACTTATTAACCACATCGATGAGACGTTTGAATCAATTGTGGGGAAAGCATTAAGATCAGAAAGTCTCTACCCTAAGCCGAAGACTGAGGTTGCATCCGCAGATGAGCCAAAGCCACAAGCAAGTGGTGGAGGCAAGGGTGGTTCCCAGAATAAGAGAAAGCAGAATCAGACTAAGGATGGCCAGAAGAAAAGGAATAAGCAAGATGTGGAGTGCTTCAGCTGTGGTAAGAAGGGCCATTATGCTAGTAATTGTCGGGCCAAGCCAGCGGATAGGAAGTGCTTCAACTATGGCCAAATGGGACACCACAAGGACAAGTGTCCACAGCCTCCTAAAGAAAAGCAAATAGTGAAAGCCTACGCCCTTAATGCTATTCCTTCTTCGTCGAATGCCCCAACAGCGGCGGAGAAGGGAAAGAATGTCATCATTCAAGGTATGCTTTCTGTTTACTATGTTCCTGTTAGAGTTTTGTTTGATACCGGAGCTTCCAGTTCTTTCATATCTAGTGACCTGGTAGATAGGTTGGGATTGGAGCCCGAGATTGTCGATAGACCTTTAGTAGTGACGAACCCGATTGGTGATTCGACTAGCCTTAGCATGATTTGTCATAATGTGGTCTTATCGAGTCATGGATGCATGTTTGTTTGTGATTGCTTTGTTTTGGGCTTTACTGGGTTTGGCATTATTTTGGGAGTAGATTGGCTCCGAAGGTACGGGGTGGTGGTAGACTGTGAGGGCTTTTTGGTGACAGCTAGAGCGGATGATGGGCGGAGGATAGTGTTTGGTGGTCTACCCAGTGAGGGGGTATTGGCTAGTTTTCTAAACTCCCTCGACATTCCGCATAGTGAGTTGTCAGGTTTGCCCGTGGTTGGCCAGTATCCGGATGTTTTTGAAGAAGTAACCGGACTTCCACCACACCGATAGATTGAGTTCCGTATTGATTTGGTAAAAGATGCCAGGCCTATAGTGATGCCACTTCGTCGTATGGCACCAAGGGAGTAGCGAGAGCTCGAGGTGCAAGTCAGCGATCTTTTGAAGAAGGGATTTATCAGAAGGAGTGTTTCTGAATGGGGAGCACCAGTTGTGTTTGCTACCAAGGCGGATGGTTCCCTTCGTTTGTGTGTAGACTACCGCGAGTTGAATAAAGTGACGAGGAAGAATAAGTATCCTCTCCCGCGGATAGATGATTTGTTCGATTAATTGAGTGGCGCGAGAGTGTTCTCCCAGTTGGATCTCGCGACAGGTTTTCATCAGCTTAGAGTGGAAGCTGAGAGTACAGATAAAACGGCATTTCGAACGCCATCTGGATTTTATGAATGGTTGGTTATGCCATTTGGGCTGACTAATGCCCCGGCATATTTTGTGGATCTTATGAATAGGGTATTCAGAGATCAGTTGAATAAGTCTGTCCTTGTGTTCGTTGATGATATTTTGGTCTATTCGAGGACAGAGGAAGAACACAAGGAACATTTAAGGGTAGCGATGGAGGTGTTGAGAAAACACCAATTGAAAGCCAAGTTTTCTAAGTGTCACTTATGGAAGAGGGAAGTGAGGTTCTTGGGCCATGTTGTATCAGAGAATGGTATTGCCGTGGACCCGGCGAAGGTGGCTACGGTACAAGATTGGCCTACGCCCAAGAACGCAACAGATGTAAGAAGTTTCTTGGGATTAGCCGGATATTATCGTAAGTTTATCCAAGGTTTCTCCAAGATAGCAGCACCATTGACCCAGTTGATCAAGAAGAATCAAGCTTTTGTCTGGGATGAAAGGTGCGAGAATGCATTCAAAAGTCTAAAGGACAAGTTGACAAGCGCACCAGTGTTAGTCATTCCTAAGGGGGATGAAGAGATGACGGTATACACGGATGCCTGTGGTACCGGACTGGGTGTTGTATTGATGCAAGGCGGTAGGGTTGTAGCTTACGCAAGTCGGCAATTGAAACCGCACGAGAGAAGATACCCTACCCATGATTTAGAATTGGCAGCGATCGTGTTCGCGTTAAAGATGTGGAGACACTATCTCTTGGGAGAAAGATTTGAGCTGTTTACAGATCATAAGTCGTTAAAGTATCTCTTCTCTCAGAAAGATCTGAATCTCCGTCAGCAGAGATGGTTAGAGTTCTTAGCTTCCTATGATTTTGACATCGCATACACACCGGGAAAGGGCAATGCGGTGGCTGATGCATTGAGTAGAAGACAAGCCAGCTTAGGGGCTATGTTCCTTGAATGGAAGCAACTGGAGTATATCGCGGAGTTTGATTTCAGACCAAAGTGCGAATTGGATCCAGAAATGTTAGCAAGTTTGATGATCAGACCCACTTTAATTGAGCGGATCAGCTCTAGTCAGAGGGACGATCCTAACCTATTGGAAATCATCTCCAAGTTAGAGATGTGTGTCGATGAGGAGGTGAACAAGTATGGGCTTGATCGAGATGGATGGCTTAGAAAGAATGGAAAGCTTGTTGTACCCAATGTCAATGGATTGAGAGATGAAGTGCTTAGAGAATGTCATCACTCAAAGCTGACTATACACCCCGGTGGTAATAAGATGTATTGAGACATGAAGCAAACCTACTACTGGGAAGGGATGAAAAGAGACATTGGGAAGTTTATATCCAAGTGCATGAATTGCCAGCTAGTTAAAGCCGAGTAAAAGAAGCCTAGTGGGTTGTTACAGCCCTTAGAAATTCCCGAATGGAAATGGGAGCAAGTCTCAATGGATTTTATTGATGGTTTACCAAGGACTAGATCGGGACACGATAGCATTTGGGTAGTTGTGGATCGACTGACTAAAAAAGCAAGGTTTATACCAGTCAAATCGACCAGAACGGCAGCTAAGTTAGCAGAATTGTATATGATGTGGGTAGTGAGATTTCATGGAGTACCTAAAGGCATTGTGAGTGACCGAGACCCGTTGTTCACTAGTGGGTTTTGGAAGAGCTTACAAGAGGCTCTAGGGTCAGAGTTACATCTCAGTACCGCATATGACCGACGGTCAGACGGAGAGGGTGAATCGTATTTTGGAGGATCTCTTGAGAGCATGTATATTGGATTTTGGTGGATCATGGGATGACCATTTGCATCTAGTAGAGTTTGCATATAATAATAGCTACCAATCCAGTATCGGTATGGCTCCGTTTGAAGCTTTGTACGGAAGACCGTGTAACTCACCATCATGTTGGATAGAGACTGGCGAGAAGTTTATGCTTGGACCAGATGTGGTGAAGGAAACTTCAGATAAGATCAAGATCATTCAACAACGAATGAAGACAGCCCAAGATAGGCAGAAGAGTTATGCTGATAAGAGAAGAAGAGACTTAAAATTCTCCGTTGGTGACTTGGTGTTTGTCAAGATTTCTCCGTTGAAGAGCATAATACGATTTGGCAGGAGAGGCAAGTTGGCACCAAGACTCGTTGGCCCATTCCCTGTTCTTGAACTAGTCGGGAATTTGGCATATAGAATTGACTTACCAGAGAAGATGGTGGGAGTTCACAACGTATTTCATGTTTCCCAACTAAGGAAGTTCGTTCACGACTCAGATATGACTATTTCACCTGATCAGTTAGAGGACTTCGAAGTAGAACCCGAGGCGGTTGGGAACCGCAAGCCGGCCCGTATTGTCGCGCACGACATGAAGCAACTTCGAAGGAAGGCGGTGAAGCTAGTCAAGGTACAGTGGAGCGAGGACGAGAATGATTGTACTTGGGAGACAGAGGAGGACATTAGGAAGACACACCCAGAACTCTTTGCCTGGTAAGATTTTGACTTCGATTTAGTTTTCCGCATGCTAGGATAAGCTTGTTTGCTTGTTTTGCATGTTTGATTGTTGTATGTGGTTGTTAGGCATGCGGGATCCTTAGTGTGTTTAGGGTTAAGGAATTTTGGGGACGAAATTTCTTAAGGGGGGGAGAGTGTAACGACCTGTATTCTACGCATCATAGGATCGTAAGATATTTATTTCTTTCACATACGAAGTCGTATGGTCATGTAACTTTGGGGGACGACTATTGGGGTCATTCCCCATGTTCATGATTTTTCCCGATTTTTAAATGACTATTTTACCCCTAGTTGGTACTGTTTTGGCCATAACTTCTGACTGGAAAGGAATTTTGACCTGAAACCACTTCCATTAGCTCCGGACGATGGTTTCTCTTTCCGTAGAGTGGTCACATTAGCCAAACGGACTCACCGTTTGGGAGATATGGCTGAAACAAGTTTCGGATGGTGAAAAACAGCTTAATTGGGCTTAACTGGGTTTAGAGGTATAGGAGGACTGATTAGGGTTAGGAAATTACTTTCATTTTAGTTTTGAGCCGCCACAAACCTTCTTGAGACCTTAGTAATGGCTTCCATCCTCTAAAACCACTCCAAAACACATTTTTAGTGAAGATTAAGCCTAAACTACATCAAAGCAAGGCCAAATAGCAACAAAGCAAGGTTGGAGCTGCTGCTATACATAGGAATTCGACCCAAACATAGAGTATTTCAGATTTGGTGTTTTATTTTGGGGCCAAGGTGAGTGATTTGCATAGTTTTTGCACTAATTACGGTAATTAAGGGTAATCAGTGAAGATTAGAGAATTTATACACTAATAAATTCTGGAAAAATGTATAGAAATTCTTAAATAATGTTGTATGCTTCTGTTAGAAATTTGGATCGATTTGATTAAGTTTTGTTAACCCTATGATTAGTTTTACTTAAACATGTTTAAGGGAAAATAAGGAGTTTTGGCCACTTTTGATCCGTTTTGATTCATTTGAATTGTTGTTTGGTGTTTG
Source organism: Allium sativum (assembly GCA_030737875.1). Lineage (NCBI taxonomy): Eukaryota > Viridiplantae > Streptophyta > Magnoliopsida > Asparagales > Amaryllidaceae > Allium > Allium sativum. Next base: position 501,472,486 of record CM060924.1, on the reverse strand, counting down.
TGGTTGCTCTTACATGTTGCTATGACTCTATGGTATGTTTTATGATTGATTAGAATAGTTAAATTGGTCGAAAACGTCGTCGAATGGCGTAAACAAGTTGCTAGAAAAGTTGCAGAAAGTTGTGCAGGGTTTCGGATCGGATCGGATATGGGCTCGGATCGGATAGGAGACCTGGGCAAGGAACCCGACCCGAACTGGAACCTGGCACAAAAGAAATTTGGAAAGAAGGAAGGCCACTGCTTAAAATCGGAGTAGGAGAGAGCGGATCGGATCAGAACTATGGAGCAGGATCGGATCAGAGTAGGAGAGAGCGGATCGGATCGGAAGAATAATAGAGGCCAGATCGGATCAACTTAAGATTAGAAGGCTACGACTGGAGTAAGGCGAAGGGATCGGATCAGAGTGGATGGAAAACGAGGGAGTTGATCGGAGAAGGAGCATGGAAGAAGACAGCAACCCGACCCGATCCGGAGGAGGACACCGACCCGACCCGAAGTACCCGACCCGAACCGAATGGAAAGATGACAAGGAAGGAGGACCGACCCGAACCGACGAGGGTAATGACTACCGAACCGAACCGAATCCTAGGGCTGCTACTGCACGACAACTCTTCTGAATACCCACTCCAATTCGACCAAACCCGAGATGCAAAGGAAGTCCAAATGAGAAGTTAGAGCTCAAGATTCAGATGGAAATCAACGAGTTCGCTTCATGGTTGGGCTTTGCTGCGGGACGCGTGCCAAGGAGTTATCGACGTCTATAGCTTTGGACCACTATGGTAGGAGGTATGAAGGCGGATTCAGGGCCATTATGGCATCGGTAGAACCAAGGGCAACGACCAATGAAGTGGGTCATTGAAATGTTTGGTCATGACTCCATGTGTTTAGCTTGGTCACAGCAGGGTTTCTACTAGTCGGGATTCATCGTTACCTCAAGTCGTCTAGTGTCCCAAAGTGGTAGATATCGTATGCTTTACGCACTGAGTGAGAGATGTGAGGATGGTTGCTATGGATGATTTGTTTGCTGTAATTGTGACATGTACACCCCACCCCCCGTATTCTCACATTATTTGTTATGGCACCTTAGAGTATTGTACGGTATGTGGTATTAACTCTTTGGTTGCAGGTCCAGGTTCAGGTATGGTTTAGTATACCTGTTATCATTCTGTTTAGATGCTTATCGCTCATACCAGGCTTTATGTCTGACCCAGAGTTTTATGTCTCCTCTTATTACTCTGGGTGCTCACACAAGCAGACTAGAGACAGGTTAGCTGGTGATGCACGGGTAGATGATCCGGAGACGAGCAGGAGGCTTCCACGTAATATATACATAATATTCTCCCTGTGTTGTTGAAGATCACTACTTGGGCATTGGTGGTGCATCTTCTACTTTAGCTTTCTTTTGTTTAGAGACAGTAAATTTGGAAAATTGTAATAAGCTGTATTTGAATTTCCGCTGCTCTGATGATTGATGTTGATTTTAGTTATCAGCTTATGCACTGTCTCACCTGTTTTATGTCAAGTATGTTACTATTATATTTTATTCCATGCACTGTGAGATATTCTACAAGTTCCTTGATTAGTTCATTCCCTTCTTTCCTTTCTTCTGACGACCGTCCCGGGCTAGTCGGGCATGTGTATAGCGCACTTCCGGAGGAAATGCAGGCTGGTGCGGGGCGGGCCGTCACAGCAAAGGTGGATGGAATTCTTCGCGTCCTACGATTTCGAGATAGCATATACCCGTGGCAAGGGTAACATGGTGGCAGACGCCTTAAGTAGGAAAAGGTTGTCCTTGAGTCCGTTGTTTGTTGAGCGGCGAAACTTAGAGTTCATCTTTATGTTTGACTTTAGACCTTCCATTGACTTTGTACCCAGTTTGCTAGCATCCTTAGAGGTCAAACCTACGCTTTTGGGACAGGTTGGTGAGGCACAGCGAGATGACCCACAGTTGGTTGAGTTAGTAGAGAAGCTCATCAGGGGGGAGTCATCGAGCCATCTCAGTAGGTATACCCTAGATGATAAGGGTTGGTTATGTAGGGATGGTAGACTTTGTGTACCACGAGACGAGAACTTGAGGAAGAACATTCTTGATGATGCACATCGTTCAAAGATGATTATTCATCCCGGCAGGGACAAGATGTACATGGACATGAGATGGGTTTACTTTTGGGCTGGAATGAAGAAGGACGTGACTGAGTTTGTCATTAGATGCTTGGTGTGCCAATAAGTAAAAGCAGAGCAAAAGAAGCCCGGTGGGTTGCTTCACCCATTGAAGGTCCCACAATGGAAGTGGGAGAGTGTCTTGATGGACTTTGTTGATGGGTTACCGAGATCGAGGAAGGGTAATACGGGGATTTGGGTCGTGGTAGACAGACTTACTAAGAGCGCCCATTTCATTCCCGTGAAGAGTAAGAGGACTGCTCCATGGTTAGCCTCCGTATACATTCGAGAGATAGTTCGTTTGCACGGTGTTCCTTCTAGCATAGTGAGCGATCGCGATCCTATCTTTACTAGCAAGTTTTGGAAGAGCTTGCAAGAGGCGGTAGGGACTCGGTTATGTTTGAGCACCGCATATCATCCTCAGACGGATGGCCAGACCGAGAGGATGAATCGTATTCTAGAGGACCTTTTGAGGCTATGTGTTTTAGACTTCGGAGGTACATGGGAGAAGCATCTTACTTTGGTGGAGTTCGCATATAATAATAGCTTTCAGTCTAGCATTGGCATGGTACCTTTCGAGGCTCTTTATGGGAGGCCTTGTCATTCACCTACATGTTGGTGGGAATCTACGGATAAGATCTTACTTGGGCCCGATATGATTAGAGAGACTTCGGAAAAGATCGATTTGATTCGAAGGAGGATGAAGACGGTGCAAGATAGGAAGAAATCTTATGCGGACAAGAGGAGGACGGATCTTGAGTTTGATATTGGAGACATGGTCTTTATCAAGGTGTCTCCATTACGGAATGTTGTTCGCTTTGGGTCCGTTGGGAAGTTAGCACCAAGTTTCATAGGGTCGTTTCCTATTAAGGAGTGGATTGGACAGATGGCGTATAGAGTGGAGTTGCCCGAGAGACTTAGTGATGTACACGACGTATTCCATGTATCACATTTGAGGAAGTGCTTGCATGAGACCGCGGAAGTGGTAGAGCCGAGCTTGCTTAGAGAGGTGGAGATAGAACGTGATGCGACGATTCGTTGAGCTCCTATGTGCATTCTTGGGTCGGAGATTAAGAAGTTGAGGAATCGAGAGGTCAGTCTAGTCAAAGTGCAATGGGGAGATGATGAGAGCGACGCTACTTGAGAGATGGAAGAGAAGATGCGTTCATTGTACCGTTTTCTTTTCAAGGGTAAGTCTTTTAATTTCTCCTTTATCGCTTAGCTTGTACTCGTTTTATCTTTAGTATGTCCTCTCGCTAGTATCTTTGACCTTTAGATAGCGTAGTCCTATGGTTCAAACATGTGTTTGAGACATGTTATGTATGATGGATGCATGTGGATGCAAGTGTTTGCTAGTGGTTGCTCGTGGATGCATATACACACACTTTATGCACTAGATCGGCTCAATCACCTTCATGTTGCATATAAATGTGTGTGCATATTTAAATTAATGGATGTATAATGGTTATATTATCATATGGATGCTGCATTTTGATGAATGGTTGTGCACACATGTAGAAATAATATGCATCGATAGGATTCTTTCGCATATATAATGGACGCATGGCACTATCATGGTTTGCATTAAGGAGGTCAACTGAATTAGTAGACCGCCTGATTTTTCATTAGATAAGGAACATATACACACACTCCTTGCATATGTTCATACAGCATTAGAAATTTTGTAAGGACAATGGATGCCAGTGTTTGATGGTTGAGTAGATGGACGATTGGATGGTAGGATATGCATTCTCCTAAACCTGGAGATTTCGGGGGCGAAATCCTTTAAGGAGGGGAGAATGTAACACCCCATAATTTTAATATTAATGTTCACAAATTAAAGAATAATTAATCTCAGATGTGGGAATTAAGGGAAACGGGTTACGCTATTGTGTTCGTCTCGGAATTCTGGTTGAGATAGAATCCAAGTTTGCGTAAATTGGACTTCGTATGAAGAAGATATGGACGAACAAAGTTAAAACAGAAAACCAGAAGAAAGAAGAGAAAAAAACAATGCACTGGCGCACTTGGGAAGTGTGCCAGTACAAAAATACACTGGCGCACTTCCCAAGTGCGCCCAGGCCGAGCAGAAAGCCTGCACAGCTTTCTGGTGTGTTCTGATCCATATTGTGACTCAGTGCCAAGTCCTTTCTGACTCCTTGCTGAGTCATTAGGGCTGAGGTGTCACCCTATCCTGATTGAGTGGTTGCTGTTAACTCTAGGTTCATCCGACGGCTATAATTAAATTGAAATTCTATATAAACATGTGTAGACTCAAACCCTAAAATCAAATAAAAATTGGAACCATGGCCGTCATGCTGTCACCTTGCAACCTAGAGTAGCCGCCACCAACTAGAGGGAAAACGAAGCTAATCAACTCAATTCTATTCAACTCTAATCTAAACAATAACGAATCTACTATAAAGGCGACCTAAATCAATTTCAGAACTCAGATTCCAGAACTCAAGACCTTCTTTGAGTTATGAGTTTGATTTCTTTAATAAGATAATTAACAATTTAATTAGGTTGAGATATGATTTGGGTTATATGGTTATGTTGTGAATCATTGGCCGTTATGTTATTATCTATGTAGTAAATCTATGATGTTATTATCTATGTTGTAAATCTATGATGTTATTATCTATGTTGTAAATCGATGATGTTATTATCTATGTTGTAAATCTATGTTAATTGTTGGCTTATGTACAATTAATTCATAATGATGCTTCATATGCTAGTTTGGTTATGTTTGTGGAACTAATTCATATGTTAAATCATATGTATGTATGCAAGTTTAGATGTTAATTTAGATATGAATCATATGCAAGTTAGTGAGAATCATATACAACCTTACATGTTTCATGACATCTATTTTATATTTAAATTGGATCTAAAGTTAGGCTATGACATGTGTGAGTTAGATGCAAGTTTACATCATAGTTTTTGTTGCACAAGTCACATATGCAAGTATATATATATATTTGGAGTATGAATCTTTGTGACTATTGCCTATACAAGTTTACACATTTAGATTTAGATCTATGACATATGTAGTTTTATGCAAAATTTGTGACTTTGGCCTATGCAAGTTTTAGGTGAAAAACTATATTATATGCAAGTTCACACCTTTAGGCCTACGCTTAGATTCTTGACAATAACAAGTTCATGCTAGATATGTGGTAATCCTTGTTTGTATGATTAGATCCAATTTGTATGTTATGCAAATTTGTGGTGTCTCTTCTTTTATGTGTGTTAGACTATTGTTTAGTCTAATATACATATATGTCATGTTAAGCGAACAAACAACGTGGGGACGAGGGGGGTAATATTGAACATACATATATTGATAATTGGTATGATATGGCCTGAAAAAGGCATATAATTAATTTATTTTAATTTAAGACATTAATTGGAAAAATGACATTTATGGACATAATTGAGTCAATTATGGACATAAGTATATTGGAAATTTATTAACAATTTGAATAGGGAGATTAATTCAAATTGGGGATAATTAACTATGTGTAATTAATCGCCTAAGACACGAGGTTAGGCTCTTTTGTGGTGAAAGACTGCCCGGACCCGCCCGGCAAATCCAGCAGCCACAAATGCCAGTCTAATGTGAGAGGTCAAGGGCATGAATTAAATGCGTAACAGTTGTAGAGACACGAGGTTAGGCTCGTTTGTGGTGTAAGACTGCCCGGACCCGCCCGGCAAATCCAGCTGCAACAAATGCCAGTCTAATGTGGGAGGTCTTTACAAGGTTACGGTGTTAATGAATTAAGAAACACTTAACCAGATAAACATGTGGTGGGACATGGGGGTTAAGTGGGTGCCTTAGGTGGCTTGTGAAATACAATTAGAAACACTTAACCAAATTGAAACATGTAAGTGGACATGAATAAGAAGAGGGTTAAGTGGGATGTACTAGAGGGGACCAAGCTTAGGTGGATAGCTTGTGTTAAGTAATGGGGACCCATTTCAACCAGTAACCCATAAGTATCCTTGTGGGCTCGACCCAAGTCGAGGACGGGACACGCATACTGGGTTTGACTGTAAGAGGCCAAAACGGGTTGGCGGTGGCAACGCAAGTCCAATGGGGTCATGTGCGTGTGTGGGCCCGGGCTGGTAGGTAAGACATTGTTGCATCGTGTAGGTATAAGCCGTGCATCATTGATGGTATCGAGTTGCCACTTTGCGGAGTGATACACCCCACTGTGGGACCAGCACGGGTATCTACGAGTTAGGGAGCCGATCGAAAGGGGGGTAGTGAGTACACCTAGTGGAGATAGGGGCAGGCGGCACCTATGAAGGTAGCTAGGGGTACACGAAACTACCATTATCATTATTAAGTTATGTAGGCGGGATCAATTTTTAGGGTGTTTGGTGTGGTGTAGTAATTATCTTATAGTGACTAGGTGTGCCTTTAACGTTATCTTGGTTCATCTTATTTCCTTTTGTTTGCTCTGCCATACCCATTTGCTCACAGTCATTCCCTTATTTTCCATCTTATGTCTTAGCCTAGTTATTTTGATAATTATATTGTTAATGTTATCGCACTCGCCGGACTTTATGTCTGACCCCTTTGTTTCCACCTCTTTTCTTCCTTCCCCCCCCCCCAAGGTGCTCAGGGTGGAACTAACACTAGTGGAGCTTGATTTGGACAGCTGTATCTCTTACTTTTAGAAGTTGCTTGGATCGCTGAAGTAAAAGTTCAGCCTATCTTATTTATGGCTACTTTATGTTGGGGTTATGTGTTTCTATTTATGTATTCTGATTTAGTCAAGATGGATATTATGTACTTTGACTCTAGTCTTTGGTTTTTGATTATGTAATCAAACTTATGTGTTTACCGCTGCAATGAATAAAGTTTTAAATTTTTAAGTACTGTTTATATCTGTCTTGTTGTTAAGTTTCTGTTCTACACACACTTAAAACGCTCCATAGAAGTTAATGTATTCCCTTTGTGAGTGACATTAATGGACGTGGGGTGTTATACGCAAGGCCTAATCGGGTACCTATGACACGTAAAAGGCTTCCGCATGCAAGGCCTAATCGGGTATTCCAGCAACGATTCTGCACCCAGTAGGAATTAGTTAACCAAGTAGGTACTCGTGACACTTAAAAGACATCCGCGCGTAAGGCCTAATCGGGTACCTATGAGACGTAAAAGACATCTGTACGCAAGGCCTAATCGAGTACTATGACATGTAAAAGACCTTCTCATGCAAGGCCTAATCAGGTACTCCAGCAACGATTTTGCACCCAATAGGAATTAGTTAACCAAGCGGGTACCCAGTTACGAGCTTAGTGACGTGCTCTATTATATGCTCAGTTATAGGTTTTGTTATGGACTTGGTTATAATCTCAGTTATGTGCCTAGTTATAAGCTCGACTATGGTAAATATGCTTGGTAATGTACTCAGTTATGTTATCGGTTATGGTCTCAATTATGATGTGGGTTATATGCTTAGTTATTGGTTCAGATATGGGCTCAGTTATGGGCTTTTTTATATAAACATAATCTAATAATAAAACTGATACTAGACAGCTAGTAAAACTGATACCATATTAATGTATACATAATTTCAGAAAGAAAACTGATACCATTATGTTTGCAAGAATGATATGCTACTTATAAAAACATAATTTACCAATGTGCTTCCAAAAGTAATACCTTGACTATGTTATTACAACATATAATAGCCCGTGATTGGGAACACAACCGTACCTCGTACGAATTCTTAAACCGAGTATGTACCTATCACACATAAAATATGTCTGATAGAAAAGCCTAATCAACTAACAATGGCTTTCCAATCCTAATACCAACCTGTTTTTATACCAAAAGGACGCCTTAATCATGTAAATAAAGTCTCAGTCAAAAAAATGATACCAGAATGCTTTCAAAACTGATACTAGTTAATTTGCAAAACAGATACCATATTCACATAAACAAAATCTCACTATGAAAACTGATACTAGTTAGCTTGTAAAACTGATACCACATTTGTTTAGACATAATCATAGTACAAAAACTGATACCATTATGCTTCAAAAACCGATACCAAAAACTGTATATTACAACATTTAAGATATAAATGATACCAATACAATTAATAAAAATATCTACAAATCAAGCAACATGAAACACACACAGCATAGACACACATACATATAAAAAGCATCAATAAAACATGATAATAAACCAAAAATTCAATGAATACTCACAACTAATCTCAAATTTATTACATTTCCAAATCTGAATGCATAAAGTGAAGGAAAAAATGTAAAATCTGAAATACAAATGTAAGAAAATATCAATTCTTTGAAGCTTGACAGTTGCACTTGTTGTGGTCATACTGCTTACACACACCACATTGATTTTGTTTATTCTGAAAAAAATGTAAATCCATCTTTTCGTTTGGTAGAAGGTCTACCAGCACCATGTTTGTCTTTAAGAGACTTAATGACATCTTCATTGCAAGGATCTACAATGGGCTTATCACATTTCAAAATTGCTTTCACTGGATGAGCATAAGAAGATCGATAATCGTCTACGGTGAAATAATGTTCAACAAGATTGTATAGCCAAAGTTTAGATCTAGTAATGCACTTGATAGCATGAGCACAAGGAAATCCAATAACTTTCCATTGATTGCAAGTACAACTCTGATTTTGAAGATCAACATGATGAGAGGATGGAGACTTGACTTCAAATATGAATTCCAAAGATTTATAAACAACCCAACCAAACCCTTCATCAATCAACCCTTAAGCTATGCTCCATAGAAGAACAAAGAATGGTAGTCCACAAGTGACACTCCTCTCTTCTTTTGGCCATTTGTTCCATAATTTTAACCCTAATTCCATCTAAGCATGAAGTAATTGGCAATTCTCTTTCCTCTATAATACAACTATTAAAACTTTCAGCTACATTTGAATTATATTCTCCATATCATTTACCGTTTAAAACCAAATCAGCCCACTTATCAAATGGTTTGTCCTTCAAAAAGTTCATAGCTGCAGTACTTCCAACATCCAAAAATTTAGAATGTGCAGCTTCAAATTCATTTGAATTTGAAGCTCTAGAACACAAGTTAAACAACTCAGCAATTGAAATATTTGTATTCTTTGACTTAACAGCTGAAAGCAAGTTTTCTTCCATATGAAGATAACAAAAACTATGAAATGCATTAGGGAAAACTTCATGAATACCCAAAACTAACCCTTGATGACGATCTGATATAAAAACAAAATCACGTGTTTCTTCAAGCATTTTCTTCAAGTGACGCATAAACCATCTCTAATTATCCGCATTTACAATGGAGACTACACCCATAGTTCAGGGGGAAAAGCCTGCAAATTAAATAATAGTTAAATAGACAATCAAAATAAAACACCGATACATGTAAATAATAACTGATACCAACAGGTACTTAAAACTAATATCTGAAAACTGGAAATAAGTAATGAAAATCAAGAATCATAAAAACTGATGGTACCAGGCACATAAAACTGATACTTGAAAACTGGAAAATTATTTTTTAACAATACATAATAACTGATACTACCAGGCTATGAAAACTGATACTAAGAAACTAGAAAATTAAACATTAACTAAAAGTAAAAAAACTGATACTACCAGGCTCCTAAAACTGATACCTGAAAACTAGAAAATTATTTTTTGATAAGACATCATAAAAACTGATTACTACCAGGCTATGAAAAGTGATACCAAGAAACTAGAAAAATAAATATTAACTAAAACTTAAAGAAAACTGATACTACCAGGCTCCTAAAACTGGTATATAAAAACAATAAATAATAAGACATAACATAAGCTCATATTGCAAGTCACCTAACACCAATATGTAAGAATAAAAAAACTTGAATACAAAAAACAAAAAATATACCTTAATTACCATTCTTTGCAATAGCTCCCATCAATACACTCGATCGTCCCCTTAGGTGAGTAGCGTCTAAAAAAATCATGGCTCGACAATACTCAAACCCACATATACAAGCAGAAAGGGCAATAAACACTCTCTCAAACCGGTTAGTACTGTCATTAACCTCTAAAGCAACATAACTACCCAGGTTATGATTTTGTAGTGCCTCCAAATACCATCTCAAGTCATCGTAAGACATAACATCATTACCATATAATTCAGTCAAAGCAAGTTGTTTTACAGAATAAGCAAACGGATAGTTCAATTCAATATTATATTCTCTACGAAAATCAGCCATGATCTCCATAGGCTTCTTACTTGGATGATCATGAATTACATCTATAATCAACGATTTAATAAACAAGCTAGAAATATGGGGATTGCTCAAATTTTTAAGTCCACCACAAAAAGATTGCTCACTACCTAAATTCCATATGAAAAACCTATTAAGCTGTTCGGAATCACAAGTAGCATGAAATTTAAAATGACATCCAGTAGAAGACAAAGAAGAGCAACCAACGTTATTCTAGAAGAACCATTCTTTAAAAATAATAATTCATTTCCTATCTGAATTAGATATTCCATCAATAATTCCCTAAACTCAATAGCACCCCCAAAATAGAACCCTTTAAAATTAGAAATGGAAAGATTAGATCCTCTCTTCATCATGTCTTTTAAGTAATGTTTTCCATGTACAACAATACTAGAACACAAAGATGCAGTAAATGAAACTTCAGATGCAGTTGAAAGAGAACGGTCATCAATATTTTGCAGCTAACAATCCTTCCGCTTGATAGTGAAAGAAAAGAAATCACTATTTTTATGTAGTTGAAAGCAGACTATACTTTGAAGATCGGAATGAATATCAACATATATTATTTTGTTCTCAAGCAAATAACTAATCTCAATTGAAAAAGGAGTAAGTTGAGACCAATGATGGCATAATTCATTCTTTAAATCATATAATGAACAATCTATGGCCAACCGAGTATTGAAGGTAGTATTGTTGAAAAAAAAGACTATTATCACCACTGCTAAAAAGATCATATAAAAAATGCAATCAGCAAATTATTACATAACTCATACACACAACAAAATAGGTACCCAGGATAATTTACTATATTAATTAATTAAAACTGATACCACTTTTGATTCAAAACTTATACTGTAGTATTGTACACTTAACAACAGAGAACAAACTGATACCATCAATTACATAAAACTGATACCACAGATCTATACATAATTTTTATGAACATACCACCAATACCACATGCCTGAAAAGAATGCAATATAGAGTTACTCCAACTTATATTTTTGATAGAATAAAATTGATACCAAATCCATTAAGCACATAGCATAACATTTTACAATAGTGTAATTTAAAGGACCAAACAAAAATGAAAACAACCTAAAAAATGAGGACAATTTGATACATCCATGAACACAGTCTAAAAGAGGAAAAACACAAAAAAAAATACTCAATATAAAACATATAACCTGCTGCTACTGCAAATCAAATCCATTGATCAACCAATTCAAATCAATAGGAGAAAACCAAAGAGAATCGATCACATAAATTTTTAAAAAAAATGAAGAAGATCGCGCAAAGGAAAATCGAACCTAAGAAATATGTTCAACCTAAATTCAATTCCACACAATGAAAATCCGCACAATCAAAGTCCACGATGGAGAAGATGAAGATGAAATCTGCATAGAATTAAATTTGCGCACGATGGCAAAGGCGAAATTAAGGTGACGATAATCTTTCCGAACGAGATACTTATGCGCACAAGATGATGTTAACAACTACTTATATATTATCCTGGAAAAAAAATTAGGTGGACTGTCCTTGTGGATAAAAAAGCCCAATATTTTTTGTTCTTTACACTATTTTCCTATTATGTTTATTGGTTGTCGTGATGATCGATTGAATGTCATTTTGATGATTATTGTTTATGTTATATCTGTATACGTTGTGTATCACTTAATATCTTATCTTTGGACATTGAATACTTGAGTTGAAAATAGGTTGAAATGATATATGCCTATGCCACCCTATACAATTTGAAATGAATATACACGTGAAATTAAAATTGAAGTTAAATAATCGTTTAACCATACGACAGAAAATTAAATACGGACACCATAGTGAAAGAAAATATTTCATATTAAACTATTTTGTATGAAAATTTAACTATTTTATTTTAATTACAAATTTAAATTGAACTATTATATAAAAAATTAACTATTATATATTTTAATAATTATTTTAACTTAAACTATTTTATATAAAATTTAAATATTATATGTTTTACAGTTATTTCGATCAATCTATTTTATGTTAAATATTTTAACTAAAGCTTAAAAATTTTAAATTTAAATATATATGCATTTAGCCTATAAGGCAGAGTGGACGGAACACTTCAAATTCCGTTAGCGGTGGACAGTTCACCTTAAAAACCGAATTAGTTGATTGCCAACTACAATCAACCGTACTATATTGTATTTTTTATTATTAGTTATAATAAAAAGGTGTTTGCGGTCATCTTAAAAACCGGTCGGCTTTGCCTATATATATACACACACACACACATTTATAATTATTTTTATTAAACCATTATATATTTAATTTAACTTTTATATAATTTATAATTAAACTATTATAATACATTAAATTTAACTATTAAATATTCTATAACTATTTTAATTTTATGATTTTATATTAAAAAAAATCGAGCATAACGGTTGTGTAAAGCGATTCTACACACTCGATTAGATAGTATTACTAGTAACATAATAATATAATCGGTCAACAAGCCTGACCGATGGCTAGTAGTACGATAATGCATGCAAACTGCATGTAGAGAGTTTATAGCGCGTAGCGCGATTAATTACATATTAAACTAATGTACAAACTAAACAAGCTAACATCAAAACACCGTAAAATAACCCCATTAACACAACTCCCCGCGTTGATAAGTAAACCAGTAGCATCAGCGAACCATAAAACACAAAAAAGTTTACCTGAAGCGAGGGAGTGTGCAGCGCAAGATGTGCTTACCATGGTCGGGGGTAGAGGCGACGATGCTGACCGATGGCTAATATTAAATACCACTATCTTTTAAAAATATTTTAATAAAACTATTTTATATTAATTTAACCATTTTATCTTATAACTATTTTAATCAAACTATTTTATACTATATTTAGCTATTTTATAAAAAAATTAAATTAAAATTATTATATATATATATATAATTTAACTATTTTTGTATAAATTCTATTTTCAACCTAAACTATTTAAGCCCGACACTTGAATATAAAGAATTCTTTTAATAACAATATTTATAATATTGAAATTTGAAAACAATATTTGAATATAGATAATGAACCATTTTGTAAATACGAAATTTAAAACTGAATTAGATATTGAATTAATTTGTTTAAATGATATTGAAATCAATATTTGAAGTAAATTGATTTATGACATTATGATTTTAAATATAAATGGCCATGGTGTGAAACAAGAGTTTGGTTGTTAAAGATACCGAGGTCGAATATTGATATACTCTTTGTCAATATCGAGAACTACTTTAACAACTATGTAGGTGGATGAGAATCTAGAATGAAATAGGATGGATTGACGAATGATACTTGAATGAAGCAAGAGAACGATGATGGATAGCCTTGTCCTTCGGATCATAAGAAAATGATTAAAACAGGAGCTAAATCGTGACCAAGTGGGTAGGGGTGTGCATTCTTTACTTCAAATTGAATTCACTAACATAACCAAATTAATTTGGTCAGTTTGGTTCGATTGGATTTGTTTTTTATATTTAGCTGAGTTTGGTTTATTGGTTGGTTTTGGATCTAAAGTAGCGAAATTCGGTTTAACCGATGTAATCGAATATATGTGATAAGTCACAGTGTCTTTTCATGTTTTTCTTCTTCGGTCTTCATTATTACCAGGAATTTTTTTGTGTATCTTCCATAAGCCAACTTTTTACATTTTTCAACATTCATAATTATTGAAGAATACGAAGCACTTTATTCAAGGAAGCAACATAACAGCTTTTCTATTTACCTTTATATTTTCACATCATCTCCTCCAAATTCAAAGGTATTCAGTTTTCCCATCCATACAGGAGTTCACACATAGTAATTCAAATCTAGGTTCACTTCCTATCTGTTAAACAACCACATGTTGCATCTGCGCCTTGCCAAGTTGGAGGTGCTTTCTTCTCCGCATTTGGGATTTTCAAATCCAAATCTCTCAAATATTTAGTTTGATCAACAACAATTTATGACTACTATCATCATAGGTAAGAAATTTTGATATATTGTTACTATAATTTAATTTTGAGTCAAGTTTTCGTGATGCTGCTCGTGTGTTGCTCTAGCAGGCTGCTTTGACACTATCTTAAATTCAGATTGTAGTGTTATTGATATACTATTACTAAAATTTGATTTGAATCAAATTCTTAAGTTATTGATATATTATTACTAAGTTTCTTGCATTATTGATATATTGTTACTAAAATTTGACTTCTCATGTGTTGTTTTAGCAGATTGAATATCGCTAATGGATGTTGATGCATGTGATAAGGACATGAAAATCTTTTAGCATATGGTTTTTAGCAGTGTTGTTAATGTTTATTGATGTATGGTTGCTTTGCAATATCTAATGTTGTGTGTATGCAAGGATTTGAAGAGCTTGTTTATTCTGAAATGGTGTATTTTGATCAGTGTTGGGAGAATGAATCTGTCTCATCTAGTCCATCCAATGTTTTAATTAATTTCGTATTATAGCTTGTAGCTTAATACTAAACAAATTTTCATTAAAACATGTTATCATTGTGTTCATTTGGTTTATGCATAAGACAAACTATATTTAATTAGTTGAAACAAAATAACCGAACTAACCAACCAAACCAAACCAATTTAATTTGGTGGTTCCAAGTTAATCTGGATTGGTTTAGCTAAAGTATTATTTGGTTTTAAATTGATGTTGAAACTTTCATGTAAAACTGAAACGAACTGACCATTTTCTCACCCTACTAGTGGGTTAGCTACCGCTGTCAGCAACACTTCTTGCTTTATTACCTTAGTTCCTCGGTTTGATTTGATTCAGTATGCATCTACGATTATGGGAGTGTGGTTAGTTCCTCGGTTTGATTTGATTTAGTGTGCATCTATGATTATAGGAGTGTTCTCTGAGTATGGCAGTAGCTAATGCTATGCATTACCATGAGTCCGGGAGCGCAAATGGCAGATTATTACCTTGGGTATTGTCTCACATGCCTTTTCATATTTATTCTAATTGAACCCGCTATGACTTTGGTTTGTATTGTTCCCATGGAGCACTTCTTAATAGCCCATCAGTGTACGGTGGAGTTTGTATAGACTGCAATGCTATAAAATTGTGCTAAGGTAAAAATGTAACTTTTAGCACTATTTTCAATACTATACTTTACTATTAGACATAATTATAATAGTGTATCATATTATATGTAAGTAGTTTAACAGATCCTTAGTAGCAGAAAATTATCATAACATCTCTTGAGTTATTGCACTTATGTTATACACTGATAGGAGATGAAAAATCCCGTAAACATCAATGATGCCACTACACTCATATTGCATTTGGTTTGATTTGACTTACATAAGATCTTTTAGTCTTGACTTGAGTGTATTGATTTTTCATTATGCTCAGGTCGGCCTGAGTTGTTTTAGTTTAGGGAAGACCTTGTTATAAAGATGAAGATGGAGCTTAAGAAACCTATTTATCTAGTATTATTCCGCTGCAATTATTTGCTATGTTGATGACTGTTTAACTCTGATATTTAAAATGAATACTGCAACTGATTAATATTTTACTTATGTTCGTATTGTATTTTGTCCCTCCGTTATGAGATTTTGTGTTATGTTTCCTTCTCTTCTCTCTTATATCTTATATTATATCCACATTAACAATTCATAATGTTAAACGTTTTGGATCTGATATATGTGGTGTTGATCTAAATCCCTGGAAACGATAGGTCATTACAATTGGTATTAGAGTTTTGGTTAAGAGTATTCTGAAGCATGATGGGAAAACTCATTACGAGATAGGGTAATCGAATGCCCTTCATGAATTTGAGAGTGTGTGTGTGTGTGTATAATAGAGCACATATTTGTAGTATTATAAACTGTTTATATTGTGTTAGTTTGTTCTGTTGGGTATTTATAAATTTCGGTCGGTGCATGGGAAGCTATGGAATCGATAGGGATTTCTAAATCCTTAATAGGACAAATCGACATAGTATTGTTTTGAAAGGGAAAATGAAATAACTTTACCTATGATATTTTATATATAAAAGAATTATTTTTTAATTAATATGATTATACATAATTTAGTTGATTGTTAGGAAACAACAATACCCAAATTTGTTAATTAGTCATGCTTAGCTTGTTATGAGCACTAACTAACAAGTATAGGTATAAAAAGGTTGGTTAACCAAAATAAAAGTAAATTTCTTATAAACATAAGTAAATTTTAACATAACGAGTGGTCTATCTCTCTTGAATTTTATCCGTAAGTGATTAAGTTTGGCTAAACAATTCATAGGTATACTTAAGTTTAAATGAAAATACATTTAGAAGAAATATAAGTATAAATTATTATTGAGATTTAACGAAGAAGAAATTTACGAATTAAGAATATTTAGATAACCTAGGTAATAATCACTTAGTTTTATCAACAATTGATTTGAAACAATGTAATTTGGAAACACTTACGGTATAAGTTTTCTTAAAGGGATAAATTGTTGCATTTAATACATTAGCCTTCCAAAGGTATTCATAAAAGATTATATGTTTAAGACTTAAATATGCTATATTGAGGAAGTTTGTATAAATAAGATTATAGGATGAGAATTTGTTGATAAATGAGCTTGTTGAACTCATAAATTTATATGAAATGGTTATGGAAATAATAATTTCCTCGTAATCATAATATAGATTATATTTTATAGGCTTGATATTTTTGAAATTTTATTCAAAATCAAATAAGTATGAAATATTAATTTGATTTCAAATAAATATAATTAGAATACTAGTTTGATTTTTAGAAGGATGTTTATGAAATTATAGAAGTCTGCTTTATGTGGATAAAATTTGTAATTTGTGAGAAATAAACCTCACTAAACTTACGAAGTTAGAGAAATTTTGTAAGCATAATTTACGCAACATTAACTTAAGCATATTCGCAAGGAAAGTAAAACTATTTATGTTCATGTAAGTTTGGGTTTTAATCACGTTTGAATAATTTTGAACTTGAAAAGGGTTGAGATAAATATAATGATAACTTAAACTTGATAATGTTTATAATAGTTAAGAACCAAATAGGTATAGGTAATATCATGATTGAACTGAATATAAATGTATTAGGTATATTGACTTATATGTTAATACATATACAATATAAATTTAAAACATAGATCTCCAACGAACAAAGATTGAATTCTACCAAAAGGGAAATCTAACTAATAACCCTTAAGGTAAATTAAAAATGTTTTTAAGAAGGTTATTGCATATGATTCCCTATTTCAATTATAAGTTAGTTAAATTCTAATAAGTGATAAGAGTTAAAATATGGTAAAATAAATTAGCAAGGGAGAGTTGTATATATATAACCTTCCATGTTTGAAATTTTATAATAAATCAAAAAGCGCAACGTTCATTTCCGTGGCCTCCTCCTCAACAAGCGCTCTTTTTCCTTCTGTTGACCAATCTTCCATCGCTATTCCCCCTTCTGCGTTAGATCCTCCACCGCAGCCACCTCCTTTCCAAGACCCTCCTCTCCATCTCCTCCAGCGCCTCCTGACCCGAAACCAGCCTCTGTCACCTCACCCTAAAGTTAAACAAACACCGTTGCGGCTCTCCCTGCCCTCCCTCACCAGCCTCCTCATCCCCAAGCTACCTCCGGCACCACTAAATCTCACCCTGCCATACCTTTTATCCATCCCATAGCTTCGGAGGACCCTCGTGCTTTTAGAACCAGTTCTGCCTCTTTAGCAATTCTGCAAGCTTCTGCAGCGCAATAATGTCTTTCTAATGCAAATGGTCTTCTAGACTATAACTCGCTATTTCAGAACCTGCCGCGAAATGCCGGTAATTAAAAGCCGGTTGAAATGATCCTGACCTTCTCGGATAAAGCCACGGAATTCAATGACGCAATCTTACAGGCTTGGGCTCAAGTTTGGAGTGATTCTCTGGTCGGGTTCTTCTTAGACAAACCGCTTTCATACACGACAGTGATCCAAAAGGTTGATACAATTTGGGATCTCAAAGGATCGATGACAGTTAAAGCAGATGGAACACTTTTCCTCTTCCAGTTTTCTAATGAAGAGGATAGACAAAAAATTCGGACGAGTGATCCTATCATTATAAGGAATAAGCTGTTTATCATGAAACCATATGACTCTCGAGTTTGCAATGTTTGCGGAGCAGTAAAAGTGGTTCCAGTATGGGTGCAGTTCATAAACATTCCTCTTTTTGCCTAGACACATCCTAGAATCAACTGGTTAGCGTGTAGAATTAGTAAGCTGATTTGTCTCGATGAGATGATTGAAAAGCTAGAGCGTCTGCATTATGCCAAGTGCTTGATTGAAGTGAAACCATATCAAGAATTAATTGGCGACTTCTTAGTTAAAATCCCATATGGTGGAACGCAACACATTTATGTTAATTACCAATGGAAACCTCTGGTATGCACGAACTATAAAGTTTTTGGACATAGTTTGGAAACGTGTGATGGCAGTGAAGTGATAAAAGCAAAGCAAGTAGAAGCGGAGAGAAAGATATCAAAAAATACAGGAACTTACATGTCTAATATGAGAGCCCCCTCTACTACGTTGTATGGCAAGGGTGCTCAGGTAGCTAACAAACAAGGAGCAATAAGTGTGTGCCGCCAAGACAGAGAAATGTGGTGGATCCCAAACAACCACCATGGCAAAAGTAGAGAGGAATAAAAGGGCGGTTGCCTACAAGCATAATCGAAACAGAACAATGTTTAGTGACTATTTTAACATGGCAAGGAAAATACAATGGAAAAAAAGAAGAGATGTAGAAACGAATCAAGCAGATGGGAGTCTAGAAGAAGGGGAAATCCAAAATGAAAATACACACATAGAGAAGCAACTAATGCAAGCGAGCAACAATGGTAAACAAAAAAGGTGGTAATGCTTGGGGATTCTATGGTGAGTGTCCTCACCCACAACAAATTTGGCAGCCTGTAAGAACAAGGTATGGAGGAGCATAATGACACATTAGAAAAAGAAAGAAACAACATTGAAGTAAAATGCATAGAGGAAGGAGTGGCAATCATTGAGGAAAATGAACAAGGAGATGAGGATGCAAGGAAAGCTGCTATCGATATGAACAACTCAGCTGTGGTACTTGAATGTGAAAATGTCCACAGTATAGATTCAGATGACAGGTCACCAAATCATTTGCATCCACTGTTTCTTGACCTCTTGCTATCAGCAGGAGGTATGACCTCTAACAGAGTTAATGCAATTGAAAGCTCAAATCAACAATACAAGACTCTCAACCCCGTGAACCAATCAATGTCAAACCGTGTAACGAACCACGATTTTCGACCCGAAAATCGACACCAAATACCATGTCGACTATTCAAGCACCGAAAACACTAGATCATTAATAGAAAGAAATTAGAGGGTGAGATAAGAAAGGAAGAAATATTAGAATAGAAGAAGAAGAACAACAACTAACATAACATAGAGTCTCACATCGCAGTGGAACAAAATATAATATAGAAATATATCTTTATTAAGAGATTGAAAAATATGCTTACAATCATCAGAGTACATCACACATCTGGACAGTTATAATAATCTGCCCTCATATACAATCACACAACCGAATATATAATATCATACATTGGAACTCTTTCAGCTCGTCTCTTCATAATACCCGATAATCTGAACCTGTATAACCCGGTCTAACCCAAGTGTTAGACCGAAATTTGGGCCTAACACCCAAATGCTATGTGAAAACCTCACAATCACAGATTAATGCAAAAAAAGCAGCAAAATAAGAGGAGACACACGAGATTTTTATAGTGGTTTGGCTCAATCCAAGCCTACGCCCACTTTATAATTTCTTAAATACTAAGAAGTTATTACAATGTTGTTTGTTTGCAGATTATACACGAAATCCTCGTGTTTACAATGAAGAAGAGCAGATTAGGGAATGAATTTATACATGAATTCCTCGTGTTAAAGTGATGAGCAATGTCCTTGCTTTGTTGTAATGGAGGCCAAGTGTTGGAGTCGCCAAAAAGTCCTTTGAAATGGCCATATTAGGGTGTATTTATAGGCGTAGAGGAGCCTTGCAAGGTTCTGAAGCGGTCCGGTTCGGAGGTGCCACGTGGCGGGCACTGAGGTGATCTAGGAAGTAGTGGAGTAGTGGTCTTCAGATCGTGCTAGGACAGGTGGAGCTCGATCCATGAGAGTAGGAGGTATTGGCTCCTTAAGAATAGGTCAGATCCGAAGTGTTGCAGCAGGTCACTAGGGGTCGGATTGGTTCGGGTCCGATCCGAACCGAGGTGGAATCTCCGATCCGAAGGTTGGAAGCACTTCTGTGCAGGATACTTCAGGCGGGTTGGTTCGGGTCCGATCCGAACCGAGTTGGTGTCCTCAATCCGAAGACTCTGTGTCCAATGCTTTGAAGGTGGAGCGGATCGGGAATGCCCCCTCCGATCCGATACGTGCTGATGTGAATGCGAAGAGCAAGTGCCAAGTTTTCCATTTTAAGGCAGCATCCAATCTGAACAGGCTTGTCCGATCCGATCCGAGGATCTATTCAGTGCTTAATTCCAGGTTTCCGGTTCTGCATGCATTCACGGAAACGGGCGTAACTTTCAAATCGTAAGTCCGATTGAGCCAAACCAAAGCTCAAACTGAAGCTGATTCAGATATCTACAAGAGTTACAGAGCTTAGCTCTGTAATCGCTGTTTCGGGCCCAAAAAAGGTCATCTGGTAGGAGTTCCAGGCCTTTCTTTGTTTGTGATGCGATTTCGACCAAATCGCTGCCTGTCTTCTGACAATGTTTCCAATACTCTAGTGTGTTGTTTATCAGAGATTCCATATGTGACTGCTTTGAATAAAAAGCGGGTCAACACCAAGCATTTCAAACACCCGGTCAGTCTGGTGAACTAGAGTGAGAAAAACACACTAAGTTGAAAGGCACTACACAACTTGATTTTAACGTCAAAATCTTTTCGAAAGAAAAGAATAATCACAGGACCGAATCCACACATAAATACAGATGGTTTATACCTTACAATAACCCAAAACAATTTCGAAAACAATATTATTCTGATATTATGATAGTGTCTAAATACAAATAAATAACAATCTAGCGGAACGTTTGCATCTCACGCTCCACATATATAGTATATAATCAAAACCGCCGGCTCTTATTAAGGTATGGGACCACCTTCCCGACAATGTACCTTTGGAGATGAATACATTGGGGTTTAATAAGAACACCTTGCAACCCAGGCTAAATATGACCGGCCCCTCACTTTCTCTTAAGAGTACCGAATATATATCATTACCACGGTTAGGGGCCAGCCAACCGAACCGATAACATACATGCAGAAATAAAAAGGGACAACGGAAGGCATTTGATTTCACCAGATCAGGTAATGATATACCCTTTTGATGGATGCGACCCACATAGCCATGCGACCTACTCGATTTTATGCCATTCCCGATTGATGAGGCTTGAGGTCATAATTTATTTATTTATTCATTTACCTTTATTATTTTTAAAAAATCTGGCCACCATTCACTTTGAATGCCACATCGTCATTTCAGCTGGATATCACTAATTGATGTCCACAAAAATAACCTAGTTGGGAGCTAACCAACTATAGTACGCTTGAAGAAATCAATGTACATGACCCCGTTGGAAATACTCTGTCAGACATTCATCTATACAAGTCATCCAGGAATAGGATGAACCGAAGGTACTTTCCTACTGCATCCAATATAAGAATCACCCCATGGATAAATAGTGAGAAGTCCTTGCAATCCGTAGACCCCAACCACGACAGAACCATAGTTTATCTCTGGCCGCTAAACCAGAGATTATTAGTAGTTCTTCAATTTATGAAGATCTATGGTCTTCAATGCTCCATCTCGATTATCATCTGATATATTCATGTATTTATTGGTCGGAATGGTTTTCGAATATAAATTCGATCCTGGTCATTCCGTACCAACAATCGTATAGGATAGATTTGATAGTCGGTTATTTAACTATCAAATAAATTTAAATGAACAACCATTCATCCATAAAATAAAAATGAATTTATTGATTCGATACCCAGCATCATTTAGCCTCTTTAATTTAATGTCTTTTAATTAAATTCTTATAAATATTCCAATATTTGGATTATCACATCTACTTCCCATTATCGAATAAGAATATTCTTAAAACCATTCATTCAGCTTATGAACTTTTCTAATACAGTTTATAACATTATTCACGGAAATAATTACTTATATTTCCATCAACTCCTCTTGTTTATAAATCAATAACATCCTTGGATAATCGTGAAGTCACCTAAGTTGGGGTATTCCATTTACCTCTCAGACCTTGACCAACAACATTCATAGCTTCAGAATAAATATAAGTTTATTAACATATCTGTTTCCTTTCAAAAACTCTATCTAAAATCTCAAACACGTTTACTTAATGTATTAATTAAACTCTTATTTATGACACTCTTTAATACTTTAAAAATCCTTTATAATATATAATACACGAGTCTCAATTCAATTATAATTCGAATCTTGTTATAAACTTCTTCAATATCTCCTTATAAACATATTTTACCAACATTCACAATAATCATTATCTATTGATTTTAAATCGAATGTAAACATTCTTTACAAATGTTATATTAATATCTTCACAATCTTATATGAACACCTTTTCAAATCTTAATTTTTTGTCTTTTACAGATCTTATGTTATATTTATCAAAAAAATTTAACTTAACTTCTGTTTCAAATGTTACATATTATATTTCCAAATTCTTTTACTTCCATTTATCAAACTTTTTCAATTCATTGCAACAACTTATTTGTTGTGTAAAAATCGTATAATGATCCTTTATAAAGATCTAATCAAATTGTTTAATTTATCGTTTGTAGCAAATGTTACAAATTCTCTTTCCACAGCTTAAACTTCGTTTACAAATTCCATTTGAAATTCATTGATAATGACTTATAATTCGATTTCATTTCTCGGCTCTCACCTTCGATTTACCTTCCAAACTTCAGAATATCACATTCCGAAATTCGGAATAAACCTCAACCCAATAAACATTCCGAACTTCGGAATACAACATTTCCGAACCTCTGAATAAAACTTATCTTAGCCATTTCCCATCATTTCTCAACTTCTCGATTTATACTAATCTGATTCCGTTATATTTGGAATTTATTTTATCATTCTTCACGTATAAATCAACTCCTATTCGTATATCCAGTTATAATGTATTTGGAAAATCTTGATTTAATAATCTATTCCAGCTGCCAGGTTCAAACCCAATTATAAATTCCTATTTGTCATTTCAACCCAAATTCTATTTATAAATCTCAATCCCATTTATAAATTCATATTCATATTTTCAATTCCGATTTCATTTAAAAACATGAAATCTCATTTCCAAAACAATCCTCGTTTCCAATTCTGTTAATTCGTTAACCATATTCACGTAATGTTATTCAATCACATTTCATATATTTTAAAAGAACATTTGTTTAAAACGATAATTTATTACAAAACATCATTCTCGATTCTCTTTTATAAATTCTCATAA
Organism: Allium sativum; assembly: GCA_030737875.1. Classification (NCBI taxonomy): domain Eukaryota; kingdom Viridiplantae; phylum Streptophyta; class Magnoliopsida; order Asparagales; family Amaryllidaceae; genus Allium; species Allium sativum. The sequence goes on along the minus strand of CM060924.1, from coordinate 501,448,472 downwards.
ATCTGTGACTTGATTATTCCATTTCAATATTTGGAAATCAATTTAAACTTCCTGTACGGCCATTAAGGCATTTACATACCATTTACACATTTTAATAACAATTACGATAAATTTATATTGTTTAACTATTCATTTAATAATATATTATTTCTCTATTAATTTCAAATTTAAATAATTAAAAAAACAGAAAATTTAACTTTGATATTCATCTTTATAATCATAACCGTATTTCAAATCCCTGTACAAATATATTTATATCTTCGAAATCGCTTTGATATCAATTTTAAACAAATCTTTTCTTCTTCCGACGATACTAAAGAGGTAGATGTTTACTGTGGTACAAAACCCATGAAATATTAAATCATTTCACATCTAAATAATCACAACAAATCATATTGATAAACATTATCAATATCAGTGACATGTTATTTCCTGCAAAACAATAGGTTATCTATATTTGAATCATCCAGTTCAATGTGGCTAATTAATAATCATTTTCCATCTAAACCGATGAAATAAATAGTTTAATAACAACAGTCAATAATGGACGGTAACAGTCAATAATCGGCAAATAACAGCAATTCAAGCATCCAATTATTTATTTACAATGTTCATATTATTATAAACGTAACCACTGAGGTAAGGCACCTCAATTGGATTCAATCGTTAGAAATAACGATTTTATTTTAGTTAAATTAAACGAACGTTTAACTGTTCAGTCAATATATGAAAATTCAACAATCATCCAATAAAACCATCCATAACACACAAACAAATAAACCCAACGTATATAAAATATAAGTGGGAAAAACTAATTGAGTTTAACTCACCTTGATCTGATTTCGTTGTTTAAACGGTTGGTTTTAGTTAAATTAAACGAATGTTTAATTTAATTAAAAATCGCAGATGATTCCAAACGCATCCATTTCTATTCCATAGTGTAGTGCTTGTTGAAACGAGTCCAATGCCTCTCGGTTTATCCAATTCTGATCACATGCGGACAAGTTATGAATATTTAAAGATAACACAAATTAATTATTCCTTAATTAAGTTAAGTTAAAACTAATTACAATTGTTTTAATTTATTAATCGGCCGATTGGTTTTCTATCTTTGTTCTTGCGCACTAGCGTTCATCCCAGTTCAAACGCTATTGCAACAAAATTAATGTTGTAAGTTAACGAGATTTGATAAATAATTTAATCTTTGATTTCTAAGTGTCCACTTTTTGTGCAGTCTGCATTACCAAAACTAAGCCGATTCCTCCTTCACGCGATGACTGGTTCCCTCTCCGTTTGTTTCAGTAGCGTCTCATCTTCTCCAATTAAAACATGCTCAGCTTCCTTTTTTTACAAAACCCAACTTTGCAATTTGTTCCCAGTCCACATTTTGATCTCCCTATCCTTTTACGATAAAAGTAAATCTGCCCCTTTTTTCTTCACTCACGCTTCTATTCTCATTCAATCCATTTTCATCAGGTCGACCCCATCAGCAAGCTACTGCGCTGCCGTCAGTCGCCCAGACCCCGATTAGTTGACGCCGCCGCTTGTGTCACTTCGCCCTCGACGTCCGCCCAATGCCATGTCACGCTAGACGCTCAACCTCGCTCAAAAACTGTCATCGAACCGTCGCCCTTTCTGGGCTCGCACCGACCGCCACATGAGCTAAAAATCCATCATAGCCGGTTGAATCGAAGACTGTGCTTAGCTCTGCATTTTTGGTGAAGAAAGTTTCTGGAAATGATGAACAGTTTTGGCATTTAATTGGATGGAAGGTTCGAAACTTGTGGTTCATTGAAAATCTAAAGGGGCGGAAATGAGTAGTTGACCACGCTAGAAAATGTTTAGGTTTGTTGACTGTATCATGTGCATCATTTATATAGAGAGGGTGGGTTATATTATTATTATTATTATAACCAATACATGCCATGAGTTTTTTGCCCAAAAATCTTCTTACGACCTCCGTTTTTTACAAACAAATGTAATTCTACAAAAAAAAATCCGGACCCAATGGGACATATTTCGTCGAATTCCCAGGTCGTTCGTGAAAAGTCCTTTATAATTATCGATGAAAAATCAAGCGTTTAAAATTCCTATAATTACAAAAAAAATTAAAAAACATTGAAACCTTGATATTTTACTAGACCTTTTCCTAACGGATCCAATGAAACTTGTTTCGTTCAATTTGGAGTTTGTTTGGCCAGTCGTTTATTCGTTTAAAGTTACCCCCGTCAAAATTGACCAAAATAATATAATTGATTAAGTTGTTTATCGTTGCCACGATCAAACGGTAAGTCCAATTGACACGCAAATTGAAATCTTATAATAATTAATTAATACGAATCCAATGGCTCCAGTTTCGCCGCATTCCGAGACTGTTTCCTGGTATTCTATTTTTATACGCACCACAATGCTATTTTGGACACCAAATTACCCAGTCTCCAAAAATAATGAACTATTTATCTATCCTGAGTCCAATCGTTGATACGAATTCAATGGAATTGGTTTCGTAGCTTAATTCGATCGTCTTCTCAAGTTACACTAAAATATCTCTTTAATAAATTACATTAATTTAATTTCACGATATATAGAATGATTGGGCGTTTATGGCTATCGTTGTCACATACAATATCGGTTTGCCATGAATTATAATACTAGACAATAATTTAATATTACGGTTCCAATGAAACTAATTTCGTCGAAAACTGAGCCCGTTTGCAGGCCTATTACAATATTAATAAAATATTATTAAATTCCAGAATAATCAAATAAAATAATAATAAATTATTATTATCATATATACCCAACAGGAAATATCATATAGCTTCAGTTACAAATTATACAACTCGATATCATCAATTTCGAGCTAAAACGGTATTAAAATTGTATTAAAACCCCCATTATATTAATTAGTAAATGTTATATTTTAATAACGATTTACATAGCGACTATTTTAAAAATTGATTTGGGCATAACTAACAATCTATAACACGAAATCTGGATTTTTCTCTTCCATATGATAATTATAACCAACAAGAATCTAACGTTTCTTGTTTCATAGAGTTCCGACTTAAAACGGATTCTGTATATTTAATTGAAGTTCAAAACTCAATATTACAAACTACTGCGCCATTTCGAGCTCGTTTTATATTAAGTATAAATTAACGTTAAAACTTCATTTTAAATATAGGAAATCAATATTAAAATCCATTAATATACCAAATATACTATTTAAAATAATAAAATATATTAAATATCTAACCACCAAAAATACGGAACATTACAATCTTCCCCCCTTAAATGAATTTCATCCCCGAAATTACCAAGGTAAGAAGAATGTTACAAACTCATTTACTATTCTAAAATCAAATTTATATTAAATCAAAAACCAATTCATTATGGTAAAATAAAATTTTCAAAAATATCGAAAAAAAATTCTAACAAATTAAATTCCCGAAAAAAATTGGTAGAGTCTTCCTTGTACGGAGGGACTTCTACGATATCGCAGGAACAAATAATATATATACATCGACCCATACGGTCGAAAAACAAAAACTAAAAACCAAAAAGTTATATTTTTGCGTAGACGTACCTTTTTGAGCGCCATTTAGCATACTTGCTCAATTTATCGCGATCTACTCAATCAAAATCAATCCCTAGCCTTCTAGTACCTGTATTTAACTCACTTTACCGTATAAGTAACAGATATGTGAAATTCTTAAGTAATATTTCACTAATCAACAAATATAACCACACCAATTCCAAAATTAGACATAAAGCATTGATTCGTTTTCAAATACAGGGTTTAAATCATTAATTTCAATTCACAAGCAGTTTCATTCTAGTTTTCTATTCTGAAATTTATTTTTTAATTTATTCAACTCGATTTTAATTCATAAATGAATTATATTCAACCAATCTAACACATAATCAATACCAATCAATAAACAATGCACAACCGTCTCAATTAAATCAGTTTAATTTAATTTACCTTCAATTGAATATTCACTTTGGTTTCCCATACTTTAACAACAATCAATTATTATCCAATTGAATTCTATTCATTATATTCACTAAATTCCAAATTCCAAATCTATTTTAATTTAATTCCAATATATAATTTCACTTAATCAGGTTAAATTCCAATTCGAATTTTTAATTCAATTTGAATTCCATTCCAATCAACACACAATATCTAAATAATTGGATAAAATTATTTTCTTTTCTATATAAAATATATTTTTGAGTAAATTATTTCATTTACCCTCTTCACAAAAAAATATTGTATCCATTGTCAGTTCAACGCTTTTCAACACTTGAACCGATCAAACAACACAATAAAAAACATTTGTATATAAAATTTACAAATACGCTCTCATATATAAATACTCAACTCAATCGAAGGTGTTATTAACCCAATCTCTATCGAGTGACGCTAAGAAGCCAAGGTTATTACTAAACCAATAGGTCTGATACCAAGTGTAACAAACCAATATTTTCGACCCAAAAATTGACACCAAATACCATGTCGATTACTCAAGCACCGAAAACACTGGATCATTAATAGAAAGAAATTAGAGGGTGAGATAAGAAAGAAAGAAATATTAGAATAGAAGAAGAAGAAATAGAACTAACACAACACAGAGTCTCACATTGCAGTGTAATAAAATATAATATAGAAATGTATCCTTATTGAGAGCTTGAAAAGTATACTTACAATCACCAGAGTGCATCACACATCTGGACAGTTATAATAATCTGTCCTCATATACAATCACACAGCGGAATATATAATATCATACGTTGGAACTCTTCCAGCTTGTCTCTTCATAATACCCGATAACCTGAATCAGTACAACGTGGTCTAACCCGAGCATTTCAAACACGGGGTCAGTTTAGTAAACCAGAGTGAGAAAAACACACTAAGTTGAAAGGCATTACACAACTTGATTTTAACATCAAAATCTTTTCGAAAGAAAAAGGATTATCGTAAGACCGAATCCACACATAAATACAGACGGTTTTTAACTTACGATAACCCAAAACAATTTTGAAAACAATATTATTATGATATTATGATAGTGTCTAAATACAAATAAATAACAATCTAGCGGAACGCTTGCATCTCACGCTCCACAAATATAGTATATAATCAAAACCACGGGCTCTTATTGGAGAATGGATTTCCCGAAAAGGTACGGGACCACCTTTCCGACAATGTACCTCTGGAGATGAATACATTGGGGTTCAACAAGAACATTTTGCAACCCAGCTAAACATTACCGACCCATCACTTTCTCTTGAGAGTACCGAATATATCATTACCACGGTTGGGGGCCAGCCAACCGAACCGATAGCATACATACAGAAGTAAAAAGGGACAACCGAAGGCTTTTGATTTCACCAGATCAGGTATTGATAGACCCTTTTGATGGATGCGTCCAACATAGCCATGCAACCTACCCGGTTTTATGTCATTCCCTGTTGATGAGGCTTGAGATCATAATTTATTTATTTATTCATTTAACTTTATTATTATTTTTAGAAAATCTGGCTACCATTCACTTTGAATGCCACATCGCCAGATCCGCTGGATATCATTAATTGATGTCCACAAAAATAATCTAGTTGGGAGCTAACCAACTATAGTACTTTGAAGAAACCAATGTATGTGACCCCGTTGGAAATACTGTGTCAGACGTCCATCCATACAAGTCATCCTGGAACAAGATGAACCGAAGGCACTCTCCTATTGCATCCAGTATAGGAATCACCCCATGGATTAGTAGCGAGTAGTCCTTGCAATCCATAGATCCCAACCATGATAGAACCACAATTTATCTCTGGCTGCTAAACCAGAGATTATTAGTAATTCTTCCTTCTATGAAGATCTATGGTCTTCAATGCTCCATTTCGATTATCTTCTGATATATTCACGTATTTATTAGTCGGAATGGTTTTCGAATATAAATTCAATCACGGTCTTTCCATACCAATAATCATATAGACTAGATTTGATAGTCGGTTATTTAACTATCAAATAAATTTAAACGAACAACCATTCATCCATAAAATAAAAATGAATTCACTGATTCAGTACCCAGCATCATTTAGCCTCTGTAATTAACCGTCTTTTAATTAAATTCTTATAAATATTCCAATATTTGGATTATCACATTTACTTCTCATTATCGAATAAGAATATTCTTAAAACCATTCGTTCAACTTATGAACTTTTCTAATACAATTTATAACATTATTCACGGAAATAATAGCTTATATTTCCCTCAACTCCTCTTGTTTATAAATTAATACCATCCTTGGATAATCATGAAGTCACTCAAGTTGGGGTATTCCATTTACCTCTCAGACCTTGACCAACAACATTCATATCTTCAGAATAGATACAAGTTTATTAACACATCCATTTCCTTTCAAAATCTCTATTTAAAATTCTAAACACGTTTACTTAATTTATTAAGTAAACTCTTATTTATGACTCTCTTTAATACTTTAAAATTCCTTTGTAATATATAATACACGAGTCTCGATTCAATTATAATTCGAATCCTTTTATTAACTTCTTCAGTATCTCCTTATAAATATATTTTACCAACATTCGCAATAATCATTATTTATTGATTTAAAATCGTATATAAACATTCTTTACAAATGTTATATTAATATCTTCAAAATATTATATGAACACCTTTTCAAATCTTAATTTGTTGTCGTTTACAGATCTTATATTATATTTATCAAAATAATTTAACTTAACTTCTGTATCAAATGTTTCAGATTATATTTCTAAATTCTTTTACTTCCATTTATCAAACCCTTTTCAATTCATTACAACAACTTATTTGTTGTCTAAAAATCGTATAACGATCCTTTATAAAGATCTTCAATTTATTAATCAAATATTTTAATTTATTGTTTGTAACAAATGTTACAAATTCTCTTTCCACAACATAAACTTCATTTACAAATTCCATTTGCAATTCATTAGCAACGACTTATAATTCGATTTCATTTCTCGGCTCTCACCTTCGATTCACATTGCGAACTTAAGAATAAACCTCAACCCAATGAACATTCTGAACTTCGGAATACAACATTTCCGAACCTCGAAATAAAATTTATCCTGGCCATTTCCCATCATTTCTCAACTTCTCGATTTATACTTATCCAATTCCGTTATATTTGGAATTTATTTTATCACTCTTCACGTATAAATCAACTCCTATTCGTATATCTAGTTATAATGTATTTGGAAAATCTTGATTTAGTAATCTATTCCAGCTCTCGGGTTCAAACCCAATCATAAATTCCTATTTGTCACTTCAACCCAAATTCTATTTACAAATCTCAATCCCATTTATAAATTCATATTCATATTTTCAATTCCGACTTCATTTAAAAACCTGAAATCTCATTTCCATAAAAATACTCATTTCCAGTTCTGTTAATTCATTAATCTTATTCATGAAATGTTATTTAATCACATTTCGTATATTTTAAAACAACATTTGTTTAAAACGATAATTTATTACAAAACATCATTCTCAAATCTCTTTTATAAATTCTCGTAAATCCATGATATGATTATTCCGTTTCAATATTTGGAAATCAATTTAAACTTCCTTTACAGTCGTTAAGGCCTTTACATACCATTTACACATTTTAATAACAATCACGATAAATTTATATTGTTTATCTATTCGTTTAACAATATATTATATCTCCGTTAATTTCAAATTTAAATTATTAAAAAAAAACAGAAAATTTAACTTTGATATTCATCTCTATAATCAAAACCGTATTTCAAATCCCTATATAAATATATTTATATCTTCAAAATCGCTTTGATATCAATTTCAAACAAATCATTTCTTCTTCCGATGGTACCTAAGAGGTAGATGTTTACTGTGGTACCAAACCTGGGAAATATTAAATCATTTCACATTTAAATAATTACAACAAGTCATATTGATAAACATTATTAATATCAGTGACCTGTTATTTCCTACAAACAATGGGTTATCTGTATTTGAATCATCCAGTTCAATCTGGCTAATTAATAATCATTTTCCATCTAAACCGATGAAACAAATAGTTTAATAACAACAGTCAATAATGGACGGTAACAGTCAATAATCAGCAAATAACAACAATTCAAGCATCCAATTATTTATTTACAATGTTTATATTATTATAAACGTGACTACTAAGGTAAGGTACCTCAATTGGATTCAATCGTTAGAAATAACGATTTTATTTTAGTTAAGTTAAACGAATGTTTATAGTCAATATATGAATATAAAATTCAACAATCATCTAATAAAATCATCCATAACACACAAACAAATAAACCCAACTTATATAAAATATAAGTGGGAAAACTGAGTGAGTTTATCTCACCTTGATCTGATTTCGTTGTTTAAATGGTTGGTTTTAATTAAATTAATTTTAATTAAATTAAAAATGTGTTTAATTTAATTAAAAATCGCAGATGATTCCGAACACGTCCATTTTTGTTCCATAGTGTAGTGCTTGTTGAAATGAGTCCAATGCCTCTCGGTTTATCCAATTCTGATCACAAACGAATGAGTTATGAATATTTAAATATAACACAAATTAATTAATTATTCCTTAATTAAGTTAAAGCTAATTACATTCGTTTAAATTAATTAACCGGCCGATTGGTTTTCCATCTTCGTTCTTGCGCACTGGCGTTCATCCCAGTTCAAACATTGTTGCAACAAAATTAACATTGTATGTTAACGAGATTTGGTAAATAATTTAATCTTTAATTTCTAATTAGTGTAAATACTTTGAAATTTAGATTAACAGTGTCCACTTTTTGTGCAGTCTGCATTACCAAAACTAGGCCGATTCCTCCTTCACGCGACGACTGGTTCCCTCTCCGTTTGTTTCAGTCGTGTCTCATCTGCTCCAATCAAAACATGCTCAGCTTCCTTTTTTCTTTTTTATTTCTTCTTTTTTTTTCACAAAACCCAACTTTGCAATTTGTTCCCGGTCCACGTTTTGAGCTCCCTATCCTTTTACGGCAAAAATAAATCTACCGCTTTTTTCTTCACTCATGCTTCTATTTTCGTTCAACCCATTTTCATCACGTCGACTCCATCAGTAAGCTACTGCGCTACCGTCGGTCACTCAGACCCCGATCGGTTGACGCCGCCGCCTGTGTCACTTCGCCCTCGACGTCCGCCCAACGTCATGTCACACTCAATGTTGCACCTCGCTCCAAAACTGTCATCGAACCATCGTCCTTTCTAGGCTCGCACCGACCGCCACATGAGCTAAAAAACCCATCATAGCCGGTTCAATCGAAGACCGTGCTTAGCTCTGCATTTCTGGTGAAGAAAGTTTCCGGAAATGTGATGAACGGTTTTGGCGTTTAATTGGATGGAAGGTTCAAACTTGTGTTTCATTGAAAGTCTGAAGGCGACAGAAATGAGTAGTTGACCACGCTAGAAAATGTTTAGGTTTGTTGACCGTATCATGCGCATCATTTATATAGAGAGGACGGGTTACATTATATATTATTTTATTATAACCAATACATGCCATGAGTTTTTGGCCAAAAAATCATCTTATATGACCTCCGTTTTTGACAAACAAATGTAACCTAACCTAAAAAAATATTTTGGACCCAATGGGGTAGGTTTCGTCGAATTCCGAGGTCGTTTGTGAACAATCCTTTATAATCGATGAAAAATCAAGCGTTTGAAATTCCTATAATTACAAAAAAAATAAAAAAAATTGAAACCTTGACATTCTACTAGACCTTTTCCTAACAGATCCAATGAAACTTGTTTCATTCAATTTGGAGTTTGTTTGGCCAGTCATTTATTCGTTTAAAGTTACCCCCGTCAAAATTGACCAAAATAATATAATTGATTAAGGCGTTTATCGTCGCCACGATCAAACGATAAGTCCGATTGATACGCAAATTGAAATCTTATAATAATTAATTAACACGAATTCAATGGCTCCAGTTTCATTGCATTCCGAGACTATTTCCCGGTACGTTATTTTTATACGCACCACAATGCTATTTTGGACACCAAATTACCCAGTCTCCGAAAATAACAAACTATTTATCTCTCCTGACTCCAATCGTCGATACAAATTCAGTGGAATTGGTTTCGTAACTTAATTTGATCGTCTTCTCTATTTACACTCAAATATCTCTTTAATAAATTACATTAATTTAATTTCGCTATATATATAATGACTGGGCATTTATGGTTACCGTTGTCACATACAACATCGGTTTACCACGAATCTTAATACCATACAATAATTTAACATTATGGTTCCAATGAAACTAATTTCGTCGAAAACTGAGCCCGTTTGCAAAATCGCTATTTTAAAGGCCTATAATAATATTAATAAAATATTATTAAATTCTAGAATAATCAAATAAATAATTATAAATTATTATTATCATAAATACCTGTAACACCCCACATTTTTAATATAATTAAAAATGTACAAATATGTATATATGCATAGATAGGTAAATAATGGTGATGTATAATGAAAAATTAATTCATACATTGAAGAGTAAGGAAATTAATGCGATAACAATGTGTGTAATCGAAGAGAAGAGAAAATAAAAATACTTAATTTAAATATCAGGAATTAAGTAAAACGGACATCACCATTGCGTACATCTCAGAATTCTAGTCAAGATAGACACCTAGTTTGCGTAAAACGAACATCATATGAAGAAGTTATTAAGCCTAGAAGTTTGTATACGCACAAGATATATATATATATATAGATATACGAACAAATTAAAATATAAATTAAAGAATAAAATAAGGATTGCATGTGATAAATACATGCACCGAAAAAAAATGTAATGCATACATTAAAAGAAAGAAAGGATTGGTTGCATGCAATGTAAATATGTTGCATGCACTGATTTGCAAACATAATGCATTAACATTAAAAGAAAAAGATTCATGCAATGGTTTAATTTAAGTATTGTAACTAACATGAAAAATAGAAGTAAGGAGAGAACAATAATTATCATTGTTCTAAGACTTATTAACAAAAGGCTTCATAGCTCAGTTGGTTAAGACATTGGATTTGTAACATGGAGGTCGGGGGTTCGAACCCCGACGACAGCATAATTTTAATCTTTGTTTTAGAGAGGGCCAACTGAACATGCAAATATATGTACGTATACAAATTCAAATTTTGAAAGGATAAGAACGTACATATAAGGAAATAAAGAAAATACAGGTATATATATGAGAATATATATATATATATGCATAAATATATGTATACAAAAGATAAAATTCAAGATAAGGCTACAGTCAATGAAATATGGCAAGAATCAAATAACGGTGCAACATCGTTTGAATTTTGAAAATAAAACGGAAATTGTGCGTATACATATGCGTAAAATGGTCGATAGAGTAATTCTATACATATAAGAATATTTCATATGAATAAAATAGTTAAATAAATTCCAGAAATTCAAAAGTTCAAAAATTAAATTTCTACGCCAAAACAATTAAAACATTCGAAATTCGATGCTACAAAACAGCTTGCGGGACCCAATGCTGACTCAGCGTTGCGTGTACAATAAGATTTGGGTAGATTCATCTGCGAACCTGGACTATTTTCTTAACTGGGTTCAATGCTGACTCAACGCTGCGTGTACGATAAGGTCTTGAGCACCTATATAAACACCCCTAAGGCTACAGTTTTCTCTACACATCTTCATTATGCCTATAAACTGCCCTAATTCATATCAAAATAAATCAAAGACGGGGTTATGCTGCTCAAGTTCTTCGATAGAATTCCAGTAGAGAATCAAAGGCTAATTCAATGACTTCAACAACTATTTTCTAAGAATCAAATCTAAATAAGAGGATCGATAATCTACGTCAAGGGATAGCTTTTTAGTTTCAGAAATCAGATCCCACAATTCAAGATCCGTTCTTAAATCAGTGAGTGGGATTACAATACACTTCATGCATAATAGTATTATTATCGTTCGTCATTCCTCGGTTAAAATTCATGTTGCAATTTAAAATAATCTTTGTATGCTTAATCTATTCCTCTTCCCTATTCTTCCTTTTTACTTTTGAGACTTTGGCTACCTTCGAGCCAAGGTCAACAGTGCGTAAATTATAGTTATTTGGGAAGAGCTTAAGATTTAACCGACGAATTCGGCATTTTGGATAAAAAAGATTATTACACGAATGGTTGTGTAAGCAAAGTAGAAATGGGTTAAGTAGCATTTGACATATGAATAAGCTTAACCAACATATGAGGAACGATAGCAACCTGTTAGGAACACATGTATGGGAAACTGGAATTATAGGTATTGCCTATTAATGGGATTATAAGCATGAACATAAATTGGGTTTTTTGGGTAAATCTTGAATTTAAGACTTGAAAATTGGATATGTCGTTAAGATCCTAGAAGCATAATTAAAAATGGAATATGTTGGACAAACCATGTTTTTATGTATTTATGGAACTCGACACGTAACATGAAATTGACAATAGTGGCATAACTTGAACATGAACATGCTTGTGAATTGGTAATTGACATTTGATATCTAGAGTGAACATGAACATGTTTGTAAATTTATAATTGGCCTACGACACCTAGAATAGACATGAATTGTTAATTGGCTAAGCGTGAAACATGGCTAACTCGAGGTTAGAATGAGTTTGCGGTGTAATCCTCCCTGGAACCGCCCGGCACATCCAGTGACCGCAAACAATAGGTTCTAATGTGAGAAGTTAGTCATAACGTGCTTGAAACCCGAGGTTAGATTGAGTTGTGGTGTAATCCTGCACGGAACCAACCGGTACATCCAGGGACCGCAATAATAGGTCTAATGTGAGAAATTGGGCATTAATAATTAATGCTAATGACACATGCTAGTATGGTAAGGTTAAGTCAACATGAAACACTAGACAACACTTAACCAATTTGACATGATATATGGGTGGGTTAAGTCAGCGTGAACCGCTAGATAACACTTAACCAATTTGACATGATATATGGGCGGGTCAAGTCAACATGAACTGATAGAGAACACTTAATCAATTTAGCATGGTATGTGGGTTGAGTTAAATACGTGATTGGGGATTAAGTCAACTTGGACACATGGGCAAACTTAACCAATATAACAGTATCAAAGCAAGGAAAAGTGGGGAATGATAAGATTAAATAATAGATAAACTTATCCTAGGGATAAGAAATGAATACGACTTAAGATGTAATACAAGACTCGAAGGGTGGGACGACTTATACCATGAAAATAAGTTAATCTAAGCTGAGAATGTGGGAAAACACCCGTACGCTATCATTTGATAAAGAGAACTTAAGTCATGCTTGAATTCATTGGTAAACCTTAGTTAAAAGGAACTAAGTAACAAACCTTAGTTAAAGAGAACTAAGTAATAGAAACTAAGTATCAAACCTTGGTTAAGAGAACCAAGTAATACACCTTAGTTACGATAAGTTTCGTAACTCAATTCTGAACACAACGGGATATGTTTCGTAACTCAATTCGCTTGTTACGACAAGTTTCCATTCAATTTAAAATATAAATCAATGTATATTGAATTTGAACGCACATTTCAATTTACCGGGGCCACATACTAACTCTAAAAATTCCTGAAAAATTATTTCTAGCTTCGTATTGAAGATACGGTCCTAACATAACTAATTTCATCGAATTCTGAGACCATTTGAAAAATGGTCATTTTCCAATCGATTAAAATCAACTGAAACTGGTCAAACGTGTTTTCCTTTGCCACGCTCACATATTGATTTAGAAAATTACGAATATTGGAATCTAGCAATAAATTGACATCACGGATCCAACAAAAGTGGTTTCGTTGAAAACCGAGGTCGTTTGCAAAATTTCCATTTTAAAGGGCCAGAAGTCCATAGCGACTATTCTGAATTTTCAATTGGACATAACTTTTTATTCCCGCCATGAAATTTCAATTTTTCGGATTCGTTGGAAAGAAATTTTCAAATAGATTCTAATATTTTTGGTTTCGCCAAAATCCAGTTTATTTTGAATCCTTTACATTCATTTGAACTTTGAAATCGAATTTTCGAACTACCGCGCCATTTTCAATTCCTTTTATAATTTAAATTAATATTTATATTCTAATGACGACGTATATAAATACATACGTTCTAATTCTATTCAAAATAAATTTCTCGTCGTTATTATTTAAAATAAATCATTTTAAGTATTCAAAATTCGTCGAAATTGCCAAAATAAATTTTTTAAATTGGCTCAGATTTCCGGGTTATTATAGGTTCAATGCTGACTCAGCGCTGCGTGTACGATAAGGTCTTGAGCACCTATATAAACACCCCTAAGGCTACAGTTTTCTCTACGCATCTTCATTATGCCTATACTCTTCCCTAATTCATATCAAAATAAATCAAAGACGGGATTATGCTGCTCAAGTTCTTCGTTAGAATTCAAGTAGAGAATCAAAGGCAAATTCAACGACTTCAATAGCTATTTTCTAAGAATCAAATCTAAATTAGAGGATCGATAATCTACGTCAAGGGATAGCTGTTCAGTTTCAGAAATCAGATCCCTGAATTCAAGATCCGTTTTTAAATTAGTGAGTGAGATTACAATACACTTCATGCATAATAGTATTATTATCGTTCGTCATTCCTCGATTAAAATTCATGTTGCAATTTAAAATAATCTTTGTATGCTTAATCTATTCCTCTTCCCTATTCTTCCTTTTTACTTTTGAAACTTTGGCTACCTTCGAGCCAAGGTCAACAATGCACAAATTATAGTTATTTGGGAAGAGCTTGAGATTTAATTGATGAATTAGGCAATTTGGGTAAAAAGATTATTACACGAATGGTTGTGTAAGCAAAGTAGAAATGGATTAAATAGTACTTGACATATGAATAAGCTTAACCAACATATGAGGAATGATAGCAACCTGTTAGGAACACATGTATGGGAAACTGGAATAATAGGTATAGCCTATTAACGAGATTATAAACATGAACATAAATTGGGTTTTTTGGGTAAAGCTTGAATTTGAGACTTGAAAATTGGATATGCCGTTAAGATCCTAGAAACATAATTAAAAATGGAATATGTTGGACAAACTATGTTTTTATGTAATTATGGAACTCGACACGTAACATGAAATTGACAATAGTGGCATAACTTGAACATGAACAGGCTTATGAATTGGTAATTGACATTTGATATGTAGAATGAACATGAACATGCTTGTAAATTTATAATTGGCCTATGACACCTAGGATAGACATGAATTGTTAATTGGCTAAACATGAAACATGGCTAACTCAAGGTTAGAATGAGTTTGCGGTGTAATCCTGCCCGGAACCGCCCGGCACATCCAGTGACCGCAAACAATAGGTTCTAATGTGAGAAGTTAGTCATAACGTGCTTGAAACCCGAGGTTAGATTGAGTTGTGGTGTAATCCTGCCCGGAACCAACCGGCACATCCAGGGACCGCAATAATAGGTCTAATGTGAGAGGTTGGGCATCAATAATTAATTAATGCTAATGACACATGCTAGTATGGTAAGGTTATGTCAACATGAAACACTAGACAACACTTAACCAATTTGACATGATATATGGGTGGGTTAAGTCAACGTGAACCGCTAGATAACACTTAACCAATTTGACATGATATATGGGCGGGTTAAGTCAACATGAACCGATAGAGAACACTTAACCAATTTAGTATGGTATGTGGGTTGAATTAAATACGTGATTGGGGGTTAAGTCAACTTGGACACATGGGAAAACTTAACCAATATAACAGTATCAAAGCAAGGAAAAGTAGGGAATAATAAGATTAAATAATAGATAAACTTATCCTAGGGATAAGAAATGAATACGACTTAAGATGTAATACAAGACTCGAAGGGTGGGACGACTTATACCATGAAATAAGTTAATCTAAGCTGAGAATGTGGGAAAACACCCGTACGCTATCATTTGATAAAGAGAACTTAAGTCATGCTTGAATTCATTGGTAAACCTTAGTTAAAAGGAACTAAGTAACAAACCTTAGTTAAAGAGAACTAAGTAATAGAAACTAAGTATCAAACCTTGGTTAAGAGAACCAAGTAATAAACCTTAGTTAAGAGGACTAAGTTGTAAACCTTAGTTAAGAAAACGAACGACTAAGAGAACTAAGTAGTAAACCTTAGTTAAGAGGACTAAATAGTAAGCCTTAGTTAAGAAAGCTAACGATTCATGAAACTAAGTAGTGAACCTTAGTTAAGAAAGCTAACGATTCAGGAAACTAAGTAGTAAACCTTAGTTTAGAGAATTAAGTAGTAAACCTTAGTGAAGAAAGCCAAGTAGAACACGAGGAGGAGCGAACGTCCATCTGATCATGAAGAAGGCTCCAACGAACCGGGTTACGAAGCACGCGGCTTTAAGGGGACGTGAGGGTACTCTTGGTACCCCTCTGTGAGGTTGTAGATGATCCTCCTGGGCTCACAGAGGTTAAGGTCTGCGTTAGAAGAGCCAAGGGTATGCCTTGGTTGCAATATAAGCAACCTAAAGACTAGGATGGGTTAGCGTGAGGCGGCGATATCTTGTTTAGCCACATGATAGCATGTCGTCGTCTACCTACCATCTTGAGTATATCGTGATACGCAAGCGGAAAGGCGGAGAACTCCAAAAGACCATATACTTTGCTATCTAGTTATGGGTGAGGGTGGCCAATAGGTTTGTGGGGGCATAGAGGGCCTGCGTACAGTTCTCATTCTTGATTTTCTTGGGTGCCTTTCATTAGTTAAGGGAGGGGTCAAGTGGGACCATAGCCATATACAGATAAAACAGACCTTAGCATCTGCATCGGCAGATAACTCAAAGCTCCCAACTGAGTTCCGTGTTTCTTGATTAGCTGTGCCACGAGACTCGGGTCGCACATATAGAGGACATGTGCAACTAGATATCTAGCACGTTTAATGACACGATTGAGACGTAAAGTCTAGGGACATATATCGCTCTGGGTAGTGTGTCCTGGACTAGGGGGCATTGTTTGATAGGTAGCATAAACCCTAGTGGCCCTAGGTAGCATAATCCCTGGCCGGATCTAGAAAGCGTTCAATAGGTAGCATAAACCCCAGTGGCCCTGGGTAGCGTAAACCCTGGTTGAATCTAGGAAGCGCTGGATAGAAAACCCTAGATTAGATCTTTGTAATAAACGGAATCTAGCAAGATCAAGGGTGGTAGTCCAAACGATTTCGAGAATAGTGGCATACACTAAAGTAGTATAGATTTACATGATGAAACTCGTACGACATACAGCAAGGGACTGTATATATACATGGAAAGGATTATACGAGTTGGGGTATCTACATATACGTTGTATTAGGTTAATCTACTAGTGGGACATGAGTATAGCCTAGAGAGCTAATATCGCGAATAACCTAATAAGCAAGAAAATATAACTGAACGGTATATGTAGGATTATACAGAAGTTTATTCTAAGTCCACTCACACAGAACTTATGTTATAATCCCCTCCTCATTACATACTTTCAGGTTAGGTTCATGACAGAGATGGTATAAGCTTTGGATACTGGTTAGGCAGTATGTTTTATATGGTAAAGCTATATTTAAAGTATATTATACTTTGAATTCCTTCTGCTGTAAGATGATTATGAATTCTGACATGTTTTCTTTATCTCTGTCTTTTTCTGCAGGATACCAGAGCGCCCAACTCGGGTTTCGATAGATAGGGTTTTTGAAAAATATTCGGTCTGTCGGAATCCGGGTTGTTACATCTGGTATCAGAGCTTCAGTTTAGTGATCTTAGGGAGATAATGAGTGAACGTATTTGTATTTTCTAAAATATAAATATATTATATATATAAACCTAAATCCATAAAGTAGCCCACTAGGAATGGAAAGAGTTGGGATAGCAATTTTGTACACTAAAAGAATGAACCTAGAAATTTTAAGGCCCTTAGGTGGTTTGGTTGGAAAGTGTACAATATGATTTGGTATTGAAGAAAGAAAGTCTCCCATAAGAATTAAAACTGAATGTTGTTATTTCAGAGTAGCGGGTTTAGAAGTGAAACCTTATAAGTTAGAAAAAGGTTAAAATATGGAAAATGGATTAGGAATATATATAGTTGAGAGAATTGGTTTGGAAAGTGCCTAGGAAAACCTAGTTGAGTTGAAAGACCCACTTTGAGTCTAACCCAATAATAAACTTTTAAGAACTTGAATTTGTAAAAGAGTTTGTGGTGTTTTTCAAGTTTTAATCTTAAATGTATTTTTGATGTTTAAGAAAAATATGTAAAGGACATATTCAGTGAATATTGGGTTTTTAAAGTAAAGTGGTGTATACTTTGGTAAAACAATGATTTCTTGTTTTAAAAGAACTCTCTCATTAAAAAGCGCATATTATAGAGCATATATAGCTTGCTAGTTTTCATATTATAATATATGAAAGGATTGAAAAGAAAGTGTTGCGTTTTGTAAAGTAAAATTCTATATAGTTAAAAATAAATTTTGATTACTGATTTACGTAGAAATTTTGTTGGGTGGACAAAATAAGTTGTAGGAATAGAATAGATGTCTACACCTTATAGAGAGTAGTTAAATTAACATTGTAATTACGAACAATGTAAGCCTGATAGTTGTCCTTGTCTACTCCAGTTTTGTGATTTGAAAAAAAAATGTTTTGCATTTTATTCTGTAACATGTTTTATGGTTTGGCGAAAACAAGTTTTGGAGAAGAAAACAAAGTTTTAACACTTTTAATTTTTGAAAGGAAAATGTAATGAAAAGAAAGGAGGCCAAACCATGTTTTAAAAAGAATGGAGTAGGTAAGGATTAGTGCCTAGAAAAGGACGAGAGAAAGTTAAAGCTATGAATTAAACAATTGGAACCAACTAGAGATTGGTTGAGTTGAGTGATTCTCTGAGTGTCAATCTGATGTTGATTTCGGTCTTCGGGGTTGATATTTTGGGAGTTACTCTCTTGCCAATTTATAGTCAGGGATTAGCTATTATTAAACTAATGGAAAATTCCCGTAGAATGCATAGGCATTGAGAAACCTAGGTTTGTTCCTTGAGAAAGAGAGAAAGTATAGGCTAGTAATGCACAGCAAGGACTAGTAGTGACTACTAAGTAGTAAAGGGCAAGTAAGTGGGTAGATCCTGTTGTGTGGACTCGCAATTGTTTGAGATGACAAAGTCCTAAGATTCTTAGCCCATAGTAGTAGCTGTGTAGGATGTTGTTTGAGTTGAAAACAGAAAAAGCTTATTTGAAATAATAAACTTAAGTAATTGGATTAAGTCAAATAAGCTACGAAAGAGAAAAGCCTAAGCTAACAAGAGACAATAAATTCAGTAAGGCAACAAATGTGACGGGAAAAGAAAATAGAAATCTTAAGAAAAAGATGAATAAATATGAAATTATTCCAAGATAAGATGAAAGAGAAAGTAAAGTTTTCTTATGTGGTTATACTTGGATAGGAAAGTAGGAAGTTTTTATAGAATAGTTATATAAAAATCCGAGTGCAATTATAAAAGGTATAGCGGAAAATGTAAATTCTTCCGTTTTATATCTTTTTGTAACATAAGAAATCAAATTTAGAAAATTAGATTTTTCTTAATTTCAAATTTAATGATGGTTGTAGGGTTTTGGATGCGACAATTGGGTGAACCATGCTCTTATTCTATAAGTGTATGGGAAAACTTGGATGAAAAATATTTTGATTTTTCAAAAATATTGCATTCATGTAGAACTGCAAGTATATTTAGGATGTGAGCATCTTGTTTTGAAAGGGTTTTTGAAATTTTCATACATATAGGTGGATCCAAATTAGGCATACATACCTTACTATGATGTATCTCACTTTGCACACGTGCACAATGTTTGCAACAATTGGATGCACACTGGATGGATGGATTTTGCGAGGGATTATCTATTTTACTCTTATCGAATTTCTGGGACGAAATTCTTTAAAGGTGGGAGAATGTAACACCCCGCATTTTTAATATAATTAAAAATGTACAAATATGTATATATGCATAGATAGGTAAACAATGGTGATGTATAATGAAAAATTAATTCATACATTGAAGAGTAAGGAAATTAATGCGATAACAATGTGTGTAATCGAAGAGAAGAGAAAATAAAAATACTTAATTTAAATATCAGGAATTAAGTAAAACGGACATCACCATTGCGTCCGTCTCGGAATTTTGGTCAAGATAGACACCTGGTTTGCGTAAAACGAACATCATATGAAGAAGTTATTAAGCTTAGAATTTTGTATACGCACAAGAGAAATATATATACATATATGTATATATATATATATACGAACAAATTAAAATATAAAATAAAGAATAAAATAAGGATTGCATGTGATAAATACATGCACTGAAAAAAAATGTAATGCGTGCATTAAAAGAAAGAAAGGATTGGTTGCATACAATGTAAATATGTTGCATGCACTGATTTGCAAACATAATGCATTAACATTAAAAGAAAAAGATTCATGCAATGGTTTAATTTAAGTATTGTAAATAACATGAAAAATAGAAGTAAGGAGAGAACAATAATTATCATTGTTCTAAGATTTATTAACAAAAGGCTTCATAGCTCAGTTGGTTAAGACATTGGATTTGTAACATGGAGGTCGGGGGTTCGAACCCCGGCGAGAGCATAATTTTTATCTTTATTTTAGAGAGGGCCAACTGAACATGCAAATATATGTACGCATACAAATTCAAAATTTGAAAGAATAAGAACGTACGTATAAGGAAATAAAGAAAATACATTTATATATATGAGAATATATATATATATATGCATAAATATATGTATACAAAAGATAAAATTCAAGATAAGGCTACAGTCAATGAAATATGGCAAGAATCAAATAACGGTACAACATCGTTTAAATTTTGAAAATAAAAAGAAAATTATGCGCATATATATATATATATATATATATATATGTGTGTGTGTGTGTGTGTGTGTGTGTGTGTGTGAAATGGTCGATAGAGTAATTGTATACATATAAGAATATTTCATGTGAATAAAACAGTTAAATAAATTCCAGAAATTCAAAAATCAAATTTCTATGCCAATACAATTAAAACATTCGAAATTTGAATTTCTGCTCCAAAACAGCTTGCGGGACCCAATGCTGACTCAGCGCTGCGTGTACAATAAGATTTGGCTAGATTCATCTACGAACCTGGACTATTTTCTTAACTGGGTTCTGTAACGATCGGGAATTTCGCTCGATCCGAATTGATCGCTAAACCGACCAAGACCGTTCGAAACCCCTGATTGTTTTGAGGACACGACAAATTCGGACGCAAACAGAAGAACGTTTCATTGCTTATTACAACAATTCCATCAAAATACAAGAATATTACAGAGTACGAATAAATATTACACAGAAAATATCATAGATTCAAATTACATTTAAATACATCGCAGCGGAAAATAAGACAAAACACAACTAGAAATAATACACGGATACAGAGCTTTCCGAGTATCGCTCCAGCTGTAAATCAGGATCCTGTGAATATAAATCTGCAAACCCAAAACTACTAGCTGCCCGTGTCAAAATAAGGGCACCCAGAGTTTAGGTTAAAACAATAAACTCCAGGTCAGTCATGTGACTGGTGTGAGAACTAAAACAGTTATTCTTTATTTTAAAATTAGGTAAATCAAGGGACCACGCCGTATAACACGGAACGGGTTTCCTCCCAAGAATACCAGTGCATAAAACAAACAGCGCAATGCTAAATAAAGAACAATGAAGCTATTATAAGACCCAAGTCCCATCACACAATGCAACACAAGCCGGAGGATAGGGTTTTACCTTATAATAGCCAAATAATGCTTTATACGCGAAATTTGATCTTTTATTATTACTATAAGTGAAGAAAACAACTTCAAATATAAATGTATCAATCATAGGCGGCATTAGTGTCCCATGCCACTATGTCGCCAATAGTATACAACTAAAACCGCAAAATGTAAAACCACTGACGTCAGGGCGTGTAAAACCACTGACGTCACTTCTAGCTAGAAGGAAACGCATGCCCTCCCTGATGTCCTCTCCCATTTCTGGTTCACAACCGGGGTGTGAGGCTCGCGAATTAACGCTACACAAAGCTACGCCACACAGGCGGTGCTTTGATCATCAACCACAAGACTTTGCTTTTCAACAGAAGCCTTGATCAATTGCCACTTAGGCATGCCACACAGGCAATTCAATCCATGCGATTGATATCCATCAAAATATAACCCCTGAGCTCGTACGTCTCAGAGAAGGGCGTTAAGCAAGAGAATAAATTCTCTGCCGCCAAACAGATATATATTTAATAGAAATCAATCACATAGAATAAAATCCAATGTCCGACACACGGTCCATTTACAAGTTCGTTCTGGGTCTGAACGAAACTGGAGGCACCTTGTACCCCGCATATCCATCGATCTCCAAGTATGTCTGGACGATCACCAACTGATTCCCTCCTCTTGGGTGTACAGCCCAATCAAGATCATCAGTAATCACCCGAACGATGTGAAGACCTCCGGTCTTCGACCACCGTTTTCATCCTCGACACCACGTCGAATCGGTCATTCGGAATGGGATAAACCCGGTCTTTCTGAATAACTCGCGTATATAATAAACAAGTGTTACACAAACACAACATACGCCTCATTCCAATTTAGAATATTCTTTTATTCAAATATTCTTATATTTTTGGACAGGTTCCCATTAATTTTATCAAAGATAAATTCTTTAATCTTCTTTTGTATATCAATTCATACTAGTCGGGATTAGAGAATCACAACGCAGTAATTATTTATTTTATTTCCCAATCCCAACTTATTCATCCCATGAAGTAAAACTGGTCATACTTCATATCTAACACCACGGTGTTATCGGTAAATTTAATTACCATTTCACGTTCAAATCTAATTAAGGATTTAACTATCGCCTGGAGCAAAACTGGTGATACTCCATTCTCGACCACTTCAATCTAATTAAAGATTCATTAAAACTCCACTTAGTTTTAATCTTCCCAAAAATCAATATCCTGTCTTTAACTGGGTTAAAGAACCAATGTCATCTAAAACACAATTCACGATAAACCCAAAATCACATTACATTAATTATCGGGTTAGAGAACAAGTGTTATTTAAAAACACCGTTCACGATAAACCCAAAAATCAATTCCAATTCAATTCCAATTAAATATCATTTAATTGGTATACTTCCTTAAACCCAAATAAAAAGATTTAATCTTTTTCTCAACTGGGTTTAAGAACAGTGTTAATGAAGACACCATTCACGACAAACCCAAATCACATTTGATATTAAATACAAGGCTCTGAATAGAAAATATATCGGCTTATATTCAATATCAAATTCTATGACCAACAAATATCGTATTGGAAATAACGATATATTATTAATATATCTTTCAAATTTCCAAAACAATATCTGTAAAATCACGAAATCCAACATCGAAATATTCCAAAGACAATTTCGATTCAAATCCATTCCACTTCAATTATTGGAAATTCTGGTTACATTCAAAACCATTTCAAATCCACTTTATTTATTTCAAAAATAAATGGGATTATAATTCTGGTTCAAAACTAGTTCATTTCGATAAAAATCTATTTTTATCTTTTCAAATTTAGAATTTTTCATCCCAATTCTTCACAAATCATTTCTTATGATTTTACACAAATTGTTACTATTTTTGATAATTTTATCAAGGCCTGTACAGTCGAATTCCATCAACGGCCATCGAACTGCACTTACAACGACCTTTTCCAAATTTGATTTGGACATAATTCGAATCCAACTGTTAGATTTCAAATCTCTAATATTCGTTAGAAAGCTCTTTTCGATACGAACCCAACGGTTCTGGTTTTAGGAGAATCCGACAGTCGGATCTCCCGTAATATCCATTCGAAGTCAATGGTCAAAATTCGCGAACTGCTGCAGCGCGGCGCGATCTATTCAGGCCATTTAATATATATATAATATTTATATTATATATATTTTGTCGATTTCCTTTTAAAACGTATTTTATAAATCGTTTTAAATTCGTTTTTGAAATGATTTCAACTTCGTATTCAATTTCTAATCAAAATTGAATATTTCACATCATCGATATACAAATGATAATATTTTCAAACGTTATATTTTGAAATTATTTCCTTTTCTATATTCATTCTAAAAATGAATATAATCGATATAAATATCGTTCGCGTCAAAATGGCGCATATTTAACCAACACGACTTTATATATTTCAATAACTTCGTTATTCTATTCAACAAATGAATATTTTCTTCAACACATGAATATATATTTTTATTTCAACACATGAATATATATTTTTATTCGACACATGAATATTTTATTCTATTCAACACATGAATATTTTATTCTATTCAACACATGAATTTTCTTTTTATTCAACACATGAACTTTCTTTCTATTCAACACATGAATTTTCTTTTAATATTCCTTATTTTCCAAATTGGAATGAGGCAAAATCAATTACCATATAACGTTAATTATATGGATTCCCTACAACACATGTATATAATAGCAACGATAAATCATCATCCAGAGTGCGCCACACAACTGCATAAGCATTAAATATAAATAATTAACGCTTATACAGTATGTCAACCCATCGATTGACATACAACTAAACAATCGGGATTAGTGTACGTCAAATATCATCCCAATACCCGTGTAGGGTTTCAATCAAACAAACATATTTTATTTGTGCAGTTGGGCGATGTGTAAAATTTATCATCCCAATCAATATCAGTCAAATCGGTGTACATAAACAAATCGTTCGATTTGTAAATGAATATTTATTTTATTTCAACACATGAATATATATATATATATTACTTCAACACATGAATATATATTTTATTTCAACACATGAATATATATTTTATTTCAACACATGAATATATATTTTATTTCACAACCAACAGTCAATTTTCACAACACAAACAATCACACAAGTCGTCCATGATCTGTGGACAACGGGTGCCGGGTGTTGCTAAGCACCGTCTGCATCCTAGTATATATTTCAACTAGAAATTAAAAATAAAAGTGAGGAGTTCTCACCTTGGGTTCTACTCCTGTAACACCCCGTAATTCTGTAACACTAGGATTCACAAATCAAGGCAGAATTAGAAATTAAAATCAAAATCAAGGGAAACGGGCTGCGCCATTTCGTTCGTCTTGGAATTCTGCATGAAAACGAGTCCAAGTTTGCGTAAATTGGAGTCCGTATGAGAAAGATATGGCCTCCGGAAGTTTCAGAATTCGATTTAAAATTCGAACAGGTCAGAAAACGAGTTCAAATTTCAAAACAGATCCAGAAGCGGGCTGGGCGGGAAATTTCCCGCCCAGGACCCAGGTCGACCAAGGGGTCGACCTGGGAGTCGACCTGGGTACCCAGGTCGACTAGGGTGTCGACTTGGGGGTCGACCCCCCTGACCAGGTCGACCTGGGGGTCGACCTGCTCCCGAAAAATCCAGGTTTTGAACCTGGGTTCATTTTGATGTATCCGGACGCCATTCTGACCAGATTCGTCCGCCTAATCCTATATAAACAGCCTTAGTCTCCTTCTCTATTCACAATTCTTTTCTATCCTTATGCTGCCTCTGAGAAAATGTATAAATAAATAATATATAAAATAAATCAAGACGAGGAAATGCTGCTCAAGACTTTCAAGAGAAGATTCAAGTCAAGCTAGGATTCAAGTGAAGATTCAAACAACTTCAACGACTGTTTTTCTACGAATCTAATCTAATCTAATCTCTGTAAGTCGGTTACTTTTTAGATTTGAACACTTTCTCTATTTGTGACATGAAATTAAAGGAATAAAAGAATATGCCAAATCTTTCTATTCGAATCTATGCCTGTATCTTTGGACCTAATTAGGAACTGTTATGATTCGATGACCAATAAAACTGTGACTATGAAACTATGGACCTTAAAACCATATGCGTCTTTGACTATGAACGTTGCCTATGAACATTGCCTATGACTGTGACTCATGACTATGAGAACTATTTTCCTTTGACTATGAACATCGCCTATGACTGTGATTCATTAACTATGAGGATTTATTGCCTATGACTATGGATATAAGATTATTATTTATGCCCATGACACTGTAGTTGCCAAACCATGTTGTACCCCAAACTGGCATTATATTGGACTTAGGCTTGACTTTCTATTTCAGTTTACTCTTAGATCTTGATCATGGGAATTTACCTATTAAGTTAGGTCTACCCATGTTCTGGAATCTATACTATTCAACTCTTTTCATGTCGTAATCTATATGCCTGTGAATTAACATCTTATGCCAGTTGTTATGTCCGTTCTTTCATGGCATTTTGGTTCATTCCCTGTTATCCACGATTCTAGCTTTATTTATGATCTAGGTTGAATCACGATTATACGAACGATGGGAATACGTTTTGGGGAAAAATATGAAATTGACTAAACTTGGAAATTGGCATAATTTGGGAACATGCATTATAGCATGACTATTAAGATGAAAATTAGAATAACAAGTCTAGTTTTGACATGAACTGAAATTAGAATATTAAATCAGAATTGGGTGGCTAAATTAAGCATGATAAGTATATTAGCATAATTTACATACATTGGGCGTAAATGGTAAATGGTTAAATGGGCCACAAAATAGGTAGTTGGTATGCAAATTAAGTTTGGGCATAAACGGTGAACTAGAATATGAAATCTAGTTTGGCATAAACTGTAGACTAGAATGTAAAATTTAGTTTTGGCACGAACTGTAAATGGGGGTGTTGGGTCTAAACTGCTATAAACTGTAAGATAGGCAAATCAAGATTTGGGCCTAGGATACAAGTCCATTAGTAGGCATGGCAAATGTATAAGGTATAGGCCAAATTTATTTTAAAAAGGGAAAATGGACTTTGAGGATAAGTGGTTAAACTTTGAGGATAAATTGTTAGCAATTTATTTATATACAAAAGAAAGGTTTATTAACGACATCTCTTTTAACAATACACCAGAAAGTTCTAGGGTGACAGAGAGGATAGTGTCTAAGCTTGAGTTTGGAAAATACAAGTTTCCTCCTCTCCCTGGCTATCCCTAACTGATCCGACGGACGGGATGGTTACTTTTAAAACCTGATTTGAAAATTAATCAAAACCCTTTGAACTTAGAAAACACGAATATGCCTAAGCCAAGGTTAGACTGAGTTGCGATGTAAATCTGCCCGGAACCAACCGGCACATCCAGTATTCGCAGCAATATCTGTCTAATGTGAGTGGTCGCGACTTTAATTTATTTAGTTAAAGCTAGAACAAGAATGGTAGGGTTAAGTTAACTAAGACACTTAACCAATTCAACATGATAACCAGACCGGTGGGTGGGGTTAGGTTCATACAGACACTTAACACAGTTAAGCTAGAATGGAAGGGTTAAGTCCATAGGAACACTTAACCAACTTAACACAGTTAATCTAGAATGGGAGGGCTAAGTCCATAGGGACACTTAACCAAACTCATGGTAACAAGCCAAGATTTGTAGGGGTTAAGTAACTAAGAAAACACTTAGCCAAATTAACATGTTAACTAGACTAGAAGGTGGGGTTAAGTAAAGTTAATACACTTAGCCAAATTAACATGTTAACTAGACTAGAGGTTGGGGTTAAGTAAGATTTAATACACTTAGCCAATTTGATATGTTAGCTGGGCTAGACCGTAGGGTTAAGTAAACTTGAACACTTAACCATCAGATTGTGATAAAGGAATAGGGTTAAGTCTAAAACATGAAGGGATAATACTTAACCATTAATAACATGTTAGTTAAAACAGACGGGCAAGGTTAAGTTAAAAAGGAACACTTAACCAATACAGGATGAATGGGTAGGGTTAAGTAATAAGAAATACTTAACCAATATAACTTGGTTTGTGGGAGGGTTAAGTCAACATGAATCACTGATAACACTTAACCAGTTTAACAGGATAAATGAAGAGGGTTAAGTTTGCTTGAATTGACTAATGACACTTAACCAATCGAAATTGACGGGAAAGAGAACTAAGTAGTAAACCTTAGTTAAAAGGAGCTAAGTAGTAAACCTTAGTTAAGAAAACAACAATTCTAGAAACTAAGTGGTAAACCTTAGTTAGTAGAACTAAGTAGTAATTCTTAGTATAACACGGGAAGGAGCGAACGTCCGTCTGATTAAAACGAAGGCTCCAACGAATTGGGTTACGAAGCCCGAGGCTTCGAGGGGACGTGAGGGTACTCTTGGTATCCCTCTGTGAGGCTGCAGATGATCCTCCTGGGCTCACAGAGGTTAAGGTATGCGGTAGAAGAACCAAGGGTATGCCTTGGTTGCAAAATATGGCAACCTAAAGACTAGGATGGACCAGCGTGATTCGGCGAGAAACCGGTAGCCCTGTGATAGCAACTCGTCGTCTACCATCCATCTTCAGTCAATCGAGATACGTGAAGCGGAAAGGCGGAGAATTCCAAAAGACCATATACTTGCTATCTAGTTATGGTTGCGGATGGCCATAGGACAGTGGGGAATAGGGGGCCTGCGTATAGTTCTCATTTTTCAAGGTGTGCCTTTCATTAGTTGAGGGAGGGGTCAAGTGGGACCATAGCCACTGGAATAAAAACAGACCTTAGCATCTGCATAGGCAGATATCTGAAAGCTCCTGACCGAGTTCTGTGTTTCTTGATTTGCCCTGCCACAGGACTCGGGCCGCACATTACAGGACATGTGCATCTAGACAATCGATAACGATTCGCGATACATGCGTGGGGAAGTATAGGAACATATACCACTCTAGGTAGCGTGTCCTAGACTTGGGGGCATCGTTCGATAGGTAGCATAATCCCTAGTTGGACTAGGTGGCATAAACCCTGAATCCGAGAAGCGTTCAGCAGATAGCGTAAACTCTAGTTGAAGCTAGAAAGCACTTGATAGAAAACCCTAGATTAGATCTAGGTAATAAATAATAAATGTATGCCTGAAGGCAACGGAAACTACAGGGATTGGGATCACGTTATCGTTACTAGTTGGGTCACTAGTTAGGTGGTGCAGAGATATAGAAATCAGTATAACAAGGAAATAGCGAAGCGGCGTAAGTATTAGAGCATATTCAGTTTATCTTATCTGGGCATATCTTGTGTTAATCTTGTCTAATCTTGCTGACCCTATCATTATGGTGTTATCTTGTATTCAGTTAATTCATGTCGTTTTGTTTTTCCATGTTCACATGCTAGAAGTTACTGAACTTACTCAGGCTTTATGTATGACTCTGTTTTTCTTTCGTCTTCTTTTCTTCCGTCCCCCCCCCCCCCCAGGTAGTAAAGGAGGGAATAGTATAGCTCAGGTTAAGTTGGACTATCACTCTTTCCCAGCTTGAAGATTTGTCGAAGTTTTGCTTGGATTCTCTTTTCAGATGCTATGGCTGGCTCTTGCTAAAATTGGGGAATATAAATGTTGTTTTATGCTTCTTTATTTTGTAAGACAAATGATACTCTGGTATTGTAAAGAAATCATTGTACAAACTATTTTATCAATAAAGCAAAGTTTTATTTTCCGCTGTTTATTTCTGTCTGTCTTGTAATTTATCTGCATCTTTTACCCTAAATGCTCTACAGAACATAGTGCATTCCCTTTGCGAGTGACACTAACGGACGTGGGGTGTTACAACTCCACCATTGTATATTTCTGAACGGTTCAGGATTGGATTTGCTTTCCACCCGTTCCATTGCAACCTTTTTCACGATGTTCATAGTAAAAATCATATTTTTAACAACGCTATTATATACATAAAAATCATATTTTTAAGACGCTACATGTATAGAAAAGATTATATTTTTATTTCGAAACCATATAGGTAAAAATCGGATTTTTATAGCGCTACCTTATATGCAAAGATCGAGTTTTTATTCCACTGTTTCATATGTAAAAATCGAATTTTTATTCCATTGTTTTCTATATAAAAATTAATATTTTCTAAAACAAATCTTGTTTATATTTCTAAAACAAATCTTGTTTATATTTTAAACACAATGCAAATTCTAGGTTTAAAAAGCAATGCTATATTTTTCTATTTTTCAAAACAGCGTATATATTATTTTTCAAAACAAAGTATATGTTTTTCAAAACAAAGTATATATATATTTTTTAAATAAAGCACATATTTTGTTTTCAAAACAAAGTATATATTTTCAAAACAAAGTATATATTTTGTTTTCAAAAATAATGTATATATTTTCTGAAAAAGAAATAAAATAAAATAAAATGTTATTTATATTTTCCATCTGAAAACAAAAGGAGTAAAAAAATGCTTACTGTAATTCATTTAGTTTTCACGCTCCAGGCTACGGCCCTTTTTCACGAAAACCCTCCACCGCTAGGGCTTGAATTCGCCACCCCTACGGTCGATTGTCGTTCGATCGGATGTCGCCATGGCGACCGCCTCCAGCTGCTCTCCCGCTGGCCTTCTCCCCGTTGGACTCGACCCCTCCGCCAGTGCCAGAAACACCCCGAAACGAGCCACCTTTCTGCGTTGATTTCCGCGTCGCACAAAAGCCCATCACCACCGTTCATCACCTCGAGCTCGTCGAGCTCTACACAGTTGCATGAGGAAGATTTCGATTTTATTTAGCTGATTGAAGGTTTTTGGGAGGAGAACGGAACGGCTTCGCAGCCTTTAATCGCTTCTGAGCGGCGCAACATTTTGGGAAAGTGATATTAGGGTTTTAAAGTTATAATTATTTATATGTATATTTATATTTTAAATTATTTAATTTCCAACACTAGTTGCTTATTATTACAAAGTCTAAATCAAACTCAACGACTGTCGTCCCTAGCTAAAAGCCCCCATTCTGAACACAATGGGATATGTTTCGTAACTCAATTCGCTTGTTACAATCAGTTTCCATTCAATTTAAAATATGAATCAATGTATATTGAATTTGAACGCACATTTCAATTTACCAGGGCCACATACTAACTCCAAAAATTCCAGAAAAATTATTTCTAGCTTCATATTAACGATACGGTCCTAACAAAACTAATTTCATCGAATTCTGAGACCGTTTGAAAAATGGCCATTTTCCAGTCGATTAAAATCAGTTGAAACTGGTCAAACGCGTTTTCCTTTGTCACGCTCACATATTGATTCAGAAAATTACGAATTTTGGAATCTGGCAATAAATTGACATCACGGATCCAACAAAAGTGGTTTCGTTGAAAACCGAGGTCGTTTGCAAAATTTCTATTTTTAAGGGCCAGAATTCCATAACGACTATTCTGAATTTTCAATTAGACATAACTTTTTATTCCCGCTATGAAATTTCAATTTTTCGGATTCGATGGAAAGAAATTTTCAAATAGATTCTAATATTTTTGGTTTCGCCAAAATCCGGTTAATTTTGAATCTTGTACATTCATTTGAAATTTGAAATCGAATTTTCGAACTACCGCGCCATTTTCAATTCCTTTTATAATTTAAATAAATATTTATATTCTAACAACGACGTATATAAATATATATACGTTCTAATTCTATTCAAAATAAATTTCTCGTCGTTATTATTTAAAATAAATCATTTTAAATATTCAAAATTCTTCGAAATTGCCAAAATAAAATTTTTAAATTGGCTCAGATTTCTGGGTAATTACAATCTCCCCAACTTAAAACTTTTCGCCCCCGAAAAGGAACGAAGCTGAAAGTTGTTTAACTAGTCAACTCAACTTTCATTATTTTCATTATGGCTTAAGTTCTTCAACTTTTCAGTTTCTAAGAACTTTTCCAATTTTTCAAAAATTTGGCTAACACCCTATATTTCCGAAAAATTTCGCCATAACCTCCCCTGCACCGGGAGCTTCGGGATATTTCAAATAGCCTCGCATGGCCCTCACCAATCCAAAAAGAAAAAGAAACAGCTAAGCGGCTAGCCAATCGGCTCATAGAATCATCAAAAACCCAAGAAATACAATAAACATGTACCTATTTGTCGGGCAAACAATTTTATTCTTCTGCTCTAGCCTCCATGCTATGACTTGTTCAATGTAAGTACATACATATGTATGCAAATGCGACAAATTTTCAATACAATTCACTTTTCAGTTCAATTTGGCTAAAGGTTCAACATTTTAATTAATCAAACAACACAACCAGCAATCAATTAGTTGATTATCATTTCAAATTCATAATTTTGATACATAGTAAAAAAATCATATTTTTGATGCCAAATCACAACAATAAGCCCTATCTAATTTTGGTTCTCACACCAGTCAATAGGAAATATATAGACATCCCACCTTCGAAACTTGAACATGAATACTGATGATGCGATCGCTATAGTGATCATCAGAACCATCTTCGGGCGACTAGAGTGTGATTCTATATCTACCCAATATATCAAAACTTCGAATACCCGTGGATCGGACGTATATGCAAAAACTTTATATATTGGATTGCCCAAATCAGTACAAATAAATATTCAAATACGTTGAATAAGGTTTAAATTTTCAAAAAAAAATTGTTTTTAATTTTATTTTTCAAAACAACACTCTTTACACTCGTTCTAGGATACTACTGATCCTATGTCTAACGAGTCATTCTCCTTGGATATTACTAATCCAATCTCAGGTGAATTCTTTCGTTTGGTTCTAACGTGTCTTGTTCTCCGAGCTCTGTAAACCAAAGCTCTGATACCAAGCTGTAACGATCGGGAATTTCGCTCGATCCGAATCGATCGCTAAACCGACCAAGACCATTCAAAACCCCAGATTGTTTTGAGAACATGACAAATTCGGACGCAAACAGAAGAATATTTCATTGCTTATTACAACAATTCCATCAGAATACAAAAATATTACAGAGTATAAATAAATATTACATAGAAAATATCAGAGATTCAAATTACATTTAAATACATCGTAGCGGAAAATAATACAAGACACAACTAGAAATAATACACGGATACAGAGCTTTCCGAGTATCGTTCCAGCTTTAAATCAGGATCCTTTGAATATAAATCTGCAAACCCAAAACTACTAGCTGCCCGTGTCAAAATAAGGGCACCCAGAGTTTAGGTTAAAACAATAAACTCCAGGTCAGTCATGTGACTGGTGTGAGAACTAAAACGGTTATTCTTTAATTTAAAGTTAGGTAAATCAAGGGACCACGCCGTATAACACGGAACGGGTTTCCTCCCAAGAATACCAGTGCATAAAACAAACAGCGCAATGCTAAATAAAGAACAATGAAGCTATTTTAAGACCCAGGTCCCATCACATAATGCAACACAAGCCGGAGGATAGGGTTTTACCTTATAATAGCCAAAGAATGCTTGCTACGCTAAATTTCATCTTTTATTATTACTATAAGTGTATAGTGTCAAAACAATTTCAATCATAAGTATTAATCATAGACGACATGGGTACCATATATCATGTCGCCAATACTAAGCTCTACAATCAAAACTGCACATGTCACGTATTGGAAGTTGGATTTCAATCTGTGAACAAAGGCAAAAGATAGTCCTCACCGATTCGAGACGCTCTAGCCCGCCCCTCAAGAACAGAACGCATCGTCCCTTGGATCATCAGGGCCGGTCCACCGATGTGGATTAAAATGCCTGAACACTGCGTTTCCCCACCCTTTGGGGTGTCAATGAGTCCAATGACTCCATTGGCTCCACACAGTCACTGATATATCCGAGGCGCCTCGCAATAGCAACAACCACATAAGTCAAACTCGTCAGGGCGTGTAAAACCACTGACGCCACTTCTAGCTAGAAGGAAACGCATTCCGTCCCTGATGTCCTCTCCCGTTTCTGGTTCACAACCGGGGTGTGAGACTCGCGAATTAACGCTACACAAAGCTATGCCACACAGGCGGTGCTTTGATCATCAACCACAAGATTTTTCTTTTCAACAGAAGCCTTGATTAATTGCCACTTAGGCATGCCACACAGGAAATTCACTCCATGCGATTGATATCCATCAATATATAACCCCTGAGCTCGTACGTCTCAGAGAAGGGCGTTAAGCAAGAGAATAAATTCTCCGTCGCCAAACAGATATATATTTAATAGAAATCAATCACACAAAATAAAATCCAATGTTAGACACACAGTCCATTTACAAGTTCGTTCTAGGTCTGAACGAAACTGGTGGCACCTTGTACCCCGCATATCCATCGATCCCCAAGTAAATCTGGACGATCACCAACTGATTCCCTCCTCTTGGGTGTACAGCCTAATCAAGATCATCAGTAATCACCCAAATGATGTGAAGACCTCCGGTCTTCGACCACCGTTGTAATGACCCGCATTGGCAGAGGTATTATGATTAATTTATTTAATTATATAAATGGTGGTTTAGTAAATTTAATGGTCGTGGAATTAAATAATGGTAAATATTTAATTAAAATAATAAATTAAAAATATATGTAATTCTGAAATAATCAGAATTGGCTGAAATAACGATATGGTGTGAACCGGATCATCTGTGATATTTAATTCAGCTTGGAATTGAATTTGAATAACGAATATATTTAATCATCGACAGTTGAACGTATAGTTTATAAAATAATTATAAACGAGCTCGAAATGGCGCTGCAGTTCGTAAATTGGCGATTCGAACTTCAACTAAATGTACAGGGTTCGTTTTAAATCGGATTTCTGTGAAACAAGAAACGTGTGGAGCTGGTGGAGTATATCTTTCTAGTGGAAGAGAAAAATCGGGATTTCATTGTGTAGATTTTTTGATATGTCCAAATCAAATTTCAGAATAGTCGCTATAGAATCGTTTATCGGCCATAACGGTTATTTCAAAATAACTAGATATCAGGTGTGAATTCAGACAAGGTTCTTTTGGGACATAGCGATAATTTAATTTTTAGAATTTTTCTATAATTTTTAATTAATTAAATAAGCAACTTTTTATTGGGAGTATTCCGCACCCTGAAATCAACATTTTTGAAGTTTCAAAATATGATTCCATCTACCGGTATTATTATATTTTTGGAATCACGGCACCATGCTCGTCTCTACGATATTTTTATTTCTGTCGATAATAATCCATAAACGAACGAAGTGGTACGTAACCGATATGTTGAACTTAAAAGATATATACAAAAGTATATAATGCAGCGTGCATATAAAAGAACCCCATATAGGCAAATATAATTTGTACATGGACACCTTCCTGGTTACGTGTTTCACAAATGAACTTGTAATATATGTAGTTCCCTGTGCTTTACGTGTTTCACAAATGAACTAGTAATATATGTGGTTCCTTATACTTTACGTGTTTACGAATGAACTAGTAATATATGTGGTTCCTTGTACACTACGTATGCTTAATGTTTCAGTCTTCCCATCATTATAAAATACTGGAATGCACAGTTTCCTTTTCTCTTTTCATTCTTCTTCGCGTCAAAACACATCCTACCGAACTGATACGTATCAAATGCAAGGAAAGAAGAGGAGGGATGGATGGCTTGAAAGGGAACGGCCGTGGACTCATTACTGGAGTTCGAAAACAGTAGAGAGAGAGGAGTGGAGTTCAACGTGGGGACCGAGGGCGTGTATGGGGACGGAGGACATTGGGAACATAAGAAGAGGAGCAAGCAGGGATGGTGGTGTCCAGGAGGTAAGTCAGACGTGGTGGTCTGGAGTGGTACTTCGGAAAGGCTAAAACAGGCTTTGGACGTTTTGATAGAAGGGTGGATGTGTAGATGGGACGGCAGCATATTATACATGGCAAATGGTGAGGATACACAGAGAGGAGCAGTTTTGTTAACTGGAAGGGAGAGGGGTTCGAGCTGGGATTGGATGGGGTGAGGACGTGTAGTTGTGAAGAGGAATTGGATGGAAATTTCTATTGAGTTTCGGTATAGAAATGAATGAGTAGTGGAGAACGATCGAAGTGGCAATGGGTTTTGGAAATACTGGAACACGAAAAATGGGATTGCAGGAAGAAGAAGTTGATGGTGAGGCCTGGGTATTCACGCATCATTTGGGCTGAAGTTTTGAAGTAAGGCCCATTTATAATTTAACTTAAGTTATTTTAGTTTAAAGTAGTACATTAACTTGTTAGATCAATAAGTTCTTCATACAATGTCAGAATTTGACAAAACAAGATCCGTTGGGATCGTATGGACGGGAGCAACACAATGGGACTGACCGTGAGTCAATCCGAGCTCGTTACAATTTATGGCGAAATAAGTTGTTCGACTGAATCAATGAACGCAAACCGATATTTATCGGTTAACGCGCAAATGTGAGTAAATCTCACTAACTTTGAACAGTTTATAATTTCATGTTATATTTTTAGAACTGTTAGATATTGGCTGATATTGTATGTTGACTGTTTGATTGAACTGCTAGTCAGTTAGTTAAATTTTCTATATTGATTCTGTTTAACAAAATATATCATATAGAACTGAAAAGTGATGTTATCTATATTGTTTAACATCTGTGATGCAGGGAAACAGGTTGGAGGAATCCAACTGGATTCCTCAACATTTATTTTACTGTTTTCATATATTGTGATATATGATGTGTTATATAATCTGTTATGGATTATGGGTGTTAGAATGATGTTGATCATTTTTATTCGATATTTTAAATATCATAAAAGACCCTGGGATGTAAAAAGAAGTATTTCAATGTATATTGAAATAAAGGAATTTTATAAAATCACAGGATTTTATAAAAGGAATTATTTATAAAACGAACACGGTTTTATAAAAGGGATATTTATTTAGAAAATAAATAGAAATAGAAAAGGAATATTTATTTAGAAAGTAAATAGAAGTTATAAATAAGATATATTTGTAACGGTAAGTAGAAGTTATAAATAGGGAATATTTGTAACGGTAAGTAAACGTTATAAAAAGGAAATATTTGTAACGGAAAACGTAGTAAAGTAAAAGGAGCTAATCGATGTTAGTTAATCGATTAGTGTTAAAGTAAAAGGAGTTAATCGATGTTAGTTAATCGATTAGAGAATAAAGTTAAAAAGAAGATAATCGATGTTAGTTAATTGATTAGAGAATAAAGTAAAAGGAGTTAATCGATGTTAGTTAATCGATTAGAGAATAAAGTTAAAAAGAAGATAATCGATGTTAGTTAATCGATTAGAGAATAAAGTTAAAAGGAGATAATCGATGTTAGTTAATCGATTTGAGAATAAAGTTAAAAGGAGATAATCGATGTTAGTTAATCGATTTGAGAATAAAGTAAAAGGAGATAATCGATGTTAGTAAATCGATTAGAGAATAAAGTAAAAGGAGTATCAATGTTAGTTTCATCGAAGGGAGTTATCAATTATTAGTTAATCGAAGTGAGTTATAGAATATTAGTGTTAAAGCAAAGGAGTTAATCGATGTTAGTTTAATCGATTAGTGTTAAAGCAAAAGAGTTAATCGAATATAGTTATTCGAATAGAAACAAATGAGTTAAATCGAATATAGTTATTCGAATAGAAAGTAAAAGGAATTATCGAATATAGTTTATTCGAAAAGAGTAAGTGAAATGAGTAAATCAATAGCGTTAGTCAAATATAGTTAATCAATAGCGTTAGTCAAATAGAGTTAATTGATAAGGGTTAATCGAATAGATTTTTATTCGAACGAGGGTTAAGTAAGGAAGTTAGTTAAAGGAATAAAGTGAACTTTGCCTATTTCAAAGTTAGAAATGTTGTTCAGTTAAGGTCTGAGAGGTAGTTCTACCCCAACTTGATTGGCTTCGTTTTAACTAAGGAATAGTTAAGGCTCGGCAGTAAAGGAAATGGTTTGAATTGGCATCGCGATGGTTTGTTTAAACATCTGTCTAAGTCCAATGAAGAAGCTTTGGAAATGTTTTCCAAAGAAGAAACCAAAAATGTTTTCTAATAGAGAAAACAAGAAATGGAAATGTTTTCCATTGTTAATAACGTATATTTTCCAAATTTAGAAAATAAGAAACATTGAATATAGGGAAACATGAGATAAGTAAATTAATGAACTAAGGAGATGAATGTTAAAAGATGTTTGATAGATATAATTTCCATTTGGGAATAATATCGTTGTTTGCACACTTGTTTTTATTCGATAGTTAAATCACAGACTATCGAAGTTTTGACCATTTTAACGTTGTTAATATGGAGAGACCGGTTGGATTATTATCAAAAGAACCACTCTTTATTGGCATAAGCGTTGCGAATCATATATGCCAAAGGAAATTGAAGACGGAGTTATGCAAGGGCTATCCTGTTTACAGAATAGTGCCTTCGGTTCATCCTGTTCCTGGATGACTTGTATCGACGGATGTCTGACAGAGTATTTCCTGACGATCACGTATATTGATTTCTCCAACTGTACCAAGAGTGGAAGCGGAGAAGGAAACTTCTTTTAGCTAACACATAATGTATGGTTGAGGACGTCAATCGGTGATTTGATGGATTTGACGATGTGACATTCGAAGTAAATCTGATGTGATGATGAAGCGTAACCTCAAGCCTCATCAAATCGGTGAATGACAGAAATCGGGCAGGCAGCATGGCTAAGTCGGTCGCACCGAAGTAGGGTGTATAATCACCTGATCTAGAGTTTCATTTACTTCTAAAAATCTATTGTTGATGTTGTCCCATTCGGGAAACGGTTGCTGATCCCAACTGTTGGTGATATACATTCGATACACTCAAGCGAAATGAGTGGTCGGTCATGTGTGGCCGGGTTGCAAGATGTTCTTGTTGAACCCAGTGTATTCCTCTCTAGAGGTACACAAGCGGAAGGTGATTCCATACCTTGTCATAGTTGGAAATCCATTACCCAATACGTGCTTGCGGTTTTGATTGTATACTATATATGTAGAACGTGAGATGAAAGCATTTCTGCTAGATGATTATATATATACTGTGGTTGATAGACATTATTATAATATCAAAATGTTTTTTTGATATAAAGATATTTTGGATTCTCATAAGGGAAAAACCCGTTCCGTTATGCGGCGTGGTCTTATGAGATATCGATTTCTTATTCAACCTGTTTAAAACTGTTTTACTCATACCGGTCCCATGACTGACCCGGAGTTTACTTTGTTGTTTTCCCTAAACTCTTGGGTGCCTAAATTTGTATGGGCAGTCAAGTAGTCGGGATTTTACAGATACACTTGAAGAGCTTGGAGCAGGAGGCTTCAGGATCATATAGCTATAGTTATTTCCGCTGTGTTGTAAGTGTTGTACTTTGATAATGATATGTATATTCAAGTACCAATTTTGTATTTCAAAGTTATGTTATGAAATATATTTATTCGTTCCGCTGTGAGATTCATGTTACTCTGATATTGTGTTCTTCTTCTTCTTCTTCTATTCTAAGTTTCTATCTTATCTTTTCTCACCCTCTAATTTCTTTCACTAATTACCAGGATTTTTCGACGTTTTGGTTATCGACATCGTGCTTATGTCGATAACCAAAGTCGCTCTAAATCCGGGTCGTTACAGTTGGTATCAGAGCTTAAGTTAAGAATTACTTGGCTCTGTGGCGTGACTCGGTAGAGATAGGGTTAGTAATACCCTAGACTGAGATTGAGTGTATATATACGAGTGAACGTATTTGTTATTGATATAAAAATAATTTATATTGTGGAGATTTATTGGTTGAGTTGTTTATGAGTTCTGGTCGATCAGTTTGATCCACTGTATCGGTAGGGATTTTGTAAACACTTGAATACGATGAACCATCATGGTATGTTTTGAAAAGGTGGTAAATTAAAATAAGTTTACCCAAGGTATATCTTGATATAAAGAAGATATATATATATCAAAATTATAATATATTGGATATATTGGTTGTGATTATAATCGAGTAAGATTATAAATTAAATGGTTATGTAAATAACCAATCAGAATTCATATAAGTGAAATACGTGAAATCAGATGAGTTAAATCTGAAATTTAAACCAAAAATGTAATTAAAATTCTGGAAAAATTTGATAAGTGTTTGTAAATGGAGTTGGATTAAAATAAGGAAAATTTAAGATCCTGGGAGATTTTAAATTGTTTTACAAACAGTGTGAATTATATTTTGAAATGAATTTCAAAGTGAAAATGTTTAGAAAAGGTTTTATAGTATTGAACTCACTTCGATCGCTGGAAAATAGATTCTGATGATGACAGCTGCATCATCAGTATTCATTTTCGAGTTGTAAGTGACGAATTACTACCAAAGATACTATTTTGAATTTGTTTTGGGAAAGACAAGTGTGCTGAATTTCAAAATGGGATTTATAATATAGAAGTTGAATTTTGAAATAGATTTGAAATATTAACTTGTTTTAAAAGAAATAAAACGATAAGTTCATTTATAAATGAATTTATAAATAGTTCCTTTATAAACGAAGTTGATAAAATGAAGTGAAGAGAATTATCATTTGGATAATTCAGAAATAAAAATACAAGTGTGAAGTTGAAAGGGAAATCTATTTTCCAAAGGTAGGAATATCGATTTCAAAAGGAATTGAAATCGAGACTTATGTAAAGAATGGATAAAGAAAGTTTGAAAAGGAATTTGAATAAAGGAAGTTCAAACATAGAATTTTAATAAGAAAATTCAAATAGAGGATTTGAATATAGAAAATTCAAAAGGGGATTTGAATATAGAAATTCAAATGAGATTTGAATAAAGAAGATTTAAATAATGGAAAATTGAATATAGAATTCATATAGAGTAATAATGAAATTTGAATATAGAATTCAAATAGTTTGAAATGAAATTTGAATATAGAATTCAAATAAAATTGAAATGGAAATTCAATTAGTTGATAAACAAGTTAAAATATATTTGAACATATATATTCAAATAATAAAAAGGTGAAATGGGCAAACCAGTAATTTGAAAATCACTTAACGAACTAAGTTAAAATGACTGGATTAAGTTGAAATGAATTAGAAATGTATAAATGTACATGAGATAGGTATGGATAGATATGAAGGTATATTAATAGAATGCTCGACGAGAAAGGTATGTATTTAATTCATATATGAGATTTTATGCGCCGTATCGGCTAGCCGCTTGGCTTTTTCTTTTTCTTTTGGATTGGTAAGGGCCATGGGAGGCTATTTGAAATATCCCGATGCTCCTGGTACAAAGGAGGTTATGGCGAATTTTTCCGGCAATTTAAAGAGTTAGAATATTTTTAAGAAGTTTGATAACTAGAAATCTATATATCAATATATATAGAAGTCGACTAGGAAACGAACTTTGAAATAGAATAGTGAAAATCAAAAAGGAAGACTAAGAATAAAATCTAGTAAGAATAGAAAGAGGAAGCGTGTACATGTTTAAAGGTGAATAAGTAGTTGTATGGTATTGATTATTCGAGTAAGTAGTCATATCTGTTTTGACGTTATAAATGTTATTCAGTCAAGGTCTGAGAAGTAGTTATACCCCAACTTGATTGATTTCATTATTAACAAATAAATAGTAAGATTTCAGGCTCGAAGATCAATGTTGGATAAGAGTTAGTTGAATATAGTATTTGGATTGTCATAACTATGTTTTACACAACATCCGTTTAACCCAAATAAGTGAAAACTTGGAAATAGGATAATAAATATTTCCTAAGTATAGAAATAAACGAGATCGGAAAAGAGGTAAGTAATTGGAGTATTTTCCAATTATAAATAGTATATATTTTCTAAAGTTTAGAAAATAAAGGAAGGCGATATTAGGAAATGTTTTCCAAATAACAGAAAAGGGCAATATGGTTATTGAAAATATTTGGTTAACAAATATTGATAAAGAAATAGAGAAGTGATTTAACTAATGGAATATTGATTATGGGCTCAGTTGAATTTCAAAAAGGAAATTTTGATTTTTGAAAAAGTAAACTGTTTAAAATTCCCAGGAAGAGACTGTTTGAATTAAAAACAAATTTAACAGAAATTTGTGAAAGCAAATTTGAATTAAAGTAAAGCCAGTAAAGTGGTAACTGAGGTTGAATCAGAATGATATCAAGACAAATTGGATTGTGAGATTCAAATGTGAAGTGTAATGT
This sequence comes from Allium sativum, assembly GCA_030737875.1. Taxonomy (NCBI): domain Eukaryota; kingdom Viridiplantae; phylum Streptophyta; class Magnoliopsida; order Asparagales; family Amaryllidaceae; genus Allium; species Allium sativum. The sequence goes on along the minus strand of CM060924.1, from coordinate 501,406,303 downwards.
GATAATCAAGTTAAGAGTGGGAATCAAGAACGAAACTTGAGTTTGAAATGATATTTGGCTCAGATATAAGCGAATGGTTGTATTGTGGATAAAAGTGATTGAGATTTGATTGGGATAACCCTTGTATATGCTGAGTTGATAGCATATGGAAGTAATAGAGTTGATTTGCCCGACAAAAAGGTACAAGTTTATATTTCATATGATATGAGATTTTGATGAGCCGAATTTGCAAGCCGCTTGGCTGTTTGATTTTCTTTTTGGTTGGAGATGGCCCAGAGAGGCGAGTTGGAGTTGACGTATTGACCGGTACAAAGGAGGTGCTGGCGATTTTATTTTCGAAGAGTTAAGGCATTAGAAAATTTTCAAGATTTTTGAAAATTTTCGTTGATAAGAATTAATTAATAATTTAATTGAAATTAAATTGGTTCAGTTGAAAACTGAAGTTAAGAAGTGAACAAATATGTTCTAACCAGTCTATAGGGACGTTCTCTACCTTTTAGCAATTTCGAGGACGAAATTATTTTAAGTGGGGAAGATTGTAATGACCCGCATTGGCAGAGGTATTATGATTAATTTATTTAATTATATAAATGGTGGTTTAGTAAATTTGATGGTCGTGGAATTAAATAATGGTAAATATTTAATTAAAATAATAAATTAAAAATATATGTAATTCTGAAATAATCAGAATTGGCTGAAATAACGATATGGTGTGAACCGGATCATCTGTGATATTTAATTCAGCTTGGAATTGAATTTGAATAACGAATATATTTAATCGTCGACAGTTGAACGTATAGTTTATAAAATAATTATAAACGAGCTCGAAATGGCGATGCAGTTCGTAAATTGGCGATTCGAACTTCAACTGAATGTACAGGGTTCGTTTTAAATCGGATTTCTGTGAAACAAGAAACCTGTGGAGCTGGTGGAGTATATCTTTCTAGTGGAAGAGAAAAATCGGGATTTCATTGTGTAGATTTTTTGATATGTCCAAATCAAATTTCAGAATAGTTGCTATAGAATCGTTTATCGGCCATAACGGTTATTTCAAAATAACTAGATATGGGGTGTGAATTCAGACAAGGTTCTTTTGGGACATAGCGATAATTTAATTTTTAGAATTTTTCTATAATTTTTAATTAATTAAATAAGCAACTTTTTATTGGGAGTATTTCGCACCCTGAAATCAACATTTTTGAAGTTTCAAAATATGATTCCATCTACCGGTATTATTATATTTTTGGAATCACGGCACCATGCTCGTCTCTACGATATTTTTATTTCTGTCGATAATAATCCATAAACGAACGAAGTGGTACGTAACCGATATGCTGAACTTAAAAGATATATACAAAAGTATATAATGCAGCGTGCATATAAAAGAACCCCATATAGGCAAATATAATTTGTACATGGACACCTTCCTGGTTACGTGTTTCACAAATGAACTTGTAATATATGTAGTTCCCTGTGCTTTACGTGTTTCACAAATGAACTAGTAATATATGTGGTTCCTTATACTTTACGTGTTCACGAATGAACTAGTAATATATGTGGTTCCTTGTACACTACGTATGCTTAATGTTTCAGTCTTCCCATCATTATAAAATACTGGAATGCACAGTTTCCTTTTCTCTTTTCATTCTTCTTCGCGTCAAAACACATCCTACCGAACTGATACGTATCAAATGCAAGGAAAGAAGAGGAGGGATGGATGGCTTGAAAGGGAACGGCCGTGGACTCATTACTGGAGTTCGAAAACAGTAGAGAGAGAGGAGTGGAGTTCAACGTGGGGACCGAGGGCGTGTATGGGGACGGAGGACATTGGGAACATAAGAAGAGGAGCAAGCAGGGATGGTGGTGTCCAGGAGGTGAGTCAGACGTGGTGGTCTGGAGTGGTACTTCGGAAAGGCTAAAACAGGCTTTGGACGTTTTGATAGAAGGGTGGATGTGTAGATGGGACGGCAGCATATTATACATGGCAAATGGTGAGGATACACAGAGAGGAGCAGTTTTGTTAACTGGAAGGGAGAGGGGTTCGAGCTGGGATTGGATGGGGTGAGGACGTGTAGTTGTGAAGAGGAATTGGATGGAAATTTCTATTGAGTTTCGGTATAGAAATGAATGAGTAGTGGAGAACGATCAAAGTGGCAATGGGTTTTGGAAATACTGGAACACGAAAAATGGGATTGCAGGAAGAAGAAGTTGATGGTGAGGCCTGGGTATTCACGCATCATTTGGGCTGAAGTTTTGAAGTAAGGCCCATTTATAATTTAACTTAAGTTATTTTAGTTTAAAGTAGTACATTAACTTGTTAGATCAATAAGTTCTTCATACAATGTCAGAATTTGACAAAACAAGATCCGTTGGGATCGTATGGACGGGAGCAACACAATGGGACTGACCGCGAGTCAATCCGAGCTCGTTACAATTTATGGCGAAATAAGTTGTTCGACTGAATCAATGAACGCAAACCGATATTTATCGGTTAACGCGCAAATGTGAGTAAATCTCACTAACTTTGAACAGTTTATAATTTCATGTTATATTTTTAGAACTGTTAGATATTGGCTGATACTGTATGTTGACTGTTTGATTGAACTGCTAGTCAGTTAGTTAAATTTTCTATATTGATTCTGTTTAACAGAATATATCATATAGAACTGAAAAGTGATGTTATCTATATTGTTTAACATCTGTGATGCAGGGAAACAGGTTGGAGGAATCCAAATGGATTCCTCAACATTTATTTTACTGTTTTCATATATTGTGATATATGATGTGTTATATAATCTGTTATGGATTATGGGTGTTAGAATGATGTTGATCATTTTTATTCGATATTTTAAATATCATAAAAGACCCTGGGATGTAAAAAGAAGTATTTCAATGTATATTGAAATAAAGGAATTTTATAAAATCACAGGATTTTATAAAAGGAATTATTTATAAAACGAACACGGTTTTATAAAAGGGATATTTATTTAGAAAATAAATAGAAATAGAAAAGGAATATTTATTTAGAAAGTAAATAGAAGTTATAAATAAGATATATTTGTAACGGTAAGTAGAAGTTATAAATAGGGAATATTTGTAACGGTAAGTAAACGTTATAAAAAGGAAATATTTGTAACGGAAAACGTAGTAAAGTAAAAGGAGCTAATCGATGTTAGTTAATCGATTAGTGTTAAAGTAAAAGGAGTTAATCGATGTTAGTTAATCGATTAGAGAATAAAGTTAAAAAGAAGATAATCGATGTTAGTTAATCGATTAGAGAATAAAGTAAAAGGAGATAATCGATGTTAGTTAATCGATTAGAGAATAAAGTTAAAAAGAAGATAATCGATGTTAGTTAATCGATTAGAGAATAAAGTTAAAAGGAGATAATCGATGTTAGTTAATCGATTTGAGAATAAAGTTAAAAGGAGATAATCGATGTTGGTTAATCGATTTGAGAATAAAGTAAAAGGAGATAATCGATGTTAGTAAATCGATTAGAGAATAAAGTAAAAGGAGTATCAATGTTAGTTTCATCGAAGGGAGTTATCAATTATTAGTTAATCGAAGTGAGTTATAGAATATTAGTGTTAAAGAAAAGGAGTTAATCGATGTTAGTTTAATCGATTAGTGTTAAAGCAAAAGAGTTAATCGAATATAGTTATTCGAATAGAAGCAAATGAGTTAAATCGAATACAGTTATTCGAATAGAAAGTAAAAGGAATTATCGAATATAGTTTATTCGAAAAGAGTAAGTGAAATGAGTAAATCAATTGCGTTAGTCAAATATAGTTAATCAATAGCGTTAGTCAAATATAGTTAATCAATAGCGTTAGTCAAATAGAGTTAATTGATAAGGGTTAATCGAATAGATATTTATTCGAACGAGGGTTAAGTAAGGAAGTTAGTTAAAGGAATAAAGTGAACTTTGCCTATTTCAAAGTTAGAAATGTTGTTCAGTTAAGGTCTGAGAGGTAGTTCTACCCCAACTTGATTGGCTTCGTTTTAACTAAGGAATAGTTAAGGCTCGGCAGTAAAGGAAATGGTTTGAATTGGCATCGCGATGGTTTGTTTAAACATCTGTCTAAGTCCAATGAAGAAGCTTTGGAAATGTTTTCCAAAGAAGAAACCAAAAATGTTTTCTAATAGAGAAAACAAGAAATGGAAATGTTTTCCATTGTTAATAACGTATATTTTCCAAATTTAGAAAATAAGAAACATTGAATATAGGGAAACATGAGATAAGTAAATTAATGAACTAAGGAGATGAATGTTAAAAGATGTTTGATAGATATAATTTCCATTTGGGAATAATATCGTTGTTTGCACACTTGTTTTTATTCGATAGTTAAATCACAGACTATCGAAGTTTTGACCATTTTAACATTGTTAATATGGAGAGACCGGTTGGATTATTATCCAAAGAACCACTCTTTATTGGCATAAGCGTTGCGAATCATATATGCCAAAGGAAATTGAAGACGGAGTTATGCAAGGGCTATCCTGTTTACAGAATAGTGCCTTCGGTTCATCCTGTTCCTGGATGACTTGTATGGACGGATGTCTGACAGAGTATTTCCTGACGATCACGTATATTGATTTCTCCAACTGTACCAAGAGTGGAAGCGGAGAAGGAAACTTCTTTTAGCTAACACATAATGTATGGTTGAGGACGTCAATCGGTGATTTGATGGATTTGACGATGTGACATTCGAAGTAAATCTGATGTGATGATGAAGCGTAACCTCAAGCCTCATCAAATCGGTGAATGACAGAAATCGGGCAGGCAGCATGGCTAAGTCGGTCGCACCGAAGTAGGGTGTATAATCACCTGATCTAGAGTTTCATTTACTTCTAAAAATCTATTGTTGATGCTGTCCCATTCGGGAAACGGTTGCTGATCCCAACTGTTGGTGATATACATTCGATACACTCAAGCGAAATGAGTGGTCGGTCATGTGTGGCCGGGTTGCAAGATGTTCTTGTTGAACCCAGTGTATTCCTCTCTAGAGGTACACAAGCGGAAGGTGATTCCATACCTTGTCATAGTTGGAAATCCATTACCCAATACGTGCTTGCGGTTTTGATTGTATACTATATATGTAGAACGTGAGATGAAAGCGTTTCTGCTAGATGATTATATATATACTGTGGTTGATAGACATTATTATAATATCAAAATGTTTTTTTGATATAAAGATATTTTGGATTCTCATAAGGGAAAAACCCGTTCCGTTATGCGGCGTGGTCTTATGAGATATCGATTTCTTATTCAACCTGTTTAAAACTGTTTTACTCATACCGGTCCCATGACTGACCCGGAGTTTACTTTGTTGTTTTCCCTAAACTCTTGGGTGCCTAAATTTGTATGGGCAGTCAAGTAGTCGGGATTTTACAGATACACTTGAAGAGCTTGGAGCAGGAGGCTTCAGGATCATATAGCTATAGTTATTTCCGTTGTGTTGTAAGTGCTGTACTTTGATAATGATATGTATATTCAAGTACCAATTTTGTATTTCAAAGTTATGTTATGAAATATATTTATTCGTTCCGCTGTGAGATTCATGTTACTCTGATATTGTGTTCTTCTTCTTCTTCTATTCTAAGTTTCTATCTTATCTTTTCTCACCCTCTAATTTCTTTCACTAATTACCAGGATTATTCGACGTTTTGGTTATCGACATCGTGCTTATGTCGATAACCAAAGTCGCTCAAAATCCGGGTCGTTACAACCGTCTTCATCCTCGACACCACGTCGAATCAGTTATTCAAAATGGGATAAACCCGGTCTTTCTGAATAACTCGCGTATATAATAAACAAGTGTTACACAAACACAACATATGCCTCATTCCAATTCAGAATATTCTTTTATTCAAATATTCTTACATTTTGCGATAGGTTCCCATTAATTTTATCAAAGATAAATTCTTTGAATTTATTCTTTAATCTTCTTTTGAATATTAATTCAAACTAGTCGGGATTAGCGAACCACACCACAGTAATCATTTATTTTATTTCCCAATCCCAACCTATTCATCCCATGAAGTAAAACTGGTCATACTTCGTATCTAACACCATGGTGTTATCGGTAAATTTAATTACCATTTCACGTTCAAATCTAATTAAAGATTTAACTATCGCCTGGAGAAAAACTGGTGATACTCCATTCTCGATCACTTCAACCTAATTAAAGATTCATTAAAACTCCACTTAGTTTTAATCTTCCCAAAAATCAATATCCTGTCTTTAATTGGGTTAAAGAACCAATGTCATCTAAAACACGGTTCACGTTAAACCCAAAATCACATTCCATTAATTATCAGGTTAAAGAACAAGTGTTATTTAAAAACACTGTTCACGATAAACCCAAAAATCAATTCCAATTCAATTCCAATTAAATATCATTTAATTGGTATACTTCCTTAAATCCAAATAAAAAGATTTAATCTTTTTCTCAACTGGGTTTAAGAACAGTGTTAATGAAGACACCATTCACGACAAACCCAAATCACGTTTGATATTAAATACAAGCCTCTGAATAGAAAATATATCGACTTATATTCAATATCAAATTCTACGACCAAAAAATATCGTATTGGAAATAACGATATTAATATATCTTTCAAATTTCCACAACAATATCTGTAAAATCACGAAATCCAACATCGAAGTATTCCAAAGACAATTTCGATTGAAATCCATTCCAATTCAATTATTGGAAATTCTGGTTACTTTCAAAACCATTTCAAATCCACTTTATTTATTTCAAAAATAAATGGGATTATACTTCTAGTTCAAAACTAGTTCATTTCGATAAAAATCTATTTTTATCTTTTCAAATTTAGAATTTTTCATCCCGATTCTTCACAAATCATTTCTTATGATTTTACATAAATTATTACTATTTTTAATAATTTTATCAAGGCCCGTACAGTCGAATTCCATCAACGGCCATCGAACTGCACTTACAGCGACCTTTTCCAAATTTGACTTGGACATAATTCGAAATCCAACTGTTAGATTTCAAATCTCTAATGTTCTTAGAAAGATCTTTTCGATACGAACCCAACGGTTCCGGTTTTAGGAGAATCCGACGGTCGGATCTCCCGTAATATCCATTCGAAGTCAATGGTCGAAATTCGCGAACTGCCGCAGCGCGGCGCGTTCTATTCAGGCCATTTAATATATATATATAATATTTATATTATATATATTTTGTCGATTTCCTTTTAAAACGTATTTTATAAATCGTTTTAAATTCGTTTTTGAAACAATTTCAACTTCATATTCAATTTCTAATCAAAATTGAATATTCCACATCATCGATATACAAATGATAATATTTTCAAACGTTATATTTTGAAATTATTTCCTTTTCTATATTCATTCTAAAAACGAATATAATCGATATAAATATCGTTCGCGTCAAAATGGCACATATCTAACCAACACGGCTTTATATATTTCAATAACTTCGTTATTCTATTCAACAAATGAATATTTTCTTCAACACATGAATATATATTTTTATTTCAACACATGAATATATATTTTTATTCGACACATGAATATTTTATTCTATTCAACACATGAATATTTTACTCTATTCAAAGAATGAATATTTTATTCTATTCAACACATGAATTTTCTTTCTATTCAACACATGAATTTTCTTTTAATATTCCTTATTTTCCAAATTGGAATGAGGCCCAATCAATTACCATATAACGTTAATTATATGGATTCCCTAAAATACATGTATGATAAATCATCAGCCATTATCCAGAGTGCACCACACACCTGCATAAGCATTAAATATAAATAATTAACGCTTACACAGTCTGTCAACCCATCGATTGACATACAACTAAACAATCGGGATTAGTGTACGTCAAATATCATCCCAATACCCGTGTGGGGTTTCAGTCAAACAAACACATATTTTATTTGTGCAGTTGGGCGATGTGTAAAATTTATCGTCCCAATCAATATCAGTCAAATCGGTGTACATAAACAAATCGTTCGATTTGCAAATGAACAGATGAATATATATTTTAATTCAATCCAAGAATATATATTTTATTTCAACACATGAATATATATTTTATTTCAACACATGAATATATATTTTATTTCACAACCAATAGTCAATTTTCACAACACAAACAATCACACAAGTCGTCCATGGTCTGTGGACAACGGGTGTCGGGTGCTGCTAAGCACCGTCTACATCCTAGTATATATTTCAACTAGAAATTAAAAATAAAAGTGAGGGGTTCTCACCTTGGGTTCCACTCCACCATTCTATATTTCTGAGCGGTTCAGGATTGAATTCGCTTTCCACCCGTTCCATCGCAACCTTTTTCACGCTGTTCATAGTAAAAATCATATTTTTAACAATGCTATTATATACATAAAAATCATATATTTATGATGCTACATGTATAGAAAAGATTATATTTTTATTTCGAAACCATATAGGTAAAAATTGGGTTTTTATACCGCTACCTTATATGTAAAGATCAAGTTTTTATTCCACTGTTTCATATGTAAAAATCGAATTTTTATTCCACTGTTTTCTGTATAAAAATTAATATTTTCTAAAACAAATCTTGTTTATATTTTTAAAACAAATTTTTTTTATATTTTAAACACAATGCAAATTCCAGGTTTAAAAAGCAATGCTATATTTTTTATTTTTCAAAACAGCGTATATGTTATTTTTCAAAACAAAGTATATGTTTTTCAAAACAAAGTATATATTTTTTTAAACAAAGCACATATTTTGTTTTCAAAACAAAGTATATATTTTTCAAAACAAAGTATATATTTTGTTTTCAAACACAATGTATATATTTTCTGAAAAAGAAATAAAATAAAATAAAATGCTATTTAAATTTTCAATCCGAAAACAAAAGGAGTAAAAAAAATTGCTTACTATAATTCATCTGGTTTTCATGCTCCAGGCTACGGCCCTTTTTCACGAAAACCCTCCAACGCTAGGGATTGAATTCGCCACCCTTACGGTCGATTGTCGTTCGATCGGATGTCGCCACGGCGACCACCTCCGGCGGCTCTCCCGCTGGCCTTCTCCCCGTTGGACTCGACCCCTCCGTCAGTGCCAGAAACGCCCTGAAACGAGCCACCTTTCTGCGTTGATTTCCGCCCCCTCGTCGCACAAAAGCCCATCACTACCGTTCATCACCTCGAGCTCTACATAGTTGCATGAGGAATATTTCGATTTTATTTAGCTGATTGAAGGATTTTGGAAGGAGAACGGAATGGCTTCGCTGCCTTTAATCGCTTCTAAGCGGCGCAGTGTTTTGGGAAAGTGATATTAGGGTTTTAATGTTATAATTATTTATATATATTTATATTTTAAATTATTTAATTTCCAACACTAGTTGCTTATTATTACAAACTCTAAATCAAACTCAACGACTGTCGTCCCTAGCTAAAAGCCCTCATTCTGAACACAATGGGACATGTTTCGTAACTCAATTCGCTTTTTACGATAAGTTTCCATTCAATTTAAAATATAAATCAATGTATATTGAATTTGAACGCACATTTCAATTTACCGGGGCCACATACTAACTCTAAAAATTCCCGAAAAATTATTTCTAGCTTCGTATTGAAGATATGGTCCTAACATAACTAATTTCATCGAATTCTGAGACCGTTTGAAAAATGGCCATTTTCCAATCGATTAAAATCAGTTGAAACTGGTCAAACGCGTTTTCCTTTGTCACGCTCACATATTGATTCAGAAAATTACGAATATTGGAAACTAGCAATAAATTGACATCACGGATCCAACAAAAGTGGTTTCGTTGAAAACCGAGGTCGTTTGCAAAATTTCCATTTTAAAGGGCCAGAATTCCATAGCGACTATTCTGAATTTTCAATTGGACATAAATTTTTATTCCCGCCATGAAATTTCAATTTTTCGGATTCGTTGGAAAGAAATTTTCAAATAGATTCTAATATTTTTGGTTTCGCCAAAATCCAGTTTATTTTGAATCCTTTACATTCATTTGAACTTTGAAATCGAATTTTCGAACTATCGCGCCATTTTCAATTCCTTTTATAATTTAAATTAATATTTATATTCTAACGACGACGTATATAAATATATACGTTCTAACTCTATTCAAAATAAATTTCTCGTCGTTATTATTTAAAATAAATCATTTTAAGTATTCAAAATTCGTTGAAATTGCCAAAATAAAAATTTTAAATTAGCTCAGATTTCCGGGTTATTACAGGTTCAATGCTGACTCAGCGCTGCGTGTACGATAAGGTCTTGAGCACCTATATAAACACCCCTAAGGCTACAGTTTTCTCTACGCATCTTCATTATGCCTATACTCTTCCCTAATTCATATCAAAATAAATCAAAGACGGGATTATGCTGCTCAAGTTCTTCGTTAGAATTCAAGTAGAGAATCAAAGGCAAATTCAACGACTTCAATAGCTATTTTCTAAGAATCAAATCTAAATTAGAGGATCGATAATCTACGTCAAGGGATAGCTGTTCAGTTTCAGAAATCAGATCCCTGAATTCAAGATCCGTTTTTAAATTAGTGAGTGAGATTACAATACACTTCATGCATAATAGTATTATTATCGTTCGTCATTCCTCGGTTAAAATTCATGTTGCAATTTAAAATAATCTTTGTATGCTTAATCTATTCCTCTTCCATATTCTTCCTTTTTACTTTTGAAACTTTGGCTACCTTCGAGCCAAGGTCAACAATGCACAAATTATAGTTATTTGGGAAGAGCTTGAGATTTAATTGATGAATTAGGCAATTTGGGTAAAAAGATTATTACACGAATGGTTGTGTAAGCAAAGTAGAAATGGATTAAATAGTACTTGACATATGAATAAGCTTAACCAACATATGAGGAATGATAGCAACCTGTTAGGAACACATGTATGGGAAACTGGAATAATAGGTGTAGCCTATTAACGAGATTATAAACATGAACATAAATTGGGTTTTTTGGGTAAAGCTTGAATTTGGGACTTGAAAATTGGATATGCCGTTAAGATCCTAGAAACATAATTAAAAATGGAATATGTTGGACAAACCATGTTTTTATGTAATTATGGAACTCGACACGTAACATGAAATTGACAATAGTGGCATAACTTGAACATGAACATGCTTATGAATTGGTAATTGACATTTGATATGTAGAAGGAACATGAACATGCTTGTAAATTTATAATTGGCCTATGACACCTAGGATAGACATGAATTGTTAATTGGCTAAACATGAAACATGGCTAACTCAAGGTTAGAATGAGTTTGCGGTGTAATCCTGCCCGGAACCGCCCGGCACATCCAGTGACCGCAAATAATAGGTTCTAATGTGAGAAGTTAGTCATAACGTGCTTGAAACCCGAGGTTAGATTGAGTTGTGGTGTAATCCTGCCCGGAACCAACCGGCACATCCAGGGACCGTAATAATAGTTCTAATGTGAGAGGTTGGGCATTAATAATTAATTAATGCTAATGACACATGCTGGTATGGTAAGGTTAAGTCAACATGACACACTAGACAACACTTAACCAATTTGACATGATATATGGGTGGGTTAAGTCAACGTGAACCGCTAGATAACACTTAATCAATTTGACATGATATATGGGCGGGTTAAGTCAATATGAACCGATAGAGAACACTTAACCAATTTAGCATGGTATGTGGGTTGAATTAAATACGTGATTGGGGGTTAAGTCAACTTGGACACATGGGCAAACTTAACCAATATAACAGTATCAAAGCAAGGAAAGTGGGGAATGATAAGATTAAATAATAGATAAACTTATCCTAGGGATAAGAAATGAATACGACTTAAGATGTAATACAAGACTCGAAGGGTGGGACGACTTATACCATGAAATAAGTTAATCTAAGTTGAGAATGTGGGAAAACACCCGTACGCTATCATTTGATAAAGAGAACTTAAGTCATGCTTGAATTCATTGGTAAACCTTAATTAAAAGGAACTAAGTAACAAACCTTAGTTAAAGAGAACTAAGTAATAGAAACTAAGTATCAAACCTTAGTTAAGAGAACCAAGTAACAAACCTTAGTTAAGAGGACTAAGTTGTAAACCTTAGTTAAGAAAACGAACGACTAAGAGAACTAAGTAGTAAACCTTAGTTAAGAGGGCTAAATAGTAAACCTTAGTTAAGAAAGCTAACGATTCAGGAAACTAAGTAGTGAACCTTAGTTAAGAAAGCTAACGATTCAGGAAACTAAGTAGTAAACCTTAGTTAAGAGAATTAAGTAGTAAAACTTAGTCAAGAAAGCCAAGTAGAACACGAGGAGGAGCGAACGTCCATCTGATCATGAAGAAGGCTCCAACGAACTGGGTTACGAAGCACGCGGCTTTGAGGGGACGTGAGGGTACTCTTGGTACCCCTCTGTGAGGTTGCAGATGATCCTCCTGGGCTCACAGAGGTTAAGGTCTGCGTTAGAAGAGCCAAGGGTATGCCTTGGTTGCAATATAAGCAACCTAAAGCCTAGGATGGGTCAGCGTGAGGCGGCGATATCTTGTTTAGCCCTGTGATAGCACGTCTTCGTCTACCTACCATCTTGAGTCAATCGTGATACGCAAGCAGAAAGGCGGAGAACTCCAAAAGACCATATACTTTGCTATCTAGTTATGGGTGAGGGTGGCCAATAGGTATGTAGGGGCGTAGAGGGCATGCGTACAATTCTCATTCTTGATTTTCTTGGGTGTCTTTCATTAGTTGAGGGAGGGGTCAAGTGGGACCATAGCCACATACAGATAAAACAGACCTCAGCATCTGCATCGGCAGCTAACTTAAAACTCCCAGCCGAGTTCCGTGTTTCTTGATTAGCCCTGCCACGAGACTCGGGCCGCACATATGGAGGACATGTGCAACTAGATATCTAGCATGTTTAACGACACGATTGGGACGTAAAGTCTAGGAACATATATCGCTCTGGGTAGTGTGTCCTAAACTAGGGGGCATTGTTCGATAGGTAGCATAAACCCTAGTGGCCCTAGGTAGCATAATCCCTGGTCGAATCTAGAAAGCGTTTAATAGGTAGCATAAACCCCAGTGGCCTTGGGTAGCGTAAACCCTGGTTGAATCTAGGAAGCGCTGGATAGAAAACCCTAGATTAGATCTTTGTAATAAACGGAATCTAGCAAGATCAAGAGTGGTAGTCCAAACGATTTCGAGAATGGTGGCAATACACTAAATTAGTAGTAATTTACATGATGAAGCCTGTACGACATACAGCAAGGGGCTGTACATATACATGGAAAGGATTATACGAGTTGGGGGTATCTACATATATGTTGTGTTAGGTTAATCTACTAGTGGGACATGAGTATAGCCTAAAGAGCTAATATCGTGAATAACCTAATAAGCAAGAAAATATAACTGAACGGTATATGTAGGATTATACAGAAGTTTATTCTAAGTCCACTCACACGGAACTTATGTTCTGACCCCCTCCTTATTACGTACTTCCAGGTTAGGTTCATGACAGAGATGGTATAAGCTTTGGATACTGGTTAGGCAGTATGTTTTACAAGGTAAAGCTATATTTAAAGTATATTATACTTTGAATTCCTTCCGTTGTAAGATGCTTATGAATTCTGACATTTTTTCTTTATCTCTGTCTTTTTCTGCAGGATACCAGAGCGCCCAACTCGGGTTTCGATAGATAGGGTTTTTGATAAATATTCGGTCTGTCGGAATTCGGGTTGTTACAATACCCAACTGGAAATATCATATAGCTTTAATTATAAATTATACAACTCGAAATCATCAATTTTGAATTAAAATGGTATCCAAATTATATTAAAACCCGATTATATTAATTAGTAAACATTATATTTTAATAACGATTTCTATAGCGACTATTTTAAAATTTGATTTGGACATAACTGACAATCTATAACACGAAATCTGGATTTATCTCTTCCATATGAAAATTATAACCAACAAGAATCTAACGTTTCTTGTTTCACAGAATTCCGACTTAAAACGGATTATGTATATTCAATTGAATTTCAAAACTCAATATTACGAACTACCGAGCCATTTCGAGCTCGTTTTATATTAAATATAAATTAACGTTAAAATTTCATTTTAAATAAACGAAATCAATATTAAAATCCATTAATATCACAAATATAATATTTAAAATAATAAAATATATTAAATATCTGACCACCAAAAATACGGGACATTACAAACCTCCTGACGCAGTTGAAGGAGTGAACAACAATCAAAAGGAAAAAGATAAAAATGGCCAATATAGACAAAACACAACCATACACTGACATTACTCCACCTCTAGGTCATAAAGACCCAAAAGATTCTCATCTTTACATAGCAGGTAAGGCGAAGAAGAGCCAACCCAGTTCATCAAGAGGCAAACTAACGGCTTATGAACCACCGAACATCACAAAAAGATCAATGGCAAATGTCAATAACAAACAAGTAGAGTGTACCAATGCAGCAAAACCTACGTGTTTGGAATATTAGAGGGGCACACCAAGATCTAAAACTTGATCAATGCAAGCTTATTATATGAAAACACAACCTTAGTATGCTCGCGATTCTTGAAACTAAACTGGATTTGGTCCTTTCAACCTGAGTTGTGAGGTATGTTAACTCAAACTAGAATTTCTTACACAACTTAGATAACGCTAGTTACAGTAGAATTTTAGTTCTGTATGACCCTTGTATTCACAAACTTTCTACAATAACTACTTCGAACCATCATATTCACTGTCACAGTCTTCGCATCACATCCAAGACATCATACTTTATAACCTTTATATACGCGCTCAACTCTGCTAATGCTAGAAATACTCTTTCCAACACATTGTCTGCTTTCAGGCAGCACACTCATCCGTGGATTGTATGTGGCGACTTTAACTCGCCTCTTAAACTTACTGATAGGATCGGAGGCTCTCCGGTTTCTCTGTATGAAATTATACCCATTAACATTGCTATAACTGACTCTGACTTGCTTGAGCTTAACTCCTACGGTGTCCAATTCACGTGGAATAATAGTAGTAGGAACGGTATAAGATCCTTCACCAAAATTGATCACGCTTTTGTAATGTGAAACCTCTTTCAGCTTGGCCAACCTTAATAAATGAACTTCCACCTCCTTTACTTTCTGATCACTCGCCTCAAATTCTACATTTAGGGGACATCAGATAAATAGAAAGGCCTGTTTTAAGTTTTTTAACACCTAGTTTAAGGATCCTCAGTATAATGATATTTTGTTAAAAGCTTGGAGCCTTCCTACATTTGGCAATCCTATGTACGTGCTTTATCGAAAATTGAAAAATGTCAAAAATGAACTAAAAACTTGGGTGAGCAACAGGTTTAGAAATGGCAGTATTCAATCCATGTATTAGCTACACAAACTTGAAAGCATCCAAATTCAGATGAATAATAACCCTCTTAACCCGGACCTTGTGGCTGTTCAGTCTGAGCTCTCGGCTAGTTATAAACAAGCTATGTAAATTGAATCGCTTATGTGTAAACAGAAGGCTAGGATTGGATAGATGGACGATGGGGATAGGAACACTTCCTATTTCCATGTAGTCCCTAAGGCCAAACATAATAAAGAAAACATTCTTGATGTTACTGATCTTTCTGGTAAAGTTTATAAAACTCAAGATGAAATTCAAAGTGCCTTTACTAATTATTTTGCTGGACTGTTTGGCAATAATGAGAATTTCAACCTACAATTGAAAACATAAACCCGATGTTGATTCCTAAACTTAATATGGAACAATAGTCTTTATTACGGAGCACGATAACTGATGACGAAATAAAAACTTCCATATTCTCGCTTAACACTAACTCCTGCAGCAGCCCAGATGGTTTTAATGCATTCTTCTACCAAAATAGTTGGAATTTTGTCAAACTGGACGTTTGTAAAGCAACAAAACACTTCTTTAAAAAAAGTCAAATGCTTGGTTCATTTAATAACACTATCATTGCGCTGGTCCCGAAAATTCCCAATGCTTGCGATGTTAACTCCTATAGACCTATCTCATGTTGTAACACTATATATAAGTGCATTACTGTGGTATTTGCCACTAGAATGAAACATGTGCTTCCCAGTCTTATCTCAAAAAATCAAGCCGCCTTTCTTCCCGGTCATAATATTTTAGACACTATTCTTTCAGCACACGAGTTGCTTAAGGGATATAAATCTAAATAGACTTCGCCTCTTATAATGCTAAAACTTGACATTAGAAAAGCCTTTGACACGCTCCAATGGACGTCTGTTGTTAGAATTATGAGCTACATGAACTTTCCATCGTGTTTTACTGCCTGGGTTTATCTTGCATCAGTTCTCCGCATTTCTCAGTTAATGTTAATGGCACGCTTGTTGGCCTTTTTGCGAGCAAACAAGGCATTAGGCAAGGAGATCCGATTTCTGCCTACCTATTTTTAATTGTGATGGAATTACTTGTATGTTAAATGAACTTGTTACTACAAGGAAATTTGAACTGCACCCGAAATGCAAGGACCCTATTATGAGATCTCTTATGTTTACAGACGATTTGATAATTTTCTGTAAACTGGATGGTAACACGCTTGCTAACATAATGACTGTGCTGAATAATTTCTACCAAATGATTGGTTTGAGGATAAACAATGAGAAATCTGAATTCCTGGCTGGTGGGTTAAGCAATGCGCAAATAGCCCTTATTCATTCACAAACGGGGCTGAAGAATGATAATGCTACCATCTCTATGCGACGGCATGCCCCGTACAACTAGATATTTCCCTGAAATGTGTTGTACCAATGTCCAACTAGCACGGGACGATCGTCAGAAGGGTTGGCTTTAAAACGACGGATTACCAAGAACCTGTAGTATATCTCATAGAGCACAGAATAAAATATAATAACATAACTTGACATAAAACAGGCGAGACAATGCATAAGCTGAAAACTAAACCATATCCATCAGAGCAGCGGAATCCAAAATATAGCTTATGATCCAAACCATTATTACAACTTCAAAATATTGTCTCTAAAAGAAAATGAAAGAGGTACACTACTAATGCCCAAAGCAGTGCCAACAATAACACAGGGAGAATATATATATAGTACGTGGAAGCCTCCTGCTTGTCTTCGGGTAGCTACTCGTGCATAACCACTTAACCTGTCTCTAGTTTGCTCGTTTAGGTGCACCCAGAGTAATAAGAAGAGACATAAAACTCTGGGTCAGATGAAAGTCTGGTGTGAGCGATAGCAATCTATGCAACTGAATAAAGTAATAATAGGTATAAGTAACTATACTTGATCTAGACCTGCAACCAAAGAGTTAGCACAACAAGATGTACACAACTCTAAGGTAACACTAACATATAGTGTAAAAATGTGAGTGTGCGTGTCATGGTGATAGCAAACATCAAACATAGAAATCATCCTCACATCTCCCACTTAGTGCATAAATCATACGACATCCATCGCTTTGATCACCAGAACCATTGGGGCTATGACAGAGTCCCACTCCGTACAACTATTGCTACGACCACATTGCCCATTGGGGACATAACGGAGTCCCAAACCGTACAACTGCTACGCTAACCCCACTGGACTGGTCCATGGTTAATAACCCTAATGAGTCAACCAGTCCACACATCCCTGGATCTGGTTCGTCTACATACCCCCTCTCTCAGTGGTGAACCAAAATTATAGATATCGATAACCCCTTTACACACGTCCCGCAGCAAAACCCAACTCTAGAAGTTAACACTTCGGTTCCCATCTAGATCTTGAGTAATAACTTCTCATTTGGACTTCCTTTGCATCTCGGGTTTTGGTCCTCTTTGGTTCGGTTCGGTTCGGTCTCCATTCGATTCGTGAGTTTATGAAGCAGGCGGTTTGGTTTAGAGTCATCATTGGGGTCGGATGGTGATTACCCCCACCGAGTCCGGTTGGGCTTCTCCATCCAGGTTGGTTCATGCACTTCTTCTCTTGCCCGGTTCGTGAATGCCTACTCCTCTAGATCGGATTGTGGGTCGAGTCCTTTCACCAGGTCGGTTCGGTGCTCGTGGTGCTCCATTGGGCAGTGGCGCCTCATCAGCTCTTGGGTCGTGGCGCCTCATCGGTTCGTGGGTCAGTTCGTGGGTGTAGGTAGTTCATGGTGCTCGAGTGCGAGTGATTTGGTTCGAGGTGGCGAGCTCAGGTCGGTTCGGGGTGGCGAGCGAGATTCAATCTGGTCCAAACTCCTGCTTCTCTTCCAACAAGCTATTTACGCCACACGACGATGTATTTAATCATTCTAACTTTCCTATGCAATCTCAAAGCATACCAAACAGTAGTAATAACATGTATAATTAATCAAAAACATTAAAACATCAATCACATGTTAATTTAGATCAAGCATGCCCAAACCATGATTTCCCCTTAACCATATTTAACAATAGGGTTAGCAAACTTAATCCAAATTAACCCAAATTTATACCAACGACATAAAATAATATTTTAGAAATTTTCACATATTTTTCCATATTTTTCTGAGTCATTAATTCGCTAAGTATCACTAATCACCCCTAATTAGCCATAATTAGTGAATAAACATACTAATCACTCACCTTAGCCACAAATAAATTATAAATCTGCAACTTCCACTAATTGGGCTCAGATTCCTATGTAGTGCAACAGCTCTACCTCAATCTTGATGTTAATCCACCTTAATTCGATATAGGTTTGCTTAATTAGTGATTAGAAAGTAATTAGAGAGAGATTTAGAAGATGGAGGCCATTACTAAGGTTCAAGGAATGTTTGTGGCGGCTAGAAAAATGAAAGGAGATGATTCTCCAACTCCTTTCAGCCCTCCCATAACCCTAATCCCAAAATGGGTTATGGGCCTAGCTGCTCGTCTCCCTATTAAGGCCAATTAGGTTGTTTTTCCATCTTTAAATCTTATTTCAGCCATATATCCCAAACCGTAAGTCCGTTTGATTAATGTGACCACTCTACGGAATGAGAAACCATCATCCAAATCCAATGGAAGTGGTTTTAGGTCAAAAATCCTTACCAGTAAAAAGTTATAGGTGAAACAAGATTTGCCAGGGGTAAAGCTGTCATTTAAAATTCGGAAAAAATCGTGAATGTGGGAAATGACCCCGATAGTTGTTTCCCAAAGTTACACGACCATATGACTTCGTATGTAAATAAAATAAATTTTCTATGATCCTTCGATACACAGAATGTGGGTCGTTACACTCTCCCCCCTTAAGAAATTTCACCCCCGAAATTCCTTAACCAAGAAAGCAAACAATGGTGCCCCTCATGCCTATCAGCCATTTACAAACAATCAAACATACATAATAACACAACGGGCCTATCCTAACATGTGATTTACTAACAAGAGAATAACTATATCGTGATTAAAATTTACCAGGTAAAGAGCTCTGGATACGACTTCCTTATGCTCTCCTCAGTTTCCTAAGTACATTCATTCTCATTATCACCCCCATTGGACTTTATATCGTGTCTGACAATACGAATCGGTCTGCGGTTTCCAACTACATCAGATTCTACCTCGATACCATCTAACTGATCTGGTGAAATAGTCATATCAGAATCATGCACAAACTTCCTTAACTGAGAAACATGAAATAAATTGTGCATTCCCGCCATCTTGTCGGGTAATCCAACTCTATACGCTAAATTCCCAACTTGTTCGAGAACTGGAAATGGACCAACAAATCTTGGTGCTAACATACCTCTCCTACCAAATCAAATCGCACTCTTCAACGGAGAAATCTTAACAAATACCAAGTCTTCAACGGAGAATTTCAAATCTCTTCCTTTTATCAGCATAACTCTTCTGCCTATCTTGGGCAGCCTTCATTCGCTGTTGAATAACCTTGATCTTACCTAAAGTTTCTCTTATTACATCTGACTCAAGCACAAATTTCTCACCGGTTTCCAACCAACATGATGGTGAGTTGCATGGTCTCTCGTACAAAGCTTCAAATGGAGCTATACCTATACTGGACTGATAACTATTATTATATACGAACTCAACCAGATGCAAACGGTCATCCCATGAATCCCCAAAATTCAATATACAAGCTCTCAAGTGATCCTCCAATACATGATGCACCCTCTCTGTTTGACCGTCGGCTTGAGAATGGTATGTGATACTGAGATGTAATTCTGACCCTAAAGCCACTCATAAGCTCTTCCAAAACCCACTAGTAAATAAAGGATCTCGGTCACTCACAATACCTTTAGGTACTCCATGAAATCTCACTACCTACTTCATATATAGTTCAGCTAACTTAGTTGTCGTTCTATTTGACTTGACCGGTATAAACCTTGCACTTTTGGTCAATCAATCCACAATCACTCAAATACTATCATGACCTGATCTAGTCCTCGGTAAACCATCGATGAAATCCATTGAGACTTGTTCCCATTTCCATTCGGGAATCTCCAACGGTTGTAACAAACCACTAGGCTTCTTTTCCTCGACTTTAACTAACTGGCAGTTCATGCACTTGGATATAAATTTTCCAACGTCTCTCTTCATCCCTTCCCAGTAGTAGGTCTATTTCATGTCTCGATACATTTTGTTACCACCGGGATGTATACTCAGTTTCGAGTGATGACACTCTCTAAGCACTCCATCTCTCAATCCATTAATATTGGGTACAACTAGTCTCCCATTCTTTCGAAGCCATCCTTCTCGATCAAGTCCATATTTGTTCGTTTCCTCACCGTCGATACTCATCTCTACCTTGGAGATGATTTCCGATAGGTTAGGATCGTCCCTCTGGCTAGAGCCGATCCGCTCAATCAAAGTTGGTCTGATCGTCAAAATTGCTAACATCTATGGATCTAATTTACACTTAGGTCTGAAATCATATCCCGCAATATATTCCAGTTGCTTCCATTCCAGAAACATAGCCCCCAAATTGGCATGTCTCCTACTCAGTGCATCAGCTACCGCATTACCCTTCCCGGGTGTGTATGCGATATTGAAATCATATGAAGCCAAGAACTCTAACCATCTCCGATGATGAAGATTTAAATCCTTTTGAGAGAAAAGATACTTTAACAACATATGATCGATAAACAACTTGAATCTTTCTCCCAAGAGATAGTGTCTCCACATCTTTAACGCGAATATGATCCCAGCCAATTCCAAATCATGGGTAGGATATCTTTTCTCATGTAGTTTCAGTTGCCGACTAGCATAAGCTATAACCCTACCTCCTTGCATCAGTACAACACCTAGTCTGGTACCATAGGTATCCATGTATACCGTCATTTTTTCGTTCCCCTTAGGAATAACTAACACTGGTGCACACGTCAACTTCTCCTTTAGACCCTTAAATGCATTCTCACACCTTTCGTCTTAAACAAAAGCTTGGTTCTTCTTGGTCAACTGAGCTAACGGTGCCTCTATCTTGGAGAAGTCTTGGATAAACTTGCGATAATATCCAGCTAACCCTAAGAAACTTCTCACGTGCGTTGCATTCTTAGGCGTAGATCAATCTTCCACCGTAGCCACCTTCGCAGGATCCATGACAATACCATTCTCTGAAACATGGCCCAAGAACCTTACTTCCCTCCTCCAGAGGTGACACTTAGAAAATTTCGCTTTTAATTGGTGTTTCCTCAACACCTCCATCACTGTCCTCAAATGTTCCTTGTGTTCTTCCTTTGTTCTCGAGTAAACCAAGATATCGTCCACGATCAGAAGAACAAATTTACTTAATTGATCCCTGTAATGCCTATTCATAAGATCCATAAAATATGCAGGTGCATTGGTCATCCCGAATGACATGACCAACCACTCATAGAATTCAGACGGTGTCCGAAATGCCATTTTAGGTATACTCTCAGCTGCTACTCGGAGCTGATGAAATCATGTCGCGAGATCCAACCGGGAGAACACTCTTGCTTCATGTAGTTGATCAAACAAATCATCTATCCATGGAAGCGGATGCTTATTCTTCCTAGTCACCTTGTACAACAAGCGGTAGTCCACACATAAGCGCAGGGAACCATCGGCCTTAGTAGAAAACACAACTGGTGCTCCCCACTCGGAAACACTTCTTCGGATGAATCCCTTCTTCAAAAGATCGCCTACCTGCACTTCGATCTCTCGCTGCTCCCTTGGTTCCATACAATGAAGTAGCATCACTATAAGTCTGGCATCTTTCACTAAATCAATCTGAAACTCGATCTCCCGGTGTGGTGGAAGTCTAGTCACTTCCCCGAAGATGTCCGGATACTCGCCAGCAATAGGCACATCTGATAACTCATCATGCGGGATGTCGAGGGAATTTATAAAACTAGCCATCACCCCATTACAAGGTAGGCAACCCAATACCACCCTCCGCCCATCATCCTCTCTAATGGTCATCGAAGACCCCTCACAGTCTACCACCACCCCATACCTTTGGAGCCAATCGACTCCCAAAATAATGCCAAACCCAGTAAAGCCCAAAACAAAGCAGTCACAAGCAAACATACATCCATGACTCGATAAGACCAAATTATGACAAATCAAACAAAGGCTAGTTGAACTACTGATCAGATTCGTCACAACTAAAGGTCTATCGACAATCTCGGGCTCCTGTCCAAACCTATCTACCAGGTCACTAGACACGAAGGAATGGGAAGCCCTAATATCAAGCAATACTCGAACAGGAACATCATAAACAGAAAGCATACCTTAAACAACGACACCCTTTCCTATCTCCATCGCAGTTGGGCATTCGATGAAGAAGGAACACGTTAATAACATATGCTTTCACAATCAGCTTCTCCTTAGGGGGTTGTGGGCATTTATCCTTGTGATATCCAACTTGGCCCCAATTGAGGCACTTCTTATCTACTGGCTTTGCTCGACAATCTGTGGCATAATGGCCCTTCTTGCCACAGCTAAAGCACTTGACATCTTTTTTATTCTTTTTTTTCTGGTTATCCTTGGTTTGGTTCTGTTTCCTCTTATTTAGGGAATTCTTCTTGTCTTCCCTGTTTGCCTGTGGTTTTGGCTCTTCTACGGATGTAATAACAACCTCGTTCTTCATCTTAGGGTAAAGGCTCTCTGATCTCAATGGCTTTCCCACAATAGATTCGAAGGTCTCATTGATATGGTTTATAAGTCTTTCCCCCAAGTACCCATCTAGGCTAGTTATGAACTTCTTGTTCTTCTTCTCGGCAGTATCGATAAGGGATAATCCATATTTCGATAAGGTATTGAATTCAACAACATATTCCGAAACTGCCCTACCATTCTGCTTAAGTTCCAGAAATTTCCTAAACAATTCTGATTTCTGAGCAGTTGGAATAAACTTGTCACTGAAGCGAGTCTTGAACTGGTCCCAAGTAACTTGATCCTCGAGAGTAACCGCTTTAATGGCATTCCACCAATTCATAGCCCGTCCTTGAAGTTGACGCGATGTTAGCTTTCTCTTTATTGCATCATTGATCCCCAAATCCTCGAAGATGCGCTCACAACTATCAAGCGTATCTTGAACCTCCGTACTCGATTTCGTTCCATGGAACGCCTTCCCACCAAGGCTAGTATAGTCCTTGCTGAGCTTGGCAAAATCGGCTTTAGGCGCCTGCACTACTACACCACCACCACTAGCAACATTGGGAACTGTTCCCTGAGCATCCCTAAGCATCTCTCTCATGAAGGCAGTAAACATCGTCCTTATATCAGGGGCATTCCCATCGTTAGCCCTTGAGCCCGCTCCCTCTTCAACTCCCGATGTGGCGTTCCTCATCGTGCTCCTCATATTTCGGCTCATCGTTCAATCTGTAAAGAGAAATCGATCAACCATCTCCTTAGTGGTGCTAGTCCAGTGCGACTTCATCCTTAGATATACTAATAGTATATATATATATATATATATATATATAGTTTTTGGAAACTAGAATGTCACAAATACGCAAATAGCCCTTATTCATTCACAAACGGGGCTGAAGAATGATAATGCTACCATCTCTTATGTGATGGCCCGCCCCGTACAACTAGACATTTCCCCGAAATGCGTTGTACCAATGTCCAACTAGCACGGGATGGTCGTCAGAAGGGTTGGGGTTTGAAATGATGGATTACCAAGAACCTTAGTATATCTCACAGCGCATGGAATAAAATACAATAATAACATAACTTGATATAAAACAGGCGAGACAGTGCATAAGCTGAAAACTAAACCATATCCATCAGAGCAGCGGAATTCAAAATGCAGCATATGATCCAAACCATTATTACAACTTCAAAATACTGTCTCTAAAAGGAAATGAAAGAGGTGCACTACAAATGCCCAAAGTGTAACGACCCAGCGGATTTTCAACCCCGAAAATCGACATAAAATCACCATGTCGACTATTCAAGCATCGAAAACACTGGATTGTCATGAGAAAGAAATTAGAGGGTGAGAATAGAAAGAAAGAAATATTAGAATAGAAGAAAGAAGAAGAACACATATCAGAATCTCACAGTGGAACGAATAAAATATAATATCAAATACCTTTATACAAAAACTGTATATACATACCAATCATCAGAGTAGGGCTGTCAATGGGTCGTGTCGGGTCGGGTTCGGGTTGATTTATAAACGGGTCGGGTCAACCCATTTATTAAACGGGTCATATTTTCCCAACCCTAACCTGACCAGTTTATAAACGGGTTGACCCGACCCGACCCGCATAACCCGTTTAACTAAATGGGTCGTGTTAGGTCGAGTTTACCTGTTTGACCCGTTGATAGATATTGCCTACTAATATAAGCAACAAAAGAGCCAAATCACCAACATGCACTCTGTTATATAATCATCAACATGCAACAAGTTGCAAAGTCACCAACAAACAACACATATATAAGTAAAATATAACTAACAACATATAAGAATAAATTAGTAAAATATAACAGCTTACATATACGAGCATACTGATTACTGCATACATAAAAGACTAACACTAATAGTATACATAAAAGACTAATAGTATGGAAGAGATACAATATATAATCGGGTTTGGCGGGTCAAAATCGGGTTAGCGGGTCAACCCTAAACCCACCCGTTTATAAACGGGTCAAATTCGGGTTGACCCGAAAATGACCCGCTAACTAAACGGGTCGGGTTAACCTGCTAATTTCTGTGCGGGTTTCGGGTCGGGTCACGGGTCGGGTCACGGGTCGGGTAGGAAATTAACAGCCCTACATCAGAGTACCACATACATCAAACACAGCGGAACAATACTTTATATAACTAGCGGTGAAGCCTCCTGCTTCCAACACCTGAACTCCAAGCAAAACCTAACCTGGAATATACTCGGTCTGACCCGAGACATTTGAAGCAAAATACACCGGGCCAGTCTGGAATACTATCAGTGATAAATTCACAGAACACACACTTGTTTAACTTTGGAAAATCCTTTATGAAATCAAAGGATAATAGTAAGACCAGTCCACACATAAACACAGACGGTTTTTACCTTACTATAACCCAAAACGTTTTGAAATCATAGCTTATTCTGATATTATCATAGTGTCTAAATACAGGTAATTTATAATCTAGCGGAACGCTTACATCTCACTCTCCACATATATAGTATACAAACCAAAACCGCGGCGCTTATTGAATATTGGATTCCAACCTTGACAAGGTATGGGACCACCTTTCGAACGTGTAACTCTAGAGGCGAATACACTGGGTTCAACAAGAACGTTTTGTAACCCGGCCCTCACATGACCGACCACTCATTTCGCTTGAGTGTATCAAATGTATATCACCGACGGTTGGGATCAGCAACCGCCTCCCGAAAAGGGACAGCATCGAAGTATAGATTAAAGAAGCAAATAGATTTTCTCTAGATAGGTGATCATACATCCTAATGGGAGCGACCCACATAGCCATGTTGCCTGCCCGATTTTTTTCATTTCCCGGTTGATGAGGCTTGAGGCCAGAACTTAACTTTAAAACATCTGGTCATCATTCACTTTGAATGCCACATCGTCAGATCCACCAGATCACGCTTGATTGACGTCCACAAAAATACTCTAGTTTATTTGGCTAGAGAATAACCATTTCTCCGTCATCAACTATGGTACCTTTGGAGAAATCAACGCATGCAATTCCTTTGGAAATACTCTGTCATACATCCGTCCATACAAGTCATCCAGGAACAGGATGAACCGAAGGTACTCTCCTACTGCATCTCATGTAGCAATCACCCTATGGATCAGTAGCGAGAAGTCCTTGCAACCCGTAGATTCCAACCACGACAGAATCACAGCTTATCTCTACTTACAAGGCAGAGAATATTAGTGGTCCTTCCGTTTATGAAATTCTACGGTTTTCAATGCTCCATCTCAATCATCTTCTGATCTCTTCACGTATTTGTTGGCCGGAATGGTTTTCGAATATAATTTCGATCCCGGTCTTTCTGTACCAACAATCGTATTGGACAGATTTGATAGTTGGTGATTTAACTATCAAAATATATAGTGTTTCAAACATGACACCCCAATGAGTTTACTGGTTCAATATTCAGCATTACTTTGCCCTTTTTAAAATTAAAACAAAATATTCAATTCTGCTTAACTAAGACTTCTAACCCTTTTTATATTTAAAATATGATAATTGAATTCTTATTTTATATACTAATGATATAAACCAAATTTCCTCTGATTAACTCTGACCGATTTACTTTGATCGATTAACTCTAGCTTGATAAACTCGACTTAATTACTCCTATCGACTAACTAATATTCGACTTACTCCATTCGCTTGACTCT
Organism: Allium sativum; assembly: GCA_030737875.1. NCBI lineage: Eukaryota > Viridiplantae > Streptophyta > Magnoliopsida > Asparagales > Amaryllidaceae > Allium > Allium sativum. Next base: position 501,379,480 of record CM060924.1, on the reverse strand, counting down.
AGATCGCAACGATCACAATGGTTATGCCTAATTCCCTCAGGAAACATCCGACCGTCGTAGGCTATCCGCAGCCCTGCGAATTACGCTAGTAGTTGTACGCAATGGCAACTCTTTCTAAATAACTATGTTTGACTAACTCTGCTTTAAATACTATATTCGATGAACTCTAATTGAATAACAAATGTTCAATATAATTTGAAATAAATATTCTTATTTCTTTTGAAACTAATATTGCGATATTATTTAGTTCCCAAACCCTTGCATTAGAGTTCGATATTCCTCGTATAAGATAAAACCAATTTCAACACCTTCACTCATTCCAAACTAATACCATCCCTTGATAATAGTAAAGCCAACCAAGTTGGGGTATTTTTGTTACCTCTCAGACCTTGGTCGACAACCTTCTTACCTCAGAATAATATTAGTTTAACCACTAACATCAAAATCCCATTTCCCTTTTTGGGTTTCAAATCTGGTCTTTAAAACCATCCCTTTATTTGAAATCCTCTTTTAAGGTCTTTTTACTTAATTTCTTTATTTAAGTAAACATCCCTTAAAACACCACTTAATCTTCAAGTATTCTTTCACTACTAACCCCTTGGTTTATAATATAAATCCCTCGACAAATAATTTTGATTCCATCTATTTATACCTATTTATAATGAACTTTTATCGCCCTTTGGTTAAACCTCATCGTCAATTAATCACCTGTTAATTGAATTCCCCTTTATCAATCTTGTTTGAAAACTTGGATCATAAATCCTTTTATAAAACTTTTATCGCTCTTTCGACCAATCATCCGATCACTTCTACCTTGGATTCCAATTACAAATCATCACTTTAATTACCATTAACTAAATAATAATAATTAACTTTATTATTAACTATGTTAAGATAGTTAACTTGTTTATTAACCAAAAAATAGTATACTTATCATTTGGAAAAGCTTAACAAGTAAAAATCACTTTATTTACTCTAAACAAATTCAATAATTTTATTAACTTATAGTTAATCGAGGATTAACTAATAGTTTCATTATTCGGGATATTTAAATCTAATTTATCTCCTATGTCTATTTTACTCAAAACGGCTGATTTTTCCCACCCGTACATATCAGTTAGCAGTTAACTGATTTCGTTTGTCATTTCCCATTTAAATTAATTAAACAATTTAATTAATTTAAAATTACCATTTAATTGTTATAAAAACAATTATTCTATTTTACCAACCCGTAGGTGATTTCTTTGCCCTTCTAGCTTTTAAATCTTGTATAAACCACTTATAAAATTTCCTATATAAACTTGATTTAAAGCATATATTTGTAACTTCAAATCTAAATATTTACACAAAATAATTAAAGAACTTTAATTCAGTTATAAATAAATTTATAACCTTAAAACCCCGTCAATTCACTAACGGTAGATAGACGTTAAAACCATACATTTAGGCCATTTAATGCCAATTACCCAATCAACACTGTCGATTGATCTTAATCACAACGATGAGGAGTATATATTCAACCATCAACATTCAAGCAGGTTTTGGTGTCAATCAGAGTGAATAATTCCTATATATGCACAACAAAAATATATATAGTTAATTTGAGAAATCCGGTTGGATCCCTCCAGCCTGTCCTTCTCTACATCACAGATATCAGTTGATGAAAATATTCGAATTAAATAAATGACGGAATATAAATAACTGCAACCAATCAAACCATAACAACCAATTTGCATACATCGCATCCAATCAACCAATTTATACTGAAAATGGTAGATTATATTTTTCTATGGATTTACCACATCACAGAATTCCAGAAGGTGTGAGAATTAACTCACCAGATTGTATTCTAGTTAATGGTTGACGCGTTTGTTGCATTTATTCTTGAACGGACGTTCAAAATTAGCTGAATTTTCAACTGCGTCAGATCGACTCCTAGTCAGTGCCATCGGATAGGTCTCGTCCCTGCGATCTCAACGGATCCAGTTTCGTCAGATTTCGTTATCGTATGACCAAGATATGTTCGTTTAAAGTTTAAATAAATTATACGATAATTAACTTACTAAATAAATAATTTAATTAAATATATTAACTACCTTTCGACCAAGTCTTTGCCACGTCATCCTTATCTTAAGGAAAACGCGTCTTCCCCTTTGAACCCATCTGAAATCCGATTACTCCCATATCGTGATCCAACCATTCAAAAGCTCGACATCATCACGCCCTCCCTGCACCACCATACCATCACCGGAGCATCACCGGACCCGACCCCCATCTCCGCCGCCGCGTCAACTGCCTCCGGCCCCAAATCCGACACCCAGCAGTGCCTCGGTCACCCAGAAACCGTACTCCGTTCAAACCCGCCTCCTGACCGCTACGGACCACCATCGAGAGCCGGACCACCCCCATTAGCTCGGCCTTTCGACCCAGCTTCGTTCCCCCCAGGCCGCGACTCCAACTCGGCCCCCATTGCCGGAAAAATGGTCAAGAACGAATTTGCTTCTGAAAAAGGAACCCAAAAACTGCTTCTCCGTCCAACTCTTCGCCCCGACCACCACAGGCGATTACAGACCCTGAGACCACAGCCAAACGGAAGCCTCGCCTCCCCTCTACAAAAGCCCCAAGGTCCCGGCCTCCCAAATCAACCCTATCTCTCGAATTTGGGCCAAAACCGAAAACTGTTCTTCGCTGTTCATCACGAATTCCGGCCACCACAGTCGACGAAACCACCCCAAATTTTTACTGGAGCTTCCCCCCATCCCGATCTACAACTTTGCCTTTGGTTGCCATAGCAAATTCTTCACGGATCAGAAAATATAAATGATTTCGTGTTCGAGGGTTTTTTTGCAAAATTACATAATGGAAATGGGGTTTGGCTAGAAATGTTGATGAAGGGGGTTTATATAGAGTAGGAAAAATATATTTTAAGTTGATGTGACGAACGATATTGACTAATGATTTTTATTTCGTGTCTATCGCGTTTTCGAATGTCGTTTATTCGCTGCTGCGCTCACATACGAACCCCATTCGTGACGCAAAAGGATGGCATAGTATAATTTGACGATACGGTCCTAATAAAACTTGTTTCGTCGAATTCCGAGTCTGTTTGCTCGAATGGCCCTCTTTCACGTTCAAATGGTCGTTTTTATTTGTATTTTATTTTGCCACGCTCACAGAATAACACCGTTTTACGTGCAACTTGAAATCTAGCAATAATTTACTGTTACGGTCCCAATAAAATTTGTTTCGTTGAAAACTGAGGTCATTTGAAAAATGGCCCTTTTATAACTGGTCAATTCAAATAAAATAAACCAATTTTAAAATACTTCAATGTAATAATATTGAAATTGGCCATATCTGGCTAAAATATCGTATACTACCACAATAAAATATCCCGGGTTGAATTTCAAGCCAAATCGATATTAAAAATATTTAAAAACCTTCATTTCTATATAAACATAGCGCTATATATATATAAAGGAAATTCCATAGCGTTTTTTTCAAAATTTGATTTGGACATAAAATAAAATTTACATGACGAAAATTGGATTTTCTCTGCCATTGGAAAGATATAGTCAAGCCGGTCCCGACGTTTCTTATTTCGAGGAAATCCGACTTATTTTGAACCCGGCACGACCAATTGAAGTTCAAAACGCCAAATCGCGAACTGCCGTGCCGCTGCAGCTCGTTATTTAATTAAATTATAAACCATACTGCTCAACCATCGTTAAATAAACGAAATTGTCATTGTAAATTTAATATAACCAATATTTGACCAATTTAAACTGCCCGATCACAATATATGGCAAATTCTATATTTCCCCAAATATTTTTGAAATTAAAATATTATTTATTTAAAAAATATATTCCAAATAAATCGTTAAATTCGATTATTTAATTTCAAACCAATATTTTAAATAATTAAAATATTCCAAATAAATTAGTAGAAAATACGGGTCGTTACATTCCTTCCCCCTTAAAATAATTTCGTCCTCGAAATTGCTAAGGTAGAAAGAATGTTAAATCCCATTATCCTTTCAAAAATAATTTATTTTAAAACTCGAATTTATTTCCAAACTGACCCAATTGGTTTTAAAACCAATTTACTTCAAATAAAAGAATTTTCCAAAAATCTTCAAAAAATTTCTAACACCATAAATTCTGGAAAAATTTCGATAGAGTTTCCCCTATACGGAGGACCATCTGCAATATCGCAGGTTCAAGAAATAAATATACATCGACTCTCATGGTCGAAAAATTCAAAATCCAAACTCAAAATCCAAACAAAATCCAAAATTTCATATTTTCGTATGCGTACCTTTTTGCGAGCACTATTACGCGATAAACGATATATCATACTCGAGCTTGCTTAATCATTATGCAGCTCTATTCAAACTGGATTCAATTAACTCCAGAATTTCCTCTTTCGAATGGATTTCTAAACTGAATTGGTACTTCTGCACCTGTTTCTCAACTCAAATGGATTTCATTAGTCCACAAACCAACAACAATAAGGTTCAAACATCCATATCCAACATATCATCCATACCACACACAATTTAATCCACATGGGATTTATAACCAAGTTATAACAATCCATTTATCTCTATAATTATCCAATCAAATTTATTTAACTGAATTGATTTATTTGAATTATTTATTTCATATTGGTTTTAAACAAATTGATTCATGTTCAGGTTTATATCCATAAGATCGAGCACACCATCCCAACATACCACACAATCAATATCAACAAATCCAAATAATTTGCCCATACTATAATAATCATTACTTTTTTTTATAAAATAAATAGGGTAAAATAATTTCAAAATAATTTTATATCAAATCACAAATATGCGCTCTCGTATATACACTCAAACTTAATCTAGGGTATTGCTAACCCCATCTCTATTGAGTCACACCACAGAGCTAAGGTTATCTCTAAACCAATAGCTCTGATACCACTGTAACGACCCTGTGGATTTTCAACCCCGAAAATCGACATAAAATCACCATGTCGACTATTCAAGCATCGAAAACACTAGATTGTCATGAGAAAGAAATTAGAGGGTGAGAATAGAAAGAAAGAAATATTAGAATAAAAGAAAGAAGAAGAACACATATCAGAATCTCACAGCGGAACGAATAAAATATAATATAATATCAAATACCTTTATACAAAAACTGTATATACATACCAATCATCAGAGTACCACATACATCAGACACAGCGGAACAATACTTTATATAACTAGCGGCGAAGCCTCCTGCTTCCAGCACCTGAACTCTAAGAAAAACCTAACCTGGAATATACTCGGTCTGACCCGAGCACATTTGAAGCAAAGCAAAATACACCGGGTCAGTCTAGAATACTATCAGTGATAAATTCACAGAACACACACTTATTTAACTTTGGAAAATCCTTTATGAAATCAAAAGATAATAGTTAGACCAGTCCACACATAAACATGGACGGTTTTTACCTTACTATAACCCAAAACGTTTTGAAATCATAGCTTATTCTGATATTATCATAGTGTCTAAATACAGGTAATTTAGAATATAGTGGAACGCTTGCATCTCACGCTCCACATATATAGTATACAAACCAAAACCGCGACGCTTATTGGATATTGGATTCCAACCTTGACAAGGTATGGGACCACCTTCCGAACGTGTATCTCTAGAGGCGAATACACTAGGTTCAACAAGAACGTCTTGTAACCCGGCCCTCACATGACCGACCACTCATTTTGCTTGAGTGTATCGAATGTATATCACCGACGGTTGGGATCAGCAACCGCCTCCCGAAAAGGGATAGCATCGAAGTATAGATTAAAGAAGCAAATAGATTTTCTCTAGATAGGTGATCATACATCCTAATGGGAGCGACCCACATAGCCATGCTGCCTGCCCGATTTTTGTCATTTCCCGGTTGATGAGGCTTGAGGCCAGAACTTAACTTTAAAACATCTGGTCATCATTCACTTTGAATGCCACATCGTCAGATCCACCAAATCACACTTGATTGACGTCCACAAAAATACTCTAGTTTATTTGGATAGAGAATAACCATTTCTCCGTCATCAACTATGGTACCTTTGGAGAAATCAACGCATGCAATTCCTTTGGAAATACTCTGTCAAACATCCGTCCATACAAGTCATCCAGGAACAGGATGAACCGAAGGTACTCTCCTACTGCATCTCATATAGGAATCACCCCATGGATCAGTAGCGAGAAGTCCTTGCAACCCGTAGATTCCAACCACGACAGAATCACAGCTTATCTCTGCTTGCAAGGCAGAGAATATTAGTGGTCCTTCCGTTTATGAAATTCTACGGTCTTCAATGCTCCATCTCAATCATCTTCTGATCTCTTCACGTATTTGTTGGCCGGAATGTTTTTCGAATATAATTTCGATCCCGGTCTTTCCGTACCAACAATCGTATTGGACAGATTTGATAGTCGGTGATTTAACTATCAAAATATATAGTGTTTCAAACTTGACACACCAATGAGTTTACTGGTTCAATATTCAGCATTACGTTGCCCTTTTTAAATTTTAAAACAAACTAATTCAATTCTGCTTAACTAAGACTTCTAACCCTTTTTATATTTAAAATACGATAATTGAATTCTTATTTAATATACTAATGATATAAACCAAATTTCCTCTGATTAACTTTGACCGATTTACTTTGATCGATTAAATTTAACTTGACTAACTCGACTTAATTACTCCTATCGACTAACTAATATTCGACTTACTCCATTTGCTTGACTCTAGATCGCAGCGATCATAATGGTTACGCCTGATTCCCTCAGGAAACATCCGACCGCCGTAGGCTATCCGCAGCCCTGCGAATTACGCTAGCAGTCATACGCAATGGCAACTCTTCCCGAATAACTATGTTTGACTAACTCTACTTCAAATACTATATTCGATCAACTCTAATTGAATAACAAATGTTCAATATAATTTGAAATAAATATTCTTATTTCTTTTGAAACTAATATTGCGATATTATTTAGTTCCCAAACCCTTGCGTTAGAGTTTGATATTCCTCGTATAAGATAAAACCAATTTCAACACCTTCACTCATTCCAAACTAATACCATCCCTTGATAATAGTGAAGCCAACCAAGTTGGGGTATTTTTGTTACCTCTCAGACCTTGGTCAACAACCTTCTTACCTCAGAATAATATTAGTTAACCACTAACATCAAAATCCCATTTCCCTTTTTGGGTTTCAAATCTGGTCTTTAAAACCATCCCTTTATTTGAAATCCTCGTTTAAGGTCTTTTCACTTAATTTCTTTATTTAAGTAAACATCCCTTAAAACACCACTTAATCTTCAAGTATTCTTTCACTAATAACCCCTTGGTTTATAATATAAATCCATCAACAAATAATTTTGATTCAATCTACTTATACCTATTTATAATGAACTTTTATCGCCCTTTGGTTAAACCTCATCGTCAATTAATCACCTATTAATTGAATTCCCCTTTATCAATCTTGTTTGAAAACTTGGATCATAAATCCTTTTATAAAACTTTTATCGCTCTTTCGACCAAACTTATTGTCATCCGATCACTTCTACCTTGAATTCCAATTACAAATCATCACTTTAATTACCATTAACTAAATAATAATAATTAACTTTATTATTAACTATGTTAAGATAGTTAACTTGTTTATTAACCAAAAATAGTATACTTATCATTTGGAAAAGCTTAACAAGTAAATATCACTTCATTTACTCTAAACAAATTCAATAATTTTATTAACTTATAGTTAATCTAGGATTAGCTAATAGTTTCATTATTCGGGATATTTAAATCAAATTTATCTCCTTTGTCTATTTTACTTAAAACGGCTGATTTTTCCCACCCGTACATATCAGTTAGCAGTTAACTGATTTCATTTGTCATTTCCCGTTTAAATTAATTAATTAATTTAATTAATTTAAAATTTCCATTTAATTGTTATAAAAACAATTATTCTATTATACCAACCCGTAGGTAATTTCTTTGCCCTTCTAGCTTTTAAATCCTGTATAAACCACTTATAAAATTTCCTATATAAACTTGATTTAAAGCATATATTTGTAACTTCAAATCTAAATATTTACACAAAATAATTAAAGAACTTTAATTCAGTTATAAATAAATTTATAACCTTAAAACCCCATCAATTCACTTGATGGTGGATAGACGTTAAAACCATACATTTAGGCCATTTAATGCCAATTACCCAATCAACACTGTCGATTGATCTTAATCACAATGATGAGGAGTATATATTCAACCATCAACATTCAACAGGTTTTGGTGTCAATCAGAGTGAATAATTCCTATAATGCACAACAAACAAAAATACAGTTAATTTGAGGAATCCGGTTGGATCCCTCCAACCTGTCCTTCTCTGCATCACAGATATCAGTTGATGAAAATATTCGAATTAAATAAATGACGGAATATAAATAACTGCAACCAATCAAACCATAACAACCAATTTGCATCCATCGCATCCAATCAACCAATTTATACTGAAAATGGTAGATTATATTTTTCTATGGATTTACCACATCACAGGATTCCAGAAGGTGTGAGAATTAACTCACCAGATTGTATTTTGGTTGACGGTTGACGCGTTTGTTGCATTTATTCTTGAACGGACGTTCAAAATTAGCTGAATTTTCAACTGCGTCAGATCGACTCCTAATCAGTGCCATCGGATAGGTCTCGTCCCTGCGATCCCAACGGATCCATTTTCGTCAGATTTCGTTATCGTATGACCAAGATACGTTCGTTTAAAGTTTGAATAAATTATATGATAATTAACTTACTAAATAAATAATTTAATTAAATATATTAACTACCTTTCGACCAAGTCTTTGCCACGTCATCCTTATCTTAGGGAAAACGCGTCTTCCCCTTTGAACCCATCTGAAATCCGATTACTCCCATATCGTGACCCAACCATTCAAAAGCTCGACATCATCACGCCCTCCCCGCACCACCATACCATCACCGGAGCATCATCGAACCCAACCCCCATCTCCGCCGCCGCGTCAACTGCCTCCGGCCCCAAATCCGACACCCAGCAGTGCCTCGGTCACCCAGAAAACCCATACGACCGTACTCCATTCAAACCCGCCTCCTGACCTCCACAGACCACCATCGAGAGCCGGACCACCCCCATTAGCTTGGCCTTACCACCTAGCTCCGTTACCCCTAGGCCGCGACTCCAACTCGGCCCCCATTGTCGGAAAAATGGCCAAGAACGAATTTGCTTCCGAAAAAGGAACCCAAAAACTGCTTCTCCGTTCAACTCTTCGCCCCGACCACCACAGGCAATTACAGACCCTGAGACCACAGCCAAACGGAAGCCTCGCCTCCCCTCTACAAAAGCCCTAAGGTCCCGGCCTCCCCAATCAAACCTATCTCTCGAATTTGGGCCAAAACCAAAAATTGTTCTTCTCTGTTCATCGCGAATTCCGGGCATCACTGTCGACGAAACCACCCCAAATTTTTACTGGAGCTTCCCCCCATCCCGATCTATAACTTTGCCTTTGGTTGCCATAGCAAATTCTTCACGGATCGGAAAATATAAATGATTTCGTGTTCGAGGGTTTTTCTGCAAAATTACAGAATGGAAATGGGGTTTGGCTGGAAATGTTGATGAAGGGGGTTTATATAGAGTAGGAAAAATATATTTTAAGTTGATGTGACGAACGATATTGACTAATGATTTTTATTTCGTGTCTATCGCATTTTCGAACGTCGTTTATTCGCTGTTGCGCTCACATACGAATCTCGTTCGTGACGCAAATGGATGGCATAGTATAATTTGACGATACAGTCCTAATGAAACTTGTTTCGTCGAATTCCAAGCCCATTTGCTCGAATGGCCCTCTTTCACGTTCAAATGGTCGTTTTTATTTGTATTTTATTTTGCCACGCTCACATAATAACACCGTTTTGCGTGCAACTTGAAATCTAGCAATAATTTACTGTTGCGGTCCCAATATAATTTGTTTCGTTGAAAATTGAGGTCGTTTGAAAAATGGCCCTTTTATAACTGGCCAAATCAAATAAAATAATCCAATTTTAAAATACTTCAATATAATAATATTAAAATATTGAAAATGGCCATATCTGGCCAGAATATCGTATACTACCACAATAAAATATCCCGGGTTGAATTTCAAGCCAAATCGATATTAAAAATATTTAAAAACCTTCATTTCTATATAAACATAGCGCTATATATATATATATAGGAAATTCCATAGCGTTTTTTTCAAAATTTGATTTGGACATAAAATAAAATTTACACGACGAAAATTGGATTTTTCTCTGCCATTGGAAAGATATCGTCAAGCCGGTCTCGATGTTTCTTGTTTCAAGGAAATCCGACTTATTTTGAACCCAGTATGACCAATTGAAGTTCAAAACGCCAAATCGCGAACTGCCGCGCCGCTGCAGCTCGTTATTTAATTAAATTATAAACCATACCGCTCAACCATCGTTAAATAAACGAAATTGTCGTTGTAAATTTAATATAACCAATATTTGACCAATTTAAACTGCTCGATCACAATATATGGCAAATTCTATATTTCCCCAAATATTTTTGAAATTAAAATATTATTTTATTATTTATTTAAATAATATATTCCAAATAAATCGTTAAATTCGATTATTTAATTTCAAACCAATATTTTAATTAATTAAAATAATTAAAATATTCCAAATAAATTAGCAGAAAATACGGGTCGTTACACAAAGCAGTGACTAACAACAACACAAGGAGAATATATGTATATAGTACGTGGAAGCCTCCTGCTCATCTGCGGACAGCTACTCGTGCATAACCACCTAAACTGTCTCTAGTCTGCTTGTTTAGGAGCACCCAGAGTAATTAGAAGAGACATAAAACTCTTGGTCAGACGAAAGTCTGGTGTGAGTTATAACAATCTATGCAACTGAATAAAGTAATAACAGGTATAAGTAAGCATACCTGACCTGAACCTGCAACCAAAGAGTTATCACAACAAGATGTACAATACTCTAAGGTAACACTAACATATAGTGTAAAAATGGGAGTGTGTATGTCATGGTGATATAAAACATTAAACATAACAATCATCCTCACATCTCTCACTCAGTTCGTAAAGCATACGACATCCACCGCTTCAATCACGAGATCCATTGGGGCCATAATGGAGTCCCACTCTGTACAACTATTGCTACGACCACTTTGCCCTTTGGGGCCATGACGTAGTCCCACTCCGTACAACTGTTATGCTGAACCCACTGCACCGGTCCATAGTCAATAACCGTAACGAGTCAACCAGTCCACACAGCCCTGGCTCTGGTTCGTCTACATGCCCCCTCTCTCAATGGTGGACCAAAGTTATAGATATCGATAACCTCTTTGCACACGTCCCGCAGCAAAACCCAACTCTAGAAGTTAACTCGTCGGTTCCCATCTAGATCCTGAGTAATAACTTCTCATTTCGACTTCCTTTGCATCTCGGCTTTTGGTCCTCTTCGGTTCAGTTCGGTCTCTATTCGATTCGTGAGTTTGTGAAGCAGGCAGTTCGGTTCGGAGTCATCATCATTCGGGTCGGGTCGTGATTATCCCGCCGGGTCCGGTCGGGCTTCTCCATCCAGGTCGGTTCGTGCACTTCTTCTCTTGCCGGTTCGTGAATGCCTACTCCTCCGGATCGGTTCATGGGTCGAGTCCTTCCACCGGGTCAGTTCGGTGCTCGTGGTGCACCATTGGGTCATGGCGCCTCATCGGTTCATGGGTGCAGGCGGCTCCTGGTGCTCGAGTGCAAGCGGGTCGGTTCGAGGTGGCGAGCTCGGGTCGGTTCGGGGTGGCGAGCACGATCCGGTCCAAATTCCTGCTTCTCTTCCAACAAGCTATTTACGCCACACGACGACATTTTCGACCATTCCAATTTTCCTATGCAATATCAAAGCATACCAAACAGTAGTAATAACATGTATAATCAATCAAAAACATTAAAACATCAATCACATGTTAATTTAGATCAAACATGCCCAAAACCATGATTTTCCCCTTAACAATGTTTAACCATATCTAACAATAGGGTTAACAAACTTAATCCAAATTAACCCAAATTTATACCAGCGACATAAAATAATATTGTAGAATTTTCACATATTTTTCCTTTTTTTGAGTCATTAATTCGCTAAGTATCACTAATCATCCCTAATTAGCCATAATTAGTGAATAAACATACTAATCACCCACCTTAGCCACAAATAAATTATAGATCTGCAACTTCCACTGATTGCGCTCGGATTCCTATGCAGTGCAACAACTCTACCTCAATTTTGATGCTAATCCACCTTAATTTGATATAGTTTTGCTTATTTAGTGATTAGAAAGTGATTAGAGAGAGATTTGGAAGATGGAGGCCATTACCAGGGTTTAAGGAATGTTTGTGGCGGCTAGAAAAATGAAAGGAGATGATTCTCCAACTCCTTCAGCCCTCCCATAACCCTAATCCCGAAATGGGTTATAGGCCTAGCTGCTAATCACCTTATTAAGCCCAATTAGGTTGTTTTTCCATCTTCAAATCTTATTTAAGCCATAACTCCCAAACGGTAAGTCCATTTGATTAATGTGACCACTCTACGAAATGGGAAAAATCATCATTTAAATTCAATGGAAGTGATTTCAGGTCAAAACTCCTAACCAATCAAAAGTTATAGGCGATACAAGATTCGCCATGGGCAAAACGGTCATTTAAAATTCAACAAAAATCGTAAATGTGGGAAATGACCCTAATAGTCGTTTCCCAATGTTACACGACCATATGACTTCGTATGTAAATAAAATAACTATTCTACAATCCTCCGATACGTAGAACGCGGGTCATTACATCTTATCTCGGTTGCCTCTTGCAACTTCGAGAATAACTGCTAAGCTTTGCGCTCCATTATATACCAAAATCACAGACATATTGGAATCTTTTTCATCCAAGATGCTTGGTCAAGCAGGCAGGGTTACCTTGATTAAGTCTGAGGTAATTTCTATGCATATATATTGGGTGCGAGTATTTCTTTTGCCGCAAAAGCTGCTTAAATGCTTCAATCTGCTTTCATGCGATTCCTTTGAAAGGGTAATATTCATGATAAATATCATGCACCTACTTCATTCTCTCAAGTTGAGTACCCTGTAAGCAAGGGGGGACTTGGCATAATTAATATGTGTGCATGGAATAAATCTGCATTTAGAAGGCACTTTAATGATATTGTTAACAGAAAGGAGAGTCTTTGGGTTGATTGGTCTTATGAACATGTTATCAAAGATACTTCATTTTGGTCGCTGCAAATCAAAGGTAATATGAGTTCAACTTGGAAGAGCCTTATAAAACTACATGTAGTTTACCTTCCATATTTCAAGTATGGGAATCAGACTTATAGTATAATAAATTTTTGCAGTGATCCTTGGTGTAGCTATGGAGTTATCATAGGCAATATGCTCTCATACATGGATGTTCAACAGTCTGGAATTAACCTTAATAGTTCTGTTGCTAGCTGCATTCATGACAACCGGTTAAGCTTGCCAGAGAGCTTCAACCAGACTATGATGGGCATCTGGAAAAGCATTAGAGACCAATGGAAAGTAACGCAGGAAGCCGCTATTTCTCATTGGAGTTTCCCAAGTGATAAGTTCACTATTAAACAAATGTATTTTAACATTCAAGGTACTACGAATCTTCCTACTTGTAAATGGCAGAAAACAGTTTGGCGCAGGGACAACTCAGCTAGAGATAATCTTTTCTTATGGTAAATTGTCCACAAAGCTATCCTTACAAAAGACATCTTGATTGCTCGTGGTATAGGGGTGTCCGCACTTTGTACCTTCTGTAACAACCAAAATGAATCTGCAGCTCACCTGTTCTTCGATTGCATTTATCTAAGACCTACTTGGGATGATGCTCTTAACCAGATTAGCTGCTTGATTCTCCATCAGACTAGCATTCATGAATGAGAGGAAATAAGAAGCCAGACTTAAGGCAAAACGAGAAAAGCCAGACTGATGACATTTGTTCGGAAGAAATATGTGCATTGCATTTGGAATGAGAGGAACAAGAGTCTATTCGACCTAGACCGAACGATGAATACGGTGCAACTGAAGTAACTTATATGGCCCGAAATGCAGGATGTGGTTAAATTTCTAAAGTTCTCTTTCGATCCCAGTATTTTTGGAAGCTCATAATTACTGCAACTAGCAGTTTTTGTAAAATGCTGTGTTTTGTTTAATTTCTTTTAGCACTGGTATACCGTGTTGTCCTTGTTTTATTTTTATTTTGTTTTGCCATCCTTTGTTTCTATGTACTCTTCTTCGGTATATTAATAAAAGTGGTAGGGGTCCACTCAACTCCCTCGACTTTGCCAAATTTTTTTATAATAAATAAATGAAATATATTAATTATAATATTTGGGAAATCTTATACAACTTTTGTTTTAAAAGAAACTTCAATTACTTTTCTTAATGTTAAGATTGGACTATCGAGTACTTAATGATTTTGAGCATACACCTTGCCAACATTTGTACTAAATCATATATGTACTAGATAGATTTAGATTCACACTCTAGTCACATGAAAATGATTCTAGTGATGATTATAACAGCACCGATATTTAATTTCGGGTTTCAAAAGCGAGATAGGTACATGATACAAGTTGAGATGTCGAGTTTATGCTTAAGGCTATTTTGAAAATGTCTAGGAATAACCACTTTAATGTTTATAACTTGATTATAAGGTATATGTAAATTGCTTAATTTCTATTTTCGTTGCTTTGTTCCTTTTTGAGAACGAAAAGTTTTAAGTTAGGAAGATTGCAACGGCCTATTTTTTAACCATTTATATATAATTACATTAATTATAAAATTTTAAATTTCATTGGTTTAAAATTTTACTTAAACCAAATTGATTATAGTTGCATGGAACAATTAACAAATTTGTAAATTATGGTTGTTGGGCTGGAGCGTGACAATGTTGGTTGGACTGGACTTATTTGGTTAGATCTTGGAGGCAAGTGCTAGCTCTTTTCTTTTTTTAACCAGGCCCGAGACATTTTTTTTAGGACTTATCTTACTCCTCGGCCCGGTCTGTTGTGTGCTTGGATGTCGGTCTCCTTTTTCCTCGTCGGTTCCTTTAGTTGCGTTTCTGTTGTTCTGTTTGTTTGATCGTACTGTACTATTTTTAGGTGGTATGTTCAGTTTTGCTTCAGCCCCAAAGGACTGCGATGTGCACCCTTCAGTTGTATTTTGTGATCCATCGAAGAAAGACGTTTTTTTCTCCATTTTTAATATAAATTTTTTCTCTAAAATAAAAAATGTCATCAATAATAATACATTTGTAAATTATAACATAGTTAAATTATTATAATGGAAGTTAAATTTTATAATAATCTCAAAACATTAAATTTGATTGTAATTTAAATTTAACTTGGAATAGTAATGACAAATTTGGGATTAAGAAGTTAACGCCAAAAAACGCGCGTTTCGTGTTAATTAAAAATAATGTTTTTTTGATATAGTTTTTTTTTCTCCAAAATAATAATAATAATAATAAATTTGTAAATTATAATCTAGTTAAATTATTAAAATGGAAGTTAAAATTTTACAATAATCTCAAAACATTAAATTTGATTGTAATTTAAATTGAACTTGGAATAACAACGTTGAATTTGGGATTAAGAAGTTAACATCAGAAAAAGCGCATTTCATGCTAATTAAAAATAATGTTTTAATTTAACTAAATTTGACAACACATAAGTTAGACTTGAGAAGGATTATGTTTTTGTGAGTTTCTATAATTTTATTGCATTTAAAAATATCAAAAACCTATATTTCAATATATAGAGCGACATAATCCAATTTGGCAGTGAAAATGGGCTTTTCGGCTATTGTAACCACTATGGCCTAACAAATAAGTTATCACCTATATATATATATATATATATATATATATATATATATATATATATATGAGTTTGTAACTCTAGCCGTCATTTTCTTTTTCTCAAACATCAGATTTCTTTTCAAATCCCAAAATTCCTTCTGATAGAAAAAATGGCGTTTTACAAATTTGAAAATAAACGTCAAAATTCAAATTCTTCAAACCATGTCATGTTTAATACCGTTAGAAAGTATAAATGAGCGCAACCTATATCTACATTTCGTTTTTCGATTTGAAACTCGGTTCATTCACAAATTGTTGTCAAAGTTTAGAATTTTAAAGTCATATATGTCAAATTAGGCATCTTTGATTTGGGCGATTATTGCTGAATTGAAGATATCAATTTTGTAGAGCTTAGCATGAAGTGTTGAATGACAACTGTCTCATGGTTGAAACAACCCAAGGTGGTAAGAATTTGGATGTTAGGGTTCAAAAATCCTAGCTTAGCTTGTGGTGGTGCCCGAGGGATGCAGGCCATCCATGGTAGACATGGTCGAACGCAGCTCGACATACTCCAGCGATTGGTGGCAGTCGGAGCTTCCCTAGTGTTGTGTGGAGGCAACTATCGTTGGTCAAAGGTCGAGTTTCATTATGAAATGGGTTGGTGATTTTCGGTTGTAATGTGAACAAGCGAGAAGAAGGCTATTGCTGATGTGACGGAATTTAAGTAGTGAGTGTTGTTTTATTTATTTTATTTTAATATGGAATTCAAATATTTAAATGTTAATATCGTTTGCATATGAGCTCAAATGGACCCATAATATTCTCCGCTAGATTCATATCGAAATTCCAAATAACGTGGAGTTGGTTAGTTGGATTTGGAGACTATTAATTTCTTATATTCATTTGGATTTCAGATTCAATGCAAAATCAAAGGTAGGTGTTCTAACCTACTCATGACGTACTAACATATCTATGCAAGTTAAATTAAATTTATTATATGTTATAATTCATATAGCTGGCATTCAGGAATTTAAACTGACATTGAAATTTGATTTAACTGCTATTTAATACCCTATATGTGACAAATTGACATGGATGTGAAATATTGTTTGATTGAATGTTTGCAAATTTGATATATGTTTAAACTGAACTTAAATGGATTAAATTTGAATTGTCAATAAATCATCATTTATTTGAATTGATATTTAATTCATATTGAAATTAAATGTCAAGTTAATTGTTGATATTTAATAACCGACACGGTTATGATATATATTGGTCATTTTGGTAATGATTATATATTATGTTTATTGTTTGTCGTGGGATTGATCGAATGCTATTTTGATGATTATTGTTTATGATATCTCCCTATACCCTATATATCACTGAAAATGGATAAACTAATATCTACATCCTTGGAATTCGATACTTGAATTATAAATAAGTTGAAATGATATATAGCTATGACATCTGATACACGTTGAAACAATATATATACTCGTGAGAATGGAATTGAAATTAAATGATAACTTGGCCATATGGTAGAAAATTAAATACGGACATCGTGGTCAAATGAAATATTTTATATAAAAATTTAACAATTATATTTTAATAATATTTTAATTTAAACTATTACATAAAAACTTAATTATTATATACTTTAATAATTATTTTAAATTAATATATGGAATTTAAATATTATTTATTCTACAACTATTTTAATCAATTTATTTTATATTAAATATTTTAATTATAACTACAAATTTTTAAATTTAACTTTATATATTTTATATTTAATTTAACTCTTATATAATTTATAATTATTTTAATTAAACTATTATATATTTATAATTATTTTATATTAAATTTAAATATTATCTTTTATAAATATTTTAGTAAAACCATTTTACGTTAACTTAACTATTTTATCTGATAACTATTTCAATCAAACTATTTTATGACTATTTTAAATTAAAACAAGTATATATATAATTTAACTATTGTTAAATAAAGTTTATTTTCAACCAAAACTGTTTAACTCTAAATATTTGAATATAAAGATTTCTTTGAATAAAGATATCTGTAATATTGAAATGTAAAATCGAAATTTGAATTTTGATAATGAACCGTTTGTAAATATGAAATTTGAAACTGATTCAAATGCTGAATTGATTTGTGTAAACGATAATAAAAATCAATATTTGAAGTAAACTGATTCATGACATTAAAATATGATTCTAAATATAAATGTCTACGGTGTGAAATAAGCATTTGGTTGTTAAAGAGACCGGTGCTAGATATTACCATGCGCTTTGTCAATATTGGAAACCATTTTAACAACTATGTATGTGGTGGAAAGTCCAGAATGCAGTAGGATAAATTAATGAACGATATTATAATGAAGTAAGAGAACGATGATGGATAGCCTTGACCTTTGGGTCATTGTTAAAATGACTCAAACATGAGCTATATCGTGACCAAGTGGGTTAGCTACCCTTATCGGCAACACTTCTTCCTTTATTATCTCAATTCTTCAGTTTGATTTGATTTAACACGCATTTTTGATTATGAGAGTGTTGTCCGAGGTGGAAGGTAGCTATGTTATGCGTTATCACCACTTCGAGAGTGCAACCGGTAGATTCCTACCCTGAGTATTGTCTCGCTTGCCTTGTCGTATTTATCCTGATCGAGCCTACTATGACTTTGATTTGTGTTGTACCTATGGAGCGCTCCCTGATGACACACCAGTTTATAGTGGAATTTATAACACTATATAGACTGCAATGCTTATAAAATTGTGTTAAAATAAAAATATAATTCCTTAACACTATTTTTAATAATGTACTTGACTGATAGACATTATTATAATAGCGTATTGTATTATATGTAAATAGTTTAATGAATCCTTAGGAGAGAAAAATTCTTGTAACTACTTCTAAGTTATCGCACTCACGTTATACACCAATACGAGATGGAAAATCCCATAAACATCTCTAATGCTACTATAGTCATATTTCATTTTGCTTGGTTTGACTTGTATAAAATATTATAGTCCTGACTCGAATGTATTGCTTTTTTCATTATGCTCTGCTCAGCCTAAGTTGATTTTAGTTTAGCGAAGACCTCGCTGTGAAGATGAAGATGGAGTTTGACTGACGTATTTATTTAGCATTTTCTGCTACAACTATTTGGTATGTTGATGATTGTTTGAAAATGTATACTATAACTGATTAATGTTTTAATTAGGTTCTCATTATATTTTGTCTTACGCTATGAAATTCTATGTTCTGATTCCTTCTCTTCTTTTTATTTCTTATATTAAATCCCCATGCACAATTCATCATTTTGAACGGTTTTGGTCTTACATGTGTGGTTTATTATCGATCTAAAATCGCTCGAAACGACAGGTCGTTACAAAAGACAGAAAAGCAAAGGTGTTAAGAAAAAGGGGAGGTCGACCCACATCCATAAATACCACTCTAAGGATGCAGAATGAAGGGACTTTTCTGATCCTAAATTCAAATACTCAAATTATGAAATGTGAACCCTAATTTCTAAATCAAACTGGGGATTTTATCCCATTGTAATTTCTAAAGTCTCTGTACTTATCAAAGTTATTAATAGAAAGCGAAACAGAAGTATTCAACGAGAATATTACTTTTGGTAAGACTATTAATCTTCTTCTCCGAAGGGTCACGAGGCTTTTAATCCAACATGAAAGCCCTTACATTTGAAACTTAAGTGGATACATTATATTTTAGCAGTGTTAACAATTTTTGTGGTTAACATTATTTTATTTCCTAAGTCTTCTAATAAATACCTCACATCTTTCTCCCATTTCGTCAAAATTCTTCACTTCTTCCTTCTTTAAGCTTCTTATGTGCTGCCAAAATGTAGTTGAAAACATGAGAAAACAACCCATCATTAAATAAGTATGTAAAGGTGTCAAAACTATAACCAAATATTTTCTTTAGCCACCACCGTTCGACGAAGTTTCTAGACCAAGCACCATCATCTTGAAGGTGAGGACGGGAGCAATTAGGAAGGGGTAGGGGTCTAAAGCCACTTAAAAGAAGCAACATTTGCATTAAAAACATTCCGAGGTGATTAAATTAGGTTGTGAAGCTTTCATAGCATTTAATTCTGTAGGTTGTACACTGGTTGATTGTATTATTCAATATGCATGTGCTATATTATATTATTGTATGCTTGTATTTCAGTTTTTGTATTGTTGTTTCATCTCAGTTAAACAAATTCTACCTCCGATTCTAAATATAAGATGCTTTACTTGTTTGCACAAGAATTAAGGAATCAATTAATGGTGCTTGAATTCATAATCAAAATAAGTCTCTCTCTTAAATTAGCTTCTTTTCTTATGCATCTATTGATTGAAACATAAATGCATAAAAAGTCACATCATTTATTATGAATAACAGATAAAGAGGACTTTAAAACCTTAAACATCTCATATTTTAAAACAAACCAAACTACTTAAAATATAGTATATTTAGAAACGGAGGGAATATTACGCAACAAAATAAATTGTTAATCTAATTTATTTTTTCATTAGACCCTTGAAATACCGTGCTGCCCTCGGCATTCCAGAGTCCAGACTATTACAGGTTGCCCCGCCAATAGCAAAACCGTCGAGCAATTAAACTCATTTGCAAAGCCCCAACTTTCACTAAACCCTAACTGGAATCTCCGCACACTGTAAATTTGCGGCCGCCGAAGCATCCTCCAGATTCACAACCTTCGGTCGGCGCTTCAAGGCTCTAGGCTCCAGACGGCGGTTTGGTACTCTTTTTCTTTTTTTAATCTAATTTTTCTTTTTACATGCTTTTTTTGCTTTAAATATACACAACTAATTCTGGGTTGAAGCGGCTGAGAAGATTTGTTGATTAAGGGATTAATTTGGTGATTGGAATCTGGAGGTGATGTGCTTAACTGAGTTGTACAGCCTGCATGAATTCCAACCAGACTCAGAATTTTTATTAATGCTAAATAGATTAATGTAGTTAATGATAAGTAATAAGAGTTGTGAGTGATAAATTCCTTAATTCTCTTGTAATTGTGCATAAATAACTATCATGTTGAGTTGTATATAGAAAATCAAAATAGAAAGTTCAAGAATGGATGAACTCCAATGTTATCAAAGCCCTCACCTAGGTGCGCCTAGGCTCCAAAAAGACCTAGGCCCAAGCTTGGGGCTATTTTATCTTCCAAGGCGCTACGATGCATGAGGCACCAAGAAAAGCCCTAAAAACGCCAAGATGCTCGCCTTGTGAAGCGCCAAAAAAGCGCGCCTTTTGTAACATTTGAGTAAAAATTATTTTTCTTAGCATTTTGGCCCAATAGGAGCCCAAAATCCAACATCAATAGAAAAATGCGATCGGTGGTTGGCTGTTGAATTGGAGCGTATTTTGTAAAAAAAAAAAACGCTGTTTTTCTTTTGTTGATCGAAAAGCAAAAAAATACCAATTTTTTTTGTCGATCTGTCCAAAAAAACATAGTTCATGGTAGGTTTAAACTCAATTTAAGATTTTACATGATGTTGTTTGTAACTTTCTATATTTTAAGTATTGTGTTGCTTGTAGACTTGAGTTTGAATGACATTATGCATTCTTAGTTTGATTTATATTAATTGTATGATGATGTTTTGTTCTAATATTGCTTTTATATGCCCTTTTTGAAACAAAAATTGTGTTTTATTGCGTTTTTTAAATGCAGTTTTTAGTTGAAAACTGATTTTTTTTTGCCATTCAAGGCGTCCAAAAAAGCCCTAGGCGATGGTTTGGGCCTTTTTTGCCTTGACAACTACGATGAATTCTCAACATTATCACATCAAATAGTTCAATATGGTTATTGATGTGCAATTACAAAGGCTAAATCATAGATCTAATAAGGTGAATACATAAAATACCCTTTGTGTTCCATGTTTCAGTCCATCCAACCGAGTTTACTTCTGTTGACAAGGAATGATCGAGTTACTAGAAAATTTGGTAAGCCCTGGTTTTTTTGCGTTATCAAACCAACTTGGAAATTTCATTATAATTACTAGTATAAGACGCATGTACGTGCATCTAATATATATAGTGATATTTACTTCTCATTTAATAAAAAGTTGAGTGAATGGATATATGATGGAAGTGTAAAGGTTTTGGTAGTCTCAACATTTTCATTTCAAGTTGTTTCATTGGTGATATTGATAACAGATTAATAGTAAAATTCCGTTGATGGGTAGTCAGAAAGGGATGATGATGAAAGTTGAGGGTGTTCTTGGAATTTCAAAAGGACGCCGTGAAGGTCATGTCCATTGAATTCTCTTTATTAACAGTATAGACGTATATAAAATTTGCAAATCATGACGTCAAATCTACTTCACATTTATGCCGGGACTCATCTCGTCCGAAACATTCAAATCTCACATGAAATATCTATTAAAATTCATTCTAAGATGTCATGCAAAATGATATCTTTTTTCTTTTACATTTTTTTTTCATTTTCAGTTAGACTCGAAAAAAACTACTTTGATCCAATTACTAGTTTACTGATTCCTTTATTTTTTTTTTAACTTTTTATCTTGACGAATCACAATAAAAGATTTCATTTATTTTTAATATTCAAATAAGAGAATTAAGCTTATTAGTCATACAATGAAACTTTGGGAGATGGTCTGTGAACATCGTTTGAGTAGATTGACAAATGTTTCAAAAAATCAAATTGGTTTAATGCCTGTAAGGTCAATCACAAAGGTAATTTTCTTGATAAGACAACTTATGAAGTGATTAAGGGAGCTAAAGAAAGATCTACACACAGTATTTATCGATTTGGATAAAGCTTATGACTTAGTATTGAGAAAGGGTATTTGGTGGACGCTAAAAATGAAGAGGGTCCCAACAAAGTACATTACCCTTATCAAGTATATATACGATGAGGTGGTGACGAGTGTCAGAGCATGCAATGAGAAAACCAATGACTTTTCCGTTAACATTGGATTACATCAAGCGTCGACTTTGAGCTTTTATATTTTTTCCTTAGTTATGGATGAAGTCACGAAGGACATACAAGGTAAGATTTCTTGGTGTATGCTCATTGTCGATGATCTTGTGTTAATTGATGAAAGTAATATAGAAGTTAATAAACATTTGGAGTTGTGGATGGAGACTTTGGAATCGAAGGGTCTCGGGCTTAGCTGAACTAAAACAGAGTGTATGAAGTGCGAGTTTAGCGGTGTCAGGTCAGATGATGAAGAGATCATCCTGATCGGTCATGTAGTACCTAGAAAGAAATCTGTTCGATATTTAAAATTTATGTTACAAATTGATGGTTAGATTGATGAAAATGTTAGTTTTATAATTCGAGCAGAATGAGTGAAATGATGGCTAGCATCTGACATTCTTTGCGATAGGAAAATCCCACTGAAACTGTAAGAAAAGTTCTTAGAACAATAGTCTGGCCTACAATGTTATATGATACAGAATGCTGGTCTACTAAAAGGAAACACGTTTAGAAGATAAGTGCAGCAGGTAAGCATATGCTGCGATGAAGCTGTTGGCATACCTGACGGGATCGGATTAGAAATGATGATATTCGAGACAAACTGGGAATTGTACCAATTGAAGAGAAGTTAGTCCAACATCGCTTAAGATGATTTGGACATCTTCAACGAAGACCTCACGATGCACCTGTGCGCATTTGAGATATAGGCCGCACCGAATGCTCAAAGAGATGTAGTGGTTGATCAAGAATGACATGAGAGGAGATAGTTAAAAAAGATTTGAGAAATTGGAGTATATCCGAAGAGTTGGTGTCGAATAGGAACACGTGTAAGTTAGCAATCCATATTCCAGAACCTTAAGCTTTTGGTTAGTTTAAGGAGAGTGGTTTTAGTTTTAGATGATATGGCTCGTGTATAGGGGCAGAAGACATAGCGTTGGTCTTCAATATTTATTACTATTAGTATGATGATTTTTATTATTATTATCTTCATCACCATCAGCACCATGGTTTATTCATTCATTATTATTTAATTATTTTAAATTTTATTTTCATCTTTATTTATGCTTTCACCTTTAAATCTATTGTTATTATTATTACATTAAAATTGACTGTCTGTTGATTTTGGGTTCCACTTGTTTTGGATTGATGACTTAATTTTTGTTGTATTCAAATAAGATAATATTACTCCGCCTCTACAAAATAAATTAAGTTAACCAAGTTACCACTCATCTTCAAATCATTTTTTTTTTTTGGCATAGCCGATCGATTTTTAAAGTGGTCCGTAACATTTTTTATTATAACAAATAATAAATACATTATTACAGAAAATAGGCAGAATAAATACCTATTACTTTGGTTTTTAAGGTGGACCGTCCACCCTAGGTGGTTTTTAAAGTAGACCGTCCACTACAACTCACCACGTAGGTTGAACATTACACAAAAGGTTTCCAAAAAAAGACTTGGAAAACTCGACACCGAAAGTTGCCAAGGCAATCACAGTACACAAACGACAAATTGAACTTACAAAAGAACTCACATATGTACTCTATAAAGAGACGGTGCATCCGATGACATACAGACCTTACAAACCTGGTGCAACATATGACATTATAAACAAATGAATTTCACTAGCACTAAGCATGCTTCGGGGTTCAAGACCAACACAACTAGTCAAGAAACACCACTAGCACATCACATTAACAACCAGACTACCCCAAAACCAAGCAACCAACTTCCCAGCAACACAAACATCCAAAACTACAAGCATCCAACTACTTTCCTCAAACTAGTCGACACCAAATTGCAGACAGACAACACAATAACCCAACAGTTCACACCAAATTTCAGTATCTCTTTCAGACATGATCAAAATTCAAGATTTAAAACCTAGAGAATGATCGATACCATTCAAAATTGGTTGGAAACATAGTTACGAAAGATGCGATTGTCTTTTAATCCAAGACGTAACTCTTATGGAAAGACACTCCAAATGACACATAAAGTGCACAAGGCCTATAGTACAAAAATGCGTGTTTTTAGTTCTTTTTCCGCTTTTCAAGATTCAGAAGTGAATAAAAGTCCTAATTCTTTTTATGTAATATCCTTAAAATGTGTTGTATATAACATTGATCATACAAGCATTATTACGGAGAATACGATCAATGAATAATATTCGTATTTCTAGTTTGGTACAATATTTTGGATTATGATTTTTAAAAAGGCCTTAGTACTTGAATTTTTTTGCTTATAGTATTAATTTTTCTAGATGATTATAACATAATCTTTATTGGATACTTTTTTAATTGAAAAATTTCTGCACCTTTTTAATTAATTGTCATGTACGATTTTTTTTTTTAAATATTTCCAGTAAATAAAAAGGCATGTGCTGTTTGTCATGTGTCAAGACTCCAAAAAGATCATACGTCCTTTTGTGTCGTGCACACTGTTAATAACTATGGTTGTAACATGTAACTAGGAGATAAGTACCATGTCCATTGGTTGCTTTACAAGTTTACAACCTTGGTTTAAATTTACCAATTGCAATTGTTACAATGGAGAAATTTTTTTTCACTATGGAAATTGAGTTTGAGAGGAGTTAGCTTTGAAGCTGGATGAATGGTTTTAGAGTGGTTCAATTACGTATGGTATTTTCTATTGAATGAAGCTATCATGAATTTCTTTCAAAATATTGCAAGTCAAATGGATTAGTTGTGATTTACTATGAAATGAAGAAGATACTATGCTTCTTGTGATGTTTCATAATAAAAGATTACAAAAATATTACAAGATATTGTAATTCTTGGATTCATCTCTCCGTATGGTGAAGTGGTATTACAATGGATTTATAACTCATGAGCGTCACAGCACGCACTTCACGCGTGGTTGTGGCACACGTTTCGCGCGTGGATTATTATTTTTAAAATATCAAAGTCAATATTTTAAATACTTCTATAGATAAGCATAATCCATGGCATATTTCTTTGATTGAAAAAGGCAAAAAAAAGGAGTCTTTCTGCTATGCCAATAATTGACATAATGCAATAAATATGGAAATGCATGAATAGATGGAAAGATTCAATTTTTACCAAGTGGGGCATGTGCTCAAATAATTAAAAGCAGACTAAAGGAGTGGAACAAATGCAGACATAACAACTTAATAATATTAAAAAAATTAGACGACAAATGTAAAGATATATAATAAAAAAATGATTTGACCTACGAAGTAAAGACATGTATAAAAAAATTTATTTGCACCCTCTCCACCATCCCTCCCTCGCACACCCGCACCTCCATCAGCCACCAGATCTAGCTCTCCACCGCTCTTGCCAACCTCCACGTGTGCTGTCGTAGCTCCTCCGACCTCTAAGCTTTCTTCTGGATCCTCTTCCCCATCTGCAAACGTTAAAATGTCACAGAGCTGATCATCAACTTCTTTGCTATTGACCGCCCCAAGAACGTCACTATGGCCTCCCCTACCAGCACAAACTGCTACATCCTGAATGAATCCACCTTATCACAATTACTATAACGTACACAAGAAACAAATCTTCCTTGCTACCATCACACTCCTCAACCGCGATTCCAACCAAAATCACCGAACTACTTCCAGTCATGTTAGAAAATGAGAAGCTTCATCAAATTAATAAAGCAACTGAATATTTTAAGTTTAATTATATTTATTGAAGTAGAAAGTTGTCTGAAAACACCAACTTTGCTCAGCATCGCTCAAACAATAAGTGCAGTAAAGAGACAAAGCAAAAGGCTCAAAATATGTTTGCGAGTGGATTCTCACCTGTTAATGACGTTGTCCTCCTCAACACACGCCTGTCTTCTTTGCTGCAGTGTAAGTCGATGTAAAATGCTGTAAAATTTTATAAAGCTCTTTTATTATTATTATAAAGAGAAACGGTGGAGAACAGTAGGAGCAATGGTGGAGTAATGGTGGAGTGGAGAAATGATGGAGAATCTTAGGTGATATTTATAGAGTTCAAGCATTTAAAAATAAGGAACCGTCCAGTTGCAAAATTTAAGGTGATATTCTGAACTGTTCATTCATAGGTAACCATTGTTATTACGACGACCGACTAGTCGGCCAGTCGGTCTGTAGTCATCGACTTGGACTCTCGACATGAAATTTGTCAATATGTCGGGCGCCATGAACGACATGGAGCGACTAGTCGACTAGTCTGGCGATTAGTCGGTCAACTTAACTCTGATTGGTCTAATTTTCAAATTGGGCCCAATCCAAAGAGAAAAAAAAACCCTAGCCTTCACACGGTGAATTCAAATACGTATTTCCACGTTTCGAACAAAAAAACACATGGTGAACTGAAGAAAATCGATAAATCAAATAAGCCCTAGCCTTCACCTTTTACGCCGCTTCGCATCTGGAGCCACCGCCTTGCTTCTCCTGACGTCGCTTCTCTTCCTACCGCAGTCGCCTTTTCTCTTCCTACCGCAGCCGCCTCCTCTCCAGGGTACCTGAAATCGACTTAGGTATTATTTGTTCCACTCATTGCTTTTTTTTTCTGTACGCTGCTTTTTTCTCGAACAAAAAAAAATAGTGGAGAATTGTTGAAAACTATTTTAGAAGCCTCAGATGTTTTTTTTTAGATGAGCCGCTGTTTTTTTAGCTACTGTCTTTTTAAATTGATTGCCTCATTTGTATTTTTAAGTTGCGCTTTATTAGATTCCACGCTTGTTGAAACTTCATTTTGGTTTGTGTTTTCTTTGAAATTAGCAATCTATTATATTCTATGCATCATTTGCTTCTCTTTTTTGTCAATACATGCTACATATTTTATACATCATCACATATACTTTCATTAATTTATCAATTGTCATTACATAACATGGTACATAGCAATAATACATCACTATATATTTTTTACATCATTTCATATAACATGTTGCCTTGCAAGAATCACTTTATATTGCTAGCAAGTCACCAATATTGATGTCTATCAACGGTTGTTGTCACTTCATATTACTGCCCTGCAAGAAGCAATGAGGTATGTTACTACATGTTTAAATTTTTATGCACATGTTTGAAACTTTATGCATATGTATATATTTATTTATTTATCGACTAATCTGGACTAGTCTACGACTAGTCCACTAATTGGACCTCCGTCGACTCGACTCGACTTACCGCTGTGATAACCATGTGGGTAACCGAATTTTAGCCGATTCAATGCTTATCGAAAATGCAGTAAATGCTAGAAAAGAGCATTTAAAAATAAGAAACCGTCAAGTTGCAAAATTTAAGGTGATATTTTGAACTATTAATAAAGTTAGGAATGAATACGAGAATTTTAAGAAATTGACTGTTTCTAGAAATAGAGCAACTAATATTTTAGGAATGAATATGAGAATTTTAAGGAATTGACTATTAATGGAAATAGAGAAATTAATATTATAGGAATGAGTATGAGAACTCTAAGAAATTGACTGTTTCTGGAAATAGAGCAATTAATTTTGATTCAACAAAGAGAAAATGTAGGATATAATTTCGAATAAAGGGCATTTTCGGTAGTTTGCATGTACACCAAAAAAGTGTAATACCAAACCTATTCCGATTATTAGTAAAGATATGCTCATATTCAATTCCTTACGAACTTAATACTCCAAATAAGTATTAAACAAATTCTTAAAATTTGTATGGTTTATATTGCTTTTTGAAAAATTTAAAGCAAAATTTATTTTGAAGAATGATTTATATAATCAAACTTCTAGAAAGGTTATCATCCGAATCGAAGTGATAATATCTTTTTGACCTTTTTCTACTTGAATTTAATTGATATTATGTTAAAAGAACAATTATTATAAAATATTTAAAATTCTAAAGCAAGAATGTATTGAAAATTGTTATTTTTATACTTAATAATTTGGGCTACTTTGTTTAATTTCCAAAATTTTATTGTGTTTGTATCAATTATTTTAATGAAAAATTCAGTTGTATCAAAAAATTTGACATTGACTATTGTTTGGGAATCTAGTAGACTTTTTATTTTATTTTCGAACAGTAAACTTGTTGGAATTATTTTGAATTTTTCAATTCTGAAAACTAAAAATAAAGTTATTTGAATGCGTAGCAATTTTTGTTATCTTATGTGAATTTGATTGATTTTCTTTTAAATGTTTTTGAATATTTAAGAACTTTGAAAGCTTTTGATATTTTTACAACGTTAGTTGAATTAGCTTATTTTTTTGACATTTCCTTAAAAATTGTGAATTTATTTGAATATTTCCATTTGATTTTCTTTTCCAACTTATATTATGGATTGGCAGGTTAAATTTAACAATTATTTTTTCATTTTGGTATAATAATAATGATTTCTTAAATTTCATCTTACCATTCATTGTTCTTTTATAATATGACTATTTATTTTGACTTGTTCATATTTCGTATTCTGACTATAGTATTTTTCTTAGAAAACAGATTAAAAAAGGTGAACTTTTATCTCCTAAATGGTAATTTCAGAGATACAACTTAAAAAAAACATAACTGTGCAAGCAATATAACAAGCATTAATTACAAGTAAAATACTCCCTACTTGAAAGGTGTATCGTAAAATGAAACATTAAGTTCGAAAACAATTGAAAAAAATTGCACATGAATTCTACAACTGAAAATTATAAGGTATTATCTGATTCAGATTAGAGCACTAGACAATTGAATTAGGTCGCCTTAGCATATGGACTTCTTTAGCTATCGCGTATGTTAGACTTGTATGTTGATAAAATGAGAGAGTAGCTGTTGAGCTTCACTTCGTTCTGTTTTTGATCAAAAAATAAAAATCCTAGTATCGGTGGTGTTCCTTTGGAGCTTTCAAAAAACACCAGTCAAATGTTCAAAATTTATATTAAAAATTGAATTGAAGGAACTGTACATTCAAGGGATTGATATCTTGTACCTCTACATATTTGTATGCTGATTTTTTTGCTATGTAGATTATTAAATGGAAATTAAATTTGTAAAATTTTGATATATATATTTAAAATTTTGATGCTTGTGTTTTTGAACTTAGCCTAGAAATCAATTCTCTCTGTTTTGTCTAGCAAACAGTAAGTTTGCATACATCTTAATATTTTGTACTAGAACATCGGTCAAATGATATTTCTCCACTGTGGTTTCAACTTAGTTTATGGTTAGTTTAAGAAGAAAGTTAGCAGGTTTAGATGATATGATAGTGTATAGGAGTATAAGGCGTAGTGTTGGTCTTCAGTATCTATTACTACTAGTAATACTATTATTATTATTATCATCATCATCAACATCATGGTTGTTTATTTATTCATCATTATTACTATTGTCATTTGTTTAATTCTTTTTTAATTTAATTTTATATTTATTTGTACTTTCACCTTCAAATCGTTTGTTATTATTATTACCTTTATATTGACTTCGTTTTTTAGTTTTGGGTTTCATCTTTAGCAAATCCAACTTGTTTGGGATTAATGACTTAATTGTTGTTGTTGGTTTCAACTTAGTTTTGAATTAGGTTTTGTGAATCAAGTCATACTTGCAGAAACTCGATCTGAAACATGATTCAAATCTTAAGATGATTTTCAGCAACATTGGTTTGGTCCATCTCCAACAACACAACGATATTCCTTTCTTATTCTTCATCTCGTAGCAAATTCGCTTCCTACTGGGTTTGGATCTGAATGGAAACAAATAAATTTCAATTTCATCCTTAAGAGTTTTCTGTTTCTAGTTATACGCTTTTCTAGCAGCTTAAGGTATATAATTGATACCTACATATCTTCCTATGAAACATGGGTTATTGCATGTCTATATGTTTTGATTTTACTTAGTAACTTATTTCACATTTGCCGAATTGTTTGTGTGTTTTTGTCAGGTCTTGAAGCTTATACGATGGATGGGGATATTGCTAATGCAGATCAACAGGTAATTTTTTTCAGTGACACATGCATAAGCAATAACAGATTTTTGCAATATTGTCTATTATGGTAATGCTAAATTTCAAAAGCTAATTAATAAACATATTTAAAATATCAATTACTAACTTACAAATTCGTGTGTCTACTTCAGCTAGTGTTTGAATTCTCCATTTCATATGATATGACTAACCAAACTGAAGTATTAAACAATTAATTTAATCAAAGATCCGTACTTCTGTTCTGGAATCCAAAGAAAGTAACTAAATAGGCAGCGAGCTGCTCCGATGAAACCCGAAAAAGAGGAAGGAGAAATCACAAGGAAAGTTGGCGAATCTTCTGTTTCAGGTCGCTGATCGGCTTAGATCAGAGTAAAGCCAGAAAGCAGGGGGCGGGAAGACTCAAACTATCACTCAACCAATAGCATTAGAAAAGAATAAAAAGGATTAGTAAAGTGGAAGAGCTATAATAAAAATCCAATTCGCAATAAGTGAAATCATTAAATAATGTCAGCTCGACTAAAAATGCTAAGGTGCCGTTTGCAAACTTCAACCGATCAATTGGTAAAGCCTCCACGTTAGGCACGTTTGATGCAAGAACCTTGGTTGCTCAGTTTGGAGAAATAACCTGGAGAGGTCTTTTCACATTCAACACGTTTGATGCAAAAGCCCTTGGCTGCTCAGTTTGGAGAAATGACCTGGAGGTCTATTCATATTCAACGCGAATGTGTTTTCTTTTATCTTTTTACTTATTCCCCTTCCACTTTTCCACTTCCCAATCACCTTTTCCAATCCCTTTCAGAACACACTTCATCTTTCCCATCTCTGCCCCTTTCTCAATATCTTTTCCTGACGCATGAGAACGCTTCCATCATTATCCCTTTCATCATCGCCTTTCCTAACACGTGAGAATTCACCCTTATATATATATATATATATATATATATAGAGTAAATGTGAATTTAACTTTTGTTTGATTTGTTTCAAAAACTATCGAGATAGTGATGCTATTGAGAATTCACTGAAGTAACCAAACTAGTTTCTACACTTGGTAAATTTATTTTTGTCACATGATTCGTCGCTAATCATCATGTCGTTTATGTCTTAAAAGCAGTTGGAGCTTCGATGGTCGAACCAACTATTACAATAAAAGAGATCCCTAATATTACATACCTATCAATACATATTTATGCATCGTGTCTTCAGATTATTAGTGGTGTGAGATTATTTCAATTCCTAGTAGTCGTTCCATTTTTCAATGTGCGAGAAAACTGTAACAATCACCCCCTTAACTCATACCCCTTTTGAGTATTTTGGAAGCAATGTTTTCGTCTGCATGTTACAGTTTATTATCTTCGACTCAGATACCATGTTCTTAGTCTGCAGAGTCTTCAAACTACTACGGCCCAACCGCCCAAGGTGCCATATTGATAATGCCATAAATGGGTGAGATCTTGTTAATTTGAGTGGAAGCAAGCATTTCCCTCCTTATGTGTTAGCTAACAATATGAACATCCTATTGACTGACAAAGTGGTATGGATGATTTAAGCCCTTCCATTAATGATAAATTTTACCCATTCCTACATGAATTAGAATCGCAGCTTCTTTTTTCTACAATCCTCCTACAATTGTCCAACACTCGAGCTATTACTCTGGCACATACAACACATCTGTGATGACATAAGTAATATGAATCAGGTGTAGCTTGACATTTCCCTTCCCTTGCATTGACATTTAGGTGGTCTTCCCAAGCTTAGCATGATGTTTGGATTCCTCATCTAACCCACCTAACCAACGTTTTAAAATTGGAATTTAGGTCATGTTTTGTGTCGAAAATTATAGACCTGATCTCGTATTGGTGGAGATCTCAAGCGAGACGCGTGCATCTTAGATTTACATTTCGAATTGCAAAATCCATTTTGAAAATATCTCGTGTTATATATATTTTTTAAAATTGATTTGCATGAATAATAGTATCTATTATATCTACAATCAAATAATAATTTTCATTTGATTTGATATTTCTATAAATCATCCAATTACATTTCGATTTGATTTAAATTATCTCATGATCCAAAATCAAACTAGCACATATTTTTTTTAAAAAAAATAAATTGACACTCTTATTAAATTCAATCAAATTATTTGCAGTAAAGTCTCCTTAAATCTTTAACAAAGCAAACCAACATGAAATCTCAATCAAATCACTATACAATTGAACTTGGCCATCCTTATAGTTTAAAAAACAATCAGACAATAACAGTATTTATCATATAAAGTATGATACGATAATAACATATAGCAATGGATAAAGGATTAAGTTAGGGATTCACTCACAAGTTTCTCTTAATCAATATTAAATTTAAGTTCCTTTTTTCTCTTTAAATAAATTTTTAATCTACAATAAAGTTCTCTTGTTAAATGAAAAATAAGGTAGTTATGGCTCATGAAATTTCGACTTCAAAATTAAATTTTCGAATCTAATTGAAATAGATACGGTTCCCCTTAAAATATGATGACTTTCCTTGTATCGGTCCTTGTATCAGGATGGATGTACCTAGATAAATTTGTGTAAATTCTTAAATTAGTTTTTGGGTCATATCTCTTTAGAATATTATATGACTTGCGGCAATGTTTTTATTGATATAAAAAATTCCGTTATGATTGGTTACATGCATATGCAAATATTAATTATGTTATCAATTAAATAATCTTAATTTTCATCAATGTTAAGGTTGTCAAGAAATATATTTTAATATTGGTCGAGATATTGGAATTTGATCTCGAATGATACGACCTTTCGATATACCGAGATCTCGGTCGTTATATGGAAAAAGAGATTTTCACCTAAGGCAGTCAACATATACTTTCAAATGCGTATAATGTCATATCCGTATTCGCGTCTGAAATCATTTTTGGATATTCGCATCCGTGGATACGAATGAATATTAGATATCTGCATTGACAGGTACGACTGGGTATCAGTTAATTATCCTATCCGCCTATGACCGTTGAATCAATAAATATAAGTGAGTTTTTTTAGTTAGTATAAATATTTTTCAATTCTGTTGGTTAATGAAGTGCTGAAAATAAACAAATACGATGATAACAAACAATTTTGAGCAATTAATATGCATCTAGTGCATATATATAAACTTCTAATTTAATAAAACAATAAGTATCATTCATTATCCTAAAACACACATATTTTGAACTGTAATCTTCAAATATACCAAATACATAATTTTTAGATGCGAATGTTGTCGTATCCGTACCCACATCTTTTTTTTGAATATAAGATATTTATCCTCTGTTTGGATATGAATACATACAGATTTCACATTTTACGGATGTCTATTGACAGCCCTATTCTTATCGCAATTTTGTGTTTTGTTTTGCTGGAGCTTTTCTTCGAGTTCTCGACCGAGATGGCTGAGATTTGAAACATTGCACTTAACATTGTTGCATCTTCACTAACATGATTCGGGTATTGTAATCCAAAGCCAAAGATCCCCACTATTTTGATTCATCGAAATAGGACATTAAAGAGGCTACACAGCGGTAGGATCGTGTATAATGGAGTATAAGGTGAAGTATATATAGCTGAGCAGTAAGTAGATATCACACAGGTGGGGTCTTCTTTGATGTTGATGAACTCGTTCCTTCATTAGCTTTGTAATTCATATCCCACGAGTTTGGACTATAAGGCGGTCAGTGGGAAGAGAAGATATAGTATTTCAATGTAGGATTCACTGGGTCTTTCTCAGTTCGATAAGGGGAAGACGGATTACAAACAAATAAATGGAAAATGTTGTATCTCACTGCAACTCATCTGAATATGATGCTCAATGTTAGTTTGATCAACAGATTTATGAGAGTCCACAATACTTCATCTACAAGCAGCTAAAATAATATTAATGCACTTGAGAGGGTACATTCGAGTATGGAATTTTTTACCAAAGGGAAGTCATGGGAAAACCATTAGCGCTTACGCATACTGATTACACTGGCATTGTAGAAGATCAAACAAGTACTTTCGGTTGTGTATTCTTATTGAATTCAACTTTAACTTCTTGGTTATTAAGAAACCAACTCATAGATACTATAGAGCAGAGTTTGACATGTCAAACCATTTGGGTAAGAGGAGCATTGAAGTGGTTATGGTGCACACAAAAAGAATGCATTACTATTTTGTATGATAATAGCTCCACGAGTAAGTTCTCAAAGAATCTGAATCTGATGATGCATGGGAGGAGTAAGCTCGTTGATGTAAGATTTCATTTTTGAAAAATATCACAAATGATGATACAACCGAGTTAGTGCATTGTGGTACTCAAGAACATATAGCAAACTTGATGACCATGCCATTGGCGTTGGATGTCTTTAAGAAGCTCAGAGGGAACCTTCGGCTATAAAGGATTGTAGGTGTAAAATTAATTGCTTGCAGCAGTTGGTTTAAGGGAGAGACTGAAATAGTTGGTTGTTTTACTTGGTCATAATGAATGCTAGTCTTTCAGTTTTGCTGCTGTTTGAATTATTCCATGTTTGTCGATCACATAGCATAATCATAGCTAAAATGTGTTTTTTTGGCTTTTTGTTTGGTTTGGTGGTTTGGTGGTTTGGTGAAGCCTATGTATGCCAACCTACTTTTCAATAGAAAGTTGTTCAAGTTATCCGTACAAACTGTGTGCTATGGTATATGTTTGTAACAAAAGTTTGAACATATTCTCCTGTGATTTGGATATAAACAGTTGGTTCATGACTTATTGAACTAATCTTCAATATGTGAGTTCACAGAGAGCAATACAAAAAAAGTCTGATTACGGCGAAAATTAATTATATTTGTGCATCATGTAAGATCCCTTTTTGAGATTTGTGAATTGTTAGACTTGATAAACGTGTCGAGCGGCTGAGCCTCAACATACAACTCATTTTTGGAAATCAATGTCGTTGCTTATAACTCAGTATTATCTAGTAAAAGTTTCGAGCTACGTATGTGCATGCATCCATGTGAGTATTCATGTGTATCGACATGTTAGATGGCGACATGAATCTATTACACAATTCACAAAACATTCCGTGGATTGTTTGAAAACTACTTTACATGTAAAAGGATGACCTCTCTTAGTGTCAATGCTTGGTCCTCTGCATCGAGCTGAATTGACTCAGGCAATATGTGTAGCTCTCATAGTTGTGAAAGGCGCGCGGGCGCGACGTTTGCGTCATTTTTGCTTGAAGCCCGATGCACATGAAAAGGCACGCCAAATGGCGCGCGGCGCAAAAATGACGCATAGTGCAAAATGGCGCGTCTTTTTTATTTGCATTTCAAACTGGAATAACTACTACAACCATCATGACTACTACTATTACTATTATTATCATAATAACATGAAATGTGAATAACTTTATTAATATCTTTTTTCAATTATATGGAGACGTAATCACATCATTATTGTTTTCTATTTGATTATCATCAACAAGTTAATAACCTTGCAATTATGTGATTGACCAACCTTAGCATATCGACATTTAGAACTAACATATGTTTTTATTATCCAACATAGTTTAAATTCATTTTAATAGTCAACAATATATAATGTAATGTATAAAAGATCATAAAATATTGCCTAGCATAGATCCAAAAGGAAATGAATGAGACTAAGAACCCGTGAATGATAAATCAAGAGAAGCAGCTTCGGAGGAAGAGAAAACATTATCAGAAAATTAACATTCAATCAGCTTTGAAACATACCTTTAGATAGAAAAAAATTGCATGTGTGAATATGTCTAATATTTTTGTACGATTTGTTTGCAACATAAAAATATTTCATGATTTGGTATTTGTTAAATACAATCAAACATTAAATTTATCAGATTCAGATTTCTAGTTTATCAGTGATATGTATTATTATTTTGGATTTGAAAACTATTGTGTTTGAAATTTTATGCTTTATGTTTTTTTGTTAAAATGCATTAAAAAAATTATTGCATACATTTTAGAAAAATATATTGATTTTTTTATTTTTTTGTTAAGATATTAAATTTATTTAAAAATTAAATAACAACAACAACAAAGCCATATATCCCAAACAAGTTGGGGTTGACTAGATATGAAACCCAAAATAAAAATAAAAATAAAAGAAATAATACTGGTAATAATATATATACAAGGGTTTAAAATAACCAAACAGATAAAAAGACGTTTGATTAAAAAAAAAATCTTAAAATCTTAAAACTAAAAAGGTGAGGGCCATTTGCCACGTCGTACGCCAAGGCGCCAGAGAGGTTTGCGCCTTTTTGCGCCGTGTGTCATTAATAACACCGGTAGTCATTGTTATCAAAAATCTTAAAATCCTACGATTTGAATCCCGTTTCAAATTGAATCTCTACCTTTATAATTCGATTTATATTCCGATTCAAATCTAGCTAATACCACAGATTTGATCGATTATTCAATCCGAATTGATATATTAAACATACTTATTTGTGTCTACAATCCCAATTTAATCATTTTCAAACAAAATGAAATGAGAACAAGAGAAAAATTAAGTTTTAGTATTAGACATAGAAGTTCAAACATCAAAATAAATTTCAAACTGTGTGCAAAGCTTAGAATATGAAATTTTTGTATCTACTATTTACGATTTAAATCTCATTTCGATTAAAAAAAAAAAATTAAATTTTACGATTTACGATTTGAATCTCATTTTGAAAACCTTGCTGGTAGCTCTTACCATTATAACATTTTCTCATTTGTAGGTAAGTTCCTTTTATATTAGAATCGAGAAAGTCTATTTAAACATAAAACGGTGACACAAATATAGACACAAGAGATCTCAACCATTAGATCTCACATTGAATTCCACATTCTGTATAAAGAGAAACAAATCAAATGGTTCACAGTTCATGTGTCTAATTTTGTATTTAATTTTGAGTCCCAATAGGTCAATAGCCTCTTCCATTAAAATAATTTATGTTATTCAACACATATATCTCAGTTGAGGATTTTATTGACTACGGGGGAGTTGTAGGTAAAGGTGAACAAATTGTTTAGTTTGAAAACAATTTAAAAAAATTGAAATAAAAAAATCATTCAAGAGACAAACTGAACAGAACCTAATTGGTATTTTTTTAAATCACAACTAATCAAACCGATAGTATTTGGTCTGGTTGGTTTACTTGATTTATTTTAAATTGAATTAGATCTTATTGTTGATGTAATATAAAATTGAAACAACTAATTAAATGGGTGTGATGCAAACATTTTAAAAAACAAATCTCTCTTCTAGAATTATTAATACGAGTTGAAAGAAAAATAATATATTTATGATAGTGTATTGTAAATAATAGAATTGCTAGCAGTACCTTTTTATTTATTTTAAAATGACTTATTTTTCAAATTTGGTTTAATTGGTTGGTATGGCTTTCAGATATTTGAAAACCAAACCCAAACCCGGCCAATAAATTGAAGAAATATAAAAATAGAAATCAAAATCAACTCATTAGTTAACATAGAGCCAAACCAGCAAAACTTAATTGGTTTGGTTGGTTTATTCTGTTTTAACCAGTAAATTCTCATCCTCTAGTTGTAGGCAGAATATCCAAGTGTTCATATTTTTATTTTTCAAGGATAAAACTGAAACGTTGATCGAGTAATATGTTGATTCCTTTGAGGAAGTAAAACATACACACATGCGCGCACACTCTTGCACGCACATAAACTTTTTTAGCTTTTAAATACATATGAATAATTACATACTGCCTAGTATGTATGATGCATTGGTGTAAATGAACGTGGGACCTGAAGTCCTGCCTCTGAACTACATCTTTTAGAAGTTAAATAATCTCTCTTAAATTTTCCATAATTCACTAAACTTCTATTATCAAACTAGTTCTTTCTGTTAAGTCCCCTTCAAATGACTTCATGTCTTTTTTTCCTTGTAATTGCGAGAATGTCTTGGTACATCTTTGTGTCATAGTACATTTTCATGTCATATTCGCATGATACTTGTTTACTGCCGTCAGGTGCTTGCTGCGGTTGTGAAATCCATTCAGAAATCTGGATTGAAAGGCAGCAAAGGAGGATGGAAAGAATTTTTGGATCATTATGATAAACGCTTTGGCTCTTCCTGGAGTGATCCTTCAAGAAGGACTATTGATGTATTGGTTGCTTTTCTTCAAACATTCACCGAAAAAAAGAATTGTAAGGTGCTTATTTGGCCTATATTTTCATTGCTATAACAATATATATTAGCATTCATCACATACACCCTTCTGTTTGTGTGCTTACAGTATGGAATCAAGGACAACACAGTAATCGTAGGACTGAGATTGTGTGCTATCGACGAATTAATGTTCTTTACATTTTTTTAATTCTTTTAATTGTTTCAGCTTATTAGGAATATGATAATAAGGCAATCCAATCAAGCAGCAATTGAACAATATATCAAGGAATTTCCCAAAGAGGAGACTCCTCAACAGGTATATCTTTTCTTGGTCGAACAATCTTCATATTGTGTTTTTTTTGGGGTCATGAAACAGTAGGTTTGCAGAATGGGGTACAAATTAATATGCTTTTTGGTTTCAAGTATCTCCCAATTGTCTGTGAATCTGTGATTACTTGGAGAGGTGTACCAAATAAAACATCCATTATATTTTAAACCGAAAAACGGAGAATATTATTGGGTTTTCTGTTATTCACTATATTATTGTATGTATATACTGTACATTGTTTCTGTATAGCGTAAATGTCAGGTGAAATTGAATAATGTCGCATTATTATGAAAATAATAATTTTTATAAATTTTTGTTAAATGAATGATAAAGGGTTGACCCTTTTTTAAAAGGGTTACAAATGGATAACCCACTTACCTAAATAGTAAAAAAGTAATACTTTAAAATAACGATTTTAAATGTAAAAATCCCAAAATTACGAAAATACCCTTTATTTTGGAAAAAGTGAAAAAAAAATTCAAAAAATGCAGAAAATTATGAAATGAGAATTAAAAAATGAAGTATTCGAAAATAATGATTTTTAAAGCTAAAAGGACCAAAATTACGAAAATGCCCTTCATATTGGAAAAAGTGAAAAACGAAAAAAATCCAGAAAATTACGAAATGGAAAGTAAAATAGAATTATTTTAAAATAACGATTTTTAAAGCTAAAAGTACTAAAATTACGAAAATACCTCTCATTTTGAAAAAAATAAAAAAAAAACAAATAAATTTCATAAAATTCAGAAAATTACGAAAACACCCTTCATTTTGAAAAAAGTGAAAATAAATAAAATTAAAAAATCCAGAAAATTACGAAATGAAAAGTAAAAAAAGAATTATTCGGAAATTACGATTTTTAAAGCAAAAAATGCTAAAATTATGAAAATACCCTTCATTTTGAAAAAAGTGGAAAAAAATTCAAAAAATCCAGAAAATTACGTAATGAAAAGTAATCAAAGATTTTTTTTAAAATAACGATTTTTAAAGCTAAAAATGCTAAAATTACGAAAATACCCTTCATTTTTGTAAAAAGTAAAAAAAAATCCAAAAAATTACTAAACGAAAAGTAAAAAAAGAATTATTTTAAAATTACGAAAATACCCTTTTTTGGAAAAAGTGAAATTTATTACAAGTTTGGCTAAAATTACTAAATGAAATACCTTTTATTTTCGTAATTTTGCATATTTAGCTTTTAAAAATCATAATTTTCAAATAATTCTTTTTTTACTTTTCATTTCGTAATTCTGGATTTTTTTAAATTTATTTTTTTTCACTTTTTTCAAAAATGAAGGGTATTTTTGTAATTTTAGCATTTTTAGTTTTAAAAATCGTTATTTTAAAATAATTCTTATTTCGTATTTTCTGGATTTTTTGAAATTTACTTATTTTTTTCACTTTTTTCAAAATGAAGGGTATTTTCGTAATTTTAGCATTTTTAGCTTTAAAAATCGTTACTTTAAAATAATTCTTTTTTAACTTTTCATTTCGTAATTTTCTGGATTTTTGAAATTTATTTGTTTTTTGCACTTTTTTCAAAATGCAGGGTATTTTCGTAATTTTAGCATTTTTATTTCTAAAAATCGTTATTATAAAATAATTCTTTTTTACCTTTTCATTTCGTAATTTTCTGAATTTTTCGAAATTTATTTGTTTTTTCACTTTTTTCAAAATGAAGGGTATTTTCGTAATTTTAGCTTTAAAAATCGTTATTTTAATATAATTCTTTTTTTACTTTTAATTTTGTAATTTTCTGGATTTTTTAAAATTCATTTTGTTTTTTCCCTTTTTTAACATGAAGGGTATTTTCGTAATTTTGGCCTTTTAACTTTAAAACCTATTATTTTCTAATAATTCTTTTATTAACTTTTATATTCGAATAATTCGACACTTGAATTTCAAATTTTGAAAGTTCAAAATTTTATGGAATATTTTGAAAATAAAATAATTTAGCATTTGTTTTTAGAAAATAATCAAATTTAAAAACTTTCATTTACTATTAGTGTTATAAGGGTTGTAATGGGTTAAACCCTTTAATCAAGAAAGTCAAAAAGGGTCAAGCTATTGTATGTAGCTAGAGGGTCGGGTCAAATTTTACTTGACCCTCATATGACCCTACCTCACCCTTTTGACACGTCTAGTCAGTGAGGGTTTGTAAAATTTCCTGTTTTAGATAAAATGATATTCAAATTTTATTTGGAAATGCAATCACTATGAACAAACATATGATAAGTTGATTTAGACATCTGAATGTGTAATACAATTAAAACCTTATCTTCTGTTTCGTGTAAATCATATTCCATTGCGTTTTATTTTGAGCTGTTATTGTTGAATATCTTCCAGTTTGGTATTTTCTGTTGTAATACTTTCAAATGAGGATTGCGTTCAAATCTCTATGGTTGGTTGTATACTAACTATCAAATTATCGTCCTTGCTCATACCAAACAATTATACAGAGGTTGGTTCGCATGACTATGGAGCACCCACAATATGCTAATTATCACACCTTTCCATGTCAAGATGAGGTAATATTCTGTTGCAAAATATTGTAATCAGGATTTATTCCATTAAATAAACTTATTCCATCCTTCCCCTTTGTTTGCCACTCTTATAGTATTCTTATTAATTTGTTACTTTTTCATAATATAACTTATTTATTCTTAGAATTTGTAGCCGTCCAACCTTCCTCCCTTTTTTCACCAATGTTCGATACTTTCCTATTGGTTAACTTTCTTTCTCAAACAGCAAAATTTTCAATTTAAGTTTAAACAAGCACTTCAGCTTGTACCCACAAGCAACTCTTTGACTATGATTATTTCATCCCCAAGCACATTGGTAATTATAATGAAATTTATATAGTACAATGGTTGTTTGTTTTTTGACTAAATTTAATTTTGTTATTAATAACCAGTGCCGGTTTGCTATTTAGTTGCAGGTATTATATATCTTCTATTTATGTACATCTCTTGTTTTGTGTCACAGCAGACAATTTTATTGAATATTCTTGTAAGTATTTATCAATCGTCCTATTTTTTTATCAATTCATCTAAATGGCGATGGGTTCTCTGATTGTTTGTGGATGGTATCGGCTGTTGCCTTGTGGAGAACAAAAACAAGTGGAGCTCTCATCTGTTTGTGATAATACTTGCTTATAGTGTGTGACTATTATTGTCAATACAATCTCATCTTTCATAATTTCATTTATACACACTTGATTCTTATGATTTGTGTTGTATTTGTGAAATTTACGGTTGATACAACTGTTTCCCCCCTGTCGAACATCATGAAGAAAATATTGTGTGGGATTTTTATTCAAGCCATGGATGGAAAAATAAACTCATGTTTGAATATGCAGCAGTTGCTAGTTTGATCATAAAGTATTTTTTTGGGTTTATGTGCATGCTGATCTTCATAATACCGAAAGGAGAAATAATGATGATGATGATGACGATAACAATAATGATAAAGCAGGATGATTTGAAAACAACTCTTTTGCAGGATTGGGTGATTTTCCCCTTAGGTAAGAAAATTAAGAAAGTAATGAAATCAAAAACACTGGTTTCCATTGATTGTGAGATGGTACTGTGCGAAGATGGCACTGAAGCACTAGTCCGAGTTTGTGCCGTGGATCGAAATTTTGAGGTATATATTCTCAATTTTGTGGTTGTTCAATGATAATTTTCAATGGGATTTTGTTTGCAAAACGTCATGCTATGATTTTTCAGGTTAAACTCGATAAATTAGTAAAGCCCAGCAAAGCTGTTGTCGATTACAGAACATCAATCACTGGCATCTCTGACCAAGATATGGATGGAGTTACTTGTTCATTGGAAGATGTACAAGTAAGCTATCATTTTCATTTCATGCATCTGTTGCCCAACTATATTGTAATATCTAATATGGTCTATTTTACAGGAATCGTTAGGGAAGATATTATCAAAGGGTACAATTCTTGTTGGCCATGCTTTGCATAATGACCTAAAAGGTAGGGAGTATTTGGCGTAATCAGTATCATATATGCTGTTTGACAATATAAATGCAACAATAAAGATTGCGTATCTTGAGATTCTTTTATGTTAAAAAAGATTTGTTTTTTTTTTTTTTTTTTTTTTGTATTTTAAATTGTATGTGTTG
Source organism: Allium sativum (assembly GCA_030737875.1). NCBI lineage: Eukaryota > Viridiplantae > Streptophyta > Magnoliopsida > Asparagales > Amaryllidaceae > Allium > Allium sativum. The sequence goes on along the minus strand of CM060924.1, from coordinate 501,335,980 downwards.
TCCAAACAGTACCAACATCTGTTTAATTTTGTCATGCTTTATACACTTATTGCATGCTTGCAGCACTGAAGATAATTCATCCACGAGTCATCGATACACCCTACATCTTTAAATATAAGGACTTCCCTCCTAATTTTACACCTTCTTTGACCAATTTGTGTAAGGTAAGCTCTGTCCTAGATTTATACTATTTTAAACAACTTTAATTTACTGCTAGCTTACACATTTGTACAATTTTTTCACCAATACACTTCAATTTTCTTACAGTTACTAGTTCACTTGCTGCTCTTTTAGGCTGTACTAGGTAAAGAAGTTCGCAAGGAAGGAGAGCCTCACAATTGCCTTAATGATGCAAAAGCTGCAATGGAATTAGTTCTTGCCAAACTTGAAAGAGGATACGATGATCCTATATCCATCGAAGGAAAGAAGGTGTAATTCATATATGCAAATATATAATAGTTCATTTTATTTGGTAAGCTTGCTTAAACTATTTTCAACTTAATTATATAGATGTTAGAATCGGATCCAGCAAAGTTGCTGCTTCATGGAGTACCTGTTGGAGTGCCACATCAAGAGTTACGGAATATATTCCCAATGGAATACTCTACAGAAATGCAGGTCTATATTTCTTGCAAAAAAGTAAGACAGACTCATGTGATATATTTAACAAAAGTTAAGTTAATCTAAATGTAGGGTGATATAAGAGTTCGAGGCTCCAACTACTCTACTTTCTTCTTGTTCGCTGATGAAAAGGAAGCAGATGCAGCATTTAAAGCAATAAATGGACAAGAAAACCAGGTCTGCTTGCTAATTTTTTTTCCAACTAAACTTGTGCACTCTTAAGGGTTTAATCATCTATTTAATAACGATTTATTGAGGTTTACTTGTTTGGCAACCAGAATGTTAAGAGTATGATTTGATTTATGAAAAGTAGTAAAAGGCCAATTATGTCATTTGGACATGGACCATCATGTGCCTCATTTATTATGCTTGTAATGAAAGATATAACCAAGTGACACATGCTAAAATAACATATATTACAGGATTCTTACGGCCGTAAACAAAAGCAAGTCTCATTGAAACTTAGCAACGGAGAAACAATTAGCTTCTACATGCGTAAAATGACATATCCTGGCTTGACTAATGTAATCAAATCAGCTGAGAAAACATTTGCTCGAGAGGATGGCAATAAGGAAGTAAAAAGGCAAAAGACAAGTGAGCATACTTATAATCTTGTTGAAGAAATAGCTGATCTGAAGAAAACGATTCAAGATAGAGACGATGAAATAGCTAACCTTAAGAAGGTTCTTTTTGCTCTAGTAAACAAGTAGGAAGTACAGAAGCCTGTATTCAAACGTATATGTCATTATATTTCATTCCTTACAAGTTTTCTTTTTCTGTAGGGTCTTACTTCCAATATTTATTGTAGCATTGTTTTTGAGGTTTTGTTTGTGTACCTTGTAAGTGAAGAAATAGTTACATTGTTATTCATTTTTGAGGCATTTTCTGAACAAATATCCCGCTGTAATTATATTTAATGAACTATTATCCTTCATAAGCTTGGAGAGTATGGTATTCTACTGGTTATGGCAAAAGCAATTGTATTCTGTGAATTATTTATGTTAAGTTTTATCAATAAATTTGGAAGAAACTATTTCTGCACGTTTATTTTCACTGATTCTTGGTTCTAACTTGGACTGTATTTGATTTAAAGTCCTGTCTTTTAATATTTAGTGTTTATATTACTTCCTTTTTTCTTTTAAAACTGGTAATGTTTGAGAGTACATTAATTTTACGAACACATAAAAAATGCGTTAGGTGTAAATTAATATATTCCTGTAACAAAATGCAAAAGACAAGAGCTACCTTAGAATTCCTCAGACCATCACCATAGCTGTCTTTTACTTTCAGCTCTCCTGAAAAGGCTAAAAAGTAGAAAGTTCACTTTTTCTGTTCTTTCACCAAACAAGCCACCTTCTTCCTCGTTCTAGTTGAACTTTGTCAAAATTAGCTCTCCTAATCCCAAATAATAATAAAAATTAGGGTTCTGTCTATACAAGTACACTCTGCCGTCGCATTCAGATCTACATTGTGCTTACACTTTCCATGGAAAGCCTAGCCACCGCCCGCCGCTCCCTCCGACTAAATCTCGACCGCTCTCTCGCTCTATCATCCTCCCTCGATAAGTTCGCTCCTCGCCTTACCGAGATCCAGCACAACCTTTCCAGCTACGCCGCCGCAGTACGCCCTATCCGCGCCGACAGCGCCTTGCTCTCCTCCGTTGGCGGTCACATTGACCGAGCCGCCGTTCCCGCCGCCGCCGTGCTGAAAGTGTTCGACGCGGTTCATGGCTTGGAACCCTCTCTCCTCTCTGATCCTCGTCAAGATCTTCTTGGCTACCTCTCCGTTCTGCAGAGGTTGCAGGAAGCTCTCAAGTTCTTGTGCGACAACTGCTCGCTTGCTGTTCAATGGCTGGATGACATAGTTGATTATTTGGATGACAACCAGCTTGCTGATGCAAACTTTTTAAACAAATTGAAAAGCTCACTCAAATTCCTGAAAGAGAATCCTAGCTCCCTTGATGGGGGCCTTCTCGATGAGGCGTTGAGTAGGTTGGAGTCAGAGTATCATCGCTTGTTGCAGGAACATTCGGTTCTGCTGCCAATGGTGATGTCTGGTTGTAGTGGGACCATTACAGCTTCACCGTTGCCTGTACATGTTATACATAAGCTTGGGTTGATAATGAAGAGAATGATAGCCAACGGAAGATTAGACAGGTGCATTGCGATATACATTGAGGTTAGAGGTAGAATTGTGAGGGAGAGTTTGAAGGCGTTGGATTTAGAATATTTAGACATATCCGTATCGGATTTCGACAATGTGCAGAGCATTGAGGGATATATTGAGAAGTGGGGTAGGCATTTGGAGTTTGCAGTGAAGCATTTGTTTGAGGCAGAATATAATTTGTGCACTGATGTGTTCGAGAAGGCAGGATCTGTGGAGGTTTGGATGGGTTGTTTTGCAGAGATTGCGGCACAGGCAGGGATTCTAGCTTTTCTGAGGTTCGGGAAGACAGTTTGTGAGAGCAAGAAGGATCCGATTAAGTTGTTGAAGTTGTTGGACATGTTTAATTCTTTGAGCAAACTAAGGCTTGATTTTAATAGACTGTTTGGTGGGAAGGCTTGTGCTGAAATTCAAAACGAAACGAGGGAGCTGATCCGTAACATTGTTGAAGGTTCATGTGAGATATTCTGGGAACTGTTGGTGCAAGTTGAGTTGCAGAGACAGGCTCCACCTCCTTCAGATGGAGCAGTTCCAAAGTTGGTGGTTTTCATCACTGATTATTGCAATAAACTTATTGGGGATGATTATAGGTCTGTACTTATGCAGGTTTTAAGCATCCATAGAAGTTGGAAAAAACAGGTATTTCACAATAGGCTTTTGATCGAGTATGTTTTGGATGTAGTTACAGCGCTCGAAGTAAATTTAGAAACTTGGAGTAAAGGATACGAAGATCAAGTTCTTTCATATCTTTTCATGATGAACACACATTGGCATTTTTTCAAGCATTTGAAAAACACTAAGCTTGGAGAATTGTTAGGAGATTCTTGGCTGAGAGGGCATGAACAGTACAAGGAGTATTGGGCCGCTTGCTATTTGAGAGAAAGTTGGGCAAACCTACCATCATTATTGAGCAGAGAAGGTTTAATATTTTTCTCTGGAGGTAGAGCTACGGCTAGAGACTTGGTGAAGAAGAGATTGAAATCTTTCAATGGTACATTTGATGCCATGTACAAGAAGCAATCGAAGTGGGCAATAACAGATAGAGAGTTGAGGGAGAAGACCTGCCAATTAATTATTCAAACTATAGTTCCAATTTACAGAAGTTTTATTCAGAATTACGGCCCTTTAGTAGAGCAGGATGCAAGCAAATATGTGAAGTATACTGTACAAGAGGTAGAGAAGATGCTTGGCTCCCTTTATCAGCAGAAGCCGAAGGCTGCAAGTTTTAGGCACATGATTTCGAATGGGACGCCGAGCAGCATAGCTACTGCTAGCCTGTATCGATCTGCTCCGATTGTAAATTGATCTAGGATGTGTAATTTTTATTTTATTTTTTTAGTTGCAATGTGCATGACGAGCTAAAAGGTTATTGAAGTAATCTGAGTTGGCTTGATGCCTTGAAAAGTTGGGATGAATGCTTGCCAAAGTGAAATGAGTTGGCTGGTGTTCGTCTAGATACGAAGGAGGATTGTTCAATCATGGTTATGGAGATTATTTTGCCCAAAGCAAGCTTGCAAAGGGAGATGTCAGATGGAAAATGTTCGTTGAAGGCGGATCATGCATCCCTACACTCTGTACATTTATGGGAGAGGCTGTCGTTCCTTATATACCATGTAAATGTTCATTCCCATATCATATAATATAGTGTCTAAGAATTAGTATTTATCCTTTTTTTTTCTCAACTAATTTTAAATGCGTTCAGCTCATGCTAATTTTATAGTCAACAAGGATGAATATTCTGTTTGCCCCAAAATTTTGCATAGCAATGCAGTCATATCCTTGTAGTATATAAGAGTTGCCAAAATGGTTCAAGTTTGGGCAAGCTTCTGGATCACGCACAGGAGTGTAATTCTGATGAGCTGCTAGTCGCAGGTATTATTTGTTTCCAACAAAGCCAAAATCTATTCTATGTTATGATAAAAATTAGTGGAAGGGAAATTCTGATTGATCTTAGCTTCTATATCGAACAGCTGAGATCATTTGTGCATTTTTTCTTTTTCATCTTCTTGTAGAACAGCAATGGATGTTTGTGCTAGAGGAGTGTATAATTGATGAACCATATGGATTTTATCAGATGTTCCTTAATTTGTACTTAGATAACTTTAATATTGTCTAGGAAAAAAACAAGTAAATTATGCCTCATTTTTTTTTTAAAGATTATTGCTTGTATGATTATATCAATATCCTCTAATTTAGTAATTAGTTGTACTAAACATTGTATAATTCGCTAATCGTAGGTGAGAGATGATCTTTCAATTATTTTATCTAGCAATTACACATTGATATCTTTTACAAAATTTAATTAGGCATCATAACTTGAAAGTTTGTCAACATCTTGGTTTTGCCTATTAAAATCAATGCGCTGCTAGGGGCGCCATAGTTTCTTCTTTCTAACACCATTTTCTAAATAATCGCATCCAATTATGATACTCTATTTCTAAATATCTGCAGTACCTACCAAACTAGATATTTGCAGCAATTTATTGCCAATCGACAGTTTTTCTGTCTACGATAGAAAATCAATGATCGTAATTTAACGTATGGTGTTTTCGAAATGTCAAGACTAATCTTATCCTATGGTTATTTGTTGCCGAATGGTGGTTGCTGATCCAATGAAGTAATAGAAGAGATGATATTAGTAAAATTGTCATTTGTTATAAATCAAAAATAAGAATAGAAGAAATAAGGAAGAGAATACATTTTTTTTTTTTTTTTTTTTTTTTTTTTCATTTAGATATCTTTACAACACACGTGAGCTTTTTACTTATAAACTCCACAAGCCCTAATAATTACAATAATGTTCCTTGCATTAAGCGTATTCACCTTTAATGTTCCAATATATCATAACACTTTTCCTTGAATATGCATATGTAAATATGATGAGATTAATTGTCTTATTGTTAATCCCGTTGTGAAACGTGATTCAAAACTAATGCTTCAGACTGTACAAATGATGGATCACGCATGATATATACGATGGACCGGTTCCGCAGTTTTTAGATGGATCGGGATACGCGATCCATACATGGATCGGTCTCGGTTTGATCGTGGCATAAGTCCGGGTCAGGTCGGTAGCAACATGCGTACAAGCAAATAGATGGGTCGGCTGCGCAGAAACTCGATGGACCGGTCGAATTCAATATGATGGATCGGGGTAAATGAACCATCTATGGATTGGTTACACAAAAAAGGTACAAAGCATGGATTGTGCTCGATCCAAACATGGATCGCCCAACATACTATGGATCGGCGGTCGATCCATAGAGTTGTGCACACATTATTTCGAGCCTCCCCTCCACTCATAACTTCGCCTATAAATAGTCCACCTCCTCACACATAAAAGAGAATAGATTTTTCTCTCGAAGGGTACCATTTTTTATCTCCAACAACACTCAAGCTTCTACAACTTCATCAAAGCTTCTTCAAGCATCATCCAAAGAACTCCATCATCACTCTCATCGAGAAATCATCAAAGATCATCACCAAACTCAATTATTGAAGACAAGTTCAATAATCTCCGCTACTAGTGAGAATTTGAAGATATTTAAGAAAGAGATGGAGAATCTTCGAGAAATTGTAGAAAAGAGAGAGAAAATCATTGTAAATGAGAGAAAATGTATAAAATGAGATCAAATGTGTATCTTGTGACGGAGAAGATAATGAAATCCCTATTTAAAATGGACGTAAGCCAAACCTAAGGCCGAACCACTATAAATTGCTCTCTACTTTGCTATTTTATGCATTTATTTGCTCTTAACTTTGCTATTTGCAGTTTTACGGTGTTAAACACCTCTCGGGGTGTTAGTATCATTTTGGTATTAACATTTTTGGCGCCCACCATGGGGCTCGAACGCACGACCACAAGGTTAAGAGCCTTGCTAGGGGAAAGTTGTTGAAGCTTGATTTTTCACTATAGATCCACGAAGTCTAAAAGTCAAGCCTGTTGAAAGAACTTCTATGAAGATTAGAAAGTTGATTGATATCATGGCACCATCAAAGAAGATAGTAAATCTATGAGAACTTTAGGAATTGTTGCTAATGATGATGTTATAACCACCCCTCAAACAAATATTCCGACTACATCTCAAACTCCTGGAGCTGGTGTGACTTGAGGAGAGTTGGGTGTCGTTGTTGCCGACTTAAATCAACGATTGGAAGCCTCAAATATCCTTTGACAAATAAGCTAGATGTTCTTCTCACCGCTCAAGCCAATCCTGCAGATCATAAAGTTGAGATTGACTTGGATGATAATGTGCACTCATCGGCTTCAATTCGCAATCGTGAATACTATGCAGAGGAAGTGGATGATGCGTCAAGTGATGGAGATGACGTTGGCATTGAGGATCCCAAAGCAAAGGCTAAGAATTGTTCGGAAACATATACTTCTCGCAAAGTTGTTAGTCCCACCAAAGGGGTACCTCCCTAAGCTGGAGGTCCAGGGCCCCAGTTCTTTAACTGCAATTGCTTGCCAAGACAAGCATCCGGTAAAGGAACCGGCGTCCGCCCCATGGAACGACACAACGAGGAGGAGTACCTTTCGGAGATGATGAAACAAATCATGAAAGAAAGTATGGCTAGAAATGATGGTGAGAGAGAATGAGATTTTGCTCCGAGTAAAACTCCGTTTACTGAAAGAATCTTAAAGACTGAGTTTTCAAAGAAGTTTGTTCCTCCAACTATGCCAGCTTATAATGGAGTTACTGATTCAAACCTGTTTCTGTACAAGTATGATTGGCACATGAATGGTGCAAGACGACGAATGAAATCAAATGCTTATACTTTCCTATCTATTTAGAGGGGGTAGCTTCGATTTGGTTCACCAAGCTGCCACCGAAATTCGTAAATCAGTTTTCTGATTTGGTGAAAAGTTCAGGGAGCATTTCAGGTTGTACACTGCAAAAGCCAAAGACATTATGTTGCTATTGGGATTGGAGCAGAACCAGGGAGAATCAGTGAAAGCCTTTCTTATTCGTTTCAATACTATTGTTACTGAAGTCATAAATCCAGAGCCTAGGATGATATTGATGGCACTGGTACGAGCTATGGATAAGAAGGTCGAGTTCGGGAAATAGGTGAAGATAAAGGAGCCCAACACGCTCGACAAATTCTATAATAAACCTGAAGAGTTCATCAGGCAGGAAGCAGATCCTTCTGTTGCCTAGAATGTGGTTGAAAGCGGTGTTGTGGACGAAAAAAAGGATAATGGTCCCTAGGACAATCAGAAGAATACCGGGGGGCAGTAAGGGAAATGATGGGAAAGATAGTAGGAATAACAAGATTTCTCTTTTTCAAACCTGTAGAGTTGACCCCTTTGACCGATACTTCAGAGAATATCTACACTGCTACTAAAGACACAGAAAATTATCCGGATCCAAAACCGCAAAAAGTGGGAGACAAGGCAACAAGTTCTGGAAGATTCTGTCGTTTCCACAACCAACCCGGTCACATCACTAATGAATGCAAACATTTGAAGAGCTTGATTGAAGAGTTGATCAGGAAGAATAGGCTGCAACAGTATGTGAGGAGACCACAAGCTACAAACCCATCTTTAGCTCCTCAAGAGCAGAATGCAACTGCTGATCAATCAGGTCCAAGCAATGGAGCTCCAGCGCAAAATAATGCAAGGCTGGTAATCAATACCATCTCCGGTGGTTTTCATCTGACGGTAGCAGTTGGGGAGAGATTGAAAGATACTCAAATACTTTGAAGTATGTTCCAAAGAAGGCATCTTCCCATTCCACGAGATAGCATGTATTCCCTGTGATTTGGTCCCCACGGAGAACTCTGACTCCATTTTCAGTGGGGAACTTCAGAGGTAGGCACCATGGGCCATGTAGATTCAAAAATCTAATAAAGCATGATGCCTCGAGAAGGCGTTGTGAAAAAAGTATATATTAATAATGATGGAGGAGAGCATCCTATCTCGAATGCGATCTCCTTTACCAAGTTGCACCGGTAGGTCGACAATCCCATCTGGCTCATTAGCGGTGTCATTAATAAGATGGATCGTGGCTTTACTCGGCTTCAGATTTTGGGCCTCTAGCTTCATATGGTCGTAGGTCTTTTTGTAAAGAATATTGATAGGGCTCACCAAGTAGATGAGGATTTCACAGACAAAGGCATGACCTATATAGATCGAGATAATGAAAGGATCCATGGTTGGAGCTTCCACTCCTACCGACTCTCTTTTGTGTAAGACGATGTCGTATTCATTGTCTTTTGTAATTCAGCTGTGACACCTTTGTCCAAAGCAAAGCACTCTTAATATTCAACGTGCTTTTTGATGGAGCTGACGTATTCTTCCATATGCCTAAAATTTTAATTTATAGGGTGAGGCCCACTAAAAATGATTTTAATGACGAGACCCCATTGAGATAGCCTAAGATAGGACGACCCAGACGTCGTATAAGGTTGTGCGAGTCTGAAGGACCCAATGCTCCATCCTAAGGAGGATTCTGGACATAATGCTCAGGATGCTTTTTGCGTATGAGCTTTTCGATAACGTCGCTGAGATGATGGCAGTCATTAGTATTATGAGCGTACATCTCATAAAATCAGTAGTACTTGCCACATTATTTCTCCCTCTCTGTGGACTCCCGCAGATTGGGATTCTTATATTGTATGGTATTGCAAGTCTACAGGTAAATGGCCTCTACTTGAGAGTTAGTGGAGTGTAAACATTGTAAGTAGGGAATTGATTCCGTCTTATGGAAGCCTTCAAAATTGTTATTGCCGCCTTGTTTGGGCTTGCTAGGGTTATTCACTTCATCCTTTCCAAAAGTCTTTCCAGTTGGTCTAACGACGACATTGCTCAACATAATCTCTCGTTGTTGATTGTCGAGATGACCCTACATGGCCCTATTCCTACATGCTTCTTTCTGGCATAGGTATTGATTGGATTTTGCATAGAATACTTCCAAAGTGTTCGAAGGTTTTTGATCAAGCCAAAATATGATTTCAGTATCTAGATGAACGCTCTTCATGAGCTGTAAGAGAATAATTTTTGGTTGCGGATCATCGACCTACGCAAAGGCGTTGTTAAATCTCTCCAGGAAGCTTTTTAAAGATTCTACAGCTCCCTGGAATATGTTAGAGATGGTCATGATGTCCTTTGGTATGGTAGTGTGCATTCTGAACTTCTTTATCAGCTCTTTGGCAGGCTAATCGAAAGAGGATACAATTCTTGGCATATGTCGAGAGAATCGTAATAGGCCACGCCGAGGAATACGAGGAAGCATCTGCCCTTCACCACATCGATGGCATAAGATGAATCCATATGTCATTCATACCTGTTAAGGATAACTCGAGGATTAGTTTTTCCTAAGTAAGCAGTAAGTTGTGGCATACCGAACCTTCGAGGCCACTCGACATTCAGAATGGTTTCAATGAAAGAATTATGTCATGTAACACACCGTAATTTTAACAACACTAAAGAAGATAAATTAAATAATAATTAATTGCGTCTATCTCAAAATTCTGGTCAAGATAGACATTTGGTTTGCGTAAAACATACACCGTATAAAGAAGTTACGAAGGTTTGAAGTTTGTATACACATAAGAGAATTATATATGTATATAATTAATTTCAAAAAATCAAAATCCGTTCAAATTTCGAATTTTCGATTGCGGCAAAATTCCCGCCCTAGGGGTGTCGACCCCTCAAGGGGGTGTTGACCCATGGGTCGACCCCCTTGCGGCAGATCAGAAAATTAGGGTTTCGGGGTCTTCTTTTCGACTATAAATATGGCTCCAATTCCCTTGTTTTCTACACTAAAAAATAATGGAGGCCTAGATGCTGTCGGTGCCCAGACTAAATCAAACCTTTTCCTTCCTCTGCAATCAAGTTAATCAAGTTATTCAAGTGTAGATCTATGATTCAACCTCCATTATTCTTCTTCTATCTTTGTAGATCCAAACAATGTGAGTTTAAGTTACTTTTAGATTTAGATAATTAAAAAGTAAAACATGGTATGACTATAATTTGGATCTATGCCTGTAACTGCTTGAATCATATCAGATTTGTAATAACTTGTGAACTTATGATATTTTGACATGACTATGACTTGAACCTTAACCTTTATCATGTCAGATCTACCTTTGATTTTAGATCTAATTCACTATTTAGATCCCCTTGTACCTATCATGTTGTGGTTAAATTGGATCTGTTACTAGTTGGACTTATAAATTATAGTTTAGATCTTATCATGACTTTTATGACATCCCTATTATGTTAGAATCAGTTCTATCATTTCATGTTCGCCAGATCTGTTCTTATATATCTATCTTATCATTATGTCACTATGTGTTTATGCCAATTGTGTTAGTATAATCATTTTTATCATCTTCCCTCCATCTTTCCCTTTTTATTTTATATAGCCTGGCTACTTTCGAGTCTAGGCATGCAACTGAAATATGCGAACGCGTTAGACGGGGAATGAGGGAAAAACATTGAAATTGGGCGTAACTTATAAAGGGAAAATTTGGCATAACTTGAATAATGTTTACGAATATGAATTTAGGGCATATAATTCATTATGAACATAATTGGGAAAAAAGGGCATGAAACCTATAACGACATAGGTAAAATTGGTTAATAATGAAATGCCTAGGATTACAGTAATTAGAAATTGTAACTGTGCCTAGACACGAGGTTAGATTACACTTGTGGTGGAAGTCTACCCGGAACCGACATGCATATCCAGCAACCACAAGTGGTGAATCTAATGTGAGGGGTATAGGTGCACAAATACAAGACGTGTTGAGACATGAGGTTAAGCCCGATTTGTAGAAGAAGTCTGCCCGGAACCGGCCGGCGTATCCAACATCCACAAGTAGAAGGCTTAATGTGAGGGGTCCAACACATTATAACCATAAATGGATATGGTAATGAATTGTAATACTTAACGTAGTTGAATCCATAGGGATTGTATGAACATGAACTTGAATAGGGGTTAAGTAAATCTATTTGAACAGTGGGTGGGTTAAGTAAATCTGGGTAGGGTGCGTAGTATTTATATATAGGCCCACAAACTTAACCGGTTGGGGTTATGTAATTAAAGACACCGTTAGGTTAGCATAACCTGTAGAAATGAGGAAGTTATGTAATTAAAGACACCAATAGGTATACATAACCAGTGGAAATCCTAATGGGGATACAAGACAAGGGGGAGACCTTGTATCATCTTGTGTGTGGGACCCGTTTTGGTCAGTAATCCATATAACGGTATCGAACGAGTACTCCGCCCTAGGTAGGGGTAGGTACATGCTTACTAGGATGATTGTAAGAGATCCAAATGTGGAGGACGGTGTGGACAGACCGACGTGACATGTGCGTGCATGTTTGGGAAGAAGAGGATAAAACGATTGTGACAACAATAGATATGGTTGTGCACATCACGAAGGGTTGCCACTTTAGGAATGTGATACCTCCTACTATGGGGACGACACAGGGTATCTAAGGAGTAGGGAGCCGATCGATTAGGGTAGTAGTTTGGGTACGTCTAGACTTTGGTAAAAAGTTTAGGAGCTTGTTAGGTTGGGCTGCCTGTGAATTGTATAGGGTTAAAACCTCTTACCAGAAGTTCGCCTAAGTCTACCGTCTTATAGTTGTTGGGATCATCTTATTATGGTTATATTAGTATCCAAGGTTTTAAATCTCGGATATCGGTCATGTTTCGTCTTTGGGATTTTATAGACTTGGTCTCGTATCAGAGGAGATCTCAGACGAGATGAGTCTAACTCGGGAGTTCGTCTCGGATTTTCATCTCGGGTCTAAAAGTTCATATCGGAACAATCTCATGGTACATGATATGTTAAAAATGATATTTTAACAAAATGATTTTTATGAATGCTATCAAAAACATAGTAATTAAAACTTAAAATGAAAATAACATTATTATTCTTTATTTTGCGAAAGATCATTCATACTCTAAATCGTAATATACTTAAAACAGGAAAATTGTTAGACAAGAAACATTAATCCGATCCAAAACATTAAAATATCCAACATAAATAGACGATAAAATAAATTATTTCATAAGCAACATGTATGTAAAAAGACGAATATGAAAATCATAAGCATTGTAAAACATATATGAACATACAATATAGTCATTTAACATGCAAAATGTAAAATAACAAAAGATTGATATTGCTAGATTTGAGTTTTTTAATTATAGTTCTAGTTCAGGCACAAATTTAAATTTTACCCAAAAAAACTAAGATCTCGGACGATATTCCAGTGTTTCGTCTCGGTCGATATTTCGTTCGATATTGCAATATCTTGAGCGACATATTCGAAAGGAGATTTAGAGTGATATTTGCTGTTTCGTTTCGGAAGGAGACCAAAACGAGATTTCGGAGGAGATCTCGGGCGATATTTGCGAGATTTGAAACAGTGCTAGTATCGGTGCAGAGTAATCTTTAGAGAAGCGTATACACTCTATCATGTTTACCTTTTCATACCTGCCTTTTTGGTGTTATCTCCCTTATCCACTTTATATGCCTGTCATGATACTTTTACTTATTTACTTGCTAAAAGTAACTGAACTCGCTAGACTTTATTTCTGACCCTTATTGTTTCCTCTTCTTTCTTCTGTTCCCCCCTGGTTCTCAGGGTGGGAAAACTCAAGCTTGACCAGGATTCTGCTATCTTTTGCTGGAGCTGCTTAGATGTATTGCTCAAGATCTTATCCTTGCTATTATGGCTATGTTTATATTTGGGGATTTTGCTTCTTTTATTTTGTACTATGATATTTAAGTACAAGACAGAAGTTATTATGATGTACTGGTTTTTATGTAATTCAAACATATGATGTTTTAAACCACAATGGTTTATGATTAATAAAGTTTGTTTTTATTCCGCAGCTATTTTATATCTGTCTTGTAATGTTTTTGTTTCTGTTTACCTATAACACATCACAAAACTTAATGCATTCTCTTAATGAGTGACATTAACGGACATGGGTTGTCACACTTGGTATCGGTGCTGAAGGTTACCAAATTAGATAAAAGTTTTTAAAAACTATTTTCAAAAGGGTTTTAAATGAAAGCATTTTCGAAAGAAAAGTCTGTTTTGAAAAACAGAGTCCCTAAAAGCCAGATGTGCTATCTTTCGATCATTTGTCTGAATATGTTTCCTTTTCTTTCCAGCATGTCTGGGGAACCTAATGTTTCTGAGGACATTATGATACCGGACTGGTTCCGTAGGTATCTAGATGCCACGACGCCTGCCAGTGCACAAGCCGACGATCCTCCCCCAACTGCACCCGTTGTTTCTCCACCTCCTCCACGTGTAGATAATTTCTCTAAGATCTGCAAAGATTTCCATGCTATGGGACGAAGGCCATTCCATGGAACCGAGACGTTCGTAGAGGCAAGGAATTGGCTCAAGGAGACAGAAGACTTGTTTGTAATATTCGATGTGGATGATCGTAGGAAGATTCAGCTAGCCGCCTGGCTACTGAAAGATGAAGCTTCATTCTGGTGGGAATACTACACCAAAACAGGGGATTCCCAACAAGTATACGTGTTACAAATAATTTCTGTAACATTTTTAAGTGTCACCAACGGCCTGTGAGGAATTTCCTGTAACTGTTATAAGTGTTACAAACAGAGTAACTGCTAACACTTATAGTGTTACAAACATATTCATTGCTAACACTTATAAATGTTACAAACATATTCATTGCTAACACTTATAAATGTTGGAACCATAAGATATGGTAACACTTATAAGAGTTACAAGCATATTCATTGCTAACACTTATAAATGTTGGAACCATAATATATGGTAATACTTATAGGAGTTACAAACAATTCAATGCTAACATTTATAAATGTTGGAACTATAAGATATGGCAACACCTATAAATGTCAGTATCATAATCCTACTAACATTTATAAATGTTGGCATACATAAATTGCTAACACTTATAAATGAGTATATATAACATGTCTTTATGATTTTCAATCACAAATATAATTCAGCATATCAATTCAAATAAAAGTATTTGGTACACTTCCATATTTCAAATTCAACAATGTCACTTTTGCATAATGCTTCCAATTTCAAAATACCATAATATCAAGTTCAAATTACAAAAAACAATACAAAGTTTTACTAAAGATACATAGAATTTTAGATACTATGAAGGCGAAATGTGGATCATATCACAAAGCCTCCATCCGAAAATTCACAAAGCTTGTAATGTTCGTTTTGAGGACCATCGTAAATTGGTGCTTCTGGATCTAAAACTTCTGTTATCCTCCACGAGTGCCTACAAAATATTAATGCTCTCATTTTTATATATATTTAAAAAAAGAAATAACAAGTTGCAATGGAACATTTTTCATTGAGGTGATACATGCATATATACATCAATAATCAAAAACCAATCCTAGAGTTGTATTACAAAGTTCTATTATTTTCAGAGAATAAAAGTTAACCGGATATTCAAAAAACATGAAATAGTCTAAATAGTAAGTAATTTTTACATCAATACATACCTTGCCTATGGTGCAATAATCTGCTTCTATACCAAATAACCATTATAAACTCTTCTGTTTACCTGAAAAAATAATGTAATTTTGTTTGAATATCGGCAATTACCTAAAATAACAATCAAGCTACCTTTGAGTCACGCTTAATAGCTTATGTCACAATTTGATATACAAATGCAAATTTAAAGAGTAGGAATCCACTATCAATAATGCTTTAAGTTTTGTTGTGCTACAAGCTCATTTTCCAAAATTGAGCTACAGGTTCAGTTTCTGAAACTGAGCTGTAGACTCAGTTTCAAAAAACTCAAATTAAACAAACACTACAAAGATTCTAAAGTCGAATCACATTAAAAAAAAGTAAACAACAAAAATAAAAGAAACCTGGTGAGAGTTGCGGACCAACTAGGAAACAATGCCATAAGATAACCGTCGACAAATCAGTAAGTTCCTGTTCAAATGCAAAATTATGGAGATGGAGTTAGCTTGATTGGATATTAAAAGATAGACAGGCTCTGCATAAGAAGGGCGCATGCACATGTGCACGCATGAGATTTCCATGATAGTAATTTGCAAATTTTTTGAAAGAGAACAGACCAGAGAGTGCTTATTTGATTGATAATGTTTACATTTTCAAAGTGAATAGACCAAGGAGTGCCTGTTCAAACTTGAGTTTGCGCAATTGAATTGCAGCCCACGACATGCTCAGTCTGAACAGGCTCATTCCAAGGCATGAGAAAATCGATTCGAAACTGAGCCAGATAAGCTCAGTCTGAACCTGAGCCTTTTCGGCTCAGTTATTCAAAACTGAGCTGGGAAGGCTCAGTTTCTAAAAACTGTCTAGTCCAGGCTTAGTTTTCAGAAACTGAGCCTTTCCGGCTCAATTTCGAATCCGAAACCGAGCCGGAAAGGCTCAGTTTTGAGCTGACCCTTCCCGGCTCAGTTTCGAATCTGAAACTGAGACGGATAGGCTTAGTACTGAGCCGAGAAGGCTCAGTTTCTAAAAACTGGCTAGTCCAGGCTCAGTTTTAAGAAACTGAGCCTTTCCGGCTTAGTTTCGAATCCGAAACCGAGCCAGAAAGTGGCTCAGTTTTGAACTGAACCCTCCCGACTCAGTTTCGAATCCTAAACTGAGACGGATAGGCTCAGTACGAATTCAAATTATTGATTTGATTTCATTAAATTGTTCTTTTGTCTACGTTTACATGCACTTATAGAATCAGACAACAAATAGGTCTTGAGCAATAGGAATTTGCAGTGAAGAACATTAAAAACAGTACCATATTGTGTTTCTATAGCATTTAACTAGCTTTTTTTAATTAACTAACTAGTACACATGGTATAAATACAAGAGAAACCTAGCTTAGGTCTTCTAAAACAACTGCTAACAAATGAACTTAGTAGTCATTTTTATAGTATATCAAATGAACTCAGTATTGAAAGTTAATGGTTATATGCATAGTGCACATGTAATACACTCTAGTTTCAAATATGTATATTGAACTTACTATGACAATTGACAGAGAAAACAATACATTGAAGATCCATCACAATGGAATAATGTTTAAGTTGAGGGAAAGTGGCATATATTTGAATGGAAATGATAACAAAATTGGATATAACAAAGAATAATACTATACAATTTTATTTTATTTGAATAAAAAAACAATTTTGGTAAGTAATCTTGATTTACCAATTTAAATTGTTAATAGTTATATGTGATTAACACTAAATATTGTTAAAAGTTTAAGTGAAATTAATTTTTAGATTAATTTCTAACCAAGATTATGTGAGAAGGATAATAAAATTTGAATTAGATTTCCCTTGATACAACCGTTGTAAGATATGCAGCTGACCAAAACCACATATAACTTTCAAGTACAATATTTTTTTGCATAGCACTTAACAAATAAATTTTTAATATAATCATACAGATTCGCCCATGATTATGTCAAAACATTAAAAAAAAAATGAAATATGGTTGTATAAAAATATGGTACGCATGATGTATTTCTAAATGTCCATATTCTTTGCATACTTATACAAAATGCATAAATTTGGATGGAAGAAAGTTTAATCTATATTGCAAAATATTTCTTTTACATATTTAAAAACCTATGTATGCATTCTTTGTGTATTTATATAGCTTATATAAGCGTGTATACACTTACAAGCAAGCACGCTCATATGTTTTTTTGTTTAAAATACTATGCTAAACGGATGTTAAGCAGGATAACAAACTTAAAATATGTATATCTTATTATCAAAGCGATAATGTAGTAGAATAATTACCGTAAGCTTACAGAGAATTTTCATATTTTGGTTATTGAATTGCAATTGCTCTAAAGAATGAGAAAAAACTAAAGCAAGTGATATATGCAAAACAAAGAAAAGTTGTAGGGATAAATTTTCTTTACCTATGAATCAGCAACAAAGCTTTACTCCTTCTCAAGCTGGATAGTGCAGAAGTATACTTGATATAACCTGAAGAAAGTACAAGTGAGAGACATGATGTGAGATAGATAGAGAAAAAAAATGATTATACGTAAACTTGATTGTAGGTAAGTTTTATATTATAATCGAAAAGGTGTTACTCATCCTATATTCAAGTGATACTCAAACAAAAGTTACACAAAATGTTCTCACTCTCCTATTTTCATTGATGACATATTGTTATACATAATTGTTTTTGTATGGTTTATATGTAAACAAATTAAGCTCACCCTATCACAACATATAAATTATAACAGATTAATTTTAGTTAGTGCATTATATAAGCTCAAGTTAGTTCAGATTAATTTTTGTATGGCTTAGGATTTTGTATATGGACATAATTTTGAATAAAACTACAAACACACTTTAGTATTATAAACTTCGGAAAATTCAAAAGTGACAAGCATTGATGTTTTTTTCTATATTGGGCCTTTTAATCGGAAAAGGAACTATCAAATTTGAACCGATAAATCAAAAGTCATGCCTATATTTTTGTTAGGCACATCCTTATTAGTACACAAATGTACAACGGTGCTTAAGTTTATATAAACACCGATAGATGAGTAGAGTTGCATACTTAAAAATTAAAATGTAATAAGATTAACTCATTTAAATTAGAATGCAACCAAATTTTCGAATATTTAGAAAACAAATGCATTACAGTTGCATGCTTAAAAAATAATTGTGCACCTTATTATTACAGGCTCAGTTTAGAACTGAGCCGTTCAGGTTCAGTTTCATCGAAACTGGGCCGGAAAGGCTCAGTTTCTAAACTGAGCCTGGCTCAGTTTCGACGAAACTGAGCCTGAACAGTTTTGATCTGGGCCTTTCGAAGTCAGTATTTTAAAGGTACAATATTATTACAAAATAATATTTTAAAGGTACAATACTATTACAAAATAATGGCAACATTTTGCATACACAAGAAAAAATTATGTTTGTTAAATATTGTAGTTTACTACTGGTGTTCATTTTAAGATATTACCTAGAAATATCACCCTCTTATCTCCATATGGATTATAAATATTAAACTTTAATATCACTTCAAAAATATGAACTAACAGACCAATATTATCTATAACATTGTTGTCTATTTATTAACAACACAAATATAAATTAGAAATATTAATCCTAACTATTTTCATTAATCCTGTTCCTTAGGAATGCATCCGCACCTAAAAAAATTAAATTGCAAATGCTATTAAAATTGGAAAAATAGTACTTCAACTTCATTGTTGACTGCATGATGTACATTCAGAAGTGTAATATATAATACCTATCAAAACAGTTCCCTATCAGTGTTGTTTAATTATCTCCTATGATGAACGATAATCAGATATACAATGATATGAAATTTTCTGACATTTTCATGCACTTAAATGAAATGACTTTTTTCATTGCACCAAAAACTAAAATATTTATAGGAACATGCAGTCGGAAAGGCTCAGTTTCTAAACTGAGCCCGGCTCAGTTAAGAAAGTTAGCCTCTCTCTCTCCCTCTCCCTCTCTCTTTGCGTGTGTGTATACATACACACATGTACATATATATGTATACACACCAAATTTTCTTATGACGGGATCGAAAGAGGAATAAGCGTTGGGGTAAAAGATTGAGGCATCGATTAGGTCATAGGATGTGAACTTACCGTTGTGCCATCATAATATAAGGGTTGACTAGGCATATCAACACAAATAAGTGTTGGCACATTTTCAGTGACACATTTTCACTATAGCGACACATATTAGTGTCACTAGTCTACAACACATATAAGTGTTGGCAGTTGAAAAAAAAATAAGAGTTGTCAAATGGCTATTATGGTGTAGTGGAAGTAACCCAAGCGAGGCGTCCGGTGGAAACATGGGATGATTTTAGACAGAGATTTGAAATAAAATTTCTTTCTCAAGCTGAGAAAAGCATGCAAATGGAGAGGTTCTTGGCGCTCAAACAAGGAAACATGACTGTTAAAGAATATGTGAACAAATTCAACTAGCTAGCAAGGTTTGGATTGGAATTGGTAGACACTTCGCATAAGAAAGCTTTGCGGTTTGCTAAAGGGCTGAATGAACCCCTTCATGGGTTAGCTATGTCCCATACTCGAATGAGAGCTACTTTTGAAAGGCTTGTTGATATGACTTTGATGCATAAGGAAGGCAAAGGAGAAATGAAGGAAGTTAAGACTGAGGAAACAATGCAAAATAAGAAAGTATGGCCCAAGAAAGGACAACAACAACAGCAACAGAAGAAGAGCGGAAAGAATGACAAGGCTAAGGATAAGTGGAATTGTCACAGTTGTGGATGTGAGGGTCACTTGGTGAAGGACTGCAAAAGGAGGAAGAATTCTTGCTTCCATTGTGGAGAGGTCGGACACTTTGCTAAGGAGTGCCCGAAGAAACAGGGACAAGGTCAAAGGGAAGTAGTTTCTGGAGGGCAGGTGCTTGCTCTCTCGACCAGTGCTCCAGGTAGAGGTAGGAAAATTTCCATGGAAGGTTTGAATTCTCTTTCCAGTCATCTTATTATAACTCTTTTTGATTCTGGCACTTCGCATTCATTTATATCTAATTCTGTGGTTGAATCTCTGCACTTAAATACTAGTATGGTAGTGGATCCCATAGTTGTCTCAAACCCCATTGGTGGTTCGGCTCATTTGTCTATGATTTTTCGGGGTTTGAGAATATCTGTGTTAGGCATCGAGTTTGAGTGCGACACATATGTGCTCGATTTTATGGGCTATGGGTTGATTCTAGGGATGAATTGGCTAACCATGTATGGTGCCATTCTAGATTGTGAGAAGAGGGTCGTTAGACTTTTGACTTGCCATGGGAGGATCCTCGAGATTTCTTATGACCCATAAGGGTCTGTTATGCTTAGTTTCCTAGAGTCTCTTGATGCATATATCGATGATCCGCGATCTATTCTAGTAATACGAGATTATTCTGATGTTTTTGATGAGTTACGAGGATAATCTCCGAGGCACGAAATCGATTTTCATATATATATATATATATATATATATATATATTTGGTGGACAATGTAAAGCCAGTTGCATTACCTGTGCGCCAGGCGAAGCATATCTGAATGGGATGCTCCAGTTGTATTCGCGACTAAGGCGGATGGTTCGCTTCATTTGTGTGTAGTCTATAGAGAGTTGAACAAACTCACAAAGAAGAACATACACCCACGAGGATAGATGACTTATTTGACCAGCTTGTTGGTGCCTCAGTATTCTCTCAGTTAGACTTGGCCACGGGATTTCATCAGTTGAGGGTGGTTGAGGACAGTATAGACAAGACCGCTTTTAGGACTCCAGACGGTTTCTTTGAATGGCTTGTTATGCCTTTTGGGTTGACGAATACACCCGCCTATTTTGTTGATCTGATGAGTAGGGTGTTTCGGGAGTTTCTAAATAAATTTGTCGTCGTCTTTGTTGATGATATCTTGATCTTCTCAAAAAGCGAAGAAGAGCATGCCCAACATTTGAGAGAAGTTTTAAAAACTCGCTGTGCGCATCAGCTTAAGGAAAAGTTCTCCAAATATCGTTTTTGGAGAAAAGAGGTGAGATTTCTAGGGCATGTGGTTTCTAAAGATGGGATAGTAGTAGATCCCACAAAGGTAGTTGTAGTTCAAGATTGGCGAATTCCGACAAACGCAATGGAGGTGAGAAGCTTTCTTGGATTGACAGGTTATTATAGGAAGTTCATTAAGGACTTTGCAATGATATCAGCCCCACTCACCAAGCTGACGAAGAAGAATTTGGTGTTTTAATGGGAAATAGATTGTGATGTTGCTTTCCAACGATTGAAGAGGGCTCTGACCATAGCCCTAGTCTTGACCTTGCCTGATGGGAATAAAGTGTTTACAGTATACACTGATGCATGTGGTACAGGGATTGGGGTGGTTCTGATGCAGGAAGGAAAGGTAGTGTGTTATGGAGGTAGACAGCTAAGAGTTCATGAGAAGAACTACCGTACCCATGATTTAGAGCTAGCTGTCGTAGTATTCGCGCTTAAGATGTGGCATCATTATTTGCTTGGTGAGAAGTTCGAGTTGTACATCGATCACAAATCTGTCAAGTACTTGTTCTCGCAGAAGGATCTTAATTTAAGGCAACAAAGGTGGATGGAGTTCCTAGCTTCTTATGATTTTGAGATTTCTTATACCCTTGGCAAGGGTAATGTGGTGGCAGATGTACTGAGTAGGCAGAGGATGGCCTTAAGTCCTCTGTTTGTAGAAAGGAAAAGCTTGGAGTTCATATCGAATTTTGATTTTAGACCCTCCACCGAGCTTTTGCCTGGTTTGTTTGCATTGCTAGAGATACGACCTTCTCTTATGGATCAGACAGGAGCTTCGCAGCGAGATGATCCACTGATTTCGGACATC
The DNA here is from genome assembly GCA_030737875.1 of Allium sativum. Lineage (NCBI taxonomy): Eukaryota > Viridiplantae > Streptophyta > Magnoliopsida > Asparagales > Amaryllidaceae > Allium > Allium sativum. The sequence goes on along the minus strand of CM060924.1, from coordinate 501,313,826 downwards.
CTAGATAGGCTCAGTAAAGGGGAGACTTCTAGTCACATCAATAGATACTTCACTGACGATAAAGGGTGGTTGCGATGAGATGGAATGTTTTGTGTTCCCCAAACTTGAAGTTTGTTAAAGACAGTCCTAAAGGAAGCCCATTATTCTAAGATGACTATTTATCCAGGCAGTGATAAGATGTATAGGGATATGAAGATGGTTTTCTTTTGGGTTGGGATGAAGAAAGATGTAGCAGAGTTTGTTTCTAAATGTTTGGTTTGTCAGCAAGTCAAAGTTGAGCAAAATAAGCCCGGTGATTTACTTCATCCTTTGGAGGTTCCACAGTGGAAGTGGGAGAGCGTCTCTATGGATTTCATAGATGGTTTGCCTAGATCAAAGAAAGACAACACCGGTAATTGGGTGGTTGCAGATAGACTTACGAAGAGCGCTCATTCCATTCTAGTTAAGAGTAAAAGGACGACAAAATGGTTGGCAGCAATTTATGTTCGTGAGATTGTCCGTCTTCATAGAGTACATTCCAACATCATAATCGATCATGACCCCATCTTCACCAGTGAATTTGAGAGGAGCTTGCAAGAAGCATTAGATACACAGTTATGTTTGAGCACCGATTATCATCCTCAGACTGATGGACAGACGAAGAAGGTGAACAGAATTCTTGAGGATCTTTTGAGGCTGTGTATCCTAGACTTCGGAAGGACTTCGGAAGACCATCTTCCTTTAGTAGGGTTTGCCTACAACAACAGTTATCAAACTAGCATTGGCATGACACCCTTCGAAGCATTATATGGACGACCTTGTAGGTTACCAACTTGTTGGTGGGAATCTACAGAAATACTATTACTTGGACCAGATATGGTTAGAGAAACGTCTGAGAAGATTGATCTTATTAGATGACGAATGAAGACCGCTTAGGATAGGAAGAAATCCAACGCATACAAGAGAAGGACCGAAATTTAATTTGAAGTAGGAGATATGGTTTTCATTAAAGTGTCACCTTTGAGGAATGTGGTTCGCTTCAGATCCGTAGGGAAATTGGCACCAAGATTTGTAGGGCCATTTCCCATTACAGAAAGGATTGGCCAAATGGCCTATAGAGTAAACCTATCAGAGAGATTATCCGGCATTCATGATGTTTTCCACGTTTCTCATTTGTAGAAGTGCTCGTATGATATCGTAGAAGTAGTTGAGCTGAGTATATTGGAGGAAGTAGAGATGGAACGGGTGGTGACAGTTAGACTAGTTCCTTCCCGTATTCTTGGATTAGAAGTTAAGAAGCTACGCAATAGAGAAGTCAAGTTGGTGAAAGTTCAATGGGAAGATAACCCAGATGATGCAACTTGGGGGATCGAAGACAAGATTCATGCTTCGTACCCTTTTCTTCTCGAGGGTATGTTCTTAACTCCTTTTCCAAAGCTTTTGTTTATGCTTGTTTCTATCATTTAAAGTATATGTCATATCGATCAAATCTTCGACCTTTAGGTAGGAATCACATGGATGTAAACATGTGTTTAAGACATGTTATGTTTGATGGATGCAAGTGTTTTCTAGTGGTTGCTCGTGGATGCATACACATACATTAGGCACTAGATCGGCTCAATCACTCTCATACTGCATATGGATGTGTGTATATTTTTCTTCTTTTAATGGATGAAAATGGATGTATCATCATATGGATGTTGCATTTGGACTGATGATTGTGCACACATATAGAACTTACATGTTATAATAGGATTGTTGCATACATGTTGGATTCATGGCACTAACATACATTGCATTAAGGAGGTCGACTGAATCAGTAGACCGCCTGATCTTTGCATTAGTATTGAGACATATACACACACCTTTGGATATGTTCATATAAGCATTAGAAGCTTTATGGACAATGGATGCATGTGATTGGTGGATGAGTAGATGGGTGATGGATGGTAGGATATACATTCTTCTTAACTTGGAGATTTCGAAGACAAAGTCCTTTGAGTAGGGGAGAATGTAACTGTAACATCCCGAAATTTTAACAGTATAAAATAATTAATTTATTTAATTAATTAATTATAATCGAGACCGTAACGTCGTGGTAATTCATAATATTTAGTTTTGAACTTCAACTGAGTGTACATGATTCAATTTAAGTCGGATTTCTTCGAAACAAGAAACGTTGGAATCCGTGGAACTGTGTATTTCTAATGGAAGTGAAAATTTGAGATTACGTTTTATAAATTGTAAATTATGTCCAAATCAAATTTCCAAATAGTCGCTATAGAATCATTTATAAATCATAACGATTTATTTAATTATAATTAAATATTGGTTTCGAATTTGGACAAATCCTTTTAGATGTAGTCTTAATTTAATTTCTAGATTTTTACTGTAATTTTTAATATAAAAAATAAACAACTTTTTATTTGAAGTGTTTCATACCATATATCAACATTTTTGGGGTTTCACAGAATAAGCCAACTAGTCTATTTTATTATATTTTTGGAATCGTGTCACATCGTTCGATACGACCGTATTCTTATTTCTGTCTGTAGCGGTTTGTACGCAAACATAATTTTTTATAACCGGTACCGTATACTTTGTAACTTAAACATAATATATAAAGTAGAGATGCATCGGTGCCTATTGCGTTCTGATGACCAACCACTCATCGATGGATATTTGTTTCTTAAGAAAGCATCATATTCCAATATTAGCATTGCGTAGGTCTTATTAGTGAGGTTATGGTATTATTATAGGTTAGAAATTGTTCCGCAGGTTAGGTAGCCTAAAAATCTACGAGCTGGGTAATTGTTTATTTTCCTGTCTTAAGGAAAGAAGGGCTCATGTTAAACATGAATGTGGAATATGTAATACCGTAACATGGAAGAAACCCATCATGATCATTATTTAAAAAATAAACATAAATACTGGTCATTAATGAAATATGTAAACAAAGAAATAATTTATTTATAGTAAGAAGCTAGTATTACAGTTGAAACACACAGGAGATTTGATGCGCCAAAACCATGTGAAGGACAATAAAGCTTCATGGTAAAGTTTACACAGAACTGTATGTGCTAGAACTATAAACGTCCATCCTTCTCAGGCTATTATTTTTACTTTTAATTTGAGAAGCTTCATGGTAAAGGAATTGAAAACCAGAACCTTCACCGATTAAACCTCTGGAAAGAATTAAAAACATTTCACAGTTGCACAGTTTCTCTCATACAAAACATTACACAAACGCAGGCTAGAAGAACATGCCTACCATGCCTAACTTCAGACCCAAGTTTTTCTCCCTAACGATGTAACCCTTACTTGCCTACCTACCTAAGACATATAAGTAACCATGCAGACCAAGGGTTTTAACACTCATATCTAAGTTCCAATTCGCATAGACTAGTACTGTATTGAACCATTCAATGGAAATGTACGAACTCTACACCACTACAAAACGAGCCATGTGCGCACCAATTTTTCTGTGTCGAAATTCGGTGTGCTCTGTGTTCCCAACCAATCACAGCTCCCTAAAATGCAAAAAAACCGAAATGAGAAGATTTGATTGGAGGGACATGGAGAACAGGGTAATTGGGTACAGAAGAATTAGTCTCACCATGTGGATGACAACAGACCTACCTCCACCCATTCCTTGGTGACCAAGGAATTAAGTCTATAAGTGCGCTACTGAATTCGCTTCATTTGGCTTCTTCATTTCGTTCCTTTTGTTTTCAGGAGTTTTCGAACAATTTTTCCATGGCTTCAGACAATCTAAAATAAAATCGAAAATAGAGTTCCTGTCTCCATTTTTGAAAAAAATATATATTTATATATATCGAAACCCATATTCATGTTTCTCGGCTCCCCAATCTGGTGGCACTCGGCTCTTTAACATGGTGTAAAAAACCTCACTGCGAAAGGGGTTGAGTAGTTGTGGCTTTGTTGTCATGGCGGAGTTTCCAGTTAGAAAGCTTTTCGAAGGAGAAGTTGAATTTCACAAGAATGATGCGAGGCCAGAGGATCAATGAAAGTGTCGGGTTGGTGAGCGGTGATATGTGGAAGCAGTAAAGGGAAGCTCAAATTTTTATTTGGCCCTGGATGTTCAAAGGAATACTGGAGCGGAAGTATTTGTTGTGGAGGAACGTAGGCATTTGGTGCATGTACAGTACATAGGGGTGAGTTGAAATATGGAGGCTATTCGATGTAATGTCCGTGAGGTTGGTGGGTGGTGGAAACTGGTGAGATGAAGTGTCTCAGCACTGAAAGGGGTCTGAGTTTGGAAAATGATGGAATAATGCATACTGAAGATGAGACAGAAATGGGAGACATGCGACATGGGGTTCCCATTTACAGGAAGACGTGGTTACGATTTTTGGAGAAAGGATCGAGCGTGAGAGTTGGATTTAATTGGTAGGGGAAGAGAGGGTTTTGAATGAGGAGTACCATTGAGTTTTCATTTTGATTTTTTTTAATATATCGAATGGGGGTAGAGCGATGGAAAAAAGTTTGACAATGCGAGGAGCAGCGGCTATAGTCAGATAACGGGAAGGACCAAGGAGGGTATTATTTGGAGCAGGTTTTGTAATTGTTGAAGATGAAGTCTTTGTGTGGTTTAACGAAGGGCATTGGGCTAACAAAAATGATGAAGCCCATCATTTTAAAAAGAAAAGAAAGAAGAATACTGGAGCAAAACAGTTCGTTGGGAAGAATGGATACATTCAGGCGATATCGGTTTTGAAAGTCACAGGTGGGGGAATTTCGCAGTGGGAAGGAAGGAATTTCAAAGGGGTGTTGGGCCGAGATCTTAAGGTGAGCCCAGTTTGGAAAAGAAAAAAATAAATAACTAAATGACTACGAAGAAAACGTGATGCATGGGGGAGATGAAATTACTGCATGGAGTGTAGAGGAGGGCAGCGGCTTTGTTGGGAAAGAAGACACAAAATGTGGCTGGTCAGTTTTGAAGATGGGCCAATGGGAACCTTTGGTAAAACCCATTTTATAAATAAATTAATTTAGGTTAGTTTAAATTTATATTATATATAAACTTTTTTAACATAATATCTAACTCGTATGGTATCAGAATTTCGAATGGTTGGACATGATGAAATCGTACGAATGCAGGCTACGCTATAAAACTGGTTTGGAGCCATTTGGAGCTCGTATCAATTTTTGGCAGAATAAAACATCTGAACGAATCTATTGACCGTTTACCGTTATTAACGATAAACTACCAAGATGAGTAAACTCACTAACTCTGTCCAGTTTATAATTTTATAAACGTTATTTAATATTGATAAAAGTGATTGAATGTTGTGTGTGATGGTTGTCTAGATGAACTGCTTATTAATTAGTTGAAATTTTAGATACAGTTATATATATATATATATATATGTAATCCGTAAGTTAAATATTGATCCCCATTATTTCATATTGATATGAAATCAGTGCTATTATGCTGATTAACATTTGTGGATACAGAAAAACATGTTAGAGGGATCCAACTGGATGCCTCAACAATTATATTGCTGTTTCCATATATTGCATTATATGATGTGATAAATACTCCATGGTTGATTATTGTGTGTTTGGATTGTTGAACAACATTGGCCTGAAATAATCGGTATTTAAATACCGTAAAATATATTCGAATATAGTGGAAAGGAAGTTGGGGTTTAAAAGGGAAATTTCTATTTTTAAATAGAGACTGAATTTCGATTGTGCTAGATAGAATAACTTCTTTAAATTATACAAAACAAGTAATTCATTTATAAACGATATTTATTAATGAAAGGAAATAATTATTACTAAATAAATTGGGAATGTAAATCAAAATAAATTTAAAAAGGGGAAAGGGAAAATCATTTCAAAAGAAAACGACGAAATAATTTCGATATTAGAAATGAAGGTAAAATGAAAATAAGTCTGTAGGATTTATAATTAGAATTCAACTGTGTCGAATATTATAAGAGATTTATTTTTATAAATTATATAAACTTAAGAATTTGACGAGATAATAAATATTTGGATTGAAACCAATAATTTAAGATCATCGAGATTAGGGTATAACTTATAAACTGAGTTTAGGAAATAAAATATGAAGTATGAATTTATAAAGAAACTAGGTAGGTGGAATTTTAAACTATAATGATATTTGTTATTCAAATCAAGATTTGATGAAATAAAATGAGTCCAGATTTTTATGGAGGAATAAAATTCACATTTAAATAATGATGTGAAGGTAAATGGTTTACAAATTGGAATGATTTGGAAAGGAAATTGGCGAGTATTTGAAGAGATAAATTCAAAAGTCAATTTAGAAATCAAGTTAACCTGAAATGGTGAGTTATTTCGACGTTCGGAGCATTAGTCAAATAAAGTCTATTCGAAAGAGAGTTATACTTAAAATTCAATTACATCGAACATGGGGGAGTACTGTTTACTTTCCGTTTTGAATCAAGATTTATTTGTTTAATTAATTTATCGAGTACTATTTAATTATCTAAAGTAACGAATCAAGTTATATTTTTAAGTTGAATATTTTTATAATGCTATCGTTATAACCCATATTTTCCGTAAAAGAAGTAGAGTTGTAAACTGAATTCGAGAGTGGCGTAAGCAGTAAGAAATTAAGAAATGAGATTAAGGAAATTAGAAACTGACTGGAGATTAGTTAAGTTGAATGGCTTTCTATGTGTCAAATCTGATGTTGGTTTCGACCTTCGGGGTTGATATTTGGGAAATTATCCTCTTACTAGTTTACAGTTAGAGATCGATGAATGTGGAAAAATAGTGATGCGTGAATAAGTAATGGAAATGTTTTTTTGATATTAATAATGTATATTTTCTAAAAATAGAAAATAAGAGTGTAAATATATGGAATTAATTCCCAATGTTAAAAAGAGATATTTTCTAAATATAGAAAATGAATAGTTGAAGTAGATGGGAACGTTTTACGAGGATCGTGTGAGGCAAAACGGGTTTTGAGAAATATTCGGGAAAGTATGGGAAACAGGAAATTGGGGAATGGATAATTTAATAATAAACTAATTAAAGGGGCTCAGTGGTGATTAATGATTGATCACTAATATTCCCATTTGAAAATAAGATCGTTGTATGTATGTCTGTTTTCCTTTGATAGTTAAATAACCGGCTATTAAAGTTTTTGACCATTTTTCCGTTGTCAATACGAAGAGACCGAGATCAGATTATTATCTGAAAACCACTCCGTATGGGTGTTAGCGTTGCGAATTATATTGAAGACAATTGAAGATGGAATTATGCAAGGGCTGTTCTGTTTACAGTATAGTGCCTTCGGTTTGTCCAGTCCTAGGACAACTTGTATGGACGAATGTTTGACAGAGTATATCTAATAGATCGCGTAAGTTGATCTCTTCAAACGTATTCACGTTTGGTGGCGGACGAATTCATTTCTCTTAGCTATATACCCATAATATTTTTAGGGAAATCAATTTGTGATTTGGAAGGTATGACAATGTGACATTCAAAGTGAATGGTGGCCAGATGTTTCAAAAGATACGTTATGACCTCAAGCCTCATCAGTCGAGAAATGACAAAAATCGGGCAGGCAGCATGACTATGTGGGTCGCCCCTATTAGGGTGTATTGTCACCATCTAGAGAATATTCATATTTGTTACTTCTTTTCACTTCTGTATCTCCCGGGAACGGTTATGTTGCTAGCAATCGTAGGTGACAGTATATTCGATACACTCAAGAGAAATGAGTGGTCGGTCATGTGTGGCCGGGTTGCAAGACGTTCTTGTTGAACCTGGTGTATTCCTCTTTAGAGATACACTATCGGCAGGTGGTTCCATACCTTGTCATCATCGGAATCCAGTCTCCAATAAGCGCCCGCAGTTTTGATTGTATATTATATATGTGGAGCGTGAGATGCAAGCGTTCTGCTAGATTTTATTTACTTGTGCTTAGACACTATTATAATATCAGAAAAGTATTGATTTTGAAAATATTTTTTGTTATAGTAAGGTAAAAACCGTCCATGTTTATGTGTGGGCTGGTCTTACTATTATCCTTTTCTTTCAAAAAGGATTTTTCAAAGTTAAACCAAATGATTGGAGTTTACTCACACCAGTCCCATGACTGACCCAGGGTTTATTTTGTTTTGTTTTCCCTAAACTCTTGGGTTCCCAAATTTGTATGGGCAGTCAAATAGTCAGGATTATACAGGTATACTTGGAAGTGCTTGGAGCAGGCGGCTTTGACATTTGTATATATATAGAGTTATTTCTGCTGTGATGTTATGAGCTGTACTCTATTATGGTATGCATATACAGTTATAAGTTTTGTATTACAAAAGATATGTATATATTATATTTTATTCGTTCCGCCGTGAGATTCATGTTTACTCTGATCTTGTTCAGTTGTGTTATCTTCTTCTTCTATTCTAACTTTCTTTCTATTTCTCATACTCTAACTTCTTTCAATTAATGATCTGGTATTTTCGATGTTTGAATAGTCGACACGGTGTTTTGTGTTGATTTTCATGGTCGAAAATCCCTGTTCGTTATAGAACACCCCGTAATTTTAACAACACTAAAGAGGATAACTTAAATAATAATTAATTTAATATTCAGAATTAAGGGAAATAGACTGCGCCATTGCGTCTGTCTTGAAATTCTGGTCAAGGTAGACATTTGGTTTTCGTAAAATGGACACCGTATGAAGAAGTTATGAAGGTTCGAAGTTCGTATACACACAAGAGAATTATATATATAAAATTAATTTCAGAAAATCAAAATCCGTTCAAATTTCGAATTTCCGATGGTGGCAAAATTCCCTCCCTAGGGGTGTCGACCCCTTAAGGGGAGTGTGGACCCTTGGGTCGACCCTTCAAGGGTGGTGTCGACCCCATAAGGGAGGGGAGGGGTTCGACCCCCTACGACAGATCAGAAAATTAGAGTTTCGGGGGTCTTCTTTTGGGCAATAAATATAGCTCCATTTCTTTGTTTTCTACACTAAAAAAAAATGGAGGCCTAGATGCTGTCGGTGCCCAAACTAAATCAAACATTTTCCTTCTTCTGCAATCAAGTTAATCAAGTGTAGATCTGTGATTCAACCTCCACTATTCTTCTTCTATCTTTCTAGATCCAAACACTGTGAGTTTAAGTTACTTTTAGATTTAAATAATTAAAAAGTAAAACATGATATGACCATAATTTGGATCTATGCCTGTAACTGCTTGAATCATATCAGATCTGTAATAACTTGTGAACCTATGATATTCTGACATGACTATGACTTGAACCTTAACCTTTATCATGTCAGATCTACCTTTGACTTTAGATCTAATTCACTATTTAGATCACCTTGTACCTATCATGTTGTGTTTAAATTGGATCTATTGCTAGTTGGACATCTAAATTATTGTTTAGATCTTATCATGCCTATTATGACATCCCTATTATGTTAGAATCAGTTCTATCATTTCATGTTCATCAGATCTATTCTTATATGCCAATCTTAGCATTATGCCATTATGTGTTTATGTCAATTGTGTTAGTATAATCATTTCTGTCATCTTCCCCCATCTTTCCTTTTTTATTTTACATAGCCTGTCTACTTTCGAGCTTAGGCATTCCGCTGAAATATGCGAACGTGTTAAATGGGAAACGAGGAGAAAACTTTGAAATTGGGCATAACTTGAATAATGTTCATGAATATGAATTTTGAGCATATAATCCATTATGAACATAATTGGGAGAAAGGGGGGCATGAAACCTATAACGACATAAGTAAAATTGGCTAATAATGAAATGCTTAGGATTACAGTAATTAGAAACTGTAACTGTGCCTAGACATGAGGTTAGATTACACTTGTGATGGAAGTCTTCCCGGAACCGACCGACATATCCACCAACCACATGTGGTGAATCTAATGTGAGGGGTCTAGGTTCATAAATACGAGACGTGCTGAGACACGAGGTTAAGCGCGACTTGTGGAAGAAGTCTGCCCAGAACAGACCGGCATATCCAGCATTCACAAATGGTAGGCTTAATGTGAGGGGTCCAGCACATTATAACCATAAATGGACATGGTAATGAATTGGAATACTTAACCTAGTTGAATCCATAGGGATTGTATAAACATGAACTTGAATAAGGGTTAAGTAAATCTGTTTGAACAGCGGGTGGGTTAAGTAAATCTGGGTAGGGTGGGTAATATTTATATATAGGCCCACAAACTTAACCAGTTGGGTTATGTAATTAAAGACACCGTTAGTTAAGCATAACCTATAGAAATGAGAGGGATTATGTAATTAAAGACACCAATAGGTATACATAACCGGTGGAAATCCTAGTGGGGATACAAGACAAAGGGGAGAGCTTGTATCATCTTGTGTGTAGGACCCGTTTCAGTCAGTAACCCATATAACGGTATCAAACGAGTACTCCGCCCTAGGTCAGAGTAGGGACACACTTACTGGGCTGATTGTAAGAGATCCAAATGTGGAGGACGGTGTGGGCAACGCAAACCGACTGGGATATGTGCGTGCATGTTCATGCATAAGGGGATATGACGACCGTGACACCAGTAGATATGGTTGTGCACATCACGAAGGGTTGCCACTTTAGGAAAGTGATACTTCCTATTGTGGGGCCGACATATGGTATTTACAGAGTAGGGAGCCAATCGATTAGGGTAGCAGTTAGGGTACGTTTAGACTCTAGTAAAAAGTTTAGGAGCCTGTTAGGTTGGGCTTCCTGTGGATTGTATGGGGTTAAAATCTTTGACCAGAAGTACGCCTAAGTCTACCATCTTATAGTTGTTGGGATCGTCTTATTATGGTTATACTAGTATCAGTGCAGAGTAATCTTTAGAGAAGCGTATACACTCTATCATGTTTACCTTGTCATACCTGCCTTTTTGGTGTTATCTCTCTTATCCACTTTATATGACAATCATGATACTTTTACTTATTTACTTGCTAATAGTAACTGGACTCGCCAGACTTTATATCTGACCCTTTTTATTTCCTCTTCTTTCATTCGTTTCCCCTCCTAGGTTCTCAGGGTGGGAATACTCAAGCTTGACCTGGATTCTGCTATCTTTTGCTGGAGCTGCTTAGATATATTGCTCAAGCTCCTACCCTTGCTACTATGGCTATGTTTTTATTTGGGGATTTTGCTTCTTTTATTTTGTACTTTGATATTTAAGTACAAGATAGAAGTTTTTATGATGTACTGGCTTTTATGTAATTCAAACATATGATGTTTTGAACCACGATGCTTTATGAGTAATAAAGTTTTTTTATATTCCGCTGCTATTTTATATCTGTCTTGTAATGTTTCTGTTTCTGTTTACCTATAACACTTCACAAAACTTAATGCATTCTCTTAATGAGTGACATTAACAGACATGGGGTGTCACATGTCTCGTACTAGCTTCCTAGTTGTCATTAGCGTATCCTTTGATTTCCCACGTGATCTTGTGGATCATGGCAATGTTTGGAGGCGAGATCTCCGCTAGGCCTCGACGGTCGTGATCCCTCTTCGGGGTATGGCGCCTGCATCGTTTCCTCGGAGGAAGATCATCATCATCAAGTTGGACCACTGTAGCAGTTTGGTTCGGGGAGGCTGAGAAGGAGCAACTTGGTTTTGGTTAACAACAGGAAGTCTGGAAACAAAGTTTTGAATCGTGGTGGTGCGAGCTTGTTTGTTAAGGGGTTCAACCCCAGCTCTATGGTTAGGACCCGTTTCTAATTGGGAACGGTCAAGATGATTCGCTGCCTCTCTTTCATTGGCTCCCGCGCGATTTGTAAGATGTTATTCTTTCCTGGCTTCCGTGGCTTTGGAAGGTATCTAACGAAGAATTTTCAAGACATGGTTTTAGGAACTTAAACACACCTTTTCCTTCAATTCGACTGATGTCCCTTCGAGTGGACTCTTGTAGCTGCTGCATGAGTTCAAGGTTCTATTTGATCTACTTGTTGACCTCTCTTTAGGTGTCCTTCGGTTTCTTTATCATATCAAACATCAGTGTTTGAGTAACCAGAGTGTCAAGATTGGATGAAGTGGCCACATTGATCATAGCTTGAAGGTTAGGATCAATATTGTCAGAATGTCATCGTTGGATCGATGCCTATAGTTATTCAACGTGAGAAGTTATAGTAGCTTGAGATTTAGTCATTTTCACCATGATTTCAAGCTTCGTATGTAGATCACATGGGAATCTGCAGGAATTCCGAAACACGAACGGTAGGAAGATATGAAAAAAATCAAATTTTTTATTTTCTCAGTGAAAATACCAGAATTTTGACACTAAAAAATGGCACAACACCTAACGAATTCAATGAAACTTAAGCTTAGACAAATGAAAAATGAGGAATAGAATGATAAAAGTGCAGTAGAAAAGAGAGACAACGATTAATGGTGGTTCGCCGTTGATTCACTTAGAATATCTGACTACTTTTTTATTGAAAATTACAAAGTACAATGCTTGGGTCGGTATGACTCTGAGGTAAGATAGTTAAAAGAAATCAAAATGCCAAAAGATCAATTTCTTATATGTGGAGGGGCTATTTATAATTGCAGGTTGAACCAGAGAATCGAAGGACGGTTGGGATAGGAGTTTTACGGGGCCCAAAGCCCAAATCAAAATGTAATTGGTGTGACACCCCCATATCACTTAATGTCACCCATATGAGGATGCATTAAGTCTTGTGAAGTGCAATAGTTATAAAGAAACAATATAGAGACTAAAATTCATAAGACAGAATGTAAACACAGCGGAAAAACTTTCCAAAACATTTATTATTTTTGGATCAGTGACAACATTACAATTTGAAATAACATAGAGTCATAATTATAAAACAAATGTCTTGTGGAAAGTAAGACACCAATGTACAAATACAAAATCATAACAATCATATCCCTCATGAGTCATAACAATAGTCATATAACAGATATCAAAGCAATACATGGAATAAGAAATGATCCAAGTCCAAGATGACTGAAAAAGTCACGGTCACTGCTGCGATCCACCGCCCTGAGAATCTGGGGGGAAGGAAGAAAGAGAAAAAAAAAACATACTAGGTCAGACAATAAGTCTGGCGAGTTCCAGTGTTTTAGCACAAACATAAGATAAAAAAGTATTCAGACAAATGAATAGTGCTGGACATGAAAATACGATAAAGTAGGAAATACAGAAACAAGATAAGTAAACTTCTCATTCATATCCCATAATTTCTGCACCAATTATCATAACGTAAAGATTATGTTTTGCCTATTCTACCCAGTAATCGACTTCTTAAATAGGATGTGAATATATAAGGCCTTTGGGGTTATTAGTCCCGAACCCATCAACTAAAAAGACACAACCTTAATCACAGGCGTTACAGCGCCTTATCTTCTACTTTCGGACCCATGCATGCTCATGAATCCGCTGGAACACGCCTGTACCCACCTCTCGTTTGGACCTTTTACTATCTAATTCAGTATAAATGTGCCTTATCCTCTACTTAGTACGAGGCCTCGATGATAACCAAGGAATACTGACTAATACAGATTCCCACACAAAATGCATATGACATAAGCCGCCTGAGACTTGGTCCCTAAGTTAACTAGGATTTCTACGAGCCACTTATATCTAAAATGAATTGACCCCTCGCCGCTTATTAATCATACGTTTAACTTAACATGATTTAAGTTCATTAATAAGCCCAGTGACACAACATGTTATTTCTTATATTGTAATTAACGAAAGTAATCTACAACCCCTTTTTATTACCATGTCATTAATTTTCCAATTACAAGTTACAAGTTACAATAACATGTTTTACTTAACGTATAATTAAGTATATCTTACCCAAATTCACATGTTTTCTAATGACATGTCCACTTGACATATAATTAAGTACAACCTATTCCAGTTCACATGTTTGCATATTCTTCCTTTATGTTCCTAATTTACTGTCCATAATTGACAAATCCCAATATGCTCAATTCCCCTTTTTTAATGTTAATTCATATTATTCCAATTTTACGCAACTCAAATGGTAAAGGCCTAGGCTCTCGTTGGCCTAGGCTCAGCGCAAAACAAAGGAAAAAAGGAGAAATAGATCTAGGCAAAAAATAAACAAAATGAATAAATAGACATAATATGACTGTAAATAAAACAATGGCAGAAAGGGGATAAGGAAGAAGAATGTACATATGAACAAATAATAACTGAAAAAGGAATATGTAATTGACAGTGATTAAAATGAACATAACATGTAAAAGAGGAACTTATAAACATTAAAGCTTTTAGATCCAATATATTTTATTGTCAAAATCCTTTTTATTTATATTTCTAATCTAAGAATAACATAGAACTCACAGAGATTTGTTATAGATCCAGAAAAGGCCTTTGAAAAAGAAGTCGAATATCTTTTTAGATCTATATTTTGGCAGCACCCAAAATTTTTCCCTAATTTTATTTCCAAAACATAATAGAGTGGAGGAAGAAGATGAAGAAATATTTGTGTAGGAAAAGAGTGTGGGTTTCTAGTTTATATATATGTGATAGGATAGTCTAGGCCATAGGATGTCAAGGTTTTAATCCAAACCATAGAAAACACCTTAGCATAAGTCAGCAATAATAAGCATCTAGAAACATGCGTGTTTGTCCAGGCACAGATTCGTGCCTGGCTCGAAGTGGGTTGACCCACCTCCTATGTGGGTCGACACAAGCATCAATCCTGGGGTCGAACATGCATCGACCCTGGTGTCGACACAGGGATCGACCCATACAGGGTCTGGGTCGCCCATTTATTGTTGCATCATTCTGAATTTATTAATTAAATTATTTAATTTAATTCAAACTTTAATTGATCATATCTTGTTCATACTTAGTCTGATTTACGCAAACCAAATGTCTATCTGAATCAGAATTTCATAATGAATGCAGCGATGAAATTCATTTTATCCTATTCCGAAAATTATATTATTTAATATTCATTTTATTAGTTTCTTCATATAATTATTGTTTATTAAAATTTGGGGTGTTACATTCTCCCCTCCTTAAAGGATTTCGTCCCCAAAATCTCCAAGGTTAGAAGAATGTTATTAATGTTATCAACCATTACCTACACCCATCTACTCGTCCATCAACCACTAGCATACATTGTACTGAAAATTTCTAATGCTTTGTATAAACATATGCAAAAAATGTTGTGTATATGTTCCTAAGCTAGTTTTGAAATCAGGCGGTCTACTGATTCAGTTAACTTCCTTAGTGCAATTCGCGTCTGTATCACGTATCCAATATGTATGTAAAAGAGTCCTAATAATACATACAAATTCTATATGTGTGCAATAACCATTCACCAAAATGCAACATCCGAGTGATGATTCAACTATTTCCATCCATATTTAAAGTGAATTAAAATGCACACACATCCATATGCAATTTGTATATTCTCTAGTTAAGCCGATTCCTAATCTAGTGCCTAGTGTGTGTATATGCATCCACTACATCCACTAGAAAATATTTGCATCCACTTACAACCATCAAACATAACATGCCTCAAACACATGTTTTCAACCATTCCTATCATCCATAGGCTTCTACCTAAGAATCGAAATTCGAACGATAGGAAAAATAGATTCAAACTCAAAAGCTTAAAAATAAATTGAGAATGTACTCTCAAAGAGAAACATAAAAGAAGTGTGAATCTTGTTTTCGGGTTCCCAAGTCGCATCGTCACGATTTTCTCCCTACTGTACCTTAACCAGCTTAATCTCCTTGTTTCGTAGCTTCTTAACTCCAAATCCAAGTATTCGGGTAGGAACGTTTTGAACTGATGTCTCCTTCTCTATCTCTACATCCTCAAGGGTACTCAGCTCTACCACCTCTATGTAATCATGTAGACACTTCCTAAAGTGTGAGACATGGAACACATCATGAACTCCCGCCAGTCTCTCTGGTAGTCTAACTCTTTAGGCCATCTGATCTATCCTATCTACTATGGGGAATGGCCCTACAAACCTTGGCGCCAACTTCCCTACCAGACCAAAGCGGACAATGTTCCTCAAAGGTGACACCTTGATAAGGACCATGTCTCCTACCTTGAACTCTAAGTCAGTCCTCCTCCAATCGACATATGACTTCTGCCTGTCATGAACTACTTCTATCCACCTTCGAATTAGATATATCTTCTCTAACCATCTCAGGACCAAGTAGAAGTCTATCCGTAGACTCCCACCAATATGTAGGTAATCTGCATGGTCGTCTATAAAGTGCCTCGAAGGGCACTTTACCAATACCCGTCTGATAACTATTATTGTAGGCAAACTATACCAATGAGATATGTTCCTCCTAAGTCCCTCCGAAATCTAGGATGGGCGTCTCAATAAATCCTCTAGAACCCTATTGACCCTTTCTATTTATCCATCCGTCTGAGGGTGATAAGCGGTGCTAAGTCGTAACTGAAACACCCCACCCTCCATTAAGGTCACTCACAAAGGGAATGCCTTAACTTTGGTGGAGGTTTGTAAGTAAAAGTTACAGATAAATACAAGACAGATATATAAATACAAATATATAATCAGCGGAAAACAAACAGACCTTTTATTCCATAAAAACGTGTTCATATAAAACATTTCCATAACTGTCACATAATAACTTACAAAACATTACATCATCATTTCTGTCTTGGTTATTAAATAAAGAAGCATAAAACATAATTAAAACTGCATAAATCCCTATAGAATGTGTCCAACAGCTGTAACAACCCGTATTTTCAATAACCTGTTATAACGTAAATCGAGGCAGAATTTAATTTATGAATCTGAATCAAGGGAAACGGGCTATGCCATTGCGTTCGTCTCGGAAAAATACGCGAAATAGAGTCCGAGTTTTCGAAAATCGGAGTCTGTATGACCCGATTAAGGCCCAATGAAGTTTTCAGAAAATTTCAAGTTCAAAACAGATTTCAAATTCAAGTTTGAATTTGGAAATTAGGTCAGATTGGGCCAGGCGGGAAAATTCCCGCCAGAGCACCCAAGTCGACAGCCCTGTCGACTTGGGAGTCGACTTGGTTGGACCCAAGTCGACAGCCCTGTCGACTTGGCTGTCGACTTGGTTCAACCGGGCAGTTTTGCCTGGTGCACCATTTTGGGGTTTTGGTTAGGTTTTGGGGCCAGATTCGGTTTTAAGGGCTGAGATTGGAATTAGGGTTTAATCCTAAGGTTGAAACTAATCCTAATCTCTATAAATAAGCCCCTAACCTAACCCTAAATCATCATTATTCATTCAAGTAACTAAACTATGGCAAAATCACTCCTCTCATGGCCTCCACTCTCTTCATAAAATTCCTAAGTCATTTCTATGAGAGATTTTCCACGCATACAAGTGTTTTCAAGCTTGTATGAGCATCATTAGCTTGCATTCAAGTCAAGTTTCTATATTTGCATCATAAAGCAAGGGTTTTGATCATTTTGGCTCAAGGGTTTTTCTATTAGAGCTTGCATTTTGGGTCTAATTGATTGCATAAGGGCTTTGTCATATTTTTGTGTCTTCATAAGCATTGTAAGCCCTTTTCTACTTTCATATTTAAACTCTAAAGTTAAATGAATGATGCAAGTTTGGTTGATCATTATGATATGCAAGTTTGCCATGATATGCAAGTTTACCATGTCATGTTATGCAAGTTTGATATGTTATGATATGCAAGTTTGCCATGCTATGTTATGCAAGTTTGCCATGTTATGATATGCAAGTTTATCATGTTATGTTATGCAAGTATGCCATGTTATGATATGCAAGTTCACCATGTTAAGCTATGCAAGTTTGCCATGTTATGATATGCAAGTTTATCATGTTATGTTATGCAAGTTTGCCATGTTATGATATGCAAGTTCACCATGTTATGCTATGCAAGTTTGCCATGTTATGATATGCAAGTTTATCATGTTATGTTATGCAAGTTTGCCATGTTATGATATGCAAGTTTATCATGTTATGTTATGCAAGTTTGGGTTGATCATTTTGTTCATGTTAGCATGTTATGCAAGCTTATCTTGGGTTGATGAGCTTAAAGCTTCAAGCTTTATGCTAAAGGTTGCATTTTGGCAACATGTAAGTTATCATATCCCTTATGATAACTTGCATGTGAGGCTAAATGCGAACTTATGGCCATTTCTACATGTCATTTATCACCATGTATCACCAATATGCTAAGTTTGGTTTTATGCATGCTTTTGAGGCCTAAAAATGTAATATGCAAGTATATGAACATATGTACATTTCATATGCCACCATGTTAAACTTGTGGCTTCAACACCTTTATGTCATGATTATGCCAAGTTCCCTCTTTCTATCCTTTATGCGCTATTGCGATATGTAAGCGATGGGATTGCGTTTGGGGTTGGGTAAACTTAAAAGACATAAAAACGTAAGATTGGGAATTTACCTATTAAGTTAGGTCTACCCATTGGGAATTTACCTATTAAGTTAGGTCTACCCAAATTCTTGAAAACTTGTAATGTGTTTTGGAAACATGATGGACATGACACTTAGAAAATATAAGTGTGACCAACTCGAGGTTGAGTTGAGTTTGTAGCGTAAAACTACCCGGAACCGACCGGCTTAACTAGTTGCTACAAACAATAGGACCCAATGTGAGAAGTTGGTCATGTTGTACCTTGAACCCGAGGTTAGACCAAGTTGGGGTGTAAAGCTACCCGGAACCGACCGGCTTAACTAGTAACCACAACAAGGTCTAATGTGAGAGGTTAAGGCACATTAAATTAGTTAATGCCTCATGATTAGGGTTAAGTCATGGTCCACTTAATACTTAACCAATTTGGGCTTGGTAGATTATTCAGGGTTGAGTCGTGAACTCATCGTTACACTTAACCAAGTTAATCCATGATTAGCAAGAGGGTTAAACCGTACTTAACCCACTAGAAAATCCTAGCAATGGGGGTCCACTCCAGCAGTAATCCCAAGTTTGTATCATTATGACCCTAGGGACTAGGCTAGGGTGGGGGCACGATTACTGGACTTGAGGTAAGTGACCAAAAACGACGGCAGAGTGGTACGCCGGTGTAGTTCCGGGCGGACTATGGTCGTGCACATAGTCCGAAGCCGGGGAAAACATGCACGGGTACCAGTAGATCGAGACTGTGCACTTATGTTTATGGTGTCCAGGGGTTGACACCCTAGGGCTTGATACACCCGACGGGAGACCCTGCACAGTCTGACTACAATTATGTTTGGGCCGCATTGACACCAACACGTGACGAGTTAGGCTTATAGGGAGCCGATCGACTAGACCGTTTGGTTGGACCGCGTATTAGGGTCACTTCATGTTATTGGGCCAAAGCTTGGGCCAAGGGATCAATACTTGTTTATTCAAGTCATGTTAGTTTGTTAGTACACCTGTGGTGCAAAAACCTTAAACCTGATTATGCGATGACACCTTTATCTACCTTGTTAGTTAATCATCATGCTAGTATGTTGTTATCCTTATGATCATCCCTGCTTCTCATGCCAGTTAACTTTATCAGTTTACATTGATTGTAGTAGGGCTTACTCAGTCTTTTTGACTGACCTGTTTTTCTTTCGCCTCTTTTCTTCCGTTTCCCCCCCAGGTTCTCAGGGTGGGAATATTGGAGCTTAGCTTGGATTTCTGATCGCTTGCTTGTGGGATTTTAGCTCATGTACGGTCTTGACATGAAGCTAGCTATGGTTATCACTTATTTTGGGGATAGTACTTATGTATTTCCGTTTTTCAGTGATGTCGTTTTTATCTAGACTTGTGTATTTGGAAAGTTGACATTATGTTGTACCAGACTTGTTTTGAAATAGTTTGAAATCTTCCGCTGTTTTACTTATCTTATTTACTCTATTTACATATATACATATGTTCTTGTTCTGCCTTGATATATCATTATGCATGTTTACCCGGTACAAACGCCCCTCCAAAGTCAAAGTGCTTGCAAGAGCCACCCTGGCGGAGGTGGGGTGTTACAACAGCCATAGCCAAGGAAAGAGAGTCCAAACCGCACATCAACTACCTTGAAGCTTGCAAAGAGTCTGAATAAGCTGGGTTGTTTCCTCCTTGTGGACCTAGGGGGAGGGGGGAGGGGGGAACGGAAGAAAAGAAGACGAAAGAAAATAGGATCAGACATAAAGCCTGGAAAGTCTAGTGACTCTTCAGTATGAGAATAAGAAAAAGGGCATGATAGTTATAAACTGGAAATAGGAAAGTATCATAAACTAAGGTAAATCAGTTGTGAATCGAATATACTATCGCACCCCACTCTATATCTTTGCACCTACTTGCATTGTCTCAACTGGCACCCCATGATAAGGGTGAAGTGATCCCCTTTTTCTAAAGATCGGCTCCTACTCGCATAATCATCTGTATCTTACGGCCCCTAAAGATTGTAGATACCTATGCTGGTCCCACCATGGGGTGTATCAAGTCCCATGGTGGCGCCCCGACACAACTCTAGAATGCATAGGTTATGCTACTGGGGCCCTCAGTGCCCCGTTTGTCTGCTCTGAAGTGTGTGCACGCCCGCACTCCGTTAGAACCCACACTGTTGCCCCCACCGCCGTCGCTTTTGACCGCTTACAATCAGCCCAGTAATCGTGCCCCACCCTGCCTAGTTTCAGGGTATCATGATACCTAATTGGGTTACTGCTGAAATGGGTCCCCGTTACTAGGGTTTCGTAGTCAAACATGTCAAGTGGTTAAGTGTCTGTATTTACCTAAACCCACCCATCAGTTTAACTAACATGTTGAATTGGTTAAGTGTTTTAGTTAACTTAGCCCTACCATCCTGACTTGTCTGTCCTTAGCTTTTTAAAGCACTGACCACTCACATTAGACATGTATTGTTATGGTTACAGGATGTGCCGGTCGGTTACGGGCAGGTTTACACCGTAACTCAGTCTAACCTCGGGTCCTTATTGGGCTCAATGCTTAACCACCAACATTGGATAGATATTGTTGTGACTACTGGACAACCGGGTGGGTCCGGGCAGGTTTACATCACAACTCAATCCAACCTCGTGTTAACCATACTCGTATTTTCTAAATTTACATATTTGTTATGGCCCACTTTCCAAGTTTAACATTTTTGGTATAAGAATTTATACCGTTTAAGTGCCACCAATTTTGGCATGTTACAAACATGCCAATTTCATATATTTTCACCAATTTATGTCAAGTTTCCTATAATTACAAATTTATCCCCAACGTTACCCCGTCTAAGTATTAGGCTAACAATCTTAGCCTAATTTTACGTTCGCTTGATTTTTAACATATAATATTAGGCTAAAAACTTAGCCTAATTTAGCGTACACAAAATTGGCATAAAGAAATTCATAAACATAAACATGACATAGGTGTAAACTTGGCATTATCAGCATAGTCAATATGAACATCATAGGTGTGAACTTGCAAAATAGTCAACATGAATATCATGGGTGTGAACTTGCAACATAGGCTAAATCAACTTACATACATGTGAACTTGCATTGAAATAGGGGTCTAACCAAATAGGTGTCACATGAATTAACATATGATTTAGACAACATAAGCCTAAACATGTTTGGATCTAGGCATAACATCGAACATCACTTGCATATGACAAGAATATGACATGTCCATAAAGTATGAATAATTTCATCGCATGTGTGAACTAGATCCAATCATGTCTACTACTATGACATGAAACTTGTATTAAAATGGATCTTGGCATGGATCCAATTATGAACTTTGCAACTTTTGTATAAACATATGAGCATGTATATAAACTTAGGCATAGAGGTTTTAGCATAAAGTATATACATGAGATCTTAACTTGGACATATCACATACAACTCATATAATCACATAAACATATAGGTGTAGATTATAACATGAACTATACAACTTGCATGTGATGTTGTTTTCATTTGAATGGATCCAACACCAAGTAAATTTAACCACAAACATTCCAACCATTCACAATACAACCATTTCAATACATAGATATGAATTAACATCATCGTTATACAATAGCACAATTCCACTTCCAATTTACATCGAATCAAGTCTTAATTTTATTCCCATCGGAAAAATCACTATACTTACAACAAACGACGGTCTTGTTTTCTGATTTCTGAGTTCTGAATTTGCAATGCTTTCCTTTGGGTAGACAAACGTTGATTGATTCTTGTTTTACTTTAGTTTTGGCTTGTCTCTAAGATTTCTCTAACTGAAGGCTACTCTTAGTTTCCTCTCAGCAGCATGACGGCTCCAGTTATATATTATTTGTGTGATTTTAGGTTGAGTGTTGAGTTGTATTTATAGAATTTCAGATTGATTTGAGCCGTCAGATGATCATAGAGTGAATCCATACCATACACACCAAGAGAAGCCAATCAGAAAGTGACAACTCAGCCCTAGTGACACAGCCAAGCTCAGAAATTCGACCAGAAACCGACCAGGCCAGCGAGGGGCAAACCAGGTCGACTGGGCAGGTCTACCCCCAGGTCGACCCTATGGTCGACCTAGTCACCCAGGTCAACCCCCAGATCGACCTGGTGCCTGGGTGGGAATTTTCCCGCCTACCCAGTTTGGGTCTGTTTTTCGAACAGAATTTGAACCGTTTGAATTTTAAATTGAATTCTGAAACATCCGGAGGTCATAACTCCTTCATACGGAGTCCGATTCACGCAAACTCGGACTCTATCCCAAGAAGAATTCCGAGACGAGCGCAATGGCGTAACATGTTTCCCTTAATTCTTCCATTTAGAATTAATTATACTTTAATTTGTTAATTTAAAGTTAACAGAAAATTTTGGGGTGTTACATTCTCTCCTCCTTAAAGGATTTCGTCCCCGAAATCTTCAAGTCTGAAAGAACGTAAGTCCTAACATCCAATCGTCCATCTACTCATCCAACAAACACAGACGTCCATTGTCCTTAAAAGACTTCTAATGCTTCATGATCATATGCATAGTGTGTGTACATGTCCTTATCTAATGCAAAAATTAGGCAGTCTACTGATTCAGTTGACCTCCTTAATGCGAATCATGTAAGTGCCATGAATCCATTATGTATGCAAAAATTTTCCCCTACTCATAATTCTACATGAGTGCACAACCATCCACACAAATGCGACATCCATATGACAACATATCAAGTTTCAACCACATACAAATATGAATACATATATGCATATGCAATATGAAGTGACTGAGCCGATCTAAAACCTAGGTTGTGTGTGTATATGCATCCACGAGCAACCACTAGCAACCACTTGCAACCACTTGCAGCCATCAACCATAACATGTTTCAAATACATGTTTACATCCAAAGGGGTTTCTACCTAAGGATAAAGGATAATATCGAGGAGATATACCTAAAAAGATAGATACAAGCACAACTTAAGGAAAAAGATAAATCAAAGACGTACCCTAAAAAAGAAAAGGGTAGGCCGCGCGTATTCTGTCCTCAGTTTTCCAAGTCGCGTCTTCCTCCGCGTCGCTCCACTGAACTTTGACGAGCTTGACTTCGCGGTTGCGTAGCTTTTTCACTTCAGTTCCTACGATTCGAGTTGGAACTCTCCTCACAGTTGCTTCGCGTTCCACTTCGGCTTCTTCTAGAATGCTTGGCTCCGCCACTTCCGCAGATTCATGTAGACATTTTCGGAGATGAGAAACGTGAAAGACGTTGTGAATTCCCACCAACCTTTCGGGCAGCTCTACTCTATAAGCCATCTTCCCAATCTTCTCGATGATAGGGAATGGTCCTACAAATCTTGGTGCTAGCTTTCCTGCGGATCCAAAGCGAACGACGTTCCTTAAAGGAGATACCTTAAGGAAAACCATGTCCCCAACCTCAAACTCAAGGTCAGTCCTTCTTTTGTCTACGTAGGATTTCTGTCTATCTTGGGCAGTCTTCATTCTTCTTCGTATCAAGTCTACTTTTTCTGAAGTCTCTCTAATCATGTCTGGCCCAAGTATAAGCTTGTCAGTAGACTCCCACCAACAAGTTGATGATCGGCATGGTCTTCCATATAGAGCTTCGAAGGGCGCCATGCCGATAGTGCCTTGGTAACTGTTGTTGTAGGCGAATTCCACTAAAGGAAGATGATCCTCCCATGTCCCTCCGAAGTCAAGAACGCACTGTCTTAGAAGATCTTCCGGTACTCTGTTCACCATTTCCGTCTGACCATCAGTTTCGGGGTGATAGGCCGTGCTCGTACATAACTGTGTGCCTACAGCTTCTTGCAGACTCCGCCAAAATTCGCTCGTAAAGATGGGGTCTCTGTCACTCACTATGCTGGAGGGTATTCCATGGAGTCGAACTATTTCCTTGACATAAAGAGAAGCTAGAAACGAGGCAGTCCTTCTACTCTTGATAGGTATAAAGTGGGCGCTTTTAGTAAGCCTGTCCACTATTACCCAAATGCTAGTATTGCCTCTTCTTGACCTAGGTAACCCATCAATGAAGTCCATTGAAATGCTATCCCACTTCCATTGCGGGAATTCTAGAGGATGAAGCAGTCCTCCAGGCTTCTTTTGTTCCGCCTTGACCTGTTGGCATGTCACACATTTAGAAACGAAATCTGCCACGTCCTTCTTCATGTCGCTCCAATAGAAAACTCTCTTTACGTCCTTGTACATCTTGTCTCCACCTGGGTGTGCTTCCTCGAGAACTATCTTTACTAAATCCCTTGCTTGTGGGACGCATAGTCTTCCATCTCGCCTTAGCCAACCCTTATCATCGATGGAGTACCTATCGAGGTGAATGGAAGTTTCACCCCCAATTAGTTTATCAATCACATCCACAAGTTGAGGGTCTTCGCGTTGTGCGGCCCCTATTGAGTCTAAAAGAGTGGGCTGTACTTCTAGGGATGCCAACAAACCAGTTATAAAATCAGAGGAGGGCCTAAAATCAAAACTGGTTATATAGTCCAAGCTTTGCTTTTCTACAAAGAGAGGGCTTAAGGTCAGCTTCTTTCTGCTCAACGCGTCTGTTACTACGTTGCCTTTGCCAGGAGTATAGGAAATCTAAAAATCATACGAAGCAAGGAACTCCATCCACCTTTGCTGCCTCAAGTTAAGATCTTTCTGCGAAAAAAGATACTTCAACGATTTATGGTCAGTATATAATTCGAACTTCTCACCTAGGAGATAATGGCGCCAAGACTTAAGCGCAAATATGATGGCGACTAACTCAAGGTCATGGGTTGGGTAGTTCTTTTCATGAACTTTCAATTGTCTTCCACCATAAGCTACTACCCTCCCTTCTTGCATCAGAACATCGCCTAGCCCCGTACCACAAGCATCCGTGTATACTGTGAACATCTTGCTTCCATCCGGCAAAGTCAGAACTGGGGCCTTTTTAGGCGTTGGAAAGCAAAATCATAGTCCAAATCCCCACGCGAATGCTAGATTCTTCTTTGTTAGCCTTGTGAGTGGAGCTGAGATTTTCGCGAAATCCCTAATGAACTTTTGGTAAAAACGGCTAGCCCAAGAAAGCTTCAAACTTCGGTTGCATTTCTTGGTGTCTTCCAATCTTGCATTGCCACTACTTTCGCGGGGTCTATAGCTAACCCCTCTTTGGACACTATATGTCCAAGAAATCTTACTTCTTCTCTCCAAAAGTGGCAATTGGAGAATTTGGCTTTTAGCTGATGAACTCGAAGAGTTTCCATGATCTCTTTCAGATGCTGAGCATGTTCTTCCTCATTCTTTGAGAAGATCAAAATATCATCTACGAAGACCACCACGAACTTATTGAGGAATTCTCTGAACACCCTGCTCATTAGGTCTACGAAATAAGCGGGTGCGTTTGTCAATCCGAAAGGCATGACAAGCCACTCGAAGAAACCGTCTGGGGTTCTGAACGCTGTTTTAACAATACTATCTTTAGCTACCCTTAGCTGATGGAACCCAGTAGCCAGATCAAGTTGGGAGAAGACCGATGCACTAACAAGCTGATCAAACAAATCGTCTATTTTGGGAAGCGGGTGTCTATTCTTTTTAGTCAGCTTGTTTAGCTCCCTATAGTCCACACAAAGACGTAGTGAACCATCTGCTTTGGTGGCGAACACCACTGGAGCACCCCATTCTGAGACACTCCTCCTTATAAACCCCTTCTCGAGAAGCTCCTTAACTTGCTTACCGAGCTCCTTTCTCTCCTTTGGAGCCATGTGTCTAACAGGCAGAGCTACGGGCATTGCATTATCAACAAGATATATGCGGAAGTCTATTTCTCGCTTCGGAGGTAAGCCTTTCACTTCTTCAAAGACATCCGGATATTCCCGGACCACTCTAGCCGACTGCAAATTCTCAACAGAAGCGTCAAGCGACTCTAGATAACTAAGCATAACAGCATTCAAGGGATTACAAGAAATTTCTAGAGTGTTACCGAGCCGAGTCAAGAGTCTAACCACTCTTTTCTCACAATAAATAATGGCACCATTACTGGATAATCAGTCCATGCCTAAGATCAGTCCATATCCTGAGAAGCCCAAAACAAAGGCACTACATCTAAATTCAACACTTAGAATAGAGATTTTCAAATCCAAGCAAACCATCGACAAATAAGCCGAGCCCCCAATTGGATTTGAAACAACTAAGGGATCTTCTACCATACTAGTGTCTAGGTGCAGAGATTCTACAAAAGCAGATGAAATAAAGGAGTGTGATGTACCGGAATCAAAGAGAGTGCGAACTGGATGATCATAGAGATAAACTAAGCTTTCTACAGAAATATTTCTACCTCGTTCCTGTGGAGGTGCCACCAGCGCGTGAACCTGTCCCCTTGAGGTGGATCCAGTTCTTTGTCCCTGCCCCCGCTTCTTTGGGCAGTCTTTAGCCAAGTGTCCAGTCTCTCCACAATGGAAACAACCACCATTCATCTTTGCCTTCTTCTTCCTGCAGTCTTTCGCTATATGTCCAACAATGCCACAGAAATTACACCTTCTCTTTTCACCAGATTTGTTGTTCTTCCCGCCTTTCTTGAAGTCTGTCTTCTTAGCCTGTAAACCCTCTTTCTTTTCTTGAGGCACTTCCACCTTTGCCTATTTCTTGCCTTTATCTTCTTCGTGTAGCAGCGCCATGTCCACCAAGCTTTCATAAGTCGCTCCCATGGGTATATGGGTCATTGCAAGGCTGTGTAGAGGCTCATTCAGACCTTTAACGAAGCGAAGGGGCTTCTTGTGTTGGGTGTTCACTAAATCCAGCCCAAATCTGGCCACCTGATTAAACTGATTGACGTACTCCTTGATTGTCATACTTCCTTGTTTAAGAGTTGAAGCTTCTTCTTTAAGCAACCATACTGCTAGCTGTATCTTTTGCCTGTCGTCAACTTCGAAGATGACGAACAAATCTTCGGTCTCCTTCAGTCAGTTCCTTGCTACCACAAATGATTCAGTTCTATAAAAGTGCTTTCCACCCATAGCCTTGAAGTCTCTACACGTCTTAGCGAAAGTATTTCCACGAGGAGGAGGAGGAACCGCTGCCACTGTGGGAGGAGGAATGTCTGCTGGGCCCGCACCATTGGCCCTAGCCTCTAGGTACCATCGGAACCAGCCAGGGATCGGTACTCCTTCTGGAAGGTTAAGATCTCCAGACATGCTGGAACAAAAAGGAAAGTATTCAAGACAAAAGGATAGAGAGATAGTGCATATGGCTTTGCGGAATTATGCCTTTTAATAACAACGCTTTTTCTTGAAAACAATGCTTCTTTAAACTTCTTTTTGAAAATAATTTCAATTTTTTTTATCTAGTCTCGTAAATCTGTGCTCTGATACCAAGTGAAACACCCCTCCATTAAGGTCACTCACAAAGGGAATGCCTTAATTTTGTTGGAGGTTTGTAAGTAAAAGTCACAGATAAACACAAGACAGATATATAAACACATGTATATAAGCATCGGAAAACAAACAGACCTTTTATTCCATAAATACGTGTTCATACAAAACATTTCCATAACTGTCACATAATAACTTCCAAAACATTACATTATCATTTCTGTCTTGGTTATTAAATAAAGAAGCATAAAACATAATTAAAACTGCATAAATCCCCATAGAATGTGTCCAATAGCCATAGCCAAGGAAAGAGAGTCCAAACCGCACATCAACTATCTTGAAGCTTGCAAAGAGTCTGACTAAGCTGGGTTGTTTCCTCCCTGTGGACCTTGGGGGGGGGGGGGGGACGGAAGAAAAGAAGACGAAAGAAAATAGGGTCAGACATAAATCCTGGTAAATCTAGTGACTCTTCAGTATGAGAATAAGAAAAAGGGCATGATAGGTATAAACTGGAAATAGGAAAGTATCATAAACTAAGGTTAAGCAGTTGTGATTCAAATATACTATCGCACCCCACTCTATATCTATGCACCTACTTGCATTGTCTCAACTGACACCCCATGATAAGGGTGAAGTGATCCCTTTTTTCTAAAGATCGGCTCCTACTCGCATAATCATCTGTGTTTTACGGCCCCCAAAGATTGTAGATACCTATGCTG
The DNA here is from genome assembly GCA_030737875.1 of Allium sativum. Taxonomy (NCBI): domain Eukaryota; kingdom Viridiplantae; phylum Streptophyta; class Magnoliopsida; order Asparagales; family Amaryllidaceae; genus Allium; species Allium sativum. The sequence goes on along the minus strand of CM060924.1, from coordinate 501,285,341 downwards.
GTCCCACCATGGGGTGTATAAAATCCCATGGTGGCGGCCTGACACAACTTTAGAATGCATAGGTTATGCTACTGGTGCCCCCAGTGCCCTGTTTGTTTGCTCCGAAGTGTGTGCACGCCCGCACTCCGTTAGAACCCACACTGTTGCCCCCACCGCCGTCGCTTTTGACCGCTTACAATCAGCCCAGTAATCGTGCCCCACCCTGCCTAGTTTCAGGGTATCATGATACCTAATTGGGTTACTGCTGAAATGGGTCCCCGTTACTAGGGTTTCGTAGTCAAACATGTCAAGTGGTTAAGTGTCTGTATTTACCTAAACCCACCCATCAGTTTAACTAACATGTTGAATTGGTTAAGTGTTTTAGTTAACTTAGCCCTACCATCCTGACTTGTCTGTCCTTAGCTTTTTAAAGCACCGACCACTCACATTAGACATGTATTGTTATGGTTACAGGATGTGCCGGTCGGTTCCGGGCAGGTTTACACCGTAACTCAGTCTAACCTCGGGTCCTTATTGGGCTCAATGCTTAACCACCCGCATTGAATAGATATTGTTGTGACTACTGGACAACCGGGCGGGTCCGGGCAGGTTTACATTACAACTCAATTCAACCTCGTGTTAAGCATACTCGTATTTTCTAAATTTACATATTTGTTATGGCCCACTTTCCAAGTTTAACATTTTTGGTATAAGAATTTATACCGTTTAAGTGCCACCAATTTTGGCATGTGACAAACATGCCAATTTCATATATTTTCACCAATTTATGTCAAGTTTCCTATAATTACAAATTTATCCCCAACGTTACCCCGTCTAAGTATTAGGCTAACAATCTTAGCCTAATTTTACGTTTGCATGATTTTTAACATATAATATTAGGCTAAAAACTTAGCCTAATTTAGCGTACACAAAATTGACATAAAGAAATTCATAAACATAAACATGACATAGGTGTAAACTTGACATTATCGGCATAGTCAATATGAACATTATAGGTGTGAACTTGCAAAATAGTCAACATGAATATCATGGGTGTGAACTTGCAACATAGGCTAAATCAACTTACATACATGTGAACTTGCATTGAAATAGGGGTCTAACCAAATAGGTGTCACATGAATTAACATATGATTTAGACAACATAAGCCTAAACATGTTTGGATCTAGGCATAACATCGAACATCACTAGCATATGACAAGAATATGACATGTCCATAAAGTATGAATAATTTCATCGCATGTGTGAACTAGATCCAATCATGTCTACTACTATGACATGAAACTTGTATTAAAATGGATCTTGGCATGGATCCAATTATGAACTTTGCAACTTTTGTATAAACATATGAGCATGTATATAAACTTAGGCATAGAGGTTTTAGCATAAAGTATATACATGAGATCTTAACTTGGACATATCACATACAACTCATATAATCACATAAACATATAGGTGTAGATTATAACATGAACTATACAACTTGCATGTGATGTTGTTTTCATTTGAATGGATCCAACACCAAGTAAATTTAACCACAAACATTCCAACCATTCACAATACAACCATTTCAATACATAGATATGAATTAACATCATCGTTATACAATAGCACAATTCCACTTCCAATTTACATCGAATCAAGTCTTAATTTTATTCCCATCGGAAAAATCATTATACTTACAACAAACGACGGTCTTGTTTTCTGATTTCTGAGTTCTGAATTTGCAATGCTTTCCTTTGGGTAGACAAACGTTGATTGATTCTTGTTTTACTTTAGTTTTAGCTCGTCTCTAAGCTTTCTCTTACTGACGGCTACTCTTAGTTTCCTCCCAGCAGCTTGATGACTCCAGTTCTATATTATTTGTGTGAATTTAGGTTGAGTGTTGAGTTGTATTTATAGAATTTTAGATTGATTTGAGCCGTCAGATGATCATAGAGTGAATCTAGACGTTACACACCAAGAGAATACAATCAGAAAGTGACAAATCAGCCCTAGTAACACAGCCAAGCTCAGAAATTCGACCAGAAACTGACCAGGCCAGCCAGGGCCAAACCAGGTCGACTCCCAGGTCGACCCTATGGTCGACCTGGTCACCCAGGTCGACCCCCAGGTCGACCTGGTGCCTGGGCGGGAATTTTCCCGCCCAACCCAGTTTGGGTCTGTTTTTCGTGTTTTAAATAGAATTTGAACCGTTTGAATTTTAAATTGAATTCTGAAACTTCCGGAGGTCATAACTCCTTCATACGGAGTCCGATTCAAGCAAATTCGGACATTATCCCAGGCAGAATTCCTAGATGAGCGCAATGGCGTAACCTGTTTCCCTTAATTCTTCCATTTAGAATTAATTATACTTTAATTTGTTAATTTACAGTTAGTAGAAAATTTCGGGGTGTTACAGTAACTATGTCCTTAGTGCCTCCTGTAGGTTCTTCCAGAACTCACTCGTAAAGATGGGATCACGGTCACTAACAATACTGGAGGGTACCCCATGAAGTCTGACGATCCCTCTAAGATATATCGATGTTAATCAAACTATCGTCCTCTTGCTCTTGACTGGGATAAAGTGAGTGCTCATAGTCAATCTGTCAACTATAACCCAAATTTTGGAGTTGCCCTTCCTTGATCTGAGCAAACCATCTATAAAATCCATAGAGACGCTTTCCTACTTCCACTTTGTATGTCTAGCGGCTGAAGCAATTCACCAGGTTTTCTCTGTTCAGCCTTCACTTGTTGGCAAGTAAAACATCTAGCTACATATTCTATCACATCCTTCTTCATTCAAGTCCAATGAAAAACACTCTTCATATCTCTATACATCTTGTCACCGCCCGGATGGTTAGCCATCAAAGAGTGATGAGCCTCCTCTAGAATTGATCTCAACAAACCATCAACTTTGGGAATACACAGCCTTCCGTCTCGATGTAGCCAACCTCTCTCGTCTATAGAATACCTTGCAAGGTGCACTATAAGAAAATTTTCCTTTACCTACCAATATTTTACCTACTAATAAATATGGGTAGGTAAAGAGAACCTTTATCTACCAATATTCTATGGTAAATTTTATTGATAAATAAATATTGTCAATGTTATAAAATTGTTGAAGGATGATTATCTGCCAATAATTATAGTAGGTAAAATGTATTATCTACACATATATAGAAGGGCGAGTTTTTTTTTGCGATTAGCCCCAACATTTTTATCACATCATTTTAACCTTTCATTAAAAATAATGCTAAGTTGTATGATGATGTGTCAAAAAGGTATATTCTAGCAATTTTTTTGAATTGAATATTTCGTTTACATATCCTAGCAATGTTTTTTGTAAAATCATTTCTGTATCAATTATTAATAATTATTTTGAAATATGAAATAATTAACATTTAATGAATTGATAAAAAATAATTAAATTGTAAATAATTAATATTAAATAATTATTCGTTGATAACTTATCATAATTGTTAACTTTTTTCAAACAATTGACTACAAAAGGTTTAACTTTAAAATTTTCTAAAATGTTTCACAATTTCACACTAATATGTCATCATCTAAAATGATTAAAACATATTTTCTCTAGTTTATTGAAGAGACGTAATCCGTACCATCCTCTCCAGCTATAAATTTAACAGCTTATTCTAAATCAAATCTAACGGTACAAATCTCAATCCACGTGGTCTCTTTTGTGACCTCAATCCACATAGTCTCTTTTGATTAGCCACTGATAGATCAAAATTTGGCTCTAACACCCAAATGGTTCTGATTCGTTGAGAATTATAACTGAAAAATGAGGAAAAAAGCAGAGAACACACAAGGTTTATTGTGGTTCGGCGTTAACGAGCCTACGTCCACTTTATATGCTATTGATTATACTTTGAATGTTAGTACAACTAATGATTTCTCTCAAACTCACTCTTACAATTATGGTTTCTCTCAGTAATTTCGAAGTAAAACTGATAAGAAATAGTGGTGTGACAGTAATGGTGGAATCAATACTCAAAACTGCCAAAAGATCCTGAAAATTGCCCAGCTCTGGGCTATTTATAGCCGATTTTTGGTGACGGATCGCGGTCATACGTGGCCCACATCTCGAAGATCTCGGACTGGTTCGTAGCTTGATGGAGAATTGGTCAATATAACAGTTGTGGACAGGTGTAGCGTGATCCTGCATTCTCGGATCGTGAATGACTTGGTCAGGGGCCTCGCCGCATCTTCTGGGTTTGGATCGGATCGCCATGCTGTGGACGGATCGGGTCGAGCTAGAGGTAGCGGATCGGATTGAGTCTACAAGGGGCGATCGGGTCACATACTGGCACAGCGATCCGGGGAGTGTCACGATCCGAGGAAGACGATATGACCACGATCGAATGCTTGAGGGATCGGACCCTTAAGGACTCATATTTTCTTTGCTTTTGGACTGTGGTGGCTAGATCAAAAAGCTAGCCAACATTTTGCCCCCTCGAAGTATGTTTTATCGAGGATGGAACATGCTTCGAAACCGCAGATTCATCTTTCCGTGAAGCGATGTGAACCAATGATCGTATCTGTCTGAATGGTTGTATTACTTCAAGAAGTCAAGCCCTTTGGCAAGTATACATATCCGGTATGATCTTCAATCACCTTCGTGCTCAAGGAATCTTCCTTCATTCTTTTAGGCTTTCGAAAATATCGCCATTAAATCGCCGAGTAAGTCTCAGAACTTACTGTAGAAAATAGTATTTTATAGCTTGTTGTATTTCTATGAACTTAGAACATTATCTTCCCGATTCATCAACCTCGCTGGGGCTCAATTCGTTGTTATACGCCGCGGGTCGTGGGCACAACACCCATCACGAACGCGTAACAGGGAGCGGGCCTTCTTTTGGTTTATGAAGGGCTTCTGGGTTCCAGTCGTGAACCCCTCACGGATCGGATCACATGACAGGCTGATGAGGGCTTCTGCACGTGGCCTGCTTACTTTCTACGGTCCGTAGTGGGCTTTTATCCATGATCCAACCACTGCAAATAAAACAAAAAAGAGAACACGAACGGTCACCACTCCACCTATATAAGCCGATCCCTTCTTCATTTTCCCCTTTCTTCTTCATTTACTGTTGCGCCGCCAGCTATTTTTTGAGTAAAACCCTAGCTTTTAACTTTCCAAAAACCCGATTGCCCCCTAATTTAAGAAAGGTAATCTTATTAAAAGTGCTTTCGTGCAATTTCTCTCTTGTTTTCCTTGGGTTTTCGCTAGTTTGAGAGGAGAGAGCGAAGGAGTCGTGTGGCATTCGAAGTTCTGGAGGTTGATGAGGCACCATGGATCTTGTTATTCGAATTCGGAGGTAGAGAGGAGGGAGAAGAAGGAATACGTCGGGCTGGATCGTGGCGATGGTGAGGCAGCGGGTCGTGATTGTGGTAGATGGAAGGAGTGGGATTTGGTGAACGGATCGATTCGCGCTGGTGAACTGCGGATCGCAGGGAGTTATCGTGATCCGTTCCAGTTTTCACGATCCGATGCCATGCTTTATTCGTGAGTTAATACTTCTGCCGTGTATCCACACCCGTTCTACGATCCGAAGATGTATCACGATCCGAACCCCCCTTTCGCGATCCGGGGACACATCACGATCCGAGCCTTACTTAGCGATCTAGTTAATGAACGATCCGATGAACTTACCTAATAGACAATGCAACTTGACTCTGGTATATCAATGAACAGTTAGGCTAGAGCCCTCGAGACTCTCTGAACTGAATGACAGCATAATTTGACTGCATATGATGACTAATCCTTCAATGAACTTGCTAACTTTTATGCTTTTCTTTATTGTATGCACAGGCACACACTTGCACTTACACACACGGGGGGACGGGTAATTATATTCTTATTTCTCATGTTTACTCGCCTAAACAGTAATGTCGGATAACCGTTCCCCTTCAAGATATGATACAGAGACGGATCCCGAGGTGTATGAGCACCACAACCCCGAGGTTCTTCCAATTAATCCAGAGGGTGAGGATTCTGGATCTGAATATGAGGCAGAAACGGAATCGGATCCGTCTGAGAGTACCTCGCTTGATGAGGAGTCCGAAGTAGACGACCGAGCTCCCGACGAGATTCCTGGTGCAATAGAAATAGAGAAATTCACTGACTCTTTAGCTTCCAAACTTGATGACATAAAGCTTAAGAGAATTTGCTTGAGACACGGGATCCCCTGGGATGACGTGAGGACACCTGGTAGCGAAGATAGACCTCATTTGGCTCCGGAGGGGTATATGACAGTTAGCCGACTCATGTGCTGGATAGGCGCTATTCCTCCGTTTCCTCCCATCGTCATTGAAACCTTAAAACGATTGGGTATTGCTCCGATGCAGCTACATCGCAACGCCTACGCAGCTCTATACACTCTATACATTGCATATGCGGAAATCCTGCAAACTGAGCTCACGTTTACAAATTTGAAATTCTATTACCTTTTCAAGCATCGCTCTACAGCAACCCCAAATTTTTCTTTCTTCGAATCGGTAGCGAATAGGAAGGTCTTATCTGACGGTTACAGCAACATAGGGGATCCCAAGGCCGATTGGTTCTACATAAAGAGACAGGATGGGTGTGCAAGAAGATGGCTTAAATCAAGTAAATTTTAAACCTTTGAATGAATAACTTGTTTAAGAAATCGAAGCGCTAACATGCTTCTTTTCTCTATGCAGATCACGCCTTTCCAAAGACGGAAGGCTCGGTGCACAATAATCGACTGTCCCTTCTTCTGAAAAGCAAATCCAACTTCCTAAAGATTAAGAAATGTATTACTGACGAGAATCTTCACAAGCACCTCCTTCTGGATATAAGGTTTGGACTCGGTGCGGATGGCAAACCTTACAAATACGTGCCCCCGACCGAGGGAGAAGGAACGTCATAGGCAGCAGAAACAACTAAATTTCGTAAGAGTCCTTCGTCGATAATTATCCAGGACGACGAAGACCTAAATTTATATAGAGGAGATGAGGCTCGTGCTGACGAGTCTAAGGAAATCCCAGTCTCTCCGGGGGGTTTCCCCTCAAGGGCCTCTCTAGCGGTTGAACCTGCTGCTCCCGATGATTTAATAGAGGAGCAGTTATTTAAAGAACTGAGCAAGATTCCTTTACCTGATGATGTATATACACAGGAAGACTTCTAAGGGGAGCCATTTTTCCCTATTTTTGAGGAAACGACTGTTCCAGTTGGAGAACGAGAGACTACCCAGATGAGCCTGACTTCGGGCCCTGATCTGTTAGGGTGAATTATATGGGATGCACAAATCACATGCACTGTCTGACCCCACACTTTTATACCAATAGTATTCAAGGTTTTAATATGTACTTGTTTCTTTTGCAGGAAAGATGTCTCGCAAACGATCTTATTCCTATCACTCTCTTCGTGAAGGCACACCTAGTCTTCATCCAAATCCTGAGCGTGCTCGTAGCAGCAGCCGAGGGGGAGACAACCATTAGTCCCGGGATTCTCACAAGCCTACTTCTTCACAGTCCAGATCTCCGTCAAAACAAACATCTGGAAAGCCTCCTAGTCATCCGGTGCCACCTATAGGGGGAAAACAACTTCCCAAAGACCTAACCCCTCCGAAGAGTGCACCATCTCACAACAAATCATCCAAAAAGCACCACGAGCCTAAGGGTAAAAGCAAGGATCCAAACAAGGATTCCGAGAAGGAGAAAAATGACATTGTCCCTTCCAGCCAACAAAGTTTGAGTGCCCCTGGGTCACGAGACTATATCCATGGCCCTGAGACTCAGGCCAAGCTGGAAAAATTACGAGAACAATTCCCCGATATCTTCTTCGAAAGGATGATGTTCATTCCAACTTTTGAACTAGTCCCTAGGAATTGGGATACTGAAGTCATCAGACACGTTCGCCATGTAGCCAAGCAGTATGAGGCGATGAAGAAACGTGCTGTCAATCTTTCAGACGTCATCCGAACGCTTGAGATGGAAGCGCATAGGTCCAAAGTGAAGATAGATAGCAATGAAAGGGACAGGGTAAAAATGGAAAAGGACTTAGAAGATGCACAATCTTTGCTTGCCTTGGCTCAACGAGATGCTAAAAATTACAAAACAGAGCTGGAGGAGGCCAGGCAACGTTTTCATAATGAGCTCGATTCTAACAGCAAAGTGCGAGCGTCATTGAAGAAAGAGGTGGAAGATCTCAGGATGGCCAACACTGAACTGAAAACAACACGGGATCATTTCGAGGCTGAAAAAGCGGCTTAGGAGAAAGAAAAGGCAAGCTTGAAAGATAGTTTAGCTCTGGCCGAAAAAGAGAGGGCGATTCTGAATGATCAACTCGCGCGTGCAGAGAAGCGCGCGATCCTGGCTGAAAATAATGTAGAAAGTGCCACTGAAATGGCCACTGTTTCTAATGAAAAGCTCCTTGAGAGAGAGAAAGATATTGAAGGATTTGAGGAAATGCTGTTTGACTTCCTTGGCCAGGTCATCAAGACCCGCAACATCTCCTGGATCCCGGACTACCATGTCACTTTAGCCAACATATGGGAAGCAATCGTCCAAAGCGAGAAACAACGATTAGGGGTCGATGAAATTGATGAGGATGAGTTGATGCGGACTATTCTTAGGGATAACGAACCTGAAGATCTAGAGAAAGGCAGACGCCAACTCCCAGAAGAGATTGATAAAGAGAAAACTCAGGCCAAGGGCAAAGATAAAATTGAAGAAGGCTCGAGCTCAGCTGCAGAGACTAAGGCCTCCGAAATTGAGGAATACAATCCCGACAATCCATTGATTCCTCTGGGTCCAACTCCTCCAGCTGTCGGAGGTTTTGCTACTAGTTTGGATGGAGGATCGGCGGAAGGTATCCCTATATTTTCTCCGCAATTTGTCAAAGTCATTGTCACTTGTCGTCGTCTTGTCGGACAATCAACTGAGCAAACCGCATTCTCTCCCAAAATAACATTTGTTTCTCATGATACAGGTGGCGTGCCAGTTGATAAGGATGCTGAGAAGAGGACAGAGGCAGAGAAGGTTGACATCCCGCCAAGTGCTGGTGCTGATGTCCCCCTAGATGCTGAACCCATCGAGGCTTTGAGAGACATGGACGGGCGCCACGACGACGATGAAGAGGAAGTCGCCATTACCAAAGAAAGCAGAGGCGATGACGAGGAAACCTTGGCTGAACAACAGGCCGAAGAGGGGAAGCAGTTGCTTCTTATGAAAGGGGGACAAGATCCAGTATATGTGCCCCCTATTTCCGAGATCGACACCAAAACTGGGTTGGTCGTAAGATTTTCCTCCCGATCAATAACTTCACAACTAGCCTCTCAATCCTCTAGTTCTTCGCCAGAGCCCCTTGTTGATAAGAGGAAGAGGAAAAAAGGTGATCGTTCAGATGTTGATAAGGAGGAGTCGGGAAGCAGAAAAAAGCAAGAAGTCTACATAGCCCCCTCAGCATAAGTAGGATGCAGATATCAGTTCATATTTTGTCCTTAGGTTTTTTAGGCTTTCCACTGGCCATAAAATGTAATTGTGAGAATGGCCCTCACTTTTATTTAGGTTCCTCTTTATCTTGTAGGTTTGCTGTTTATGAATGAAAGTTTATTTCTTTTGCATCATCGTGTACCTGCATCGAATAAACTCTTCACACTTAGTCACAAATCATTTGACCATAACCAAGCTGAAATTATATTACAAATCATTCAAGCAACAGAAAGAATTTAACAATTTCTATGCATGTTGCCCCCTATATTTGAATACGGGGGACTTGGAATTTTTTAATAGGATTATAGTCCTTCAGGCGCCAAATCTCTGGTGCCTCTATACTTTCCCGATCCATCAGCGGGTTAAAGTTCGAACTCGTATCATGATCTGCTCACCGATCCTTTAACGGGGCAGGAATTCTGGGGGCGCTGAGTCTCCAGCATCCTTGTTAGCGCTTAATCACAGACGCTTTTATACTCTCCTGGCGGTCGCCAAGGTTAGAGTTCGAGCTCGGCTGTTCAGTCGCCCCCCGATCCTTCAGCGGGGTAAGAGCTCTTTCTCAGCGCTTAATCGTAGACGCTTTTATACTCTCCTGGCGGTCGCCAAGGTTAGAGTTCGAACTCGGCTGTTCAGTCGCCCCCCGATCCTTCAGCGGGGTAAGAGCACTTTCTCAGCGCTTAATCATAGATGCTTTTATACTCTCCTGGCGGTCGCCAAGGTTAGAGTTCGGTCAAGGCGGTTCTTCTCGTGGTGCATCGCCTTTCCATGTGGACGTTATTTTCGCGTCCTTTACGTTTTCTCTCGGCTCTGGAGAGTTAGAGCGCAATCAATGGTGTGATTCACTTTATTGCACCTTCCTCGTTCTGGCTGCGGATTACTCTCCATTCTGATGGAAGGCACCTAGAATTACATGTTTTTGTAATCACTGTATGAATTTTACAACAAACTTTATAAAGATAGAAGAGCAGATAAATAATAGTGCAAATAAAGGTAAACGACACACAATATTTTTGTAGTGGTTCGGTCAAATCGTGACCTACGTCCACTTTATAATCCTTTGCTCAAGACATTGGACTATTCTAGGAAAGTCATGCCTTTTACATGGTCCTATGAAATGAAAGGATAAATCTGATGACTTTACGTCAGATAAGGCCGCAAATGTTGGGCATTCCACACTCTGGGAATTTCTTCTCCATCCACGGTTGCTAGCTTGAGGGTTCCATTATCAAGCCTTCGTAGAACAGAGTATGGTCCTTCCCACTTCACACCCATATGAGTTGGGGGTGGAAAGACACACTTCAGAACCAAATCTCCGGGTTCAAAGGTTCGGGCTCGAACTCTTTTGTTGTAGTATCTAGCGACCTGTTGCTTGTGTCTCAAGGAACGCAGGTCTGCTTCATCCCTCTTCTCCTCTATTGTATCTAGGGATTCAAGGAGCAACTCGTTATTAGTCATCGGATCGTAGTAAGTAACTCGGTAAGATGGTACTTTTAGCTCAACCGGGACGACCGCCTCTGCTCCAAAAGCAAGGGAGAAGGGAGTATGGCCTGTCGCCGATTTATACGTTGTCCTGTAGGCCCTTAATGCCAAGGGTAATTCATCGACCCACATGGCTTTGGCCCGCTTCAATCTTCTTTTGATAATGGACTTAATCACTTTATTTGCTGCTTCGACCTGTCCGTTCGACTGCGGATGTGCCACAGAGGTGTACCGTTACTCAATGTGGTACTTCTGGCAGAAGTCTCTGAACTCGTTGCTATCAAACTGGGTTCCATTGTTAGTTATGACGATCTTCGGGATCCCAAACTGGCAAATAATGTTCCTAACAACAAAATTAATCACTCGCTTGGTTGTGATTGTAGTTAATGGCTCAGCCTCGACCCATTTGGTGAAGTAGTCTACAACCACAATAACGAACTTTGCTCCGCCCTTTGCTATAGGGAGGCTTCCGATGATATCAATCCCCCACATAGCGAAAGGCCATGGACTCGCCATTGTCTTTAACATGCCAGGAGGTGCCCTGGGAATTTTTGAAAATCTTTGGCATGCATCACAACGTCGTTCGTATTTTGCCGCATCTTTGTTTATGGTAGGCCAGAAGTAACCATACCGCAACACCTTTTTTGCCAATGTTTGTCCTGCAGTATGGTCACCACACTCACCCTCATGTACTTCCTGCAGTACAAGCTTGATGTCATCATGGGCTATACACCAGAGAAGAGGCGTCGAAAATCCCTGTCTGTACAGGATTCTGCCTTGCAGAACGTATCGGGAAGCTTTACGGATTATTTTACGCCTCTCACTCTTCTTGGTCGGAAGCGTTCCATTTATCAAGAAATTCTTTAGAGGGGTCATCCATGACTCCCTTTCTGGCTCAGTCTCTAGTATCGGATCAATTTCCATCTGACCTATGCTAGGGAACTGAAGTACTTCAACTGGGGCTAGCCCAGCTTCTTCAGGATCGTCGGAACTAGCCATCTTCGCTAACTTGTCCGCCTGTTGGTTCTCTGACCACGGAATATGGGATATACTGTATTGATCAAAGCCAGTCAGCAACTCCTTCACTTTCTACAAATATGAAATCAATCTTGGGCTCTTAGTTCAAAATTTTCCAGTAACCTGATTTACAACCAACTTGGAGTCACAAAATATGTCCAGCTTCGCGATCTCTAATTCCTTTGCGATCCTCAGCCCGGTTATCAGGGCTTCATATTCGGAGTCGTTGTTAGTGGCGTGAAATTCCAACCGGATAGCATAGGATATCAGTCTTTTCTCAGGAGTTTCAAGCACCACTCCGGCACCAGATCGTTTATCATTCCTAGCACCATCAATATACAATTTCCATGCACTAGGATCGAGAAGTAACTTTGGTGGGTCAGCCTCTTCGTTTACCATGTCATCCTCCGAGACAGTAAATTCTGCTATGAAATCTGCCAGCACTTGCCCCCGTATCGATCGTCGGGGCTGAAAATTCCAATCAAATTGACTCAATTCAATGTTCCACTTGAGCAGCCTTCCAGAAGCTTCTAGTCTCTGTAGAACTTGCTTGAGCGGATGATCTGTGTACACGGTAATAGGATGAGCTTGGAAATAATGTCGAAGCTTCCTAGATGCAATCAATAAACTGTACGCCAGCTTTTTGATCCTCGGATAATTGCGTTCAGCTGCCGCCAATTTTTTACTCACGTAGTACACTGGCCTTTGGACCTCTTCTTCTCTCACTAATGCTGAGTTGATCGCGTGGGACGACACTGCTAAGTACACGAATAAATCCTCGTGATCCACCGGCTTAGACAATATCGAGGGTCTCTCCAGATGATTCAACAGGTTCTGAAATGCTTCAATGCAATCAGGAGTCCACTTAAAATTGCGTTTTCCTCGCTTAATCAATTCAAAGAACGGAATGTATTTGTCTGTCGCTCTAGAGATGAATCTGCTTAATGCTGCTACTTTCCCCGCAAGGCTCTGCACATCTTTGATTTGTCTAGGCTCCTGAATGTCTCTGATTGCTGCAATCTGGTCTGGATTAATTTCAATCTCGCGCGAGTTGATAATGAATCCCAAGAATTTCCCGGATGCAACCCCAAATGACCATTTCGTTGGGTTGAGTTTCATCCCATACCTTCGAAGAATACCAAACATCTCTGCCAAGTTTGTAGTGTGATCGGACGATTGTCTGGACTTAACCAACATGTCGTCAACGTACACCTCCATCGTTTTCCCAATCTGGTTATAGAACATTCTGTTCACTAACCGTTGATATGTAGCGCCTGCGTTCTTCAAACCAAAAGGCATTACTACGTAGCAGTATAATCCCAGATCAGTAATGAAGCTAGTGTGTTCTTGATCTGGAACATGCATAGGAATCTGGTTATATCCTGAATAAGCATCCATGAAAGAGAGAAGCTCATGACCTGCCGTTGAATCTACCAACTGATCAATTCTGGGTAACGAAAAGCTATCTTTTGGGCAGGCTTTATTCAAATCCGAAAAATCAATACACGTACGCCACTTCCCATTGGCCTTCTTTACCAAAACTGGATTTGAAATCCAATCTGGGTAGGTTGAGTCTCTGATGAATCCGTTACTTCTTAACTTTTCAACTTCTTCTTTCAAGGCTGCGGACCTCTCTGGGCCCAGCATTCACCTTTTTTGTTTTACAGGGGGATGCTTTGGGTTAATGCTCAATGAATGGCTCATGATTGATGGAGATATCCCACACATGTCCGCATGGGCCCAAGCAAATACATCCAAGTTATCTTTCAGGAAATCCGTCAGTTCTTTAGCTCGAACTGGATCCAACTAGGATCCAATCTTCAGGACCTTCTCTGGGTCGCTATCATCGATCGGTACATCCACAGTCGTTTCGTTTTAGAGCCGCCATTCCGCCTCCAGTCTCTTCGTCCACTCTGGGATCTATATCCTCGGGCAGTTCTCTGGGCGACTCACCTATAGTCATTCTCTTTAATTGCTATGACGTCTCCTCCCTTGTGGGGGAAGAAGCGTCTTTAGTCTCAATATCTTTTCCTTTACGGAGTAGCTTTAGCTCTGCAATGTAACATGCTCGCGCAGCAACCTGATCTCCTCTGACTATGCCAACACCAGCTTCCGTAGGAAACTTCAATAACAAGCACCAGGGGGCTATACAAGCTCTAAACTTTGCTAGGGCCGGTCGGCCCAAGAAGGCATTATAAGGCGATTCAATATCCAAAACCAAGAAGGGAAGAATTCTCACTCTCTGGCGTTCTCCTTCCCCAAGTGTTACCGGCAGCTCTACATATCCCATTGGAGCAGTTGAAGCTCCGTTAAATCCACGGATCCATCCTTCACACAGCTTTAAATCTTTCAATTCAAGGTTCATTAGATCAAACGTCTTTTTGAATAGAATGTTGACTGAACTCCTGTTATCCACTAAAACTTTATGGACAGTGGCCGGGCCAATAGGAACTGTGATTACAAATGGATCTTCGGTCGGAGCGTGGACTCCAATACTCTCTCGATTGCGGAAAATGACGTCATCTGACATCATCTTTTGTTGTTTTACCGAGACATTGTCCTCAGGGTTGGTACACTCTCCTGCCTCAAGATGATGCTTTGCTGCGTTTACATATTGGTCCATCGCCTTGAAACTATGCCCAGCTAGGTGAAGCCCTCCTATTATGGTATTGATAACAAGATCCTTTCCTTTTTGCTGGACAGTTGGCCTGGCAGTAGGTTGATTCTGGTTTTGGTTCGGGGTTTGAATAGCTTGCCCCCTGTCTCTAGGAGTCACCCAGTACTCATCCAACTTCCCTTCTCGGAGCAACCTCTCAACTACGTCTCTCAGATGACGACATTCATTTGTAGAGTGGCCGTGGGTCTGATGGAAGAGACAAAACTTCCTCGTCTCACGTTCTTTCTCCGTCGAATCTCTTGGAGGAGGCCTTTTATGTTGGAGAACGTTGTACGAGTCGACGAATATATTCTCCAAAGTATCATTTATTGGCGTATAATTTTCGAAAGACCTGGGACGGGTCCTTCTCTGGGAGTCGCTCCCTCGATTTCTCTTCCGATTATTGCCATTACTGTTGTTACCATTGTTTCCTGACTGGCGGCCGCCGCCCTGGTTTCGGTTTCCAACATTGACTTCGACCTTTCCCGAGCTGTCTCCGGTTTGCTTGATGGCCACATTACTTTGGATTTCCTCCTTATTTTCCATTTTCATCTTCCGGTTAGCATATACCTCCTCCTGACGTAAGCGTACATTTGCTTTCTCGTAGAACAATTCTCTAGTATGAGGTGTCTTGCCGGCCAGGTATCTCCCAAATTCAGTATCTTTATCTATCCCATCAATTAGGGCTGCCACAACAGTTGGCTCATGGGGATCCTTGACTTCGGTGGTGGCTAGGTTGAAACGATCCAGATACACCCTCAAGCTCTCGCCTGGTCGTTGTTTGACGAGGAACATGTCAATCACACTTTTCGACCTTTGTGCATAAATGCGGAACTGTTCCATGAACCTTTCACTCAATTCCCTGAAACTGGAAATTGATCTTGCTGGTAAGCGAGAAAACCATAATAACGCTACATCCTCCAAGAATATAGGGAATGCTTTGCACTTTACAACATCAGAAGCTGCGGCAGCGGTCATTGACCAAGAATATCTCATTAGATGTTGGATTGGATCAGATCTACCCGCGTAACGGTTCATCTGAGGCATGTTGAAGCACCTCGGGAATGTTACATCTAGAATGTCGTCAGTAAAAGGGGTGTGACTGCGGTCAATTCCCAATCTTCATTCCTTTGTCCACGGCTATCCGCCAGGATTTGACGGACCATAGCTGCAACATTTGCACTGGTCATCGGAGGCTCGGGATCAACGCTCCTAGCTCGGTGGAATTCTCCGATTCCTCTTCTAGGAACATCCACGAAGTCCGGGGCTCGGATTGGGCTTCGTTGCCCCCTGTTACCATGAGTATTCGTACGGCGAAGAGGCTGAGGAGATCTATTCTCAACAGGATTATCCACAACTCGAGCTCTAGGAGTTGCGGCATGATTATTCAAGTTGCAGTTTGAGGGTCCTACACCAAGTGTCTCTTCCTCTCGTGATGGCAAGGTTCCAAATTGGAGCTGCTCTATGTTTTCAGCCCTCTCATACGGTTGCCGCGGAGGTCTTGGCGATTCCTCTGACGAAGAAGAGTACTTTGGGGTGAGTGGGCAAACTGGGAGTGTTCTTTGTCTTGCGAGATCATCGATCCTTTTATCCATAGCAGTTAAGTTCTTCTGCAGCACAAAGCTTTTCTGCCTTTGAGCAGCTAATTCATCAAACAACCTATCCCACATTTCGGAAAAGCGAGAGAGATCTCCTTCAGTGACCGGAGCAGAGGGGTCATATTGATCATCAGCATTTTCTCTTATGCACAGAGAACTTGAGTCAGGTCGAACAGAGGTACCAGGACGGGTAGAGTGAGTCATAACCTCCTTTCCAGGTCGAGTTGTAGTCTGGTCATCACTTCGGATCGCAGTGGACCTGTGTCTGTGGCTCGTAGCGCCCCCTGGGGTCGGATCGTGGTTACATTAGGGGGAGGGTTCGCGGTGTTGTCTCGGGATCGAGTGACGACCCCTTCAGATGCTCGGTTCATGTCGCCCTCAGTTCGGATCGTGGCGCCACGTTCGGGTTGGATCGCCCCTATGTCTCCGCGATCCGCGAAGCCTTCCTCAACTTGCTCATGCACACTTTCTTCAACTGCTTCATTCGCGACTTCAATCGCCTGCGAAGTTCGTACTTCCCTAGACTTCTTTCCGGCCATGATATCAGATGCCGCTGGAATTTTCAAAAAAACTGAACAGTGAAGTTTTGGGACTGTTTTCTTCGGACTTGAGTATCCAAACAACGGAGTAACAATCCAATGCGCCGAGAAATCAATTCTCAGTGAAAGAACCAAAATGTTAGATCAAAATTTGGCTCTAACACCCAAATGGTTCTAATTCGTTGAGAATTATAACTGAAAAATGAGGAAAAAAGCAGAGAACACACAAGGTTTATAGTGGTTCGGCGTTAACGAGCCTACGTCCACTTTATATGCTATTGATTATACTTTGAATGTTAGTACAACCAATGATTTCTCTCAAACTCACTCTTACAGTTATAGTTTCTCTCAGTAATTTCGAAGTAAAACTGATAAGAAATAGTGGTGTGACAGTAATGGTGGAATCAATACTCAAAACTGCCAAAAGATCCTGAAAATTGCCCAGCTCTGGGCTATTTATAGCCGATTTTTGGTGATGGATCGCGGTCATACGTGGCCCACATCCCGAAGATCTCGGACTGGTTTGTAGCTTGATGGAGAATTGGTCAATATGACAGTTGTGGACAGGTGTAGCGTGATGCTGCATTCTCGGATCGTGAATGACTTGGTCAGGGGCCTTGCCGCATCTTCTGGGTTTGGATCGGATCGTCATGCTGTGGACGGATCGGGTCGAGCTAGAGGTAGCGGATCGGATCGAGGCTACAAGGGGCGATCGGGTCACATACTGGCGCAGCGATCCGGGGAGTGTCACGATCCGAGGAAGACGATATGACCACGATTGAATGCTTGAGGGGTCGGACCCTTAAGGACTCATATTTTCTTTGCTTTTGGACTGTGGTGGCTAGGTCAAAAAGCTAGCCAACAACCACAATATAGAAAAAATAAATTCAAATAATTATAATGAAATAATAATAGTAAAGTAATAATAATAAATTAATTTAAAATAATTAGTAATTAATTAGAAATGTGAAATATTTATGTTAAAAATATATAATAAATGGATGAATAACAATTAAGTAGATTTTATTAATAATTTTTGATATTATTATATTTTATTTGTTTAAATATTTTTAAATTTGTGTTAGATTAATAATTAAGTCAATATAAAATAAAAAATCAAGATTAAATATTAGATGCAATATTTAAATTAATATAAAACTATAAGTGAATAACAATTAATTAAGATTAATGTTTAGTCCGTAATTAATAAATGTAAGTTGTATGGTACGAAGTATCGCTAGTATCCAAAATTTGCAGGTTTTGAAATCATTTTTTTTACTCGAAACTAAAATTTTCATCCTCCCTCCTAAACTGTGTTGATGCAGATCCCTAAATTAAAATCTTTTCATCCAAAATTTGCAGGTTTCGAAATAATTTTCGTCCTCCCTCCTAAACTGCGCAAATTCCTAAATTAAAATTCGAAGAAAACCCCTAAATTTGCTTCTTCGGTAGCCATTCTTCCAGCTCAATGAGAACAAAAGAATCTCGATTTTAGATTTTATCGTCCGTTGCTTCAGACTAACATTGCCAATACAGATCGTTGTCGACCATGCTGATTCAATCGTCGTTGATATGCAAGTGGAGAGAGAACGTTAGATCTAACCCAATTAATTTTGGGTTTTGAATTGCGGTCATCTTTGATCTACTTTCCCACTTCTCTTTTCGCTTCATACTCTGCCACAACGTCAGCTTCGTTCTCGTTGAGTTCCCGTACCATCTCTTCTTCCTGCTTCTTCCACCGACTATTGTGGTCTTCACGTATTCGAACGATTTTTTTTTCCAAAAATCAATCCAAACTCCTCCTTTGTCGCGCAGGTCCTCACGTATTCTATCTCATCGGATACAACAACCATCACCCTCCCTTGGCCAACTCAAATCCCAACCGGAACCCTAGATTTCTTGCCATGATCTGCTCCATATCCGGTGAAGTTCCGGAAGAGCCTGCCCTTTCTAAAAAATATAGGCTTCTGTTTGAGAAACGACTGATCGAGCGCCATATCAAGAAGTAGGGGAAATGTCCTGTAATGAAGGAGGAGCTTACATTGGATGATATAATACCTGTAAAAACTAATAAGCTGGTGAAGTATAGGCCATTGCAGGCTGCAAGTATCTAGGATTGCTTGGAATATTCCAGAATGAGTGGGATGCTCTGATGCTATCGAATTTTGCACTAGAACAACAATTGCATACAACAAGGCAGGAATTTACTCATGCCCTATATCATCATGATACATCATGTTGTCTTATAGCCATACTTAAAAAGGAGAGAGATGAGGCAAGGACACTTTTGGCTCAGGCTGAACGACCATATCCTACATCAGCAGCTTCTGCTAATGTTGTTGTAAATAATGGAAAGAGAGCGGCCGAAGAAGTACTTGGCCCTGGTGGAAAGAAAATTCGACGTGGTGTTAACCTAGATACAAAAATGCTATACTACCCAAATGGGAATCGGGTATTTCAGCTGATTGTGAAATAAAATGACGGGGACCACCCTGAATTCCATGACTTTCGCCTTAAAATAAGGATCTGGGACCCCACACTTTTATCTCTCATTCGGGTGAAACAGCAGAAATTGGTTCGGGTAATGTAGCAAGTTCCACCTAGATATGATTGCTGGACTTATAGAGTACAATGCAACACTTTCAGGACAACGTAAAAAATGACAGATATCACCGACATTGGCCTCGATTGATAAAGTGGAAAAAATATACTCTAATTTCTAGCCATCCTCTTCACAAGACTAACAAGCTAGGCATTTTATCTATAGATATCCATCCTTCCAAGGATATAATTGCAACTGGAGGGTTAGACATAAATGCAGTACTTTTTGACATGGAATCTGGATAAATTTTATGCACACTTACTGGTCATTCTAAAACGGTCAACAGTGTTAAATTTGTGCCTCGTGATGATCTCTTTTTAACTACATCGGCAGATAAGACCCTTCATGTTTGGCAAGCAGACAAGGATGAGAGCTATGATTGTAAGCATGTCTTGAAAGACCATGCTATTGAGGTATAAGCAGTTACCATCCATGCTACCAATAAGCATTTAGTCACTGCTTCTATGGACAACACCTGGTGTTTCTATGATTTGGTTTATGGTTCATGCCTAACGCAGGTTGGTGAAGAATCTGCTGGTGAGGGATATACTTCAGTAGCATTCCATCCTGATGGTCTTATCCTTGGAACTGATACTGCCAACTCTATTGTTAAAATTTGGGATGTGAAATCTCAGGTAAATGTTTCCAAATTTGAAGGGCATGCCTGGACAGTCACA
The DNA here is from genome assembly GCA_030737875.1 of Allium sativum. Classification (NCBI taxonomy): domain Eukaryota; kingdom Viridiplantae; phylum Streptophyta; class Magnoliopsida; order Asparagales; family Amaryllidaceae; genus Allium; species Allium sativum. The sequence continues at coordinate 501,265,316 of CM060924.1, read as the reverse complement.
TCCATGTCATTTTCTAAAAATGGATATTTCCTTGCGACTGCAGCTTTTGATGGGGTAAGCCTTTAGATCTTCGTAAACCGAAAAACTTCTAAACTATTTCTCCGTATGACCAAGATACACCCACAAACTCAGCGGAATTCAATTTTAGTGGAGTTATCTTGCTGTTGCTGGATCTGATATAATGGTCTATCAAGCTACCAATGTAAAGTCTGAATGGCCTTTGATTAAAACTTTCCCAGATCTATCTGGAATAGGTAAAGTGACTTGTGCCAAATTTGGAAGTGATGCAAAATATATAGCGGTTGGGTCTATGGATCACAATCTTAGGATATTTGGTCTGCTAGGAGATAACATGGAGGAGGAATCCAAGCAATCCAGTTAGTTGAACTAGAACAAATGCTTTCAACCCTATGAGAACTGGGCTTACTTTAAATTATGGTTGCAGTTCAAATTTGAAAAAGCACAAAGTGACATCGATGGTGTATTGATAAATTTTGGTTGTAAAATGGAAGTTGTGTATTTACTTTGAGATTCATATGCTATTTTCCAATTTTAAGCATGGTGGAGGTGGACGTTATTTACTGTGTTGAACTTTGTAGTTTGTTAGCAATTTTTGAAATGATGGGTTTCAAAAAAAAAAAAAAGATACAACAACCATCTCTATGGTAAAGGTTGGTGCTTTCTAGATGACCTCCGTCAGTGATATCGATCAACACTTGTTCACGAATCGTTAAAGATGCAGCTGAGAAAGGAGTGAATTTTCTTTTGTTTTCCTGAGAGTTTCTCATTTATTGGTCTGAAAAATGGAGGGTCTCTTGGGATTGCGGGTCCTCTAGAAGGAGCAATATTGCAAAGATATTGCTCGTTAGCCAGGGAGTCAAATATCTGGCTATCGCTTGGAGGATTCTAAGAGAAAGGACCCGATGATGATCACATTACAATACACATGTTTTAGTTGATGGTTCTGGGAAAATCTGAAACACTTACAGAAAATACATTTATTTGATGTGGATGTTCCTAGGAATATGGTCTACAAGGAAAGTGGTTTCACTACTGCAGGTATATCTGCTTTAAGTTATATCAGATTTATTTTGACAAATGATTGACTCTTTTATATTTTCGTTCCGGTTATTCTTTTTTGCATTGGCTTACACTATAGATAAGATAACAGTACATTCTAATTGCTACAACATTATGTGATTCAAATATATATAGACATGTAGTGGGATGTGTATTGCCTAAACCTTGTAGTATTAATATGTACTGTCATCAAAGTAAAAAAAATTAGCTAGGGAATCTTTTCTTTTTTTAACCTTCCTATTCAAGAATTCCATGATTACGGTAGGTTGTACAATATGTTCTCACTATCATATTAGTCTGGAGTTCTGTTCACGAACCTGTTGGAAGAAAGTCTAGGGGTGAGCATTATTTGGTTAAATCAAATAAACCAGCCAAACCAATTTATTTTGGTTGGTTTGGTTTCGAAATTAGATCGGTTTGTAATCGGTCCGAAAAATATATTTAGTTTGGTTATCGGTTTAACGAAATTAACCGAACTTTTATTATATTTTCAAAATTATTAATAATATAGTAAATATTTTATGTTAATTTAGTTGTCTAAGTAAATTTTAATCATCACATATGTATCAAAATTACTTCAGGAAAGAATAAGAATAATAAATGATAATACTTTAATCATATATTTATGTTTTAATTTAATTTATAGTTACTATAATTAACATAAAGTCTAAAATATTTTTAGTTCGGTTAGATCGGATAACCAACCGAACCAACCAATCTTAATTTGGTTGGTTTGGTTTGGTTTTCATTTTTATTGGTTTTAGTTTGGTTTGGCAATTTTCATCATCGGATAAACCGAACCAACCAAACGCTCACCACTAAGAAAGGCTATATATTATGACATCTGCGTTGGTCCTATTTAGTCAACTATTAAGAATGGACCCCTATAGTTATGTATTTTGTGCTATTTACAGGGGAGGATCTTGTCTCATAAGATAGCCCAGTAGGATGGTTAGGTCTTCCAGTGTGTTATGACTTGACTTGAGGTTTCTAGAGTTATATCAGCAGTTGAGATTTCAACACCATGCTCAAGTGATTTACATCGAGTTGTAATATATAGTCAACCATCTCATTCCTCGTTGAATTTGTATTCAGTTAATTGTAGTAAATTTTATTTTCTCTATTTTACTTGAATGAAGATTTTATTGGTGCCAGCGGCTTTTACAAAGGTTACTGGAGAAGCTCATTGGTAAATTCTTTTACGTGCACACGTGCAATTGAGACTCAATACTATGTACAAAATGATTCTTAGCTCTTACTTTTTCGCATCTATTGGTAATTGATTTTTGATTAACTTGCATTGATCACTCACAGTCCATGAACTTTTTCCAATTTAGTTGTTAATCTTCAAAGATTGATAACATACAAATATGAATATGAGCTACATCGGACTGATGCATTATTTTATGACTTCAAATCGTCTTTTGTTTTTTGTATAATTTAGCAATACAAGCATTAGAATGTAAAGCTATTGGGTAGCCAGTGGCCATGAATTGTCAGGAAGCATGTGGTTTTCCATCTGATGCCTAAAAATTAACTATTTATTACTTGATTGTAACTCATAAGAAATTAAAATGGATGTGGTTGCACTAATTGGTGCTTTCCAGATAATAATTTCATGACTGAGTCAAGAAGAATGTTAACGTTTAATTTTGAAGTATGTACAATTTTTTTTGTTGATCAATGTATTTTCCAATCCTTGAAATATATTGTAGCTGCAGCTCAAGCGAGAAAACATTATCAAAAAAGAGAAAGTTATGGAGATTCTCTAATTATTGACCCTTAGGGTAAAATATAGGTGCGACTTCCAGGTGCATTTGCTCATAGCCCATTTCACATTACTATTACTTTGAAAATGTTTTGAAGAGATGGCTAATCAACAAATTAACACGAGTATTAGCCAAATATTTATATCCATTGTTCAATAATTATACTAATGTGAAAACAAATGTCACACTGCACAATATCGCATAAAATATCACATTTTGCAGAGGATGGAATCGGTTTAGTGAAAAAACAGCAGATTGTTTTTGTCTAATATTGAACATCCCATATTTTTATATTTGATTTTCTGATTATGAAATTTAAAATCAAGTTTATGTGGAAAGCGTAGATCAAATCATCACAGTAATACACTAATGCATCATCAATGCAATTAAATTGATATTTTAATTTTATGGTAATGTGTTATGCATTTTAATCTATTGTTTTGTAATGACCTAAGGATTTTCGACCCTGAAAATTGACATAACACACCATGTCGACTATTCAAACATCGGAAATACCGGACCATTTATAGAAAGAAGTTAGAGGGTGAGAAAATAGAAAAAAAAAGAAAATTAGAATAGAAGAAGAAGATCACCACATAACAGAATCATAGTAACACAAATCTCACAGCGGAATGAATAAATATGTTCTGTAACAATTTTTGAAATACAAAACTATAAATATATATACATACTAGTATAATTCATAACATTACAGCGAAATCATACTGCAACAACCCGAAATTTTGGAACCAATTTAAAATTTTTATTTTAGAAATTTTAATGGATTTTGAATATACCAACTGTAACAATACAGATTTCGTCCGGACTTAATCGATCGCTAGCTCGACCAAGACCGTTCAAAACCCGAAAACGTTAACTCTGGGAATACAAAATTTATAACAAATAACAAAAGACTTTTGTAAACATCACATTAATGTTACATTAGAGTACAGAATATCAGAGTACATCGATTAATAATAATACAACGGAAGATTAAATTACAATAAATGTAATACAAGGCATCAGAACTAATAACACTAACACAGCGGAAGGCTACCGGTCCTCTGGACACAGCTTTAAGCTTCGATCTAGAATCCTGCTCAAGAAATGAATATCTGCAAAAGAAGCTACTCGACTGCCAGTGTGGAAAAGAGGGCACAAGAGTTTGCAAAGTGAAACAAACTACGAGTCAGTTATGGTACTGGTATGAGAAATCTTACCTAACATATCTAATAATAATAAGGCTAATCACAGGACCACGTCGCTAACGCGGAACGGGTTTACTCCATTAGATTGCCAGTGCAAGAAATAAAGTAAATCGTTAAACAACGTAATGCTTTTTAGAAAAATGAAACCATTATAAGACTCAAGTCCCATCACACAATGCAACGCAAACCGAAGGATAGAGTTTTACCTTATAATGTCAGAATATGCTTGATACGATAAAACGGAGTTGATACTATTATAGTGTATATATGTTTTCAAAAACATTTCCATCATAATGTATCAATCATAGACGACATAGCTACCATATACTATGTCGCCAAATATAGGTTTACAATCAAAACCGCAAGGGTCATATTGGAAGTTGGATTTCCATCATGAACCAAGGCAAGAGAAAGTCCTTACCGAATTCGAGATAATCTAGCCTACCATGTCTCAGGATACAGCCGCAACTGCACCTAGGAGCCATAGGGCCGGTCCCCAACTTACATTGGTGGATTATATATAAATTCCTGAACAATACGTCTCCCGGTGCTATGGGGCGTAAAATAGAGCCACTAGGGACTTAAATACCGAGGTGCCTCACAATCCATCATCCACATAAGTAAAAAATCTGGGCTTGCAAAACCCAGACACCACTCCGAGCTAGAAAGAAACGCATGTTCTCCCTGAATCCTTCTCCTGTTTATGGTTCATACTGGGGTGTGAGGCTCGCGAAGTATCGCCACACAAAGCTATGCCTAAAATGGGCTGTGCTTTGATCATCAGCCACAAGGCTCTGCTTTTCAAAAAAAGCCTTGATCAATTGCATCTTAGTGCAACAACCCGGAAATTCTAAGCCAATTAAAAATTTTTAATTTAGCGAATTTAATGAATTTTGAATATTTAAAATGATCCAATTTAAATAATAATGACGAGAAATTTATTTTGAATAGAATTAGAAGTACATATTTATGTAGATCGTCGTTAGAATATAAATATTTATTTTTAATTATAAAAGGAATTGAAAACGGCGTAGTAGTTTGAAAATTCGATTTCGAATTTCAAATGAATGTGCAGGATTCAAAATAAACCGGATTTTGGCGAAACCAAAAATATTAGAATCTATTTGAGAATATCTTTCCAACAAATCTGAAAAATCAAAATTTCATAGCGGGAATCAAAAGTTACATCCTGTTGAAAATTCAGAATAGTCGCTATGGAATTCTGGCCCTTAAAAATGGAAATTTTGCAAACGACCTCGATTTTCGACGAAACCACTTTTGTTGGATCCGGGACGTCAAATTATTTCTAGATTTAAAAATTCATAATTTTTTGATGTGACTGTGGCGAGGTTAAACGTGTTTTGCCAGTTTCAGTCAGTTTCGATCGACCAGAAAATGGCCATTTTTCAAACGGTCTCGGAATGTGACAAAATTAGTTTCGTTAGAACCGTATCGTCAATACCAAGCTAGAAAATATTTTTCGGGAATTTTTAGAGTCCGTATGTGACCCCCAGTAAATTGAAATGTGCGTTCAAAATCAATATATAGATTTATATTTTGATTTTGATGGAAACTGATCGTAACAGCCGAATGGGCTTACCGGACATATCCCACTGTGTTTGGAATGGGGGTAATTAGCTAGGGACGACAGGCAGTGGGTCCCGTTTTGAGATAGAAATTTAAAGTTACTTTTTGAAGGATTAAATAATAAAATAATTTAATATAACCCCTTCTATCCTCATTCACGGTCAACTCCCCCCTTCACTTATCTCGTTCAAATCAGAAAATAGGAAAAAAGAAAAAAAACCCGCAACCACGAGATCCATCGTTCCCCCTTGGCCAGCGCCGCCAGGCTATCACGACCCCTCCCTCCACCTCCGGCGATCGACCGCTTATTCCCCCAGCTCTACCTCTCTCCTTCGATAACCGCTAGTCCCACGCCCCCTTTCTCAAATCAAACCCCGCGACCCCCTTCCACCTCCAACCGCCACCAATGGAAGCCGCGACCACCACCCACCACCTGCGCGACACCCCCTCCGACGTCCAGAGCTCCGGCGACGACACCCTCCCCCTCTCGCTGAAAAAATATTGTAAGCTTTTTTATTTAATTTCCTTTTCAGTGTTTGCTTTTTTTTACAGAAAAAAAAGAATAGATTTTTATGGCAAGAAAGTTTAGATTTTTATGATTTTAAAAATTAGATTTTCCTTATGTAAAGATTAAATTTTTCATTATGTAAAGGTTAGATTTTTAATAGCGTAAAGTTATGATTTTTAACATGAGAATGATTTCATTTTTAACATGAGAAAGATTTCATTTTTAATTAGAGAAAGATTTCATTTTTTAATTAGAGAAAGATTTCATTTTGTAATTAGAGAAAGATTTCATTTTTAATTAGAGAAAGGTAAGATTTTTATATGAATTGAAGATAAAAATTCGATTTTTATATATATGAAGTGAAGATAAAAATTCGATTTATATATATATGAAGTGAAGATAAAAATTCGGTTCTTATATATATAGTGAAGTTATAAAAATGTGATTTTTAATATAAACTTCGTGAAACAGACTGCGTTGGAAACATGAGAAGATTTCCTACATACGAAGAGTCGTGGCGTTTGGTTTAGCTTCTCGGTGAGAACTTCCCACTTTCGTTCTTGTTTTCTAGTTAAAATTATATACTGGGATGCATACGGTGCTTAGCAGCACCCGACACCCGACACTCGTCGTCCACAGACCATGGACGACTTGTTTGATTTTGTTGTGTTGTGAAAATTGATTGTGATGTGGAATGAATGGAAATATATATTCATGTGTTGAAATAAATTATTTATCGTTAAAAATATAATTTTTAATGTGAATGTGAATAAATAAATATTCATTTACAAATCAGACGATTTGTTTATGTACACCCATTTGAAGGATATTGATTTGGACGATAAATTTTACACATTGCCCAACTGCACAAATAAAAATCTGTGTTTGTTGACTGAAACCCCACACGGGTATTGGGATGATATTTGACGTACACTAATCCCGATTGTTTAGTTGTATGTCAATCGATAGGTTGACCGACAGTTGTGTAGTGCACTTTGGATGATGGTTGATTATTTATCATTGCTATTATATACATGTGTTGTATGGAATCCATATAATTAATATTATATGGTAATTGATTGGGCCTCATTCCAATTTAGAAAATAAAGATTATAATAAATTATATTCATGTGTTGAATAAACAAAATAGTCATGTGTTGACAATACTAATGTGTTGAGAATATTCATGTGTTGAAACCATTCATGTGTTAAAAATATTCATTTGTTGAATAGAATAACGAAGTTATTGAAATATATAAAACCGTGTTGATTAGATATGCTCCATTTTGATGCGAACGATATTTATATCGATTATATTCATTTTTATAATGAATAGCGAAAAGGAAGTGATTTCAAAATCTAATATTTTGAAAATATTATCATTTATATATTAATGATATGGAATATTCAATTTTGATTCAAAATTGAATATGAAGTTGAAATTGTTTTGAAAACGAATTTAAAACCATTTATAAAATACGTTTAGAATTGAAAATGAAGTATATATAATATATATATTAAATGGCCTGAATAGAACGCGCCGCGCCGCGGCAGTTCGCGAATTCCGACCATTGAATTCGAATTGACGTTACGGGAGATCCGACCGTCGGATTCTCCTAAAACTGGAACGGTTGGGTTCGTATCGAAAAGATCTTTCCAATGAATATTAGAAATTTGAAATCTAACGGTAGGATTTGGAATTATGTCCAAATCAAATTTGGAAAAGGTCGTTGTAAGTGCAGTTCGACGACCGTTATTGGAAATCGACTGTACGGGCCTTGGTAAAATTATTAAAAATATCAATAATTTGTGTAAAATCATAAGAAATGATTTGGAAAGAATTGGGATGAAAAATTCCATATTTGAAAAGATAAAAATAGATTTTTTATCGAAATGAACTAGTTTTGAACTAGAATTATAATCAATTTATTTTTGAAATAAATAAATTGGATTTGAAAGGGTTTTAAAAATAACCAGAATTTCCAATATATAAAGTGGAAATGGATTTGAATCAAAATTGTCTTTGGAATATTTCGATGCTGGATTTCGTGATTATACAGAGATTGTTATGGAAATTTGAAAGATATATTTATATCGTTATTTCCAATACGATATTCGTTGGTCGTAGAATTTGATATTGAATATAAGCCGATATATTTTCTATTCAGAGCCTTGTATTTATTATCAAATGGGATTTGGGTTCGCCGTGAATGGTGTCTTCATTAACATTGTTCTTAAACCCAGTTGAGAAAAAGATTAAATCTTTTATGTAGATTTAATGAAGTATACCAAATAAATGGTATTTAATTGGAATTGAATTTGAATTGATTTTTGGGTATATCGTGAACGGTGTTTTAAATAACACTTATTCTTTAACCCGATAATTAATGGAATGTGAATTGGGTTTATCGTGAACTGTGTTTTAACGACATTCGTTCTTTAACCCGATTTACAGTGAAATGTGATTTGGAATTTATAAATCTTTTGTTAAGATTTAAAGGAGATTTTCCCAAGTAAAGTTTTCCAATTTAATAAAATAAATTGGAATGGAATTCGATTTGGTAATAAACGAAGTGAATTTCTGTGGAGGAAGACAACTAATATATCTGGAACTTAAAAGGATTTGCCGTTATTCCATTTATATTATTAGTCGGATATGGAAGTTAATATCGATTATATATATATATATATCGATTTGTTTTCCATGAAGATTCCATTGTAAATGGAGTGTGACTTTGGGTTTGTCGTGAACCGTATTTTTAAATGACATTGGTTCTTTAACCCAGTAAAAGATAAGATTAACTTCTTTGCTTTGAATAACCATTAATATTGGTTTGTGGGAAGATTAAAACTAAGTGGAGTTTTAATGAATCTTTAATTAGATTAAAGTGATCGAGAATGGAGTATCACCAGTTTTGCTCCAAAGCGATAGTTAAATCTTTAATTAGATTTGATCGTGAAATGGTAATTAATATTTACCGATAACGCCGTGGTGTTAGATATGGAGTATTACCAGTTTTGCTCTATGGGATGAATATGTTGGGATTGTGAAATAAAATAAATGATTACTTCGGTGTGGTTCACTAATCCCGACTAGTTTGGAAAACCTTAACATGGTTTGAAATGATATCCAAAGGAAGATTAAAGAACAAATTTAGAAGAATTTATCTTTGATAAAATTAATGGGAACCTTTCCCTAAGAATGTGAATATTTGAATAAAAGAATATTCTGAATTGGAATGAGGCGTATGTTGTGTTTGTGTAGCACTTGTTTATTATATACGCGTGTTATTCGGAAAGGCCGGGTTTATACCCATTCCGAATAACTGATTCGACGATAAGTCGAAGATGAAGGCGGTGGTTGAAGACTGAAGGTCTTCACATCGTTTGGATGATTATTGATGATCTTGATTGGGCTGTACACCCAAGAGGAGGGAATCGGTTGGTGATCGTCCAGACGTACTTGAAGATCGATGGATATGCGAGGAATAAGGTTCCTCCAGTTTCGTTCAGACCCAGAACGAACTTGTAAATAGACTGTGTTTCTGACACTGGATTTTATTCTATGTTGATTGATCTCTATTAAATATACATCTGTTTGGTGGCGGAGAATTTATTCTCTTGCTTAACACCCTTCTCTGAGACGTACGAGCTCACAGGTTGTATATCGATGGACATTAGTCGCATGGCATGAATTGCCTGTGTGGCATGCTTAAGTGGCAAATGATCAAGGCTTTTATTGAAAAGCAAACTCTTGTGGTTGATGATCAAAGCACGGCCTATGTGGCACAGCTTTGTGTATAGCGTTAATTCGCGAGCCTCACGCCTCAGTATGAGTCAAAAACGGGATAGTGACTGCCGGGAGAGCACGACGTTTCTTTCTAGCTATGGATGATGTCAGTGACCTACCACACCTGACATTTATATACTTTTTACCTGTGTGGTTGTTGGATGCGAGGCGCCTCGAATGTAGGTCTGAAAGGACCGGGAAACGTGTGTTCAGGAATTGCCAATCCTCAAAAGTAAGAGAGGACTGGCCCTGAAGATTCAGGATCGTTGTGTATGGTCTTGAGGCATTTGCTAGGGTGTCTCGAATGGAGAGGAGCTTGCCCCTTACCTCGACTCATGACGCAAATCCAATTTCCAATACGTGACATTTCGGTTTTATTTGTAGAGCCCAGTATGGCGACATAGTGGTATGGGGAACTTATGCCGTCTATGATTTATACATTATGATTGAAGTTGTTTTCTTCACTTATAGTAAAAATAAAAGATGAAATTTAGCGTATCAAACATTCTTTGGCTATTATAAGGTAAAATCCTATCCTCCTGCTTGCGTTACATTGTGTGATGGGACCTGTGTCTTATAATAGCTTCATTTTTCTTTATTTAGCATTGCGTTGTTTGTTTTATGCACTGGTATTCTTGGGAGGAAATACGTTTCGTGTTATACGGCGTGGTCCTTTGATTTACCTAACTTTAAAAATAAAGATTTATAATTGTTTTAGTTCTCACACCAGTCACATGACTGACCTGAAGTTTATTGTTTTAACCTAAATCCTGGGTGCCCTTATTTTCCACACGGACAGCTAGTAGTTTTGGTTTTGCAGATTTATATTTACAGGATCCTGGTTTATAATTGAAGTGATATTCGGAAAGCTCTGTATCCGCGTATTTCTTTCAGTTATGTTTTGTATTATTTTTCTGCTGCAGTAATGTATTTAAATCTCTGATATTCTCTGTTGTATAATATTTATTCTTACTCTGTAATATTCTTGTACTCTGATGTAATTGTTGTAATAAGCAATGAAATGTTCTTCTGTTTGCGTTCTGATTTGTCGTGTTCTCAAAACAATCAGGGGTTTCGAACGTTCTTGGTCGGTTTAGCGATCGATTCGAATCGAGCGAAATTCCTCATTGTTACATTTGGTATCGGAGCTTTGGCTTACAGAGCTCGAGAACAAGACACATTAGAACCAAATGAAAGAATTCATTAGAGATTGGACTAGTAGTGTCCAATAAGAATAACTCGTTAGAGATGGGATCAGTAGTATCCAAGAACGAGTGTGAAGGGTATTATTTTTAAAATAAAAATGAAAACAAGTTTTGTTTTGAAATTTAAACCATTTTGTACGTGTTTGAATATTTTATTTGTATTGAATTTGGACAATCGAGTATATAAAGATTTTGCATATACGCGTCATGAACGTATATTCAAAGTTTTAATATAATGGATGGATATAGAATCGCACTCTAGTAGCCCGGATATGTTCTGATGGTGGTTCGAAACATGATCAGCATTTATGTTCGAGCTTTGAAAGTGAGATATCTATATATTTCCATTAGACTGGTGTGAGAATCAAAACTAGATAGGGCTTATTGTTGTGATTTGGCATCAAAAACATGATTTTCTGTATATGTATCAAAGTTATGAATTTGAAAAGCTAATCAACTAATTGATTGATGGTTGTGTTGTTTGATTATTGGTTTGATATTTTAACCATTTAGGCCAAACTGAATCAAATATTGAACTGTATTGAATTTTTTTTGAAAATGCATGCATGTACATATATATGTGTGAATAGGTCATAGCAAGGAGGCTAGAGCAGAAGAATAAAATTGTTTGCCCGACAAATAGGTACATCTTTACAAATTTATTGGGTTTGGATGATTTTATGAGCCGATTGGCTAGCTGCTTGGCTGTTTCTTTTTCTTTTTGGATTGGAGAGGCCTGTATGGCAATTTCGGAATTTTCCCCGTGCTCCCGTGCAGGAGAGGATGTGGCGAAATTTTTCGAAAATTTAGGGTGTTAGCCAAATTTTTGAAAAAAAGAAAAGTTCTTAGAAACTGAAAAGTTGAAGAACTTAAGCCGTAATGAAGATAATGAAAGTTGAGTTGGTTAGTTAAATAACTTTCAGCTTCGTTCCTTTTTGAGGACGAAAAGATTTTAAGTGGGGGAGATTGTAACAACCCGGAAATTCTGAGCCAATTTAAAATTTTTAATTTTTAATTTGGCGAATTTAATGAATTTTGAATATTTAAAATGATTTATTTTAAATAATAATGACGAGAAATTTATTTTGAATAGAATTAGAAGTACATATTTATAAAGATCGTCGTTAGAATATAAATATTTATTTTTAATTATAAAAGGAATTGAAAATGGCGCGGTAGTTTGAAAATTCGATTTCGAATTTCAAATGAATGTGCAGGATTCAAAATAAACCGGATTTTGGCGAAACCAAAAATATTAGAATCTATTTGAGAATATCTTTTCAACGAATCCGAAAAATCGAAATTTCCTAGCGGGAATCAAAAGTTACGTCCTGTTGAAAATTCAGAATAGTCGCTATGGAATTCTGGCCCTTAAAAATGGAAATTTTGCAAACGACCTCGGTTTTCGACGAAACCACTTTTGTTGGATCCGGGACGTCAAATTATCGCTAGATTTCAAAATTCATAATTTTCCGAATCAATGTGTGAGCGTGGCGAGGTTAAATGTGTTTTTTTCAGTTTTAGTCAATTTCGATCGACTAGAAAATGGCCATTTTTCAAACGGTCCCGGAATGTGACAAAATTAGTTTTGTTAGAACCGTATCGTCAATACGAAGCTAGAAAATATTTTTGGGGAATTTTTAGAGTCCATATGTGACCCCAGTAAATTGATATGTGCATTCAAAATCAATATATAGATTTATATTTTGATTTTGACGGAAACTAATCGTAACAGCCGAATTTGCTTACCGGACATATCCCATTGTGTTCGGAATGGGGGTAATTAGCTAGGGACGACAGGCGGTGGGTCCCATTTTGAGATAGAAATTTAAAGTTACTTTTTGAAGGATTAAATAAAAAAATAATTTAATATAACCCCTTCTCTCCTTATTCATGGTCAACCCCCTTTCACTTATCTCTTTCAAATCAGAAAATAGGAAAAAAGAAAAAAAAAACCCGCAACCACGAGATCCGTCATTCCCCCTTGGCCAGCGCCGCCAGGCCGTCGCGACCCCTCCCTCCACCTTCGGCGATCGGCCGCTTCCCCCCCGGCTCTCCCTCTCTCCTTCGATAACCATGAGCCCCACGCCCCCTTTCTCAAATCAAACCCCGCGACCCCCTTCCACCTCCAACCACCACCAAATGGAAGCCGCGACCACCACCTGCGCGACACCCTCTCCGACCTCCAGAGCTCTAGCGACGATACCCTCCCCCTCTCGCTGAAAAAAATAGTGTAAGGTTTTTTATTTAATTTCCTTTTCAATGTTTGCTTTTATTTTTACAAAAAAAAGAATAGATTTTTATGGAAAGAAAGTTTAGATTTTTATGATTATAAAAATTAGATTTTCCTTATGTGAAGATTAGATTTTTCATTATGTAAAGGTTAGATTTTTAATAACGTAAAGTTATGATTTTTAACATGAGAAAGATTTCATTTTTAATTAGAGAAAGATTTCATTTTTTAATTAGAGAAAGATTTCATTTTTAATTAGAGAAAGGTGAGATTTTTATATGAAGTGAAGATAAAAATTCGATTTTTATATATATGAAGTGAAGATAAGAATTCGATTTTTATATATATGAAGTGAAGATAAAAATTCGGTTCTTATATATATAGTGAAGTTATAAAAATGTGATTTTAATATAAATTTCGTGAAACAGACTGCGTTGGAAACATGACGAAGATTTCCTACATACGAAGAGTCATGGCGTTTGGTTTAGCTTCTCGGTGAGAACTTCTCACTTTAGTTCTTGTTTTCTAGTTAAAATTATATACTAGGATGCGGATGGTGCTTAGCAGCACTGTAACACCCCGAATTTCGGTTAATGCTAAAATTCACTAATTACAGAATAAATAATCTCAGATGTGAGAATTGGGGGAAACGGGCTGCGTCATTGCGTTCGTCTCGGAAAAATACGCGAAATAGAGTCCGAGTTTTCGAGAATCGGAGTCCGTATAGCCCGGTTATGGCCCAATGAAGTTTACAGAAAATTCAAAGTTCAAAACAGATTTAAAATTCAGGTTCAAATTTCGAAATTGGGGCCATTGGGCGCAGGCGGGGGAAATTCCCGCCTAGCTACCCAAGTCGACAGCCCTGTCGACTTGGGTGTCGACAGGGGGTGCTCGGCCAGTTTGGCCTGGTGCACCATTTCAGGGTTTGGGCTGTGTTTTGGGGCTGGTTTCTGGAAGCTTCCGAGATCTGATGGTCCTAATCTAATTTAGGGTTAATCTAATGGCCTAAAACACTTGCCTAATCCTATAAATAAGACCCTAAGCTAGCCCTAAATGATCATAATCCTATACTCTAACAAAACTATGCCAAAATTTTCTATGATCATGGCCTCCACTCAAAACCCTAGCCTCCATCCTATTTCTAAACTATTTCTATGAAGGCTTTCATGTTCATACAAGCATCTTTGAGTGGTACGAGTGATCATTAGCTTGCATTCATCATCAAGTTGCAAGCTTTATGTTCAAGGCTAGAGTTTTTGGGTGATTTTTGGCAAGGGTTTGCTTACGGGAGTTTAGTGCTGAGTTTCTATAGCCTTAATAATCAATTGTTAAATTGATTATGATAGGATATGATAAGATATGGCTATGTTTGTGGATAAATGTGCTTATGCAAGTTTAGTATAGTGTATGTTGTGTGTTTTGCAAGTTTTATGCTATATGCAAGTTTAATGCTATGTTTTATGATGCTCACTATGCAAAACACTATGTTGAACATTGATGCATATGTAACATGTTATGCAAACTATATGTGAGATTATATGCAAGTTATATGTAACATGTTATGCAAGTTGTGTATTTGGTTTTATGCATGCTAAGTATTTGGTTTTGTGCATGCTAAGTATTTGGTTTTATGCATGCTAAGTATTTGGTTTTATGCATGCTAAGTGTTTTGTTTTATGCAAGTTATGATGCAAGTTCATATGCAAGTTATGATCCAAGTTCATATGCAAGTTATGATGCAAGTTCATATGCAAGTTATGATGCAAGTTCATATGCAAGTTATGATGCAAGTTCATATGCAAGTTATGATGCAAGTACATATGCAAGTTTGTCTCTTTTTATGATATGCATAATATATGCATGTTTGCCTCTATGTATGACATAAGTACATGTGCAAGTTCATCCCTTTTAGACCTATGACATGTATACAAGTTGACACCTTTATGATAGGTCTATGACATGAACATTTAAGCAAGTTACCATCTTTATGACATATGTGATTCATGCAAGTTTGGGTTGGTTATTTATGCAAGTTGGGTTTATGGTCATATATACAAGTTGACACCTTTTAAACCCATGATAATGCTAATGATATGCTAAGTTGAACCCATTGTGTGTATGATGAATCTTCTCTTTTGAAGTATGTCATGTTAACGTATTCACGTGGGGACAATGGGGTAAAAATTAATGAACACATAAAATTGTGTGAAGTGGGTATGATTAAACATACCGTAAAGTGGATGGACATAATTGGGAATTTACCTATTAAGTTAGGTCTACCCATATTATGGAATTGGGAATTTACCTATTGAGTTAGGTCTACCCATATTCTTAAATATTTTTAATTAATTAGGGATAATTAATACAAATTATGGGGGTGATTAATTAGGTGTAATTAATCTACTAAGACACGAGGTTGGACCCTTTTGTAGCA
The DNA here is from genome assembly GCA_030737875.1 of Allium sativum. NCBI lineage: Eukaryota > Viridiplantae > Streptophyta > Magnoliopsida > Asparagales > Amaryllidaceae > Allium > Allium sativum. The sequence goes on along the minus strand of CM060924.1, from coordinate 501,249,502 downwards.
TAAGACTGCCCGGAACCGACCGACAAATCCAGCGGCTACAAATGATTGGCCCAATGTGAGAGGTCTTAGTCATAAACTAAATACGTGACAAGTGTAAAGACACGAGGTTAGACTCTGTTATGGTGTAAGGCTGCCCGGAATCAACCGGCATATCCAGCTGCCATAAAAGACAGTCTAATGTGAGAGGTCTTTACAAAGGTTACGATCTTGATTAATTAAGAAACACTTAACCAAATTAGCATGTAGAGGGGCATGAGGGGTTAAGTGGGTGCCTTGGGTGGCATGTAGTAACTAGTGGGGGTGCCTTGGGTGGCATGAGGAAACTAGTGGGTTGCCTTGGGTGGCAATAGAAAATACGATTAGAATACTTAACCAAAGTGGAACATGTAATTAAACATGATTAAAGGGTTAAGTAAGTGCCTTGGGTGGCATGTGGGAATCAAGTAAGTGCCTTGGGTGGCATGCGGAAATCTAGTGGGTGCCTTAAGTGGCAATTGAAATATAATTAAATGACAAGCTTAAGTAGTAGCTTGTGGGGGCCTTAAGTGGCAATTGAAATATAATTAGATGACTTAACCAAACCTTAACATGTAAGGGGGCATGATTACAAAGGGGTTAAGTGGGATGCACTAGATAAAATGGCAAGCTTAAGTAGTAGCTTGTGGGGGCCCATTTCAACCAATATCCCAAACGTATCTTTGTGGGCTCGACCCAAGTCGAGGACGGGACACGCATATTGGGCTTGACTATAAGAGGCCAAAACGGGGTAGCGGTGGCAACGCGAGTCCAACGGGTTTCATATGCGTGTGTGGACCCGGGCTGGTAGGTAAGACGTTGTTGCATCGTGTAGATATAAGCCGTGCACCATTTGTTGTATCGGGTTGCCACTATGGGGAGTGATACACCCCATTGTGGGGCCAGCACGGGTATCTACGGTAGGAAGCCGATCGCTTGGGGAGTAGTGGGTACACCTAGTGGAGATAGGGGAAGACGGCACCTATGTAGTCAGCTAGGGGTACACAAAACTACTATTAAAAATTACTGAGTACACCTAGTGGAGATAGGGGCAGACGGCACCTATGTAGTCAGCTAGGGGTACAAGAAACTATTGGGTAAAATTACTAAGTACACTTAGTGGGATCAACCTTTAAGTAGGAATTACCCTTGGGTGGGTAGAACTAGTGTGGTGCAGTGTAGGAATTACCCTTGGGTGGGTAGATCTGGGGTGGTGCAATCTAGTAATTATCCTTGGGTGGATAAATGCGTCTTTTCGGTTATCTTAGTACATCCTGTGTTTAGTTGGCTACTTAGTGTAGTCATTATCCCCAGAGGTACCATACCTTGTTTATATCATACCCTAATTACTTTAATGATTGTATTGTTAGGGTTATAGGACTCACTCAGACTTATGTCTGACCCCGTTGTTTCTTTATCTTTTTCCCAACCCTCAGGTTTTCAGAGTGGGCCTAGCACTAGTGGGCTTTGATCAGACTGCTTTATCTATCTTTTGGAGCTTGGACCGTGGATGTAAAGCTCAGTTTATCTTTCCTATCATGGCTATTAGGTTATGTAGTGGGATTATGTACTTTTGTTTTTATCAGGATGGATATTATGTACTTGACTCCTATTTATGATTTTGGTGTAACCAAACATGTTTTACTTTCCGCTGGAATGAAATGATGTTTTAAATTCTCAAGTATTACTTATATCTGTCTTGTTGTAATTTTTCTGTTCTATATTCACTTAAAATACTCCACCGATGTTATGGCATTCCCTTAGTGAGTGACCGTAGCGGGTGTGGGGTGTTACAAGCACCCGACGCCCGTCGTCCACAGACCATGGACGACTTGTTTGATTTTGTTGTGTTGTGCAAATTGATTGTGATGTGGAATGAATGGAAATATATATTCATCTGTTGAAATAAATTATTTATCGTTAAAAATATAATTTTTAACGTGAATGTGAATAAATAAATAATCATTTACAAATCAGACGATTTGTTTATGTACACCCATTTAAAGGATATTAATTGGGACGATAAATTTTACATATCGCCCAACTGCACAAATAAAAATCTGTGTTTGTTGACTGAAACCCCATACGGGTATTGGGATGTTATTTGACGTACACTAATCCCGATTGTTTAGTTGTATGTCAATCGATAGGTTGACCGACAGTTGTGTAGTGCACTTTGGATGATGGTTGATTATTTATCATTGCTATTATATATGTTAGACCAAAAATTGGGCCTAACACCCAAATGCAGATCACAGATCACAGAATGCAGAAAAGAGTAAATAAAGAGGAGACACACAAGGTTTTTATAGCGGTTCGGCTGTAGATGTAGCCTACGTCCACTTTATAATCTTATTGTTATACTGATAGATTACAAGAATCAGTTACATGTAGACACACAATCCGTGTGTTAATTGTATTGAAAAGAGAAGAATTTGAGTGTATGAAGGTGCAAAGTCCTTGCACTTCAGTAATGGTGGAAGCAGTGAAGAAGAATGGCCAAAAGATCCTTGAAAATGCCTTCAAATGGGGTATTTATAGTCGTTTCCTGAAGGTGGTTCATGGGACACATGGCACGCATCCGAAAAATCTCAAAATGTGGTGGAAAACGTCCAGATATCATCTTCAAATCGTCATATGACATGTGTAATAAGATCCATGCAAGTTGGAGTAAAAATAGCCTTGAGAATAGGTCAGAACAGGCTGTCCAAGAGCAGGTTCGGGGGTCGGATCGTGGTCCCTATGCGCTCCGTGATCGGATCGTGACCTAGGGGTGCGACCTCTAGGGACGGATCGCAACCTAGGGGTGCGACCCGTAGGATCGGATCGCGACCTAGGGGTGCGACCCCTAGGATCGGATCGCGACCTAGGGGGGCGACTCCTAGGATCGGACCGCGACCTAGGGGTGCGACTCCTAGGGGGGCGAACCGATCCAGAAGGGTGAGAAATGACACAAACTCCATGCTAGCAACGCTCCGCCACTTCATCCAAGTGATTGCCAGTCTACACCCAAGTCTTGAGTCGTTTCAGATGATAGAAATTCGTGTTGAGACGACCTTTGCCAAAAGATAGTGTAACAAGTTGCCCCCCAGAACATATCTTGCTGATTGAAGGAAGATGTGTTCTGGATAATCTGAGAAATCCAAATCCAGAATGCGACGATCACGCCGGATCGTATTAAGGCCAGAAAACCGACGATCACACGGGATCGTATTAAGGCCAGAGAAATCCAAGAAGACCAGGAGTTTGTACCTACAAGAAGATAAAACAAACAATGCAAGAATATTTCCTAGATGGCCTTACCGGAGTAAACCATCCGAGGAGATGTTAGAGGGGTTCCAAGACGGCCTTACCGGAGTAAGACGACCAAGGAAAAGCAACGAAGGTTCCAAGACGGCCTTACCGGAGTAAGACGACCAAGGAAAAGCACATGAAGGTTCCAAGACGGCCTTACTGGAGCAAGACGACCAAGGAAAAGCAATGAAGGTTCCAAGACGGCCTTACCGGAATAAGACGACCAAGGAAATGCACATGAAAGTTCCAAGACGGCCTTACCGGAGTAAGACGACCAAGGAACTGCACATGAAAATTTGTTTATACTGGACGGATCCAGTTAGGAGACGGAGCTCATGTTTGTACTGGACGGATCCAGTTGGGAGCCGGAGCTCAATGCTTATTGCTAATTCATGAAAATGCAGCAGTCGTTTGCCGGACACGACTGGAGACCACAAGTAGGTTCCGTGCGTGTGGGCTGATGTGACGGCTCTTATTACATGCAGGGAAAACAAAGGAGGGCGAGAAGTCGCCTAAAAACCTAAAAACATGAACTGTGAAGCGGAGTTCAGCAAACTGAAGAGATCCGCTGAGTGGGATCAGCGAATGATAATCCCGCGATTGCTCGATCCAGGATCGTTCCCTCTCTGGGGAATAGGTGGTGGCAGCGCAGGTGTAGGCGTTGTTGGTCGAGTGATATATTCGGGTAGCTCTCCTCGTCTGACCCGATCCTCAATAAGATCCCGCAAATGTCTGCAGTCATCAGTGTTATGACCATCAATGTCATGAAATATGCAGTGTCTGCCAGAATTGCGTTGTGCTAGCGTTGGCTCCCTCTTGGGAGGCCTTGGATAGGAGGCGGCACCTCCTGTATCCAAGTAGATGTTGCTCAGAGTGTCATTAAGTTCAGTGTATTTGTTGTATCTGGACCCTCTCCGGGGTGGAGCATTACGATCATTTGTAGCAGGGGTCTTTTCTTTACCCTTGTTATCGCCTTTTCCAGGATTGGGCGGTTCTCCATCTCCGAGCATGTTGACTTCGAGGGTTTTCTTCTCGGAAGTTGCATCTTCTTCCCGCAGAAATCTATCTGCTTCAAGGTAGAATTCGCCGAGATTTCGTGGTGGATCTCGGTACAAAGATTTCTTGAATTCTGTGTTATCCAGAATGCCGGATACCGCAGCCATCAGTACCATCGATTGCTCAGGGCGATCCACTGATGCTGCTGCAATGTTGAATCTTTCCAGGAAAGAACACAGAGTTTCTCTGGGCCTCTGCTTGATTGTAGTGAGTGACATGACATTCTTGGGTCGAGCGATATGGACCCGAAACTGTTCAAGGAAGCGTGCGACCAACATGTTCCAACTGCTGATCGATTCTGTTTCCAACTGCCGAATCCACATGGCTGCTATATCAGTCAGAAAGAGGGGAAAACATTTAGCCATGACGTTTTCCGATGCCGATTGAACTTCCATATGACGTTTGTAACGCATGAGATGCACGGTAGGATCTGTCCTGCCGTTGTAAGGTTCCAGTTGTGGAAGTTTGAAATCTGGAGGATTGCGGGAATTTCTGATTTCCTGAGTGAATGGGTTGTGATTGACGTCATCTACGTCATTCTGATAGGTGCGGCCTCTCGAGAGGCGTTGAATGAGATCTGCTAGTCGATTTCCTTCAAAAAGTTGTTGCAAACTGCCAAAATCAGAGCTGGTGCCCCAAGCGTTGAATGCAGGAGAGGTTGGAAGCTGTCGGTGGGCTGCCAGAAGTGGATCGCGGGTCACGGATCGCGGATCATGATGTGCATCACGAGACGGATCATAGTCCATGGGCTCGCGGTTCGCGGATCGTGGCTGGAAGGGTGCAACCCGATCGGATCGTGGGTCACCGTCGCGAGCTGGTTCTGGTCCATCACGAGTTGATTGCGGATGAGTAGCATGTTGGAGACTAGCAGGAGGAGGTTGAGTGCCTCCGACTCCATCTGTGACGCGAGTCGTGGTGAGCCCGATCTGAGGGTTTCGTAAAGAGGGCGATCCGACCCGATTCTGGTCAATTGCTGGATCAACTTCTGCATTGTTTCCAGCGAGCTGAATGTTGCCCGGCCTTCCATCCATCCGAGCGAAGAATTGGTTGATCATTTCCTGTTGTTTCTGGAGGAGATCATCTTGCCGTGCCATCTGATCTCTCAGTCCAGCAAGAACTCCATCCATCTCGTCTCTGGTCAAGTATGCAGAAGGATCTCCATGAGAGGAAGCCTCCTGGCTTGCTTCGTTCCTTGTGCCTTCAGCATCAGCTTCATCAGCATGAGAAGAAGTTCCAGTCTTCTTCCTTTTGTTCGCCATTGAGTTTCCTTTCAAGCTAGAAGTTGAAGTTTTTGTGTGCCCCCCTTCCTGGCGCGCCAAAATGTTAGACCAAAAATTGGGCCTAACACCCAAATGCAGATCACAGATCACAGAATGCAGAAAAGAGTAAATAAAGAGGAGACACACAAGGTTTTTATAGCGGTTCGGCTGTAGATGTAGCCTACGTCCACTTTATAATCTTATTGTTATACTGACAGATTACAAGAATCAGTTACATGTAGACACACAATCCGTGTGTTAATTGTATTGAAAAGAGAAGAATTTGAGTGTATGAAGGTGCAAAGTCCTTGCACTTCAGTAATGGTGGAAGCAGTGAAGAAGAATGGCCAAAAGATCCTTGAAAATGCCTTCAAATGGGGTATTTATAGCCGTTTCCTGAAGGTGGTTCATGGGACACATGGCACGCATCCCAAAAATCTCGAAATGTGGTGGAAAACGTCCAGATATCATCTTCAAATCGTCATATGACATGTGTAATAAGATCCATGCAAGTTGGAGTAAAAATAGCCTTGAGAATAGGTCAGAACAGGCTGTCCAGGAGCAGGTTCGGGGGTCGGATCGTGGTCCCTATGCGCTCCTTGATCGGATCGTGACCTAGGGGTGCGACCCCTAGGGACGGATCGCCACCTAGGGGTGCGACCCCTAGGATCGGATCGCGACCTAGGGGTGCGACCCCTAAGATCGGACCGCGGCCTAGGGGTGCGACCCCTAGGATCGGACCGCGACCTAGGGGTGCAACTCCTAGGGGGGCGAACCGATCCAGAAGTGTGAGAAATGACACAAACTCCATGCTAGCAACGCTCCGCCACTTCATCCAAGTGATTGCCAGTCTACACCCAAGTCTTGAGTCGTTTCAGATGATAGAAATTCGTGTTGAGACGACCTTTGCCAAAAGATAGTGTAACAATATACATGTGTTGTATGGAATCCATATAATTAACATTATATGGTAATTGATTGGGCCTCATTCCAATTTAGAAAATAAAGATTATAATAAATTATATTCATGTGTTGAATAAACAAAATAGTCATGTGTTGACAATACTCATGTGTTGAGAATATTCATGTGTTGAAACCATTCATGTGTTGAAAATATTCATTTGTTGAATAGAATAACGAAGTTATTGAAATATATAAAGCCGTGTTGATTAGATATGTGCCATTTTGACGCGAACGATATTTATATCGATTATATTCATTTTTATAATGAATAGCGAAAAGGAAGTGATTTCAATATCTAATATTTTGAAAATATTATCATTTATATATTAATGATAAAGAATATTCAATTTTGATTTAAAATTGAATATGAAGTTGAAATTCTTTTGCAAACGAATTTAAAACGATTTACAAAATATGTTTAGAATTGAAATCGACGAAGTATATATAATATATATGTTATATATATTAAATGGCCAGAATAGAATGCGCCGCGCTGCGATAGTTCGCGAATTTCGACCATTTACTTCGAATTGACGTTACGGGAGATCCGACCGTCGGATTCTCCTGAAACCGGAACCGTTGGGTTCGTATCGAAAAGAGCGTTCCAATGAATATTAGAAATTTGAAATCTAATGGTTGGATTTGGAATTATGTCCAAATCAAATTTGGAAAAGGTCGTTGTAAGTGCAGTTCGACGACCGTTATTGCAAATCGACTGTACAGGCCTTAATAAAATTATTAAAAATATCATTAATTTGTGTAAAATCATAAGAAATGATTTGGAAAGAATTGGGATGAGAAATTCCATATTTGAAAAGATAAAAATAGATTTTTTTATCGAAATGAACTAGTTTTGAACTAGAATTATAGTCCATATATTTTTGAAATAAATAAATTGGATTTGAAAGGGTTTTAAAAATAACCAGAATTTCCAATATATAAAGTGGAAATGGATTTGTATCGAAATTGTCTTTGGAATATTTCGATGCTGGATTTCGTGATTATACCGAGATTGTTATGGAAATTTGAAAGATATATTTATATCGTTATTTCCAATACGATATTTGTTGGTCATAGAATTTGATATTGAATATAAACCGATATATTTTTTATTCAGAACCTTGTATTTAATATCAAATGGGATTTGGGTTTGTCGTGAATGGTGTCTTCATTAACACTGTTCTTAAACCCAATTGAGAAAAAGATTAAATCTTTTTATTTAGATTTAATTAAGTATACTAATTAAATGGTATTTAATTGGAATTGCATTTGAATTGAATTTGAATTGATTTTTGGGTTTATCGTGAACGGTGTTTTAAATAACACTTGTTCTTTAACCCGATAATTAATGAAATGTGAATTGGGTTTATCGTGAACTGTGTTTTAACGACATTCGTTCTTTAACCCGATTTACAGTGAAACGTGATTTGGAATTTATAAATCTTTTGTTAAGATTTAAAGGAGATTTTCCAAAGTAAAGTTTTCCAATTTAATAAAACAAATTGGAATGGAATGGAATTCGATTTGGTAATTATCGAAGTGAATTTCTATGGAGGAAGACAACTGATATATCTGGAATTTAAAAGGCTTTGCCGTTATTCCATTTATATTATTAGTCGGATATGGAAGTTTATATTGATTATATATATCGATTTGTTTTCCATGAAGATTCCATTGTAAATGGAATGGGATTTTGGGTTTGTCGTGAACCGTGTTTTTAAATGACATTGGTTCTTTAACCCAGTTAAAGATAAGATCAACTTCTTAGCTTTGAATAACCATTAATATTGATTTGTGGGAAGATTAAAACTAAGTGGAGTTTTAATGAATCTTTAATTAGATTAAAGTGATCGAGAATGGAGTATCACCAGTTTTGCTCCAAAGCGATAGTTAAATCTTTAATTAGATTTGATCGTGAAATGGTAATTAATATTTATCGATAACACAGTGGTGTTAGATATGGAGTATTACCAGTTTTGCTCCAAGGGATGAATAGGTTGGGATTGGGAAATAAAATAAATGATTACTTCGGTGTGGTTCGCTAATCCCGACTAGTTTGGAAAACCTTAACATGGGTTGAAATGATATCCAAAGGAAGATTAAAGAATAAATTTAGAAGAATTTATCTTTGATAAAATTAATGGGAACCTTTCCCTAAGAATGTGAATATCTGAATAAAAGAATATTCTGAATTGGAATGAGGCGTATGTTGTGTTTGTGTAGCACTTGTTTATTATATATGCGAGTTATTCAGAAAGGCCGGGTTTATACCCATTCTGAATAACTGATTCGACGATAAGTCGAAGATGAAGGCGGTGGTTGAAGACCGGAGGTCTTCACATCGTTTGGATGATTATTGATGATCTTGATTGGGCTGTACACCCAAGAGGAGGGAATCAGTCGGTGATCGTCCAGACTTACTTGGAGATCGATGGATATGCGAGGAATAAGGTTCCTTCGGTTTCGTTCAGACCCAGAACGAACTTGTAAATGGACTGTTGTCTGACACTGGATTTTATTCTGTGTTGATTGATCTCTATTAAATGTACATCTGTTTGGTGGCGGAGAATTTATTATCTTGCTTAACACCCTTCTCTGAGACGTACGAGCTCATAGGTTGTATATTGATGGACATCAGTTGCATGGCATGAATTGCCTGTGTAGCATGCCTAAGTGGCAAATGATCAAGGCTTTTGTTTAAATGCAAAGTCTTGTGGTTGATGATCAAACCACGGCCTATGTGGCACAACTTTGTGTATAGCGTTAACTCGCGATCCTCACACCTCGATATAAGTCAAAAATGGGATAGTGACTGCAGGGAGAGCACGAAGTTTCTTTCTAGCTATAGCTGATGTCAGTGACCTACCAGCCCTGACATTTATATACTTTTTACCTGTGTGGTTGTTGGATGCGAGGTGCCTCGGATATAGGTCTGAAAGGACTGGGAAACATGTGTTTAGGAATTGCCAATCCTCAAAAGTAAGAGAGGACCAGCCCTGAAGATCCAGGATCACAGTGTGTGGTCCTGAGGCATTTGTTAGAGTGTCTAGAATGGAGAGGAGCTTGCCCCTTGCCTCGACTCATGACGGAAATCCAATTTCTAATACGTGACATTTCGGTTTTATTTGTAGATCCTAGTATGGCGACATAGTGGTATGGGGCACTTATGCCGTCTATGATTTATACATTATGATTGAAGTTGTTTTCTTCACTTATAGTAATAATAAAAGATGAAATTTAGCATATCAAGCATTCTTTGGCTATTATAAGGTAAAACCCTATCCTCCGGCTTGCGTTGCATTATGTGATGGGACCTGGGTCTTATAATAGCTTTATTTTTCTTTATTTAGCATTACGCTGTTTGTTTTATGCACTGGTATTCTTGGGAGGAAACCCGTTCCGTGTTACACGGCGTGGTCCCTTGATTTACCTAACATTAAAAATAAAGATTTATAACTGTTTTAGTTCTCACACCAGTCACATGACTGACCTGGAGTTTATTGTTTTAACCTAAACTCTGGGTGCCCTTATTTTCCACACGGGCAGCTAGTAGTTTTAGTTTTGCAGATTTATATTCACAGGATCCTGGTTTTTAGCTGAAGTGATATTCGAAAAGCTCTGTATCCGCGTATTTCTTTCAGTTATGTTTTGTATTATTTTTCTGCTGCAGTAATGTATTTAAATCTCTGATATTCTCTGTTGTATAATATTTATTCTTACTATGTAATATTCTTGTACTCTGATGTAATTGTTGTAATAAGCAATGAAATGTTCTTTTGTTTGCGTTCTGATTTGTCGTGTTCTCAAAACAATTAGGGGTTTCAACGGTCTTGGTCGGTTTAGCGATCAATTCGGATCGAGCGAAATTCCTTGTTGTTACACTTAGCATGCCACGTTGTCAATGCATACTATACCATTGATTTCCGCCAATATATATAACATCAAAGCTCGTTCATCTCAGAGAAGGGTGTTATGCAAGAGAATAACTTCTCCGCTACCAACAGATATATATACTTAGCAGAGATCAACGAATACAGCATAAAGGAATACAACGTCAAACATACCATCCATTTACAAGTCCGTTCTGGGTCTGAACGAAATCGGAGATAACTTATTCCTCATCTCATATGTCCAATACAAGAGGGAGGTGCTTGCATATCCATCAATCTCCAAGTACGTCTGGACGATCACCACTTATTACCTTGTCTTGGGATGCCTCCCAATCAAGACATCAGTACTCACCCAAACGATGTGAAGGCCTCTGGTCTTCAACCATCGTCTTAATCTTCGACTTTTAATCATCATAGTAATTATTCAGAATGGGTTAAACCCGGTCTTTCTGAATAACTCGCGTATTTTATAATCAATAATAAAATACTATAAAAGCACATCATACGCCTCATTCCAATTCAGAATATTCTTTTAAATATTCATATTATTAGGGAAGGGTTCCCATTAATTTTATCAAAGATAAATTCTTTAAATTTATCCTTTAATCTTCTCTTTATAGATTCATTAAAACGCCAATTTGGTATTAATATCAAAAAAGACCATAACTTAATGATTATTCAATTTTAAGAAATTAATATTGTCTTTAACGGGGTTAAAGAACTAATGTCTTCTAAAAACATAGTTCACGATAAACCCAAAATAATCTTCCATTTAATATGGAATTTCCACAGAAATCAAATCAATATATAATCGATATAAATTTCTGTATCAGACTAATAATATAAATGGAATAACGGTAGAGCCTTTCAAATTCCATATATAATAACGGTCTTCTTTTACAGAAGCTCATCTCGATTATTATCAAATCGAATTCCATTCAATTCCAATTTAATATATTAAATTGGAAAACTTTACTTTGGAAAATTCCCATTTAAATCTTAATAAAAAGATTTATAAATTCCAAATTATATTTTCACTGTCAATTGGGTTAAAGAACGAATGTCGTTTATAACACAGTTCACGATAAACCCAATTCACATTTCACTTTATTCCAATGACTAAATATAAGTGTAAACTCTAATAATCTTAATTAAAAGATTTATTCTTTTCATACGGGTTTAAGAACAGTGTTATTTAAGACACCATTCACGACAAACCCAAAAATCTAATTTATTTAATCTAATTCCAATTAAATATTACTGAATTGGAAAACTTCATTATATCTTAATTTAAAAGATTTATTCTAGTTAATAAGTAGTTCATTTTGATAAAAATATATTTTTATCTTTTCAAATATGAAATATTTATTCCTAATTCTTTTCAAATCATTTATTATGATTTTACATAATTTTCCCATATTTTTAATAATTTTATTAAGGCCTGTACAGTCGGTTTCCAATAACGGCCACCGAACTGCATCCATAGCGACCCTTTCTGGAATTGATTTGGACATAATTCCAAATCCAACCGTTAGATTTCAAAATTCTTATATTCATTGGAAAGCTCGTTTCAATATGAACCCAACGGTTCCGGTTTTAGGAGAATCCGATGGTCGGATCTCCCATTACGCCAATTTGAAGTTAATGGTCGAAATTCGCGAACGGTCGCTTCACAGTGTGTTCTATTCAGGCCATTATATAAATATATATAATATATCGTCGATTTCTATTTAAAACGTATTTATAGAATGTTTATAATTTTGTTGTGATAAAATGATTTTAACTTCATTTTTAATTTTAAAGCAAAATTGAATATCCTATATTTTATCATATTAAAATATTTATATTTTCCAAATATTAGATTTATAGATCACTTCTTCTTATATTCATTATAAAATGAATAAAATCGATCGACAAACCCGTTCAGGATAAAAAATGGCGTTTGCTACTTAATTCGGCTTCATATTTCAATATTTTTATTCTTCATTGAATATTATTCTAAAACATTCATTATTTTAAAATAATCTTTATTTACAAGATTCTTTACTTTAAAATATTCTTTATATAAAGATGTTCTTTATTTTAAAATATTGTTTTATTAAAAATATTATGAATCGGAACGCGACTCAATCAATTAGCATATAAATTCGGTCATATGAATTTCATATATTGCATATGTATATAACAGTAATGATAAATAATCATTAAGCAATCCATTCACATCCAGAGTGAAATTTACAACTGTGTGAGCATTAAAATAAATAATTAACGCTCATCACAGACTGTCAATCCATCGATTGACATACTGCTAAATATTGGGACAAGTGTATGACAGAATCATCACAATACCCGTGTGGGGTTTTCAAACAACAACAATTTATATAAATAATTCATTAGTTAATAAATTTAACCAATTCTAATTCAATTTGAATTATTTTCTATTTAACGAATTTCCATTGTTTAAAATTATAAATAAATATTTATAATTTAATTTAATTTCAACAGAATATATCTTTTTACAAGTAATTATTTTTACTCTTCTCTAACATGATAACATTTTTATTTCACAAAACATTATCCTGGACAAATGACATATTCATTTAATATAGATATAATCTAAATAAATGACATATTATTTAACATAACAAAATTCTAACAAAATGACATTTATCTTTAACATATTTTTATATTTCTATCTAATGATCATTTTAATCATTTCTACATGCACTTCTAAATAAAATGACATTAATATTCTAACATGGCATTTATAAATAAAATGACATTTTATATTCTAAGATGGCATTTATAAATAAAATGACATTTTATATTCTAACATGGCATTTATATATAAAATGACATTTTATATTCTAACAGGCATTTATTAATAAAATGACATCTTATATTTTAACATGGAATTTATAAATAAAATGACATTTTATTCTAATCAAACATTTTATACAAAAATGACATTTCTATCAATAATGACATTATTATTTCTAATATGACATTTCTAACCAATTGACCTTTTTATTCTAAATACACATTTCTAATAAAGGTAATCTTTTTATTCTAAATAATCATTTCTAATAAAGATAATCTTTTTATTCCAAATAATCATTTCTAATAAAGATGATTATTTTATCTAACATGACATTCTATGACAAAGATGATATTTTTAATTTTATGTAACTTTTTTATAACAAAAATGTTATTTTTATTCTAATGCAACATTTTATAACAAAAATGTTATTTCTTTTATAATGCAACATTTTATAACAAAAATGTTATTTCTATACTAAGGTAACATTTTATAACAAAAATGTTATTTCTTTCTAGTGTAACATTTTATAACAAGAAGTGTTATTTCTATACTAATATAACATTTTATACAAAATGTTATTTCTTATCTAATGTCACATTTCTAATGTAATGACATTTTTAATTTAGATAAACATTTCTAATGAAAATGACATTTCTAAATAATGACAATTTATAGACATTTCTAAATAATGAAAATTTTATGACATTTCTAAATAATGACAATTTAAACTAAAATTACATTTTGTTCTATCTTGACAATTTTAACTAAGTTGACATTTTATTTTAATGCACATTCTTAACTACAATGACATTTATTTTAATGTATATTTCTAACGATAATGACCTCATTTTTATAACAAAGTAAATTTCTAACGATAATGACACTTTTTATACTAATGTACATTTCTAACAAAAGTGACATTTTTGTTCTAATAAAACGTTTTAACTAAAATGACATACTTATTTAGACAATTTATATTTCCCACAAATCATACTTTACATAAAAATGTAATCTTTTTATGTTTCAACATTTTTGTTTACGCATGTCATTGTCTACATAAATGACATTTTTAACTGAAATGAATATTTTATATTAACATGACATTTTTAACAAAAATGAATATTTATATTAACATGCCATAGATTATATTCTTATCTCACAAAAATGTAATTCAACAAATCACCATGACCAGAATCAGTCAATCAATCTCAATATATACGGCGCATACACTTAATATCACAATTAATATATATATATATGTATGTATATATATGTATATCTATATTCGAGATATATATATATAATTATTTTTATTTTAAATCGAGAAATCTCACCGAAGGTTTTCCACTCTACCAAAATTAAGAGGAGCTCCAAATCAGTTTCCGTCAGTTCTGTTACGTAGATCTTGAATTTACGATTTCAACGCATTCGATCCCGTCCATTTCTGTGTTCGTATGGTCAAGATATGAGCATTTAAATTTTAATTACATAATTAATTAAATAAATGTAATTAATTTATTACTTTTTTCCTTAATCAGAACAAGACCGCACGTTTTTTTGCTTTCCTTCTTCACCGTTCTTTTTCCGTCCTGCCGAACCCATCACCCCCTTCAAACCATCACTCACGCACACTTCCTCAGGGCACAGACCACCGATCAGAGACTACCTTTGTCAAGCGCCGAACCCCTCCTCCTTACGCCTAGAAGCACAACGAGTTCGAGCCCCACCTTGTATTCGAAAATTGAACCCAACGCAGCAGTTACAAACCGAAATTCTGATCGATTGAGGTCCAAAAACCCGATCACCACCATTGAACTTGAATATCTCTTTGCCCTCTACAGTTTTCGTTTTATGAATTTACCCAATTAGTGTTTGGATTAGGAGATCGGGGGTAATTTGTTTCGGTATATGTAGTCCATTTCAAGAACATGGCGGCGACTGTAGTGAAAATAAATTAGGATTTGTTTAGTTGGGGGTTTTTATAATAATTTAATAATATGTTTAATCCTTTAATTCTGACAAAGCCCGTTTATTCCAACTAACTCCAAATCCAGCCCAACTAGAGTTGCCCCTAGCCAAATAACCCTCTTCCGGACACAATGGATTAGGTCCCGTCAGCCCATTTGATCGTCTCAGCCCACTTTTCTTTATTTTAAAATATAAATCATTTAATTATTTAATATGATTGTACATTTTAATATACCGGGGCCACATACTGACTCTAAAAATTACAGAAAAATTATTTCTAGCTATGTTTTGACGATACGGTCCTAACAAAACTAATTTCGTCGAATTTGGAGATCGTTTGAAAAATGGCCATTTTCTGATCGATCCAAATTGACTAAAACTGACAAAACACATTTTCTTCTGCCACGCTCACATATTAATTCTAAAAATTACGAAAATTTAAACCTAGCAATAATTTGACATTCCGGTTCCAACAAAAGTGGTTTCATCGAAAAAGGAGGTCGTTTGTAAAATGGTTATTTTTAAGGGCTATATATTATATTAATATATATAAATACTACAACGACTATCCTGAAAATTAAACTGGGCAAAACTTTTGATTTCCGCTATGAAATTTCAATTTGGGCATAACTTTTGATTTCCGCTATGAAATTTCAATTTTTCGGATTCGTTGGAAAGATATTTGTAAATAGATTCTAATATTTTTGGTTTCACCAAAATCCGTTTTATTTTGCATCCTGTAAAGTTAGTCAAAGTTCGAATTCAAAATTTCAAATTACAACGCTATTTCCAACTCCTTTTATAATTAAATTAAAAATATTCATTCTAACTTCGATTTAAATAGCTTTTTAATCATTATTATTTATAATAAATTATTTTAAATATTCAAAAACCATTAAAATTTCTAAATTAAAATTTTTGTATTGGTTCCAAAATTCCGGGTTGTTACACATACTCTATATATAACTAATGTTGAAGCCTCCCGCTCCAAGCGCCTCCAAGGGTATCTGTCAAATCCCGACTACTTGACTGCCAGTAAAATTTGGGAACCCAAGAGTTTAGGGAAACAAAACAAAATAAAATCTGGGTCAGTCATGTGACTGGTGTGAGTAAACTCTAATAATTTCGATTTAACTTTTCCAAAACTCTTTTCAAAAGAAAAGATAATCGTTAGATCGATCCATACATAAACACGGATGATTTTTACCTTACAACAACCCAAAACATTTTCCAAAAATCAGTACTATTATGATATTATAATAATGTCTAATACAAGTAAATAATAATCTAGCAGAACGCTTTCATCTCACACTCTACCTATATAAAATACAATCAAAAACCGTGGGCCCTTATTGGGGAATTGATTTCCAACTCTGACAAGGTATGAAACCACCTTCCGATCAGTGTACTCTAGAAGCGATACACTAGAGTTCAACGAGAACATCTTGTAACTCGGCCACACGTGACCGACCATTCATTTCGCTTGAATGTTTTGAATATATTGTCACCTTACGGATGGTATAAGAACATAATCGTTCCCGGGAGATGCAGAAGCGAAAATATGTAATAAATATGAATATTCTCTAGATGGTGACAATATACCCTAATTGGGCGCGACCCACTTAGCCATGCTGCCTGCCCGATTTTCGTCATTTCCCGGTGTATGAGGCTTGAGGTCGAAACGTGCTATTATACAAATCACATCTATATTTACTTTGAAGGCCACATCGTCATACCCGCCAAATCACAAACTGATTTCCCCAAAGATACCACGGATATAAAGCAAAAGGAAACGAGTTTCTCCGCCACCAAACGTAAATACGTTTGAAGAGATCAACTTACGTAATCTATAAATATACTCTGTCAGACATTCGTCCATACACGTTGTCCTGGGACTGGACAAACCGAAGGCACTATTCTGTAAATCCATTATAGGAAATTTATACTTAGGATTGCCAGAATAGCCCTTGCACAAACTCTGTCTTCAATTATCTTCATCATCTTTGATTCGCAAAGCTAATGCCCATACAAAGTGGTTTTCAGATATTAAATCTGATCCCGGTCTCTCCGTATTGACAACGGAAATGGTCAAAAACTTTGATAGTCCTATCAAAGGAAAACATGTGTACAAACAACGATCGTATTCCCTAATGGAAATCTTACCGGCCAATCATCATTTCATTTCCCAATTTCCCATTTATTTCTTAAAACCCATATTACTTCTCACGATTTTCTTGGAAAACGTTCCATCTATTTTAAACTATTTATTTTTTATATTCCAGAAAATATTTCATATTAACATCGGAAAATAATTCCATTCCTTATTTACAAGTCACTATCCTTCACCGTCCATCAGTCCCTAACTGTAAATTAGTAAGAGAACAATTCCCTAAGTATAAAACCCGAAGGCCGAAACCAACATCAGATCGATACTCAGGCAACTATTCAACATAACTAATCTCCAGTCAGTTTCTAATTTCCTTAACTCTATTCTTAACTTGTTATTTACACAGTTCATTTCCTTTTATAACCCTTTAAATCTTGCAAATCATTTGCTCTAAAATCATTTATTCACTTTATAATGTGAATATTATTCTGTTATAGAAATCTGAATTCATTTTATTAAATCAAATATTGATTTAAATAAATATTATCATTACGGTTTAAAATCTCGTTTATCCAGTTCCTTTATAAATTCATATTCGAATTCCGTATCATTTACAATTCAACACTTTGTTAATTATATATCAAGTTTATAACTAAATCGATTACGCATTTGATTGTAAACTATTTGTTTTCAAACCAAATATTAACTATCTCGTTAATTTCTAAGTTTTGTAATCTATAATTTTCTAAAATAAATTATCTTTATAATATTCGACACAGTCGAAATCAAATTATAATTCCTTATGGTTTTATTTCAATTATCTTTGCACCTTGAACATCTAAATAAATTTCATCGTTTCTGTTTGAAACTATTACCCAATCAGTCCTTTTAAAATTCATCTTATATTTTCAAATTATTTAATCCATTTTTATTTCTACATTAGTTTATAAATCCCACTGCTTGTTTAAATATAATTAAAACAAGTATTATATTCTACTCCATTCAGAATTAAATTTCTATTTAAAAATAGATTATCCTTTTTAAAACCCCAATTTCCTTTCCAATATATTCGAGTATATTTTTTGGCATTTAAATACCAAATATTTCCGGGTCAGTGTTGTTTAACATCCCAATACTCAATAGTCAATCACGGATTATTTATCACATGATATAATATAATATAATATATTAAAAACAATAACAATTATTGAGGAATCCAGTCAGATTCCTCCAACCTGTTTCCTTGTGTAACAACCCGGAAAATCTGAACCAATTTAAAATTTTTATTTTGGCAATTTTAATGAATTTTGAATATTTAAAATGAATTATTTTAAATAATAACGACGAGAAATTTATTTTGAATAGAATTAGAACGAATATATTTATATAAATCGAAGTTAGAATATAAATATTTATTTTTAATTATAAAGGGAATTGGAAATGGCGCGGTAGTTTGAAAATTCGATTTCAAATTTCAAATGAATGTATATGATTCAAAATAAACCAGATTTTAGCAAAACCATAAATATTAGAATCTATTTGAAAATATCATTCCAACGAATCTGAAAAATTGAAATTTCATAGAGGGAATAAAAAGTTATGCCCAATTGAAAATTCAGAATAGTCGCTATGGAAATAAAACCCTTTAAAATGGAAATTTTGCAAACAATCTCCGTTTTCGACAAAACCACTTTTGTTGGATCCGAGATGTCAAGTTTTTACTAGATTCCATTATTCATATTTTTTGGGATCAATATGTGAGCATGGCAAAAGAAAACGTGTTTTGACAGTTTTAGTCAATTTGGATCGACCAGAAAATGGCCATTTTTCAAACGGTCTTCAAATTAGACGAAATTAGTTTTATTAGGACCGTATCGTCAATACGAAGCTAGAAATAATTTTTCCGGAATTTTTAGAATCAGTATGTGGCCCCGGTAAATTGAAATGTACGTTTAAAATTGAATATACTGATTTATATTTTGATGTAAACTGATCGAAACAGTCGAATCGGCTTACCAAATATATCCCATTGTGTTCGGAATGGGGGTAATTAGCTAGGGGCGATAGTCGGTGGGTTTTGTTTAGAGGCCAAACTAAAAAGTAACATTTTGGGAAATTAAAAATTAAGTAAATAAATAAAAAGTCAACCCTCAATTCCCTAAAGCCCCCCCGGTCGTTCATATCATTCAAAATCGATAATAGAAAAAAGAGAGGAAGGAGGAGCTGCCGTCGCTCCTTCGATCAGCGCGCCGCCACCAGCGCGGCCGCCTCCAACACCCCCTCCTCTCCACCACTATCCCCTTCTTCTCTTCCACACCCAAATCAAACCCTCCCAAACCCTTGAAACGCGCAGACGCCACCCAGAAGGGCCCACCGCCACTGGCTGAGACCTTCGAAGGCCGTGCCCCCACGCCTGAGCACCTCCGGTGCCCACCACCAGCCCCTTCTCCCTCCACGAATCTAAGAACCCTAAATTTTGTGACTTTTCTTTTTGATTTTAATTCCTTAAATATATGATTTTTAGGATAGTAAATTTATAATTTTTATGAGAATTTTAATCGTATAAAAACATGATCTTTATTGTAGAAAGATTAGATTTTTTTTTCATTGTGAAAGTTTAGATCTTTAACATAGAAAAGACATGATTTTTATTCATGAAAAGATTTGATTTTTTTTATTTGTTAAAGAATATATTTTTATGATCGAAAAGATTATATTTTTAGAAACGTAAAGTTCAGATTTTTAACAAGGAAAAGATATGATTTTTATTTAAATAACTTCGTTATAAAAATGTGATTTTTATTTTAAAAGTAGCGGTATAAAAATACGATTTTTAATATGAAGTTAAAGTTATAAAAATACGATTTTTAATATGAAGTAGCAAGCTTAAAAATGTGATTTTGTTCATGAAGTAGCATATAAAAAGATTTGATTTTTAAAAATATCAAAGTTATGTTTATATAAAAGGATATGATTTTGTTTATATAACAAAGAATATAAAAATATAATCTTTTCAGTACGTGTAGCGTTACAAAAATATAATTTTTATACAAATAGTAGTGATATGAAAAATGTGATTTTTACTATGTACAACGTGGAAAGGATTGCGTTGACATTACCAGAAAATCCAAATGGCTCAGAAATTCAGAATAGACTAAAGGAGTGGAACCCCAAGGTGAGAACTTCTCACTTTAATTTTATTTTCCAGTTAAAATATATACTAGGATGCAGACGGTGCTTAGCAGCACCCAACACCCGTCGTCCACAGACCATGGACGACTTGTTTGTTTGATTGATTGTGTTGTGAAAATTAATTATGTGATGTGGAATGGAATAAAATATTTTATAGTTAAAAATATAATTTTTAATGTGTATAGGAATAAAATAAATATTTATAAACAAATCAGATGATTTGTTTATGTACACACATTTGACTGATATTGATTGGGACGATAAGTTTTACACATCGCCTAACTGCACAAATAAATCTGTGTTTATTGTTTGAAACCCCACACGGGTATTGGGAATTGGACATACACTATTCCCAATATTTAGTTGTATGTCAATCGATTGGTTGACAGACTGTTATAAGCGTTAAATATTTATATTTAATGCTTATACAGTGTAGAATGCACTTTGGATGATAGTTGATTGTTTATCATTGTTGTTCTATACATGTGTTGTATGAAAACCATATAATGACATTATATGGTAATTGTAGTGACCCAAAATTGCGGTCCAATTTGAGCTGACCAAATAACGCAAGTCCAACCCAATTTGCACTGAAATGCATAAAATTATTAGAAAGAAATTAGAGGGTGAGGAAAGATAAGATAGAAACTTATAATAGAAGAAGAAGAACACAACATCATAGTAACACGACCCTCACAGCGGAACGAATAACATATAATATATATCATAACTTTGAAATATAAATCTATACTTGAATATACATATCATTTCCAAAGTACTGCACTTACAACACAACGGAAATAAATAATAGATATATGATCTTGAAGTCGCCTGCTCCAAGCTCTCCAACTATATCTGTAAAATCCTGACTACTTGACTACCCATATAAAATTGGGCACCCAAGAGTTTAGGGAAAACAAAACAAAATAAACTCCGGGTCAGTCATGGGACTTGTATGAGTAAAACAGTTTAAAACAATTTGAACAAGTAAACGATATCTCATAAGACCACGCTGTATAATGGAACAGGTTTTTCCCTTATGAGAATCCAAATTAATCTTTATATCAAAACTCATTGATATTATAATAGTGTCTATCAACCATAATATAATAATCATCTAGCAGAAACGCTTTCATCTCACGTTCTACATATATAGTATACAATCAAAACCGCAAGCACGTATTGGGTAATGGATTTCCAACTATGACAAGGTATGGAACCACCTTTTGCTAGTGTACCTCTAGAGAGGAATACACTGGGTTCAACAAGAACATCTTGTAACCCGACCACACATGACCGACCACTCATTTCGCTTGAGTGTATCGAATGTATATCACCAACGGTTGGGACAACAACCGTTTCCCGAATGGGACAGCATCAACAATAGATTTTTAGAAGTAAATGAAACTCTAGATCAGGTGATTATACACCCTAATAGGTGCGACCTACGTAGCCATGCTGCCTGCCCGACTTTTGTCATTTACCGGATGTGAGGCTAGAAGCTACGCTTATCTTTTCACATACCACATCTTCATTCACTTAGAATGTCACATCGTCATACCCGCTAAATCACAAATTGATTTATCCAAAAATAACACGGGTATACAGCTAAGAGAAACGAATTCCTCTGCCACCAAATGTGGATACGTTTGAAGATATCAACTTACGTGATCTATTGGATATACTCTGTCAGACCTTCTTCCATACCTGTTGTCCTGGGACTGGACAAACCGAAGGCACTATTCAGTACATCCATCTTAGACACTGTTATCTAAGACTTATATAATAGCCCTTGCTCTTTACTCAGTCTTCAATTTTCTTTGGCATATATGATTCGCAACGCTTATGCCAATACAGAGTGGTTCTTTGGATAATAATCCAACCAGTCTCTCCATATTAACAACGTTAAAATGGTCGAAAACTTTGATAGTCTGTGATTTAACTATCAAAGAAAAATACGTGTGCAAACAACGATATTATTTCCAAATGGAAATTTTATCGATCAATCATCAACCACATATATATATTCCTCATTTTCTATGTTTAGAAAATATACGTTATTAACACTGAAAAACATTTCCATGGCTTAATTACGTATCACTATTCTTCCACAACTATCAGTCCCTGACTATAAACTAGTATGAGAACAGTTCCCTAAGTATTAATCCCGAAGGCCGAAACCAACATCAGATAGACACTTAGAAAACCATTCAATTTACTAATCTCTAGTCAGTTTCTAATTTTGCTTAACTTTATTTGATTTACTCTATTTCGAATATTCAATAAACTCTATTTCGAATAATTTTATATTCAATTAACTCTAATCAATTAATTCTAACTCGATTAATTCCTTTATATAATCCATTAAGTATCTAACACTTAAATATTATTTAAAGTTCTCTTTTATAACTCTATTTTTTTCGTAAATAAATAATTCCTTTTATAACCTTTATTTGTAAATGTTTTACAAATATTTCTCTTCCTATATTTGTCTATTTATTTTTCTAAATAAATAATCCTCTTACACTTCTATTTATTTTCTAAATAAATATTCCATTTTTATTCTATTTATTTATCAAATAAATATTCCTTTTATAAAACACTATTCGTTTTATAAATATTTCGTTTTATCTTTATCCTGTTTATTTTCCCAACAAATATTCCTTTTGATATTCTATTTGTCTTATAAATAAATACCCTCCTTTATAAACTCCTATTTATTTTATAAATAAATGTTCTCCTTTATAAAATCCTATGATTTTATAAAGACTTTATTTTCAAAATATATCCTTTTATAAAATCGATTGATTTTATAAAGTTCCTTTATTTCAATATACATTGAAATATTCCTTTTTTCATCCCAGGGTCTCTTATGATATTTAAAATACCAAACCACAATGATCGATATCATTTAAACACACATAATCAAACAGATTATATATCACATCATGTATTACATTATATGAAAAGAACAGTATCATAAATATTGAGGAGTCCAGTTGGACCCCTCCAACCTGTTTCCCTGCATCACGTATGTTAAACAACGCAAATAACACGAATATAAAATATTCTGATAAACAGAATCAATATTCGATTAATGATTTATATATATGTATCATAATCTATATTTTCAACCAATACATACACAATTCAACCAAACAGTTAACACACATCAATCAGTCATCATTTATCAGTTCTAAATATACGTTATAAAAATAGAACTGTTCAGAGTTGGTGACTTTTTTACTCACTTTGGCTGTTCATCGTTAAAGAACGATAAACTGTTTATTTCATTTGAATCAAACAATTTATTTTGCCATAAATTCAAACGAGCACCAATCCACTCCCAATCAGTCCCATGTGGAGCTCTCGTCCATACGATCCTAACGGATCCAGTTTCGTTCAATTCTGATAATGAATGAAAAAGTTATGCTACTCTAAAGTTAATACACTTATTAAATTATACGATTGAATAAATATACGTAAACATATCGGGCTTTACCATTTACACACCGGCCTACTTCCCATTAAAGCCCAGACCCGCCAAACACTCTCCTTCCCAAATCGTGGAACTCCAAAATACCAGTAGCGAAATCAATGCCATTTTCGCATCCTCTTGCACCCACCATTCACTAAATACTCCATTATTCTTCAAACTGAAATCACCTCCAGGCTCCTCATCTCAATCTCCATCTTCCTATACCAACACATCTCAACTCGAACTCCCTCTTCAAAAACCGACTTCGGTCTTTTTCCTATTGGTAGCGTACAGGTTACGACGTCTTTTATCATCGATCCTTCCCAAAAATCCACCTATGAATCCACTTCTCACCACGAGTTCGAAGATGCATTCGGAAATCCAGAAAAATGCTTCAATAACCAACGAACGTTAACCCTAACTCACTCGTGTAAAATACAGTGAATGGAAAACTGAAATCCAACGAAGCAAAACACATACGAACAAGAAGAGAATCCAAAGAAGAATTCAACCATATCTGTTTTGAGATTTAAAGAATTTTATTTCCTTTTTCTATGATTTTAAAACGATCGAACCATTTCCTGGGATGAAAAAGGTTACGGCGGAAAATTCATTTGACTGTGAAATGGAAATTTCTAGGTTTAGAGAAGTTAAGGTGTTTATATAGGAGGTTTATTATTATTATTTTTATATTGAATATTTTATTTTATTTTAAACGATCGCAATTTCTACTAGTCTTCTAAAATCCTCATGATCACATACGATACCCAAAAATCACGAAAACTGGCATGCAGCTACAGTTCGACATTGCGGACCCAAAGAAACTGGTTTCGTCGAATTCCGACTCCGTTTGCTCACACAACGTATTTGTAACCATCGAAATACTGACTATTTTTCACATTAAAAATCGGTGTGGCCACATACTGACTTCAAAAATCATGGAAATTGAAATCTAACAATAACTTGATGTTGCGGATCCGACAAAATTAGTTTCGTCGAATTCCGAGGTCGTTTGCAAAATTGGCTATTTTTAAAGCCTTAGATAACCCTTTTTAAATATATAAATATATTTAAATATAATTAAATTAAATATTAATAAATTAATATTATCGTATATATTCACAATAGAATACCATACAACTCCATTGGGATTTTACAACTCGATATTCAAATCTCGGTTGAATCGATATTCAATTTATATTAAAAAAATCCTTTTATAATATAAATATATATTTATAAATTTCAAAGGAATTCCATAGCGACTTTTCTAAAATTTGATTTGGACATAAATCAAAATCTACACGACGAAATCTCAATTTTTCTCTTCCACTAGAAACATATACTTCACCAGCTCCTAACGTTTCTTATTTCATAGAAATCCGGTTTAAAACGGCTTCTGTATATCCAGTTGAAGTTCAAATCGCCAAATCGCGAACTGCAGTGCCATTTCGAGCTCGTTTATAATTATAATATAATTATACTTTCAAACTGACGTTATTTAAATATATTCGTCATTCTAATTCAATTATAAAATGAATTATATACTTTGAATTGTCCAGTTCACATTATATTGTCAATAAACTATTTTCGATTATTTCAGAATTAAATATATTATTTAATTATTATTTTAATTAAATATTCAAAGTTATTTAATTTAAACGACCATTTAAATTACCAAACCATATTTTAAATAATTAAATAAATTATTTATTCCACCAAAAATACGGGTCATTACAGTAATTGACTGTGTCTGATTCCAATTCAGAAAGAATAAATAATTTAAAATAACGATTACTTTAAAATAATGAATATTTTAAAATAATATTCAGTAATGGATCAAAATATGATTTTGATGTCCGATTTGGGATGGACACGAAAATATTTAAATATATAAAGCCGTATTGATTAGATTAACGCCATTTTGACGGGAACGATATTTTTATCGATTTTATTTATTTATATAATGAATATAGAAAAGGAAATGATTTTGAAATATAATGATTTGAAAAAAAAAACTATCATTTGTATATCGATGATATAGAATATTCAATTTTGATTTCAAATTGAATATGAAGTTGAAATCATTTTGAAAACGAATTTAAAATGATTTATAAAATAAGTTTTAAATGGAAATCGAAGAAATATATATAATATACATTATATATATAATGGCCTGAATTGAATGCGCCGCGCGCGGCAGTTTGCGAATTTCGACCAATGACTTCGAACGAACATTATGGGAGATCCGACCGTCGGATTCTCCTAAAACCAGAACCGTTGGGCTCGTATCGAAAAGAGCTTTCCAACTAATATTAGAGATTTGAAATCTAACGGTTGGATTTGGAATTATGTCCAAATCAAATTTGAAAAAAAGTCGCTATAAGTGCAATTCGATGCCCGTTCATGGAAATCGACTGCACGGGCCTTGATAAAATTATTAAAAATATCAGTAATTTACGTAAAATCATAACAAATGATTTGGAAAGATTTGGGATGAACAATTCCATATTTTAAAAGGGTAAAAATATATTTTTATCGAACTGAACTAGTTATGAACTAGAATTATAATCCAATATTTTTAAAATAAATAAAATTGGATTTGATATGGTTTTAAAAATAACCCGAATTTCCAATATATGAATTAGAATGGATTTGAATCGAAATTATCTTCGGAATATTTCGGTATTGGATTCCGTGATTATACAGATATTTTGGTGGAATTTGGAAGATATATATATATATATATCGTTATTCCAATACGATATTTGTTGATTTCAGAATTTGATATTGAATATAAGACGATATATTTTCTATTCAAAGCCTTGTATTTAATATCAAATGGGATTTGGGTTTGTCATGAATGGTGTCTTAAATAACACTGTTCTTGAACCCCGTTTGAATGGAATAAATCTTTTATTAAGAGTTAATGAAGTTTACCAATTAATTAATATCTAATTGGAATTAAAATGGAATGTGGATTGGGTTTATTGTGAACTGTGTTTTTAACGACATTCGTTCTTTAACCCAATTTACAGTGTAAGGTGATTTGGAATATATAAGTCTTTTATTAAGATTTAATGGGATTTTCCAAACTTAAGTTCTCCAGTTGAATATATTAAATTGGAATTGAATGGAATTCGATTTGGTAAAAATCAAAATGAACTTCTATGGAGGAAGACTGTTAATACGTATGGAATTTAAAAGGCATTGCCGTTATTCCATTTATATTATTGGTCGGATATGGAAATTGATATCGATTATATATCGATTTGTTTTTCAGTGAAGATTCCATAACTAATGGAATGTGATTTGGGTTTATCGTGAACTGTGTTTTAAATGTCATTAGTTCTTTAACCCAGTTAAAGGCATGATCGCATGTCTGTCATTGTATTTCGAACTATATGGTTGATATCTATTAAATATATATCTGTTTGGTGGCGGAGAATTTATTCTCTTTCTTAACACCCTTCTCTGAGACGTACGAGCTCAGGGTTATATATAGGCAGGAATCAATAGTATGGTGTAGATTGCCGATGCGGTATGTTTGATTTTCCAAAGTTAAATAATCATTAATATTGATTTTTGGGAAGATTAAAACTAAGTGGAGTTTTAATGAATCTTTAATTAGATTGAAATGGGAATTGATAATTTAAATTATCAAATTTGGGAAATGATCGAGAATGGAGTATCGCCAGTTTTACTCCAAGCGATAGTTAAATCTTTAATTAGATTTGAACGGGAAATGGTAGTTAAATTTACCGATAACACCGTAGTGTTAAAAATGGAGTATGATTTGTTTTGCTCCTTTAGATGAATAGGTTGGATTGGGAAATTAAATAAATGGTTACTTTGGTAAAGTGCGTTAATCCCGACTAGTTTGGAAAACCTTAATATGGTTTGAATTGATATCCAAAGTAAGATTAAAGAATAAATTCAAAAGAATTTATCTTTGATTAAATTAATGGGAACCTATTCCCTAATGATATGAATATTTGAATAAAAGATTATTCTGGATTGGAATGAGGCATATGTTGTGTTTGTGTAACACTTGTTTATTATATACGCGAGTTATTCAGAAAGACCGGGTTTATCCCATTCTGAATAACGGATTAGATGATAAGTCGACGATGAAGACGGTGGTCGAAGACCGGAGGTCTTCACATCATTTGGATGATTACTGATGTCTTGATTGGACTGTTAACCAATACGAGGTAATAAGTGGTGATCGTCCAGACGTACTTGGAGATCGACGGATAGGCGAGGGCCTCTCTCCTGTATTGGACATACGGGACGAGTAATAAGGTGCCTCCGGTTTCGTTCAGACCCAGAATGAACTTGTAAATGGATTGTGTGTCTAACATTGGATTTTATTCTGTGTTGATTGATTTCTATTAAATATATATCTGCTTGGCGGTGGAGAGTTTATTCTCTGAGACGTACGAGCTCAGAGGTTATATATCGATAGATAACAGTCGCCTGGCATGAATTGCCTGTGTAGCATGCTGAGATGTAGTGATTAAGGATTTTGTTGAAAAGTAGAGTCTTGCGGTTGATGATCAAAGCACGGCTTTAATACAGCATTTCTTTGTGTATGGCGTTAATTCGCGAGCCTCACACCTCGGTATGAGTCAAAAACGGGATCGGATCGTTGGGAGAACATGATGTTTCTTTCTAACTATGGGTGGTGTCAGCGTTTTACTAGCCTTGACATTATTGTTATTTTACCTATGTGGTTGCTGGATTGCAAGGCGCCTCGGATATATCGGTCTCTTCAAAGCCGATGGATATAGGTCCGATAGGACCGGGAAACGTGTGTTCAGGAATTGCCAATCCACTAACGTAAGTGTGGACCGGCCCAACCGATCCAGGGTTCTCTGTTGGGAATCCTGAGGCATTTGCTAGACTGTCTCGAAGCGGAGAGGAGCCATCCCTGGCCACGACTCATGACGGAAATCCAATTTCCAATACGTGACATTTCAGTTTTGATTGTAGAGCCTAGTATTGGCGACATGGTAGATGGTACCCATGCCGCCTATGATTGATACATTTATATTTGAAGTTGTTTTCATACACTATACACATATAATAGTATCAAATGATTTGTTTTAAATGTACCAAGCATGTTTGGCTATTATAAGGGAAAACCCTATCCTCCGGCTTGCGTTGCATTGTGTGTTGGGACCTGGGTCCTATAATAGCTTCATTTTTCCAAAAAGCATTGCGCTGTTTGTTTTATGCCTTGGTATTCTTGTGAGGAAACCCGTTCCATGTTATACGGTGTGGTCCCTTGATTTACTTTATTTTTAAAATAAAGATTAATAACTGTTTTAGTTCTCACACCAGCCACATGACTGACCTGGAGTTTATTGTTTTAACCTAAACTCTGAGTGCCTCTATTTTCCACACGGGCAGCTAGTAGTTTTGGTTTTGCAGATTTATATCCATAGGATCTTGGTTTACAGCTGGCATGATATTCGGAAAGCTCTGTATCCATATATCTCCTTCAGTTGTGTTTTGTATTATTTTCCGCTGCTATGTATTTAAATGTAATTTAAATCTCTGATATTGATCAAATGTGTAATATTTATTCATACTCTGTTATATTCTTGTAATCTGATGGAATTGTTGTAATAAGCAATAAATTGTTTTTCTATTTGTGTTCTGATTCGTTGTGTTCTCAACTCAATCCGTTCTTTCTCTTCTCTTCGGAGATCGGGGAAGTTCGGATCGTTATAGCTTGGTATCAGAGCTTTGGTTTACAGAGCTCGAGAACAAGACACATTAGAACCATACGAAAGAATTCATCAGAGATTGGATTAATAATATCCAATGATAATGACTCATTAGAGATGGGATCAGTAGTATCCTAGAACGAGTGTGAAGAGTGTTATTTTTTAAAATAAAAAATGAAAACAAACTTTTTTTTAAAATTTAAACCATTTTATACGTATTTGAATATTTTATTTGTATTGAATTTGGACAATCCAATATATAAATTTTTTGCATATATGCCTTGCAAAAGTGTATTCGAAGTTTTAATATACTGGATAGATATAGAATCACACTCTAGTCGCCCGAACATGATTCTGATGATGGCGTATTTATGCTCGAGTTTCAAAAGTGAGATATCTATATATTTCCAATTGACTGGTGTGAGAACCAAAACTAGATAGGATTAATTGTTGTGAATTTGCATCAAAAACATGATTTTCTGTATATGTATCAAAATTATGAATTTGAAACATTAATTCACTAATTGATTGATGGTTGTGTTGTATGATTATTTGTTATCTAATAAAACCATTATATGAAAGAACGGTACATATAACCAAATTGAATCAAATATTTAACTGACTTGAAAATTGTTTGGAAATTGCATGCATGTACATATATATGTGTGAACAGGTCATAGTAAGGAGGCTAGAGAAGAGGAATAAAATTGTATGCCCGACAAATAGGTACATGTTTACTAATAAATTGAGTTTGGATGATTTTATGAGCCGATTGGCTTTTTCTTTTTCATTTTGAGATAAGAGGGCATGTGTGGCGGTTTGGGGATTTTCCCGGTGCTCCCATACAAAGGAGATTATGGCGAAATTTTTCAAAAATCTAGGGTGTTAGCCAAATATTTGAAGAACTCGAAAATTCTTAGAAACTGAAAAGTTGAAGAATGAACGCCAAACTGAAAGTTGAGTTGATTAGTAAAACAACTTTCAGCTCCGTTCCTTTTCGAGGACGAAAAGATTTTAAGTGGGGGAGATTGTAACAACCCGGAAAATCTGAACCAATTTAAAATTTTTATTTTGGCAATTTTAATGAATTTTGAATATTTAAAATGAATTATTTTAAATAATAACGACGAGAAATTTATTTTGAATAGAATTAGAATGAATATATTTATATAAATCAAAGTTAGAATATAAATATTTATTTTTAATTATAAAAGGAATTGGAAATGGCGCGGTAGTTTGGAAATTCAACTTCAAATTTCAAATGAATGTACAGTATTTAAAATAAACCGGATTTTAGCAAAATATTAGAATCTATTTGAAAATATCTTTCCAACGAATCTGATAATTTGAAATTTCATAGCGGAAATAAAAAGTTATGCCCAGTTGGAAATTCAGAATAGCCGCTATGGAAATATAGCCCTTAAAAATGGAAATTTTGCAAACGACCTTCGTTTTCGATGAAACCACTTTTATTGGATCCGGAATATCAAGTTATTGGTCGATTCCAATTTTTCATAATTTTTGGGATCAATATGTGAGCGTGGCAAAAGAAAATGTGTTTTGACAGTTTTAGTCAATTTGGATCAACCAGAAAATGGCCATTTTTCAAAAGGTCTTAAAATTTGACGAAATTAGTTTTGTTAGGACCGTATCGTCAATACGAAGCTAGAAATAATTTTTCTGGAATTTTTAAATCAGTATGTGGCCCTGGTAAATTAAAATATACGTTTAAAATTGAATATACTGATTTATATTTTGATTTTGACGGAAGCTGATCGAAACAGTCAAATCGGCTTACCGGACATATCCCATTGTGTTCGGAATGGGGGTACTTAGCTAAGGGCAACAGTTGGTGGGTTTCGTTTAGAGGCCGAAATAAAAAGTAACTTTTTGGGAATTTAAAAATTAAATTAAATAAATAAAAAGTCAACCCTCATTTCCCTAAAGCCCCCCCGGTCGTTCATATCATTCAAAATCGATAATAGAAAAAAAAAGAAAAGAGGAAGGAGGAGCTGCCGTCGCTCCTTCGATCAGTGCGCCACCGCGCCCTCCGGCGTGCCGCCACCAGCGCGGCCGCCTCCAGCACCCCCCTCTCCCCATGAACTACTTCTTCTCTTCCAATCCCAAATCAAACCCTTCCAAACCCTTGAAACGCGCAGCCGCCACCTAGAAGAGCCCACCGCCGCTGGCCGCGACCACCAAAGGCCGTGCCCCCCCGCCTGAGCACCTCCGGCGCCCACCACCAGCCTCCTTCTCCCTCCACGAATCCAAGAACCCTAAATTTTTTGAGTTTTTTTTTCTATTTTAATTCATTAAAGCTATGATTTTTAGGATAGTAAAGTTATAATTTTTATGAGATTTTTAATCGTATAAAAACGTGAGCTTTATTGTAGAAAGATTAGATTTTTTTTCCATTGTTGAAAGTTTAGATCTTTAACATAGAAAAGACATGATTTTTATTCATGAAAAGATTTGATTTTTTTATTTGTTAAAGATTATATTTTTATGATCGAAAAGATTATATTTTTAGAAACGTAAAGTACAGATTTTTAACAAGGAAAAGATATGATTTTTATTTAAATAACTTCATTATAAAAATGTGATTTTTATTTTAAAATTAGCAGTATAAAAATACGATTTTTAATATGAAGTTGAAGTAATAAAAATACGATTTTTAATATGAAGTAGCAAGCATAAAAATGTGATTTTTATCATGAAGTAGCATATAAAAAGATTTGATTTTTGAAAATATAAAAGTTTTGTTTATATAAAAGGATATGATTTTGTTTATATAACAAAGAATATAAAAATATAATCTTATCTATACGTGTAGCGTTATAAAAATATAATTTTTATACATATAGTAGTGATATTAAAAATGTGATTTTTACTATGTACAGCGTGGAAAGGATTGCGTTGACATTACGAGAAAATCCAAACGGCTCAGAAATTAAAAATAGACTGAAGGAGTGGAACCCCAAGGTGAGAACTTCTCACTTTAACTTTATATTCCAGTTAAAATAAATACTAGGATGCAGACGGTGCTTAGCAGCACCCGACACCCGTCGTCCACAGACCATGGACAACTTGTTTGTTTGTTTGATTGTGTTGTCAAAATTTATTGTGTGATGTGGAATGGAATAAAATATTTTATAGTTAAAAATATAATTTTTAAAGTGTATAAGATTAAAATAAATATTTATAAACAAATCGGACGACTTGTTTATGTACACACATTTGACTGATATTGATTGGAACTATAAATTTTACACATCGCCCAACTGCACAAATAAATCTGTGTTTGTTGTTTGAAACCCCACACAGGTATTGGGATGATATTGGAACACTAATCCCAATATTTAGTTGTATGTCAATCGATTGGTTGACAGACTGTTATGAGCGTTAAATATTTATATTTAATGCTTATATAGTGTAGAATGCACTTTGGATGATAGTTGATTGTTTATCATTGTTGTTCTATACATGTGTTGTATGAAATCCATATAATGACGTTATATGGTAATTGACTGTGTTTAGCTCCAATTCAGAAAGAATAAATATTTTAAAATAATGATTATTTTAAAATAATGAATATTTTAAAATAATATTCAGTAATAGATCAAAATATGATTTTGATGTCCGATTTGGGATGGACACGAAAATATTTAAATATATAAAGCCGTGTTGATTACATTAACGCCATTTTGATGGGAACGATATTTGTATCGATTTTATTCTTTTCTATAATGAATATCAAAAAGGAAATGATTTTGAAATATAATGATTTGAAAAAAAACTATCATTCGTATATCGATGATATGGAATATTCAATTTTGATTTGAAATTGAATATGAAGTTGGAATCGTTTTGAAAACGAATTTAAAACGATTTATAAAAATCGTTTTAAATGGAAATCGAAGAAATATATATAATATATATATTATATATATAATGGCCTGAATAGAACGTGCCGCGGCAGTTCGCGAATTTCGACCATTGACTTCGAACAGACATTACGGGAGATCCGACCGTCGGATTCTTCTAAAACCGGAACCGTTGGGTTCGTATCGAAAATATCTTTCCAACGAATATTAGAGATTTGAAATATGATGGATTGATTTGGAATTATGTCCAGATCAAATTTGGAAAATGTCGCCGTAAGTGCAGTTCGATGTCCGTTCAAGGAAATCGACCACACGGGCCTTGATAAAATTATTAAAAATATCAATAATTTATGTAAAATCATAACAAATGATTTGGAAAGAATTGGGATGAACAATTCCATATTTGAAAAGGGTGAAAATATATTTTTATCAAAACGAACTAGTTATGAATTAGAATTATAATCCAATATTTTTAAATAAATAAAATTGGATTTGAAATGGTTTTAAAAATAATCCGAATTTTCAATATATGAATTGGAATGGATTTGAATCGAAATTATCTTCGGAATATTTTGGTATTGGATTTCGTAATTATACAGATATTTTGGTGGAATTTGGAAGATATATATTTCGTTATTCCAATACGATATTCGTTGATTTCAGAATTTGATATTGAATATAAGCCGATATATTTTCTGTTCAGAGCCTTGTATTTAATATCAAATGGGATTTGGGTTTGTCATGAACGGTGTCTTAAATAACACTGTTCTTGAACCCCGTTTGAATAGATTAAATCTTTTATTAAGATTTAATGAAGTTTACCAATTAATTAATATCTAATTGGAATTAAAATGGAATGTGGATTGGGTTTATTGTGAACTGTGTTTTTAACGACATTCGTTCTTTAACCCAATTTACAATGTATGGTGATTTGGAATATATAAATCTTTTATTAAGATTTAATGGATTTTCGAAAGTAAATTTTCCAATTGAATATGTTAAATTGGAATTGAATGGAATTCGATATGGTAAAAATCGAAATGAACTTCTGCGGAGGAAGACTGTTAATACGTATGGAATTTAAAAGGCGTTTTCGTTATTCCATTTATATTATTGGTCGGATATGGAAATTGATATCGATTATATATTGATTTGTTTTTCCGTGAAGATTCCCTAATTGATGGAATGTGATTTGGGTTTGTCGTGAACTGTGTTTTAAATGACATTAGTTCTTTAACCCAGTTAAAGGCATGATGTAATAGCCCGCATCTCCGTTCACGCAAGATATTGTCCCCAACTTAGCCACCGTATAGGTGTGGGGTTTTGTTTCTCAAAAGGCCTCGGCATTAGTAAGAGATGGGCTCTATTATATAAGTACCCACTAAACACAGGCTTCCACGATGTCGGACTTAGGGGTGTTACATTCTCCCCTCCTGCAGAGCCCAACGTCCCCATTGGCTCACAAACACCTCACCCATGCGTTGTGGTCCACACATGAGCCACAATTCCGGCTGGGTATTGGCTCTGATACCACTGTAATAGCCCGCACCTCCGTTCATGCAAGATATTGTCCCCAACTTAGCCACCGTATAGGTGTGGGGTTTTGTTTCTCAAAAGGCCTCGGCATTAGTAAGAGATGGGCTCTACTATATAAGTACCCACTAAACACAGGCTTCCACGATGTGGGACTTAGGGGTGTTACACATGATTACATGTCTGTCATTGTATTTCGAACTGTATGGTTGATCTCTATTAAATATATATCTGTTTGGTGGCTGAGAATTTATTCTCTTGCTTAACACCCTTCTCTGAGACATACGAGCTCAGAGGTTATATATGGGTAGAAATCAATAGTACAGTGTAGATTGCCGATGCGGTATGTTTGATTTTCCAAAGTTAAATAATCATTAATATTGATTTTTAGGAAGATTAAAACTAAGTGTAGTTTTAATGAATCTTTAATTAGATTAAAATGGGAATTGATAATTTAAATTATCAAATTTGGGAAATGATCGAGAATGGAGTATCGCCAATTTTGCTCCTAGCGGTAGTTAAATCGTTAATTAGATTTGAACGGGAAATGGTAACTAAATTTACCGATAACACCGTGGTGTTAGATATGCAGTATGATCAGTTTTGCTCTATAGGATGAATAGGTTGGGATTGGGAAATTAAATAAATGGTTACTTCGGTAAGGTGCATTAATACCGCCTTGTTTGGAAAACCTTAATATGGTTTGAATTGATATCCAAAGGAAGATTAAAGAATAAATTTAAAAGAATTTATCTTTGATAAAATTAATGGAAACCTATTCCCTAATGATGTGAATATTTGAATAAAAGAATATTCTGGATTGGAATGAGGCGTATGTTGTGTTTGTGTAACATTTGTTTATTATATACAAAAGTTATTCAGAAAGACCGGGTTTATCCCATTCAGAATAACTGATTCGACGATAAGTCGATGATGAAGACGGTGGTTGAAGACCGGAGGTCTTCACATCATTTGGATGATTACTGATGTCTTGATTGAGCTGTACACCTAAGACGAGGTAATAATTGGTGATTGTCCAGACGTACTTGGAGATCAACGGATATGCGAGGGCCTCTTTCCTGAATTGGACATACGGGACGAGAATTAAGGTGCCTCCAGTTTCGTTCAAACCCATAACGAACTTTAAATGGATTGTGTGTTTGACATTGGATTTTATTATGTGTTGATTGATTTATATTAAATATATATCTGTTTGGCAATGGAGAATTTATTCTCTTGCTTAACGCCCTTCTCTGAGACGTACGAGCTCAGAGGTTATATATCGATAGATATCAGTCGCCTGGCATGAATCGCCTGTGTGGCATGCTGAGATGCAGTGATTAAGGCTTTTGTTGAAAAGCAGAGTCTTGTGGTTGATGATCAAAGCACAGCTTTAATACAGCATAGCTTTGTGTATGGCATTAATTCGCGAGCCTCACACCTCGGTATGAGTCAAAAACGAGATCAGACCTTTGGGAGAACATGACGTTTTTTTCTAGCTATGGGTGGTGTTTTACTAGCCCTAACATTATTGTTATTTTACCTATATGGTTGTTGGATTGCGAGGCGCCTCAGATATATTGGTCTCTTCGGAGCCGATGGATATAGGTTCGATAGGATTGGGAAACGTGTGTTCAGGAATTGCCAATCCACAAACGTAAGTGTGGACCGGCCCAACCGATCCAGGGTTCTCTGTAGGGAATCCTGAGGCATTTGCTAGAGTGTCTCGAAGCGGAGAGGAGCCATCCCTGGCCTCGACTCATGACGGAAATCCAATTTCCAATATGTGACATTTCGGTTTTGATTGTAGAACCTAGTATTGGCGACATGATAGATGGTACCCATGCCGCCTATGATTGATACATTTATATTTGAAGTTGTTTTCATACACTACGCACTTGTAATAGTATCAAATGATTTGTTTTAAACGTACCGAGCATGTTTGGCTATTATAAGGGAAAACCCTATCCTCCGGCTTGCGTTACATTGTGTGATGGGACCTGGGTCTTATAATAGCTTCATTTTTCCAAAAAGCATTGCGTTGTTTGTTTTATGCACTGGTATTCATGGGGGGAAACCCGTTCTGTGTTATACGGCGTGGTCCCTTGATTTACTTTATTTTTAAAATAAAGATTAATAACTGTTTTAGTTCTCACACCAGTCGCATGACTAACCTGGAGTTTATTGTTTTAACCCAAACTCCGGGTGCCGCTATTTTCCACACGGGCAGCTAGTAGTTTTGGTTTTGCAGATTTGTATCCACAGGATCCTGATTTACAGCTGGAATGATATTCAGAAAGCTCTATATCCATATATCTCCTTCACTTGTTTTTTGTATTATTTTCCGCTGCTATGTAGTTAAATGTAATTAAATCTCTGATAATGATCAAATGTGTAATATTTATTCATACTATGTTATATTCTTGTAATCTAATGGAATTGTTGTAATAAGCAATAAAATGTTCTTCTGTTTTGTTCTGATTCGTCGTGTTCTCAACTCAATCCGTTCTTTCTCTTCTCTTCGGAGACCGGGGAAGTTCGGGTCGTTATACCCTGCATCCACAAACGTTAATCAACATTAATCTCATATCAATATGAAATAAATAATATATAGAATCTAAATTTAACTAACGACTTTATATATATAACCGTCAACCAATTTATTTGTAAACCATCCAAACAACCATCACACACAACATCCGATCATTTTTATCAATATTAAATAATGTTAATAAAGTTATAAAACTGGACAGAGTTAGTGAGATTACTCACCTTGTTCATTAATCGTTGAATAACAATTTACGGTCGATGATTTCAATCGGGCGTTTTATTTTACCATAAATTGTAACGATCTCTAAATGGTCCCAAATCAGCTTCATAGCGTAGCCTGTGTTCCTGCAATTCGAACGCGAAAAACTGTTCGTAATTCAGACCATGTATGGATAAGATACGACATTTATAAATTGTATATATTATTTAAATTAAATAAAAGTTAAATCAATTATGTTTCAGGCCTTACCTATTTTAAACTCGGCCCACATTCTCATTCAGACGCCCACCCGTCACTAGGAATAGTAGTCTCTTCCTCTTGTTAACCAGCCACTCCATGTACACCCTCCTGTATAAAATTCCTTTCAATTTTTTTCTTCTGCTTTTTTTTTTTCAAAACGGGCCACAAATTTACTTAACCTGGCCCAACTGTACTCAAAAGTATGTACACCCGCATCCACAACAGTAGTGCCATCTTCCTCTTTTAAATCCGCAAGTTTCAGATAGCCATACCTCCACCATTTAAAACTCGTAACAACCTTTCCATTGCTTTACCCCATTTCAACCTAATGCCCTCGTTCATCAAGCTTCCTCTGTACAACTTCGCACCCAATTATTTTCCAACTTCGGCTTCCAGTAAATACTTCGGCCACACCATTTCAAGCCATTCACATCCACCATGTTTTAGGTGCTTGGAAACTTTCCTATGCGTCAACTGCCATAGATGCACAAACTTACATATGCATAAACCGTGCACCACTCATATTAGTGTCCTCATTCTCCAGATGTCTCTTCTACGCCTAGCTTGGTGCCTGCCACTAATTCTATGATTACCGATGATGAATGTAACGCTCCATTATTCCACCTTACATGCAGGCATTTTCTCACCCATCTTTAAAGCTTTCGCCTGCTCCGACTTTGCTAATCAACCAAACCGCAATAGTACACCTCATGAACTCCTTCTTCCTATATTTTCTCACGCTCCAAAATCTCCCGAAAAGTGCACGCACAGTACCCTACTCGATTTCTCCCCTGCGCTTGATGCTGCTCCCGTTCATACCACTTCCATCACCTTCGAAATGAACTCAAGCTGGTTTTCAGCCTCGTCGTCACATTCTTCAACACATCCCTATGAAATGGTCCATGAATGCGCTGGTTTTTATTTTCCATTCTTTTTGCGTGTGAAACCCCCCATGTGTGATGCATGACATATATATAGCGGCTAATACTTAGCTATGAAGAAAAATACTTAGCTGCTGAGATATGTACAGAAAACCAAAGTTAACGAGTGATTTGTGATGAGGGGACGCAAGGTAATAACGTGATGAGTGATTTTCATGAATACTTAAGAACGAAGTTATGTAAAGAAAATATATGTATGCGTTTTGAAGTGATGGAAGGCTGATACTGTATGTTTTAGAGTAGGTGTGGGTTTACTTAATAACTAAGGAAAGGTACGACTTACACATGCGAAGCATAGCTAAATAATTCATATTGCAAATATCATATTTATAGAATTACATGTCAAATATAATGGAACAGCTTTAATTAAAACTGTTGTTGCACGCGGTGGAGTCTTAAGTCCAGCGTTCAGATACTTAATCTACCGAGCCAGCAAGGAAAATATCATACCTTAATTTGTCTCCAAAACATTAAATAAAACTCAGAAGAGTTTCAAGTGCTAGATTTTTTTTTCTGTTTATTCTTGATGTTAACATGAAATGCTTAACTTTAATACATCAAAAGAAGGCCACGCTATCCATGCCAATGGTCCCTTATATTTAACTTGAGTTAAAATGTTTTGCATACCCCGTTACGTAGAATTATATTCATTTACGCACTACTAACAAAAAAAATAAAAATAACATTGAGACAAGCAATGTGTCATGTTCCCAAAAATATAATTATATGGATAAGTTAGCTTATTCTGTGAAATCCCATAATGCTGATTTAGGATGTAAAATACTCCAAATAAAAAGTGGCTTATTTTCCAAATTAAAAATTACAGTAAAATTTTAAAAATTTAATTACAACAACGTCTCGAATATCTTGTCCAAATTCGAAACCAATATTTAATTATAATTAAATATATCCATATGGTTAATAAAAGATTCCATAACGACTATTTGAAAATTTGATTTGGACATAACTTACAATATGTAAGATGAAATCTTAATTTTTCACTTCCCGTAGAAAAATACAGCTTAGTAGATTCCAATGTTTCTTGTTTTAAATAAATCCGACTTAATAAGGATTTTGTATACTCAATTGAAGTTCAAACCATAATATTTTGAACTACTGCGAGGTTACGAGCTCGATTAATTTTTATTATAATTAATATATTCAACTGTCATTTAAATAATATATTCATTATTTATAACTCGAATTTAAATTCAGTTAAATTCCTTACATTAGCCAATTCATACAATATAGCCAATTCAGCTATTTTCGATTATTCCGGAATTAAATATTATTATTCAACTATTTATATTAATTAAATATTCAAATATACGAATTCAAACCACTTTATATTATCAAATAGTCAAATAATTAACTAAATAAATTAATTATTATATCGCTAAAAATTAGGGACGTTACATTCCTTCTCCCTTAAAAGAATTTCGTCCCCGAAATTACTAAGGTATGAAAAATGCTACAACCCCGTTATAACTAAGTTAAAATTCACTTGCTTTACTTCTCAACTTCAGTTTCAACTGAACTAATCAATTTTAATTAAAATACTTATTTATTCTTACCCACGAAAATTTTCATAAATTCTGGAAAATTTCTAATACTCTATAATGTCCGACAAATTCGCTAGTGTCTCCTTTGTACGGCTCAATCGGTACAACCATAACTCGTCTCTCTAGGCCCTCTCCAATCTAAAAGAAAATCAAACAACCAAGTGGCTTGCCCAATAGGCTAATAAATCTCATATCAAATAAAATTTAAGCTCATACCTTTTTGTCGGGCATTTAACTCTATCTCTTCCATTTGCTATCAATTCAGCTTATACAAATGCTGTACCAATCCATGTCCACTCAATTTATAATCAATCCAATCTTCCTCTTATACCCAAGCCAAATTCAAACTCCACTTCCAATCTCAATTCCAAATCCATTCTAGATTATTCTCTAATCCAACTCAAATTTATTTAACTTAGTTTAAGTTAAATTCTAATTTATTTATTCACTTTTACTATTTTTAATCTATTTAACTTCGCAAGTTAAATTTAATTTTAGAATTCAAATTCTCGGGTTTTATTTCAATTCAGTTTGAAATCATGTATACTAAAAGCAATTTAAAACATTTGAATCTCTGAACAACTTATTTCCTCTAAATAATTCAAAACAAAATCTTTGGCAGTAATCCATCACTTATAAACTCGAAAATGAACACTGATGATGCTGCAGCCATCATCAGAATGATTTTCCAGCTATCGAAGTGAGTTCAATACTATATTATTTTCAAAATATATTTTAAACACTTCCATTACTTCAAAAATATCCTTTACCATGTTTAGAAAACATTTCTAACTTCACCCAGGATCTTTAAATTTCCATAATTTAATCTAAATTTCAATTTCAAACCTTTCCAAGTTTTCAGAGTTCAATTCCAATTCTAGTTTTAACTTCATATTTTATCTATTTGATTTAATATGTTACATTTATGTTAATTCTGATTGGTTATTTATAACCATTTCAATTTATAATCTTATTCGATTATAATAACAAATCAATATACCTAATATATTATAATAATACCAATATCAGTCATTCTTTTATATCAAAATATACTTTGAGTAAAATTATTTCATTTACCCTTATTTCAAAACATACTGTGTCGGTTCATCGTACTCAAGTGTTTATAAACCCTTATCGACTTTGTTGTGCCCCACCATCGATCAGAATTTATAAGACACTCAACCAATAAATCTCCACAATATAAAGCCATTTTTAATTAATCTACAAATACGCTCTCTCGTATATATACACTCAAACTCAACCCAGGGTATTACTAACCCCATCTTTATTGAGTTACGCCACAAAGCCAAAGTAATTACTCAACCTTATGTTCTGATACCACTGTAACGACCCAAGGATTTTCAACCGTGAAAATCGATACAACACACCATGTCGACTGTTCAAGCATCGGAAATACCGGACCATTTATAGAAAGAAGTTAGAGGGTGAGAAAATAGAAAGAAAGAAAATTAGAATAGAAGAAGAAGAAGATCACAACATAATAGAATCAGAGTAACACGAATCTCATAGCGGAACGAATAAATATATTCTATAATAACTTTTGAAATACAAAACTATAACTATATATACATACCAATATAAATCATAACATCACAGCGGAATCATACTCTATATATAACTAATGTTCAAGCCTCCCGCTCCAAGCTCCTCCAAGGGTATCAGTCAAATCCCGACTACTTGACTGACTATACAAATTTGGGCACAAAAGAGTTTAGGGAAACAAAACAAAATAAACTTTCGGTCAGTCATGTGACTGGTGTGAGTAAACACTAATCATTTCGGTTTAACTTTTCCAAAACTCTTTTCAAAAGAAAAGATAATCATAAGATCGATCCATACATAAACATGGATGATTTTTACCTTACAATAACCTAAAATATTTTCCAAAAATCAATACTATTATGATATTATAATAATGTCTAATACAAGTAAATAATAATATAGCAGAACGCTTTCATCTCGCGCTCTACATATATAAAATAAAATTAGCAACCGTCGGCTCATATTGGGAAATGGATTTCCAACTCTGACAAGGTATGGAACCACCTCCGATTAGTGTACTGTAGAAGAGATACACTGCAGTTGATCGACGCTTTTCTATGAATCAAAAAAGCGTGAATTTTGAAATAAATACTGCAAGTGCACAGATCGTGTAGTATGCAGGTCGAATCACAGGGAGGTAAATTAAATTAAATTATTTATACAATTTCTTGGGCGAGTTAGACAAAGTTTGGAGATTTGGTTGAAATAAAAACAAATTGAAATTGCAAAATTAGGAATATCGTTGAATCTAATCAAACGATTAATCACTAATGAAGATAAAATAGCAAAAACAACTTAAGCTCTATCAAATCTAACTGAATAGATGGCACAAATTGCTTGGAACATAAAATGCAAAACACAAATAAAATGCAGAAATTAAAATTACAGAAAAAGAAAAACAACAAAAAGTAAAATTAGGATTGTCATTGAAAGTAATCAAACGACTAATCACTAATAAAAAAAATGTAAAATACAATTGGTGTTCTACCAAAACTAATTGTGAAGACAACTCCAATTGCTAAGAAAAAGAAAAATGCTAGAAAATAAAAGAAGAAGAACTTTTATTAATGGAGGCTAAGATAGAAAAATAGGATGGTGGCTACAATGATATTACACGGGTATTTATAGGAGATAACCAAACCCTAGCCCTAATTACAAATGGGCCTAGCTATTTCAAGTAAGTTTTAGGCCAAAACTTGATTGTCGCTTCCCTATGAACTAGAAAGGCACGATTTATGAAATAATACTGCAAGCGTACAGATCGTGTAGTATGCAGGTCGAATCACAGGGAGGTAAATTAAATTAAATTATTTATATAATTTCTTGGGTGAGTTAAACAAATCTTCGAGGTTGGTTTTGAAAGCAAACGAAATTGAAACTGCAATTAAACTATTATTGAATTGAATCAGATCTGAATCTAATCAAATTTGTATTCAATCCAATTGACCTAAGGAAGCAGCAAAAAGAACAGAAATTGAAATTACAGAAATTGAAATAACAAATAGGAAATAAAAATTAGGATTATCGTTGAAACTAATAAAATGATTAATCACTAAGAAAATAAATGTAAAATACAACTAGTACTCTACCAAATCTGTAACACCCCACGTCCATTAATGTCACTCATAAAGGGAATGCATTAACTTCTATGGAGCGTTTTAAGTAAGTACATAACAGAAACTTAACAACAAGACAGATACAAATAGTACTCAAAGATTTAAAACTTTATTTCAGTGCAGCGGAAAACACATATGTTTGCTTACATCATCAAAAACCAGAGTCAAAGTACATAATATCCATCTTGACTATCAAAAGTACATAAACTGAAAGACATAATCCGCAACACAAAATAGCCATAAATAAAAGAGAACTTTATTTCAGCAATCCAAGTAATCTTCTAAAGGCAGATAAACAACAGTCCAAGATCAAGCTCCACTGGTGCTAGTCCCAACCTGAGCACCTAGGGGGAGGGGGGAGGGGAAGGAAGAAAAGAGGAGGAAATAAAGGGGGTCAGACATAAAGTATGGCGAGTGCGATAATTTTAACAATAGAATTAACAAAGTAACTAGGCTAAGGCATAACTTGGAGAATAAGGAAATGACCATGAACCATTGAATATGGCAGAGTAAATAAGGAAACAAGATGAACGACGATATCGTTAAAGCGCACCAAACCCACTGTAAGATAATTACCAAACTACACCAACACTATAGGATAATTGCTATACTGCACCACCACTAGTCACCCTAAGGTTGATCCCGCCTACAGAACTTAATAATGATATTGGTAGTTTCGTGCACCCATAGCTGCCTTCATAGGTGCCGCCTGCCCCTATCTCCACTAGGTGTACCCACTACCCCCAAGTGATCGGCTCCCTAACTCGTAGATACCCGTGCTGGCCCCACAGTGGGGGTGTATCACTCCCCAAAGTG
Organism: Allium sativum; assembly: GCA_030737875.1. Taxonomy (NCBI): domain Eukaryota; kingdom Viridiplantae; phylum Streptophyta; class Magnoliopsida; order Asparagales; family Amaryllidaceae; genus Allium; species Allium sativum. Next base: position 501,204,802 of record CM060924.1, on the reverse strand, counting down.
GCAACCCAATACAACCAACAATGCACGGCTTATACCTACACGATGCAACAACGTCTTACCTACCAGCCCGGGTCCACACACGCATATGAACCCGTTGGACTTGCGTTGCCACCGCTAACCCAGTTTGGCCTCTTACAATCAAGCCCAGTATGCATCTCCCGTCCTCGACTTGGGTCGAGCCCACAAAGATACGTATGGGTTACTGGTTGAAATGGGCCCCCATTACTTGACACAAGCTATCCACCTAAGCTTGGTCCCATCTAGTACATCCCACTTAACCCACTTTTTATTCATGTTTCAACTACATGTTTCAATTTTTTGGTTAAGTGTTTCTAATCGTATTTCCAAATGCCACCCAAGGCACCCACTTAACCCCCTCATGTCCACTACATATTTATCTGGTTAAGTGTTTCTTAATTCATTAAGACCGTAACCTCATAAAGACCTCTCTGTGGAAGCTGGATTTGCCGGGTGGGTCCGGGCAGTCTTACACCACAAAAGAGCCTAACCTCGTGTCTTTACAATTGTTACGTATTTAATTTATGCCTAATACCTCTCACATTAGACTGGCATTTGTGGCAGCTGGATTTGCCGGGCGGGTCCGGGTAGGCTTACACCACAAAAGAGCCTAACCTCGTGTCTTAGACGATTAATTACTCCTAATTAATCATTCCCCAATTTGAATTACTTCCCCCTATTCAAACTATCAATAAATTCCAAATTTAACTATGTCCATAATTGACTCAATTATGTCCATCCATTTATGGTATGTAAAATCATACCAATTTTCACCACAACTTATTTTATGCCTTTTAAGGCATTTATACCAATTGAATCTTTTAATATTATCCCCTTTACTCCACGTTGTACGTTTGTTCGTTTAACGTAAAATATATGTTAGACTCGAATAGTCTAACTCATGGAATAAAGAGAAAACATCACAATATACACATAATGAAAACATAGATCTAAACATAGGGATGAACTTGCATATGTGAATGATGTTCTACATCTAAAACTTGCATAGGCCAAAGCTACAACTTGCATAAACAACATATGTCATGGATCCAAATCTAAAGGTGTGAACTTGCATAAATCATGTATGTCATAGATTTACATCTAAAGGTGTAAACTTGCATAGGCAATAACCCTAAACTTGCATAACATGATTCATATCCCAAATTCATATATTTATATAAACTTGCATATGTGATTTATGCATCATAACAATGGTGTAAACTTGCATCGAACATGTAAGATATCATGTAGAATTTAGCATATAACTCACACATGTCATAGCCTATCTTTTAATCAAATTTTCACATAAACTAGATGTCATAACCATGTAAGGTCACATATAATTTTACCCAACTTGTATATGATTCATGTTTACTTAAAAATCTAAACTTGCATACATATGATTTATCATATGAATCAACATAACCAAACTTAGCATATGTACAACATGATGATTCAACTAGACATAGGCTAATCATAGAATTACAACATGGGTGATAGCATCATAACTTTACATCGTAAATGATAGCATCATAACATAACGTCATAGAGATTTCAACACAATTCTACAACATAATTACAACATACGATCAATAATTCACATCACATCCATACAATCCGCATCATAACTTAATCCAATTAAATTACTAATTATTTTATTAAAACTATCGAACTCACAACTCAAAAGCTGTCTTGAGTTCTGAATTCTGATATCTGATTTCTGAAGTTGTATTAGCTCTCCTTTGAAGAAGATTCGCTATTAGGGTTGAATAGAACTGATTTGATTTGCTGTTCTTCCTCTCTAATTGGTGGCGGCTACTCTAGGGTTCAAGACGACAGCATGACGGCCATAGTTTTAGTTTTAATTCTGATTTAGGGTTTGAGTCTATGGGTCTTTTTATAGAGTTTTGAATTAATTTAAGCTGTCAGATGATCTTAGGGTTAATCAAAACCATTCAGTCGGAATAGGGTGACACCTCAGCCCTAATGACTCAGCAAGGAGTCAGAAAGGACTCAGCAACATGGGTCAGCCTGAACAAGAAAGCTGTGCAGGCCTGCTGCCTCGGTCTGGGCGCACTTGGCAGGTGCGCCAGTGCAAATTTGTACTGGCGCACTTCCCAAGTACGCCAGTGCAATTTTTTTTGTTTTTCCACCAAACTTCGTTCGTCCATAACTCCTTCATCCGGTACCCGTTTCCCGCAAACTCGGACTCTATTTCAATCAGAATTCCGAGACGAACACAATGGCGCAACCCTATTCCCTTAATTCTCACGTCTGAGATTAATTATTATTTAATTTAGTTAATTCGATTATTCAAAAATCCGGGGTGTTACATTCTCCCTTCCTTGAAGGATTTCGCCCCCAAAATCTCCAAGTTAAGGAGAATGCTTATCCTACCATCCAAACAACCATCTACTCAACCATCAAACACGGGCATCCATTGTCCTTATAAAATTTCTAATTCTGTATGAACATATGCAAGAAGTGTGTGTATATGTTCCTTATCTAATGCAAAATCAGGCGGTCTACAGATTCAGTTGACCTCCTTAATGCAAACCATGATAGTGCCATGCGTCCATTATGTATGCCAAAGAATCCTATCAATACATATTATTTCTACATGTTTGCACAACCATTCACCAAAATTCAACATCCATATGATGGTACAACCATTATACATCCATTACATAAATATGCACACACATTTATATGCAATATGAAGTGACTAAGCCGATCTAGTGCCTAAAGTGTGTGTATATGCATCCACGAGCAACCACGAGCAAACACTTGCATCCACATGCATCCATCATACATAACATGTCTCAAACACATGTTTCAACCATAGGACTATCCTACCTAAAGGTCAAAGATACTAGTGAGAGGACATACTAAAGATAAGACAAGTACAAGATAAGCGATAAAGGAGAAATTAAAAGACAAACCCTCGAAAAGAAAAGGGTATAATGAACGCATCTTCGCTTCCGTCTCCCAAGTAGCGTTGCTCTCATCATCTCCCCATTGCACTTTGACCAGTTTGACCTCTCGATTCATCAACTTCTTAATCTCCGACCCAAGAATGCACGTAGGAGCTTGTCGAATCGTCGCATCACGCTCTATCTCCACCTCTCTAAGCAAGCTCGGCTCTACCACTTCTGCGGTCTCATGCAAGCACTTCCTCAAATGTGATACATGGAATACGTCATGTACACCACTAAGTCTCTCGGGCAACTCCACTCTATACGCCATCTGCCCAATCCTTTCCTTAATAGGAAACGACCCTACGAACCTTGGTGCTAACTTCCCAACGGACCCAAAGCGAACGACGTTCCGTAATGGAGACACCTTGACAAAGACAATGTCCCCAATATCAAATGCAAGATCTGTTCTCCTCTTGTCCGCATAAGATTTCTGCCTATCTTGCGTCGTCTTCATCCTCCTTCGAATCAAATCGACCTTTTCCGAAGTCTCTCTAATCATATCGGGCCCAAGTAAGATCTTGTTTGTAGACTCCCACCAACATGTAGGCGAATGACACGGCCGTCCATAAAGAGCCTCGAACGGTGCCATGCCAATGCTAGACTGAAAGCTGGTATTATATGCAAACTCCACCAACGGAAGATGTTCCTCCCATGTACCTCCGAAATCTAAGACACACAACCTCAATAAGTCCTCTAGAATACGATTCACCTTCTCGGTCTGGCCGTCCGTCTGAGGATGATATGCGGTGCTTAAACATAACTGAGTCCCTACCGCATCTTGAAAGCTCTTCCAAAACTCGCTAGTGAAGATAGGATCGCGGTCGCTCACTATGCTAGAAGGAACACCGTGCAAACGAACTATTTCTCGAATGTATATGGAGGCTAACCATGGAGCAGTCCTCTTACTCTTCACGGGAATGAAATGGGCTCTCTTAGTAAGTCTGTCTACCACGACCCAAATCCCCATATTACCCTTCCTCGATCTTGGTAATCCGTCAACAAAGTCCATCGAAACACTTTCCCACTTCCATTGTGGGACCGCCAATGGGTGAACCAATCCACCGGGCTTCTTTTGCTCTGCTTTTACTTGTTGGCACACCAAGCATCTAACAACAAACTCTGCTACGTCCTTCTTCATACCGGCCCAAAAGTAAACTCGTCTCATGTCCATGTACATCTTGTCCCCGCCGGGATGGATGGTCATCTTTGAACGCTGTGCATCATCAAGAATGGTCTTCCTCAAGTTCTCATCCTGCGGTACACAAAGTCTACCGTCCCTACGTAACCAACCCTTATCATCTAGGGTATACCTATGGAGATGGCTCGATGACTCCCCTCTTTTGAGCTTTTCTACTATCTCAACCAACTGTGGTTCGTCTCACTGTGCCTTGCCAATCCGTCAAAAAAGCGTAGGTCTGACCTTTAAGGATGCTAACAAACTGGGTACAAAGTCAACGGAAGGTTTAAAGTCAAATGTAGAGATGAACTCTAAGCTTCGCCGTTCAACAAACAACGGACTCAAGGACAACCTTTTTCTACTTAAGGCGTCTGCCACCACATTACCCTTGCCAGGGGTATATGCTATCTCGAAGTCGTAGGAAGCTAAGAATTCCATCCACCTTTGCTGCCTTAAGTTCAAGTCCTTCTGAGAGAATAATTATTTTAGCGATTTGTGCTCAGTGAATAATTCAAATTTTTCGCCAAGATGATAATGACGCCAAGACTTAAGCGCGAAGACAATAGCAGCCAACTCTAGGTCATGTGTAGGGTAATTTCTCTCATGTACTCTCAATTGTCTTCCACCATAGGCTATTACCCTTCCCTCTTGGATTAAGACTGCGCCTAGTCCTATCCCACAAGCATCGGTATAAACTGTAAATGGCTTACTCCCATCTGACAACACTAAGACTGGGGATGTGGTCAAAGCTCTCTTTAAACGTTGGAACGCATCATCACAATCTACATCCCACATTAAAACTAAGTTCTTCTTCGTCAAGCGTGTTAATGGGGCTGATATTTTTGCGAAGTCTTTGATGAACTTCCTATAGTAGCCAGCAAACCCTAAGAAACCCCTCACCTCGGTAGCATTATTAGGAACCTTCCAATCTTGGATGGCCACTATCTTCGCGGGATCCACAGCTATCCCTTCTTTGGAAACCACGTGCCCTAAGAATCGCACTTCCTTCCTCCAAAAGTGACATTTAGAAAATTTAGCTTTAAGGCTATGCGCTCGAAGAGTCTTCAACACTTCCCTAAGATGTAGGGCATGCTCTTCCTCGCTTTTAGAAAAGATCAAGATGTCATCCACAAAGACTACCATGAACCTATTAAGGTACTCCCTAAACACCTTACTCATCAAGTCAACAAAGTATGCGGGGGCGTTTGTCAAACCGAAGGGCATCACAAGCCACTCGAAGAAACTGTCTGAAGTCCTAAAGGCAGTTTTGTCTATGCTATCCTCAGCCACTCTCAACTGATGGAAACCAGTGGCTAAGTCCAACTGTGAAAACACTGAAGCGCCCGCCAACTGATCGAAGAGATCGTCAATCCTCGGCAGTGGGTGTCTATTCTTCTTAGTAAGCTTACTAAGCTCTCTATAGTCCACACAAAGTCTAAGGGACCCATCCGCCTTCGTGGCAAATACTACTGGAGCACCCCACTCCAATATACTACGTCTGATGAACCCCTTCTCAAGCAAGTCCTTCACTTGCTTACTGAGTTCTCTTCTCTCTCTTGGAGCCATGTGGCGCACTGATAATGCAATTGGCTTTGCATTATCTACTAGATATATCCGAAAGTCTATCTCACGTTTTGGGGGTAAACCCCTCACCTCATCGAAGACATCAGCATATTCACGGACTATGGGAACAGAATGTAAATCATCATCAGATGCGTCAAGGGATTCTAGGTAGCTAAGCATTATTGGACCTCTAGGGTCACAAGAAATATCAAGGGTCTTTCCAAAACGAGTCAACAATCTAACTACCCTTCTTTCACAATCTAGGATGACCCCATATCTAGTTAGCCAATCCATACCTAGAATTAAACCGTAGCCCATGAAGCCAAGAACAAAAGCGTTGCACTTAAACTCAACGCCCAAGATAAACACTCTCAAATCCCGACAAATCATAGAAAGATGAGCCGAACCACCGATAGGATTTGAGACAACTAAGGGATCAGTAACTAGACTAGTATCAAGATGCAGTGTTTCAACTAATGATGTAGAAATAAATGAATGTGATGCGCTAGAATCGAATAAAGTACGGACAGGATGATCAAACAGAAAAACTAAACTTTTAACGGAAATTGCTCTACCTCGTTCTTGCAGCGGTGGGACCACGAGAGCCCGAACTTGTCCCCTTGCCTGCCCTGGTGCCATAAGAGCTTGCACCTGTCCTCCCGAGGTAGACCCTGCCCTCTGCCCTTTCTTTGGGCAGTCCTTAATAAGATGTCCCGCCTCGCCACAATGGAAACAACCAGTCTTCTTTTTCTTCCTACAATCTTTGCTTAGATGGCCGGGTGTCCCACAGTTAAAGCATCTTTTCTTTCCCTTAGCTTTGTTGCCTTTGCCACCTTTCTTGTTCTGTTGTTGCTGTTGCGGCTTCTTTTGATCCCCTTTCTTCTCGGGTGCCTTATAAGCATTGGCGCCCTTCTCCTCTTCATGCATGAGAGCCATGTCAACTAGTCTCTCGAAGGTAGCCCCCATGGGAATGTAGGTCATAACTAACCTATGAAGCAGCTCGTTTAAACCCTTCACAAATCTTAGAGCCTTCTTTTCTGGAGTATTCACCAAGTCCAAGCCAAATCTTTCCAATTGGTTGAATTTGTTGACGTACTCTTTCACCAATAGATTCCCTTGCTTCAGCGCCAAAAACCTTTCCATGTATAGGTTCTCTTCAGCCCGCGAGAGAAACTTCGCCTCAAACCTTTGCCTAAAATCTAGCCATGTATCGACTGGACGTCTCCCATTAGTGACCTCCCACCAAAACAAGGCCTCATCCTTCATTAGCCAGGCAGCTAGCTGGATTTTTCTTTCATCATCGACTTCAAAGATTCTAAATAATTCTTCCACCTCCTTTAGCCAGTTACGAGCTTCAACAAATGTCTCCGTCCCGTGAAAAGGTTTTCCACCCATCGCTCTAAAGTCCTTACATATCTTAGCAAAAGTATCGACATGAGGAGGAGGGGGAGGAGGAGGAGCATTTGCTGGACCTGCGGTGGTGGCCCTAGCCTCGAGATATTGACGAAACCAACCGGGTACATGAACACCCTCTGGTATCTCAGATGCTTCGGACATGCTGAAACGAAAAAGGAAAGATTCAATATAAAAGAACCGAAGGAAAGATATATGGCCCTTGGGGTTATGCTTTCTAAAATAAGATTTTCTCTTGAAAATACTTTCCTTTAAACATACTTTTGAAGGTACTTCTTTATAAAATTGTTTTGAAAAATATTTTTTTCAAAATTCATATCTGTTCTGGTAACCTTCAGCTCTGATACCATGTGTAACACCCTACATCCATTAATGTCACTCACAAAGGGAATGCATTAACTACTATGGAGCGTTTTAAGTAAGTATAGAACAGAAACTTAACAACAAGACATATATAAATAGTACTCAAAGATTTAAAACTTTATTTCAGTGCAGCGGAAAAAACACATGTTTGCTTACATCATCAAAAACCAGAGTCAAAGTACATAATATCCATCTTGACTATCAAAAGTACATAAACTGAAAGACATAATCCCCAATACAAAATAGCCATAAATAAAAGAGAAGCTGAACTTTACTTCAGCGATCCAAGTAATCTTCTAAAGGAAGAGAAACAGCAGTCCAAGATCAAGCTCCACTGGTGCTAGTCCCAACTTGAGCACCTGGGGGAGGGGGGGGGGAAGGGAAGGAAGAAAAGAGGAGGAAACAAAGGGGGTCAGACATAAAGTTTGGCGAGTGCGATAATTTTAACAATATAATTAACAAAGTAACTAGGCTAAGGCATAAGTTGGAAAATAAGGAAATGACCATGAATCATTGAATATGGCAGAGTAAATAAGGAAACAATATGAACGACGATATCTTTAAAGTGCACCTAACCCACTGTAAGATAATTACCAAACTACACCAACACTATAGGATAATTGCTATACTGCACCACCACCAGTCACCCTAAGGTTGATCCCGCCCACAGAACTTAATAATGATATTGGTAGTTTCGTGCACCCCTAGCTGCCTTCATAGGTGCCGCCCGCCCCTATCTCCACTAGGTGTACCCACTACCCCCAAGCGATCGTCTCCCTAACTCGTAGATACCCGTGCTGGCCCGACAGTGGGGTGTATCACTCCCCAAAGTGGCAACCCGATACAACCAACAATGCATGGCTTATACCTATACGATGCAACAACGTCTTACCTACCAGCCCAGGTCCACACACACATACGAACCCGTTGGACTTGCATTGCCACCACTAACCCGGTTTGGCCTCTTACAATCAAGCCCAGTATGCGTGTCCCGTTCTCGACTTCGGTCGAGGCCACAAAGATACGTATGGGTTACTGGTTGAAATGGGCCCCCATTACTTGACACAAGCTATCCACCTAAGCTTGGTCCCCTCTAGTGCATCCCACTTAACCCACTTCTTATTCATGTTTCGACTACATGTTTCAATTTTTTGGTTAAGTGTTTCTAATCGTATTTCCAAATGCCACCCAAGGCACCCACTGGATTCCACATGCATCCCAAGGCACCCACTTAACCCCCTCATGTCCACTACATGTTTATCTGGTTAAGTGCTTATTAATTCATTAAGATCGTAACCTCATAAAGACCACTCACATTAGACTAGCATTTGCGGCAACTGGATTTGTCGGGCGGGTCCGGCCAGTCTTACACCACAAAAGAGCCTTACCTCGTATCTTTACAATTGTTACGTATTTAATTTATGCCTAAGACCTCTCACATTAGACTGACATTTGTGGCAGCTGGATTTGCCGGGCGCGTCCGGGCAGTCTTACACCACAAAAGAGCCTAACCTCGTGTCTTAGACAATTAATTACTCCTAATTAATCATTCCCCAATTTGAATTACTTTCCCCTATTCAAACTATCAATCAATTCCAAATTTAACGATGTGCATAATTGACTCAATTATGTCCATCCATTTATGGTATGTAAAATCATACCAATTTTCACCACAACTTATTTTATGCCTTTTAAGGCATTTATACCAATTAAATCTTTTAATATTATCCCCTTTACCCCACATTGTACGTTTGTTTGTTTAACGTAAAATATACGTTAGACTCGATTAGTCTAACTCATGGAATAAAGAGAAAACATCACAATATATAATGAAAACATAGATCTAAACATAGGGATGAACTTGCATATGTGAATGATGTTCTACATCTAAAACTTGCATAGGCCAAAATTACAACTTGCATAAACAACATATGTCATGGATCCAAATCTAAAGGTGTGAACTTGCATAAATCATGTATGTCATAGATCTACATCTAAAGGTGTAAATTTGCATAGGCAATAACCCTAAACTTGCATAACATGATTCATATCCCAAACTCATATATTTATATAAACTTGCATATGTGATTTATGCATCATAACAATGGTGTAAACTTGCATCTAACATGTAAAATATCGTGTAGAATTTAGCATATAACTCACACATGCCATAGCATATCTGTTAATCAAATTTTCACATAAACTAGATGTCATAACCATGTAAGGACACATATAATTTTACCCAACTTGTATATGATTCATGTTTACATAAAAATCTAAACTTGCATACATATGATTTATCATATGAATCAACATAACCAAACTTAGCATATGTACAACATGATGATTCAACTAGACAAAGGCTAATCATAGAATTACAACATGGGTGATAACATCATAACTTTACATCGTAAATGATAGCATCATAACATAATGTCATAGAGATTTCAACACAATTCTACAACATAATTACAATATACGATCAATAATTCACATCACATCCATACAATCCGCATCATAACTTAATCCAATTAAATTACTAATTATTTTATTAAAACTATCGAACTCACAACTCAAAAGCGGTCTTGAGTTCTGAATTCTGATTTCTGAAGTTATATTAGCTCTCCTTTGAAGAAGATTCGCTATTAGGGATGAATAGAACTGATTTGATTTGCTGTTATTCCTCTCTAATTGGTGGCGGCTACTCTAGGGTTCAAGACGACAGCATGGCGACCATAGTTTTAGTTTTAATTCTGATTTAGGGTTTGAGTCTATGGGTCTTTTTATAGAGTTTTGAATTAATTTAAGCCGTCAGATGATCTTAGGGTTAATCAAAACCATTCAGTCGGAATAGGGTGACACCTCCGCCCTAATGACTCAACAAGGAGTCAGAAAGGACTCAGCAACATGGGTCAGCCTGAACCAGAAAGCTGTGCAGGCCTGCTGCCTCGGCCTGGGCGCACTTGGCAGGTGCGCCAGTGAAAATTTTTACTGGCGCCCTTCCCAAGTGCGCCAGTGCAATATTTTTTTTGTTTTGCCACCAAACTTCGTTCGTCCATAACTCCTTCATCCGGTACCCGTTTCCCGCAAACTCAGACTCTATTTCAATCAGAATTCCGAGACGAACACAATGGCACAACCCCATTCTCTTAATTCTCACGTATGAGATTAATTATTCTTTAATTTAGTTAATTCTATTATTCAAAAATCCGAGGTGTTACAAAATCTAATTGTGTAGATGGCACTAGTTGCTAAGAAATAGAAAAATGCAGAAAATAAAAAGAAGAAGAATTTATTAATTCTAGGATAATTTTTACAATGAGAACACAAGGGTATTTATAGGATAGATAGCCAACCCTAACCCTAATACAACGGAAAATGGGCCTTAGGGAAATCATGAAAGAGTTTACAATGAGAATTACAAATGGGCCTTAGTGAAATCTGGTAAATTTGGGCCTTTCCTCTTTTCCTCTTGCTTCCTTGACAATTCTTCATTGATTTGTGATATGCATAGCCCTTCTTCCAATTATTTTCTTGTCCAAAAAGCAACTGATGTAAAATCTTCATCTGCAAGTCTTCAAATATATAGCCACAGCAATTTGACCTCTATTTTCCATTTTTCTGACTGTAAGTGGCTTAATTGGCATATCTGTAAACAGTGACAAAACAATACCCAAGTAATATTTATTTATATACAAAAGATAAGATATAAGAGCATAAAATAAACACATTTCTATGTTAATCAAATAACCCCACACTTATCTTTTACTCGTCCTCGAGTAAAACATGAAATGGAAAACTAAACTAGATAGGTCACACTTTCGTAGGAAACACGATTGCATTGAGCATATGCAACAAGCCGTTAAACCTCTAGGTGTCCCTAGTAGGACGAGTGGTGTCTCGTGAGGGTTTTCAGTGGATACTACCCGCAAAATCCAAATGCAATATGCTATGATTCTAATGAAACTACATAAATGCAATGAACATATGCAAAATAAAAAAAATAAAAAAAAATGAAAAGAAGACTTGTTTCAGGAAAGTGGTACAACAAATTAAGTTGACTAATTTTAATCAGTTGATTTTAATTTAGATACCTCAACTTATCACAAATTTTCAACACAATTCAAGTTTTCAAATGTTAAATTCCAGTTTGGCCAGTTGGTTCGGTCGATAACATAGTGCAGCCATGAAATAGATTCTTAGTTTGCTTGGCACAGTTTGTAAAGTGGTATTATTATTTCCTCGTGTATGGCTAGTCAAATCAATAAGGTCAAGAAGTGTTTAGGCATCATCGCTTATTCTCTATCTCTATAAAAGTTAAAATTTATGATTAATTACATACACCTAACTTAAAAGACCAAGGTATACCACCTATACACTGCCTTGCGGACTGACGGAGAGTTAGGACAGAGCTTGGCGGATTGTGCAGATCGACGCTGACTTTGTCAACAACATGTCGATAATCCTTAGGTGTCCAATCTCATAAAATGAGACCAAGATATTCCAACGCTGACTTTGTCAACAATATGTCAGATAGAGCTTGGCGGGTTTGCACACCAACGCTAGATATACAAGCAATGTTGGATACCCTTGGATTACTATTATTATTATTATTGAAAATATAAGCACAAAAGAGAGATTACGCGAATTCAGCTAAACACAACTTAGTTTTAAAGATCCAAAAAGCCAATATAAGTCTTTTAAGTCCTCCGCTCATTAAACAAAGACTACAATTTAGAATAAACTTCATGGCCATCACCTAAGAATCTCCCTATGTACCGGTTACACTATTATCCTTCAAAATTAAACTTTTCATTATATTTCTTATTCGATCTAAGTTGAGAGAAAAAAATACTATCAACTGAGTAACAACTGTTAACTTATTTTGTTGTATCAATCTAAAATGTGTCGTATTTTCGAAAATAAATAAATAATTGACATGTTGCTACGATCTAAAATGCATGATGGTCCTATTTAAATGGATGAAAATGAAAAGAAACAAAAATAAAGAAAAAAACGAAAATGAATGAAATGCAGACTCCACCCCCCACACTTGGACAAAACAGTGTCCACACTGTTGCACGTTTCCTAAATTTGAATGATAAAGCCCATAGATGGATTAGATGCAAAATGATTTGCAGAATGAAATGCAGTCTAACTATATGTAAGAATGGATCATATGTACAATGATATATGTATTTGCGATGCAAAGAATGCCACCAACTTTTTCCCCCACACTTGGTTTTAGGCCGAAAAATCACATTCCCACTATGTCTAGGCATGTTTTCTAATAAGCAAAGGTTTTTGAAAACCATCTCATCTTTATACCTGGATTTATAGTCCAACAGATAAATGTCCACAGTCATCCTAATCCGAAGTTTTCCAAGAGAAACAATGTTTTCAAGATGATTCATGTATTCCACAAATTTATCAGTGTAATTGTCCAAAAATTTGCGACCGTATATAGACTCAGTTACAATCGTGAAATTTAAATTCTGAGTGTTTTTTAAGATTATGTGATCACATTTCTCAATTTTATTAATTGACAACGTATTTTTGACACTGACAATTTCAAGCTCGTTGGAAGTTTCCTCAAAGTTAATATTTTCAAACTTGGATTCGTGGCCTGATTCTATTTCATCTTCATTTGGTAACTCATCCTCATACAATCCAAAAAATCCATGTTCATTAAAATCCTTTTCCAATTTTGAGTTTTTGAAAAATTCAACATCTTGTTTTTGTTCAATTTCAAAAATTTCAAATTTCTCGCAGCTGGAAAGAGGAAGATCAAAATATGAGCTTAAATCTTTTTCCTGAAAAGAATCGAAGTCCAAATCATTTGCTGAATTTTGAACAACTTCATTTAGATCGTTATTCTCAATTTCCAAAGTTGTAATCTGAAAATTTTCACTATCAGTAAAGAATGGATTATTTTCTGATTCATTGCATGTTTGAATTTGATTTTGTTTCCCTCATTGTTCTTTCAAAATGCCATTAAACAAAGAAGTTCATCCATCTTTTTATTTAGCCTGTATTCCATCTCATCAAAATGACATTCTTCAGAATCGTTGATTTGAGAGCTCTCTTTTTGGATTTCTTAATAATCAAAATTATAGTCTACATTAATTTCACAATCAATATTATTTCCAATGTAGTGGTTGTTTGAATTTTCAGAAAAATGGAAATGATATTGGAAATCATTTTGATTACATAAATTATGTTCGTAACCAAAACTGTTAAAATTCGAGGGAAAATTGCAATTTTGGTTATTTTCAAGATGTTGATATGGGCTATAACTTTGAAAATTTTGGTTTACAACCCCATATTGATGTTGATCAAAGCCATATTGAGATTCAAAGCTATTTTGATGTGGATGTGGCCATAATCGAAATTATTGAAATTTGAATTGAAGTCACGATTTCGATCATTTCTATGATTGTGACAACCCCAAACCCCATAAGACGGTGGCAAGGGTAATCTTTGGAATATAACACATAAACAGGTAATAGCAGAACAGAAATAAATAAATACACCAGATAATGTACAATAGAATACACTGGATAAGCATAATCATCAGAGTTATACAGTATATAGGATCATACTTCGTACAAAATACAGTTCATCTTTACATAAAATGTCTACAGCGGAAAAGAAAACATAATATGTACAACAGGAGCTGAACAATATAAAAAGATATAAATGATAGAATCCATCTTCAGCTCCAGCTATCCAGAAAGAGCCTGATAAAACCTGAATACAAGGCTGCCCATGTAGAAATAGGAGCACCCGAGTTTGCAAGTGAAATAAACTACGAGTCAGTCATGGGACTGGTATGAGAAATCTACTAAACACATTTTTCAATATGGCTAATCACAGGACCATGCCACTTTCGCAGAACTACTTTACTCCATTAGATTGCCAATGCTTTAAAATAAGTAAATCTTTTAAACATCGCAATGCTTTTTATAAAAATGAAGCCATTATAAGACTCAGTTCCCATCACACAATGTAACACAAACCGGAAGATAGAGTTTTACCTTATAATGGACAAAATGTGCTTGATACGAATAAAACAAAAGTACTTGATATTATTACTAGTGTTTATATGTTTCAAAAACAATTTCAATCATAAGTATAAATCATAGATGGCATTAAAGCCCCATACCACTAAGTCGCCATATATAGGTATACAATCAAAACCGCACGATGTCATATTTGGAAATTGGATTTCCGTCATGAACCGAGGCAAGGATTCATCCTCTCCGAATTCGAGACAATCTAGCCTACCATGTCTCAGGACCCAGACTCAGGTGGGCCCCTGGATCGTCAGGGCCGGTCCACCGATGTGGATTAAAATGCATGAACACTCCGTTTCCCCGCCCTTTGGGGGCGTAAATGAGTCCTATGACTCCATCGGCTCCACATAGTCACCGATATATCCGAGGCGCCTCGCAACAACAACAACCACATAGGTGAAAATAATATAAATGTCAGGGCTGGTAGGTCACTGACACCACCCTAGCTAGAAAGAAACGCATGCCCTCCCTGATGTCCTCTCCCGTTTCTGGTCCATATCGGGGTGTGAGGCTCGCGAATTCACGTTATACACAAAGCTATGCCACACACACCGTGCTTTGATCATCAACCACAAGACTTTGCTTTTCAACAGAAGCCTTGATCTTCTTCTACTTAGGCATGCCACACAGGCAACTTACTCCATACGACTGATTTCTATCGATATATAACCTCTGAGCTCGTTCGTCTCAGAGAAGGGTGTTAAGCAAGAGAATAAATTCTCCACCGCCAAACATATATATATTTAATAGAGATCAATCAGCACAGAACAAAATCCAATGTCAGACACACAGTCCATTTACAAGTTCGTTCTGGGTCTGAACGAAATCGGAGGCACTTAATACCACGCACATCCGTACAATCCACAAGTACGTACGAACGACTACTACTTCAGCCCCTTCAAGGTAGCTACTCCTATCATGAGCATCAGTAGCACCCCTCCATTCGATGTGAAGATCATCGGTCTTGCACCGTCTTCATATCTTCGACCTTCACTCGTCGATCAATTATTTGAAATGAGAATCAACTCGGCCTTTTCAAATAATTCACGTATATTTAGAATTTCATATCAATTCATTTCAATGGTTAAATTATTCGATGTCACTAATTCTGTTCCTTAATGTAATTTTCACGCCAAACACATTCAACCATCAAATATCACATAAACCGAGCAAATTCAGTTTATTTCAATTCCATATCGTTTATAATATTTTATCATGATTTAATGCTATTTTTATTTATTTAAAAATAGCCAATTCATTCAAACAACGTTTCAGGCCATAACGCGGCCGTGGCGTTGTTTTTCTTCAGATTTGATTTACACATATCTGAAAATCTAACCGTTGGATCTTCACAAATTTTATATCATTAGAAAGATCTTTTCAAAATGAACCCAATGGTTTCAGTTTTGGGAAAATCCGACGGTCGGATCTCCCGGTACAATCGTTTGAAGTTACGATTTCAAAATACGAACTGCAGCGCCGTTATTCGATTTAATTTAATTATATATATATATATATATATATATATACATATAAATATAATCGATTATGGCGCTGTTTTTCCTTCAAATTTGAATTAAACATTCCAGACAACCCAACCGTTGGATCTTCACAAAGCTGGTGTCGTTAGAAAGATATTTCCAAAGCGAACCCAACGGTTTCGGTTTCGGAAAAGTCCGATGGTAGGATCTCCCGCAATAATCGTTTGAAATCACGGTTTCAAAACACGAACTGCAGCTTCATTATTCGATTTATTTTAATTATATTTATATGAATATGTATAAATATAATTCTTCCTTCAATTTCAAAACCATATCCACTTTATATATTTGATAAAAATGATATTTTTATCATCAAAAATATTTATTCAACACATGAATATTTTTAGCACTTCATATTCACAATAAAAATGTAGATTTTATTGTTCAATCTATATATTCAACAACTGAACGTTTTCGACTTCACATATACGATAAAAATATGATTTTTATCGTTCCAGTCCTTTATTCAACACATGAATATTTTCTATAGTTGATATATATAATAAAAATGTAATTTGTATTGTAAAACAATTTATTTCAAAACACGATTATTTTATATAGTCTATACATAAGGTAAAAATGTTATTTTTGGTGTTAAAACAATTTATTTAAAATACTAATATTTTATATAGGCTATGTATATAATAAAAATGTGATTTTATCTTTCGAATAATTTACTCAACACATGAACTCATTCAACACATGAATTTCTATTCAACACATGAATTTCTATTCAACACACGAATATAGTTTCAACACATGAAAATAATTCTAACACATGAATATTATTGAAAATTTCGGTAACATAACGGCAGGGTTAACAACCGGGACCGTCCCTAGTACGGCTCCTCGCTCTACCTTAAAACCTCGCGGTTTTTGACAATAGGGATTTCATGCATCTAATTCGCACGCAGGCGAGCATGTTTAATTTTCTTTTCGACAAACTAATCCTATGTGGTTTCATCCAAAATAATTCTCAACCACAAACAGGTATTTTTCAACCACAATCAATCATTCATGATTTTCACCAAATTTCTCATCATCCAGTAATCCAAACAATATCACAACCAATATATATCGTCCATGGTCTGTAGACGAGGGGAGTATATACATATATATATATATATTCATATATTAATATATTTCGATTTCACTTTAATATCATTTCAATTTATTTCAACGCATATATCACTTTCACAACGCATATATAACTTATACATCGAACATACAACTTATACAACGCTTATACATGAGGTGTACAACGCTTATATAACTCATACATCGACTATATAATTTATACATTATTGTTTTCCATATCGTTTATAATTTAGAAAACTCACTTTGGGTTCCACTCCACCAAAAAATGCAGAAGGCTCAGAAAAATATGCGGTCTCTTCTAGAGTGTAGAAGACGTCCACACGAGTCCACTGTCTCTTGTTTCACTAGATTTCGACCACAAACGAAAAGGATATGATTTTTACAGTGAAATCAAAAATTGTATCGCTTTAAAGTGCTATAGAATAGTTTGAAATAAAATATACCGTTACCTTCAAGTTTCGTTCAAAACTAGGTTTGCCGATAACTTTCGATCCGTGGCACGATGTTGGAATCAGCCGTTACCACATGGAAGAGGAAGGAGAGGCAAGCAGGCGCAGGGTGGTGGGGTCCACTTCGGTTGTCGGAGGCGTACTCGGCGGCGGCTTGAAGTCGCTGACTTCCCAGGCTCGATTCTTGAGGCACACTGCACGATTGGGGTCGTGCCTGGTACGGATTTGAAGAGGAGAGTGCGCTCTACAAAAAGTTCAACTGGAGCGTTGGCTATCGGTGCGTGTGGAGGAAGAAAAGGAGGAGGGAAGGAAGGAGCGATTTCCGTCGTTCGTAGCTGATGGTATCGGGGAGAGAGAATTGATTTGTCGAGTTGTGATTGGCCCAGGGATTTTTTTTATATTTATATATTTTAAAAAATTCAGAAATACCCCTCTTTACATACTAACTCCAATCCAAACCCAACGAGTTTCGCCTCTAGCTAAATACCCCCATTCCAAACACAATGGGATATGTTTCGTTGGCCCATTCGACTGTTTCGGTCAGTTTTTCTTCAAATTAAAATATAAAACATTCAATTTTCGATTTGAACGTACATTTCAATTTGTCGGGGCCACATACCGATTCTAAAAATTTCAGAAAAATAAACCTAGCTATGTTTTGACGATACAGTCCCAACAAAACTTGTTTCGTCAAATTCTGAGACCGTTTGAAAAATGGCCATTTTCTGGTCGATCCAATTTAACTATAATTGACCAAAACACATTTTCCATTGCCACACTCACATATTAACTTCAAAAATTATGAAATTTGAAACCTAGCAAAACTTTGACATCCCGAATCCAACAAAAGTGGTTTCGTCAAATTCCGAGGTCGTTTGCAAAATGTCTATTTTCAAGGGCGATATATTCTCTAAAGCGACCTTTCTGAAAATTCCTTTGGCCACAACTTTTGACTCCCGCTATGAAACTTCGATTTTTAAGATTTTTTAGAAAGATATTCACTAACAGATTTAAATATTTTTGGTTTCACTAAAATCCGTTTTATTTTGCACCCAGTACAATTAGTCAAAGTTTGAATTGAAAATTTGAAACCGCTGCGCCATTTCAGGCCTTGTTTATAATTTAAATTAATTATATTTATTTTCAAACATCGATTCAAACACACTTTTCATCGTTATAATTTAAAATAATTTATTTTAAATATCTAAAATTCGCTAAAATGGCCAAATTAAATTTTTTAAACTTGCTCAGATTTTCCTGGTTGTTACAATCTCCCCACTTAAAACTTTTCGTCCCCGAAAAGGAACAAAGTCGAAAGTGGTTTGATTAATCAACTCTGCTTTCAATCTAGCTTCCACTCTTCAACTTTTCAGTTTCTAAGAATTTTCAAATTCTTCAAAAATTTGGCTAACACCCTAAATTTTCGAAAAATTTCGCCATAACCTCCTTTGTACGGGGAGGGGTTTGGAAATTTATTGGGCCATATTAGGTACCCAATAAATCCTAATAAGCACGCACATATTTATAGTGATATATTCCGGTGTCCACAGGGGAGTGTGTATAGATCATAACTCCAGAGAATAAATTCTCATCACCCTATAAATGGTTTTTGTGCCTTAATGACCAGAGAGACGTGTTTATTATCATCTCCAGACCCGTGTGGGGTTTTTATTAATCTTGCAATTTTACCGTTATATTTTATATGGTTTAGATCAGTCATCAGTTCAACCTGTAAAATATAGTCATCGCCATATAAGCCTCTCGCTCGTATGGTAAATCTTCAACCTCGTCACACAAGCTCCAAATGCTTATGTGGTATATGATGAAGTGTGCCTATCGTTAAGAAGTATGCCATGTAGTGTATTTCCAAATTAATTGTTACTATCCTATGGCGACATTTATTATTACACACAGAACAACCAGCACTCCACATCCAATGGCATTCACAGGAGTTGATATAATAAAAAAATTGCGCATCCAAATCATTAAGGTTTACCTATTTGTCGGGCACGCAAATAAATTCTTTACTCAACAGCTAATCCATTTACTAGTTCAAACATATATAATGCACATGTACATATTTCTATCTATTTTTAAACCAGTTCAATACTTGATTTATTCGAATAAATTTGTCATTCATTCATTGGTTAAATTGTCTATCATTCTAATAATTTAATTAATAAAATCCACAATCACACAACACAAACAATAATCAATTTGTTTTTTTAACTTTTCAAATATATATCTTTTATATATTCAAAAATCATATTTCTAAAACCAGGCTATATATATAATCATAAATACGTTATTTATAAACATATAACTCTCAACTCGTTCTGGGGCATTTCTGACCCTATCTCTAACGAGTTATTCTGATTCTGCTATACTCATACTAGGATATTACTGATCCTATCTGTAATGAGTTACTCGTCCTAGAAAACTACTGGTTCTATTTCTGACGAGTTCGTTAATATGTTATATTCCAGAACTAAGCTTAACCAAAGCTTTGATACCACGTTTGTGACAACCCCAAACCCCATAAGACGGTGGCAAGGGTATTGGAATATAACACATAAACAGGTAATAGCAGAACGGAAATAAATAAATACACCAGATAATGTACAATAGAATACACTGGATAAGCCTAATAATCAGAGTTATACAGCATATAGGATCATACTTCGTACAAAATATAGTTCAACTTTACATAAAATGTCTACAGCGGAAAAGAAAACATAATATGTACAACAGGAGCTGAACAACATAAAAAGATATAAATGATAGAATCCATCGTCAGCTTCCAGAAAGAGCCTGATAAAACCTGAATACAAGCCTGCCCATGTAGAAATAGGGGCACTCGAGTTTGCAAGTGAAACAAACTACGAGTCAGTCATGGGACTGGTATGAGAAATCTACTTAACACATTTTTCAATACGGCTAATCACAGGACCATGCCACTTTCGAGGAACGGGTTTACTCCATTGGATTGCCAGTGTTTTAAAACAAGTAAATCTTTTAAACATCGCAATGCTTTTTATAAAAATGAAGCCATTATAAGACTCAGTTCCCATCACACAATGCAACACAAACCGGAGGATAGAGTTTTACCTTATAATGGCCAAAATATGCTTGATACAAATAAAACAAAAGTACTTGATATTATTACTAGTGTTTATATGTTTCAAAAAAAATTTCAATCATAAGTATCAATCATATACGACATTAATGCCCCATACAACTATGTCGCCATATATAGGTATACAATCAAAACCGCACGATGTCGTATTTGGAAATTGGATTTCCCTCATGTACCGAGGCAAGGGATCATCCTCTCCGAATTTGAGACAATCTAGCCTACCATGTCTCAGGACCCAGACTCAGGTGGACCCCTGGATCGTCAGGGTCGGTCCACCGATGTGGATTAAAATGCCTGAACACTCCGTTTCCCTGCCCTTTGGGGCGTAAATGAGTCCTATGACTCCATCGGCTCCACATAGTCACCGATATATCCGAGGCGCCTCGCAACAGCAACAACCACACAGGTGAAAATAATATAAATGTCAGGGCTGGTAGGTCACTAACACTACCCTAGCTAGAAAGAAACGCATGCCCTCCCTGATGTCCTGTCCTGTTTCTGGTCCATATCGGGGTGTGAGGCTCGCGAATTCACGTTATACACAAAGCTATGCCACACAGGCCGTGCTTTGATCATCAACCACAAGACTTTGCTTTTCAACAGAAGCCTTGATCATCTGCCACTTAGGCATGCCACACAGGCAATTTACTCCATACGACTGATTTCTATCGATATATAACCTCTGAGCTCGTACGTCTCAGAGAAGGGCGTTAAGCAAGAGAATAAATTCTCCGCTGCCAAACAGGTATATATTTAATAGAGATCAATCAGCACAGAACAAAATCCAATGTCAGACACACAGTCCATTTACAAGTTCATTCTGGGTGTGAACGAAATCGGAGGCACTCAATACCTCACACATCCGTACAATCCACAAGTACGTCCGGACGGCTACTACTTCAGTCCCTTCAAGGTAGCTACTCCGATCATGAGCATCAGTAGCACCCCTCCATTCGACGTGAAGATCATCGGTCTTGCACCGTCTTCATATCTTCGACTTTCACTCGTCGATCAATTATTTGAAATGAGAATCAACTCGGCCTTTTCAAATAATTCACGTATATTTAGAATTTCAAATCAATTCATTTCAATGGTTAAATTATTCGATATCACTAATTCTATTCCTTAATGTAATTTTCACGCCAAACACATTCTACCATCAAATATCACATAAACCAAGCAAATTCAGTTTATTTCCATTCCATATCGTTTATAATATTTTATCACAATTTATTGCTATTTTTATTTATTTAAAAATATCTAATTCATTCAAACAACGCTTCAATCCATAACGCGGCCGTGGCGCTGTTTTTCTTCAGATTTGATTTACACATATCTGAAAATCTAACCGTTGGATCTTCACAAATTTCATATCATTAGAAAGATCTTTTCAAAACGAACCCGACGGTTTCAGTTTTGGGAAAATCCGACAGTCGGATCTCCCAGTACAATCGTTTGTGAATACGATTTCAAAATACGAACTGCAACGTCGTTATTCGATTTAATTTAATTATATATATATATATATATATATATATATTCGATTCTGGCGCTATTTTTCTTCAGATTTGAATTAAACATTCCAGACAATCCAACCGTTGAATCTTCACAAAGTTGGTGTCGTTGGAAAGATATTTCCAAAGCGAACCCAACGGTTTCGGTTTTGGGAAAGTTTGATGGTCGGATCTTCCGCAATAATCATTTGAAATCACGGTTTCAAAACACGAACTACGGCTTCGTTATTCGATTTATTTTAATTATATTTATATAAATATGTATAAATATAATTCTTCCTTCGATTTCAAAACCATATCCACTTTATATATTTGATAAAAATTATATTTTTATCATCAAAAATATTTATTCAACACATGAATATTTTTAACACTTCATATTCACAATAAAAATGTAGATTTTATTGTTCAATCTATATATTCAACACCTGAACGTTTTCGACATCACATATATGATAAAAATATGGTTTTTATCGTCCCAGTCCTTTATTCAACACATGAATATGTTCTATAGTTGATATATATAATAAAAAAGTGATTTTTATTGTAAAAAAATTTATTTCAAAACACGATTATTTTATATAGTCTATACATAAGGTAAAAATGTTATTTTTGGTGTTAAAACAATTTATTTAAAATACTAATATTTTATATAGGCTATGTATATTATAAAAATGTGATTTTTATCTTTCGAATAATTTACTCAACACATGAAATCATTCAACACATGAATTTCTATTCAACATATGAATTTCTATTCAACACACGAATATAGTTTCAACATATGAAAATAATTCCAACACATGAATATTACTGAAAATTTCGGCAACATAACGGCAGGGTAGTTAAAACCGGGACCGTCCCTAGTACGGCTCCTCGCTCTACCTTAAAACCTCGCGGTTTTTAACAATGGGGATTTAATGCATCTAATTCGCACGCAGGCGAGCATGTTTATTTTTCTTTTCGACAAACTAATCCTATGTGGTTTCATCCAAAATAATTCACAACCAAAAACAGGTATTTTTCAACCATAATCAATCATTCATGATTTTCACCAAATTTCACATCAACCAATAATCCAAACAATATCACAACCAATATATATCGTCCACGGTCTGTGGACGAGGGGAATATATATATATATATAAACACATATACATAAATATATATATATATTCGTATATAAATATATTTTGATTTCACTTCAATATCATTTCAACGCATATATCACTTTCACAATGCATATATAACTTATACATCAAACATACAACTTATACAACGCTTATACATGAGGTGGACAATGCTTATATAACTCATACATCGACTATATAATTTATACATCGTTGTTTTCCATATCGTTTATAATTTAGAAATCTCACTTTTGGGTTCCACTCCACAAAAAATTGCAGAAGGCTCAGAAAAATATGCGGTCTCTTCTAGAATGTAGAAGACGTCCACACGAGTCCACTGTCTCTTGTTTCACCGGATTTCGACTATAAACGAAAAAGATATGATTTTTACAGTGAAATCAAAAACCGTAGCGCTTTAAAGGGCTATAGAATAGTTTGAAATAAAATAAACCGTTACCTTCAAATTTCGTTCAAAACTGGGTTTGCCGATAACTTTCGATCTGTGGCACGATGTTGGAATCAGCCGTTACCACATGGAAGAGGAAGGAGAGGCGAGCAGGCGCAAGGTGGTGGGGTCCACTTTGGTGGTCGGAGGCGTGCTCGACGGCGGATTGAAGATGCTGACTTCCCGGGCTTGATTCTCGAGGCACACTACACGATGGGGGTTGTGCCTGGTACGGATTTGAAGAGGAGAGTGCGCTCTACAAAAAGTTCAACTGGAGCGTTGACTATCGGTGCGTGTGGAGGAAGAAAAGGAGGAGGGAAGGAAGGAGCGGTTTCCGTCATTCGTAGCTGATGGTATCGGGGAGAGAGAATTGATTTGTCGAGTTGTGATTGGCCTAGGGAATTTTTTATATTTATATATTTTTAAAAATTCAAAAATACCCCTCTTCACATACTAACTCCAATCCAAACCCAACGACTATCGCCCCTAGCTAAATACCCCCATTCTGAACACAATGGGATATGTTTTGTTGGCCCATTCGACTGTTTTGGTCAGTTTTTCTTCAAATTAAAATATAAAACATTCAATATTCGATTTGAACGTAAATTTCAATTTGCCGGGGCCACATACCAATTCTAAAAATTTCAGAAAAATAAACCTAGCTATGTTTTGACGATACGGTCCCAACAAAACTAGTTTCATCGAATTCTGAGATCGTTTGAAAAATGGCCATTTTCTGGTCGATCCAATTTAACTGTAATTGACCAAAATACATTTTCCTTTGCCACACTCACATATTAACTTCAAAAATTATGAAATTTGAAACCTAGCAATAATTTGAAATCCCGGATCCAACTAAAGTGGTTTCGTCAAATTTCGAGGTCGTTTGCAAAATGTATATTTTCGAGGGCGATATATTCTCTATAGCGACCTTTCTGAAAATTCCTTTGGCCACAACTTTTGACTCCCGCTATGAAACTTCGATTTTTCAGATACGTTAGAAAGATATTCACTAATAGATTTAAATATTTTTGGTTTCACTAAAATCCGTTTTATTTTGCACCCGGTACAGTCAGTCAAAGTTTGAATTGAAATTTTGAAATTTCCGCGCCATTTTAGGCCTTTTATAATTTAAATTAATTATATTTATTTTCAAACATCGATTCAAACACACTTTTCATCGTTATAATTTAAAAAAATTTATTTTAAATATCTAAAATCCACTAAAATAGCCAAATTAAAAATTTTAAACTGGCTAAGATTTTCTGGGTTGTTACAATGATTTTAAAAATGTTGGTCAGTTCGAAAATTTTGAAAATTGTTGGCATTGGGCTCACGACATTTTGGAAAATCTTGCCTCATGAGTTATAATTCATACTCATACTCCTCAAGAGGACGTCTACTCCGATTTTTATCCCACATTTCTCTCAATGATTTTTTTGGATCAGACATTTTAAAGAAGTCACGGCAAGACAGAAATTATTCTTACTTCAAAATATTATAAAATACTGAGTTGTGCTCTATTAATTAACTGACTCAATTATAAGGGGGAAGAGGGTCTTATGGTCGTTCATGTATAGTATAAATACTAAGGGATACGACCAATGTTTTACAAGTAGTATGCAACCTCTTTTGCTAGTAGTTCAATAAATTGAACTACTATATATCCGCGATCCAATTATACGAGACAGTCAACTTCACAAAACACCACTTTTCAGTTATATTATTTTTCAAATAAAATCAGGTGTTAAAATTGAAAATCGATGAGAGTGATTAATTATGAAAATTCGTTTCTCGCCAAATAGATTCAGAAACTACAATCACAGAACATACAAGATAATAAATTGCAGAAAATTAAAATATTGTACAAGCAAGCCGCTGCCCCTGCAGAAGATTTTTACAAGCAATTTCTATATTTTTCAGAGCAACTACAGAACCTGTAGAGATAAGAAAATCTTACAGTGGGGGTATAGCAGTTCGTCCAGAAAAATTGAGTAGTGCTAGCGATTCAAATCCATTATATGCAAATTGCTTGACCTATCAAATTCCCTGTTTGATTGCATGACCCCTTGGCCTATGGTTATAAAGAATGGTTTTTTTTGAAGAAAACTAAAAGAAACAAAAACAAAAGTCTAAATAGGAAAAAAAATAAGGAACTAAAATAAAACCAAATCTAATTTTTTTTTTACAAAGAACTAAACCTAATTAGAAACTAGGCTAACCAAACTGACTCAAAAAGAATGAAATAAAAATAAAAACTAACCCAACAAAAGCTAAGACAATAAAAATAACACACACACTCGAAAGGAAATAAATCAAGCCAATTCCATAACAATCCCTTTTCAAATCAAGGAACACTCAAAAGAAGAAATCAGGAAACAGACCGCACTCGCTCAACTAAAACAAATCACGACACTTTATCTACAAAAAAATCACGCCCCCTTTTTAAGCAATAAAATCTCACGCCCCCAAAAACAATTCACGCAATACCTTTTTTAGTTTTTTGTTTTCTTAATCGAAAATTTCTGGATCGGATTCGAATTGACCGACTTTCGAATTGAAATATATGGTGAATTGCGAATTGGTGATGGTTTCGAATCAGGTTTCTGGAGTTTTGGTTATTGTGATTGTCGGCGTGGCTCTGTAGTTGATTATAGGTTGGAGTGGCGCGATGTTTTACTGGACTTGCGGTAGTTTTTTGCTAATGGTAATCGGTGAGGAATTTTGTGGATTGGGATTTTGGTTCGTGGGGTAAGGAGAGGGTAACTATGTGGTGGGGGAGATGATTGATCTGAAGTAGCGGCTTGTGGGGAGCAGGTTGATGGTGGATGGTATGAAATGATTGGAGAACTTTGGGGTGGGGAAAGTTTAGTCTTTGCAATGGTGCTGAAGGTATGTTGGCTTGTGACGTGAAGAAGGTGGAAAGGGATGATTTGGATTGGATGGGAGGTGAACGGTGATGTGGGCGATTGTCAATGTTTTGTGGACTAGTGAGCGTTATTCGGTGGTGAAGAAAATGCTTTGGTGGTGGAGATTTTGTGAATAGGAAGTTTTTTTTTTTTGAATTTTTGTGAAATTGTAAAAGGGGCATATCATAGAAGATTTGGGAAGAAAGTTGAAAGAGGGAAAGAAATAAAGAAAAATTGAAAGTTGTTTTTTTAAAGGAGAGAGTAGGAAAGAAATAAATGAAATAATGGAAAGAGAGATTGCAGGAGGTGAATGAGAAATGCAATTGGAAAGAAATAAATAAAAAGAATGCAAGTTTTTTTTAATGAAAATTTGAACAAGAAGAAAGGGAAAGAAATGAATGGGAAAAAGCAAAACAAAAAAGGGAAAAAAATGAAAAGAGGAAGGAAATAAGAAAAAAAAGCAAGGTTTTTTGAGTAAAGAGGAAGGGTAGAAGGAATTTAGGAAAGAAATAAAAGCAGACAAAAACAAGAAAGAAATCAAAGTAGGCAGAGAAAAAATTACAAAAGTTTTTTTTTAAAAAGTTGTAGACAAAAGATGGAAACAAATAAAAAGAAAAGGAAAGGGAAAAGAAAAATGTGAAAATCAACAAGTTGATAGAAAGATGGAAAGAAATTGAAGAAAAATTAGCAAGTTTCTTTGTTTGTATATATATTTTTTTCTTCTTGAAGGAATTAGATTGGAAGAAATGCAAACAAAGAAAGGAAAGAAATAAATGGAAAAAAAGAAGAAAATTAAAAGAAAAAGCGGCAAGATTTTTTTTCCTTGTCTTAGAGATTATAATATCAATATGTGATACACAACCAACTAATCAATTTTTTTTATCTATATATATGTACAAAAAAACAATAAGAAAATAAAAAGAAATAAAAAAAAAAAATTGGCAAGATTTTTTTTTACATAATCAAATAAAAAGAAAAAAAAACTAACACGAATCAAAAATTAAATAAATAATAAAATTCAATTGTTACCTCCCCGACAACGGCACCAAAAACTTGATCATCGCTTCCCTATGAACTAGAAAAGCGCGATTTATGAAATAATACTGCAAGCGTAGAGATCGTGTAGTATGCAGGTCGAATCACAGGGAGGTAAATTAAATTAAATTATTTATATAATTTCTTGGGCGAGTTAGACAAATCTTCGAGGTTGGTTATGAAAGCAAACGAAATTGAAACTGCAATTAAACTATTATTGAATTGAATCAGATCTGAATCTAATCAAATCTATATTCAATCCAATTGACCTAAGGAAGCAACAAAAAGAACAAAAATTGAAATTGCAGAAATTAAAATAACAAACAGGAAATAAAATTAGGATTATCGTTGAAACTAATCAAACGATTAATCACTAATGAAAATAAATGTAAAATACAACTAGTACTCTACCAAATCTAATTGTGTAGATGGCACTAGTTGCTAAGAAATAAACAAATGCAGAAAATAAAAAGAAGAAGAAGACTTTATTAATTCTAGGATGATTTTTACAATGAGAACACAAGGGTATTTATAGGATAGATAGCCAACCCTAACCCTAAACCTAATACAACGAAAAATGGGCCTTAGGGAAATCACAAAATAGTTTACAATGAGAATTACAAATGGGCCTTAGTGAAATCTAGTAAATTTGGGCCTTTCCTCTTTTCCTCTTGCTTCCTTGACAATTCTTCATTGATTTGTGATATGCATAGCCCTTCTTCCAATTACTTTCTTGTCTAAAAAGCAACTGATGTAAGATCTTCATCTCCAAGTCTTCAAATATATATCCACAGCAATTTGACCTCTATTTTCCATTTTTCTGACTGTAAGTGGCTTAATTGGCATATCTGTAAACAGTGACAAAACAATACCCAAGTAATATTTATTTATATACAAAAGATAAGATATAAGAGCATAAAATAAACACATTTCTATGTTAATCAGCAGTTCAACAAGAACATCTTGTAACTCGGTCACACATGACCAGCCATTCATTTTTCTTGAATTTCTGAATGTATGGTCACCTTGTGGTTGGTATACCAACATAATCGTTCCCGGGAGATACAGAATCGAAAAGAAGTAACAAATATGAATATTCTCTAGATGATGACAATATACCCTAACTGGGTGCGACCCATTTAGCCATGCTGCCTGCTCGATTTTCGTCATTTCCCGGTTGATGAGTCTTGAGGTCGTAAGTACTATTATATATATAAATCACATCTGTAACACCCCGTGTATTCTATAACAGTGAAATTCACAAATTAAAGTATAATTAATTTCAAATCAAAGAATTGAGGGAAACGAGACACGCCATTGCGTTCGTCTCGGAATTCTGCTTGAAATAGAGTCCGAGTTTGCGTAAAACGGACTCCGTTTGAAGAAAATATGGCCTCCGGAAGTTTCAGAATTCAGTTTAAAATTCAAACAGACCAAAACAGCTCAGAAAAACTAATTCAAATTCAAAAATCGGGCCCAATTGGCCAGGGCGGGAAAATTCCCGCCCAAGGCACCCAGGTCGACTTGGCAGTCGACCTGGAGCTAGCCAGGTCGACTGGGCAGTCGACCTGGGTAACCCGTGTCGACTGCCAAGTCGACACGGTGTCGACTGGGGTGTCGACCTGGCGCCTGAGCCAGGTCGAACCCAGCCCACCCTGGCTGGCCTGGTCTGTGTTTGGTCGATTTTCTGAGCCTTACCTTGTCACTAGGGCTAGGTGTCAGCTCCTGGTTGGTCCCTCCTTTGAACGAACGGCTATTATTAAACCAAGCTTCATCGACGGTCTAAATCAACTCACAAACTCTATAAAAAGGACCTAAGACTAACCCTAATTCACACAAACTAAAATGGAGATGAGACCGTCATGCTGCTGAGGAGAGACTAAGGATAGCCGTCAGAAATTGGGAGACAATTAGGAGATAAATCAAAAGCTTAAAGCAACGCTAATTGAATCAAAGCAACGCCTACAACAAAGGATAGCATCTCCAAATTCAGAATTCAGATTCCTGAATTGAAGATTCTTCATACGTTGTAAGTAGAGTGCTATTCCGATGTAAATAATTAATTGCGTTTGATTTGTGTAAAATGCGAAATGGAATTGTGGCGATAATAATCTATATTTGTATGTCATTTTGATTCCAAATGATTTGGGAATGTTATGGTATACGATTGGACATATGCAAGTATGTGATTTGTGTTGGAAGTTAACAACGAAATGGAATTGTGGCGATAATAATCCATACTTGTATGTTATTTTGATTCTAAACGATTTGGAAATGTTATGGTATACGATTGGATTCATACAAGTATATGATTTATGTTGACAACCATATGTTGTGAAATTTTAATTGGGATTCATGCAAGTATATGATTCATAATTATGCTAATATGATGTACATACTTTTATGATCACTTTTAGTATGTAATTGGATACGACTAAGTACTATAGTTTATATGAATCTATGTTGGAATTAGCAAATCATACTTTTGTATTAGAAACAAAAGTAAGCACCTTTACGAACATGACTAAACTATGTTTGGTATTATGCCTAGTTGAAACATGTTTTAGGCCTAAGTTGTTATCAAAACCATATGGTGATATATGTGACACAATTAAGTTAGATTTACATTCCAATTGCAAGTTTACATGAAAAAAATGATTCATGTTTAAGTATTATTTATGCCATGATTACATGAGTAAAATGATTCATTTTTAAGTATTGTTTATTCCATGATTATATGAATAGAATGATTCATGTTTAAGTATTGTTTATGCCATAATTATATGCTGTTACAATTGCAAGTTCACATGTGCCTACTTTATGTTAATTGAATCGTTCGTTGCAAGTTCATGCGTTCACACTCCCCTTTTTCATGTTACCTTATAAACACCATGTTATAAGCCTCCCCTTTTCGTATGGCTAAATTGGGTTTAAATATTAAACCCAACACACCTTACATTGTAGCGAACGTGTAAAACGGGGGTAATGACGTTTGGGTTAAAATATAGAACATATGTGTTGGCATGTTTGACGCATGCCAACAACCTTGAAAAACAATTATGTGGCATAAATAAATTTTAATCAATAAAGATGAATTTGAATAATGGGCCGCAAATATTTACATATAAAAAGAAAAGGGACAAAATATGTAAATGTAGAAAATACGATGTGTTTAACCCGAGGTTGGATTGAGTTGTGATGTAAACCTGCCCGGAACCGCCCGGCTGTCCAGTAGTCACAACAATACCTATCCAATGTGGGTGGTTAAACACGGAGCCCAATAAGGACCCGAGGTTAGACTGAGTTGTGGCGTAAGACTGCCCGGACCCTACCGGCAACAGGCAGCCACAACAATACCTGTCTAATGTGAGAGGTCGAGGCTTTAATAAGACAATTAAGGCTGAGTCAGGATTGATAGGATTAAGTAAATTGAATTAACACTTAATCAAAATGAAACATGCTAAACTATACAGACTGATTGGGGGGGGGGGGGGTTAGGTTTATAAAACACTTAACCAACTTAGAATGTTGGCTAGAAATAGAAAACCTAGTAGCGGGGGACCCTTTTCAGCAGTAACCCTACAAGGTGTATCAGGATACTCTGAACTAGGCAGGGTGGGGCACGATTACTGGGCTGACTGTAAGAGGTCAAATCGATGGCGGTGGTGCAACAGTGTAGGTTATAACGTGGTGCGGGCGTGCACACACTCCGGCGCAGAAAAATAAGGCACTGGGCACCAGTAGCATACCTGTGCATTCTAGAATTGTGTCGGGCCGCCACCATGGGACTTGATACACCCCATGGTGGGACCAGCATAGGTAACTACAACAACGGGGGCCGTAAGACACATGTAACTATGCGAGTAGGAGCCGATCATCAGAAAAAGGATCACTTCACCCTGATTATGGGGTGCCTGTTGGGAACTAGTTTATATGGGTACAGAGATTAATATGGGGTATGATAGTATTCGACCCTAGACAACTTAACTTAGTTTATGATGCTTTCTCATTTCCAGTTTATGCTTATCATACCCAGTTCTTTATTCATAGACTGAATAGTCCTAGACTTACTCAGGCTTTATGTCTGACTCTACTTTTCTTTCGCCTTCTTTTCTTTCGTTCCCCTCCCCCCAGGTCCACAGGGAGGGAATACCGCAGCTTGACCAGTTTTCACATCCAGCTTGAAGAGAAAGAATGTATTGCTTGGATCATTTCCGTTTTGGGCTATGGCTTTGGGCAGCAATTATGGGACTTATGCAGTTTATTTATGTTTTCTTTATGCTTCTTTAATAATGTAATCAAGACAGTTATGAAGATGTTATGTTTTTTGGAAGAATTATAAGACAAGTATGACATGTTTTTGTGAACACGTATTTTAATGAAATAAAAGATGTTGTTGTTTTCCGCTGTTCAAAAATATGTGTTCTTATATCTGTCTTGTATATCTGTGACTTATACTTATAAACCTCCACCAAAATTAGGGCATTCCCTTTGAGAGTGACCCTAACGGAGGTGGGGTGTTTCACTTGGTATCAGAGCATAGGTTTACCAGATAAGATAAAAAGTTTTGAAAATTTATTTTCAAAAGAAAATTTAAAGAAGCATTTTTAAAAGATAAAGTATTATTTTATTTTAAAGAGGCAGAGTCCCCCAAAGCCATAGGTACTATCTCTTATCCTTCGTTTTGAATCTATCCTTTTTGTTTCAGCATGTCCGAAGAACTTAATTTGCCAGAGGGTGTACCAATACCTGGTTGGTTTAGACGATTCTTAGAAGCAAGGGCCACTCAGCCAGGCCCTACCGTTCCTCCTCCTCCAGCTGCAGGAAATCATCCAGCTACAGCAGCACCTCTTCCTCCACCTCCTCCGCGGGGAAACACTTTTGCTAAGATATGTAAAGATTTTTAAGCTATGGGAGGAAAGGATTTTCATGGAACTGAGTCCTTCGTGGCAGCTAGAAATTGGCTGAAAGAAACCGAAGACTTATTCATCATCTTTGAGGTAGAAGATAGGCAGAAAGTACAACTGGTAAAGGGCGAGGCTTCCTACTGGTGGGAAGTCACTAATGTAGAAAGACCAGTGGAAACATGGGAGGACTTTAGGGCAAGGTTTGAGGCTAAATTTCTCTCAGACGCGGAAAGGAGTTTGCAGTTGGAAAAATTCTTATTTCTTAAGCAAGGGAACAAGACAGTCAAAGAGTATGTTAATCAGTTCGATGAGCTGGCTAGGTTCGGACTGGACCTAGTCAACACCCCGCACAAGAAGGCTCTCCATTTTGTCAAATGGTTGAATGAGCCATTACACAGTTTGGCCATGACCCATATACCCATGGGAGCTACATATGAAAGGTTGGTACAGATGGCATTGCTGAACGAGGAGGATAAGGGCAAGAAGGAGACAAAGGCAGAAAGCTCTCAAGGGAAGAAAGAGGGTTTACAGCCTAAGAAGACAGACTTTAAGAAGGGCGGGAAAGACAACAAAGAGAAGAGGAAGTGTAATTTCTGTGGCAAAGTGGGGCACTTAGTGAAAGATTGCCGGAAAAAGAAGGCCAAGATGAATGGCGGGTGCTTTTCTTGCGGTGAGACATGCCACATGGCAAAAGACTGCCCAAAGAAACGAGGACAGGGGCAGAGGGCTGGTTCCACCTCGGGGGCACAGGTTCATGTGCTAGAAGCGCCACCTCTGCAACATCGAGGTATAAATACTTCTGTAGAAAGTGTATTTTATCTTTATGATCACCCCGTTCGCACTTTATTTGATTCTGGCGCATCACACTCCTTTATCTCGTTTGCTTTAGTAGAATCTCTGCACCTAGAAACTAGTATGGTAGAGGACCCCTTAATTGTTTCCAACCCAATTGGGGGCCCGACTCATTTGTCTATGACCTGTGTGGGATTGAAAATTTCTATTCTAAGCGTAGAATTTAAATGTAGTGCCTTTGTTTTGGGCTTTTCGGGATATGGTTTGATTTTGGGCATGGATTGGCTATCTAGTAATGGGGCCATCCTTGATTGTGAGAAAAGGGTTGTTAGGCTCCTGACCTAGCTCGGTAACACTTTGGAAATTACTTGTAATCCCTCGTATGCGGTTATGCTTAGTTATCTTGAATCGCTAGATGCCTCTATCGACAATTTGCAATCGGTTAGAGTGGTCCGGGAATATCCGGATGTCTTCGAAGAGGTGAAGGGCTTGCCTCCAAAGCGGGAGATAGACTTTCGCATATATCTTGTATATAATGCAAAGCCCGTTGCGTTGCCCGTTAGACACATGGCTCCATGGGAAAGGAAAGAGCTCAGTAAACAGATTAAAGAGCTTCTAGAGAAGGGGTTCATTAGAAGGAGCATTTCAGAATGGGGCACTCCAGTGGTGTTCGCTACAAAGGCGGATGGTTCACTCCGTCTATGTGTTGACTATAGGGAGCTCAACAAGCTAACGAAAAAGAATAGGCACCCTCTCCCCAGAATTGACGATCTGTTTGATCAGCTTGTAGGAGCGTCTGTTTTCTCCCAACTCGATTTAGCGACCGGTTTTCATCAGCTAAGGGTGGCTGAAGATAGTATCGATAAAACGGCATTCAGAACCGCAGACGGCTTCTTTGAATGGCTTGTCATGCCTTTCGGCTTGACAAACGCACCTGCTTACTTCGTGGACCTGATGAGTAGGGTATTCAGAGATTTCCTCAATAAGTTCGTAGTGGTCTTCGTAGACGATATCCTTATATTCTCAAAGAGTGAAGAGGAACATGCCCAGCACTTAAGGGCAATCATGGAAACTCTGCGAGTCCATCAGCTAAAAGCCAAATTCTCCAAATGCCACTTTTGGAGAGAAGAAGTGAGGTTCCTTGGGCACATAGTATCCAAAAAAGGGTTAGCTGTGGACCCTGCTAAGGTAGTAGTGGTTCAAGATTGGAAGACACCAAGGAATGCAACTTAGGTCCGAAGTTTTCTAGGACTGGCAGGTTTCTATCGAAAGTTCATAAGGGATTTTGCGAAAATCTCAGCTCCGCTCACAAAGTTGACCAAGAAGAATCTAGTGTTCAATTGGGACTTGGATTGCGAGTTTGCTTTCCAGCGACTAAAAAGGGCTCTTACAATAGCCCCAGTTTTAACATTGCCAGATGGAAGCAAGATGTTCACAGTTTATACAGACGCATGTGGGACAGGGCTAGGCGCTGTCTTAATGCAAGAAGGAAGGGTAGTAGCTTATGGCGGGAGGCAGTTGAAGGTGCACGAAAAGAACTACCCGACCCACGATCTTGAGTTAGCCGCCATCGTCTTTGCACTCAAGTCTTGGCGACACTATCTCCTAGGTGAGAAGTTCGAACTTTACACTGACCATAAATCGTTGAAATATCTTTTCTCGCAGAAAGATCTTAACTTGAGGCAACAGAGATGGATGGAGTTTCTTGCCTCGTACGATTTCGAGTTCTCCTACACTCCGGGCAAAGGCAACGTAGTGGCAGACGCGTTGAGCCGAAAGAAACTGACCCTAAGCCCGCTGTTTGTTGAAAGACAAAGCCTAGAGTTTATAGCCAACTTTGACTTTAGGCCTTCCTCCGATTTTGTACCAGGCTTGCTAGCATCTCTCGAAGTACGCCCAACTTTAGTGGACTCAATAGGGACTGCACAACGCGAAGACCCTCAGCTTGTGGAGACGATTGATAGACTAATTAGGGGTGAGACTTCAAGTCACCTCAACAGGTACTCCATCGACGATAAGGGTTGGCTAAGGCGAGACGGAAGACTATGCGTCCCACAGACAAGGGATTTAGTAAAGAAGGTTCTCGAGGAAGCACATCACTCCAAGATGACGATACACCCAGGCGGAGATAAAATGTACAAGGACATAAAAAGAACTTTCTTTTGGAATGGCATGAAGAAAGACGTGGCAGAATTCGTTTCTAAGTGTATGGTGTGCCAACAGGTTAAGGCGGAACAGAAAAAGCCTGGCGGTCTGCTACATCCTCTAGAGGTCCCGCAGTGGAAGTGGGATAGCATCTCAATGAACTTCATTGATGGGCTGCCTAGGTCTTGGAGAGGCAACACTAGCATATGGGTAGTAGTGGATAGGCTTACTAAAAGCGCCCACTTTTTACCTATCAAAAGTAAAAGAAATGCCTCATCCCTAGCATCTCTTTACCTCAAGGAAATTGTTCGACTCCATGGAATACCATCCAGCATTGTTAGTGACCGAGACCCTATCTTCACAAGTGAGTTTTGGCGGAGTCTACAAGAAGCGGTAGGCACACAGTTATGCTTAAGCACAGCCTATCATCCCCAAACCGACGGCCAAACAGAAAGAGTGAACAGAGTTTTGGAGGACCTTTTAAGACTGTGCGTCCTTGACTTCGGAGGGACATGGGAAGACCATCTTCCTTTGGTGGAATTTACCTACAACAACAGCTATCAAGCAACCATCGGAATGGCGCCCTTCGAAGCTTTATATGGAAGACCGTGCCGATCGCCCACTTGTTGGTGGGAGTCTACTGATAAGCTCATACTTGGACTAGATATGATCCGAGAGACTTCAGAGAAAGTAGACTTAATACGAAGAAGGATGAAGACGGCCCAAGACAGACAAAAGTCCTACGCCGACAAGAGGACGACCGACCTCGAATTTGAGGTTGGGGACAGAGTTTTTCTTAAGGTATCTCCGTTAAGGAACGTTGTTCGTTTTGGAACCACAGGAAAGCTAGCACCAAGGTTCGTAGGGCCATTCCCTATCATCGTGAAAATTGGGAAAATGGCCTATAGATTAGAGCTACCCGAAAAATTGGCCGGAGTTTACAACGTCTTTCACGTTTCACACCTCCGAAAATGTCTACATGAATCTGCTGAAGTGGTAGAGCCAAATATCCTAGAAGAAGCTGAAGTGGAACGCGAAGCAACCGTAAGGAAAGTTCCAACCCACATATTAGGAACGGAAGTGAAGAAGCTACGCAACCGCGAAGTCAAGCTCGTCAAAGTTCAGTGGAGCGACGCCGAAGAAGATGCAACTTGGGAAACTGAAGCTAGAATACGCGCAGCCTACCCTTTTCTTTTCGAGGGTACGTCTTTGATCTTTCCTTTTTCCTTAAGTTGCGTTTTTATCTATCTTTTTAGGTATATTTCCTCGACCTTATCTTTTAGGTAGAAACCCTTTGGATGAAAACATGTAATTGAAACATGTTATGGATGATGGTTGCAAGTGGTTGCAAGTGATTGCTAGTGGTTGCATATACACACAATCTAGGTTTTAGATCGGCTCAGTCACTTCATATTGCATATGCATATATGTTTGCATTCGTATATGGTTGAACTTTAATGTGTTGTCATATGGATGTTGCATTTGTATGAATGATTGTGCACTCATGTAGAATCATGAATAGGAGAATTTGCATACAAAATGGATTCATGGCACTTACATAATTTGCATTAAGGAGGTCAACTGAATCAGTAGACCGCCTGATTTTGCATTAGATAAGTACATGTACACACACACCCTTCGCATATGATCATGAAGCATTAGAAGTCTTTTAAGGACAATGGATCCTCATGTTTGATGGATGAGTAGATGGATGTTTGGATGTTAGGATGTACATTCTTCCTGAACTTGAAGATTTCGGGAACGAAATCCTTTTAAGTGGGGGAGAATGTAACACCCCGTGTATTCTATAACAGTGAAATTCACAAATTAAAGTATAATTAATTTCAAATCAAAGAATTGAGCGAAACGGGACACGCCATTGCGTTCGCCTCGGAATTCTGCTTGAAATAGAGTCAGAGTTTGCGTAAAACGGACTCCGTATGAAGAAGATATGGCCTCCGGAAGTTTCAGAATTCAGTTTAAAATTCAAACAGACCAAAACAGCTCAGAAAAACTAATTCAAATTCAAAAATCGGGCCCAATTGGCCAGGGCGGGAAAATTCCCGCCCAAGGCACCCAGGTCGACTTGGCAGTCGACCTGGGGCTAGCCAAGTCGACTGGGCAGTCGACCTGGGTAACCCGTGTCGACTGCCAAGTCGACACGGTGTCGACTGGGGTGTCGACCTGGCCCCTGAGCCAGGTCGAACCCAGCCCACCCTGGCTGGCCTGGTCTGTGTTTGGTCGATTTTCTGAGCCTTGCCTTGTCACTAGGGCTAGGTGTCAGCTCCTGGTTGGTCCCTCCTTTGAACGAACGGCTATTATTAAACCAAGCTTCATCGACGGTCTAAATCAACTCACAAACTCTATAAAAAGGACCTAAGACTAACCCTAATTCACACAAACTAAAATGGAGATGAGACCGTCATGCTGCTGAGGAGAGACTAAGGATAGCCGTCAGAAATTGAGAGACAATTAAGAGATAAATCAAAAGCTTAAAGCAACGTTAATTGAATCAAAGCAACGCCTACAACAAAGGATAGCATTTCCAAATTCAGAATTCAGATTCCTGAATTGAAGATTCGTCATACGTTGTAAGTAGAGTGCTATTCCGATGTGAATAATTAATTGCGTTTGATTTGTGTAAAATGCGAAATGGAATTGTGGCGATAATAATCTATATTTGTATGTTATTTTGATTCTAAACGATTTGGGAATGTTATAGTATACGATTGGACATATGCAAGTATGTGATTTGCGTTGGAAGTTAACAACGAAATGGAATTGTGGCGATAATAATCTATACTTGTATGTTATTTTGATTCTAAACGATTTGGAAATGTTATGGTATACGATTGGATTCATACAAGTATATGATTTATGTTGACAACCATATGTTGTGAAATTTTAATTGGGATTCATGCAAGTATATGATTCATTATTATGCTAATATGATGTACATACTTTTATGATCACTTTTAGTATGTAATTGGATACGACTAAGTACTATAGTTTATATGAATCTATGTTGGAATTAGCAAATCATACTTTTGTAGTAGAAACAAAAGTAAGCACCTTTATGAACATGACTAAACTATGTTTGGTATTATGCCTAGTTGAAACATGTTTTAGGCCTAAGTTGTTATCAAAACCATATGGTGATATATGTGACACAATTAAGTTAGATTTACATTCCAATTGCAAGTTTACATGAATAAAATGATTCATGTTTAAGTATTATTTATGCCATGATTACATGAGTAAAATGATTCATTTTTAAGTATTGTTTATGCCATGATTATATGAATAGAATGATTCATGTTTAAGTATTGTTTATGCCATAATTATATGCTGTTACAATTGCAAGTTCACATGTGCCTACTTTATGTTAATTGAATCGTTCGTTGCAAGTTCATGCGTTCACACTCCCCTTTTTCATGTTACCTTATAAACACCATGTTATAAGCCTCCCCTTTTCATATGGCTAAATTGGGTTTAAATATTAAATCCAACACACCTTACATTGTAGCGAACGTGTAAAACGGGGGTAATGACGTTTGGGTTAAAATATAGAACATATGTGTTGGCATGTTTGACGCATGCCAACAACCTTGAAAAACAATTATGTGGCATAAATAAATTTTAATCAATAAAGATGAATTTGAATAATGGGCCGCAAATATTTACATATAAAAAGAAAAGAGACAAAATATGTAAATGTAGAAAATATGATGTGTTTAACCCGAGGTTGGATTGAGTTGTGATGTAAACCTGCCCGGAACCGCCCGGCTGTCCAGTAGTCACAACAATACCTATCCAAGGTGGGTGGTTAAACATGGAGCCCAATAAGGACCCGAGGTTAGACTGAGTTGTGGCGTAAGACTGCCCGGACCCAACCGGCAACAGGCAGCCACAACAATACCTGTCTAATGTGAGAGGTCGAGGCTTTAATAAGACAATTAAGGCTGAGTCAGGATTGATAGGATTAAGTAAATTGAATTAACACTTAATCAAAATGAAACATGCTAAACTATACAGACTGATTGGGGGGGGGGGTTAGGTTTATAAAACACTTAACCAACTTAGCATGTTGGCTAGAAATAGAAAACCTAGTAGCGGGGGACCCTTTTCAGCAGTAACCCTACAAGGTGTATCAGGATACTCTGAACTAGGCAGGGTGGGGCACGATTACTGGGCTGACTGTAAGAGGTCAAATCGACGGTGGTGGTGCAGCAGTGTAGGTTCTAACGGGGTGCGGGCGTGTACACACTCCGGCGCAGAAAAATAAGGCACTGGGCACCAGTAGCATACCTGTGCATTCTAGAATTGTGTCGGGCCGCCACCATGGGACTTGATACACCCCATGGTCGGACCAGCATAGGTAACTACAACAACGGGGGCCGTAAGACACATGTAACTATGCGAGTAGGAGCCGATCATCAGAAAAAGGATCACTTCACCCTGATTATGGGGTGCCTGTTGGGAACTAGTTTATATGGGTACAGAGATTAATATGGGGTATGATAGTATTCGACCCTGGACAACTTAACTTAGTTTATGATGCTTTCCCATTTCCAGTTTATGCTTATCATACCCAGTTCTTTATTCATAGACTGAATAGTCCTAGACTTACTCAGGCTTTATGTCTGACTCTACTTTTCTTTCGCCTTCTTTTCTTTCGTTTCCCCCCCAGGTCCACAGGGAGGGAATACCGCAGCTTGACCAGTTTTCACATCCAGCTTGAAGAGAAAGAATGTATTGCTTGGATCTTTTCCATTTTGGGCTATGGCTTTGGGCAGCAATTATGGGACTTATGCGGTTTATTTATGTTTTCTTTATGCTTCTTTAATAATGTAATCAAGACAGTTATGAAGATGTTATGTTTTTTGGAAGAATTGTAAGACAAGTATGACATGTTTTTGTGAACACGTATTTTAATGAAATAAAAGATGTTGTTGTTTTCCGCTGTTCAAAAATATGTGTTCTTATATCTGTCTTGTATATCTGTGACTTATACTTATAAACCTCCACCAAAATTAGGGCATTCCCTTTGAGAGTGACCCTAACGGAGGTGGGGTGTTTCAACATCTATATTTACTTTGAATGCCACATCGTCATACCCGCCAAATCACAAATTGATTTCCCCCAAAATACCACGGGTATAAAGCTAAGAGAAACGAGTTTCTCCGCCACCAAACGTAAATACGTTTGAAGTGATCAACTTACGAGATCTATTAGATATACTCTGTCAGACATTCATCCATACATGTTGTCCGGGGACTGGACAAATCAAAGGCACTATTCTGTAAATCCATCATAGACAATTTCTAACTAGGATCGCCAGAACAGCCCTTGCACAAACTCCGTCTTTAATTATCTTCATTATCTTTGATTCGCAACACTAATACCTATACGGAGTGCTTTTCAGATATTAAATCTGATCCCCGTCTCTCCGTGTTGGCAATGGAAATGGTAAAAAACTTTGATAATCGATTATTTAACTATCAAAGGAAAACATGTTTACAAACAACGGTCGTATTCCCAAATGGAAATCTTACCGATTAATCATCATTTCATTTTCCAATTTCCTATTTATTTCTTAACACCCATTTTACTTCTCACAGTTTTCATGGAAAACATTCCATTTGTTTTAAACTATTTTTTTTCTATATTCCAGAAAATATTTCATATTAACATCAGAAAATATTTCCATTCCTTATTTACAAAACACTATCCTTCCCCGTCCATTAGTCCCTAACCGTAAATTAGTAAGAGAACAATTCCCTAAGTATAAACCCCAATGGCCGAAACCAACATCAGATCGATACTCAAAAAACTATTCAGCATAACTAATCTCCAGTCAGTTTCTAATTTCCTTAACTCTACTCTTAACTTCTTATTTACACAGACCATTTCCTTTTATAACCCTTTAAATCTTGCAAATCGTTTGCTCTAAAATCATTTATTCACTTTATAATGTGAATATTATTCTGTTATAGAGATCTGAAGGCCAATGAGCTCCCTCGCTTTATTTTATTGTTAGAGCATTTCTTGCTAGATCGGATTGAGAGTGACTTCTTCCGCTGTTTACATTTTCAAACAAATTTCATCGACGTCGATATTTTCTTCATCTCAGCCAGTTCCGGCTTCATTTTATTAAATCAAATATTGATTTAAATAAATATTACCATTATAGTTTAAAATCTCATCTATCCAGTTCCTTTATAAATTCATATTCGAATTCCGCTTCATTTACAAGTCAACACTTTGTTAATTATATATCAAGTTTATAACTAAATCTCGATTAAACATTTGATTGTAAACTATTTGTTTTCAAACCAAATATTAACTATCTCGTTAATTTCTAAGTTTTGTAATCTATAATTTTCTAAAATAAATTATCTTTATAATATTCGACATAGTCGAAATCAAATTATAATTACTTATGGTTTTATTTCAATTATCTTTGCACCTCGAACATCTAAATAAATTTCATCGTTTCTGTTTGAAACGATTATCCAATCAGCCCTTTTTAAATTCATCTTATATTTTCAAATTATTTAATACACTTTTATTTCTAACATTTGTTTATAAATCTCACTGCTTGTTTTAATATAATTAAAATAAGTATTATATTCTACTCCATTCGGAATTCAATTTCTATTTAAAAATAGATTATCCTTTTTAAAACCCCAATTTCCTTTCCAATATATTCGAATACATTTTTCGGCATTTAAATACCAAATATTTAGGTTCAATGTTATTTAACATCCCAATACTCAATAGTTAATCACGGATTATTTATCACATCATATAATACAATATATGAAAAACAACAATAATTGTTGAGTAATCCAGTCGGATTCCTCCAACCTGTTTCCCTGCATCCACAGACGTTGATCAACATTAACCTCATATCAATATGAAATAAATAATATATAGAATCTATATTTAACTAACGACTTTATATATATTACTATCAACCAATTTATTTGTAAACCATCCAAACAACCATCACACACAACATCCGATCACTTTTACCAATATTAAATAACGTTTATAAAGTTATAAAATTGGACAGAGTTAGTGAGAATACTAACCTTGTTCGTTAATTGTTGAATAACGATTTACGGTCAATGATTTGAATCGGGCATTTTATTCTACCATACATTGTAACGGTATCCAAATGGTCCCAAATCAACTTCATAGCGTAGCCTGTGTCCCAACAATTCCAATGCGACAAACCATTCGTAATTCGGACCATGTATGGATAAGATACGACATCTATAAATTGTATATATTATTTAAATTAAATAAAACTTAAATCAGTATTGTTTTGGGCCTTACCCATTTTAAACTCGTCCCACATACTCATTCAGATGCCCACCCACCACTAGGAATAGTAGCCTCTTCCCCCTGTTAACCATCCGCTCCATGTACACCTCCTGTATAAACTTCCCTTTCGATTTTCTTCTTCTTC
This sequence comes from Allium sativum, assembly GCA_030737875.1. Lineage (NCBI taxonomy): Eukaryota > Viridiplantae > Streptophyta > Magnoliopsida > Asparagales > Amaryllidaceae > Allium > Allium sativum. Next base: position 501,161,636 of record CM060924.1, on the reverse strand, counting down.
TATTTATTTTTTAAATGGGCCATGAATTTACTTAACCCGACCCAACTGTACTCAGAAGCATGTACACCCGCATCCACCATGGTAGGCCATCTTCCTCTTTTAAATCCGCAAGTTTTAGATTGCCATACCTCCACCATTTAAAATTCGTAAAAGCCTTTCCATTTCTTTACCCCATTTCAACCTGATTCCCTCGTTCATCAAGCTGCCTCTATACAAATTCCCATCCAAATATTTTCAAACTTCCACTTCCAGTAAATACTTTGGCCACACCGTTTCAAGCCATTCGCGTCCACAATGTTTTAGGTGCTTGGAAACTTTCCTATGCGTCAACTGCCATAGATGCACAAACTTACATATGCATAAACTGTGCACCACTCATATCAGTCTCCTCATTCCCCAGATGTCTATTCTATGCCTAACTTGGTGCCTGGCACTAATTCTATGATTACTAATGATGAACATAACACTCCCTTGTTCCACCTAACACGCAGGCATTTTCTTAACCATCTTTAAAGCTTTCGCCTGCTCCGACTTTGCTAATCAACCGAAGCACAACTGTACACCTCATGAACTCCTTCTTCCCATCTTTTCTCACATTCCATAATCTCCCCAAAAATGCATGCGTAGTTCCCTACTCGATTTCTCCCCTGCGCCTGTTGCTGCTCCCGTTCATACCACTTTCATCACCTTTGAAATGAACTCGAGCTGGTTTTCAGCCTCGTCATCATGTTCTTCAACACATCCCTATGAAATTGTCCATGAATGCGCTGGTTTTTATTTTATTTTTACAATTTTATTTTCCTTTCTTTTTTCCTGTGAAACCCCCCATGTTGTGTAATGCGCGACATATATATAGGGGCTAATACTTAGCTATGAAGAAAAATACTTGGCTGCTAAGATATGTACAAAGAACCAAAGTTAACGAGTGATTTTTTGATGAGGGGACGTGTAACACCCCACCTCCGCCAGGGTGACTCTTGCAAGCACTCTGACTTTGGAGGGGCGTTTGAATCAGGTAAACATGCATAATGATATATCAAGGCAGAACAAGAACATATGTATATATGTAAACAGAGTAAATAACATAGATAAAACAGCGGAAGATTTCAAACCATTTCAAAACAAGTCTGGTACAACATAATGTCAATTTTCCAAATGCACAAGTCTAGATAAAAACAACATTACTGAAAAACTGAAATACATAAGTACTATCCCCAAAATAAGTGATAAGATTAGCTAGCTTCATGTCAAGACCGTACATGAGCTAAAATCCCACAAGCAAGTGGTCAGAAATCCAAGCTAAGCTCCAATATTCCCACACTGAGAACCTAGGGGGGGGAACGGAAGAAAAGAGGCAAAAGAAAACAGGTCAGTCAAAAAGACTGAGTAAGCCCTACTACAATCAATGTAAACTGATAAAGTTAACTGGCATTATAAGCAGGGATGAACATAAGGATAACAACATACTAGCATGATGATTAACTAACAAGGTAGATAAAGGTGTCATCGCATAATCAGGATTAAGGTTTTGCACCACAGGTGTACTAGCAAACTAACATGACTTGAATATACAAGTATTGATCCCTTGGCCCAAGCTTTGGCCCAATAACATGAAATGACCCTAATACAAGGTCTAACCAAACGGTCTAGTCGATCGGCTCCCTATAAGCCTAACTCGTCACGTGTTGGTGTCCATACGGCCCAAACATAATTGTAGTCAGACTGTGCCGGGTCTCCCGTCGGGTGTATCAAGCCCTAGGGTGGCAACCCCTGGACACCATAAACATGCGTGCACAGTCTCGATCTACTGGTACCCGTGCATGTTTTCCCTGGCTTCGGACTATGTGCACGACCATAAGTCCGCCCGGAACTACACCGGCGTACCACTCTGCCGTCGTTTTTGGTCACTTACCTCCAGTTTAGTAATCGTGCTCCCTCCCTAGCCTAGACCCTAGGGCCTTAATGATACAAACTTGGGATTACTGCTGGAGTGGACCCCCATTGCTAGGATTTTTCTAGTGGGTTAAGTACGGTTTAACCCTCTTGCTAATCATGGATTAACTTGGTTAAGTGTAACAATGAGTTCACGACTTAACCCCGATTAATCTACCAATCCCAAATTGGTTAAGTACTAAGTGGACCATGACTTAACCCTAATCACGAGGCATTAATTAATTTAATGCGCCTTAACCTCTCACATTAGACCTTGTTGTGGTTACTAGTTAAGCCGGGCGGGTCCGGGTAGCTTTACACCACAACTTGGTCTAACCTCGGGTTCAAGGTACAACATGACCAACTTCTCTCATTCGGTCCTATTGTTTGTAGCAACTAGTTAAGCCGGTCGGTTCCGAGTAGGTTTACGCTACAAACTCAACCCAACCTCGAGTTGGTCACACTTATCTTTTCTAAGTGTCATGTCCATCATGTTTCCAAAACATGTTACAAGTTTTCAAGCATTTGGGTAGACCTAACTTAATAGGTAAATTCCCAAAGGGTAGACCTAACTTAATAGGTAAATTCCCAAGCTTATGTTTTTATGTCTTTTAAGTTTACCCAACCCCAAACGCAATCCCATTGCTTACATATCGCAATAGCGCATAAAGGATAGAAAGAGGGAACTTGGCATAATCATGACATAAAGGTGTTGAAGCCACAAGTTCAACATGGTGGCATATGAAATGTACATGTGTTCATATACTTGCATATTACATTTTTAGGCCTCAAAATCATGCATAAAACCAAACTTAGCATATTGGTGATACATGGTGGTGAATGGCATGTAGAGATGGCCATAAGTTCGCATTTAGCCTCACATGCAAGTTATCATAAGAGATATGATAACTTACATGTTGCCAAAATGCAACCTTTAGCATAAAGCTTGGAGCTTTAAGCTCATAAACCCAAGATAAGCTTGCATAACATGATAACATGAACAAAAGGATCAACCCAAACTTGCATAACATAACTTGCATATCATACATTTAACTTTAGAGTTTAAGTATGAAAGTAGAATAGGGCTTACAATGCTTATGAAGACACAAAAATATGATAAAGCCCTTATGCAACCAATTAAACCCAAAATGCAAGCTTCAATAGAAAAACCCTTAAGCCAAAATGATCAAAACCCTTGCTTTATGATGCAAATATAGAAACTTGACTTGAATGCAAGCTAATGATGCTCATACAAGTTTGAAAACACTTGTATGCATGGAAAATCACTTAGAAATTTATTTAGGAATTTTATGAAGAGAGTGGAGGCCATGAGAGGATTGATTTTGCCATAGTTTAGTTACTAGAATGAATAATGATGATTTAGGGTTAGGTTAGGGCCTTATTTATAGAGATTAGGTCTAGTTCTAGCCTTAGGATTAAACCCTAGTTCCAATCTCAGCCCTTAAAACCGAATCTGGCCCCATAGCTCAACACAAACCCAAAATGGTGCACCAGGCAGAACTGCCCGGCTGGACCAAGTCGACAGCCAAGTCGACAGGGCTGTCGACTTGGGTCCAACCAAGTCGACTCCCAAGTCGACAGGGCTGTCGACTTGGGTGCTCTGGCGGGAATTTTCCCGCCTGGCCCAAACTGGCCCAAATTTCCAAATTCAAACTTGAATTTGAAATATGTTTTTACTTTGAAATTTTCTGAAAACTTCGTTGGGCCTTAATCGGGTCATACGGACTCCGATTTTCGAAAACTCGGACTCTATTTCGCGTATTTTTCCGAGACGAACGCAATGGCATAGCCCATTTCCCTTGATTCAGATTTTTGAATTAAATTCTGCCTCGATTTATGTTATAACAGGTTATTGAAAATACGGGTTGTTACATTCTCCCCTCCTTAAAGGATTTCGTCCCCGAAATCTTCAAGTTAGGAAGAACGTATCCTACCATCCAACATCCATCTACTCAAAACATCATCCACGAGCAATCATTTTCCTTACAAGATTCTAAATGTTGTATGAACATATGCAAAGGTGTGTGTATATGTACTTATCTAATGCAAATATCATCAATGCAAATTATGTTAGTGAAATGAATCCATATGTATGCAATTCCTAACATAATGTATAACATCTATATGTGTGCACATAACGTACATCCATATGCAACATCCATGTGGTAACACAAAAATTTTCATCCATGAATAAGCATAAACACTCATGCATATGCAATATGAGGAGTGTGTGAGCCGATCTAGTGCCTAATGTGTATAATGCATCCACGAGTAACCACTTGCAAACACTTGCAACCACTTGCAACCATCAAGCATAACATGTTTCAAACACATGTTTCATCCAAAGGATTTCTACCTAAGGTTCTCATGACAAGATTAACACGATAAACTAGATAATCAAGACAAACATGGATAGCAAAAGATATGCTACAAAGAGATCAGGAAGATAAGCAAGATATACTCTTTTCGGATTACAAGAAATCCCTTCCTAACCCAACCCATATTCTATAAAAGCCCAAAAGGTTTAGTCAACCTAACGGACTCCTTCAAACCCTAACATGTATTACTAGCCAATAAGTCATACCTCCCGACAGAAATAGGACCGAGAATGGGACCGAGAGGATATACGTAAAAAGATAACATGCGAGTAAGTTCCACAGGAAAACAAGGATCAAGGATATGCTCTTAAAAAGAGAAATGATGCGCGTATCTAGCCTTCAGTCTTCTAAGTCACACTTCCTTGAGCTTAACTCCACTGTGCTTTGACCATCTTTTACCTCATGATTTCTTAGCTTCTTAACTCTTATTTCCAAATATGAGTTGGAACCCATTCCATTCTTGGCTTAAACATAACTATGACCTCATGGTTTCATGCCTGCTCTCCAAAATTCACCAGTGAATCCTGGATCTCGTTTACTTACTATAAAGTATTCTACGCAGCAGAACTTTTCTTGAAAATACCAATCCACGTCTACCAATTGCTCTTACAAACGTGATTTTCTATAACTCATGCTTGAACGAAATGAACCATTCGCCTGTGAATGATAGGCCGTACTTAGATTCAGTCGCTTGCCCACGACTTCCCGTAGACTATTCCAAAACTGACTAGTGAAAATTGAGTCATGGTTACCAACCATCCTTTAGGGAACCCCGTGCAACCGCTTTATTTCTTGAAAGTAAACTGTCGCTAGCTATGATGCAGTCCTTTTGCTTTTTACCGGAGTGAAATGAGCACTCTTCGTGAGTCTACCTACTATGACCCACATGCTCTTATTCCCTTTCTTGATCTAGGCAGTCCATCCACGAAATCCTTCGTGACGCTTTTCCCTCTTCCATTGCGGGGACCTCTAATGGATATAATAGCCCACCGGGCTTCTATGACTCGGCCTTTAACCTGTTGGCACAACATGCACCTTGGGACAAACTCGGCCACCTCCTCGAGTGATGTGCCTCTTCAAGAGCCTTCTTTCTCTCATCGCGTCTTAGCCATCCCTTGTCATCTATAGCGAGGTGACTTATCATCTCGCCTCGAGTCAACTTGTCCATGATCTCGACTAACTGCGGGTCTTCTTTCTGTGAAGTCCCTACTTGATCCAGAAGGGTAGGTCTAAACTCAAGGGACGCTAACTAACTAATTAAACTGAGAGAACTTCTTACTTCGGTTGCATTCCTTGGAGTCTTCCAATCCCGAACTGCAACTACCTTAGCGGGATCCACCGCTAAGCCTTGCTTAGACACTATATGCCCAAGGAATCTAACTTCCCTTCTCCAAAAGTGACTCTTGGAGAACTTGGCCTTCAACTGATGCGCTCTAAGCGTATCCATCACCTCCACGAGATGCCTTGCATGCTCTTCCTCATCCTTAGAGAAGATTAGAATATCATCTTCGAAGACCACGACAAACTTGTTCAAGAACTCCCTGAACACCCTACTCATCAAGTCCACGAAGTAGGCGGGTGCATTAGTCAAACCGAATGGTATGACCAGCCATTCTAAGAATCCATCTGGAGTTCTGAACGCAGTTTCGCCTATACTATCCTCAGCTATTCTGAGCTGATGGAATAGATGTTCCTACAAGCTGATCGAACAAATCATCGATCTTTGGCAATGGTTGTCTATTCTCCTTGTTTAACTCACGATAATCAACACAAAGTCGAAGAGAACCATCTGCCTTGGTAGTAAATACTACAGGCGCTCCCCATTCAGATATACTTCATCTAATGAAGTTCTTCTCAAGCAACTCCTTGACTTGCTTTCTTAACTCTCATCTTGCGGGGCCATGTGCCTTACCGGCCACGACACTTTCTTGGCATTATCAACCAGATAAATGCGGAAATCTATCTCTCGTTTAGGGGTAACCCCTTTCACTTCACCCAAGATATCAGGATATTCTCGGACCACCCTCACCGATTGCAAACTATCGATAGACGAGTCGAGGGGTTCAAGATAACACAACATGACGGGACTCATAGGGTTACTAGAAATTTTTAGGGTATTACCGAGGCGAGTCATGAGCCTCACAACCCTATGCTCAAAAATCAAGAATGGCTCCAAAACTGGACAACCAATCCATACCCAAAATCAACCCATACCCCATGAAACCGAGAATATAAACATCACGCGAGAATTCAAATCCACCTAGATAATAGACAAATGGGCGGAACCCCCAATTGGATTTGAAACACACACGGGATCATTAACTAGACTAGTACTTAGGTGCAAACTATCAACTAAACCAGATGAAATAAAGCTATGCGATGCACCAGAATCAAACAAGGTACGAACTGAAAAATCAGAAATATATACAAGGCTCTCAACAGAAATACTACCTCGATCGGGAACTGGAGCGACATTGAGAGCATGAACTTGCCCTCCTGAAGGTCCAGCACGCTGAGTCTGACCCTGGCCTTGCCCTTGCTTCCTCGGGCAATCCTTACTGAAATGTCCAGTCTCACCGCAGAAAAAGCATTCCCCATTCTTCCTTTTCCTCTTCTTACAATCCTTAATAAGATGCCCAACTGAACCACAATAATAGCACTTCCCCTTTTTGTTATTGCCCTTGTTGTTGTTCCCCTTGTTGCCTTGACTCTTGTTCTTGTTCTTATTGCCTTCACTGCTCTGACCACTTGGATTACCCTGATTTCCTTTCCACTGGGAATCAGTCTTCTTGGCTTGAGTATCATTCATCTTGATCTCTTTCTTGTCACTCCTATTCTCTTTATTGAGTAGGGCCATATTCACCAAACTCTCGAAAGTTGCCCCCAAGGGTATATGAGTCATGGCTAAACCATGTAATGGCTCATTTAATCCTAGAGCAAAGTATAGGGCCTTCTTCTGAGCTGTGTTAACCAAGTCTAAACCGACCCGAGCCAGTTGGTTAAACTTATCTATGTATTCCCTAATAGTCACGTCCCCTTGCTTCAGTGATAGGAACCTTAGTCCAAACTTTCCCCGAAAGTCATCCCAAGTCTCAATTGGCCTAGTAGCGGTGGTGACCACCCACCAACGTGCAGCTTCTTCCTTTAGCAACCATACTGCCGATAAAACCTTCCTACGGTCATCTATATCAAAGAAGGCAAAAAGATCTTCGGTTTCTTTCAACCAATTCCTGGCCTCTACAAAAGTCTCGGTTCCAATGAAATTCTTGCAACCCATCGCCTTAAAGTCTTTGCAAATCTCCGCGAAATCCTCTTGTGAATGCTGAGGGGGAGGAGGAAGAGGAACCTCAGCGACAGGAGGAGGAGGAACATTAACTACCGGAGGAGGAGTAACATTTGCGGGGCCGGCTTCGGTCGCCCTAGCCTCCAAAAGTCTCCTATACCAAACAGGTACGTGTACTCCCTCCGGAATGGCAAAGTTATTGGCCATGCTGAAAACGAAGAAAAAGATAGATTCAGAATGGAGAAAAACGAAGGAATTTTACTAATGGCTTTTTGGGGAATAGCCTTTAAAATAAACTAGACTTTTCTTTGGAAAATACTTTATACTTGGGTTTGAAAATAGTTTTTCAAAAGTTTTCTAAAAACCTTTTTGTTCCTTCTCGTAAACCATATGCTCTGATACCAAATGTAACACCCCACCTCCGCCAGGGTGACTCTTGCAAGCACTCTGACTTTGGAGCGGCGTTTGAATCAGGTAAACATGCATAATGATATATCAAGGCAGAACAAGAACATATGTATATATGTAAACAGAGTAAATAACATAGATAAAACAGCGGAAGATTTCAAACCATTTCAAAACAAGTCTGGTACAACATAATGTCAATTTTCCAAATACACAAGTCTAGATAAAAACAACATTACTGAAAAACTGAAATACATAAGTACTATCCCCAAAATAAGTGATAACCATAGCTAGCTTCATGTCAAGACCATACATGAGCTAAAATCCCACAAGCAAGTGGTCAGAAATCCAAGCTAAGCTCCAATATTCCCACCCTGAGAACCTGGGGGGGGGGGGGGGGAAACGGAAGAAAAGAGGCGAAAGAAAACAGGTCAGTCAAAAAGACTGAGTAAGCCCTACTACAATCAATGTAAACTGATAAAGTTAACTGGCATGAGAAGCAGGGATGAACATAAGGATAACAACATACTAGCATGATGATTAACTAACAAGGTAGATAAAGGTGTCATCGCATAATCAGGATTAAGGTTTTGCACCACAGGTGTACTAGCAAACTAACATGACTTGAATATACAAGTATTGATCCCTTGGCCCAAGCTTTGGCCCAATAACATGAAATGACCCTAATACAAGGTCTAGCCAAACGGTCTAGTCGATCGGCTCCCTATAAGCCTAACTCGTCACATGTTGGTGTCCATACGGCCCAAACATAATTGTAGTCAGACTGTGCCGGGTCTCCCGTCGGGTGTATCAAGCCCTAGGGTGGCAACCCCTGGACACCATAAACATGCGTGCACAGTCTCGATCTACTGGTACCCGTGCATGTTTTCCCCGGCTTCGGACTATGTGCACGACCATAAGTCCGCCCGGAACTACACCGGCGTACCACTCTGCCGTCGTTTTTGGTCACTTACCTCCAGTTTAGTAATCGTGCTCCCTCCCTAGCCTAGACCCTAGGGCCTTAATGATACAAACTTGGGATTACTGCTGGAGTGGACCCCCATTGCTAGGATTTTTCTAGTGGGTTAAGTACGGTTTAACCCTCTTGCTAATCATGGATTAACTTGGTTAAGTGTAACGATGAGTTCACGACTTAACCCTGATTAATCTACCAAGCCCAAATTGGTTAAGTACTAAGTGGACCATGACTTAACCCTAATCACGAGGCATTAATTAATTTAATGCGCCTTAACCTCTCACATTAGACCTTGTTGTGGTTACTAGTTAAGCCGGGTGGGTCCGGGTAGCTTTACACCACAACTTGGTCTAACCTCGGGTTCAAGGTACAACATGACCAACTTCTCACATTGGGTCCTATTGTTTGTAGCAACTAGTTAAGCCGGTCGGTTCCGGGTAGGTTTACGCTACAAACTCAACCCAACCTCGAGTTGGTCACACTTATCTTTTCTAAGTGTCATGTCCATCATGTTTCCAAAACATGTTACAAGTTTTCAAGCATTTGGGTAGACCTAACTTAATAGGTAAATTCCCAAAGGGTAGACCTAACTTAATAGGTAAATTCCCAAGCTTATGTTTTTATGCCTTTTAAGTTTACCCAACCCCAAACACAATCCCATCGCTTACATATCGCAATAGCGCATAAAGGATAGAAAGAGGGAACTTGGCATAATCATGACATAAAGGTGTTGAAGCCACAAGTTCAACATGGTGGCATATGAAATGTACATGTGTTCATATACTTGCATATTACATTTTTAGGCCTCAAAAGCATGCATAAAACCAAACTTAGCATATTGGTGATACATGGTGATGAATGGCATGTAGAGATGGCCATAAGTTCGCATTTAGCCTCACATGCAAGTTATCATAAGAGATATGATAACTTACATGTTGCCAAAATGCAACCTTTAGCATAAAGCTTGGAGCTTTAAGCTCATAAACCCAAGATAAGCTTGCATAACATGATAACATGAACAAAAGGATCAACCCAAACTTGCATAACATAACTTGCATATCATACATTTAACTTTAGAGTTTAAGTATGAAAGTAGAATAGGGCTTACAATGCTTATGAAGACACAAAAATATGATAAAGCCCTTATGCAACCAATTAAACCCAAAATGCAAGCTTCAATAGAAAAACCCTTAAGCCAAAATGATCAAAACCCTTGCTTTATGATGCAAATATAGAAACTTGACTTGAATGCAAGCTAATGATGCTCATACAAGTTTGAAAACACTTGTATGCATGGAAAATCACTTAGAAATTTATTTAGGAATTTTATGAAGAGAGTGGAGGCCATGAGAGGATTGATTTTGCCATAGTTTAGTTACTAGAATGAATAATGATGATTTAGGGTTAGGTTAGGGCCTTATTTATAGAGACTAGGACTAGTTCTAGCCTTAGTATTAAACCCTAGTTCCAATCTCAGCCCTTAAAACCGAATCTGGCCCCCAAGCTCAACACAAACCCAAAATGGTGCACCAGGCAGAACTGCCCGGCTGGACCAAGTCGACAGCCAAGTCGACAGGGCTGTCGACTTGGGTCCAACCAAGTCGACTCCCAAGTCGACAGGGCTGTCGACTTGGGTGCTCTGGCGGGAATTTTCCCGCCTGGCCCAAACTGGCCCAAATTTCCAAATTCAAACTTGAATTTGAAATCTGTTTTTACTTTGAAATTTTCTGAAAACTTCGTTGGGCCTTAATCGGGTCATACGGACTCCGATTTTCGAAAACTCGGAATCTATTTCGCATATTTTTCCGAGACGAACGCAATGGCATAGCCCGTTTCCCTTGATTCAGATTTTTGAATTAAATTCTGCCTCGATTTATGTTATAACAGGTTATTGAAAATACGGGTTGTTACAGGATGCTAGGTAAAAAGTTGATGAGTGATTTGCATGAAGACTTAAGCACAAAGGTACGTATAAGAAAATTTATGTCTGCGTTACGAAGTGATGGAAGGTTGATCAGTAGGTGTGGGTTTACTTAATAACTAAGGAAAGGTACTACTTACACGTGCGAGGCATAGCTAAATCATTCATATTGCAAATATCATATTTATAGAATTGCATATCAAATATAATGGAACAACTTTAATTAAAACTGTTGTTGCGCGCGGTGGAGTCTTAAGTCCAGCGTGTAGATAATTAATCTGTTGAGCGAACAAGGAAAATATCAGACCTTAATTTGTCTCCAAAACATTAATTAAAACCTAGAAGAGTTTCTAGTGCCAAATTTTCTTTTCTGTTTATTATTGATGTTAACATGAAATGCTTAACTTTAATACATCAAAAGAAGGCCACGCTATGCATGCCGATGGTCCTTGATATTTAACTTAAGTTAAATGTTTTCGCATACCCCGTTACATAGAATTCTATTCATTTACGAACTGATAACAACAAAAATAAAAATATTGTTGAGACAAGCAATATGTCATGATCCCAAAAATATAATAATATGGACAAGTTAGTTTATTCTGTGAAATCCCAAAAATGCTGATTTAGGGTGTAAAATACTCCAAATAAAAAGTTGCTTATTTTCCAAATTAAAAATTACAGTAAACTTTTAAAAAATAAATTATAACTATGTCTCAAATATCTTGTCCAAATTCAAAACCAATATTTAATTATAAATAAATATATCCTTCTGGTTAATAAACGATTCCGCAGTGACTATTTGAAAATTTGATTTGGACATAACTTACTATCTATAAGACGAAATCTCGATTTTTCACTTCCAGTAGAAAAATATAGTTTAATACATTCCAACATTTCTTGTTTCAAAGAAATCTAACTTAAAACGGATTTTGTATACTCAGTTGAAGTTCAAATCGTAATATTACGATTTACCGCGACGTTACGAGCTCGTTTAATTTTTATTATAATTAATACGTTCAACTGTCGTTTAAAAAATATATTCGTTATTTATAACTCGAATTTAAATTCAGTTAAATTCCTTACATTAGCCAGGTCATACAATATAGTCAATTCAGTTGTTTTTGATTATTCTAGAATTAAATATTATTATTCAACTATTTATATTAATTAAATATTCAAATATACGAATTCAAACCTCTTTATATTGTCAAATAGTTAAATAATTAACTAAATAAATTAATCATTATATTGCTAAAAATCTGGGATGTTACAACTTTTGCCTTGTTCTGATCGTTTATCTACTGGAATTGCCATTGCTGAGATCGATTTGTCTATGATTGATTCCATAAGAACCTGGATGCCAATATCTAAGGTACACTTGTATATTCATTTTATTATATTCGTTTTATTTGTTGGTTCACTTGGAAAATATTTGTAATCTTAAACATTCTTAAACTTATTCTTTGTTACCTATTATACTTCGTTAATAAATCTGGGTCTTATTTCAGCATAAACAGCTACAAAGTTGCAGAAAAGCTTGATTTCTTCTTCGCAAATCATTTGGGACTTCATCGATGTTACATGTTTTTTAACTATGCTTTGTCATATGATAAATTTGAGGTTGCTAAATACTTGTAGTGATTTTTACAAATGTGAGCTACTTGTATTGGTTGTTTGATATGGATCGATGCGATAAGGGAAAGGTATAAGCAGCGAACCATTTGCCTTATGTTATCATTGTAAAATGCATATTTTGTATGATCTTTTAGCTAGAAAAAAGTGTTAAAATGTTCGATCAAATTTATGATAAAAAGACAAGTATGTTTTCCAAAGAAAAAGTCAATGTATTATTTTTTCCAATGCATTTTATTTGATTTATTTTTCAGGAAAGAGCATTAGAGAACACTACCAATCAATCAAAGAGGAAACGGGGGTCCAAAAATGGTACAATCTCTGCACCCCGACATCACATTCAACATGGAACGGTGTTAACCTCTACTACTTGTCAAATTGAGACGTGGCGCCTAAAGCATTATGATGTTGAGAAGGGTTGGACTGGAGCAGAGCTCGAGCCTTTATATGTAAGTATTTATAATTTTATTTTTAAAATTAATATTGTTATTCTAATACTTACTATAATAAAATATATTATTAAGATGAAATGATGGAGTTGAGAAGTCAACAACCTCCAGAAGAATTGTCTGATAAAGAGATTATGGAGTGTGTACTTGGACGTGATTATGTATACTTGAGAGGATGAGGTTGATCTTCTAGTTTCACAGCTTCTACTTCACATCAGGAAAATACTACGGATAGTCAATCAATTTATGAAGAATTAGTTGAACGACTTAATGATACAACTTCTCGCCTTAATGCTACTAATGAACAACTTAGTGTGGTTGTAGATATACTTTGTTGTAACAATTTAATGGAACAACCTTCACCACATCCAACAGACCAAGCTTCAGATGTAGATATGAGAGGGTCATCATCTTGATCAGTTCGACAGTCATAAGATGATTATTAGTTTATTTACATTAATTTGCTATATAATAAACAATATGAAGTATTTTATTGTGGTTGGGGTAACCTTAGAATTTTAACTTTATGACTTATTCTAGTACCGAACATTATATGGAATGGTAACATTGAATATTTTATTATTGTATGTTTTTCAGTTTATTTCTAATGTAGAACAGTCATAAATAACTGTTATTACCTTTTACCTACACATAACCATTCAATTTGACCAAAATATGAATCACCTAATAAACTAATAAAATGATGTCATATGTGCTATTACAGTAACGTCATGTGGTACAATAACGTTATATAATGTAGACCAATGACATAATCAAGCATGGAAAATCAGGTAATGCCACATGGACTAATCAAATAATGTCATGTGGCCTAAAAAATATGTCATATGCACTAATCAAATGATTTCCCATGGACAAATTATTGTTTGACCCATGAGCCAACCATTAAATGCCAAGTGTCGGCATTAACATATGCTATGTGTATACTACTACGACAATCATGTCAGCAACCATGTAGGATGACACATCATCAAATGCATCAGCTGATGACTCATCATTTGAGTTATTACTTATTGGGATCCATTGATTATTTTGCTTACTAATATCAGTAAGTGTAGGTAAAAGCTCTTTCTCTACTGACCTTTACCTGCCAATTTCTACAAATTCAATACTGGTAGCTAAAATAAATTACCCACCATTATGTTAGTTTTACCTACGCTTACAATTGGTAGGTAAAAGCCCATTTTCTTATAGTGGTGGCAAGAGGTCTCAACTCCACCGAGTCGGTACATGATGTCCACTAACTGCTGATCCTCGCGCTGAGTGGATCTAATGTGCTCCAAAAGAGTAGGACTGTAACATCTCGTATATTTCAACCACTTAAGTTATTAAATTTAATTTAATTATTAAATTTAAAATAGTTTTAAAATAAGAATTAGACCATAAATTTAATTTAGAATGTATTTATTTGGAAATTAAATATGCAATCGATTAATAATGAAACAAATGAATTTGATTCCAATATACACATAAATAGAGACAATTTAACAATGAGAATTAAATGGTTATTAATGCAGGCTTTAATTATACATTGACATGATTTAGATTATTATTCGAATTTATGTCCATCCTTAAAATTTAAATTTAACTATAACATTGAGTAATATGTTTGCCAAATTTATTAAAATGTAAATTTTCTGGAAAAGTCGATATTTGTTAAAATTTGATTAAAATTTGAATTCAAGCTAATATTTAAATGTTGTCAAAATTTAAATTTATCTTTTTTTATTATTCTTCTTTGAATTCTAAGTCATCTAGCGTTTTTTGTTTCATCAAAATCCGCTTTCGTTTGTTATAAATCTGAGATTTACAGTGTGTAAAACGCATAGACAGACATTTTGTGTGTTTATACTTACATGTCCTCCTTTTCTCTTTATTGAGATATTTGTTTGGCCTTTTGGTTAATTTTTTCCACCTCACACCACATAAATAATTTTACGTTTGAATTTCAAAATTCCTCTGGAGAAATAAAGGTATGTATTCTCTTTCTCAACTTCCCCTTTTTATTTTTCTAAATCTGTGTGCCATTCTTCTTCCTCTAAAATCCTTCTTTTTAAAAATTCTCATGGCCTATCTCTCCAAGATTCAAAAAATTAAAAAAAATTCCTAGATCTCTAATCCTCTCTCTCTCCCAATTTCTAAAAATATCAAATCTCAAAAACCTGAAAAATCCTAAAGCCTACTTCTCTCTCTGTAAATCCTCATTTCTCTCAGTAAGTCACCATCTTCTTCCTAAAATCCTAATCTATTGTCTCCCCTTCTCTAAAAAAAAAATAGGAGATAGAAAAAAGGGAAACCTTCAATTAATTTTGCTTTTGTTTCTATCTTCTACTACCAATCTTGTGTCTGTTTGTATCCGTCGTCAAACCCACGCAATGTGAGTTTCTGCTCACGATTAACGTTCTTTTGCAAGTATTGACATCAAATGAAATGATAATAATATTGCGGTAAAAATTTGATTGTTTGTTGTTTATTACATGACATTAAATCAATTTTTAAATGTATGTTTATTTGTCATTTACATGATTTGTTGATGGTAAATTACATGAAATGTTAGTGGTTGCTTATATTAAATGATAGTGAGATGCTATCTAATTCACATAAAATCATAGTTGTTCATCACATGGAATAATTGTGATTGAGGAATAATATGTTATGTTTGCATTGTCATCATCCTTCTATCATACTGTAAGTTTCCAATATTTATATGAATTGTTAGTTGTTATTTACATGAATTGTTAGTTGAAAAT
Organism: Allium sativum; assembly: GCA_030737875.1. Taxonomy (NCBI): domain Eukaryota; kingdom Viridiplantae; phylum Streptophyta; class Magnoliopsida; order Asparagales; family Amaryllidaceae; genus Allium; species Allium sativum. Next base: position 501,145,868 of record CM060924.1, on the reverse strand, counting down.
TTCAAGATCATGTGTAAATTACCTTAAATGGTAGTGATCATTCACTTTAAACCATACTTATTCATCACATGAAATGATAGTGATTGATTCATAATATGTTATGTTTGTTCGTATTGTCTTTATCCTTACATAAAACTGTATGTTCTCAATATTATATGCTATATACGAAATCATGTTGATGTTGGATTGAACGATGTTAATTTTAAATCAGTGTTTGAAATATTTGACCTGAAATTATGAAGTTGAAATTAAATTTAATGAAAAGTTGTAGTTAATTTTAAAGATGAATTTTGTTGTTTGATTTAATTTTTAATGTCATATTTTTAATTTTTTTATTAACATCGAGGTAAAGCGTTAACCCACAGGTCCCAGGATTGAAACCTGGTTTTGATACCAACTGTGATGACCCCAAACTTCCATAGTACGAAAGCAAGGATAATAATTGGAAAGATCTTCCTAAAGCGGTCCTAACGGTTCCAGTTTTGGGAAAATCTGATGGTCGGATATTTCAAAATCGTATCTTTAAATGATTATACCGAAAGATCCGACTGTCAGATTTTCCAAAAACTGGAACCGTTAGGACCGTTTTGGGTAGATCTTTCCAATGATTATCCTTGCTTTCGTACTACAGAAGTTTAGGGTCATCAAAGATTTGGTTTAATTTAAGTTAAAGATTAAATTAACATAAGATTGTTATTAAGTTTAATTGTTTGATTGATTGAAGGATAAAATTATGAATTTGATTTAAGTGATAAATAATTAAACATTGAATGGTGTTTTAATTTAATGGAATTTAAACTTAGGTTTTATGTTTTGATGTAAATGGGATTAGATTAGAATTTATATTGTAAATAATATAACACTTTGTTGAAATTTGAAATTTAAAAGTGGAAATCTGAATTTTTAAGTTGAAACTTGGAAATGTCGATATGAGGTTTGGATTGGAATTTGGAATAATAATGAAAATCTGTGATTAGATTAAATCGACTTATAACCTAAATATGATGTTTACTTAAATTTGAGCATTTCATTTATTGAGTTACTTGTGCACTTCACTTGAGTTAATTTACATGCAAAAGAATATTAATCCCAACTCGGGTGTTTTGTGTTTTGCATGGAACGCTAGGGTCAGACCGAGTGTTGCAACATAAAGATTTCAGCTATTGAAGTTAGAGACACGTGAAGACGCACATGCTCTGGATTGTCAAATCTGTAAACTTATTTATTTTAAACCCATGTATTTTCTGCTATGTAAAAATATTGTATTAACTCTGATATTTCGTATAAAAATTACTCCGCTACAAGTTATTATGTTCTGTGATTTCTATGTTTTATTTTGTTTAAACCTCATAAGCAATAACGATCTGTCATCTTGAACGGTTCGAGTTGGTTTAATTACCGGCTTGAAGCGGTCGAAAAGGCAAGTTGTTACAGTTGGTATAAGAGCTTTGGTGTACACAAAGCTAAGCTTATGAGGTTGAGTAGGAATCAATCAGTAGAAATTACACTAAAGAGAGGGTAATTTGAAATATAAATTGTTTTGTAACTAATATTTTGAAAGAGTATCGCAACGGAAGCATTTCGAAATTAATAAATTTTAAAACAAATTTATTTTTAAATTGATAGATTATTTTGAAATATATCGCTTTGTCATATATATTTGAAGATGGTGTATCTTATATAAAGAATTTTGAGTATCTATTCGACGTCATGGTTGGACTATAGAGTATGTAAGATTTTGAATATACGCCTAGCTAACATATATACAAATTCTTATCAGTGCTAGATAGATACAGAGTCACACTCTATCATTTGGAGATGATTCTGGTAATTGGTGCGACATCACCGATATTTATTTTCGAGTTTCGAAAGTGGGATGACTATATGATTTTGATTGAAACGTCGAGAAATACTAAGACTAATTATTTCTATAAATATTTGGATAAATTTTAATGAAAATCCTTTGGTAAAACTAATGTGAACTTGGGTAAATGATCAAAATTTAAGTAAAGTTAAGTTGTTCTGAAATATAAGTAGAATTTACTAATGACTGTTCAGAATTAAATTGTAAATTTAAATAGTTAATAGTGAATGACTTGAACGAAATAGAAAAAAATTGACGACAAGTGAATATTTTGGAAATATAAAGTAAAGCAAACCCAATTTAAAAGAGAAAAAGAAGAAAATTCATAGCTGCATTGTTTAACCCCCATTGGCCTTGAGAATATGTATTTCCTTTGTTCATTTTGATTCGTTCACTTAGCTTTACTTGTTGTTTGACCTGCTCATTTTTGTTTTAATCATGATTGAGTTATCATAATTGCTCAATTCATGTCCTTGTACCCTTTCGTTTACCATGCATCGTAAAATGTCTAAAATAAAGTTGGATTAATGACATAGTTTTGGGTTTTGAAACAAATATTTGAACTTTTAATTATGACAATAATTGACAATTGAATTTTCGAAGTATTGATTTTATACTATGTTAATGTACGTATTGAAAATGAGATGTAAAAGGTAACTGAAATGGATTGAAATAGATTTCTTAATTGTTTAGAAATATATTGAATCCAACTTATATGAAATGTATTAGAAATATTTGACCAAGAACTATTTGGAGAAGGTTATTTTGTACAAATGCAACTGTGTGAATTACAAGCTAATTTCAGAAGCTTTTGAAGGAGTTTATTTTTTTGTGAATAATGTGCGATTTGAGAAATGATTATTGAAAGTATATTATTAAATTAAAGCTGAATTAGCAGTGGAATTTCAGATAAATTGATTCATATTGGATTATTTCTTGAAGTTAGTATTTTTGCTTTACAACTAATAGTCTAATATATAAATTTACACTATTTTTCCTAAACTATAAAAGTTTAATTCATTTACTTTATTAAACTACTTTAAATATAAATTTAGCTATCTTCTTCAACTATTCTGTAGCAAACAAATTTAGTTTATTTAAACTATTATATACCAAAACTTATTTATTTCAATTCAAACCTATTTTATATCAAGCTTATTCTTTTATTGAAACTATTTTAAATTTAACTTAATATTTTGAAGATAAAAGTACATTTCTGATTCGAGCAATTTAAGTCTGAAATGATCGATTGTGAAGATTCAATTGAATAAAGATATTTGTGACATGTAATCTAAATTGAATTTGAAGTTTTAATGATGAATTGATTTGTAAATCTGAATTTGAAATGATATCAAATATTTGAATCGATTAAGAAATCTAACTGAATTTGGTACTGAAATGGAATTTCGAGAATCTTCAATTTTTGGATATTGATATGATAGTTTACGAAACTTATATATATGAAAATTTTATATAAGAATGCAGTGAAATTTGAAACTATTGACTGGGAAGGTAACTGATATGAAATAAAACCTTATGTATAATGGAATTTGTACAGGAATGACATGTTGAAATTTGATTTGAGAAATCTTATGTGAATGAAATTTTATATAAGTAAGATATATGCGAAGTGAAATGAATATTATATATAGTATCAAGTGATTTCAAGCCAAAGATATAGGAAGTACCTTCGATTGAAAATCAAGGTCCTTCTCGGCAGGAACTCTTGTTGATATTTCTTTGCTTGTGGTTGTCCGGACGTAATACTCATGAGTTTTCCTTTGAACTCGACTACATTGCGAAATTCGCAGGGCCGCGAAGGCCTAGGTGACAGATGTTTCCTAGGGAAACCAGGTGTAACCATTGTGTCTGTTGTGATCTATGGTCGTTTTTACGATCGTGAAATCTACAGGGCTGCGAAGGCCTACGGGTACAGATGTTTCCTGGAGGATCTAGGCGCAACCATTGTGTTTCTGCGGTCCACATGGGGTAATTTGTAGGACAGTGATTACCTAAGGTCCACGGGTGATAGAGATGAAACCATTAGTGTTACTAAATGTAGACTGCATAACATGCGATTGTTTTGAGGTGTTATGGAGAAATGCTTAAGGCAGTGATTGCCTAGCCATATATGGCCGCAGCAATTTATCCTCTCAGCCTGGTGATAGAGTGACCTTAGGGGTTACGTTCCATGATGATCGCAGGTTATTCTATTTCTATTGATTCGTCCCGTTGATAGTTTGTGCCAAAATTCGCAGGGAAGAGATTTCCTACGTGTACAAATGCTTCTTGGGGGACCCATGCATAACCATTGTGTATCTGCGATTCATGAATAGTTTCATCCGTTGGTTTATTGGATGGTGCTTCTTTTATCGATTTTAATGTTTTCAAGTATTTTCACTGGATAATGAAACAATTTTTCTTAGTACTTTGAGATTTCTAGTTATGCATCTGATTAACGCATTAACAGATTCTTAAAGAATAATGATAAACTTATGGAAATACCGAGTTATCAAAAACTACTTTTGATATAAGATATTTTTGATATAAAAGAAAATTTTCAAAGAAGTTTCTTATAAACTTTAAAGTTTGTATATAAATCGAAGACACTTGAATTAATACATTGGTATAACTAAAAAAATTTAATGACCAATAATGCGCCAGGTGTGAAAACCATTCTATTCGCATAACAATTTTGATTTAGTTTGAGTACACGATTTTGATTCCAAATAGAATTGTTCACTCGAATCTCGGCGACGAACATTGATAAGAGATTTTGGTAAGAATCTGGAGTTCTCTATCATAGTTTATTGCTAGATTCTAATCAAAAAGTCAAATAAGAAGTCCGCACTAGAGCGATTGAGTTACCGATACAAATTATAAGCAATTTTTTGTGTTTCTACAAGCAATCGAAGTTGATATACGTATGAAAGGTATATCATTTAATTAATTGTTCTTTATTTCGTTTCTTTTCGAGGACGAAAAGTTATGAGTAGGGGAGACTGTAACTTCCCGTATATTTCGACCATTTAAGTTATTGAATTAAATTTAATTATTAAATTTAAAATAGTTTTAAAATAAGAATTAAACAATAAATTTAATTAGAATGTATTTATTTGGAAACTAAAATATGCAATCGATTAATAATGAAACAAATGAATTAGATTCCCATATGCACATGAGTATGGACAATTTAACAATGAGAATTAAATGGTCATTAATGCAGGCTGTTAATGCAGGCCTTAATTATACGTTAACATGATTTATATTATTATTCAAATTTAAGCCCATCCTTAAATTTTAAATTTAACTATAACGTTAAGTAATATGTTTTCCAAATTTATTAGAATGTAAATTTCCTGGAAAAGTCAATTTTTGTTAAAATTTGAATTCAAGCTAAAATTTAAAAGTTCTCAAAATTTGATTTTTTTATGATTCTTTTATGAATCTAAGTTATCTAGCATTTTGCATTTCATCAAAATCTGCTTTCGTTTTTCTAAATATGATATTTACAGTGTGTAAAACGCGTGGATAGATATTTTGTGTGTTCATACTTATATGTCCTCAATTTCTCTATATTGAGATATTTGTTTGACTTCTTGGTAAATTTTTGCCACCTCACACCTGATACATAATTTTACGTTTGAATTTCAATAGTCTTCTGGAGAAATAAAGGTATGTATTCTTTTTCTCAACTTACCATTTTTATTTTCCCAAAGATGTCTGCCATTCTTCTTCCTCTGAAATCCTTCTTCATAAAAATTCTCATGGCCTCTCTCTCCAAGATTCAAAAAATCAAAATAAATTCCTAGATATCTAGTCCTCTCTCTCTCTTTGTAAATCCCCATTTCTCTCAGTAAGTCACCAAATCCTAATCTATTGCCTTCCCACCTCTGGAAAAAAAATAAGAGATAAAAAAAGAGGAAATATTCAATTTATTTTTCTTTTGTTACTACCTTCTGTTGGAAATCTTATGACTGCTTGAACCATTGTCAAATCCACACAAGGTGAGCTTCAGCTCACGATTAACATTCTTTTGCAAATATTGACATAAAATGAAATGATGATAATAGTGCGGTAAAAGTATGATTGTTAGTTGCTTATTACATGATATTAAATCAATTATTAAATGTATGTTTATTTGTCATTTACATGATATGTTAATAGCAAATTACATGAAATGTTTGTTGTAATGTTAGTGGTTGTTTATATTAAATGATAGTTTTAGTTTAATGAGCTGATAGTGAAAATTCACATGAAATCATAGTTGTTCATTGCATGGAATAATAGTGATTAAGGCATAATATGCTATGCTTGCATTGTCATCATCCTTCTATCATAATGTAAGTCCCCAATATTTATATGAATTGTTAGTTGAAAAATTCATGAAATTCTACGAGTAAATTAACTTAAATGATAGTGATAATTCACTTGAAACCATACTTGTTCATCGCATGAAATGATAGTCATTAATACATAATATGTTATGTTTGTTTATATTGTCTTCATCCTTACATAACACCGTATGTTCTCAATATTATACTCTGCATACAAAACCATGTCGACGTTGGATTGAATGATGTTAAGTTTAAATCAATGTTTGAAATATTTTACCAGAAATTATGAAATTGAAATTTAAATTAAATTTAATGAAAAGTTGTTATTAAGTTTTAAGACAAATTTTTTTGTTTGATTTAATTTTTAATGTCAAAAATTAATTTTAATTTTTTTTATTAACATTGAGGTACAGAGTTGGTTTGGTTTAATTTAGGTTAAAGATTAAATTAACATAAGATTGTTATTAAGGTTAATTGTTTGATTGTTTTAAGGATAAAATTATGAATTTGATTTATGTGATAAATAATTAAACTTTGAATGGTGTTTTAATTTAATGAAGTGAAATTTTGAATCACCCCACCTCCGTTAAAGTCACTCACAAAGGGAATGCCTTAACTTTGGCGGAGCATTATAGGTAAAAGACATAAATAATTTACAAGACAGACATATATAAGCAGCGGAAAAACCAAATTTATTTCATATGTGGTTCATAACAAAACATTACAGCAAAATGTCTCGAAACAACTTCCAAATCATTACATCAAAATCTCTGTCTTGATTATTACATAAAGAAGCATAAAACATAAATAAAACTGCATAAATCCCCAAGTAGTAGTGTGTCCAAAGCCATAGCCATAGATAAGAGGTTCCAAGCTATACATCACAGAGTCTTCAAGCTTGGAAAGATGAACGGTCCAAATTAAGCTGAGCTATTCCCTCCCAGGGAACCTCTGTGTGTATAGGGGGGAGGGGGGGGGGGGGGACGGAAGAAAAGAGACCGAATGAAAAATGGGTCAGACATAAGTCTGGTAAGTCCAGTGATTATTCAGCATGTAAACTGGTAAGAGAACAATGACTTGAATAAGCTGGACATAGGATAATATCAAGGAAATAAAGTAACATAGGATAAGGCAAGGTAAACAAGGCAAGATAAACTAATCATACTATCGCACTCAAATCCATATTCTCTGCACCTACTAGATATTTCAACCATTATCATGAGTTCAAATCCAGTGATCCCTTTTCATTGATCGGCTCCTACTCGTACGCATTTACTACTTGTTTCCTACAACCCCGCTCGATTGTAGATAGCTGTGCTGGTTCCACCATGGGGTGTATCAAATCCTATAGTGGCAACCCGACACGATTCAAGATGCCCAGTGTATAAATACTGATGCCCAGTGCCTGCTTTTTCCACTCCGGAGTACGTGCACGCCCGTACTCCGTCGGAACCTACACTGACGCACCAACCGCCGTTGTTTTGACCGCTTATAATCATCCTAGTAATCGTGCCCCACCCTGCCTATTTCAGGGTACCATAATACATCTATGTGGGTTACTGCTGAAATGGGTCCCCGTTACTAGGGTTTCCTAGTCAACATGTTAAATTGGTTAAGTGTCCAAGTTAACCTAACCCCACCCATTAGTTTAGCTAACATATTGTATTGGTTAAATGTTGCTTTAATTAACTTAACCCTACCATTCTTGACTTAGCTTTAATTCATTTATTAAAGCACCAATCACTGACATTTGACAGGTATTGTTGCGGTTACTAGATGTGTCGGTCGGGTCCGGGCAGTTTTACACCGCAACTCAGTCTAACCTTGGGTTCTTTTAGGCTCGATGCACTAATCTCCGACACTAGATATATATTGTTACGGTAGCTGGAAGTGCCGGGCGGTTCCGGGCAGTTTTACACCGTAACTCAATCTAACCTCGGGTTAGGCATATTCGTCTTTTCTGAATTTACATATTTACCTCTTTATATTTATATGTAAATTATTGTCATTCAAGTCAAGCCCCACTTTCTCTTTTAAATCAACTACATAATTTTAGGTATGAAAATTTATACCACTTTATGCAATAAAACATTTACATGTTTATGAGACAAATATGCAAATTATATGTAATTTCATATTTTTCCCCCAACGTTACCCCCGTTAAACGTTCGCATAAATCACATAAAATGTTAGGCTCGATACATAGCCTAACTTATACATAAAAAGGGGAAAAGAGGAATATGTAATAATTCCAACATCATAAAAATATGGATCTAACAACACATGTATCATATGAACTTGGCATAGAACAATATACTTTTAATTATGAACTTGCAAATTCAGATCTACTCAACATGAATCATGAAATATGGGTTTTACATAGAACTACATAAACTTAAAATTACGCATGTAGTTGTGAACTTGCATATTAGTGGGACAAAATTTAACATGAACCTAATCATATTAGCATGTAGTTTTGGTCATATATGTGATCATGGTTGAACTTGCATAAACATAGCAAAATTCCCAAATTGACATACAACATATAGGTGTCTTTACCAAATCATATAACATGAAATGTCATCGCCAAATTATACAACAGTGTATGTCATCGCCAAATTACACAACATGATATGCCATTGCCAAGTTATACCACATAATATGCCATCACCAATTTATTTAATATGATATGTCATCGCCAAAGTATACAACATACTATGTCATCACCAAATTACACAACATATATGTCATAGCCAAATTATACAACATATGCAATAATTGCCAAGCATTTAACATTTATCATCAAATCACATACAAAATAATCGCAAGCTTAATCATGATAAGAGTCATAGTATTAATCAATTCAATTTAACAAAAAGGATAGGCATAAATTTACATAGGTTGTTGTTCTACATCTAGTTATTTAGTCACAATTCTAATATCATTTAGGTCTAAATGATAACTGGACTTACAAAAAGGAGACTAGTCTTGTGTTCTGGGATCTATATTCTGAAATTGAATAGCTCTCCTTTGTTGTAGACGTTGAATTCTCTTAGTTGAATTAGATTTGATCTAAAATTCCTAACTTGCTTTCTAGTTGAAGGAGAATGGCGGCTATTCTAGGTTGAGTTCTGACAGCATGACGGTCTTAGGAATATTTTTGTGTGGCTTAGGGTTTGGATTTAGGTTGCTTATATAGAAGTTTGATTTAATAGGAGCCATCAGATCAACCTAGGGCAAATCAAAGCCATTCAAACCTAAGAGAACCCACCAGAACGTGCCACACAAGGCCTAATGATACAGCAAATCGTTACAGGAAGAAACACGTCAGTTTTCAGATTTGGCCCGAGAGGGAGGTCGACCCCAAGGTCGACCGCCTGGTCGACGTGTATGTGGGGAGGTTGACCCCCGGTCGACCTCCTGGTCGACTTGGCCTTGGGTGAGAAAATCCCCGCCCAGCCCGCTTCTGCTTCTGATTTTGAAATTTTAATTTTCTGAACTTTAATATGAGCAGTTTATATAAATTCTTGAATCTTCTGAAAGTCATAACTCCTTCATATGGAGTCCGATTTACGCAAACTCGGACTCTATCTCAAGCAGAATTCCGAGACGAACGCAATGCCGTAACCCCTTTCCCTTAATTATTACATTTGAAATTAATTATTCTTTAATTCGTTACTTTAATGTTTATAGAAAATACGGGGTGTACATTCTCCCCTCCTTAAAGGATTTCGTCCCCGAAATCTTCAAGTCAAGAAGAACATATATCCTACCATCCAATCTTCCATCTACTCAACCATCAAACACAGGCATCCATTGTCCATAAAAAAGACTTCTAATGCTTTATGATCATATGCATAGTGTGTGTACATGTCCTTATCTAATGCAAAATCAGGCGGTCTACTGATTCAGTTGACCTCCTTAATGCAAATTATTTCATTGTCATGCTTCCATTATGAATGCAATCTTTCCTAATCATACTTTGAGTGCACAATCATTCGTACAAATGAAACGTCCATAAGATAACACATCAAGTTTCAATCATATACAAATACATATATGCATATGCAATATGAAAGTGACTGAGCTGATCTAACACCTAATGTGTGTATATATGCATCCACGAGCAACCACTTGCAACCATCAATCATAACATGTTTCAAATACATGTTTACATCCATTGGTTCCTACCTAAGGATCGAGAATAGCACTGAGGAAAATGCTAAAAAGATAGATATGAGCATGAACAAACTTAAGGAAAAAGAGATCAAAGATGTACCCTAAAAAAGAAAAGGGTAGGCTGCGCGTATCTTGGCCTCAGTCTCCAAAGTCGCGTCTTCCTCAGCGTCACTCCATTGAACTTTAACAAGTTTGACTTCGCGGTTGCGCAACTTTTTGACTTCTATACCCAAGATACGAGTTGGAACTCTTCTCACAGTCGCCTCTCATTCTACTTCTACTTCCTCTAAAATGCTTGGTTCCACCACTTCCGCAGACTCATGTAAGCACTTTCGTAAGTGAGAAACGTGAAAGACATTATGAACTCCAGCCAATCTTTCAGGCAGCTCTACTCTGTAAGCCATCTTCCCAATCTTCTCAATGATAGGAAACGGCCCTACAAATCTTGGTGCCAACTTTCCTGCAGATCCAAAGCGAACGACGTTCCTCAAAGGAGATACTTGAAGGAAAACCCTGTCCCCAACCTCAAACTCAAGGTCGGTCCTTCTTTTATCTGCGTAGGGCGTATGTCTATCTTGGGCAGTCTTCATTCTTCTTCGTATCAAGTCCACTTTCTCTAATGTTTCTATAATCATATATGGTACAAGTATGAGCTTGTCTGTTGACTCCCATCAACAAGTTGGTGATCGGCATGGTCTTCCATATAAAGCTTCGAAGGGTGCCATCCCTATGGTGGCTTGGTAGCTATTGTTGTAGGTAAACTCCAACAAAGGAAGATGATCCTCCCATGTTCCTCCAAAGTCAAGAATGCATAATCTCAAGAGGTCTTCTAATACTTTGTTCACCCTTTCCGTCTGACCATCGGTTTGGGGGTGATAGGCCGTGCTTAAGCATAGTTGTGTGCCTACAGCCTCTTGCAAGCTCTTCCAAAACTCGCTCGTAAAATAAGATCTCGATCCCTCACAATGCTGGAGGGTATCCCATGGAGTCAAACTATCTGTTTAAGATAAATGGATGCTAAAGATGAGGCAGTCCTCCTACTTTTAACGGGTATAAAGTGAGCACTTTTTGTGAGCTTGTCCACTACATCCCAAATTCTGGTATTGCCCCTTCTTGACCTAGGCATCCCATTGATAAAGTCCATTGAAATACTATCCCATTTTCACTGTGGGACCTCTAGAGGACGAAGCAAACCACTAGGCTTCTTTTGCTCCGCCTTGACTTGCAGGCATATTAAGCACTTAGAGACGAATTCGGCTACATCCCTCTTCATACCATTCCAAAAGAAAACCCTTTTTACATCTTTATACATCTTGTCTCCACCTAGGTGTATGGTCAACTTGGAATGGTGTGCCTCTTCGAGAACCTTCTTCACCAAATCCCTCGCTTGTGGGATGCATAGCCTTCCATCCTGCCTCAACCAACCCTTATCATCGATGGAATATCTATTGAGGTGACTAGAAGTCTCACCACTAATTAGCTTGTCCATCACATCAACTAGCTGAGGGTCTTCACGTTGCGTGGTTCCTATTGAGTCCAATAGAGTAGGCCGCACTTCTAGTGATGCTAACAAACCAGTCACATGATCGACAGAGGGTCTAAAGTCAAAATTGGCTATGTACTCCAAGCTCTGCCTTTCTACAAAGAGAGGGCTTAGGGTCATCTTCTTTCTACTCAAGGCATCTGCTACTACATTACTGTTGCCATGGGTATAGGAAATCTCGAAATCGTAGGATGCCAAGAACTCCATCCACCTTTGTTGCCTCAAAGTTAAGATCTTTCGGCGAGAAAAGGTATTTCAACGATTTATGGTCAGTATACAATTCAAACTTCTCACCTAGGAGATAATGGCGCCAAGACTTAAGCGCAAAGACGATAGCAGCCAGCTCTAGATCATGGGTTGGGTAGTTTTTCTCATGTACTTTCAAATGTCTGCCTCCATAAGCTACTACCTTCCCTTCTTGCATCAAGACATCACCTAGTCCCATACCACATGCATCCTTGTATGCAGTAAACATCTTGCTCCCATCTGGCAATGTCAGAACTGGGGTTGTTGTTAGAGCCCTCTTCAATCGTTGGAAAGCAACATCACAATCCAAATCCTAGTTGAAAGTTAGGTTCTTCTTTGTCAACCTCGTAAGCGGAGCTGAGAATTTTGCAAAGTCTTTGATGAACTTTCGATAAAAGCCTGCTAGGCCAAGGAAGCTGCGGACTTCGGTAGCATTCCGTGGAACCTTCCAATCTTGTACCGCCACTACTTTTGCGGGGTCCACAGCTAACCCTTCCTTGGATACCACATGTCCGAGAAATCTTACTTCCTCTCTCCAGAAGTGGCATTTGGAGAATTTGGCTTTCAACTAATGTTCTTGAAGAGTATCCATAACTTCTTTTAAATACTGAGCATGCTCTTCCTCACTCTTTAAGAAAATCAAAATGTCATCTACGAAGACCACCACAAAACTTATCGAGGAACTCTCTGAACACCCTGCTCATCAAATCAACGAAGTAAGAGGGTGCGTTTGTCAGGACGAGAGGCATGACAAGCCACTCGAAGAAACCATCCGGTGTTCTTAACGCGGTCTTATCAATACTGTCTTCAGCCACTCTTAGCTGATGAAACCCGGTAGCCAAATCTAGTTGGGATAAAACTGATGCACCTACAAGCTGATCGAACAAGTCATCTATTCTTGGGAGTTGTTGCCTATTCTTCTTGATCAGCTTGTTTAGCTCCCTATAATCAACGCATAGGCAAAGCGAACCATCTTCTTTGATTGCGAATACTACTGGAGCACCCCATTCAGAAATACTCCGCCTTATAAACCCTTTCTCAAGCAACTCTTTAACTTGCTTGCTGAGTTCTTCCCTCTCCCTTGGAGCCATGTGTCTAACGGGTTTTGCATTATCAACGATGTATATGCAGAAGTTTATCTCCCGCTTTGGAGGTAACCCCTTCACCTCTTCAAAGACATCCGAGTATTCACGGACTACTCTAACAAACTGAAAATTCTCAATAGACGCATCAAGAGATCCTAGATAGCTAATCATAACAGAGTTCACGAGATTACAAGAAATTTCGAGAGTGTTACCGAGGCGAGTCATGAGTCTAACCTCTCTCTTTTCACAATCGAGGATGGCACCATTACTGGATAGCCAATCCATGCCTATAATCAACCCATAGCCCGTGAAGCCCAAAACATAGGCATTACATCTAAACCCAACGCTTAGTATAGAAATTTCCAAATCCAAACAAATCATTGATAAATAAGTTAAACCTCCAGTTGGATTTGAAACAACCAAGGGATCCTCTACTAAACTGGTGTCTTGATGCAAAGATTCAACTAAAGCAGTAGATATAAAAGAGTGCGATTTACCAGAATCAAAGAGTGTACGAGCAGGATGATCAAAAAGATAAACTAAACTCTCAACAGAAACATTTTTACCTTGTTCTTGTGGAGGTTCCATGAGAGCGTGAACCTGCCCTCCTGAAGTAGATCCAGCTCTCTGCACTTGCCTTTGCTTTCTTGGGCAGTCCCTAGCCATGTGTCCCATCTCGCCGCAATGGAAACAACCACCCATATTCCTCTTCTTCTTTCTGCAGTCCTTAACCAGATGTTCTGGAATGCCACAAAAATTACACTTCCTCTTCTCACGGGTTTTGTTATTCTTCCCGCCCTTCTTGGAATCTGTCTTCTTGCTCTGTGGTCCTTCCTCTTTCTTATCTTCAGGTACTTCCACCTTTATCTCTTTCTTACCAGCCTTATCTTCTTCTTGTAACAGTGCCATGTCCACCAGCCTCTCGTAAGTCGCACCCATAGGTATATTGGACATAGCTACGCTGTGCAGTGGCTCATTCAATCCTTTAGCAAAACGGAGATCCTTCTTATGTGGAGTGTTCACTAACTCCAATCAGAACCTAGCCAGCTGGTTGAATTGGTTAACGTATTCCTTGACCGACATACTCCCCTGTTTGAGAGCTAAGAAATTCTCCATCTGTAGGCTTTGTTCAGCTTGTGAGAGGAATTTCATTTCAAATCTCATTCTAAAATCCATCCAAGTTTCAACTGGTCTTTCAGCTTTAGTGACTACCCACCAATAGGAGGCTTCGTCTTTAAGCAACCATACAACCAACTGTATCTTCTGCCTATCGTCTACTATGAAGATATCAAACAAATCCTCGGTTTCTTTGAGCCAGTTTCTTGCTTCCACGAAGGATTCATTTCCATTAAAGTTCTTTCCACCCATGGCTCGAAAATCCCAACATATTTTTGAGAAAGCATTTGCAAGCGGGGGAGGAGGAACCGCTGCAGCTGGGAGAGGAGGAATGTCTTCTGGGCTTGTGACATTAGCCCTAGCCTCTAGGTACCTTCTGAACCAGCCTGGTACCAGGACGCCCTCTAGAAGGTTAAGATCCCCGGACATGCTGAAACGAAAAAGGAAAGATTCAAAACAAAGGATAGAAAGATAGTGCATATGGCTTTGGTGGATTATGCCTTTTTTTTAAACACTTTTTCTTGAAAATTGCTTCTTTAAACTTCTTTTTGAAAAAAAGTTTTCAAATTTTTTTTCTGCTCTGGTAAACCTTTGTTCTGATACCAAGTGAAACACCCCACCTCCGTTAAAGTCACTCACAAAGGGAATGCCTTAACTTTAGTTGAGCATTATAGGTAAAAGACACAGATAATTTACAAGACAGACATATATAAGCAGTGGAAAAACCAAATTTATTTCATACGTGGTTCATAACAAAACATTATAGCAAAATGTCTCAAAACAACTTCCAAATCATTACATCAAAATCTCTGTCTTGATTATTACATAAAGAAGCATAAAACATAAATAAAACTGCATAAATCCCCAAGTAGTAGTGTGTCCAAAGCCATAGCCATAGATAAGAGGTTCCAAGCTAGACATCACAGAGTCTTCAAGCTTGGAAAGATGAACGATCTAAATTAAGCTGGGCTATTTCCTCCCTGCGTACCGGGGGGGGGGGGGGGACGGAAGAAAAGAGAGCGAAAGAAAAATGGGTCAGACATAAGTCTGGTAAGTCCAGTGATTATTCAGCATGTAAACTGGTAAGAGAACCATGACTTGAATAAGCTGGACACATGACAATATCAAGGAAATAAGGTAACATAGGATAAGGCAAGGTAAACAAGGCAAGATAAACTAATCATACTATCGCACTCAAATCCATATTCTCTGCACCTACTAGATATTTCAACCATTATCATGAGTTCAAACCTAGTGATCCCTTTTAATTGATCGGCTCCTACTCGCACACATTTACTACTTGTGTCCTACGGCCCTGCTCGATTGTAGATACCTGTGCTGGTCCCACCATGGGGTGTATCAAATTCTATAGTGGCAACCCGACATGATGCAAGATGCACAGTGTATAACTACTAATTCCCAGTGCCTGCTTTTTCCACTCCGGAGTACGTGCACGACCGTACTCCATCGGAACCTACACTGATGCACCAACCGCCGTTGTTTTGATCGCTTATAATCAGCCCAGTAATCATGCCCCACCCTGCCTAGTTCAGGTTACCATGATACATCTATGTGGTTTACTGCTGAAATGGATCCCCGTTACTAGGGTTTCCTAGTCAACATGTTAAATTGTATAAGTGTCCAAGTTAACCTAACCCCACCCATCAGTTTAGTTAACATGTTGTATTGGTTAAGTGTTGCTTTAATTAACTTAACCCTACCAAACCTGACTTAGCTTTAATTCATTCATTAAAGCACCAACCACTCAAATTAGACATGTACTGTAGCAGTTACTGGATGTTCCAGTTGGGTCCGGGCAGTTTTACACCGCAACTCGGTCTAACCTCGGGTTCTTTTGGGCTCGATGCACTAACCTCCCACATTAGATATATATTGTTACGGTTGCTGGATGTGCCGGGCAGTTCCGGGCATTCTTACACCGTAACTCAATCTAACCTCGGGTTAGGCATATTCGTCTTTTCTAAATTTACATATTTACCTCTTTATATTTATATGTAAATTATTGTCATTCAAGTCAAGCCCCACTTTCTCTTTTAAATCATGTTCATAATTTTAGGTATGAAAATTTATACCACTTTATGACATAAAACATTTACATGTTTATGAGCCAAATATGCCAATTATATGTAATTTCATATTTTTTCTCCAACGTTTCCCTCGTTAAACGTTCGCATAAATCACATAAAATATTAGGCTCGATACATAGCCTAACTTATACACAAAAGGGGAAAAAGAGGAACATGTAATAATTCCAACATCATAAAAATATGGATCTAACTACACATGTATCATATGAACTTGGCATAGAACAATATACATTTAATTATGAACTTGCAAATTCAGATCTACTCAACATGAATCATGAAATATGGGTTTTACATAGAACTACATAAACTTAAAATTACGCATGTAGTTGTGAACTTGCAAATTAGTGGGACAAAATTTAACATGAACCTAATCATATTAGCATGTAGTTTTGGTCATATATGTGATCATGGTTGAACTTGCATAAACATAGCAAAATTCCCAAATTGACATACAACATATAGGTGTCATTACCAAATCATATAACATGAAATGTCATCGCCAAATTATACAACATGGTATGTCATCGCCAAATTACACAACATGATATGCCATTGCCAATTTATACCACATAATATGTCATCGCCAATTTATTTAACATGATATGTCATCGCTAATGTATACAACATAATATGTCATCGCTAAATTATACAACATATATGTCATAGCGAAATTATACAACATATGGATTCATTGCCAAGCATTTAACATTTATCCTCAAATCACATACAACATAATCACAAACTTAATCATGATAAGAGTCATAGTCTTAATCAATTTAGTTTAACAAAAAGGATAGGCATAAATTTACATAGGGCGTTGTTCTACATCCAGTTATTTAGTCACAATTCTAATATCGTTTAGGTCTAAATGATAACTGGACTTACAAAAAGGACATAAGCGGGTGCGTTTGTCAGGCCGAAAGGCATGACAAGCCACTCGAAGAAACCATCCGGAGTTCTGAATGCGGTCTTATCAATACTGTCTTAAGCCACTCTTAGCCGATGAAACCCAGTAGCCAGATCTAGTTGGAGGAAAACCGATGCACCTATAAGCTGATCGAACAAGTCATCTATTTTTGGGAGTGGGTGCCTATTATTCTTGGTCAGCTTGTTTAGCTCCCAATAATCAACGCATAGGGGAAACGAACAATCTGCTTTTGTTGGGAATACTACTGGAGCAACCCATTCAGAAATACTCCACCTTATAAACCCTTTCTCAAGCAACTCTTTAACTTGCTTGCTGAGTTCTTTCCTCTCCCTTGAAGCCATGTGTCTAACGGGTAAAGCAACGGGTTTTGTATTATCAACGAGGTTTATGTGGAAGTCTATCTCCCGCTTCGGAGGTAACCCCTTCCCCTCTTCAAAGACATCCGAGTATTCACGGTCTACTCTAACAGACGGCAAATTCTCAATAGACACATCAAGAGATTCTATATAGCTAAGCATAACAGAGTTCATGGGATTACAAGAAATTTCGAGAGTGTTACCGAGGCAAGTCATGAGTCTAACCACTCTCTTTTCACAATCGAGGATGGCACCATTACTGGATAGCCAATCCATGCCTAGAATCAACCCATAGCCTGTGAAGCCCAAAACATAGGCGTTATATCTAAACCCAATGCTTAGTATAGAAATTTCCAAATCCAGACAAATCATTGACAAATAAGTTGAGCCCCCAATTGGATTTGAAACAACCAAGGGATCCACTACTAAACTGGTGTCTAGGTGCAGAGATTCAACTAAAGCAGTAGATATAAAAGAGTGCGATGCGCCAGAATCAAAGAGTGTACGAACAGGATGATCAAAATGATAAACTAAACTCTCAACAAAAACATTTCTACCTTGTTCTTGCAGAGGTGCCATGAGAGCATGAACCTGCCCTCCAGAAGTAGATCCATCTCTCTACCCCTGTCCTTGCTTTCTTGGGCAGTCCCTATCCATGTGTCCCATCTCGCCGCAATGGAAACAACCACCCATCTTCCTCTTCTTCTTTCTGCAGTCCTTAATTAGATGTCCAGGAATGCCACAAAAATTACACTTCCTCTTGCCATGGGGTTTATTGTTCTTCCCGCCCTTCTTGGAATCTGTCTTCTTTCTCTGTGATCCTTCCCCTTTCTTATCTTGAGGTACTTCCACCTTTGTCTCTTTCTTGCCAGCCTTATCTTCTTCTTGTAACAGTGCCATATCCACCAGCCTCTAGTAAGTCGCACCCATAGGTATATTGGACATAGCTACGCTGTGCAGTGGCTCATTCAACCCTTTAACAAAACAGAGAGCCTTCTTATATGGAGTGTTCACTAACTCCAATTCGAACCTAGCCAGCTGGTTGAATTGGTTAACGTATTCCTTGACCGACATACTCCCCTGTTTGAGAGCTAAGAACTTCTCCATCTGTAGGCTACGTTCAGCTTGTGAGAGGAATTTCATTTCAAACCTCATTCTAAAATCCATCCAAGTTTCAACTGGTCTTTCAGCGTTAGTGACTTCCCACCAATAGGAGGCTTCGTCTTTAAGCAACCATACGGCCAACTCTATCTTCTGCATATCGTCCACTTCGAAGATATCAAACAAATCCACAGTTTATTTGAGCCAGTTTCTTGCTTCCACGAAGGATTCATTTTCGTTGAAGTTCTTTCCACCCATGGCTCGAAAATTCCTACATATTTTTGGGAAAGCATTTGCGCGTGGGGGAGGAGGAGGAACCGCTGTAGTTGGGGGAGGAGGAATGTCTGCTGGGCCTGCGACATTAGCCATAGCCTCTAGGTACCTTCTAAACCAACCTGGTACCGGCACGCCCTCTGAAAGGTTAAGATCCTCAGACATGCTGAAACGAAAAAAGGAAAGATTCAAAACAAAGGATAGAAAGATAGTGCATATGGCTTTGGGGGATTATGCCTTTTTAAAAAAAACACTTTTTCTTGAAAATTGCTTCTTTAAACTTCTTTTTGAAAAATAGTTTTCAAAATTTTTATCTGATCTGGTAAACCTTTGCTCTGATACCAAGTGAAACGCCCCACCTCCGTTAAAGTCACTCACAAAGGGAATGCCTTAACTTTGGTGGAGCATTATAGGTAAAAGACACAGATAATTTACAAGAAGACATATATAAGCAGCGGAAAAACCAAATTTATTTCATACGTGGTTCATTACAGCAAAATGTCTCAAAACAACTTCCAAATCATTACATCAAAAATCTTTGTCTTGATTATTACATAAAGAAGCATAAAACATAAATAAAACTGCATCCATCCCTAAGTAGTAGTGTGTACAAAGCCATAGCCATAGATAAGAGGTTCCAAGCTATACATCACAGAGTCTTCAAGCTTGGAAAGATGAACGATCCAAATTAAGATGGGCTACTCCCTCCCTGGGTACCTTGGGGGGGGAACGGAAGAAAAGGGAGCGAAAGAAAAATGGGTCAGACATAAGTCTGGTAAGTCCAGTGATTATTCAGCATGTAAACTGGTAAGAGAACCATGACATAAATAAGCCGGACATAGGACAATATCCAGGAAATAAGGTAACATAGGATAAGGCAAGGTAAACAAGGCAAGACAAACTAATCATACTATCGCACTCAAATCCATATTCTATGCACCTACTAGATATTTCAACCTTTATCATGAGTTCAAACCAGTGATCCCTTTTCATTGATCGGCTCCTACTCACACGCATTTACTACTTGTGTCCTACGTCCCCGCTCGATTGTAGATAACTGTGCTGGTCCCATCATGGGGTGTATCAAATCCTATAGTGGCAACCCGACACGATTCAAGATGCACAATGTATAACTACTAATGCCTAGTGCCTGCTTTTTCCACTCCGGAGTACGTGCACACCCGTACTCCGTCGGAACCTACACTGACACACCAACCGCCGTTGTTTTGACCGCTTATAATCGACCCAGTAATCGTGCCCCACCCTGCCTAGTTCAGGGTAGCATTATACATCTATGTGGTTTACTGCTGAAATGGGTCCCCGTTACTATGGTTTCCTAGTCAACATGTTAAATTTGTTTAATGTCCAAGTTAAGCTAACCCCACCCATCAGTTTAGTTAACATGTTGTATTGGTTAAGTGTTGCTTTATTAAACTTAACCCTACCATTCCTGACTTAGCTTTAATTCATTCATTAAAGCACCAACCACTCACATTAGACAGGTATTGTAGTGGTTACTGGATGTGCTGGTCAGGTCCAGGCAGTATTACACCGCAACTCAGTCTAACCTCGGTTTCTTTTGGGCTCGATGCACTAACCTTCCATATTAGATATATATTGTTATGGTTGCTGGATGTGCCGGGCAGTTCCGGGCAGTCTTACACCGTAACTCAATCTAACCTCGGGTTAGGCATATTCATCTTTTCTAAATTTACATATTTACCTCTTTATATTTATATGTAAATTATTGTCATTCAAGTCAAGCCCCACTTTCTCTTTTAAATCAAGTTCATAATTTTAGGTATGAAAATTTATACCACTTTATGCCATAAAACATTTACATGTTTATGAGCCAAATATGCCAATTATATGTAATTTCATATTTTTTCTCCAACGTTACCCTCATTAAACGTTCGCATAAATCACATAAAATGTTAGGCTCGATACATAGCCTAACTTATACACAAAAGGGGAAAAAGAGAAACATGTAATAATTCTAACATCATAAAAATATGGATATAACTGCACATGTATCATATGAACTTGGCATAGAACAATATACATTTAACTATGAACTTGCAAATTCAGATCTACTCAACATGAATCATGAAATTGGGGTTTTATATAGAACTACATAAACTTAAAATTAGGCATGTAGTTGTGAACTTGCAAATTAGTGGGATCAAATTTAACATGAACCTAATCATATTAGTATGTAGTTTTGGTCATATATGTGATCATGGTTGAACTTGCATAAACATAGCAAAATTCCCAAATTGGCATACAACATATAGGTTTCATTACCAAATCATATAACATGAAATGTCATTGCCAAATTGTACAACATGGTATGTCATCGCCAAATTACACAACATGATATGCCATTGCCAAGTTATACCATATAATATGTCATCGCCAATTTATTTAACATGATATGTCATCGCCAAAGTATATAACATAATATGTCATCGCTAAATTACGCAACATATATGTCATAGCCAAATTATACAACATATGGATTCATTGCCAAGCATTTAACATTTATCATCAAATCACATACAACATAATCACAAAATTAATCATGATAAGAGTCATAGTCTTAATCAATTCAGTTTAACAAAAAGGATAGGCATAAATTTACATAGGGCGTCGTTCTACATCTAGTTATTTAGTCACAATTCTAATATCGTTTAGGTCTAAATGATAACTGGACTTACAAAAAGGAGACTAGTCTTGTGTTCTGGGATATGTTTTCTGAAATTGAATAGCTCTCCTTTGTCGTAGACGTTGAATTCTCTTAGTTGAATTAGATTTTATTTGCAATTCCTAACTTGCTTTCTAGTTGAAGGAGAATGGAGGTTATTCTAGGTTGAGTTCTGACAGCATGACGGTCTTAGGAATATTTTTGTATGGCTTAGGGTTTGGATTTTGGTTGCTTATATAGAAGTTTGATTTAATAGGAGCCGTTAGATTAACCCAGGGCAAATCAAAGCCATTCAAACCTAAGAGAACCAACCAGAACGTGCCACACAAGCCCTAATGACATAGCAAATCGTCACAGGAAGAAACATGTCAGTTTTCAGATCTGGGCATAGGGGGAGGTCGACCCCCAGGTCGACCCCCTGGTCGACCTGTATGGGGGGAGGTCGACCCCCTGGTCGACCTCCTGGTCAACCTGGCCTTGGGGAGGAAAATTCCCGCCTAGCCCGCTTCTGTTTCTGATTTTGAAATTTGAATTTTCTGAACTTTAATCTGAGCTGTTTATTTAAATTCTTGAATCTACCGAAAGTCATAACTCCTTCATGCGGAGTATGATTTATGCAAACTCGGACTCTATCTCAAGCAGAATTCCGAGACAAATGCAATGGCGTAACCCATTTCTCTTAATTCTTACATTAGAAATTAATTATTCTTTAATTCGTTACTTTAATGTTTACAGAAAATACGGGTGTTACAAATTTAAACTTAGAATTTAAGTTTTGATGTAAATGGGATTAGATTGGAATTTATATTGTAAACTAATATAACACTCTATTGAAATTTTAAATTTAAAAGTCGAAATCTGAATTTTTAAGTTGAAACTTGGAAATGTTGATACAAGGTAAAGATTGGAATTTGGAATAATAATGAAACTCTGTGTTTAAATTAAATATTCTTATAACACAAATATGATGTTTATTCAAATTTGAGCCTTTCATTTATTAAGTTACTTGTGAATTTCACTTGAGTTAATTTACACACATAAGAATATAAATCTTGACTCGAGTGTTTTGTGTTTTGCATGGAACGCTCGGGTCAGATCGAGTGTTGCAACATAAAGATTTTAGATATCGAAGTTAGAGACATGTGAAGACGCACACGCTATGGATTGTAAATCTATAAATTTTATTTTATTTAAAAGTCATGTATTTTTCGCTATGTAAGAATATTGTATTAACTCTAATATTCCGTATAAAAATTATTCCACTGCAATTTATTATGTTCTTAGATTTCTATGTTTGATTTCATTTAAACCTCATAAGCAATAATAATTTGTCATTTCGAACGGTTTGAGTTGGTATAATTACTGGCTTGAAGCTTACAGGTATGGATGTTTCTTGGGGGAACCAGGCATAACCATTGTATACCTACGGTCCACATGGCAAATCTACAAGTGAAAGAGATGTAACCACTAGAGTTACTAAACGTAGAATGGAGCCATGCAATGTTGAGATGTATTAGTGATGTTGAGCCACCTGTTTGATGCATCACTGTGTCTTCATGACTGGATTTGTCTTCATGACTTGATGTTTCTTCATAACATGATTTGTCCTTATGATTTGATATGTCCTCATGACTTAGTTTATCTTCATAACTTGATAATTTTTTTTCGTGACTCTGAGATAGAGCAGTCAACGCTTAGTGACCTCAGGTTTTTCTTTGATTTTTAAATATTTTTCATTGATCTATTCATGTTATAACGATCCGAAATCCCCCGATCTCCGAAGAGATGGAGAAGGCCAGATTGAAGTGAGAACACGACAAATCAGAACACGAACAACATAACATTTCATTGCTTATTACAACAATTACATCAGAGTACAAGAATATATCAGAGTATGAATAAATATTACAAAAATATATATCAGAGAATTAAAATACATCGCAGCAATAAAATGCATAAATACAGTGCATAGCGGATGTACATCTACAACACAACTGAAGGGAATACACGAATACAAAGCTTTTCGAATAAAGCTCCAGCTGTAATCCAGGATCCTGGGAAAAGAAATATCTGCGAAAACCAAAACTACTAGTTGCCCGTGTGAAAAATATGGACACTCAAAGTTTAGGTTAAAATAATAAACTTCGAGTCAGTCATGGGACTGGTGTGAGAACTAAAACAGTTATTTAAAACTTTTACTTTAAAAATAGAGTAAATCAAGGTACCACGCCATATAACATGGAATGGGTTTACCCCCAAGAATACCAGTGTCTAAACAATAACCAATAATAGATATATGGATCTACAATGCATCAAACAACATGCAACTTTCCAATCTACCAATTTAGGCTTAACCCCAAACATAGATTTTTGAAATCCAATTCACTTTACAGAAATTATTCCTTTGGACTTTATTTCCTGATTTTTATTTCAAATCATTTGAAATACTTATCTAACTTTCATATCAAAGTAGATTTCACTACGGGATGTCAAACCAAAATTTTGGAAATATGAATTCCAAAACATAACAATGCATACAAATAAGTATGCAACCAAATATTGTGCACGACCCTCAGACCAGGCTGTACGCGCCCCTCCAACTCGATATATATATGTGCACCTCCTACTATAGAGCATGCTACACTGACGATGCTCCATTCCACACTCTGGGGAACTACACCGCCCTCATACTTTTAGTCACTCTCGGATTACTCGAATCTTTAGCCACATACTTGCTAATTATTTTATATCCCGAAGTGCGGAAAAATCATTTCATAGCATAATAATCACAAGTACTTTCAAACTATAGTACTTCACATTAGAAATTCACACATACGATTAGTCACCATTAATCACATAACCTTTGAGCTCGTACGTATCAAAGAAGGGTGTTAAGCAAGAGAATAAATTCTCTGCCACCAAACAGATATATCATAAATAGCAAATAATCGGTTATGTGTTGAACTACAATGTAACACATAATACAATTCTAAATCATTTTAGAAATCATTGGGTCTAGGCCTCAAAATCCTTTCCGTTTTATAAAACATTTTTATAAAAACAGTCCCTGTGCAAAATCGGGAATACATTTCTTTTCACTTAAGAAAAATATCATTTCAAAATCATTCATTAAATTTGAAATGAACTCAACATCAATAACACCTCATTGTCAAATCCTGAAGTGTTTCACAAGGTGTTAGCATACCAGTATTTCTACCCAACCCAATGTTAAATGTAAAAGCATATTTTGCTCATAAACTGGTCAAGCACAATTTAAACAATCAATCACAATCAATATCAACAACCAAGTATTTTTGGTTTATACCACATCTCATGTTTTGGTAAATTTAATCACCATTCATTCATTCATTCCAATCTAACTAAAGATTTATTAAAACTCTTCTTAGTTTTAATCTCTAAAATCATTACTTAATGATTGTTCCACTTTAGGAAAATTAATCCTGCTTTTACTTTGGTTAAAGAATAAGAGTTATTCAAAACACAATTCATGATAAACACAATGTCATCTTCCATTAACTATGGAATCTTCACGGAAATCGTAATAGTATATAATCGATATAAATTTCCATATCAAACTAATGCTATAAGTGGAATAGCGACAAGGCCTCCATAAATAGTAACAGCCTTCCTTCACAGAAGGTCATCTCGATTATTACCAAATAGAATTCCATTAAATTCCAATTAAATATTAATTAATTGGTAAATTTCTCCAAATCTTAATTAAAAGATTTATTCTGTTCTCAACTTGGTTTAAGAACAGTGTTAATGAAGACACCGTTCACGACAAACCCAAAATCCAATTTGATATTTAATACAAAGATCTAAATAGAAATTATAT
This sequence comes from Allium sativum, assembly GCA_030737875.1. Classification (NCBI taxonomy): domain Eukaryota; kingdom Viridiplantae; phylum Streptophyta; class Magnoliopsida; order Asparagales; family Amaryllidaceae; genus Allium; species Allium sativum. Next base: position 501,120,169 of record CM060924.1, on the reverse strand, counting down.
CGGCTTATATTCAATATGAAATTCTGAAACCAACAAATAACGTATTGGGAATAATGACATATATATTTTCCAAATTCCTCAACAATATCCATATAATCACAGAATCCAATATCGAAATATTCCCAAGACTATTTCCTATCAAATCCATTCCAATTTATTCATTGGAAAATTCTGGTTATTTCAAAACCATTTACAAGTCCAATTTATTTATTTCTAAAAATAATTGGATTATTATTCTAGTTAATAACTAGTTCATTTCGATAAAAATATATTTTTATCTTTTCAAACTTGGAACTTTTCACCCAAACTCTTTCCAAATCATTTACTATGATTTTACACAATTTTTCCCTTTTTCTAATAATTTTATTAAGGCCTTTACAGTCGATTTCCAATATCGACCACCGAACTGCATTCATAACGACCTTTTCTGAAATTGATTTGGACACAATTCCAAATCCAACCAGTAAATTTCAAATCTCTTATATTCATTGGAAAGCTCTTTTTGGTACGAACCCAACAGTTCCAGTTTTAGGAGAATCTGACGGTCGGATCTCCCGTAACATCAATTTGAAGTTATTGGTCGAAATTCGCGAACGGTCGCTGCGCGACGCGTTTTATTCAGGCCATTTAAATATACGTTTGTCATTTTCCATTTAAAACGTATTTTATAAATCATTTATAAATTCTTTTTAAAAACGATTCCAACTTCCATTTCAATTTTAAATCAAAATTGAATTTTCCATTACATGACAATTTTATATATCTCATATATATATATTAAAAATAATGTTTTTAACTAACCAGTATTTATTTCAATACACGACCATTTTATATATCATATATAAGTTAAAAATTATATTTTTAACAAACAAATATTTATTCCAACACATGACCATTTTATCCATTTCTGTTTTTATACAACGCATATATATATATATATATATCATTCACATCGCATATATATTTTTATTCACATCGCATATATATATTATTCACATCACGATCACAACACAATTCAGTCAATTAAATCGTCCATGGTTTGTGGATGAGGGAGGTGATCTAACAGGCACTGTATACAATTTATAATGATTAAAACTGATAAAAATCAATACTGGCAGTTCCATATATGCAGTTATAAAATAAATAACTGTACAAAAATTATAGTGAGAAGTTCTCACATTGATTGGTTTCTGAAATCGTTATATAACGATTGTTCTAATTAAATTAAATCGATCATTTAATTTAATTAGAAATTTCCACTAGCTCCGTTTATGTTCTAGTCTTTTCCATTTCGTAGTCCTCTTAATCATGATTCCGGCGCATTTGAAATCACGCAATTCCTTTTCTGTTTGCACGAGATACACTGATTTAAACTTTTAAATAATTTAATTACATTATTAATGTCTTAATTAAGGTTTAAATTAATTAACCTTTCTCCTTAATCACTTCCTTTTACTTCGTCTTCTCCAGGCCACTGAAGAAAACTCGGTCGTAGATCGATCATGCTTGCGCTCCTCCCTGAACCAGACTGGCCAATCTATCATACCCACACCATGCGTCTTCACACCCTCCTCCATCACTCACCATCGCACCAAGCTCGAGGTTCCCTAGCCTCGCGAAATCGATTTCGAACAGCAAGGGTTCGAGCCCCAAATTCTTCCGGTCTAGGACATTAAACACAATTTCGTCCGTACCAATTTGTAGAGCACACATAGATTGACAATGCTCACGTTGAAGATTTCTTGAGTTATAGTGTGTATTTGGACAGAAAGGGGAGAGAAGAATCAAACAAAAATGGATGTTGACATGTTTAAATGTCGGCTGGAAGGGGAGTTGACCCCGTTGAAATATAATTAGGGTTTGAACCTTTTGGTTGTCTATTTATACCTTTAATTTAATTCCCAAAAAGTCAGTTTTTGCATTAGAACTCCGAATCAAACCCAACGACTATCGCCCCTAGCTAAATACCCCCATTCCATACACAATTGGATATATTTCGTGAGCCAATTCGACTATTTCGATTAGTTTTGGTCAAAATTAAAATATAAATCAGTATAATGGAATTTAAACGTACATTTTAATTTATCGAGGCCACATACTGACTCCAAAAATTACAGAAAAATAAATCTAACTATGTTTTGACGATACGGTCCTAAAAAAACTAATTTCATCGAATTTGGAGACCATTTGAAAATGGCCCTTTTCTAGTTGATTAAATTCAAATTTAAACTGCCAAAACACGTTTAAATTTATCACACTCACATATTATTTCCAAAAATTATGAAATTTGATACCTAACAATAATTTGACATTCCGGATCCAACAAAAGTGGTTTCATCGAAAACGGAGGTCGTTTGTAAAATGGCTATTTTTAAGGGCTATATATTATATTAAAATGTATATAAATTCCAAAGCGACTATTTTACATTTTAAACTGGACATAACTTACAATTTATAAAGTGAAATCTCAGTTTTTCAAATTTGTTAGATAGATATGATTAAACAGATTCAAATATTTCTAGTTTTACTGAATTTCGATTTATTTTGAATCCTGCACATTCATCTGAAATTTGAAATCGAATTTTCAAACTACCACGCCATTTCAGGCTGTATTTATAATTAAAATAAATTTTTATATCCGAATTTCGACAGAAACTAAATTTTTAGTTGTTATTATATAAAATAAGTCATTTTAAATATTCAAAACCATTAACATAGCCAAAATAAAAATTTTAAATTGGTTCCAAAATTCCGGGTTGTTACAATCTCTCCCACTTAAAATCTTTTCGTCCTTAAAAAGGAATGGAGCTGAAAGTTGTTTAACTAACCAACTCAACTTTCATTCTGGCTTTCATTCTTCGACTTTTCAGTTTCTAGGAATTTTCCAATTTCTCAAAAATTTGGCTAACACCCTAAATTTTTGAAAAATTTCACAATAACTTTCTTTGTACGGGTTGATATTTAAAACCGCAACTTGCCTCACAGGGCCCTCACAAATCCAAAAGAAAAAGAAAAAGCGAAGCGGCTCATAAGATCATCAAAACCTAAGAAATATAGTAAATATGTACCTATTTGTCGGGCATACAATTTTATTCCTCTTCTTAGCTTCCATGCTATGACTTGTTCATTATATATACATGTATATGTATGCGATTCGAACAATTTTTCAATTTAGTTCATTATTTGATTCGTTTTGGCTAAATTTACCATACATTCTCTTATTAGTTGGATTATTCCAATATTTTAATTAGTTGAACTAATAATCAAACATCACAACCAGCAATCAATTAGTTGATTAAATTTTCAAACATATATCTTTGTATATATACTTAAAATCGTATTTTTAATGCCAAATCACAATAATATACCTTATCTATGTTTTGGTTCTCACATTAGTCAATTGGAAATAATAGATATCCCACTTTCGAAACTCGAGCATAGACTCTGATGATGAGGCCTCATCATCAGGATCATCCCCGTGCGACTAGAGTGTGACTCTATATCTATCCAGTATATTTGAGGCTTTGTATGCGCGTTTGCAAGGCGTACATGCAAAATTTTCATATACTCGATTGTCCAAGATCAATTTAAAATAAAATACTCAAATACGCATGATAAGGTTTAAATTTTCAAAACAAATTTTGACTTCATTTCTATTTCAAAAATAACACTCTTTAAAACTCATTCTAGGATACTACTGATCCCATCTCGAACGAGTCATTCTTATTGGATATTACTAGTCCAATCTTCGATGAATTCTTTCGTTCGGTTCTAATGTGCATTGTTCTCGAGCTCTGTGAACCAAAGCTCTGATACCAAACTATAATGATCCTAAATCCCCCGATCTCCGAAGAGACGGAAAAGGCCGGATTGAATTGAGAACACGACAAATCAGAACACGAACAATAGAACATTTCATTGCTTATTACAACAATTTACATCAGAGTACAAGAATATATATCAGAGTATGAATAAATATTACACAGAAAAATATCAAAGATTTAAAATACATAGCAGCGGAAATAAAATGTATAAATACAATGCATAGCGGAAGTACATCTACAACACAACTGAAGGGAATACACAGATACAAAGCTTTCCGAATATAGCTCCAGCTGTAATCTAGGATCCTTGAAAAAGAAATATCTGTGAAAACCATAACTACTAGCTGCCCGTGTGGAAAATATGGACACCTAGAGTTTAGGTTAAAACAATAAACTCCAAGTCAGTGGTGGGACTGGTATGAGAACTAAAACAGTTATTTAAAACTTTACTTAAAAAATAGAGTAAATCAAGGTACCATGCCGTATAACACGGAACGGTTTACCCCCAAGAATACCGGTGTTTAAACAATAACCAATAATAGATATATGGATCTACAATGCATCAAACAACATGCAACTTTCCAATCTACCCATTTAGGCTTAACCAAAAACATAAATTTTCGAAATCCAATTCACTTTACAGAAATTATTCCTTTGGACTTTATTTCCCGATTCTTATTTCAAATCATTTGAAATACATATCTAACTTTCATATCAAAGTAGATTTCACTTCAGGATCTAAAACCAAAATCTTTGGAAATATGAATTCCAAAGCATAACAATGCATACAAACAAGTATGCAACCAAATATCGTGCATGACCCTCAAACTAGGCTGTAAGCGCCCCTCCAACTCGATATATATATATATATATATATATATATATATATATATATATATATATATGTGCACCTCCTACTATGGAGCAGGCTACACTAATGATGCTCCATTCCACACTCTGGGGAACTACACCGCCCTCATACTTTTAGTCACTCTCGGGTTACCCGAATCTTTAATCACATACTTGCTAAATCATTTTATATCCCGAAGTGGGGAAAAATCATTTCACAACATAATAATCACAAGTACTTTCAAACTATAGTACTTCACATCAGTAATTCACACATATGATTAGTCACTATTAATCACATAACCTTGAGCTCGTACGTCTCAAAGAAGGGTGTTAAGCAAGAGAATAAATTCTCTGCCACCAAACAAATATATCATCAACAACAACTAATCGGTTATGTGTTGAACTACAATGTAACACATAATACATTTCTAAATCATTTTAGAAATCATCAGGTCTAGGCCTCGAAATTCTTTCTGTTTTATAAAACATTTTTATATAAACCTTTCCTGTCCAAAATCGGGAAAACATTTCTTTTCATTTAAGAAAAATATCATTTCAAAATCATTCATTAAATTTGAAATGAACTCAACATCACTAACACCTCATAGTCAAATCGTGAAGTGTTTCACAAGGCATTAGCATACCAGTACTTCTACCCAACCCAATGCTAAATGTAAAAGCATATTTTGCCTATAAACTGGTCAAGCACAATCCAAACAATCAATCACAGTCACAATCAATATCAACAACCAAGTATATTTAGTTCATACCATATCTCATGTTTTGGTAAATTTAATCACCATTCATTCATTCCAATCTAATTAAAGATTTATTAAAACTCTTCCTTGTTTTAATCTCTAAAATCATTACTTAATGATTGTTCCACTTAGGAAAATTAATCCTGCTTTTACTTGGGTTAAAGAATAAGTGTTATTCAAAACACAATTCACGATAAACCTAATATCATCTTCCATTAACTATGGAATATTCACAGTCGGTTTTTCCATATTTTTAATAATTTTGTTAAGGCCTTTACAGTCGGTTTCCAATATTGGCCACCGAACTGCATTCATAGTGACCTATTCTGAAATTGATTTGGACATAATTCCAAATCCAACCATTAGATTTAAAATCTCTTATATTCATTGGAAAGCTCTTTTCGATACAGACCCAATGGTTCCAATTTTAGGAAAATCTGACGGTCGGATCTCTTGTAACATCACTTTGAATTTATTGGTCGAAGTTCGCGAACGGTTGCTGCGCGGCGCGTTCTATTCAGGCCATTTAAATAAATATATATATATATATATATATATATATATATTCGTCGGTTTCCATTTAAAACGAATTTTTATAAATCGTTTATAAATTCGTTTTAAAAACGATTCCAACTTCGATTTCAATTTTAAATCAAAACCGAATATTCCATTACATGACATTTTTATATCTCTCATATATATGTTTAAAATAATATTTTTTAACCAACCAATATTTATTTCAATGCACGACCATTTTGTATGTCGTATATATAAGTTAAAAATTATATTTTTAACGAACAAATATTTATTCCAACACATGACCATTTAATCCATTTCTATTTTTATACAACGCATAAATATATTTTGTTCACATCGCATATATATATTTTATTCACATCGCATATATATATATATATATATATATATATATATATATATATATATATATTGTTCACATCACAATCACAACATAATACAGTCAATGAAATCGTCTATGGTTTGTGGACGAGGAAGGTGAGCTATCAGGCACCGTATACAATTTATAATGATTAAAACTGATAAAAAATCAATACTGGTAGTTCTATATATGCAGTTATAAAATGAATAACTGTACAAAAATTATATTGAGAAGTTCTCACATTGATTGGTTTCAGAAATCGTAATATAATGATTGTTCTAATTAAATTAAACCGATTGTTTAATTTAATCAGAAATTTCCACTAGCTCCATTTATGTTCTGGTCTTTTCCATTGCGTAGACCTCTTAATCACGATTCTAATGCATCTGAAGTCATGCAATTCCGTTTCTGTTTGCATGAGATACAGTGATTTAAACTTTTAAATAATTTAATTACATTATTAATGGCTTAATTAAGGTTTAAATTAATTAACCTTTCTCCTTAATCATTCCCTTTTACTTCGTCTTCTCCAGGCCGCTCACTGAAGAAAACTCGCTCGTAGATCATGCTTGCGCGTGCCTCCCTGAACCATGACCGGCCGATCCATCATCACCACACCATGCGCCGTCACACCCTCCTCCATCACCCACCGTTGCATCGAGCTTGAGGTTCCCCAGCCTCGCGAAATCGATTTCGAAAGGCAAGGGTTCGAGCCCCAAATTCTTCTGGTCTAGGACATTAAATACAATCTCGTCCGTACCTATTTGTAGAGCACACATAGATTGACAATGCTCATGTTGAAGATTTCTTGAGTTATTGTGTGGATTTGGATAGAACGGGGAGAGAAGAATCAAATAAAAATGAACGTTGATTTGTTTAAACGTCGGCTGGAAGGAGAGTTGACCCGGATGAAATATAATTAGGGTTTGACCCTTTTGGTTATCTGTTTATACCTTTAATTTAATTTAGTTAAGTCAGTTTTTGCATTCAAACTCTGAATCAAATGCAAGACTGCCGCCTCTAGCTAAATACCCCCATTCCGGGCACAATGGGATATGTTTCGTAAGCCAATTCGACTGTTTCGATCAATTTTGGTCAAAGTTAAAATATAAATCAGTACATTTGAATTTAAACGTATATTTTAATTTACCGGGGCCACATACTGACTCCAAAAATTACAAAAAAAATAAATTTAGCTATGTTTTGATGATTCGGTCCTACCAAAATTAATTTCGTCAAATTTGGAGACCATTTGAAAAAAAGTCTTTTTTTGGTCGATTAAATTCAATTGAAATTGACAAAACACGTTTTCTTTTGCCACGCTCACATATTAATTCCAAAAATTATGAAATTTGAAACCTAACAATAATTTGACATTCTGGATCCAACAAAAGTGGTTTCATCAAAAACGGAGGTCGTTTGCAAATTGGCTATTTTTAAGGGCTACATGTTATATTAAAATATATATAAATTCCATAGCGATTATTTTAACACTACAAGAAAAAACTAATTTTGCAGCGGCAAAATCCGCTTCCAATCTGTCGCTATACTGGTTTTAGCGACAGATTTCCTATATAACGTTATTGTCGGTAAAAACCATGACGGTAATTGTGTCAAATTTTAGCGACGGAATTTAGCGTGAGTTTTTCGACAATTTTCATCATTATATTGTTTATATAATAAAAATATAATTTTATTTATTGATTTAATTTTAATTTATTTACCGACTATTTACCGACGGATAAGTAATTTATAATAAATTGTTATTTATGAAAGACGTTGTTAAACCCTTACTAGTTGCCAAGGGATTAGCGACAAAAAGTTTTAATTAAAAAAATTAGTTCATGTATTTTATTGAAAAACCTTTACAATTCAGCAAAGTATTAACATCGAAAATTAAATTGGAGAAAACCCTTACAACCCGTCGCTATGCTGGTAATCTCTTTCTATTTCATTGGTAATGTTAGTTTATATATATATATATATATATATATATATCAAACTTATATCATTCAACTATGTACACATAGAAACTTATATCCATTGTAAAAGATCATATAACAATATACATCCATACCAATAATGAATAATTTGAAGCCAAACTTTTGTACACATAAAAAAGGAATTAATACACCAAAGATCCTATTTGTTTTATACAGTATAAACACAATAAATCCATATTTTTCCTTGAAATATATAAACAGAATGGACAACGCATACAAGTGATTCATATGCTCAACATTACTCTCTAATCTACACGCAAGCAGCAAGCTTTCCACTTCTGTTGTGTCTCAACAATCCAAACATGTTTTGTGCCAGCTCCAAGTTTAATATATTGCCAGTCTCACCTCAAACCGATTGTACACTCTGTAAATAAATATAAATATAAATAAATATATATATATACACACACACACATATATATATATCAACATCAAATATTCATTCTATATGTAGCATTTTTTTTGGGGATAAACTGAGCAAATAAATCAATACCTGCTTACTGACTTGCTCTTATGCAAATAACAAGTGATTCTCCAGTCACTAAAAATTGAAGCCCAACTCCAAAAAATAAAAAAGAAGCTTAACCCTGCTAGTAACTTCATCTGTGTATTTATTTGCTTTACCTGCAGATGTTCAACCTCAACCTGCTTTTATGAATGCGCCCTTGCAATAAATTTGTTCATCCTATCTTTTCTGAATGCACGCTTGCATTAAGCTTTTGCAAGATACCTTTTGTAAATGCACACAATCCCACCGTCGCTTATTTCTTCCTAAGTTTAGTATGCAAATAAATTTTATTAGATTAGTATTTGTATGTAAAGTTCCACTATGACTTCTAAAACTTCTGGTATTTATACAATTTCGTGAATGCACCCTTGCAAAATAGTATACGCCCAATTTTACCGTCGCTTTTGTCTTTTTGTTTCGCAGACCTTTATAATATTCTTAAATTTCTGAAACTTGTGTTGTTTATAAGCAAACTATGATCAAGTACCGTAAGGCAAAACTGTGTAGTAGTATTTAGTCTTTATATGGTAGTAGTAAGAAAAAAAAACTATTTTATTGCTGTTTTTGCCAGCAGTTGTGAAGGGAAATGCCTACATAGAGAATTCTAAAAGTGATCCGAAGACATGATATGTATCTTTAGCACAATAATAAGTTATTCTCTTTGACTACATCTTAGACGAATGGTATGATTTCTAGAATTGCTCTTCTTTTTTGCATTTTAAGCTATATGTTTTTTCATTTCAGATATATTTTATCTGCTTCAGCCATTGTATATATTTAGACATTCACTCAGATCTTTAATATGTTTCATGTAATAGAATCTTAAAAAAAACAACATCTTTCACTGTTCCAACAACTAAAGAATTAACAAAACCCATCTTATCCTTACAAACATTATAGGCAGATTGATCCTTCTCCATAACTACACCAAGATTCTTATTAATGTCAGGCAAAATACAATCAACTTTAATCTCATTCCAAATTAGAAAAAACATCAAAACTTTTGGATATAGGGATATTAAAACCTGAGTTAAATATCTTTTTGATCACATTCTGTCTCTAAACTAAACAAAACGCAACACATTCTATCGTTCGAGAATCAGAAGCAAAGAGATCCAAGTTTATATTAGAACCTAATTATCAAAAGCCAAATAATTAGAACCAGCAACCATTTCAAAAGGTAGGAAATCTCAATCTTTATCCACTTTGTCAAAGAGCCTTGAGTTAGTTTGTGAAAACATAGGTATTATCAAAACCAAAATCAAAATTGAAATTAGTTAATGTGTTCAAAGCATTAAAAAGATGGAGCAATTCATCAAGCAGCTCAATAGCCTTAACTTTATTTCAAGAAACACAATCCCTGGATAATGAAAATTGAATCTTTAACAATGAAGACATAGGAACGAGGCACATGATGATTGTATAAATAATCATGAGGTTTTAATAAGTCGGTAGAAATTTAACAAATTAGATCGATAATCATGAGGTTTTCCCATAACGAAACCATTTCGCTCTTTTGGATAAGAAAAACACAAACAGTCTTTGTGAAAAAGCAAGGAACATACCTGAATAAAAGACGATGGTAGCCATGGTGAATACTCTAGATACAATGGAGCAAAAGCCGACAATGGAGAAGATAGGCTATTGATGGCAGGCCTGAGGCAGAAGACAATGAACGACCTGCTATTGATTGTAAAGGATAAGCAGTCGTCGGGATTGTGTAAGGCAGGGAGGAATTTTGTGGAAAGATGTTTGAGGGGGATATGGAGGAGAGATGAGCGGCAAAGGTTTGGGAACGCAAAGCAAATAGAGGATTTTCTGTGTGATTGGGAATTTAGGGATAAGTACAAACGGGGAAGGCGATAACCTAGGGTTAACCGAAAATAGGCAAGCGGGAAATGAAAATCAAAGTGGGAAAAAGGGTGGGAAAGAAGGGACACGCGTGTCCTAACCAAATTTGAACCAAAACCTAATAATTAAGTACTGGTCAATACACACACACACACACACACACACACATATATATATATATATATATATATATATATATATATATATATATAAAATTATTAGCATTGATAATTACAAATGGTCCTAACCAAATTTGAACCAAAACCTAATAATTAAGTACTAGTTAATACATATATATATTATTATTAGCATTGATAATTACAAATTAATAATTACTAATTACTGAATTTAGTATTAAATACTAAATTAATCAATAGCAGTCGATTATTAATTATTAAACTATGATATTTGCAATATAATAATTATTGAAATTGCAGATTAATTAAATATGTTAAACATTTAGCTTTGATTATTAATTATTATCCATTAATTATTTAATATAATTAATAAATATTAAATGTAATTTACTAGTTATTAGTAATTAAAGATAAAAAATTATTAAAATTTACTAGTTATAAATACAAACTGTTGAATTTTATTTACAATTAATAATAAATTTTTTATTAGTATATTATTACTAACATTGATTATTTAAAATTTGTATTCTTTTAATTTTTGAATTATACATATTACACATAATTATCAATTATAATTATTAAATTTTAGATACTAGATAATAAATTTTACTTCTTAATTATCAAAAATTACATATCAAACATTGATTGTTAAAAAAATACTTACTAACCTATATTATTAATTATTAATATTTCTTAATTATTTAGTAATTATTAATTAATCAATACTGACTATTGAACTTTATTTACTATTAATAGTAATTATTTATTTTTTGTTAGTAGTATATTGTTATTCACATTAATTATTTAAAATTTAATTTTACTTATAATTTGTTATTAAAAACATGAAAGTAAAATATTTTAAGAAGAATACACATACTACTCCCACGCAAATACCTTGAAAACTTGCTGCAAAACAACATCAAAAAATCTTGACGGTAAACTGCTCATATTGCAATAGAATTCAGCAATGAAAAAATGATGACGTTAAACCACTGCAATTTGCTATGTTTTAGCGACGGAAATTAGAGCTTGACGGTAGTATTTTAAAACAAGTTAAAATAAAAATATCCTAGAAAATACCCCTTACAGATTCCACAAAATTCCGTCGCTAATTTGCAATGGAATTTTCCGTTGCTAAAATTCTGCCGCTATTTGCGGTGTTTCTTGTAGTGTAAATTTTAAACTGGACATAACTAACAGTATATAAAGTGAAATCTCAGTTTTTCACATTCGTTAGAAACATATGATTAAATAGATTCAAATATTTCCAGTTTTACTGAAATCCGATATATTTTGAATTCTGTACATTCATTTGAAATTTGAAATCGAATTTTCAAACTACCTGGAACAACCCGGAAAATCTAAACCAATTTAAATTTTTTATTTTGGCGATTTTAATGAATTTTGAATATTTGAAATGAATTATTTTAAATAATAACGACGAGAAATTTATTTTGAGTAGAATTGGAACGTATGTATTTATTTGAATTGTTGTTAGAATATAAATATTTATTTTAAATTATAAAAGGAATTGAAAATAGCGCGGTAGTTTGAAAATTCGATTTCAAATTTCAAATGAATGTACAGGATTCAAAATAAACCGGATTTTAGCGAAACCAAAAATATTAGAATCTATTTGAAAATATATTTCCAACGAATCTGAAAAATTGAAATTTCATAGTGGAAATAAAAAGTTGTGGCCAGTTGAAAATTCAGGATAGTTGCTATGGAATTTAGGCTCTTAAAAATGGAAAATTTTCAAACGACCTCCATTTTCAACGAAACCACTTTTGTTGGATCCAGGATGTCGAATTATTGCTTGGCTCCAAAATTCGTAATTTTTGGGATTAATATGTGAGTGTGGCGAAGTAAAACATGTTTTGACAGTTTCAGTCAATTTGGATCGACCAGGAAATGGCCATTTTCAAACGATCTCCAAATTTGACAAAATTAATTTTCATAGAACAGTATCGTCAATACGAAGCTAGAAAATATTTTTTGGGAATTTTTAGAGTCCGTATGTGGTCCCAATAAATTGAAACATGTGTTTAAATTCAATATATAGATTTATATTTTGATTTTGACGGAAACTGATCGTAATAGCCAAACCGGCTTACGAAACATATGCCATTGTGTTCAAAATGGGGGTAACTAGCTATGGACGATAGTCGTTGGGTCTCATTTGGAGTTCAAATGTAAAGTCAACTTTTATGGAATAAAATAATATTAAATAATTATATATATATATTTAAATTCCCTCCCCCTTTCCCTTTATTCTCTTCCTCGTCTCGTTTTCTCTTCAGATCGAAATAAAATTAAATAAAAAAAGAGGAAGAAGGAAGCCGCGGCCGCGCCGAAGCGCGTTCCCACCCCAGCCACTACTGATCGACGGTGACCCCCTCCCCCCTTCTCCCTCCCTCTCCGATGCCAGGTCGAGCCGATCCCCCCCAAAACCCAAAGCAAGCTCGATGCAACCGCTACCCCCTTTTCCTCCCTGACCACAAGCCGCCACCTCTGACCCACCAGACTCCAGCGTTGCCCTCAGCCTTCCTCCGGCCACCTGAAACCCTAAACTTTCGATGTAAGTTTTCTGATTTTCCAAATTATGATTTTTGTTTTCTTTTAGCTAATAAAAATATAGTTTTTACTATAATAAAAATATGATTTTTTATATCATTAGCTATAACTACCCGGAAAATCTGGGCAAATTTTAAATTTTAAATTAGCTATTTTAGTGAATTTTTAATATTTAAAATAAATATTTTAAATAATAACGATGAAAAGTAAGTTTGAATCAATGTTTGAAAATAAATATAATTAATTTTAGTTATAAACAAGGCCTGAAATGGCGCGGTAGTTTCAAAATTTGAATTCAAACTTTGACTGACTGTACTGGGAGCAAAACAAAACGGATTTTAGTGAAACCAAAAATATTTAAATCTGTTAGTGAATATCTTTCTAACGAATCTGAAAAATCGAAGTTTCGTAGCGGGAAGCAAAAGTTATGGCAAATGAATTTTCAGAAAGGTCGCTATAGAGTTTATATACCCCGTGAAAATGGCCATTTTGCAAACGACCTCAGAATTCGACGAAACCACTTTTGTTGGATCCGGGATGTCAAATTATTGGTAGGTTTCAAATTTCATAATTTTTGAAGTTAGTATGTGAGCGTGGCAAAGGAAAATGTGTCTGGTCGATTTCTGTTAAATTGGATCGGCCAGAAAAGGGCCATTTTTCAAACAGTCTCAGAATTCGACGAAACTAGTTTTGTTGGGACCGTATCGTCAAAACATAGCTAGATTTATTTTTCTGGAATTTTTTGAATCAGTATGTGGCCCCGGCAAATTGAAATGTACGTTCAAATCAAATATTGAATGTTTTATATTTTAATTTAAAGAAAAACCGAGTGAAACAGTCGAATGGGCCTTCGAAACATATCCCATTATGTTCGGAATAGGGGTATTTAGCTAGGGACGAAAGTCGTTGGGTTTGGATTGGAGTTCGTAGGAGATAAGGGGTATTTTAAAAATTTAAAAATTTAAAAAAAAAAAAAACCCTCTTTGGCCAGAATACTTTCTCACTCCCCGATACACCTGCTGCGAATGACGGAAAGGGGCTGAGAACTTCTCTCTTCGATTCCTCTTCCATTTCACAATGAAATCGTGTAATTCTTGATTCATTTTGAAGCTCTCCTTCTCCTCTTTAAATCCATATAGGATTTGTAATTTTTAGTTGGTATTCATCGAGTTTGAAGCCTACAAAGTCGGAGCGCCGCCGCCGTCGATTCTGACCACCGAAGTGGGCCCCATTTCCGGCGCATGTGCGCCTCACGTAGGCCTTCGACGCTGCGCAGCCCGATCCTTGCATCGATTCACGGTTTGGCTGAAAATCTAAAATCTAGTTTTGAAAAGGTTTGAAAGGTATACGGCTTTGGGCATATTTAACTGTTTTCGACATTTAAAACCGTTGCAAACTTCTAAAAATCATATCTTTTTGCTATGTGGTCGAAATCCAGTGAAACAAGAGATAGTGGACTCGTGTGGACGTCTTCTACATTCTAGAAGAGACCGCATAATTTTCTGAGCCTTTTGCAATTTTTGGTGGAGTGGAACCCAATGTGAGATTTCTGAATTATAAACGATATGGAAAACGACGATGTATAAATTATATAGTCAATGTATGAGTTATATAAGCATTGTACACCTCATATATAAGCGTTGTATAAGTCGTACGTTCGATGTATAAGTTATATATGCGTTGAAATAAATTGAAATGATATTGAAGTGAAGTGAAATATACTTATATATATATACGCCCCTCGTCCACAAACCATGGAAGATATTTATTGGTTATGATTGGTGTGAAAATTGGTTGATAGCGAATGGTTGATTAGAATTGTTTGTGGTTGAAAAATACCCATTTGTGGTTGAGAATTATTTGTTTGAAACCACATAGGATTAGTTTGTGGAAAAAAAAATATAAACATGCCGCTTGCGTGCGAACTAGATGCATGAAATCCCCATTGTCAAAAGCTGCGAGGCTTTAAGGTAGAGCGAGGAGCCGTACTAGGGACGGTCCTGGTTTTAACTACCCTGCCGTTATGCTGCCAAAATTTTCTGAAATATTTCTGTGTTTGATTTAAAATTTATGTGTTGAATGTTGGAATAATATTCTTGTGTTGAATGTTGAAATAAATTCATGTGTTGAATGGAGTTCGTGTATTGAATAAATTCTTAGAAAAATAAAAATAACATTTTTACCTCGTATATAAACTATATAAAATAATCGTGTTTTGAAATAAATTGTTTTGCAATAAAAGTCACATTTTTATTATATATATATATAAACTATAGAAAATATTCATGTGTCGAATGTTGAAATAAAATTCATGTGTTAAATGGAAATTCATGTGTTGAATAGAAATTCCTATGTGGAAATAAAATAAACAAAATTCATGTGTTGAATGGAAATTCATATGTTGAATTGAAATTCCTGTGTGGAAATAAAATAAACAAAATTCATGTGTTGAAATAAATATCTATTGGATAAAAATATCGTTTTTATCAAATATGTGAAGTGAAAATGGTGTTGAAATCGAAGAATAGATTATATTTATATATATAAATATAATTAAAATATATCGAATAACGAAGCTGCAGTTCGTGTTTTGAAACCGTGATTTCAAACGATTAGTGCGGGAGATCCGACCATCGGATTTCCCCAAAACCGAAACCGTTGGGTTCGCCTTGGAAATATCTTTCCAACGACACCCACTTTGTGAAGATCCAACGGTTGGGTTGTCTGGAATGTTTAATTCAAATCTGAAGAAAAACAGCGCCAGAATCTATTATATTTATAGAAATATAAATATAACTAAATTAAATCGAATAACGACGCTGTAGTTCGTATTTTGAAATCGAAACTTCAAACGAGTGTACTGGTAGATCCAAGCGTCGGATTTTCCCAAAACTGAAACCATTGGATTCGTTTTGAAAAGATCTTTCTAATGATATAAAATTTGTGAAGATCCAACGGTTACATTTTAAGATATGTGTAAATCAAATCTGAAGAAAAACAACGCCATGGCCGCGTTATGGCCTGAAGCGTCGTTTGAATGAAATGGCTATTTTAAATAAATAAAAATAGTGATAAATCGTTATAAAATATTATAAACGATATGGAATGGAAATAAACTGAATTTGCTCGGTTTATGTGATATTTGATGGTTGAATGTGTGTTGCGTGAAAATTACATTAATGAATTTAATTATCGGTGCCGAATAATTTAACCATTGAAATGAATTGATTTAAATTCTAAATATACGTGAATTATTTGAAAAGGTCGAGTTAAATCTCATTTCAAATAATTGATTGGCGACAATAAGTCGATGATGAAGACGGTGGTTGAAGACTGGAGATCTTCACCTCGGTTGGATGGTAACTGATGTCTTGATTGGGAGGCATCCCGAAATATAGATAATAAGTGGTGATCGTCCAGACGTGCTTGGAGATCGATGGGTATGCGAGGTATATAGTGCCTCCGGTTTCATTCAGACCCAGAGCGAACTTGCAAATGGACTGTGTGTCTGACATTGGATTTTGTTCTGTGCTGATTGATCTCTATTAAATATATATCTGTTTGGCGGTGGAGAATTTATTCTCTTGCTTAACGCCCTTCTCTGAGACGTACGAGCTTAGAGGTTATATATCGATAGAAATCAGTCGCATACCGTGAATTGCCTGTGTGGCACGCCTAAGTGGCAGATTATCAAGGCTTCTGTTGAAAAGCAAAGTCTTGTGGTTGATGATCAAAGCACGGTCTGTGTGGCATAGCTTTGTTTATAACATGAATTTGCGAGCCTCACACCCCGGTATGAGCCAGAAACGGGAGAGGACCTCAGGGAGGACATGCGTTTCTTTCTAGCTAGAGGTAGTGTCAGTGCTTAAACTGGCTGACATTTATATTATTTTCACCTGTGTGGTTGTTGCTGTTGCGAGGCGCCTCAGATGTATCAGTGACTATGTGAAGCCGATGGAGTCATTTGGCTCATTGACGCCCCAAAGGGCGGGGAAACGTAGTGTTCAGGCATTTTAATTCACATCGGTGGACCGGCCCTGTCGCTCCAAGGGCCCACCTGAGTCTGGGTCTTGAGACACGGGCTAGAGCGTCTCAAATTCGGTGAGGATGATCCCTAGCCTCGGTTCATGACAGAAATCCAATTTCCAATTACGTGACTTTGTGGTTTTGATTGTATACCTATATATGGCGACATGATATATGGTACCCATGCCGTCTATGATTGATATTTATGATTGAAATTGTTTTTGAAACATATATACACTAGCAATAATATCAAATGATTTGTTTTGTTCGTATAAATCATATTTTGGCCATTATAAGGTAAAACTCTATCCTCCGGTTTGCGTTGCATTGTGTGATGGGAACTGAGTCTTATAATGGCTTCATTTTTATAAAAAGCATTGCGATGTTTAAAAGATTTACGTGTTGTAAAGCACTGGCAATCCAATGGAGTAAACCCGTTCCGCGAAAGTGGCGTGGTCCTGTGATTAGCCATATTATAAAATGTGTTAAGTAGATTTCTCATACCAGTCCCACGACTGACTTGTAGTTTGTTTCACTTGCAAACTCGGGTGTCCCTCTTTCTACACGGGCAACCTTGTATTCAGGTTCTAGCAGGATCTTTCAGGATAACTGGAGCTGAAGATGGATTCTTTCATTTATCTCTTTTTATGCTGTTCAGCTCCTATTGTACATATTATGTTTGTTTTCCGCTGTAAACATTTATGTATAGCTGAACTGTATTTGTACTAAGTATGATCCTGTATACTGTGTAAATCTGATGATGATGTTTATCCAGTGTATTATTTGTACATTATCTGGTGTATTTATTTAATTCTGTTCTGCTGTTATCTGTTTATGTGTTATATTCCAAAGATTACCCTTGACACCGTCGTACGGGGTATTGGTGAGACGACCCGAACTTCCCCGTGAAGGAAAGCGCGGATAGAATTGAGGACAGGACAAAATAGAACGCAAACAGAAGAACATTTCATTGTTATTACAACAATTCCATCAGATACAAGAATATACAGAGTATAATTGATTAAATTACATTCGACAAATATCAGATATTACAATAAATTACAAAGCAGCGGAAAATAATACAAAATCACAACTAGAAGTGATACACGGATACAGAGCTTTTCGAGCATCGTTCCAGCCGTAAATCAGGACCCTGTGAATATAAATCTGCAAAACCAAAACTACTAGCTGCCCGTGTGGAAAATAGGGGCACCCAGAGTTTAGGTTAAAACAATAAACTCCAGGTCAGTCATGGGACTGGTGTGAGAACTAAAACAGTTATAATTCTTTATTTTAAAGTTCGGTAAATCAAGGGACCACGCCGTATAACACGGAACGGGTTTCCTCCCAAGGATACCAGTGCATAGAACAAACAACGCAATGCTAAATAAAGAAAAATGAAGCTGTTATAAGACCCAGGTCCCATCACACAATGCAACGCAAGCCGGAGGATAGGGTTTTTACCTTATAACAGCCAAAGCATGCTTGATACGTTTAAAACACATTATTTGATACTATTATAAGTGTATAATGTCAAATCAATTTCAATCATAAATATCAATCATAGGCGGCATGAATGACCCATACCACTATGTCGCCATACTAGGTTCTACAAATAAAACCGAAACACACGTATTGGAAATTGGATTCCAACATGAGTCGAGGCAAGGGGCAAGCTCCTCTCCGCGTTCGAGACACTCTAGCAAATGCCTCAGGACCCCACTATGATCCTTGGATCTTCAGGGCCGGTCCTCTCTTACTTTTGAGGATTAGTTATTCCTGAACACACGTTTCCCGGTCCTTACAGACCTATATCCGAGGCGCCTCGTATCCAACAACCACACAGGTGAAAAGTATATAAATGTCAGGGATGGTAGGTCACTGACACCACCCTAGCTAGAAAGAAACGTCGTGCTCTCCCTGCAGTCACTATCCCGTTTTTGACTCATACCGAGGTGTGAGGCTCGCGAATTCACGTTATACACAAAGCTACGCCACACAGGCCGTGCTTTGATCATCAACCACAAGACTTTGCTTTTCAACAGAAGCCTTGATCAATTGCCACTTACGCATGCCACACTGGCAATTCACTCCATGCGACTGATGTCCATCGATGTACAACCTCTGAGCTCGTACGTCTCAGAGAAGGGCGTTAAGCAAGAGAATAAATTCTCCGCCGCCAAACAGATGTATATTTAATAGAGATCAATCAACACAGAATAAAATCCAATGTCAGGCACACAATCCATTTACAAGTTCGTTCTGGGTCTGAACGAAACCGGAGGCACTTTCCTCGCATATCCATCCATCTCCAAGTACGTCTGGACGATCACCAACTGATTCCCTCATCCTGGGTGTACAGCCCAATCAAGATCATCAGTAATCACCCAAACGATGTGAAGACTTCCGGTCTTCAACCACCGTCTTCATCTTCGACATCTCGTCGAATCGGTTATTCAGAATGGGTATAAACCCGGCCTTTCTGAATAACCCACGTATATGACAAACAAATGTTACACAAACACAACAAACGCCTCATTCCAATTCAGAATATTCTTTTATTCACAAAATCACATTCTTAGGGAAAGGTTCCCATTAATTTTATCAAAGATAAATTCTTCTAAATTTATTCTTTAATCTTCCTTTGGATATCATCTCAAACTAGTCGGGATTAGCGAACCACACCGAAGTAATTATTTATTTTATTTCCCAATCCCAACCTATATATCCCGTGGAGAAAACTGGTAATACTCCACATCTAACACCACGGTGTTATCGGTAAAATTAATTACCATTTCACGTTCAAATCTAATTAAAGATTTAACTATCGCTTTGGAGCAAAACTGGTGATACTCCACTCTCGATCACTTTTCAGATTTGATAATTTAAATTATCAATTCACTTTTTAATCTAATTAAAGATTCATTAAAACTTCACTTAGTTTTAATCTTCTCAAAAATCAATATTATGTCTTTAACTGGGTTAAAGAACTAATGTCTTCTAAAACATGATTCACGACAAACCCAAATCACATTTGATATTAAATACAAGGCTCTGAATAGAAAATATATCGGCTTATATTCAATTATCAAATTCTGAAACCAACATATATCGTATTGGAAATAACGATATAAAATATATCTTTCAAATTCCCATAACAATATCTGTATAGTCACGAAATCCAACATCGAAATATCCCGAAGATAATTTCGATTCAGCTCCAGTCCAATCCACGTATTGGAAATTATCGATTATTTTCAAAATCACTTTCAAATTCAATTTATTTATTTTAAAAATAAATTGATTTCAATTCTAGTTCAAAACTAGTTCATTTCGATAAAAATCTATTTTTATCTTTTCAAATGTGGAATTTTCCAGCCCAATTCTTTCCAATTCACATATTATAATTTTACACAAATTATAGATATTTTTGATAATTTTATCAAGGCCCGTACAGTCGATTTCCAACAACGGCCATCGAACTGCACTTACAGCGACCTTTTTCGAATTTGATTTGGACATAATTCCAAATCCAACCGTTAGATTTCAAATTTCTAACATTTATTGGAAAGCTCTTTTCGATACGAACCCAACGGTTCCGGTTTTAGGAGAATCCGACGGTCGGATCTCCCGCAACGTCAATTCGAAGTCAATGGTCGAAATTCACGAACTACCGCGGCGCGGCGCGTTCTATTCAGGCCATTATATATATAATATATATATATATTATATATATTTCGTCGATTTCCTTTTAAAACGTATTTTATAAATCGTTTTAAATTCGTTTCAAAAACAATTTCAACTTCATCTTCAATTTCAAATCGATTTGATTTCAATTCAATTCGAGTTCATTTCAATTCAATTCAAATTCAATTTCAAATTCGTTTCAATTCAATTCAATTCGAATTTACCTTCTATTTGATTCAATTCGAATTCGTTTCAAATTGATTTCAATTCAATTTCAGTTCATTTTAAATTTCAATTTCAATTTAATTAATTTCGAAATCACTTTCCAATATTCATTATACAACGAATAAAATCGATATAAATCTCGTTCGCGTCAAAATAACGCATCTCTAATCAACACGGATTTATATTTTCAAAACTTCTATATTCTATCCAACAAATGAATATTTATCCCATTCAACACATGAATCTATATTTCTTTCAACACACGACTAATCTCAACACATGAGTACTGTCAACACATCACTATTTTTGTTATGTAAAATATTTTATAAAACTATGGTATCTATCGTTTGATTTTTAATTAGACTTCTACTGGGAAGTAGTTCTAATTTTAAATGTGATAAAGATGTAATTTATTTTATTTAAAATATTTTACTCAACACATGAACAGTTTCAACACATGATCATCGTCAACACATGACTATTTTTATATTCAACACATGAATTTTCTTTTATAATATTCATTGTTTTCCCGATTGGAATGAGGCCCAATCAATCACCATATAATGTTAATTATATGGATTCCATACAACACATGTATATAATAGCATGGAAAAATAATCAATTATCAACCAAAGTGCACTACACTGTATAAGCATCAAATATAGATATCTGACGCTTATAACAGCCTGTCAATCAATCGATCGACATATTTAATCAATCAGGATGAGTGAACTTCAAATTTCATCCCAACACCCGTGTGGGGTTTCAAACAATCAAACACAGATTTTATTTGTGCAGTTGGGCGATGTGTAAAATTTATCGTCCCAATCAATGTCCTCCAAATGGGTGTACATAAACAAACCGTCCGGTTTGTAAATGGATATTTTATTTTATTCACTTCCACGTTAAAAATTATATTTTTAACGATAAAATATTCTATTTCAACACATGAATTTCTATCCATTTCATTTACACAATAAAAATGATATTTTTATTTTTCTAACATATTTTAGAAAATTTCGGCGGCATAACGGCACGATACTAGAAACGGGACAAGGCCTAGCCTTATCCCCGGTCTAGTGAATGCCCACGCCATTCACACATCAATCAAATCAATCTCAATTCACCAAACAATTCAATTTAAACCAAATAGACTAACCAACTACACAACCAAACAATTTAACAAACAAGCCATCCATGGTCTGTGGATGACGGGTGTCGGGTGCTACTAAACACCGTCTGCATCCTAGTATATATATATATAACTAGAAAAAGAAATTTAGAGTGAGAAGTTCTCACCGATAGCTATCCAACTTCACGACACTTCATTTATAGAAATCTTCTTCATTCTCGCCTTTTTGTCATCTTCGTTGCCCGTAGCCACTACATATATAAAAATCACACATTTTTATATTTTGATGTCTTTAAAATAAAAATCACATTTTTATTTATTCACTTTCAATTTAAAAATCATATTTTATAATCACTTCATATATTTAAAAATCGAATTTTTATTCCGTTATTCAATATATAAAAATCGAATTTTTACTTTGGTGTCATATAGATAAAAATTATATTTCAAAAATATTGATTTCACCTTTATAAAAATAAAGTTTTCGCCTTTATAAAAATAAAGTTTTCGCCTTTTCAGAAATATAAATTTCGCCTTTATGAAAATAAAGTTTATATTTTTCTCGAAGTAAAAATCATATTTTTATAATCACTCCATATGGATAAAAATTCTATTTTTATATCGCCACTATATAGATAAAAATTCTATTTTTACATTCTATATTATAAAAATTATATTTTTACTTCGCTTAAAAGTATATTTTCACTTTTCCATTTCAACTATATATAAAGATTCAAACTTTCTTATGTTAAAAATTATAACTTCCTACATACATCAAACCTTTCAAATTCAAAAATTAAATCTTTTTAATTTATAAAAATCATTTCTTTAACTCAATAAAAATCTTATTTCTGTAAACACCAAAACCATATTTTCCTTAAACCTAAATTTCTATTTTCATTAACAAAATAAAATATAATTTAAAAGCTCACCATATAAGAAATCGAATTTTTCCCACCGGAGAAGGCCTATGGCGGCGCTGGCGAGGTCAGAGGGCGGCTGCGGGAAGTGCGGTGATCGAGGGGTGGCTGAGTCGGTCGATTGGGGTTAGGGCTTGAGGGGGTATCGGGTTCGATTAGAAGGGGAGAGGAAGGAGATGGGGGCGCGGTCGTGGTGGGGTGGTTCGGTGCTGGCGTAGGCGGAGCAGGGGTCCACGGTGGCAGCGTGGGGCTTCGGGTTTTTCCGTTCGAGGCTGGAAGGAAAGAAGGAGAAGGCGGAGATTGAGGGAGGGAGGCACGCCAGAGGTGGGGCGTGGCCGTCATCGATCACCAGGGGGAGGCGGGGGCGGTCCCCCCCCCCGGTCGCCCCTTTCCCTTTTTTTTTTAATTTTTTTGTTTGGTTTGACTTTTCAAAATGAACGGGGGGGGGGGCCTTGGGTAAAGAGATGAAGGAAGATTTTTAATTAATTATTTTATTTTATTTTCCACCCAAAAAGCAACTTTTATTTTCGACCTCTAACCGAGGCCCACCGCCTGTCGTCCACAGCGTTTTACCCCCATTCCGAACACAATGGGATATGTATCGCAAGCTGATTCGAACGTTACGATCAGTTTCCATTAAATTTACATTTAAATCATTATATTAAATTTCAAACGTACATTTCAATTTACCGGGGTTACATACTAACTCTAAAAATTCCAGAAAAATATTTTCTAGCTTCGTATTGACGATACGGTCCTATCAAAACTAGTTTCGTCGAATTCTGAGACCGTTGGAAAAATGGCCAATTTCCAATCGATTAAAATCAACTGAAACTGGTCAAACGCGTTTTCCTTTGCCACGCTCACCCATTGATTCGAAAAATTATGAAATTTGAAACCTAGCAATAATTTGACATCACGGACCCAACAAAAGTGGTTTCGTCAAAATCCGAGGTCGTTTGCAAAATGTCCATTTTTAAGGGCCTGAATTCCATAGCGACTATTCAGAATTTTCAACTGGACATATCTTTTGATTCCCGCCATGAAATCTTGATTTTTCGGATTCTTTGGAAAGATATCGTCAATTAGATCCTATTGGTTTTGGTTTCACTAAAATCCGGATTGTTTTGCACCCGGTACATTCAATTGAAGTTTGAAATCGAATTATCGAACTACCGCGCCATTTTCAATTCTATTTATAATTATATATAAATATTTATATTCTAACGACGACGTATATAATATACACGTTCGAATTATATTCAAAATAAATTTCTCGTCGATATTATTTAAAATAATCTATTTTAAATGTTCAAAATTCACTAAAATTGCCAAAATAAAAATTTTAAACTGGCCCAGATTTTCCGGGTTATTACAATCTCGCCCACTTAAAACTTTTCGTCCCTGAAAAGGAACAAAGTCGAAAGTGGTTTGATTAATCAACTCTACGTTCGATCTGGCTTTCATTCTCCAACCTTTTAGTTTCTGAGAATTTTCAAATTCTTCAAAAATTTGGCTAACACCCTAAATTTTCGAAAAATTTCGCCATAACCTCCCCTGCACCGGGAGCATCGGGGAATTTCAAATAGCTTCCCCGGTCCTTCAAATCTCAAAAAGAAAAAGAAAAAGCCAAGCGGCTAGCCAATAGGCTCATAAAATCA
Organism: Allium sativum; assembly: GCA_030737875.1. Classification (NCBI taxonomy): domain Eukaryota; kingdom Viridiplantae; phylum Streptophyta; class Magnoliopsida; order Asparagales; family Amaryllidaceae; genus Allium; species Allium sativum. Next base: position 501,095,110 of record CM060924.1, on the reverse strand, counting down.
TCATCACCCAAACAAAACAGGAAATTATGTAGTAAACATGTACCTATTTGTCGGGCAAACAAATTTTATTCTCTGCTCTAGCCTCCTTGCGGTGACCTGTTCAATGTAATACATGCATATGCAAGCAAATGTGACCAATTTTCAATATAACTCAATATTCGGTTCAATTAGGCATAAATGGTTGAAATTATCAAACAACTAAACAAACAACACAAACATCAATCAATTAGTGAATTAGAGTTTCAAATTCATAGTTTTTGATACATATACAAAAAATCTTGTTTTGATGCCAATTCACAACAAAGTGTTCTAGCTATATTGGTTTTGGTTCTCACACCAGTCTAATGGAAATATATAGAAATCACACCTTCGAAACACGAACATAAATACTGATGATGTGGCCACATCACCAGAATTATCCCCGGGTGTCTAGAATGTGATTCTATATCTATCCAGTATATTAAAACTTCGAATATACGTTCATGACGCGTATATACAAAACCTTTATATATTGGATTGTCCATATTCAAAATAAATAAATATTCAAATACGTATAAAGAGATTTAAATTTTAAAACAAAATTGTTTTCATTTGAAAAATATACTCTTCGCGCTCGTTCTAGGATACTACTGATCCTATCTCTAACGAGTCATTCTAATTGGATATTGCTAATCCAATATCTGATGAATTCTTTCGTATGGTTCTAATGTGTCTTGTTCTCGAGCTCTGTAAACCAAAGCTCTGATACCAAACTGAGACGACCCGAACTTCCCCATGAAGGAAAGCGCGGATAGAATTGAGGACAGGACAAAATAGAACGCAAACAGAAGAACATTTCATTGTTATTACAACAATTCCATCAGATACAAGAATATACAGAGTATAATTGATTAAATTACATTCGACAAATATCAGATATTACAATAAATTACAAAGCAGCGGAAAATAATACAAAATCACAACTAGAAGTGATACACGGATACAGAGCTTTCCGAGCATCGTTCCAGCCGTAAATCAGGACCCTGTGAATATAAATCTGCAAAACCAAAACTACTAGCTGCCCGTGTGGAAAATAGGGGCACCCAGAGTTTAGGTTAAAACAATAAACTCCAGGTCAGTCATGGGACTGGTGTGAGAACTAAAACAGTTATAATTCTTTATTTTAAAGTTCGGTAAATTAAGGGACCACGCCGTATAACACGGAACGGGTTTCCTCCCAAGGATACCAATGCATAGAACAAACAACGCAATGCTAAATAAAGAAAAATGAAGCTGTTATAAGACCCAGGTCCCATCACACAATGCAACGCAAGCCGGAGGATAGGGTTTTTACCTTATAACAGCCAAAGCATGCTTGATACGTTTAAAACACATTATTTGATACTATTATAAGTGTATAGTGTCAAATCAATTTCAATCATAAATATCAATCATAGGCGGCATGAATGACCCATACCACTATGTCGCCATACTAGGTTCTACAAATAAAACCGAAACACACGTATTGGAAATTGGATTCCATCATGAGTCGAGGCAAGGGGCAAGCTCCTCTCCGCGTTCGAGACACTCTAGCAAATGCCTCAGGACCCCACTATGATCCTTGGATCTTCAGGGCCGGTCCTCTCTTACTTTTGAGGATTAGTTATTCCTGAACACACGTTTCCCGGTCCTTACAGACCTATATCCGAGGCGCCTCGTATCCAACAACCACACAGGTGAAAAGTATATAAATGTCAGGGCTGGTAGGTCACTGACACCACCCTAGCTAGAAAGAAACGTCGTGCTCTCCCTGCAGTCACTATCCCGTTTTTGACTCATACCGAGGTGTGAGGCTCGCGAATTCACGTTATACACAAAGCTACGCCACACAGGCCGTGCTTTGATCATCAACCACAAGACTTTGCTTTTCAACAGAAGCCTTGATCAATTGCCACTTACGCATGCCACACTGGCAATTCACTCCATGCGACTGATGTCCATCGATATACAACCTCTGAGCTCGTACGTCTCAGAGAAGGGCGTTAAGCAAGAGAATAAATTCTCCGCCGCCAAACAGATGTATATTTAATAGAGATCAATCAACACAGAATAAAATCCAATGTCAGACACACAATCCATTTACAAGTTCGTTCTGGGTCTGAACGAAACCGGAGGCACTTTCCTCACATATCCATCCATCTCCAAGTACGTCTGGACGATCACCAACTGATTCCCTCATCCTGGGTGTACAGCCCAATCAAGATCATCAGTAATCACCCAAACGATGTGAAGACTTCCGGTCTTCAACCACCGTCTTCATCTTCGACATCTCGTCGAATCGGTTATTCAGAATGGGTATAAACCCGGCCTTTCTGAATAACCCACGTATATGACAAACAAATGTTACACAAACACAACAAACGCCTCATTCCAATTCAGAATATTCTTTTATTCACAAAATCACATTCTTAGGGAAAGGTTCCCATTAATTTTATCAAAGATAAATTCTTCTAAATTTATTCTTTAATCTTCCTTTGGATATCATCTCAAACTAGTCGGGATTAGCGAACCACACCGAAGTAATTATTTATTTTATTTCCCAATCCCAACCTATATATCCCGTGGAGAAAACTGGTAATACTCCACATCTAACACCACGGTGTTATCGGTAAAATTAATTACCATTTCACGTTCAAATCTAATTAAAGATTTAACTATCGCTTTGGAGCAAAACTGGTGATACTCCACTCTCGATCACTTTTCAGATTTGATAATTTAAATTATCAATTCACTTTTTAATCTAATTAAAGATTCATTAAAACTTCACTTAGTTTTAATCTTCTCAAAAATCAATATTATGTCTTTAACTGGGTTAAAGAACCAATGTCTTCTAAAACATGATTCACGACAAACCCAAATCACATTTGATATTAAATACAAGGCTCTGAATAGAAAATATATCGGCTTATATTCAATTATCAAATTCTGAAACCAACATATATCGTATTGGAAATAACGATATAAAATATATCTTTCAAATTCCCATAACAATATCTGTATAGTCACGAAATCCAACATCGAAATATCCCGAAGATAATTTTGATTCAGCTCCAGTCCAATCCACATATTGGAAATTATCGATTATTTTCAAAATCACTTTCAAATTCAATTTATTTATTTTAAAAATAAATTGATTTCAATTCTAGTTCAAAACTAGTTCATTTCGATAAAAATCTATTTTTATCTTTTCAAATGTGGAATTTTCCAGCCCAATTCTTTCCAATTCACATATTATAATTTTACACAAATTATAAATATTTTTGATAATTTTATCAAGGCCCGTACAGTCGATTTCCAACAACGGCCATCGAACTGCACTTACAACGACCTTTTTCGAATTTGATTTGGACATAATCCAAATCCAACCGTTAGATTTCAAATTTCTAACATTTATTGGAAAGCTCTTTTCGATACGAACCCAACGGTTCCGGTTTTAGGAGAATCCGACGGTCGGATCTCCCGCAACGTCAATTCGAAGTCAATGGTCGAAATTCACGAACTACCGCGGCGCGGCGCGTTCTATTCAGGCCATCATATATATAATATATATATATATATATATTATATATTTCGTCGATTTCCTTTTAAAACGTATTTTATAAATCGTTTTAAATTCGTTTCAAAAACAATTTCAACTTCATCTTCAATTTCAAATCGATTTGATTTCAATTCAATTCGAGTTCATTTCAATTCAATTCAAATTCAAATTCAAATTCGTTTCAATTCAATTCAATTCGAATTTACCTTCTATTTGATTCAATTCGAATTCGTTTCAAATTGATTTCAATTCAATTTCAGTTCATTTTAAATTTCAATTTCAATTTAATTAATTTTGAAATCACTTTCCAATATTCATTATACAACGAATAAAATCGATATAAATCTCGTTCGCGTCAAAATAACGCATCTCTAATCAACACGGATTTATATTTTCAAAACTTCTATATTCTATCCAACAAATGAATATTTATCCCATTCAACACATGAATCTATATTTCTTTCAACACACGACTAATCTCAACACATGAGTACTGTCAACACATCACTATTTTTGTTATGTAAAATATTTTATAAAACTATGGTATCTATCGTTTGATTTTTAATTAGACTTCTACTGGGAAGTAGTTCTAATTTTAAATGTGATAAAGATGTAATTTATTTTATTTAAAATATTTTACTCAACACATGAATAGTTTCAACACATGATCATCGTCAACACATGACTATTTTTATATTCAACACATGAATTTTCTTTTATAATATTCATTGTTTTCCCGATTGGAATGAGGCCCAATCAATCACCATATAATGTTAATTATATGGATTCCATACAACACATGTATATAATAGCATGGAAAAATAATCAATTATCAACCAAAGTGCACTACACTGTATAAGCATCAAATATAGATATCTGACGCTTATAACAGCCTGTCAATCAATCGATCGACATATTTAATCAATCAAGATGAGTGAACTTCAAATTTCATCCCAACACCCGTGTGGGGTTTCAAACAATCAAACACAGATTTTATTTGTGCAGTTGGGCGATGTGTAAAATTTATCGTCCCAATCAATGTCCTCCAAATGGGTGTACATAAACAAACCGTCCGGTTTGTAAATGAATATTTTATTTTATTCACTTCCACGTTAAAAATTATATTTTTAACGATAAAATATTCTATTTCAACACATGAATTTCTATTCATTTCATTTACACAATAAAAATGATATTTTTATTTTTCTAACATATTTTAGAAAATTTCGGCGGCATAACGGCACGATACTAGAAACGGGACAAGGCCTAGCCTTATCCCCGGTCTAGTGAAGGCCCACGCCATTCACACATCAATCAAATCAATCTCAATTCACCAAACAAATCAATTTAAACCAAATAGACTAACCAACTACACAACCAAACAATTTAACAAACAAGCCATCCATGGTCTGTGGATGACGGGTGTCGGGTGCTACTAAACACCGTCTGCATCCTAGTATATATATATAACTAGAAAAAGAATTTTAGAGTGAGAAGTTCTCACCGATAGCTATCCAACTTCACGACACTTCATTTATAGAAATCTTCTTCATTCTCGCCTTTTTGTCATCTTCGTTGCCCGTAGCCACTACATATATAAAAATCACACATTTTTATATTTTGATGTCTTTAAAATAAAAATCACATTTTTATTTATTCACTTTCAATTTAAAAATCATATTTTATAATCACTTCATATATTTAAAAATCGAATTTTTATTCCGTTATTCAATATATAAAAATCGAATTTTTACTTTGGTGTCATATAGATAAAAATTATATTTCAAAAATATTGATTTCGCCTTTATAAAAATAAAGTTTTCGCCTTTATAAAAATAAAGTTTTCGCCTTTTCAGAAATATAAATTTCGCCTTTATGAAAATAAAGTTTATATTTTCTCGAAGTAAAAATCATATTTTTATAATCACTCCATATGGATAAAAATTCTATTTTTATATCGCCACTATATAGATAAAAATTCTATTTTTACATTCTATATTATAAAAATTATATTTTTACTTCGCTTAAAAGTATATTTTCACTTTTCCATTTCAACTATATATAAAGATTCAAACTTTCTTATGTTAAAAATTATAACTTCCTACATACATCAAACCTTTCAAATTCAAAAATTAAATCTTTTTAATTTATAAAAATCATTTCTTTAACTCAATAAAAATCTTATTTCTGTAAACACCAAAACCATATTTTCCTTAAACCTAAATTTCTATTTTCATTAACAAAATAAAATATAATTTAAAAGCTCACCATATAATAAATCGAATTTTTCCCACCGGAGAAGGCCTATGGCGGCGCTGGCGAGGTCAGAGGGCGGCTGCGGGAAGTGCGGTGATCGAGGGGTGGCTGAGGCGGTCGATTGGGGTTAGGGCTTGAGGGGGTATCGGGTTCGATTAGAAGGGGAGAGGAAAGATATGGGGGCGCGGTCGTGGTGGGGTGGTTCGGTGCTGGCGTAGGCGGAGCAGGGGTCCACGGTGGCAGCGTGGGGCTTCGGGGTTTTCCGTTCGAGGCTGGAAGGAAAGAAGGAGAAGGCGGAGATTGAGGGAGGGAGGCGCGCCAGAGGTGGGGCGTGGCCGTCATCGATCACCAGGGGGAGGCGGCGGCGGTTCCCCCCCCACCCCGTCGCCCCTTTCCCTTTTTTTTTTGTTTGGTTTGACTTTTCAAAATGAACGGGGGGGCCTTGGGTAAAGAGATGAAGGAAGATTTTTAATTAATTATTTTATTTTATTTTCCACCCAAAAAGCAACTTTTATTTTCGTCCTCTAACCGAGGTCCACCGCCTGTCGTCCACAGCGTTTTACCCCCATTCCGAACACAATGGGATATGTATCGCAAGCTGATTCGAACGTTACGATCAGTTTCCATTAAATTTACATTTAAATCATTATATTAAATTTCAAACGTACATTTCAATTTACCGGGGTCACATACTAACTTTAAAAATTCCAGAAAAATATTTTCTAGCTTCGTATTGACGATACGGTCCTATCAAAACTAGTTTCGTCGAATTCTGAGACCGTTGGAAAAATGGCCAATTTCCAATCGATTAAAATCAACTAAAACTGGTCAAACGCGTTTTCCTTTGCCACGCTCACCCATTGATTCGAAAAATTATGAAATTTGAAACCTAGCAATAATTTGACATCACGGACCCAACAAAAGTGGTTTCGTCAAAATCCGAGGTCGTTTGCAAAATGTCCATTTTTAAGGGCCTGAATTCCATAGCGACTATTCAGAATTTTCAACTGGACATATCTTTTGATTCCCGCCATGAAATCTTGATTTTTCGGATTCGTTGGAAAGATATCGTCAATTAGATCCTATTGTTTTTGGTTTCACTAAAATCCGGATTGTTTTGCACCCGGTACATTCAATTGAAGTTTGAAATCGAATTATCGAACTACCGCGCCATTTTCAATTCTATTTATAATTATATATAAATATTTATATTCTAACGACGACGTATATAATATACACGTTCGAATTATATTCAAAATAAATTTCTCGTCGATATTATTTAAAATAATCTATTTTAAATGTTCAAAATTCACTAAAATTGCCAAAATAAAAATTTTAAACTGGCCCAGATTTTCCGGGTTATTACACTTGGGGTCGTCACATTAGCATTCACATGAAGATAAGATTTTTAACCGTATAAAGGTATGGTTTTTAGTCGTATAAAAGTACGATTTATATATATATGGTTTTGAAATAAAAATATAATCTTTATATGAAATATCATTGTGTAAAAATATAATTTTTATTTTTATGAAGTGGCGAGAAAAATATGATTTTTCATAATATAAAGATTCGATTTTTATATATGTTGTAGCGAAAGGATTTAATTTTTAGTTTTATAAAAATTCGATTTTTAGCGCTATAAAAATTTGATTTTTATAAATAAAGCGAAGTTATAAAAATATGATTTTTATATTATAGAGATAATAAAATTTTGATTTTTATAATGCAAACATTGACATAAAATATGAACTTTATTTTTATCATGAAGTAGCGAGAATAAAGATTCGATTTTTATATGAGTAGCAGATTAAAAATAAATTTTTTATATAATAGAGAATATAAAAATATGATTTTTATATATGTAGCAAAATAAAAATCTGATTTTTATTATATATCTAGCGTTGAAATAAAAATGTGATTTTTATAGCGGTGAAATATAAATGTGATTTTATATATGAACAACGTGAAAAGGATGCGTTGGAATTTCGAACAAATCTAAACAGTTCAGAAACATAGACGACGGAGTGGAGCCCAAAGGGGAGAACTTCTCACTTTAATTTATTTTCTAGTTAGAAATATATACTAGGATGCAGACGGTGCTTAGCAGCTCCCGACACCCGTCGTCCACAGACCATGGACGACTTGTTTGTTTGTTTGATTATGTGTGAAAGTTGATTGTGTGATGTGGAATGGAGTAAATATTTTAGTTAAAAAAATAATATTAAACGTGTATATGAATAAAATAAATATTTATAAACAAATCGGACGATTTGTTTATGTACACAAATTTGATTGATATTGATTAGGACGATAAATTTTACACATCGCCCAACTGCACATATAAAATTCATTATTTGTTGACTGAAACCCCACATGGGTATTGGGATGATATATGAGATACACTAGTCCCAATAATTAGCTGTATGTCGATCGATTGATTGACAGACTGTTATAAGCATTAAATATTTATTTTTGATGCTTATGCAGTGTAGAATGCACTCTGGATGATGGTTGACTGTGTTTGATTTTTGTTGTATACACATGTTCTATGAAATCCATATAATAGCATTATATGGTAATTGACTGTGTCTGATTCCAGTTCATAAAGAATGAATATTTTAAAATAATGAATATTTTAAAATAATGAATATTTTCAAACAATATTTGGTATAAGATCAAAATCTGATTTTGATGTCCGATTTGGGATGGACACGAAAATATTTAAATATATAGAGCCGTGTTGAATAGATTAACACCATTTTTATGTGAACGATATTTATATCAATTTTATTCATTTTTAGAATGAATATTGAAAAGGGATTGATTTCAAAATCTAATGTTTTGAAAATACTATCATTTATATATCGATGATATGGAATATTCAATTTTGATTTGAAATTGAATATGTAGTTGAAATCGTTTTGAAAATGAATTTAAAATGATTTATAAAACACATTTTGAATGGAAATCGACGAAATATATATTATATATATAATATAATGGTCTGAATAGAACAAGCCGCACTACGGCAGTTCTCGAATTTCGACCATTGAATTCAAATGGACGTTACGGGAGATCCGACCATCGGATTCTCCTAAAACCGGAACCGTTGGGTTCGTATCAAAAAGAGCTTTCTAATGAATAGTAGAGATTTGAAACCTAACGGTTGGATATGGAATTATGTCCAAATCAAATTTGGAAAATGTCGTTGTAAGTGCAATTCGATGACTGTTTATGGACTGTACGGGCCTTGATAAAATTATTAAAAATATCAATAATTTGTGTAAAATCACAATAAATGATTTTGAAAGAATTAGGATGAAAAATTCCATATTTGAAAAAATAAGAATATATTTTATCGAAATGAACTAGTTATGAACTAGAATTATAATCAAATATTTTTAAATCGATAAATTAGATTTGAAATGGTTTTAAAAATAACCAGAATTTCCAACATATGAATTGTAATGGATTTGAATTGAAATTATCCTCGGAATATTTCGATATTGGATTTCGTGATTATACAGATATTGTGGAGGAATTTGGAAGATATATATATCTTTATTCCAATACGATATTTGTTGGTTTCAGAATTTGATATTGAATATAAGCCGATATATTTTCTATTCAAAGCCTTGCATTTAATATCAAATTGGATTTTGGATTTGTCGTGAATGCCATCTTTAATAATACTGTTCTTAAATCCAATGGAGTTAAGAAAATTAGAAACTGACGGGAGATTAGCTAAGTTGAATGGTTTCCCGAGTATTGATCTGATGTTGGTTTCAGCCTTCGGGGTTAATACTTAGGAAATTTTTCTCTAACTAATTTACGGTTAGAGACTGATGGAATGTGAATTGGGTTTATTGTGAATTGTGTTTTTAACGACATTCGTTCTTTAACCCGATTTACCATGAAATGTGATTTGGAGTTTATAATACTTTTTATTAAGATTTAACAGGAATTTTCCAAAGTAAAGTTTTCCAATCTAGCATATTAAATTGGAATTGAATGGAATTCAATTTGGAAATAATGGAAGTAAGCTTCTATAGAGGAAGGCGGTTAATATATATGGAATTTAAAAGGCCTTGTCGTTATTCCATTTATATTATTGGTTGGATATGGAAGTTTATATCGATTATATATGTCGATTTGTTTTCCATGAAAATTCCATTGTTAATGGAATGTGATTTTGGGTTGTTGTGAATGGTATCTTTAATAATACTATTCTCAGACCCAACGGAGTTAAGAAAATCAGAAACTAACTAGAAATTAGTTAATTTGAATAGTTTCCTGGGTATTGATCTGATGTTGGTTTCGGCCTTCGGGGTTAATACTTAGGGAATTGTTCACTTCCTAATTTACGGTTAAAGGCTGATGGAATGGAATGTGATTTTCGGTTTATCGTGAACCATGTTTTAAATGACACTGGTTCTTTAACCCAGTTAAGATAGGATATGATTTCCCAAGTTAAACAATCGTTAATATTGATTTTTGGGAAGATTAAAACCAAGTGGAGTTTTAATGCATCTTTAATTAGATTGAAATGATATCCAAAGGAAGATTAAAGAATAAATTTAAAGAATTTATCTTTGATAAAATTAATGGGAACCTTTCCCAAAGTATAAGAATATTTGAATAAAGGAATATTCTGGATTGGAATGAGGCGTATGTTGTGTTTTTATAGCACTTGTTTATTATATACGCGAGTTATTCAGAAAGACCGGGTTTATCCCATTCTGAACAACTGATTCTACGATGTGTCGAGCATGAAGACGGTGGTTGAAGACCGGAGGTCTTCACATCGTTTGGATGATTACTGATGTCTTGATTGGGCTACACACCCAAGACGAGGTAATGAGTAGTGATCGTCCAGACGTACTTGGAGATCAACAGATATGCGAGGACCTCTCCCCTGTATTGGACATATGGGGAAGGAATAAGGTGCCTCCGGTTTTGTTCAGACCTAAAACGAACTTGTAAATGGACGTGTGTCTGGCATTGGATTTCATTCTGTGTGATTTATAGACATCGATTGCATAGCGTGAATTGCCTGTGTGGCATGCTGAGATGCAAATGATCAAGGCTTCTGTTAAAAAGCAGAGTCTTGTGGTTGATGATCAAAGCACGGATTTAAAATAGCTTAGCTTTGTGTAGCATTAATTCGCGAGCCCCGCACCTCGCTGTGAACCAGAAATGGGAGAGGACATCAGGGAGGGCATGCGTTTATTTCTAACTAGGAGTGGTGTCAGCGTTTTACTAGCCCTGGCATTTTACTTACGTGGATGATGGATAGCGAGGCACCTCTATTATATCGGTCGTTCCGGGGCCGATAGTTTCATCGGGATATTACAAGTTTACGCCCCATAGGGCGGGGAAATGCATGTTCTGGCATTTTAATCCACTCCGTGTGGACCTGTAACGACCCAGAAAATCTGAACCAATTTAAAATTTTTAAATTGGCTAAAATAGTGGATTTTAAATATTTAAAATAAATATTTTAAATAATAGCAATGAAAAGTGAGTTTGAATCGACACTTGAAAACGAATATAATTAATTCTAATTATAAACAAGGCCTAAAATGGCGCGATAGTTTCAAAATTTGAATTCAAACTTTGACTGACTTTACCGGGGGAAAAACAAAACGGATTTGAGTAAATCCAAAAATATTTAAATCTATTAGTGAATACCTTTCTAACGAATCTGAAAAATCGAAGTTTCACAGCGGGAAGCAAAAGTTATGGCCAAATGAATTTTCAGAAAGGTCGCTATGGAATTTATATAGCCCGTGAAATTGGCTATTTTGCAAATGACCTCGGAATTCGACGAAACTACTTTTGTTGGATCCGGGATGTGAAGTTATTGCTAGGTTTCAAATTTCATAATTTTTGAAGCTAGTATGTGAGCGTGGCAAAAGAAAACGTGTTTTGGTCAATTACAGTTAAATTGGATCGACCAGAAATGGGCCTTTTTGCAAACGGTCTCAGAATTCGATGAAACTAGTTTTGTTGGGACTGTATCGTCAAAACATAGCCAGATTTATTTTTCTGGAATTTTTCGAATCAGTTGGTAGCCCTGGCAAATTGAAATGTACGTTCAAATCGAATATTGAATGTTATATATTTTAAATTGAATGGAAACTGACTGAAACATTCGAATGAGCCTTCGAAACATATCCCATTGTGTTCGGAATGGGGGTAAAACGCTAAGAACGACAGTCGTTGGGTCTGGATTGGGGTTCGTGTGTGAAAGGGGGTATTTTCAGAATTTAAAAATATATAAATTATAGAAAAAATTTCATTGGGCCAACTTAGCCTCTCTCTCCCCGACAGCTCAAATCGATCGGCGGCTACCCTTCTTTCCTTCTCTCCTCTTTTGCCGCCGCCACGGCCATCACCAGCGACCGCCACCGCATCCCCTCGACGCGCCTCCTCCTCCTCTTCAAATCCGACCCCCCGCCGCCTTCTCTCTCCTCTCCATCACCGCGTACGAACTCCGGGAAGACGACGACTTCACCGCCATCCAGCTCCGACCTCCGACCACCGAATCGCCTCCTACCACCACTCGCGAGAAGCCCATTCATAGCTCTTCGACGCTGCAGCACCTGATCGAGACAACACTTTGCGGATCGAGAAAAAATTCAAAACCTAGTTTTGAACGAGGAATAGAGGTATACGGCTTGTTTTATTTAAACTATTTTTAACAGTTTAAAACCGTTGCAGACTTTGAAAAATCGTATCTTTTTCGTTTCTTGATGAAATTTGATGAAACAGGAAACATCGTGACCGTGTGGACGTCTTCTACATTCTAGAAGAGACGACATATTTTTCCGAGCCTTCTGCAATTTTTGGAGGAGTGGAACCCAATGTGAGATTTCTAATTTATAAACGATATGGAAAACGACGATGTATAAATTATATAGTCAATGTATGAGTTATATAAGCGTTGTACACCTCTTGTATAAGCGTTGTACACCTCTTGTATAAGCGTTGTATAAGTTGTACGTTCGATGTATAAGTTATATATGCGTTGTAAAAATTATATATGTGTTGAAATAGAAGTGAAATGCTATATATATATATATATATATATATATATATACACACGCCCCTTGTCCACAAACCATGGACGATATTTATTGGTTGTGATTGGTGTGAAAATTGATTGATAGCGAATGGTTGATTGGAATTGTTTGTGGTTGATATTGATTGATTGTGGTTGAAAAATACCCGTTTGTGGTTGAGAAATATTTGGTTGAAACCACATAGGATTAGTTTGTGGAAATGAAATAAATATACATGCCGCCTGCATGCGAACTAGATGCATGATTCCCCATTGTCAAAAACCGCGAGGTTTTAAGGTAGAGCGAGGAGCCGTTCTAGGGACGGCCGCGGGTTTTAACTACCCTGCCATTATGCTGCCAAAATTTTGAATAATATTCATGTGTTTGAATTATTTTCATTTGTTGAAACTATAATTATTCATTAAATAGAAAACCTTCATGTGTTGAATCGATATTCATTCGTTGAATTGAAATTCATGTGTTGAATGGTGTTCGTGTTTTAAATATAAAAATCACCTTTTTATATATATATACAAACTATTGAAAACCTTCATGTGTTGAATCGATATTCATTCGTTGGATAGAAATTCATGTGTTGATTGGTATTCGTGTTTTAAATATAAAAATCACATTTTCATCTATATATGTAAACTATAGAAAAACTTCATGTGTTGAATCGATATTCATTCGTTGGATAGAAATTCATGTGTTGAGTGGTATTCGTGTTTTAAATATAAAAATCACATTTTCATCTATATATATAAACTATAGAAAACCTTCATGTGTTGAATCGATATTCATTCGTTGAATTGAAATTCATGTGTTGAATGGTGTTCATGTTTTAAATATAAAAATCACATTTCTATTTATATATATAAACTATAGAAAACCTTCATGTGTTGAATCGATATTCATTCGTTGAATTGAAATTCATGTGTTGAATGGTATTCATATTTTGAAATAAATTGTTTTATAATAAAAATCACATTTTTATCATCTATATGAACTATATAAAATAATTTTGTTTTGAAAGAAATTGTTTTATAAAAAAAATCCTATTATTATTACCTATATGAACTATATAAAATAATAGTGTTTTGAAATGAATTGTTTTACAATAAAAATCACATTTTTATTATATACATGAATTGTTAAATATAGTGAAGTGTTGAAATAGAAGACAGTTAGATAAAAATATCATTTTTATCAAATGTATGAAAAGAATATAGCTTTGAAATCGAAGAATCGATATATATAAATAAATAGAATTAAAATATATCGAATAACGAAGCTGTAGTTCGTATTTTGAAATCGAAATTTCAAACGATTATACCGGGAGATCCGACCATCGGATTTTCCTGAAATCGCAACCGTTGGGTTCGCTTTGGAAATATCTTTCCAGCGACACCAACTTTGTAAAAATCCAACGGTTGGATTGTCTGGAATGTTTAATTCTAATCTGAAGAAAAACAGCGCCAGAAGCGATTATATATATATATATATATATATATATATATATATATAATTATATTTAATCGAATAACGACGCTGAAGTTCGTATTTTGAAATCGAAACTTCAAACGATTATACCGGGAGATCCGACCGACAGATTTTCCCGAAACTGGAACCGTTGGATTCGTTTGTGAAAATATCTTTCTAATGATGTAAATTTTGTGAAGATCCAACGGTTAGATTTTCAGATATGTGTAAATCAAATCTGAAGAAAAACAGCGCCACGGCCGCGTTATGGCCCGAAGCGTCGTTTTGAATAAATTGGCTATTTTAAAATAAATAAAAATAGCGATAAATCATTATAAAATATTATAAATGATATGGATGCGAAATTTAGAAACTAACTGAAGGTTGGCTAAGTCGAATGGTTTCTTGGGTATTGATCTGATGTTGGTTTCGGCCTTCGGGGTTAATATTTGGGAAATCGTTCTCTTACTGATTGACGGTTAGCGACTAATGAATTGAAATGATGCGTATGTGTATTTGTGTTGCACTTGTTTACCATATACGCGAGTTGCTCAGAAACACCGGGTTTATCCCATTCTGAATAACTGAATCGACGATAAGAAATCGAAGATAAAGACGGTGGTCGAAGACCAGAGATCTTCACCTCGTTTGGATGGTAATCGAGGTCCTGATTGGGAGGCATCCCGAAATATGGATAATGAGTGGTGATTGTCCAGACGTACGTGGTGATCGATGGGTTTGCGAGGTATATAGTGCCTCCGGTTTCGTTCAGACCCAGAACGGACTTGCAAATGGACAGTGTGTCTGACATTGGAGTTTATTCTGTGTGATTGATAACCATCAGTTGCACGGTGTGAATTGTCTGTGTGGCATGCTAAGATGTAGTGATCAGGGCTTCTGTTGAAAAGCAAAGTCTTGTGGTGATGATCAAAGCACCGCCTGTGTGGCGTAGCTTTGTGTATAACGTGAATTCGCGAACCTCACACCCCGGTATGAACCAGAAACGGGAGAAAGGACCTCAGGGGGGCGTGTGTTTCCTTTCTAGCTAGAAGTGGCGTCAGTGGTTTTACACGTCCTGACGAGTTTGACTTATGTGGTTGTTACTGTTGCAAGGCGCCTCAGTTAGATCGGACGATCTGGGTCCGATGAAGTCATTCGTTGGCTCGTTGACGCCCCATAGGGCGGAGAAACGCATTGTTCAGGCATTATAATCCACTTCGTGTGGACCGGCCCTGACGATCCAAGGTACGGTTGCGGCTGTGCCTGAGACACGGGCTAGAGCGTCTCGAATTCGCTAAGGACTATCTTTTGCCTTGGTTCAGGACGGAAATCCAATTTCCAAATACGACATCGTGCGGTTTTGATTGTATACCTATATATGGCGACATAGTGGTATGGGGCATTAATGCCGTCTATGATTGATACTTATGATTTGAAATTGCTTTTGAAATATACAAACACTTGTAATAATATCAAATGCTTTTGTTTTATTCGTATCAATCATATTTTGGCCATTATAAGGTAAAAACTCTATCCTCCGGTTTGCGTTGCATTGTGTGATGGGAACTGAGTCTTATAATGGCTTCATTTTTATAAAAAGCATTGCGATGTTTAAAAAAAGAATTGTTTTTAAACACTGGCAATCCAATGGAGTAAACCCGTTCCACGAAAGTGGCGTGGTCCTGTGATTGGCCATATTATAAATGTGTTGAGTAGATTTCTCATACCAATCCCATGACTGACTCGTAGTTTGTTTCACTTTCAAACTCGGGTGCCCCTTTTTCTACACGGGCAGCCTTGTATTCAGGTTTAGCTGGCTTTCTCTGGATAGCTGGAGCTGAAGATGGATTCTATCATTTATCTCTTTTTATGCTGTTCAGAACCTATTGTACATTATGTTTGTTTTCCGCTGTAGACATTTATGTATAGCTGAACTGTATTTGTACTAAGTATGATCCTGTATACTGTGTATCTCTGATGATTATGTTTATCCAGTGTATTCTATTGTACATTATCTGGTGTATTTATTTAATTCTGTTCTGCTGTTATCTGTTTCTGTGTTATATTCCAAAGATTACCCTTGTCTCCGTCTGTACGGGAAATGGGGTCGTCACAACGTGGTATCAGAGCTTTGGTTAAGCTTAGTGCTGGAATATAACATATTAACGAACTCGTCAGAAATAGAACCAGAAGTGTTCTAGGACGGGTAACTCATTACAGATAGGATCAGTAATATCCTAGTATGAGTAAAGCAGAATGAAATTACACCTCGATAGACACATTTACATTTGAAGTATGTGTTTCTATATTTTAAATTATCTTTTCTGTGACCTGACACTTGATCTGCTATTTGCAGAAGTACTAGAAAAATGAGTGTCAGAAACAGAAGAAATGCAGAACCCAATCTAGAGGCTCTATTAAAGATATATCGAAATCTGAACGGAGCACAGTTCTCGGGCAATGAATCTATTATTCAAACTCAAGCTTGGGTGAGCTTTGCAGAAAGAATATTTGAGCGTATCCAGTTGAGAGATGCTCAGAAAAGATTAGTAGCATCTTGGGCGCTTAAAGAAGAAGCTTTAATCTGGTGGGAAACGATCATCAAAGATAATCCAGAAGGTGATATCACCTGGGACAGATTCAAAAAGATTTTCCTAGAAAGATTTACTCCTCCTGAAGCGACGGAGCGATTATGTGATGAATTTTCTTATCTGATACAAGGTGATATGACCATCTCAGAATATCATAAGAAATTCAACGAACTTGCTCACTTTGCTCCTCATCTGATTCAAGATCCAAAGAGGAAGAATATGAGATTTATTCATGGCCTACAAAGAAAATATCAGAATAGTGTGATGAAGAATGTGAAGCTTCCTTTTTCAGAAATGATTTATATGGCTTATCAATATGAAGATCTCTATAAGAAAGGTATGTTGCAGGACGAAGAGGAAGTCAGTTCTAGTAACAAAGTGGAGTCTATGATTGATAGTCCTGAGGTCAGCAGGAAGCCCAAAGCAAATCGGAAAAGGGTTGAATCTGAGAAAGGACAAGTAACGACTGCCATATGTAGTAACTGTAAAAAGACAGGGCATTTGGCGATAAACTGCAGACCCTTGAAGAAGCGATTAAAAGGTGGGCTTCAATCCAAGAAGAATTTTCAAGGGGAGAAAAGGTGCAGTCAATGCCATCGGTTTGGTCATGTAAAACAAGAGTGCCGGCTGTTAAAAACAACCAAAGAAGCTCAGGTAAATGAAATAGCCGAAGTGCCTGCATCTTCGTCTGCTCAGGAAAGGCCAGATGTTTTGGAAGGCATGTTTACTGTCAAGGATATTCCAGTTAGAGTATTATTTGACACAGGCGCATCACGAAGCTTCATTGCCAAAAATGCAGCTAAGAAGATGGATTTGAATTTGAAGAAGCTCAAGGAACCAATGACTGTCCAGAATCCGGTTGGGGGTTCCATTGATCTCAGTTGGGTTTGTGGAGTGCCGGTTTCTTTCTCTCGTTATCGGTTTCCTACCATCGCGGTCGTCGTGAATTTTAAAGAGTTGGATCTTATCTTGGGGTTAGGCTGGTTGACCAAATATGAAGCTGAAGTTAAATGCGCCGACAGAGTCATAAAGGAGAAGATTAAATCAGGTGAGTATATAACCATTCCCTGTGAAGGTCAGAATGCTAATAGAAAAGACTTCTGGGCAGCTCTCGATGTTTTTCTAGCCCAAATAGAAAATATCCCTGAAATCACAGAGAATATTCCCGACCTAGTGAAAGATATTCATGTCGTCAAGAACTATGCGGATGTGTTCGAAGAAGTTGTTCGCTTACCTCCGTAGGGAGAAATGATAGTATTTGGGTGATCGTAGATCGCTTCACGAAGACCGCCCATTTCATACCTGTCAGATCAAACAGAACTGCTCAGAGTCTGGCGCAGATTTATTTCAAGGAAATAGTTAGACTACATGGAGTGCCGCTCAGTATAGTCAGTGATAGAGATACAATATTTACTAGTAAATTCTGGGAGGCATTTCAAGTAGAGCTGGGAACAAAGCTGAATCTAAGCACCGCTTATCATCCTCAGACAGACGGTCAGACTAAGAGGGTGAATCGTATACTAGAAGATCTATTGCGGGCTTGTGTTCTAGATTTCGGTGGATCATGGGAAGACCATCTGCATTTGGCTGAATTCTCATATAATAACAGCTACCAGGCGAGCCTGACAATGTCGCCATTCGAAGCATTATATGGTAGACCATGCCGATCTCCTGCTTGTTGGGTCGAACCCGGTAATAGACTTGTGTTGGGGCCAGATATGATTCGAGAAGCTGCCGACAAAGTCGATTTGATCAAGAAACCATTACTCGCCGCTCAAAGCCGACAAAAGAGCTATGCCGATAGAAGAAGAGATATATCCTTTGCTGTTGGCGACTATGTATATTTGAAAGTATCGCCGATGAGAGGAGTTATCCGGTTCGGTAAAACATGGAAATTGGCGCCCAAATTCATTGGTCCGTTTCCTATTCTGGAACGGATCGGAACTCTCTCTTATAGGGTTAAACTACCTGATTAGTTGCCTGGAGTGCAATATATATTTCACATATCTCAACTTCGAAAGCACGTTCATGATCCAGACTTGATCGTGGAAGAAGCAGCTCAACAGGATATTGAAATTACGCCAGAATTAGCTGTGAGAAGAGAGCCGCTAAAGATCATCGGGAAAGAGACCAAAGAACTGAGGAACAAAAAGGTTCACTTAGTCAAAGTGCAACGGAGTGGAGATCCGTGAGATTGTACTTGGGAAACTGAGGAGAGCATTCAGAAAGCCTATCCTAGATGCCAAGTGGATATTTCTGATTGACTCCGGTGCAAGGTACATTTACCATACTTTGCATTACTAATTAGTTCTCTACTCTGTTGTTATTTTCTTTCCATGGATGTGTACTTTTAATTCTATAGTCTGAATGATTTTAAAAAGAGTATAGAAATTGATTAGTATATTTTTGAAAAGTTAAAAACAGTTTGATTGTTGTTTGTGTTGTGTGATTGAAAATTTGATTAATTGAATTATTGAAACGATAGTTAATTTAATCAATAATTAGAATAATGGTAGAATTTATTCATTTAAATCACACACTGAACTGATTAGAAAATAGATAGAAATATATATACTTGTGCATTATATATGTTTGAACAGGTAAATGGATTAGCTGTTGAGTAAAGATTTTATTTGCGTGCCCTACAAATAGGTAAACCTTAATGAGTTGGATGCGAAATATTATTATATCAACTCCTGTGAATGCCATTGGATGCGGAGTGCTGGTTGTTCTATGTGAAATAATAAACGTCGCCATAGGATAGTAACAATTAATTTTGAACTACACTGCATGGCATACTCCTGAAGATAGGCGTACTTCATCATATACCACATAAGCATTTGGAGCTTGTGTGACGAGGTGGAAGATTTACCATACGAGCGAGAGGCTTGTATGGCGATGACTATATTTTACAGGTTGAACTGATGACTGATATGGACTATTTAAATTATAACGATTAAATTGCCAGATTAATAAAAAAACCCACACGGGTCTGGAGTTGACAATAATCACATCTCTCTAGTTATTAGACACGGCACATGGACTATTTATTTCCCACACGGGACGAGGTGACGAGGATTTATCCTCTGGAGCATTTAAAATACACACTCCCTCAGGCTTTGACAGGGTGACGAGAATTTATTCTCTGGAGTTATTATCTATACACGCTCCCCTGTAAACACCAGAATATATCACTATAAATATGTGTATGCTTATTAGGATTTATTGGGTACCTAATACGGCTCAATAAATTTCCAAACCTCTCCCCGTACAAAGGAGGTTATGGCGAAATTTTTCGAAAATTCCAGGTGTTAGCCAAATTTTTGAAGGATTTGAAAATTCTCATAAACTGAAAAGTTGAAGAATGGAAGCCAGATTGAACGTAGAGTTGATTAATCAAAACACTTTCGACTTTGTTCCTTTTCGGGGACGAAAAGTTTTAAGTGGGGGAGATTGTAACGACCCAGAAAATCTGAACCAATTTAAAAAATTTAAATTGGCTAAAATAGTGGATTTTAAATATTTAAAATATATATTTTAAATAATAGCAATGAAAAGTGAGTTTGAATCGACGCTTGAAAGCGAATATAATTAATTCTAATTATAAACAAGGCCTGAAATGGCGCGGTAGTTTGAAAATTTGAATTCAAACTTTGACTGACTGTACCGGGGGCAAAACAAAACGGATTTTAGTGAAACCAAAAATATTTAAATCTGTTAGTGAATACCTTTCTAACGAATCTGAAAAATCGAAGTTTCATAGCGGGAAGCAAAAGTTATGGCCAAATGAATTTTCAGAAAGGTCGCTATGGAATTTATATAGCCCGTGAAATTGGCCATTTTGCAAACGACCTCGGAATTCGACGAAACCACTTTTGTTGGATCCGGGATGTGAAGTTATTGCTAGGTTTCAAATTTCATAATTTTTGAACCTACTATGTGAGCGTGGCAAAGGAAAATGTGTTTTGGTCAATTATAGTTAAATTGGATCGACCCGAAATGGGCCTTTTTGCAAATGGTCTCAGAATTCGACGAAACTAGTTTTGTTGGGACCGTATCGTCAAAACATAGCCAGATTTATTTTTCTGGAATTTTTCGAATCAGTTGGTGGCCCTGGCAAATTGAAATGTACGTTCAAATCGAATATTGAATGTTATATATTTTAAATTGAATGGAAACTGACTGAAACATTCGAATGGGCCTTCGAAACATATCCGATTGTGTTCAGAATAGGGGTAAAACGCTAAGGATGATAGTCGTTGGGTCTGGATTGGGGTTCGTGTGTGAAAGGGGGTATTTTCGGAATTTAAAAATATATAAATTAAAGAAAAAATTTCATTGGGCCAACTCAGCCTCTCTCTCCCCGACAGCTCAAATCGATCGGCGGCTACCCTTCTTTCCTTCTCTCCTCTTTTGCCGCCGCCACGGCCATCACCAGCGACCGCCACTGCATCCCCTCGATGCGCCTCCTCATCCTCTTCAAATCCGACCCCCCGCCGCCTTCTCTCTCCTCTCCATCACCGCGCACGAACCCCGGGAAGACGACGACTTCACCGCCATCCAGCTCCCACCTCCGACCACCGAATCGCCTCCTACCACCACGCGCAAGAAGCCCATTCGTAGCTCTTCGACGCTGCAGCACCTGATCGAGACAACACTTCGCAGATCGTGCAAAAATTCAAAACCTAGTTTTGAACGAGGAAGAGAGGTATACGTCTTGTTTTATTTAAACTGTTTTTAACAGTTTAAAACAGTTGTAGACTTTGAAAAATCGTATTTTTTTCGTTTCTTGACGAAATTCGATGAAACAGGAAACATCGTGACCGTGTGGACGTCTTCTACATTCTAGAAGAGACCGCATATTTTTCTGAGCCTTCTGCAATTTTTGGTGGAGTGGAACCCAATGTGAGATTTCTAATTTATAAACGATATGGAAAACGACGATGTATAAATTATATAGTCGATGTATGAGTTATATAAGCGTTGTACACCTCTTGTATAAGCATTGTATAATTTGTACGTTCGATGTATAAGTTAAATATGCGTTGTAAAAATTATATATGTGTTGAAATAGAAGTGAAATGCTATATATATATACGCACCTCGTCCACAAACCATGGACGATATTTATTGGTTGTGATTGGTGTGAAAATTGATTGATAGCGAATGGTTGATTGGAATTGTTTGCGGTTGATATTGATTGATTGTGGTTGAAAAACACTCGTTTGTGGTTGAGAAATATTTGGTTGAAACCACATAGGATTAGTTTGTGGAAATGAAATAAATATACATGCCGCCTGCGTGCGAACTAGATGCATGATTCCCCATTGTCAAAAACCGCGAGGTTTTAAGGTAGAGCGAGGAGCCGTACTAGGGACGGTCCCGGTTTTAACTACCCTGCCGTTATGCTGCAGAAATTTTGAATAATATTCATGTGTTTGAATTATTTTCATTTGTTGAAACTATAATTATTCATTAAATAGAAAACCTTCATGTGTTGAACCGATATTCATTCGTTGAATTGAAATTCATGTGTTGAATGGTGTTCGTGTTTTAAATATAAAAATCACCTTTATATATATATATATATATATATATATATATACAAACTATAGAAAACCTTCATGTGTTGAATCGATATTCATTCGTTGGATAGAAATTCATGTGTTGAATGGTATTCGTGTTTTAAATATAAAAATCACATTTTCATCTATATATATAAACTATAGAAAACCTTCATGTGTTGAATCGATATTCATTCGTTGGATAGAAATTCATGTGTTGAATGGTATTCGTGTTTTAAATATAAAAATCACATTTTCATATATATATATATATATATATATATATATATATATATATATATATATAAACTATAGAAAACCTTCATGTGTTGAATCAATATTCATTCGTTGAATTGAAATTCATGTGTTGAATGGTGTTCGTGTTTTAAATATAAAAATCACATTTCTATTTATATATATAAACTATAGAAAACCTTCATGTGTTGAATCGATATTCATTCGTTGAATTGAAATTCATGTGTTGAATGGTATTCATATTTTGAAATAAATTGTTTTATAATAAAAATCACATTTTTATCATCTATATAAACTATATAAAATAATCTTGTTTTGAAAGAAATTGTTTTATAATAAAAATCCTATTTTTATTACCTATATGAACTATATAAAATAATAGTGTTTTGAAATGAATTGTTTTACAATAAAAATCACATTTTTATTATATACATGAATTATTAAATATAGTGAAGTGTTGAAATAGAAGACAGTTAGATAAAAATATCATTTTTATCAAATGTATGAAAAGAATATAGCTTTGAAATCGAAGAATCGATATATATATATAAATAGAATTAAAATATATCAAATAACGAAGCTGTAGTTCGTATTTTGAAATCGAAATTTCAAACGATTATACCGGGAGATCCGACCATCGGATTTTCCTGAAATCGCAACCGTTGGGTTCGCTTTGGAAATATCTTTCCAACGGCACCAACTTTGTAAAAATCCAACGGTTGGATTGTCTGGAATGTTTAATTCAAATCTGAAGAAAAACAACGCTAGAAGCGATTATATATATACATATATATACATATATAAATATAATTATATTTAATCGAATAACGACGCTGTAGTTCGTATTTTGAAATCGAAACTTCAAACGATTATACCGGGAGATCCGACCGACCGATTTTCCCGAAACTGGAACCGTTGGATTCGTTTGTGAAAAGGTCTTTCTAATGATGTAAATTTTGTGAAGATCCAATGGTTAGATTTTCAGATATATGTAAATCAAATCTGAAGAAAAACAGCGCCACAGTCGCGTTATGGCCCGAAGCATCGTTTTGAATAAATTGGCTATTTTAAAATAAATAAAAATAGCGATAAATCGTTATAAAATATTATAAACGATATGGATGCGAAATTTAGAAACTTACTGAAGGTTGGCTATGTCGAATGGTTTCTTGGGTATTGATCTGATGTTGGTTTCGGCCTTCGGGGTTAATATTTGGGAAATCGTTCTCTTACTGATTGACGGTTAGCGACTAATGAATTGAAATGATGCGTATGTGTATTTGTGTTGCACTTGTTTACCATATATGCGAGTTGCTCAGAAAGACCGGGTTTATCCCATTCTGAATAACTGAATCGACGATAAGAAATCGAAGATAAAGATGGTGGTCGAAGACCGGAGATCTTCACCTCGTTTGGATGGTAACCGAGGTCCTGATTGGGAGGCATCCCGAAATATAGATAATGAGTGGTGATTGTCCAAACGTACGTGGTGATCGATGGGTTTGCGAGGTATATAGTGCCTCCGGTTTTGTTCAGACCCAGAACGGACTTGCAAATGGACAGTGTGTCTGACATTGGAGTTTATTCTGTGTGATTGATAACCATCAGTTGCACGGTGTGAATTGTCTGTGTGGCATGCTAAGGTGCAGTGATCAGGGCTTCTGTTGAAAAGCAAAGTCTTGTGGTGATGATCAAAGCACCGCCTGTGTGGCGTAGCTTTGTGTATAACGTGAATTCGCGAACCTCACACCCCGGTATGAACCAGAAACGAGAGAAAGGACCTCAAGGGGGGCGTTTCCTTTCTAGCTAGAAGTGGCGTCAGTGGTTTTACACGCCCTGACGAGTTTGACTTATGTGGTTGTTACTGTTGCGAGGCGCCTCAGTTAGATCGGATGATCCGGGTGCGATGGAGTCATTCGTTGGCTCATTGACGCCCCATAGGGCGGAGAAACGCATTGTTCAGGCATTATAATCCACTTCGTGTGGACCGGCCCTGACGATCCAAGGTACGGTTGCGGCTGTGCCTGAGACACGGGCTAGAGCGTCTCGAATTTGCTAAGGACTATCTTTTGCCTTGGTTCAGGACAGAAATCCAATTTCCAAATACAACATCATGCGGTTTTGATTGTATACCTATATATGGCGACATAGTGGTATGGGGCATTAATGCCGTCTATGATTGATACTTATGATTTGAAATTGCTTTTGAAATATACAAACACTTGTAATAATATCAAATGCTTTTGTTTTATTCGTATCAAGCATATTTTGGCCATTATAAGGTAAAAACTCTATCCTCCGCTTTGCGTTGCATTGTGTGATGGGAACTGAGTCTTATAATGGCTTCATTTTTATAAAAAGCATTGCGATGTTTAAAAGAAAGATTTGTTTTTAAAGCACTGGCAATCCAATGGAGTAAACCCGTTCCACGAAAGTGGCGTGGTCCTGTGATTGGCCATATTATAAATGTGTTGAGTAGATTTCTCATACCAATCCCATGACTGACTCGTAGTTTGTTTCACTTTCAAACTCGGGTGCCCCTTTTTCTACACGGGCAGCCTTGTATTCAGGTTTAGCTGGCTTTCTATGGATAGTTGGAGCTGAAGATGGATTCTATCATTTATCACTTTTTATGATGTTCATCTCCTATTGTACATTATGTTTGTTTTCCGCTGTAGACATTTATGTATAGCTAAACTGTATTTGCACTAAGTATGATCCTGTATACCGTGTAACTCTGATGATTACGTTTATCCAGTGTATTCTATTGTACATTATCTGGTGTACTTATTTAATTCTGTTCTGCTGTTATCTGTTTCTGTGTTATATTCCAAAGATTACCCTTGTCTCCATCTGTACGGGAAATGGGGTCGTCACAGGACCAGCCTTGACGATCCAAGGGTCACTCGAGCTCTGATCCTAAGACTCGAGCTAGACAGTTTCGAAGCGGTAAGGATGATCCCTTGCCTCGGTTCGTTGATGGAAATCCAACTTCCAATAATGACATTTTGCGTTTTTAATTGTAAACCTATATATGGCGACATAGTGGTATGGGGCACTTATGCCGTCTATGATTGATACTTATGATTGAAATTGTTTTGACACTATACACTTATAGTAATAGTAAAATATGAAATTTCACATACCAAGCATTTTTGGCTATTATAAGGTAAAAACTCTATCCTCCATCTTGTGTTGCATTGTGTGATGGGACCTGAGTCTTATAATAGCTTCATTGTTTTTATTTAGCATTGCGCTGTTGTTTTTATGCACTCGTATTCTTGGGAGGAAACCCATTCCGTGTTATACGGCGTGGTCCCTTGATATACCTAACTTTAAAATCAGATTATTAACTGTTTTAGTTCTCACACCAGTCACATGACTGACCTGGAGTTTATTGTTTTGACCTAAACTCTGGGTGCCCTTATTTTCCGCACGGGCAGCTAGTAGTTTTGGTTTTGCAGTCTTATATTCACAGGATCCTGATTTACAGCTGAAGCGATATTCGGAAATCTCTGTATACTTGTATTACTTTTAGTTATGTTTTGTATTATTTTTCGCTGCATTGTAACTTGTAAACCTCTGATATTTAGTAAATGTGTAATATTTATTCATACTCTATATATTCTTGTATTCTGATGAAATTGTTTGTAATAAGCAATGAAATGTTCTTCTGTTTGTGTTCTAACCAGTCGTGTTCTCAATTCAGTCTGTTCTTTCTCTTCTCTTCGCAGACCGGGGAGGTTCGGGTCGTTTCATTTTGGTATCGGAGCTTTGGTTTGCAGATCGCGGAGAACAAGACAAGTTAGAACCAGACGAAAGAATTCATCAGAGATTGGATTAGTAATATCCAATGAGAATGACTCATTAGAGATAGGATCAGTAGTATCCTAGAACGAGTGTGAAGAGTAGTGTTTTGAAAATCAAAATGAAAACAATTTTTGTTTTGAAAATTTAAACCTTATTCATGTATTTGAATATTTATTTGTATTGATTTGGACAATCAAGTATATAGTGATTTTAATATATGTCTGATCCACATGTATTTGAAGTCTTGGATATACCAGATTGATATAGAATTACACTTTAGTCGCTCGGGGGTGATTCTGTTGATTGATATATCATCATCAGAATTTATATTTGAGTGCCGAAAGTGGGATATCGATATATTTCCAATTGACTGGTGTGAGAACCAAAACTGGATAGGGCTCATTGTTGTGATTTGGCATAAAAAATCTGATTTTTGGACTATGTATTAAAGTTATGAATTTGAAAAGCTAATCACCTAATTGATTGCTGGTTGTGTTGTTTGATTAATTAGAATTTGGAACCATTAAGCCAAATTGCATCAAATATTGAACTGACTTAAAAATTGATTGAAATCGCATACATGTACATGCATATATATTAAACAGGTCATTGCAAGGAGGTTAGAGAAGAGGAATAAAATTGTTTGCTCGACAAATAGGTACATGTTTACTGTATTTCTTGGGGTTTTTGATGATTTTATGTGTCGATTGGCTAGCCACTTGGCTGTTTCTTTTTCTTTTTGATTGGAGAGGGCTGTGTGGCGGTTTGGGGATTTTCCCGGTGCTCCCGTACAGGGGAGGTTATGGCGAAATTTTTCGAAAATTTAGGGTGTTAGCCAAATTTTTGAAAAATTTGAAAAGTTCTTAGAAACTGAAAAGTTGAAAAACTTAAGCCAAAATTAAAATAACGAAAGCTGAGTTGATTAGTAAAACAACTTTCACCTTCGTTCCTTTTCGAGGAATAAAAGATTTTAAGTGGGGTAGATTGTAACAACCCAGAAAATCTGAACCTGTAACAACCCAAGGATTTTCGGCCCCGAAAATCGACATAAATACCTTTACCGTAACACATGTCGGCCCTCCAAGCACCGGAAAACACTGGATAGTTATTAGAAAGAAATTAGAGGGTAAGATAAGAAAGAAAGAAATATTAGAATAGAAGAAGAAGAAACAACACAATACAGAGTCTCACATCGCAGCGGAACAAAATATAATACAGAAATAAATCTTTGTTGAGAGCTTTTAAAAGTACTTACAATACCAGAGTACATCACACAACGGGACAGTTATAATAACCTGTTCCCATATACAACACACAGCGGAACAGTAGCTATATAATATCATACGTCTGAACATCTCCAGCTCGTCTTTGGACTTCACAACATTCGATAACCTGAACCTGTACACCCCAGGCTAACCCGAGCATTTACAAAGCACCGGGTCAGTATGGTGAAACAGAGTGAGACAAACACACTAAGTTTAAGGGTAACACACAACTTGATTTTTAAGTCACAATCCTTTCGAAAGAAAAGGATAATTGTATGACCAAATCCACACATAAACACGAATGGTTTTTACCTTACGAAAACCCAAAACATTTTGAAACCAATATCTTTCTCATATTATAATAATGTCTAAATACAAGTAAATAACAGTCTAGTGGAACGCTTGCATCTCATGCTCCATATATATAGTATACAATCAAAACCGCGGGCGTTTATTGGAGATTGGATTCCAACTATGACATGGTATGGGACCACCTGCCGATAGTGTATCTCTAGAGGCGAATAAACTGGGTTCAACAAGAACGTCTTGCAACCCGGCCCACATATGACCGAACACTCATTTCGCTTGAGTGTATCGAATGTATATCACCGACGGTTGGGATCAATAACCGTCTCCCGATGAGGGACAGCATCGAATATAGACTTGAGAAGCAAATAGGATTTTCTCTAGATAGGTGATTATACACCCTAATGGGAGCGACCCACAAAGCCATGCTGCCTGCCCGATTTTTGTCATTTCCCGGTTGGTGAGGCTTGAGGTTTAGATTAACTTTTAACACATGGTCACCATTCACTTTGAATGCCACATCGTCAGATCCGTCAGATATCACTAATTGACGTCCACAAAAATACTCTAGCTGGAAGCTAAGAGAACGACAATTCTCCGCCAACAACTATAACACGTTTGGAGAAATCAACATACGTGACCCTTTGGAAATACTCTGTCAGACACCCGTCCATACAAGTCATCCATCAACAGGATGAACCGAAGGAACTCTCCTACTGCATACCATATAGGAATCACCCATGAATCAGTAGCGAGAAGTCCTTGCAACCCGTAGATTCCAATCACGACAAAATCACAACTTATCTCTACTTGCCTGGCAGAGAATATTTGTGGTTCTTCCGTTCATGAAAATCCACGGTCTTCAATGCTCCATCTCGATCATCTTCTGATATCTTCACGTATTTGTTGGTCGGAATGGTTTTCGAATATAAATTCGATCCCGGTCTTTCCATACCAACAATCGTATTGGACAAATTTGATAGTCGGTGATTTAACTATCAAACTAAACAGTGTTTCAACCATGACACTCCAATGAGTTCACCGGGTCAGTATTCAGCATCGCTTGGCCTTTAAATT
Source organism: Allium sativum (assembly GCA_030737875.1). NCBI lineage: Eukaryota > Viridiplantae > Streptophyta > Magnoliopsida > Asparagales > Amaryllidaceae > Allium > Allium sativum. The sequence continues at coordinate 501,065,863 of CM060924.1, read as the reverse complement.
TAAACCAATTAAAACTTCTAACTCTTTTAATATTTTAAAATTTCGATATTTTAATCTTATATACTAATGTTCTCAATACCATTCCATTATAATGCTCAGTAAAATAACCATACTAAATTTCCACTTACTTCTCCTTTCAAAACATTTATTACCTCATTCCTTATTATCTAACTTGGAAAAATCCATTTAACTTATTATTCGTAAACAACGTTATGTCAAATCTTGTATTCCGTTCTTGAAACACTAACTAATATTTATTAGTATAAAACTCAACTCTACATTTCTCTTACTTCGGATCTCTCGTTATATATTTTCCAAATTCTCACCAAACATTGCATTATTTCACTAATGGAAATAATGAACTATCACTAACCTCTTTTACGATTACCAACTAATATCATCTTCAAATAATCCTGATGTTGTTCAAGTTGGGGTATTCTAATTAACTCTCAGACCTTGATCAACAACGATCTTATCCTCAGATAAATATAAGTTGTAATCTAAACCTATATTCCATTCTAGTCTCAAACAAATTCCATTTTACTCGGATTTGGTTATACAACTCTATGATCCACTTCTTTACCAAATTTACTTATACCAATCTCCTTTCAAATCTAGTTAACCATTTCCCACTTTGGAAATCTTATTCCAATTTTACCCTTTCCTACTTGATCTCATTTTCGAATAACTTTAATTCAATATTAACGCTTTTACACTTTGAATCTCATTCATATACTCTGGTTTATCTTAAACCCTTTTATCGTAATCTCCTTTCACATAATTCATATAATTAATTAATCTTTTATTTTAAGTTGTCATATTCGCTCAAAATTCTCTTTATAACTTCTTTATAAAAATCGGGTTTAAATATAAAGCCAGTTTATAAACTCCTTTCACCGTTCCATTTGATTTATTTCACTTCGATTACTTTTGAGAAGTAATTTTCTAGATTATTATTAATTAAAATAATAATTCATTTCAATCATTAACTACATTAGTAGTTAATTTCTTTGTTAACTAAAATAAGTAGTAAATCATTTTAATAACCTTATTTACATTTAAACAATATTCATTATCTATTTTAATCGAAACACATCAATTTGATAATCAATTTCAATTCAAACTAGTCGATTCAATTAACTCAAAACTCGATCATCTCATTAACCGATTCTAATTAATCCTCACTTTAAATTAATTAAAAATATAATTAATTTAAATGATTCCATTAACTGTTTTCTTTACACAACAATCATCAAAGTTTAACCACTCGATTCATTTCTTAGTCCCATACTTGTAAATCTGGTTAACATCAGCATTTACTTTATAAAATAAATTATTAACAAATCAAAATCTTAAATAAATAAAATATTTATTTATTTCTCGTTAATAACTTTTATTCAAAATAATAAACTCAAAAATCTATCTCCAGTTATAAAATAAAATTTATAACTTCATCTCTATCGACTGACCTGACGGTGAATCAATATTTATAAAGCAATTGATTTTATTGGCCATACGCTGCCAAATACTCAACCAATACCGCCCACTGGTTTAAACTAAAGGTATTGAATATTCACTAATTTACAATCAAATCAATCACCCTAAACAGGACAGTTCATATATGATCATACAAAAATAAATAATATTTTGAGGAATCCGGTTGGATCCCTCCAACCCGTTCTTCCCTGAATTCAAAACAATTATCACAAACCAGATCATTCAGTTTCATTTAACTGATAAAAGTAAATAACAACCATTTGACATCAACCACAAGAAATGCAAACAATTCAACAATTTGAACAAGTTTATAAATAAACGTGACCAATAAGGTAAGTTACCTTTATTGGAACCAATCGTTAAAATGATGATTTGGTATTTCACTGAAATTAAACACGGATTAATTTCATCAGTTAAATCAACCAATAATTATAATACTAGCAAACAGTCAACCATAGCAAACAGAGCACACAAAATAAAAACCCAATTTATATAAATATAAATGGGAAAACTGAGTGAGTTTAACTCACCTTGAGTCGATTTTGTTCACTGCCGACGGCTCTTTCTAATTAAATTAAACAGTCGTTTAATTTAATTAAAGCTCTGGTTGATTTCAATCATGTATGTTTCTGTCCAGAACAGTTCTAGAATATAGTGTTCAATAGTATAGTTCCAACGGCTCCTGTTGATTCAGTTCTGATAACATAAAGGTGAATTATGATTAATGTAAGTTTATGGTCCAATGATTTATTTTAAACGATCTATTTCTTTTAAAAAAAATGACTATAACTAATTACTTTGTAAAAATTTGGTTAGCAATTCACGGTCTCGTTCCCTTTCGTCTGGTTGAAACAAACAACACCCAATATCTGCACAATGATTTCCATTAAGTTTATAATTATAACCGTGATTAATATGAAAATTAATGTAACGACCCGTATTCTACACATCATAGGATTGTAGAATATTTATTTCTTTCCCGTGTGAAGACATATGGCCATGTAACTTTGGGAAACATCTACTAGAGTCATTTCCCATGTTCTTGATTTTTGTCGATTTTTAAATGACCATTTTGCCCCTAGTTGGTACTGTTTTGGCCATAACTTTTGATTGGAAAGGAGTTTTGACCTGAAACAACTTCCATTTGATTCGTTTGATGGTTTACCTTTCCGTAGAGTGGTCATAATAGCCAAACGGACTTACCGTTTTGGAGATATGGCTGAAACAAGGTTTGGAGGGTGAAAAACTGCTTAACCGGGCCAAATCGGGTGATTAGCGAGTAGGCCCATAACCCATTTCGGGATTAGGGTTATGGGAGGGCTGAAATGAGATGGAGAATCATTCCATTTTAGTTTTCTAGCCTCTACTTATCACCAAGGATCCCTAAAAATGGCCTCCAACCTCTAAATCACCTCCAAATCACCTTTTTGTCAAGGATTTGGCTTAGCAACCTCTAATCAAGGAAGATCTTCACCAAATCAACATAGGAGCTACTGTTGGCATTGAGATTCACATCAAATCAGAGAACTATTTCAGATCTTAGTTTATTTGTGGCTAAGGTGAGTGATTTGCATAGTTTTACACTAATTATGGCTAATTAGGAGTGATTAGTGTTAATTAGCGAATTTATACACTAATAAATTCGGGAAAAATGTTCATAAATTCTTAAATGATGTTTTAAACCGCTGATATGAGTTTGGGTTAATTTGGTTAAGTTTTGCTAATTCTATCATTAGTTTCACCTAAACATGCTTAGGGGGAAATATGGGGTTTTAGGTATGTTTGATCCATTTTAACCTATCATGTTGATGTTTTGATGTTTGTGGTTGATTATGCATGTTGCTATGACTGTATGAAATGCTTTGTGATTGATTCCAATAGTTAGAATGGTCGAAAACGTCGTCGAATGGCGTAAACACTTGCTGGAATAGTTTCAGAAAACAGTGCAGGGTTCAGATCGGATCGGATAAGGGGGCTCGGATCGGATATGTTGAGCTGAGCAAAGAATCTGATCGGATCGGAACCCAACACTTGGGAAAAGTGGCAAAAAGGAAGGCCACGCTAGCTGAACTGGGATCGGATCGGATAGAGGAAAACGGATCGGATCGAGAAGGACGGATCGGATCGGAAGCACGAAGACGAATCAGAGCAGGAGCACGGAAGCGGATCAGATAGGAACATTTGAAGGGAGCATGAAGACGGATCGAAAACGCGAACCAAGAAGGGACACCCGACCCGACCCGAAGGGAAGCACCCGACCCGACCCGAAGAGAAGCTTCTGACTCGAACACAAAGGAGTACCCGACCCGAACCGCACCAGAAGGAGACCCGACCCGAACGGATGAAGGACACCGACCCGAACCAATAACTTGAGGAGGAACCCGACCCGACCCAGTATTGACCAATAACCCGAGATGCAAAGGTAGTCCAATAGGGGAAGTTAGAGCTCAGGATCCCGGAACCAGTTGGGAACCAAGGAGTTCACATCATGGTTGGACTTTGCTGCGGGACGTGTGCTAAGGAGTTGTCGACGTTCATAACTTCGATTCACCACTAAAAAGGAATGATGGGCTACTTATCAGTGCAGTAGGGTCATTATGACCTGAGGGGCAAGGTGATGGTAGCAAGACTACGTTATCAGTGCAGTAGGGTCATTATGACCTGAGGGGCAAGGTGATGCGTAGTAAGACTATGAGCCAGCGCAGATGGGGTGAATAACTCCATGGGGCAAGTGGACATAGTAAGGATTAGTAAGACTATGAGCCAGTGCAGTGGGGTTCTTGTGACTCCATGGGGCAAAGTGGACATAGTAAGGATTAGTAAGGCTATGAGCCAGTGCAGTGGGGTTCTTGTGACTCCATGGGGGCAAAGTGGACATAGCAAATGATTAGTGGCTACGTTATCAGTGCAGTGAAGCCATTTATGACTTCATGGGGCAGAGTGATCGTAGCAAGGTATGTTGGGTGATCGAAGTGGTGAATATCGTATGCTTTACGCACTGAGTGAGAGATGTGAGGATGGATGCTATGTTTGATTGTTTACCATCCCTATGACATGCACACCTCCCCCACCTCCGTATCTTATATTGTTTGATATGATACCTTGGAGTGTTGTACAGTATGTAGTGCTAACTCTTTGGTTGCAGGTCCAGGTTCAGGTATGTTTTAGTCTACCTGTTATTGTTCACTTTAGATGCTTATCGCTCATACCAGGCTTTATGTCTGACCCAGAGTTTTATGTCTCCTCTTATTACTCTGGGTGCTCACACGAGCAGACTAGAGACAGGTTAGCTGGTGATGCGCGAGTAGCTGATTCGGAGGCGGGCAGGAGGCTTCCACGTATGATATATATATATATACACATTCTCCCTGTGTCGTTGGTGGTCGCTACTTGGGCATTAGTAGTGTACCTCATTTATCTTACTTTCGCTTTGAGACAGTTTGAAAGTTGTAATAAGCTGTATTTTGGATTTCCGCTGCTATGATGTTTAGTTCTGATTTTCAGCTTATGCACTGTCTCTCCTGTTTTATGTCAAGTATGTTATTATTATATTTTGTTCTATGCGCTGTGAGACATTCTACAGGTTCTTTGTATGTTCATTTCCTCCTTCCCTTTCCTTCTGACGACCCGTTCCGTACCAATTGGACATGTGTACAGCGCACCTTTGGAGTAAATGTCGATTGGTGCGGGGCGGGCCGTCACAATTAATCTCTAAGTTTTATTATTAATCAACTCTGATTACTTCACTTTTCTATCATAACATTCTGGTGTACTTCATCTACTTTCCTCCTACCCTCAGTAAGCTTCAGATTTGCATAAGGAACCGGTCAACCTTTCTTGTTTTGAATAGTACTCTTGGCATTTAAACAGGCACCCTGCGAAATCCACTTTTAAGTTAATATACTCAATTAGTTATAATCATTCTTTAATTCATTTATTTCATTGTTAAATATACCCTGGCGGATCACTCATCTTTCCTTCTTCATGCTTTCATCAGCTCGTTACTGCTGTTTCACAATCAATTCAACACATTCTGGCACCATTTAACAAAAGCGTTGGCCACCCTGCATTTTAAAGCCAATCCAAACTCTTCCATCGGTTCGATCCCAGCTGATTGTTCACAAACCTTCCTCCTGTTCGATGCCATCGCCACCAGGCCGCCTCGCCTCGATTGAAGTTCCATCGAGCACCACCCTTCCACTCGCCTTCACCCTGCCTTCCATTTCTTGAAGTGACCCGTGACCCTAAGCCGCCTTCCGCCATCGACGACCCATAAACCCTGCCCCATTTCGAGCAAAGTTCCAACCACATCAGGTCTCGAATTCAGATCCCAACGGTTGGATATAAAGGCCTTGACGTGCTCGATGTTTCACTGTTGGAAGAATTCGAATCCAAGTACATTGATTTGGAGAAAATGTAGGAAGATCAAGTGAAGTCTCTGGCCGTTGAAATACATAGTGGCGGCGCAACGAATTAGGTTTTAACGCAGATAATTCAGTTGTGGGATGTATTTATAGTAAGGGTTTTAGGGACAAAATAATATTTTATTTTTTATGAAACTTACGGGTAAAGTAATTGATTAAAACCCCTACAAATGATTTCTGTTTTCTGATTAAAAAGCTATTATTAGTGTAAAAAGGTATTTCGAACACAATGGGACAATTTTCGTCGAATTCTGATATCATTCAGAAAAAATTCCTTTATAAAACCAGAAATAAACACGCGTTTAAATTTTCCACGATCACCAGATAAATCAAATCAACTTGAAACTTTGATATCCAACAATAATTTGTTGATACGAACTCAACGACACCAGTTTCGCTGCTTTCTGAGACTGTTTCCCCCGGTGGGCTATTTTTACCACGTACCGCAATGCCATTTTTAACGCCAAATTATCCAGTCTCCAAAAATAACAAACTATATACCTATCCTGACTACAATCGACGATACGAACTCAACGGAACTGGTTTCACGGCTTAAGTTGATCGTCTGTTCAAGTTACACTCAAATATCTCTTTATTAAATTAAATTAATTTAATTACGCGATATAGAAAATAACTGGCCGTTTATGGCTACCGTGATCATATACGACATCGGTTTTCCATTCAATTCACCACCGTACAATAATTTAACGATACGGTTCTAATGAAACTGATTTCATCGAAAACGAAGCCCGTTTGCAAAACGACTATTTTAAAGGCCTATATTTTAATAACGATTTCCACAGCGATTATTTCAAATTTTGATTTGGCCATAACTTACTATCTACACCACGAAATCTGGATTTTTCTCTTTCATATGAAAATTATCGTCAATACGGTTCCAACATTTCTTATTTCATAGAAATCCAACTTATATCGAATCTTGTATTCTCAGTTGAAGTTCAAAACCAAATATTACGAACTGCCACGCGATTTCGAGCTCGTTTTATATTATATATAAATTATAACGTTCAAACTTTGTTTTAATAACGAATTAAATATTAAAAACCATTAATATTCCAATATAATATTTAAAATAATAAATTAAATTAAATATTTGACGGCCAAAAACACGGGTCGTTACATTCTTCCCCCCTTAAAATAATTTCGTCCTCGAAATTGCTAAGGTAAGGAAGAACATTACAAACCCATTAATTTTCAAATCTAATTTATTTTAAATTAGAAACCAATTCAATATTTTGAATAAATATTTTCAAAAATATTGAAAATTTTCTGACGCCTTAAATTTCCGAAAAATTTCGCCAGCACCTCCTCTGTATGGCTCAATCGGTACAACTACAACTCGCCTTTCTAGGCCTTCTCCAATCCAAAAAAAAATAAAACAGCCAAGCGGCTTGCCAAATAGGCTCATAAATCACCAAACCCATATAAAAATAAACGTGTACCTTTTTGTCGGGCATATCATTATATCCTTTTCGTCTGCTACCCTGTCAGCATATACAAATGCATTCCCAAACAAAATTCCAATTTTATCCCCAAAACCAAATCCTTCACGCGTCCAAGCCAAATCCCATTCTTAACTCAATTTCCATCCATTATCAATTTCAACTCTTAACTTACCAATCCAACACCATTTCAGATTCCTGTCTCACAATTCAAAATCTGATTCTACTTGATATATTATATCCCGATTCAATTTCCAGTCAATTTGTTTCAATTCAATTCATATTTGCTTTCACAAATTTCTATTTAATTTTTCCTTTGTTCAAACAATTTCCCTGGGAGTTTTTAAACAGTTTAGCTCTTTTAAAAAAAATCAAATATTCTTTTTTCAGGATTCAAAACAACTTGTTTGTTCTCAAAGCAATCCAAAACAAGATTTTTGGTAATAATCCGTCACTTAGAACTCGGAAATGAACACTGATGATGTGGCCAGCATCATCAGAGTTATTTCCCAGCTATCGAAGTGAGTTCAATACTATATCACTTATCATAACCGTATTTAAACATTTTCATTTTGAAATCTATTTCAAAATACTAAACACAATGCTCGTAAAACAATTTAAAATCTCACAGGATTTTAAAATTCTCATATTTCCGATCCAAGTTCATTTACAACACCCTTCCCACATTTAGGAATTTTAATTCCAATTCTGATTTAAATTTCAGATTTAATAAATCTGCTTTTATATTATACGAATTCAAATTGGTTATTTATATAACCATTTCAATTATAATCAACCAACACATCCAATATACTATAATACTTCTAATATGTATATTTGCTTTATAAAAAATATAATTTGGGTAAATCATTTCATTTACCCTCTTTCAAAACATACTGTGTCGGTTTATCGTACTTGAGTGTTTAGAAACCCCTATCGATACAGTGGATCAAACTGATCGACCAGAACTCATAAACAACTCAAACAAATAAATCTCCACAATATAAAACATTTTTTGTAAAATATACAAGTACGTTCACTCGTATATATATACTCAACTCAATATAGGGTATTGCTAACCTCATCTCTACTGAGTCACGCCACAGAGCCAAGGTAATTACTTAACCTTCAGTTCTGATACCACTGTAACAACCCAAGGATTTTCGGCCCCGAAAATTGACATAAGTATCTTTACCGTAACGCTTGTCGACCCTCCAAGCACCGGAGAACACTGGATAGTTATTAGAAAGAAATTAGAGGGTGAGATAAGAAAGAGAGAAATATTAGAATAGAAGAAGAAGAAACAACACAGTCTCACATCGCAGCGGAACAAAATATAATACAGAAATAAATCTTTATTGAGAGCTTTTAAAAATACTTACAATATCAGAGTACATCACACAACGGGACAGTTATAATAACCTGTTCCCATATACAACACACATGGAACAGTAGCTATATAATATCATACGCCCGAACATCTCCAGCTCGTCTCTGGAATTCACAGCATTCGATAACCTGAACCTGTACACCCCGGGCTAACCCGAGCATTTACAAAAAAACTGGGTCAGTCTGGTGAACCAGAGTGAGATAAACACACTAAGTTTAAGGGTAACACACAACTTGATTTTTAAGTCACAATCCTTTCGAAAGAAAAGGATAATCGTAAGACCAAATCTACACATAAACACGGACGGTTTTTACCTTACGATAACCCAAAACATTTTGAAACCAATATCTTTTCTGATATTATAATAATGTCTAAATACAAGTAAATAACAATCTAGTGGTTGCATCTCACGCTCCACATATATAATATACAATTAAAACTGCGGGCGCTTATTGGAGATTGGATTCCAACTATGACAAGGTATGGGACCACCTGCCGATAGTGTATCTCTAGAGGTGAATACACTGGGTTCAACAAGAAAGTCTTGCAACCCGGCCCACACATGACCGACCGCTCATTTAGCTTGAGTGTATCAAATGTATATCACCGACGGTTGGGATCAGCAACCGTCTCCCGACAAGGGACAACATCGAATATAAACTTGAGTAGCAAATAGGATTTTCTCTAGATAGGTGATTTTACACCCTAATGGGAGCGACCCACATAGCTATGCTGCCTGCCCGATTTTTGTCATTTCTTGGTTGGTGAGGCTTGAGGTTTAGATTAACTTTTAACACATGGTCACCATTCACTTTGAATGCCACATCGTCAGATCCGTCAGATATCACTAATTGACGTCCACAAAAATACTCTAGCTGGAAGCTAAGAGAATGACAATTCTCTGCCAACAACTATAGCACGTCTGGAGAAATCAACATACGTGACCCTTTGGAAGTACTCTGTCAGACACCCGTCCATGAAAGTCATCCAGGAACAGGATGAACCGAAGGCACTCTCCTACTGCAACGCATATATGAATCACCCTATGGATCAGTAGCGAGAAGTCCTTGCAACCCGTAGATTCCAATCACGACAGAATCACAGCTTATCTCTACTTGCCAGGCAGAGAATATTAGTGGTTCTTCCGTTTATGAGAATCCACGGTCTTCAATGCTTCATCTCGATCATCTTCTGATATCTTCACGTATTTGTTGGTCGGAATGGTTTTCGAATATAAATTCGATCCCGGTCTTTCCGTACCAACAATCGTATTGGACAAATTTGACAGTCGGTGATTTAACTATAAAAGTAAACAGTGTTTCAACTATGACAATCCAACGAGTTCATTGGTCCAGTTTCAGCATCGCTTGGCCTTTAAATTTAAACCAAACCAGTTCACTTCTTGTTTAATTAAAACTTCTGAATCTTTTAATATTTTAAAATTTCGATATTTGAATCTTATATACTAATGTTCTCAAGTCCATTCCATTATAATGCTCAGTAAAATAACCATACTAAATTTCCACTTACTTCTCCTTTCAAAACATTTATTACCTCATTCCTTATTATTTGACTTGGAAAAATACATTTATCTTATTATTCGTAAACAACGTTATGTCATATCTTGTATTCGGTTCTTGAAACACTAGCTAATATTAATTAGTATAAAACTCAACTCCATATTTCTCTTACTTCAGATCTCTCGTTATATATTTTCCAAATTCTCACCAAACGTTGCATTATTTCACTAATGGAAATAATGAACTATCACTAACCTCTTTTACGATTACCAACTAATATCATCTTCAGATAATCCTGATGTTGTTCAAGTTGGGGTATTCTAATTACCTCTCAGACCTTGATCAACAACGATCTTATCCTTAGATAAATATAAGTTGTAATCTAAACCCATATTCCGTTCTAGTCTCAAACAAATTCCATTTTACTCGAATTTGGTTATATAACTCTATGATCCACTTCTTTACCCAAATTCACTTATACTAATCTCCTTTCAAATCTAATTAACCATTTCCCACTTTGGAAATCATATTCCAATTTTACCCTTTCCTACTTTATCTCATTTTCGAATAACATTAATTCAATATTAACGCTTTTATACTTTGAATCTCATTCATATACTCTGGTTTATCTTAAACCCTTTTATCGTAATCTCCTTTCACTTAATTCATATAATTAAGTAACATTTTATTTTAAGTTGTCATATTCGCTCAAAATTCTCTTTATAACTTCGTTATAAAAATTCGGGTTTAAATATAAAGCCTGTTCATAAACTCCTTTCACCGTTCCATTTGATTTATTTCACTTCGATTACTTTTGAAAAGTAATTTTCTAGATTATTATTAATTAAAATAATAATTCATTTCAATCATTAACTACATTAGTAGTTAATTTCTTTATTAATTAAAATAAGTAGTAAATCCTTTGAAAAAACTTATTTACATTTAAACAGCATTCATTAACTATTTTAATCGAAACACATCAATTTGATAATCAATTTCAATTCAAACTGGTCAATTTAATTAACTCAAAACTCGATCATCTCATTAACCGATTCTAATTAATCCTCGCTTTAAATTAATTAAAAATATAATTAATTTAACTGATTCCATTAATTGTTTTCTTTACACAACAATTATAAAAGTTTAACCACTCGATTCATTTCTTATTCCCATACTTGTAAATCTAATTAACATCAACATTTACTTTATAAAATAAATTATTAACAAATCAAAATCTTAAATAAATAAAATATTTATTTATTTCTCGTTAATAACTTTTATTCAAAAATCTGTCTCCAGTTATAAAATAAATTTTATAACTTCATCTCTATCGACTGACCTGACGGTGAATCAATATTTATAAAACGATTGATTTTATCGGCCATACGCTGCCAAATACTCAACCAATACCGCCCATTGGTTTAAACTAACTGGTATTGAATATTCACTAATTAACAATCAAATCAATCACCCCAAACAGGACAGTTCATATATGATCATATGAAAATAAATAATATATTTGAGGAATCCGGTTGGATCCCTCCAACCTGTTCTTCCCTGTATTCAAAACGGTTATCACAAACCAGATCATTCAGTTTCATCTAACTGATAAAAATAAATAACGGCCACTTAGAATCAACCACAAGAAATGCAAACAATTCAACAATTTGAACACGTTTATAAATAAACGTGGCCAATAAGGTAAGTTACCTTTATTGGAACCAATCGTTAAAATGACGATTTGGTATTTCACTAAAATTAAACACGGTTTAATTTCATCAGTTAAATCAACAAATAATTATAATACTAGCAAACAGTCAACCATAGCAAACAGAACACACAAAAAAAAACCAATTTACATAAATATAAATGGGAAAACTGAGTGAGTTTAACTCACCTTGAGTCGATTTCGTTCACCGTCAGCGTCTTTCTAATTAAACTAAACAGTCGTTTAATTTAATTAAAGCTCTTGTTGATTTCAATCATGCTTGTTTCTGTCCAAAACAGTTCTATAATATAGTGTTCAATAGTATAGTTCCAACGGCTCCTGTTGATTCAGTTCTGATAACATAAACATGAATTTTGATTAATGTAAGTTTGTGGTTCCTACGATTTATTTTAAATGATCTATTTCTTTTAAAAAAAATTACTATAACTAATTACTTTGTAAAAATTTGGTTAGCAATTCACGATCTCGTTCCCTTTCGTCTGGTTGAACCAAACAGCACCCAGTACCTGCACAATGATTTCCATTAAGTTTATAATTATAACCGTGATTAATATGAAAATTAATCTTTAAGTTTTATTATTAATCAACTCTGATTACTTTACTTTTCTATCATAACATGCTAGTGTACTTCATCTACATTCCTCCTACCCTCGGTAAGCTTCAGATTTGCCTAAGGAACCGGTCAACCTTTCTTGTTTTGAATAGTACTCTTGGCGTTTAAACATGCACCTTGCGAAATCCACTTTTAAGTTAATATACTCAATTAGTTATAATCATTCTCTAATCCGTTTACTTCATTGTTAAATTTACCCTGGCGGATCGCTCATCTTTCCTTCTTCATGCTTTCATTAGCTCGTTACTGCTGCTTCACAATCAATTCAACACATTCTGGCACCATTTAACAAACGCGTTGGCAACCCTGCATTTTAAAGCCAATCCAAACTCTTCCATCGGTTCGCCCCCAACTGATTGTTCACTAACCTTCTTCCACTTCGATGCCATCGCCACCAGGCCTCCTCGCCTCGACCGGAGTTCCATCGAGCACCACCCTTCCGCTCGCCTTCGCCCTGCCTTCCATTTCCCGAAGATACCCGCGACCCTAAGATGCCCTCCGCCATCGACGACCCATAAACCCTGCCCCCTTTCGAGCAAAGTTCCAACCACATTAGGTCTCGAATTCATATCCCAACGGTTGGATATAAAGGCCTTGACGAGCTCGATGTTTCACTGTTAGAAGAATTCAAATCCAAGTATATTGATTTGGAGAAAATGTAGGAAGATCAAGTGAAGTCTCTGGCCATTGAAATACATAGTGGCGTCGCAACGAATTAGGTTTTAACGCAGATAATTCAGTTGTGGGATGTATTTATAGTAAGGGTTTTAGGGACAAAATAATATTTTTTTTTACGAAACTTATGGGTAAAGTAATTGATTAAAACCCATACAAATGATTTCTGATTTGGAATAAAAAAGCTATTCTTAGTGTAAAAAGGTATTCCGAACCCAATGGGACAAGTTTCGTCGAATTCCGATATCATTTGGAAAAAATTCCTTTATAAAACCAGAAATAAACACGCGTTTAAATTTTCCACGATCACAAGATAAATCAAATCAACTTGAAACTTTGAAATACTACAATAATTTGTTGATACGAACCCAACAGCACCAGTTTCGTCGCATTCTGAGACTGTTTCCCCCGGTAGGCTATTTTTACCGCGTACCGCAATGCAATTTTTAACGCCAAATTATCCAGTCTCCAAAAATAACAAACTATATACCTATCCTGACTATAATCGACGATACGAACTCAACGGAACTGGTCTCACGGCTTAATTTGATCGTCTGTTCAAGTTACACTCAAATATCTCTTTACTAAATTAAATTAATTTAATTACGCGCTATAGAAAATAACTGGGCGTTTATGGCTACCGTGGTCACAAACAACATCGGTTTTCCATGCAATTCACCACCGTATAATAATTTAACGATACGCTTCTAATGAAACTGATTTCGTCGAAAACGAAGCCCGTTTGCAAAACGGCTATTTTAAAGGCCTATATTTTAATAACGATTTCCACAGCGATTATTTCAAATTTTGATTTGGCCATAACTTACTATCTACACCACAAAATCTGGATTTTTCTCTTTCATATGAAAATTATCGTCAATACGATTCCAAAGTTTCTTGTTTCACAGAAATCCGACTTATATCGAATCCTGTATTATCAATTGAAGTTCAAAACCAAATATTACGAACTACCGCGCGATTTCGAGCTCGTTTTATATTATATATAAATTATAACATTCAAACTTCATTTTAATAACGAATTAAATATTAAAACCATTAATATTCCAATATAATATTTAAAATAATAAATTAAATTAAATTTTGATGGCCAAAAACACGGGTCGTAACAGAACCAATTTAAAATTTTTATTTTGGCGATTTCAATGAATTTTGAATATTTGAAATGAATCATTTTAAATAATAACGACGAGAAATTTATTTTGAGTAGAATTAGAATGAATGTATTTATTTGAATCGGTGTTAGAATATTAATATTTATTTTAAATTATAAAAGTAATTGAAAATGGCGCGGTAGTTTGAAAATTCGATTTCAAATTTCAAATGAATGTACGGATTTCAAAATAAACCGGATTTTAGCGAAACCAAAAATATTAGAATCTATATGAAAATATATTTCCAACGAATCCGAAAATTGAAATTTCTTAGAGGAAATAAAAAGTTATGCCCAGTTGAAAATTCAGGATAGTCGCTACGGAATTTTGGCCCTTAAAAATGGAAATTTTGCAGACGACCTCCATTTTCGACGAAACCACTTTTGTTGGATCCGGGATGTCGAATTATTGCTAGATTCTAAAATTCGTAATTTTTAGGATTAATATGTGAGCGTGGCAAAGTAAATCGTGTCTTGACAGTTTTAGTCAATTTGGATCGACCAGAAAATGACTATTTTTCAAACGGTCTCCAAATTTGACGAAATTAGTTTTTATAGAACTTTATCGTCAATACGAAGCTAGAAAATATTTTTCCGGAATTTTTAGAGTCTGTATGTGGACTCAATAAATTGAAACATGCGTTCAAATTCAGTATATAGATTTGTATTTTGATTTTGACGGAAATTGTTCGTAACAGCCGAACCGGCTTACGAAACATATCCCATTGTGTTTGGAATGGGGGTAATTAGCTATGAACGACAGTCGTTGGGTCTCGTTTGGTGTTCAAATGTAAAGTCAACTTTTATGGAATAAAATAATATTAAATAATTATATATATATATATTCCCTCCCCCATTCCCTTTATTCTCTCTCCTGCCTCCTTTTCTCTTCAGATCAAAATAAAATAAAATTCAAAAAAAAGGAAGAAGGTAGTTGCCGCCGCGCCGGAGCGTGCTCCCCACCCCAGCCACCGCCGATTGACGGCGACCCCTTCCTCTTCTCCCTCCCTGTCCAACGCCAGGTCGAGCCGAACCCCCCCCAAACCCAAAGTAAGCCCGACGCAACCGCTATCCCCTTTTCGTCCCTGACAGCAATGCCGCCACCTCCGACCCACCGGACTCCAGCGCCGCCCTCGGCCTTCCTCCGGCCACCTGAAACCCTAAACTTTCGATGTAAGTTTTCTGATTTTCCAAATTAGGATTTTTGTTTTCTTTTAGCTAATAAAAATATAGTTTTTACTAATAATAAAAATATGATTTTTTATATCATTATCATTCACATAAAGATAAGATTTTTAATCGTATAAAGGTATGGTTTTTAGTCGTATAAAAATACGATTTTTATATACATGGTTTTGAAATAAAAATATAACCTTTATATGAAATATCATTGTGTGAAAATATAATTTTTATTTTATGAAGTGGCGAGAAAAATATGATTTTTCATAATATAAAGATTCGATTTTTATATATGTTGCAGCGAAATGATTTGATTTTTAGTTATATAAAAATTCGACTTTTAGCGCTATAAAAATTTGATTTTTATAAATAAAGTGAAGTTATAAAAATATAATTTTTATATTATTGAAATAATAAAATTATGATTTTTATAATGCAAACATTGACATAAAATATGAACTTTATTTTTATCACGAAGTAGCGAGAATAAAGATTCGATTTATATATGAGTAGCGGATTAAAAATAGAATTTTTATATAATAGAAAATATAAAAATATGATTTTTATATATGTAGCGAAATAAAAATCTGATTTTTATGATATATCTAGCATTGAAATAAAATTGTGATTTTTATAGCGTTGAAATATAAATGTGATTTTATATATGAACAGCATGATAAGGATGCGTTGGAATTTCGAACAAATCCAAACAGTTCAGAAAGAAAGATGACGGAGTGGAACCCAAAGGTGAGAACTTCTCACTTTAATTTATTTTCTTGTTAGAAATATATACTAGGATGAAGATGGTGCTTAGCAGCTCCCGACACCCGTCGTCCACAGACCATGGACGACTTGTTTGTTTGATTATGTTGTGAAAGTTGATTGTGTGATGTGGAATGGAATAAATATTTTAGTTAAAAATATAATTTTTAAAGTGTATATGAATAAAATAAATATTTATAAACAAATCAGACGATTTGTTTATGTACACACATTTAACTGATATTGATTGGGACGATAAATTTTACACATCTCCCAACTACACATATAAAATTCATTATTTGTTGATTGAAACCCCACATGGGTATTGGAATGATATATGACATACACAAGTCCCAATAATTAGCTGTATGTCGATCGATTGATTGACAGACTGTTACAAGCATTAAATATTTATATTTGATGCTTATGTAGTGTAGAATGCACTCTGGATGATGGTTGACTGTGTTTGATTGTTGTTGTATACACATGTTGTACAAAATCCATATAATAGCATTATATGGTAATTGACTGTGTTAAATTCCAGTTCAGAAAGAACGAATATTTTAAAATAACGAATATTTTAAAACAATATTCAGTAAAAGATCAAAATCTGATTTTGATGTCCGATTTGGGATGGACACGAAAATATTTAAATATATAGAGCCGTGTTGAATAGATTAACTCCATTTTGACGTGAACGTTATTTATATCGATTTTATTCATTTTTAGAATGAATATTGAAAAGGAATTGATTTCAAAATCTAATGTTTTAAAAATACTATCATTTATATATCGATGATATGGAATATTCAATTTTGATTTGAAATTGAATATGAAGTTGAAATCATTTTGAAAATGAATTTAAAACGATTTATAAAACACGTTTAGAATGGAAATCGATGAAATATATTACGGGAGATCCGACCGTCGGATTCTCCTAAAACCAGAACCGTTGGGTTCGTATCGAAAAGAGCTTCCTAATGAATATTAGAGATTTAAAATCTAACGGTTGGATTTGGAATTATGTCCAAATCAAATTTGGAAAAGGTCATTGTAAGTGCAATTCGATGGCCGTTTATTGAAATCGACTGTACGTGCCTTGATAAAATTATTAAAAATATCAATAATTTATGTAAAATCATAATAAATGATTTGGAAAGAATTGGGACGAAAAATTCCATATTTGAAAAGATAAGAATATATTTTATCGAAATGAACTAGTTATGAACTAGAATTATAATCTAATATTTTTAAATAAATAAATTGGATTTGAAATGGTTTTAAAAATAACCAGAATTTCCAATATATGAATTGGGATGGATTTGAATCGAAATTATCCTTGGAATATTTTGATATTGGACGTGATTATACAGATATTGTGGAGGAATTTGGAAGATATATATATATCGTTATTCCAATACGATATTTGTTGGTTTCAGAATTTAATATTGAATATAAGCCGATATATTTTCTATTTAGAGCCTTGTATTTAATATCAAATTGGATTTTGGGATTGTTGTGAATGGTATCTTTAATAATACTATTCTTAAACCCAATGGAGTTAAGAAAATTAGAAACTGATAGGAGATTAGCTAAGTTGAATGGTTTCCCAGGTATTGATCTGATGTTTTTTTCGGCCTTCAGAGTTAATACTTAGGGAATTGTCCTCTTACTAATTTACGGTTAGAGACATATAGAATGTGAATTGGGTTTGTTGTGAATTGTGTTTTTAACGACATTCGTTCTTTAACCCGATTTACCGTGAAATGTGATTTGGAATTTATAAATATTTTTATTAAGATTTAACGGAAATTTTCCAAAGTAAAGTTTTCCAATTTAACGTATTAAATTGGAATTGGATTTGGAAATAATCGAAGTAAGCTTCTGTTGAGGAAGGCGGTTAACATATATGGAATTTAAAAGACGTTGTCGTTATTCCATTTCTATTATCAGTTGGACATGAAAGTTTATATCAATTATATATGTCGGTTTGTTTTCCATGAAGATTCAATTGTTAATGGAATGTGATTTTGTGTTGCCGTGAACGGTATTTTTAACAATGTTGTTCTTAGACCCAACGGAGTTAAGAAAATTATAAACTAACTGGAAATTAGTTAAGTTGAATGGTTTCCTAAGTACTGATCTGATCTTGGTTTCGGCCTTTGGGGCTAATACTTAGGGAATTGTTCACTTCCTAATTTATGGTTAAAGGCTGATGGAATGGAATGTGATTTTCGGTTTATCATGAATCGTGTTTTAAATGACATTGGTTCTTTAACCCAGTTAAAGACATGATATGATTTCCCAAGTTAAACAATCGTTAATATTGATTTTTGGGAAGATTAAAACCAAGTGGAGTTTTAATGCATCTTTAATTAGATTGAAATGATATCCAAAGGAAGATTAAAGAATAAATTTAAAAAAATTATTTTTCACAAAATTAATGGGAACCTTTCCCAAAGTATAAGAATATCTGAATAATGGAATATTCCGGATTTGAATGAGGCGTATGTTGTGTTTTTATAGCACCTATTTATTATATACGCGAGTTATTCAGAAAGACCGGGTTTATCCCATTCTGAATAATTGATTCGACGATGTGTCGAGGATGAAGATGGTGGTTGAAGACCGGAGGTCTTCACATCGTTTGGATGATTACTGATGTCTTGATTGGGTTGTACACCCAAGACGAGGTAATAAGTGGTGATCGTCCAGACGTACTTAGAGATCAACAGATATACGAGGACCTCTCCCCTGTATTGGACATATGGGCCGGAATAAGGTGCCTTTGTGTAATAACCCAGAAAATGTGAACAAATTTAAAATTTTTAAATTTGGTTATAACCAAAGAATTTGAATAGTTGAAATAGCATATTTCAATAAAATAAAGAATTGGGTATAGTATTGCAGTTTGAAATTTTGAATACAAACTTTGTCTGACTGTACCGGGTGGAAAATATAACGGATTTTAGCGAAACTGAAAATATTTAAATCTTTTTATGAATACCTTTCTAACGAATCTGAAAAATCAAAGTTTCATAGCGGGAATCAAAAGTTATGGCCAAATGAATTTTCAGAAAGGTCGCTATATAGCATATATAGCCCTTGAAAATTGATATTTTGCATACGACCTCGGAATTCGACGAAACCACTTTTGTTGGGTCCGGGATGTCAAACTATAGCTAAGTTTCAAATTTCATAATTTTTGAAGCTAGTATGTGAGCGGGGCAAAAGAAAATGTGATTGGTCAATTTCTGTTAAAATGGGTCGACCTAAAAATGGCCGTTTTTCAAACGAGCTCAGAATTCGACGAAACTAGTTTTGTTAGGACCGTATCGTCAAAAAAAAGCTAAATTTATTTTTCTGGAATTTTTCGATTCAGTTTGTGGCCCTGGCAAATTGAAATGTACGTTCGAATTAAATATTGAATGTTTTATATTTTAATTTGAAAAATAACTGACTGTAACAGTCGAAATGGCCAACGAAACATATACCATTGTGTCCGGAATGGGGGTATTTAGCTAGGGGCGACAGTCGTTGGGTTTGATTTCGAGTCCGTTTGTGAAAACACTATTTAAATTTTCCTATAAAGTCTCGACCAATAGGAATTTTTCTTTTAAAAAAAAATCTCAAAACCCTAGCCGCCTCAGACAAAACCAATGATCCAGGTTGCTCCGTGCTTCTCCTCCATTTTCCGACCGCCACAGGCGACGCTAGGCCGCGCCGCCGCCACCAGTCGACTCGCCTTCGCCTCCTCTCCACATCCGACCAAGCGCCGCCCCCCACCATCACCTCCTCCGCCTGAATCGAAGCCAGGAAGTCATCGAATTCCCAGCGCCGCCGCCGCCCCGATCTGCCATCGCAACCCCTCAAACCACCAGTGCCGTGAAGCCCTCGCCGCCCCCTTCCACGTCAGCACCGCCGATCATCCCCATACTTCACGGATTTTGCAAAAATCCCAAACCTAGTTCTGAACAAAAAATAAAGGTACGACCTTTATTATTCAGAAATGAAAATAACACTATAAAGCGTTGCAAAACTTTGAAAAATAATATCTTTTTCGTTCTTTAACGAAATTCGATGAAATAGGAGACACCGTGACCGCAAGGAGGCTCTCTACCATCTAGAAGAAGCCGCGGATTTTTCTGATCTTCCTACGATTTTTAGCACTGCAATAACCAATGTGAGGAATCTAAACTGAATTGTGTGAATGGAATCACGTTGTATAAATTATATAAGCGAAGTGTAAATTATATACGCATTGTATACCTCATGTACATGTGTTGTATAAGTTATATTAGCGATGTATAAATTATACAAGCGTTGAATGAAACATATATGCTTTGAATTGTGATGAAATGCAAGTGAATTATAATATATATATATATATATATATATATATATACTCCCCTCGTCCACAGACCATGGACGATATTTATTGCTTGTGATTGACGTTATATTATATGGTATGACGAATGGTTGGAAATAATTGTTTGTGGTTGATATGATGGTTGAAAAATACCTTTGTGGTTGAAAAATACCCTCTTGTGGTTGAAACAAATTAGAATAGGATTGTGGAATTGAAAATAAAACATGCCGCCTGCGTGCGAACTAGATGCACGATCCCCATTGTCAAAAACCAAGAGGTTTTAAGGTAGAGCGAGGAGCCGTACTAGGGACGGTCCCGGTTTTAACTACCCTGCCGTTATGCTGCCGAAATTTTCTGAAATGTACATGTGTTAGAATAATTTTCATTCGTTGAAATAAAATTACATATGTTGATAATACATATTCATGTGTTGAGTTGAAATTCATTCGTTGAATCAAAATTCATGTGTTGAATATTATTTGAATTTAAAAAAATAGCTTTAGCGATAAAAATCACATTTTTTTTATATATACAAACTATAGCGAATATTCATGTGTTGAGTTGAAATTCATTCGTTGAATCAAAATTCATGTGTTGAATATTATTTGAATTTAAACAAATAGCTTTAGCGATAAAAATCACATTTTTATATATATTCAAACTATAGCGAATATTCATGTGTTGAGTTGCAATTCATTCGTTGAATTAAAATTCATCTGTTGAATATTATTTGAATTTAAACAAATAACTTTAGCGATAAAAATCACATTTTTTATATATATACAAACTATAGAGAATATTCATGTGTTGAATTGAAATTCGTTCGTCGAGTTGAAATTCATGTGTTGAATGTTATCGTATGTTAAAATAAAATGAATCGACAATAAAAACTACATTTTTATTGTGAATATAAAGTGTTAAAAACATTCACGTGTTGAATAAATATTTTTGATGATAAAAATATTTCTTTTATCATGTATACGCTTGGATAAAAATACACACGTGTTGAAATAAATAATAGTTTGCTAGAAATATTATTATTAGCTTTGTTCTGCATATATATACATGTGTTGAACAGGAAAAATGGATTAGCTGTAGAGTAAAGAAATTATTTGCGTGCCCGACAAATAGGTAAACCTTGATGAGTTGGCTGCGCAATTTTATTATTATATCAACTCCTGTGAATGCCATTGGATGCGGAGTGCTGGTTATTCTGTGTGAAATAATAAACGTCGCCATAGGATAGTAACAACTAATTTTTGAACTACATTACATGGCATACTTCTTGACGATAGGCATACTTCATCATATTCCACATAAGCAATTGGAGCTTGTGTGACGAGGTGGAAGATTTACCATACGAGCGAGAGGCTTGTATGGCGATGATTATATACTACAGGTTGAACTGATGACTGATATGGACTATATAAAATATAACAATAAATTGCAAGATTAATAAAAACCCCACACGGGTCTGGAGTTGACAATAATCACGTCGCTCTAGTTATTAGATACGGCACATGGACTATTTATTTCCACACGGAAACGGGGTGACGAGAATTTATTCTCTGGAGTGATTATCTATACATGCTCCCTCGTAAATACCAGAATATATCACTATAAATACGTGGATGCTTTTTAGGATTTATTGGGTACCTAACACGGCCCAATAAATTTCCAAACCCCTCCCCGTACAAAGGAGATTATGGCGAAATTTTTCGAAATATTAAGGCGTTAGTGAAATATTTGAAGTGAAAACGAAGTTAAAATTATAGAACGAGCTATAGTTGGAATTATAGAATGAACTATATTTATATATATAAATATAAATATAATTAAAGGGAATCGAAGCCGTGCAGTTCATGTTTCGGAATCGTAATTTGAAACGATTAGTACGAGAAATCCGACCATCGGATTTTCCCGAAACCGCAACCGCTGGGTTCGCCTTGGAAATATCTTCCCAACGGCACCAACCTTGTAAAAATCCAACGGTTGGATTGTCCGGAATGTTTAATTCAAATCTGAAGAAAAACAGCGCCAGAATCGTTTATATATATATATATAATTAAATTAAATCGAATAACGATGCTGCAGTTCGAATTTTGAAACCGTAACTTCAAACGACTAGTGTGGAAGATCCGACCGTCGGATTTTCACGAAACTGGAACCGTTGGGTTCGCTTTGGGAATATCTTCCCACTGATATAGACTTCGTAGAAATCCAACATTTAGATTTCCTGATATGTGTAAAACAAATTAGGGGAAAAACAGCGCCAGTGCCACGGCACGACCTGAAACGTCGTTTAATTAAATATTGCCATTTTTAAATAAATAAAAATGGCCAAAAATCGTTATAAAATATTATAAGCAACATAGATTGCAAATAAACCAATTGGGCTTGAATTGTTTGATATTTGATGGTTGTATATGCTTGACACGAAAATAACACTAAAGAACTGAAAGATGGATGTCAAATAATATAACCATGGAAAGAATCGATTTAAATTCTAATGACGTGAATTATTTGAAAAGGCCGTGCTAACCCTCATTTCAAATAATTTATCAAGCGATTCGAATTGGAAAATGCAAAGACGTCTTCGTATCGGTTGGATGGGCGCTGCTGAGGTTTCTGACCGGAGTAGCTACCATAAAGGGGCGGAAGTAGTAGTCGTTTGAACGTATGTGTTGATTGTACGGATATACGAGGAATTGATGCCTCCGGTTTCGTTCAGACCCAGAACGGACTTGTAAATGGACTGTTTGTCTGACATTGGATTTTGTTCTATGCTGATTGATCTCTGTTAAATATATATCTGTTTGGCGGTGGAGAATTTATTATTTTGCTTAACGCCCTTCTCTGAGACGTACGAGCTCAGAGGTTATATATCGATAGAAATCAATCGTATGGAGTGGATTGCCTATGTGGCATGCCAAGATGCTGTGATCAAGGCTTCTGTTGCAAAGCAAAGTCTTGTGGATGATGATCAAAGCACGGTCTACGTGGCCTGTCTTTGTGTATAGCGTGGATTCGTGAGCCTCATACCTCGGTATGAGTTAAAAACGGGATACGGACTGCAGGGAGAGCACGGCGTTTCTTTCTAGCTATGGTGGTGTCAGTGACTTACCAGCGCGGACATGTATATCTATTTTTCACCTATGTGGTTATTGGAATGCGAGGCGCCTCGATTATAGGTCTGTAAGGACCGGGAAACGTGTGTTCAGTAATAACTAATCCTCAAACGTAAGAGAGGACCGGCCCTGAAGCATCCAGGGGTTACCCAGAGTGTGTAGTCCTGAGGCATTTGCTAGAATGTCTCGAAGCGGAGAGGAGTTTGCCCCTTGCCTCGACTCATGACGGAAATCCAATTTCCAATATGAAATAACGGACTCGATTGTAGAACTAGTATGGCGACATAGTATATGGTAGCTATGTCGTCTATGATTGATATTTATGATGCTATTCGCTTTTGAAACATATATGCACTAGTAATAATATCAAATGATTTTGCTTTACACGTATCAAGCATATTTGGCCATTATAAGGTAAAACTCTATCCTCCGGCTTGCGTTGCATTGTGTGATGGGACTTGAGTCTTATAATGGCTTCATTCTTTTTAAAAGCATTGCGTTGTTTTAAAGAATTTACTTTGTTTTAAATGCACTAGCAATCACTGGAGTAAACCCGTTCCGCGAAAGTGGCGTGGTCCTGTGATTTGCTTATTACTGTTGTTTAACTGTTAAATAGATTCCTCATACCAGTCCCCATGACTGACTCGTTGTTTGTTTCACTTTGCAAACGCGGATGCCCTTATTTTCACACGGGCAGCCTAGTTCATAGGTGACAGGTTGTTTTTGGCTCTGCACTGTTGCATAGAGTGCATTTTGGCTCATGCCGAGGCTGACTTCACAGAGATGACTTTGACATTTTCCGCCATTACTGTACTTATATTATGATTCCGCCACAGGCGATGCAGACTGATTTACTTTCAGTACTTCTTATTGTATGTATATGTACCGCCTTCGGCGATGTAGACTGATACCCTTATTATGTCTCACTGCATGTATGTATTCCGCCTCTGGCGATGATGACTGATCACTCCCCTTTTATTTACTAAGTTATATCCTACGCTATGCTATTCTGATGTTGTTACATGTTGTGATTCCGCTGTCATATCCATGTAAAGTTATTCTATTTATTGTTTTTGCTATTATCTGTACTCTGCTATGATGATTTATGTGTTATATTCCAGTGATTATCCTTAATACCGCCCCTCGTATTTTGGGATCGTCACAGTTGGTATCAGAGCTTTGGTTAACCTTAGTTCAGGGATCTAACACATTAAACACCTCGTCAGAATAGAATCTGTAGTGTTCTAAGGCGAGTAGCTCATTAGAGATAGGATTAGCAATGTCCTAGAATGAGCTAAGCAGATTAGCAAAACAATTTGATCAGTGCATCATTACCTTTCCTTATGTTCCCCTGCTTTATCATATATGAAAATTATCAAATATGTGAGCTTGACACTTTTCTTGCTTATACAGTACTCTTTCTAATGGCTACACGAGCAGCAACAGCTAGAGGAGGCCGTGGAGGCCGAGCAGGAGTAGCAGGAGGACGGGGGAATATCCCCGTAGTTGTGGAAGGCCCTATTGTTCAGCCACCAGCACCCGAGGACTTCGAGCTAGACAGAGTAGCGAAGAGGTATAGGAACCTTAGGGGAAAACCCTTTTCTGGCACTGGTACAGTGATAGAGGCTATAGCTTAGTTGAAGACCTATGAGAAAATCTTTGAAGGCATGGGTTTGGGAACCAACAACAAAGCACGACTAGGTATTTGGCTCCTACAGGAGGAAGCAGAGCTGTGGTGGGATGCCATCACCTCAGAGAATGCAGCAAGTACTGTCAGGACCTAGGAGCAATTCAAAACCATGTTCAACGAGAAGTTTGTACCTGAGCAGGCTTTAGAGAGGATGCGAGAGCAGTTTTCTAATCTCCAGCAAGGAGATCTCTCTATCCAGGATCACCTCAATAAATTCATCCAGTTGTCGCGCTATGCTCCAGAGCTTATTATGACTAACAAAGCAAAGAACAAGAGATTTATATTTGGGCTAAAGCGCAAGTACCATGACAGAGCCATGAGCAACATCAAACTCTCCTTCTCAGAATTGGTAGAAATGACTTGCAATTATGAAGATATGGATGAAAGGCACGCCAGCCAAGACCGCGCCAAAAGCCAAGCTGGAAATAAGCGCAAGGCTTAGGCAGATCAGCCCGAGTCTAGCATTACAGCGGCGCCCCAAAGGAAATTGCTACAACTGCGGGAAGCCAGGTCATTTTTCTAATATGTGCAAAGCCCCGAGGAAGCCAAAGGCAAATCCAGACTCAGCCGAAGACTACAACTTCCATAAGAAGGGGCACTATAGCAGGAATTGTCCTCTGAAGCAGAATGCACAAGTGGCTCATGTGTATGACGGGAAGACCCCGCCAGCTACCACCGATGGATCAGGTAAACCCGACGTCTTGGGAGGTACCCTTACCATTAAAAATATTCCTGTTTCTGTACTTTTTGATACTAGTGCATCACGTAGCTTCATTTCTGGCAACATTGTTCACAAGTTAAAATTAAAACAAAGAAAACTTAAAGAACCAATTAAAGTTCAAAACCCGATAGGAGGTTCTGTTAGTCTCAGTTCATACTATAGAGTGCCTATCTCTTATTCTTGCTACAAGTTCTCTTTTAAAGTAATTGTCATGGACCTTTCTGAATTTGATATTATACTGGGGCTGGACTGGTTGACACAATATAAGGCCGAAGTTAGATGTGCCGAAAGGATAGTCAAAGTCGAAACGAAGCTAGGACCTATATACATATCATGCCATGGCTCAGAAATTAATAGAACAGGATTTTGGTCTTCTTTAGAAGTTATTCCCCCTTCATTAGAAAAGATACCGATCGTTAAAAACTACGCGGATGTGTTTGAAGAAGTAGAAAACTTACCGCCGCAAAGAGAGATTGAATTTAGAATAGATCTAATTCCTAACGCCCGACCAGTAGTACATCCAATTAGAAGAATGGCCCCGAAAGAAAAAGAAGAGTTAGGTAGCCAAACCCGAGAATTGCTTTGGAAAGGTCTGATCAGACCGAGCTTTTCGGCTTGGGGAGCAGCGGTAGTATTTGTCCCGAAATCAGACGGTACTCTAAGACTTTGTGTTGATTACCGAGATCTCAATAAGCAGTCATTGAAGAACAAATATCCCTTTCCACGTATAGACGATCTGTTAGATCAATTAAATGGAGCAACAGTATTCTCCAGAATGGACCTAGCTACCGGTTTCCACCAATTACGAATAGCAGAAGACTGTGTTTCTTTGACAGCCTTCAGGGGTCCCGACTTATTCTACGAATGGTTAGTAATGCCGTTCGGCTTGTGTAACGCTCCGGCATACTTCGTCGATCTTATGAACAGAGTGTTCCATGGGGTATTGAATAAATTTGTTCTAGTCTTCATCGATGACATTTTAATCTACTCCAAGTCAGAAGGCGAACATGCCAAACATTTAGAACAAGTGTTGAAAATTCTAAGGAGAAATGTCTTGAAAGCAAAATTTTCTAAGTGTGTCTTCTGGCAGGATGACGTTAAGTTCCTAGGCCATGTCGTATCAAAAGAAGGGATTGCTGTAGATCCAAGCAAAATTACAGCGATTCAGAACTGGAAACAACCTACTACCCCCACTGAAGTTCGAAGTTTCCTTGGATTGGCTAGTTACTATCGGAAATTCGTTCAGGATTTTTCAAAGATATCTGGTGTATTGACAAAGCTTACAAAGAAGCATGAGAAATTCAAATGGACTCCCGAATGTGAAGAAGCTTTGTAGGAGCTGAAACTGAAGTTGACAACCGCTCCAGTATTGACAATTATAGAAGGAAACCAAGACTTGACTGTATGGACAGACGCTTCTATTAGAGGGCTAGGCGCAGTGTTAATGCAAAAAGGCCAAGTGGTCGCTTATGCCAGCCGTCAGCTGAAGCTGCATGAAAGAAACTATGCAACTCATGATCTTGAGTTATTAGCTATCGTGTTTGCTTTAAGAATCTGGAGGCATTATTTGTTGGGCGAGAAGTTCGAACTATTTACCGATCATCAATCCTTAAAATATCTATTCACTCAGAAAGATCTAAATTTGAGACAACAGCGTTGGTTAGAATTCCTTGCGGCATATGATTTTGAAATTCTATACACTCTAGGGAAAGCCAATGTAGTAGCAGATGCGCTCAGCAGAAAGAATGAAATCATCGCCAGTTTTGTCATCACGTCTTCATTAATAGACAGGATCTCGACCTTTCAGAAAGATGATGAATTTATTCAAAGAGTCAGTCATAGAGTCAAGGGTGGTGAATCCACAAGTTTCCGACTCGATGACAAAGGAGTTTTAAGATTGAAGGGCAGAATTTGCATCCCAAACCTTCCTGAGCTCAGAAGAGAAATACTTGATGAGTGCCACAAGTCCAAACTAAGTATCCATCCAGGTGTGAGCAAGATGTATAACGATATCAAACGCACATTCTGGTGGAGGTCAATGAAAAGAGATATTTCATTATATGTTAGTAGATGCCCCACTTGTCAGCTAGTTAAGAGTGATCAGCAGAAATTGGCTGGACTATTACAACCACTAGAAATTCCAGGATGGAAGTGGGAGCAAATTTCGATGGACTTCATCGATGGCTTGCCTCGAACCAAGAAAGGAAACGACAGTATATGGGTAATCGTAGATCGCTTCACGAAGACTGCCCATTTCATACCTGTCCGATCCAACAGAATGGCTCAAAGTTTAGCACAGATTTACTTCAAAGAAATAGTTAAACTGCATGGAGTGCCGCTCAATATAGTCAGTGATAGAGACCCCCTATTTACTAGTAAATTCTGGGAAGCATTCCAGACAGAATTGGGATCCAAATTGAATCTAAGCACCGCTTATCACCCTCAGACAGACGGCCAAACTGAGCGGGTGAATAGGATTCTAGAAGATTTACTGCGAGCTTGCGTTATCAATTTTGGAGGCTCATGGGAAGATCACATACATTTAGCTGAATTCTCTTATAACAATAGCTATCAAGCAAGTCTGGGAATGTCTCCATTTGAAGCATTATACGGTAGACCGTGCAGATCTCCCGCATGTTGGGTAGAACCTGACAACAGACTTGTGTTAGGGCCCGATATGATTCGAGAAGCATCGGATAAAGTCGATTTCATTAAGAAGCGATTGAAAACCGCACAGAGCCGACAGAAAAGTTATGCTGATGCGAGAAGAAGAGATTTATCATTTACCGTTGGCGATTATGTTTATTTAAGAGTTTCTCCAATGCGGGGAGTAATCAGATTTGGCAAGACTGGGAAGTTGGCACCGAGATTTATTGGTCCCTTTCCTATACTTGAACGGATTGGAACTCTTGCATATAGGGTTTCATTACCGGATTGGTTGCCTGGTGTACATGATGTGTTCCACGTGTCTCAACTCATAAAACATGTTCATGATCCAGATCTTGTTGTAGAAGAAGCAGCGCAACAGGATATTGACATAACTCCAGAATTAGCACTCAGAAGAGAGCCATTAAAGATAGTTGGCAAAGAAACTAGAGAGCTAAGGAGCAAAAAGATCCATTTAGTCAAAGTGCAGTGGAGTAGTGATCCTAGAGACTGTACTTGGGAGACTGAGGAAAGCATTAAACAAGCCTACCCCAAATGCAGAGTGGACATCTCTGACTAACTCCGGTGCAAGGTACCTTTACAATACTTTGCCTTTACTTTTTGTTTCCTACTTAGCTGTTATTTCCTTTTCGAGGACGAAAAGTTTTAAGTGGGGGAGATTGTAATAACCCGGAAAATGTGAACCAATTTAAAAATTTTAAATTTGGTTATAACCAAAGAATTTGAATAGTTGAAATAGCATATTTCAGTAAAATAAAGAATTGGGTATAGTATTGCAGTTTGAAATTTTGAATACAAACTTTGTCTGACTGTACCAGGTGGAAAATATAACGGATTTTAGCGAAACTGAAAATATTTAAATCTGTTTATGAATACCTTTCTAACGAATCTGAAAAATCGAAGTTTCATAGCGGGAATCAAAAGTTATGGCCAAATGAATTTTCAGAAAGGTCGCTATATAGCATATATAGCCCTTGAAAATTGATTTTTTGCATACGACCTCGGAATTCGACGAAACCACTTTTTTTGGGTCCGGGATGTCAAACTATTGCTAAGTTTCAAATTTCATAATTTTTGAAGCTAGTATGTGAGCGGGGCAAAAGAAAATGTGATTGGTCAATTTCTGTTAAAATGGGTCGACCTAAAAATGGCCGTTTTTCAAACGAGCTCAGAATTCGATGAAACTGGTTTTGTTAGGACCGTATCGTCAAAACAAAGCTAGATTTATTTTTCTGGAATTTTTCGATTCAGTTTGTGGCCCTGGCAAATTGAAATGTACGTTCGAATTAAATATTGAATGTTTTATATTTTAATTTGAAAAATATCTGACTGTAACAGTCGAATTGGCCAACGAAACATTTCCCATTGTGTCCGGAATGGGGGTATTTAGCTAGGGGCGACAGTCGTTGGGTTTGATTTCGAGTCCGTTTGTGAAAACACTATTTAAATTTTCCTATAAAGTCTCGACCAATAGGAATTTTTCTTTTAAAAAAAAAAATCTCAAAACCCTAGCCGCCTCAGACAAAACCGACGATCCAGGTTGCTCCGTGCTTCTCCTCCATTTTCCGACCGCCACAGGCGATGCTAGGTCGCGCCGCCGCCACCAGTCGACTCGCCTTCGCCTCCTCTCCACATCCGACCAAGCGCTGCCCCCCACCATCACCTCCTCCGCCTGAATCGAAGCCAGGAAGTCATCGACTTCCTAGCGCCGCCGCCGCCCCGATCTGCCATCGCAACCCCTCAAACCACCAGCGCCGTGAAGCCCTCGCCGCCTCCTTCCACGTCAGCACCGCCGATCATCCCCATACTTTACGGATTTTGCAAAAATCCCAAACCTAGTTCTGAACAAAAAATAAAGGTACGACCTTTATTATTCAGAAATGAAAATAACACTATAAAGCGTTGCAAAACTTTGAAAAATAATATCTTTTTCGTTCTTTAACGAAATTCGATGAAACAGGAGACACCGTGACCGCAAGGAGGCTCTCTACCATCTAGAAGAAGCCGCGGATTTTTCTGATCTTCCTACGATTTTTAGCACTGCAATAACCAATGTGAGGAATCTAAACTGAATTGTGTGAATGGAATCGCGTTGTATAAATTATATAAGCGAAGTGTAAATTATATACGCATTGTATACCTCATGTACATGTGTTGTATAAGTTATATTAGCGATGTATAAATTATACAAGCGTTGAATGAAACATATATGCTTTGAATTGTGATGAAATGCAAGTGAATTATAATATAATATATATATATATACTCCCCTCATCCACAGACCATGGACGATATTTATTGCTTGTGATTGACGTGATATTATATGGTATGACGAATGGTTGGAAATAATTGTTTGTGGTTGATATGATGGTTGAAAAATACCTTTGTGGTTGAAAAATACCCTCTTGTGGTTGAAACAAATTAGAATAGGATTGTGGAATTGAAAATAAAACATGCCGCCTGCGTGCGAACTAGATGCATGATCCCCATTGTCAAAAACCAAGAGGTTTTAAGGTAGAGCGAGGAGCCGTACTAGGGACGGTCCCGGTTTTAACTACCCTGCCGTTATGCTGCCGAAATTTTCTGAAATGTACATGTGTTAGAATAATTTTCATTCGTTGAAATAAAATTACATATGTTGATAATACATATTCATGTGTTGAGTTGAAATTCATTCGTTGAATCAAAATTCATGTGTTGAATATTATTTGAATTTAAACAAATAGCTTTAGCGATAAAAATCACATTTTTTTATATATATACAAACCATAGCGAATATTCATGTGTTGAGTTGAAATTCATTCGTTGAATCAAAATTCATGTGTTGAATATTTTTTTAATTTAAACAAATAGCTTTAGCGATAAAAATCACATTTTTATATATATTCAAACTATAGCGAATATTCATGTGTTGAGTTGCAATTCATTCGTTGAATTAAAATTCATGTATTGAATATTATTTGAATTTAAACAAATAGCTTTAGCGATAAAAATCACATTTTTTATATATATACAAACTATAGAGAATATTCATGTGTTGAATTGAAATTCTTTCGCCGAGTTGAAATTCATGTGTTGAATGTTATCGTATGTTAAAATAAAATGAATCGACAATAAAAACTACATTTTTATTGTGAATATAAAGTGTTAAAAACATTCACGTGTTGAATAAATATTTTTGATGATAAAAATATTTCTTTTATCATGTATACGCTTGGATAAAAATACACACGTGTTGAAATAAATAATAGTTTGCTAGAAATATTATTATTAGCTTTGTTCTGCATATATATACATGTGTTGAACAGGAAAAATGGATTAGCTGTAGAGTAAAGAAATTATTTGCGTGCCCGACAAATAGGTAAACCTTGATGAGTTGGCTGCGCAATTTTATTTTTATATCAACTCCTGTGAATGCCATTGGATGCGGAGTGCTGGTTATTCTGTGTGAAATAATAAACGTCGCCATAGGATAGTAACAATTAATTTTTGAACTACATTACATGGCATACTTCTTGACGATAGGCATACTTCATCATATTCCACATAAGCAATTGGAGCTTGTGTGACGAGGTGGAAGATTTACCATACGAGCGAGAGGCTTGTATGGCGATGATTATATACTACAGGTTGAACTGATGACTGATATGGACTATATAAAATATAACGATAAATTGCCAGATTAATAAAAACCCCACACGGGTCTGGAGTTGACAATAATCACGTCGCTCTAGTTATTAGATACGGCACATGGACTATTTATTTCCACACGGAAACGGGGTGACGAGAATTTATTCTCTGGAGTGATTATTTATACATGCTCCCCCGTAAACACCAGAATATATCACTATAAATACGTGGATGCTTTTTAGGATTTATTGGGTACCTAACACGGCCCAATAAATTTCCAAACCCCTCCCCGTACAAAGGAGGTTATGGCGAAATTTTTCGAAATATTAAGGCGTTAGTGAAATATTTGAAGTGAAAACGAAGTTGAAATTATAGAATGAGCTATAGTTGGAATTATAGAATGAACTATATTTATATATATATATAAATATAATTAAAGGGAATCGAAGCCGTGCAGTTCGTGTTTCGGAATCGTAATTTGAAACGATTAGTATGAGAAATCCGACCATCGGATTTTCCCTGAAACCGCAACCGCTGGGTTCGCCTTGGAAATATCTTCCCAACGGCACCAACCTTGTAAAAATCCAACGGTTGGATTGTCTGGAATGTTTAATTCAAATCTGAAGAAAAACAGCGCTAGAATCGTTTATATTTATATATAAATATATATATATATATATAATTAAATTAAATCGAATAACGACGCTGCAGTTCGAATTTTGAAACCGTAACTTCAAACGACTAGTGTGGAAGATCCGACCGTCGGATTTTCACGAAACTGGAACCGTTGGGTTCGCTTTGGGAATATCTTCCCACTGATATAGACTTCGTAGAAATCCAACGGTTAGATTTCCCGATATGTGTAAAACAAATTAGGGGAAAAACAGCGCCACTGCCACGGCACGACCTGAAACGTCGTTTAATTAAATATGGCCATTTTTAAATAAATAAAAATGGCGAAAAATCGTTATAAAATATTATAAGCAACATAGATTGCAAATAAACCAATTGGGCTTGAATTGTTTGATATTTGATGGTTGTATGTGCTTGACACGAAAATAACACTAAAGAACTGAAAGATGGATGTCAAATAATATAACCATGGAAAGAATCGATTTAAATTCTAATGACGTGAATTATTTGAAAAGGCCGAGCTAACCCTCATTTCAAATAATTTATCGAGCGATTCGAATTGGAAAATGCAAATACGATTCAAGACCGACGATCTTCGTATCGGTTGGATGGGCGCTGCTGAGGTTCCTGACCGGAGTAGCTACCGGAAAGGGATGGAAGTAGTAGCCGTCTGAACGTATGTGTTGATTGTACGGATATACGAGGAATTGATGCCTCCGGTTTCATTCAGACCCAGAACGAACTTGTAAATGGACTGTGTGTCTGACATTGGATTTTGTTCTATGCTGATTGATCTCTGTTAAATATATATCTGTTTGGCGGCGGAGAATTTATTCTTTTGCTTAATGCCCTTCTCTGAGACGTACGAGCTCAGAGGTTATATATCGATAGAAATCAATTGTATGGAGTGGATTGCCTATGTGGCATGCCAAGATGCTGTGATCAAGGCTTCTATTGCAAAGCAAAGTCTTGTGGATGATGATCAAAGCACGGTCTACGTGGCCTGTGTAACACCCCGCCTCCGCTAGGGTCACTCGCAAAGGAATGCACTAGCTTTAGAGGGGCATTATTGGTAAACATGCACAGAAATATCACAAGACAGAACATATAAAATAGCGGAAGTAAAATCGAACTTTCATAAACATTAATAATTAAGGTCTAAAGCCTTTTACATCAGAGTACATCAAAACCTGTCTTGCAATAATAAAGAAGCATTAAGACTTTTCCATAAATTATTCCCCAAATAAAACAGTAAAGTAGCCATAGCCAAGAAAAGTCCAAGCCATCCATGATGACCTTCAAGCAGAAGAAGTCTGAACTAAACAACAGTATTTCCTCCCTGTAACCTGGGGGGGGGGGGAAACGGAAGACAAGAAGCGAAAGAAAACGGGGTCAGTCATAAAGACTGGTAAGCCCTATCTACTATCAGCATATAAACTAGTAAAGTTAACTGGCATGAGGAACTGAGATGAACATAAGCATGATAACAAGATAGATAAGCTAAATCAGAATAACAGGATAACTACTGAAAACTACTGAACTAATGTATCATGATAAACTACGGTGTCACGATAAATCAAGGTATCATATCGTCAGACTTCTATCAAGTATACTATCCCAAGGTATCTACCCCGTCTAACATCCCACGGTATCTATTCCGTATATTCTTCCTGGTTCTAACATGTATATTTGCTCTGCACCCTCCGTACTAGTATCCCAGCCTTGTTATGTGTTAACCATGAATGTCCCTTACTCAAAATCGTGTAATGGTCCATGTCAACCTAACATATCGCATATATAGGTTACTCAAATCATATGTTTCTTTCCATGTATATAAGTTCAGTCCTTTGCCGTACCTCGTACGGGCTTCCTCATGTCGTATTATCCTTGAAATCGTTTTGACTGTCACCCTTGTTCTAGCTAGGCTCTTCCATATGAATCATTGTTTGAACTACTAGGACTTACGCCACCTAGCACCACTAGGGATTACGCTTACCTATTGCACGCTTTCGTATTTCGGTTTGGGTTAAACCACCTAGGCCACTAGGGATTACGCTAACCCTCAACCGCGCCCTTTTTCCCACGCATTCATCGTGAATCGTTTTTCTATAACTGTATGCACATGTATCACATCGTGCCATCCGAGTCCTGTCACAGGGCAAACCAAGAAATACAGGACTCGGTCGGGAGCTTTAGATTTATCTGCCGATGCAGATACTAAGGTCTGCTTTTCTACACGTGGCTATGGTCCCACGAGACCCCTCCCTCAACTAGTGAAAGGCAACACAAGAGAAAATCTTGCATGAGAACTACACTCCGGCCAGCCCACATCCTACGGCCTACCTCACCCATAATTAGATAGCAATTATGGTCTGTTGGGTGTTCCCTGCCTTTCCGTACGTACACGCTTGACTCAAGATGGTAGATGATCGACGAACTTGCTATCTCGGGCACCTTATGTATTCGTCGACTCACTGCTATCCACCCCAGTCTTTAGGTCGCTCGCATAGCAACCAAGGCATATTCTTGGTTCTTCTACCGCAGACCTCAACCTCTCGTGAGCCTAGTATAATGACCTGGCAGCTCACAGAGGGATCCCAAGAATATCCTCACGTTCCCCGAAGCCGCTGCTTCGTTACCCAGTTCGTTGGAGCCTTTATCTAAATTAGATAGCCTGCTCCTACACGCATTCTTAAACGTTGACCTAACGTATCGGGTTACTAATTTATCTAAGAAATGGTCCAAATTTCCTTGACTAAGAATTATTACTTAGTTTCCCTCAACTAAGGTTTACCACTTAGCCTTATTTCCATAATCCTTGTTAACTATGGTTATTTACCTAATCCTCCGAATTAGGGTTTATCTAATGGGTTAAGTGTCACTTAAGTTCATAACTTAGCCCGTCTACAAACCATGTCAAAATTGGCTAAGTATACAAGTCCAAGACTTAACCCTACAAACCATGTGTCAAGTTGGTTAAGTATATCAAGGAATCCATGACTTAACCTCGTCTAATTATCATTTTAGATTGGTTAATTATATAATTTAACTTGACCTTGTCATCAAATCGGTCAAGCGTATTCAAGTGATTCGTGACTTAGCCTTATCATGTTTTCACGTTGGATTGGTTAAGTATAGATTAACTTAACCTCATCAAATTAACGAGTTAGATTGGTTAAGTATAGGTCACTTAACCTCATCAATCATCGTGTTAAATTAGTTAAGTGTTTAACTTAACCCCATTAAATTACCAAGTTGGATCAATTAAGTCTAGGCTAACTTAACCCCATCCGATTACCATGTTTAGATTAGTTAAGCCTAATCTTAACCCCATCCATTAACTGTATTATACGGTTAAGTGTCATTAAGAAAATTTACTTAACCTTATCACGTTATCGTGTTGGATTGATTAAGTGTTGGTTAACTTAATCCCGTCCACTAGTCGTATAAAAATGGTCAAGTGTCATTAGGCAAATCAAGTTACTTAACCTACCCAAGCTTATCATGTTTTGTTAAGTATCATTAGCCTAATCAAATTACTTAACCCATTTGTCCATATCATATTTGGTTAAGCCTCATTAATCAAATTAACTTAACCCTATTATGTGGCATTAATTTAATTAATGCACCCTCAACCTCTCACATTAGACCTTGTTGTGGTTACTAGTTAAGCCGGGCGGGTCCGGGTAGATTTATACCACAACCTAGTCTAACCTCGGGTCTTAAGCGCGACATGACCAACTTCTCACATTGGGTCCTATTGTTTGCAACTACTAGTTAGGCCGGTCGGTTCCGGGTAGTTTTACGTTGCAAACTCAACCCAACCTCGAGTTGGCCATACTTATATTATCTAAGTTCATCATGTTTCCAAAACATGTTACAAGTTTTCAAGCATTTGGGTAGACCTAACTTAATAGGTAAATTCCCAAAGGGTAGACCTAACTTAATAGGTAAATTCCCAAGCTCATGTTTTTATGCATACTTACATGTCAACTTTCATGTTATATTTCAAGTCATGTTTTCAAGTTGTATTTTCATGCCATTAGAAATTACCCATAACATAACCCAACGCTTTTAAACTCACATATACGTTCGCAACAACGTAATGGATTAAAAGAAGAGACTTGGCAAAAGCATGACAAAGATGGATATTAAGCCACAAATTAATCATGGTGGCGAATGAGGCACAAATGTGTTCATTAGCTTGCATATACCATTGTTAATCCTCAAAAACATGCATAAACCCAAACTTGGCACATAAGCGAATCATGGTGATAAACAACATGGAATGATGACAAGTAACTCGCATATGACCTCACATAAGGGTTATGGCTTCATATGCAAGTTGACATGAAGGTTATAAGGGTTCTCATGTTGCATAATGCAACATTTCAACATAAAGGTCAAAGCTTTATGACCACAAGACCAAGGTAATGACTTTATAAGCTTGCATAAGATGATAGCATGCTACATACTAATGTTTAAACCCACTTACAACATGTCATATTAAGTTTAAAGTTCATATCTAGTAGTAGGAGAAGGGCTTACCTTGCTATGAAGGCCTAAATCGATTAAACCAAAGCTTATGATGAAGCCTATGCATGCCATCACCCAAAAACCCAAAGATGGATGCACCAAATCACTAAAAACACCATCTTTATGAACAAAGATCATAGCTTTTGCCTTGAAATCAACTTGAGAAGCTCTCATACTAACATAGGGACTCTCTAACATTCTCATGATCATGAAACCTCTCATAGAAATGAAGTGGAGGCTAGGATAGTTGAGTGGAGGCCATGAGAGTAGAAATTTGGCCATAGTTTAGTTACATGAGTGAATAATGAGGGTTTAGGATAGGTTAGGGTCTTATTTATAGATTAGGCAAGTGTTTTAGGCCATAGGATTAAACCTAGATTCAATCCAAGCCATCAAAGCATGTCTTGGGGAAGAAGTCAAGTGTAGGAACCATCTAGGGCCTTTAGATTAAAGATGAACCATGAGAACCATCCAAATGCAAAATCTGCATTTGAGCGAATCGGCCCACGGGTTGACAGCCAAACACCCTGGATTAACCCCTAGTCGACCCAGCGGGCTTGGGTCGACCTCAAAAATCGGCCGGTTCGGTTATTCCCCTCTCCCAATTCGCTGTTTTGAACATTTTTGCATATTTATTTATTAAATTTTCAATTATATATATATATCAATATATATTTATATATTTCTCTGCGCAACCCATTTCACTTAATTAAGTATACTTTAATTTGGGAATTTTTCGTGAAACTTCGCGAGGCCATATCTTGGTCATACGAACTCCGATTTTCGAAAACTCGGACTCTATTTCGCGTATTTTTCCGAGACGAACGCAATGGCATAGCCCGTTTTACTTGATTCAGAATTTAAAATTAAATTCTGCCTTGATTCTCGTTTTAACATGTTATTGAAATACGGGTTGTTACATTCTCCCCACCTTTTAGAATTTCGTCCCCGAAATCTCTAAGTTAGGAAGAACATATCCTACCATCCATCATCCATCTACTCAAAACATCATCCACAAGCAACCATTGTCCTTAGATGATTTCTAATGCTGTATGAATATATGCAAAACGTGTGTGTATATGTTCCTTAGCTAATGCTAATGATCAGGCCTGAAAAATCTCTTGAATGCAAAAATATGTTTAGTGCTATGAATCCAACATGTATGCAAATAGTCCTAGTCATATATATACACTATATGCGTGCACAAACATTCATCCATATGCAACGTCCACATGGTAACACATTCAATTTCATCCATAAGCAAGTATAAATACTCGTGCATATGCAATATGAAATGTGACCGAGTCGAGCTAATATCTAATGTTAATTCGCGCATCCACGAGCAACCACTTGCAACCATTTGCAACCATATCAACCATAACATGTTTCAAATACATGTTTACATCCATAGGGTTCTACCTAAGATTCCCTGAAACAGGGTCGAGAAGATAAACAGGACAAACTCCTTATGGGGTTTGTAACAGAAAATAGGACCGAGAGGATGTCCACAAAAGATAGCCTACAAGTAAGCTCTACAGAAAACAGGGATCAAGGATATACTCCCAAAAAGAGATATCATGCGCGTATCTAGTCTTTGACCATCAGAGTCGTATTTCCTCGAGCTTAATTCCATTGTGCCCTGACCGTCTTTTGACTTCATGATTTCGTAGTTCCTTGCTTCCTATTTCCAAGGTGTGAGTGGAACTCATTTCACTGTCGCCTCTCGTTTCACTTATTCTTTCCCTAGTATGCTTGGCTCAAACATATCTGCGTACTCATGCAAGCTCTCCAAAATTCACCAGTGAATTCTGGATCTCGTTTTCCGATGCCAATCCATGTTGCCAAGAGTTCTTACTAGGGTGATTCCCATAACTCATGCATAATCGAAACGAACCATCCGCCTTAGCGGCGAATCCTATTTGAACGGATTACCAACAAATGCATCCCGGGATTCTAGGTAACTAACCATGACAGAACCCAAAAAGGGTTTCACGAGACTTCGAGGGTATCACCAAGGCAAGTCAAGAATCCAACCACCCTCTTTCTAAAACCGAGAATGGTATCCCTTACTGGATAACCACTTTACCCCTAGAATCCAACCGCAACTTATAAACATAAGCATTATTTCCAAGCTCAACACTTGATATAGACATTCTCAAATCCAAACAAGCCATAAGTAAATGGACCGATCTTCCAATGGGACTTGAGACAAAAACGGGATCCTCTACTACGCTAGTACTAAGGTGCAGAGACTCAACTATCGAAGCGGACTTAAAAGATGCGGTGATCAAAACAAAGTCCCGACAGGATGATAGAGAAGAAAAGCTAAACCTTTAACAAGATCGTTACCCTCCTTCTGAGGTACCCTAGAAATGAGAGCATACTACTGCCCTCCCGATGATCTTGTCCTTGTCCCATGATACTTAACTATCCGTCCGTTCCACCATGCCAAAGGTACTCTCCCGTCATGGGTTTCATTGTTCATCTTTCTCTCTCATTCTGAGTTGAGCCATACCAACAAGTTGCTCATCCTTAAACTCGTATCCTTTATCCTCTTTCTCACTATCCTTTCTTATAACGCGGCCACTGGTCTCCCGAGAACAGCCTCCATCGCATGGAAAGCACTTTCGAAGATAGAAAAGACTAGTCGCAGTTAAAACCACTGTGACTACAGATGGAGGAAAGAAAGGAAAAGAGATTCAATTAAGGAAACAAGGATAATGCTAATGGCCTTTGGGGAATAGCCTTTTCTTTTTAAAAGAAAACTTTCTTGAAAAATGCTTCTTTAAAAACGATTTTCAAATAGTTTTCAGAAGGTCTTTAAAAACTTTTGCCCAATCTGGTAACCTTCTGCTCTGATACCAAATGTAACACCCCGCCTCCGCTAGGGTCACTCGCAAAGGAATGCACTAGCTTTAGAGGGGCATTATTGGTAAACATGCACAGAAATATCACAAGACAGAACATATAAAATAGCGGAAGTAAAATCGAACTTTCATAAACATTAATAATTAAGGTCTAAAGCCTTTTACATCAGAGTACATCAAAACCTGTCTTGC
The DNA here is from genome assembly GCA_030737875.1 of Allium sativum. NCBI lineage: Eukaryota > Viridiplantae > Streptophyta > Magnoliopsida > Asparagales > Amaryllidaceae > Allium > Allium sativum. The sequence goes on along the minus strand of CM060924.1, from coordinate 501,025,007 downwards.
AATAATAAAGAAGCATTAAGACTTTTCCATAAATTATTCCCCAAATAAAACAGTAAAGTAGCCATAGCCAAGAAAAGTCCAAGCCATCCATGATGACCTTCAAGCAGAAGAAGTCTGAACTAAACAACAGTATTTCCTCCCTGTAACCTGGGGGGGGGGAAACGGAAGACAAGAAGCGAAAGAAAACGGGGTCAGTCATAAAGACTGGTAAGCCCTATCTACTATCAGCATATAAACTAGTAAAGTTAACTGGCATGAGGAACTGAGATGAACATAAGCATGATAACAAGATAGATAAGCTAAATCAGAATAACAGGATAACTACTGAACTAATGTATCATGATAAACTACGGTGTCACGATAAATCAAGGTATCATATCGTCAGACTTCTATCAAGTATACTATCCCAAGGTATCTACCCCGTCTAACATCCCACGGTATCTATTCCGTATATTCTTCCTGGTTCTAACATGTATATTTGCTCTGCACCCTCCGTACTAGTATCCCAGCCTTGTTATGTGTTAACCATGAATGTCCCTTACTCAAAATCGTGTAATGGTCCATGTCAACCTAACATATCGCATATATAGGTTACTCAAATCATATGTTTCTTTCCATGTATATAAGTTCAGTCCTTTGCCGTACCTCGTACGGGCTTCCTCATGTCGTATTATCCTTGAAATCGTTTTGACTGTCACCCTTGTTCTAGCTAGGCTCTTCCATATGAATCATCGTTTGAACCACTAGGACTTACGCCACCTAGCACCACTAGGGATTACGCTTACCTATTGCACGCTTTCGTATTTCGGTTTGGGTTAAACCACCTAGGCCACTAGGGATTACGCTAACCCTCAACCGCGCCCTTTTTCCCACGCATTCATCGTGAATCGTTTTTCTATAACTGTATGCACATGTATCACATCGTGCCATCCGAGTCCTGTCACAGGGCAAACCAAGAAATACAGGACTCGGTCGGGAGCTTTAGATTTATCTGCCGATGCAGATACTAAGGTCTGCTTTTCTACACGTGGCTATGGTCCCACGAGACCCCTCCCTCAACTAGTGAAAGGCAACACAAGAGAAAATCTTGCATGAGAACTACACTCCGGCCAGCCCACATCCTACGGCCTACCTCACCCATAATTAGATAGCAATTATGGTCTGTTGGGTGTTCCCTGCCTTTCCGTACGTACACGCTTGACTCAAGATGGTAGATGATCGACGAACTTGCTATCTCGGGCACCTTATGTATTCGTCGACTCACTGCTATCCACCCCAGTCTTTAGGTCGCTCGCATAGCAACCAAGGCATATTCTTGGTTCTTCTACCGCAGACCTCAACCTCTCGTGAGCCTAGTATAATGACCTGGCAGCTCACAGAGGGATCCCAAGAATATCCTCACGTTCCCCGAAGCCGCTGCTTCGTTACCCAGTTCGTTGGAGCCTTTATCTAAATTAGATAGCCTGCTCCTACACGCATTCTTAAACGTTGACCTAACGTATCGGGTTACTAATTTATCTAAGAAATGGTCCAAATTTCCTTGACTAAGAATTATTACTTAGTTTCCCTTAACTAAGGTTTACCACTTAGCCTTATTTCCATAATCCTTGTTAACTATGGTTATTTACCTAATCCTCCGAATTAGGGTTTATCTAATGGGTTAAGTGTCACTTAAGTTCATAACTTAGCCCGTCTACAAACCATGTCAAAATTGGCTAAGTATACAAGTCCAAGACTTAACCCTACAAACCATGTGTCAAGTTGGTTAAGTATATCAAGGAATCCATGACTTAACCTCGTCTAATTATCATTTTAGATTGGTTAATTATATAATTTAACTTGACCTTGTCATCAAATCGGTCAAGCGTATTCATGTGATTCGTGACTTAGCCTTATCATGTTTTCACGTTGGATTGGTTAAGTATAGATTAACTTAACCTCATCAAATTAACGAGTTAGATTGGTTAAGTATAGGTCACTTAACCTCATCAATCATCGTGTTAAATTAGTTAAGTGTTTAACTTAACCCCATTAAATTACCAAGTTGGATCAATTAAGTCTAGGCTAACTTAACCCCATCCGATTACCATGTTTAGATTAGTTAAGCCTAATCTTAACCCCATCCATTAACTGTATTATACGGTTAAGTGTCATTAAGAAAATTTACTTAACCTTATCACGTTATCGTGTTGGATTGATTAAGTGTTGGTTAACTTAATCCCGTCCACTAGTCGTATAAAAATGGTCAAGTGTCATTAGGCAAATCAAGTTACTTAACCTACCCAAGCTTATCATGTTTTGTTAAGTATCATTAGCCTAATCAAATTACTTAACCCATTTGTCCATATCATATTTGGTTAAGCCTCATTAATCAAATTAACTTAACCCTATTATGTGGCATTAATTTAATTAATGCACCCTCAACCTCTCACATTAGACCTTGTTGTGGTTACTAGTTAAGCCGGGCGGGTCCGGGTAGATTTATACCACAACCTAGTCTAACCTCGGGTCTTAAGCGCGACATGACCAACTTCTCACATTGGGTCCTATTGTTTGCTACTACTAGTTAGGCCGGTCGGTTCCGGGTAGTTTTACGTTGCAAACTCAACCCAACCTCGAGTTGGCCATACTTATATTATCTAAGTTCATCATGTTTCCAAAACATGTTACAAGTTTTCAAGCATTTGGGTAGACCTAACTTAATAGGTAAATTCCCAAAGGGTAGACCTAACTTAATAGGTAAATTCCCAAGCTCATGTTTTTATGCATACTTACATGTCAACTTTCATGTTATATTTCAAGTCATGTTTTCAAGTTGTATTTTCATGCCATTAGAAATTACCCATAACATAACCCAACGCTTTTAAACTCGCATATACGTTCGCAACAACGTAATGGATTAAAAGAAGAGACTTGGCAAAAGCATGACAAAGATGGATATTAAGCCACAAATTAATCATGGTGGCGAATGAGGCACAAATGTGTTCATTAGCTTGCATATACCATTGTTAATCCTCAAAAACATGCATAAACCCAAACTTGGCACATAAGCGAATCATGGTGATAAACAACATGGAATGATGACAAGTAACTCGCATATGACCTCACATAAGGGTTATGGCTTCATATGCAAGTTGACATGAAGGTTATAAGGGTTCTCATGTTGCATAATGCAACATTTCAACATAAAGGTCAAAGCTTTATGACCACAAGACCAAGGTAATGACTTTATAAGCTTGCATAAGATGATAGCATGCTACATACTAATGTTTAAACCCACTTACAACATGTCATATTAAGTTTAAAGTTCATATCTAATAGTAGGAGAAGGGCTTACCTTGCTATGAAGGCCTAAATCGATTAAACCAAAGCTTATGATGAAGCCTATGCATGCCATCACCCAAAAACCCAAAGATGGATGCACCAAATCACTAAAAACACCATCTTTATGAACAAAGATCATAGCTTTTGCCTTGAAATCAACTTGAGAAGCTCTCATACTAACATAGGGACTCTCTAACATTCTCATGATCATGAAACCTCTCATAGAAATGAAGTGGAGGCTAGGATAGTTGAGTGGAGGCCATGAGAGTAGAAATTTGGCCATAGTTTAGTTACATGAGTGAATAATGAGGGTTTAGGATAGGTTAGGGTCTTATTTATAGATTAGGCAAGTGTTTTAGGCCATAGGATTAAACCTAGATTCAATCCAAGCCATCAAAGCATGTCTTGGGGAAGAAGTCAAGTGTAGGAACCATCTAGGGCCTTTAGATTAAAGATGAACCATGAGAACCATCCAAATGCAAAATCTGCATTTGAGCGAATCGGCCCACGGGTTGACAGCCAAACACCCTGGATTAACCCCTAGTCGACCCAGCGGGCTTGGGTCGACCTCAAAAATCGGCCGGTTCGGTTATTCCCCTCTCCCAATTCGTTGTTTTGAACATTTTTGCATATTTATTTATTAAATTTTCAATTATATATATATATATATATATCAATATATATTTATATATTTCTCTGCGCAACCCATTTCACTTAATTAAGTATACTTTAATTTGGGAATTTTTCGTGAAACTTCGCGAGGCCATATCTTGGTCATACGAACTCCGATTTTCGAAAACTCGGACTCTATTTCGCGTATTTTTCCGAGACGAACGCAATGGCATAGCCCGTTTTACTTGATTCAGAATTTAAAATTAAATTCTGCCTTGATTCTCGTTTTAACATGTTATTGAAATACGGGTTGTTACAGCCTGGCTTTGTGTATAGCGTGGATTCGCGAGCCTCACACCTCGGTATGAGTTAAAAACGGGATACGGACTGCAGGGTGAGCACGACGTTTCTTTCTAGCTATGGTGGTGTCAGTGACTTACCAGCCCTAACATGTATATCTATTTTTCACCTATGTGGTTGTTGGAATGCGAGGCGCCTCGATTATAGGTCTGTAAGGACAGGGAAACGTGTGTTCAGGAATAACTAATCCTCAAACATAAGAGAGGACCGGCCCTGAAGCATCCAGGGGATACCCAGAGTGTGTAGTCCTGAGGCATTTGCTAGAATGTCTCGAAGCGGAGAGGAGCTTGCCCCTTGCCTCGACTCATGACGGAAATCCAATTTCCAATACGAAATAACGGACTCGATTGTAGAAATAGTATGGCGACCTAGTATATGGTAGCTTTTCCGTCTATGATTGATATTTATGATGCTATTCGCTTTTGAAACATATATGCACTAGTAATAATATCAAATGATTTTGCTTTACACGTATCAAGCATATTTGGCCATTATAAGGTAAAACTCTATCCTCCGGCTTGCGTTGCATTGTGTGATGGGACTTGAGTCTTATAATGGCTTCATTCTTTTTAAAAGCATTGCGTTGTTTTAAAGAATTTACTTTGTTTTAAATGCACTAGCAATCACTGGAGTAAACCCGTTCCGCGAAAGTGGCGTGGTCCTGTGATTTGCTTATTGCTGTTGTTTAACTGTTAAATAGATTCCTCATACCAGTCCCCATGACTGACTCGTTGTTTGTTTCACTTTGCAAACGCGGGTGCCCTTATTTTCACACGGGCAGCCTAGTTCACAGGTGACAGGTTGTTTTTGGCTCTGCACTGTTGCATAGAGTGCATTTTGGCTCATGGCGAGGCTGACTTCACAGAGATGACTTTGACATTTTCCGCCATTACTGTACTTATATTATGATTCCGCCACAGGCGATGTAGACTGATTTACTTTCAGTACTTCTTATTGTATGTATATGTACCGCCTTCGGCGATGTAGACTGATACCCTTATTATGTCTCACTGCATGTATGTATTCCGCCTCTGGCGATGATGACTGATCACTCCCCTTTTATTTACTAAGTTATATCCTACGCTATGCTATTCTGATGTTGTTACATGTTGTGATTCCGCTGTCATATCCATGTAAAGTTATTCTATTTATTGTTTTTGCTATTATCTGTACTCTGCTATGATGATTTATGTGTTATATTCCAATGATTATCCTTAATACCGCCCCTTGGATTTTGGGATCGTTACACTTTGGTTTTGTTCAGATCCAGAATGAACTTGTAAAAGGACGTGTGTTTGACATCAGATTTTATTCTGTGTGATTGATAGACATCGGTTGTATAGCGTGAATTGCCTGTGTGGCATGCTGAGATGCAAATGATCAAGGCTTCTGTTGAAAAGCAGAGTCTTGTGGTTGATGATCAAAGCACAGCTTTAATATAGCGTAGCTTTTTGTAGCGTTGATTCGCGAGCCTCACACCCCGGTGTGAACCAGAAACGGGAGAGGACATCAGGAAGGGCATGCGTTTGTTTCTAGCTAGGAGTGGTGTCAGCGTTTTACTAGCCCTGGCATTTTACTTATGTGGATGATGGATAGCGAGGTGCCTCGGTTATATCGGTCGTTCTGGGGCCGATAGTTTGGTCGAGATATGACCAGTTTACGCCCCATAGGGCGGGGAAACGCACGTTCAAGCATTTTAATCCACTCCGTGTGGACCGGCCTTGATGATCCAAGGGTCACTCAAGCTATGGTCCTGAGGCTCGGGCTAGACAGTCTCTAAGCGGTAAGGCCGATCCCTTGCCATGGTTCACAGATGGAAATCCAACTTATAATACGACATTTTGCGGTTTTAGTTGTAAACCTATATATGGCGACATAGTGGTATGGGGCACTTATGCCGTTTATGATTGATACTTATGATTGAAATTGTTTTGTCACTATACACTTATAATAATAGTAAAATATGAAATTTCACGTACCAAGCATTTTTGGCTATTGTAAGGTAAAAACTCTATCCTCCAGCTTGCATTTCATTATGTGATGGGACCTGAGTCTTATAATAGCTTCATTGTTCTTTATTTAGCAATGCGGTGTTGTTTTTATGCGCTGGTATTCTTGGGAGGAAACCTATACCGTGTTATATGGCGTGGTCCCTTAATATACCTAACTTTAAAATCAGATTATTAACTGTTTTAGTTCTCACACCAGTCACATGAATGACCTGGAGTTTATTATTTTGACCTAAACTCTGGGTGCCCCTATTTTTCGCACGGGCAGCTAGTAGTTTTGGTTTTGCAGACTTATATTCACAGGATCCTGATTTACAGCTGAAGAGATATTCAGAAAGCTCTGTATCCGTGTATTACTTTCAGATGTTTTTTGTATTATTTTCCGTTGCATTATAACTTGTAAACCTCTGATATTTAGTGAATGTGTAATATTTATTCACACTCTATATATTCTTGTATTCTGATGAAATTATTTGTAATAAGCAATGAAATGTTCTTCTGTTTGTGTTCTGACCAGCCGTGTACTCAATTCAATCCGTTCTTTCTCTTCTCTTCGGAGACCAGGGAGGTTCGGGTCGTTTCATTACCGCGCCATTTCAGGCTCTATTTATAATTAAAATAAAATTTTATATTCTAGCTTTGATTTAAAATAAATTTTTAGTTGTTATTATTTAAAATATATCATTTTAAATATTCAAAATCCATTAAAATAGCCCAAAAAAATAATTAAATTGGTTCCAAAATTATTGATTGTTACAACGAAATTCGCAAGGAAGTGATTTCCTACGGATATGGATGTTTTCTGGGGGATCCAGACGAAACCATTGTGTATTTGCAATTCATGAACAGTCAACATATCAACATAATATTAGTACTTTCCATACAATTTAAAAAAAAGGATTTTTGAAATATTGTCACTAGGAGTTGAAGCAAGGATATTTAGTACTTGGAGATTTTAGTCGTATGCTTGGCCAGCATATGTTTAACATCTGTAAGAACGACAATAGACTTGTTAAACTTTGAGTTATCAAGTATTTTCAAATCAATAATTTAAAATAAACAAGTTAAGAAAAAGAATTTCAGAGTATTTTCAAGTACAAAGCTTTGGAATATTAATACACATATTTTATGTACAAATTTGGTGTTATGTATAAGAGTTATAAAAATATTTCAAATTTTGAAAATTTTTAAGTCGAAAATTTATAACTTGAAGAGAAGATGCTATTTACATTCTTCAGTGAGTGTTGGAAATGATTAAATGGATTGTAAGGTGATAGGGTTAAACTTGGAATATAAGGAATAAGTGGAACAATGGATAAGTAAACATTGACAAATGATGTCTATAAAGGAATTTGGAATAATCTGAAATGCATAAATCCAACTTATGCAGGCTTTAAAATTTAGGAAGAGATTTGTTTTGAGAAGAAATTTGATTTTTCGAGTTAATTGAGTACGATGAATAAAGAAAGAGGATTGATGATTTACATATTGATATTTAAATTTAATTATGGAAAAATTTACATATAAACACAAAAATTTGAAGTATACATTGGCATAACTCTAACGATCTCCGGACGAAAAGTTTTAAAGGGGGAGGGGAGATTGTAATGACCCAGAAATTTTGACAATTGGAGTATGGAATTAATTAAAGATTTAACTTTGAATAATTAATTTTTATATTGACATTGGGATTATAAATTTAAAATCAAATATATTGTTTGAATATGCATTGTACTCCATATTTAATTCAATATGGTTGGTTGAGAATCAAATATTTATTTTTGAATATTTCAATTGAATTTAGTTTAATATTTGAATTGGATTTGAAATTCGATTGAAAAATATAAATGGTTGAATTTAAAAATAAACGTTATTAACTTTAAATGAATTGGAGATTTTACTTAAAAATATATATTTAAATTGGCTTGGATATGTGTGTATTTGTGTATATAAAGAAATTGAAACTTAAATGTTTTAGAATTTGAAATCGAACTAAGTTATTGGTGGACAAAAGGGATAAAATCGGTGAATCATTAAATTAAGTTAAAAATACTTCATATACAAATGAAGTTGAAGTACAAGCGGACTAATTTTATTGGATTTAGAACGTTGAAATGTAGTGGCACGTCAAATTTCGTTGCATTTGGAAGTTGTTTTGGATATACGAATATTGAGCATTCCGTGGTAATTCGTGGTGTGGATTAATATTTTATTATACCTAAATGTTAACTACCATAGATATATTCCATTCCTTCAGCAGAAATCCAATTTCCCTAAATCAGAACTTTCCTTTTTCAATTTTAATGGCCACCACCATTTCTAATTCCAATCGCCATGTCTCCCTTTCTTGAATTAAATCGCCTTCTCCTCTCTTCGCTCCTTCACACGTATGTTTCGGCCTCACTCAAGACTACGTCACACTAACTGAAACCGCCACTGACCAGGCCTTCGTTCCAAACTACAACTTCCCTAAAGTCTGCCTCTTCTTTCGCAAGACCAAAGATCGCTACTTTTCCGGTCTCATTTGGGTGTTGCCGCCATCAGCTTGCGCCTGCACAACAATTTGAGCCATCTTGTTCCGAATTATCGGGCTTGCTCCTTTCTTCTGTGGTGTTTTTTAAGGTGAGCATTGCTCACAGTTAATTTTTGGTCAAGTTTATTAACTTCAGTAGTAGACTAAATATTGTAGTTAAATTTGGTTGTTTGCTACCTGGTTGTTTCCTGGAAAAGGACCCTTGAAAACATATGAACTGATCCATGCACATTAGTCCTATATATGTAGAAATTCATGTCATTTGTTTCATGCATTTTAGTTAACTTGAACTGGAAATTAATTCTAGTTAACTTGAACTGGTTGCTGTTGGTTTCTTGCTACCTGATTGTTTCATGGAAAATGAAATTTGCTGGTTGTTTGTTGTTCATCCTTGCCGAAGTATGATTGCACTTGTGTATTGTGCTGCTATAACCTGTTTTGTGCATATATGTGGTGGCTGGTGTATGCGTGAATACATATACTATTTCGTATGTGTATACACCCATCACTAGCATATGTATGTGCATAAATGTATATACAGCGTGAACTCGTCCGTGAACTACTATTATATAACCTAACCTAATATTGGTTAAAAAATTATTAATATATATGCATATTTATATGTATATATGTATATATATATGTGTATATATATATATATATGGAAATTGTATTTACTTTAGTAACCGGCCTAAAAATCCAAACATTCTCCCATATGAATGATATTGGCAGTTTAAATTCATTGAAGCTTGAAAAATATAATTTGTTATATACATCTTGTTGCTTTTTATGTATGGTCCCTGGCCGTGCTATGTGAAATGGTTGCTCCGAAATTTCATTGTATACATTTTCTGTAACGACCTGGATTTTGAGCGACTTTGGTTATCGACATAAACACGATGTCGATAACCAAAACATCGTAAAATCCCGGTAATTAATGAAAGAAATTAGAGGGTGAGGATAGATAAGAGAGAAACTTAGAATAGAAGAAGAAGAAGAACACAACATCAGAGTAACACGAACCTCCCAGCGGAACGAATAACATATAATAGATAACATAACTTTGAAATATAACAGTTATGTATACAATAGCACTTATCAGAGTACAACACTTACAACACAGCGGAAATAAACTATAGCTATATGATCCTGAAGCCTTCTGCTCCAAGCTCTCCAAGTATATCTGTAAATCCCGACTACTTGACTGCCCGTACAAATTTAGGCACCCAAGAGTTTAGGGAAAACAACAAAGTAAACTCCGGGTCAGTCATGGGACTGGTGTGAGTAAAACAGTTTAAACAGGTATATGAACAAGTAAACGATATCTCATAAGACCACGCCGCAGAACGGAACGGGTTTTTCCCTTATGAGAATCCAAAATATCTTTATATCAAAACCTTTTGATATTACAATAATGTCTGTCAACCACAATATAATAATCATCTAGCAGAAACGCTTTCATCTCACATTCTGCATATATAGAATACGATCAAAATCGCAAGTACGTATTGGGTAATGGATTTCCAACTATGACAATGTACGGAACCACCTTCCGATCAGTGTACTCTAGGAACGATACACTGGAGTTCAACAAGAACATCTTGTAACTCAGCCACACATGACCGACCACTCATTTTGCTTGAGTGTATCGAATGTATATCACCAACGGTTGGGATCAGCAACCGTTCCCGTATATATATGGAACAGCATTGATAGATTAAAGAAGCAAATGAATATTCTCTAGATAGGTGATTATACACCCTACTTCGGTGCGGCCGACATAGCCATGCTGCCTGCCCGATTTCTGTCATTTACCGGATAATGAGCTAGAAGTTACGCATTATCATCACATCAGATTCACTTCGAATGCCACATTGTCAGATCCATCGAAAATCACTAATTGATGTCTACAACCCTACATTACGTGTCAGCTAAAAGAAGTTTCCTTCTCCGCTTCCACTCTTGGTACGGTTGAAGAAATCAATGTACGTGACCTTTCTGGAAATACTCTGTCAGACATTCATTCATACAAGTCATCCTCATTCACTTAGAATGTCACATCGTCATACCCGCCAAATCACAGATTGACTTATCCAAAAATAACATGGGTATACGGCTAAGAGAAACGAATTCCTCCGCCACCAAACGTGAATATGTTTGAACAGATCAACTTACGCGATCCATTGGATATACTCTGTCAGACCTTCATCCATACAAGTTGTCCTGGGACTGGACAAACCGAAGGCACTATTCAGTATATCCATCTTAGTCACTGTTATCTAAGACATATACAACAGCCCTTGCACTTTACTCCGTTTTCAATTATCCTTGGCATAAATGATTCGTAACGCTTATGCCAATACAGAGTGGTTCTTTGGATAATAATCCAACCGGTCTCTCCATATTAACAACGTTAAAATGGTCAAAACTTCGATAGTCTGTGAGTTATCTATCAAAGAAAAACAAGTGTGCAAACAACGATATTATTTCCAGATGGAAATTTTATCGATCAATCATCAATCATTATTAACTCTTAAATTTATCCTATCATTAATTTATTCTTTTCCCTTATAAATAAACATTCCATTTTCTAATTCATATTCAATTTCCAATCCTTGATTTCATTCCGATTCTAATTTGGAAAACATTTCCAAATACTCCTTTATTTGGATTTACATGGATGTTTAAATCCACATCGCGGTGACGACCCAAACCACTATACTCATTAACTAATTCCACTTATCCTCTTTCACTTTCGAACCTTAGCCATTTCTAACTTAAAAACGAAGTCAATCAAGTTGGGGTATAATTACCTCTCAGACCTTAACTGAACAACATCTTTAACCTCGAAAAAAGATAAGTTCCCCTTCCTAAATCTTTGACACTTCCTTACGTAATTCTCTTTCTTTCGAATAACTATATTCGATTAACTCTTTTACACACAACTAGATTCGATAATCTTTCTTCGAATAAACTATATTCGATTTAACTCTATTCAATTTACTCTTATCGATTAACTCTTATTAATTTACTCTATTGGACTGGCCCTACTGGATTAACTCTATTCGATTTAACTCTAATCGATTTACACTTTTCACTTGACTCATGTCGAATAAACTATATTCGATAAATCCTTTACTCTATTCGAATAAACTATATTCGATAACTCCTTTAACTCTATTCGAATAAACTATATTCGATTAACTCCTTTGGATTAACTCGGTTTGATTAACTCATCTTGACTAATTCAACTTGGTTAACTCCTTTTGATTTACTTGGTTCGACCAACCCGACTCGATTAACTAGGCTCGACTAACTCGACTTACTTAGTTTGACTGACCATATTCGATTAACTCGGCTAACTTGGTTCGATTGGTTCGACTCGACTAACTTGGTTTGGCTAACCATTCTCGACTAACTTGGTTTGACTTGCCATTTTTGACTAACTTTGTTTGGCTAACAATTCTTGACTAACTTGGTTTGGTTAATTCGATTTGACTAACTATATTCGATTAACTTCTTTCGATTAACTTTAATCGACTAACTCCTTCGAATAACTAATATCGATTAACTCCTCCTTTGAATATAAACTATATTCGATTAACTACTCCTTTGATTTACTTTAATCGAATGACTTTATTTGATTAACTCACTTGCTTAACTCTATTTGATTTATAGATGAATACTCTTTTAAAATCCTATTTATTTTTCTAAATAAATGTTCCTTGTAATCTTATTTATTTTTCTAAATAAATAAATCCTTTATACTTTTATTTATTTCTTAAATAAATAAATAATCCCATTTAATCTATTTGTGAATGTTCTACAAATATTCTCTTTTGATCTCTATTCTATTTGTAAATGGTTTACAAATATTTCTCTTCCTATTTGTTTGACAAATATTTTCCTTTATATTTGTTTTACGAATATTTCCCCCTATATCTGTTTAACAAATGTATTTCCTTTATATTTGATTTACAAATATAATTCCCTTATATTTGATTTACAAATGTAATTCCTTTATATTTGATTTACAAATGTAATTCCTTTATATTTGAGTTACAAATGTAATTCCTTTTCTTTTATAATATAAAATCCATTGATTTTATATAAATCTATTATTTTCAAAATATACTTTGAAAATCCCTTTTCCACATTCTGGTATTTCTTCTGGTATTTAACACACCATATAACAACGATAATATCGTCCAACACACAAAATCAACATCAGATTTTATATCACATTATATATCACAATATATAAATCACAGAAAAATAAATGTTGAGGAATCCAGTTGGATTCCTCCAACCTGTTTCCCTGCATCCACAGATGTTAAACAATATAGATAACATCACTTCCAGTTCCATATGATATATTCTGTTAAACATAATCAATATAGAAATTCAACTAACTGGCTAGCAGTTCAATCAAACAATCAACACACAGTCAATCAGCCAATATTTAACAGTTCTAAAAATACAACATGAAATTATAAACTGTTCAGAGTTAGTGAGATTTACTCACTTTGGCAGTTCATCGTTAAAGAACGATAAACTGTTTGTTTGATTTGAATCAAACAATTTATTTCGCCGTAAATTCGAATGAGCTCCAATCCACTTCCAGTCAGTTCCAATGGGTAGTGTCCGTCCATACGATCCCGATGGATCGTGTTTTGCTGAGTTTCGATAACGTATGAATAAGATACGATATTACGAAGTTAACATACACTTTAAATTAAAATAAAACTTAGAATTTAACCATTTCTGTCATTGGGCCTTCACCTTCCTTTAAATCATTTGGCCCATCAACAAAACCCACTCGCTTCACCTTTCTCTTCCAGTCGAACTGTTCTCCAGTAATCCCTCTTTTCACGACATCCCCAAACTCAGACATTTCCATCTCCTTCGATTCCTCATTAAATTGAATACCGAAATTCAAAGCAACTCCACCATTACCATACTCTTCAACTCCTCTTCTCGTTCCCCACAACAACTCCGAGCTCGCATCCATCGTCCAGGTACACTGCAACTCCCACTCGGCTACAGGAAACCGTGTATCCCACTACAAAGTCGCGACCTCAACTCGCTTAAATCCTCACCGGAAAACCCCTATACGTGCTACATCCAACAACAAGCCCAAAACAAACTTCCAGATTGCAAACCGCTCACCACACCACCAGAAAAACTGAACCCTAACTCCTCGCTGTACTAACGTCGAACCCAGAAACGTGTTCGAGTTTGGTAAAAAGCGTACCAGAAGGAAGAAGAGCATAGCAGCGATTCAATGAACTAATACTCGTGATTTTAGGATTTCTTTCTGAATTGATTTTGATTTTCAAAGGAAGAACTTTACTGTGTATATTATTTCTGAGGCAACGGCGCAAATGTTTTGACCTCCGTAGAAAATGGAATTAGGTTTAGTGTGCTAAGGATACTTTATAGGGTAGTTATATTAATATTTAAATCGATTTTTTTTATTCATTTCTATTGAACCGTTACGAGTATTTGTATTCTAAAAATTCGTATGATCACATATAATACCCAAAAATCACGAAACTGGACATGCAGCTACAGTTCAACATTACGGTCCCAACGAAACTGTTTTCGTCGAATTCCGACTCCGTTTGCTCACACAGCGTAATTTTAACCGTCGAAATACTGACTGTTTTTCACTCTAAAAATCCGTACGGCCACACCGTGTCTCTAAAAATCACGAAACAGGAAATCTAACAATAATTTGACATTGCGGATCCAACAAAATTAGTTTCGTTGAATTCTGAGGTCGTTTGCAAAAGTGGCTATTTTTAAAGCTCTAAATAGCCCTTTTAAATATATAAATATATTTAAATTAAATTAAATTAAATATAAGTAAATTTATATTGTCGTATATATTCACAGTGGAATAACATACAGCTCTAGAATATCCCTATATGAATTTCTAGCTCGATATTCACTTCTGGGTCAACCCGATATTCTATTTATATTGAAATTCCTTTTTAAAATATAAATAATTCCTTTATAAATTATAAAGGAATTCCACATCGACTTTTCTAAAATTTGATTTGGACGTAATTCAAAATCTACACAACGAAATCCCGATTTTTCTCTTCCACTAGAAAGATATACTCCACCAGCTCCACACGTTTCTTGTTTCACAGAAATCCGGCTTAAAACGAATCCTGTACATTTAGTTGAAGTTCAAATCGCCAAATTACGAACTGCAGCGCCATTTCGAGCTCGATTTTAATTATATTATAATTCTACGTTCAAACTGTCGTTTATATAATATATTCGTTATTCAAATTCAATTCCAAGCTGAATTAAATATCACAGATGATCCGGTTCACACCATATCGCCATTTCAGCCAATTTTGATTATTTCAGAATTAAATATATTATTTAATTTAATTAAATATTCACTATTATTAATCCCACGACCATTTAATTCACTATATCACTATTTATATAATTAAATAAATTAATTATAATACCTCTGCCAATGTGGGTCATTACATTCTTCCCCACTTAAAATAATTTCGTCCTCGAAATTGCTAAGTTAGAGGACGACCCTATCTATTGGAATTCCTAAGATTTGTTTACCCCTTATTTCTGATTTCAACTGAACCAATTAATATCAACTAAAATATTTATTCATTCCGACTAACTAAAATTTTCAAAAATTCTGAAAATTTTCTAACACTTTAAATTTTTGGAAAATTTCGCCATAACCTCCTTTGTACAGCCCTATCGGTAAAACCACAACTCGCCTCTCTAGGCCTTCTCCAACCCAAAAGAAAATCAAACAGCCAAGCGGCTTGCCAATTCGGCTCATAAATCTCATGCTTATATAAAATATAAACTTGTAACTTTTTGTCGGGCATATCAACTCTAGTACTTCACCTATCATCAATTCAACATATACCGGTGTTATCTCAACCAAATTCCAACTTATTTTTATCCACAGATCCAACCATTCGCTTATACCTAAGTCGAATTAAATTTCAAATTCGAGTTCCATTCTCGATTTCAAATTCTTAACTCATCAACCAAATATCGTTTCAAATTCCTATCTTATAAATCCAATTTGTTTGATATTTCTATTTCAACTCAGTTTCCACTTAACTGGTTTCTAATTCCATCTCAATTCTATTGGATTTTACAAATTTTACTTTAATTCGTTTAAATTCAAACAACTTTTTCTTCTTGGAAGCCTTTAAACAGTTTACCTCTTTCAAAAATCAAATTTTCCTTTTTGAAATTCAACACAACTTGTTTTCCCAAAACAAATTCAAAACAAAAATCCTTGGTAGTAATCCGTCACTTACATACTTGAAAATGAACACCGATGATGTCATGATCAACATCGGAATCTATTTTCTAGTTACCAAAGTGCGTTCAATACTATAGCACTTTCAAAACCCATTTTTTAAACATTTCCACCTTGAAATTCATTTCAAAATATAATTCACACTGCTTGTAAAACAATTTAAAATCTCACAGGATCTTAAAATTCTCATATACTTAATCCAGATTCATCTACAACACTTTTCCAATTTCAGGGATTTTAATTCCAATTAATTCTGATTTAAATTTAGATTTAACTCATCTGATTTCACGTATTTCACTTATATGAATTCTGATTGGTTATATATAACCATTTTACATTTTATAATCTTATCTGATTATAATTACTACCAACACATCCTATATATATGATAATATATCACATATCCATACTGTGTCGGTCCATCGTATTCAAGTGTTTATTTACTCCTACCGATACAGTGGATCAAACTGATCGACCAGAACTCGTAAACAACTCAGCCAATGAATCTCCACAATATAAAACCATTTTTATATCAAATACAAATATGCACTGTATATATACACTCAACTCAATCTAGGGTATTTAAAACCCAATCTCTACCGAGTCACACCACAGAGCCAAGGTAATTCTTAACTTAAGCTCTGATACCAACTGCAACGACCTGGATTTTGAGCGACTTTGGTTATCGACATAAACACGATGTCGATAACCAAAACATCGAAAAATCCCGGTAATTAATGAAAGAAATTAGAGGGTAAGGATGGATAAGATAGAAACTTAGAATAGAAGAAGAAGAAGAACACAACATCAGAGTAACACGAACCTCCCAGCGGAACGAATAACATATAATAGATAACATAACTTTAAAATATAACAGTTATGAATACAATAGCACTCATCAGAGTACAACACTTACAACACAGCGGAAATAAAGTATAGCTATATGATCCTGAAGCCCCCTGCTCCAAGCTCTCCAAGTATATCTGTAAATCCCGACTACTTGACTGCCCGTACAAATTTAGGCACCCAAGAGTTTAGGGAAAACAACAAAGTAAACTCCGGGTCAGTCATGGGACTGGTGTGAGTAAAACAGTTTAAACAAGTATATGAACAAGTAAACGATATCTCATAAGACCACGCCGCAGAACGGAACGGGTTTTTCCCTTATGAGAATCCAAAATATCTTTATATCAAAACCTTTTGATATTACAATAATGTCTATCAACCACAATATAATAATCATCTAGCAGAAACGCTTTAATCTCACGTTCTGCATATATAGAATACGATCAAAATCGCAAGTACGTATTGGGTAATGGATTTCCAACTATGACAAGGTATGGAACCACCTTCCGATCAGTGTACTCTAAGAACGATACACTGGAGTTCAACAAGAACATCTTATAACTCAGCCACACATGACCGACCACTCATTTTGCTTGAGTGTATCGAATGTATATCACCAACGGTAGGGATCAGCAACCGTTCCCATATATATATATGGAACAACATTGATAGATTAAAGAAGCAAATGAATATTCTCTAGATAGGTGATTATACACCCTACTTCGGTGCGACCGACTTAGCCATGCTGCCTGCCCGATTTCTGTCATTTACTGGATGATGAGGCTAGAAGTTACGCGTTATCATCACATCAGATTCACTTCGAATGCCACATTGTCAGATCCATCGAAAATCACTAATTGACGTCTACAACCCTACATTACGTGTCAGCTAAAAGAAGTTTCCTTGTCCGCTTCCACTCTTGGTACGGTTGAAGAAATCAATGTACGTGACCTTTCTGGAAATACTCTGTCAGACATTCATTCATATAAGTCATCCTCATTCACTTAGAATGTCACATCGTCATACCCGCCAAATCACAAATTGACTTATCCAAAAATAACACGGGTATACAGCTAAGAGAAACGAATTCCTCCGCCACCAAACGTGAATACGTTTGAACAGATCAACTTACGCAATCCATTGGATATAATCTGTCAGACCTTCGTCCATACAAGTTGTCCTGGGACTGGACAAACCGAAGGCACTATTCAGTATATCCATCTTTGTCACTGTTATCTAAGACTTATACAACAGCCCTTGCACTTTACTTCGTCTTCAATTATCCTTGGCATAAATGATTCGCAATGCTTATGCCAATACAGAGTGGTTCTTTGGATAATAATCCAACCGGTCTCTCCATATTAACAACGTTAAAATGGTCAAAACTTCAATAGTCTGTGAGTTAACTATCAAAGAAAAACAAGTGTGCAAACAAAGATATTATTTCCAGATGGAAATTTTATCGATCAATCATCAATCATTATTAACTCTTAAATTTATCCTATCATTAATTTATTCTTTTCCCTTATAAATAAACATTCCATTTTCTAATTCATATTTCAAGTTCCAATCCTTGATTTCATTCCGATTCTGATTTGGAAAACATTTCCAAATACTCCTTTATTTGGATTTACATGGATGTTTAAATCCACATCGCGGTGACGACCCAAACCACTATACTCATTAACTAATTCCACTTATCCTCTTTCACTTTCGAACCTTAGCCATTTCTATCTTAAAAATGAAGTCAATCAAGTTGGGGTATAATTACCTCTCAGACCTTAACTGAACAACATCTTTAACCTCGAAAAAAGATAAGTTCCCCTTCCTAAATCTTTAACACTTCCTTACATAATTCTCTTTCTTTCGAATAACTATATTCGATTAACTCTTTTACACACAACTAGATTCGATAATCTTTCTTCGAATAAACTATATTCGATTTAACTCTGTTAGACCCAAAAGTGGTTCTAACACCCGATTTGATTATAAGCAAGATGAAATGAGACAAAAATAAAAAAATGAACACACAGGATTTATAGTGGTTCGGCGAAGAAATGCCTACGTCCACTTATCTTTCACTATATTCAATAATTCAGTTGCAAATACAATGTAAGATTCACTCAATTCCACTCACAACTTACTTATGTTAACTCAATAAACTAAAACAAAGAACGAAAGAAGATTTGGATTCTCCGGGAGTAATGGAGTTCGGATGATGGAGGTAGTTGAATTCTCAAAGTGCTGAAAAAAGATCCTTCTCTTTGTCTCCAGACGGGGTATTTATAGGTGTGAATTTGCTTGAAACTTGATCCGGGTCGGGGCCACATGTCGTCCATCCCACTATCTTCGGGTTCGGATGAACTATTATGTTGACAGCGCATCAAAGGAACGAACGTTATGGGTAGGAACTGGTCATAGCCGGTCTGGATATCCAGGCGATTTTGCAGGAGAGTAACATGGAGCATGGGTTCGGGTCGGAGAAGGCACGCCAGGAAGGGGGGGTCGGATCGGGATACCCGATCCGAACTGGATTAGCTTAGATGCGATGCTCTCTTCTTCTCTAATCTGCTCCGCTCCGATCCATTTTCGTGGCAAACAGGTGGCTTTCCGATCCAATCGAGATTTAGTTGCCCTCCGATTCGATTAGATATGCTTTACCAATTTACTCAGTAGGAGTTCACCGATCCGAACAGATGACACTTTCCGACCCGAACCGATGGTTTGCTCTGACCCGATCCGAACAGCTGCTGTTATCTAATCTAGATTGTAGTGTCTTCTCCAATCCGAACTGAAGTCTTCTAATTAAAAATGCCCTTCAATGTTTGGTTTCTTGACTTTGTGTTGCCTAGTTCACAAAGTAGGCTAACAAACTCTATTCAATTTACTCTTATCGATTAACTCTTATTAATTTACTCTATTGGATTGGCCCTACTGGATTAACTCTATTCGATTTAACTCTAATCGATTTACTCTTTTCACTTGACTCATGTCGAATAAACTATATTCGATAACTCCTTTACTCTATTCGAATAAACTATATTCGATAACTCCTTTAACTCTATTTGAATAAACTATATTTGATTAACTCCTTTGGATTAACTCGTTTGATTAACTCATCTTGACTAATTCAACTTGGTTAGCTCCTTTTGATTTACTTGGTTCGACCAACCCGACTCGATTAACTAGGCTCGACTAACTCGACTTACTTAGTTTGACTGACCATATTCGATTAACTCGGCTAACTAGGTTCGATTGGTTCGACTAGACTAACTTGGTTTGGCTAACCATTCTCGACTAACTTGGTTTGACTTGCCATTTTTGACTAACTTTGTTTGGCTAACCATTCTTGAGTAACTTGGTTTGGTTAATTCGATTTGACTAACTATATTCGATTAACTTCTTTCGATTAACTTTAATCGACTAACTCCTTTTGAACCACTATAGTCGACTAACTCCTTCGAATAACTAATATCGATTAACTCCTCCTTTGAATATAAACTATATTCGATTAACTACTCCTTTGATTTACTTTAATCGAAAGACTTTATTTGATTAACTCAACTTGCTTAACTCTATTTGATTTATAGATAAATACTCTTTTAAAATCCTATTTATTTTTCTAAATAAATGTTCCTTGTAATCTTATTTATTTTTCTAAATAAATAAATCCTTTATACTTTTATTTATTTCTTAAATAAATAAATAATCCCATTTAATCTATTTGTGAATGTTCTACAAATATTCTCTTTGGATCTCTATTCTATTTGTAAATGGTTTACAAATATTTCTCTTCCTGTTTGTTTGACAAATATTTTCCTTTATATTTGTTTTACGAATATTTCCCCCTATATCTGTTTAACAAATGTATTTCCTTTATATTTGATTTACAAATATAATTCCCTTATATTTGATTTACAAATGTAATTCCTTTATATTTGATTTACTAATGTAATTCCTTTATATTTGAGTTACAAATGTAATTCCTTTTCTTTTATAATATAAAATCCATTGATTTTATATAAATATATTATTTTCAAAATATACTTTGAAAATCCCTTTTTCCACGTTCTGGTATTTATTATGGTAATTAACACACCATATAACAACGATAATATCGTCCAACACACAAAATCAACATCAGATTTTATATCACATTATATATCACAATATATAAATCACAGAAAAATAAATGTTGAGGAATCCAGTTGGATTCCTCCAACCTGTTTCCCTGCATCCACAGATGTTAAACAATATAGATAACATCACTTCCAGTTCCATATGATATATTCTGTTAAACATAATCAATATAGAAATTCAACTAACTGACTAGCAGTTCAATCAAACAATCAACACACAGTCAATCAGCCAATATTTAACAGTTCTAAAAATACAACATGAAATTATAAACTGTTCAGAGTTAGTGAGATTTACTCACTTTGGCAGTTCATCGTTAAAGAACGATAAACTGTTTGTTTGATTTGAATCAAACAATTTATTTCGCCGTAAATTCGAATGAGCTCCAATCCACTTCCAGTCAGTTCCAATGGGTAGTGTCCGTCCATACGATCCCGATGGATCGTGTTTTGCTGAGTTTCGATAACGTATGAATAAGATACGATATTACGAAGTTAACATACACTTTAAATTAAAATAAAACTTAGAATTTAACCATTTCTGTCATTGGGCCTTCACCTTCCTTTAAATCATTTGGCCCATCAACAAAACCCACTCGCTTCACCTTTCTCTTCCAGTCGAACTGTTCTCCAGTAATCCCTCTTTTCACGACATCCCCAAACTCAGACATTTCCATCTCCTTCGATTCCTCATTAAATTGAATACCGAAATTCAAAGCAACTCCATCATTTCCATACTCTTCAACTCCTCTTCTCGTTCACCACAACAACTCCGAGCTCGCATCCATCGTCCAGGTACACCACAACTCCCACTTGGCTACAGGAAACCGTGTATCTCACTACAAAGTCGCGACCTCAACTCGCTTAAATCCTCACCGGAAAAACCCTATACGTGCTACATCCAACAACAAGCCCAAAACAAACTTCCAGATTGCAAACCGCTCACCACACCACCAGAAAAACTGAACCATAACTCCTCGCTGTACAAACGTCAAACCCAGAAACGTGTTCGAGTTTGGTAAAAAGCGTACCAGAAGGAAGAAGAGCATAGCAGCGATTCAATGAACTAATACTCGTGATTTTAGGATTTCTTTTTGAATTGATTTTGATTTTCAAAGGAAGAACTTTACTGTGTATATTATTTCTGAGGCAACGACGCAAATGTTTTGACCTCCGTAGAAAATGGAATTAGGTTTAGTGTGCTAAGGATACTTTATAGGGTAGTTATATTAATATTTAAATCGATTTTTTTTATTCATTTCTATTGAACCGTTACGAGTATTTGTATTCTAAAAATTCGTATGATCACAAATAATACCCAAAAATCACGAAACTGGACATGCAGCTACAGTTCAACATTACGGTCCCAACGAAACTGGTTTCGTCGAATTCCGACTCCGTTTGCTCACACAGCATATTTTTAACCGTCGAAATACTGACTGTTTTTCACTCTAAAAATCCGTACGGCCACACCGTGTCTCTAAAAATCACGAAACAGGAAATCTAACAATAATTTGACATTGCGGATCCAACAAAATTAGTTTCGTTGAATTCTGAGGTCGTTTGCAAAAGTGGCTATTTTTAAAGCTCTAAATAGCCCTTTTAAATATATAAATATATTTAAATAAAATTAAATTAAATATAAATAAATTTATATTGGCGTATATATTCACAGTGGAATACCATACAGCTCTAGAATATCCCTATATGAATTTCTAGCTCGATATTCACTTCTGGGTCAACCCGATATTCTATTTATATTGAAATTCCTTTTTAAAATATAAATAATTCCTTTATAAATTATAAAGGAATTCCACAACGACTTTTCTAAAATTTGATTTGGACGTAATTCAAAATCTACACGACGAAATCCTGATTTTTCTCTTCCACTAGAAAGATATACATCACCAGCTCCACACGTTTCTTGTTTCACAGAAATCCGGCTTAAAACGAATCATGTACATTCAGTTGAAGTTCAAATCGCCAAATTACGAACTGCAGCGCCATTTCGAGCTCGATTTTAATTATATTATAATTCTACGTTCAAACCGTCGTTTATATAATATATTCGTTATTCAAATTCAATTCCAAGCTGAATTAAATATCACAGATGATCCGGTTCACACCATATCGCCATTTCAGCCAATTTTGATTATTTCAGAATTAAATATATTATTTAATTTAATTAAATATTCACTATTATTAATCCCACAACCATTTAATTCACTATATCACTATTTATATAATTAAATAAATTAATTATAATACCTCTGCCAATGCGGGTCATTACATTTTCATTGAACCCATCTTAGTTTATTCAGTATGTAGTTTGCCGCTTTGAACCATTTCAATCTGTTCAGTATATATTTTGGCACTTTGAACTCATTTTATCTCGGTATATGGCTATGATTACTTGTATTTATATTATTTAACCATAAAGCCATTAGATAAGTATAATGTTAGGACAAATTAGATGCCAAATATGTATTATCCTTATCCAGAAAGTGCATTATAAATGGAACACATATAGTTCCATGCTTGCCTACCAATCATGTCATCTCTCATATATCAGAAATTAAAGATAGAAAATAGATGATATCATAGTAATATATTTGTTTCATCTGACAGTTAAGTTGTTGTGGCTTAATGGGAACTGGGATGTTACTGCTTATGATATTGTAATATTGTCATTGAATGAGTTTAACACAAATATTCATCGTTTTTCAGTAGGTAGGTTAGTTGATCTGGATTATAAATTAATATGTACCATCTTATATTAAAAATATATCATATTTCTTATTTCCATTGTACTCGGTCATCCATGTTTGAATTACAAAATTATGAACTTCTGTCATTTAAGTTTATGTATGACAGTGGAAATAAGGCCTGATGTACCAAAGTAAAGATTTGTTTTTTCAAGAGAGAGATGTTGTCATGCATATCAAAGATAAAAACAGGCATGACTGTGTCATACTTTGATGTATTAACCTTGAACATGGGAACTGACCGTAAGGTTGTAAAACTAGGACATACTTTCGAAATTTTAATAGACCAGTAAACTTTGTTTGTCATACGTGATTTCTTACCATGGGTTGATAAATGGGTGACCTCAATTTATATGGCTCGCACTACCATTTCACTGGAAATTTTCTTGTTAAGCCATCTACTGTAGTTTGTCCACTGTCATGAATAAAAATGTTGAGAGCTATTTATAGATACTCATGCATCATTGACCTGACATTGTGCTTGTACTGTGTTCACCTGCCTTGATTTTTATGGTTCCCTCGGATATGTGTTCGTTCCCGGGATGTTGGGGGTAGTGCATACATGTAACCGTATATGTGTGTACGTGCAGGCTCCCGGGACCGTTCGTCCCTGAAATAAAAACTGATATGCACAGATATTATACTTGATACTCAGATATTTACGTACCCCGTTATACACATATGTATATATATACCACTGTATGTATATATTATGTCACTGGAAAACACACACACACACACACACACATATATATATATATATAAATCCATATGTTGTCCTGACTTATTTTACTCTAAGCTGCTATGGTTTTTTGAAGTTATATCTTGGCAGTTTCTCGTGGATTTGATGTACTCGAAAATTTAAATTTTTGTTAGGATTAATGAATATATTCAGTTTCTATTGAAATTATATTAATTGAACAAATGATTAATCCTGACTTGAGTGTTTTATGTTTATGCATGGAACGCTCAGGTCAGACCCGTGTGTTACAGATTTAAAGATTACAGCTTAGGATTCGAAGATTGTCAAAGCTGGGGATTCCAAAAGCGGTACACTCTAAAGTCTTATTATTGTTTTAATTTTCTGTTTCAAAATTGACCCGTGTGTTACAGATTTAAAGATTACAGCTTAGAATTCGAAGATTGTCAAAGCTGGCGATTCCAAAAGCGGTACACTCTAAAGACTTATTATTGTTTTAATTTTCTGTTTCAAAATTGTATTTCTACATTCTGTTGTATAGAAAAATCTTTGTATTAAAAATTCTGATTAATATATAAAAGATTGTTTTGCTATTCAATACTATATTATCTATTTACTCTGTGTTTCTATGTTGATTTTATTTTTTAAACTCTATAAGCTGAATAACGATTCTTCGGTTTGAACTTTTAAGCTCGTTTAATTACCAATTTGAAGCGGTCAAAAAGGAGGGACGTTACAAGTTGTATCAGAGCTTTGGTTTATTCAAAGCTTAGCATATTGGGTTCAAAAAAACGGATCTTAAAATATAAAGGGTTTTGAAAAAAGTAATTTTGAAAATATATTTTCAAACAAATTCTGAAAGGTAAATTATTTTGAAAACATTCTGTATTTGGAGACTAGTATTATGAAACTGATATAGAAGAAAAAAAAATTATTTTGATATTTAAATTTATTTTGGAATCCCCAGTCTTCGGATCCAGATTTGCCCGAGTTTTTCTTCGATAAGATCTCCTTAGGTTTGAATCTCGAATCCATCGTCGAATGGTATTTAAGGAAGATATGCATAGGAGAATCGAGAAATAAATTTCTCTAATCGTATACTTTAGCAATCATAGACGATCGAAATAAGAATTAGGTGAGAATTTGAATTAAAAATAAAATTTGAAATCATTTCAGAAATGAAATAACGAAATTTTATTTTGATATTCGGAATAGAAATTATTGAAATAAAAATCAAAAAGGTTAAATTGTAATTCAATTGTGTCGAATTACATTGCAAATTTATTTGAATTATTCAGAACTTTACAAGATAAATTATAATTGGTTTCAAACCAATAACGTATAATTGAAAATATGAATTTGATGGTAAGTATAAACTTGTTAATTAACTAACAAGAAGTGAAGTGTAAACGAAAGTTATAAGTAAAGTGAAATATGAATGAAGAGTGATTTGAACCTATATTTAAATAAAATCAAAACTGGTTTGATGTGACGAGTCTGGATTCCTATAAAAGGAATAATATTTACTTTTAATAAGTAAATAAAAGTTGAAAGAAAAAATGTTGCAAATAAAACTAAGGACAAAAGAAATGTAGTTGATTAGTACGGTTAGGTTATTCCGAAGTTCGGAATATATTATCGAAGAAGAGATTATTCAAAAATAGGTTATGAGTGGAGTCGATTATGTTGAATTTCCAGAAAATATTATTCAATCAAAGTGTAATTAATTGTCTATATATCCAGAATAATGAATAAAGTATATTTTAAAGTTAAATATTTCGAAGGTGTGAAGTATTATAATCAATTATTTTCGTACAAAGTGAATTCGTAAACTGAATCCAAGAGTTGCGTAAGCAATGATTTGATAAGAAATGGAGTTAAGGGGTTTAGAAACTGATTGGAGATTAGTTAAGTTGAAAATTTTCCTGAGTGTTGACCTAATGTTGGTTTCGGCCTTCGTGGTTGAACTTAAGGATTTGTTCGCTTGCTAATTTACAGTCAAATAACGTGAATACAATAGATAGTAGTGTGCGAACGAGAAATTTGTTATAAGAACGAAAATTTTTGGAATTTTAAGAGCATAAAATTTTGAATTAAATTGATGAACATAACGATGGGTAAATAGGGAGAAATTTGGTTTATAACAAATAGATTCGTAAATCTGAGTTTGATAAATCTGAATTGATTAAGAAATAAAAACTGAAATTGTGAAATTAGAATGGGAATTTGAGGATGTGCGATTTTGGACATTGGATATAGAAGTTTCAGAAACTTATATGAAAAAATATATAAGAACATGGTGAATTTGAAACTACTGGATTGGAAGGTGGTCGATTTGAGATAAAATATTATATAACATAATTTATATAAGAATGAGATGTTTGGAAATATGATTTGGAAAGAAAATTTTATGTATGATTTATGAGGAGTATGAAATAAAGTACTATATGTTTTCAAGTCAAGATAAGGGAAGTACCTTCCTTCTCCTTTGAATTCGAGCTTAGTGAGATGTGCTACTGGTGGTAGTTGGTTGTCCAGACATAAAACTCGAGTTGTCATAATTCCTGGAAGAACACGACCATATAGCGTAATTCGCAGGGCTCTAGATGGCCTATGGTGGACGGATGTTTCTTGGGGAAAACAACTGTAACCATTGTGTCTGCTGCGATCTACAGTCGTGATAAAGGTATAATCCGCAGAAATCTGAAAGCTTACAGGTATAGATGTTTCCTGGAGGAAACATGCAAAACCATTGTACACTTGAGGTCCACATGGCATATCTACAAATGAAAGAGATGTAACTACTAGAGTTACTGAAGGTAGAATGGAGCCATTCAATTTTGAGATGTATTAGTGATGTTGAGCCACCTGTTTGATGTAGCACTGTGTCTCGTGACTGGATTTGTCTTCGTGACTTGATGTGTCTTCGTGAAATGATCTGTCCTCATGATTCCTCGTGATTTGGTTTATCTTCATAACTTGATAATTTGTTTTCGTGACTCTGAGATAGAGCAGTCAACGCTCAGTGACCTCAGGTTTTTCTTTGATTTTTAAATATTTTCGTTGATCTGTCCATGCTGAAATTTGTTGGGAAGTGATTTCCTACAGATACAGATGTTTTCTGGGGGATCCAGACGAAACCATTGTGTATCAACGATTCATGAACAATCAACATATCAACATGATATTGGTACTTTCCATATATTTTTTCTTTTAAAAAGTTTTTTTTTGAAATATTTTCACTGGGAGTTGAATCAAGGATATTTAGTACTTGGAGATTTTAGTCGTACGCTTGGCCAGTGTATGCCTAACATCTATAAGAACAACAATAGACTTGTCAAACTTCGAGTTATCAAGTATTTTCAAATCAATAACTTAAAATAAACAATTTAAGAAAGAGGATTTAGGAGTATTTTCAGGTACAGAACTTTGGAATAATAATACAAATATTTTATGTACAATTTTGGTTTTATGTATAAAAATTATAAAAAGATTTCAGATTTTGAAAAATTTCAAGTCGAAAATTTGTAACTGAAGAGGAGATGCTATTTACACTCCTCAATGAGTGTTGGGAATGATTAAATGGATTGTAAGGTGATTGAGTTAAATTTGTATTATAGGAATAAGTGGAACAATGGATAAATAAACATTGACAAATAATATCTATAAAGGAATTTGGAATAATTTGAAATGTATAATTCTAACTTATGCAGGCTTTGAAATTTATGAAGAAATTTGTTTAGAAAAGAAATTTAATTTTTGGAGTTAATTGAGTACGATGAATAAAGAAAGAGGATCAATGATTTAAATATTGATATTGAAATTTAGTTGTGGAAAAATTTCCACACAAATACAAAAATTTGAAGTATACATTGGTATAACTCTAACGATCTCTCCTTTTCGAGGAAGAAAAGTTTTAAATGGGGGTGGGGAGATTGTATTGTCCCATAAATTTCGACAACTGAAGTATGGAATTAATTAAAGATTTAACTTTGAACAATTAATTTTTATATTGATGTTGGGATTAGAAATTTAAAATCAAATATATTGTTTGAATATGAATTGAACTCCATATTTAATTCAGAATGGTTGGTTGAGAATCAAATATTTATATTTGAACTGAATTTGGTTAAAAATTTGAATTGGATTTTAAATTCGATTGAATAATATAAATGATTGAATTTAAAAATAAACGTTATTACATTAAATGAATTGGATATTTTATTTGAAAATATATATTTAAATTGGCTTGGGTATGTGTGTATTTGGGGATACAAAGAAACTGAAACTTAAACGTTTCAGAATTCGAAATCAAACAGAGTTATTGGTGGACAAACGAGATAAAATCGGTGAATCGGTAAATAAAATTAAAAATACTTCGTATAAAAATGAAGTCGAAGTACAAGCGGACTAATTTTATTGGATTCATAATGTTGAAATGTAGCGGCATGTCAAATTTCGTTGCGTTCTGAAGTTGTTATTGCAGTACGAATATCGAGCGTTGTGTGGTAATTCGTGGTGTGGATTAATATTTAATTATACCCAAATGTTAACAACCCCAGATATATTTTCACCGACCTATCTGTTGAACGCGCTGCCACCCTAGAACCTATTGATACTGCGTTGTTCTCATTATCACTTTTTCTTATATAAATCACACGTTTCCCTTCCATTCCTTCAGCAGAAATCCAATTTCCCTAAATCAAGACTTTCCTCTTTCAATTTTAATGGCCACCACCATTTCTAGTTCTAATCACCATGTCTCCCTTTCTCAAATTAAATCGCCTTCTCCTCCCTTCACTTCTTCACTCGTACGTTTCAGCCTCACTCAAGTCTACATCACGCTAACTGAAACCACCACTGGCCAGGCTTTCATTCCCAGCTGCAGCTACCCCAAAGTCTGCCTTTTCTTTCGCAAGACTAAAGATCGCTGCTTTTCTGGTCTCGTTTGGGTGCGGCCGCCATCATCTTGCACCTGCACAAAAACTCGAGCCATCTTCTTCCAAATTGTCGAGCCTGCTCCTTTCTTCTATGTTGTTTTAAGGTGAGCATTACTCACGATTAATTATTGGGTCAAGTTTATTAGCTTCAATAGTAGACTAAATATGGTAGTTAAATTTGGTTGTTTGCTACCTGGTTATTTCCTGAAAAGAACCCTTGAAAACAGATGAACTGATCCATGCACACCGATCCTATATATGTAGAAATTCATGTCATTTATCTCATGCATTTTAGTTAACTTGAACTGGAAATGAATTCTAGTTAACTTGAAGTGGTTGTTGTTGGTTCCTTGCTACCTGATTGTTTCATGGAAAATGAAATTTGTTCATTTTGGCTGGTTGTTTGCTGTTCATCCTTGCCGAAGTATGATTACACTTGTGTATTGTGCTGTTATAGCCTGTTTTGTGCATACATGTGGTGGCTGGTGTATGCATGAATACATATACTATTTCATATATGTATGCACCCATCATTAGCATACGTATGTGCATAAATGTATATACTGCGTGAATTCGTCTGTGAACTACTATTATATAAACTGACATGATATATATGTATATACATATTTATATGTACGTGTGTGTGTATATATATATAGAAGTTGCATTAACTATTGTAACCGGCCTAGAAATCCAGATATACTCCCATATGAATGATATTGGCAGTTTAAATTTATCAAAGCTTGAAAAATATTTTTTGTTATATACACCTTCTGCTTTTTATGTATTGTCCCTGTCCATGCTATGTGAAATGGTTATTCCGAAATTTCATTGTATACATTTTCATTGAACCCATCTTGTTCTGTTCAGTATGTAGTTTGGCACTTTGAACCTATTCTAATCTTTTCAGTATGTAGTTGGCACTTTGAACCCATTTTATCTTAGTATATGGCTATGACTACTTGTATTTATATTATTTAACCATAAGGCCATTAGATAAGCATAATGTTAAGACAAATAAGATGCCAATTATATATCATCCTTATCTAGAAAGTGCATTACAAATGGAACACATGTAGTTCCATAATTGCCTACCAATCATGTTATCTCTCATACATCATACATTAAAGATATAAAATAGAAGATATCATAGTCATATATTTGTTTCATCAGACAGTTAAGTTGTCGCAACTTGATGGGAACTGGGATGTAATTGCTCATAATACAGTAATATTGTCCTTGAATTAGTATAACACAAATATTCATCGGTTTTCAGTAGTTAGGTTAGTTGATTTGGATTATAAATTAATATGTACCATCTTATATTAAAAATATATCATATTTGTTATTTCCATTGTACTCAGTCATCCAAGTTTGAATTACAAAATTTTCAACTTCTATCATTTAAGTTTTTGTATAATGGTGGAAAGAAAGACTGATGTATCAAAGTGAAGATTTTTTTTTAATTTCAAGAGAGGGATGCTGCCATGCATATCAAAGATAAAAACAGGCCCTGATTGTGTCATACTTTGCTATATTAACCTTGAACATGGGAACTTAACGTAATGTTGTAAAACTAGGACATACTTTCGAAATTTTAGTAGATCAGTAACCCTTGTTTGCAATACGTGATTTCTTACCATGAGTTGATAAATGGGTGGTCTAAATTTATATGGCTCGCACTATCATTTCACTGGAAATTTTCTTGCCAAGCCACCCACTGTAATTTGCACGTTGTCATGAATAAAAATGTTGAGAACTATTTGTAGATGCACATGCATCATTGACCATGAATGCTAAAACATGGTAAATGTTTGGGAACTGCAACTGCTCTATTTGATATTGTGCTTGTACTGTGTTCACCTACCTTGATTTTTATGGTTCCCTCGCATATGTGATCATTCCCGGGATGCTAGGGCATTTCACACATGTATTCGTATACGTGTGTACGTGTAGGCTCCAAGGACCATTCGTCCCTGAAATAAAAACTGATATGCACATATATTATACTTGATACTCAGATATTTGCGTACCACGTTGTACACATATGTGTGTATATATATACACACCATTGTATGTGTATATATATATATATATGTCATCGGCATACATACACACACACACACACACACACACACACACACATATATATATATATATATAAATCCATATGCTATCCTGACTTGTTTTACTCTAAGTTGCTATGGTTTTTTGGTAGTTATATCTTGACAGTTTCTCGTGGATTTAATGTACTCGAACATTAAATTTTTATTGGGATTAATTAACGAATATATTCATTTTCTATTGAAATTAATTTACTTGAACAAGTGATTAATCCCGACTCGAGTGTTTTATGTTTATGCATGGAACGCTCGGGTTAGACCTGAATGTTACAAATTTAAGGATTACAGCTTAGGATTCTAAGATTGTCAACGCTGGGGATTCCAAAGACGGCGCACTCTGAAGATTTATTACAATAAATATTTTTTTCTTTCAAAATTGTATTTCTACATTCTGCTGTATAGAAAAATCTGTATTAAAAATTCTGATTAATATATAAAAGATTATTTTGTTGTTCAATATTGTGTTATCTATTTATTTTGTGTTTCTATGTTGATTTTTATTTTTCAAACTCTGTAAGCTAAATAACGATCCTTTGGTTTGAACGTTTTAAGTTGGTTTAATTACCAATTTGAAGTAGTCAAAAAGGTAGGACATTACATATACGCTATTTCAAAGTCATATGACGCAAGGAACTCCATCCAACGCTGTTATCGCAAATCGAGATCTTTCTACAAGAACAAGTACTTGAGCGACTTATGATCTGTATAAGCTCAAACTTATCACCTAGTAAATAGTGCCTCCAAGACTTGAGTGCAAACACTATCGCCACTAGCTCCAAATCGTGGGTAGGTTAGTTCCTCTCATGCACCCTCAACCACCTACTCTCGTAGCAGACAACCCTACCTTCCTGCATCAACACTGCACCGAAAACTGTGCCGCAAGCATCCATGTATATCGAAAACATCTTGGTAACATTAGGAAGAGTCAAAAATGGAGCTAATGTAAGAGCCTTCTTTTATCTCAAGAATACATCCTTGTCATCTGTATCCCAAGCAAAAACTGGGTTATTCTTCATCAGACAGGTAAGCAGAGCTGAGATCCATGAAAAGTCCTTAATAAACTTCCTATAGTTACCCGCCAATCCCAAGAAACTCCTAAACTCTATCGCATTCTTTGGGGATTTCCAATCTTGAACTGTGACAACCATAGCGGGGTCCACTGCTATTCCATACTTGGAAACAACATGCCCTAGGAACCTTACTTCCTTCCGCCAGAAATGGCACTCAGAAAACTTAGTCTTTAGCTTATGTTTCGGAGAGTGCAGAGAACCTCTCCTAAGTGTATGGCATGCTCTTCCTCGCTCCTCGAGAAAACCAGGATATCATCAACAAAAACTACTACAAACTTATTCAGGTACTCTCTAAATTCTTGACTCATCAAATCCAAAAAGTACGCTAGTGCAATGGTCAGCCCAAAAGGCATAACTAGCCAGTCAAAGGATCAATCGAGAGTCCTCAATATAGTCTTGTCTATGCTATCATTTGCTACCCTAAGTTGGTGAAAATATGTAGCTAGATCCAACTGTGAGAAAACTAAGCGCCTACTAACTGGTCGAACAAGTCATCTATCCATGGAGTGGGTGTTTATTCTTCTTGGTGAACTTATTCAAGCCCCTATAGTCCATACATAAACGGAGAGAGCCATCTACCTTAGTTGCAAAGGCGACTGGTGTCCCTTACTCAGAAGTGCTCTGTCTAATAAATCCTTTTTCGAATAACTCACTGACTTTCTTACTGATCTCCCTCCTCTCTCTAGGAGCCATGTGGCTCACTGGTAAAACAAAAGGATTTGCATTCTCCACCAAGTATATCCGGAAATTTATCTCTCGCTTGTTAGATAATACTCTCATCTCATCAAACACATCCGAAAAGTCTCTGACTATGGGTACAAAACTGAGATCGTCAACTGAAGCATCTAGGAAATCTAGAAAACTGAGCATAACTGATATTCGTAGGTCATAAGAAATCTGGAGTGTTCTACTATGGCATGTCAAATTCCTAACAACTCTCCTCTCACCATAGAGGATACCACCATAATGGTTATCCAGTCCATCCCTAGAATAAGCCCGTAACCCATAAAACCCAGAACATATGCGTCGAACTCAAACTCGACGCCCAGAATATAAATTCTCAAACCCTTACATAATATAGACCGATGATTTCGTACCTCCTATGGGGTTTGAGACCACTATAGGATCAGAAACTATACAAGTATCTAGGTGCAGACTACCAACAATAAAATTGGGTAAGAAACAATGAGTAGAACCAGAATCAAATAAAGTCCTAATAGGAGAGTCAACAAGAGAAATAAAACCTTTAATGGTGACTTTCCTACCTTGGTCCAGACTACTGGTTCGAGTCATCTCAAGCACATGAATTTTTGCTCCAGATGATCCTTCCCCCTGACCATGTTTCTAAGGGCATTGCTTTCTAAAGCGTCCCTTCTGTGCGCAATAAAAACAAGCATTCTTAGTCTTCTTACAGTCTCTGACAAAGTGCCCCGCCTTTCCACATCCATGACACTTAACCTCTGCCTTGATTTGTGCATTCTCTCCTTACTTCGTTGCACCCTTAATGGGCCACCACTTTTTCTTTTCAGTCTTAACTTCTTACTTGTCCACTTTCCCGTTTTCATGCATCAAATCCATATCCACTGGCCTCTCAAATGTAGCTCCCACAAGGATAAGTGTCAGCACCAGTCCTTGGAGAGGTTGGTTCGACCCTCTCGCAAATCTCAAAGCCTTCTTATGAGGAGTGGTTACTGAATCCAAGACAAATCTTTCTAACTTATTAAAGTTATTCACATACTCCTTCACTGTCATACTTCCTTGCTTCAGACTTAACAATTTCTCTAGTTGCATTCCTTCCTCAGCATGTGATAAGAAATTCATTTCGAATCTATCCTTGAACTCGTTCCAAGTTGCCGCCATCATCCCTGCTTGAGTTATCTCCAACCAATATGATGCTTCCTAGTTGCCAAGTGGCCAACTGAATCTTCCTCCTGTCATCTAACCCCAACAATCCAAACATATTCTCCGTTTCCCTAAGCAAATTGCGATGTAAATATCTATTCCACAAAATTGATTGCCGCCCATCGCACAGAGATCCTTACAGAGCTTAGAGAATTTAACTGCTAGAATGGTTGGAACTACCGCAGCTGCAACTTAGGGTGGGACATTTCCTTGCACTTCGGCAAGTGCCGTAACCTCTATATACCTATATAATCATGCCGGAATGGGAATGCCCTTTGAAAAATTAGGAGCCCCAAGGCATGCTGAAAAGAGAAGAGATAAGGATTCCAAAAGAGATCAATGGTTAATGGTGTAAACACTAATTAAATTCCCATGGACGGTAAGAATTCCTTCCTTAAAATTTGATAATAAGTACAATTAGACTATCTTTTAGTAATTTGATTCATTTATCTTAAGAAAACTTGATCTTTTATACTTAACTCATTACAAACATTTCAACCGTATGTATCCCACGTCCAACAAAATGGCCAGGTGAGCCAGGGCATTGGTTGCTCCAAAACATGTCCTTAGCTAAACGCCCCACTGGATCTCACAAGTAGAAAAATCAGGTTTATTCATCTCATATTAGAGTCAAGGTTAAAACAATTGCTTGTGATTATTCTTTGGTTCAATTCTATCATTAAAACACTATTGAATAAATTGTATAATTTTTTAATCATCTTATAATTATGTCATTTAAAAATATGTATAAGAGGTTTGGAGAATATTTAACAGAGTTTAAAATCATATTTCATCATTATCAAAAAAGTGTTGATGCCTTGCAAAAAAAAGGTGTTGCGAAAAATGCTATTTTAGCTTAATTGATCAAAACGAAATATTTATCATTGAAAAATTCATATATTTAGCTTAAAGCTTTTAAACCATTTTAAATTATTTATAAGATTTAATCCATATTTTTAATGAATTAAAAAAACTCATTTTAAACAAGTGCACTTTCTGAATTTTAAATTACAAAACTGCGATGTTTTTCAAAGTTAGTTTTTGCTCATATTTCAAAATCTGCTTTATTGAAATCCTGATATTTTCAAATTATTGTTAATCTATGATTATAAGAGTTCGAAATTTTTTTTTTTCAAAAATTTGGATTCATATTTTGTTGTATTCAGAAGCTTAATTTTCTAAGGCGCGTAATCATGAACTATTATTTCAGGGCTCACCAAAATTTATTCAAAATTCAAATTTTTTTCAAACTTTATATTCATCCTTTAAAGTGTTTAAAATTCATTTATAAAATATTTCAAACCAATTTTAATAAGTTTAATCATTCTATTACATCATTGCATTCATGAAAGGAATGTGACTTCCTTTGTGCTTATCGATGTGTATTTGACGTGACTTGTTAAATAATCTATTCAAACAACATATCATCAATCAAACTTGATAAATAATCATCATGACAAGCATTTACAACGTTGAACATTGTCATAACGTATAAATAATTAGATTCATTTATATTTTAGTTTGTCACCTTGGTTTCCTAGTTCTAAGAAACGACTATAGCTCCGCTGTGATCACATGGAAATTCCGCGAACTTGCGTATTCCTTCTTCGGAGTGTTTGAACTTGCTTATCTCCTCTTTTATTTGTTCGGTCTAACCAAGAATAAGTGGTTAGACCACTTTAAGATGATGGTAGGGAAGGAGGCTAGTAGAAAAAAAATACTTTTAAAGTGATTTTGCTAGTATTTTCTTACTATTTCTTCTTATGTTTTTTAAATAATTAAAGAAATTTTCAAAGCCATTAATGAAGCTCGAGAGGAGAAAGAAGAGTAGAATTTTGGTGCGCATAAATGAGAGAAAGATGTGGGGTATTTATAGGAAAACTTAGATAATAAAATATACATGGTAAAATTGTAACACGCCGCATATTTATACAATTAAATAATTGAAAATTTACAAATAGTGAAAAATAGACATTTCGGTAATTATTAGGATCAAGCTATGGGAGTTACGCCATTGCATTCACCGAATTTTTTTGATTTTTTTAATACAAAACCTGTACAAATTTGAGCTAATATGAAGGAGTTACAAGTACAATTTGAAACTCAAATGTTGAGCCTGTGTATGCAATGGAAAGAAATTAAATAAAATGGCATTCATGATAAATAAATAAATTATAGAGAAAGAACTCATATATAACCAATTAATAAGAATAACAATTATTGTTAAAAATAGATTTTTTTTGGCAAAGTCGACTGATTTTTAAGGTGACCCCAAACACCTTTTGTTACAACTAATAATAAAAACTCACTAAAGTACAGGTGATTGTGAGTAGACAATCAGCTATTAGGTTTTTAAGGTGGACCGTCAACCACATATGGAATTTAAAGTGTTTTGTCCACTATACGTATACAGGCTAACAGTACTTGAGCTAGCTAATTACTAAACTACAATTATTCTCCATGTAGGGAGTTAAATACATAATGCTGGGAAAATAAATAAAACAGCAATAACACTGCTCCACGTAATTCCCATGCCTTGAACGGTCACATTTCCTAGT
Source organism: Allium sativum (assembly GCA_030737875.1). Lineage (NCBI taxonomy): Eukaryota > Viridiplantae > Streptophyta > Magnoliopsida > Asparagales > Amaryllidaceae > Allium > Allium sativum. Next base: position 500,987,802 of record CM060924.1, on the reverse strand, counting down.
GTCAGAGACACTTACAATCATATAGAGACATCGTAACCTTCCTGATGTTACAAAATTGTGTCCTAGTGTCTATAGCAGGAGGACCAACTGCAAACATCACATTTTGAGGCATCCCTCAATCACCATCGCTAAGCTAGCTGAGCAGCAGACAGAATTGCACTGAATTTTACATGAGCTCTACACCAAAATGCACAAGCTCGTACATAGCATCCATGTTACTACCATGTCAGGCATGTAGGAAGACCTAAAAAATCCCAAAGAAAGTACTAAGATAGTGAAACATGAAAGAGCCAGCAACGTCGAAAATGTAATACCTCACATGTGTCATCATCGTTGTCACCCACTCAAATCTCACATCAACTTTCCCCAAGATAACATTACAAAATTACATGGAGAAATAGAGCGCCACAATGCCAAAAAGAATCCCAAAAACCAGACTTACAACTCAAGACCAATCCACGTACTAGATGACAATTGCTACTTGCAAGTCGAAACTTCAGTACCCATTGAATACCCAAGAAAACACAGTGAACCATCACAAACAAACCAAGTTGGTCACCCAAAATTAACCCACCAAGCTAGGGCAAAATAACGTTTACCCAGTTGTTAGACCAGACTTAACTTGTCGAGACGTGAATCACCACGATTTAAAGAGCGTTTATGTGTAACAGAAGCCCACCGCATAAGCGAAGAATCTCCCCGATAACTGCAAGTCAAACCATCAGTTGAATAATTTGCCCAAAAAAAGCAGATAGTTGCCTGAAGCGTCACCACGCAACCGTAGGAAGAGAACCTGATAATGGATTGATAGGGAGTTGAAGATGAGGTTTGAAATGAAGAAAAAGGGGAAGGCAGAGCTTGAAATTAGGTCAGATCTAAAAAGGTAAAAATACAGAGTTTGAGATCTATTATGCAGTCGAAAGCAGGCAGTGAGGAGAGATAAGTGATTGAAGGTAAGGCGGAAGGAAGATGGTATGAGGAGCAGAAGCATGAAAGGGAATTTTTAACCTGTTGCCATTAACAATAGATCTTAAAAGTTTATGATCGATTTCCCATATAAGGGAAATTTATTTTAATGCATGCAATTGAGATCAAATTCAAATACATGTATATGTACAGTTAAAAAGTGTTATTCTTTATTGTACTCCATTAATGGCAATTAATTGTTGTGATTAATTCACACTAAAAGATACGTATGTACGTATGGTATGACAAATTAATAGGAAAAAAATGCACAATTCTATTATTAACATTAATAAGAAAGAAAAGGGACATTAGTTGCCATTTTATGAGTGTTATTCCTATAAATAAAACATATTATAATTGAAAAAAATATAACATTTGGCAAGTACTTTCATACATTTTGTAAGATAATATAATTGTGTATGCACACAAAAAGAAAGTATGTGGGGAATACATTAAATAATAACATACATATTTTAATTTACAAATGATGTAATCAATCAATTAAGAAATTAATTAAGTAAGCGTCAATTAATAAAAGAGAGAAAATATATATCAGTTATTTGGGTAATGAATTGGATGTTTAAATACATAATTTGTAAATGTGTGATTTAGTTGCACATAGGAATTAACTTGGATAACAATTAAAATAGGAAAACATTCAATTGACTAATTGACAATTAGCGAATGTTTTAAAAATGTGTCAATTAATAAAGAAAATGTCATAGTTACATTGGCTAATAATGTAAATTAATCAAACGAGGTAGTTATGTTTATAAAAATAAAGTAAAAAGGTATAAATTTTATTTGCATTCAATCAATCGAGGTATTAATTGTCATGTTCAAATAGGTAAGAAATTATAACATATAAGAATCAATTAATATTGAATATATATATATATATATATATATATATGCATTGTAACACCCCACCTCCGCTAGGGTCACTCACAAAGGGAATGCAATAGTTTTGGAGGAGCATTATCGAGGTAAACAAACATAGAAATATTACAAGACAGAACATAAATAAATCATCGGAAGAATCAAAAGATAAATTTCATTACTTTCAAGAAGAGTCAAAACCTTTTACATCCAAAGTACCAAATAGCCAAAGTCATTATTTTCCATTACAACAAATTCTGTCTTGCATAAATAAAGAAGCATAAACTTAAAACAACAAAAGTAGCTTAATTCCCCAAACGTAGCAGAAATGCAGCCATAGCATAGCTCAAGATCAAACCGTACATGAGTTGAACCGAAAGCAAGCGAAATCCAAGCTAAGTGCTAGAGTTTCCTCCCTGAGAACCTGGGGGGAGGGGGGGACGAAAGAAAAGGAGGCAAAAGAAAATAGGTCAGTCATAAAGACTGGTAAGTCCTAGTGACTTTTAGCATAAAAACAAGTAAAGGTAACATGGCATGTATAAACTGAAAGTAAACATAAGGATGATGACAAAATGGGCAAGATAGACTAAGATGGCATGATAATTCAAGTATAAATCAAGTATAGCATCGCATGTTCAAGATTCGCTGCACCAACTGTACTACTATCCCAAACCCATGTCATATATTAACCATGAAATGATCCCTTGGCCCAGTATCATGAAATGACCCATTACTAGGTCCGACGGAACGATCCACTAATCGATCGCTCCCTACAAGTTCTAGCTCGTCGTGTGTCTGTGTCATACGGCCCTATCACGAATGTAGTTACCTGTGCTAGGTCCACCATAGGATGTATCAAGCCCTAGGGTGCCAACCACCGACACGAATCAAGCATGCACAGTGTAAACCTACCTATGCCCAATGCCTGCTTTTTCAACTCCGGACTACGTGCACGACCATAATCCGCCTGAACCTACACTGGCGCACCAACTCAGCCGTCGTTCTGGTCGCTTGCAATCAGCCCAGTAATCGTGCCCCACCCTGCCTAGTTCTAGGGTACCATGATACATCTAAGTGGGTTACTACTGAAATGGACCGTGTAACTAGGGTTTCGTTCAGCAGGTTAAGTGTTGTCATTTAAATTCGTGACTTAACTCCTATCAGTCTAGCATGACAAGTTGGTTAAGTGTTGTCTTTCATGTTCATGACTTAACCCCACTAATCATGTGTCAAGTTGGTTAAGTGTTGTCTTTCATGTTCATGACTTAACCATATCATGTGGCATTAATTCATTAATGCACCCCAACCTCTCACATCAAACCTGTTGTTGTGGTCACTGGATATGCCAGGCGGTTCCGGGCAGAATTAAACCACAACTCAGTCTGACCTCGGGTTTCAAGCACGATATGACCAACTACCCACATTGGATCCTATTGTTTGCAGTCACTAGATTTGCCGGGCGGTTCCGGGCAGAATTACACTGCAAACTCAACCCAACCTCGAGTTGGCCATTTTCAAGTTCATTCTAGTATCATGTCCATGTTTAAATTTCATGTCAAGTTCGTGTCAAGTTTCATGGCAAATTTCATGTCAAGTTTCAACTTATGCCCGTTATCAAGTTCATGATTCATGTTCCTAACCAATTCATGTTTTGCCTAATCTACCCAAATCGTATTCCCATCGCATGTTAACGTGAATCGATCTAAATTACAAGTAAATCCAAATCAAGAAATAAAGGGAATAGCATCAAAACTATGATAGGCAAAAAGGACGAGCATAAAGTGATAAAAGGGGTTACAAGACTAGCATGATATAACTTGAGATAATTGGTTACAACATAATTGGCATATAGAGAATAATAGGATCTCAAATCTAGCATAATAAGGTGCTAGTCATGGCATAAGGTGATAGTCCCAAACTTGTAAATAATAGACTGATTCAACATCACGGGCATGATAATGTCATGGACATGAAAGAGTTTTGATTTACAACATGAATAGGCCCAAACTAATTTCATAACAATATTCCCAAATGTCAAGATCCAAGATGGAAACTAAAATAGATGTGAATCGATTATCATACTTAAGTCCAATTTCACTTTATCTCATGTCCAAATTACAATTAACAAATTTAAATCTCAAAGTAACTAGAACTTACAGATCGTGGTCTAAGAAATTGAGATGCAAAAGTTGAATCTATAAACTAGTCGTCGAATTGTTGAATTGTTGAATCTTGATTTGATTGTAGAAGCAAATCCCCAATATGCAATTCCTAGCCGTAGTCTTCAAGAAACAGTCTTCATGTTTTATTTTAATTTAATTTAATTTAAAAGAAACCATGTCCATCAAGAATTTGTGCAGCATAAGGTTAGAGAAGAATGGTGTAAAGAGAATGAGGCTAGGAGGCTGTTTATATAGGATTAGGTGGACTAATCTAGACTGAAAACGAGACCAGATACATCAGAATGAACTCAGGCTCAAAACTGGGTTCTGGCACCAGGTCGACCATAGGGTCGAGCTGGTCCCTGAGAGGTCGACCATAGTGTCGACCCCCAGGTCGACCTGGTCCTGGGCGGGAAAATTGCCGCCCAGTCTGCGCTGCGGTTTGAATTCGAAATTCGAATTCGAATTTCAAGCTTTTTTCGATTCTGAAAATTCCTAAAACTTCGGAGGGTCATATCTCCCTCATACGGACTCCGTTTCTCGAAAACTTAGACTCGTTTCCAAGAAGAATTTCAAGACGAACGCAATGGCGCAACCCGTTACCCTTGATTCTTATATTAAAATTTAATTCTGCCTAGATTTATGATTTTAACATGTTATAAAAATACGGGTTGTTACATGCATGATCTAATTAATTTAGTAATTAATGAGAGAATTTTATTTAGAAGGAAACATTTAATCATTAATGTTTGTAATAAATAAACTTCAAAAAACAAATCATGTGCACATTTTAAATTGATGGCCAGGTTTGCATTGTTTTAAACGGATGGACGACAATGTTTTGACTCTTTATAAATAGTGTGTTGCTAAAAGCACCCAAATTTCTTCTTCCTAATACCATAAGTGGTATTAGGAAGTGTAAAACTGGGTGCTTTTAGCACTGCAGCAATACATGATGCTAAAAGCACCCAGGTTTACACATCCTAATAACACGCATGGTATTAGGAAGAAGAAATTTGGGTGCTTTTAGCAGAACTCTATAAATAAAAGGTGTCTAGCCTTCAAACTCATTTTTTTAAAATAAGCGCGAAAGCCATGTTACTCTTCTTTCTCCTCCAAATCTTCTGAAATTAGATATTTTAGATTTAGGCTTTTAGAATTACAAATTATAGACAGAAAAAATTGTAAATATAAAATAAAATGTTCAAATAAAGTCGTCTGAGCTTGAAGTACTTTCTTTTCTATGTGAGTGGATTTAAATTATTTTTTCCAATAATGGTATATTATATCGTTTGATTCGTGTATTTCTTGTGAAATTGGAATTGTTAAACTATGATAATTTATTTTTTGTACAATTTGGATATGAATCTATTCCTATCTAAATTCTTGTAGTAAATCCTAATTGAAAATATGTAAGAAATTCCATGTATAGTAAACATGTAGTTGGATTATAGATCTGAGAATCTCTAAGTTTAATTCAAGAATTGTAATTCAAATCTTTGGGTAAATATTGAATTGGGAAAAATTGTATATTTTTATAGAAAATATTATAGATTTGGGGATAATAAAAAGAATAAAACACGAATCCACATTTACCTATAAGCCTGAAAGGTTCGGAATAACATAGATTGATTGGTTAGGAAAAGGGGAATTTATTTGCATAGTTGGTAAATAAAATAATAATAGGAAACATGATTGCAAACATGAAATAAGAAAAGACATGGATTGGTGTGAAATAGGGAATCGGCCATATTGTGCACTAATTTGATAACCTAAAAATAACAAAAAAGGTAAAATGTCCTACAATCATGGGTCCCTATTATAGTAATTACTTGAAACTATGGAAATAGATTTTATATAGTTTTGATAACCTATCAATTAAGAATAGGCCTAAGTTCCCAAAAAGATAAATTGTAAAGATAGAAAAAGAAAACATAACATAAAAAAAAGGCTATGTAAAGAAAAATACTTATTGCAAACCTATAATTGGAATATAATAAGCACAGTTCAGTGGTAATAGTGTATAAGAAAGATTATGACATAAAGGTTAAAATTACAAAAATGGAAGAAATATAATATGACAAAAAATCTAACTATAACCCATATTTACACAAATATGATAATTGAGAAAATATAATTGTAACGACCCAGATTTTTAATCCTTAAGTTTAACATTTAAAATTGGTTTTAAATGTTGATTTGGAAATTTAAATAATTCGAATTCAACAATGTTGAGTATTAATTCAATTTGAATAGTAAATTAATATATTTAATTCTGAAATAGTCAAAATAAGTTGGATTTGCAATACAGTATAAATTGGGCAGTATAAAAGGCTTTAATTAAGTTTAGATTTGAATTATAATAAGGAATTCGTTTATTAAACGAAGTTTGAACGTATAATTTATATTTAATTCAAAACGAGCTCGCAGCGTCGCGGTAGTTCGTAGTTTTACATTTTGAACTTTGGTTGAATATATAGAATCCAGTATAAGTCGGAATTCTTTAAAACAAGAATATTCTGGATCTATTTGATTATAATTTTCTAACAAAAGAGAAAATTTGAGATTTTATCTTGTAGATTTTGAATTATGCCCAAACCAAATTTTCAGAAAGTTGTTATGGAATCATTTATGAACCATAACGATTAATTTAATAAAATAAAAGAACTCTAAATAAACCGAATATCATTTTAACTCAGAATTCAATATGTTGAGTTTAAAATCTAAATTAGTTTATATCGAAGTTATATAGAATTCTATTTGAATAAATGTATACAATGATAATAATTTATTATAAATAGATCTGATTATTTTGAATCAATTTATATGATATCGATTTAGAACGTGAAAATACCTAATTTTCAAATGACATTGGATTTCAACGAAACTAATTCTATAAAATTTGTAATAGACAGTTATTGTAAGATTTCAAGTTTCACATCAATCAAAGTTATTTTGTGATCGCACGCGATATAAACGCGTATCGATTAACAATTTGAAATTAAAATAGCAATTTTATAAACAGTCTCGGAATTTTTGAAACCAATTCCATTAGATCTGTGATAATATATTATTATCGGATATTTAATTTCGTAACGCTTTGAATTTTCGTTTGACCGCATGAATTAGAAACGCTTAGAAATCGTTCAATTGTAATCGATTAAAAACGTCAGTTAAAAGTTTATATCTTTTACATTTGTTAAAATTAAACCTCGAAACTTATTATAGCTTCTTTAAAATAACGGTTAAATTTAGAAACGTCAGTCCCAGTGTCTGGGTTGGAGTCCAAAACCATAGGATATTATGTAAAATAAGGACCGCTTTTAGAAACGCCAGTACGTCGTTCACAAAATCCTTCCCAACCTGTATAGAACCTTGGCCATGGTAGCTTCAAAAAAAACATGAGATATCTTAACAAAGTCAAATATATTGGCAAGAAAGAAGAAAATCGCTAAAGAAATCTAACCAAATCTGGTAAAAATCTTTACAAATGCAAAACATAGTCAAACATCTTGGCTAAAATCTGGCATAGCAAAAGATTTAGCAAAGTTTAAACTGTAACCTATCCAAATCTCAGAATTCTTATCAAAATCCTTATCCTATCGCAATCTAAAATATCATTGCAACCATGTGCAAATCTACAAACCAAAAGCTCTGCAAAATCTTAGTCTGTTTTCAAAATTTGCAGCTGATTCAAGAAAGCAAAATCTGACTATATATATACATATGTATGTATATATATATATAACACTAGCATGTTTCTTACCGAAAACCTAAACACAGCACCCCCTTTTATTTCGTTACTTCAAAAATACTTATTAAATTGAAATCTCAACGAAATCATGGGATCCTTGACTCGAGAACTTTCTCTCTATAGTGATCATAATAGGTTCGAATAAATTGCTGGTCACTGGAAATTTTTTCTGTGTGGCAAGGATTAGTTGCACGATGAGTTGGGTGATGTCGGTAGCAAAACCGTGAGTTATGTGGTAGTCAAGTAGCTGAGGCGCTCCGATTGTCCCGGTTTTGGTGATTTCCATTAAAGAATGAGTCGCACGATCTATGTTACGGACATGTTGAGCGATCGAAGATGCAAGCAATGAGGAGGTGCACTAGTTTGTTCGAGGATAGGGAAGGGAACAACTCGCGAAGAGGGGAACATCGGGCTTGATGACAAATCGAACGGTGGTGAAATGAGGAAGCTAGGGTGGGAAGAGTGATCAAAATGGAGAATTTATATACTGAAGCGTGTTTTTTGGTAGAAAAGGCTTAAGCATGCCCAATTACAAATAAAGAAAGGTGAGTGGGAGTTAAAACGTTATTATATTAAGTTAATAACTTAATTAATATATATATATATACTTTTAATGTGTGTTAGTTTGTAATAAAGATATATTATTCATATGTGAACAAAATTGTGTGAAAAAGGCGTTGAAATCATATGGACGAAGCCTACGCTGTTGAGCTGGTTTGGAATGAATTAGAAGCAACTGGAATTTTGTTTAATTTTAAACGTTCATTTAAAATTAAATGAAACGACCTGAATTCATCGAATCAGAAACAAATTGTGAGTTAACTCTTATGCCTTCTGGAAACATATGATGTGATTAATTTCATATAACCATAATTTATCGTTGATGGTATAAATTAGATGATTGGATGCTATAGATAATTATTGTTTGTTTTTTGCTTGATGGTTGATGTTATTTATACTTTCTTCATCTTAAATGCATTAGATTAGAATATCAACTCCATATGCATTATTCAAATGTTATTATGAACAATGATGCAGGGAAAAACGGGTTGGAGGGATCTAGCTGAATTCCTCAAATATTTTTGTTGTTATTTAACTTCATATTATTCATATAAGGACTATTTGACCCTGCTAACATTAAAAACTGTTTGGATATTGATTGTTGAATATAAATTCAACAATTATTGTGTTTTAATCAATAGACAATGTTGATTAAGTGATTGGTAGACCGTTAGGCAAATTGACGAAATTTAATTTATAAAGTTAGTTTATATCTGAATCGAGATTTTCAAGTTTATTTATAATTTATATAAAATAGAAGTTGATTCCAATATTTTATAATAAGTTTTATAAAGTAATTATAAATGGTTTATATAATAAATTCGTACGTTTTTGATAAGTTTCATAAGAAAAAAGTCAAGATTTAACCTAAGTGTTAATATTTTGGAATAATTGTTTCTAAGTAAACAATTGAGCAAGATTAAATTAAATTAATTATAATATTATTAATTTAAAAGAAAAGCTTAGTGAAAATTAGTTAACGAGTTAGCTGATGTCCTTAAGTTGACTAAGTCAACTATTTAAAACTAAAACGGGATATTAGATTACTTGTTTATCAATTAATCTAATAGTAATAGTTTTGACAGATAATAGTCTAAACTTAACAAATGATTACGAAAATTAGTTAATTTTTCCATTTACTGTATTTAAAGGTAATTATCGAGCATTTATTATTAAATTAAGTTGATTTTTAATAAAGTTTTATAAGGGATTAACTATTCAACTTTTATTAATTAATATTAAACTACTTATTAGTTAATGATGAAGTTAATTATTATTTTAAGTAATAATAATTAACGTGATTATCTTTTAAATTGAAATTCATTTAAGAAGTTAAAAGGTGATGTTTTAGTAAGCATTTACTTAATCAACAAATAAAGTAACAGTAGTTATATTTAAAAAGAGATTTTCAAAGATAAGAATGGATTATAAAACTGTGTTTTGAATAGAATAACAAATGAGATTGAGTGATATTATAATTAACATAAGCTTTTTGAATTACAAATTTTCATCTATCTTAAGATAAGAACGTTGTCAATTAATGTCTGAGAGGTAAATAAAATAGCCAATTTGAAGGACTTCAGGGTTATCCGAGGATGATAATAGTTTGTTATGGTAAAGAGGTTTTGTATGTATATAGCGATATTTCCAAAGTAAGGGAATATAAATGGTTTCATGACAATACAACAATATTTTTGAAGTAAAGAAATATAAAAAGGGTATTTTATTAATACACCTATTATGAATAGGTAAGTTTTGGTAATTGTTTCAAAATAACATAAACAAGGGAGATCGATAGAGAAAAGTAAATGAAATTGATTTTTAAGAATCAATGAAATGATTTCATTGATTTTTTTTAAAAAGGCCTGAGCTGCTGATATACTTATCTGTACTGTTATTATTTGATAGTTAAAGAACCGACTATCAAACAAACATTCCTTTTGACTTTTAACGGGTTAGTTCGAAGAGAGCGGGATGGGAACTAGACCCAAAACTACTTCAAACCGACTTTGCGTTCAAAACTAACTTACAAGGATGCTTATAAAGATGGATGTAACAACCCGGAATTTCAGAACCAATTTAAAATTTTTATTTTAGCTATTTTAATGGATTTAGAATATTTAAAATGATTTATTTTAAAGAATAACGACTAAAAATTTATTTAAATTGAAGTTAGAACATATAAATTTATTTGAATTATAAAATGAGCCTGAAATGGCGTGGTAGTTTGAAAATTCGATTTTTAACTTCCATTGAGTATATAGAATTCATTTTAAATCAGAATTGAACGAAACAAGAAACGTTAGAATCGATTTAACTATATCTTTATAATGAATGTAAGAAATGGAGATTTCACTTTATAAATTGTAAGTTATGTCCAGTTTAAAATTTAAAGTAGTCGCTATGGAATTTATATATTTTTTAATATAATATATAGCCCTTAAAAATAGCCATTTTGCAAACGACCTCCGTTTTCGATGAAACCACTTTTGTTTGATCCGGAATGTCAAATTATTGCTAGATTCCAATTTTCATAATTTTTGGAGCTAGTATGTGGCCGTGAGCAATTAATTGTGAATCGATCAACCATTTAAGGCCAAAAACATGACTTTTGAGAAAACAGACTCAGAATTCGACGAAACCAGTTTTGTTAGGACCATATCGTCAAGACATAGTAGTATTGCCAATTTTCATCGCTAACGGAGTTCATATGTGATTGTGGCATCAATAACTGTCGAACGAAGAGAGCGTGAACTAGAGAATTAATAATAAAACTAGAGAACTAAAAATAAAATAATAAAACCCTCCACTATATAATATCTTTTCATCCCCACAAACCCTCATTTCTCTTGTTCCTCAAAAATTGACAGCAGCCCTCTCCCTCTCTCTCGAAATTTTGCGGAAAAGCCCCTCAAACTTAAATAATTTATATCTCAAAAATCATAAGGAGTTAGGCCATGAAATTTTGTGGGCGTCTAGAGAATGAAGAGTGCTACTCACAACTAAAATTTGGTGGTGATTGGTTTTTTGGTTTGGACGAAATTGACCTCGATGTGCAGCAGCTCAGTTTTGGTATTTTGCTTGCTACGGGCCCTACGTTGAGAATTAGATCGAGCGGTTTGGAGGGAAGGTAGAATGGAAGCATAGGAAGGTCTTGGCGGTGGTGGCAAGGTCTCAGGTGGCCGAAGTTGGCCGGAATGTCAAGTTCACCGGAGAGGTGCTGGAAAACGAGGTAGTCACGAAAATGATCAATTTCCCGCCAATCCGTGCTTTTTCAGGCTAAGTGATACAAGCGAAAGTTGTCTGGGAGGTCGAGATCTAGCTACTAGTAAAATTTGGTGGCATTTAGAGCACCGTGGTGGCCGAAGCACCAAGATGAACAGAAACTGCAGTTTTTCGTACAAATACAGATTGTGGGGCCCACGTGGCGAACTGGAGGGGGGGACCACCAACCATGGAAAGAGGGAGAGAAGCTAGAGAGAATGGCGCTGGTGCAATTCCGACTTACGGTTTGGCCTTGGTGGGCATTTTAAGTTGAGAGTGTCGTTTGGAGAATAAGGTGAACAGTGATATTATTATTTAAAGAGTATTCCATGTTCGTATGTTAATATCTTTTTGCCACGAACTCCAAATCACATGAAATAGGATCCGTTGCGATCATGGAGTCGAGAGCTTCACAATGAAACTGATTTGGGGTGATTTGGAGCTTGTCTCAATTTTTGGCGGAGGAAAACGTCAGATTCGATTAATCGATCATTTGGCAATATTTAGCAACAAACCAATCAAGGCAAGAACTCCTTCTCACTCAAAATTATTTTATCATGTTATTATATTCATGTATAAAAGTATATAAAATTTCCAGTGTAGATTTCGATCAGTTTTAATCACTATAAATTATATATGGTGCATGTTAGTTCACCTCTCTCGTCCACAAACCATGGACGATTTAATTGGCTGTATTGTCTGTTGATTAGGCTGTTGAAATGTTTAACATACTAAAAATAATCTTATTATTAATGTGGTAGTTGAAATTAAATTATAAACATCCATTTAAAATTTTAAACAGTAAAATTGGCTACATAGAAAAATAATTCAAACCGAATTAGAATTGGTTAAATTTACTAACCAATGATTTATTTAACAGATTGTTGTAGTTTGAAAACTCCACACGGGTATTGGGATGATATTGGACATGCACTAATCCCAGTATTTAATTATATGTCAATCGATGGGTTGACAGGCTGTGATGAGCGTTATTTATTCATTTTAATGCTCACGTAGTTGTAAATTTCACTCTGGATGTGAATGGACTGTATAATGATTATTTATCATTATTGTTGAACACATGCAATGTATGAAATCCATATAACTAAAATTATATGGTAATTGATTGAGTCGCATTCCGATTCAGAAATATAGAATATTTTAAAATAAAGAATCTTTTAAAATAAAGAATATTTTAAAGGAACGAATATGTTAAAGTAATATTTAATGAAGCATAAAATTATGATTTTGATGTCCGATTTTGGATGGACACAAAAATAAAATAATCATTTTTTGAATTATATTTTTGTACATTAAAGATGTCATCTTTAACATGTTAATGAAAATAAAATAATTATTTGTTGAATTACATTTTTGTACATAAAAAATGTCATCTTTAACATGTTAATGAAAATAAAATATTCATTTGTTGAATTATATTTTTGTACATTAAAGATGTCATCTTTAACATGTTAATGAAAATAAAATAATCATTTGTTGAATTATATTTTTGTACATTAAAGATGTCATCTTTAACATGTTAATGAAAATAAAATAATCATTTGTTGAATTATATTTTTATATATTAAAAATGTCATCTTTAACATGTTAATGAAAATAAAATAATCATTTGTTGAATTATATTTTTGTACATTAAAAATGTCATATTTAACATGTTAATGAAAATAAAATAATCAATTGTTTAATTATATTTTTATACATTAAAAATGTCATCTTTAACATGTTAACAAAAATAAAATAATCATTTGTTGAATTATATTTTTATACATTAAAAATGTCATCTTTAACATGTTAATGAGAATAAAATAATCATTTGTTGAATTATATTTTTGTACATTAAAAATGTCATCTTTAACATGTTAATGAAGAATAAAAGAACCATGAGTTGAAATATGTTTTTGTTAGATAAAAACATCGTTAACATGTTAGTGAAGTAAAAGAAAAAAAAAGAGAATCATGTCTTGAAATATATTTTGTTCATTAAAAATATCATCTTTAATGTGTATGTGAAGATTCCATATTTAATGGAAGACGATTTTGGGTTTGTCGTAAATGGTGTCTTCAATAACACTGTTTTTGAACCCCGATGAGAAAAGAATAAATATTTAAAATAAGATTTAATGAAGTTCTCCAATTAATTAATATTTAATTGGAATTTAAAAAAAAATTGGATTTTGGGTTTGTCGTGAATGGTGTCTTTGTAATGACCCGGGTTTCACATCGATCTTAGACTCATACATTTAGTTAATTATGAGTATTTATGAGCAAACAAAAAAAATTTAACCAAGTATTTAAATCAAATCTAGACTAAAACTTGTTTCTTTTTTTTATATGTTATTTTAATAGTCAAAATTTACATGACAAGTTGACATAGCATTTTAACAAAGGACATGACTTTGCAAAAACACTTGTTTATTTTTTTCAAAAGACTTTAAATCATTGTTTTAACAAATTCTTGTTTAAAACATATTTAATATTGCCAAAACATGGTCTAGACATTTCATTTAGTTCTCAAATCACATATGCATGAAATATTTAATTGGTGTAGGCATTTAGATTTGAAATTTTGTGTTGTCTTATCCTTTTAATCTCATGATATCATAAAGGGGATTTTTGCATTTGAAAACTAAATCATGAATTGTCAAGAATGCCTTGTAAAATAATGATTTCATATATGATCTCATCAATGTGGTTTTAACCAAAAATCACAACCAGATCATTGACACATTTGCATAGAAAATGAGGGTATGCATTTCACATTCCTTTCATTTCATGTTTTCACTTCAAGAGATCAAATACATCAAAGCCATCAACCATATTCTCAAGCAAAAAGAGATCCTACATGACATGATCATTCAAGATAAAGGCTGCGGCTGTTTTCTTTTCAAGCATTTAATGCACCAAATTATTTATTATTCCTCACAACTATAAATATCCATCCATGCACACCACTTTCATTCACAATCTCACACAAGTTTTGAGTTTTTATCAAGCAAGAGCAAGGGTTTTTAGGAGGCTTTAAGGTGAGATAAACAACACATTTATTTTCTGCTTTTCCTACTGCAGTTTTTAGTATTTAACTATGAAGTAAACTTGAGTTCTTTGTGATCCTGTGCAAGTGTTATATCCTGTTTGTGTTGATGCTTGTAATGGTATAGAAATCCCTGGGAATTGCGTTGACAAAAATCCTAAATATCCTAAGTCGAAGGGATACATTTACTGTCTTGCTGTTTGTTCTCATCACTCCCTGTTAGATGATGCAAACACTGACAACACCAATGAGATCAGTAGGATCTATCATTTTCAGGTTAGAACGATGTGTTATCTATGTTTAAAACACTGGAAATCTATATCTAAGTGTCTAGAGTAAAGAATTTTGGTAATAAATGAGGAAAACCTTTACTGCTGTTACAGGAAAGGCAACACAGTAAAATACTCTCTGTTTCACTTCTTCAAATTGGATTTTCAAACTGAATAAAAGTATGTTTTGATTATATAATCCAAATAAGAGAAGCAAATGATGATTTTTAAATTAAATATCAAGATTTTAAAGAAAGAGATTTGAGAGAAAAAGGGGTTTTGTCAAGAAATGGAAAAGGGGGAAATTCTGCTGATCCATGGAGTTTGAGGTGGTGGTGTTCGGCAGGTAGGAGGGGAAGAAGGTGGAGATAGCAGCAAAAACATAGTCTTAATTTTTAAATGAACAAAATTTGTAAAATTGAACAAAAAGAAAATTTTGTACTGTCATTGGGTTCTTGTGTTTGCGTCGATATTCCTCGACACAGGGGAAGGGAGGATGCTGCGGACCAGGGGGTTTTGGGCGTCGGGGTTGGTTGCTGGCGTGGCCAGATGGAGGTGCCGTCCGTTGGTCGAGGGACGGAGGAAGGTTGCTTTTTCCGAGGATCGTTTGTACTGAAGAAGAAAAAAAAGAGAAGCCACGACCATTTTTGGGTTTGGCCGGAGGAGGGTGGTGTTGACGGTCGTGGTGGGATCCAGAGGTGGAGAGTGGGTTGTGGCGTCGGTCGCCGGCCGCCCAGGGGGCCCCACGTGGCTGTGCACGTGCACAGCCATGGTGGTGAAAGGGGAAAGTGCCAGGCCATGTTGGCACTGTGTTTTTCATTGTTTGGCAAGGGTTTTGGCAAAGGTTGTAGTTGAGGGTGGTAGTACCAAGGTTGTAGTGCCAGGGCATCTGGTACTTGGAGTTGACATGGAATTTTGGAGGGTTTGCCAAGCGTGCCACTGGGAATGTTGGCCGTGGTACTTGGCACTAGTAAAAAAAACATGTGGTTTGGCGTCGTTTTCAAATGCGCGTCATGGGTTTTTTAACTGGTACTTTGGCATCTTGCTACTTTAGTGTTTTAGATTAAAAACCCATGTTTTTAAATTATCTTCAAATTCAAATTAGTTTTAAATTTAATATTTGTTTAAATTTAATAAGTAAATAAATGTTTTAATTAATATTTAATAAAAATATTATTTTTTCTTATTTAAAAGGGTAAGTGAATCAGGATGGTTACAAAATATGAAAACCGAATGTTAAAACAAATGCTTGACGAAATTTCAAATTTAGTTTTTTTATAAATTTGAATTAAAATTTAAATTAAAATAAGATACTTGGATTCTTATTCATACTAAAGGACGTAGATAAAAACCATACGTTTAACATTGTGTGTTCGACTGAAATTTCTAGATACAAATAAACGATCAAGTGCAGTCCTGTATTTTATGGAACTAGTTCTATAAATAGTAGTTGATCGTATCAGATTTATTATTAAAAGAAAATTGTTCGTTGATCATTTCAAAGAAGCCGAAACCCAGATTTCACTTTGAATTTGATTGTACGACGTACGCCAAGATGTTAAAGTTGAAGACGGCGTTATGCAAGAACTATTTTTAAATAGTGCCTCCGGTTTGTTCAAACCCAGAACAACTTGTATGGACGAGTGTCCGACAAAGTAATTCTAACAGGTCACGTACGTTGATCTTTTCAAACGTAATTATATGGTGGCAGAGGAATTCGTTTCTCTTGCCGTATACCTATAATCTATTTTTGAGGAAGTCAATTAGTGATCGGAAGTTTTGACGGTGTGGCACTCCAAGAAATAAACCAGTGTTGATGACGTGAGTCTAGCCTCAAGCCTCACACCCAGGAAATGACAAAAAATCGAGCAGGCAGCATGGCTATGTGGGTCGCTCCCATTAGGGTGTAGCATCACCTATCTAGAGAAATTCCTATTGTTTTCTTAATCTATCAATTCTGCCCATTCGGGAATGGTTGCCGTACACAACCATTGGTGATATACACTCGATACACTCAAGAGAAATGAGTGGGCGATCATGTGAGGGCCGGGTTGCAAGACGTTCTTGCTGAACCCAGGTGTATTTGCCTCTAGAGGTACATCATCGGGAGGTGGTCCCGTACCTTGTCATAGTTGGAAATCCAATTTCCATAAGTGCCAAGCGGTTTGTAATTTCCATAAGCATTTTCCTAGATTCTAAATTATTTATGAAAACAAAATGGACACCATGATAATATCTGGTTTTAAAGTAGACAAAGTGTTTTGATCTCATAAGGTAAAAACCCGTTGCGTATTCACGGCGTGGTCTTATGAGATGTTTTCTTTAAACTGTTTTAAACTGTTTACTCATACCAGTCTCCTGACTGACCCAGAGTTTATTTTTCTGTGTTTTTCCCTTAAACTCTTGGGTATTCATAATGCTTGTTATGAATAGACAAGTGAGTCAGGATTTGATGAAACTTGTGAAGCTGGAATGAAGATTTTGCTGTGTGTTGGTCCATCTATCTACTGTATAATTAAGTCCGTCAGTTAATCATCTATTATATGTATAATTACTGATGTACTATGAGTGGTTGTATCACTAGCCATATGATGTTCTGATGTAACATGTACTTTTGTGTAATATTATAAAGTATTATCTTTTGTGAAAATTCCGCTGTGAGATTCTGATGTTCTGTGTTTTATCTTCTATCTATTCTTATTTCTTATTAATGACACGACTTCCAATGTGTTCGAAAGTTGGGTCGTTACAGTCTTCAATGACATTGTTCTTAAACCCAGTTGAGAAAAGAATAAATCTTTTAATTAAGATTTAGAGAAGTTACCAATTAATTAATATTTAATCAGAGTTGAAATGAAAGTTGATTGTGGGTTTATCGTGAACTGTGTTTTAAACGACATTTGTTCTTTTACCCAATTAACAGTGAAAATATAACTTGGAATTTATAAATTTGTTAATTTAGATTAATTGAAATTTTCTAAAGTAAAGTTTACCAATTTAATAGAATAAACTGGAATTGAAGGAAATCCGATTTAATAATAATCGAGATGAGATTCTGTAAAAGAAAACCGTTACTATATACGGAATATGAAAGGCCTTGCCGTAATTCCATTTATATTATTAGTCTGATACGGAAATTTATATTGATTATATATTGATCTGATTTCTGCGAAGATTCCATAATTAATTGTAACGACCCGGGGAATTTGCGATCCTGGATATCGGCATACAACACTATGTCGACTATTCAAGCATCGGAAACACCGGATAGTCCATGAAAGAAATTAGAAGGTGAGAATAGATAAGATAGAAACTTAGAATAGAAGAAGAAGAACACACAACATCAGAATAAAACGAATCACACAACGGAACGAATAAAATATAACTTAACATTGAAAAAAAAGATTGTACTTGAATTTACATATCATTTCAAAATAGAACTCTTACGACACAGCGGAAATAAATAATAGCTATATAAACACTGTTGAAGACTCCTGCTCCAGCTTTCCAAGTATATCTGTAAAATCCTGACTACTTGACTGCCCGTATAAAATTGGACACCCAAGAGTTTAGGGAAAACAAATCAAAATAAACTCTGGGTCAGTCATGGGACTGGTGCGAGTAAAACAGTTTAAAACAGTTTGAGCAATTAAACGATATCTCATAAGACCACGAATTATAACGGGACGGGTTTTCCCTTATGAGAATCCAAAACATTTGATTTAACTTTGAAAATCCTTTTGAAAGAAATGATAAACTTTATATCAAAACTTTTTTGATATTATAATAATGTCTATCAACCAGAATATAATAATCATCTTGTAGAACGCTTTCATCTCACGTTCCACATATATAATATACAATCAAAACCGCGAGCACTTATTGGGTAATGGATTTCCAACTATGACAAGGTATGGAACCACCTTCCGATAGTGTACCTCTAAAGAGGAATACACTTGGTTCAACAAGAACATCTTGCAACCCGGCCACACATGACCGACCACTCATTTTGCTTGAGTGTATCGAATGTATATCACCAACGATTGGGATCAGCAACTGTTTCCCGAATGGGACAACATCGACAATAGATTATAGAATGAAATGAATATATCTAGATAGGTGATAATACACCCTACTTGGCAGCCAACCACTTAGCCATGCTGCCTGCCCGATTTTTGTCATTTCCCGGTTGTGAGGCCAGAGGCCACGCTTATCTCTGACAGATCACACCTCTATTCACTTTGAATGTCACATCGTCATACCCGCCAAATCACAAATTGATTTCCCCAAAAATACAATGGGTATAGAGCTAAGAGAAACGAATTCCTCCGCCACCAAACCTATATTCGTTTGAAGAAGCCAACAAACACGATCTATTAAATATACTATGTCATACATTCTTCCATATAGGTTGTCTTGGGACTGGACAGACCGAAGGCACTATTCTGTAAACAGGACATCCCTTGCATAACTCCGTCTTCAATTATCTTCATCATATTTGATCGCAACGCTAACGCCTATACAGAGTGGTTTTTAGATAATGAATCTGATCCTGGTCTCTCCGTATTGACGACGGAAAAATGGTCAAAAACTTCGATAGCCAGTGAGTTAACTATCAAAGAAAAGCACGTGTGAAAACAACAATATTATTTCCAGATGGAAATTATATCAATCAAACATCATTTAACATTTATCTCTTTAATTCATTAATTTCTTTATTTCCTGCTTCCATATATCCAACATTCCTTATTTTCTAAATTTAGAAAATATACGTTATTAACATTGGAAAACATTTCCATCTCTTTCTCACGTATCACTGTCATCCCAGTATTCTTTATCATCAAACATTTCATTTTATATGATTTGAAAATATCTCTGATTTTATTTGGAAAAGGTTTCCAAAACTCATTCCTTGGATTTAAACAGATGTTTAAATAAAAAATCGCTATGCAAATTCAAATCATTACCTTCATTAACTATATTCACTTAACCGACCTTTACTATCGAACCTTAACTATTCCTTAGTTAAAAACGAAGTCAATCAAGTTGGGGTATAATTACCTCTCAGACCTTAACTGAACAACATTTCTAACTTCGAAATAAACAAAGTTCACCTTCTAAATCTTTAACAAATTTCCTTGCGTAACTCTCGGATTTCTATTTACGAATCCACTTCTTTTACAGAAATTATTTGATTATAACAATAGTGTTATAATCCCTATTTCTGAAATAACTAACTTCAAAATATAACTTTTAAATTCTTAATTCAAATAATTAAACAAACACTAATTTATTAATATATACCCTTGATTTAAAAATCGGAAAGTAAATATTACTTTCCCGAATTCGATATAATTGAATTCGACGCGTAACTGTCTTTCGCGTAATCTCTATTCGATTAACCCTTCTCGAATAATTTATATTCGATTAACTAACTTTCGAATAAGTATATTCAATAAATTCTCTTTTGAACGACTTACATTCGATTAACTCACTTCGAATAACTAACATTTGATTAACTCACTTCGAATAACTAATATTCGATTAACTCACTTCGAATAACTAATATTCGATTAACTCACTTAGAATAACTAATATCCGATTAACTCACTTCGAATAACTAACATTCGATTAACTCACTTCGACTAACTAATATTTGATTAACTCACTTTGAATAACTAATATTCGATTAACTCACTTCGAATAACTAACATTCGATTAACTCACTTCGACTAACTAATATTCGATTAACTCACTTTGAATAACTAATATTCGATTAACTCACTTCGAATAACCAATATTCGAATAACTCTAATCCGACTAACTCTAATTCAATTAACTCTATTCGAATAACTAATATTCGATTAACTCTATTTGAATAACTCTAGTTTGATTTAACTTTAATCGATTAACTCTAATTGATTAACTCTAACTGGTTAACTCTACTGGTTAACTCTAACTGATTGACTCTAATCGATTAACTCTAACTGGTTAACTCTACTGGTTAACTCTAACTGGTTAACTCTAATCGATTAATTATAATTCGATTAACTCCTCTAACTCACTTTGATTACACATTTTAATTAACACATTTTGATTAACTCCTTTGATTAACCCTACGTACATATTCAGTTTCGAATATCGATGTTGAAACCGATTCTTACTTCTCTATACAAGTCCTGACGTATATATTCTATTTATCCAATGATAAATATTTTATTTATAAAATATTATTTATAAATTAATCTTCTAAATCTATCGATTAGAACAGATTATATTTTAAATCTTTGCTTTAAATCCATATCGTGTTATACCCGTGTGCGAAGCACGGGTCTAAACCTTTCAAATATAAAATTCTCTTTTATACTATTCAATTCACTTTTCCAGTATTTCCTTTTATGATATCTTATTTATTTTCTAAATAAATATTCCTTTTATCTTCCTATTTATTTAACAAATAAATATTCCTTTCCAATTCTGTTTGTTCATCAATTATTTCCTTTTCAATTCTGTTTGTAAATGGTTAACAAATATTTCCTTTTCAATTCTATTTGTAAATGGTTTACAAATATTTCCTTTTCAAATCTATTTGTGTCACAATATTTTCCTTTCAATTCTATTTGTAAATGTTTTACAAATATCTCCTTTTCAAATCTATTTGTAAATGTTTTACAAATATCTCCTTTTCAAATCTATTTGTGTCACAAATATTTTCCTGTTATATATAAAATCCATTGATTTTAATCCCTTTTCAAAATACACTTTGAAAATCCCCTTTTTCTACATCCCAGAATTTCTTACGGTATTTAAAATACCCAATTAACAATGATTGATATCATTCAACACACGTAATCAACATAGATTATATATCACATCATACGTTACAATATATATGAAAAACAGTAAAATAAGTGTTGAGGAATCCAGTTGGATTCCTCCAACCTGTTTCCCTGCATCCACAGATGTTAAACAGAATCAATTTATATATATATATATATATAACCAGATCTATAATTTCAAACAATTACTTAACAGTTCAAGCAAACAGTCAGTACACAGCAATCAATCATCATTTATCAGTTCTAAATATACGTTATAAAAATATGAACTGATAGAGTTGGTGAGTTTTACTCACCTTGGACGATCATCGTTAATAACGATAACCATCCCTTGATTCAGGCGGACAATTTATTTTGCTATAAATTGTAACGAACTCCAATCCACTCCCAGTCAGTTCCATTGTGGAGATCTCGTCCATACGATCCCAACGGATCATGTTTCGCTGAGTTTGGATAACGTATGTGAAAGTTACACATTTTTGAAGTTAACTCTAGTTTAAATTAAAAACAAAAAATTGAATTTCGAATTGGGCTTTACCAAATACAACGGCCCATCCTCTTTTAAAAGAAGACCCGTAACACTCCTTCTTCCTCCTGCTCCTTATCACGCACGACTCCAGGATGTTTACGGCCATTGTTGTTTCCTTTTGATCCAATATTTCCTACTCCTCCTTTCCATTTAAAATCACACAAAAATCATTGTACAAATCCTCATCTCCTTCTCCATCTCTATATACCAATACCGTGAAACTCGCCCCTCTTAACAGAAACGCGATCCCGGGCTCACGCACAGTAATAGTGCGACACCAACTCCCACCGTTCCTCCCGAAAACTAGTACACAACCTCGATTTCATTCCATGATTCCAAAAATAACACTCGCAACAAGTATCTAAGATTCAATCATCACCAAAGTTGAACCCTAGCTAATGCTGGGTAAATTTCGAACACCGAAAGACCTCGTCGATCCTACAAAGAAGGGTACTGCATTGAAGAACTTCTCGTGGTGAACCCACAAATACTTGTTTGGGATTTTTACTAATTTTCTTTGATTTTATTTTGATTTTTAATCGTTGTGTTTTTTCTGTGAAGAGATAAGGAGTGACGACGGATTTTTTTGACCGTGGAATGAGATTGAATTAGATTTATGGATATTAGTGGTGTATTTATAGCAAATTTAGATATTTTTCTATTGATTATTATATTAAATTATAATCAACTACTGTTTTTATTTGTCCTTTAAAATTCCTGTAATCACACATGACATCCAAAAATCACGAAACTAGACATGCAACTACAGTTCGACATTACGGACCCAACGAAACTGGTTTCATCGAATTCCGACTATGTTTGCTCACACAATGTATTTTTAACCATTGAAATACTGGTTGTTTTTCACATTAAAAATCCGTGCGGCCACATACTGACTCTAAATTTCACGAAACTTGAAATCTAACAATAATTTGATATTACAGATCCAACAAAATTAGTTTCATCGGAAACGGAGGTCGTTTGCAAAACTGGCTATTTTTAAAGCTCTAAATAACCCATTTAAATATATAAATTTATTTGAAAACAATTAAATTAAATATTTATTAATAAATATTATCGTATATATTCACAATAGAATATCATACAACTCCCATTTGGATTTACAACCCGAGATTCCAAATCCAGTGTTACATCGATATTCGATGTATATTAAAAATCGATTTAAAAATATAAATAAATCGATATATATTATAAAGGAATTCCATAGAGACTTTTCTAAAATTTGTGCAACGACCCGGTTTTTAGCGACTTTGGTTATCGACATAAACTCAATGATGACTAACCAAACATCGAAAAATACCGGTAGTTAATGAAAGAAATTAGAGGGTGAGAATAGATAAGATAGAAACTTAGAATAGAAGAAGAAGAACAACACGACATCAGAGTAACACAAACCTCACAGCGGAACGAATAACATATAATATATAACATAACTTTGAAATATAAATCTATACTTGAATATACATATCATTTCCAAAGTACAGCACTTACAACACAGCGGAAAATAACCATAGCTACATAATTCTGAAGCCTCCTGCTCCAGCTCTTCAAGTATCTGTAAATCCCGACTACTTGACTGCCCATACAAAATTGGGCACCTAAGATTTTAGGGAAAACAAAACAAAATAAACTCTGGGTCAGTCATGGGACTGGTATGAGTAAAACAGTTAAAAACAGTTTGAACAAGCAAACGATATCTCATAAGACCACGCCGTATAACGGAACAGGTTTTTCCCTTATAAGAATCCAAAATATCTTTATATCAAAAACCTTTTGATATTATAATAATGTCTACCAACACAATATAATAATCATCTAGCAGAAACGCTTTCATCTCACGTACTACATATATAGTATACAATCAAAACCACAAGCACGTATTGGGTAATGGATTTCCAACTATGACAAGGTATGGAACCACCTTTCACTAGTGTACCTCTAGAGAGAAATACACTGGGTTCAACAAGAACATCTTGCAACCTAGCCACACATGACCGACCACTCATTTCACTTGAGTGTATCGAATGTATATCACCAACGGTTGGGATCAACAACTGTTTCCCGAATAGGACAGCATCGACAATATATTTTTAGAAGTAAATGAAACTCTAGACCAGGTGATTATACACCCTAATAGGTGCAACCTACATAACCATTTGCCTGCCTGATTTTTGGCATTTACCGAATGTGAGGCTAGAAGCTACGGTTATCTCTAACAGATCACACATTTATTCCCTTTGAATGTCACATCGTCATAACCGCCAAATCACAAATTGATTTCCCTAAAAATACCACGGGTATACATCTAAGAGAAATGAATTCCTCCGCCACCAAACGTAAATACGTTTGAAGAGATCAACTTATGCGATCTATTAAATATACTCTGTAAGACATTCTTCCATACAGGTCGTCCTGGGACTGGACAAACCGAAGGAACTATTCAGTACAACCATCTTAGGAAATCTTTACTTAAGATTTATACAACAACCCTTGCACTTTACTCCGTCTTCAATTATCTTTGGCATATATGATTCGCACGCTTATGCCAATACAGAGTGGTTCTTCGGATAATAATCCAACTGGTCTCTCCATATTAACAACGTTAAAATGGTCAAAAACATCGATAGTCGGTGAGTTAACTATCAAAGAAAACATGTATGTGTACATACAACGATCTTATTTCCAAATGGAATTATCGATCCAATCATCAAACAATTATATATATATATATATACATATTCATATTTCCTTATTTTCTATAATTAGAAAATATATGTTATTAACACTGGAAAACATTTCCATGGCTTAATTACGTATCACTATTTTTCCACATCTATCATACTCTAACTATAAACTAACAAGAGAACAACTGCCTAAGTATAAACCCCGAAGGCTGAAACCAACATCAGATCGATACTTAGGAAACCATTCAACTTATTAATCTCCAGTCAGTTTCTAATTTTTTTGTTTAACTCCATTTGATTAACTCTTATTTGAATAACTAATATTCGATTAACTTTAATTGAATAACTAATATTCAATTAACTTTACTTGATTAATTCTGGTTCAAATAACTATATTCGATTCAACTTCATTCTAAATAACTATGTCTATTTTGACTTTGTTTCGAATAACTATATTCGATTCACTCTTTTTGAAATTTATTTCTCAAATATCCTTTTCATAAAATCCTATTTATTTTCCCAAATATGTCTTTCTATAATACCTTATTTGTTTTACAAATATTTACTCCTTTTCTAATTCTATTTATTTTCTAAATAAATATCCCTTTATAATTCTATTTATTTTCTAAATAAATATTTCTTTTCACTTCTATTTATCCTTTTTATAAAACCTTTTTCGTTTTATAAATATTTCCCTTTTTATAAAATCGGTTGATTTTATAAAATTCCTTTATTTCAATATACATTGAAATGTTTCTTTTTACATCCCAGGTTTTCTTATGATATTAAAAATATCGAATAACAATGATCAACATCATTCTAACACACAAAATCCATAACAGATTATGTATCACATCATATATCAAAATATATTAAAAACAGTAAAATAAATGTTGAGGAATCCAGTCGGATTCCTCCAACCTGTTTTCCTACATCCACAGATGTTAAACAATATAATTAACATCGATTTCATTTCAATATGAAATATTCTGCTAAACAAAATCAATATTTGATTAACAATTAATATATATATCATTATCAATAATTTCAACCAATCAAATCAGCATTTCAACCAAACAGTTAACACACAGCAATCAACAGATAATTATCAGTTCTAAGAATACGTTATAAAAATATAACTGCTCAGAGTTGGTGAGTTTTACTCACTTTGGCAGTTCATCGTTAGAGAATGATAAAGTATTGTTTGATTTGAATCAAACAGTTTATTTCGCCATAAATTCAAACGAGCTCCAATTCACTCCCAGTCAGTTCCATTGGGTAGTGTCCGTCCATACGATCCTAACGTGACTTGTTTTGTCAAGTTCTGATATCGTATGAGCAAGTTAGGCTTAATATAAGTTAATACTTGATTTTACTTTAAATTAAACTATATTTTTAATTTAAAGTTGGGCTTTAACCTTTTGACTGGCCCAATACTTCCTCTTTGACCCACGACCCGCTCCAACCCGTGAATATCTTCTTCCATCAAATTCCACTCCTCCTTCAGAAACCATTGCTCCACTTCAAATTCAAACCGCACCTTCACTCCTTCACTAACTCAAACAAAGACCACCGAAAAACTCACCCCACCATCCTCTTCACGTCCGCCCTCCCCAAAAACAACTCTGGTGGTCCTCTGTAAACCGTGACCCTGTTGCTCTCGGTAGTACAGTAAACCCCCAAACAACGCAAATCACGGAATCCTCCTTACCCCATTAATTTGCACGGAACCACACTCATCCTCTTCCGTTCTCGGTTCTCTTCCCCACATCACGTCTGAGACTCCCTCATACGCTTCATCGGTACATCCATCCCATGAAAGCTCCTGCTTCCCATTTAATAAACAACCCGTTCCTGGTATTTCATCCATCTCCTTCACACTACATAACACGCTCGTCCAGATATCAACGCATGTTTGGAGAGATTTACAGCAGCAAATTTACATCTTCTAGTTTCAGATTCAATTCGGTTTTGCTCTTCCAAAGCTTGAAAATACTAGGCGATTTTGTTTTTTTGAATTTCTTTGATTTTCCTTTTCTGCGTTTTGAATTTTTCATTGACATAAAAACTTGGAGTATGGGTTTCAAAAGAAGAAACCGAAGTCAAGTATTATATTTATAGTGTTTAAATTTCTTCGGCGTTTAAGTAATAATATGTATTGTTTATACTTAGTTTCCACGTTCGAGCGTTTTACACGTTTCGGGGGCTACAGCCTTGAATAGTCTGGGTCGATTGAGTGGATGGCAATGCGATTTGGTTTGCAGTTTGATAGTTGATGGCGTGGATTGTTTTACATCACTTGAAATTTGCAGTTCGGTAGTGTACTCCAAACGTTTTGGTTTCCACTTTAATACACATTCCATGAGAATCTTACTTTGTCATCATGGTTCCTTGATGATACTTATGCCCGCAATATTATAACATTGAACGTTCAATTTACATGTAGAAATTTCCATGAACTAGTCGCTGTTGTTACATTACTTTTAGTTTCGGTAATATGTAGTCATTCCGTTTTGCAGACAACTATAGACAAAAATAGAAATACCATTGTGATCAGCAATGTGCCTCGATCCCAAAAATTTAATAATATCGGTAGATTAACTCATATTGTGAAACCCCAAAATTGCTGATTAAGGGTGCAAAATACTCCAAATAAAAAGTTGCTTATTTAATTAATTAAAAATTACAATATAATTCTAAAAATTAAATTATCACTACGTCTCAAATGGGTTGTCTAAATTCGAGGACAATATTTAATTATAATTAAATATATCGTTACGGTTGATAACGATTCCATAATGACTTTTCTAAAATTTGATTTGGACATAAATCAAAATCTACACAATGAAATCCCGATTTTTCTCTTCCACTAGAAAAATATACTTCACCAGCTCCTAACGTTTCTTGTTTCACAGATGTCCGATTTAAACGGACCTTGTATATCCAGTTGAAGTTCAAATCACCGAATAGCGAACTGCCGTGCCATTTCGAGCTCGATTATAATTATATTATAATTGTACGTTCAAACTTTGTTTAAATAATATATTCGTTATTATAATTCAACTTTAAACTGAATTTGTGACGAGAGGGAATTTCGCTCGGTCCGAACCAGTCGCTAAACCGATCCAGGCCGTTCGAAACGCCCTATCGTTTGAGAACACGACAAAATAGAACGCATACAGAAGAACATTTCATTGTATATTACAACAATGCATCAGATTACAAGAATATACAGAGTAAAAATGAATATTACACAGAAATATCAGAGATTTAAATTACATTTAAATACATAGCAGCGGAAATAATACAATACACAACTAGAAGAGATATACGGATACAAAGCTTTCCGGATATCGTTCCAGCTGTAAACCAGGATCCTGTGAATGTAAATCTGCAAAACCAAAACTACTAGCTGCCCATGTCAAAATAAGGGCACCCAGAGTTTAGGTTAAAACAATAAACTCCAGGTCAGTCATGGGACTGGTGTGAGAACTAAAACAGTTAATCTTTATTTTAAATCATTAGGTAAATCAAGGGACCACGCCGTATAACACAGAACGGGTTTCCTCCCAAGAATACCAGTGCATAAAACAAACAACGCAATGCTAAATAAAGAAAAATGAAGCTGTTATAAGACCCAGGTGCTATCACACAATGCAACGCAAGCCGAGGGATAGGGTTTTCCCTTATAACAGCCAAAGAATGCTTGATACGTTTAAAACAAATCATTTGATACTATTATAAGTGCATAGTGCATAAAACAACTTCAAATCATAAGTATCAATCATAGGCGGCATGGGTACCATATATCATGTCGCCATACTAGTTCTACAATTAAAACCGCAAATGTCACGTATTTGGAAATTGGATTTCCATCTATGAACCGAGGCAAAAGATAGTCCTCAACCGATTCGAGACAATCTAGCCCATGTCTCAGGTCCCAGACTCAGGTGGGCCTTGGATCGTCAGGGCCGGTCCACCGATGTGGATTATTATGCCTGAACAATACGTCTCTCCGCCCTATGGGGCGTAAACGAGCCAACTAAATGACTCCATCGGTTCGAGAACGACCGATCAATCCGAGGCGCCTCGCAACAGCAACAACCACATAAGTCAAACTCGTCAGGGCGTGTAAAACCACTGACGCCACTTCTAGCTAGAAAGAAACGCAAGTCCTCCCTGATGTCCCCTCCCGTTTTTGGTTCATACCGGGTGTGAAACTCGCGAAGCAAACGTTACACAAAGCTACGCCACAAAGGCCGTGCTTTGATCATCACCACAAGACTTTGCTTTTCAACAGAAGCCTCGATCAATTGCCACTTAGGCATGCCACACAGGCAATTCACTCCATGCGTTTGATATCCATCAATATATAACCCCTGAGCTCGTACGTCTCAGAGAAGGGCGTTAAGCAAGAGAATAAATTCTCCGCCGCCAAACAGATATATATTTAATAGAGATCAATCACACAGACTAAAATCCAATGTCAGACACACAGTCCATTTACAAGTCCGTTCTGGGTCTGAACGAAACCGGAGGCACCTAGTACCCCGCATATCCATCGATCTCCAAGTACGTCTGGACGATCACTAACTGTTTCCATCTTCTTGGGTGTACATCCCAATCAAGATCATCAGTAATTACCCAAACGACGTGAAGACCTCCGGTCTTCGACCATCGTCTTCATCTTCGACTTATCGTCGTATCAGTTATTCAGAATGGGATAAACCCGGTCTTTCCGAATAACTCGCGTATATTTTAAATAAGTGCTACACAACCACAACATACGCCTCATTCCAATTCATCAGTCACTAACCGTAAATTAATCAAGAGAATAATTCCCCAAATATTAACCCCGAAGGCCGAAACCAACATCAGATCAATATCCCGAAAACCATTCTGCTTAGCTAACCGACAGTTAGTTTCTGATTTCACATTCATAGGGAAAGGTTCCCATTAATTTTATCAAAGATAAATCCTTTAAATTTATTCTTTAATCTCCTTTTGAATTTCGATTCAACTAGTCGGGATTTAACGACGCTTACCGAAGTAATCATTTGTTTTAATTTCCCAATCCCAACCTATTCATCCCATGAAGTAAAACTGGTAATACTTGATATCTAACACCACAGTGTTATCGGTAAATTCAATTACCATTTCACGTTCAAATCTAATTAAAGATTTAACTATCGCCTGGAGCAAAACTGGTGATACTCCATTTTTGATCATTTCAATCTAATTAAAGATTCATTAAAACTCCACTTAGTTTTAATCTTTAACTGGGTTAAAGAATCAGTGTCATTTAAAACACAGTTCACGATAAACCCAAAATCACATTCATTAATTATCGGGTTAAAGAACGAGTGTTATTTAAAACACTGTCCACGATAAACCCAAAAATCAATATCAATTCAATTCCAATTAAATATCATTTAATTGGTACACTTCATTAAATCTAAATAAAAAGATTTAATCTTTTCTCAACTGGGTTCAAGAACAGTGTTAGTGAAGACACCATTCACGACAAACCCAAATCACATTTGATATTAAACACAAGACTCTGAATAGAAAATATACCGGCTTATATTCAATATCAAATTCTACGACTAACAAATATCGTATGGGAAATAACGATATATATATCTATATCTTTCAAATTTCCATAACAACATTTGTATAATCACGAAATCCAACATCGAAATATTCCGAAGACAATTTCGATTCAAGTCCATTCCAATGCAATCATTGGAAATTTTGGTTATTTTCAAAACCATTTCAAATTCAATTTATTTATTTAAAAATAAATAGAATTATAATTCTAGTTCAAAACTAGTTCATTTCGATAAAAATCTATTTTTATCTTTTCAAATATGGAGTTTTTCATCCCAATACTTTCTAAATCATTTCTTATGATTTTACACAAATTATTACTATTTTTAATAATTTTATCAAGGCCCGTACAGTCGATTTCCATCAATGGCCATCGAACTGCACTTACAGCGACCTTTTTCGAATTTGATTTGGACGTATCTCCAAATCCAACCGTTAGATTTCTAATTTCTAATATTCGTTAGAAAGCTCTTTTCGATACGAACCCAACGGTTCTGGTTTTAGGAGAATCCGACGGTCGGATCTCCCGTAATGTCCGTTTGAAATAAATGGTCGAAATTCACGAACTGCCGCGGCGCGGCGCGTTCTATTCAGGCCATTATATTATATATATAATATATATTTCGTCGATTTGTATTTAAAACGAATTATATAAATAGTTTTGAATTCGTTTCAAAAATATTTTCAACTTCCTTTTCAATTCAAATCACAATTGAATTCTTCTTTATAAATTCGTTTTAAAATTCATTTCTATTCAATTCAAATTTCAATTCAATTTGAATTCGTTTTCAATTCAATTCATTTCGAAATCGTTTTCAATTCAATTCATTTCGAAATCGTTTTCAATTCAATTTGAATTCGTTTTCAATTCAATTCATTTCGAAATCGTTTTCAATTCAATTCATTTCGAAATCGTTTTCAATTCAATTCATTTCGAAATCGTTTTCAATTCAATTTGAATTCGTTTTCAATTCAATTCATTTCGAAATCGTTTTCAATTCAATTCATTTCGAAATCGTTTTCAATTCAATTTGAATTCGTTTTCAATTCAATTCATTTCGAAATCGTTTTCAATTCAATTCATTTCGAAATCGTTTTCAATTCACTTCATTTCGAAATCGTTTTCAATTCAATTCATTTCGAAATCGTTTTCAATTCACTTTGAATTCGTTTTCAATTCATTTCCTTTCGAAATCGTTTTAAAATCGATATAAATATCGTTCACGTCAAAATGGCGTCAAGCTAATCAACACGACTTCATAAATTTCTATTTTCAAATATTCTATTTCAAATATTTCTTATTATCAAAATATTCTTTATTTTCACGATTGGAATGAGGCCCAATCAATCACCATATAAAGTTAATTATATGGATTTTCATACAACACATGTATATAATAACATTGAAAATAATCAACCATCTACCAAAGTGCACTACACTGTAAAAGCATCAAATATAGATATTCAACGCTTATAACAGCCTGTCAATCAATCGATCGACATATTTAATCAATCAGGATGAGTGAACTGCAAATTTCATCCCAACACCCGTGTGGGGTTTCAAACAATCAAACACAGATTTTAGTTGTGCAGTTGGGCGATGTGTAAAATTTATCGTCCCAATCAATGTCATTCAAATAAGTGTACATAAACAAACCATCTGGTTTGTAAATGAATATTTATTTATTCACTTCACTATTTTCATATTCACGTTAAAAATTATATTTTTAACGATAAAACATTTTATTCCAACATATGAATTTCTATTCAATTCATTTATTCAATAAAATGATATTTTTATTTTTCTAACATATTTTAGAAAATTTCGGCGGCATAACGGCCTGATACTAGAAACGGGACAAGGCCTAGCCTTATCCCCGGTCTAGTGAAGGCCCACGCCATTCACACATCAATCAAATCAATTTCATTTTGCAAACCACAAAATTTGGAGTAAGAGTCTAACCTAGCCTTACTCCTTCGCCTCATAACGGCGCATGTCTAATCCTAACCAATTTAACGATTCGATTTTTCACACCACAAACCACATTCAAACCAATATCGCAATCAATCACCAAACAGTCAAACAAACAAGTCCATGGTCCGTGGACGATTGTGTCGGGTGCTACTAAACACCGTCTGCATCCTAGTATATATATATAACTAGAAAAATTAAATTGAAAGGTGAGAAGTTCTCACCGAAAGCTATCCAAGCCCCACGGCACTTCTAATGCAGGAAATCTTCGCCAACTCGCCTTTTTATCACCATCGTTGCCCGTATACACTGTATAAAAAAAAAATCACATTTTTATATTCTTTATTATATAAAAATCATATTTTTATCGCTAACTTCATATTGTGAAAATAGAATTTTCATCGCTATCGCATCTTCGTCATCTTCGTTGCCCGTAGCCACTACATATGTAAAAATCGAATTTTTACTATGTTATTCAATATATAAAAATCGAATTTTTAGTTCGCTATTCAATATATAAAAATCGAAATTTTAGTTCGCTATTCAATATATAAAAATCGATTTTTAGTTCGCTATTCAATATATAAAAATCGAATTTTTAGTTCGCTATTCAATATATAAAAATCGAAATTTTAGTTCGCTATTCAATATATAAAAATCGAATTTTTAGTTTGCTATTCAATATATAAAAATCAAAATTTTAGTAGCCACTACATATGTAAAAATCGAATTTTTACTATGTTATTCAATATATAAAAATCGAATTTTTAGTTCGCTATTCAATATATAAAAATCGAATTTTAGTTCGCTATTCAATATATAAAAATCGAATTTTTTACTTCGATGTTCAATATATAAAAATCATATTTTTACTTCGATGTTCAATATATAAAAATCATATTTTTATATGACTACTCCATATATAAAAACCCAATCTTTTAATTATTAAAAATCGAATCTTTTCCCTTGTAAAAATCTATCTTTATCCGTTATTCAAACATATAGAAATCAGAATTTTATCCTCGCTTTCTACATCTAAAAATCTAATTTTTCTATGTTTTCTATCAACAAAAACTGATATATATATATATATATATATATATATATTTAACAAAGCCAAACCAAAATCAAAAAAACTCACATCAAAAAGGGGCGAACGGTTGCTGTAAATCGAAATGGAGAGGAAAAGGGGGTTCAGTTGCTCGAGATCGTCGGAGGTGGATCTTCAGGCGGCGGCGACGGTCACCGGGTGATGGCAGGGGTGGCGGCTAGGTCAGAGGGGTCGAGTTTCGCTAGGGCGTGGGGTCTCGTGGGGCGGTTTTTGGTCAGAGAAGAAGGGCGAGAGAGAAAGGACGAGGAGGAGGCGACGGGGTGGCCGACCTAAGGCATGGCGGCGCTGGCGATGGCGGGGCGTGAAGCTGAGGGCGACAGGGAGCAGCGGTTTTTTTTTTCTTTTTTTCGTCTAATTCGATTTGAACGAGCAATTGGGGGGAGGAGTTGACCTGGTTGGGGAATAAGGGCTTGGCCATATTTTTTTTTATTTATTTAATTTAATTTTATTCTCTAAAAGGTTACTTTAAAATTCGAACCCAAAATTGAGCCCACCGACTGCCGTCCATAGCGTAATACCCCCATTCCGAACACAATGGGATATGTCCCGTAAGCCAGTTTGGCCGTTTCGATCAGTTTTCGTCAAAATCAAAATATAACTCTATATATTGAATTTGAACGCACATTTCAATTTACCGGGGCCACATACAGACTCTATTAATTCCAGAAAAATTATTTCTAGCTTCGTATTGACGATCCGGTCCTAACAAAACTAATTTCCTCGAATTCTGAGACCGTTAGAAAAATGGCCATTTTCCAGTCGATTAAAATCAACTGAAACTGGTCAAACGCGTTTTCCTTTGCCACGCTCACATATTGATTCGAAAAATTATGAAATTTGGAATCTAGCAATAACTTAACATCACGGACCCAACAAAACTGGTTTCGTCGAAATCCGAGGTCGTTTGCAAAATGTCCATTTTTAAGGGCCTTAATTCCATAGCGACTATTCAGAATTTTCAACTGGACATATCTTTTGATTCCTGATATGAAATCTTGATTTTTCGGATTCGTTGGAAAGATATTATCAATTAGATCCCATTATTTTTGGTTTCACTAAAATCCGGATTGTTTTGCTCCCGGTACATTCAATTGAAGTTTGAAATCAAATTATCGAACTACCGCGCCATTTTCAATTCTATTTATAATTATATATAAATATTTATATTCTAACGACGACGCGTATAAATATATACGTTCGAATTATATTCAAAATAAATTTCTCGTCGTTATTATTTAAAATAATTCATTTTAAATAATCAAAATTCGCCAAAATTGCCAAAATAAAATTTTCAAACTGGCTCGCATTTTACGGGTTGTTACAGAATTAAATATTATCGATGATCCAATTCACACCATATTGTGAATTCCACTATTTCTGACTATTTCAAAAATTAAATATATTATTCTATTATTTAAATTAACTAAATATAAATATTATTTAATTTCAGTTATCGATATCGTTAAATCGATAATTAATAATTAAATTATTCGACTGCTAAAAATGCGGGTCATTACAATTTGATTTGGACATAAATCAAAATCTACACGAGAAATCCAGATTTTTCTCTTCCATTAGAAAAATATACTTCACTAGCTCCGAACGTTTCTTATTTCATAGAAATCCGATTTAAAACGGATTCTGTATATTCATTTAAAGTTCGAATCGCCAGATAACAAACTGCCACGCCATTTCGGCCTCAATTATAATTATATTATAATTATACGTTCAAGCTTCATTTAAATAATATATTCGTGATTATAATTCAATTCTAAACTGAATTATATATTTTGAATAATCCAATTCACCTCATATTGTGAATTCCACTATTTTCGACTATTTCGAAAATAAATATATTATTCTATTGTTTATATTAATTAAATATTCAATATTATTTAATTAAATAACCATTAAATTCTCTGAATCACTATTTAAATAATTAAATAAATTAATTATAATACCGTAAAAATACGGGACATTACATTCTTCCCCCCTTAAAATAATTTCGTCCTCGAAATTGCTAAGGTAGAAAACTAACCCTATTAACTGGGTAAAAATTATTTTTACTTCTTTAACTCCAGTTTCACTGAACCCATTAATTTTAATTAAAATATTAATTAATTCTTACCAATGAAAATTTTCAAAAATCCAGAAAATTTTCTAACACCTTAACTTTTTGAAAAATTTCGCCAGCACCTCATTTGTACTGATCAATAGCTCAAACTCCAACTCGCCTTTCTAGGCCTTCTTCAACCCAAAAGAAAATCAAACAGCCAAGCGGCTTGCCAGTTCGGCTCATCCAAATCTCAAATCCATATATAATATAAACTGGTACCTTTTTATCGGGCATATCAATATACCCTTTGCATCTGTTACCAATTCAACATATACGAATGTTATCCCAATCAAACTCAAATCACCTTTATCTTCAACACAACCATTCGCTTATCCAAGCCAAATTCGATTTCAAATTCAAATTTCATTTTTGATTCCAAACTCATAATCCAATTTTTCTCGACACCATTCTAATCCAATTCAATTACCACTGAACTGGCTTTATTTCAAATTTCAAATTTGCTTTCACAAATTTCTATTTAATTCAAATAATCCGTTTCTGGGAATTTTTAAACAACTTTGCTTTCTCCAAAATCAAATATTCATTTCGGAATATCAAAAA
Source organism: Allium sativum (assembly GCA_030737875.1). NCBI lineage: Eukaryota > Viridiplantae > Streptophyta > Magnoliopsida > Asparagales > Amaryllidaceae > Allium > Allium sativum. Next base: position 500,951,452 of record CM060924.1, on the reverse strand, counting down.
AACTTGTTTTTCTCAAAACAATTCAAAAACAATTTCTTTTGTAGTAAACCATCACTTACGACTTGAAAATGAATACCGATAATGTCATGATCATCTTCGGAATCAATTTCCAGCTATCGAAGTGGGTTCAATACTATATCACTTTCAAAACCATATCTAAACTCTTCCATTTTGAAATTCATTTCAAAATCATTTGCAATGCTTGTAAAACAATTTTAAATCTCCCAGGATTTTAAAATTCTCATATATTTAATCCAAATCCATTTACAAACACTTCTCCAAATTTTAGGAATTTTTAAATTCCAATTCTGATTAAATTTCAGATTTAATTCACTTCGTAATACTTATACGAATTTATTTGGTTATATATAACCAACTCAATTTTAATCGTATTCGATTTATATAACAACCAACACATCCAATATACTTGATAATACTTCAAATACCTATACTTTGTTTATATCAAAATATAATTTGGGTAAAATTATATCATTTACCCTCTGTTTAAAAAATATCATGTCGACCCATTATATACAAGTGTTTATAAACCCCTACCGATACAGTGGATCAAACTGATCGACCATAACTCATAAACAACTCAATCATTAAATCTCCACAATATAAAACCATTTTTATATTGAATAACAAATACGTCTACTCGTATATATACACTCAACTCAATCTAGGGCATTACTAACCCCATCTCTACTGAATCACGCCACCAAGCCAAGGTAATTACTTAACCTTCAGCTCTGATACCGCTGTAAGGACCTAGGGAATTTGCGATCCTGGATATCGGCGTACAACACTATGTCGACTATTCAAGCATCGAAAACACCGGATAATCCATGACAGAACTTATAGGGTGAGAAAGGATAAGATTGAAACTTAGAATAGAAGAAGAAGAAGAATACACAACATTAGAGTAACACGAATCTCACAGCGGAATGAATAAAATATAACATAACTTTGAAATAAAAGATTTTACTTGAATTTACATATCATTTCAAAGTACAGCACTTACAACACAGCGGAAATAAACAATAGCTATATAAAAACTATTGAAGCCTTCTGCTCCAGCTTTCCAAGTATATCTGTAAAATCCTGACTACTTGACTGCCCGTACAAAATTGGGCACCCAAGAGTTTAGGGAAAACAAAACAAAATAAACTCTGGGTCAGTCAGGAGACTGGTGTGAGTAAAACAATTTAAAAAGGTTTGAGCAATTAAATGATATCTCATAAGACCAGGCCGTATAATGGAACGGGTTTTCCTTATGAGAATCTAAAACATTTGATTTAACTTTCAAAATCCTTTTGAAAGAAACAATAAACTTTATATCAAAACTCTTTTGATATTATAATAATGTCTGTCAACCACAATATAATAATCATCTTGCAGAACGCTTTCATCTCATGTTTCACATATATAGTATACAATCAAAACCACGAGCACTTATTGGGTAATGGATTTCCAACTATGACAAGGTATGGAACCACCTTCCGATAGTGTACTCTAGAGAGGAATACACCGGGTTCAACTAGAACATCTTGCAACCCGGCCACACATGACCGACCACTCATTTCGCTTGAGTGTATCGAATGTATATCACCAACGGTTGGGATCAACAATCGTTTCTCGAATGGGACAACATCGACAATAGATTATAGAATGAAATGAATATCTCCAAATAGGTGATAATACAACCTACTTGGCAGCCAAACACTTAGCCATGCTGCCTACCCGATTTTTGTCATTTCCCGGTTGTGAGGCTAAGGCTAGAGGCCACGCTTATCTCTGACAGATCACACCTCTATTCACTTTGAATGTCACATCGTCATACCCGCCAAATCACAAATTGATTTCCCCAAAAATACAACGGGTATGCAGCAAAGAGAAAAAAATTCCTCCACCACCAAACGTATATACGTTTGAAGAGACCAACTTATGCGATCTATTAAATATACTCTGTCAGACATTCTTCCATACAGGTTGTCCTAGGACTGGACAGACCGAAGGCACTATTCTATAAACAGGACAGCCCTTGCATAACTCTGTCTTCAATTATCTTCATCATATTTGATCGCAACACTAACGCCCATACAAAGTGGTTTTCAGATAATGACTCTGATCCCGATCTCTCCGTATTGGCGACGGAAAAATGGTCAAAAACTTCGATAGTCGGTGAGTTAACTATTAAAGAAAAACACATGTGCAAACAACAATATTACTTCCAGATGGAAATTATATCAATCAAACATCATTTAACATTTATCTATTTAATTCATTAATTTCTTTATTTCCTGCTTCCATATATCCAACATTCCTTATTTTCTAAATTTAGAAAATATACGTTATTAACATTGGAAAACACTTCCATCTCTTTCTCACGTATCACTATCATCCCAATATTCTTTATCATCAAACATTTTGTTTCGTATGATTTGAAAATATCTCAGATTTTATTTGAAAAAGGTTTCCAAAACTCATTCCTTGGATTTAAACAGATGTTTAAATAAAATATTGCTATGCAAATTCAAACCATTACCTTCATTAACTATATTCACTTAACCGACCTTTACCATCGAACCTTAACTATTCCTTAGTTAAAAACGAAGTCAATCAAGTTGGGGTATAATTACCTCTCAGACCTTAACTAAATAACATTTCTAACTTCGAAATAAACAAAGTTCACCTTCTAAATCTTTAACAAATTTCCTTGCGTAACTCTCGGATTTCTATTTACGAATCCACTTCTTTTACAGAAATCATTCGATTATAACAATAGTGTTATAATCCCTATTTCTGAAATATCTAACTTCAAAATATAACTTTTAAATTCTTAATTCGAATAATTAAGCAAACACTAGTTTATTAATATATACCCTTGATTTAAAAATCGGAAAGTAAATATTACTTTCCTGTATTCGATATAATTGAATTCGACGTGTAACTGTCTTTCGCATAATCTCTATTCGATTAACCCTTCTCGAATAATTTATATTCGTGAAACGACCCGAACTTCCTCATGAAGGAAAGCACGGATTGAGTTGAGAATAATCCACATCAGAACGCAAACAGAAGAACATTTCATTGTTAATTACAACAATTCCATCAGAATACAAGAATATACAGAGTACGAACAAATATTACACATTAACTAAATATCAGAGATTTAAATACATTACTGCAGAGGAAAAATAATACAAAACACAACTGAAGGAGATATACGGATACAGAGCTTTCCGAATATCATTCCAGCTGTAAACCAGGATCCTGTGAATATAAATCTGCAAAACCAAAACTACTAGCTGCCCGTGTGGAAAATAGGGGCACCCAAAGTTTAGGTTAAAACAATAAACTCCAGGTCAGTCATGTGACTGGTGTGAGAACTAAAATAGTTATTTTAAAAATTTACTTAAAAAGAGAGTAAATCAAGGGACCACATCGTATATGTGACGATCCCAAACCCCGTACGACGGTGTTAAGGTTAATCTTCGGAATATAACACAGAAACAGAAAATAGCATAACAGAATTAAATAAATACACCAGATAATGAACAAATAATATATTGGATAAAGGTAATCATCAGAGTTACATAGTATACAGGATCATACTTAGTACAAATACAGTTCAGCTATACATAAATATCTACAGCGGAAAACAAACATAATATGTACAATAGGAGCTGAACAACATAAAAGAGATAAATGTTAGAATCCATCTTCAGCTCCAGCTATCCAGAAAGAGCCTGCTAAAACCTGAAGACAGGGTTGCCCGTGTAGAAATAAGGGCACCCGAGTTTGCAAGTGAAACAAACTACGAGTCAATCATGGGACTGGTATGAGAAATCTACTTAACACATTATATAATTGGCGAATCACAGGACCACGCCACTTTCGCGGAACAGGTTTACTCCATTGGATTTCCAGTGCTTTAAAACAAACAAATATTTTAAACATCGCAATGCTTTTTATAAAAATGAAGCCATTATAAGACTCAGTTCCCATCACACAATGCAATACAAACCGGAGGATAGAGTTTTACCTTATAATGGCCAAAATATGCTTGATACGAATAAAACAAAAGAATTTGATATTATTATTAGTGTTTATAGGTTTCAAAACAATTTCAATCATAACTATCAATCATAGACGGCATGGGTACCATATATCATGTCGCCATATATAGGTATACAATCAAAACCGCACATGTCGTATTTGGAAATTGGATTTCCGTCATGAACCAAGGCAAAAGATAGTCCTTACCGAATTCGAGACTGCCTAGCCCGAGCCTCAGGACCCAGACACAGGTGAGACCTTGGATCGTCAGGGCCGGTCCACCGATGTGGATTAAAATGCCTGAACACTGCGTTTCCCCACCCTTTGGGGCGTAAATGAGCCAACGAATGACTCCATCGGTCCTGGATCGACCAATATAACCGAGGCGCCTCGCAACAGCAACAAGCACATAGGTGAAAATAATATAAATGTCAGCCAGTTTAAGCACTGACACCACCTCTAGCTAGGAAGAAACGCATGCCCTCCCTGATGTCCCTCTCCCGTTTCCGGTTCATACCGGGGTGTGAGGTTCGCGAATTCACGTTATACACAAAGCTACACCACACAGGCGGTGCCTTGGTCATCAATCACAAGACTTTTCTTTTCAACAGAAGCCTTGATCACTGCATCTTAGTAAGCCACACATGCAATTAACACCATGCAACCGACGGCTATCAATCACACAGAATGAATTCCAATGTCAGACACACAGTCCATTTGCATGTCCGTTCTAGGTCTGAACGTAACCGGAGGCACTATATACCTCGCATACCCATCGATCTCCACGTACGTCTAGACGATCACCACTCATTATCCATATTTCAGGATGCCCCCAATCAGGACATCAGTTACCATCCAAACGAGTTGAAGATCTCCGGTCTTCATCTTCGATTTCTTATCGTCGATTCAGTTATTCAGAATGGGATAAACCCGGCCTTTCTGAGCAACTCGCGTATATAATAAAAAGTGCTACACAACCACAACATACACCTCATTTCAATTCATCAGTCACTAACTGTAAATCAGTAAGAGAACGATTCCCCAAATATTAACCCCGAAGGCCGAAACCAACATCAGATCAAAACCCAGGAAACCATTCGACTCAGCAAACCTTCAGTTAATTCCTAAATTTCACATTCCATATCATTTATAATATTTTATAATGATTTATCGCTATTTTTATTTATTTAAAAACAGCCAATTTATTCAAATGACGCTTCAAGCCATAACGCGGCCGTGGCGCTGTTTTTCTTCAGATTTGATTTACACATATATGAAAATCTAACTGTTGGATCTTCACAAAATCTATATCATTAGAAAGATCTTTTCAAAACGAATCCAACGGTTCCAGTTTTGGGAAAATCCGATGGTCGGATCTCCCGGTACAATCGTTTGAAGTTTCGATTTCAAAATACGAACTGCAGCGTCGTTATTCGATTTAATTTAATTATATTTATAAATATATATATATAATCGATTATGGCGCTGTTTTTCTTTAGATTTGAATTAAACATTCCAGACAATCCAACCGTTGGATCTTTACAAAGTTGGTGTCGTTGGAAAGATATTTCCAAAGCGAACCCAACGGTTTCGGTTTCGGGAAAATCCGATGGTCAGATCTCCCGCACTAATCATTTGAAATCACGGTTTCAAAACACGAACTGCAGCTTCGTTATTCGATATATTTCAATTCTATTTATATATATACATATATATAATCGATTCTTCGATTTCAAAACTATATTATTTTCATACATTTGATAAAAATGATATTTTTATCCACCCGACATTTATTTCAACACTTCACTATTTTTAACAATTCAAGTATATAATAAAATTGTGATTTTTATTGCAATACAATTTATTTCAAAACACGAATATTTTATATAGTTCATAAAGTTGATAAAAATATGATTTTTATTATAAAACAATTTATTTCAAAACATGACTATTTTATATAGTTCGTATAGATGATAAAAATAGGATTTTTATTATAAAACCATTTATTTCAAACACGAATACCATTCAACACATGAATTTCTATTCAACACATGAAGGTTTTCTATAATTCGTATATATAAAATAAAAATGTGATTTTTATTGTTAAAACAATTTATTTAAAACATGAATACCATTCAACACATGAATTTCTAGTCAACGAATGAATATCTATTCAACACACGAATATAGTTTCAACACATGAAAATAATTCTAACACATGAATATTCTTCAAAATTTCGGCAGCATAACGGCAGGGTAGTTAAAACCGGGGCCGTCCCTAGTACGGCTCCTCGCTCTACCTTAAAGCCTCGCAGCTTTTGTTAATGGGGATTTCATGCATCTAGTTCGCACGCAGGCGGCATGTATATTTTTTTCATTTCCACAAACTAATCCTATGTGGTTTCAACCAAATAATTCTCAACAACAAACGGGTATTTTTCAAACACAATCAATCAATTTCAACCACAAACAATTCTAACCAACCATTCGCTATCAACCAATTTTCACACCAATCACAACCAATAAATATCGTCCATGGTTTGTGCACGAGGGGCGTATATATATATATATATATATATATATATATATATATATATATATATATATATATATATATAGTATATCACTTCCATTTCAACACATATATAATTTTTACAATGCATATATATCTTATACATCGAACGTACAACTTATATTACGCTTATACATGAGGTGTACAACGCTTATATAACTCATACATCGACTATATAATTTATACATCGTCGTTTTCCATATCGTTTATAGCTTAGAAATCTCACATTGGGTTCCACTCCACCAAAAATAGCAGAAGGCTCAGAAAAATATGCGGTCTCTTCTAGAATACAGAAGACGTCCACACGAGTCCACTGTCTCTTGTTTAACTGAATTTCGTCAACAAACGAAAAAGATATGATTTTTACAGTGAAATCAAAAACCGTAGCGCTTTAAACTGCTATAATATAGTTTAAAATAATTTAAACCGTACCTCTCAGTTTTGGGTTTGAAACTAGGTTTCAAATTTTCAGCAAATCCATTGATCGATACGAGGATCGGGTTGCGCGAGGTCGAAGGGGGAGGTGAGGCGCCAGCTCGTCGGAAGGGGGCCCCAGTTCGGTGGCCAGACGTGGCCGCGGCAGCAAGATGAAGTGGCGAACTTCCTGGCTTCGATTCTACTTGGGTTCCCAACGAAAAAATCCAAACCCTATATGGATTTGAAGCTCTTGACGTCCTCTTCAAAATCCTCAACTTGAGGAGGGGCTGATTTTTCTTGTAGAGGGAGAAAACAAAGAGAGAAGGCATCGAAGGTGTTCCACCGTCGTTTTGGGTGATATCGGGGAGAGAGAAGAATGCGTGGACCAATCATGTTTTTTCTATAATTTATATATTTTAAAATTTCAAAAATACACCCTTTCACACACGAACTCCAATCCAAACCCGACGACTGTCTTCCCTAGCATTTTACCCCCATTCCGAACACAATGGGATATGTTTCGTAGGCCCATTTGACTGTTTCAGTCATTTTTGCTTCAAATTAAAATATAAAACATTCAATATTTAATTTGAACGTACATTTCAATTTGCCGGGGCCACATACTGATTCTAAAAATTCCCAAAAAATAAATCTAGCTATGTTTTGACGATACGGTCCCAACAAAACTAGTTTCGTGGAATTCTGAGACCTTTTGAAAAATGGCCCTTTTCTGGTCGATCCAATTTAATAGAAATTGACCAAACACATTTTCCTTTGCCACGCTCACATACTAGCTTCAAAAATTATGAAATTTGAAATCTAGAAATATTTTAACATCCCGGATCCAATAAAAGTGGTTTCGTCAAATTCCGAGGTCGTTTGCAAAATGGCCATTTTCACGGGCTATATAAACTCTATAGCGACCTTTCTAAAAATTCATTTGGTCATAACTTTTTCTTCCCACTATGAAACTTCGATTTTTCAGATTCGTTAGAAAGATATTCACTAACAGATTTAAAATTTTTTGGTTTCACTCAAATCCGTTTTGTTTTGCACCCGGTACAGTCAGTCAAATTTTGAATTCAAATTTTGAAACTACCGCGCCATTTCAGGCCTTGTTTATAATTAGAATTAATTATATTTATTTTCAAACGTCAATTCAAACTTACTTTTCGTTGTTATTATTTAAAATATTTATTTTAAATATTTAGATCCCACTAAAGTAGCCAATTTAAAAAAATTAAATTGGTTCAGATTTTTCGGGTCGTTACAATCTCCCCCACTTAAAACTTTTCGTCCCCAAAAAGGAACAAAGTCGAAAGTGGTTTGATTAATCAACTCTACTTCTAATCTGGCTTCCACTCTCCAACTTTTCAGTTTTTGAGAATTTTCAAATTCTTCAAAAATTTGGATAATACCCGGAATTTTCGAAAAATTTCGCCATAACCTCCTTTGTACGGGGAGTGGTTTGGAAATTTATTGGGCCGTATTAGGTACCCAATAAATCCTATAAAGCATACACGTATTTTTAGTGATATATTCTGGTGTTACAGGGGAGCGTGTATAGATAATAACTCCAAAGAATAAATTCTCGTCACCCTGTCCAAGCCTGACGGTGTGTGTATTTTTAATTGCTCCAGAGATTAAATTCTCGTCACCTCGTCCCGTGTGGGAAATAAATAATCCATGTGTCGTATCTAATGACTAGAGAGACGTGATTATTGTCAACTCAAGACCCGTGTGGGTTTTTTATTAATCTGGAAATTTACCGTTACAATTTTATATGTAACACCCCGAATTTTCTATTAACACTAAAGTTGCTAAAATAATAATAAGTGTGTAGAAGAGGGGATGTATCTAATATGAATATAAAAATATTAATAAGTATGTAAGAGAGGGGATGTATCTAATATGAATATAAAGATATTAATAAGTATGTAAGAGAGGGGATGTATCTATTATGAATATAAAAATATTAATAAGTATGTAAGAGAGGGGATGTATCTAATATGAATATAAAAATATTAATAAGTGTGTAAGAGAGGGGATGTATCTAATATGTATATAAAAACAATAATAAGTAAAGGGGGATGTATCTAATATGTACATTGTAGAAAATATATATATATTTATGACATGAATAGAAGTTTATTAATATGCTGAGTGTTTGCTGAGTCACTTCTGACTCATTGCTGAGTCAACAAGATAAACCCCATCTTGTCTGAACGGCTGCGGTTATTTCTAGGTTAAATCTAATGGCCTAAATGAATTCTAAAATCTATAAATAAGTGGGTAGACCGTAGACCTAAATCACTTGTAAAATTAGAGAAGCTACCGTCATGCTGCTGCCATGGAGTTCAGCATAGCCGTCACAAACTAAGAAGAGGAAGCCTAATCATCTACAACTAAATCTACACAAATCAAATCAAAAGATCTCTCTTTCTCTAATTCTTTTCTTTTGTTGGTGAGTATGATGATTCTCACAAGACTATTACAAACTAATTTGACTCAGTTATGAATGGATCACAAGAAAGTGATGTGATTTGTAATTGTAAATTCTATATATTGTGGATCTCTTATTGTGTTATTATGTTGTCGTATGATGTAAATTATATATGCTATGTCATGCTATGTTGTAAATTCTCTTATGCTATGTCGTGCTATGTTGAGAATCATGTCAAGCTATGTTATACTATCATACTATGCCATGTTATAAATCATGCTATATTATGTTGAAAAATCATGTTGTTGGATCATGCTTAAAGTTATGTTTTTTTTCTTAATTTAAATGGATCTTGTTTATGGGAATTTGCCTATTAGGTTAGGTGTACCCATAAACTTGAAACTATAATTAAATAAAACTTGATTATGGGAATTTTCCTATTGAGTTAGGTGTACCCATATAAAACCATGTTGTTAAAAAATTAGATGATTTTGATTCACACATGTTCATATGTAAGTTTATGAAAATTGATTGAGATCATATTAGGTGAATTTTGAACAAGTTGACACCTTTAGATCCATGACATGTATAATCTATGCAAGTTGGACATATGCAAGTTTCACCCCTTATTATGATTCATTTGGTCACATATACATGTTGTTATTATGATAATCTCTTTTATGCTATGAGTTAGGCTATTCGAGTCTAACATATATTTTGCGAATAAACGTTCAAACGTGGGGTAGGGGTAATATTAGGAATTAATAAATTGGGTGCAATTTTGTAAGATTTTGCATACCAGGAATGGATGTCCATAATTGAGTCAATTATGGACATTGCTAAAAATTGGAAGTAATTAATAATTCAAGTAGGGAATTATTAAAATTGGGGGAAAGTGGATTATTATTAATAATCAATGCTTAGGACACGAGGTTGGACCCGTTTGTGATGTAAACCTGCCCGGACCCGCCCGACAAATCCAGTAGTCACAAATGTCGGCCCAATGTGAGAGGTCCTAGGCCCAAACTAAAGCATAACAGTTGTAAAGACACGAGGTTAGACTCTTTTATGGTGTAAGACTGCCCGGACCCGCCCGGCAAATCCAGCTGCCATAAATGCCAGTCTAATGTGAGAGGTCTTTATGAGGTTATAGCCTTAATGAACTAAGAAATACTTAACCAGATAATCATGTAAGGTGGGACATGGGGGTTAAGTAGGTGCCTTGGGTGGCATGAGGAATCTGGTGGTTGCCTTTAGAGGCATTTGAAATACGATTAGACTTAACCAAACACACATGTAAATGAACATGACTAAGTGGGTTAAGTGGGATGGACTAATGGGGACAAGCTTAGGTGGAATGCTTGTGGTAAATAGTGGGGGCCCATTTCAACCAGTATCCCAAAACGTATCTTTGTGGGCTCGACCAAGTCGAGGACGGGACACGCATACTGGGTTTGACTATAAGAGGCCAAAACAGGGAGCGGTGGCAACGCAAGTCCAACGGGTTTCATATGCGTGTGTGGACCCGGGCTGGTAGGTAAGACGTTGTTGCATCGTGTAGGTATAAGCCGTGCATGTCCGTTGTATCAGGTTGCCACTTTAGGGGAGTGATACACCCCACTGTGGGGCCAGCACGGGTATCTACGAGTTAGGGAGCCGATCGAATAATGGGAAGTAGGGTACACCTAGTGGAGATAGGGGCAGGCGGCACCTATGTAGTCAGCTAGGGGTACGTAAAGCCATTGGGAAAGTTTCTAAGTGAAGCTAAGTGGGATGAATCTTTAGGGTGACTGGTGTGGTGCAGTATAGTGTTTATCCTTAGTATTTAGGAGCGCCTATAACGTTGCCTTTAGCGATTGTCTATGTCCTTAATCTGCTCTTCATAGACATTTTCTTGTTTTCCAGCTTATGCCTTAGTCCAGTTATTTTGGTAATAGTATTGTAGAATTATCATATTCACCAGACTTTATGTCTGACCCCCTCTTTTCCATCCTTTTTCTCCCTTCAGGTCCGCAGGTTGGGCCAAGTTCTAGTGGAGTCTAGTTGGATCGCTTATCTTCTGGAAAGCTTGGACTGCTGAAGTAAAGTCCAGCTTGTTATCTTTCTTTTTAATGGCTATTCATGTAATGGTATTATGTACTTGTTTTATCAAGATAGATATTGTACTTGACATTGAATATGGTGTTATGATGTAATCAAACATGTTTTGACTTCTGCTACAATGAAATAAAGTTTTTGAATTTCCAAGTACTATTTTGTATCTGTCTTGTTGTAATTTTACTGTTCTATATTCACTTAAAACCTCCATGGAAGTTAATGCATTCCCTTTGTGAGTGACATTAATGGACGTGGGGTGTTACACGTGGTATCAGAGCATAAGGTTACCAGAACAGATAAAAAAAAAAATTAGAAAAATATTTTTTTTTCTAAAGTATTTTTGGAAGAAGTGCTTTCAAAAAAAAAAAAAAAAAAACATGTTATTTAAAGAGAGTTTTTATGAAAAACATAATCCCAAATAGCCACATCCTTATCTTTATCTTTCGAATTCTCCATTTTGAATCTTTCCTTTTTCGTTTCAGCATGGCTGAAGATCTTAATCTCCCAGAAGGTGTGACGATTCCAGGGTGGTTTAGGAGATACTTGGAGGCTAGGGCCACCACTGCAGGCCCAGCGGATACTCCTCCACCCCTAGTTGCACCCATTCCTCCTCCTCCTCCTCCTCCTCGTGTTGACACTTTTGCAAAGACGTGCAAGGAATTCAAGGCTATGGGAGGAAAAACTTTTCAAGGGACTGAGACGTTTGTGGAGGCCAGAGATTGGCTTAAGGAGACTGAGGAATTGTTGGATATCTTTGAAGTGGAAGATGGGAGGAAAGTCCGTTTAGCTGCTTGGTTAATGAAGGGAGAGGCCTCGTTTTGGTGGGAGGTCACTAACGGGGAACGTCCAGTTGATTCATGGGCGGATTTCAGACGAAGGTTTGAGGCAAAGTTTCTTTCAAGGGCAGAAGAGAACTTAAATATGGAAAAATTCCTGGCACTAAAGCAAGGGAGCTCATCAGTAAAGGAATATGTCAATAAATTTAATCAGTTAGCAAGGTTTGGCTTGGAGTTGGTGAACACGCCTGAGAAGAAAGCTTTGAGGTTCGTTAGAGGCTTGAATGAACCATTGCAAGGGTTGGCTATGACCCACATCCCTATGGGAGCCACCTTTGAAAAGCTAGTAGAAATGGCACTTATGCATGAGGATAAGGCAGTTGAAAAGAAAGGGGATCAGAAGAAACCCCAACAGCAAAATAAGAAGGGTGGTAAAAACAATAATGGCAAAGGGAAGAAGAAATGCTTTAATTGTGGGACGCCTGGCCATCTCAGCAAAGATTGTAGAAAGAAAAAGAAGACTGGTTGTTTTCATTGTGGAGATGCGGGACATTTAGTGAAGGACTGTCCAAAGAAGGGGCAGAGGGCAGGGTCTACCTCGGGAGGACAGGTGCAGGCTCTTATGGCACCAGGGCAGGGAAGGGGGCAAGTTCAGGCTATTACGGCCCCGCCGCTGCAAGAAAGAGGTAGAACAATTTCTGTTGAAAGCTTAGTTTTTCTGTTTGATCATCCTGTCCGTACCTTATTCGATTCTGGCGCATCTCATTCGTTTATCTCTGCATCATTAGTTGAATCACTGCACTTGAACACCAGTTTAGTAGAGGATCCCTTGGTCATTTCAAATCCAATTTGGGGTTCGGCTCATTTGACCATGATATGTTTGGATTTGAAAATCTCTATACTTAGCGTTGAATTTAGATGTGATGCTTATGTATTGGGCTTCACGGGCTATGGGCTAATTTTAGGAATGGATTGGTTGTCTAGAAATAGGGCCATTCTTGATTGTGAAAGGAGAGTAGTTAGGCTTGTGACTCGCCTTGGTAATGCTCTCGACATCTTTTGTAATCCCATAAATTCCGTTATGCTAAGTTATCTTGAATCGCTTGACGCGTCTGTAGAGAACCTGCGATCGGTAGAAGTGGTCCGGGAATATCCGGATGTGTTTGAGGAGGTGAAGGGCTTACCTCCAAAGCGGGAGATAGACTTTCGAATTTATCTTGTGGATAATGCTAAACCCGTATCTTTGCCAGTGCGCCACATGGCTCCTCGTGAAAGGAGGGAACTCAATAAGCAAGTAAAGGAGTTGCTTGAGAAGGGGTTCATAAGACGTAGTATATCGGAGTGGGGTGCTCCAGTAGTTTTTGCCACAAAGGCGGAGGGGTCTCTTAGACTTTGTATGGACTATAGAGAACTAAACAAGCTTACTAAAAAGAACCGACACCCACTGCCAAGGATTGACGATCTCTTTGATCAGTTAGTTGGCGCCTTAGTGTTTTCGCAGTTGAACTTAGCCACTGGCTTTCATCAACTGAGAGTGGCTGAGGATAGTATAGATAAGACTGCTTTTAGGACTCCTGACGGATTCTATGAATGGCTAGTGATGCCCTTTGGTTTGACAAACGCCCCTGCATATTTTGTTGATTTGATGAGTAGGGTGTTTAGGGAATACCTTAACAAATTCGTGGTAGTCTTTGTGGATGACATCTTAGTCTTTTCTAAAATAAAGAAGAGCACTCCCTACATCTTAGGGAAGTGTTGGAAACCCTTCGAGCGCATAACCTTAAGGCAAAATTTTCTAAGTGTCACTTCTGGAGGAAGGAAGTACGGTTCTTAGGGCACGTGGTTTCCAAAGAAGGGATAGCAGTGGATCCCGCAAAGGTGGTGGCCATCCAAGATTGGAAGGTCCCTAAAAATGCAACCGAAGTAAGAAGTTTCTTGGGGTTGGCTGGCTATTATAGGAAGTTTATCAAAGACTTCGCAAAAATATCAGCTCCATTAACACGGTTAACGAAGAAGAACCTGGTTTTTACGTGGGACAAAGATTGCGATGATGCGTTCCAATGTTTAAAGAGAGCCTCAACTTCATCCCCAGTCTTAGTGCTGCCAGACGGGAATAAACCGTTTACCATCTATACTGATGCTTGTGGGACGGGACTTGGCACGGTCCTCATGCAAGAGGGAAGAGTAATAGCCTATGGTGGAAGGCAGTTGAGGGTTCATGAAAAGAATTACCCCACGCATGACTTAGAGCTAGTCGCAATTGTTTTCGCGCTTAAGTCTTGGCGTCACTATCTTCTTGGTGAGAAATTCGAACTGTTCACTGACCACAAATCATTAAAATACTTATTCTCTCAGAAGGATTTGAATTTAAGGCAGCAACGGTGGATGGAATTCTTAGCCTCCTACGATTTTGAAATAGCATATACCCCGGGCAAGGGTAACGTGGTGGCAGACGCCTTAAGTAGGAAAAGGTTGTCCTTGAGTCCGTTGTTTGTTGAACGACAAAGGTTAGAATTCATCTCTATGTTTGACTTTAGACCCTTCGTTGACTTAGTACCCGGTCTGTTAGCATCCTTGGAGGTTAGACCTACACTTCTAGGACGGGTTGGTGAGGCACAGCGAGACGACCCACAGTTGGTTGAGATAGTAGAAAAGCTCAAAGGGGGGGGGAGTCGTCAAGCCATCTTCGTAGGTATACCCTAGACGATAAGGGTTGGTTACGAAGGGATAATAGACTTTGTGTACCACAAGACGAAGACTTAAGGAAGGCCATTCTTGATGATGCTCATCGCTCAAAAATGACCATTCATCCCGGCGGGGATAAGATGTACAAAGATATGAAGCGGGTTTTCTTTTGGGCCGGTATGAAAAAGGATGTGGCCGAGTACGTCGCTAGATGCTTGGTGTGGCAACGAGTTAAAGCAGAACAAAAGAAACCCGGTGGGTTGCTTCACCCATTAGAAGTTCCACTATGGAAATGGGAAAGCATCTCAATGGATTTTGTGGATGGATTACCAAGGTCAAGGAAGGGTAACACGGGGATTTGGGTTATAGTAGATAGACTTACTAAAAGCGCCCATTTTAATCCCGTGAAAAGTAAGAGGACTGCTCCGTGGTTGGCTTCTGTATACATTAAGGAGATAGTTCGTTTGCACGGTATTCCTTCTAGTATAGTAAGCGACCGTGACCCCATCTTTACTAGCGAATTTTGGAAGAGTTTACAAGAGGCGGTAGGGACTCAGCTATGTTTGAGCACCGCATATCATCCTCAGACAGACGGCCAGACCGAGAGGGTGAATCGCATTCTAGAGGATCTTTTAAGGCTTTGTATCCTAGACTTTGGGGGTACATGGGAAGAGCACCTTCCGTTAGTAGAATTCGCATATAATAATAGCTTTCAGTCTAGTATTGGCATGGCACCTTTCGAAGCTCTTTATGGAAGGCCTTGCCGTTCGCCTACATGTTGGTGGGAATCTACCGATAAAATCCTACTTGGGCCCGATATGGTTAGGGAAACCTCGGAGAAGATTGAGTTGATTCGAAGGAGGATGAAAGCAGCACAAGATAGGCAAAAATCGTATGCTGATAAGAGGAGGACAGATCTTGAGTTTGACATTGGGGACATGGTTTTTATCAAAGTATCTCCGTTACAGAATGTTGTTCGCTTTGGGTCCATGGGGAAATTAGCACCAAGGTTTGTAGGGCCGTTTCCTGTAAAAAAACAGGATTGGGAAGATGGCATATAGGGTGGAGTTGCCTGAGAAACTTAGTGGAGTACACGACGTATTCCATGTATCACATTTGAGGAAGTGTTTGCACAAGACCGTGGAGGTGGTAGAGCCGAGCTTGCTTAAAGAGGTGGAAATAGAGCGTGATGCAACAATTAGACGAGCTCCTACATGCATTCTTGGGTCGGAGATCAAAAAGTTGAGGAATCGAGAGGTCAGACTGGTTAAAGTGCAATGGGGAGATGATGAGAGCAACGCAACTTGGGAGACAGAAGAGAAGATGCGTTCGTTGTACCCTTTTCTTTTTGAGGGTATGTCTTTTAATTTCTCCTTTATCACTTAGCTTATCTTATCTTATCTTTAGTATGTCCTCTCATTAGTATCTTTGACCTTTAGTTAGGATAATCCTATGGTTGAAACATGTGTTTGAGACATGTTATGTATGATGGATGCAAAATGGATGCAAGTGTTTGCTAGTGGTTGCTCGTGGATGCATATATACACACACTTTAGGCACTAGATCGGCTCAGTCACTACATATTGCATATTGCATATATATGGATGTATTTAGTAAAATGGATGAACGATGGTTGTATTATCATGTGGATGCTGCATTCAGATGATGGTTGTGCACGCATATAGAAGTATTATGTAGCATTAAGAATCTTTTGCATACATAATGGATGCATGGCACGATCATAGTTGCATTAAGGAGGTCAACTGAATTAGTGGACCGCCTGATTTTGCATTAGATACGGACATATACACACACTGTGCATTTAAACATGAAAGCATTAGAAGTCTGTAAGGACAATGGATGCCTGTGTATGATGGATGAGTAGATGGACGTTTGGATGGTAGGATATACATTCTTCCAGACTTGAAGATTTCGGGGACGAAATCCTAAAAGGAGGGGAGAATGTAACACCCCGAATTTTCTATTAACACTAAAGTTGCTAAAATAATAATAAGTGTGTAGAAGAGGGGATGTATCTAATATGAATATAAAAATATTAATAAGTATGTAAGAGAGGGGATGTATCTAATATGAATATAAAGATATTAATAAGTATGTAAGAGAGGGGATGTATCTATTATGAATATAAAAATATTAATAAGTATGTAAGAGAGGGGATGTATCTAATATGAATATAAAAATATTAATAAGTGTGTAAGAGAGGGGATGTATCTAATATGTATATAAAAACAATAATAAGTAAAGGGGGATGTATCTAATATGTACATTGTAGAAAATATATATATATTTATGACATGAATAGAAGTTTATTAATATGCTGAGTGTTTGCTGAGTCACTTCTGACTCATTGCTGAGTCAACAAGATAAACCCCATCTTGTCTGAACGGCTGTGGTTATTTCTAGGTTAAATCTAATGGCCTAAATGAATTCTAAAATCTATAAATAAGTGGGTAGACCCTAGACCTAAATCACTTGTAAAATTAGAGAAGCTACCGTCATGCTGCTGCCATGGAGTTCAGCATAGCCGTCACAAACTAAGAAGAGGAAGCCTAATCATCTACAACTAAATCTACACAAATCAAATCAAAAGATCTCTCTTTCTCTAATTCTTTTCTTTTGTTGGTGAGTATGATGATTCTCACAAGACTATTACAAACTAATTTGACTCAGTTATGAATGGATCACAAGAAAGTGATGTGATTTGTAATTGTAAATTCTATATATTGTGGATCTCTTATTATGTTATTATGTTGTCGTATGATGTAAATTATATATGCTATGTCATGCTATGTTGTAAATTCTCTTATGCTATGTCGTGCTATGTTGAGAATCATGTCAAGCTATGTTATACTATCATACTATGCCATGTTATAAATCATGCTATATTATGTTGAAAAATCATGTTGTTGGATCATGCTTAAAGTTATGTTTTTTTTCTTAATTTAAATGGATCTTGTTTATGGGAATTTGCCTATTAGGTTAGGTGTACCCATAAACTTGAAACTATAATTAAATAAAACTTGATTATGGGAATTTGCCTATTGAGTTAGGTGTACCCATATAAAACCATGTTGTTAAAAAATTAGATGATGTTGATTCACACATGTTCATATGTAAGTTTATGAAAATTGATTGAGATCATATTAGGTGAATTTTGAACAAGTTGACACCTTTAGATCCATGACATGTATAATCTATGCAAGTTGGACATATGCAAGTTTCACCCCTTATTATGATTCATTTGGTCACATATACATGTTGTTATTATGATAATCTCTTTTATGCTATGAGTTAGGCTATTCGAGTCTAACATATATTTTGCGAATAAACGTTCAAACGTGGGGTAGGGGTAATATTAGGAATTAATAAATTGGGTGCAATTTTGTAAGATTTTGCATACCAGGAATGGATGTCCATAATTGAGTCAATTATGGACATTGTTAAAAATTGGAAGTAATTAATAATTCAAGTAGGGAATTATTAAAATTGGGGGAAAGTGGATTATTATTAATAATCAATGCTTAGGACACGAGGTTGGACCCGTTTGTGATGTAAACCTGCCCGGACCCGCCCGGCAAATCCAGTAGTCACAAATGTCGGCCCAATGTGAGAGGTCCTAGGCCCAAACTAAAGCATAACAGTTGTAAAGACACGAGGTTAGACTCTTTTATGGTGTAAGACTGCCCGGACCCGCCCGGTAAATCCAGCTGCCATAAATGCCAGTCTAATGTGAGAGGTCTTTATGAGGTTATAGCCTTAATGAACTAAGAAATACTTAACCAGATAATCATGTAAGGTGGGACATGGGGGTTAAGTAGGTGCCCTGGGTGGCATGAGGAATCTGGTGGTTGCCTTTAGAGGCATTTGAAATACGATTAGACTTAACCAAACACACATGTAAATGAACATGACTAAGTGGGTTAAGTGGGATGGACTAATGGGGACAAGCTTAGGTGGAATGCTTATGGTAAATAGTGGGGGCCCATTTCAACCAGTATCCCAAAACGTATCTTTGTGGGCTCGACCCAAGTCGAGGACGGGACACGCATACTGGGTTTGACTATAATAGGCCAAAACAGGGAGCGGTGGCAACGCAAGTCCAACGGGTTTCATATGCGTGTGTGGACCCGGGCTGGTAGGTAAGACGTTGTTGCATCGTGTAGGTATAAGCCGTGCATGTCCGTTGTATCAGGTTGCCACTTTAGGGGAGTGATACACCCCACTGTGGGGCCAACACGGGTATCTACGAGTTAGGGAGCCGATCGAATAATGGGAAGTAGGGTACACCTAGTGGAGATAGGGGCAGGCGGCACCTATGTAGTCAGCTAGGGGTACGTAAAGCCATTGGGAAAGTTTCTAAGTGAAGCTAAGTGGGATGAATCTTTAGGGTGACTGGTGTGGTGCAGTATAGTGTTTATCCTTAGTATTTAGGAGCGCCTATAACGTTGCCTTTAGCGATTGTCTATGTCCTTAATCTGCTCTTCATAGACATTTTCTTGTTTTCCAGCTTATGCCTTAGTCCAGTTATTTTGGTAATAGTATTGTAGAATTATCATATTCACCAGACTTTATGTCTGACCCCCTCTTTTCCATCCTTTTTCTCCCTTCAGGTCCGCAGGTTGGGCCAAGTTCTAGTGGAGTCTAGTTGGATCGCTTATCTTCTGGAAAGCTTGGACCGCTGAAGTAAAGTCCAGCTTGTTATCTTTCTTTTTAATGGCTATTCATGTAATGAGATTATGTACTTGTTTTATCAAGATAGATATTGTACTTGACATTGAATATGGTGTTATGATGTAATCAAACATGTTTTGACTTCTGCTACAATGAAATAAAGTTTTTGAATTTCCAAGTACTATTTTGTATCTGTCTTGTTGTAATTTTACTGTTCTATATTCACTTAAAACCTCCATGGAAGTTAATGCATTCCCTTTGTGAGTGACATTAATGGACGTGGGGTGTTACATTATATGTTCCATATCAATCATCAGTTCAACCTGTAATATATAGTCATCGCCATACAAGCCTCTCGCTCATATGGTAAATCTTCAACCTTGTCACACAAGCTCCAAATGCTTATGTGGTATATGATGAAGTATCCCTATCTTCAAGAAGTATGCCATGTAGTGTAGTTCAAAATTAATTGTTACTATCCTATGGCGACGTTTATTATTACACACAGAACAACCAGCACTCTGCATCCAATGGCATTCACAGGAGTTGATATAATAATATTTCGCATCCAACTCATTAAGGCTTACCTATTTGTCGGGCATGCAAATAATTTCTTTACTCAACAGCTAATCCATTTACCTGTTGAAACATATATAATGCACATGTATATATTTCTATCTATTTTTAACTTAGTTCAATGTGTGATTTAATCGAATAAATTCTACCATTCATTCTCTTATTGATTAAATTAACTATCGTTCTAATAATTTAATTAATCAAATCCACTATCACACAACACAAACAACAAGCAATTTGTTTTTAACTTTAAAAAAAAAATATACTAACCAATTCCGATACTCTTTTAAAATCATTCAGACTATTGAATTAGAAGTTTACATTCATGAAAGAAAAAAACAACGAAGCAGAGAACATAATGGAAATTTCAAAATATGTTAAATGTACCTTGCACCGGAGTCAATCAGAGATATCCACTCGACACTTAGGATAGGCTTTCTGAATGATCTCTTCAGTTTCCCAAGTACAATCTCACGAATCTCCACTCCATTGCACTTTCACTAAGTGAACCTTCTTGTTCCTCAGTTCTTTGGTTTCTTTGCCGATAATCTTTAGCGGCTCTCTTCTCACATCTAATTCTGGAGTAATTTCAATATCCTGTTGCGCTGCTTCTTCCACGATCAAGTCTGGATCATAAACATGCTTTCAAAGTTGAGATATGTGAAATATATCATGCACTCCAGGCAACCAATCGGGCAATTGAACCTTATATGCGAGAGTTCCAACCCGTTCAAGAATATGAAACGGACCAATGAATTTGGGCGCCAACGTCCCAGTTTTACAGAACAGGATAACTCCTCTCATCGGCGATACTTTCAAATATACATAGTCGCCAACACCAAACGATATATCTCTTCTTCTTTTATCGGCATAGCTCTTCTGTCGGCTTTGAGCGGCGAGTAATCGTTTCTTAACGAAATTGACTTTGTCGGCAGCTTCGCGGATCATTTCAGGTCCCAATACAAGTCTATTACCGGGTTCGACCCAACAAGCAAGAGATCGGCACGGTCTACCATACAATGCTTCGAATGGTGACATCGTCAGGCTCGCTTGGTAGCTATTTTTGTATGAGAACTTAGCCAAATGTAAATGGTCTTCCCATGATCCACCAGAATCCAAAACACAAGCCCGCAATAGATCTTCTAAAATACGATTCACCCTCTCAGTCTGACCATCTGTCTGAGGATGATAAGCGGTGCTTAAGTTCAGCTTCGTTCCCAGTTCTACTTGAAATGCCTCCCAGAATTTGCTAGTAAATATTGGATCTCTATCACTAACTATACTGAGCGACACTCCATGTAGCCTAACAATTTCCTTGAAATAAATCTGCGCCAGACTCTAAGCAGTTCTGTTCGATCTGACAGGTATGAAATGGGCGGTCTTCGTGAAGCGATCTACGATCACCCAAATACTGTCATTTCCTTTCCTGGTTCTAGGCAAACCATCTATGAAGTCCATGGAAATATGTTCCCACTTCCAACCTGGAACGTCCAGCAGTTGCAACAATCTAGCCAGTTTCTGTTGGTCGCTTTTGACTAGTTGGCAAGTAGGGCATCGACTAACATATAAAGAAATGTCTCTCTTCATCGACCTCCACAAGAAAGTGCGTTTGTTGTCATTATACATTTTGCTTACTCCTGGATGGATACTAAGTTTTGATTTGTGGCACTCATCCAGGACTTCCGTTCGGAGCTTAGAAATGTTAGGAACACAAATTCGACCCTTTAGCCTTAAAATCCCATCATTATCAACCTGAAAACTCGAGGGCTCGCCTTTCTGTATTATCTCTCTGATCTTCTGAATGAAGTGAACATCCTTCTGAAGAGCAGATATTTTATCTATTAATGATGTTCTAATAATAAAACTGGCGATCATTACATTCTTTCGGCTTAACGCATCGGCCACGACATCGACTTTCCCTGGAGTGTATAGAATCTCAAAATCGTATGCTGCAAGGAACTCTAGCCAACATTGCTGCCTCAGATTCAAGTCTTTCTGGATGAACAGATACTTTAACGACTGGTGATCTGTAAACAGTTCGAATTTCTCACCCAAAAGATAGTGTCTCCATATTTTCAAAGCAAACACGATAGCAAACAACTCAAGATCATGAGTGACGTAGTTTTTCTCGTGCGGCTTCAGCTGACGGCTAGCATAAGCTATCACTTGACCTCTTTACATTAACACTGCACCCAGGCCTTCTTTAGAGGCATCTGTCCAGACTTTCAAGTCCTGATTGTCGTCGATTATCGTTAACACTGGAGCCGTTGTTAATCTTAACTTTAGCTCCTCAAAAGCCTCTTCACATTGTGGAGTCCATTTGAATTTTGAGTGCTTCTTTGTAAGCTTCGTTAAGTGACTAGATATCTTCGAAAAATCTTTAACGAACTTCCAGTAATAACTAGCCAATCCGAGAAAACTGCGAACTTCTATAGGAGTTCTAGGCTGTTTCTAATCTTGAATAGCTGTTATTTTACTTGGATCCACAACAATTCCTTCTTTCGATACGACGTGGCCAAGAAACTTTACTTCATCTTGCCAGAGTATACATTTGGAAAGTTTAGCTTTCAATACATTCTTTGTCAGAATTTCTAGAACTTGTTCCAAATGTTCTTCATGTTCGGCCTTTGACTTAGAGAAGATAGAATATCATCAATAAAGACCAGTACAAACTTATTCAAGACTCCTCTGAATACTCGATTCATCAAATCGACGAAGTAAGCTGGAGCGTTACATAAGCCGAACGACATTACTAACCACTCATAGAATAAGTGTGGACCTCTGAATGCTGTCATAAGAACACACTCTTCGGCAATACGAAGCTGATGGAACCCTGTAGCTAGGTCCATCCTTGAAAATACTTGTGCTCCATTCAGACGATCCAATAAATCATCGATTCGCGGCAATGGATATGTATTCTTTATTGTCTGCTTATTCAAGTCATGATAATCCACACATAGTCGTAGAGTACCGTCAGACTTTGGGACAAACACCACTGCTGCTCCCCAATCAGAGAAACCAAGCCTGATCAGACCCTTCCATACAAGTTGTCGAGTTTGATTGTCTAATTCCTCTTTTTATTTCAAGGTCATTCTTCGAATAGCGTGAACTACTGGACTTGCGTTAGGAATTAAAGCAATTTTGAAATCAATTTCCCTCTGCGGAGGTAAGCTGACAACTTCTTCGAACACATCCGCATAATTCTTGACGATAGGAATATCCTTTATGAGGTCGGGAGCATTCTCTGTGACTACTGGGATATTTTCTATTTAAGCAAGAGAAACATCCAGAGCAGGCCAAAAGTCTTTTCTATTTGAATTCGGGCCTTCGCAGTGTATGGTTATATAATTCCCTGATTTAATCTTTGCCCTAACAACTCTCTCGGCGCATCTAACCTCTGCCTCATATTTGGTTAACCAATCCAATCCCAAAATAAGATCGAATTCAGTAAAATTCATGACGATAGAGATGGTAGGGAATTTATTACAGGAAAAAGAGACAGGCACTGCACAAATCCAGCTAAGATCGAGATAACCCCCAACCGGATTATGGACAGTGATGGGCTCTTTGAGCTTTTTCAATTTCAAATCCAACTTCTTAACTGCATTCTTTGCAATAAAGCTTCGTGACACTCCTATATCAATCAGTACTTTAACTGGATTGTTTTTGACATTAAGCGTGCCTTCTAAAACATCAGGCCTTCCCTGACTACCTGAGGGCTCAGAAGTTTCTGCTACTTCATTTATATGTATTGCTTCAGATTCTTTCTTTAATACCTGGCAATTCTTCTCAATATGGCCAGCATGATGGAACTTCCGGCATTTTCTAATTTATCGAGCCTTCTTACCGGGTTTAAATCCATCTTTCTTTGAAGATCTACAATTTCTGGTAAAATGTCCTTCCTTATTGCTGTTAGAGCATGTGGCCGTCGTTACTGATTCTTTCTCAGATCTGGCCCTTTTTCGATTGACTTTGGGCTTCTTACTCACCTTAGACATCGTACTGGCCTCAAGACGATTAGTTTCAGACTCACCTTTATTACTAGAATTGACTTCCTCTTCGTAACGCAACATACCTTTCTTGTCGAGATCCTCATACTGGTAAGCCATGTATATCATTTCAGAAAAAGGAAGCTTCACATTCCTCATTACACTATTCTGATATTTTCTTTGCAGGCCATGAATAAACCTCAAATTCTTCCTCTTTGGGTCTTTAATCTGATGAGGGAAAAAATGAGAGAGTTCGTTGAATTTCTTATGATATTCTGGAATGGTCATATCTCCTTGTATCAGATTAGAGAATTCATCACATAACCGCTCAGTTGCTTCAGGAGGAGTAAATCTTTCCAGGAAAATCACTTTAAATCTATCCTAGGTGATATCACCTTCTGGATTATCCTCAATTGTAGAATCCCACCAGAACAAAGCTTCGTCTTTGAGTGCCCAAGATGCCAGTAATCTTTTCTGGTCATCCCTCAGCTTTAAACCGTCAAAGATTTTCTCAGCAGAACAAATCCAAGCTTGTGTTTTCATAATAGATTCTTTGCCCGAGAACGGTATTCCACCCATATTTCGATACTTAATTAATAGGGCCTCAGTATCTGGTTCTGCATTCCTTCTGTTTCTGACACTCATTTTCTAGTACTTCTGCAAATAGCAGATCAAGTGTCAGGTCAACAGAAAAGATATTTCAAAGCATAGAAACATATACTTGAATGTAAATGTATCTATCGGGGTGTATTCCATTCTGCTTTACTCATACTAGGATATTACTGATCCTATCTGTATTGAGTTACCCGTCCTAGAACACTACTGGTTCTATTTCTGATGAGTTCGTTAATATGTTATACTCCATCACTAAGCTTAACCAAAGCTCTGATACCACGTTGTGACGACCCCAAACCCATAGGATGGTGTTAAGGGTAATCTTTGGAATATAACACAGAAACAGATAATAGCAAAACAGAATTAAATAAATACACGAGATAATGAACAAATAATATACTGGATAAAGGTAATCATCAGAGTTACACAGTATACAGGATCATACTTAGTACAAATACAGTTCAGCTATACATAAATGTCTACAACGGAAAACAAACATAATATGTACAATAGGAGCTGAGCATCATAAAAGAGATAAATGTTAGAATCCATCTTCAGCTCCAGCTATCCAGAAAGAGCCTGCTAAAACCTGAAGACAAGGCAGCCCGTGTAGAAATAAGGGCACCCGAGTTTGCAAGTGAAACAAACTACGAGTCAGTCATGGGACTGGTATGAGAAATCTACTTAACACATTATATAATTGGCGAATCACAGGACCACGCCACTTTCGCGGAACGGGTTTACTCCATTGGATTGCCAGTGCTTTAAAACAAATAAATCTTTTAAACATCACAATGCTTTTTATAAAAATGAAGCCATTATAAGACTCAGTTCCCATCACACAATGCAACGCAAATCGGAGGATAGAGTTTTACCTTATAATGGCCAAAATATGCTTGATACGAATAAAACAAAAGAATTTGATATTATTACTAGTGTTTATAGGTTTCAAAACAATTTTAATCATAACTATCAATCATAGATGGCATGGGTACCATATATCATGTCGCCATATATAGGTATACAATCAAAACCGGACATGTCGTATTTGGAAATTGGATTTCCGTCATGAACCAAGGCAAAAGATAGTCCTTACCGAATTCGAGACTGCCTAGCCCGAGCCTTAGGACCCAGACACAGGTGAGCCCTTGGATCGTCAGGGCCGGTCCACCGATGTGGATTAAAATGCCTGAACACTGCGTTTCCCCACCCTTTGGGTCGTAAATGAGCCAACGAATGACTCCATCGGTCCCGGATTGACCGATATAACCGAGGCGCCTCACAACCGCAACAACCACATAGGTGAAAATAATATAAATGTTAGCTAGTTTAAGCACTGACACCACCTCTAGCTTGGAAGAAACGCATGCCCTCCCTAATGTCCTCTCCTGTTTCTGGTTCATACCGGGGTGTGAGGTTCGCGAATTCACGTTATACACAAAGCTATGCCACACAGGCGGTGCTTTGATCATCAATCACAAGACTTTGCTTTTCAACAGAAGCCTTGATCACTGCATCTTAGCATGCCACACAGGCAATTCACACCATGCAACTGATGGCTATCAATCACATAGAATGAATTCCAATTCAGACACATAGTCCATTTGCAAGTCCGTTCTGGGTCTGAACGAAACCGGAGGCGCTATATACCTCGCATACCCATCGATCTCCACGTACGTCTGGACGATCACCACTCATTATCCATATTTCGGGATGCCTCCCAATCAGGACATCAGTTACCATCCAAACGAGGTGAAGATCTCCGGTCTTCAACCACCATCTTCATCTTCGATTTCTTATCGTCAATTCAGTTATTTAGAATGGGATAAACCCGGTCTTTCTGAGCAACTCGCATACAAATAAAAAGTGCTACACAACCATAACATACGCCTCATTTCAATTCATCAGTCACTAACCGTAAATCAGTAAGAGAACGATTTCCCAAATATTAACCCCGAAGGCCGAAACCAACATCTGATCAAAACCAAGGAAACCATTCGACTCAGCTAACCTTCAGTTAATTCCTAAATTTCACATTCCATATCGTTTATAATATTTTATAACGATTTATCGCTATTTTTATTTATTTAAAAACAACCAATTTATTCAAACGACGCTTCAAGCATAACGCGGCCGTGGCGCTGTTTTTCTTCAGATTTGATTTACACATATCTGAAAATCTAACTATTGGATCTTCATAAAATTTATATCATTAGAAAGATCTTTTCAAAACGAATCAAGTGGTTCCAGATTTGGGAAAATCCGACGGTCGGATCTCCTGGTATAATCGTTTGAAGTTTCGATTTCAAAGTACGAACTACAGCGTCGTTATTCGATTTAATTTAATTATATATATATATATAATCGATTCTGGCGCTGTTTTTTTCTTTGGATTTGAATTAAACATTCCAGACAATCCAACCGTTGGTTCTTTACAAAGTTGGTGTCGTTGGAAAGATATTTCCAAAGCGAACCCAACAGTTTCGGTTTCGGGAAAATCCGATGGTCGGATCTCCCGCACTAATCGTTTGAAATCACGGTTTCAAAACACGAACTGTAGCTTCGTTATTCGATATATTTCAATTCTATATATATATATATATATATATATATATAAATATATATATATATAAATATAATCGATTCTTCGATTTCAAAACTATGTTCTGTTCATACATTTGATAAAAATGATTTTTTTATCCACCCGACATTTATTTCAACACTTCACTATTTTTAACAATTCATGTATATAATAAAAATGTGATTTTTATTGCAATACAATTTATTTCAAAACACGACTATTTTATATAGTTCATATAGGTGATAAAAATATGATTTTTATTATAAAACAATTTATTTCAAAACAAGACTATTTTATATAGTTCATATAGATGATAAAAATAGGATTTTTATTATAAAACAATTTATTTCAAACAAGAATGTCATTCAACACATGAATTTCTATTCAACGAATGAATTTCTATTCAACACATGAAGGTTTTCTATAGTTCGTATATATAAA
Source organism: Allium sativum (assembly GCA_030737875.1). Lineage (NCBI taxonomy): Eukaryota > Viridiplantae > Streptophyta > Magnoliopsida > Asparagales > Amaryllidaceae > Allium > Allium sativum. The sequence goes on along the minus strand of CM060924.1, from coordinate 500,923,506 downwards.
ATAAAAATGTGATTTTTATTGTTAAAACAATTTATTTAAAACACGAATACCATTCAACACATGAATTTATATTGAACGAATGAATTTCTATTCAACACACGAATATAGTTTCAACACATGAAAATAATTCTAACACATGAATATTCTTCAAAATTTCGGCAGCATAACGGCCGGGTAGTTAAAACTGGGGTCGTCCCTAGTACGGCTCCTCGCTCTACCTTAATGCCTCGCAGCTTTTGATAATGGGAATTTCATGCATCTAGTTCGCACGCAGGCGACATGTATATTTTTTTCATTTCCACAAACTAATCCTATATTGTTTCAACCAAATAAATCTCAACCACGAACGGGTATTTTTCAACCACAATCAATCAATTTCAACCACAAACAATTCTAATCAACCATTCGCTATCAACAAATTTTCACACCAATCACAACCAATAATTATCGCCCATGGTTTGTGGACGAGGGGCATATATATATATACATATATATAAGTATATCACTTCCAATTCAACACATATATAATTTTTACAATGCATATATGTCTTATACATTGAACGTACAACTTATACAACGCTTATACATGAGGTGTACAACGCTTATATAACTCATACATCGACTATATAATTTATACATTGTCGTTTTCCATATCGTTTATAGTTTAGAAATCTCACATTGGGTTCCACTCCACCAAAAATAGCAGAAGGCTTAGAAAAATATGCGGTCTCTTCTAGAATGTAGAAGACGTCCACACGAGTCCACTATCTCTTGTTTCACTGAATTTCGTCAACAAACGAAAAAGATATGATTTTTACAGTGAAATAAAAAACCGTAGAGCTTTAAACTGCTATAACATAGTTTAAAATAATTTAAACCGTACCTCTCAGTTTTGGGTTCGAAACTAGGTTTCAAATTTTCAGCAAATCCGTTGATCGATACGAGTATCGGGTTGCGCGAGGTCGAAGGGGGAGGTGAGGCGCCTGCTCGCCGGAAGGGGGCCCCAGTTCGGTGGCCAGACGTGGCCGTGGCGGCGAGATGAAGTGGCGAACTTCCTGGCCTCGATTCTCCTTGGATTCTCAATGAAAAAATCCAAACCCTATATGGATTTGAAGCTCTTGACGTCCTCTTCAAAATCCTCAACTGGAGGAGGGGCTGATTTTGCTTATAGAGGGAGAAAACGAAGAGAGAAGGCGTCGAAGGTATTCCGCCGTCGTTCAGGGTGATATCGGGGAGAGAGAAGAATGCGTGGACCAATCATGTTTTTTCTTTAATTTATATATTTTTAAATTTTGAAAATACCCCTTTCACATACGAACTCCAATCCAAACCCAACGACTGTCGTCCCTAGCGTTTTACCCCCATTCCGAACACAATGGGATATGTTTCGTAAACCCATTCGACTGTTTCAGTCAGTTTTCCTTCAAATTAAAATGTAAAACATTCAATATTTAATTTGAACGTACATTTCAATTTGCCGGGGCCACATATTGATTCTAAAAATTCCCGAAAAATAAATCTAGCTATGTTTTGATGATACAGTCCCAACAAAACTAGTTTCGTCGAATTCTAAGACCATTTGAAAAATGGCCCTTTTCTGGTCGATGCAATTTGATAGAATCAACCAAACACATTTTACTTTGCCACGCTCACATACTAGCTTCAAAAATTATGAAATTTGAAACCTAGCAATAGTTTAACATCCCGGATCCAACAAAAGTAGTTTCGTCGAATTCCGAGGTCTTTTGCAAAATGGCCATTTTCACGGGCTATATAAACTCTATAGCGACCTTTCCGAAAATTCATTTGGCCATAAGTTTTGCTTCCCACTATGAAACTTCGATTTTCCAGATTCATTAGAAAGATATTAACTAACAGATTTAAATATTTTGGTTTCACTCAAATCCGTTTTGTTTTGCACCCGGTACAGTCAGTCAAAGTTTGAATTCAAATTTTAAAACTACCGCGCCATTTTAGGCCTTGTTTATAATTTGAATTAATTACATTTACTTTCAAACGTTGATTCAAACTTACTTTTCATCGTTATTATTTAAAATATTTATTTTAAATATTTAGAATCCACTAAAATAGCCAATTTAAAAAATTTAAATTGGTTCAGATTTTCCGGGTCGTTACAGTATAACATGGAACAAGTTTCCTCCCAAGAATACTAGTGCATAAAATAAACAGCGCAATGCTTTTTGTAAAAATGAAGCTATTATAAGACTCATTTACCATCACACAATGCAACGCAAGCCGGAGGATAGAGTTTTACCTTATAATAGCCAAACATGCTTGGTATGTTTAAAACAAATCATTTTGATACTATTATAATGTAAAGTGTATGAAAACAACTTCAGATATAAATGTATCAATCATAGACAGCATAGTGCCCCATCCCACTATGTCGCCATACTAGGCTCTACAAATAAAACCGAAATATCACGTATTGGAAATTGGATTTCCGTCATGAGTCGAGGCCTGGGATGGCTCCTCACCGATTCGAGATACTCTAGTAAATGCCTCATGATCTCCCACAGAATACCCCTAGATCTTCAGGGCCGGTCCTCTCTTACGTTTGAGGATTGGCTATTCCAGAACACACGTTTCCCGGTCCTATCAGACCTATATCCATCGGCTCCGAAGAGACCGATATATCTGGGGCGCCTCGCAATCCAACATCCACAAGGGTATAATAAACAACGATGTCAGGGCTAGTAAAACGCCGACACCACCGATAGCTAGAAAGAAACGTCGTGCACTCCCTGCACTCCTTATCCCGTTTTTGACTCACACCGAGGTGTGAGCCTCGCGATTTAACGCTATACACAAAGCTATGCTGTATTAAAGCCATGCTTTGATCATCAACCACAAGACTCTGCCTTTCAACAAAAGCCTTGATCACTACATCTCAGCATGCCACACAGGCAATTCATGCCATGTAACTGATATCTATCAATATATAACCTTTCAGCTCGTACGTCTCAGAGAATGGCGTTAAGCAAGAGAATAAATTGTCCGCCGCCAAATAGATATATATTTAATAGAAATCAATCAACACAGAATAAAATCCAATATCAGACAAACAATTCATTTACAAGTTCGTTCTGGGTCTGAACGAAACCGGAGGCACCTTGTACCTCACATATCCATTGATCTCCAAATACGTCTGGACGATCACCAACTATTTCCCTCCTCTTGGTTGTACAGCAAAATCAGGATCACTAGTAATAATTCAAATGATGTGAAGACCTTCGGTCTTCCACCACCATCTTCATCTTCGACTTATCGTTGAAACAGTTATTCAGAATGGGTATAAACCCGACCTTTCCGAATAACTCGTGTATATAACAAACAAGTGCTATAAAACACAGCATACGCCTCATTCCAATTTTGAATATTCTTTTATTCAAATATTCACATCTTTTGGGAAAGGTTCCCATTAATTTTATCAAGGATAAATTCTTTAAAATTAAATTTCTTTAATCTTCCTTAGGATTTCATTTCAAACCAAATTATGGTTTTCCAAACTAGTCGGGATTAGCGAACCACACCGAAGTAATCATTTATTTTATTTCCCAACCCCAAACTATTCATCCCAAGGAGAAAAACTGTTATTACCCCATAACTAACACCACGGTGTTATCGGTAAATTTAATTACCATTTCACGTTCAAATCTAATTGCACATTTAACTATTGCTAGGAGCAAAATCGGTGATACTCCATTCTCGATCATTTCCCAAATTTGATAATTTATATTACAATTCACATTTCAATCTAATTAAAGATTCATTAAAGCTACACTTGGTTTTAATCTTTCCAAAAATCAATATTAATGATTATTTAACTTTGGAAAATCAAACATGTCGCATCGACAATCTACACCGCACTATTGATTTCTACCGATATATAAACTCTGAGCTCGTACGTCTCAGAGAAAGGCGTTAAGCAAGAGAATAAATTCTCCGCCGCCAAACAGATATATATTAAGCAGAGATTAACCATACAGTTTGAAATACAGCGACAGACATGTAATCCTGTCTTTTACTGGGTTAAAGAACTAATGTCATTTAAAGCACAGTTCACGACAAACCCAAATCACATTCCAGTAATTATGGCATTTTCATGGAAAAACAAATCAATATATATTCGATATCAGTTTCCGTATCCGACTAATAATATAAATTGAATAACGGCAAAGCCTTTTAAATTCCATATGTATTAACAGTCTTCCTCCATAGATTTTCATTTCGATTACTGTCAGATCAAATTCCATTCAATTCCAATTTAATATATTAAATTGGAAAACTTTACTTTGGAAAATTCCTGTTAAATCTTAATAAAAAGATTTATAAATTCCAAATCACATTTTTACTGTAAATCGGGTTAAAGAACGAATGTCATTAAAAACACAGTTCACAATAAACCCAATTAACATTCTCTTTATAATCGGTTCAAAGAACATGTGTTATTTAAAACACCGTTCACGATAAACCCAAAAACAAACTCTAATTCAATTCCAATTAAATATATTAATTAATTGGTATACTTCATTAAATCTAAATAAAAAAGATTTAATCTTTTCTTAATTGGGTTTAAGAACAGTGTTAATGAAGACACCATTCACGACAAACCCAAACCTCATTTGATATTAACTACAAGGCTCTGAATAGAAAATATATCGACTTAAATTCAATATCAAATTCTGAAACCAACCAATATCGTTTTGGAAATAACGATATATATATCTTCCTAATTTCCATAACAATATTCATATAATCCGGAATCCAACATTGAAATATTCCGATGATAATTTCGATTCAATTCCATTCCAATTCATATATTGGAAATTCTGGTTATTTTTCGAACCATTTTAAATCCAATTCATTTATTTTAAAAATACTGAATTTATAATTCTAGTTCAAAACTTGTTCATTTTGATAAAAATACATTTTTATCTTTTCAAATATGGGATTTTTCATTCCAGTTCTTTCCAAATCATTTATTTTTATTTTACACAAATTATTGATATTTTTAATAATTTTATCAAGGCCCGTGCAGTCGATTTCCATAAACAGCCATCAAACTGCACTTACAATGACCTTTTCTGAAATTGATTTGGACATATCTCCAAACCCAACCATTAGATTTCTAATTTCTCATATTCGTTGGAAAGCTCTTTTCGATACGAACCCAAGGTTCCAGTTTTAGGAGAATCCGATGGTCGGATCTCCCGTAATGTCCGTTTGAAGTCAATGGTCGAAATTCACGAACTGCCGCGGCGCGTTCTATTCAGGCCATTATATATATATATATATATATTATATTTCGCTGATTTCCTTTTAAATCATATTTTATAAATCGTTTTAAATTCGTTTTCAAAACGATTTCAACTTCATATTCAATTTCAAATCAAAATTGAATGTTCCATATCATCAATATATAAATGATAATATTTTCTAAACATTATATTTTGAAATCAATTCCTTTTCGATATTCATTATAAAAATGAATAAAATCGATATAAATATCGTTCACGTCAAAATGGCGTCAATCTATTCAACACGGCTTTATATGTTTAAATATTTTCGTGTCCATCCCAAATCGGACATCAGAATCAAATTTTGATCTTTTACTGAATATTATTTTAAAATATTCATTAATTTAAAATAATCGGTATTTTAAAATATTTGTTATTTCTAAACTGGAATCAGACACAGTCAATTACCATATAATTTGATAATATGGAAATGCAACACACGTACACTACCACAATCAAACACAGTCAACCATCATCCAAAGTGCATTCGACACTGCATAAGCATCATATATAAATATTTGACGCTTACAACAACCTGTCAATCGATCGATCGATATACAACTAATTATTGGGACTAGTGTATGTCATATATCATCCCAATACCCTTGTGGGGTTTCAAACAATTAAACACAGGTTTTATTTGTGCAGTTGGGCGATGTGTAAAATTTATCATCCCAATCAGTATCGATCCAATGTGTGTATATAAACAAATCGTCTGATTTGTTTATAAATATTTATTTTATTCATATACACGTTAAAATTATATTTATAACTATAAAATATTTTTAACTATTCCACATCACATAATTAATTTTCACAACACATCAGTCAAACAAACAAGTCATGCATGGTCTATGGACGACGGGTGTCGGGTGCTGCTAAGCACCGTCTGCATCCTAGTATATATTTTAACTAGAAAATTAAATTAAAAGTGAGAAGTTCTCACCTTTGGGTTCCACCTCGCCATTTCATTTCTGAATTTCTTAATGGCCTGAATTTACCCGAAAATCCAATGCATTCTTTTTCACGCTGTTCACATTAAAAATCACATTTTTATTTCACTATATATATAATAAAAATCAGATTTTTATTTCACTACATATATAAAAATTATATTTTTATATCCTTTATTATATAAAAATTCTATTTTCAATCAGCTACTAGTATAAAAATCGAAATTTTATTTTGCTACAACATATATAAAAATTGTATTTTTATTTCGTCACAATATATATAAAAATCTCGCCTTTCTATATATAAAAATATCTCCTTTCTATATATAAAAATATCGCCTTTCTATATATAAAATCCATTCTTTTCATTATTAAAATTCTTATCTTATATAAAAATATAATCTTTCCTATATTAAAATCTAGTCTTTATCTATTTAAAAATCAATTCTTTTACCTAATAAAAATCTAAACTTTTTGTTGTTATTCATACGATAAAAATCATATTTTTACATAACAAAAACTATATTTTTATATTACTTTTTCATATTTTTATACCGCTTTCAAACAATTAAAAATCATATTTTTCTTTCACTTCTATATAAATAAAAATCAAATTCTTCTTTCACTTCTATATAAACAAAAATCAAATTCTTCTTTCACTTCTATATAAACAAAAATCAAATTCTTCTTTCACTTCTATATAAACAAAAATCAAAATGAAAAGGACTTATCGGCGGAAATGGGGATTCACGGCAGCATGGGGGGGGGGGGGTTAAGGCGCGCAACAGGTGGTCGAGGCGTCGGAGTAGGGCAGACTTCGGCGGTGGGGCCCCTTTCTGGCCTGGCGGCTGTCTCCTTTCGATTAGAAGAGGAAGGAGAGCGAGAATGGAGAGAGGATGAAGAAGGAGGGGGATCGGAGGGGTGAGGTGGAGAGAGGGGGAAGAAGATGGAGGCGGTGACGAAGTCCTGGGGGGCGCGACGACGAGGAGGTGGAGGCTAGGGCTTCCGTCACCCTTTTTTTTTGTCTTTTCAAAATCGATTTCTGTACAGAGGAGAGAGAAGAGGGAGAGGGTGACTTATATAAATATTTATATATTTTATTATTTTTAAATTTCAAAAAGTAACTTTTTATATGGAGCTCGAAATCGAACCCACCGACCGTCGTCCCTAGCTAAATACCCCCATTCCGAACACAATGGAATATGCATCGTAAGCTGATTCGATCGTTTCAATAAGTTTTCGTCAAAATCAAAATATAAATCTATATATTGAATTTGAATGCTCATTTCAATTTACTGGGGCCACATACGGACTCTAAAAATTCCCAAAAATATTCCTAGCTTCGTATTGATGATATGGTCCTAACAAAACTAATTTCGTCAAATTCTGAGATTGTTTGAAAAATGGTCATTTTCTGGTCGATCGAAATTGACTGAAACTGTTAAAACACGTTTTCTTTCGCCACGCTCACATATTGATTCGGAAAATTAGGAATTTTGGAATCTAGCAATAATTTGAAATCCCGGATCCAACAAAAGTGGTTGCATCGAAAACAGAGGTCGTTTGCAAAATTTCCATTTTTAAGGGCCAAAATTCCATAGCGACTATTCTGAATTTTCAACTGGGTATAACTTTTTATTCCCACTATGAAATTTCAATTTTTTGGATTCGTTGGAAAGATATTCTCAATTAGATTCTAATATTTTTTGTTTCTCTAAAATCTCAGTATATTTTGAATCCTGTACACTCAATTGAAATTTGAAATCGAATTTTCAAACTACCGCGCCATTTCCAATTCATTTATAATTAAAAATAAATATTTATATTCTAACGACGATCTATATAAATATATACGTTTTAATTCTATTCAAAACAAATTTCCCATCATTATTATTTAAAATAATTCATTTTAAATATTCAAAATTCATCAAAATTGCCAAAATAAAAATTTTAAATTGGCTTGGATTTTCCGGGTTGTTACAATCTTCCCCACTTAAAACTTTTCGTCCCCGAAAAGGAACGAAGCTGAAAGTTGTTTTACAAACCAACTCTACTTTCATTATTTTAATTATGGCTTAAGTTCTTCAACTTTTCAGTTTCTAAGAACTTTTCAAATTCTTCAAAAATTTGGGTAACACCCCCTAAATTTTTGAAAAATTTCGCCACAACCTCCCCTACACCGTAGTACTGGGAAAATCCCGAAATTGCCATACAAGCCTCTCCAATCCAAAAAGAAAAAGAAACAGCCAAGGGGCTAGCCAACCGGCCCATAAAATCATCCAAAACCCAAGAAATACGATAAACATGTACCTATTTGTCAGGCATACAATTTTATTCCTCTGCTCTAGCCTACTTGAAATGACCTGTCCAATATATATGCATGTACATGTATACAATTTCAAACAAATTTCAATTCAGTTCAAAATTCGTCACAATTTGACCCAAATTTACCATACCTCTACTAAGTGGTTTAAATGAATAATCATACAACACAAACATCAATCAATTAGTTGATTAGCTTTTCAAATTCATAACTTTGATACATAGTTCCAAAATCATATTTTTGATGCCAAATCACAACAATAAGCCTTATCTAGTTTTGGTTCTCACACCAGTCAATTGGAAATATATAGAAACCCCACTTTCGAAACCCGTACATAAATGCTGATGAAGCTCGAGCTATCATCAGAATCATCTCCGAGCAACTAGAGTGTGATTCTGTATCTATCCAGTATTTTAAAACTTCGAATATACGTTTGCAAGGCGTATACGCAAAATCTTTATATATTGGATTGTCGAAATTCAATACAAATAAATATTCAAATAAGTTGAATAAGGTTTAAATCTTCAAAACAAGAATTTGTTTTCATTTCAATTTTAAAAACACTACTCTTCACATTCATTCTAGGATACTACTGATCCCATCTCTAACGAGTCATTCTTATTGGATATTACTAATCCTATCTCTGATGAATTCTTTCGTATGCTTCTAATGTGCCTTGTTCTCGAGCTCTGCAAACTAGAGCTCTGATACCAACTGAAACGACCAGAACTTCCCCGTGAAGGAAAGCACGGATTGAGTTGAGAACAAGCCACATCATAACACAAACAGAAGAACATTTCATTGTTAATTACAACAATTCCATCAGAATACAAGAATATATAGAGTATGAATGAATATTACACATTTACTAAATATCAGAGATTTAAATACATTACTGCAATGGAAAAATAATACAAAACACAACTTAAGGAGATATACGGATACAAAGCTTTCCGAATATAACTCCAGCTGTAAACCAGGATCCTGTGAATATAAATCTGCAAAACCAAAACTACTAGCTGCCCGTGTGGAAAATAGGGGCACCCATAGCTTAGGTTAAAACAATAAACTCCAAGTCAGTCATGTGACTGGTTTGAGAACTAAAACAGTTATTTTAAAATTTTACTTAAAAAGAGAGTAAATCAAGGGACCACGCCGTATAACATAGAACGAGTTTCCTCCCAAGAATACTAGTGCATAAAATAGAGAGCGCAATGTTTTTTGTAAAAATGAAGCTATTATAAGACTCAGGTCCCATCACACAATGCAGCGCAAGCCGGAGGATAGAGTTTTACCTTATAATAACCAAACATGCTTCGTACTTTTAAAACAAATCATTTTGATACTATTATAATGTAAAGTGTATGAAAACAACTTCAAATATAAATGTATCAATCATAGACAGCATAGTGCCATATCCCACTATGTCGCCATATTAGGCTCTACAAATAAAACCGAAATATCATGTATTGGAAATTGGATTTACATCATGAGTCGAGGCCAGGGACGGCTCCTCACCAATTCTAGACACTCTAGTAAATGCCTCAGGATCTCCCGTGGAAGACCCCTGGATCTTTTGGGCCGGTCCTCTCTTGCATTTGAGGATGGGTTATTCCTGAACACAGGTTTCCCTGTCCTATCGGACCTATATCCATCGGCCTCGAAGAGACCGATATATCCGAGGAGCCTCGCAATCCAACATCCACAAGGGTATAATAAACAACGATGTCAGGGCTAGTAAAAGGCTGACACCACCCATAGCTAGAAAGAAACGTTGCGCATTCCCTGCAGTCCTTATCCCGTTTTTGACTCATACCAAGGTGTGAGGCTCGCGAATTAATGCTATACACAAAGCTACGCTGTATTAAAGCCGTGTTTTGATCATCAACCACAAGACTCTGCCTTTCAATAAAAGCCTTGATCACTGCATCTCAGCATGCCACACAGGCAATTCATGCCTTGCGACTGATATCTATCAATATATAGCCTCTGAGCCCGTACGCCTCAGAGAAGGGCGTTAAGCAAGAGAATAAATTTTCCGCCGCCAAACAGAAATATATTTAATAGAAATCAATCAACACAGAATAAAATCCAATGTCAGACAAACAATACATTTAAAAGTTTGTTCTGGGTCTGAATGAAATCGGAGGCACCTTATACCTCGCATATCCATTGATCTCCAAATACGTCTGGACGATCACCAACTATTTCCCTCCTCTTGGGTGTACAGCCCAATCAGGATCACCAGTAATCGTTCAAATGATGTGAAGACCTCCGGTCTTCCACCACCGTCTTCATCTTCGACTTATCGTCGAAACAGTTATTCAGAATGGGTATAAACCCGGCCTTTCCGAATAACTCGCGTATATAATAAACAAGTGCTATAAAACACAATATACGCCTCATTCCAATTCTGAATATTCTTTTATTCAAATATTCACATCTTTTGGGAAAGGTTCCCATTAATTTTATCAAAGATAAATTCTTTAAAATTTGTTCTCTAATCTTCCTTTGGATTTCATTTCAAACCAAATTATGGTTTTCCAAACTAGTTGGGATTAGCAAACCACATCAAAGTAATCATTTATTTTATTTCCCAACCCCAACCTATTCATCCCATGGAGAAAAACTGTTATTACCCCATAACTAACACCACAGTGTTATCGGTAAATTTAATTACCATTTCACGTTCAAATCTAATTACACATTTAACTATCGCTAGGAGCAAAACAGGTGATACTCCATTCTCGATCATTTCCCAAATTTGATAATTTATATTATCAATTCACATTTCAATCTAATTAAAGATTCATTAAAGCTCCACTTGGTTTTAATCTTTCCAAAAATCAATATTAATGATTATTTAACTTTGGAAAATCAAACATGTCGCATCGACAATCTACACCGCACTATTGATTTCTGCCGATATATAAATTCTGAGCTCGCACGTCTCAGAGAACGGCGTTACGCAAGAGAATAAATTCTCCGCCATGAAACAGATATATATTAAGAAGAGATCAACCATACAGTTCGAAATACAACGACAGACATGTAATCCTGTCTTTTACTGGGTTAAAAACTAATATCATTTAAAACACAGTTCACGACAAACCCAAACCACATTCCATTAATTATGGAATTTTCACGGAAAAAAAAATCAATACATATTCGATATCAATTTCCGTATCCGACTAATAATATAAATGGAATAACGGCAAAGCCTTTTAAATTCCATATGTATTAATAGTCTTCCTCCACAGAATTTCATTTCGATTACTGTCAGATCGAATTCCATTCAATTCCAATTTAATATATTAAATTGGAAAACTTTACTTTGGAAAATTCCTGTTAAATCTTAATAAAAAGAATTATAAATTCCAAATCACATTTTTACTGTAAATCGGGTTAAAGAACGAATGTCATTAAAAACACAGTTCATAATAAACCCAATTCACATTCTCTTTATAATCAGGTTAAAGAACAAGTGTTATTTAAAACACCGTTCATGATAAACCCAAAAACAAACTCTAATTCAATTCCAATTAAATATATTAATTAATTGGTATACTTCATTAAATCTAAATAAAAAAGATTTAATCTTTTCTCAACTGGGTTTAAGAACAGTGTTAATGAATACACCATTCACGAGAAACCCAAACCTCATTTGATATTAACTACAAGGCTCTGAATAGAAAATATATCGGCTTATATCAAATTCTGAAACCAACCAATATCGTTTTGGAAATAACGATACATATATATCTTCCAAATTTCCATAACAATATTCGTATAATCCGGAATCCAACATCGAAATATTCCGATAATAATTTCGATTCAAATCCATTCCAATTCGTATATTGGAATTTCTGGTTATTTTTCGAACCATTTCAAATCCAATTTATTTATTTTAAAAATATTGAATTTATAATTCTAGTTCAAAACTTGTTCATTTTGATAAAAATACATTTTTATCTTTTCAAATATGGGATTTTTCATCCCAGTTCTTTCCAAATCATTTATTTTGATTTTACACAATTTATTGATATTCTTAATAATTTTATCAAGGCCCGTACAGTCGATTTCCATAAACGGCCATCGAACTGCACTTATAGTGACCTTTTCTGAAATTGATTTGGACATATCTCCAAATCCAACTGTTAGATTTCTAATTTCTCATATTCGTTGGAAATCACTATTCGATACGAACCCAACAATTCCGATTTTAGGAGAATCCGACGGTCGGATCTCCCGTAATGTCCGTTCGAATTCAATGGTCGAAATTCAGGAACTGCCGCTGCGCGGCGCGTTCTATTAAGGCCATTATATATATAATATATATATATTATATTTATTTCGTTGATTTCCTTTTAAATCGTATTTTATAAATCGTTTCAAATTCGTTTTCAAAATGATTTCAACTTCATATTCTATTTCAAATCAAATTGAATATTCCATATCATCAATATATAAATGATAATATTTTCAAAACATTATATTTTGAAATCAATTCCTTTTGGATATTCATTATAAAAATGAATAAAATCGATATAAATATCGTTCACGTCAAAATGGCGTCAATCTATTCAACACGGATTTATATATTTAAATATTTTCGTGTCCATCCCAAATCGGACATCAAAATCAAATTTTGATCTTTTACTAAATATTATTTTAAAATATTCATTAATTTAAAATAATTGATATTTTAAAATATTTGTTATTTCTGAACTGGAATCAAACACAGTCAATTACCATATAATTTGATTATATGGATTTCATGCAACACACGTACACTACCATAATCAAACACAGTCAACCATCATCCAAAGTGCATTCAACACTGCATAAGCATCAAATATAAATATTTAACGCTTACAACAGCCTGTCAATCGATCGATCGACATACAACTAATTATTGGGACTAGTGTATGTCATATATCATCCCAATACCTGTGTGGGATTTCAAACAATCAAACACAGGTTTTATTTGGCAGTTGGGCAATGTGTAAAATTTATCATCCCAATCTGTATCAGTCAAATGTGTGTATATAAACAAATCGTCTGATTTGTTTATAAATATTTATTTTATTCATATACACATTAAAATTATATTTCTAACTATAAAATATTTTTAACTATTCCACATCACACAATCAATTTTCACAACACATCAGTCAAACAAACAAGTCATCCATGGTCTGTGGACGACGGGTGTCGGGTGCTGCTAAGCGCCGTCTGCATCCTAGTATATATTTTAACTAGAAAATTAAATTAAAAGTGAGAAGTTCTCACCTTTGGGTTCCACCCCGCCGTTTCATTTCTGAATTTCTGAATGGCCTGAATTTACCCGAAATTCCAATGCAATCTTTTTCACGCTGTTCACATTAAAAATCAAATTTTTATTTCAAAATATATATATAATAAAAATCAGATTTTTATTTCGCTACATATATAAAAATTATATTTTTATATCCTCTATTATATAAAAATTCTATTTTCTATCCGCTACTCGTATAAAAATCGAATTTTTATTTCGCTACAACATATAAAAAAATTGTATTTTTATTTCGTCACAATATATATAAAAATATCGCCTTTCTATATATAAAAATACCGTCTTTCTATATATAAAAATCCATTCTTTTCATTATTAAAAATCTTGTCTTATATAAAAATATAATCTTTCCTATATAAAAATCTAATCTTTAACTATTTAAAAATCAATTCTTTTGCCTAATAAAAATCTAAACTTTTTGTTGTTATTTGTACGATAAAAATCATATTTTTACATAACAAAAACAATATTTTTATATTGCTTTTTCATATTTTTATGCCGCTTTCAAACAAATAAAAATCAGATTTTTCTTTCACTTCTATATAAACAAAAGTCAAATTCTTCTTTCACTTCTATATAAACAAAAATCAAATTCTTCTTTCACTTCGATATAAACAAAAATCAAATTCTTCTTTCACTTCTATATAAATAAAAATCAAATTCTTCTTTCACTTCTATATAAACAAAATTCAAAATGAAAAGGACTTACTGGCGGAAATGGGGATTCGTGGCAGTATGAGGGGGTTAAGGCGCGCAACAGGTGCTCGTGGCATCGGAGTAGAGCTGACTTTGGCGGTGGGGCCCTCTTCTGGCGCAGCGGCGGTCTCGTTTCGATAGGAAGAGGAGGGAGAGCGAGAATGGAGAGAGGATGATGAAGGAGGGGGATTGGAGGGGTGAGGCGGAGAGCAGGGGAAGAAGATGGAGGCGGCGGCGAAGTCCTAGGGGGGCGCGACGACGAGGAGGTGGCAGCTAGGGCTTCCATCGCCCTTTTTTTTCTTTTCAAAATCGATTTCTGTATAGAGGAGAGAGAAGAGGGAGAGGGGTGAGTTATATAAATATTTATATATCTTATTATTTTTAAATTTCAAAAAGCAACTTTTTATTTCGAGCTCGAAATCGAACCCACCGACTGTCGTCCCTAGCTAATTACCCCCATTCCAAACATAATGGGATATGTATCGTAAGCTGATTCGATCGTTTCGGTAAGTTTTCGTCAAAATCAAAATATAAATCTATATATTGAATTTGAACGCGCATTTCAATATACCGGGGCCACATACAGACTCTAAAAATTCCCGAAAAATATTTTCTAGCTTCGTATTGACGATACGGTCCTAAAAAAACTAATTTCGTCAAATTCTGAGACCGTTTGAAAAATGGCCATTTTCTAGTCGATCGAAATTGACTAAAACTGTTAAAACACGTTTTCTTTCGCCACGCTCACATATTGATTCAAAAAATTACTAATTTTGGAATCTAGCAATAATATGACATCCCGGATCCAACAAAAGTGGTTTCGTCGAAAACAGAGGTCCTTTGCAAAATTTCCATTTTTAAGGGCCAAAATTCCATAGCGACTATTCTGAATTTTCAACTGTGAATAACTTTTTATTCCCACAATGAAATTTCAATTTTTGGGATACGTTGGAAAGATATTCTCAATTAGATTCTAATATTTTTGGTTTCGCTAAAATCCGGTTTATTTTGAATCCTGTACATTCATTTGAAATTTGAAATTGAATTGTCGGACTACCACGCCATTTTCAATTCCTTTTATATTAAAAATAAATATTTATATTCTAACGACGATCTATATAAATATATACATTCTAATTCTATTTAAAACAAATTTCCCATCGTTATTATTTAAAATAATTCATTTTAAATATTCAAAATTCATCAAAACTGCTAAAATAAAAATTTTAAATTGGCTCGGATTTTCCGGGTTGTTACAATTCGATTAACTAACTTTCGAATAGCTATATTCAATAAATTCTCTTTTGAATGACTTACATTCGATTTACTCACTTCGAACAACTAACATTCGATTAACTCACTTCGAACAACTAATATTCGATTAACTCACTTCGAATAACTAATATTCGTTTAACTCACTTCGAATAACTAACATTCGATTAACTCACTTCGAATAACTAATATTCGGTTAACTCACTTCGAATAACTATTATTCGATTAACTCACTTCGAATAACCAATATTCGAATAACTCTAATCCGACTAACTCTAATTCAATTAACTCTATTCGAATAACTAATATTCAATTAACTCTTGTTCGATTAACTCTATTCGAATAACTCTAGTTCGATTTAATTCTAATCGATTAACTCTAATTGATTAACTCTAATTGATTAACTCTAACAGGTTAGCTCTACCGGTTAACTCTAACTGATTGACTCTAATAGATTAACTCTAACCGATTAACTCTAACTGGTTATCTCTACTGGTTAACTCTAACTGGTTATCTCTACTGGTTAACTCTAATCGATTAACTATAATTCGATTAACTCCTCTAACTCACTTTGATTACACATTTTGATTAACACATTTTGATTAACTCCTTTGATTAACCCTACGTCCATATTCAGTTTCAAATATCGATGTTGAAATCGATTATTATTTCTTTATACAAGTCCCGACTTATATATTCTATTTATCCAATGATAAATATTTTATTTAATTTATAAAATATTATTTATAAATTAATCTTCTAAATCTATTGGTTAGAACAGATTCTATTTAAAATCTTTGCTTTAAATCCATATCATGTTATACCCATGTGCGAAGCATGGGTCTAAACCTTTCAAATAAAAAATTCTCTTTTATACTATTCTATTCACTTTTCAAGTATTTCCTTTTATGATGTCTTATTAATTTTCTAAATAAATATTCCTTTTATCTTTCTATTTATTTAACAAATAAATATTCCTTTCCAATTCAGTTTGTTCAACAATTATTTCCTTTTCAATTCTATTTGTAAATGGTTTACAAATATTTCCTTTTCAAATCTATTTGTGTCACAAATATTTTCCTTTCAATTCTATTTGTAAATGTTTTACAAATATCTCCTTTTCAAATCTATTTGTAAATGTTTTACAAATATCTACTTTTCAAATCTATTTGTAAATGTTTTACAAATATCTCCTTTTCAAATCTATTTGTGTCACAAATATTTTCCTTTTATATATAAAATCCGTTGATTTTATATAAATAATTCATTTTCAAAATACACTTTGAAAATCCCCTTTTTCTATATCCCGGAATTTCTTACGGTATTTAAAATACCCAATTAACAATGATTGATATCATTCAACACACGTAATCAACACAGATTATATATCACATCATATCTATTTACTTATATTGGAAAGGAGGAACCAAGACATTCCGGTGCCGACATCTGTCTCTCCTTCGAATTAACGCGCTTTTCCTTTTTCTCTTTTCAACAATTAGGTTTTGACACCGTTATTCTCCCCTTCCAAATTCAACCTCCGCTACCATGTCTGCTAACAACGCCTTCAAAATACGATCCTCTCTGCACCTATCTCAGACGAACTAACCCTCTCTCCCTCCGTGTTTCTTTCCGCTCAATTGCTTCTACGCAAACGGCGTCCGTCTACTCAATTTTGTTACCAATTTCAATTTCAGAAGCAAGTCGTCCCCCAATCTCATCGCTCCGTCGGCACTTCGATTCTGTCTTCTGATCGCAACGAGGTCGTCCGTGCGACAGTTGTCAAACTAACGTTTTTGATTTGCCGTCTCCTTCACACAACCAACATCTGTCGACCATAACTTTTTACTTCTCCGATTTCTGCCGGCTACAATATACAATATGGATGACTTTTCGACCCGTATGTTGCACCGTCCACTGTCTACATTTTTAACACCGACAAATTTACACATATCATTACTAATTTAATGGTTTAAATTCCCATATTACATAAATGGTTGTTGCGATGCAGATTACAGGTCGTACACCCGGTAAATATTTTTCAATGCATTTGGTCAGCACATGCTTCTGAATGTAATTGCAATGGTGAGCCTATGTTCTCCGCATGTTATCACTGTTTTTATCTATTTTACGGTTAAAACATCGTGCATACGATCTCACGATCAGTTTGTTAAACAGTCATATACTATGCACAATGTGACTGAATCAAATTAATTTTGCACTCTACTACTGTGGATGAAAACATCAAGTGGTTAGACTACAGCACGACTCCAAAGTTCACTTACCTGACTTGCAAATTATCTGCTCATTTTAGAGTATTAGTAAACTGTTAATGACAGAATATTACCTGACCCGTACCACTGTGAACACGCATCTGCATATAACTGTACATATATATGCTATAAAATTACGATTTATTCTTCCGCCTATTTACGTACATTGGTTTGAGTTCACATTCTTGTCCGCCTACTGTCAATGTAAATGGTGAATGTTGTAAACCCGCCCGAGCTATTTGTATTACATTGACCGTACTACTTCATAGTATTCAAAGTACATGGCAAACTTCAGCGAACTAATCATTCAGCTCGGTTTCTCTCCAGTCTAAATACGTGCTTTATGTGGTTAATTTCGCTAATACTTCATAGTTTATGTGGTTTATTTCCTTTCGTTCATCGTTTTTTTACTGGGCTTTTGTTAGTTTATATATTTTGAACCTAATGCTCAAAATTGAAACTTACTTTAGATTCACTTGAAAATATTGATTTAACTCATTATTTCAGTGCTTTATCTGTTTATTTGTAAATTTTCAATTTCTGTACTGATTAAAGTTATAATGTTGTGCGAAATATTATAACATTCTACTTTTCCACATACACCTATGGTAGGCTCAGACTTTTTATGCCGTAGTTCCTTTAATTCCGTGGATCAATTACGTTTTTAGTAGATACAAATTAAATTATTTATGGATCAGTCCAGTTAAAACCAGATGTTGTTGCAATGATTGGTTCATAAAATTTATTTACCTAAAAATAAAATGGTACAGTTTGGTGACTTTTGAAATGGGATTCATGATTCATTTCTCTTCTATTTTGGTTCCACTCTGTTTGTAATCACCACCATCAACAATCCTGTTAGTTATTGGATTGCATTTATGTTGTTATGCGAGGATGGAAGAGAGATAAATTTGTAGTAAAAATGGAGAATGGTAAATTGTATTTTTGGCACATAAGTATGCAAATTCTAGACTTTGAGAAAAGAGATGTAGTCTAGATTTCTTCTTCATCTAAATGCATACATGCAAGGAAATTTTCTTTAATCCAAAAACCATTGCATCAAACACGAACAACATAAGGTAACTAGGTAAAAAGACAAGTCAATTCAATAATTTAAATGGTTCATTTATTTCTTTCATTCTTCGTCATTTTCAACGTTTTCTAAGTTGAACTAAAGTAAAGTAGAAATAAATATTTACGTAACTCTCCTTGAAAAATAACCTCATGTAGAATATATAGTACTATAGCCAATATGTCATTAAAATTCATTTATATATACATATTTATGATAAATAATTGTATCAAAATATCAATATTGAACATGTGTGCAACCCTCATGGATAGGATTAAAAAAAATCATAAAATATGTAAAACTCAGTAATGCAATTGATTTGCGAGCGTTATAGTACTATAATCAAATATATTGAGAATAGGTTACTAGAAACAAGTATGCATAATTTTGAACATGTGTGGTGTAGGACTGCACGCATGCGTGCGTGAGCTCATGCATGCCTGTGTGCTCATATGTATAGAGAGTGATAGAGGGGGAGTGTGATGCGTTATGAAATGCTGTGTATTCATATAGTTCCTTCCCACGTAATTTTAATACCAACCCTCATTGAATTGACTATTAACGTAGATGGAGGTGACAATCGTTTTTCGTTCAATTTCTATACATCCTATCAAAGTGAGGAGACTTTTGGGCGAACACGTATATTTTAAAAAGTACCATATAACAGCGAGCAGGTTAAACCTAGAGTTATACAGACTTCTTTCATGGAGCCAATTCGTTTCAAATCATATGTGCTCATGGATGATAACCATTCAGTCATCATTTACTATTATATGTTATAATCAAATCTGAATTAATTATACATCCACATAATATAACATTCATGACCGTAGTTAAAAAAAATCGCATCCTTTTTAGAATTGCTATGAGCTGTCATATATTTTCCAGCCTAAAAATAGCATTCGTAAATGCATAAAATAAATCATATTTTACAATACGTATACAGATTTTGGACTATGGTGAAAATTGTAGGATGCGACCACTTAAGTTTAGAATAAATGTTGGTTTTTTGTTCAATATTTAATACGCTTCCTGTTGTTGTGAATCCAATCCACAGGAAATTCAGGAGGCCAATGTGTAATTGACAATCTTGATCAAGTACACAAAATGGCATAAAGATTAAATGCAAGTAAAGATGTATTTCATATGTTTTTCATGTATTACTTCTTTGCTGATTATTTTCATTATAATAAATGGTTAAAAATAGATGCAGATCTTAATATTTCTAGGTGAACTGTTTTTACGAATGTCACATATTTATTCCATGCTTATTTGGAGAGGGGGTTATATCTGCCATTTTTACTAACATTCTGTGGTGTATATCAGGAAAATGACAAACCATGTGCTGAAAAAGCTTCTAATTTGGTCATACTCATATACAAAATCATTTGAGTCTGCTTTCCAATATTATTTTGAAGTACATGGTTTTACCCTTAAAATTATGTGAAATAGCAATCCTGAAATCATGAGTTTTTAGTTATCAATACAACTGCATCGTTTTTACAGTAATTTTCATTTGCATTTGAGTTATTAGTAATCAATACAATTGCATCATGTTGACATTAATTTTTATTTGCATAAGTCTGCAGGTAAGTATACTGCAAAATAATGTTGCACTACGCCTTTGTTGTGGTTTTATTATTTCGGTCATCTCATTCGCCAAAGCCTTCGTTTAATTCAGTGATTGCCGACGCTGGTTTTCATTCGCTAAACTTCTTACACTCCCTAACAGTCATGGTTGATGGTCCTTCTCCAGTGTACATAGCATTTTAATAATTTTCTTCAACTTAATTTTAAGAACCGTCTATGACGGAAATGAGTAATATACATTATAAAGATCTTTGTAGATAAACGCATGATAAATTAATAATTGCATGTTGTAGCTTGGAAAAACTAAAAAGGGAAGATTCAGTATAATGGTCAACCATTCATTTGTGTTCCTAACAACTAACATTGTTATTTGGCCGTAACCTCCAATTGCATCAAACTAATTTTTTAATCAAGTCCATAAATATGTTATTCACTTACACGTAAAACTTTTGTACTTAATTGCATATATTGGTTAGCAACATATTATGGATAATTCCCATCAACAAAGGAGTGCAAGAGAGCAAAGAAAGATGTCAATGTACAAGCGGAAAAGGAGGGGATCGACATCCGGTGTATCAAACAGAAAGGCAATCCGTAGGCGAACACAAAGTAAGGCAAATATGAACATCTTTTCTCTGTACTCTTTCCATGCTTTTGTTTATTACTAAATATATTACTATTTTATGCATTGTAGGGGGGAAACGTAATGTAAGAAGTGCAAGTCGAACATGCTACAAATCTGTTTGCAACAAAAAACCCGTAGGTATGTTGTTTGTCGAGTATTCACTATACATTTATTCTCTCCTATTAACAGTTACAATATGTTATGTATTACCACTCCATGTTTCATTTTTAGATGTTAGTGGCACCAGCAACGGCGAACAAAACTGTTCAACTTTTTTTCCCACTAATTCCAACTAAACTATTAATACGTATGATTTGTTATTTCGACTTACATACATCATCCACGTTGTTGTGTCTAATTGATTTAAAACTTATGGACGTAGGGAAAATGTTTGAACCATGGAATTTTGGTGGTCCAACGTACTCTTGCACGCACTGTAACGCATTGGTTTGGTATGAAGAAAGAAATAGAAAATCAAGAAGACCATCTAATCCTCAATTTTCGCTTTGTTGTAGGGGTGGTAAGATTCAACTTCCTAAATACAGAAAATGTCCGGAGTATTTACAGCACCTACTTGACTATAATGGTGGTTCTAAAAGTTCACATTTTAGACAAAATATACGTATATATAATTCAATCTTCGCATTTACTTCAATGGGTGGTCGAGTAGACAATTCCATAAACATAGGTCAAGGTCCTTATGTGTTTCGCATACATGGTCAGAATTATCATCAAATCGGTTCTATGCTACCAGTCAATGGGAATGCTAATTTTGCTCATCTCTACATTTATGATACGGCTAACGAGGTAGATAACAGACTTAGGTGTCCTGGCCTTTCGACTTCACACCCTACAGATTGCGGGATTGTTAGCAATTTAATATCTATGTTCAATGAATGCAACCCACTTGCTAAAGTGTTCCGTATGGCTAGAGACAGGTTTGAAATGAATAACCTGCACAATGTGACCTTAAGGTTGTACGAAAGGAGGGATAGAGATGGTTGACAACACAATTTGCCAACAACTTCCGAGGTTGCAGCTTTAATTACAGGGAATGATACAAGAAGCGAGGGTTACAGAGATGTTTTCATTGAAGAGAAAATTGGGGTGCTAAAAAGAATTAATGAGAAACACCCAAGTTTTATGGCCATGCAATATCCCATACTATTTCCATATGCAGAGGATGGATATAGAATAAACATACCTTATAGGTTTACACGACAAATTGACAATGATAAGGATGAAATGGTGACAATGCGAGAATATTATGCCTATATTCTACAGTATAGAGAGGGAGATGGCAATACTTTGCTTTTGGGTGGAAGACTGTTACAGCAACTAATTGTAGATGCATATTGCTGTGTTGAGGAAGATAGATTGAATTGGATTAGACATAATCAACATAACATTCGATCCGAGGTCTACAAAGGTTTGAAGGATTCGGTAACATCTGGTGATACATCGGCCTCCGCTATTGGTAAAAGAATGGTGTTACCGTCATCTTTCACAAGGAGTCCAAGATATATGGTTCAAAATTATCAAGATGCAACGGCAATTTGTAGATGGGCCGGTCCTCCAGGTTATTTTATAACGTTAACATGCAATCCTAAATTGCAAGAGATTAAGGAGTGTTTGAAACACATTGAAGGGAAAAGACCGGAAGATAGACCCGATATCATCTCACATGTTTTCACATCAAGCTCATGGAGCTAATGCAAGATATTAAAAGCAAAAAACATTTTGGGAGAATAAACGCAGGTATAATAACTAAGTGTGTATTCTTATTCAATTTTTCCTCCTTATAAATGTAAATAACCATGCCTTTTTTCCTTTCACAATGCAGCATTATATACAATAGAATTTCAGAAACGTGGCTTGCATCATGCACACATACTGCTGTTTGTCCATGCTGATGATAAAGCTAAAAGTACAACGTATGTAGACCAGGTGGTTAGCGCAGAATTTCCTCACTTTGAATCGGATCCTGTTGCATATAATTATGTTAGCCAATTTATGGTTCATGGTCCGTGTGGGGACTACAATCCTGATGCTACATGTATGGTTAATGGTAAGTGTTCTAAGCATTTTCCCAAAATTTTTGTTTTCGACACCTAGTTTGATTCAAAGGGTTTCCCAAAGTATAGACGACGTGATAACGATAATTATATCACAACAACAACTGGGATTGTTCTTAATAACTATTGGGTGGTTCCGCATAATGTTGATTTAGTCGTCAAGTACCAGGCTCATATTAATGCTGAGATATGCAATAGAGCAAAGTCAATTAAGTATTTATTTAACTACATCAATAAGGGTCATGATAGAGCCACTGTGGTTATAGAGGAAAATAATGCAAGCAGACATCAGTTTTACAAACAAGTTGATGAAATCAAAACATATATAGATTGCCGCTACATTTCGGCTTCTGAAGCAAGTTGGAGAATTTTTAAATTTGATATTCATTATCGAAAACCTGCGGTTGAACGTTTACAATTTCATTTGCCCGAAGAGCAAAATGTGGTTTTTCATGACAACGATAATTTACCTGAATTACTTTCTCATATTGCTGTCAAGAACACTATATTCAAAGAGTGGATGAAAACAAATAAAGTTGATGAAGAGGCAAGAGAGTTGACTTATGTCGATTTTCCCACCAAATGGGTTTGGAAGACAAAGTTAAATAAGTGGACACGGAGAAAGAAAGGGGACACAATTGGAAGAGTATATTATGCGCACCCAACATGTGGTGAAAGATTTTACTTGAGATTGTTGCTAAACATTGTGAAAGGACCTACATGCTACGAAGACATTAGGACTTTTAATTCTACTTTATACGACACTTTCAAAAATGCATGTGTAGCTCGCGGCCTGCCGGAAGACGATAATGAATGGAACATAGCTTTAAATGAGGCAACACAATGGGCATCATCATCCTCATTGCGGGAAATGTATGCTATGTTGCTACTTTATTGTGTGGTCTCTGAACCATTAAAACTTTGGAATGCAAATTGGAAGAAGTTGTCTGAGGATATTGAATGGCATTTTGGACAAAATTCGGAATGTGAAAATAATGTGGTAGATGAATGTCAACTACAACAGCGAACTTTAGTTGAATTGGAGAAGGTGATGAGAAAAAGTGGTAGAACAGTAAAAGAATTTAACTTAACCGCTTCGTTCAACCTGAGTTCAATTTTAAATTTGGATGCCAATTTGATGGAGGAAGAACAAAATTATAATTGTCATCATTTGCAACTTGAGTCTGAAAGATTGATACCGTGTTTGAACAATGAACAACATCATGTGTTTACGTGGTTTGCGCTTCTATTGAACATAATAATGGAGGATTTTTCTTTGTGTATGGCATTGGCGGTACAGGTAAGACTTTTTTGTGGAAAACCATTATCACAAACTTGCGAGGAAGAGGGAAAATTGTTTTGGTTGTCGCATCCTCCGGGATAGCTTCGTTACTTTTACCTGGAGGCCGCACCGCTCACTCCAAGTTCAAAATCCCGTTGTCTTTGGAAGAAAATTCAACCTGCAATATATCAAAACAGTCCACATTAGGAAAATTAATAAAATTTACAGATTTAGTCATTTGGGATGAAGCACCTATGATGCATCGTAATGCGCTAGAGGCATTTGAGAAAAGTTTACAAGATTTAATGAAACCAATAGCTGTTCAGCAAAGTTCTAAACCATTTGGAGGGAAGACAGTTTTACTTGGAGGTGATTTTCGTCAAACTCTTCCAGTTGTTGAAAGAGGAACAAGAGAGATGGTGGTGTCTGCTTCTATTAGTAACTCATGTTTATGGTCATCTTGTCACGTCTTTCTTCTAACATGTAACATGAGAATTCGAAATGCAACATGTGATCCATGCAATGTAACAAAAGTGGAAAATTTTGCAAAATGGGTTTTAGACATTGGCGATGGCAACATAAGTACAGTTCCCACAGATTCTGATGATGATCTATCATGGATAAAAATACCTGATGAGTATTTGATTGAACCAGGAGATGATGGGATGGAGAAAATTGTTGACGCTATATATCCCGATTTGATTAGTAATTTACAGTGAAAAGATTATTTACAGAAGCGTTGCTTACTTGCGGCAACCAATTAGTTTGTAGAAGAAATCAACTTATACGTACTTTCTAAAATAACTGGTGAAATAAAAACGTATCTGTTGATGGGCCTTTTTGGACTGCCCATCAAGGCATGGTAGTGTCAAAGATTCGCCTTCGAAGCCCTTGAAATAAATCGATTAAAGAAGCCCATCATCCTATTCCACGATTATCCATCAGAAGCGGTCCCAAAGGAGTATGATGAGGCCCGGTCCAGTCAGCTGCGAAGCGCTCGTCTAAGGGTCAGTCTAAAGAATAGTTCATCCCAGATTTTTTCCATTCAAATTGCCAACGGCGGGTGGATCAAGCATCGAATCTGCACTGGATTTTTGGAAGAAAGGCCGATTCTTCAGCAAATACCGATTCATTCAGCCGCAGCTATTCTGTTGGATCTGATGACACGTGTAGATAATGGCCAAGCATTGTACCATCTAAATAACTGTGTTTCAATTCAGAAAAGGGTACTGTAATCATTCTAGCAAATTAAAAAGAGAAATAATATATAAAGTGGACGTAGACACCATCTTCGCCGAACCACTATAAAAACTCTATGTGTGATCTTTTTCGAATTTCTGTGCATTGTTTATTATTTTTAATCTTCATTTATTCTCCACAAATCTCTTTTCTTTGGGTGTTGAACCAGTTTTTGGTATCAACATTTTGGTGCTTTCACTGAGAACCTGACTTTCTCAGATCATTTCGGATTTTTTGCTCTACTTTTGGATCACCAAGTCCAAGACAAAAATCCCATTTCTTATTATTGCATTGGTTTAGCAATAGCAGGGAAAACGGCACGCAATACAGGAAAAAATCCGCAGGTGTGGTCCTCTACGAGAGTAGTTGGTGGGTCGACCGCCCCTGAAACTACTTCGGATCAGCCTATATTACCCGCTGGAGGGGATTTAGCTCTATCCTCTGCCTTTGCAACTCGAGACGAATTCATGGCTATAGTAGATCGACTTAGGGAAACTACTGATGCCCTAAGGGTCCACTCTCAGGAGAATTCCGCTATACGTGAACACATGACTCGCATGGCAAGGCAATGGGAAGAATTCAGAAATCAAGCTCAGGAGCTCCAGGGCTGTCGACTCCCTTCTCCGCCGCTGGACCGAGTATCAGGAAGCTCGTCTTCATCGGAAGAAGACAGGGATCCACGCCGACCCTGACGTCTGTTAGAGAGAATTGAAATTGCCTGACTACCGCGGACGGAAGAACATCAGAATCCGCCCGATGAACGTGCTCAAGGGCGTGCTGAATAGGTCGAGTAAGAAGTAGTCGACCCTGTTGCCCCACACAACCGGGAGCCTTCCCCACCAATAAACCGAAACGCTGTTCGAAGAAATCGGTCTCCTATACGCCCTCCCCGGAATCTTGTGAGGGACCTAGAAAACCAAAGGAGAAGAAATGCCCAGACGACATTTCCTGATAGAAGGGGTAGAAGAAGTCCGTCGGTAGAAGAGGTCGACCCAGATACAGTGGTTCCACCAAACCTAGCCGCAATGGTACGACAAATTATGAACGATAGTCGCGGGCATAGAAATGAGGATTGGGGAATCGACCGAAGCCATACACCGTTCACTGATGACATTTTGCAAGCGGAATTTCCCAGGAGATTCAATATGCCCCAAATGGACCAGTACAATGGGACTTCATACCCACAGCAGCATCTAATGAGATATTCTTGGCACATGGAAGTAGCGGTTGCACCTGACACAATCAAATGCAAGGCTTTTCAAATCTTTCTAAGTAGTATAGCTCTTATGTGGTTTGTCCGTTTACCCGCGAAATCTGTATCTAGCTTTAAAGACCTGAGTGAAAAGTTCCTAACTCAGTTCCGTATTCATGCCACCAAATCAAAACATGTCATGGCCCTGTCAGCAGTTAAGCAGGGGAGAAGCGAATCCCTAAGAAATTATCTCAATCGGTTTAATCGGGCGGCAACCGAAGTTAGCAACCCCAACCACAAGACCGTTTTGATGGCCATGGTCGATGGCATCGACAAATGAACCGAGTTCAGGAAATATTTGATTGGAAAACCGTCGACCACGATTGAAACTTTCTATGAAAAAGCCAACGTCCGATTAAGGCAAGAAGTTGCGCAGCTGGAAGAAGACGGTCAGAGGGATGCCTTCAATCCGTCAACTCGAAACAACGTCGCGGTTAAACAATCCGGGAATAACTCGGGGAAAATCGAAGTGAATGTGGAAAATCGTGGCAAGCGAAATGGCGAAGGATCGAACAGCGGTAGCTCAAAGCAAGGGAATTCCCGGAAGCGCCCCTGCTTCCAGGTATTTGAAACACATAAGGTGTTAAACGACACATTAGAGAACATATACCTCGATACCTGTAATACGATGCAATATAAGAAGCCGCCCCCACGAGAACCTACAGAGAAGGAGCGTGCAACCGGGAAGTACTATTTATTCCATGACATTTATGGGCATACAACCAATGAGTGTCGACATCTTAGGGACATCGTGGAAAAACTGATTCGAGAAGGAAAACTCGACGAATATAAAACAGCTCCAAGGGACAGGGGGCAAGGAACTTCGATGCCTAAGCAAAACCAAGCCACGTCTTGTGCTACCCCTCAAGAAAAAGGAAAGGGGATTGTTATTAATACCATCGTGGGAGGACCGCATCCCGTAGGTTATAGCATCAAAGCCATGGAACGATACGTCAACGCCGCAAAACTTCTTGATGTTGCAGAAGTAGATCCCCGTGAAGCCGCGAGTCCTATCAAACAAAGAAGAACGATGGGCAAGGATATCATCTTCCGCGAGCGAGAATCATCTGGTATAGAAATTCGTACGGTCGATCCATTGGTAATAACAGCTGTTATTGGCCCAGCTACTGTCCGAAAGGTTTTGATTGACAACGGGAGTTCAGTAAACATCCTATTTAAGAAGGCCTACGACCAAATGAAATTAGATGCAAAGGACTTGGAGCTGAATGAGGGTCAGATACGTGGTTTCAATGGGTCAACCACCGAACCCATCGGCTAGGTCAAGCTATCAGTGGAATTAGGAGATGGGGATCGACAAACAGTCAAGATTCTACCATTTGTTGTAATGAATATCAACTCGCATTATAACGCTTTCCTGGGGCGGCCTGCCCTGGCTGTGTTTCGAGCATGTATCGCCCCTTGATGTTTACTTTTGAAGTTCCCCACGGATAGCGGAATCGGAACTATGCGAGGAGACCAGGTAACAGGTTGAGCGTGCTATATGGCAGAATGGAAGGAGCTACGAAACGGAGGTAACAAGGGGCTGAGAAATCTTCCACCTCGAGGGAGAGTAAGGAAACATAGCAATTACAGAAAACACCCCGACCAGGACCGTCAGCCTGTGAAGTCGAAGACATCGACCCACGAGATGAAGATGAGTCGGGGTGCAGAAAGGCGGCCCCAAATGAGGCCACCATATAAATACCCATTGATGATAATGATCCCACCAAGGTCCTAAAAATTGGATCTCACCTTGATCCCCTCCGGACGAGGGAGTTAAGTGAATTCCTTCGGGCAAATTTGGACGTGTTCGCCTGGACCCATGCTGACATGTGTGGGATATCTCCATCTATTATAACCCACTCCCTCAGCATCAACCCAAAATATACTTCAGTAAAGCAAAAAAGGCGAATGCTAGGCCCCGAAAGGTCGAGAGCTTTGAAGGAGGAAATCGGGAAGTTACAGGCCAATGGGTTCACCCGTGATTCAACCTATCCCGACTGGATAGCTAACCTGTTACTTGTGAAGAAGGCAAATGGGAAATGGAGAACTTGTATCGATTTCTCTGACCTAAACAAAGCTTGCCCCAAAGACAGTTTCCCATTACCAAGGATCGATCAACTGGTCGACTCGACCGCCAGGCACGAGCTACTCTCATTCATGGATGCATATTCCGGATATAATCAAATTGCCATGCATGTCCCTGACCAAGAACACACCAGCTTCATTACCGATCTCGGACTATACTGTTATGTGGTGATGCCTTTTGGTCTAAACAACGCAGGAGATACCTATCAAAGGTTAGTCAATCGAATGTATCATGATCAAATTGGAAAAACAATGGAAGTATATGTAGATGATATGTCTGTAAAATCAAAACAGTCGTCCGAGCATGTGGATGACCTATCAAGGATGTTTAACATCCTCCGAATATATGGAATGAAGCTAAATCCGCTGAAGTGTTCTTTTGGAGTAGCATCGGGCAAATTCCTCGGTTTCATTGTGAGTTCCCGTGGAATCGAGATCAACCCCGATCAGATTGCAGCCCTTAAAGGGATCCAGGAACCTCGCCGGATAAAGGATGTCCAGAGTTTAGCGGGAAAGGTAGCAGCTATGGGACGGTTCATCTCGAAAGCCACTGATAAATGCCTGTCGTTCTTTGAATTGATAAAAAGAGGAAAGTGAAACTTCGCTTGGACACCTGACTGTGTCGAAGCTTTTCGCAATCTACTCGACCATCTCGAAAAGCCTCCTATTCTTTCCAAACCTGTCGATCATGAGGACTTGTTCGTTTACTTAGCAGTATCAGCACATGCACTCAGCTTAGTTCTTGTCCGAGAAGAGGATCGAGTACAACGACCAGTCTACTATGTGTGTAAGAAATTAACCGGGGCCGAACGCATTTATCCTAAAATTGAAAAATTGTCCTATAGTCTGTTAATCACATCGAGGAAGCTTCGACACTACTTCCAGGCCCATCCAATTAAGATATTCACTGATCAGCCTCTTCGACAAATCTTACAAAGGCCAGAAGCGAGTGGGAGACTGCTAAAATGGAATATTGAATTAAGCCAGTTCGACTTAACATTTATTCCTCGGAAATCGATCCGAGGACAAGCTTTGGCTGATTTCATAGCGGAGTTCACAACCCCGGAGGAAGAATGTTAAGACGAGGACCCTAAGCCCATGAAGATCGAGCAGAAGCCAGTCAATTGGAAGCTCTACACGGATGGGGCCCGAAATAAACAACGTCACAGGAGCCGGCATTGTACTTTTGTCCCCTGAGGGGCGCTCGATCTATTATACTCTGAGATTAGAATTTTAGCAATCAATAACGACTCGGAATACGAAGCCCTAATTGCTGGACTCAAACTGGCGAAAGACCTGAAGATAACATCGCTCGACATCTATTGTGACTCACAGCTTGTAGTCTGCCAAGTCAGAAAAGAATTCGTAACCCGAGGAGAGCGACTGACCTCTTACCTCAAAGAAGTCGAGAAGCTGTTACGGAGCTTCGACCGATACAGCATTTCCCATGTCCCTCGAATAGAAAACCAGAATGCGGATAGGCTAGCTAAAATGGCTAGTTCAGACCATCCGAGCGAAACAGAGTTAGTTCCCGTAGAAATCTTAAAGATGCCAAGCATCGACCAAATGGATGTCGATCAGACAGACGTCGAATCCGAAGATGAATCATGGATGACTCCCATTAAAAATTTCCTTCTCCACGGGCAATTACCCGAAAAGAAAAACAAAAAACGAGCCTTGGTACGACGAGCCTCTAAGTACTTTATTCAGCAAGGCCAACTCTATAGAAGAGGATTTTCTGTTCCTATGTTCTGGTGTATAGCCAACAACGGCATTAAAAGGATACCGAAGGAAGTACATGAGGGGGATTGCGGAGCACATACCGGAGGGCAAGCCCTTGCCCAAAAAATACTGCGCTATGGGTATTTCTGGCCGACCATCAGTAGGGATGCTTCCAACTATGCCAAAAAATGTGATAAGCGCCAGAGATTCGCGCAAATCCCATGGGCACCCCCGACGAATATTACCCCGACGACTAGTCCTCAGCCATTTGTTGTGTGGGGAATTGACATCATAGGAACATTCCCTATTTCGAAAGGGGGTGCAAGGTATGCAATTGTGGCGGTAGACTACTTCACAAAATGGGCAGAAGCTGAGCAGATGACTACAATCACAACGAAAAAAGTTATCAACTTCATCGTCAGAAATATCATATGCCGATACGGAGTGCCTCGAACTATTGTCACAGATAATGGAACTCAGTTCGACAGTTTAGAATTTCGAGATTTTTGTGAGAAATATCATATTGAAAAGAAGTACACTGCAGTCGCACACCCCCAATCCAATGGTCAAGTCGAAGCGGTCAATAAGATCATTGAGACCATTTTGAAGAAATGACTGAAACGCACTAAAGAAAAATGGGTCGACGAATTACCCTTGGCACTATGGGCATATCGTACTACCCATAAGACCGCTACGGGCCATACCCCCTTTGCTTTGTCATACGGATCCAAAGCAGTCCTTCCGATCGAGCTTGAAGTGCCGACTCACCGGACAACATACTATGATCCCCTGACTAACAAGGCACTTCTCTTGACGTCTCTGGACATGATCGACGAAAAAAGAGAAGAAGCAAATCTTCGTGCTCAGGCTCACAGGCAAAGGGTCGCTCGATATTATAACAAGAAGGTCCGACCAAAAACCTTCGAAGTAGGCGATTTGGTCTTGAAACGAATCTTTCCAGTTCCTATGCATATGGATCCGAAATGGGAAGGACCTTACGTCATTCAGAGAAAGCTCGATAATGGAAGTTTCAGATTAGTGACTGTGGATGGCGAGCTGTTTCAAAGAGCATGGAACGCGGAGCATTTACGACATTATCTTTCTTAGAATTTGTATTTCGATGTTTTTACCTTCTTTCTGCATTTAGATTATTGATTTATTTGTTTCTGGCGTTGTAATAAGCGACCATTATCGGCCGCATTAGCGTATTAATAAGCGTCTCCGTTCCTGCTCTAATTTGTTGTAATTATAGAAGAGCTAGTGATTGTGATTGAATGACTGACCTTATAACCTTTACCTTGGATGAATCAAGGATAAGACTGACGCCTATCCAGGCATACTGATCGACCATCAGACCTCGACTCTCGACCTCATTGACTTGAGGAAGAGCATAAACGACACCCGAGCGTGAATGGTGCACCTTGACAAAAGACCGCTCAAACAATAGAACTTTACCCTTTACTGACCAAAGGATAAGTATAAAAGCCTCAAGGCGCCCCTGTTTAGTTACATCCAGGTTTTGATTAAGGATGAGACAACTTAAACACGATGGGAGAGTTCGCCACTCAAAGGTCTACCCAACATTGGGGGCAAAAGATGTAGCCATCGCCCCCGATTAGGATGAAGGGCGACTTACCCTTAATGTTTAAAAAAAACATAGCCATGAAATTCATACGACATTTAT
Source organism: Allium sativum (assembly GCA_030737875.1). Taxonomy (NCBI): domain Eukaryota; kingdom Viridiplantae; phylum Streptophyta; class Magnoliopsida; order Asparagales; family Amaryllidaceae; genus Allium; species Allium sativum. The sequence continues at coordinate 500,890,704 of CM060924.1, read as the reverse complement.
ATACATTTTATCATCATTCACAAGATAAGTTGATTTTCATTTAAAGTACCCTGACATCATTACAAAATATTAGTGCATGGCAGGTGCTATCCGGATAGCGCTACATCATCAAAAAATTACACAGAAATGGAAAGTTTAAAAGGGAGGCAAGATCAATCCTTGTTCCACCATCTCAGCCAACTCCTTCTGTCTGATCATCTCTAGCATCTCCTCAGTGGTCATCACGCGTCTTGACCCTCCAAGCGTGCTACCAAACGAGCGAGGAGTCGGGGTAGAAGCCTTTGGATTCGCCAAAATAGCAGGGAATGGAGCTGTAGATATAATGGTTGCGGGATTGAGTTGAGGAAGTCCAGTGTTTTCAGGATCTTCAATGGGCTCGGGCTTCAAAGCGGAAATTTTCTTGTCTTTCTGATCCTTGGTCTCGGCCATAGATGGACGACCCTCTTTTTTGGATTCCTCAATAATCTCGACTTCAGGAGATACTAAGTCGACCGTTTCTACTTCTGCAGCCTCGGTCACCTCTTCAGTAACGCCCTTTTTCTCGGCGACAGGTCCTTCATTCGCCGTTTCAGAAGCAATGGAAATCCATGAAAAAGAGAAAAGATACATGTAAGTTGGAGGATAAGGGTTTGAAAAAGAAAAAGGAGAGAGGAGAAGCTCACCTTCCATATTAGAACCAACCACCTGTCCTTCCGTGGCCTTGACTTTGTCGGATGGAAAGGTAGAAGGCGAACCCCTCTCTATAACCATGTGCGTAGAAGGCACGGGAGCATAAGGATGACTATCACTAGCTTCAGTCTGATGGACCGATTTTCCCTTCACCTTACGACGCTCCGCCTCTACCATTTTCTTTTCTTGTTTTCGTGCCTCCACCACAATGGCACGGTCTTTGTCATTCAAGATATGGGTCATCAGTGACGTCTCATTCACTGGATGACCCTGTGTTGCCTTCTTCTCTTCGTCCCATAAGAGTACCTTCCACACGTCAACTAACGACTTGGGATATCCAGGCATCCAGGACAAATCCCTGTGGCGAAGAACATCCACACAAAATAGAAGAACCTGGCGAGCATGACCCTTCTTCATCTCAACCTTCTCCCGGGCATGCTCGGCCTTAAGAGTCTCGACTTCAATATCACGCTGGAGCTTCAAATTACCAGCGGACTCGACCGCTGCAGCAGTGTTATTTTCAGCCTGATCCTTAGCAAGCTCTGATGAATGAAGGGCACCCTTTAAATTCTGAATTTCGAGGTCAAGCTGAGCTCTATCCCTCTTCAAAGCTACAATTTCCTCCCTCATGGAGGCGCATTCCTGGCCTTTCTGTTGGGCCTGAATCTTCAACTCATCGATCTCTTTCCGGTGCTTTTCTCTGTCTGCCGCCGCCTGTAACTCTTGGTCTTTAATTCTCTTTTCAAGGAACCCAAAGGTCCTCTTGCCACTGTCGACATCCCTTTTTAAACTAGCGAGCTCGACTAGTTTTCCCTTTAATGCCCCACTCACCTGCTTGGCATATTCCCGTATAGCGTCATATTGAGACAAGGCATATTCCAAATTATTGCGCATACAGTGACGAAAGCTGTGGGATAATGGTTGTATTTCGGGAAGTGCTCCGATCTCAGAAAAACAAGACCGGGGAAATTTTGTTCCAATTCTTGGAATCGGTTGACGGAAGAAGTGCCAGACATAGGACTAGAGCGATGGGTCACTACCCGAGAAGACTCGGCTACCTTTTTCTCCCTGGACTTGGGAAATTCATCCACTTTCCTCTTCTTGGGCGTGTTACTTAACTCGTCCATATCTTTCGGCGATCGATCATGTCTTTTCAACCATCTTTTTTTCTGCCCATCCTGGTCCTTGGGCAGTTGATCTCCTCTTTCTTCTCTTGATTCTTCTCTTTCTTCTTCCTTCCTGTCTCTCTTCACGGCTTCTGCTTCCCTCCTTCTGTTATCATTATCTTTTTCGCTGACATCTTTTTCAATATGGGGGCGAAGTAGCTTCCTTTGGCCCGACGTCCCTTAAGAAGGAAGCGAAAAAATCTCCACAAAACTCTTCATCAACACCTGTAAGGGAAGAAAAATGAAATGAGCAGTCTTCAATTTTCATATAAGCATTTGGTGTTTTAACGTGCAATAAAACCTTATAGCTATGACAAAATTATACCTCCAATGCCACTCTGTTTGTTTGGAAAGGACATTCCCTCATATTGGTGGGCAAAGAATCGATCTGGATTTAAGCTTTGAGGTGAGAGAATAACATCGGGCATTTGGAGATTTTCCAGCCCCGGAAGAGGGGCTGCGTCGGGCTCCGCCTGCAAGTCATGAGTCGAGGGAAAATCATCTTCAACTCCCAAATTTTTCGGATGGACCTCAATGGATTCTTCTTTGTTTATATTCCTTGGTGCCACTTTGGGAGACCTCTTAGCAGAAACCTTCTTTTTTGATCGATGTCCGACCCCATCGCGAGCAACTTCCTGAAACTTGACCTTCTGAACCTGCCTTTTGAAAATAGGATTCTTTGAACCGGATTTCCTTTTCTTCTCAGGTAAAGGACGAACAGAGGACCCTCCGACCTTTGGAATCGCTTGTTTATCACCCGACTTTTTTGTAACTGGGGGCACGTCATCTCGAGCCGGCACTGCAGGATCAGGCCCTTCTTTCGTTGAGCCCCTCGACCTATGTTGGTCGAGGAGGGCATATCGGTGCAAGTTTTCATCGGTTAGGCAGTCCCAGAACTCCCGCTGCTTCTTTTCTATCTCAATCAGCCGTCTGTGGCGTTCTTTAAAGACCTCCCCATCAGGTCTTGCTAGCTCGCCTTCTGTATATTGAAAGAGAGATCAGTTGGGGGGAGAGAGACTCCAATAATAAAGGATAACTTACCACATTTTAACCAGTATCGAGTGCACCCCGGCTGTTGTTTAATCCAAAACCAGTCTCTCCTAGGATCTCCTGCCTTGCTTGGAACCTCCTCAATAATCTTCCAACCGCGAACAGCTTCAAAGAAAAATAAAGAAGGAGACTTACCATTGTGTCTAAGGTTGAAAAAGAAGGCTATGTCATCAAAGGTCGGAAGATGTCCCAGAAATTTCAGAAATAGGTAACAGGTCGACAACAGGTTGCCATAAGCTATCGGATGAAACTGCATTGGAGCCAAGTTCATTCGACATAAAAAATCAATGATGAAAGGAGGAAAAGGGGGAATGGCTCCCACGTTGCACATCGGAAGAGAAATTGCCATATAACCGTCCGGGGGGTTATGAGGTCTGTCGGTCTCCGCGGGGACTCGAACGTCATCAAAAGGAATGTTATGTTTCGCTGTTAAATGTTTTAATCGCTTGAGAGTAATGTTGGATTTTTCTGCTTCTGGAGGGCTCCTTAGGATCTCTGCACCAGGAAGCATATCGGGCGCCAAAGGGATAGGTATCGCCTCGGATAGCTCGACCAATATCGGGGGGATGGGTTGCAGATCCATCGACCGACTTTGAGGATCGTTGCTAGGAGCGGATTCTGACTGACTTGTAGATTCCGAGGAACTATCCATTCTAATGGAAAAAGGTATCGCTCCACTAGACTTCGACTTAGCCATTAACCTATTAAAAAGACGAAAAAACGAGTAACGGGTGATTTAGTTTGGGGTAAATGACAAAATCTTTTGCCATCAAGATTAGAAATTTGATATCGACAGGTTTAATGCGGAGAAACCTCGTCGATGGAGTTAAATTAAACCCTAGGTCACAGTAAAAAAAAAAAGGGGGAACAATTGTGCAAAAATTATATTTCGAAATGGAGAGCAAATCATACCTGAAAAAGATGATTTTTGGAGAAGATGATGATCGCTGATTGTTTTTCTTTCGAAGCAGTAGATTGACCCCCACGATGACGAAAAAGTAAAAAGAAAAGGGTAAATGAAATTTTACTTTTATAGCAGTAAAGAAATGTGGCTATTCAGATTCGACCAATCTGATTGGACCAGGCGGACGTGTAAAGAAGTTGGAAAATCAGAAGTCAGTTGATAAGATGGGGAGATAGAAAGGCGCCATCATTATCTGAATTCATTTACAATCTCGAAGCAAATGATGGGACTTAACACGGTATGCGTTGCCCATTAAATGAAAGTCGGGGCAACCAATAGAGTAAGCGATGCATAGACTTTGGTTCAAAAAATGTAGCAGCAAAGCATGCTTCCCATTAAGTGAATCATACTTTGGGGGGCAAAGTGTTGATGGGCCTTTTTGGACTGCCCATCAAGGCATGGTAGTGTCGAAGATTCGCCTTAGAAGCCCTTGAAATAAATCGATTAAAGAAGCCCATCATCCTATTCCACGATTATCCATCAGAAGCGGTCCCAAAGGAGTATGATAAGGCCCGGTCCAGTCAGATGCGAAGCGCTCGTCTAAGGGTCAGTCTAAAGAATAGTTCATCCCCGATTTTTTCCATTCAAATTGCCCACAGCGGGTGGATCAAGCATCGAATCCGCACTGGATTTTTGGAAGAAAGGCCGATTCTTCAGCAGATACCGATTCATTCAGCCGCAGCTATTCTGTTGGATCTGATGACACGTGTAGATAACAGCCAAGCATTGTACCATCTATAAATAACTGTGTTTCAATTCAGAAAAGGGTATTGTAATCATTCTAGCAAATTAAAAAGAGAAATAATATATAAAGTGGACATAGGCACCATCTTCGCCGAACCACTATAAAAACTCTGTGTGTGATCTTTTTCGATTTTCTGTGCATTGTTTATTATTATTAATCTTTATTTATTCTTTACAAATATCTTTTCTTTGGGTGTTGAACCAGTTTTTGGTATCAACAGTATCTAAGTGTGGATTGCATTAGTCCTTCTTCTGAAATCGTAGACGATCAACAAATTATTTATCCCCCAGAATTCTTGAACTCATTGAAAGTATTCGGGCTGCCTAACCATAACTTACAATTAAAGGTAGGAGTACCTATTATGCTGCTACGTAATTTGAACCAAAGTTTTGGCCTTTGCAACGGAACAAGATTAGTTGTCAACCGCCTTGCTGAAAGGGTTATAGAAGCGGAAATCATTACTGGCAATAATATTGGTACTAAATTCTAATTCCTCGAATTGTCCTCACGTCTTCGGATACAAAATGGCCTTTCGTGCTTCATCGACGACAATTTCCAGTAAAGGTTCGCTTCTCCATGACAATATATAAAAGCCAAGGACAAACATTAGAAAAAGTTGGGATATATTTGCCACGTCCTGTTTTCAGTCATGGATAACTATACGTGGCTGTTTTTAGAACAACTTCGTATGATTATATCAAGTTTCTACTGGGACAATCGGAAGACGGGATTCGAGGTTTTACCAAAAATATCGTATACAAAGAAGTTTTCAGCGGATTATGCGGTAAAATAAATACGTGACATTTACTTTTTATACCCATAATCAAAGTTGAATTAATATTATGATCTTAAATATATATTTTTCCTGTATACTCCCAGGTTGAGGGAATTCCTGCTAAACATACAATTACATTGGTACACATATAAACGTTCTAAATTTACATTGACTACTTCATCTCCATTTTATTATGCTTTACAGACAAATTTTTTTTCATTTATTGCATACGCGTTTCAGTCATGTGGGCCAACTGCAATTTCAGACTGCATTACAGCTGGAATTATTTAGCTTATTCTGTTGTTTTCCCTGTTTTGTTTTTTTGGACAATTATGTGTATGCACATCAATATTTTGTTTTCAATTACTGCCACTACTTCATTACAATATTGTTACTTCCACATTTTCTTCTGTTATGAAATCATTTAAATTCAGAGATTGAGTTCATTCAACTTGCCAACATCAGAGTTATGTGCTGAAAACCAGGTTCGTTACTCACTATACAATTTAAAGCCTGGTGTAGACTTATACGTTTCGGTACGTACAAATTCCTTCCAGCATATTTTTACTCTTAATTCTGAATACAAATCTGTTTAAATTTACGACTCTTCACTATCTTTTGTCTTTGGTTATCTATCTTTTACCTCACTCAAGTTTTGACAGTAATTGAAAATTTTGTTTACAGATGAATACAGTGGCTTTGAGGCATGAAAGGAAAATTACAAATCATTCGTTCCAGGTATTGCTTTTCTGTATATTTCTTCCATCTGAGCAAGATGATTATCTCTTATAAATTAGGAATATTACTTCTTGACTTATACGTAATTTATGATGATTTCGACTGGACTGTTTGTCGATGTTATCACATAGCATTTGTTGGATTTGATTCATTAGATCAATTAACGATAAACTGATTTCTGTTTTTTTTTATTCTCCAGAAAATGTCACATGAGTTTTTTTCTTTCTTCACAACCATTCTGTTATGATTATTTAATACTTAAGATGTTAAAATTTAGTTCCATTTTACTTTACTCCAGTAAATACTCTTTTTATATTGAGTTATTATCATTAATCAGCTCTTTCTGTCATATCTTCACTATATGCATGTATGCGTCTCCTTAACACACAGTAATATTCTAACAATTTATTCCTTATTCTAAATGGACTATGTTATGATACCTTTTGTACATAGTTTTTTTTTTGCGGCTTATGAACTTTAAAAATAAAATAAAATCTGTAGCTAATCAGTATCTGCATTTATGTCCATCATTTTTTTGTGCTAATATGAACACAAATTTTTGTGAAACAATGACTTAAGGGTTTACAACTTACATTAACCTGCTAATCATATGTTCAGTTATAATGAATACTTTGTTTCTCATATAATCTTAAATGGAGTGTTTATTATATATTCTATGCCTTCTTGCAGTGCATCTAGTTCAGTCTTTAATAGAAACTTTTAAACCTATACCTATTAATACTAATATACCTGTTAATACTAATATCATTTTTATTATTCTCAATTTCTATTGTTCATATAGTTTTACCATACTTGCCTGCAGTTAATAATAATAATACCAGTATTGCACCTGGCCATTAAATTTTAAAAAGCTGTTGTGTGAGATGCTACATATATACAGTGAATCAGTGAGACTACTTTACGAATATGTTCCTAAACTATCTTGATCATGTGGTTGTTCTGTAAGATTATAATTTTAAATTAGATGACAATATGGACAATCATTTGGCCTTTTTGTACCATGATTGCAATATATAAAAGGTTTTAACATTCGGCGTTTTTCTGCAGGATCTATTATTAAACTGTCTTAATCAACTATTTTTATCTATGCGATTACGTCAACAAATCAACTGGCAATACGGTAAATAATATGGTATTTTTTTATTATGTTCGTGAGTAACAAAAATAAAATAAAATAGCAATGCATAATAAAAATAATATGTACTAAAAAAAGAGCAATATATAAAGCTTGAAATATATATTATTTAAATAGAATTGATGACCATGACGAAATTTAGGCACTAAATTTAAGCAAACTACAAAATGTTATTACGTTATGAAATATCTACCCGTTTGACTGAAACCATCTGCTCAGTATAAATTGTTAGTCATCATTTTATCTCTCCTGTATCCTACTCAATTTATCATATCTCATTATAATCTGTGTACTGTCGGAATTAGCACTTACGTCGTATTTTTTTTTAATTAACATCACTGTTTCCATTACGTACCCGTACGATGCTTCTGCAACCAACATGGTTGATTGATATACCGTATGCATACATATTTTGTTTCAACATTTTTGCTGCAAAAACTATATGCTTACACCATATGTCTACCAGTATGTTCGTTCCATTAACTATCATAACACCACTGCATTTTTTTTACACCATTAGTGTTGAAATTATGGATTGTGCCACTAATAATTATCTTGACAGGGTTTCAGTTGACATGTTCTTCCAATTAAATTTCTAAATGCACATGCATTAAAATATTTGGAAGAAAGTAATTACCGACTATATGACTTGACTGAACAGATATAAGAGAATCATATGTCCCCTAATCAAATTCGATTGAGCAAAGACTTAGACATAGAAACTCAAATATTTAATGAACTATACAAGCCTATTTTCAGCACGACAAACACAAATTGAACTCGGCAAGTGCTTCAATCATATATTGTGAACTTTTCGTGTCCGCAAATTGTGACACACTATGTATTTATGTTCAAATTGAACTTCCCCATATTTTTAATATCTTTGCAACATGTACCTAGCACATCATCAAGTAAGTACACATGAATTTTTGTAACAAGATATTGTTTATCTGTTCAATGTTACTCATGTAATGTATGCTATATTCCTTTACTGCGATCGATTTAACTTGGGATTATACTCACGAGACTATATCTTAGCCATATACCTCATATTAAATCATTGCTACTTATGTTGGTTTCCAATCTATGAAGTTCATCTACTACGAAGACCACTTTGGTGTACATGGAAACGGACATCTCTCTTTCTGTTTGGACTCCATTGAGGTCACACAATATATTTTATCATTCTCATGTTCTAATGGATCTTCAACTGCTATCGTATACTCGATGTTTCATGATTTGTACGGTTTGTCAGAATTAGTTCATTTGTTATACTGCCATAATTCTAAATGATTAATTATTCATAACCAAATAATGGACTATTTGCACAATAATAACATTGTACGAAATATAGTAGGACAACCCATATAGAAATATAAATTCAAACGCTAAATAATACCACAAAGGGGATTCACATGCTTGCGTAAGAGTCTTACAATCTTCTGCAATTTTTCTGCAAACTGTCGTCGCTCTGATTCATTACACTTAACAAGGCTTTCCATCAAATAATATCTTGGGTTAAAATTATGTCTGTTCTTTCGATGAAATTAACTATTTGCTTCAGACAACAATTTGATTATGCCACTGTTTTTATTCTGATCTTATACGTCACGCAGTCAGATTATCATCTGGAATACTTTTCCAAACCATAAAATAATCTGATTTACTTTTCTTTCAGTTTATGATGACAGAACATTAGTTAGAGTGTGTGCGCAGTCTCTACTTGATCAGTTAAACTTCATGACGCGTCAGACCTGATCGTCACATTCTTCCCCTTTATTTTTATTTTTAGCTTCAGAATAATGAATTTGCAACACGACATAATAATTAATAAAGTTCAACAAATTCAGTACACCACATAAAATTTATAAATGAAGGCACGTACGCATAAATGATGAACATTTCCAGGATGGTTTATAACGGTTTCAGTACAACTATAAACGTATCGTTTTTTGGTATTGTTTCATAATCCTAAAACAATCAAACTGATTAGCAATAATATTGATTTAATTATTTTAATTTGTATCACCTACTTTCTTCTAATATATATTTTTAACTACAATATTCATAAATTACATTCTGAATTTTGGCGGTAGGTTATAGTAAAGCGTCAAATCTATGAACTTCATGAACAAAGGATAGATGTAAATTTGGGTATATAGTTATTGCCCAAACCTAAATACCAACTTTGCAGTAATTTTTGGTGCCTTTGGGTACAATCAAGTAATCCATAACATTACATATACATCGAGGAGTGATCTTAAATTCTTTAAATTTCAATGTAGTATACACGCCATATTTTCTTTATATGACAACAATGAAACGAGCCTTGAGGCGAGTGTCAAGGCGGCTATTTTAAAACAGTGCGCACGAGATTTTTATTTACAAATATTAACACTGTTAATTAATGATGCACTATCTAAATCGATAATAATATATGTTGTATCAAATCACTATCTTCGTTTACCTTTCAGTTATTGTCTCGTTATTCCTTCTATGCTCTTATAAACATGATTTTTTTCCATCGTTTTGAACGTTTACTGTCTTCGCTTTCTTTTTTTGGTGAATCATTGTACCATTTCTACTTCATTTTGACAATGTAAGGTATTTGTATATGACACATCAATTTTGTACATCGAATGGGACATTACTTTCAACAGTAAGCCGAAAAGGTTAACCATAGTGGTTTATAAATCTTGGATCAGGCCCATATAAACTTCAAATATCCACATAATTTAATCTTTTTTTACTCAGTTTTCTCAATTGCATTTTATAATACTTCTATGATTTTGCTTTGTATCATCTACTTATTTATTTCTTACCTATTTGTGAAAGATGTATGTATTACGAATGGCATAATGGATTAGTACGTAATTTTAAGATCTAATCCACGAATATTATATATCTTTATTTTCCAATTATAGATTGCATTTTCCTAACTTTCTGAGTCCAAGTTACTTTCAGATTGGAAATCTGAAATTATTCCAAAAAAATATATTTTGACAGTACTTTATGAGTTTGCTTGCAATTGTACATATCATATATGTTATACTTCTTACCCTGCTTATCGTCGACTTTGTCGTTAAAAATTGCATAATGGACTTATTTTTCATTTAGGGTATTGAGTACCTATTCAAAGACGGCATATTACTTACAAATATTTTTTATTGTTTTTTTATACATATCAAACATACGTTTGTCATTCATACATAAAATTAATACATATTTATATGAGTCAGAACCATTCACAGATATTTTTCTTCTTCTTTTTTCAATGAGAGTTGTTAAAAAAAAGATAAAATATACATGTATTATTATGCTTTGAATGAATGGAATTGAACCGTACTTCTCTAAGTTAAAACTGTTTTTCATTGGTGTTATAAAACGTAGTTTCCCATCAAATGAATATAAAAAAAAATCCAGCTGATTTTTACCAAATATCACAGAACTCGACTATGGATCATGTCCCCTGTATCACATAAGTATCTTATGTTGAAAAATAAACTTGGTTTTTAATAGGAAATATTAATTAGTGACATAATTAATTATTGTATTAGGAAAGGGCAAGATAAATGGAAATAAATTATAAACATATTAAAATGAGAAGAATCTAGACTAAAGAATATGTAAAAGAAAAGTCTAGAAAAAGAAGTGTCTGGAGATTGTCTCATGTATAAATATAGGATGTATGTATGAAGGAAGGATCAAGAAATAAAAAAGGTTTTTTTTCTCTCCTTCCATAAAATATTCAATTTTCTTTTAATTTGTTCCTCTTCCTCCACATAATTTTTCAACAAAGTGGTATCAGAGCGAGGTTAGTGAAAGAGTGATAAATGTCAAACAGTGGAATGTTTCCCCTCCAATATCCTCGTCTCACAAAAGAAAATTATGAAAAATGGTGTATTCGAATGAAAGCTTTACTTGGAGGACAAAGAGTATGGGAGATCGTAGACAAAGGCTACGACGAGCCAGAAAATGAAAATACATTAACTCGAACGGAGAAGGAAGCTTTAGCAAAGACGAAGGAAAAGGATCAACTTGCTCTTAGCCTCATCCATCAATGTTTGGATGATTCAATGATAGATAAAATAGCGGATGCAACCACTTCAAACGAAGCCTGGGAAATTTTAAAAAAATCTTTCCAAGGAGTTGATAAAGTAAAGAAAGTTAAGCTTCAATCACTAAGGAGTGATTTCGAAGCAATGAAGATGAGTGAATCCGAATCGATTTCGGATTACTTTACAAGGGTGAAGGCGAATGTAAATCAATCAAGATGCTATGGAGAAAAAATTGCAGATGTTCGAGTGGTGGAGAAGATTCTTCGTTCTTTGACACCGAAATTCGATTATATTGTGTGTGTCATTGAAGAAACGAAGGACCTCGAAGAAATGACAGTAGAAGAATTGGAAGGTTCCTTACGCGCTCAAGAAGAGAAAATAAAGAGAAGACAAGAAGAACCACAGGAGCAAATTCTTAAAACTAAAGCAACTTTAAAAAATGAAGAAGGAGAAAAGCAGTACTTTAGAGGAAGAGGACGCGGATATGGACGAGGAAGAGGACGCGGAAGGCAAGGACGTGAACAAGAAAGAAGCGATGGTGAAAGTTCAAATAACAAAGAGAGAAATCCTTCATATTTTAGAGGCCATGGAAGAAGTCGAGGACGAGGTCATGGAAATTATCAAAGATCAACTGAAAGAAGGTATGACAAGTCCAAAATTGAATGTTATAAATGCCATAGATTTGGTCATTATTCATGGGAATGTCAAACTGCTAATACTGAAGAAAGAGCCAATCTTGTTAATGATAACCAAGAAGTTGAAGAATCCACCTTGTTGCTAACTGAGAAAAAGGAAGAAAATGATGTTGAAAGCTCGTGGTATTTGGATAATGGTGCTAGCAATCATATGTGCGGATACAAAGAAAAATTTGTGGAGATCAACGACAAGGTGAAAGGTAATGTTTCCTTTGGAGATTCTTCGAAAATTCACATCGAAGGCAAAGGTACAATTCTCATCTCTACAAAGAATGGTGACCATAAATTGATCTCTGATGTTTATTATGTTCCTAAACTAAGAAGCAATATTCTTAGTCTCGGACAATTTGTTGAGAATGGTTATGAAGTTTTGATGAAAGATAATTATCTTTGGCTTAAAGATAGAAACAATAACTTGGTTGCAAAGGTGGGCATGTCACGGAACCGGATGTTCAAATTGAATGTCCAAACTGTTGAAGCAAGATGTTTGAAGGTTAATGTGCAGGATGTGGCATGGTGTTGGCACATGAGATTTGGACACTTGAACTTTGGATCTTTGAAAGCAATGGGAGAAAAGATGATGGTAAAAGGAATGCCAACAATTGAAAATCCAAATCATTTGTGTGAAGCATGTCTTCTTGGCAAACATGCAAGGAAAAGTTTTCCAAAGAAAGCAACATCTATAGCCTCCAAACCACTTGAATTGGTGCATACGGATATTTGCGGGCCTATCAATCCATCGTCTTTTGGTAAAAGTAAATATTTTATACTTTTTATTGATGATTATAGCAGAAAAACGTGGGTTTATTTTCTCAAACAGAAATCAGAAGCTTTCACCACATTCAAAAATTTCAAGACGCATGTTGAGAAAGAAAGTGGCTACAATATCAAGGCATTGAGGTCTGATCGAGGAGGCGAGTTCACTTCAAAGCAATTCAATGATTTCTGTGCAGCGCATGGAGTTCGTCGTCCTCTCACTGTTCCTAGATCACCTCAGCAAAACGGCGTGGCAGAGAGGAAAAATAGATCAATTCTTAATATGGCAAGGTGTATGCTTAAAACAAAAAATATGCCAAAGGAGTTTTGGGCTGAAGCCGTTTCTTGTGCGGTGTATTTGTCAAATCGCTCTCCAACTGTGAATGTCAAGGACCAAACCCCTCAAGAAGCATGGAATGGAAAAAGGCCAAGTGTTCATCATTTGCGAGTATTTGGTAGCATCGCTTATGCTCAAGTTCCGCAGCAAGAGCGTTCAAAGCTAGACGATCGAAGTGCCAAGTATGTTTTTGTTGGATATGATTATCATTCCAAAGGATACAGGTTGTACAATCCTAACAATGGCAAAGTGGTGGTAAGTCGTGATGTTGAATTCGATGAAGGAGCAACTTGGGATTGGGATGGACAGCAAGAGAGCACATATAATTTTCTCCCATATCTTGATGATGATCAAGAATCAGAGAATGTTGAAACTATACAAGAACATTCTTCTCCAGCTTCAGATCTTGAAGGCTCAAATAAAAGACCGCCAAAAATGAAATCGCTTGCTGATATATATGAAAGAACTGAAGAAATTAATTTTAATAATGATGAACTTTATTGTTTTTTTGCAGATAGTGAGCCAATAAGTTTTCAAGAAGCCGTGCAAGATAAGAGGTGGAGAGACGCTATGGATGAAGAAATTAAATCCATTGAAAAGAATGACACATGGGAATTAACTTCTCTTCCCAAAGGTCATGAATCCATAGGCGTTAAATGGATATACAAGGTGAAAAGAAATGCAAAAGGAGATGTGGAGAAATATAAAGCAAGACTTGTGGCGAAGGGCTATAAACAAAAGCATGGAGTTGACTATGATGAAGTGTTTGCTCCAGTTGCACGCATGGAGACTATTCGCTTGTTGATTTCTCTCGCTGCTCAAAAGAAATGGAAAATTTATCAAATGGATGTCAAGACGGCTTTTTTGAATGGATATCTTAAAGAAGAGGTGTATGTTGATCAACCGTTGGGCTACGTAGCTGAAGGGAATGAAAAGAAGGTACTGAAACTCAAGAAATCATTGTATGGATTGAAACAAGCCCCACGAGCATGGAATAGCCGCATCAACCAATACTTTCAAGATCATGGGTTTGTTCGTTGCTTAAATGAGCATGCTTTATATTCTAAGTTTCACAACAATGGAGATGTTATATTTGTTTGTATTTATGTTGATGATCTCATTTTCACGGGCAATAAACCCGATTTGTTTGATGAATTTAAAAGTTGTATGTCGACAGAATTTGAGATGACAGATTTGGGGCAAATGACATATTATTTGGGATTGGAAGTGAAACAAATGGAGGAAGGTATATTTCTTGCTCAAACAGGTTATGCAAAGGAAGTGTTGAAAAGGTTTAACATGATTGATTGCAATCCTGTGAACACACCCATGGATGCTGGAATGAAGTTGTCCAAGGTTGAAGATGGAGAAAAGGTAGATCCTACTCTTTACAAAAGTCTTGTGGGAAGTTTGAGATATTTAACAAATACAAGGCCCGACATACTTTATGCCGTTGGAGTGATAAGTCGTTTCATGGAGACTCCTACTTCTGTCCATATGACCGCTGCTAAGCGAATTCTTCGTTACATTAAAGGAACGCTTGATTTTGGAATATTTTATTCCTCATCCAATGATCTTCGGTTACATGGATTTTGCGATAGTGATTTTGCTGGTGACATAGATGATAGAAAGAGTACTACGGGGTATGTATTCTTCTTGGGTGATTGTGCTATTTCTTGGTTATCAAAGAAGCAAACCATTGTCACGTTGTCAACATGTGAATCTGAATATGTTGCTGCAAGTTCAAGTACATGTCATGCTTTATGGTTAAGAAAGCTGTTGAAAGAACTTCATTTGCCACAAAATGGAGCTACTGAAATATGCATTGATAATAAATCAGCACAAACACTTGCAAAGAACCCTATATTTCATGATCGAAGCAAACATATCGACACGAGATATCATTTTATTCGGGAATGCATTGCCAACAATGAAGTGGAGCTGAAATATGTGAAAACTCAAGATCAAGTTGCGGATATTTTTACCAAGCCATTGAAGATTGAAGATTTTCGAAGAATGAGAGCTCTGCTTGGAATAATAAAACCAAGTTTAAGGGGGGATGTTGAAAAATAAACTTGGTTTTTAATAGGAAATATTAATTAGTGACATAATTAATTATTGTATTAGGAAAGGGCAAGATAAATGGAAATAAATTATAAACATATTAAAATGAGAAGAATCTAGACTAAAGAATATGTAAAAGAAAAGTCTAGAAAAAGAAGTGTCTGGAGATTGTCTCATGTATAAATATAGGATGTATGTATGAAGAAAGGATCAAGAAATAAAAAAGGTTTTTTTTTCTCTCCTTCCATAAAATATTCAATTTTCTTTTAATTTGTTCCTCTTCCTCCACATAATTTTTCAACATCTTATTCATTGTTTGAATGGCCCAATATCACTGTATATCAACTACGTTTGCATGGCCCAATATCACATTACACGATTATGGATCATGTCCCGTGTATCACATAGGTATCTTCTTCATTGTTTGCATGGCCAAATAGTCAGGACTACTATTTTTTCTTGAGGAATATAGTGAAACCATAAAGTTCACATCACCAATATTTTTCTATGACATTTTTACTAGAGTTGAATAACTGGACCAAAAAAAAGGATCAATTTGAAATTTCATTTTTCTTTAGCCTGATTTAGCATCAGACATCGCAAAATGGGGCCAGATGTACAATAGTCGTAGGAATTCTCAATTTTAATACACGCACATATATGTGAATATATGCTATAAATAGCATCAGGTATTGTTAAATTATGCGAGACTGTGTATATTGCCTAATATGGCATTAGACATCCAAAATGTTACTAAAAGTATGATTGTTATATGTAACGATATCTTTGCAATTTTTCGATGTTTATGCGTAACCAGTTTGTCATATTTTATTTGAAAGCCAATAACAAAAATATAAAAGGATACTTGGTGTAAGATGGATTTCTCAGACAGTTTGTATGGTATGGTCTTTTGTTCATGTTACTAACATAGTCCATTTTCATATTTAAAATACAAACAGTATTTGAATTATACGGTCAGACAGTAGATGGCAGGCTAACAATATTTTTTACTTCCCAAGTTGTCTCCATTGAAAATTACGCAAGGTGATTTCAACTTGGTAGACAATAGTGCTCACAGCATACTTATCATGCAACTTGGCAAAGATAAGCAGATGGAGGATATGGTGATGGAATTAGCAAACCAGAAATGACCCATGCATTATAGAGAAACATAGGAAGCTCATCCAAACATGACTTGCGGAAAAAAGGATATTACAGAGGTACACAGAAAAAGGTACTAAGATGACGTGCCCCTTATTCGACTTAACGATTGGTGTAATGAAATCAAATGAAAACATCAACATGTACACTTCTACATTCACCATTTGCTGCAATCACAAATTCACCCCTACTTTGTTAATCTTTTTCAATTATTGTCTCAGTTGATTCCTACTTCAATGGCCTTTATCTTTTTCTTACCTTCCTGCATTTCTCAGATGAATAAATCAGTTCATACACCAAAAAAACTTATCTTAAATTTGAACATCCAAATCTCATGTGCACTGTAATCCACAGAATTTTGACTCCATAGTTAACTCAACCTGTTTTTCTTTACATTCCTCTGATTTGCACTTTATGTAAATCAATACAAAAATCACATAAGAAATAAGATTTCCGGATTGACACGTAAAAATTGTGATATTACATAAAACACGCAATTTTTATGCACCGTATGGCCGCTTTTTATATGCTGGACTACAAATCATAACACACGAATAATATTTGAGTTTAAGAAGCAAAAGAGCTCTTCTTTTATATTTATAAGGAAATGATCATAGTTTACTGTGTGACCTATTTCTGTTTGCTCTGTTTGGTGAAATCTTAATTCCACTTGCATTGTCCGAATTGTGTTCTACTACAATAATAATGAATGCAACATGTTCATTATAATCATGTATGAGTCATATTAAGTACTGCGAAGTACTTAACATTACATTCATTCCCTATTTTCCAATTGGTTTTCCAATGACGATGGGTAAATTTGCTGTTTCCGCCTCCATTATTGATTTTTTGTCCATGTATATAACACTACCATTGATATTACTAATTTTTACTGTCATATGCCAAGCCTTGGAGACTAATATATTATTGCACATTATAAATTCATGAAACCAAATAATTTGCATGTACAACATCTTCTTACAGATTGCATACTAGGACTACAGCTGAACGTGGTAGTCATTACTTACTCATTTTATTACTATATTGTTTCACATCTATAACACACACTAAGTTGTGTTATATTGCTCCTATTTCCAGGCTGACTCATTAAGCTAGTGTGGCAAGCAGAAGATCTTTTGAATAACTTGAGAGAGAAAAGGATGTAGTACGCATGGAGACAACTGGCCACTATAGCATACAATATCTTTCCACCAATTCCTGCATATTGTCTTCTCTCCATACGTTAAAAAGGCTGTGTACTATCTTCAACCGGGCTTATACGGTTGTTAGCATAAGATTGGGACTTAAACCTAAGGTGAAATGGAGAATTTATATCCAAGTTTAAATCGATATTTCGGCTTTTATATCAAAATACAACATTTCTGGGCCAGTTTGTGCCGATGGTGTTTGAACGGGTATCCGGGCTGTAAAGCCCACAGTTTTTTTAATCCACAATGGGCCAACGGCCCGGTCCAACAATCAAAACATTGATCCAACCTATTGCTTTTACTTTCTTTTACAATTATCCCGTTTCTTATTTAACACAGCAAGTATGCCATGTCTCCACTTCTATTTTATTATGCCAGCCTGTCACATTATCATCTATATCCCACATTGCCATGTGCTACAGTCAGTTTGGTAAGTTACTGCCTCCTTTTTCTACATCAACTCATGCACCATAATTTTCACTAATATATACGGCCATGCAAATAAAAAACATTCGTAACTGATTTCAACTGCTTCCGCCAATATTTTAAGCCAACCAGTCAGCAACAGTCGTACCATTTTCTTTCATAACTGCAGCCACTTCGCATAAATGAAATCCATCCTTCTCCTTTTCTTACGTGACTACTCATCTTATAACTTCACATTTTTCCACTGTGTTCATTCCTCAACATCACTGCTCATCTTTATTTGTTCTCAACCAACAGATTACTAACACAGGTACAAAAACAAACATGTACTTTCTTCATCCCCACGTACAATACACGAAATAGTTAACAATATTCACACCATATTTTTATCTCATCACTATGTCTGCTCTCCCTTACCAGTTCTAACCATGGCCGCCAATACTCCACTGCTGTCAGACTTAGCACCTGAACCTTTTTGGGATCGGATCATCGTTAGAGCATCCAGAATTTGGAATTCCATCACAAAGGTTACTAAAGAGGTTTACTCATTAAATCTTCAACTACTTGATATCCAGGTAAGTCTCCGAACTCTTTCTTTCATTCGCATATCATTCATTACCAACAAATTCCTTCACACAATTGATTTATGTTTTAACTCATAGGGGAACCAAATGCATGCTGTGGTTCCAAAAAATTTGCTTAACAAATTTGTAAACACTTTTACGGAGCAATCAATTTACGAAATTGAATCATTCAATGTCTACCCATCAAAAAGTGACTATCGCCCAATCAACGAACCTTTGATGATCATCTTGCGTTGGGACACTCATGTAAACAGTCTGTCACCGACACTGTATGACATCCCCAAATATAAGTCTGAATTTGTTGGCGATGATGTTCTACCCCAACGTGTCGATAAATTGGACCAGCTTATAGGTAACTAACTGTTTACAAAAATAGGTTCAACTTTGTATGTAGAACCCTGTAGAATTAGTGCTCTTTCTTAACTTTGTTCCCTAACATTTTTTTAAAACCCACATATAGATATTGCAGGTGTCCTCAATTCCATTTCCGGAGTCAAGCCTAACACAACAAGAAGAGGATGTCAAACCATAATGAGAGAATTAACTCTTCTCACTTCTGGGTTCATCACATATAAATACCTACACTTTATTTGACTAACTAATAAATTATAATGACTTATTTTATTTTTCCTACAGCTCAAAAACTGCATCTATCACGCTCTGGGCAGACAAGACAAATTTAATTGATGTACCAACCGCGGAATCACAAAACAAACCAGCATCCCTTATCTTCACAGCGATGTCGGTTAAACTGTTTAGAGGTAGAATTCCAAATGTCTATTCCACTTACTATTGGTTGGAACACCCTAATACTGTTAATACCTATTTGTAGGCGAGTTTACTTTTTTGTCCACAAATGATACCCAATTGTATTGTAACTTAGAGTACGCATTGAACACAAATCTATTTCCCAGGTATTTGTTCAGTTCACATAAAATTCCCATAAAGTTGTATGCTTACTAAACACTTCCTGTATTCATACTACAACCCTACCAGATTACCGGAAGGTGAAGATGGTAAAATAAAAACAATTGACCATCATTGGGACGTAGGCTCACCAAAGGAAGATACCCAAGTTCGTACAACCATTTTGGCTATGTTAACTGATATTAAAGCAAATGACTGTCATGTAATTTCTTCGCACTTACTCATTCGATTATTACTTACGAAACTTTAATTCTTAAACTTAAGGTTACTATGATTTACTATATACAGGGGAAAAATATGTTGTTCTTGCAACAATAATGAAGGTTAACACTTCAAATGGATGGTCTTATCTATCATGCCCAGTATGTAGAAAGACAGTAATAAAGGACAGAACTTCTTTTGAATGCCCAAAATACAAATCCACTGTTCCTAACCCACTTAATAGGTCTGCCTACCCTAACTTCAGCATACTTATTCACTTATATACTAATACAAATTTTTGAACAGATATCGATTGTCCATGGAAGTTTTTGACCACACTGCCTCCGCAACTGTCGTATCTTTTGATAAGGAAGCAGCTAGCTTGCTGAAAAGGAATGTTGATGAAATGCTTGATCTGTCAAAAAAGGTATTACTTGATTATGCTTCCCTTTGATTACTACACGGTCAATGTCAGTGTTATATTACATTGAAGTACAATACATATGACTAATTCTTTGTAGACACGTAACTCATTTATCAAAAACTCTCGTTGTTTTCAAATCAGGACAATGGATCCAACATGGTTGATAAAATATTCAACATGCTACTCAGACTGGAAGCATGTTTTGAATTTAAACCAACACAGTATGAGATAATCAACCGTGCAAAATCACTGACCGTTAGCAGAATTTCTAATGTGCATGAGCCTTACGCACCTACCACTGTCAAGTCAATCAAATTAGAAGACAACGACACAAGAGATTTGGTATCGACCCAGCAAACATTTGAGTCAAGCACGTTGACCAATGACTGTACGACTTTGTCCCCTACACTTATATTCATTATACATTTTGTGAAGAAGTTATTAACAGTTGTATTTACACTACACAGCAAACGTCCAGGTGGATACTAAGTGGAAGAAAAAATTTATGAGGTTCCCATCGCATATCTTCAATATTCGACTACTAACTCTTCCATACACACATCACCTCACTATCTACCTTTGCACAGGAATCCGACTATGCTTATATTGGTCCCAAGGAAACTCATCGGACTCCTGCGCCTACATGTTCATCACAGCATTACACACTCAGGAAGGTACTACTCTCCCATACAATTGCTGACATATGTTTCTTTACCTAAGTCATATTTTTTTAACTATCTGACTTCTGATTCTTATTCAGGTTGATCTAACTCACACTCGCGTTAAAACAAAGACCCAAAAACAAACACTGAAGAAGGGAAAGAAAAAATAGATGTTAACCTTCTTCCACGCTCCTGCCTCCATCTTCGCACTCGCCATCGTACTGTGTTTTTTAAATTCCCTGCATATAGTGGTTTTGTAATTTTTTTTTCCCGCACCATCTGAATTTGTACTTATTTTCTCCACCGTTTGACTTCAGTTCTTACTCTACTTCTGCGCCAGTACATTATTGTATCCATGACAGTGTAAATTCTCATTGTGTCAATGTATTAACATGTGTTTGTTATGTGTACGTCTTTACTGTACGCTTTTAAACATAATACGTGAATCACTGTCATAAGCAAAAGAAGAGAATATCTCTGGTACACATCAATGTGGCATCTTTAGTTCAAAAGAAACTAGCAGGGTGAAAGGACGCTTATGTGGTTCTAATTATTCTATGAGGATATGGTGGGAATGCAAGCATCGTATGCAACATGCTATGATAGCCTACTACCCATGCTAAGTATAAATATGATTCCATGCATTCCTTATAATACCAGCATCGGTATATTAAACTGATTGAAATATTGATAAAGTACGTAAGTTTGATTACAAAATATATTTGTTTGTTTTCAATTTCGTGTTATCATTGAATTTAAATTTTATTAATCAATGGATTACACTTATCTTCAACATGTCCTTATTTTTTACTGCTAAATTATCAAATTAATTTGTTCAGTATGTCTAATTTAGTTTAGGCTATGGAAGTTGAAATTGCAACACGGTTATCCTACTGGGAAAGTAATCACAAAACTATTACCCAACAATGTATTTTTACAAGCGAAGGAGGAAATTGCAATGTTCTATGTTTTATGCATGAAAATTGACCGACTCTGTAATTTGTGTAATTTTTACTTAGTTTTCAAACTCAGATTCATTGGTTATCATATCTTTCATTTTTGCAGTTCAGTTTTAAATTTGTTATGGAAACATATAAAATAAATTGATAATCCATCATTTGACTGTTCATTATGTATGTACTATAGCTGTTAATATATAAATGATCTATATTAACCATTCTACTGTTATTCCTGTGTTTTCACCTTAAACCTGTGCTTACAATGACATAAGAAAACGTAACTTTGAAATAGTAACTTTATTTTCATTTATATGACATACTATTTGTAAATTAATATTCCTTAACACTTATTGCATTACCATAGCAATAAACGATGCCCGTATGTGTAGCACGGGCCACACGCTTGTATTACAATATATATGAACAATAGTAAAATAAATGTTGAGGAATCTAGTTGGATTCCTCCAACCTGTTTCCCTGCATCCACAGATGTTAAACAATATAATTAACATCAATTTCATTTCACTATGAAATATTCTGCTAAACAGAATCAATATATATATATATATGTTTATTTATATATATATAACAAAATCTATAATTTCAAACAATTACTTAACAGTTCAAGCAAACAGTCAATACACAACAATCGATCATCATTTATCAGTTCTATACGTTATCAAAATATGAACTGATAGAGTTGGTGAGTTTTACTCACATTGGACGATCATCATTAATAACGATAACCATCACTTGATTCAGACGGACAATTTATTTTGCTATAAATTGTAACGAACTCCAATCCACTCCTAGCCAGTTCCATTGTGGAGCTCTCGGCCATACGATCCTAACTGTTTGCTCCAAACTTGGGATCAAACACCAAAGGTGTAAAAAGTCACACTTCACCTATTCGGTAAGAATATGGGACCGCGAAATCGCAAAATAAATGAATAAAAGCAAGTTAGAACACAAAGGAATTTTTATAGTGGTTCGATTCTCTATGAATCTACGTCCACTTTCAATCCATTCTCATTATGATATTCATGCTTACAACACATGAATTTTCCCTCATTACAATCATTTCTCCCTTTTGAACTTCCTTATGATCTAATTACACTTGAATTTGGTGAAGAAAATTAAGAGATCTTTTAGCGTTGTGATGAATCTTCAACCACGTGTGCACTTTGACCCTCTTCCATGATCTTCATAGATTTCATAGTGAATTAGCATTTGACTTAGGCTTTGGAGAGGATTAGAGAAAATATGAAATTGCTTGAGAGATTTGTTATGTAGCTTGAATGAGATTGAAGATGCTTAGATCCAATTATAGAAAGCTCTCATGATCATTGATTTGGATTTGATCTTCATGAAGTTAGAAAAAGTGTTGTTGGATCCATAGAAGCCATTAGAGAAGAGGTAGATGAGCTTTGAATTTGACGGAGTCTCCTTGTAGGAAGGAATTTTCGGTCCCCCCTCCAAATGAATTATGAGGGGTATTTATAGGTGATTTTAGCCTAGGTGGCAATTTTGTAATTATGTTGAAAACGCCATGACTCAATTTTGACATGACTCACTTCGACATGACTCATCACGCCATGACTCCATTTCGCCATGACTTCATTTCAACATGGTGAAACGCGGCATAACTCTCGGTGGCACTTTGGTAAATAAATGTGTTCACGGCATGAAATAGCCTGCGCCATGGAACATCTTTACGCCTTGAATGATTTGCGCCATGACGTTCCTGAGCACCTCCCTTTCATTAATCAGCCAATGGCATGAACAAGATACTAGCAACATGCCCTTAAAAGCTCCAAGCGACATGCTTTTGTTTATTTCTATCTTGCGACATGAGTGTATATTTACAGCTTGACTATTGCGCACGATATGTGGTATTCTTTCCAGTCAGCATAGTGTACACGACTTGATTCTAAGACAGCTGTACCCTAGCTTACGACTTGCTTTTATATCTTTTGGCATGCAACTTAAATGTGTACACAGTATGAATAGCGGCTTGAATTTAACAGTTGTTGTATTTAACCTTTTTGCCATGTCGCGTGTGCTTGTCACGTGTGATACTGTATGTACCCATACTTTTTAATTCGTGGAACATGCATGGCACAACTTTCCATGCTTCCTGCATTAGAGATTTGTTCCCACATTATTAGTAGCAGTGACATAATCACTTTTCATGCAGCATAATGGTCTGACTTGGATCATTCATACGACATGACTGAGTGGCACAAAGCTTTACGACATGGGGAGCTTAGGACTGGCAACCTGCTCTTGAGCATTCCAAAAACGACCTGACAATAGTTCATGATCTAGGAGGTAACCAACGATCCATTTCATTAGCAAACGTTCTTGCGTGTATCCTATGCCAGATGACGTCTTCTTTATGATACAAACATATAACACTTATCTTCTTTCAAGTGTAAATGTTGTATAAATGCTTTCAACTGTACTCTGCATATTGTTATTTGTGATCTTTCATACTAAGTGGATGATCCAATATATGTTTTCACATGTAATAAAAACTGATTCAACAACTCTACTATTTTAGCATAATTAGTGCCAAGCCCTTTTCTGGAATGATCTACTTCGCGGGTTTGTGTACTGATGTTAAAGACTCATGTCTACCAAAACCTAATTCATGTCATTTCGGGAATAAGAACGACATGATCCCACTTCATCTATGCACGTCTTGGCATACCATTTATGCCATGAGTTGCTTCAGCAATATGCCTGGTTTTCACTATCTCATGCTGGCACGTTATCTTTCCATACGCCATGACACAATACGCCATGACACACATACTACTGACGCCATGTCACAACAGTCAATGAGCACCGTGTCGGAAGTGGGGGCTTGGTTGTTAGCCTCACGATCTACGACATGAAAACTGAATGGCTTGAAGTGATATCGTGAGAACGACATGATTTTGTGGTTAAATGGCCTCATCAACTTGTGCTTCTTGACCCTTGCAACTTAATTCATACTAGTGACATGGTCTAATGGTGTCGCATGATATGATTCGGACGACTTAGTTCAAGTCGTATGAACGGCATGATGGCAGTGATATGTCGCATGCGGCATAGACCATACGACATAACTTAAACGTCATGAATTGCGCGGTCACGACGACATGCTTGGGTACGACATAATCTCATACTAGGCTACTTATATAGCTTTGAATTGTATGCCGCTCTTATACTCTGCTAACGACATAACTTTGCCTGAATTAATTATGTGAACGACTTGTTTGTAATGTCACAAAAACTTTCACGTCGTGAGAACAATTCACACCATATCAGGACAATGGCCTAAAATTATGCCATGCGGATGACTTTAGGATCCATGTCGCAAAAATGACTTGAGTCAGTTATGTCGTGTGTCACCGTCCGTAAATACTCCTTAGTTCTGAACCGCGTTTCAAGAACGGGGTTAACATTTGCCCCTCGAAGCTTGTATTTTTTGCTTGCGAGAAATGCGGGCTTCGAAATAAACACAATTTGCGTTGAGATTCAGCCATAGCTTTTTTGTCTGTTATAGCAAATCATTCTTCGAATTCAGATGCTCCATGCTACCTGTTCTATAATCAAAACAAGTATTTGCGCAATTATGGACTTATACTTCACTATCGGTTGTCCATACCGATAGCGGATTAGTTTAATCATCAGAAAGTGAATTATAGCGATTTTTTACTTCGAATTGAATAACATATCTGCACATAATTGTTCTACTCAGCGGTATATAACCCACTGAATACTGTTTGTACAAATACGATACTCAAATTTGAATTCGCATTAAATGCTTAAAATTATCTAATCGACTAGAGCCGACTGTGGATTTTGAACATTATCATTTTATGACTTATGTGATGGTGTATGGTATTTCATATTTGAGAAATACGCATCTGTGATTATTCTCTGTTTCCCTTTGGAGAATCTTTGATTATTGGTGCCCCTGTTTAGAAGGCCATTACTAGTCTTCTTTACAGGAAGTACTTTAGATTTCGTGCCCTTGCTTAGAGTCAAGACCGATACTTGTCGTGCCTGAGATTTTCAGACACTACGCAAGTGGACTTATCATTCTTCACATCCGATTATTCAGATGCTACGTGAATGGTTGTCATTCTTCACATCTGAGATTTCAGATGCTATGCAAGTGAATTCTCATTCTTCATGTTTGATTATATCAAACGCTATGCAAATGGATTTTCATTCTTCATGTTTGATCATATCAAATGCTACGCAAATGGATTTTTATTCTTCACGTTTGGTCATATCAAACGCTACGCAAATGGATTTTTATTCTTCACATTTGATCATATCAAACGCGATGCAAATGGATTTTCATTCTTCACATTTGATCATATCAAACGCTATGCAAATGGATTTTCATTCTTCAAGTTTGATCATATCAAACGCTACGCAAATGGATTTTCATTCTTCACGTTTGATCATATCAAATGCTACGCAAATGGATTTTCATTCTTCACGTTTGATCATATCAAACGCTATGCAAATGGATTTTCATTCTTCACGTTTGATCATATCAAACGCTATGCAAATGGATTTTCATTCTTCACATTTGATCATATCAAACGCTATGCAAATGGATTTTCATTCTTCACGTTTGATCATATCAAACGCTACGCAAATGGAATTTCATTCTTCACATTTGATCATATCGAACGCTATGCAAATGGATTTTCATTCTTCACATCTGGGGATTCCAGATGCTACGCAAACGGTCTCGATGGTTGTTATGTAGTTTCGCGGGGCGGCCATCAATCCCTTTGTCAAATGCTCGATTTAGCATGCTATTCTGGTTTAGGGTCTGAAGCTCTGAACCTTCCACTTAGGGAAGTGTCCCTTCAATAAAAATTTCAGCTCTCGTGCTTGTTTGTCGTGGCGCTTGCTTGCTGTTTGAATCTTTGCGACTTTCTCATTCACTTTTCAGGGCAGTGTTTTTCCTATTTTGCATTTGTACATGTTAATATTTACAACATTCGGTTCTTGAGCTAGCGTTGTTGGGGTCGCGATGTTTCCGGAACAAGCGCACGACAAATGGCCTACAATATGAAACCATCTTTTAAGAAAGTTTTGATTTGACATATAACTTTGCAAGTAGGAAATTGATTTAAACAAACATGCTCTTAGTCATAGAGCTAATGTTCAGTGCATCACTTGCAGATTATTACAGATTGGAATATAACATTTAGTAAACACGAAGTAAAGCATGAACTAAAGCAAGAAATAGAGAATGAAGTAAAGATGTAGCGACGTTGATCGCTTATTCCAAGTCATTGAAACCGGAGTACGCTAGCGGTTATTAGTTGATGATCAGCTTTGGCATGATTTGAGCAGAGGCTACATTGCTTGGACCAGACTGATCATTCGATGCCCCTTGTCCCTGGGGAGAAGCAGAAGGATTCTTGGCTTGTGGACTCTTTACATACTGCTGTAACCTATTTTTCCTAATCAATTCCTCAATAAGGTTCTTTAGGTGTCGGCACTCATTAGTGTTATGACCAGGTTGGTTATGAAATCTGCAGAATTTCCCAGAGTTTGCTGCTTTGTTATTTATCCTTATCGGATTTGGCTCTGCGTACTCTTCAGAATCCTTTGTTGCAAGATAGATATTTTCAGGGGTGTCATTCAAAGGCGTTAGCTTTAATGAGTTGAAAAGGCGAGACTTCTTATTAGTCTTGTTGTCGTTCCCATCATTGGTTCGCTTTTGTCCCCGATTATTCTTTTGGTTAGATTGGACAGCCATATTTTTAGGAGCTTCAAGGAGTTGGTTGCCAGCAATGACCTGAAGGGGTATAGGATTATCGTCCACTCTCATGTACTCCTCCGCCTTCTTATAGAACTTGTCAAGCGTAGTCGGTTCCTTCATTTTTATCCATCTTCCGAACTCGCTTGTTTTGTCAATAGCGTCGAGTAAAGCCATGAGAATTATGCGTGGCTCTGGATTCCTCACTTCAGACAAGGCAACATTGAATCGACTGAGGAAGGCTTTGACAGTTTCCCTTGGATTCTGCTTCATTGCTGAAAGTGCTATAGCATCCTTGGCTTTAGTAGCATAGAGGCGGAACTGCTCCTTGAACTTTTTGGTCAGGTCAGAGAACCGATCGATGGATTTGGGTGGCAACTTTGTGAACCATAATGATGCAGCACCTTCTAAGTAAAGAGGAAAATATGTGCATCTCATCTCATCGGTTGCTTTAGCTGCGCTCATATGCCACTCATATTTGAATAGGAAGTAGTTCAGATCAACGAGACCGTTGTACGGAGGCAAATTCGGAGGATTGAACTTCTTCGGACATTCTGCTTCAAGGATTCTTTTGGTGAATGGAGTCCTATCGGGAGAGAAGTCCCATTCTCTTTCGTCATCCTTGCTAGCCTGATTATTTTTCATGGCTCGTTCTATCATGTCCGAAATGTTTTCTTCGGTACTATGGTGCTCTGTGAAGCTAAGCTCTTTACCAAATGTTCGTCTAGGCATATGATCTTGATTAGAGAGCTTAGGCCCTTTGCCTTCTCGACGAAGAGGTGCCCCTGTGATAGGATTAGCGGCTTTTTGTGCGTTCACTTCAGAATGGTTCTTAGCTTTTGATCTTAATTCTTCGATGTTAGCTTCATCCCCGTCACTTGCCCCATCATAATCGTCTTCCATATTGTTGTTGCGGTAAAGATCGGAAGTAGGTGATTTGGTATTATCTTTGAGATTGATATGAGCTTGTGGAGGGGTTGGATTTGATCGAGCATTAAGAATGGCGTCAAGTTTCTCCATCATCATTTTAGTAGATGCATCCATTCGGCTGTTGACGTTGGCAATAGCGATTTTTAATTCATTTCTGGTCACACCAGCTCCGCTTTCCGAGTTTTCACCAACTTCAAAGCGATTAGTAAGTGGTGTCTCTTCATTAGCAACATCATCGGCTTCTATCACGGTTTTGCTAACGGTCTTCTTAGACTTTTCCATGATTTCGGAGAAGGATGCAACTTAGAGTTTTAATGCAAGGATCTCAACTTTGAGAGAGCGCGAGAAGAGGTAGGAGATGCGAGCGCAGCCCCACGGTGGGCGCCAAATGTTTGCTCCAAACTTGGGATCCAACACCAAAGGTGTAAAAAGTCACACTTCACCTATTCGATAAGAATATGGGAGAGCGAAATCGCAAAATAAATGAATAAAAGCAAGTTAGTACACAAAGGAATTTTTATAGTGGTTCGATTCTCTATGAATCTATGTCCACTTTCAATCCATTCTCATTATGATATTCAAGCTTACAACATATGAATTTTCCCTCATTACAATCATTTCTCTCTTTTGAACTTCCTTATGATCTAATTACACTTGAATTTGGTGAAGAAAATGAAGAGATCTTTTAGCTTTGTGATGAATCTTCAACCACGTGTGCGCTTTGACCCTCTTCTATGATCTTCATAGATTTCATAGTGAATTAGCATTTGACTTAGGCTTTGGAGAGGATTAGAGAAAATATGAAATTGCTTGAGAGATTTGTTATGTAGCTTGAATGAGATTGAAGATGCTTAGATCCAATTGTAGAAAGCTCTCATGATCATTGATTTGGATTTGATCTTCACGAAGTTATAAGAAGTGTTGTTGGATCTATAGAAGCCATTAGAGAAGTGGTAGATGAGCTTTGAATTTGACGGAGTCTCCTTGTAGGAAGGAATTTTCGGTCCCCCCTCCAAATGAATTATGAGGGGTATTTATAGGTGATTTTAGCCCAGGTGGCAATTTTGTAATTATGTTGAAAACCCCATGACTCAATTTCGACATGACTCACTTCGACATGACTCATCACGCTATGACTCCATTTCGCCATGACTTCATTTCGGCATGGTTAAACGCGGCATAACTCTCGGTGGCTCTTTGGTAAATAAATGTGTTCACGGCATGAAATAGCCTACGCCATGGAACATCTTTACGCCTTGAATGATTTGCGTCATGACGTTCCTGAGCACCTCCTTTTCTTTAATCAGCCAATGGCATGAACAACATATTAACAACATGCCCTTAACAGCTCCAAGAGACATGCTTTTGTTTATTTCTATCTTGCTACATGAGTGTATATTTACAGCTTGACTATTGCGCACGATATGTGGTATTCTTTCCAGTCAGCATAGTATACACGACTTGATTCTATGAGAGCTGTACCCTAGCTTACGACTTGCTTTTATATCTTTTGGCATGCAACTTAAATGTGTACACAATATGAATAGCGGCTTGAATTTAACAGCTGTTGTATTTAACCTTTTTGCCATGCCGCGTGTGCTTGTCACGTGTGATACTGTATGTACCCATACTTTTTAATTCATGGAACATGCATGGCACAACTTTCCATGCTCCTTGCATTAGAGATTTGTTCCCACATTATTAGTAGCAGCGACATAATCTCTTTGCATGCAGCATAATGGTCTGACTTGGATCATTCATACGACATGACTGAGTGGCACAAAGCTTTACGACATGGGGAGCTTAGGACTGGCAACCTGCTCTTGAGCATTCCAAAAATGACCTGACAATAGTTCATGATCTAGGAGGTAACCAACGATCCATTGCATTAGCAAACGTTCTTGCGTGTATCCTATGCCAGATGACGTCTTCTTTATGATACAAACATATAACACTTATCTTCTTTCAAGTGTAAATGTTGTATAAATGCTTTCAACTGTACTCTGCATATTGTCATTTGTGATCTTTCATAGCAAGTGGATGATCCAATATATGTTTTCACATGTAATAAGAACTAATTCAACAACTCTACTATTTTAGCATAATTAGTGCCAAGCCCTTTTCTGGAATGATCTACTTCGCGGGTTTGTGTACTGATGTTAAAGACTCATGTCTACCAAAACCTAATTCATGTCATTTCGGTAATAAGAACGACATGATTCCACTTCATTTATGCACGTCTTGGCATACCATTTACGCCATGAGTTGCTTCAGCGATATGCCTTGTTTTCACTATCCCATGCTGGCACGTTATCTTTCCATACGCCATGACACGATACGCCATGACACACATACGTACTGATGCCATGTCACAACAGTCAATTAGCATCATGTTGGAAGTGGGGGCTTGGTTGTTATCCTCACGATCTACGACATGAAAACTGAATGGCTTGAAGTGATATCGTGAGAATGACATGATTTTATGGTTTGAATGGCCTCATCAACATGTGCTTCTTGACCCTTGCAACTTAATTCATGCAAGTGACATGGTCTAATGGTGTCGCATGATATGATTCGAATGACTTAGTTCAAGTCGTATGAACGACATGATGGCATTGATATGTCGCAGGTGGCACGGACCATACGACATAACTTAAACATCATGAATTGCATGGTCATGACGACATGTTTGGGTACGACATGATCTCGTACTGGACTACTTATATAACTTTGAATTGTATGCCGCTCTTATACTCTGCTAATGACATGACTTTTCCTGACTTAATTATGTGAACGACTTGTTTGTAATGTCGCAAAAACTTTCATGTCGTGAGAACAATTCACAACATGTCGGGCCAACGGCCTAGAATCATGCCGTGCGGATGACTGTAGGATCCATGTCGCAGAAACGACTTGAGTCAGTTATGCCGTGTGTCACCGTCCGTAAATACTCCTTAGTTCTGAACCGCGTTTCAAGAACGGGGTTGACACCAACGGATCTTGTTTCGCTGAGTTTGGATAACGTATGTGAAAGTTACACATTTTTAAAGTTAACTCTAGTTTAAATTAAAAATAAAAACAAAAAAAAATCAAATTTCGAATTGGGCTTTACCCAATACAACGGCCCATCCTCACTTAAAAGAAGACCCGTAACACTCCTTCTTCCTCTTGCTCCTTATCACGCACGACTCCTACATGTTTACGGCCATTGTGGTTTCCTTTTGATCCACTATTTCCTCCTCCTCCTTTCCATTTAAAATCACACAAAAATCATTGTACAAATCCTCATCTACTTCTCCGTCTCTCTATACCAATACAGTGAAACTCGCCCCTCTCAATAGAAACGCGATCCCTAGCTCACACACAGCAAAAGTGCGACACCAACTCCCACCGTTCCTCCCAAAAACTAGTACACAACCTCGATTTCATTCCCTGATTCCAAAAATAACACTCGCAACAAGTATCTACGATTCAATCATCACCAAAGTTGAACCCTAGCTAACGCTGGGTTAATTTCGAACACCGAAAGACCTCGTCGATCCTACAAAAAAGGGTACTGCCCTGAAGAACTTCTCGTGGTGAATCCACAAATACTTGTTTGGGATTTTTACCATTTTTATTTTATTTTATTCTGATTTTTATTCGTTGCGTTTTTCTGTGATGAGATAAGGAGTAACGGTGGACTTTCTTTGACCATGGAATGAGATTGAATTAGGTTTATGGATATTAGTGGTGTATTTATAGCAAATTTAGATATTTTTCTATTGATTATTATATTAAATTATAATCAACTGCTGTTTTTATTTGTCCTTTAAAATTCCTGTAATAACACATGACATCCAAAAATCACAAAACTAGATATGCAATACAGTTCGACATTACGGACCCAACGAAACTGGTTTCGTCGAACTCCGACTCTGTTTGCTCACACAGCGTATTTTTGACCATCGAAATACTAGTTGTTTTTTACATTGAAAATCCGTGCGGCCACATACTGACTCTAAAAATCACAAAACTTGAATTCTAACAATAATTTGATATTATGGATCCAACAAAATTAGTTTCGTCGGAAACGGAGGTCGTTTGCAAAACTGGCTATTTTTAAAGCTCTAAATAACCATTTAAATACATAAATATATTTAAAAACAATTAAATTAAATACTTATAAATAAATATTATCGTATATATTCACAATAGAATATCATACAGCTGCCATTTGGATTTACAACCCGAGATTCCAAATCCAGTGTTACATTGATATTCGATTCATATTAAAAATACATTTAAAATATAAATAAATATATATATATATATTATAAAGGAATTCCATAGCGACTTTTCTAAAATTTGATTTGGACATAAATCAAAATCTACACGACGAAATCCAGATTTTTCTCTTCCATTAGAAAAATATACTTCACTAGCTCCGAACATTTCTTGTTTCAGAGAAATCCGATTTAAAACGGATTATGTATATTCATTTAAATTTCAAATCACCAAATAGCGAACTGTCGCGCCATTTCGGGCTCGATTATAATTATATTATAATTATACGTTCAAACTTCATTTAAATAATATATTTGTGGTTATAATTCAAATCTAAACTGAATTATATATTTTGAATAATCCAATTCACCTCATATTATGAATTCCACTATTTCCGACTATTTCGGAAATAAATATATTATTCTATTATTTTTAGTAATTAAATATTCAATATTATTTAATTAAACAACCATTAAATTCTCTGAATCACTATTAAAATAATTAAATTAATTAATTATAATACCGTAAAAATACGGGACATTACATTAATGGAAGATGATTTTGGGTTTATTGTGTGCTGTGTTTTAAATGACATTGGTTCTTTAACCCAGTTAAAGATAGGATTTATTTATCTAAAGTTGAATAATCATTAAGTAATGATATTTGAGACTAAAACCAAACAAGAGTTTTATTGAATCTTTAA
Source organism: Allium sativum (assembly GCA_030737875.1). Taxonomy (NCBI): domain Eukaryota; kingdom Viridiplantae; phylum Streptophyta; class Magnoliopsida; order Asparagales; family Amaryllidaceae; genus Allium; species Allium sativum. The sequence goes on along the minus strand of CM060924.1, from coordinate 500,857,298 downwards.
TTAGATTAAAATGAGAAAGAGGTAATTAAATTTATCGAATTCATGAAATGATCAAGGATGGATACCACCAGTTTTACTTCAGACGATAGTTAAACCTTTAATTAGATTTTGTGGCGACCCAAACCTCCCCGTAAAGGAAAGTCCGGAATGGTTCGAGAACAAGACAAATCGGAACACAAACAGAAGAACATTTCATTGCTTATTAAAACAATTCCATCAGAATACATGAATATAACAGAGTATGAATAAATATTATACATCAGAAAAACATGAGAGATTTAAATTTGATTTAAATAAATAGCAGCAAAAAAATAACACAAAACACAACTGAAAGAAATACACGGATACAGAGCTTTCCGAATATCACTTCAGGTGTAAACCAGGATCCTGTGAATATAATATCTGCAAAACCCAACTACTAGCTCCCCGTGTGGAAAATAAGGGCACCCAGAGTTTAGGTTAAAACAATAAACTCCAGGTTAGTCATGGGACTAGTGTGAGAACTAAAACAGTTATTTAAAACTTTAAAATGAGGTGAATCAAGGGACCATGCCGTATAACACGGAATGGGTTTACCCCAAGAATACCAGTGCCTAAAACAAATAGCATAATGCTAAATAAAGAAAAATGAAGCTATTATAAGACTCAGATCTCATCACACAATGCAACGCAAGCCATAGGATAGAGTTTTACCTTATAATAGCAAAATATGCTTGGTACGTTTTAAAACAAAACTTTTATTATTACTATAAGTGAAGAAATCAACTTCAAATGTAAATGTATCAATCATAGATGGCATGAGCGCCCCATCCCATTATGTCGCCATATATAGTATACAATCAAAACTGAAAAATGTCGTATTTGGAAATTGGATTTCTATACTGGTGGCTCCTGATTCGAAAGATCTATCGTGTAGTGTAATTCCCAACGACTTACGTCACAGGTGTGCGAAAACGCCGTAATGCACATCCGTACTATCCAGGAAACAAGTTACCGCGGCCTACGTTGCAAGCATGCGAAAACACCGCCAACTGATCTAACCATTAGTTTACCACCATACCAGTGTGTGAGGCTCGCGAATTAACGCTACACAAAGCCGTGCTGTATTAAAGCTAAGCTTTGATCATCAACGGTAAGACTGTTCTTTTCAATAGAAGCCTTGGTCATTTGCCACTTAGGCGTGCCACATAGGAAATTTACGTCATGTGACTGATGTCTATCGATATACAACCTCTGATCCCGTACGTCTCAGAGAAGGGTGAAGTAATAGAATAAATTCCCCTTCACCAGGCAGATGTATATTTAAAAGAGATCAATCAACACAGAATAAAATCCAATGTCAGACACACCATCCATTTACAAGTCCGTTCTAGGTCTGAACGAAATCGGAGGCAACTTATTCCTCGTCCCGTATGTCCAATACAGGAGAGAGGCTCTCGCATATCCATACAATCAACAAGTATGTCCGAATGGCTACCACTGTAGCCCCTTCAAGGTAGCTACTCCAATCATGAGGAACAGTAGCAACCCATCCATTCGATGTGAAGATCGTCGATCTTGCACCGTCTTCAATCTCTTCGACTTTCCGTCGTATCAGTCATTCAGAATGGGTTAAACCCGACCTTTCTGAATAACTCGCGTATCTTAAAATGAAGTGCTATAATAACACATCATACGCCTCATTCCAATCAACAATATTCCTTTATTCAAATATTCTCATCATTAGGGAATAAGTTCCCATTAATTTTATCAAAGATAATTTTTTTTTTAAATTTATTCTTTAATCTTCCTTTGGATATCAAACCATATTAAGGTTTTCCAAACTAGTTGGGATTAGCGAACTACACCGAAGTAATCATTTATTTTATTTGCCAATCCCAACCTATTCATCCCATGGAGCAAAACTGGTAATACTCCATATCTAACACCACGGTGTTATCGGTAAATATTAATTACATTTCACGTTCAAATCTAATTAAAGATTTAGCTATCGCCTGGAGTAAAACTGGTGGTACTCCATTTTCGATCATTTTCTTGAATTGATCATTTTAATTAACACATTCACTTTTCAATCTAATTAAAGATTCATTAAAACTCCACTTAGTTTTAGTCTTCCGAAAAATCAAGATTAATGATTATATAACTTGGGAAATCATATCCTGTCTTTTAAAGAACCAATGTCAATTAAAACACGGTTCACGATAAACCCAAAATCACATTCCATTCCCTCAGTCTCTAACCGTAAATTAGTAAGAGAACAATTCCCTGAGAATTAATCCCGAAGGCCGAAACCAACATCAGATCAATACCCAGGAAACCATTCAACTTAGCAAATCTCCAGTTAGTTTCTAATTTTCTTAACTCCATTGGGTTTAAGAACAACATTTTTAAAGATACCATTTACGACAAACCCAAAATCTCATTCCATTGTTAATCGGGTTAAAGAACAAGTGTTATTTAAAACACCGTTCACGATAAACCCAAAATCAAATTTGATATCAAATACGAGGCTCTGAATAGAAAATATATCGGCTTATAATCAATATCAAATTCTGAAACCAACGGATATCGTATTGGAATAACGATATATATATATATATATATCTTCCAAATTCCTCAACAATATCCCTATAATCATGGAATCCAATATCGAAATATTCTGAAGATGATTTCCATTCCGAATCCATTTCCAATTTGTTCTTTGGAAAATTTTGGTTATTTTAAAACTAGTTTCAAATCCAACTAATTTTTTTAAAAATAAATAAATTATTATTCTAGTTAATAACTAGTTCATTTCGATAACAATATATTTTTATCTTTTCAAAACTGGAATTTTTCATCCAAAATCATTCCAAATCATTTATTATGATTTTACATAATTTTTCCATATTTTTAATAATTTTATTATCGCCCGTACAGTCGGTTTCCAATAACGGCCACCGAACTGCATCCATAGCAACCTTTTCTGAAATTGAATTAGGCATGTCTTCAAATCCAACCGTTAGATTTCAAATCTCTTGTATTCATTGGAAAGCTCTTTTCGATGTGAACCCAACTATTCCGGTTTTAGGAGAATCTGATGATCTGATCTCCTGTAACGTCCATTTGAAGTTAATGGTCGAAATTCGCGAACGATCGTTGCACGTTCTATTTAGGCCATTATAATATATATACATATATATATTATATATTTCATCGATTTCCATTAAAAACGAATTTTATAAATCGTTTTAAATTCATTTCAAAAACGATTTCCACTTCCATTTCAAATTCAAACCAAAATTGAATATTCCATTATAAATTCGTTTTAAATTCATTTCAAATTGATTTCAATTCAAATTGATTCCAATTCGTTTTAAATTCATTTCAAATTGATTTCAATTCATTTTAAATTCATTTCAAATCGATTTCAATTCGTTTTAAATTCATTTCAAATCGATTTCAATTCAAATTGATTTCAATTCCATTTCAATTCGTTTTAAATTCATTTCAAAACGATTTCAATTCTGTTTTCAAATTCATATCAAAATTGAATATTCCACTATAAATTCGTTTTAAATTTATTTTAAAACGATTTCAATTTGATTTTCAAATTTAAATCAAAATTTAAATTTCCATATCATTTCAATATTAAAATGATAATATTTTCAAAATATCGGATTTTGAAATCACTTTTCGATATTCATTTTAAAATGAATAAAATCGACAGAAATTCCCGTTCGTGTTAAAATGACGTTTAACTACTTAACATGACTTCACATTTCAATATTCACTGAATATTATTTTAAAATATTCGTTAATTCTGAACTGAAATTAGACTCAATCAATTACCATATAATTTTATTTATATGGATTTTAACATCATATATATATAACAATAATGATAAGCAATCATTAAGAATGCAAACAACATCCAGATTGTATTCTGCAACTGTATAAGCATTAAAATAAATAAATAACACTTATACAATCTGTCAACCCATTGATTGACATACTACTAATTATTGGGATCAGTGTATGTCAAATATTATCCCAATACCCGTGTGGGGTTTTCAAACAACAAATACTGTTTATTATTTGCGCAGTTGAAAGATGTGTAAAATTTATCGTCCCAATCTATATACAATAAATTGGTGTACATTAACAAACCGTCCAGTTTGTAAATGAATATTTATTTTATTTTCATTTCACAATAGTTTATATATTTATTTTATATAAATAATTTTTATATACAACAATATCAATACATGACAATCACAATCAATTTCTACATCACAATACCATCAAACAAGTCGTCCATGGTCTGTGGACGATGGGGAGCAATTCATATGTTCAGTTACAAAATAATTTAAATAACTGTACAAATATAATAGTGAGAAGTTCTCACATTGGGATCCACTCCGCCATTCTTTAATTCTGAATTTCTGTACTAATAATATTCATGTTTAAATTTGCTTGAAATTTTAAATTGCTCCATTCTCGTTCTGGTCAGTTCCATTGCGTAGTGTTCGATGTCATGATCCCAAGGCACTTCAGCTTGCTCAATTCCATGCTCCTATGAAGAAGATACGATATAATTTGCATTAGTTACTTTAAAATAATTAAAACATAATTAAAATCCTTAATCTCCATTACACCTTCGTTCCTCTTTCCTCTTCGTTGAAAGCCTTCTGTACACCATCGGAACTGTTCCTCCGCTAGGGTTCCATAGCGCGCACACCACAGAGGACCAGGACCAGATCGGAGGTGGCCACTCTGACCGTCGAAAGCCCCTCTTCCACCGCCTGCCACGGCGACGCGTGCGCAGTCCCCATCGGCCTCGAATTTTACTCCAAACGCCGGCGACATCAACCCAGAAATTGAAAAAATTATGCCCCTATATAAGATCATGACCGTTGATCGGAAGCATCTCACAACACTGATGAGTTTTTGCATTGAAGAATTTGAAAATTATTGATCGGATTTCGTGAAAAATTGGGATGAAATCCTGAAGATACCGGCCATTGATGCATAAAGAACGACGCTCCAGGAATACGTTGACCGCGTTTGGAAATGGTCAAGGGTTTTTACCCCTATTTGAATGGATATTTATATACTATTTTTAATATTAATTAATTCCAAAAACGCTCGTTTATTGATACGAGCTACAAATAAAACCCAACGACTGTGGGCCCTAGCTAAATACCCCCATTTCGAACACAATGGGATATGTTCGGTAAGCCAATTTGACTGTTACGATTAGTTTCCCTTTAAATTAAAATATAAATCAATATATATTCAATTTAACGTACATTTTAATTTACTGGGGCCATATACCAACTCTAAAAATTCTAGAAAAAATAAATTTGGTTTTTTTGATGATACGATCCTAACAAAACTAATTTCGTCAAATTTGGAGACCGTATGAAAAACGGTCATTTTCTAGTCCAAATTGACTGAAACTGTCAAAACACGTTTAACTTCACTACGCTCACATATTGATTCAAAAATTATGAAAATTGGAATCAGCAATAATTTGACATTCCATATCCAACCAAAGTTGTTTCATCGAAAACGGAGGTCGTTTGCAAAATTACTATTTTCAAGGGCTATATTTATTCCATAGCGACTATTCTGAATATTCAACTGGCATATCTTTTTATTCCCGCAATGAAATCTGGATTTTTCACATCCGTTTGAAAGATATTTTCAAACGGATTCTAATATTTTTGGTTTTACTAAAATCCGATTTGTTTTGAATCTTGTACATTCATTTGAAATCGAATTTTCAAACTACCACGCCATTTTAAACTCCTTTTATAATTAAATTAAAAAAATTCGTTCTAACTTCGATTTAAATAAATTTTTCATCATTATTATTTAAAATAAATCAATTTAAATATTGAAAATTCGCTAAAATTGCTAAAAAAATGTAAAATTGGTTTTGATTCTCCGGGTTGTTACAATCTACCACACTTAAAATCTTTTTCGTCCTCGAAAAGGAACGGAGCTGAAAGCTGTTTAACTAACAAACTCAGCTTTCATTCTTCAACTTTTCAGTTTCTAAGAATTTTCTAATTTTTCCAAAAATTTGGCTAACACCTAGAATTTTTGAAAAATTTCTCCATAACGTCCTTTGTACGGGGAGGGGTTTGGAAATTTATTGGGCCGTATTAGGCACCCAATAAATCCTAAAAAGCATACACATATTTTTAGTGATATAACTTTGTGTCCACAGGGGAGTGTGTATAGATCATGACTCTAGAGAATAAATTCTCGTCACCCTATAAATAGTTTTTGTGCCTTAATGACTGGAGAGACGTGATTATTGTCAACTCCAGACCCGTATGGGGTTTTTTTATTAATCTAGCAATTTACCGTTACATTTTATATAGTCCATATCAGTCTTCGGTTCAACCTGAAATACAGTCATCACCATACATGCCTCTTGCTTGTATGGTAAATCTTCAACCTCGTCACACAAGCTCCAAGTGCTTATGTGGTATATGATAGAGTATGCTATCTTCACGCAGTATGCCATGTAGTGTAGTTCAAAATTAATTGTTACTATCCTATGGCGACGTTTATAATCTCACACAGAACAACTAGCACTTTGCATCCAATGGCATTCACAGTAGTGTGTATAATAAATAAAATTTCGCATCAAACTAATTAAGGTTTACCTATTTGTCGGGCACACAAAAAAATTCTTTACTCAACAGCAAATCCATTTACCTGTTCAATGTATATGCATGTATATGTAGGAAACTCTAACAAAATTACAATCTAGTTCAATATTTTGATCGATTTGGCTAAATTTGCCTTTCATTCACATGTTGGTTTTATTATTCCATTGTTATTAATTAGTTAAACTAACAATCACCCAACACAACCAACAATCAATTTATTGATTAACTTTTTCAAATATATTGTTTGTTATATACTTAAAAATCATATTTCTACGGTCAAATCACCAAATAATAAATTCAAAATAAGGTTTTGGTTCTCACACCAGTCAATTAGAAATATATAAATATCCACTTTCGAAACTCGAACATGCATGTTGATGATGCTATAACGATCATCAGGATCATCTCTGGGCGACTAGAGTGCGATTCTATATCTACCCAATATATTCGAGACTTTAAATACACATAGACCGGACATATATCAAAAATCTCTTTATACTGGATAGTCCAAATCAATTTAAAATAAAATATTCAAATACGTATAATTTGATATAAATTTTCAAATCTAATTTGATTTTAAAAATAACACTCTTCTAACTCATTTTAGGACACTACTGATCCCATCACTAACGAGTCATTCTTATTGGATATTACTAATTTAATCTCTAATGAATTCTTTCATTCGATTCTAATATGTCATGTTCTCGAGCTTCGTAAATCAAAGCTCTGATACCAAATGTGGTGACCCAAACTTCCCCGTAAAGGAAAGCCAGGATTGCTCCGAGAATATGACAAATCGGAACACAAACAGAAGAACATTTCATTGCTTATTACAACAATTCCATCAGAACACACGAATAAAACAAAGTATGAATAAATATTATACATCCGAAAAATATCAGAGATTTAAATTACATTTAAATAAATAGCAGCGGAAAAATAACACAAAACACAACTGAAAGAAATACGCGGATACAGAGCTTTCCGAATATCACTTCAGCTGTAAGCCAGGATCCTGTGAATATAATATCTGCAAAACCCAACTACTAGCTGTCCGTGTGCAAAATAAGGGCACCTGGAGTTTAGGTTAAAACAATAAACTCCAGGTCAGTCATGGGACTGGTGTGAGAACTAAAACAGTTATTTAAAACTTTACTTTAAAATGAGGTGAATTAAGGGACCACGCCGTATAACACGGAACGGGTTTAACCCCAAGAATACCAATGCCTAAAACAAACAGCGCAATGCTAAATAAAGAAAAATAAAGCTATTATGAGACTCAGGTCCCATCACACAATGCAACGCAAGACGGAGCATGAAGTTTTACCTTATAATAGCCAAATATGTTTGGTATGTTTTAAAACAAAACTTTAATTATTACTATAAGTGAAGAAATCAACTTCAAATATAAATTTATCAATCATAGACAGCATGAGCGCCCCATCCCATTATGTCACCATATATAGTATACGATTAAAACCGAAAAATGTCGTATTCGGAAATTGGATTTCCATACTGGGCTCCAGATTCGAAAGATCTATCGTGTAGTACAATTCCCAATGGCTTGCGTCGCAGGCATGCGAAAACGCCGTAATGCTCATCCGCAGTATCCAGGAAACGTGTTACCGCGGCCTATGCCACAGGCATGCGAAAACACCGCTAACTCTATCCATCAGAGAATCGGGGGGTGTGCCCTATCCTACACCTCGGTCGACCGAATCCATGACAACCCATAGGTTGTCTATCCTCATCTCAAAAGCATACTGATCTAACCTTCAGTTTACCACCATACCAGTGTGTGAGGCTTGCGAATTAACGCTGCACAATGCCGTGCAATATTAAAGCTGTGCTTTGATCATCAACCACAAGACTCTGCTTTTCAACAGAAGCCTTGATCATTTGCCACTTAGGCATGCCACACAGGCAATTTACGCTATGCGACTGATGTCTATCGATATACAACCTCTGATCCTGTACGTCTCAGAGAAGGGTGAAGTAAGGGAATAAATTCCCCTTCACTAGGCAGTTGTATATTTAATATAGATCAACCAGCATAGAATAATATCCAATGTCAGACACAACATCCATTTACAGGTCCGTTCTAGGTCTGAACGAAACCGGGGGCACCTTATTTCTTGTTCCGTATGTCCAATACAGGAAAGAGAGGCCCTCGCATATCCATACAATCAACAAGTACGTCCGAACGGCTACCACTGTAGCCCCTTCAAGGTAGCTACTCCAATCATGAGCAATAGTAGTAACCCATCCACTTGATGTGAAGATCGTCGATCTTGCACCGTCTTCAATCTCTTCGACTTTCCGACGTATCAGTCATTCAGAATGGGTTAAACTCGGCCTTTCTGAATAACTCGCGTATCTTATAATCAAGTGCTATAACAACACACCATACACCTCATTCCAATCCAGAATATCCCTTTATTCAAATATTCTCATCATTAGGGAATAGGTTCCCATTAATTTTATCAAAGATAAATTCTTTTAAATTTATTCTTTAATCTTCCTTTGGATATCAAACCATATTCAGGTTTTCCAAACTAGTTGGGATTAGCGAACTACACCGAAGTAATCATTTATTTTATTTCCCAATCCCAACCTATTCATCCCATGGAGCAAAACATGTAATACTCCGTATCTAACACCACGGTGTTATCGATGAATATTAATTACATGTCACATTCAAATCTAATTAAAGATTTAGCTATCGCCTGGAGTAAAACTGGTGGTACTCCATTTTCGATCATTTTCTTGAATTAATAATTTTAATTATCACATTCACTTTTCAATCTAACTAAAGATTCATTAAAACTCCACTTAGTTTTAATCTTCCCAAAAATCAATATTAATGATTATATGCCTTGGGAAATCATATCCTGTCTTTAACTGGGTTAAAGAAACAATGTCATTTAAAACATGGTTCACGATAAACCCAAAATTACATTCCATTCCATCAGTCTCTAACCGTAAATTAGTAAGAGAACAATTCCCTAAGTATTAATCCCAAAGGCCAAAACCAACATCAGATCAATACCTAGGAAACCATTCATCTTAGCTATTCTCCAGTTAGTTTCTAATTTTCTTAACTCCATTGGGTTTAAGAACAGCATTTTTAAAGATACCATTCATGACAAACCCAAAATCTCATTCCATTGTTAATCGGGTTAAAGAACAAGTGTTATTTAAAACACCATTCACGATAAACCCAAAATCCAATTTGTTATCAAATACAAGGCTCTGAATATAAAATATATCGGCTTATATTCAATATCAAATTCTGAAACCAACGGATATCGTATTAGAATAACGATACATACATATATATAGATATATGTCTTCCAAATTCCTCAACAATATCCGTATAATCATGGAATCCAATATCGAAATATTCCGAAGATTATTTCATTTCGAATCCATTTCCTAATTATTCTTTGGAAAATTATGGTTATTTTAATACCATTTTCAAATCCAGTTTATTTATTTTAAAAATAAATAAATTATTATTCTAATTAATAACCAGTTCATTTCGATAAAAATATATTTTTATCTTTTTTAAACCGGAAATTTTCATCCAAAATCTTTCCAAATCATTTATTATTATTTTACATAATTTTTTAATGTTTTTAATAATTTTATTATCGCCCGTACAGTCGGTTTCCAATAACGGCCACCGAACTGCATCCATAGCGACCTTTTCTGAAATTGATTTGGACATATCTCCAAATCTAACTGTTAGATTTCAAATCTCTTATATTCATTGGAAAGCTCTTTTTGATACAAACCCAATGGTTCTGGCTTTAGGAGAATCCGACGGTCGGATCTCCCGTAATGTCCATTTGAAGTTAATGGTCGAAATTCGCGAACGGTCGCTGCGCGGCGCATTCTATTCTGGCCATTATAATATATATATATATATATATATATATATATATATATATCATCGATTTCCATTTAAAATGAATTTTATAAATTGTTTTAAATTCGTTTCAAAAATGATTTCCACTTTCATTTCAAATTCAAATCAAAATTGAATATTCCACTATAAATCCGTTTTAAATTCATTTCAAATCGATTTCAATTCATTTTGAATTCATTTCAAATCGATTTCAATTCATTTTAAATTCATTTAAAAATGATTCCAATTCTATTTTCAAATTCAAATCAAAATTGAATATTCCATTATAAATTCGTTTTAAATTCATTTTAAAACGATTTGAATTTGATTTTCAAATTTAAATCAAAATTTAAATTTCCATATCATTTCAATATTAAAATGATATTATTTTCAAAATGTCGGATTTTAAATCACTTTTCGATATTCATTTCAAAATGAATAAAATTGAAAGAAAATCCCGTTCGTGTTAAAATGGCGTTTAACTACTTAACATGGCTTCACATTTCAATATTCACTGAATATTATTTTAAAATACTCGTTAATTCTAAATTGGAATCAGACTCAATCAATTACCATATAATTTTATTTAAATGGATTTTAACATCATATATATACAACAATAATGATAAGCAATCATTAAAAATTCAAACAACATCCAGAGTGTATTCTACAACTTTATAAGCATTAAAATAAATAAATAACGCTTATACAGTCTGTCAACCCATCGATTAACATACCACTAAGTATTGGGATCAGTGTATGTCAAATATTATCCCAATATCTGTGTGGGGTTTTCAAACAAAAAATACTGTTTATTATTTGTGCAGTTGGGCGATGTGTAAAATTTATCGTCCCAATCAATATCCAATAAATTGGTGTACATTAACAAACCATCCAGTTTGTAAATGAGTATTTATTTTATTTTCATTTCACAATAGTTTATATATTTATATTATATAAATAATTTTTATATATAACAATATCAATACATGACAATCACAATCAATTTCTACATCACAATACAATCAAATAAGTCTTCCATGGTCTATAGACGGCGGGGAGCATTTCATATGTGCAATTACAAAATAATTTAAATAACTGTACAGAAATAATAGTGGGAAGTTCTCACATTGGGATCCACTCCACCATTCTTTAATTCTGAATTTCTGTACTAATAATGTTCGCGTTTAAATTTGCTTGAAATTCTAAAATGCACCATTCTCGTTCTAGTCTGTTCCATTGCGTAGTGTTCGATGTCATGATGCCAACGCACTTCAGTTTGCTCAATTCCGTGCTCGTATGAAGAAGATACGATATTATTTGCATTGGTTACTTTAAAATAATTAAAACATAATTAAAATTCTAATTAAAATCTTTAATCTCCTTTACACGTTCGTTCCCCTTTCCTCTTCGTTGAAAGCCTTCTGTACACCATCGGAACTATTCCTTTGCTAAGGCTCCATTGCACGCACACCACAGAGGACTGGGACCAGATCGGTGGTGGCCACTACAATTGTCAGAAGCCCCTCTTCCCCTGCCTGTCACGGCAGTGCATGCACAGTCCCCATTGGCCTCAAATTTTACTCCAAATGCCGGCGACATCAACCCAGAAATCGAGAAAATTAGGCCCCCATATAAGATCATGACCGTTGATCGGAAGCATCTCACAATGCTTATGAGTTTTTGCGTTGAAGAATTTGAAAACTATTGATCGGATTTCGTGAAAAACTGGGACGAAATCCTGAAGATACTTATATATTATTTTGAAAAATTTGAAAACTATTGACCCCTCTTTGAATGGATATTTATATATTATTTTTAATATTAATTTATTCCAAAAATGCTCATTCATTGATACGAGCTCCAAATCAAACCTAACGACTGTCGCCCCTAGCTAAATACCCTATTCCGAACACAATGGGATATGTCCGCTAAGCCAATTTGACTGTTACGATCAGTTTCCCTTTAAATTAAAATATAAATCTATATATATTCAATTTAACGTACATTTCAATTTATCGAGGCCACATACGTAGTGTCCCAAAATTCCGGTACAATTTGAGCTGACCAAGTAAAACAAGTCAAAACCAAATTGCACTGGAAACCATAAAACTAATAGAAAGAAAACAGAGGGTGAGGATAGATAAGATAGAAACTTATAATATAAGAAGAAGAACATACATCATCATCAGAGTAACACGAAACTCATAACGGAACGAACAACATATAATAGATAATATATCCTTGAAATAAAATCAGTATATGTATACAGTAACATTATCAGAGTAGAACACTTACAACACAGCGGAATAAACAATAGCTATATAATCCTGAAGCCTCCTGCTCCAAGCTCTCCAAGTACATCTTTAAAATCCTTACTACTTGACTATCCGTACAAAATTGGGCACCCAAGAGTTTAGGGAAAACAAAACAAAATAAACTCTGGGTCAGTCATGGGATTGGTTTGAGTAAAACAGTTTAAAACAGTTTGAGCAATAAAACGATATGTCATAAGTATAACGGGTCGGGTTTTTCCCTTTTGAGAATCCAAAGTAGTCTTTATATCAAAATTCTTTTGATATTATGATAGTGTCTATCAACCACAATATAATAATCATCTAGCAGAAACGCTTTCATCTCACGTCCTACATATATAGTATACAATCAAAACCGCAAGCACTTATTGGGTAATGGATTTCCAACTATGACAAGGTATGGAACTACCTTACGATAGTGTACCTCTATAGAGGAATACACTGGGTTCAACAAGAACATCATGCAACACGACCACACATGACCGACCACTCATTTCGCTTGAGTGTATCGAATGTATATCACCAACGGTTGGGATCGGCAACCGTTTCCCAAATAGGACAGCATCAAATAGATTAAAGAATGAAATGAATATCTCTAGATAGGTGATAATACACCTTACTTGGCAGCCAACCACTTAGCCATGCTGCCTTCCCGATTTTTGTCATTTCCCAGTTATGAGGCTAGAGACCATAAAGTATCATTTACAAACCACATCTTCATTCCCTTTGAATGTCACATCGTCATACCCGCCAAATCACAAATTGATTTCCCTAAAAATATCATGGGTATACAGCTAAGAGAAACGAATTCCTCCGCTAGCAAATGTATATACGTTTGAAGAGATCAACTTACGTGATCCATTAAATATACTATGTTAGACATTCTTCCATATAGGTCGTCCTGGGACTGGACAAACCGAAGGCACTAATCTGTAAACAGGATAGCCCTTGCATAAATCTGTCTTCAATTATCTTCATCATATTTGATCACAAGCTAATGCCATATGGAGTGGTTTTCAGATAATGAATTTGATCCCGGTCTCTCCGTATTGACAACCGAAAAAGGGTCAAAAACTTCGATAGTCGGTGAGTTAACTATCAAAGAAAAACAAGTGTGCAAACAACGGTCATATTTCCAAATGGAAATCTTACCAATAAATCATCAATCAACATTTTCTCTTTAGTTCATTAATTTATTTCCTATTTCCATATATTCAACATTCCTTATTTTCTAAATTTAGAAAATATACGTTATTAATTATTGGAAAACATTTCCAACTCTTTTTAACATATCACTATCATTCCAGTATTCTTTACCATCCAACATTTCATTTTCTATGATTTGAAAATATCTCTGATTATATTTGGAAAATCTTTCCAAAACTCATTCCTTGGATTTAAACAAATGCTTAAATAAAACATCGCTATGCCACTCAAACCATTACCCTGATTAACTAATTTCACTTAACCAACCTTCACTATCGAATCTTAACCATTCCTTAGTTAAAAACGAAGCCAATCAAGTTGGGATATAACTACCTCTCAGGCCTTAACTGAACAACATTTCTAACTTTGAAACAGACAAGGTTCACCATTTAAACCTTTAACAAACTTCCTTACGTAACTCTCGGATTCTATTTACGAATCCACTTCTTTTACAGAAATCATTTGATTATAACAATAGTGGTATAATTCCAAGCTTCTGAAATATAATAACTTAAGTATAACTTTTATTTATTAATTTGGATAAATAAAAAAACGAATAATTTATTTATAAATAAATAAATCTTGAATAAAAATGAAAAGTGAATAGTACTTTCCCGAATTCGATATAATCGAATTCAACGTATAATTCTCTTTTCGAATGAACTATATTCGATAACTCCTTTTCGAAACTATATTCGATTAACTCTCTTCGAATAACCAATATTCGATAATCTCTCTTTCAAAAAACCTATATTCGATAATCTTCTTTTCGAATAACTAATATTCGATTAACACCTTTCTTCGAATAAACTATATTCGATTAACTCCTTCCGAATAAACTATATTCGATAATTCCTTTCGAATAAACTATATTCGATTAACTTTATTCGAATAGCTAATATTCAATTAACTTCTTTCAAATAAACTATATTCGATTAACTTTATTCGAATAACTAATATTCGATTAACTTATTTTCGTGTAACTAATATTCGATTACTCCTTTCGAATAACTAATATTCGATAACTCCTTTACTCTATTTTATTTACTCTAATTCCTTTTATAATCCTACTTACTTTCCAAATATTTCCTTTTATGCTATCTTATTTATTTTCTAAATAAATATTTCTTTTATCTTTCTATTTATTTTCCCAAATAGATATTCATTTTATCTTCCTATTTGTTCAACAAATATTTCCTTTCCGTTTCTATTTATTTAACAAATAAATATTTCCTTTCAATTCTATTTATTTAACAAATAAATATTTCCTTTCAATTCTATTTATTTAACAAATAAATATTTCCTTTTATCTTACCCCATTTATTTAACAAATAAATGTTCCTTTTATCTTACCCCATTTAATTAACAAATAAATGTTCCTTTTATCTTACCTCATTTATTTAACGAATAAATGTTCCTTTTATCTTACCCCATTTATTTAACGAATAAATGTTCCTTATATCTTACCCCATTTATTTAACAAATAAATGTCCCTTTTATCTTACCCCATTTATTTAACAAATAAATGTTCCTTTTCAATTCTATTGTAAATGTTTTACAATGTTTCTTTTCATATTCTATTTGTAAATGTTTTACAAAATATTTTCTTTCATATTCTGTTTGTAAACATTTTACCAATATTTCCTTTCATATTCTATTTGTAAATGTTTTACAATTATTTCCTTTTATATAATCCTATTTATTATATAAATAATTCCTTTTATAAAATTCTATTCATTTTAAAAATATTTCTTTTTATAAAATCCTTTGATTTTATAAATATCTCTTTCTATAAAATCCTTTGATTTGATAAATATCTCTTTCTATAAAATCCTTTGATTTTATATATATTTCTTTTTCAATACAACATTGTAAATTTCCTTTTTAACATTCCAGTATTCCTTATGGTATTTAAAATACCAAATAACAATGATTAATACCATTCTAACACACATCATCAACAATAGATTATATATCACATCATATATCATCATATATGAAAAACAATAAAATAAATGTTGAGGAATCCAGTCGGATTCCTCCAACCTGTTTCACTACCTCCACAGATGTTAAACAATACAATTAACATCAATTTCATTTCACTATGAAATATTATGCTAAACAGAATCAATTTATAAATATATAACCAGATCTATAATTCCAAACAATTACTTAGCAGTTCAACCTAACTGTCAATACATAGCAATCCATCATCATTTATCAGTTCTAAATATACGTTATAAAAATGCGAACTGATAGAGTTGGTAAGTTTTACTCACATTGGACGATAATCGTTAATAGCGATAACCATCGCTTGATTCAGACGGACAATTTATTTCGCTATAAATTGCAACGATCTCTAATTCACTACCAACCAGTTCCATTTTGAAGCCCTCGCTCATACGATCCCAATGTAACTTGTTTCACTGAATTTCATTCACGTACAATCAAGTTATAACTTATACAAGTTAATACACATTAAATTAAATAAAAACTTGGATATTTATTCTCAATGGGCCTTCACCTTATTTTTCTCAGCCCATTACCCTTCAAACCCAAACCCGCCTCATTCTTCTTCCTCATTTTTAAATGGCCGACACGCTGAAACTTCCTGATGCCATAGCTGACCCTTAAATCCCCTTTTCTCCTTCCTCTTGTCACGAGAATTCTCATACTCCTCACCTTTCAGCTCCTCTTCTCGCGCACAACACACCGACCACCAACAGATCGAAATCGCAACCATCATCAAAAACGCGAAAGCAAGTTTCTACAGGCGTTCTACTGTACCACCATCGAACAAAAATACATCGAAATCTAGCAAAAATAACACAATCAAAGCTCCTTATCATCCTAAACACAAATATGAACACCCCCTTGCAAATCGAAGCTTGTAGATCCACGAAACCTTAACCCTAACTTCATGCAACATCAGGTCATGGAAAACTACTGCGTTCGAACCCTTCCAAACGCATACAGGATTGAAGCTAGACTCCCCTGGATCCAAATAATCTTGTTTCACGATTATTGGATTTTTCTTTGATTTCCTTTTGATTTTTGAAGAAGAGGCCTTACATTTTCATTTGAGAACGGTGGAAATTTTGTTCTGTTGACTATCGAAAGAATAGAATTAGGGCTAGAATGGTTAAGGTTAATTTATAAGGTAATTATAATATTTTTATATTCATTTTTATATTGATTTCTATTGAAGCGTTAGTTCAACTTATCGTTTAAAAATTCATATAATCACATACACTATCCAAAAATCATGAAAATGGACATACACCTTCAGTTCGACATTACGGACCCATTGAAACTGGTTTCGTCGAATTCCGACTCCGTTTGCTCACACAGCGTGTTTTTAACCGTCAAAATACTAACTGTTTTTCACATTAAAAATCCGTACAGCCACACACTGACTCTAAAAATCACGGGAATTAAAATCTAGCAATAATTTGACACTATGGATCCAACAAAATTAGTTTCGTCGAAAATGGAGGTCATTTGCAAAACTAGCTATTTTTAAAGCTCTAAATAACCTATTTAAATATATAAATATTTAAATATATAAATATATTTAAATACAATTAAATTAAATATAAATAAATATATATTATCGTATATATTCACAATATATATCATACAACTCCATATCGGGATTCATAACTGGATATTCCAAAGTTCTCGGTTATATCGATATTCGATTTATATTTAAATCATTTTTAAAATATAAATAAATCGTTATAAATTATAAAGGAATTCCATAGCGACTTTTCGAAAATTTGATTTACCATTAATAAAAATCTACATGACAAAATCCCAATTTTTCTCTTCCATTAGAAAAATATACTTCACCAGCTCCAAACATTTCTTATTTCACAGAAATCCGATTTAAAACGGATTCTGTATATTCATTTAAAGTTCGAATCGCCAAATAGCGAATTGCTGCGCCATTTCGAGCTCGATTATAAATATAATATAATTTATACATTCAACCGTTGTTCAAATAATATATTCGTCATTCTAATTCAAATTCTAAACTGAATTATATATTTTGAATTGCCCAATTCACATCGTATTGCCATTTTAGCTAATTCTTATTATTTTAGAATTATATATATTATTTAATTATTATATTAATTAAATATTCAAAGTTATTTAATTAAGTGAAAAATAGGCACACATCCCTAAAACGAAACTTAATTAGGCTCACATCTGGTCTAACTTTTCATGTAAATTAGGTCTCTATTTTTCAAAAACATATAAAAAAATATAAAAAAAATCATGAAAATTCATTATTAAATAAAACATGTTCACGCCAAAAAAATCAGGTGGAAAAACAATTGGTAAACAAGTCAAAATCAAAAAATACACAAAACAATGGAATATGCAGTAAAATGCATGAAATCATGCACATATTTCAAATATTTGCATACATGTATGCATATATTGCCATGCCCTCTGCCTTTCAACGCATTACTGCATACAAGTATGCAGCTGTTCTGAATAGCAGCATATTGGTATGCAAATATTCAGTAGGTTTGCGGTTTTTTTGCATGTGTATTTAAATAGTTGCATACATGTATGCAACTTTTTTTTTTGATTTGCGTGGACTGAAGGGAATATTTCCATATTTTAGAAAAAAAAATTAATGCAAGAGAGCATTTTTAGTGAAAAAATGGAAAAGACGAAGTGGAAGGAGGTGGAAGGCGGAAGGGACAAAAATTATTAGGCGGCAGCTCAAAAAGAGGGGGTGGAAATGAATGGGAAACTTTGTCCCTTTTTTTATTCTGCCTTTTGTTTATATTTTAAAAAAAAGCGCTACAATGTAAAAAAAAAAAAAAAAAAAAAAAGCCTGGAAATATTAACAGAAGTTCACGGAAATTAAAAAAAAAACTTGCATACATGTATGCAAGTATTTGAAATACTTCCACACATGTATGCAAGTATTGCATGTAAAAATATGAAACGAAAATTTTGCCTGAAGATTGTTGCACATTTGTATGCAAGAATCTGTATACCTTACATACATGTATGCAAAAAAACAAACGCAAATTCAACATTTGAAATACTTTCACAGATGAATGCAAGTATTGCAAATATGTGCATGATTTGATGCAGATTACTTCATTTTTCGTTGTTTTATTGTATTTTTTGATTTTGATGCATTTTTTTATTTTTTTTACGAGCTGATTTTTTGGTGAGTACAGGTTTGATTTAAATACGAATTTTCGTGAATTTTTTTGTTTTTTTGTTTTTAGTGTATTTTTGAAAAACAGGGACTAAATTTACATGAAAAGTTGGACCGGATGTGAGCCTAATTTTGAAACTTAATAGGGACCTGTGCCAAATGGACCCTTTAATTAAACCATCATTAAATCCTCTAAATCACTATATAAATAATTAAACAAATTAATTATTATATTCCAAACATACGGGACATTACATTCTTCCCCCCTTAAAATAATTTCGTCCTCGAAATTGCTAAGGTAGAAAACAAACCCCATTAACTGGGTTAAAAATTATTTCTTTACTTCTTGAATTTCAGTTTCACTATACCAATGAATTTCAATTAAAATGTTACTTTATTTCAATTAACGGAAATTTTCAAATATTTTGAAAATATTCCAACACCCGAAAATTTCACCAGCATCTCCTTTGTACAGTTCAATCGGTACAACTACAACTCGCCTCTCTAGGCCATCTCCAACCCCAAAGAAAATCAAACAGCCAAGCGGCTTACCAATTCGGCTCATTCATCTCATATCCAATAGAAATATAAGCTTGTACTTTTTTGTCGGGCATATCAACTTTATTACTTTCATCTGCTATCAATTGAACATCTACCAATGTCATCTCAACCAATTCCCAATCAATATCTGTTCAACACAGCTATTCACTTATATCCAAACCAATTTTCATTTCAAACTCGAGTTCCATTCTTGATTCCAATTCTTAACTTATCAACTCAATTCCATTCCAAATCATTTAATAATCAAATCCAGATTCTAATTAACTTATTTTAAGTTTAATTCTAATTTATATATTCACCTTTTCAATTTGAATTTTTTTAACTTCATAAGTTAAATTTTAATTTCAAATTCAGAAATTCAATTTCCTGGGTTTTATTTCAAATCAAATTTGAAATCACAATCACACTTCAAAACATTTGAATTTCTGAGCACTTGCTTTCACAAAACAATTTAAAAGAAAAATCTTTGGTAGTAATCCGTCACTCAGCAACTCGAAAATGAACACTGATGATGCAACTATCATCATCAAAATCTGTTTTCCAGCGATCGAAGTGAGTTCAATACAATATCACTTTTCAAAACCATTTCTAAACATTACCACTTTGAACTTCATTTCAAAATGTCATTTACAATGTTTTAAAACAATTTAAAATCTCCCAGGATTTTAAAATTATCATATTTTTAATCTAGATTCATTTACAACACTTATCATGTTTTCGGAATTTTAATTCCAGTTCTGATTTAAATTCAAATTCAATTCATTTTGATTTCATATTTTTCACTTTCATGAATCCTGATTGGTTATTTACATAACCATTTAATCTATAATCTCATTCGATTATAATAACAACCAATATATCCTATATATATTATAATAATTCCAATATAAATTCTTTATATCATAAAATAATTTGGGTAAAATTATTCCATTTACCCTCTTTTCAAAACATACTGTGTCGGTTCATCGTATTTGAGTGTTTAGAAACTCCTACCGATACAGTGGATCAAACTGATCGACCAGAACTTATAAACAACTCAACCAATAAATCTCCATAATATAAAACCATTTTATATCAAGTAGCAAATACGTTCACTCGTATATATACACTTAACTCAATCTAGGGTATTACTAACCCCATATCTACTGAGTCACGCCACAGAGCCAAGGTAATTACTTAACCTTAAGCTCTGAAACAAACTGTAGTGTCCTGAAATTCCGGTACAATTTGAGCTGACCAATTAACACAAGTCCAAACCAAATTGCAGTGGAAACCAGAAAACTAATAGAAAGAAAACAGAGGGTAAGGATAGATAAGATAGAAACTTAGAATATAAGAAGAAGAACATACATCATCATCAGAGTAACACGAAACTAACAGCGGAACGAACAACATATAATAGATAACATATCCTTGAAATAAAATCAGTATATGTATACAGTAACATTATCAGAGTACAACACTTATAACACAGCGGAATAAACAATAGCTATATAATCCTGAAGCCTCCTGCTCCAAGATCACCAAGTATATCTGTAAAATCCTGACTACTTGACTGCCCGTACAAAATTGGGCACCCAAGAAAACAAAACAAAATAAACTCTGGGTCAGTCATGGGACTGGTGTGAGTAAAATAGTTTAAAACAGTTTGAGCAATAAAACGATATCTCATAAGACCAAGCCATATAATGGAGTGGGTTTTTCCCTTATGAGAATCCAAAATAGTCTTTATATCAAAATTCTTTTGATATTATGATAGTGTCTATCAACCACAATATAATAATCATCTAGCAGAAACGCTTTCATCTCACGTTCTACATATATAGTATACAATCAAAACCGCAAGCACTTATTGGGTAATGAATTTCCAACTATGACAAGGTATGGAACCATCTTCCGATAGTGTACCTCTAGAGAGGAATACACTGGGTTCAACAAGAACATCTTGCAACCCGGCCACACATGACCGACCACTCATTTTGCCTGAGTGTATCGAATGTATATCACCAACGGTTGGGATCAGCAACCGTTTCCCGAATGGGACAGCATCTAATAGATTAAAGAATGAAATGAATATCTCTAGATAGGTGATATACACCCTACTTGGCAGCCAACCACTTAGCTATGCTGCTTGCCCGATTTTTGTCATTTCCCGGTTGTGAGGCTAGAGACCATAACGTATCATTTACAAACCACATCTTCATTCCCTTTGAATGTCACATTGTCACACCCGCCAAATCACAAATTGATTTCCCCGAAAATACCACGGGTATACAGCTAAGAGAAACGAATTCCTCCGCCACCAAACGTATATACGTTTGAAGAGATCAACTTACGCGAACCATTAAATATACTATGTCAGACAATCTTCCATATAGCTCGTCCTAGGACTGGACAAACCGAAGGCACTATTCTGTAAAAAGGACAACCCTTGCATAACTCTGTCTTCAATTATCTTCATCATATTTGATCGCAACGCTAACACCATACGGAGTGGTTTTCAGATAATGAATTCGATCCCGGTCTCTCCGTATTGACGATGGAAAAAGGGTCAAAAACTTCGAAAGTCGGTGAGTTAACTATCAAAGAAAACACGTGTGCAAACAACTGTCGTATTTCCAAATGGAAATCTTACCGGTCAATCATCAATCAACATTTTCTCTTTAGCTCATTAATTTATTTATTTCCGATTTCCATATATTCAACATTCCTTATTTTCTAAATTTAGAAAATATACGTTATTAATCATTGGAAAATATTTCCATCTCTTTTTCACGCATCACTATCATTCTAGTATTCTTTACCATCCAACATTTCATTTTATATGATTTGAAAATATCTCTGATTGTATTTGGAAAATGTTTCCAAAACTCATTCCTTGGATTTAAACAGATGTTTAAATAAAACATCGCTATGCCACTCAAACCATTACCCTGATTAACTAATTTCACTTAACCAACCTTCACTATCGAACCTTCACCATTCCTTAGTTAAAAACGAAGCCAATCAAGTTGGGGTATAACTACCTCTCATACCTTAACTGAACAACATTTCTAACTTCGAAACAGACAAGGTTCACCTTTTAAACCTTTAACAAACTTCCTTACGTAACTCTCTGATTCTATTTATGAATCCACTTCTTCTACAGAAATTATTTGATCATAACAATAGTGTTACAATCCCATGCTTCCAAAATATAATAACTTAAGTATAACTTTTATTTATTAATTTGGATAAATAAACAAACAACTAATTTATTGATAAATAAATAAATCTTGATTAAAAACGAAAAGTGAATAGTACTTTCTCGAATTCGATATAATCGAATTCAACATATAATTCTCTTTCGAATAAACTATATTCGATAACTCCTTTTCGAATAAACTATAATCGATTAACTCTCTTTGAACAACCAATATTCGATAATCTCTCTTTCGAATAAACTATATTCGATAATCTTCTTTTCGAATAACTAATACTCGATTAACACCTTTCTTCGAATAAACTATATTCGATTAACTCCTTTCTAATAAAATATATTCGATAATTCCTTTCGAATAAACTATATTCGATTAACTTTATTCGAATAACTAATATTTGATTAACTTCTTTCAAATAAATTATATTTGATTAACTTTATTCGAATAACTAATATTCGATTAACTTTTTTTCGAATAACTAATATTCGATTACTCCTTTCGAATAACTAATATTCTATAACTCCTTTACTCTATTTGATTTACTCTAATTCCTTCTATAATCCTACTTACTTTCCAAATATTTCCTTTTATGCTATCTTATTTATTTTCTAAATAAATATTTCTTTTATCTTTCTATTTATTTTCCCAAATAGATATTCCTTTTATCTTCCTATTTGTTCAACAAATATTTCCTTTCCAATTCTATTTATTTAACAAATAAATATTTCCTTTTAATTCTATTTATTTAACAAATAAATATTTCCTTTCAATTCTATTTATTTAACAAATAAATATTTCCTTTTATCTTACCCCATTTATTTAACAAATAAATGTTCCTTTTATATTACCCCATTTATTTAACAAATAAATGTTCCTTTTATCTTACGCCATTTATTTAACAAGTAAATGTTCCTTTTATCTTACCCCATTTATTTAACAAATAAATGTTCCTTTTCAATTCTATTGTAAATGTTTTACAATATTTCCTTTCATATTCTATTTGTAAATGTTTTACAAAATATTTCCTTTCACATTCTATTTGTAAATGTTTTACAAATATTTCCTTTCATATTCTATTTGAAAATGTTTTACGAATATTTCCTTTTATATAATATTATTTATTATATAAATAATTCCTTTTGTAAAATTCTATTCATTTTAAAGTATTTCTTTTTATAAAATCCTTTGATTTTATAAATATCTCTTTCTATAAAATCCTTTGATTTTATATATATTTCTTTTTCAATACAGAATTGAAAATATCCTTTTTAACATTCTAATATTCCTTACGGTATCTAAAATACCAAATAACAATGATCAATATCATTCTAACACACACCATCAACAACAGATTATATATCACATCATATATCATCATATATGAAAAACAATAAAATAAATGTTGAGGAATCCAGTCGGATTCCTCCGACCTGTTTCCCTGCATCCACAGATGTTAAACAATACAATTAACATCAATTTCATTTCACTATGAAATATTCTGCTAAGCAGAACCAATATATATATATATATATATATATATATAACCAGATCTATAATTTCAAACAATTACTATGCAGTTCAACCAAACAGTCAATACACAGCAATCAATCATCATTTATCAGTTCTAAATATACGTTATAAAAATGTGAACTGATAGAGTTGGTGAGTTTTACACACACTGGACGATCATCGTTAATAACGATTACCATCGCTTGATTCAGACAGACAATTTATTTTGCTATAAATTGTAATGAGCTCAAATTCACTCCCAACCAGTTCCATTTTGAAGCCCTCACTCATACGATCCCAATGGATCTTGTTTCACTGAATTTCGTTCACATATGATCAAGTTATAACTTATACAAGTTAATACACTTTAATTTATATAAAAACTTGGATATTTATTCTCAATGGGCCTTCACCTTATTTTTCTCAGTCCACTACCCATCAAACCCAAACCCGCCTCATTCTTCTTCCGCATTTTTAAATGGCCGACACGCTGAA
Source organism: Allium sativum (assembly GCA_030737875.1). Lineage (NCBI taxonomy): Eukaryota > Viridiplantae > Streptophyta > Magnoliopsida > Asparagales > Amaryllidaceae > Allium > Allium sativum. Next base: position 500,832,246 of record CM060924.1, on the reverse strand, counting down.
ACTTCATGATGCCATAGCCGACCCTTAAATCCCCTTTTTCTCCTTCCTCTTATCACGAGAATTCTCATACTCCTCACCTTTCAGCTCCTCTTCTTGCGCACAACACTCCGGCCACCAACAGATCGAACTCGCGGCCATCATCAAAAATGCGACAGCAAGTTTCTCCAGGCGTTCTACTGTACCACCACCGAACAAAAATACATCGAAATCTACCAAAAATAACACAATCAAAGCTCCTTATCATCCTATACACAAATACGAACACCCCCTTGCAAATCGAAGCTTGTAGATCCACGAAACCTTAACCCTAACTTCACGCAACAGAAGGTCATAGAAAACTACTGTGTTCGAACCGTTCCGAACGCATATAGGATTGAAGCTAGACTAAGTGGACCCGAACTTCCCCGATAAGGAAATCCCGGAGTGCTTTGAGGACAAGACGAATTAGAAAACAAACAGAAGAACTTATCATTGCTTATTACAACAATTCCATTAGAATAAAAGAATATACAGAGCATGAATAAATATTATACATCAAAAAAATATCAGAGATTCAATTTACATTAGATAGCAGCGGAAAAATAATACAAAACACAACTGAAAGTAATACACGGATATAGAGCTTTCCGAGTATCGTTCCACCTGTAAACCAGGATCCTATGAATATAAATCTGCAAAACCAAAACTACTAGCTGCCCGTGCGGAAATAGGGGCACCCAGAGTTTAGGTTAAAACAATAAACTCCATGTCAGTCATGTGACTAGTGTGAGAACTAAAACAGGTATTAATCTTTATTTTAAAGTTAGGTAAATCAAGGGACCACGCCATATAACACGGAACAGGTTTCCTCCCAAGAATACCGGTGCATAAAACAACAGCGCAATGCTAAATAAAGAACAATGAAGCTATTATAAGACCCAGGTCCCATCACACAATGCAACACAAGCCGGAGGATAGGGTTTTACCTTATAATAGCTAAAGAATGCTTGATACACCAAATTTCATCTTTTATTGTTACTATAAGTGCATAGTATTAAAACAATTTCAATCATAAGTATCAATCATAGATGGCATAAGTGCCCCATACCAGTATGTCACCATATATAGGTTCTACGTTCAAAATCGCAAAGTCACGTATTGGAAGTTGGATTTCCATCTGCGAACCGAGGCAAGGGATCGTCCTCACCGCTTTCGAGACAATCTAGCCCATGTCTCAGGATCAGAGCTCGAGTGACCCATGGATCTTCAGGGCCGGTCCACCGATGTGGATTAAAATGCCTGAAAACTACGTTTACCCACCCTTTGGGGCATAAATGAGCCAAATGACTCCATCGGCTACACATAGTCACCGATATATATGAGGCGCCTTGCAATCCAACAACCACACAGGTGAATATAATATAAATGTAAGGGCTGGTAGGTCATTGACACCACCCTAGCTAGAAGGAAACACATGCCCTCCCTGCAGTCCTCTCCCATTTCTGGTTCACAACCGGGGTGTGAGGCTCACGAATTAATGCTACAAAAAGCTATGCCACACAGGAAATGCTTTGATCATCAACCACAAGACTCTGCTTTTCAATAGAAGCCTTGATCATTTGCATCTTAGCATGCCACATAGGAGAACCACTCCATGCAACCGATATCCATCAATCACACAGAATGATATCCAATGTCAGACACATAGTCCATTTACAAGTCTGTTTTGGGTCTGAACGAAACCGGAGGCACCTTGTACCTCGCATATTCATCGATCTCCAAGTACGTCTGGACGATCACCAACTGATTCCCTCATCTTGGGTGTACAACCAATCAAGATCATCAGTAATTTTCCAAACGATGTGAAGACCTCCGGTCTTCCACCACCGTCTTCATCCTGGACACATCGTCGAATCAGTTATTCAGAATGGGATAAACCCGGTCTTTCTAAATAACACGCGTATATAATAAACAAGTGTTACACAAACACAACATACGCCTCATTCCAATTCAGAATATTCTTTTATTCTAATATTCTTATACTTTGGGAAAGGTTCCCATTAATTTTATCAAAGATAAATTCTTTAAATTTATTCTTTAATCTTCTTTTGAATATCAATTCAAACCAAATTATGGCTTATCCAAACTAGTCGGGATTAGCGAACCTTACCGGAGTAATCACTTGTTTTAAATTTCCCAATCCCAACCTATTCATCCCATGAAGTAAAACTGGTAATACTTCATATCTAACACTACGGTGTTATCGGTTAATTCAATTACCATTTCATGTTCAAATCTAATTAAAGATTTAACTATCGCCTGGAGCAGAACTGGTGATACTCCATTCTCGATCATTTCAATCTAATTAAAGATTCATTAAAACTCCACTTGGTTTTAATCTTCCCAAAAATCAATATTAATGATTGTTTAGCTTGGGAAATCATATTCTGTCTTTAACTGGGTTAAAGAACCAGTGTCATTCAAAACCCGGTTCACGACAAACCCAAAATCACATTCCATTTACAATGGAATCTTCATGGAAAACAAATCGATATAAACTTCCATATCCGACTAATAATATAAATGGAATAACGACAAAGCCTTTTAAATTATAGGTATATTAGTTGTCTTCTTCCAAAGAAATTCACTTCGATTATTACCAAATCGAATTCCATTCCATTCCAATTTATTTTATTAAATTGGAAAACTTTACTTTGGAAAATCTCCTTTAAATCTTAACAAAAGATTTATAAATTCCAAATCACATTTCACTATAAATCGGGTTAAAGAACGAATGTCATTGAAACATAGTTCACGATAAACCCAACTCACATTCCATTAATCTTCAGGTTAAAGAACAAGTGTTATTTAAACACCATTCACGACAAACCCAAATCCCATTTGGTATTAAATACAAGGCTCTGAATAGAAAATATATCGGCTTCTATTCAATATCAAATTCTACGACCAACAAATATCGTATTGGAAATAACGATATAAATATATCTTTCATATTTCCATAACAATATCTGTATAATCACGAAATCCAACATCGAAATATTCCAAAGAAAATTTTGATTCAAATCCTTTCCAATTCAATTATTGGAAATTCTGGTTACTTTTAAACCCTTCCAAATCCAATTTATTTATTTCAAAAATAAACGGATTGTAATTCTTGTTCAAAACTAGTTCATTTTGATAAAAATCTTTTTTTATCTTTTAAAATATGGAATTTTTCATCCCAATCATTTCTATGATTTTACACAAATTATTACTACTTTTAATAATTTTATCAAGGCCCGTACACTCGATTTCCATAAACGGCCATCGAACTGCACTTACAACGACCTTTTCCAAATTTGATTTGGACATAATTACAAATCCAACCGTTAGATTTCAAATCTCTAATATTCATTAGAAATCTCTTTTCGATACAAATCCAACGGTTCCGGTTTTAGGAGAATCCGACGGTCGGATCTCCCGTAATGTCGATTCGAAGTCAATGGTCGAAATTCGCGAACTGCCGCGGCGCGGCGCGTTCTATTCAGGCCACTATATATATAATATATATATATATTATATATTTCGTCGATTTCCTTTCAAAACGTATTTTATAAATCGTTTTAAATTCGTTTTCAAAACGATATTAACTTCCTATTCAATTTCTAATCAAAATTGAATATTCCATATCATCGATATATAAATGATAATATTTTCAAAACATTATATTTTGAAATCAATTCCTTTCCGATATTCATTATAAAAATGAATAAAACCGATATAAATATCGTTCACATCAAAATAGAGTCAATCTAACCAACACGGCTTTATATATTTCAATAACTTCGTTATTCTATTCAACAAATGAATATTTTCTTCAACACATGAATATATACTTTATTCAACACATGAATATTTATTAATTCTTACTTACAATAAAAATGTGAATTTTATTGTATAAATATTTTATTCAACACATGAATATTCACAACACATGAGTGTATATTTTATTCAACACATGAATATATATCTTATTTAACACATGAATTTTCTTTTATTCAACACATGAATGTATATTTTATTCAACACATGAATTTTCTTTTATTCAACACACGAATGTATATTTTATTCAACACATGAATTTTCTTTTATTCTTTATTTTACAAATTGAAATGAGGCCCAATCAGTTACCATATAATGTTAATTATATGGATTCCCTACAACACATGTATATAATAGCAACGATAAATCATCAACCATCATCCAGAGTGCACCACACAACTGCATGAGCATTAAATATAAACAATTAACGCTTACACAGTCTGTCAACCAATCGATCGACATACAGTTAAATAATTGGGATTAGTGTACGCCAAATATCATCCCAACACCCGTGTGGGGTTTCCAATCAACAGACACAGATTTTTATTTGTGCAGTTGGGCGATGTGTATAATTTATCGTCCCAATCAATATCAGTCAAATGGGTGTACATAAACAAATTGTCCGATTTGTTTATAAATATTTATTTTATATACACGTTAAAAATTATATTTTTAACTATAAATTATATTTTTTTCCATTCCACATCACACAATCAATATTCACACCACAAACAACAAACAAACAAGTCGTCCAAGGTCTGTGGACAACGGGTGTCAGGTGCTTCTAAGCACCGTCTGCATCCTAGTATATATTTCAACTAGAAAACAAATTAAAATTGAGAAGTTCTCACCGAGGGTTCCACTCCTCCAGTCATTATTTCTGAACGGTTTGATTTTTACTCCTTTCTCGCTCGTGGTGTCCTTCACCGTGTTTTCCATGAAATCTGTTCAACACCATTTACGTTAAAAATCCTATTTTTAACTCATTTTTATATCGCTTTTCCGTATATAAAAATCATATTTTTATTCTTTCTATAATATAAAATCATATTTTATTCTTTCTATAATATAAAAATCTTATTTTTATACTTTCTATAATATAAAAATCATATTTTTATTTAACTAAAAATTGAATCTTTATACCTTAAACACATATGTAAAAGTCTAATTTTTACTACACTTCTTTCTATATAAAAATTATATTTTTATATAACGTTGCATACATTGTAAAGATTCAACCTTTCTTCGCTAATCTCATATATAAAAATCCAACATTTCTTCATAAAAAAATCTAACCTTCATTCATATAAAAAAAAATCCAACCTTTCTTCATAAAAAAATCAGATTTTTATTTACAAAAATTATTTAAACAAAATAAAATAAATTAAAGAACTTACATTGTTTTAAGGAGGAGGGGGGTTTGTTTGTGTCACTAGAGGGGGAGGGGTTGCTGGTGGTCGAGGGGCCATTGGTGGCGGCTTCAGGCGATGGGTGGCGGGTTTTTGGGGGTCTAGGGCACCAGAAATCAGAGGGAAACGTTGGGGAGGGGGGTCGTAGGTTGATCAGAGAAGGGAGGGGGAGGGCACGGAAGAGAGAGGGGGGTTTCCGCCTAAGGCGCCGTTGGTTGAGGGGGTAGCGATGAGGAGGAGAGGCGGCTAGGGGTAGGGCATCGTGGGTTTGATTGATTTGGGGGCTATGCGTTTCTGTTGACCATGGGGAAATAGAAAGGGAGGTTTTGAGTAGAGGGAGACATATAATATAATTAAATAATATTAAATTCTCCATTTACTTGTTTATCAATACTAACTCTAAACTGAACCCAACGACTGACATCCCTTGCTAATTACTCCCATTCCGAACACAATGGGATATATATCGCAAGCTGATTCGATCGTTTCGATCAGTTTCCATCAAAATCAAAATATAAATCTATATATTGAATTTGAGCGCACATTCAATTTACGGGGGCCACATACTAACTCTAAAAATTTCAAAAAAAATATTTCTAGCTTCGTATTGACGATACGGTCCTAACGAAACTAATTTCGTCAAATTCCGAGACCGTTTAAAAAATGGCCATTTTTTGGTCGATCGAAATTGACTGAAACTGTTAAAACACGTTTAACTTCGCCACGCTCACACATTGGTTCAAAAAATTATGAATTTTGAAACCTAGAATAACTTGACATCACAGATCCAACAAAAGTGGTTTCATCGAACACCGAGGTCATTTCCAAAATTTCCATTTTTAAGGGCCAAAATTCCATAGCGGCTATTCTGAATTTTCAACTGGACATAACTTTTTATTCCCGCTATGAAATTTTGCTTTTGCGGATTCGTTAGAAAGATATTTTCAAATAGATTCTAATATTTTTGGTTTTGCTAAAATTCGGTTTATTTTGTCGAACTACCGCACCATTTTCAATTCCTTTTATAATTTAAAATAAATATTTATATTCTAACGTCGATCTATATAAATATATACATTCTAATTCTATTCAAAATAAATTTCTCGCCATCATTATTTAAAATAATTCATTTTAAATATTCAAAATTCATCAAAATTTCCAAAATAAAATTTTTAAATTGGCTTAGATTTTCGGGTTATTATATTGACTCCCCCTGGATCCAAATAATCTTGTTTCACAATTATTGGATTTTTCTTTGGTTTTCTTTTGATTTTTGAAGAAGAGGCCTTACGTTTTCATTTGAGAACGGCGGAAATTTTGTTCTGCTGACTATCGGAATAATAGAATTAGGGCTAGAATTAAGGTTATTTTATAGGGTAATTATAATATTTTTATATTCATTTTTATATTGATTTCTATTGAAGCGTTAGTTCAACTTATCGTTTAAAAATTAATATAATCACATACACTATCCAAAAATTATGAAAATGGACATACACCTTCAGTTCGACATTGCGGACCCAACGAAACTGGTTTCGTCGAATTCCGACTCCGTTTGCTCACATAGCATATTTTTAACCATCAAAATACTGACTATTTTTGGCATTAAAAATCCGTACGGCCACTCACTGACTCTAAAAATCACGGAAATTGAAATCTAACAATAATTTGACACTACGGATCCAACAAAATTAGTTTCGTCGAAAACGGAGGTCATTTGCAAAACTGGCTATTTTTAAAGCTCTAAATAACCCATTTAAATATATAAATATATTTAAAAACAATTAGATTAAATATAAATAAATATATATTATCATATATATTCACAATATATATCATATAACTCCATATCGGGATTCATAACTCGATATTCCAAAGTTCTCAGTTATATCGATATTCGATTTATATTTAAATCCTTTTTAAAATATAAATAAATCATTATAAATTATAAAGGAATTCCATAGCGACTTTTCAAAAAATTTATTTAACCATAAATCAAAATCTACACGACGAAGTCCCGATTTTTCTCTTCCATTAGAAAAATATACTTCATCAACTCCGAACGTTTCTTATTTCACAGAAATCCGATCTAAAACAGATTCTGTATATTCATTTAAAGTCCGAATCGCCAAAGAGCGGACTGCCACGCCATTTCGAGCTCGATTATAAATATAATATAATTTAAACATTCAATTGTCGTTTAAATAATATATTCGTTATTCTAATTCTAATTCTAAACTGAATTATATATTTTGAATGGCCCAATTCACACCGTATTGCCATTTCAGCTAATTCTGATTATTTCATAATTATATATATTATTTAATTATTATATTAATTAAATATTCAAAGTTATTTAATTGAACCACCATTAAATCCTCTAAATCACTATATAAATAATTAAATAAATTAATTATTATACAGCAAATGTACAGGGCATTACAACATACCAACTCTAAAAATTCCAGAAAAATTATATCTGGTTTTGTTTTGATGATACATTCCTAACAAAACTAATTTCGTCGAATTTGGAGACCGTTTGAAAAACAGTCATTTTCTGGTCGATCCAAATTGACTAAAACTGTCAAAACACGTTTAACTTCGCCATGCTCACATATTGATTCCAAAAATTATGAAAATTGGAATCTAGTAATAATTTAACATTCCAGATCCAATCAAAGTGGTTTCGTCGAAAACGGAGGTCGTTTGCAAAATGACTATTTTTAAGGGCTATATTTATTCTATAGCGACTATACTGAATATTCAACTAGCCATAACTTTTTATTCCAGCCATGAAATCTAGATTTTTCACATCCTTGGAACGATATTTTCAAACAGATTCTAATATTTCTGGTTTTACTAAAATCCGATTTGTTTTGTATCCTGTACATTCATTTGAAATTTGAAATCGAATTTTCAAACTCCTACGCCATTTTAAACTCCTTTTATAATTAAATTAAAAAAATTGTTCTAACTTCGATTTAAATAATTTTTTCATCGTTATTATTTAAAATAAACCATTTTAAATATTCAAAATTCGTTAAATTTACGAAAATAAAAATTTTAAATTAGTTCTGATTTTCCGAGTTATTACAGATTTGAACATGAAAGGGTAATTAAATTTACCGATAACAACGTGGGTGTTAGATATGGAGTACTACCAATTTTGCTCCATTGGATTAATAGGTTGGGATTGGATAATAAATAATAAATGATTACTTCGGCACGGTTCGCTAATCCTGACTAGTTGATAAACCTTAGCATGGTTCAGAATTGTGAAAAGATAAAATAAAATCTTTTGAAATTGAGATCCAAAGGAAGATTAAAAGAATAAATTTAAAAGAATTTATCTTCGGTAAAATTAATGGGAACCTTTGCCTAAAGATGTGAGTTTTGAATAAAAATATATTCTGAATTGGAATGAGGCATATTTTATGTTTTTATAGCACTTGATTATTGATTATAAAATATGCAAGTTATTCGGAAAGACCGGGTTTAACCTATTCTGAATAGTTAATACGATGACTAAAAATCCACGATGAAGACGTTTGTTGAAGGCCCGAGATCTTCACATCGTTTGGATGATTACTGATGTCTTGATTGGGCTGTACACAAAGTAATAAGTGGTGATCATTCAGATGTACTTGGAGATCGATGGATATGTGAGGACCTCTCTCCTGTATTGGAATATGGGACAAGGAATAAGGTGCCTCCGGTTTCGTTCAGACCCAGAACGGACTTATAAATTTATGTGTGTCTAACATTGGAATTCATTCTGTGCTAATTGATTTCTATTAAATATATATCTGTTTGGTGGTGGAGAATTTATTCTCTTGCTTAAAACCCTTCTCTGAGACGTACGAGCTTAGAGGTTATATATTGATAGACATCTGTTGCATGCTGTGAATTGTCAATGTGGCATGCCAAGATGCAAATGATCAAGACTTTTGTTGAAAAGCAGAGTCTTATGATTGATGATCAAAGCACAGCTTTAATTAGCATAGCTTCGTGTATACCATTACTTCGCGAGCCTTACACCCAGTATGAGTCAAAAACAGGATCGTGACCATAGGGAGAACTTGCGTTTCTTTCTAGCTAGAAGTGGTGTCATGGTATGGAGCCCAGACATTTTTACTTATGTGGATGATGGATTGCGAGGTGCCTCGGATATTGTCGCTACTGGCCAAGTGATAGATCCGATAGGACCGGGAAACGCATTGTTCAGGAATAATTAATCTACTAAAGTATGTATGGACCAGCCGTACCGCATCCAAGGTTCATTGCGGGGGATCCTGAGGCATTTCTAGAGTGTATCGAATCGGAGAGGAGCCATCCCTAGCCTCGACTCATAGATGGAAATCCAATTTCCAATACGACATTCTTCGGTTTTAGTTGTAGAACTAGTATGGCGACTTAGTAGGATAAGGTACTATGCCGTCTATGATTGATACATTTATATTTAAAGTTGTTTTGACAATATACACGTATAGTAATATCAAAATGATTTGTTTTGAAGCTTATCAAGCATGTTTGGCTATTATAAGGTAAAACTCTATCCTCCGGCTTGCGTTGCATTGTGTGATGGGACCCGAGTCTTATAATAGCTTCATTTTTCCAAAAAGCATTGCGTTGTTTTAATTTAAACTAAGATCCATGTGGAGAAAACCTGTTCCGTGTTATACGGCGTGGTCCCATGATTTCCCCACTTTTAAATTAAAGATTAATAACGGTTTTAGTTCTCACACCAATCCCATGACTGACTCGGAGTTTATTGTTTTAACCTAAACTCTGGGTTCCCATATTTTCCACATAGGCAGCTAGTAGTTTTGGATTTTCGCAGATATTTCTTTTCATAGGATCCTGGATTACAACTAGAGCTATATTTCGAAAGCTTTGTATCCGTGTATTTCTTTCAGTCATGCTAGTTGATGTATTTTCCGCTACGCATTGTATTTATACATTAAAATTTCCACTGCTTTGTATTTTAATCTCTGATATTATTATATTTCCAATGCGTAATAATTATTCATACACTGGAATATTCTTTCACTTTGATGTAATTGTTGTAATAGCAATGAAATGTTCTATTGGTTGTGTTTTGATTTGTCGTGTTCTCAACTCAATCCGGGCTTTCCTGAAAGGGGAAGCTTAGGTCGTTTCAGCATGGTATCAGAGCTTTGGTTTACAGAGCTCGAGAACAAGACACATCAGAACCAAACGAAAGAATTCATCAGAGATTGGATTAGTAATATCCAATAAGAATGACTCGTTAGAGATGGGATCAGTAGTATCCCAGAATGAGTTGGAAGAGTATTATTTATTAATAATAAAAATGAAAACAAAATTTGGTTTTGGAAATTAAAATCTTATTATACGTATTTGAGTATTTTATTTTATTTAATTTTGGACAATCGAGTATATAAAGATTTTGCATATACTTATGATCCACGTGTATAAAAAGTCTCAAATATACTGGATAGATATAGAATCACATTCTAGTCGCACGGAGATGACTCTGATGATACTGGTGATTGACATGTCAGCATCAGTAGTTTATGTTCGAGTTTCAAAAGTGGGATATCTATATATTTCCAATTGACTGGTGTAAGAACCAAAACTTAGTTAGAGTTTATTGCTGTGACTTGCACTAAAAATATGATTTTTGACTATATATAAAAGTTATATATATTTAAAAAGTTAATCAACTAATTGATTGCTGGTTGTGATGTTTGATTATTAGTTTAATTAATAAAAATATTGGAATGATAATCAATTTAGCTAATATGTGAATGAATGAGAAACTAAGCCAAATCAAGTAAAATATTGAACTGAATTGAAATTTAATTGAAAATGCATATATGTACATATATATGCATGAACAGGTCATAACATGGAAGCTAATAAGAGGAATAAAATTGTATGCCCAACGAATAGGTACATGTTTACTAATTTCTTGGGTTTTGATGATTTTATGAGCCGATTGGCTAGCCGCTTGGCTTTTTCTTTTGGATTGATGAGGGCCCTACGAGGTAAGTTGCAGTTTTAAATATCAAACCGTACAAAAGAGGTTATGGCGAAATTTTTCAAAAATGTAGGGTGTTAGCCAAATTTTTGAGGAATTAGAAAATTCTTAGAAACTAAAAATTTGAAAAATGGAAGCCAGAATGAAAGTTGTGTTGGTTAGCTAAACAACTTTTAGCTCCGTTCCTTTTCGAGGAAGAAAAGATTTTAAGTTGGAGAGATTGTAACAACCTGGAATTTTGGAACCAATTTAAAATTTTTGTTTTAGCTATTTTAATGGATTTAGAATATTTAAAATGATTTATTTTGAAGCGTATCAAGCATGTTTGGCTATTATAATGCAAAAACTCTATCCTCCGGCTTGCGTTGCATTGTGTGATGGGTCCTGAGTCTTATAATAACTTCATTTTTCCAAAAAGCATTGCGTTGTTTTAATTTAAACTAAGATTCATGTGGAGTAAACCCGTTCCGTGTTATACGGCGTGGTGCCATGATTTCCCCACTTTTAAATTAAAGATTAATAACTGTTTTAGTTCTCAAACCAGTCCCATGACTAACTCAGAGTTTATTGTTTTAACCTAAACTCTGGGTGCCCATATTTTCCACACGGGCGGCTAGTAGTTTTGGTTTTTCATAGATATTTATTTTCATAGGATCCTGGATTACAGTTGGAGCTGTATTCGGAAAGCTTTTTATTCGTGTATTTCTTTCAGTTGTGCTAGTTGATGTATTTTCTGCTACGCATTGTATTTATACATTTAAATTTCCACTGCTTTGTATTTTAATCTCTGATATTATTGTATTTCCAATGTGTAATAATTATTCACACTCTGGAATATTCTTATACTCTGATGTAATTTTTGTAATAGCAATGAAATGTTATATTGTTTGTGTTCTGATTTTTCGTGTTCTCAACTCATTCCGGGCTTAACGGGGAAATTTGGGTCATTTCGGTGGAGCATTGAAAACCGTGGATCTTCATGAGCGGAAGAACTACTTGAATTTCTTGGATTATAATCAGAGATATTTTGACAGTGATTCTGTCGTGATTGAAATCTTCGGATTCCAAGAACTACTCGCTACTGATCTTTGGGCGATTCCTATATAGGATGCGGTAGGAGAGTGCTTTCGATTCATCCTGTTCCTATATGACTTGTATGGACGAATGTTTGACAAAGTATTTTTTAAGAATCACGTACGTTGGTTTCTACAAATATACCAAGTTTGGTGGTAGAAAAGGCAACTTCTTCTAGCTTAACACCTTGAGTATATTTGTGTAAATCAATTATTGATTTGATGGATCTGACAATGTGGCATTCAAAGTTAATGTATATTCTCAGAAAGGTTATCGTGATCTCAAACTTCATCAACCGGGAAACGATAGAAATCGACCATGCAGCATGGCTATGTGGGTCATTCCTATTAGGGTGTATCATCACCATATAGAGAATATTCATTTGTTCCTGCTTCTGTCGCTTTTGTATGCTTACAGAATACGGTTGGCTCACTATCAACTGTGGTGATGATATATTTGGTACACTCAAGTTTAATGAGTGGACGATCTTGTGAGGCCAGGTTGCATGATGTTCTTGTTGAACCAGAGTATAGTACTCTATAGAGGTACACTAATCAAGAGGTGGTCCTACACCTTGTCATGTTGGAAATCCAAACTCCAATATGAGCCGCACATCTTTAGTTGTAAACCAACTATGCTGGAAAGTGAGATGCAAGCTTTCCAGCTATATTCCTATTTATTTGTCAATTGACAGACATTATTATAATATCACCGGATTTTGATATAAAAAGTGTTCTGGTTATAAGGTAAAAAAAGTGCCATGTTTATGTCTGGTCATGTCTTACGAGAGTTCCATTCTTCCAAAAGATTTTCTAAAGTTAAGAAAGTTGTTTGTTATATAATGAAATTATTCCAGACTGATCAGGGATGATTTTGCTTTGCTTCAAAATGTGCTCAGGTCAGACCGAGTATATTTCTAGGTTAGGTTTCACCTGGAGCTTCAGGAGAGGAGCTGGAGTCGAGATGTATTCCCGTATATTTTGCGATCTTAGTTTATTTTCTCTATGTGTGTTTTATTGATCTAGTGTGTACTCTAATTGTATAACCATATATATATAGTTCCAATTCATGTAAAGAGTTTTGATATATTATATTTTATTCATTCTGCTGTAAGATTCTTTTCTACTCTGGTTTTATAGTGTTCTGCTTCTTCTATTATAATATTTATTTCTATTTCCCACACTCTAATTTCTTTCTTTTAACCATCTGGATTTTCAATACTTAGATTTTGCAAGTCAATGCAAGATTATTTAATATTGTCGCACTCGATGTCGAGTCCTTCCGGGTTGTTATAGTGGTATTAGAGCATAAGGTTTTGTAATAACCTTGGCTCTATGACGTAACTCAATAGATATGGGGCTGGTAATACCCTAGACTGAGTTTGAGTGCATATATATGAGAGCACGTATTTGTAATTGAATGTAAAGTCGTTTTTAAATTATTTTACCTTGTATATTTTGTAAAAGAGGTAAAAGTAATAATTTTCTCAAATTACTATAATATTTGTTAATCAATCAAATAAACCAATGTTGATTTGAATAGAATTCAAATTGGATTTGGAATGATTTAACCAGAAGGAGATTTCACATATGAAATTAGTAAATGAGAATTTTAATATGGAATTAAAATCAATCATATGAATGGAATTATAATTTCAGTTAAATTAGACATCTTTGAATTAATAGTCAAATTCCTATTTAGTAAGTTAATGGGATTGAATGAATTAGAATTTTAATTATGAAATGAAAGCGAACTAATAAGAAATATAAGTTAGTTATGGAAATGGGACTTAACTTAGCTAAGTGAGTTAATTGAAGAATAGATATAGAGATGGAATTAAATAAAACGGATCTGTGATTCGGGAAATTGAATAAACAATAATTGAATGGAAATCAATTAAATATACCGTTCGGAACATATTACATATGTAAATTAATCAGAATATTGTTATGAATCCAATGGTATACATTTCGTAGCAAAATTATGATTATTCCAAAATGTCTGTTTTCTATTATTAATTATTTATGTAATTATTATAAATACTTTTATTATTGAAAACTCGGAGTGTTACATTCTCCCACCCTTTAGAATATTTCGTCCCCAAAATTTGGTGAGGGTAAAATTATGTAATTCTTCGTATAATTTACAATTATCATGTGTACATCCAATTTTGCAACCATTCGTGTACTTACGCAAAGTGTAACACATCATAGAAATTCATGAATGCAATAAATGCCTAAGTGGTACCATCTGTACGAATGCATGTTTCTTTCAAAATTCTTTTGAAAACATGATGCACACAATCTAAATATACTAACAGTTTCTACGTGAATTCAATAAATTTAAAAATAAAAATACATTTTCATCCAATTTCTTCTACATCCTTGCTGAACAAGTGCATAGTTCATCTAATTTTGCATCCAAACCCTATCAACCAACTTTAAATTTCCAAATAAAAAAAACTTAATTTTCCAACTTTGTTTCCTTATGTTGGAAAAAGATAGAAAATGGAAAATTCTATATTTTCCGCTTCACTTTTATGCTCCTTTTTCCCCTACTTTGAACCTTTCATTGCTATTCTATAAAAATTCCTATTTTCTTTTCCAAGCATAGTTTACATATGAAGATTTTTTTTTCAGTTCTCCAGAATTATTTTAGAAGAATTTATTTTCTCTGATAGTTCTCATTTATTGCAGTTATCACATTAGTTATTTTCTGTAAATTTTGTTTGTTCTTTTTTTTAGGTATTCATCTTTTGCTTTCATTGTTATTTTATTTTCAATACCATGTTTTCATTATTCTTTAGTGATTATCCCAAACAACATGAAAAATAATATCACAAAAAACTGCTCTATTTTTCAATAATAAAACATAATACGACATAGGAGTGCAAATTTGTGCTAATAAAACATGCTCTGCTACGATCACCACTAGGTAAAAGATACAATGGCTAAATGCGGCTATCCATTAGGACTAGGATGCATAGGACCATGTCCTTCTAACATAAAAAAGTGCTCATCACTAAATCTAGGCAACCACAGGCCTTCTCCTTTCCATCTGTTACTCTCTACGAATGAATGCCGCATACCCCTAGTTATCATTTCACCATAAAGTGAGACAACATGTTGAACTTTCTTCCTCCTTAAGAAGTGCTGACAAAGGAATTCCATTATTTGCAAACTATCATATAATTTCACTTATAAAAATCCCAAACTTGCTCTTTTCAAGATATTACTTATTTGCATGTGAACTTGATTCTCATTCGAAGTAGCCAACCATTTTGTTTGGCAAATTCCTCTGGATTTTAAGGTGACCACACGCACCTTTTATTATAACTAATAATAAAAATCAATATAGTACAGGTGATTGTCAGTAGACAATCAACTATTCGGTTTTTAGGGTGGAACGTCCCCCACATATGATGTTTATAGTGTTCCGTCCACTCTACCTATACAGACTTACAGTACTGCAGCTAGCTAAATAACTGGACTACAAAGATTTCCTAGCCAAGTACACCACGTAGGGGGCTGACATAATATTACATCTAAATAAAATAACATACAATGTACAATCTACCATAGTAAAAAGTACACAAGCTAGCTGTAGTGACCCTCCTTCTTGGTCGATCCAAATAGATCATTAAACCGACTTAAATCGAACCAAAAAGGCGAATACGCTAACTTTGGGCATACAACACATCAGAATATACAACAGAAGACTTTTATAAACATCATAATAATGTTACATCAAAGTACAGAATATCAGAGTATCGAAAATAATATAAAACGAAAAATAAATTTACAATAAATGTAATACAATGCAACGGAAACAAATAAACTAACACAACAGAAGAATATCAATGCTATAGACATAGCTTTAAGCTTCAATCTAGAATCTTGCTAAATGAAATAATCCGCAAAACCAGAACTACTGACTGCCTATGTGGAAAATATGAGCTCCTAGAGTTTAGGTAGAAATAATAAACTCTGAGTCAGTCATGGGGCTGGTGTGAGAACTCAAAACAGTTATTAAACTTTACTTTAAAATAAGGTAAATCACAGGACCACACCACATGTCACGAAACGGGTTTCCTCCCATGAGTACCATTGCATAACAACAACTAATAATAGTCATATGGATCTACAATGCATCATACAACATGCAATTCCTTAGTCTACCCATTTAGGCTTAATCCCAAATTTAGATTTTTCCAAATCCAATTCACTTTATAGAAATTATTTCTTTGGACTTTATTTCCCGATTTCTTATTTCATATCATTTGAAATACATATCTGGCGTATATCAAAGTAGTCACTTTGGGATCTCAAACCAAAATCTTTGGAAATATGAATTCCAAAACATCACAATGCATACAAACAAGTATGTAACCAAATATTAAGCTCCCCTCAGACAAGGCAAAGTGCACGTACCTTACCAACTCGATATATATATATATATATATATATATATATATGTGCACATAAATCTATGGAGCATGCTACACTAACGATGCACCTCCTACACCCTCGGGGAAAATACACCATCCTCACACTTTTAGTCATCCAGTGTTACCCGAATCTTTAGGCATATACCAAACCATTTCATATCCTGAAGTAGGGAAAATCATTTCACAACATAATAATCACAAGTACTTTCAAACTATAGTTATAGTACGTTACATTAGCAATTCTCATATATGATCAATCACTATTAATCACATAAACTTTGAGCTCGTACATCTCAAAGATGGGTGTTAAGCAAGATAATAAATTCTCCGCCATCAAACAAATATATCATCAATAGCAACTAATCGGTTATACGATGAACTACAATGTCAAATACATAATACATTTCCAAATCATTTCGACAACATCGGATTTAGGCCTCGAAATCCTTTCTGTTTTATAAAACATTTTTATAAAACATTCTCGGTCCAAAATCGAGAATACATTTCTTCACTTAAGGAAAATATCATTTCAAAATCATTCATTAAATTTGAAATGAACTCAACAACATTGCTACACATCTCGTAGTCAAATCGTGAAGTGTTTCACAAGATGTTAGCATATAAATATTTCTACCCAGTGCAATGCTAAATGTAAAAGCATATTTTTCTCATAAACTGGTCAAGAACAATCCAAACAATCAATCAATCAGTATCAACAACCAAGTATATTTGGTTTATACCACATCTCATGTTTTGGTAAATTTAATCATTGTTCATTCATTCAAATCTAATTAAAAATTTAACTATCGCATGAAGTAAAACTAGTGATACTCCATTTTCGAACACTTCTCAAATTTGGAAAATTTAATTACCACATTAACATTACAATTTGATTAAAGATTTATTAAAACTCCAACTTGGTTTCAATCTCAAAAATCATTACATAATGATTATTCAACATTTAGGAATATTTATCCTGTCTTTAACTGGGTTAAAGAACCAATGTCCTTTAAAAAAAAGTTCACGATAAACCCAAAATCATCTTCCATTAAAATAGAATCTTCACTAAAATCATAATAGTATATAATCGATATAAATTTCCGTATCAAACTAATACTATAAGTGGAATAGCGGCAAGGCCTTTTAAATTCCATAAATAGTAACAGCCTTCATTCACAGAAGCTCATCTCGATTATTACCAAATCGAATTCCATTTAATTCCAATTTAATAATTTAAATTGGAAAACTTTACTTTGGAAATTTTCCATTAAATCTTAATAAAAAGATTTATAAATTCCAAATCAAATCTTCAACGTTAATTGGGTTAAAGAACTAATATTATTTAAAACACAGTTCACGATAAACCAAAAATCCAATTTCAATTCCAATTAAATTAATTAATTTAATTAATTGGTAAAACTTATCTGAATCTTAATTAAAAGATTTATTTTTCTCTCAACTGGGTTTATGAACAATGTTATTTAAGACAACATTCACAACAAACCCAAAATCCAATTTGATACTAAATGCAAGGCTCTGAATAGAAATTAATATCGTCTTACATTCAATATCAAATTCTGAAACCAATGGATATCATATTGGGATTAACGATATCTGTATATTCCAAATTCCTCACAACATCCGTATAATCACGGAATTCAATATCAAAATATCCGAAGATAATTTCCGTTCCAAATCCATTCCAATTTATGAATTGGAAACTATGGTTTTTTTAAAACCCCTTTTTCAATCCAATTTATTATTTCTAAAAATAATTGGATTATCATTCTAGTTATTAACTAGTTCTTTTCGATAAAAATATATTTTTATCTTTTCAAACTTGGAATTTTTCATTCAAAATCTTTCCAAATCATTATTATTTTACACAATTTTTCCATATTTTAAATAAATTTACTAAGGCCTTTACAGTTGGTTTCCATAACGGCCACCGAACTGCATCCATAGCGATCTTTCCAAAAATTGATTTGGACATAATTTGAAATCCAACCATTCAAATTTAAATATCTTATGTTCACTGGAAAGATCTTTTCAATACGATCACAACGGCTCCAATTTTAGGAGAATCTGACGGTCGTATCCCCCGTTACATCAATTTGAAGTTAATGGTTGAAATTCGCGAACGGTCGATGCGTGGCGCGTTCTATTCAAATCATATGTATGTATATATATATATATATATATATATATATATAATACATTTCGTCCATTTGTAGTTAAGACGTATATTATAAAACATTTTAAATTCATTTTAAAAACGATTCCAACTTCCATTTCAATTTTTAATTGAAATTGAATATTCTATTACATGACAATTTTTTACAGTGCATATATATGTTAACGAACTAATAATTATTTCATGTCATGACAATTTTATACATTCCATATATACATTAAAAATCATATTTTTAACAAAATAATAATTATTTCATGGCATGACGATTTTATTTATTGCATATATACGTTAAAAATCATATTTTAACGAACTAATAATTATTTCATAGCATGACAATTTTATTCATTGCATATATAATTTTATACAACGCATAGATGTACTTTTATACAACGCATATATATATTTCATACAACGCATATATATGTTTCGTACAACACATATATATGTTTCATATAACGCATACATATATTTCATACAACGCATATTTTTTTTATACAACGCATATATAATTTCATACAACACATATATAATTTCATACAACGCATATATATATATATATATATATATATATTCCATGCAACACATATATATTTAATTTACTCCATTTCAAATCATAATCACAACACAATGCATTCAATTTAATCATCCATGTGTTTCAAGCAACAGTGAATGTGAGCTAACAGGCACCGTACAACATTTGAGATAATTAAAAACTGATAAAAATCAGTACTGGCAGTTCATATATGCAGTTATTAAATAAATAACTGTACAAGTATTATAGCGAGAAGTTCTCACTTTGGATTCCACTCCATCATTCTTTATTTGACAATTTAATATCGTTTGGATTTGAATTCGCCTTAAATTCTCATTTTCTCCTTTTCCGTTCTGGTCAGTTCTATGTTGTAGCCTTTGTCGAGACGATTCCAACGAGCCCTTGTTTTCTTAATTCTGATTTCATTTGACAAAGATACGACAGTTTTAATTTTAATTACATACTCAAGATAATTAATTAAATTAATTAATTAATAAACTTTTAATTACTTTGCTAAGTAGAAAATTAAGGTCGCCCGGTCATGTTAGTCAACGTCTTCACGAAACCAAAAGAACCCATAACCGCCATCGCCATACCACCTTGTGCAAGCACATCAAAGGGGTTGGACGCCAATCAAACACCACCTTGACGTTCACCTTGCCAAGCTCCTCCTTCGCCTGCTATGGCTTCGAATTCGAAGCACCAATCTCACCAGAAACTACCACGAAACGTGTGTCCACTGAGGGTCAATTTCGCATGATTTACACACTGAAACTTGATCATAGCCATGCCATTTTGAAGATCGTGAAGAGCTCAACGATCTTAGCTTTGGAATTTTTGAAAATCATAGAGTGGATTTTGTGAAAAATGAGAACAAAAATATGAAAATATTGGCCCTGCAAACATAAGCTGTGGCTCCGAATTTTACCCCTACGGTTAGGGTTATATAATAAATAATATTATTATTTTAATTCACTTATTTATTCTTTTTTTTGTGTTCGAACTCCAGATCAAACCCAACAACTGTCGCCCTAGCTAGATACCCCCATTTCGAACACAATGGGATATGTCTCGTAAGCCGCTTTGACTGTTTCGATCATTTTTCATCAAAATTAAAATATAAATTAATATAATAGTCAATATTGAATTTGAACATACATTTTAATTTACCCGGGCCATATACTGACTCCAAAAATTATAGAAAAATTAAATCTACCTAAGTTTTGATGATACGATCTTAACAAACCGATTTCGTCGAATTTGGAGACCATTTGACAAATGACCTTTTTTCCGGTCGATTAAATTTAAACTGAATTGAACAAATGCGTTTAAATTTACCATGCTCACATATTAAATCCAAAAATTATGAAATTTGAAACATAACAATAATTTGACATTCCAGATCCAACAAAAGTGGTTTCATCGAAAACGGAGGTCGTTTGCAAAATGGCTATTTTTAAGGGTTTTATATTAAAATATATATAAATTCCATAGTGACTATTTCAAATTTTAAACTGGACATAACTTATAATTTATAAAGTGAAATCTCAGTTTCTTACATTCGTTAGAAATATATAGTTAAATAGATTCTAACCTTTTTTGTTTTATCAAATTCTGACTTATATTGAATTTTGTATATTCAATTGAAGTTTAATATCAAATTTTCAAACTACCGCATCATTTCAAGTTCATTTTACAATTAAAATACATTTATACGTTCTAACTTCCACTTAAATAAATTTTTAGTCGTTATTATTTAAAATAAATCATTTTAAATATTCTGAACCCATTGAAATAGCTAAAATAAAATTTTAAATTGATTTTGAAATTCCGAATTATTACATTCTCCCCCACTTAAAATCTTTTCGTCCTCGAAAAGGATCGGAGCTGAAAGTTGTTTAACTAACTAACTCAACTTTCATTCGTCAACTTTTCAAATTTTAAGAATTTTCAAATTTCTCAAAAATTTGGCTAACACATTAAATTTTCGAAAAATTTCGCCATAACCTCATTTGTACAGGCTGATCGGTAAAACCACAACTTGCCTTACAGGGCCCTCATCAATCAAAAAGTAAAAGAAAAAGCCAAGCGGCTAACCAGTTAGCTCATAAAATCATCAAGCCCAATGAATATAGTAAACATATACCTATTTGTCGGGCAAACAATTTTATTTCTCTTCTTAGCTTCCATGCTATAACCTATTCATTATATATACATCGTCGATTTCCATTTAAATCGTCCAGACGTACTTGGAGATCGATCGGGTATGCGAGGGCTTCTCTCTTGTATTGGACATGTGGGACGAGGAATAAGGCGCCTCAGGTTTGGTTCAGACCTAGAACGGACTTGCAGATGGATGGTATGTCTGACATTGTATTCCTTTATACTGTATTCATTGATCTCTGTTTAATATATATATGTTTGGTGGAAGATAATTTATTCTCTTGCTTAACACCCTTCTCTGAGATGTACAAGCTTAGAGGTTATATATTCGCGGGAATCAGTGGTACGGTATGAATTGACAGTGTGACATGCTGAGTTGCATGGATCAAGGCTTTTGTTGAAAAGTAGAGTCTTATGGTAGATGATCAAAGCACGACTTTAATTATCATAGCTTTGTGTAGTGTTAATTAGCGAGCTTCACACCCCGGTATGAACCAGAAACGAGATAGTGACTGCATAGAAATGGACATATGTTAGTTCTAGCTACGATTAACGTCGTTGTATGGAGCCAGACTGTTTAATTATGTGGATGTTAGAAAGCTTTACGACAGAAAGCGAGGTTCCTTGGATTTTGGGCCAATTTAAAGGCTCGGGTATGATTTGAGTCCCTAGTAGCTCTTTATTGGTCGATTGGACAGACCATTTTGGAGGTTCGATAGAACCGGCTAACATATAGTTTATGGTATAACTAATCATCGATGAAGGACCGGCCATGAAGATCCAAGGACAACTCTATAGAAAAGTAGAAACAATAAGGACAGTGACCCTTACATGTAACAACCTGCAAATCCGTTCCATTTGAGTTGACTGAATGCCTCTTACGTCCAACCCAAATTGCACGAAAATATGAATCGATAATAGAAAGAAGTTAGAGGATGAGAAATAGAAAAGATAGAAAATTATAACAGAAGAAAAGAGATAGAAGATTGAACTGAACAACAACATAGAATCTCACAATCTCAGTGTAATAAAATGTAATATATGAATCATCAATTTTGAAATACAAACTGTATTTGAAATTACATACATTATCGAGTACATCATATATACAACACAACGGAATAAACTCTAAATATCTAATAGTGAAGCCTCATGCTCTAAGCTCCTCCAGATAAATCTGCAATATCCTGAACTATTGGACTGCCCGTACAAATTTGGGTACCCAAGAGATTAGAGAAAACAAAGAAAAAAACAAACTCTGGGTCAGTCATAGGACTGGTATGAGTAAACGATTTTAAAACATCTTGATTACGATAAAGGATATCTCATAAGACCACGCCGTAAAAACGAAACGGGTTTTTCCCCTTATGAGAATCCAAAACACTTGTTTAGCTTTCAAAAATGTTTTGAAAGAAAAGACGATCGTAAGACCGATCCACACATAAACATGGATGGTTTTTACCTTATGATAACCCGAAACATTTTGAAATCAATATCTTGTTATGATATTATAGTAATGTCTAAATACAAATAAATATGAATCTAGCAGAACATTTGCATCTCACGCTCCATATATATAGTATACAAACAAAACCGCGGGCGCTTATTGGAGATTGAATTCCGATTATGACAAGGTATGGAACCACCTGCCGATAGTGTATCTCTAGAGGGGAATACACTGGGTTCAACCAGAACGTCTTGCAACCCGGCCCACACATGACCGACCACTCATTTTGCTTGAGTGTATCGAATGTATATCACCAATGGTTGGGATCAACAACCATTTCCCAAAAAAGGGATAGCATCGAAATAGATTAAAGAAGGAAATGAAATTTCTCTAGATAGGTGATTATACACCCTAATGGGAGCGACCCACATAGCCATGCTGCCTGCCCGATTTTTGTCATTTCCCAGTTGTGAGGCTTGAGGCTAAACTTACCCTTGGGTATAACACGTCTTCATTCACTTCGAATGTCACATTGTCAAACCCGCTAAATCACAAATTGATTTCCCTAAAAATACCACGGGTATAAAGCTAAGAGAAACGAATTCCTCCGCCACCAAACGTAAATACATTTGGAGAGATCAACTTATGCAATTTATTAGGCATACTCTGTCAGATACTCGTCTATACAAGTTGTCCTGGGACTGGACAAACCAAAGGCACTATCATGTAAATCCATTTTACGCAATTTCTACCTAGGATTAACAAAATAGCCCTTGCAATACTCCATCTTCAATGGTCTTCAATAAAATCTCTGGCTCATAATGTATATATATCGAATCGAAGTGGAATTTAAACTTTGGTCTATTCGAAAACGATAACGAAAAGGTCCAGATTTGATAGTCGGTGATTTAACTATCAAATAAAATAAGCAGATTTAACACCATTGGATCTGCTAAGCCGTATTTAAATAATATTTAGCTATTTATATTCAAAAATTGACTTTGTTTATATTTATCTGAAAATATAAGTTTTCCTTTTTAACTTTGGAATTTCTAATATAAATCTTATGTTAAAATATCACTCTTGAATATACGTTTTATAACTTAAAGCGATATTCAATTCTAACACTCATTTCGAACACAAACAAATACAATCTATCGTATAATAGTGAAATCGTTCAAGTTGGGGTATCTTCATTACCTCTCAGACCTTGAGTCGAAATCATTCTTATCGTCAAGATTCATAAAGGTTCGATATCCAAAATATTTGACAAAACCATAAATTCGTAAATCCATTTGATTTCCAAACCTTAAAACCATTTCAAGACAATGACGTTGTTTTGAACCATTGATCGAGTTAACTTAATTTACTCAAATATTAAATCAAGAATTTAATCCAAATAATCGACTTGTTTTACTTTCCATCTGATAATTAAATTATCTTACTTAATTAAAACATTATTATATTCAATTTAACTTCTTTATTTAACTACACCATTGTCCTACCTAATCTGTTAATTTAAAACATTTATCAAGTCTTTGAACAACCATCTATTAAACCTCATTTATTAAATTAATTGAAACCAATTAATTAAATAAACAAATCCCATTTAAATGGTTGATTTATATCAACCCTAAACAACATGATTAACTGATTTTAATTAATCTTTCTCTTTTTAAATTCATTAATTATATAATTAATTTAAATAATCCATTATATTGTTTCTCAAAAACAATTTATCTCCAATTATCAAAACTCAATTTCATTTCTGAATTACTTTACAGAAAACGGCTTAGCAGCTTCAACTGTATATAACAGTTCAGATGACATTCAAGTCGTTAACCCAATTTGCACAACAATCATATAAATACGAGTCAATATTATCAACTGATAATATAATATTCCATCATCATATATTAATGGATAGAATATATCGACTGATATAATAGCAGAACGGTGTTTATTTCTACTAATAAGGTGTCCAAACAATCCAATCGATTAAATATATAGTGGAATGGTGTATATTTCCACTAACAGATGACAATAAAAATATTTAATTACGTTCAACGTAATCAGTTACAACTTAATTAATTAATCAATTAATTAATTTACAACCAATTCAGAATTTACTGAATTACGATCATTACTGATAAATTATTAAGGGTTTACACATTAATTTATTTCACGATTAAATTTACGTTTGATAAATTTAAATGATATTTGGTGTCAAAATCAATTTTAATAATTTCTTAAACCCGTTTATTTTAATTTTCATTCATTTATTGATAGCTTTGTCAATTCATTTACTCACTCCATGATGACACAACTGTACAAAATAGAGCCCAAAATATTTTATCATATATGTTCTTGATCTAAACTGATTTACATATATGTACACACTTCAATATACATTTAATTTATTATATTTATGTTAGAATTTAACTTAAAGCAATTTTCTTTTAATTTAATGGGCCAAGCCCAATTCCATTAGTCTACATGCACTAAGTATTTCTATAGATGCTTGTTGAAATGAACCTATATATATTATTTACTTAAAAAAATTAAACTCCTTTTTTCTTCTTCCTCATAATTGGGTTGAAGCCCCAGGCCCAACACGTAAAGAAAATTTTGGCTGACACCCTCGTCTTCAACCCCTCTTGTTTCTTTCTGTCGTTGTTACGTTCTATTCTTTCCCTTCTCTTAACCTCGTTCGTGCCAAACTTAGCCATTCATTAGGTCGAACCCACGCCCTTTAATTGCTCCACCCCTTTTCCTCCTTTTCCTATTCCTTTCTTCTTCCAGTTATGCACAGATTAATACTATTACTATGCACACTTTGTGTAACACCCCATACTTTCTGTTAATGTATAAGTAATAAATCAGAGAATAATTAATTTTTAAAATAAGAATCAAGGGAAACGGGTTGCGCCATTGCATTCGTCTCGGAATTCTGCTTGAAAACGAGTCCGAGTTTGCGAGAATCGGAGTCCGTATGACCAAGTTATGGCTCTCCAAAGTTTCAGGAATTTTCAGAGTTCAAAACAGCTCGAATTCTAATTCAAATTTCGAATTCAAAACCCAGAACAGACTGGGCGGGAAATTTCCCGCCCAGTACCCAGGTCGACTGGGGAGTCGACCCCCCCCCCCCCCGACCAGGTCGACTGGGGAGTCGACTGGGCAGTCGACCCCCTCCTGACCAGGTCGACTGGGCAGTCGACCAGGGGGTCGACCTGGTACCCGAACCTGGTTTTGGGCCTCGGTGCATTCTTATGTATCTGGTCTCGTTTTCTGGCTAGATTCGTCTGCCTAAACCTATTTAAATAGCCCCAAACCTAGCCTTCTCTACACACAATTCTATTCTTCTTCTACTCTGCCTCTGTTCTAAATAAAAATAAAAATGGCGTCGCTGCTCTGCTGGAATCAAAACTAGAAGCTAATCAACATCAACCTAAGCAACTCAATTCAAACTAGAGATTAAAGCTTCTGCAACGATTCTACAACAATTAAAGTTCTTTCTTTAATCCAACCAAGGCAAGTGCAGTTATTTTCCGATATAAACTTTAATCATAACTGTGACATGATTGTAAATCTGAATTTGAGATTGTGTTTGTTCTGTTCTGATCTAGTTTATTCTGTATCTCTTCTTCTTTCTGTTCTATAGCCAGGCTACTATGAGCCTGCGCCAATCTCCTAAGAGATTAACGCACGAACGCTAAAATGTTTGGGACAAATAATGAATGTGGCATAATTGGACATGGCTAACCTGTGGCTGATTTAAGAAAAAGGACATAGGTTGTAAGCTAGATTTAGATCTATGCATATTCTGTGAATTGGAAGAAGAGGAACCATAGTATGTTAACATGTGACTTGAGACATTGGACATAACGCATATTTTGAATTAAGATCTGTTATAACTAGATCGTTGGGCATATTGTTTATATAACAATTCATGATTTGAAAGAGAATATGACTTGGGTGTGAAGATCTATATTAAGATTTGATAACTATCAAATGTGAAACCTAAGTGGGAAATTTTGGAATATATGACATGCATTGAAATTTATGGCTATATTTGGTATAATTTATATGTGAATCTTTTGTACTAGGCAAGTTGAACTAAATTGGGACATGTAAATTATGACCATAATCTGTGACATGTAAATTCAATGCAAACGTGGGGTATATGATCATAGTGTGAATCATGACAACTATTTAGGCATGCAAACTTAGGCCAAATTTATAATTAGGCAAGATATGTTTGTGAAACTTTAAGGAATGATTACAACTGTTATATTTGCCTAATTTGCTAGTTCTGCTATATTTGCCTAATCTGCTAGTTCTGTTATATTGCCTAATCTGCTAGTTCTGTTATATTGCTTAATCTTCTAGTTCTATTATATTGCCTAATCTGCTAGTTCTGTTATATTGCTTAATCTGCTAGTTCTGCTCTACTCCCTAGTCTACTAGATCTGTTCATCTGCCAAATCTGTCATCTGCTAGGTCTGCTGAAGATGCCAAATCTGTTATATGCTAAATCAGCTAAATTACTTAATCTGCTGAATCCGTTAAGTCGCCTAATCTGCGAAAATCTGTTATCTTCTATATCTGTTAAGTTGATATATTCAGTCTGTTATTGACATAATCCGAATTAGCTATGAATAATTGACATGTATATTAGGCGTGGGCATAAATGGTAAATTATTAATTAATTGGCCGCAAAGATGAACATGGCTAACTCGAGGTTAGAATGAGTTTGCGGCGTAATTCTGCCCGGAACCGCCCGGCGCATCTAGTGGCCGCAAACAATAGGTTCTAATGTGAGAAGTTAGTCATAACGTGCTTGAAACCCGAGGTTAGACTCAGTTTGCGGCAGAAATCTGCCCGGAACCAACCGGCCTAACCAGTAGCCGCAAACTGTCAGTCTAATGTGAGAGATCTGGGCATTAATATTTAATTAATGAAAATCTGAGATAAATATGATGTCTAAAACATGTTCGGTGGATAGGGTTAAACCCACTAGACTGATGAATTTAATAAATCTGTTCCGTGAATCTGTAGGCCCAATTACAAAGTTAGACAAATCTGTAAGTCTGTTAATCTGTAACTGGTTAATCGGTAAGTCTATTAAATCTGTATATCTGATCCGTTAGTCTGAAAACTTGTCTGTGAACTAGTTGATCTGAATTCTGTATGTCCGAACTTGTAAACAAGTTAATCTGAAATCTGTTAGTCTGGGGACACAAGGATAGGAAGGGAATTACTTGTGTCATCTGTTGTTTGGGAACCATATTAGTCAGTAACCCTTTCTGGTATCAAAACTTTGACCCAACAGTAGGTAGGGTCCGGGCACGCTTACTGAACTAATTATAAGCGGTTCATTCTGATAATGGCGAGGGGTGTTGATGGTGCGTTCCAACCGGGTGATGTGCGTGCATTGATCCCGGTCTGCCTCTGAAGATGTAAGACGCCGTGACATCTATAAATAGGTCTACGCCAATTGGTTGTCACTTTAGGGAGTGATACACCCTACTGTGGGGCCGACACAGGGTATTTATGTATTAGGGAGCCGATCACTTGGGGTAGGGTTTTAGGGTACACTTAGTTCTGTCTGTTTCTGTTGGTACCGTCTGTTTCTGTTGGGTGATAACACCTGTCTGTTTCTGCGTGGTACCATCTGTTGGGATGGTAAAGGCCCATTACTAGTGTACACCTAATTCTACATTCTGTTTCCGTAGGGATTAATCTGTTTCTGCTTCTGTCTGTTTTTGTTCGGGTGGTAAAGGCCCATTACTAGCACTCTTTTTCTGTGGAAATTATTCTGTACCCGTTTCTGTTTCAGTTTAGACATTAGGGTGACACCTAATTTTGTTATACTAGTATTAGTGCAGAGAAGTGTAAAGAAATAGCTTATGTCATTCTGTTCTTCTGTAATATCCGCTACACCTGTTACTGTTATCTCTCATCCAGTTTTATTTTCATGTCATGTTATTATTATCTGTTCGTAACTGAAAATCACTGGACTTGCCAGACTTTTTGTCTGACCCTTGTTGTTTCGCCTCCTTTCTTCCCTTTTCCCCCAGGTTTTGTAGAAGGGAGCACTCTAGCCTGATCCAGATTTCTTTCGCTTGAAGTGCTTAAAGTATGGCTTGTCTTCTTCTGTGGGGATTATGATTTTAAACTATGCATTCTGAAGGCTTTTGTACAAGACTGATATTTTTTACTTGAATCCTGATATTGTGATTTGAAAGGATGTAACCGAGCTTATTTCGGTTTCTGTTGTAATAAAGTTATAAATTTTTCAAGTACTGTTTTATCTGTCTTGTAAGTTTCTGTTCTGTTTACTAAAATGCTCCACCAAAGTTAAGGCATTCCCTTTGTGAGTGACCTTAACGGAGGTGGGGTGTTACACTTGGTATCAGAGCCGAAGGTTACCAGATTGGGTAAAGTTTTTGAAAACTATTTTCAAAAAGGTTTTAAAAGGAAGTATTTTCGAAAGTAAAGCCTATTTTTGAAAAACATAATCCCCAAGAGCCATATATCTTACCTTCAGTCCTTTTTGTAATTGAATCTTTCCTTTTTCGTTTTAGCATGTCTGAAGCATCTGAGATACCAGAGGGTGTTCATGTACCCGGTTGGTTTCGTCAATATCTTCAGGCTAGGACCGCCTCGCAGGTCCAGCAAATGATCCCCTCCTCCACCCCCTCCTCGTGCAATTTCTTTCTCAAAGATCTGTAGAGATTTTAGGGCCATGGGTGGGAAGGATTTAAAGGGAACTGAATCATTCGTAGAAGCGAGGAACTGGCTCAAAGAAACTGAGGATCTGTTCGTTATCTTCGAGGTGGCTGATAGGCTGAAGGTACAGTTGGCGGTATGGTTGCTCAAAGACGAAGCTTCCTATTGGTGGGAAGTCACTAACGCCGAGAGGCCGGTTGAGACATGGATGGATTTCAGAACAAGGTTTGAGACAAAATTCCTATCGCAAGCTGAACGAAGTCTACAACTGGAAAAGTTCTTATCTCTTAAGCAAGGAAGTATGCCGGTCAAGGAATACGTCAACCAGTTCAACCTACTGGCTAGATTCGGATTGGATTTAGGCAACACTCAGGATAAAAAGGCTCTCCGCTTTGTTAAAGGATTGAACGAGCTACTCTATAGCCTAGCCATGACCCATGTACCTATGGGAGCGACTTACGAGAAATTGGTCGACATGGCACTACTGCACGAGGAAGACAAGGGCCAGAAAGAGACAAAGAAGGAAGAACCACAGAATAAGAAAGCAGGGCCCAAAAAGGAAACACAAAAGAAGGATGAGAAGTCTGAAGATAAGAAGGGGAAAAAGTGCTTTACTTGTCGAAGCTCGACTCATCTGAACAAGGATTGCAGAAAATGGAAGGGCACTTGATTCAACTGTGGTGAGATGGGACACTTCACTAGGGACTGCCCGAAGAAACGAGGGCAAGGGCAGAGGGCAGAACCCACTTCTGGAGGACAGGCGAATGCTTAAGGGACTGGTAGATAGGGTAGAAATAAGAAAATTTAAGTATAAGGTTTAATTTTCTTATCTGATTGTTGAGTTAAAACTCTTTCTGATTCTGGCATTTTGATTCTGTAATCGATACTCTGACTTTAATACTAGTATTGTTTCTGATTCCGCTGTAGACTCAAACCCATGAGGGTTATGACTCATCTGTTTGTGAGAGATTGGGGTTTGAGAGATATCTGTGTTAGGCGTCAAGTAGGACGCATACATTCTGGGTTTTATCATGCTTAGTTCAGTAACCTGATCTGTACCAGTAATCTGTAAATATCTGAATATTTCCGATAAGGTTAAGATTTCCAGTTTTGACATTATCTAAAGAGGGTAATCCTCTGGGTGTCAATTTGATGTTGGTTTCGGTCTTCGGGGCCGATACTTACGACCCATGTCTAATGGGAACCAAGTTTTTGTTTTATCTGTACTCGCTTCCATCATTCGACTGTATCCTATCGATCGAATCTTCGAACTTTAGGTAGAAACTAATGGGTGTAAACATGTGTTTGAGACATGTTATGTTTGATGGTTGCAAGTGGATGCAATTGGTTGCTAGTGGTTTCTCGTGGATGCATATACACACACTAGGCACTAGATCGGCTCGAAAACACTCTCATACTGCATATGGATGTGTGAGAATTTTAAATTTTTGTGGATGCAAAATGATTGACTCAGCACATGGATGTTGCATATGACTGAATGGTTGTGCACTCATATAAAAATGATATGTATCAAATAGGAAAATTTGCATACATGTTGGACTCATGGCACTGGCATAATTCGCATTAAGGAGGTCAACTGAATCAGTGGACCGCCTGATCTTTGCATTAGATAAGGAACATATACACACACCTTTGCATATGTTCATACAACATTAGAAGTTTCTAAGGACAATGGACGCCAGTGATTGATGATTGAGTGGATGGATGTTGGATGGTAGGACACATTCTTCTTAACTTGAAGATTTCGGGGACGAAATCCTTTAAGGAGGGGAGAATGTAACACCCCATACTTTCTGTGAACGTATAAGTAATAAATCAGAGAATAATTAATTTTTAAAATAAGAATCAAGAGGGTTGCGCCATTGCGTTCGTCTCGGAATTCTGCTTGAAAACGAGTCCGAGTTTGCGAGAATCGGAGTCCGTATGACCAAGTTATGGCTCTCCAAAGTTTCAGGAATTTTCAGAGTTCAAAACAGCTCGAATTCGAATTCAAATTTCGAATTCAAAACCCAGAACAGACTGGGCGGAAAATTTCCCGCCCAGTACCCAGGTCGACTGGGGAGTCGACTGGGCAGTCGACCTGGGGGTCGACCTGGTCCCCGAACCTGGTTTTGGGCCTGGGTGCATTCTTATGTATCTAGTCTCGTTTTCTGCCTAGATTCGTCTGCCTAAACCAATTTAAATAGCCCCAAACCTAGCCTTCTCTACATACAATTCGATTCTGCTTCTACTCTGCCTCTGTTCTAAATAAAAATAAAAATGGCGTCGCTACTCTACTGGAATCAAAACTAGAAGCTAATCAACATCAACCTAAGCAACTCAAATCAAACTAGAGATTAAAGCTGCTACAACGATTCTATAACAACTAAAGTTCTTTCTTTAATCCAACCAAGGCAAGTGCAGTTATTTTCCGATATAAACTTTAATCATAACTGTGACATGATTGTAAATTAGAATTTGAGATTGTGTATGTTCTGTTCTGATCTAGTTTATTCTATATCTCTTCTTCTTTCTGTTCTATAGCCAGGCTACTACGAGCCTGCGCCAATCTCCTAAGAGATTAACGCACGAACACTAAAATGTTTGGGACAAATAATGAATGTGGCATAATTGGACATGGCTAATCTGTGGCTGATTTAAGAAAAAGGACATAGGTTGTAAACTAGATTTAGATCTATGCATATTCTGTGAATTGGAAGAAGAGGAACCATAGTATGTTAACATGTGACTTGAGACATTGGACATAACGCATATTTTGAATTAAGATCTGTTATAACTAGATCGTTGGGCATATTGTTTATATAACAATTCATGATTTGAAAGAGAATATGACTTAGGTGTGAAGATCTATATTAAGATTTGATAACTATCAAATGTGAATAACACCTAAGTGGGAAATTTTTGAATATATGACATGCATTGAAATCGATGGCTATATTTGGTATAATTTATATGTGAATCTTTTGTACTAGGCAAGTTGAACTAAATTGGGACATGTAAATTATGACCATAATCTGTGACATGTAAATTCAATGCAAACGTGGGGTATATGATCATAGTGTGAATCATGACAACTATTTAGGCATGCAAACTTAGGCCAAATTTATAATTAGGCAAGATATGTTTGTGAAACTTTAAGGAATGATTACATCTGTTATATTTGCCTAATTTTCTAGTTCTTCTATATTTGCCTAATCTGCTAGTTCTGTTATATTGCCTAATCTGCTCGTTCTGTTATATTGCTTAATCTGCTAGTTCTGTTATATTGCCTAATCTGCTAGTTCTGTTATATTGCTTAATCTGCTAGTTCTGCTCTACTGCCTAGTCTGCTAGATCTGTTCATCTGCCAAATCTATCATCTGCTAAGTCTGCTGAAAATGCCAAATCTATTATATGCTAAATCTGCTAAATTACTTAATCTGTTGAATCTGTTAAGTCGCCTAATCTGCGAAAATCTGTTATCTGCTATATCTGTTAAGTTGATATATTCATTCTGTTATTGACATAATCCGAATTAGCTATGAATAATTGACATGTATATTAGGCGTGGGAATAAATGGTAAATTATTAATTAATTGGCCGCAAAGATGAACATGGCTGACTCGAGGTTAGAATGAGTTTGCGGCGTAATTCTGCCCGGAACCGCCCGACACATCCAGTGGCCGCAAACAATAGGTTCTAGTGTGAGAAGTTAGTCATAACGTGCTTGAAACCCGAGGTTAGACTCAGTTTGCGGCAGAAATCTGCCCGGAACCAACCGGCCTAACTAGTAGCCGCAAACTGTCAGTCTAATGTGAGAGGTCTGGGCATTAATATTTAATTAATGAAAATCTGAGATAAATATGATGTCTAAAACGTGTTGGGCGAATAGGGTTAAACCCACTAGAATGATGGATTTAATAAATCTGTTCCGTGAATCTGTAGGCCCAATTACAAAGTTAGTCAAATCTGTAAGTCTGTTAATCTGTAATTGGTTAATCGGTAAGTCTGTTAAATCTGTATATCTTTTCCGTTAGTCTGAAAACTTGTCTGTGAACTAGTTGATCTGAATTCTGTATGTCCTAACTTGTAAACAAGTTAATCTGAAATCTGTTAGTCTGGGGACACAAGGATAGGAAGGGAATTACTTGTGTCATCTGTTGTTTGGGACCCATATTAGTCAGTAACCCTTTCTGGTATCAAAACTTTGACCCAACAGTAGGTAGGGTCCGGGCACGCTTACTGAACTAATTATAAGCGGTTCATTCTGATAATGGCGAGGGGTGTTGATGGTGCGTTCCAACCGGGTCATGTGCGTGCATGGATCCCGGTCTGCCTCTGAGGATGTAAGACGCCGTGACATCTGTAAATAGGTCTGCGCCAATTGGTTGTCACTTTAGGGAGTGATACACCCTACTGTGGGGCCGACACAGGGTATTTATGTATTAGGGAGCCGATCGCTTGGGGTAGGGTTTTAGGGTACACTTAGTTCTGTCTGTTTCTGTTGGTACCGTCTGTTTCTGTTGGGTGGTAACACCTGTCTGTTTCTGCGTGGTACCATCTGTTGGGGTGGTAAAGGCCCATTACTAGTGTACACCTAATTCTACATTCTGTTTCCATAGGGATTAATCTGTTTCTGCTTCTGTCTGTTTTTGTTCGGGTGGTAAAGGCCCATTACTAGCACTCTCTTCTGTAGAAATTATTCTGTACCCGTTTCTGTTTCAGTTTAGACATTAGGGGGACACCTAATTCTGTTATACTAGTATTAGTGTAGAGAAGTATAAAGAAATAGCTTATGTCATTCTGTTCTTCTGTAGTATCCGCTACACCTGTTACTGTTATCTCTCATCCAGTTTTATTTTCATGTCATGTTACTATTATCTGTTCATAACTGAAAATCACTGGACTTGCCAGACTTTTTGTCTGACCCTTGTTGTTTCGCCTCCTTTCTTCCGTTTTCCCCCAGGTTTTGTAGAAGGGAGTACTCTAGCCTGATCCAGATTTCTTCCGCTTGAAGTGCTTAAAGTATGGCTTGTCTTCTTCTGTGGGGATTATGATTTTAAACTATGCATTCTGAAGGCTTTTGTACAAGACTGATATTTTGTACTTGAATCCTGATATTGTGATTTGAAAGGATGTAACCGAGCTTATTTCGGTTTCTGTTGTAATAAAGTTATAAATTTTTCAAGTACTGTTTTGTCTATCTTGTAAGTTTCTGTTCTGTTTACTAAAATGCTCCACCAAAGTTAAGGCATTCCCTTTGTGAGTGACCTTAACGGAGGTGGGGTGTTACACTTGGTATCAGAGCCGAAGGTTACCAGATTGGGTAAAGTTTTTGAAAACTATTTTCAAAAAGGTTTTAAAAGGAAGTATTTTCGAAAGTAAAGCCTATTTTTGAAAAACATAATCCCCAAGAGCCATATATCTTACCTTCAGTCCTTTTTGTAATTGAATTTTTCCTTTTTCGTTTTAGCATGTCTGAAGCATCTGAGATACCAGAGGGTGTTCATGTACCCGGTTGGTTTCGTCAATATCTTCAGGCTAGGACCGCCTCGCAGGTCCAGCAAATGATCCCCCTCCTCCACCCCCTCCTCGTGCAATTTCTTTCTCAAAGATCTGTAGAGATTTTAGGGCCATGGGTGGGAAGGATTTAAAGGGAACTGAATCATTCGTAGAAGCGAGGAACTGGCTCAAAGAAACTGAGGATCTGTTCGTTATCTTCAAGGTGGCTGATAGGCAGAAGGTACAGTTGGCGGTATGGTTGCTCAAAGACGAAACTTCCTATTGGTGGGAAGTCACTAACGCCGAGAGGCCGGTTGAGACATGGATGGATTTCAGAACAAGGTTTGAGACAAAATTCCTCTCGCAAGCTGAACGAAGTCTACAACTGGAAAAGTTCTTATCTCTTAAGCAAGGAAGTATGACGGTCAAGGAATATGTCAACCAGTTCAACCAACTGGCTAGATTCGGATTGGATTTAGTCAACACTCAGGATAAAAAGGCTCTCCGCTTTGTTAAAGGATTGAACGAGCTACTCTACAGCCTAGCCATGACCCATGTACCTATGGGAGCGACTTACGAGAAATTGGTGGACATGTCACTACTGCACGAGGAAGACAAGGGCCAGAAAGAGACAAAGAAGGAAGAACCACAGAATAAGAAAGCAGGGCCCAAAAAGGAAACACAAAAGAAGGATGAGAAGTCTGAAGATAAGAAGGGGAAAAAGTGCTTTACTTGTTGAAGCACGACTCATCTGAACAAGGATTGCAGAAAAAGGAAGGGCACTTGCTTCAACTGTGGTGAGATGGGACACTTCACTAGGGACTGCCCGAAGAAACGAGGGCAAGGGCAGAGGGAAGAACCCACTTCTGGAGGACAGGCGAATGCTTAAGGGACTGGTAGATAGGGTAGAAATAAGAAAATTTAAGTAGAAGGTTTAATTTTCTTATCTGATTGTTGAGTTAAAACTCTTTCTGATTCTGGCATTTTGATTCTGTAATCGATACTCTGACTTTAATACTAGTATTGTTTCTGATTCCGCTGTAGACTCAAACCCATGAGGGTTATGACTCATCTGTTTGTGAGAGATTGGGGTTTGAGAGATATCTGTGTTAGGCGTCAAGTAGGACGCATACATTCTGGGTTTTATCATGCTTAGTTCAGTAACCTGATCTGTACCAGTAATCTGTAAATATCTGAATATTTCCGATAAGGTTAAGATTTCCAGTTTTGACATTATCTAAAGAGGGTAATCCTCTGGGTGTCAATTTGATGTTGGTTTCGGTCTTCGGGGCCGATACTTAGGACCCATGTCTAATGGGAACCAAGTTTTTGTTTTATCTGTACTCGCTTCCATCATTCGATTTTATCCTATCGATCGAATCTTCGAACTTTAGGTAGAAACTAATGGGTGTAAACATGTGTTTGAGACATGTTATGTTTGATGGTTGCAAGTGGATGCAATTGGTTGCTAGTGGTTTCTCGTGGATGCATATACACACACTAGGCACTAGATCGGCTCGAAAACACTCTCATACTGCATATGGATGTGTGAGAATTTTAAATTTTTGTGGATGCAAAATGATTGACTCGGCACATGGATGTTGCATATGACTGAATGGTTGTGCACTCATATAAAAATGATATGTATCAAAAAGGAAAATTTGCATACATGTTGGACTCATGGCACTGGCATAATTCGCATTAAGGAGGTCGACTGAATCAGTGGACCGCCTGATCTTTGCATTATATAAGGAACATATACACACACCTTTGCATATGGTCATACAACATTAGAAGTTTCTAAGGACAATGGACGCCAGTGATTGATGATTGAGTAGATGGATGTTGGATGGTAGGACACATTCTTCTTAACTTGAAGATTTCGGGGACGAAATCCTTTAAGGAGGGGAGAATGTAACACCCCATACTTTCTATGAACGTATAAGTAATAAATCAGAGAATAATTAATTTTTAAAATAAGAATCAAGGGAAAGGGTTGCGCCATTGCGTTCGTCTCGGAATTTTGCTTGAAAACGAGTCCGAGTTTGCGAGAATCGGAGTCCGTATGACCAAGTTATGGCTCTCCAAAGTTTCAGGAATTTTCAGAGTTCAAAACAGCTCGAATTCGAATTCAAATTTAGAATTCAAAACCCAGAACAGACTGGGCGGTAAATTTCCCGCCCAGTACCCAGGTCGACTGGGGAGTCGACTGGGCAGTCGACCTGGGGGTCGACCTGGTCCCCGAACCTGGTTTTGGGCCTGGGTGCATTCTTATGTATCTAGTCTCGTTTTCTGCCTAGATTCGTCTGCCTAAACCTAATTAAACAGCCCCAAACCTAGCCTTCTCTACATACAATTCGATTCTGCTTCTACTCTGCCTCTGTTCTAAATAAAAATAAAAATGGCGTCGCTACTCTACTGGAATCAAAACTAGAAGCTAATCAACATCAACCTAAGCAACTCAAATCAAACTAGAGATTAAAGCTTCTGCAACGATTCTATAACAACTAAAGTTCTTTCTTTAATCCAACCAAGGCAAGTGCAGTTATTTTCCGATATAAACTTTAATCATAACAGTGACATGATTGTAAATTTGAATTTGAGATTGTGTATGTTCTGTTCTGATCTAGTTTATTCTATATCTCTTCTTCTTTCTGTTCTATTGCCAGGCTACTACGAGCCTGCGCCAATCTCCTAAGAGATTAACGCACGAACACTAAAATGTTTGGGACAAATAATGAATGTGGCATAATTGGACATGGATAATCTGTGGCTGATTTAAGAAAAAGGACATAGGTTGTAAACTAGATTTAGATCTATGCATATTCTGTGAATTGGAAGAAGAGGAACCATAGTATGTTAACATGTGACTTGAGACATTGGACATAACGCATATTTTGAATTAAGATCTGTTATAACTAGATCGTTGGGCATATTGTTTATATAACAATTCATGATTTGAAAGAGAATATGACTTAGGTGTGAAGATCTATATTAAGATTTGATAACTATCAAATGTGAATAACACCTAAGTGGGAAATTTTTGAATATATGACATGCATTGAAATCGATGGATATATTTGGTATAATTTATATGTGAATCTTTTGTACTAGGCAAGTTGAACTAAATTGGGACATGTAAATTATGACCATAATCTGTGACATGTAAATTCAATGCAAACGTGGGGTATATGATCATAGTGTGAATCATGACAACTATTTAGGCATGCAAACTTAGGCCAAATTTATAATTAGGCAAGATATGTTTGTGAAACTTTAAGGAATGATTACATCTGTTATATTTGCCTAATTTTCTAGTTCTTTTATATTTGCCTAATCTGCTAGTTCTGTTATATTGCCTAATCTGCTAGTTCTGTTATATTGCTTAATCTGCTAGTTCTGTTATATTGCCTAATCTGCTAGTTCTGTTATATTGCTTAATCTGCTAGTTCTGCTCTACTGCCTAGTCTGCTAGATCTGTTCATCTGCCAAATCTATCATCTGCTAAGTCTGCTGAAAATGCCAAATCTATTATATGCTAAATCTGCTAAATTACTTAATCTGCTGAATCCGTTAAGTCGCCTAATCTGCGAAAATTTGTTATCTGTTAAGTTGATATATTCATTCTGTTATTGACATAATCCGAATTAGCTATGAATAATTGACATGTGTATTAGGCGTGAGCATAAATGGTAAATTATTAATTAATTGGCCGCAAAGATGAGCATGGCTGACTCGAGGTTAGAATGAGTTTGCGGCGTAATTCTGCCCGGAACCGCCCGACACATCCAGTGGCCGCAAACAATAGGTTCTAGTGTGAGAAGTTAGTCATAACGTGCTTGAAACCCGAGGTTAGACTCAGTTTGCGGCAGAAATCTGCCCGGAACCAACCGGCCTAACTAGTAGCCGCAAACTGTCAGTCTAATGTGAGAGGTCTGGGCATTAATATTTAATTAATGAAAATCTGAGATAAATATGATGTCTAAAACGTGTTGGGCGAATAGGGTTAAACCCAATAGAATGATGAATTTAATAAATCTGTTCCGTGAA
The DNA here is from genome assembly GCA_030737875.1 of Allium sativum. NCBI lineage: Eukaryota > Viridiplantae > Streptophyta > Magnoliopsida > Asparagales > Amaryllidaceae > Allium > Allium sativum. Next base: position 500,792,813 of record CM060924.1, on the reverse strand, counting down.
TCTGTAGGCCCAATTACAAAGTTAGTCAAATCTGTAAGTCTGTTAATCCGTAATTGGTTAATCGGTAAGTCTGTTAAATCTGTATATCTTTTCCGTTAGTCTGAAAACTTGTCTGTGAACTAGTTGATCTGAATTCTGTATGTCCGAACTTGTAAACAAGTTAATCTGAAATCTGTTAGTCTAGGGACACAAGGATAGGAAGGGAATTACTTGTGTCATCTGTTGTTTAGGACCCATATTTGTCAGTAACCCTTTCTGGTATCAAAACTTTGACCCAACAGTAGGTAGGGTCCGGGCACGCTTACTAAACTAATTATAAGCGGTTCATTCTGATAATGGAGAGGGGTGTTGATGGTGCGTTCCAACCGGGTCATGTGCGGGCATGGATCCCGGTCTGCCTCTGAGGATGTAAGACGTCGTGACATCTGTAAATAGGTCTGCGCCAATTGGTTGTCACTTTAGGGAGTGATACACCCTACTGTGGGGCCGACACACGGTATTTATGTATTAGGGAGCCGATCGCTTGGGGTAGGGTTTTAGGGTACACTTAGTTCTGTCTGTTTCTGTTGGTACCGTCTGTTTCTGTTGGGTGGTAACACCTGTCTGTTTCTGCGTTGTACCATCTGTTGGGGTGGTAAAGGCCCATTACTAGTGTACACCTAATTCTACATTCTGTTTCCCTAGGGATTAATCTGTTTCTGCTTCTGTCTGTTTCTGTTCGGGTGGTAAAGGCCCATTACAAGCACTCTCTTCTGTGGAAATTATTCTGTACCTATTTCTATTTCAGTTTAGACATTAGGGTGACACCTAATTCTGTTATACTAGTATTAGTGCAGAGAAGTGTAAAGAAATAGCTTATGTCATTCTGTTCTTCTGTAATATCCGCTACACCTGTTATTGTTATCTCTCATCCAGTTTTATTTTCATGTCATCTTATTATTATCTGTTCATAATTGAAAATCACTGGACTTGCCAGACTTTTTGTCTGACCCTTGTTGTTTCGCCTCCTTTCTTCCGTTTCCCCCCCCCCCCCAGGTTTTGTAGAAGGGAGTACTCTAGCCTAATCCGGATTTGTTCCGCTTGAAGTGCTTAAAGTATGGCTTGTCTTCTTCTGTGGGGATTATGATTTTAAACTATACATTCTGAAGGCTTTTGTACAAGACTGATATTTTGTACTTGAATCCTGATATTGTGATTTGAAAGGATGTAACCAAGCTTATTTCGGTTTCTATTGTAATAAAGTTATAAAATTTTCAAGTACTGTTTTATCTGTCTTGTAAGTTTCTGTTCTGTTTACTAAAATGCTCCACCAAAGTTAAGGCATTCCCTTTATGAGTGACCTTAACGGAGGTGGGGTGTTACACTTTGCACCGTGCACTTGTACAACAACACCCCTGACCACCTTGCCTCCTCCACCGTCCACGCAAATGTCATCTTCACGTTTGACCCCAACACCATAGTCAGAAAGCATCACCATCCCTCAATTCAAAATCTGAGTGTTGAACTCAAGCTTGCGACCACTATAAAAAAATTACCCTATTACAATGGTGGAACACCATTGTAATATACATTTTACAACAGTGGGCAAACCATCGTGTATTAAGAAGTTGTAATAGACTAATATCTTTTACAACTTTTTTGCACTGTTGCAAAACCGTTGTAATATGTATATTTTACAACTTTTTTTCCACCTTTGTAATAAACTTTATTACAACAGTTATGCACCGTTGTAATAAAATATACTACAACTGTTATGCACCGTTGTGATTGACATTTGGATTTTAAAAAAAATAAACATCTTTTGCAACTGAAAAAAACAATACACTAAATAAAGCAATACTCCATAAGCAAATCCGATATTACAATTATTTGCAAACTAATTTATTAAAATACTCAAATATTCAGTATTACAAATAATAAGTTTTAGACAACATTTCGTACATTATTACATACTTGACCGTTACAAAGCAACTTAGTACAAGCACAAGTTCTCCACAAAAAAATTGCATACTCTACAGGGGTACACCATCATCCATAATCTACTACAACTCTTATGCACAAGTTACCTGAATCTTTACACCATCATCCATAATGTCCTTATGTTCTAGTAATACATCTTCATAGTATTTCTTTAACCGACCTTCAATCACTTTTGTAATTATATTTTCAGGCTTCCATGAACTTGCAACCTTATAAAGCCGAAAAAAGTATAAGTGAGCCAACGATATGAGAAAGGACTTTAATTGAACGTTAACACAGAAAAATGAAAAAATTGTGAAAAATGCCATGAAACCATGTACAAATTATCAAGAACAAACAGTTTATTTTAGGCAAGGGAATTCTAAACCAAACCCAAACTCTCCAGCTCCTCATCCCACAAGCGCAGCAACACTTTCAATGTTTTGTATCCGATCCTTGTTTTTTTTCATGAAAGAAACACACTAATGCAACATGCAGTCTGTAAGGATCCAAATCCTTCAAATTCAACATGCAAGATTCAAGATGACAACAACATTATCTATTTGAGTATTTTTTTAAATTACCACAAACATACAGTCTCTTCTCTGCGACCCAAACCCGGACTCTCCTGCAAACTCAAAAGGAGCAAGAATTTTCAGTGAAAAAAAGCGTGAATATAATCGCAAGGTCCGAGAGATATGTAATTATTTGAACCTGTTATGCTGAACTGTATTTGGCAGTAATTTCAAACTCTTAGAATAAAAAAAACCACAAACATGAACAAATTTGTTAATGGTTATGTCAAGCAATTCACTAAACACCTTGTATACATGGACGAAAATTCTATCCTTTGGCATTCTTTTTCTAGCGCAGTTCAATAATTCAAAAAAAAAGCATATAGCTTTGTTTCTTAATCATGGAGGTCAAAACAACAAATTGTAGAATCATGGCTAATAACTACCCCGACGCTGAAAAAAAAACAAAAGCGAACAAAAGCGAATAATTTTGAAATAGAGTTACCTATTTCAGATCTGTCAAATTCGATCTTTATTTTGCATCTTGCGTTTCGTTTCACCTTGTGTTTGCGCAAGTCCTTCTTTCTCCTTCACGCGATTTGCAGCCGTTTCGAGTTCTTCGTCGTTCGTGGATCTGAGAGGCTTGGGTGCGACATGGATTTCGGTTGGCTTGCGATCAATTTGAGTAGCGAGGATGTTGCGGGTGGGGGTCTCTGTTTGTTGCCATGGAGTTGAGATGGAAAAAAAGAGAAGGATTTTTTTTTGGGGAATGAGGCGCATGACGGGAGAAAATTGAAGGGACGAGATAAGGATGCAGCGATTAAAATTATGGTGCGGTGATCGTAAAATTTAAGGAACTAAGGCGGGTCCAATATTGTAAACGAAGGCGGGAATTAAAAATTTGGAGGTCCATTGTTGTAAATAATATATTACCAGCGCTAAACAATTAAAAAGGTGTTAAATATGATAATTTATTACAACAGTCAGAAAAAAGTTGTAAAAGGACTTTATTACGGATGGGTGGACCACTAATCTTGTCCACTAATTACTATTTTGAAAGTTATTTAATATGGAATGTTAAATAATATATAATAGCTATTTATTAATCTTATAATTTTTCTTCTTTTATTTTATGAAAAAATGTAATAGAATATTATATAAATTGATTGAGAATTTTATTAAAATATTTAAAAGTTATTTAATTATTACTTCTTAATTAGTGATTCTTACTTCTTATTTATTGATTACTAAAATTAATTATTCATTACAAAAAACTAATTTTTATTTATTTATTTTTAATTTCTAATAATAATACATTATTATTATTTATTAATTATTATATAGCGAAAAGAAATTATTAATATTAGTTATTACATATTTTCAAATAAACTATTTATTATTATTATTAAACAATAGTTATTGAGTATAAATATTTTTATTAATTATCGAATTAGTTTTATTAATTATTAATATGGTATTTTATTGTAGTGTAGTCATATATTACAACAGACAAAAAATAAAAGTTGTGATATGCTTTTATTACAACTGTCAAAATAACACAGTTGTTAAAAATAAGTTTATTACAACTTTTCTGGAAAAAAGTTGAAAAAAACATTTATTACAACGGTGATTTTATCACCTTGTAAAATTAAAGTTGTAATATGGTGTTTTTGTTGTAGTGGACTGTCGTTTGATCAGATAAAACCCCAACCCCTGCCAACTCTGATGATGCTCCAACCTGAAACTCCATCACCAGTTCCTCCATACCCTGATACGCCTCTCCACCATACAGATCGAAATTCAATCACTCAAATTGTACACACGAATCAATTAAAACCCGTACCCAAGAAAACTTACCAAAAACCTAAAATCACATCATTTTCACAGATCATGCTATAGAAAAATCATTTGTCATTTTTCCCACGATCCCTGCTCCTTCACGCTGCTCCAGGATGAACTTCATCATCTACGGTCATCTTGGGTAATCGGAATTTCCCCATGATCGAAATTCGATTATCCCCACATTCCCATTTAATTTCGTAATTAAAAATCCCCATTCCACTTCTAAGAATCATGGTTTTATTTTCCTAATATTTTAGTAAGCCTAAATAATGAATTTACATACTTGATTTTCGATAGATTTTTTGTCATTTCCTGTAAGTTTGGAACTATCACTTGCATAGAGCATTTTAAAGGTTGAGACCAATTTTAACAAAACCTAGATTTGATTTGTAATAACTTTGGTATTCACACTTTTGTTTAAAACTTACCAGTATTGAGGTACTCGTTTCTTGAATGACAGGCTATTGGTTTTATTATTAGATTTTTTAAATATTACTGAGTAAATATCTAACAATAAGTTTATGGTTAACCATGTTTTAATTGTATACACACATCACTAGCAGTATGTTTGATCAGGAAAAAACATAAAGATCATCACTAGTTTGTAACTCCAAGAAAATTTAAGAGATGTTCACTCACAGGTTAACATCTCTCTGTTTCTTGCTTCAGGGTTTTAAATTCTTACGTGCTCAGCCATTTTTTCCAGTATGAAAACCAATACAATACTTTTCATATATGCACGCATAATCCAATAAACAAAGGGGGTTTTAATAACTAACAAGTTTACTGTTTTCACTTTAGTTTTACATGGTTTTGTCTTCCCATTATTGTTTGTTCCCACATTTGGTTAGTATGCATATCAACCAAATCAAAACATTTACATAGTGATACTAATCTTAGCAAATTCTCAATGTTATTTCATATGTGATGTTTTATATTGCCAATATGTAAATGCATCAGCAAGTCAGGGAATACATTAAGTATAAAAGCAAGGTTTACTCACAGTGTTTGTTTCCATATTTAATACGAAGACCCAATTTGTTTGCATACCATATATTAAGACACTCATACATATACATGTTTACACTGACAAACATATAAATAACCAATAGATTTAAAAGGAGAAAGGTTGGTTTACTCACATTATCTAGTCCACTACTTTGGTCACTTATTCACTGTTTTGAATATTTTTAGGTTTCTCAAGCTCTGAGTTGCTGCCATTTTCTTTCTAGTTTGGTTCGAATTTTTGTTTGTGACAATTTGAGGGAAACAAGTGTATTTTTATATGCAAAGAATTAATAAACTAATGAGACATTTAATTTGTGTATGGGGAAGGAAATGCACTGCATATGGCAAGGGACAAAGCGGCTGCTAGGTTGCACGAAAGGGTATAGCTATGTGTAACAACCCGGAAAATCAGAACAATTTTTTTTTGGCTATTTTAATGAATTTAGAATATTTAAAATAATTTATTTTAAATAATAACGAATAAAAATTTATTTAAATCGAAGTTAGAACGAATAAATTTATTTTAGTTATAAAACGAGCCTGAAATGGCGTGGTAGTTTGAAAATTTAACTTTGAATTTGACTAAATGTACAGGATTCAAAATAAATCAGATTTTAGTAAAGCCAAAAATATTTAAATTTGTCTGAAAATATCTTTCTAACGAATTGGAAAAATAAAATATTTATAGCGGTAATCAAAAGTTATGGCCAGTTGAATATTCAGAATAGTCGCTATGGAATAAACTTAGCCCTTGAAAATTAGACATTTGCAAACGACCTCCGTTTTCGACGAAACCACTATGGTTGGATCCGGAATGTCAAATTATTGCTAGATTTAAAATTCCATAATTTTTGGAGTTGATATGTGAGCGTGGCAAACGAAAACACGTTTGGTAATTTCAGTTTGAATTGGATCGACCAGAAAAAGTCCATTTTTCAAACGGTCTCCAAATTCGATGAAATTAATTTTGTTGGGACTGTATCGTCCCAACATAGCTAGTTTTATTTTTAGGAATTTCTGGAATCATCTCGGCAAATTAAAATGTATGTTCAAATCTAAAATTGAATGTTTTATATTTTAATTTGAAGGATAATTGACTGAAACAGTCGAATGTGCTTACGAAACATATTACATTGTGTCCGGAATGGGGGTATTTAGATAGAGGCAACAGTCGTTGGATTTGATTTGGAGTTTGTACGGATTAGTGGCTATTTTTCGAATTAAATAATTTAAATATAAAACTGGGGCCAATCGTTTCCACCTAAACCCTCGTTCATTAAATAAATCGCACCGCCTCTCTCCTTTACGAACGACGGAAACTCTTCGTTCTTTCTCCCTTCGATTCTCCTCAAAAGACTCAACGAAATTGGTTGGTTCTTTAGACAATTTTGTAGAGAATTTCATTAGCTCTAATTCCATACCCGTTTTAGAATTTATCGCGTTGTATTTCATGAGAATAGCACCTCCAAAATTTGGACCTTCAAATCGCCGCCACCGCCACATACGGCCACCGAGTTCATCGCGGTTACCACCTTTAGGCGTGGCCTTCGGCCCTTTTTAACGTGGCACAGGCCGATCGCATCCAAGCGCTTCAGATTTCGAGAAAATTGGAAACCTAGTTTGGAACCTATACTGAAAGGTGCAATTTTTATTTTTAAAACCATTTATAACACATAAAAGCGTTGCAACATATGATTTTAGAATAAAAATCATATCCTTTTGCTATGTCGTCGAAATCTAGTGAAACAAGAGTCATTGGACTCGTGACGACGTCTTCTACATTTAGAAGAGACCGGAGAATTTTCGGAGCTTCCTACAATTTTAGAAGGAGTGGAACCCAATTTGAGCAATCTAAATTCAAATTGGAATGTATACACATTGTATAAATTATATATGTGTATATACGCGTTGTATATCTCATATATGGGCGTTGTATAAATTATGTAAGCGATGTATAAATTATACATCCGTTGTATAAATCATATATGCGTGGAATGAAATTGAAATCAAATTGAAATAGAAATATATATATATATACACACACACACACGTCCCCCTCGTCCACATACCATGGACGATATAAATTGATTGTGTTGTGAATGATCGATTGTGGTTGAGAATGATCGATTGTAGTTGCAACAAATTAGGTTGTGTTTGTGGTATATTCATTGTATTGTCAAAACGAATAATATTGTGGAAATCATTGAAATGAAAGTATTGTAATGCTGCAAGGCCTAGGATAACAGAGTAGCCATGCTGGACACAGTGCCGATGCTAAATACCCTGTCGTTGTAATGCTGAAATTTTCTGAAATATTCATGTGTTGAAAAATACTCATGTTTGAAATAAATTGTTTGAACGATAAAAATAACACTTTTATTATATGTACGAAGTATATAAAATATTCATGTTTGAAATAAATTGATTGAACGACAAAAATAACATTTTTATTATATGTACGATGTATATAAAATATTCATGTTTGAAATAAATTGTTTGAATGATAAAAATAATATTTTTAACGTGTATATGAACTGTTAAAAATAACCATAGATTGGAATAAATATTTGTTGATTGAAAATAATATTTTTAACATGTATATGAAATGTTAAAAATAATCGTAGTTGGAATAAATATTTGTTGATTGAAAATAATATTTTTTAACATGAATACGAACTGTTAAAAATAACCAAAGGTTGAAATAAATATTTGTTGGTTGAAAATAATATTTTTAACATGTATATGAAGTGTTAAAAACCATCATGTATAGAAATAAATATTGGTAAGTTAAAAATATTATTTTTAGCTTAGATATGCACATATATACATGTGATGAACCGTTAAATGGATTTGCTTTTGAGTAAAGAATTTATTTGCGTGCTCAACAAATAGGTAAACCTTAATGAGTTGGCTGCGCAATTTTATTTATATATCAACTCTTGTGAATGCCATTGGAAGCGGTGTGCCGGTTGTTCTGTGTGAGATTATAAACAACTCCATAGGATAGTAACAATTAATTTTGAACTACACTACATGGCATACTACGTGAAGAGAGCATACTTCATCATATACCACATCAGCATTTGGAGCTAATGTGACGAGGTTGGGATTACCGTACGAGCGAGATGTTCATATGGCGTTGATTGAATTACAGGTTGTACTGAGGGCTAAAATTGACAAAATAAATATAATGGTAAATTGCCAGATTAAATAAAAAGCCTACACGGGTGTAGAGTTGAAAATAATCATGCCTCTCTAGTTATTAGATACGACACATGGATTATTCATTTTCCAACACTGGAGGAGGTGACGAGATTTATCATTGGAGTAATTTTACACACTCCCTCGGGCATTGATAGGACACTAAAAATTGTGTGTGCTTATACTGGATTTATTGGGTACCTAATACGGCCCAATAAATTTCCAAACCCCTCCCCATACAAAGGAGATTATGGCTAAATTTTTCAAAATTTAAAGTCGTTAGCCAAACTTTTGAAGTGAAAACGATTTAGAAATCATCAATTAAATTATATATATACATATATAATTAAAATAAAACGAATAACGACGCTGCAGTTCACGGTTTCAAATCGTAATTTTAAACGATTATTACAGGAGATCCGACCATCGGATTTTCCCGAAACTGGAATCATTGGGTTCACTTTGGAGTGATCTTTCCAATGATATAAAATTCATTAAGATCCAACGGTTAGATTTTGTGAAATGTTTAAATCAAATTTGGATGAGAGCAGCGCTAGGGCCATCGAATGACCTAAAACGTCATTTGATGGAAATGGGCTATTTTTAAATAAATAAAAATAGTGAAAAATTGTTTTAAAATATTATAAACAATGTGGAATGGAGATGAACCGATTTTACTTAGTTTATCAGATATTTTGATGGTTAGATGTATTTGACATGAAAATTATACTAATGAACTGAAATGTGGATTTGTAATAGTTTGATCATAGAAAGAATTGATTTGATTCTATACATGCATGAATTATTTGAAAAGGCCGAGTTAATTCTCATCTCAAATAATTGATCGACGATGAAAAAGTCGAAGATATGATAATGGTGGTTGAAGACCAGAGATCTTCACATCATTTGGATGATTACTGATGTCTTGATCGGGAGGCATCTTAAGACAATGTAATAAGTGGTGATCGTCCAGACGTACTTGGAGATCAACCGGATATGCGATGACCTCTCTCTTGTATTGGACATACGGGACAAGGAATGAGGTGCCTCAGGTTTCATTCAGACCCAGAACGAACTAGTAAATGGATGTGTGTCTGACATTGGATTTTATTCTATGCTGATTGATTTCTATTAAATATATATCTATTTGGTAGCGGAGAATTTATTCTCTTGCTTGACACCCTTCTCTAAGACGTACGAGCTTAGAGATTATATATCGATAGACATCAATCGCATGGTGTGGGATGCCAATATGGCATGCTGAGATGCATTGATCACGACTTTTGTTGGAAAGCAGAGCCTTGTGGTTGATGATCAGAGCATGGCTTTAATATAGCATAGCTTTGTGTATAGCGTTAATTCGCGAGCCTCACACCCCTGTGTAAACCTGAAACGAGAGAGTGCTTTAGGGAAATGGACATATGCTAGTTTCTAGCTAGGGGTGGTGTCATGGTATGGAGCCTAGACATTTTTACTTATGTGGATGATGGAAAGCGAGACACCTCGGTTATATCGGTCACTACGGTGCCGATTGATGGTTTGGTCGATATATGACTAGTTTACACCCCATAGGGTAGGGAAACGTATTGTTCAGGAATTTTAATCCACTTCGTGTGGACCGGCCCTGACGATCTAAGGGTCACTCGAGCTCTTATACCAGATGTGATGACCCTAAACTCCCGTGCCATAGAATAAAGGATAATCTTTGAAATATAACACATAAACAATAATAGTAGAACAGAAATATATCATTACACCAGATAATGTACAATAAATAACACTAGAACAAATATAATCATCAGAGTTACACAGTATAAAAGGATCTTACTTAGTACAAAATACAGTTTCAGCTTTATATAAAATGTCTGCAGTGGAATCAAACATAATATACATTACAAAGTCAGAACATCATAAATGAAATGATAGAATCCATCTTCAGCTCCATAGCTATCCAGAATGAACCATCTAAAACCTGAATACAAGGTTGCCCATATAGAAATAAGAGGCACCCGAGTTTGCAAAGTGAAACAAACTACGAGTCAGTCATGGGACTGGTATGATAAATCTACTTAACTTATTTGATAATAAGGCCAATCACGGGACCACGCCACTAACGCGGAACAGGTTTACTCCATTGGATTTCCAGTGCATAAGACAAATAAATCATTTAAATATCGCAATGCTTTTTACAAAAATGAAGCCATTATAAGACTCAAGTCCCATCACATAATGCAACGCAAACCGCAGGATAGAGTTTTACCTTATAATGGCCAAAATATGTTTGATACATATAAAAAGAAATCACACCATTCGAAGCATTGTATGGTCAACCATGTAGATCTCCCACATGTTGGGTAGAATCAGGAAATCAATTAGTATTGGGTCCCAACATGATTCATGAAGCTTCGGATAAAGTCGATTTCATTAAGAAGCAACTGCAAACAGCTCAAAGCCAACAGAAGAGTTATGCAGACTCAAGAAGAAGAGATTTAGCATTTGTTGTTGTTGATTATGTATATCTGAGAGTTTCTCCGATGAGAGGAGTAGTCTGATTCGGGAAAACAAGGAAGTTAGCACCGAGATTTATTGGTCCATTTCCCATACTAGAAAGAATCAGAACTCTTGCTAATAGGGTTCAATTACCTGACTGGTTGCCTGGAGCACATGATGTATTTCACGTATCTCAGCTTCGAAAGCATGTGCATATCCAGATCTAGTTGCAAAAGAAGTAGCACAGCGGGATTTGGATATTACTCCTGAACTAGCAGTGAGAAGAGAGCCACTGAAGATTACTGGCAAAGAAACCAAAGAGCTAAGGAACAAGAAGGTTGATTTAGTCAAAGTGCAATGGAGCGGAGATCCTAGAGACTGTACATAGGAGACAAAAGATACTGTCAAACAGGCTTATCCCAAGTGCAGAGTGGACATCTCTGACTAGCTTTGGTGCAAGGTACATTTACATTATATTCTATTTTCCGTTTTGTTTCCTACTTTACTGTAGTTTCCTTTTCGAGGACGAAAAGTTTTAAGTTGGGGAGATGGTAACAACCCGGAAAATCAGAACCAATTTAAAAATTTTATTTTGGCTATTTTAATGAATTTAGAATATTTAAAATAATTTATTTTAAATAATAACGACTAAAAATTTGTTTAAATCGAAATTAGAACGAATAAATTTATTTTAATTATATAACGAGCCTGTAACGGCGCGGTAGTTTGAAAATTTAACTTTGAACTTTGACTGTATACAGGATTCAAAATAAATCGGATTTTAGTAAAAATAAAAATATTTAAATCTGTTTAAAAATATCTTTCTAACGAATCTGAAAAATCAAAATTTCATAGTGGGAATCAAAAGTTATAGCCAGTTGAATATTCAAAATAGTCGCTACAGAATAAATATAGCCCTTGAAAAATAGACATTTTGCAAACGACCTCCGTTTTCGATGAAACCACTTTGGTTGGATCCAAAATGTCAAATTATTGCTAGGTTTAATATTCCATAATTTTTGGAGTTGATAAGTGAGTGTGGCAAAGGAAAACGCATTTGGTAATTTCAGTTTGAATCGGATCGACCAGAAAAAGTCCATTTTTCAAATGGTCTCCAAATTCGACGAAATTAATTTTTTTGGGACCGTATCGTCCCAAAATTTCTAGTTTTATTTTTCGTAAATTTTTGGAATCACTAAGTGGCACCGGCAAATTAAAATGTACGTTCAAATCTAAAATTGAATGTTTTATATTTTAGTTTAAAGGATAAATGACTGAAACAGTCGAATGGGCTTACGGAACATATTCCATTGTGTCCGAAATGGGGGTATTTAGCCAGAGGCGACATTCGTTGGGTTTGATTTGGAGTTCGTATGGATTAGTGGGTATTTAATGAATTAAATAAATTAAATAATTTAAATATAAAACCCTGGCCAATCGGTTTCTCCTAAACCCTTATTTATTAAATATATCGTGTTGCCTCTCTCTGTTACGAACGACGGAAATTGTTCGTTCTTTATCCCTTCGACTCCCCTCAAAATACTCAACGAAATTGGTTGGTTCTTTAGACATTTTTGTAAAGAAATTCATTAGCTCTAAATCCATACCAGTTTCAGAATTTATCGCGTATTTCGTGAGAATCGCGCCTCCAAAGTTTGGACCTTCAAACCGCCGTCGCTGCCACATACGGCCACCGAGTTCATAGCGGCTACAACCCTCAGGCGTGACCTTTGGTCCTCTTCAACATGGCATAGGCCGTTCGCATCCAAGCGCTTCAGATTTCGAGAAAATTGGAAACCTAGTTTGGAACCTATACTGAAAGGTGCGGTTTTTATTTTTTAAACCATTTATAACACATAAAAGAGTTGCAAAGTATGATTTTAGAATAAAAATCATATCTTTTTGCTATGTTGTTGAAATCCAATGAAACAAGAGACATTGGACTCGTGACGACGTCTTCTACATTCTAGAAGAGACTGGAGAATTTTTGGAGCTTTCTACAATTTTAGAAGGAGTGGAACCCAATTTGAGCAATCTAAATTCAAATTGGGATGTATACGCGTTGTGTAAATTATATAAGTAATGTATAAATTATATACGCGTTGTATATCTCATATATGGGCATTGTATAAATTATATAAGCGATGTATTAATTATACATGCGTTATATAAATCATATATGCGTTGAATGGAATTGAAATGAAATTGAAATGGAAATAAATATATTTACATACATACATACATACATACATATAGATATATATACACACACACTCCCCTCGTCCATAGACCATGGACGATATAAATTGATTGTGTTGTTAATGATTGATTATGGTTGAGAATGATTGATTGTAGTTGCAACAAATTTGGTTGTGTTTGTGGTATATTCATTGTATTGTGAAAATGAATAATATTGCGGAAATCATTGAAATGAAAGTATTGTAATGTTGCAAGGCCTAAGAGAGCAGAGGAGCCGTGCTGGACACGGTGCCGGTGCTAAATACCCTGCCGTTGTAATGCTGAAATTTTCTGAAATATTCATGTGTTGAAAAATACTCATGTTTGAAATAAATTGTTTGAACGATAAAAATAACATTTTTATTACATGTATGAAGTATATAAAGTATTCATATTTGAAATAAATTGTTTGAACGATAAAAATAATATTTTTAACATGTATAAAAACTGTTAAAAATAACTTAGGTTGGAATAAATATTTGTTGATTGAAAATAATATTTTTAACATATATATAAACTATTAAAAATAACCGTAGGTTGGAATAAATATTTGTTGATTGAAAATAATATTTTTAAGATGAATGTGAAATGTTAAAAATAACCAAAGGTTAAAATAAATATTTGTTGACTGAAAATTATATTTTTAACATGTATATGAAGTGTTAAAAACCATCATGTATAAAAATAAATATTGGTAAGCTAAAAATATTATTTTTAGCTTAGATAAGCACATATATACATGTGCTGAACAGGTTAATGGATTTTCTGTTGAGTAAATAATTTATTTGCGTGCCTGAAAAATAGGTGAACCTTAATGAGTTGGCTGTGCAATTTTATTTATATATCAACTCCTGTGAATGCCATTGGATGCGGTGTGCTAGTTATTCTGTGTGAGATTATAAACAATGCCATAGGATAGTAACAATTAATTTTGAACTACACTACATGGCATACTACGTGAAGAGAGCACACTTCATCACATACCACATCAACATTTGGAGCTAATGCGATGAGGTTGGGATTACCGTACGAGCGAGATGTTCATATGGCATTGATTGAGTTACAGGTTGAACTGAGGACTGATATGGAAAAAATAAATATAATGGTAAATTGCCAGAATAAATAAAAACCCCGCACGGGTGTAGAGTTGAAAATAATCACGTCTCTCAAGTTATTAGATACGGCACATGGATTATTCATTTTCTAACACTGGACAAGGTGATGAGATTTGTCTCTGGAGTAATTTTACACACTCTCTCGAGCATAGATAGGACACTAAAAATTGAGTGTGCTTATATTGGATTTATTGGGTACCTGATACGGCCCAATAAATTTCCAAACCCCTCACTGTACAAAGGAGGTTATGGAGTAATTTTTCAAAATTTAAAGGCGTTAGCCTAATTTTTGAAGTGAAAATGGTTTAGGAATCGTCAATTAAATTATATATATAAATATAATTAAAATAAAACGAATAACGACACTACAGTTCGTATTTTGAAATCATAATTTTAAACGATTATTATGGGAGATTCGACCATCGGATTTTCCCGTAACTGGAACCATTGGGTTCGCTTTGGATAGATCTTTTCAACGATATAAAATTCGTTAAGATCCAACGGTTAGATTTTTCGAAATGTTTAAATTAAATTTGGATGATAGCAGCGCCAGGGCCATCGAATGACCTGAAATGTCGTTCGACGGAAATGGACTTTTTTTAAATAAGTAAAAATACTGAAAAATCGTTCTAAAATATTATAAACGATGTGGAATGGAGATGAACCGATTTTACTTGGTTTATCAGATATTTCGATGGTTGGATGTATTTGACATGAAAATTATACTAATGAACTGAAATATGGATGTCGAATAGTTTAACCATAGAAAGAATTGATTTGAATTCTATACATGCGTGAATTATTTGAGTAGGCCAGGTTAATTCCCATTTCAAATAATTGATCGACGATGAAAAAGTCGAAGATATGAAGATGGTGGTTGAAGACAGGAGATCTTCATATCATTTTGATGATTACTGATGTCTTGATTGGGAGGCATCCCAAGACAAGGTAATAAGTGGTGATCGTCCAGACGTACTTGGATATCAACTGGATATGCGAGGACCTCTCTCCTATATTGGACATACGGGACAAGGAATAAGGTGCCTCCGGTTTCGTTCAGACCCAGAACGAACTAGTAAATGGATGTGTGTCTGACATTGGATTTTATTCTTGCCGATTGATTTCTATTAAATATCTATCTGTTTGGAGGCGGAGAATTTATTCTCTTGCTTAGCACCCTTCTCTAAACGTACGAGCTTAGAGGTTATATACCGATAGACATCAATCGCATGGCATGGAATGTCAATGTGGCATGCTGTGATGCAGTAGTCAGGGCTTTTGTTGGAAAGCAGAGCCTTGTGGTTTATGATAAAAGCAAAACTTTAATATAGCATAGCATTATGTATGGCGTTAATTCGCGAGCCTCACACCCCGGGTATGAACCAGAAACGGGAGAGGGCCTCAGGGAGGACATGCGTTTCCTTCTAGCTAGGAGTGGTGTCATGGTATGGAGCCAAGACATTTTTACTTATGTTGATGATAGAAAGCGAGACGTCTCGGTTATATCGGTCACTACGGTGCCGATGGATGGTTTGGTTGATATATGACCAGTTTACGCCCCATAGGGCGGGGAAACGTATTGTTCAGGGATTTTAATCCACTTCTTGTGGACCGGCCCTGAAGATCCAAGGGTTACTCGAGCTCTGATCCTGAGACACAGGCTAGAGCATCTCGAAGTTGGTAAGGACGATCCCTTGCCTTGGTTCATGATGGAGATCCAATTTCCAATACGATATGTGCAGTTTTGATTGTAAACCTATATATGGCGACATGATATATGGTACCCATGTCGTCTATGATTGATAGATTATGATTGGAAGTGTTTTTGAAACATATATACACTAATAATAATATCAAATGATTTTGTTATATACGTATCATGCATATTTTGGCCATTATAAGGTAAAACTCTATCCTCCGGTTTGCGTTGCATTGTGTGATGGGACTTGAGTCTTATAATGGCTTCATTTTTGTAAAAAGCATTGCGCTGTTTAAATGATTTATTTGTCTTATGCACTGGAAATCCAACGGAGTAAACCCGTTCCGCGTTAGCGGTGTGGTCCAATGATTGGCCTTATTATCAAATAAGTTAAGTAGATTTCTCGTACCAGTCTTGTAATAACCCGGAAAATCAGAACCAACTTAAAAATTCTATTTTGGCTATTTTATTGAATTTTGAATAGTTAAAATAATTTATTTTAAATAATAATGATTAAAAATTTATTTAAATCGAAATTAGAACGAATATATTTATTTTAATTATAAAAGGAGTTAGAAATAGCGCGGTAGTTTGAAAATTAGAATTCGAATTTTGACTGAATGTACAAGATGCAAAATAAATCGTATTTTAGTGAAACTTAAAATATTAGAATCTGTTTAAATATATCTTTCCAACGAATCCAAAAAATTGAAATTTCAAAGCGGGAATAAAAAGTTATGGCCAGTTAAAAATTCAGAATAGTCGCTATGGAATTTAATATAATATATAGCCCGTATAAATAGCCATTTTGCAAACAACCTCCGTTTTCGACGAAACCACCCTGGTTGGATTTGGAATGTCAAATTATTGTAGGATTCCAATTTTCATAATTTTTGGAATTAATATGTGAGCGTGGAAAAGAAAATGTGTTTTATCAATTTCGATCGACCAGAAAATGGCCATTTTTCAAACGGTCTTCAAATTCAATGAAATTGATTTTATTAGGACTATATCATCAAAACATAGATATATTTATTTTTCAGGAATTTTTGGAATCAGTGTGTGGCCCCCGTAAATTAAAATGTACGTTCAAATATAATATTGAATGTTTTATATCTTAATTTAAAGAAAAACCTATCGAAACAGTTGAATTGGCTTACGGAACATATCCCGTTGTGTTCGGAATGGGGGTATTTAGCTAGGGGCGACATTCGTTGGGTTAGATTTGGATTTCGTTATGATAAAGGGGTATTTTCGAAATTATAAGAATTAAATAATTAAATTATATAAACCAGCCAATCATAATTCGTCTCCCACTTTCTGAAACCCGTAACCATTGAAACGTATAGCGGCTACAGCTCCATTATTCCTCCTCCAATAAATCCCAATCCGCTGAACGAAATCCATTACTTTAGTTGAAACTTTTGTAGAGATTTCTATCCTCTTCGATCTCAT
The DNA here is from genome assembly GCA_030737875.1 of Allium sativum. Taxonomy (NCBI): domain Eukaryota; kingdom Viridiplantae; phylum Streptophyta; class Magnoliopsida; order Asparagales; family Amaryllidaceae; genus Allium; species Allium sativum. Next base: position 500,775,291 of record CM060924.1, on the reverse strand, counting down.
ATAAGTTTCATCCCCTATAGTTGCACGATTTTCGAGATCTGACGCCCCAAAGTCGGCCCAGTCAAATCGCCGCCGCGCCTAGAAGCCACCACCGATCTGGACGAGGTGCACGATGACGGAAAGCCCTAACTGTGGCCTTCGATGTGACGCAACCCGATCGGCTTCACGCTGAACAGATTTGAAGAAAATTCTAAACCTAGTTTTGAACCAAACCAGAAAGGGTACGGTTTTGATTTATTTAAAGGGTTAACAACATTTTAAGTGTTGCGAATTGGAATTTATTTGTAAAAATCATATCTTTCTGATATGATAAGGAAATTCGGTGAAACAACAAACATTGGACTCTTGGTGTCGTACAAGACATTTTAAAAGAGATCGGAGAATTTTAGGAGCTTGCTGCAAATTTTGGGCGTCGTGAAATCAAAGTAAAATTTCTAAATCCGAATTAATTAAATAAAATTATATTAGGATGCGGACAGAGTTTAGAAACTCCAGACACCCGTCGTCCACAGACCATGGACGGCTTGATTGCTTTGTGGTATGTAACTAGTTGATTTTTGGTGTTTGATTGTGGTTGAAATGAAATTGGTTGATATGGCATTAGATTGCCTAGAAAAATGTATTAGGAAATTAAACCCCTTGTAAACGTCGCGAGGCCTAAGGTAGTGGGAGGAGCCGTACATCGGGACGGTGCCGGTTTTAATAATGCTACCGTTATGTTGCCGAATTTTTCTAAAATATTCTTGTGTTATAAATATTCACGTTATTATATATTAATTGTTTGAATTATATGAAAATTAGATTTTTAATATATATATATATAAATAAATATGAAAATGATCAGTATCTGTCAACATAAAATCTATATTTTGTTGTAAATCTAAAATCGTCATTTGTTTTATAAAAATGAATTTACATTTGATTTTACATTTTTAATGTAAGTGTGGCATTAAAAATAAACATTTAGATACAAAAATGAATATACATGTGATTTTACAATTTTAGTGTAAATAAAACATTGAAAATAAACATTGTAATATAAAATGTATTTACTTTGCATTTTAAATTTTTAAGGTAAACGCAATATTAAAATAAACATTTTGAAATAAAATTGTTTTGATATTGGATTTTACATTTTTATTGTATATATGACATTAAAAATAAAACATTGGGAAATAAAAATGTAGTGATATTGGAATTTACATTTTTAATGAAAATGAAACATTAAAAATAAGCATTGATAAATGGAAATGCGTTTACTTTGAAAACTTACATTTTTAATAAAACATTACTATATAAAATGTATATACATTGGAATATTACATTTTAATGTATGTGAAACATTAAAATACCACATTGCCATATAAAGTGTATTTACATTAGATTTTACGTTTTAAATGTTTTACATTAAAATGAACATTGTTATAATAAAAATGTTTTACATTAAGTTTTACATTCTTATGTAAATGAACCTTTTCAAAATGGTCATTGCAATAACAAAAAGTGTTTTAATAGAAATTTACATTTTTAATGTAAACAAAACATTAAAAATGACCATTGTTATATTAAAATGTCTTTACTTTAAAACATATATTTTTAATGTAACCCAACATTAAAAATAGTCATTTGTTAAACAGAAATGCATTTATATTAGAGTATACATTTTTAATGTAATGCAAGATTAAAAATATTTATTTGTTAAATAGAAATGCATTGGCATGAAAATATACATTTTTAATGTAATGCAACATTAAAAATAGTCATTTGTTATATTGAAATGTATTGATATTGAATTGTACATTTTTAATGAAAATGCAACATTTACGAATAAACAGTTTGAAATAAAAATGTATTGATGTTGAAATTTACATTTTCTTGCAAATGAAACATTAAAAATGTCCATTGTTATATAAAATGTCTTTTCTTTGAAAATTTACATTTTATTGCAAACGAAAACATTAAAAATGACCATTGCTATATAAAATGTGTTTACATAGAAATATCACATTTTTAATGTAAAAAAAGATTACAAATAAATTTTACATTTTTCAGTGTGAAATAGAAATTTACATTTTTTTCAATGTAAATAAAGAATGAAGTGAAAATTTACATTTTTCAATGTAAATAAAGAATGAAATAGAAGATCACATTTTTCAATGTAATAATATAGTGAAATGAAAGATTACATTTTTCAATGTAATAATATATTGAAATGAAAGATTAACAATTTTAATTTTATAGATGAACGATAAAATAAGTTGATTTTTTATGTAATATATTAATTATACAAAAGATTCAATGTTGGAAGAAATGGTATTAACATTAAAATTTCATTTTAATGTAATATATGTTTCATATATAAAAGAAATCAATGTTGAATTGAATGGTGTTGAAATCGGCGAAGGAATTTATATATATATATATATATATATATATATGTTAAAATAAAATGAATCGCGCTGCTGCAGTTCGCGTTTTGAAATCATAACTTCAAACAATTATACCGAAAGATCTGACCATCGGATTTTCTCAAAACTAGAACCATTTGGTTCATTCTGGAGAGATCTTTCCAATGATATAAAATTCGATAAGATCCAACGGTTAGATTTTGAGAAATGTGTAAATCAAATTTTGGTGAAAACAGCGCCAGGTCCATGTAATGACCCAAAGCGTCGTTTAATTAAAAATGACTATTTTAAAATAAATAAAAATAGCGATAAATCAGTATAAATTATTATATACGATATGGAATGAAAAGGAATGATATAAATTATATATATTCGAGAATTATTTGAAAAGTCCGAGTTAACTCTCATTTCAAATAATTATACGACGATTAGAAGTCGAAGATTTGAAGACGGTGATTAAAGAACGGCGATCTTTACATCGAATGGATGACTACTGATGCCCTGGACTAATTTTCTCCCAGGAAAGGTTTACAGTTGTAGTTGTCCGGACGTACTTGTTGATCGTCCGGATATGCGGGAGCCTCTCTTCCGTATTAGACATATGGGACGAGGAATAAGGTGTCTCCGGTTTCGTTCAGACCCAGAACGGACTTGTAAATGGATGAACGTCTGACATTGGATTTTATTCTGTGATGATTGATTTCTATTTAATATATATTTGTTTGGTGGCGGAGAATTCATTCTCTTGCTTAACACCCTTCTCTGAGACGCACGAGCTCAGAGGTTATATATTGATAGTTATCAGACGCATGGTGTGAATTGTCAGTGTGGTATGCCAAGATGCAAATGATCAAGGCTTATTGTTGAAAAGCAGAGCCTTGCGGTTGATGATCAAAGCACAGCTTTATTGTAGCATAGCTTTATGTATAACGTTACTTCGTGAGCCTCACACCCCGGTATTGTAACACCCCACCTCCGCCAGGGTCACTCTTGCAAGTACACTGGCTTTGGAGGGGTGTTTGTCAAGGTAAACATGCATAAAGATATCACAAGACAGAACATATAAGTAAAACAGAGTAAGTAAAGCAGCGGATAAAACTACTATTTTAAAACCATAGTCAACTTACATCAAAAGTACTAAGTCATTATTTTCCAACTACTACAAGTCTAGAAACGTAAACTGAAAACTGGAAATAACATAAAGTAAACTATCCCCAAAGTAGACGTGGTAAAGCCATATCGAGCTCAAGTCCAAACCGTACATGAGCTATCCAGAAAGCAAGCTAAAGATCCAAGCTAGGTGCTAGTGTTCCGACCCTGAGAACCTGGGGGGGGGGGGGGAACGGAAGAAAAGAAGCGAAAGGAAAACGGGTCAGTCATAAAGACTGGTAAGTCCTACCTACTATTAGTATAAAAACTAATAAAGTTAACTGGACATGTAAAACAGAGATGAAACATAGGATGATAACTAAACTGGCATGGTGAAAAGTTAACAAGATAGATCAAGTGTGGCATCGCATATACAAGGTTAAGTTGCACCAAGTGTACTAGTATTCTAATCCATGTCAAGTATAAACAAGAAATGATCCCTTTGCCCAAAATTGGCCCAACATCATGAGATGACCTAAATCAAGGTCCAACTACACGGTCTAGTCGATCGGCTCCCTATAAACCTGACTCGTCAAGTGTCGGTGTCATACGGCCCAATCGCGAGATGTAGTCGACTGTGCAAGGTCAACCCTAGGGTGTATCCGGGCCTTAGGGTGCCAACCACTAACACAAAACAAGCACGCACAGTCCAAGCCTACTGGTGCCCATGTCTGTCTTTCATCCCCGGACTATGTGCACGACCATAGTCCGCCGGAATCTACAATGGCGCACCTACCTAGTCGTCCCTTTTGGTCACTTACAATCAGCCCAGTAATCGTGCCCCACTCCTAGCCTAGTCCCTAGGGTATCCCGATACTCCCTGGTGGGTTACTGCTGAAAAGGGCCCCGCAAACTAGGGTTTCTAATGGGTTAAGTGTGGTTAACCCTATCCAAACCATGTATCAAGTTGGTTAAGTATACCCAAGTGGTTCATGACTTAACCCCAACAATCCATCGTGTTCAATTGGTTAAGTATTCAAGTGGTCCATGACTTAACCCTACCATGTGGCATTAATTAACTTAATGCACCCCAACCTCTCACATTAGACTTTGTTGTGGTTACTAGTTAAGCCGGGCGGGTCCGGGTAGCTTTACACCACAACCTAGTCTAACCTCGGGTTTTAAGTGCGATATGACCAACTACTCACATTGGGTCCTATTGTTTGTAGCCACTAGTTAAGCCGGTCGGTTCCGGGTAGATTTATGCTACAAACTCAACCCAACCTCGAGTTGGCCACTTTCATGTTTTCTACATGTCATGTCCACATTCATGTTTTCAAGCATAATCACATGTCATATTTTCAAGTCATGTTTCATGTCATTTAAGTTTACCTATAACGTAACCCCATCGCACATAAGTTCGCATCAACACAAATAGATCAAAAGGGGGAACATAATGATATGATAAGTTGGGCATAAAGTGGCAAAGTCTATCACAAGTTTAACATGGTGATATATGAGGCAAAGGTGTTCATCACAACTAGCATATGGCATTATTGGCCTCAAAACATGTATGACATCAACTTAGCAAATAGGTGATAACATGGTCATAGTTAACATAGGGTGATAACTTGTGATTAGCATATAGTTCATAACATCATAGGCAAGTTACATAAAGATCATGAGGGGTTCTATGTTGCATTATGCACAAATCCCAAATAAAGCTCATAGCTTTATACACAAAAAGTCAAGGTGATAGTCCCATAACCATAGATTAAAAGAGTCATGTATAGATCTATGCATATAATGATAGATGCAAGGCAAGTGTTACACAAAAATCCCATTTCAACTTGCTACATGTCATATTAAGTTCATAGTTTAAATCCAAGAGTAGAATATGGCTTACAAATCGCGGCTATGAGATCTAGAATAAAATAGAACAAGATTGAGACGAAGCCACACTAGAAATCCCCAAATAATGATAAGATCCACTCCAAGCCTTGAGAAATAAGAAGAAAGATCCTTGTTTTGATGAAGAAAGATGGCTCCTTTGCTTTAGATCAAGCTTAGGCTCTCAAGCTCTCAAGTTGAAGAAGATGGAGGCCATGATATGAAGATGAAGGCCATGATTAGAGAGCATTTGGGCATCACTTAGTTGTAGGAATGATTAATGAGGGTTTAGAGTAGGTCTAAGGGTGCTTATATAGAAGTTTAGGTTAGTTTAGGCCATAGGATTAACCCTAATTCAGATCTGAGCCATCAAATCACGTCACAAGCCAACAAAACAAGACCCAGGAGCCAAAACAGGTGCACCAGGCCAAACTGGCCCGACCACCCAGGTCGATATGGGTGTCGACTGGGCAGTCGACACAAGCTGGGGCAAGTCGACTCCCAAGTCGACTCCCCAGTCGACTTTTGTTTGGGTCCATATTTGATTTTCGAACTGTTTTTAAACTCTGGATTTTCTGAAAACTTCGACGGGCCATAACTGGGTCATACGGACTCCGATTTTCGAAAACTCGGACTCTATTTCGCGTATTTTTCCGAGACGAACGCAATGGCACAGCCCGTTTCCCTTGATTCAGATTTTAACATTTAATTCTGCCTTGATTTACGTTATAACATGTTATTCAAAATACGGGTTGTTACATTCTCCCCTCCTTAAAGGATTTCGTCCCCGAAATCTCTAAGTTAGGAAGAACGTATCCTACCATCCATCATCCATCTACTCAAAACATCATCCACGAGCAGTCATTGTCCTTAAAAGATTCTAAATGTTGTATGATCATATGCGAAAGGTGTGTGTATATGTACTTATCTAACGCGAAAATCAGGCGGTTACTGATTCAGTAAACCTCCTTAATGCAAAGTATGTTAGTGAAATGAGTCCATATGTATGCAAATTCCTAACATAATTCATAATCTCTACATGAGTGCACGTAACATTCATCCATATGCAACATCCACGTGATAGCATAACAAGTTTCATCCATGAATAAGTATAAGCATTCATGCATATGCAATATGAAAGTGTGTGAGCCGATCTTAGTGCCTAATGTGTATCATGCATCCACGAGTATCCACTTGCAAACACTTGCAACCACTCGCAAACATCAAGCATAACATGTTTCGAATACATGTTTCATCCAAAGGGTTTCTACCTAAGGTTCTCATGACAGGATTAACGAAGTAACCAGATAAACAAGGATAGCAAAAGATAGATATGCTAGCTTATAAGAAAAGAGATTGAGAATGTACCCTCAAAAAGAAATGGGTGAAGCGCGCGCATCTTCTCCTCGGTTTCCCAAGTTGCGTCCTCTTCGGCTTCACTCCACTGAACCTTTACTAACTTGACTTCTCGATTCCTTAAATTCTTGATCTCTGTTCCCAAGATACGAATCAGAGCTCGTCTCAAAGTTGCCTCTTTTTCTACCTCCACGTCTTCAAGAATGTTAGGTTCAACTACCTCGGCTGACTCATGTAGGCACTTTTGGAGATGCGAGACATGAAAAACATTGTGCACTCCGGCCAGCTTCTCGGGCAATTCCACCTTATAAGCCATCTTCCCAATCCTCTCTATGATAGGGAAGGGTCCTACGAACCTTGGTGCCAGCTTCCCAACTGCTCCAAAACGAACCACACTACGCAAGGGAGAAACTTTCACAAAGACCATATCTCCAACTTCAAATTCCAAATCAGTCCTTTGCTTGTCTGCATAGGATTTCTGTCTATCTTGGGCCGCTTTCATCCGTCTTTGAATCAACTCAACCTTCTCGGAAGTGTCCCTTATCATGTCGGGCCCAAGTATCAGCTTATCCGTGGTCTCCCACCAACAAGTTGGTGACTTGCACGGTCTTCCATATAGGGCTTCAAATGGTGCCATTCCTATGCTTGCCTGATAGCTGTTATTATAAGCAAACTCCACTAGAGGAAGATGATCTTCCCAAGTACCACCAAAGTCAAGAATGCATAGCCTCAACAGATCTTCTAGTACCCTATTCACCCTTTCGGTCTGACCATTCGTCTGTGGGTGATAGGCCGTACTTAGATTCAATCGCGTACCCATCGCTTCTTGCAAACTATTCCAGAACTGGCTAGTGAAGATTTGGTCACGATCGCTAACTATGCTAGAAGGAACTCCATGCAATCGCACTATCTCTCGAAGATAAACAGATGCTAGCCATGATGCGATCCTCTTGCTCTTCACCGGAATAAAGTGAGCACTCTTCGTAAGTCTATCAACTATGACCCATATGCTAGTATTCCCCTTCCTTGATCTCGGAAATCCATCTACAAAATCCATAGAGATACTTTCCCACTTCCATAGCGGAACCTCCAATGGATGCAGTAGCCCACCGGGCTTCTTCGACTCGGCCTTTACTTGTTGGCAAACAATGCATCTAGAAACAAACTCTGCCACATCCTTTTTCATCCCATCCCAAAAGAATATGCACTTCATGTCCCGGTACATCTTATCCCCTCCGGGATGTATGGTCATCCTCGAGTGATGCGCCTCCTCAAGAACTTTATTTACTAAGTCTCCCACTCGTGGGACACATAGTCTTCCATCACGCCTTAGCCATCCCTTGTCATCAATAGTATATCTAGCGAGGTGACTTGACGTCTCACCCCGAATCAATTTGTCCATGATATCGACTATCTGCGGGTCTTCCCTCTGTGAAGCCCCAACTTGATCAAGAAGTGTAGGTCTAAGCTCGAGGGATGCTAACGAACCAGTCATCGACCCAACAGCAGGTGCAAAATCAAAGGTTGCCAAGAACTCTAGGCTCTTCATCTCAACAAACAAGGGACTCAAAGTCAACCTTCTTCTGCTTAGCGCATCTGCCACAACATTACCCTTGCCGGGGGTATAAGCTATATTGAAGTCATATGATGCCAAGAATTCCATCCACCTCTGCTGCCTTAGATTCAAATCTTTCTGCGAGAAGAGGTACTTGAGCGACTTGTGATCAGTATATAACTCAAACCTTTCGCCTAGAAGATAGTGGCGCCACGATTTGAGTGCAAAAACGATCGCCGCCAATTCCAAATCATGAGTGGGATAGTTCTTCTCATGAACTTTGAGTTGCCTACCCCCAAAGCATATCACTCTCCCTTCTTGCATCAGGACAGCGCCTAATCCCGTGCCACATGCATCGGTGTACACGGTAAACAACTTCCCTCCATCAGGTAATGCTAGAACTGGAGCTGTGGTGAGGGCTTTCTTGAGCCTTTGAAAAGCAAGCTCACACTCTAAGTCCCATGCAAAGACTAAGTTCTTCTTCGTTAACTTAGTAAGAGGGGCTGAAATCCTAGCGAAGTCCTTAATGAACTTCCTATAAAATCCTGCCAGACCGAGAAAGCTTCTCACTTCAGTTGCATTCTTCGGAACTTTCCAGTCTTGTACCACCACCACTTTAGCGGGATCCACAGCTAAGCCCTGCTTAGAAACTATATGCCCAAGGAACCGAACTTCCCTTCTCCAGAAATGGCATTTAGAGAACTTGGCTTTCAACTGATGATCTCTAAGCGTATCCATAACCTCCTTGAGGTGTGTAGCATGCTCTTCCTCGTCCTTAGAGAAGACCAGAATATCATCCACGAAGACAACCACAAACTTGTTAAGGAACTCCCTGAACACCCTACTCATCAAATCAACAAAGTATGCGGGTGCATTAGTCAAACCGAATGGCATGACTAGCCATTCAAAGAATCCATCTGGACTCCTAAACGCGGTCTTATCAATACTATCCTCAGCCACTATAAGCTGATGGAATCCGATGGCTAGATCGAGCTGAGAGAAAACAGAAGCACCAACAAGCTGGTCAAAGAGATCATCAATCCCCGGTAACGGGTGTCTATTCTTCTTTGTCGGCTTGTTCAACTCACGATAATCAACACATAGACGAAGAGAACCATCCGCCTTAGTAGTGAATACCACCGGAGCACCCCATTCAGAAATGCTTCGCCTAATGAAATTTTTCTCAAGCAACTCCTTGATTTGCTTGCTAAGATCTCTTCTTTCTCGCGGGGCCATATGCCTAACAGGCAATGAAACTGGCTTGGCATTATCAACAAGATAAATACGGAAGTCTATCTCGCGTTTAGGGGGTAACCCCTTCACCTCATCAAAAACATCAGGATATTCTCGGACCACCCTCACAGATTGAAGATTGTCAATAGACGAGTCGAGGGATTCAAGATAACATAACATGACGGGATCCAGAGGGTTACAAGAAATCTCTAGGGTATTGCCAAGGCGAGTCATAAGCCTCACTACCCTATGCTCATAATCGAGAATGGATCCATAACTGGACAACCAATCCATGCCCAAAATCAACCCGTATCCCATGAACCCAAGAACATATGCATTACATGTGAATTCTACGGTCAAGATAGAAATCCTCAAATCCATACAAATCATAAATAGATGGGCGGAACCCCCAATTGGATTTGAAACACTAACGGGATCCTCAACTAGACTAGTACTTAGGTGCAAACTTTCAACAATATCAGAAGAAATAAAGGTATGCGATGCGCCAGAATCAAATAAAGTTCGAACAGGAAAAACAGAAATGTAAACAAGGCTTTGTACAGAAATACTACCTCGGTCCGGAACTGGAGTAGTGTTGAGAGCATGCATCTGCCCTCCAAAAGGTCCTGCTCGCTGAGTCTGTCCTTGCCCCTGCCCTTGCTTCTTTGGGCAATCCTTACTGAAGTGTCCATACTCTCCGCAATGAAAGCATTCTCCCAACTTCCTCTTCTTCTTCCTACAATCTTTGGCTATGTGTCCAGTGATCCCACAGAAGTTGCACTTCCTTGTCTCCTTTGCCTTGTTGTTGTTGGCCTTGTTACCCTTGTTGTTCTTGTTGTTCTGATTGCTCTGGTTGCTCTAATTTCCTCCCCACTTGGAGTCCGCCTTCTTGGTTTGAGTCTTCTTCTGAGGTGTGTTAACCATGTCTAAACCGAATCGAGCAAGCTGGTTAAACTTATTCACATACTCCCTCACTGTCATGTCCCCTTGCTTCAAAGATATAAACTTCTCCATTTGTAGATTCTCCTCAGCAGATGATAGAAACTGAAGCCCAAACCTCATCCTAAAGTCGGCCCAAGTCTCTATAGGCCTAGTAGCATTGGTGACCTCCCACCAATAAGCAGCTTCCTCTTTCAATAGCCATACTACCAACAGAACTTTTCTACGGTCTTCCACATCAAAGATGGCAAAGAGGTCTCCAGTTTCTTTTAACCAGTTTCTTGCCTCCACATAAGTCTCTGTCCCAACAAAATTCTTTCCACCCATCGTCTTAAAGTCTTTGTAAATCTTTGCGAAATCCGCTTGTGGACACTATAGGAGGAGGAGGAGGAACCTCAGGTACGGGAGAAGGAGTGGGAGTGTTTGCTGGGCCCGCATCGTTGGCCCTAGCTTCCAAGTACCTTCGGAATAATCCAGGTATGGGTACTCCCTCGGGAAGGTTAAGATCGGCCATGCTGAAAAAGGAAAAGATAGATTTAGAACGAGTAAACAAAGGATAGTGCTAATGGCTTTTGGGGAATAGCCTTTTAAAATAAACTAGACTTTTCTTGGAAAATACTTAATTGGTTTTGAAAATAGTTTTTCAAAAGGGTTTTTAAAACTTTTGTCCGGTCTAGTAAAACCATGCTCTGATACCAAAATGTAACACCCCACCTCCGCCAGGGTCACTCTTGCAAGTAAACTGGCTTTGGAGGGGTGTTTGTCAAGGTAAACATGCATAAAGATATCACAAGACAGAACATATAAATAAAACAGAGTAAGTAAAGCAGCGGATAAAACTACTATTTCAAAACCATAGTCAACTTACATCAAAAGTACTAAGTCATTATTTTCCAACTACTACAAGTCTAGAAACATAAACTGGAAATAACATAAAGTAAACTATCCCCAAAGTAGACGTGGTAAAGCCATAGCGAGCTCAAGTCCAAACCGTACATGAGCTATCCAGAAAGCAAGCTAAAGATCCAAGCTAGGTGCTACTGTTCCCACCCTGAGAACCTGGGGGGGGGGAACGGAAGAAAAGAAGCGAAAGGAAAATGGGTCAGTCATAAAGACTGGTAAGTCCTACCTACTATTAGTATAAAAACTAATAAAGTTAACTGGACATGTAAAACAGAGATGAAACATAGGATGATAACTAAACTGGCATGGTGAAAAGTTAAAAAGATAGATCAAGTGCGGCATCGCGTATACAAGGTTAAGTTGCACCAAGTGTACTATGTAACACCCCACGTCCATTAATGTCACTCACAAAGGGAATGCATTAACTTCCATGGAGGTTATAAGTGAATATAGAACAGAAAAATTACAACAAGACAGATAATAAGTAGTACTTGGAAATCTAAAACTTCATTTTATTACAGCGGAAACATGTTTATTACATCACAAAACCATTAATCAGAGTCAAGTACATTATCCATCTTCAAAAAAACAAAATACATAATCCCATTACACAAATAGCCATTAAAGAAGAAAACAAGCTGGACTTTACTTCAAGGGTCCAAGATTTCCAAAGAGATGAAGCAATCCAATCAAGCTCCACTAGAGCTGGGTCCAACCTGAGGACCTGGAGAGGGAAAAAGGATAGAAATGGAGGGGGTCAGACATAAAGTCTGGCGAGTATGACAATTCTAACAATACTATTATCAAAATAACTAGACTAAGGCATAAGCTGGAAGACAAGTAAATGTCTATGAACTATTAGGTAGATAAAATAGCGTTTAAGATAACGTTAAAGATAACGGTAAAGGCATACCTAATTACTAACGAATAATTACTATACTGCACATTACTACACTGCACCGCACCAGTCACCCTAAAGGTTGATCCCACTTGCTTCACACAGAAACATATAAATAGCCTTACGTACCCCTAGCTGACTACATAGGTGCCGTCTGCCCCTATCTCCACTAGGTGTACCCCACTACCCACTTTCGATCGGCTCCCTACTCGTAGATACCCGTGCTGGCCCCACAGTGGGGTGTATCACTCCCCTAAAGTGGCAACCCGATACAACTGAGAATGCACGGCTTATACCTACACGATGCAACAACGTCTTACCTACCAGCCCGAGTCCACACACGCATATGAAACCCGTTGGACTTGCGTTGCCACCGCTCCCCGTTTTGGCCTCTTATAGTCAAACTCAGTATGTGTGTCCCGTCCTCGACTTGGGTCGAGCCGACAAAGATACGTTTGGGATACTTGTTGAAATGGGCCCCCACAAGCGACCCACCTAAGCTTGTCATTAATATATCCCACTTAACCCTCTTAGTTATGTTCATTTACATGTGTGTTTGGTTAAGTCTTACTAATCGTATTTCACATGCCGCTAAGGGCACCCACTAGATTCCTCATGCCACCTAAGGCACCTACTTAACCCCCATGTCCCACTTTACATGTTTATCTGGTTAAGTATTTCTTAATTCATTCAGGCCATAACCTCATAAAGACCTCTCACATTAGACTGGCATTTATGGCAGTTGGATTTGCCGGGCGGGTCCGGGCAGTCTTACACCATAAAAGAGCCTAAGCTCGTGTCTTTACAACTGTTATGCTTTAGTTTAGGCCTAGGACCTCTCACATTGGGATGACATTTGTGACCACTGGATTTGCCGGGCGGTTCCGGGCAGGTTTACGTCACAAACAAGTCCAACCTCGTGTCCTAAGCATTGATTGACACTTTCAATCTTTTACCCCCAGTTTTAATAATCCCCTATCCAAATTATTAATTAAGTCCACTTTTATTGATGTCCATAATTGACTCAATTATGTTCATCTACTCATGGTATGCAAAATCATATCAATTGCACCCCAACATCTTATTATTAAATCCTTAATATTACCCCTACCCCACGTTTATACGTTCGCTTATTCAACGCATAATATAGGCTAGACTTGAATAGTCTAACGCATAGCACAAAGATAAATTATCACAACATACAGACAATTAAAATAAATCTAATCATAATAAGGGTGAAACTTGCATAAACTACACATGTTAAGGATCAAAAGTGTCAACTTGTTAAATATCACAATTTACATGATATAATCATAGCCCAAATCTATACATAAACTTGCATATGGGGTTTTTAGGCAACATAATGATGGTGTGAACCAGCATAGAATATCACATATGTCATAGCATAATTCTAGGTGTCATAATAGATATCATGGCATATGTTCATAACTTTTCTAATCAATTTAACTTGTCATATAGATCAACATAGCCCAAACATGATGATTTAATTAATATGAACTAACTAGCATAGATAGTAACATCTTAGTTTTTTTTACATGTATGATTCATCGCAACTTAGCATAGAAACTTTCAACATACATAACATCATCATAGCATGATTTACAACATATAGTATATCATCACCACATAGCATAGGATTAATAACATACATGATAGCATATGACAATTCACATCATCTACTCACAATCCATTCATGACTTAACCTAATAAAAATGATAATAATCTTGTTAAGACTATCATACTCACAATTAGAGAAGAAAGAGAGTCTTGATTTGCTTTAGAGTTGAGTAGAATTAGATTAGAAGCGAATTGGATTAGTTATCTTCTTCTTAGTTGGTGGCGGCTCCATTGATTTCCATGGCGACGGTATGACGGCTTTGGTTCCAATTTTAATTAGGTTTAGGGTTAGCATTAGGATGTATTTATAGGTGTAGTTAGTTGTTTTAAGCCTTTAGATAAACCCTAGGATAGATTAGAGCCGTCAGATTTCGTCACAGCCCCCAAAACCCAGCCCAGAAACCCATTCAGGTGCACCCAGGTCGCCTGGGCTCGACCAGGGAGGTCGACCCCCAGGTCGACTCTAGGGTCGACACCTATGTCGACCTGGTGGGCAGGTCGACCCCCAGGTCGACACCCATGTCGACCTGGTGGGCAGGTCGACCTGGTCTGGGCGGGAATTTTTCCCGCCCAGCCTGTTTGGGCTGAATTTTCGAAATTTGAATTTTCTGAATCTGTTTTGAATTTTCTGAAACTTCCGATGGCCATAACTTCTTCTTATGAAGTCCAATTCACGCAAACTCGGACTCTATCTCAACCAGAATTCCGAGACGAACACAATGGCGCAACCCGTTTCCCTTAATTCTTACATCTGTAATTAATTATTCTTTAATTTGTGAACATCACTATTATTAGAAATACGGGGTGTTACATTCTCCCCTCCTTAAAGGATTTCGCCCCCAAATCTCCAAGTTAAGGAGAATGGATAACCTAACATCCAAACAACCATCTACTCAACCATCAAACACAGGCATCCATTGTCCTTATAGACTTCTATTGCTTTCATGTTTAAATGCACATTGTGTGTTTATGTCCCTATCTAATGCAAAATCAGGCGGTCCACTGATTCAGTTGACCTCCTTTAATGCAAACCATGATAGTGCCATGCGTCCATTATGTATGCAAAAGTTCCCTAAAGCTACATATTATTTCTACATGCGTGCACAACCATTCACCAAAATGCGGTATCCATATGAAAATACAACCATTATACATCCATTTTACTAAATACAGCCATTTATATGCAATATGCAGTATGAAGTGACTGAGCCGATCTAGTGCCTAATAGTGTGTGTATATGCGTCCACGAGCAACCACTAGCAAACACTTGCATCCACTTTGCATTCATCATACATAACATGTCTCAAACACATGTTTCAACCATAGGATGATCCTAACTAAAGGTCAAAGATACTAGCGAGAGGATACGCTAAAGATAAGAAAAGTACAAGATAAACGATAAAGGAGAAATTAAAAGACATACCCTCAAAAAGAAAAGGGTATCGTGAACGCATCTTCTCTTTTGTCTCCCAAGTAGCGTTGCTCTCGTCGTCTCCCCATTGTACTTTGACTAGTCTGACCTCTCGATTTCTCAGCTTCTTAATCTCCGACCCAAGAATGCACGTTGGAGCTCGTCGAATCGTCGCATCACGCTCGATCTCCACCTCTCTAAGCAAGCTCGGCTCTACCACTTCTGCGGTCTCGTGCAAGCACTTCCTCAAATGTGACACATGGAATACGTCGTGTACACCACTAAGTCTCTCAGGCAACTCCACTCTATACGCCATCTGTCCAATCTTCTCCTTAATAGGAAACGACCCTACAAACCTTGGTGCTAACTTCCCAACGGACCCAAAGCGAACAACGTTTTGTAATGGAGACACTTTGACAAAGACCATGTCCCCAACTTCAAACTCAAGATCCGTCCTTCTCTTATCCGCATATGATTTCTGCCTATCTTGCGCTGCTTTCATCCTCCTCCGAATCAAGTCGATCTTCTCCGAAGTCTCTCTAATCATATCGGGCCCAAGTAAGATCTTATCGGTAGATTCCCACCAACATGTAGGCGAATGACACGGCCGTCCATAAAGAGCTTTGAATGGTGCCATACCAATGCTAGACTGAAAGCTGTTATTATATGTGAACTCCACCAGTGGAAGATGCTCTTCCCATGTACCCCTAAAGTCTAGGATACATAGCCTCAAAAGATCCTCTAGAATGCGATTCACCTTCTCGGTCTGGCCGTCCGTCTGAGGATGATATGCGGTGCTCAAACATAACTGAGTCCCTACCGCCTCTTGTAAGCTTCTCCAAAATTCGCTAGTGAAAATAGGATCGCGGTCGCTCACTATGCTAGAAGGAACACCGTGCAAACGAACTATTTCTCGGACGTATACAGAAGCTAACCATGGAGCAGTCCTCTTACTCTTCACGGGAATGAAATGGGCGCTCTTAGTAAGTCTATCTACTATAACCCAAATCCCCGTATTACCCTTTCTCGATCTCGGTAATCCGTCCACAAAATCTATCGAGACGCATTCCCACTTCCATAGTGGAACCTCCAATGGGTGAAGTAACCCACCGGGTTTCTTTTGCTCCGCTTTTACTTGTTGGCACACCAAGCATCTAGCGACATACTCGGCCACGTCCCTCTTCATACCGGCCCAAAAGAAAACTCGCTTCATGTCTTTGTACATCTTGTCCCCGTCGGGATGAATGGTCATCTTCGAACGATGTGCATCGTCAAGAATAGTCTTCCTTAGGTCATCGTCTTTTGGTACACAAAATCTACCGTCCCTACGTAACCAACCCTTATCATCTAGGGTATACCTACGGAGATGGCTTGATGACTCCCCTCCTTTGAGCTTTTCTACTAACTCAACCAACTGCGGGTCGTCCCGCTGTGCCTTGCCAATCCGTCCCAAAAGCGTAGGTCTGACCTCCAAGGATGCTAGCAAACCGGGTACAAAGTCAACGGAAGGTCTAAAATCAAACATAGAGATGAACTCTAAACTTCGCCGCTCAACAAACAAAGGACTTAAGGATAATCTTTTTCTACTTAAGGCGTCCGCCACCACGTTACCCTTGCTAGGGGTATATGCTATCTCGAAGTCGTAGGATGCTAAGAACTCCATCCACCTTTGCTGCCTTAAGTTCAAGTCCTTTTGAGAAAATAAGTATTTTAAAGACTTGTGGTCAGTGAATAATTCGAATTTCTCGCCAAGAAGATAATGACGCCAAGACTTAAGCGCGAAAACAATAGCGGCCAACTCTAGGTCATGTGTGGGGTAATTCTTCTCATGCGCTCTCAACTGCCTTCCACCATAGGCTATTACCCTACCCTCTTGCATTAAGACTGCGCCTAGTCCTGTCCCACAAGCGTCAGTATATACGGTAAATGGCTTACTCCCTTCTGGCAGCACTAAGACTAGGGCTGAGGTCAAAGCACTCTTCAAACGTTGGAACGCATCATCACAATCTACGTCCCATGTGAAAACTAGGTTCTTCTTCGTCAAGCGTGTCAACGGAGCTGATATCTTTGC
The DNA here is from genome assembly GCA_030737875.1 of Allium sativum. Taxonomy (NCBI): domain Eukaryota; kingdom Viridiplantae; phylum Streptophyta; class Magnoliopsida; order Asparagales; family Amaryllidaceae; genus Allium; species Allium sativum. Next base: position 500,757,900 of record CM060924.1, on the reverse strand, counting down.
GAAGTCTTTGATAAACTTCCTATAGTAGCCAGCCAACCCTAAGAAACTTCTCACTTCAGTAGCATTTTTAGGAACCTTCCAATCTTGGATGGCCACCACCTTCGCGAGATCCACAGCTATCCCTTCTTTGGAAACCACGTGCCCCAAGAACCGTACTTCCTTCCTCCAGAAGTGACACTTAGAAAATTTAGCCTTAAGGCTATGCGTTCGAAGAGTCTCCAACACTTCCCTAAGATGTAGGGCATGCTCTTCCTCATCCTTAGAAAAGATCAAGATGTCGTCTACAAAGACTACCACGAATTTGTTAAGGTACTCCCTAAACACCCTACTCATCAAATCAACAAAGTATGCGAGGGCGTTTGTCAAACCGAAGGGCATCACTAGCCATTCATAAAAACCGTCTGGAGTCCTAAAGGCAGTCTTGTCAATGCTATCCTCAGCCACTCTCAACTGATGGAAACCAGTGGCTAAGTCCAACCGCGAAAACACTGAGGCGCCATCTAACTGATCGAAGAGATCGTCATACATCGGCAGTGGGTGTCTGTTCTTCTTAGTAAGCTTATTAAGTTCTCTATAGTCCACACACAGTCTAAGGGACCCATCCGCCTTCGTGGCAAATACTACTGGAGCACCCCACTCCGATATACTTCGTCTTATGAACCCCTTCTCAAGCAACTCCTTCACTAGCTTACCGAGTTCCCTCCTTTCACGTGGAGCGATGTGGCGTACTGGCAAAGATACTGGTTTCGCATTATCCACAAGATATATTCGAAAATCTATCTCCCGCTTCGGAGGCAAGCCCTTCACCTCCTCAAACACATCCTAATATTATCGGACCACTCTAGCAGATCGTAGATTTTCCTCAGACGCGTCAAGCGATTCTAGATTACTTAGCATAACCGAATTTATGGGATTACAGAAGATTTCGAGAGTGTTGCCAAGGCGAGTCACGAGCCTAACTACTCTCCTTTCACAATCCAGAACGGCCCCATTTCTGGATAACCAATCCATTCCTAAAATTAGCCCATAGCCCGTAAAGCCCAACACATAAGCATCACATCTAAATTCAACGCTAAGTATGGAAATTTTCAAATCCAAACACATCATGGACAAATAAGCTGAGCCCCCTATTGGATTCGAAACAACTAAGGGATCCTCTACTAAACTGGTGTTTAAGTGCAGTGATTGAACTAATGATGTAGAGATAAACGAATACGATGCGCCCGAATCGAATAAGGTACGGACATGATGATCAAACAGAAAAACTAAGCTTTCAACAGAAATGGCTCTACCTCGTTCTTGCAGCGGTGGGACCGCGAGAGCCTAAACTTGTCCCCTTGCCTGCCCTGGTGCTATAAGAGCCTGCACCTATCCTCCCGAGGTAGCCCCTGCCCTCTGCCCCTTCCTTGGGCAGTCCTTCACTAAATGTCCCGCATCGCCACAATGGAAACAGCCAGTATTCTTTTTCTTTCGGCAGTCCTTGCTGAGATGGCCTGGGGTCCCACAGTTAAAACATTTCTTCTTTCCCTTGCCATTATTGTCTTTACCACCCTTCTTGTTTTGCTGTTGTGGTTTCTTCTGATCCCCTTTCTTCTCGGGTGCCTTATCAGCTTTAGCGCTTTTCTCCTTGTGCATGAGCGCCATTTCTACTAGCTTCTCAAAGGTGGCCCCCATAGGGATGTGGGTCATGGCCAACCCTTGCAAAAGTTCATTCAAGCCATTCACGAAGCTTAGAGCCTTCTTCTCTGGCGTGTTTACTAAGTCCAAACCAAACCTTGCTAGCTGATTAAATTTGTTGACATATTCTTTCACTGACGAGCTTCCTTGCTTCAATGTCAAGAACCTTTCCATATATAGATTTTCTTCCGCCCTAGAGAGAAACTTCGCCTCGAACCACGTCTAAAATCCGCCCAAGAGTCAACAGGATGCTCCCCATTAGTGACCTCCCACCAAAACGAAGCCTCTCCCTTCATTAGCCAAGCTGCTAATCTAACTCTCCTCCCTTCTTCCACTTCAAAGATTTCTAGCAATTCTTCTACCTCCTTAAGCCAATCTCTAGCTTCCACAAACGTTTCTGACCCTTGAAAGGGTTTTCCACCCATAGCTTTAAATTCCTTGCATGTATTTGCAAAAGTATCTACGCGAGGAGGAGGAGGAGGAATGGGTGCAACTGGTGGTGGAGGAACATTGGCCGGACCTGTGGCGGCCCTAGCCTCTAACAGCCTCCTATACCATCCTGGTATCGTTACACCGTCAGGTAGGTTGAGATCTTCAGCCATGCTGAAACGAAAAAGGAAGGATTCAAAATGGAGAATTCGAAAGATAAAGATATATGGCTATTTGGGGATTACGTTTTTCTTAAAAACATCCTCTTTAAATTTCTCATTAAAACATGTTTTTGAAAACATTTCTTCCAAAAACAACTATTTTTCTAAAGTATTTTTATCTGTTCTGGTAACCTTAAGCTCTGATACCACGTGTAACACCCCACGTCCATTAATGTCACTCACAAAGGGAATGCATTAACTTCCATGGAGGTTATAAGTGAATATAGAACAGAAAAATTACAACAAGACAGATAATAAGTAGTACTTGGAAATCTAAAACTTCATTTTATTGCAGCGGAAACATGTTTATTACATCACAAAACCATTAATCAGAGTCAAGTACATTATCCATCTTCAAAAAAAAAAAATACATAATCCCATTACACAAGTAGCCATTAAAGAAGATAACAAGCTGGACTTTACTTCAAGGGTCCAAGCTTTCCAAAGAGATGAAGCAATCCAATCAAGCTCCACTAGAGCTGGGTCCAACCAGAGGACCTGGAGGGGGAAAAAGGATAGAAATGGAGGGGGTCAGACACAAAGTCTTGCGAGTATGACAATTCTAACAATACTATTATCAAAATAACTAGACTAAGGCATAAGCTGGAAGACAAGTAAATGTCTATGAACTATTAGGTAGATAAAGATAGCGTTTAAGATAACGTTAAAGATAACGGTAAAGGCATACCTAATTACTAACGAATAATTACTATACTGCACCGCACATTACTACACTACACCGCACCAGTCACCGTAAAGGTTGATCCCACTTGCTTCACACAGAAACATATAAATAGCCTTACGTACCCCTAGCTGACTACATAGGTGTCGTCTGCCCCTATCTCCACTAGGTGTACCCCACTACCCACTTTCGATCGTCTCCCTACTCGTAGATACCCGTGCTGGCCCCAAAGTGGGGTGTATCACTCCCCTAAAGTGGCAACCCGATACAACTGAGAATGCACGGCTTATACCTACACGATGCAACAACGTCTTACCTACCAGCCCGGGTCCACACACGCATATGAAACCCGTTGGACTTGCGTTGCCACCGCTCCCCGTTTTGGCCTCTTGTAGTCAAACTCAGTATGCGTGTCCCGTCCTCGACTTGGGTCGAGCCCACAAAGATACGTTTGGGATACTGGTTAAAATGGGCCCCCACAAGCTACCCACCTAAGCTTGTCATTAATATATCCCACTTAACCCTCTTAGTCATGTTCATTTACATGTGTGTTTGGTTAAGTCTTACTAATCGTATTTCACATACCGCAAAGGGCACCCACTAGATTCCTCATGCCACCCAAGGCACCTACTTAACCCCCATGTCCCACTTTACATGTTTATCTGATTAAGTATTTCTTAATTCATTCAGGCCATAACCTCATAAAGACCTCTCACATTAGACTCGCATTTATGGCAGCTGGATTTGTCGGGCGGGTCCGGGCAGTCTTACACCATAAAAGAGCCTAACCTCGTGTCTTTACAACTGTTATGCTTTAGTTTAGGCCTAGGACCTCTCACATTGGGCTGACATTTGTGACCACTGGATTTGCCGGACGGTTCCGGGCAGGTTTACGTCACAAACGAGTCCAGCCTCGTGTCCTAAGCATTGATTGACACTTTCAATCTTTTACCCCCAGTTTTAATAGTTCCCTATCCAAATTATTAATTAAGTACACTTTTATTGATGTCCATAATTGACTCAATTATGGTCATCCACTCATGGTATGCAAAATCATATCAATTGCACCCCAACATCTTATTCTTAAATCTTTAATATTACCCCTACCCCACGTTTATACGTTCGCTTATTCAACGCATAATATAGGCTAGACTTGAATAGTCTAACGCATAGCACAAAGATAAATTATCACAACATACAGACAATTAAAATAAATCTAATCATAATAGGGGTGAAACTTGCATAAACTACACATGTTAAGGATCAAAAGGTGTCAACTTGTTAAATGTCACAATTTACATGATATAATCATAGCCCAAATCTATACATAAACTTGCATATGGTGTTTTTAGGCAACATAATGATGGTGTGAACCAGCATAGAATATCACATATGTCATAGCATAATTCTAGGTGTCATAATAGATGTCATGGCATATGTTCATAACTTTTCTAATCAATTTAACTTGTCATATAGATCAACATAGCCCAAACATGATGATTTAATTAATATGAACTAACTAGCATAGATAGTAACATCTTGGCTTTTTTTTACATGTATGATTCATCGCAACTTAGCATAGAAACTTTCAACATACATAACATCATCATAGCATTATTTACAACATATAGTATATCATCACCACATAGCATAGGATTAATAACATACATGATAGCATATGACAATTCACATCATCTACTCACAATCCATTCATGACTTAACCTAATTAAAATGATAATAATCTTGTTAAGACTATCATACTCACAATTAGAGAAGAAAGAGAGTCTTGATTTGCTTTAGAGTTGAGTAGAATTAGATTAGAAGCAAATTGGATTAGTTATCTTCTTCTTAGTTGGTGGCGGCTCCATTGATTTCCATGGCGACGGTATGACGGCTTTGGTTCCAATTTTAATTAGGTTTAGGGTTAGCATTAGGATGTATTTATAGGTGTAGCTAGTTGTTTTAGGCCTTTAGATAAACCCTAGGATAGATTAGAGCCGTCAGATTTCGTCACAGCCCCCAAAACCCAGCCCAAAAACCCATTCAGGTGCACCCAGGTCGCCTGGGCTCGACCAGGGAGGTCGACCCCCAGGTCGACTCTAGGGTCGACACCCATGTCGACCTGGTGGGCAGGTCGAACCCCGGGTAGACACCCATGTCGACCTAGTGGGCAGGTCGACCTGGTCTGGGCGGGAATTTTTCCCGCCCAGCCTGTTTGGGCTGAATTTTCGAAATTTGAATTTTCTGAATCTGTTTTGAATTTTCTGAAACTTCCGATGGCCATAACTTCTTCATATGAAGTCCAATTCACGCAAACTCGGACTCTATCTCAACCAGAATTCCGAGACGAACACAATGGCGCAACCCGTTTCCCTTAATTCTTACATCTGTAATTAATTATTCTTTAATTTGTGAACATCACTATTATTAGAAATACGGGGTGTTACATACTAGTATTCTAATCCATGTCAAGTATAAACAAGAAATGATCCCTTGGCCTAAAATTGGCCCAACATCATAAGATGACATAAATCATGGTCCAACTACACGGTCTAGTCGATCGGCTCCCTATAAGCCTAACTCATCAAGTGTCGGTGTCATACGGCCCAACCGCGAGATGTAATCGACTGTGCAAGGTCCACCCTAGGGTGTATCCAGGCCCTAGGGTGCCAACCACTGACACAAAACAAGCACGCACAGTCCAAGCCTACTGGTACCCATGTCTGTCTTTCATCCCCGGACTATGTGCACGACCATAGTCCGCCGGAATCTACAATGGCGCACCTACCTAGCCGTCCCTTTTGGTCACTTACAATCAGCCCAGTAATCGTGCCCCACCCCTAGCCTAGTCCCTAGGGTATACCGATACTCCCTGGTGGGTTACTGCTGAAAAGGGCCCCGCAAACTAGGGTTTCTTATGGGTTAAGTGTGGTTAACCCTATCCAAACCATGTATCAAGTTGGTTAAGTATACCCAAGTGGTTCATGACTTAACCCCAACAATCCATCGTGTTCAATTGGTTAAGTATTCAAGTGGTTCATGACTTAACCCCAACAATCCATCGTGTTCAATTGGTTAAGTATTCAAGTGGTCCATGACTTAACCCTACCATGTGGCATTAATTAACTTAATGCACCCCAACCTCTCACATTAGACTTTGTTGTGGTTACTAGTTAAGCCGGGCGGGTCCGGGTAGCTTTACACCACAACCTAGTCTAACCTCGGGTTTTAAGTGCGATATGACCAACTACTCACATTGGGTCCTATTGTTTGTAGCCACTAGTTAAGCCGGTCGGTTCCGGGTAGATTTATGCTACAAACTCAACCCAACCTCGAGTTGGCCACTTTCATGTTTTCTACATGTCATGTCCACGTTCATGTTTTCAAGCATAATCACATGTCATATTTTCAAGTCATGTTTCATGTCATTTAAGTTTACCCATAACGTAACCCCATCGCACATAAGTTCGCATCAACACAAATAGATCAAAAGGGGGAACATAATGATATGATAAGTTGGGCATAAAGTGGCAAAGTCTATCACAAGTTTAACATGGTGATATATGAGGCAAAGGTGTTCATCATAACTAGCATATGTCATTATTGGCCTCAAAACATTTATGACATCAACTTAGCAAATAGGTGATAACATGGTCATATTTAACATAGGGTGATAACTTGTGATTAGCATATAGTTCATAACATCATAGGCAAGTTACATAAAGATCATGAGGGTTTCTATGTTGCATTATGCACAAATCCCAAATAAAGCTCATAGCTTTATACCCAAAAAGTCAAGGTGATAGTCCCATAACCATAGATCAAAAGAGTCATGTATAGATCTATGCATATAATGATAGATGCAAGGCAAGTGTTACACAAAAATACCATTTCAACTTGCTACATGTCATATTAAGTTCATAGTTTAAATCTAAGAGTAGAATAGGGCTTACAAATCGCGGCTATGAGATCTAGAATAAAATAGAACAAGATTGAGACGAAGCCACACTAGAAATCCCCAAATAAAGATAAGATCCACTCCAAACCTTTAGAAATAAGAAGAAAGATCCTTGTTTTGATGAAGAAAAACGGCTCCTTTGCTTTAGATCAAGCTTAGGCTCTCAAGCTCTCAAGTTGAAGAAGACGGAGGCCATGATATGAAGATGAAGGCCATGATTAGAGAGCATTTGGGCAGCACTTAGTTGTAGGAATGATTAATGAGGGTTTAGGGTAGGTCTAAGGGTGCTTATATAGAAGTTTAGGTTAGTTTAGGTCATAGGATTAACCCTAATTCAGATCTGAGCCATCAAATCACGTCACAAGCCAACAAAACAAGACCCAGGAGCCAAAACAGGTGCACCAGGCCAAACTGGCCCGACCACCCAGGTCGACAGGGGTGTCGACTGGGCAGTCGACACAAGCTGGGGCAAGTCGACTCCCAAGTCGACTCCCTAGTCGACTTTTGTTTGGCTCCATATTTGATTGTCGAACTGTTTTTAAACTCTGGATTTTCTGAAAACTTCGACGAGCCATAACTGGGTCATACGGACTCCGATTTTTGAAAACTCGGACTCTATTTCGCGTATTTTTCCGAGACGAACGCAATGGCACAGCCCATTTCCCTTGATTCAGATTTTAACATTTAATTCTGCCTTGATTTACGTTATAACATGTTATTCAAAATACGGGTTGTTACAGGTATGAACAAGAAACGAGAGAAGGATCCAGGGAGAACATGCATTTCTTTCTAGCTAGTAGTGGTGTTAGGGTTTTATAAGCCTAGATATTTTTACTTATGTGGATGATGGAAAGCGAGGTACCTCAGATTTGAGTCCCTAGTGGCTCTATTTTACGCCCCATAAGGCGGGGAGATGTATTATTCAGGAATTATATATAATCCACTAACATTAGCTGTGGAACGGCCCTGTGGCTTCTAGGTGTAGTTGCGGCTGTATCCTGAGACTCGGGCTAGAGATTCTCGAACTCGGTAAGGACAATTCCTTGCCTTGGTTCATGATGGAAATCCAACTTCCAATACGACCCATATGGTTTTGATTGTAAACCTATATTTGGCGACATAGTATATGGTAGCTATGCCGTTTATGATTGATACATTATGATTGATTTTTTTTTGAAACATATGTACACTAATAATAATATCAAATCCGTTTTATCGTATCAAGCATTTTTGACCATTATAAGGTAAAACTCTATCCTCTGGTTTGCGTTTCATTGTGTGATGGGACCTGAGTCTTATAATGGTTTCATTTTTTCTAAAAAGCATTGCGTTGTTTAACGATTTACATTATTTATGAACTGGAAATCCAATGGAGTAAACCCATTCCACGTTAATGTCGTGGTCCTGTGATTAGCCTTATTATTAAATAGGTTATAGAAGATTTGTCACACCAGTCCCATGACTGACTCGTAGTTTGTTTCACTTCGCAAACTCGGTTGCCCTTTTTCCACATGGGTAGCCTTGTATACAGGTTTTAGCAGAGTTATTCTGGATAGCTATGGAGCTGAAGATGGATCCTATCATTTCTATTATGTTGTTCAGATTTCATTTAGTATATTATGTTTGATTCCGCTGCAGACATTTTATATTAAGTTGAAAACTGTATTATGCACTAAGTATGATCCTATTATTCTGTGTAACTCTGATGATGTATTATTCCCAATGTAATTTGATGTACATTTTCTGCTATATTTCTATATTTATGTTCTACTATCATTGTTTATGTGTTATATTCCAGTGTTTATCCTTTGCTTTCGTACTACAGGAGTTTGGGGTTACCACAGTTGGTATCAGGGCTTGGGTTAAACTTTGCTCGGTATATAACATATAAACAAACAGGATAGAAGTGGAATCAACATTATTTCAAAATGAATAACTCATTATAGATAGGACTAGTAATGTCCTAGAACGAGTATAATAGAATACAATACACCCCCATAGATTCATCTTCATTTAAATATATGTCTCTATGCTTTACAATATTTATTATATTGGCCGGACCCTTTGTCTGCTATTTGCAAACATAGTAGAAAATGAGTGGCAGAAACAGAAGAAGTAATTCTATGGTTCGACAATCTAATGAGCCAATCATGCTACCATAACTAGAACCAGACCTAGAAACTCTAGTAATGAAATATTGAAATCTGGGTGGAGTACGATCCTCCGGCAAAGAATCCGTGATTGAAACACAAGCGCGGATGCGTTCTGCTGAGAGAATCTTTCAAGGCTTAAAGTTGAGAGATGATCAGAAAAGATTACTGGCATCTTAGGCACTCAAAGACGAAGCTCTAATCAGGTGGGAAACTGTAACTGAGGAAAATCCAGAAGGTAATATTACCTGGGATAGATTTAAAGAAATGTTCAAAGAAAGATTTATTCCTCCGGAAGCAACTGAGCGGCTATACGATGAGTTTTGCAATCTAAAACAAGGATATACGACCATCCAAGAATATTAGAATAAATTCAATGAACTTTCTCGCTTTGCCCCAGAATTAATTCAAGATTCTACAAGGAAGAATTTGAGATTTATCAAAGAACTTTAAAAGAAATACGAAGGTAGAGTACTTTCTCATGTGAGTCTCCCATTCTTTGAAATGATACAAATGGCTTACCACTATGAGTATAATGATAAACAACATGGTTGGGAAGATGAAGAAGAAAGCAGTTCTAGTAGCAAAAGGAATTTGGAAACTGATAGCCCAGAGGCAAGCACAAAACCTGAGGTCAGTAAGAAGCCAAAAGTCAATAAGAAAAGGCCAAGATTTCAAAAAGAATCGTTGACCACTGCCATATGCTCTAACTGCAATAGGCAAGGACATTTGTCGATAAATTACAAATCTTTGAAGAAATAAAGAAAGGATGGGTCTAAATCCTATCAAAAGTTTCAAGAGAATAGAGAATGCAATCTTTGCCATCAGATTGGTCGTGTAAAACAAGATTGCCCGCTTTTGAAAACGACCAAAGTAGCTCAAGTTAATAAAGTGTAAAAAGCTCCAACACCCTCAGCTAGTTAGCAAAGGCCAGATGTTTTGGAAGCCACTCTCACTATCCACAATATTCCAGTTAAAGTATTGTTTGATACAGGCACGTTACAAAGCTTTATTGCAAGCAATACGGTTAAGAAGTTGAAATTAAAACTAAGGAACCTTAAGGAATCAATTAGAGTTCATAATCCGATAGCAGGATCTCTTATTCTCGGTGTGTATTGGAAATGGGCCGTCTCTTTTTTCCATTATCGGTTTCCTTTCACCTTGAATGTCATGGATTTTTCTGAATTTGATATCATTCTTGGGCTGGACTGGCTAACCAAATATGAGGCCAAAGATAAATGTGCAGAAAGAGTTATCAGAATTAAAACGAAGGTTGCCAATGTTGTGATACCTTGTGTAGGCTCAGATTCAGATAAAAAAGAATTTTGGGTTTCTCTTGAGGTTTCCCCCACTACTATTGAATATATTCCTGTTGTTAAGTATTATGCGGATGTGTTCGAAGAAGTTGATAGCTTACCTCCGCGAAGAGAAATTGATTTCAGGATTGATCTTGTTCTGAATGTAAGGCCGATGGTACATCCTATTCGAAGAGTGACATGGAAAGAGAAAGAAGAATTGGGCAATCAAACTAAGCAGCTTTTGTGGAAAGGTCTGATCAGGCATAGTTTTTTAAATTGGGGTGCAGTAGTAGTGTTTGTCACAAAGTCAGATTGTACTCTCAGACTTTGTGTGGATTACCGAGACCTAAATTAGTAGACACTCAAGAATAAATATCCATTGCCCCGCATAGATCATTTATTGGATCGTTTGAATGGAGCTACAATATTTTCTAAAATGGACCTTGCTATAGGTTTCCATCAACTACGAATTGCTGAAGAGTGTGTTCCTTTGACAGCTTTCAGAGGTCTAGACATATTTTATGAGTGGTTAGTAATGTCGTTCGGCTTATGCAATGCTCCTGCTTACTTTGTCGATTTGATGAATCGAGTATTCCGCGATGTCTTGAATAAATTTGTGCTGGTTTTCATTGACGACATCTTAATCTTCTCTAAGTCAACTACCGAGCATGAAAAGCATTTGAAACAAGTTTTGGAGATTCTGAGAAGGAATGTGTTAAAATCCAAATTTTCTAAATGTGTGCTCTTGCAAGAAGAAGTGAAGTTCCTCGGTCATGTAGTAACAAAGGAAGGAATTTCAGTGGATCCCAGTAAGATCACAGCCATTCAAGATTGGAAGAAGCCTAGCACCCCTACTGAAGTCAGAAGTTTCCTAGGACTAGCTGGCTATTATCGGAGATTCGTTAAGGATTTTTCGAAACTATCTTGTCCATTAACGATGCTTACAAAGAAGCACACAAAGTTTAATTGGACACCAGAATATGAGGCAGCATTCCAAGAGCTGAAATTGAGGTTGACTGCTGCTCTGTGTTGACCATTATTGATGGCAATCAAGATTTGAAAGTTTGGACAAATGCTTATATTGAAGGTATTGGTGCGGTATTAATGCAAAAAAACAAAGTAGTTGCTTATGCTAGCCGTCAATTGAAGTCACATGAGAAGTGATATCCTACTCATGATCTTAAGTTATTGGCCATCGTGTTTGCTTTAAAGATATGGAGGCACTATCTTTTGGGTGAGAAGTTCGAATTATATACAGATCATAAATCCTTGAAGTATCTGTTCACCCAAAGGGACTTAAATTCGAGGCAACAACATTGGTTAGAATTTCTTGCGGCCTATGATCCGGACATCTTGTATGCCAGGAAAAGCCTATGTTGTAGTCGATGCACTCAGTAGGAAGAATGTGGTCGCCGCCAATCTTATCATCGCCAACCTACACATTCACTGATTGATAAAATCTCTGATCTTCAGAAAGATAATGAATTTATCTAGAGAATTAGTAAAAGAGTTCAGGAAGGCGAACCCTCGATTTTCCAAATTGATAACAAGGGAGTTCTGAAGTTAAAAAGCCAAATTTGTGTCCCGAATATCCCGGAGCTCAAAAGGGAAGTAATGGATGAATTTTATAAATCCAAGCTTTGTATTCATCCAGTGGTGAGTAAGATGTATCATGATCTCAAGCGTATGTTCTGGTGGAAATCTATGAAAAGAGACATCTCCATATATGTCAACAGGTGTTCCACTTACCAGCAAGTCAAAAGTGATCAGCAAAAACCTGCTGAATTGTTACAACCACTAGAAATTCCAAGTTGGAAGTGGGATCAAATTTCCACGGATTTTATTGATGGCTTGCCCCAAACCAGAAAAGGAAATGACAGTATTTAGGTGATTGTAGACCGTTTCACGAAATCTGCCCATTTTATTCCTGTTAGATCTACTAGAACAACTCAAAGTTTGGCGAAAATTTATTTCAAAGAAATTGTTCGACTATATGGAGTTCCCAGTAGCATTGTTAGTGACCGTAAACCTATATTTGTTAGTAAATTTTGGGAAGCTTTCCAAGAAGAGCTGGGGACAACATTAAATCTGAGCACCGCTTATCATCCTCAAACAGATGGCCAGACTGAGAGGGTGAACCATATACTGGAAAACTTGTTGCGTGCATGTATTCTTGACTTTGACAGATCATGGGAAGATCATTGGCATTTGGCCGAGTTCGCTTATAATAATAGTTACCAAGCGAGCTTGCAAATCTCGCCATTCGAAGCATTATATGGCAGGCCTTGTAGACCTCCTGCATATTGGGTTGAACTAGGCAATAGACAGGTATCGGGTCCCAACATGATTCGAGAAGCTTCGGATAAACTTGATTTCATTAAGAAGCGATTACTAACAGCTCAGAGCCGACAGAAAAGTTATGCAGATTCAAGAAGAATGGATTTAGAATTTGCTGTTGGCGATTATGTGTACTTGAGAGTTTCTCCATTAAGAGGCATAGTTCATTTTGGGAAGAAGGGGAAGCTGGCTCCTAGATTTATTGGTCCATTCCCTATTCTAGCAAGAATTGGAACTCTTGCTTACAAGGTTCAGTTGCCTGACTGATTGCCAGGGGTACATGATGTATTCCATGTGTCTTAACTCCGAAAGCATGTACCTTATCCAGACTCGATTACGGAGAAAGCTGCACAGCAAGATTTGGAGATTACCCCGAGGTTAGTAGTGAGAAGGGAGCCAGTAAAGATCATTGGCAAAGAAACCCGAGTTCTGAGGAACAAAAGAATTCATCTAGTCAAAGTGCAATGGAGCGGAGATCCTAGAGACTGTACATGGGAGACCGAGGATAACATAAAACAGGCTTATCCCCAGTGCAGAGTAGGTATCTCTGACTAGCTCTAGTGCAAGGTATATTTATAATATTTTACATTTTCCGTTTTGTTTCCTACTTTACTATTGTTTCCTTTTAGGGGACGAAAAGCTTTTAAGTGTGGGAGATTGTAACAACCCGGAAAATCAAAACCAATTTAAAATTTTTATTTTGGCTATTTTATTGAATTTTGAATAGTTAAAATAATTTATTTTAAATAATAACGATTAAAAATTTATTTAAATCGAAGTTAAAACAAATATATTTATTTTAATTATAAAAGGAGTTAGAAATAGCGCAGCATTTTGAAAATTTGAATTCGAACTTTGATTGAATCTATAGGATGCAAAATAAATTAGATTTTAGTGAAGCCAAAAATATTAGAATCTGTGTAAAAATATCTTTCCAACGAATCTAAAAAATTGAAATTTCATAGCGGTAATAAAAAGTTATGGTCAGTTGAATATTCAGAATAGTCGCTATGGAATTTAATATAATATATAACCCGTATAAATAGCCATTTTGCAAACGACCTCTGTTTTCAATGAAACCCCCCTGGTTGGATCTGGAATGTCAAATTATTTCAGGATTCCAATTTTCATAATTTTTGGAATTAATATGTGAGTGTGGCAAAAGAAAATGTGTTTTGTCAATTTCGATCGACCAGAAAATGGCCATTTTTCAAACGGTCTCCAAATTCAACGAAATTAATTTTGTTAGGACCATATCATCAAAACATAGCTAGATTTATTTTTCGGGGATTTTTGGAATCAATATGTGGCCCCGGTAAATTAAAATGTACGTTCAAATATAATATTAAATGTTTTATATTTTAATTTAAAGAAAAACCTATCGAAACAGTTGAATTGGCTTATGGGACTTATCCCGTTGTGTCCAGAATGGGGGTATTTAGCTAGGGGTGACATTCTTTGGATTTAATATGGAGTTCGTAATAATAAAAGGGTATTTTCGGAATTATACAAATTAAATAATTAAATTATATAAACTAGCCAATCACAATTCGTCTACCACTTTCTGAAACCCGTAACCATTGAAACGTATAGCGGCTACAACTCCATTTTTCCTCCTCCGATAAATCCCAATCCACTCAACGAAATCCATTACTTCAGTTGAATCTTTTGTAGAGATTTCTATCCTCTTCGATCTCATATAAGTTTCATCCCCTGTAGTGGCACAGTTTTCGAGATATGACACCCCAAAGTCGGCCCAGTCAACCCGCCTCCGCGCTTGGAAGCCACTACCGATCTGGACGAGGTGCACAGCGCCGGAGAGCCCTCTCTGAGGCCTTCGACGTGACGCAACCCGATTGGCTTCACGCTGAAAAGATTTGAAGAAAATTCTAAAACTAGTTTTGAACCAAATCTGAAAGGGTACGGTTTTGATTTATTTAAAGGGTTAAAACGTTTTTAAGCGTTGTGAATTGGAATTTAATTGTAAAAATCATATCTTTCCGATACGATAACAAAATTCAGTGAAACAGGAGACATTAGACTCTTGGTGTTGTACAAGACATTTTAAAAGAGATTAAAGAATTTTAGGAGCTTGCCGCAAATTTTAGGCATCGTCATATCAAAGTGAGATTTCTAAATCCGAATTAATTAAATAAAATTATATTAGGATGCAGATGGGGTTTAGAAACTCCCGACACCCGTCGTCCACAGATCATGGACGACTTAATTGCTTTGTGCTATGCAATTGGTTGATTTTTGGTGTTTGATTGTGGTTGAAATGAAATTGGTTGATATTGTGGCATTAGATTGCCTAGAAAAATGTATTAGGAAAATAAACCTCTTGTAAACATCGCGAGGCCTAAGGTAGTGCTAGGAGCCGTACATCGGGACGGTGCCGGTTTTAATTATCCTGCCGTTATGCTGCCGAAACTTTCTGAAATATCCTTGTGTTAAAAATATTCACGTTATTATATATTAATTGTTTGAATTATATGAAAATTAGATTTTTAATATATATATATATGAATATGAAAATGATCAGTATCTGTCAACAAAAAATCTATATTTTGTTGTAAATCTAAAATGGTCATTTGTTTTATAAAAATGAATTTACATTTGATTTTACATTTTTAATGTAAGTGTGACATTAAGAATAAACATTTAGATACAAAAATGAATTTACATGTGATTTTACATTTTTAATGTAAATAAAACATTAAAAATAAACATTGTAATATAAAATGTATTTACTTTGTATTTTACATTTTTAAGGTAAATACAACATTAAAATAAACATTTTGAAATAAAATTGTTTTGATATTTGATTTTACATTTTTATTGTATATACGACATTAAAAATAAAACATTGGGAAATAAAAATGTATTGATATTGGAATTTACATTTTTAATGAAAATGAAACATTAAAAATAAGCATTGATAAATGGAAATGTGTTTACTTTGAAAACTTACATTTTTAATAAAACATTACTATATAAAATGTATTTACATTGGAATATTACATTTTAATGTATGTGAAACATTAAAATACCACATTGCCATATAAAGTGTATTTACATTAGATTTTACATTTAAATGTTTTACATTAAAATGAGCATTGTTGTAATAAAAATGTTTTACATTGAGTTTTACATTCTTATGTAAATGAACCTTTCCAAAATGGTCATTGCAATAACAAAAAGTGTTTTCTAGAAATTTACATTTTTAATGTAAACAGAACATTAAAAATGACCATTGTTATATTAAAATGTCTTTACTTTAAAACATATATTTTTAATGTAAACCAACATTAAAAATAGTCATTTGTTAAACAGAAATGCATTTATATTAAAATATACATTTTCAATGTAATTCAAGATTAAAAATAGTCATTTGTTAAATAGAAATGCATTGGCATTAAAATATACATTTTTAATGTAATGCAACATTAAAAATAGTCATCTGTTATATAGAAATGTATTGATATTAAATTATACAATTTTAATGAAAATGCAACATTTAAGAATAAACAGTTTGAATTAAAAATCTATTGATGTTGAAATTTACATTTTCTTGCAAATGAAACATCAAAAATGTCCATTGTTATATAAAATGTCTTTTCTTTGAAAATTTACATTTTATTGCAAACGAAAACATTAAAAATGACCATTGCTATATAAAATGTGTTTACATAGAAATTTCACATTTTTAATGTAAGAAAAGATTACAAAGAAATTTTACATTTTTCAGCGTGAAATAGAAATTTACATTTTTTCAATGTAAATGAAGAATGAAGTGAAAATTTACATTTTTCAATGTAAATAAAGAATGAAATAAAAGACTACATTTTTCAATGTAATAATATAGTGAAATGAAAGATTACATTTTTCAATGTAATAATATATTGAAATGAAAGATTACAATTTTAATTTTATAGATGAATGATAAAATAAATTACATTTTTATGTAATATATGAATCATATAAAAGATTCAATGTTAGAAGAAATGGTATTAACATTAAAATTTCATTTTTAATGTAATATATGTTTCATATATAAAAGAAATCAATGTTGAATTGAATGGTGTTGAAATCGTCAAAGGAGTACATATATATATATATATATATATATATATATATATATATATATATAAATAAATAAAATGAATCGCGCTGCCGCAGTTCGCGTTTTGAAATCGTAACTTCAAACGATTATACTGAAAGATCCGACCATCGGATTTTCTTAAAACTGGAACCATTGGGTTCTCTTTGGAAAGATCTTTCCAGTGATATAAAATTCGCTAAGATCCAACGGATAGATTTTGAGAAATGTGTAAATAAAATTTTGGTGAAAACAGCGCTAGGGCCATGTAATGACCCTAAGCATCGTTTAATTGAAAATGACTATTTTTAAATAAACGAAAAAAGCGATAAATCGTTATAAATTAATATATATGAAATGGAAGGAAAAGGAATGATTTAAATTATATATATTCAAGAATTGTTTGAAAAGTTCAAATTAACTCTCATTTCAAATAATTATACGACGATTGGAAGTCGAAGATTTGAAGATGGTGATTGAAGATCGGCATTCTTCATATCGAACGGATGACTGCTGATGCCCTGAACTGATTTTCTCCTAGGAAAGGGTTACAATGGTAGTTGTCCGGACATACTTGTTGATCGTGCGGATATGCGAGTGCCTCTCTTCCATATTGGTCATATGGGACGAGCAATAAGGTGTCTCCGGTTTCGTTCAGACCCAGAACGGACTTGTAAATGGATGTATGTTTGACATTGGATTTTATTCTGTGATGATTGATTTCTATTTAATATATATCTGTTTGGTGGCGGAGAATTCATTCTCTTGCTTAGCACCCTTCTCTGAGACGCACGAGCTCAGAGGTTATATATTGATAGTTATCATTCGCATGGCATGAATGGTCAGTGTGATATGCCAAGATGCAAACGATCAAGGCTTATTGTTGAAAAGCATAGCCTTGTGGTTGATGATCAAAGAACAACTTTATTGTAGCATAGCTTTGTGTATATCGTTACTTCGCGAGCCACACAACCCGGTATGAACAAGAAACGGGAGAAGGATCCAGGGAGAACATGCGTTTCTTTCTACCTAGAAGTGGTGTCTAGGTTTTACAAGCCCATATATTTTTACTTATGTGGATGATAGAAAGCGAGGTACCTCGGATTTGAGTCCCTAGTGGCTCTATTTTACGCCCCATAGGGCGGGGGTACGTATTATTCAGGAATTATATATAATCCAGTAACATTAGTTGTGGACCAGCCCTGTGGCTTCTAGGTGCAGTTGCGGCTGTATCCTGAGACTCGGGCTAGAGAGTCTCGAATTTGGTAAGGATGATCCCTTGCCTTGGTTCATGATGGAAATCCAACTTCCAATACGACCCATACGGTTTTGATTGTAAACCTATATTTGGCGACATAGTATATGGTAGCTATGCCGTCTATGATTGATACATTATGATTGAATTTTTTTGAAACATGTATACACTAATAATAATATCAAATCCATTTTATCGTATCAAGCATTTTTGACCATTATAAGGTAAAACTCTATCCTCCGGTTTGTGTTGCATTGTGTGATGGGACTTGAGTCTTATAATGGTTTCATTTTTTCTAAAAAGCATTGCGTTGTTTAACGATTTACTTTATTTATGAACTGACAATCCAACGGAGTAAACCCGTTCCGCGTTAGCAGCGTGGTCCTGTGACTAGCCTTATTATTAAATAGGTTATAGAAGATTTCTCATACCAGTCCCATGACTGACTCATAGTTTGTTTGACTATGCAAACTCGGTTGCCTTTTTTCCACATAGGCAGCCTTGTATATAGGTTTTAACAGAGTCATTCTGGATAGCTATGGAGTTGAAGATGGATCCTGTCATTTCTATTATGTTGTTCAAATTTCATTTAGTATATTATGTTTGATTCCGCTACAGACATTTTATATTAAGTTAAAAACTGTATTATGTACTAAGTATGATCCTATTATGTTGTGTAACTCTGATGATGTATTATTCTCAATGTAATTTGATGTACATTTTCTGCTATAATTCTATATTTATGTTCTGCTATTATTGTTTATGTGTTATATACCAATGATTATCCTTTCTTTCGTACTACATGAGTTTGGGGTTACCACAGTCGGTATCAGAGCTTTTGTTAAACTTAGCTCGGAACATAACATATAAATAAACAGGACAGAAGTGGAATCAGCATTATTTTAAAATGAATAACTCATTATAGATAGGACTAGTAATGTCCTAGAATGAGTATAATATTATAAAATACACCCCCATAGATTCATCTTCATTTAAATATATGTCTCTATGCTTTACAATATCTATTATGTTGGTCGGACCCCTTGTCTCCTATTTGCAGACATAGTAGAAAATGAGTGGTAGAAACAGAAGAAGTAATTCTATGGTTCGACAATCTAATGAGCCAATTGTGCTTCCACAACCAGAACCAGACCTAGAAACTCTAGTAATGAAATATCGAAATCTGGGTGGAGTACAATTCTCGAGCAACGAATCCGTGATTGAAACACAAGCGCGGATGCGTTCTGCTGAGAGAATCTTTCAAGGCTTAAAGTTGAGAGATGATCAGAAAAGATTACTGGCATCTTGGGCACTCAAAGACGAAGCTCTAATCTGGTGGGAAACTGTTATTGAAGAAAATCCAGAAGATAATATTACCTGGGATAGATTTAAAGAAATGTTCAAAGAAAGATTTATTCCTCCAGATGCAACTGAGCGGCTATACGATGAGTTTTACAATCTAAAACAAGGAGATATGACCATCCAAGAATATCAGAATAAATTCAATGAACTTTCTCGCTTTGCTCCAGAATTAATACAAGATCCTACAAGGAAGAATTTGAGATTTATCAAAGGACTTTAAAAGAAATACGAAGGTAGAGTACTTGCTCATGTGAATCTCCCATTCTCTGAAATGATACAAATGGCTTCCCACTATGAGTTTAATGATAAACAATATGGTTGGGAAGATGAAGAAGAAAGCAGTTCTAGTAGCAAAAGGAAGTTGGAAACTGATAGCCCAGAGGCAAGCACAAAGCCTGAGGTCAGTAAGAAGCCGAAAGTCAATAAGAAAAGGCCAAGATCTAAAAAAGAATCGTTGACCACTGCCATATGCTCTAACTGCAATAGGCAAGGACATTCGTCGTTAAATTGCAAATATTCGAAGAAATAAAGAAAGGATGGGTCTAAATCCTATCAGAAGTTTCAAGAGATTAAAGAATGCAATATTTGCCATCGGATTGGTCATGTAAAACAAGATTGCCCGCTTTTGAAAACGACCACAGTAGCTCAAGTCAATAAAGTGCCAGAAGCTCCAACACCCTCATCTAGTTAGCAAAGGCCAAATGTTTTGGAAGGCACTCTCACTGTCCACAATATTCCAGTTAAAGTATTGTTTGATACGGGCGCGTCACAAAGCTTTATTTCAAGCAATACGGTTAAGAAGTTGAAATTAAAACTAAGGAACCTTAAGGAATCAATTAGATTTCATAATCCGATAGGAGGATCTCTTATTCTCGATGTGTATTGTAAAGTGCCCGTCTCTTTTTTCCATTATCGGTTTCCTTGCACCTTGATTGTCATGGATTTTTCTGAATTTGATATCATTCTTAGGCTGGACTGGCTAACCAAATACGAGGCCAAAGTTAAATGTGCAGAAAGAGTTGTCAGAATTAAAATGAAGCTTGCCAATGTTGTTAAACCTTGTGTCAGCTCAGATTCAGACAGAAAAGAATTTTGGGTTTCTCTTGAGGTTTCCCCCACTGCTATTGAAGATATTCTTATTGTTAAGAATTATGGGGATGTGTTCGAAGAAGTTGATAGCTTACCTCCGCGAAGAGAAATTGACCTCAGGATTGATCTTGTTCTGAATGTAAGGCCGGTGGTACATCCTATTTGAAGAATGACATGGAAAGAGAAAGAAGAATTGGGAAATCAAACTAAGCAGCTTTTGTGGAAAGGTCTGATCAGGCCTAGTTTTTCAAATTGGGGTGC
Source organism: Allium sativum (assembly GCA_030737875.1). Taxonomy (NCBI): domain Eukaryota; kingdom Viridiplantae; phylum Streptophyta; class Magnoliopsida; order Asparagales; family Amaryllidaceae; genus Allium; species Allium sativum. The sequence continues at coordinate 500,737,082 of CM060924.1, read as the reverse complement.
AGTAGTAGTGTTTGTCCCAAAGTCAGATGGTACTCTCAGACTTTGTCTACCAAGACCTAAATAAGAAGACACTCAAGAATAAATATCCATTGCCCTACATAGATGATTTATTGGATCGTTTGAATGGAGCTACAGTATTTTCTAAAATGGACCTAGCTATAGGTTTCCATTAACTGAGAATTGCTGAAGAGTGTGTTCCTTTGACAGCTTTCAGAGGTCTAGACATATTTTATGAGTGGTTAATGTCATTCGCCTTATGCAATGCTCCTGCTTACTTTGTCGATTTGATGAATTGAGTATTCCACGATGTCTTGAATAAATTTGTGCTGGTTTTCACTGACGACATCTCAATCTTCTCTAAGTCAACTACCGAGCATGAAAAGCATTTGGAACAAGTTTTGGAGATTCCGAGAAGGAATATGTTAAAAGCCAAATTTTCTAAATGTGTGTTCTGGCAAGAAGAAGTGAAGTTCCTCGGTCATGTAATAACAAAGGAAGGAATTTCAGTGTATCCCAGTAAGATCACAACCATTCAAGATTGGAAGCAGTCTAACATTCCTACTGAAGTTATAAGTTTCCTAGGATTGGCTGGCTATTATTGGAGATTCATAAAGGATTTTTCGAAACTATCTTGTCCATAAACGAAGCTTACAAAGAAGCACACAAAGTTTAAATGGATACCAGAATGTGAGGCAGCTTTCCAAGAGTGAAATTGAGGTTGACTGCTGCTCCAGTATTGACCATTATTGATGGCAATCAAGATTTGAAAGTTTGGAGAGATGCTTCTACCGAAGTTATTGGTGCGATATTAATGCAAAAAGACTAATTAGTTGCTTACGCTAGTCGTCAATTGAAACATCATGAGTAGAGATATCCTACTCATGATCTTGAGTTATTGGCCATCGTGTTTGCTTTAAAAATATGGAGGCACTATCTTTTGGGTAAGAAGTTCGAATTATATACAGATCATAAATCCTTGAAGTATCTGTTCGCCCAAAGGGACCTGAATTTGAGGCAACAACATTGGTTAGAATTTCTTGCGGCCTATGATCTGGACATCTTGTACTCCAGGAAAAACCAATGTTGTAGTCGATGCACTCAACAGGAAGAATGCGGTCACCGCCAATCTTATCATCGCCAACCTTATCATTACACCTTCACTGATTGATAAAATCTCTTATCTTCAGAAAGATGATGAATTTATCCAGAGAATTAGTAAAAGAGTTTGGGAAGGCGAACCCTCGAGTTTCCAAATTGATAACAAGAGAGTTTTGAGGTTAAAAGGACGAATTTGTGTCTCGAATATCCCGAAGCTCAGAAGGGAAGTAATGGATAAATGTCATAAATCCAAGCTTTGTATTCATCCAGGGGTGAGTAAGATGTATCATGATCTCAAGCGTACGTTCTGGTGGAATTCTATGAAAAGAGGCATCTCGATATATGTCAGCAGGTGTTCTACTTGCCAGCAAATCAAAAGTGATCAGCAAAAACCTGTCGGATTGTTACAACCACTAGAAGTTCCAAGTTGGAAGTGGGATCAAATTTCCACGGATTTTATTGATGGCTTGCCCCAAACAAGAAAAGGCAATGACAGTATTTGGGTGATCATAGACCGTTTCACGACGTCTGCCCATTTTATTCCTACTAGAACAACCCAAAGTTTGGTGAAAATTTATTTCAAAGAAATTGTTCGACTACATGGAGTTCCCAGTAGCATTGTTATTGACTGTGACCCTATATTCGTTTTCTGGGAAGCTTTCCAAGAAGAGCTAGGGACAACATTAAATCTGAGCACCGCTTATCATCCTCAAACAGATGGCCAGACTGAGAGGGTGAACCATATACTGGAAGACTTTTTGCGGGCATTTATTCTTGACCTTGGCGGATCATGGGAAGATCACTTGCATTTGGTCGAGTTCTCTTATAATAACAGTTACCAAGCGAGCTTCCAAATGTCGCCATTCATAGCATTATATGGCAGGCCTTGTAGATCTCGCGTATGATGGGTTGAACCAGGCAATAGACTGGTATTGGGTCCTGACATGATTCGAGAAGCTTCGGATAAAGTTGATTTCATTAAGAAGCGATTACTAACAGCTCAGAGCTGACAGAAAAGTTATGCAGATTCAAGAAAAATGGATTTAGAATTTGCTGTTGGCGATTATGTGTACTTGAGAGTTTCTCCATTAAGAGGCGTAGTTCGTTTTGGGAAGACGGGGAAGTTGGCTCCTAGATTCATTGGTCCATTCCCCATTCTAGCAAGAATTGGAACTCTCGCTTACAAGTTTCAGTTACCTGACTGGTTTCCAGGGGTACATGATGTATTCCATGTGTCTCAACTCCGTAAGCATGTACCTTATCCAGTCTTGATTGTGGAGGAAGCTGTACAACAAGATTTGGAGATTACCCAGAGCTTAGCAGTGAGAAGGGAGCCGGTAAAGATCATTGGCAAAGAAACCCGAGTTCTGAGGAACAAAAGAATTCATCTAGTCAATGTGCAGTGGAACGGAGATCCTAGGGACTGTACATAGGAGACCAAGGATAGCATAAAACAGGCTTATCCCCAGTGCAGAGTGGATATCTCTGACGAGCTCTGGTGCGAGGCATATTTGTAATATTTTACATTTTCCGTTTTGTTTCCTACTTTACTGTTGTTTCCTTTTCGGGGACAAAAAGCTTTTAAGTGGGGGAGATTGTAACAACCCGAAAAATCAGAACCAATTTAAAATTTTTATTTTGGCTATATAATTGAATTTTGAATAGTTAAAATAATTTATTTTAAATAATAACGATTAAAAATTTATTTAAATCGAAGTTAGAACGAATATATTTATTTTAATTGTAAAAGGAGATAGAAATAGCGCAGTAGTTTGAAAATTTGAATTCGAATTTGACTGAAATTATAGGATGCAAAATAAATCAGGTTTTAGTGAAACCAAAAATATTAGAATTGGTTTAAAAATATCTTTCCAACGAATCTGAAAATTTGAAATTTCATAGCGGGAATAAAAAGTTATGGCCAGTTGAATATTTAGAATAGTCGCTATGGAATTTAATTTAATATAATATATAGCCCGTATAAATAGCCATTTTGCAAACGACCTCCGTTTTTCAATGAAACTACCTTGGTAGGATCCAGAATGTCAAATTATTGCAGGATTACAATTTTCATAATTTTTGGAATTAATATGTGAGCGTGGCAAAAGAAAATGTGTTTTATCAATTTCGATTGACCAGAAAATGGCCATTTTTCAAACTGTCTCCAAATTCGACGAAATTAATTTTGTTAGGACCGTATCGTCAAAACATAGCTAGATTTATTTTTCGGGAATTTTTGGAATCAATATGTGGCCCCAGTAAATTAAAATCTACATTCAAATATAATATTGAATGTTTTATATTTTAATTAAAAGAAAAAACCATCGAAATAGTTGAATTGGCTTATGGGACATATCCCGTTGTGTTCGGCATGGGGGTATTTTGCTAGGAGCGACATTCATTGGGTTTGATTTGCAGTTCGTAATGATAAAAGGGTATTTTCAGAATTATAAGAATTAAATAATTAAATTATATAAACTAGCCAATCACATTTCGTCTTACACTTTCTGAAAACCCGTAACCATTGAAACGTATGGCGACTACAGCTCCATTTTTCCTCCTCTGATAAATCCCAATCCACTCAACGAAATCCATTACTTCAGTAGAAGCTTTTGCAGAGATTTCTGTCTTCTTCGATCTCATATAAGTTTCATCCCCTGTAGTGGCACGATTTTTGAGATCTGACGCCCCAAAGTCGGCCCAGTCAAACCGCCTTGCCTGGAAGCCACCACCGATCTGGACAAGGCGCAGGCACCGGAAAGCCCTCTCCAAGGTCTTCGACATGACGTAACCTGATCGGCTTCATGCTGAACAGATTTGAAGAAAATTCTAAACCTAATTTTGAACCAAATCTGAAAGAGTACGGTTTTGATTTATTTAAAGGGTTAACAAAAAATTTTAGCGTTGCGAATTGGAATTTATTTGTAAAAATCATATATTTCTGATACGATAATGAAATTCGGTGAAACAACAGACATTGGACTCTTGGTGTCATACAAGACATTTTAAAAGAGATCGGAGAATTTTAGGAGCTCGCTGCAAATTTTAGGCGTCGTCATATCAAAGAGAGATTTCTAAATCCGAATCAATTAAATAAAATTATATTAGGATGCAAACGGAGTTTAGAAACTCCCGATACCCATCGTCCACAAACCATGGACGACTTGATTGATTTGTGGTATGTAATTGGTTGATTTTTGGTGTTTGATTGTGGTCGAAATGAAATTGGTTGATATTGTAGCATTAGATTGCCTAGAAAAATGTATTAGGAAATTAAACCCCTTGTAAACACCGTGAGGCCTAAGGTATTGCGAGGAGCCGTACACCGGGACGGTGCCGGTTTTAATTACCCTGCCATTATGCTGCCGAAATTTTCTTAAATATTCTTGTGTTATAAATATTCATGTTATTATATATTAATTGTTTGAATTATATGAGAGTTAGATTTTTAATATATGTCTATATATATGAATATGAAAATGATCAATATATGTCAACATAAAATCTATATTTTGTTGTAAATCAAAAATGGTCATTTGTTTTATAAAAGTGAATTTACATTTGATTTTACATTTTTAATGTAAATGTGACATTAAAAATAAACATTTAGATACAAAAATGAATTGACATGTGATTTTGCATTTTCAATGTAAATAAGACATTGAAAATAAACATTGTAATATAAAATGTATTTACTTTGCATTTTACATTTTTAATGTAAATGCAACATTAAAATAAACATTTTTGAAATAAAATTGTTTTGATATTGAATTTTACATTTTTATTGTACATACAGCATTAAAAATAAAACATTTGGAAATAAAAATGAAGTGATGTTGGAATTTACATTTTTAATGAAAATGAAACATTAAAAATAAGCATTGATAAATGGAAATGTGTTTACTTAGAAAACTTACATTTTTAATAAAACAATACTATATAAAATGTATTTACATATGAATATTACATTTTAATGTATGTGAAACATTAAAATACCACATTGCCATATAAAGTGTATTTACATTAGATTTTACATTTTAAATGTCTTACATTAAAATGAACATTGTTATACTAAAAATGTTTTACATTAAGTTTTACATTCTTATGTAAATGAACCTTTTCAAAATGGTCATTGCAATAACAAAAAGTGTTTTCATAGAAATTTACATTTTAAATGTAAACAGAACAATAAAAATGACCATTGTTATATTAGAATGTCTTTACTTTAAAACATATATTTTTAATGTAACCCAACATGAAAAATAGTCATTTGTTAAACAGAAATGCATTAAAATTAAAATATACATTTTTAATGCAATGCAAGATTAAAATTAGTCATTTGTTAAATAGAAATGCATTGGCATGAAATATACATTTTTAATGTAATGCAACATTAAAAATAGTCATTTGTTATATGGAAATGTATTGATATTGAATTATACACTTCTAATGAAAATGCAACATTTAAGAATAAACAGTTTGAAATAAAAATGTATTGATGTTGAAATTTACATTTTCTTGCAAATGAAACATTAAAAATGTCCATTGTTATATAAAATATCTTTTCTTTGAAAAATTTACATTTTATTGCAAATGAAAACATTAAAAATGAACATTGCTATATAAAAAGTGTTTACATGGAAATTTCACATTTTTAATGTAAGAAAAGATTACAAAGAAATTTTTCATTTTTCAGTGTGAAATAGAAATTTACATTTTTTCACTGTAAATAAAGAATGAATTGAAAATTTACATTTTTCAATGTAAATAAAGAATGAAATAAAAGATTACATTTTTCAATGTAATAATATAGTGAAATAAAAGATTGCATTTTTCAGTGTAATAATATAATGAAATGAAAGATTACAATTTTAATTTTATAGATGAATGATAAAATAAATTACATTTTAATATATGAATCATATAAAAGATTCAATGTTGGAAGAAATGGTATTAACATTAAAATTTCATTTTTAATGTAATATATGATTTCATATATAAAAGAAATCAATGTTGAAATGAATATGGTGTTGAAATCGTTGAAGGAATTAATATATATATATATATATATATATATATATATATATATATATATATATATATGAACTAAAACTAAATGACTCGCGCTGCTGTAGTTCGCGTTTTGAAATCGTAACTTCAAATGATTATACCAAAAGATCCGACCATCGGATTTTCTCAAAACTGGAACTATTGGGTTTGCTTTGGAAAGATGTTTCCAATGATATGAAATTCGCTAAGATCCAACGGTTAGATTTTGAGAAGTATTTAAATCAAATTTTGGTGAAAATAGTGCCAAGGCCATGTAATGACCCGAAGCGTTGTTTAATTGAAAATAGCTATTTTTAAATAAATAAAAATAGCGATAAATTATTATATACGATATGGAATGAAAAGGAATGATTTAAATTATATATATTGGAAAATTATTTGAAAAGTCCGAGTTAACTCTCATTTTAAATAATTATATGACGAATAGTCGTGGACCGGCCCTGTGGCTCCTAGGTGAAGTTGTGGCTGTATCCTGAGACTCGGGCTAGAGAGTCTTGATTTCGGTAAGGACGATCCCTTGCCTTGGTTCATGATGGAAATCCAACTTCCAATACGACCCATACAGTTTTGATTGTAAACCTATATTTGACGACATAGTATATGGTAGTAATGCTGTCTATGATTGATACATTATGATTGAAACGTTTTTGAAACATATATACACTAATAATAATATCAAATCCGTTTTATCATATCAAGCATTTTTGACCATTATAAGGTAAATCTCTATCCTCTGGTTTACGTTGCATTGTGTGATGGGACTTGAGTCTTATAATGGTTTCATTTTTTCTAAAAAGCATTGCGTTGTTTAATGATTTGCTTTATGCACTGGCAATCCAATGGAGTAAACCCATTCCGCGTTAGCGGCATGGTCCTGCTGTGATTAGCCTTATTATTAAATAGTTTATAGAAGATTTCTTATACCAGTCCAATGAATGACTCGTAGTTTGTTTCACTTTGCAAACTCAGGTGCCCTCTTTCCACACGGGCAACCTTGTATATAGGTTTTAGCAGAGTCATTATGGATAGATATGGAGCTGAAGATGGATTCTATCATTTCTATTATGTTGTTCAAATTTCATTTAGTATATTATGTTCGATTCTGCTGCAGACATTTTATATTAAGTTGAAAACTGTATTACGTACTAAATATGATCCTATTATGCTGTGTAACTCTGATGATGTATTATTCCCAGTGTAATTTGATGTACATGCTATAATTCCATATTTCTGTTTTGCTGTTATTGTTTATGTGTTATATTCTAATGATTATACTTGCTTTCGTACTACGGGATTTTGGGGTTATCACAAGTCCCGTGACTGACTCGTAGTTTGTTTCACTTTGCACACTCAGGTGCCTCTTATTTCTACATGGGCAGCCTTGTATTCAGGTTTTATATGGTTCATTCCGGATAGCTATGGAGCAGAAGATGGATTTATCATTTCTTTTATGCTGTTCAGACTTTGTAATGTATATTATGTTTGAATTCGTTGTATACATTTTATATAAAGATGAAACTGTATTTCGTCTAAGTATGATCCTGTTACACTATTAACTCTGATGATTATATTTGTTCCAATGCAATTTATTGTACATTATCTGGTGTAATGATATATTTCTGTTCTGTTGTTATTGTTTATGTGTTATATTCCAAAGATTATCCTTGCTTCCGTGGCATGGGAGTTTAGGGTCATCACACAGTGCTTGACAGTGTATGGTGTGATTTGAATGGTTGTAGCTATGTTTAGTTATGTCTGGTATGATGAAAATGAAAGTGATGTGTTAAATCATTTCCCATTAAATCTTCCAGCTATGTATGATGTATACAACCAATCTACATGTACATATATGTACTGCACATTTTTTAAAATGCTTTAAAATTTATGCTTAACTCATAAGAAATGTATGCTAGTACCTAGATTACATAGGCTGCCACAACTTATAGTATTGGAAATAAAAGTTTTGCTTAGTCTTGCTATACATAAACATGGTTTGGCCAGGCTATATGTACATTTGTAGGGTGTGAACTATCAACTATATGCAGACTTTTATAGGATGGAAATGGGTTTAGGTAATACATCCATCCATCCATTAGATGTAATGTTTGAGTTGCTTTTTTTGCTGGCATATACATGCACTAGGTACAAGTATGTGTACTTACAGGCTTTTAAAACCAACTTAGTTTTCAAGCAAATACTCTCTTCTATGCAAACATGTGCATATGTAGGTTATACAGGCTGATTGAAATCAAAGAGGCTAGGGTACTAGTGTGAAGAAATTTTGTTGTATCTTCTTATGAATTGATCTTGATACTTATTCTACTTTTATCAATTAAATGCTAATTCCTATCCATTTAATAGCTATGATTTCTTAGGTGCTTATTAGTGAAGTAGCTAAAATTTTCTTATGAAAAATCTATTTTCACATTAGTCATTTTTTTATAGGTTAGAAACAAACGTTAAAGCAAAACACAAAACAAATATTGTATATAAAAGGTTTACATACAAATATTTGCTAGAGATTTATACTGATATATATACATATATCTATTAGTTAAAGAATTTTAAACAAGATTACATTAAGATTATAGATGTCATAAAAATGTTAAAGCATAATTACTTGTATTAATATAACAAGCTAAAATATGAAAATAAAAATTTTAAACTAATTATTGTCTCATTTTTTCAATAATATCCACATCTAATATTATTTAATTAGTTTAAATTATAGATATAATCTATATTTATAGTTTAACAAAATCAGTCGAAAATCCGGGACATTACAATTTACCCCCCTAAAAGAATTTCGTCCCCGAAATGAAAGAGTAACGAGGAGATTATAGTTATATCTGTAGTTATATAATTATACTCAAAACAAATACATGGGCCACCCCTTAACAATTTCAAGGCATCCAAAATACACAAGTTACTTACCCAAAACATTTTGCGACAATCAAAATATTTAATACACATTTCAACAATTAGCTATTAATCACAGTCATTTATATAACTAGAAATATCTGTTACTACAGTTAAAAAAACATTTCAATTTCTTATTTATGCTCTTCTTCCAAAACATTTTGTTTTACTCAAACAACTCTCCAATTTGTATATCTTTCTTATACAAATTCAATTTAGTTCAATATACAACCATTACGGTGCTTAAAATCCTATTTGATTACAATAATAACCATCGACACATCTATATATAATAATTTCATAAATTATTCCTTTTATAACAAAATATAAATTTTGGGCAAAATTATTCCATTTACTCTTCTTAAAATAAATTGTTCTGTACACCCTGCATCTACCAGAATTCATAAAATGCTCAACAAACCAATCATCACAATACAAAACAGTTTTTAAATCAATTAACAAATAGGCGCTCATACATATACACTCAAACTCAATCTAGGTCGTTAAAAACCCTATCTCTATCGAGTTACGTCACAGAGCCAAGGTTATTACTCAACCTTTATCTCTGATACCAAGTGTAATGCCCCGCAAATCCGTACCATTTGAGTTGACTGAATACCTCTTACGTCCAACCTAAATTGCACGAAAATACGAATTGATAATAGATATAAGTTAGAGGACGAGAAATAGAAAAGATAGAAAATTAGAATAGAAGAAAAGAGATAGAAGATCGAACTAAACAACAACACAGAATCTCACAATCGCAGCGGAATAAAATATAATATATAAATCATCACTTTTGAAATACAAACTGTATTTGAAATTACATACATTATCAGAATACATCATATTTACAACACAGTGGAATAAACTCTAAATATCTAATAGTGAAGCCTCCTGCTCCAAGCTCCTCCAGAAAAATCTGTAATATCCTGAACTATTGGACTGCCCGGTCAAATTTGGGCACCCATGAGTTTAGAGAAAACAAAGAAAAAACAAACACTGGGTCAGTCTTAGGACTGGTATGAGTAAACGATTTTAAAACATCTTGATTACGACAAAGGATATCTCATAAGACCACGCCGTAAAAATGGAACAGGTTTTCCCCTTATGAGAATCCAAACCACTTGTTTAACTTTCAAAAACGTTTTGAAAGAAAAGTTGATCGTAAGACTGATCCACACATAAACACGGATGCTTTTTACCTTAAGATAACCCAAAACATTTTGAAATCAATATCTTGTTCTGATATTATAATAATGTCTAAATACAAATAAATATCAATCTAGCAGAACGCTTGCATCTCACGCTCCACATATATAGTATAAAAATAAAACCACGGGCGCTTATTGGAGATTGGATTCCAACTATGACAAGGTATGTAACCACCTGCCGATAATGTATCTCTAGAGGGGAATACACTGGGTTCAACAAGAACGTCTTGTAACCCCGCCCACACATGACCGACCACTCATTTTGCCTGAGTGTGTCGAATGCATATCACCAACGGTTGGGACCAGCAACCGTTTACTAAAAAAGGGACAACATCGAAAGAGAATAAAGAATGAAATAAAATTTCTCTAGAAAGGTGGTTATACACCCTAATGGGAGCGACCCACATAGCCATGCTGCCTGCCCGATTTTTGTCATTTCCCGGTTGTGAGGCTTGAGGCTGAACTTACCCTTGGGTATAACACGTCTTCATTCACTTTGAATTCTACATTGTCAAATCCGCTAAATCACAAATTGTTCTCCCCAAAATTACCATGGGTATAAAGCTAAGAGAAACGAATTCAACTGCCACTAAACGTAAATATGTTTGGAGAGATCAACTTACGCAATTTATTAGGCATACTCTGTCAGACACTCATCCATACAAGTTGTCCTGAGGCTGGACAAACCGAAGGCACTATCATGTAAATCCATTTTAGGCAATTTCAACCTAGGAATAACAAAACAGCCCTTGCAATACTCCTTCTTCAATGGTCTTCAATAAAATCTTTGGCTCATAACTTATATATATCGAATCGAAGTGGAATTTAGACTCTGGTCTCTTCGAAAACGATAACGAAAAGGTCCAGATTTGATAGTCGTTGATTTAACTATCAAATAAAATAGCATCTTTAAATCATTGGATCTGCTAAGCCATATTTAAATAATATTTAGTTATTTATATTCAAAAATTGACTTTGTTTACATTTATCTCAAAATATAAGTTTTCCTTTTTAACTTTGGAATTTCTAATATAAATCTTACGTTAAAATATCAGTCTTGAATATATATTTCATAACTTAAAGCAATATTCAATTCTAACACTCATTTCAAACACAAACTAATACAATCTATCGTATAATAGTGAAATCGTTCAAGTTAGGGTATTTTTATTACCTCTCAGACCTTGAGTAGAAATCATTCATATCGTCAAGATTTATAGAAGTTCGATATCCAAAATATTCGACAAAACCATAAATTGGTAAATCCATTTGATTTCCAAACTTTAAAACCATTTCAAGACAACGACGTTGTTTTGAACCATTGATCGTGTTAACTTGATTTACTTAAATATTAAATCAGGAATTTAATCCAAATAATCGACTTTTTTTACTTTCCCTCTGATAATTAAATTATCTTACTTAATTAAAACATTATTGTATACAATTTAACTTCTCTATTTAACTGCACCATTGTCCTATCTAATCTGTTAATTTAAAACATTTATCAAGTCTTTGAACAACCATCTATTAAAACCTCATTTATTAAATTAATTGAAACCAATTAATTAAATGGTCAAATCCCATTTAAACAGTTGATTTATATCAACCCTAAACAGCATGATTAACTGATTTTAATTAATCTTTCTCCTTTTAAATTCATTAATTATATAATTAATTTAAATAATCCATTATATTTTTTCTCAAAAATAATTTATCTCCAATTATAAAAACTCAAGTTCATTCCTGAATTACTTTACAGAAAACGGCTTAGCAGCTTCAGCATTATATAACAGTTCAGATGACATTCAAGTCGTTAACCCAATATGCACAACAATCATATAAATACAAGTCAATATTATCAACTGATAATATAATATCCATCATTATATATTAACGGATAGAATATATCGACTGATATAATAGCAGAACGGTGTTTATTTCTGCTAATAAGGTGTCCAAACAATCCAGTCGATCAAATATATAGTGGGATGTGGTTTATTTCTACTAACAGATGCCAATAAAAATATTTTATTACGATCAACGTAATCAGTTACAACTTAATTAATTAATCAATTAATTAATTTACAGCCAATTCCGAATTTACTAAATTACGATCATTACTGATGAATTATTACGGGTTTACACGTTAATTTATTTCACGATTAAATTTATGTTCGATAAATTTTAATGATATTTGGTGTTAAAATCACCTTTTATTATTTCTTAAACCCGTTTATTTTAATTTTTATTTGTTTATTTATAGCTTTGTCAGTTCATTTACACATTCCATGATCGACACAATTGTACAAAATAGAGCCCAAAATATTTGATCATATATGTTCTTGATCTAAACTGATTTATATATATGTACACACTTGAACACACATATAATTTATTATATTTACGTTAGAATTTAACTTAAAGCAATTTTCTTTTAATTTAATGGGCCGAGCCAAATTCCATTAGTCTACATATACTAAGTATTTCTATAGATGCTTACTGAAATGAACTTATATATATTATTTACTTAAAAAATTAAACACTTTTTTCTTTTTTCTCATAATTGGGCTGAAGCCCCTGGCCCAACACGCAAAGAAAATCTAGGCTGACTCCCTCGTCTTCAACCCCTCCTGTTTCTTCCTGTCGCTGTTACTTCCTATTCTTTCCCTTCTCTTAACCACGTTCGAGCCAAACTTAGCCAATTATTAGGTCGAACCCACGCCCTTTAATTGCTCCACCCCTTTCCTCCTTTTTCTATTCCTTTCTTCTTCCAGTTATACACAGGTTACATACCATTACCGTGCACACTTTGCACCGTGCACCTGTACAGCAACACCCCTGACCACCTTGCCTCCTCCACCATCCACGCAAACGTCATCTTCATGTCTGACTCTAACTCCATCGTCAGAAAGCATCACCATCCCTCAAATCAAAATCTAAGTGTTGAACTCAAGCTTGCGACTGTCATTTGATCAGATAAAACCCCAACCCCGCCAACTCTGATGATGCTTCGACCTGAAACTCCATCACCAGTTCCTCCAAACCCTTATACACCTCTCCACCACAAAGATCGAAATTCGATCACTCAAATTGTACACACGAATCAATTAAACCGTACCCAAGAAAACTTACCAAAAACCTAAAATCACATCGTTTTCACAAATCATGCTATAGAAAAATCGTTCGTCATTTTTCCCACGATCCATGTTCCTTCACGCTGCTCCAGGATGAACTTCATCATCTACGGTCATCTTGGATGATTGGAATTTCCCCATGATCAAAATTCGATTATCCCCATATTCCCATTTAATTTCACAACTAAAAATCCCCATTCCACTTCTAAAAATCATGGTTTTATTTTCCTAATAGTTTAGTAAGCCTGAAATAATGAATTAACACACTTGATTTTCAACAGATTATTTGTTATTTCTTGTAAGTTTCGGACTGTCACTCGCATAGAGCATATTAAAGGCTAAGACCAATTTTAACATAAATTAGATTTGATTTGTAATAACTTTTGTGTTTACACTTTTGTTTAAAACTTACCAGTATTGAGGTACTCATTTCTTGAATGTCAGGCTATTGGTTTTATCATCAGATTTTTTTTTTAAATATTACTGAGCAAATATCTAACAATAAGTTTATGGCTAACCATGTTTTAATTGTATACACACATCACTAACAGTATGTTTGATAAGGTAAACATATATAGATCATCATTAGTTTGTAAGTCCAGGAAAATTTAAGAGGTGTTCACTCACATGTTAACATCTCTCTACTTCTTGCTTCAGGGTTTTAAATTCTTAGGTGTTCAGCCATTTTTTTTCCAATATCAAAACTAATACAATACTTTTCATATATGCATGCATAATCCAATAAACAAAGGGGGTTTTACTAACTTACAAGTTTACTGTTTTCACTTTAGTTTTACGTGGTTTGTTCTTCCCAATATTGTTTCTTCCCACTTTTGGTTAATATGCATATCAGCCAAATCAAAACATTTATATAGTGATACTAATCTTAGCAAATACTCAATGTTATTTCATATGTGATGTTTTACATTGCCAATAAGTAAATGCATCAGCAAGTCTGGGAATACATTTATGTATAAAAGCAAGGTTTACTCACAGTGTTTGTTTCCATATTTAATATGAATACCCAATTTGTTTGCATACCTACATTAAGACACTCATACATATACATGTTTACACTGACAAACGTATAAATAACCAATAGATTTAAAAGGAGAAAGGTTGGTTTACTCACATTATCTAGTCCACTGTATTGGTCACTTATTCACTATTTTGAATTTTTCTACGTTTCTCAAGCTTTGAGTTGCTGCCACTTTCTATCTAGTTTGGTTTGAATTTTTATGTGTGATTGTGTGAGGGAAATAAGGGTATTTATAGATGCAAATAATTAACAAACTAATGAGACATTTAATTTGTGTATAGGGAAGGAAATGAATGTAGATGGCAAGGGATAGAGCTACTGCTATATTGCAGGAAAGGGTATAGCTGTGCTTGACTATGTATGGTGTAATTTGAACGGTTGTAGCTATGTATAGTTATGTCTATGTATGATGGAAATGAAAATGATGTGTTAAATCATTTCCTATTAAATCTTCCAGCTATGTATGATGTATACAACCGATCTACATGCATATATATATGTACTGCACAAGTTTTAAAATGCGTAAAAATTTATGCTGAACTCATAAGAAATGTATGCTAGTACCTAGATTACATAAGCTGTCACAACTTTTAGTATTGGAAATAAAAGTTTTTCTTAGTCTTGCTATACATGAACATGGTTTGGTCAGGCTATATGTACATTTTGTAGGGTGTGAACTATCAGCAATATGCAGACTTTTGTAGGACAGATATTTGATGGAAATGAGTTCAGGGAATACATCCATCCATCAGATGTAATGTTTGAGTGGCTTTTTCGCTGGCATATACATGCATTAGGTACAAGTATGTGTACTTACAGGCTTTTAAAACCAACTTAGTTTTCAAGCAAATACTCTCTTCTATGCAAACATGTGCATATGTAGGTTATATAGGTTGACTGAAATCAAACAGGCTACGGTACTAATATAACAAGCTAGAATATGCAAATAAAAATTTTAAACTAATTTTTATCTCATTTTTTTCAATAATATCCACATCTAATATTATTTAATTAGTTTAAATTACATATATAATCTATATTTATAGTTTAACAAAATCAATCAAAAATCCGGGACATTACATTACCATCAAACAAATCCCAACAGGCACAGTCGAATCCTCACATTTAAAACCATACCAGTGTGACATTAGTAGAGTAGAGAAGTACGTCCACGCTAACAATCATAAACACTCCTAAGGATTGAGAGAAGATGACTAGAAAATTACCGTTTTATCTCTATGAATATCTGACTTTGCAGCTAATTCGACAAACGGGGAAATAAAGAGATGCCCAAGCACAAGCGAAACTGAATTCCAATAACATAGCAAACTCCCTGTAGACACGCTATCGCCGAGAGTCGCCGTGGTGGGAAAATAGTAAGCAAAGTATTTGATACAAAAGCATGTAACCCATCAGTCGAACAGCATTGTGTTACAGTAGAGGTGACCAACGGCCATCACGAGCTTGCTAAGTGCATACAAGAGAACATAGGAAAGGGTTGATCTACAGGCCTGAAACAACAAAGCTTTGAGCTGACGCTTCACATATATTAACGTTTAGGAATGTAATATTAATGAAACAGAAAAGTTCTCTTGTGCTACACTACACTAGAAATACAACATGGACAAGCTCCAACAAAACCAAAGAGATAACCCATAAACTACCATAAACAACTCCTGCATCCCACAAAAAATGCAAACACCTATGTGCTACCAACAAGATGTAGTCTAGAAGATACGTTGAATACCCTCCTCCCAAAAAGATTTACCAGTCATCGAAACGCGAAACAACCCGGGATGAAGAGATTTGTTGTTGTCCAAGACTCTCCATGTCAATGACAATCACCAAAATCTCTGCAAGTCGATCTTCTAGTTGAAGAACATGCCAAAGGCAAGTAATTGCCTGAAACAGATCACCACACAAAGATTTAGCAAGGTATTTAAGGAGATTCGAGGTGGAGAAGTTGTTGAGGAGTGGATTGGAGAAATTATGTTTTGCGAAGCATGAGCTAGGTTTAGAAGGTGATAAAGAAGTAATCAGTGGGGCTTGCACGCTTGGAGTGAGTAAGGAGGAGAATGGGAGGTTTGAGAGGTGATGGAAGGTATAGATTTGAGGATGGAAGAAGTTAGAAGAAAATATTTTTCCTTGACTCCATTAATAGAACCCCACACAAGCACATGCTCTTTTATGCGTGTAGCCAACCTTTTTGACTTCAACTTGTACCCTTGATTAAATTTTTATTTGTGTAGGTCTATCTGTCCCTATCTTTCCCACATAAACCGTATAAGTCTTAAAGTTACCTTAAACTTTTCTCTGTTAAATAATAACCATGAGAGAGAGACATCTTTTCAAAATTTCTTTTTTTTCGTTTCTTTTACATTATTCCATACCCTTTGATTGTTCACCATTTCTCGTTCTTACATCTTAATTTCTCCCTTAATTTTTTTATGATTACCATTCAAGTTTTAAGGTTTACTCACATACCAAAATAATTTCTTATACCTTTACCAATTGTTCATGCACACTACCGAAATCATTCTTACTAAAACATCTTTAATTTTATAGAATTTTATCTTCTCAAAAAAAATTCCCCAAAAGATAAAAAAAAGGATTATGCAATTTAACTTAGTTAGAGATCTTATTTATTTTAATACACATTTCTTTTTCAAGAGGTATTAATAAGACCAAGTTTCTACAAATCTTCCCTAAAGAGGACTTTTGTGTTTTATGCAAAATAATCAGGAAACTTCATTATTTTAACTTTCATTTCTTTAATGAAATAGGTAGTGCAAAATATGGTGTTTCAGCTATATTTTGTACACCTCTTTCGTTGAACCTTTCCTTTTTTACTTTGACAAAATATGTTTGCTTACAGACTTATTGATTCATAAAACTTATCCTATAATTCTTCTTATTTCAATAAGTTAAAATGCGTCGCAATCCTTTTATGTTGTTGGTGCAAGCTTGATAGAAGCTTGTACAGGAAGAGGGAGAGGGTTCCTAGTGCGGGTGGTAGGGGTTCCTAACTCCCCAAGAAGAGGGAGAGGGTTCGATTCCCGCCTCACGCACTTTAGTTCAAATAAGGGAACTTACCATGTGCATAAGCTTGATGACCCCGCGGACCGGGTTAGGTGCACTAGGGGGAGTTTTACGGCAGTGCCGGTTTCTCCCCTGAAAAAATTCAACAAAAAAAAAATAAACTTGCACCAACAATATTGAACATCTGTAGTCTCTCTAGCGCAAAGCTTGCCAATGCAAGAATGTATGTGCAAGTCTTCACTATAAAAACAACAGTAAATAGAGACAAAGCACAATGATGGAGCATACCGACGGTCGTTAATGTCTCATCCATTTATTAACGACGGCTACTGACGGTATATCAATCTTTATTATCTATCGTAAAGAAACCATATATTTTACTGTTATAGTCGCTTATCAACTGAGATGACACTAATCATGAATAAGCCTTCAACAGAGTTTTAAGTTTTTGTCAATTTTTTTGTGGATCCAACTCAATTTTATAAATATCACCTAAGTTGTTAATTTTTCATCAAGTTTTATAAAAATTATTTAGTTTAAGATTCATCAAAGCAAATAACAATGAAACTATCAAGATATTCTATATTGTAAGCATGTCCACTATTAAACTACCAAAATGTAATTTATAGTCCACCAACTTTAACCATTTCCATATTTTCTAATTGGTTACAGGTGTAATAGGAAAACAAATAAAAAGATGGTGTTAGGCTATTGGCCAAGGGTGTTATTCTGATTCGATGGCCAGTTCATATCTAGTAAATTCATGATTAGCAAAAATGTCTGGATCTTTAGATTCTATTGTGACGCCCCAGAATTCCAGACTAAAAATTTGTTGAAACCCCATCCATTCAAAGCAACTACGACAGGTACCATTTTATTTGAAATATATAAAATATCACTAAATGCATATATATTTTTTTGTAATTGAATAGCACTTGTCAGAATATTCATCTTATTCACAGGGTGTGCTTAAATACAAAGTAAACACAATTAACATAAATCATCCATTGTGCAACTCTGACAAGATGGACATCGATATTCATTCCTTCACACTCGATAATTACATCAATATAACATAAATCATAACATATGAAAGATGCACCAGCATCAGATAAATAGCAAATAATAAACAAATTTTTTTATTAATAAAGCAGCTACATCACTAACTGTAACACCCCACATTTTTAATATAATTAAAAATGTACAAATATGTATATATGCATAGATAGGTAAATAATGGTGATGTATAATGAAAAATTAATTCATACATTGAAGAGTAAGGAAATTAATGCGATAACAATGTGTGTAATCGAAGAGGTAAGAAAATAAAAATACTTAATTTAAATATCAAGAATTAAGTAAAATGGACATCACCATTGCGTCCGTCTCGGAATTCCTGTCAAGATAGACACCAGGTTTGCGTAAAACGGACATCATATAAAGAAGTTATTAAGCTTAGAATTTTGTATATGCACAAGATATATATATATATATGTGTGTGTGTATATATATATACAAACAAATTAAAATATAAAATAAGGATTGCATGTAATAAATACATGCACTGAAAAAAAATGTAATGCATGCATTAAAAGAAAGGAAGGATTGGTTGCATGCAATATAAATATGTTGCATGCACTGATTTGCAAACATAATTCATTAACATTAAAAGAAAAAGATTCATGCAATGGTTTAATTTAAGTATTGTAACTAACATGAAAAAGAGAAGTAAGGAGAGAACAATAATTATCATTGTTCTAAGACTTATTTACAAAAGACTTCATAGCTCAGTTGGTTAAGACATAGAATTTGTAACATGGAGGTCGGGGTTTCGAACCTCGGCGGCGACATAATTTTTATCTTCGTTTTAGAGAGGGCTAATTGAACATGCAAATATATGTACGTATACAAATTCAAATTTTGAAAGGATAAGAACGTACATATAAGGAAATAAAGATAATATATGTATATATATATATATGCATAAATATATGTATACAAAAGATAAAATTCAAGATAAGGGTAAAGTCAATGAAATATGGCAAGAATCAAATAACGGTGCAACATCGTTTGAATTTTGAAAATAAAACAAAAATTGTGCATATATATATACGCGTAAAATGGTCGGTAGAGTAATTGTATAGATATAAGAATATTTCATGTGAATAAAACAGTTAAATAATTTCCAGAAATTCAAAAGTTCAAAAATCAAATTTCTATGCCAAAACAATTCAAACATTCGAAATTCGAATTTCTGCGCCAAAACAGCTTGCGGGACCCAATGCTGACTCAGTGCTGCGTGTACGATAAGATTTGGCTAGATTAATCTGCGAACTTGGACTATTTTCTTAACTGGGTTCAATGCTGACTCAGTACTGCGTGTACGATAACGTCTTGAGCTCCTATATAAACACCCATAAGGCTATAGTTTTCTCTACACATCTTCATTATGCCTATAAACTTCCCTAATTCATATCAAAACAAATCAAAGACGGGGTTATGCTGCTCAAGTTCATCATTAGAATTCAAGAAGAATCAAACGCCAACTCAACGACTTCAACAACTATTTTCTAAGAATCAAATCTAAATTAGAGGATCGATAATCTATGTCAAGGGATAGCTTTTCAGTTTCAGAAATCAGATCCCAGAATTCAAGATCCGTTCTTAAATCGGTGAGTAGGATTACAATACACTTCATGCATAATAGTACTATTATCGTTCGTCATTCCTCAGTAAACATTCATGTTGCAATTTGAAATAATCTTTGTATGCTTAATCTATTCCTCTTCGCTATTCTTCCTTTTTATTTTTGAAACTTTGGCTACCTTCGAGCCATGGTCAACAACGCAAAAATTATAGTTATTTGAGAAGAGTTTGAGATTTAATCGATGAATTAGGCAACTTGGGTAAAAAGATTATTACACGAATGGTTGTGTAAGCAAAGTAGAAATGGGTTAAGTAGCATGTAATGACCCGGATCCTTATGGGTTAATTTTAAACATTTAATATGGATTTAAATATTGGGGAGGATAATTTTATATTATGTTATTAGTTTAATAATCAATTTCGATTTATTATCGAATATATATTAAATAATCAGAATACGAAAATGGATTTAGTTGAACTCAAATTTGAATTTGAATTAAATACAGTTCAAATAATTTATAGGAAATTTTATTTGAATTTATAACGATAATAATATTTATTTATTATCGAGGAAATAAATTGTTTCGAATTTAATTTTTTATTGGTTTAAACTAATATCTTCTACAGATGATCAAATTGGACTTCGTGACCTATCCTAGTGGGTTCGGAATAGGGGTATTACCCTAGAATTGACAATTGTTGGGTACAGAAAGGAGTTCAGAATCATGTGATAATTTAAATTAAAGGACACGGGTTTTAAATAAATAAAGTATCATTGTTTGTGGACCAGAACTAAAACAACAAGGCAAGAAGAAATTGGCCTTGCTGTTATCTTCTAAAACCGCAACCTCTCTACCGGTTTAAAACGAATCCACGTTTTAATGTCTTTCCCCTACTTAAACAAACCAAAGCCGCCCCTTTTCCCTAATTCACAAAATCGAAAACCGAACAGAAGTAAATTAAGTGAAGCCAAGACTTTTTGTTGGAGCGGGAGTATCAGCGCGTCTGCTGGTCGAAGTCGAAGTCGTCTCGTGACATCCGGAATCGCGAGGCCAGTATCAACACCAAGAGAAAGCGCCGAGGTCAGTAGGGTTTTGAAGAGGTCTCTGTTCGATCTCAGTTGGTGATCGAGATGACGGTCTTGATGTGGAAGCTGGAGCTGGCGGACTGGTACTCGATGGATTTAGGGTTGCAAAGCCGTAGCTTGCCATGGCACTGGAAGGACCTTCGGTGGTCACAGGGTATCGATGGGTGAACGGTGATGACTGGAAAAGCTTGATTTTTCCGATGAATGCTGGAATTGGTCGTGTGGTAAATGCAGTATTGACTTGGAGAAATTATCTAGATCGGTGAGAACTAAGGAGGTGGAGCGGCGCCAAGGTGGGATGCTAGTGATGCTCAGAAGTTGGATAGCTGTAGATAGGAGGGGTAAAGCTACACAGCAGGTTCGTTTTAGCAGTAAAGAATAATGTTAAATTTTGGTTAAGGTTAGCTAATTTATTTAATTTAAAGTGGTTAGTGACGATGAAATTAAATGAGAAAAAAATATGTATACCAAACTCGTAAAACTCGTATAAAAATTCTTATGATAACAGACTTCCTTAGGACATGGTATGTTGGCTTCGTATCATCCAGTATTATACAATCGAATTGGATTGAAGTAAATTAGAGCTATTCTGACAACAAATAAAAATCCTGGTGAGTAAACCTCACTCACCATTTATTTAGAAATTATTTTTATATAGTTAAAAATAATTGTCTGTGCTTGTTTGAATGCTGTCTGATTGTTTTAAAATATATATTAGTTATTTAGGATATATATATATATGTTGGGTTGATGATTGGTTGGATTCCCGCAGTCTCATTAGCGGATGCCTGTAGTACCATTAGCGGATGATTACCCTATACGCCCCACGCTATGATAGTGGATGACCTTCATACCGCGATATCCTGCCTCGAAGCAGGATGGGTATTATTTATGTGCTAACGTCTGTGGATGCAGGAAAAAAACAGGTTGGAGGAATCCAACTGGATTCCTCAAAAATATATTATCGGTTTGTTTATTTATTTGCATATATACTGTCATATATGATGTGTTAGAAAAATAAATAATTGGTTGCTTTGGTGTTTAAAAATCAATGGGGCCTGGATATTGATTAATAAAAATATCGTAAAAGTTATTTGAGAATAAAAAAAAAAGGAATTCTATTTTTATAAATAGAATTTGAATTTTAATGAACTATAGAAAATATTAACTTGTTTTGAATATATATGAACGAGTATTGAATTTATAAACTCTGTTTATAAATGAAAAGGTGGGTTTTGAATCGAATTTATAAACTCTGTTTATAAAGGAAAATATGGGATTTGAATTGAATTTATAAACTTTGTTTATAAATGAAAAGTTGGGTTTTGAATCGAATTTATAAACTCTATTTATAAAGGAAAATATGGGATTTGAATTGAATTTATAAACTTTGTTTATAAATATATAATGGGGGATTTTAAGTAAAGTTATAAACGTTGTTTATAAATAATGCAGAGATATTCAAATAGATTTGAATATAGAATTTGAAAAGAGAATTCAAATAGACTTTGAATATAGAATTTGAAAAGAGAATTCAAATAGACTTTGAATATAGAATTTGAATAATAGAATTCAAATGGAGTTTAACTATAGAATTCGAATAATAGAATTCAAATGGAGTTTAACTATAGAATTTGAATCTAGAATTCAAATGGGGTTTATAATATAGAATTTGAATAAAGAGAATTCAAATGGGATTTATATTATAGGATTTGAATAATAGAAGACAATAGATTTGGATAAATAGAAGTGGAATAGATTAAGAAGTTAATTAACAGATTTAATTAACAAGTTGAGTTAAAACGATTGGTATAGTTAAAATAGATTGGACAGGTATAAATATACAGGAGACAGGTTTGGAATAAAGTGTTAGAAGGTATATATATAGATTGCCCGACAAAAAGGTAAGTAGTTAATTCATATATGAGATTTTATGCGCCGTATCGGCTAGCCGCTTGGCTTTTCCTTTTTCTTTTGATTGGAGAAGGCCTGTGTAGTAGTTTGGGGATTTTCCCGATGCTCCCGGTACAAAGGAGGTTATGGCGATTTTTTCCGGAAATTTAAGGAGTTAGAATATTTTTAAGATAATTTGATAGTTAGAAATCAACGTATCGATTTATATAGAAGTCGATAAGGAAACGAACTTAGAAATAGAATAGTATAATCAAAAAGGTAGTATAAGAATAAAATTTAGTAAGAATAGAAAAATAAAGTGATATGTGTTTAAAAGTGAAGAAGTAGTTGTGTGGTATTGATTATTCGAGTAAGTAGTCATATCTGTTTTGACGTTATAAATGTTATTCAGTCAAGGTCTGAGAGGTAGTTATACCCCAACTTGATTGGTTTCATTATTAACAAATAAATAGTAAGATTCCAGGCTCGAAGATCAATGTTGGGTAAGTGTTAGTTGAATAAAGTATTTGGGTTGTCGTAACAATGTTTTACACAACATCTGTTTTAACCCAAATAAAATGTAAGCTTGGAAATAGAATAAAGAATATTTCCTAAGTATAGAAATAAACGAGATCGGAAAAGAGATAAGAAATTGGAATATTTTCCAATTATAAATAGAAGATATTTTCTAAGTTTAGAAAATAAAGAAGGCCAATATGGTTATGGAAAATATTTGGTTAACAAATATTGATAAAGAAATAGAGAAGAGATTTAATTAATGAAATATTAATTAAAGGCTCAGTGATTGTTGGATGTTTTGATGAACACTTGTTTTCTTCGATAGTTAAATCATCGACTATCGAAACACTTGTTTTTATTCGATAGTTAAATCACAGACTATCGAAGTTTTGTCCATCGTTGTCAATATGGAGAGACCGGTTGGATTATTATCCAAAGAACCACTCCGTATTGGCAGTAGCGTTACGAATCCGATTATGTAAAGATAATCGAAGACGGAATAGAGTGCAAGGACTTTTTCTATTAATAGGAATAGTGCCTTCGGTTCATCCTGTTCCTGAGTGACTTGTATGGATGGATGTCTAACAGAGTATTTCCAGAAAGGTCACATACATTGATTTCTTCAACCGTACCAAGAGTGGAAGCGGAGAAGGAAACTTCTTTAGCTAACACGTAATGTACTGTTGTAGACGTCAATTAGTGATTTTCGATGGATCTGACGATGTGACATTCGAAGTGAATCTGGTGTGATGATAAGGCGTAACCTCTGGCCTCATCAACCGGTAAATGACAGAAATCGGGCAAGCAGCATGGCTATGTAGGTCGCACCTATTAGGGTGTATAATCACCTGATCTAGAGTTTCATTTACTTCTAAAAATATATTGTTGATGCTGTCCCATTCGGGAAACGGTTGCTGATCCCAACCGTTGGTGATATACATTCGATACACTCAAGCCAAATGAGTGGTCAGTCATGTGTGGCTGAGTTGCAAGATGTTCTTGTTGAACTTGGTGTATTCTCCTCTAGAGATATACCAGCGGAAGGTGGTTCCATACCTTGTCATATTTGGAAATCCATTAACCAATACGTGCTTGCGGTTTTGATTGTATATTATTTATGTGGAACGTGAGATGCAAACGTTCCATTAGATTGTTATCTACTTGATTTAGACATTATTATAATATCAAAAGAGTTTGATATAAAGATTATTATTCCTTTCAAAGGGATTTTGAAAGATAAGTCAAGTTTTTGGATTCTCATAAGGGAAAAACCCGTTCCGTGTTATACGGCGTGGTCTTATGAGATATCATTTAGTTTTCTGAAACTGTTTTTAAACTGTTTACTCATACCAGTCTCATGACTGACCCGGAGTTTATTTGTTTTGTTTTACCTAAACTCTTGGGTGCCTAAATTTGTACGGGCAGTCAAGTAGTTCAGGATTTTACAGATCTATCTAAAGGAGCTTGGAGCAGGAGGCTTCAGCGTTAGTTATATAGAGTTTTTGTTCCGCTGTGTTGTAAGTGTTGTACTATGATAAGTGTATGTTATACAGTTGAAATTTTGTAGTTCAAAAGTTATGATATATTATATTTTGTTCCGCTGCGATGTGAGATTCTGTGTTGTTATTTCTGTTCTTCTTCTACCTCTTTCTTCTAAAAAAAAATGTTTCGTATTTTCGTGATATTTGGGTTGGACGTATGATGTATATAGTCAACTCCGATGTTGCGGCTCTGCGGGTCATTACAGTTGGTATCAGAGCTTAGGTTGAGCGAATACCTAGGCTTGTTGGAATGTGCTCATTAGAGATAGGGTCAGTAGTACCCTAGAATGAGTTGAGTGTATATATATATACGAGAGAGCGTATTTGTTATTTGATATAAAAACTATTTTATATTGTGTTGGCTAGTTTGTTGAGTAGATTATAAATTTTGGTCGAATCGTGGGACGCCACGATGTCGATAGGAGTTTATAAACACTTGAACAGAAGATTGGACACGATATTGTTTTTAAATGGTTGGGTTGATTATTAGAATTATAATCGAATGAGATTATAAAACAGAAATAGTTATATATAACCAATTGAATTTGTATAAGAATGAAATATATACAAATGAGATGAATTAAAATTGAATTCCAACCAGAATTCAGAATTTAAAATCCTGGGAAGTTGAAAAATATTTTCCAAATTTTATTAAAATAATATAGCTTTATTTTGGAAGGATTTTTTGAATAAAAATCATTTGAATGGATTTTGAATATGATAAAACACTGAACTCACTTCAGTGGCTGGGAAATAATTCTGATGATGGTCGCAACATCATCAGTGTTCATTTACGAGTTTCTAAGTGATGAATTGCTGCCTTAGAAAAGTTTTGACGGAAATTTGTTTGAAAGAAACAAGTTGTTTGAAAATTCAATTGTTTTGAATTTGAGATAGATATAAATATATGTATATATTTATATTACTTCAAAGGAATTTTGAAATGGGAATTATAATATAGAATTTGAATACAGAAATTCATATGGATTTCAAATAGAAATGGAACGGAATTTGAATATAGAATTCAAAGTAGTTAATAAGCGAGTTAAAATATATTTGAACATGTCATGTTCAAATATGAAAGTGAAATAGATTGGGAATATTATGTTGAAATGGAAAAATGGATTTGATATATATTAAAAATATATCAGAATGGAGTTGAATTTATTATAAACAAACTTAAAACGTTTATATTTATAAATATAATTAAAATGAGTTCGCCGTAGCGCGGCAGTTCGTAAATTGGCGATTCGAACTTCAATTTAGTATACAGAACTCGATTGAAGTCGGAATTCTTTGAAACAAGAATCATCGGGACCGATTGAACAATAGTTTTCTAATGAAAGAGAAAAACCTGGATTTCGTCGTATAGATTTTGAGTTATATCAAAATCAAATTTTTAGAAAAGCAGCGCCAGAACCATTATAAAACCATAACGGTTTAATTAAATAAATAAAAGGATTTTAAGGAAATAAAATCCGAATTGGCATTAGAAAAATCCAGACTGGAGATATAAAATAAATATGAACTTCAATGAAGTAAGTGAAATGATTTTTAAGACAAAAATCATATTTTTAAATGGTTAAATAGAATTAACTAAATTGGAGAATAATTAGTTAAAGGAAAATTGAATCGAAATTTGGTTTTTGGATAAGTGAAAGAAATTGAGAATTTATATTTGAAATCGAATATATAACTCGAGTTGAAAATATAATTAGATTAGTTTATAATTAAGTTGACATATATTTGAACGAGTTGTATTTAAATAAAAAAGGGTGAAACAGGCAAAACGGTTAATTAGCAACTAGTTAATGGGAATTTGAAAAATTGAAATTAAATTTAACTTAATTAAGTTAAATAGATCGAAATGAATAAATTGAGTAAAATCAATGTGAATGAAATATGAATTGGGAAATATAAAGGAAATATATTTGTAACACAAATACAAGGGGAGTTATGTGCAAACAAATAGAAGGAGAAATATTTGTAAAAACATTTATAAATAGAATTTAAAGGGGAAATATTTGTAAAACATTTACAAATAGATTAAATGGAAATATTTATTTTTAGAAATAAATAGAATGTTATAAATGAGATATTTATTTGTTAAATAAATAGAATTTAATCAAAGGAATATTTAGAAGATGAATAGAAAATGGAAATCTGTTTTTAACAGATAAATAGAAAAGATTAATTTATAAATAACAGTTTATAAATTAAATTAAATATTTATCATTCGATAAATGGAAAATATAAGTCTGAACTTATATAGAGAAGAGATATTGGTTTTTAACACCGATAGTTTTAAATAGAAGGGGTACACAACACTTGTATAAGTGAAGTAACGTTATTAAAGAGTACATTTATAAAGTGAAGAACCGTTACTAAAAGTAAATCTTTATAAATGAATAAACGTTATCCAATAGGAGTTATTCGGATAGGAGAAGTCGATTAGAGTTAGAATAAATCGATTAGAGTAAGAATTAACCAGTTTGAATTAATCAGTTAGGGTTAATCCGTAGAGTTAATTGAATATTTGTTATTCAAATAAAGAGTTAACCAGATAAAGTTAATTGAACATAATTAATCGAATTAGAATTTAATTGAATGTTAGTTATTCAATTAAAGTTGATCGAATATAGTTATTTAGATAGAGTTAGTCAAACATAGTTACTCAGGATAAGTTACCATTTCGTACGACTGCTAGCGTAATTCGCAGGGCTGCAGATAGCCTAGGGCTGTCGGATGTTTCCTGGGGGAATCATGCGTAACCATTGTGATCGCTGCGATCTAGAGTCAAGCGAATGGAGTTAAATCGAATATTAGTTATTCGAATAGAATTAAAGGAGTTAATCGAATATAGTTAGTCGAAGGGAGGAGTTATCAAATATAGCTTATTCGGAAGGAGTTGAGTGAAAAGAGCTGATCAAATAGGGTTAATTGATAAGAGTGAATCGAATATAGTTTATTCGAAGAAAGGTTTTCGAATCTAGTTATTCGAAAGAAAGATTATCGAATATAGTTATTCAAAGGGAGGAGTTATCGAATAGGGATTTATTCGAAAGAGAGACGCAAGGAAGTTTGAAATGTTGAGTATCAACATAAATAAGTTTTGAAAAGAAAATGGGTTGGTAGCGCTTTTCCTACCTTAGCAATTTCGAGGACGAAATTATTTTAAGTGGGGAAGATTGTAATGACCCGGATCCTTATGGGTTAATTTAAATATTTAATATGGATTTAAATATTGGGGAGGATAATATAAATGGAATTTATATTATGTTATTAGTTTAATAATCAATTTCGATTTATTATCGAATATATATTAAATAATCAGAATACGAAAATGGATTTAGTAGAATTCAAATTTGAATTTGAATTAAATACAGTTCAAATAATTTATAGGAAATTTTATTTGAATTTATAACGATAATAATATTTATTTATTATCGAGGAAATAAATTATTTGGAATTTAATTTTTTATTGGTTTAAACTAATATCTTCTACAGATGATCAAATTGGACTTCGTGACCTATCCTAGTGGGTTCGAAATAGGGGTATTACCCTAGAATTGACAATTGTTGGGTACAGAAAGGAGTTCAGAATCATGTGATAATTTAAATTAAAGGACACGGGTTTTAAATAAATAAAGTATCATTGTTTGTGGACCAAAACTAAAACAACAAGGCAAGAAGAAATTGGCCTTGCTGTTATCTTCTAAAACCGCACCCTCTCTACCGGTTTAAAACGAATCCACGTTTTAATGTCTTTCCCCTACTTAAACAAACCAAAGCCGCCCCTTTTCTCTAATTCACAAAATCGAAAACCGAACAGAAGTAAATTAAGTGAAGCCAAGACTTTTTGTTGAAGCGGGAGTATCAGCGCGTCTGCTGGTCGAAGTCGAAGTCGTCTCGTGACATCCGAAATCGTGAGGCCAGTATCAACACCAAGAGAAGGCGCCGAGGTCAGTAGGGTTTTGAAGAGGTCTCTGTTCGATCTCAGTTGGTGATCGAGATGACGGTCTTGATATGGAAGCTGGAGCAGGCGGACTGGTACTCGATGGATTTAGGGTTGCAAAGCCGTAGCTTGCCATGGCACTGGAAGGACCTTCGGTGGTCACAGGGTATCGATGGGTGAACGGTGATGACTGGAAAAGCTTGATTTTTCCGATGAATGTTGGAATTGGTCATGTGGTAAATGTAGTATTGACTTGGAGAAATTATCTAGATCGGTGAGAACTAAGGAGGTGGAGCAGCGCCAAGGTGGGATGCTAGTGATGCTCAGAAGTTGGATAGCTGTAGATAGGAGGGGTAAAGCTACACAGAAGGTTCGTTTTAGCAGTAAAGAATAATGTTAAATTTTGGTTAAGGTTAGCTAATTTATTTAATTTAAAGCGGTTAGTGACGATGAAATTAAATGAGAAAAAAATATGTATACAAAACTCGTAACACTCGTATAAAAATTCTTATGATAACAGACTTCCTTAGGACATGGTATGTTGGCTTCGTATCATCCAGTATTATACAATCGAATTGGATTGAAGTAAATTAGAGCTATTCTGACAACAAATAAAAATCCTGGTGAGTAAACCTCACTCACCATTTATTTAGAAATTATTTTTATATAGTTAAAAATAATTGTCTATGCTTGTTTGAATGCTGTCTGATTGTTTTAAAATATATATTAGTTATTTAGGATATATATATATATGTTGGGTTAATGATTGGTTGGATTCCCGCAGTCTCATTAGCGGATGCCTGCAGTACCATTAGCGGATGATTACCCTATACGCCCCACGCTATGATAGTGGATGACCTTCATACCGCGATATCCGGCCTCGAAGCAGGATGGGTATTATTTATGTGCTAACGTATGTGGATGCAGGAAAAAAACAGGTTGGAGGAATCCAACTGGATTCCTCAAAAATATATTATTGGTTTGTTTATTTATTTGCATATATACTGTCATATATGATGTGTTAGAAAAATAAATAATTGGTTGCTTTGGTGTTTAAAAATCAATGGGGCCCGGATATTGATTAATAAAAATATCGTAAAAGGTATTTGAGATTTAAAAAAAAGGGAATTCTATTTTTATAAATAGAATTTGAATTTTAATGAACTATAGAAAATATTAACTTGTTTTGAATATATATGAACGAGTATTGAATTTATAAACTCTGTTTATAAATGAAAAGGTGGGTTTTGAATCGAATTTATAAACTATGTTTATAAAGGAAAATATGGGATTTGAATTGAATTTATAAACTTTGTTTATAAATGAAAAGGTGGGTTTTGAATCGAATTTATAAACTCAGTTTATAAAGGAAAATATGGGATTTGAATTGAATTTATAAACTTTGTTTATAAATATATAATGGGGGATTTTAAGTAAAGTTATAAACGTTGTTTATAAATAATGCAGAGATATTCAAATAGATTTGAATATAGAATTTGAAAAGAGAATTCAAATAGACTTTGAATATAGAATTTGAAAAGAGAATTCAAATAGACTTTGAATATAGAATTTGAATAATAGAATTCAAATGGAGTTTAACTATAGAATTTGAATAATAGAATTCAAATGGAGTTTAATTATAGAAATTGAATATAGAATTCAAATGGAGTTTATAATATAGAATTTGAATAAAGAGAATTCAAATGGGATTTATATTATAGGATTTGAATAATAGAAGATAATAGATTTGGATAAATAGAAGTGGAGTAGACTAAGAAGTTAATTAACAGATTTAATTAACAAGTTGAGTTAAAACGATTGGTATAGTTAAAATAGATTGGACAGGTATAAATATAGAGGAGACAGGTTTGGAATAAAGTGTTAGAAGGTATATATATAGATTTCCCGACAAAAAGGTACGTAGTTAATTCATATATGAGATTTTATGCGCCGTATCGGCTAGCCGCTTGGCTTTTCCTTTTTCTTTTGATTGGAGAAGGCCTGTGTGGCAGTTTGGGAATTTTCCCGATGCTCCCGGTACAAAGGAGGTTATGGCGAATTTTTTCAGAAATTTAAGGAGTCAGAATATTTTTAAGATAATTTGATAGTTAGAAATCAACGTATCGATTTATATAGAAGTCGATAAGGAAACGAACTTAGAAATAGAATAGTATAATCAAAAAGGTAGTATAAGAATAAAATCTAGTAAGAATAGAAAATGAAAGTGATATGTGTTTAAAAGTGAAGAAGTAGTTGTGTGGTATTGATTATTCGAGTAAGTAGTCATATCTGTTTTGACGTTATAAAAGTTATTTAGTCAAGGTCTGAGAGGTAGTTATACCCCAACTTGATTGGTTTCATTATTAACAAATAAATAGTAAGATTCCAGGCTCAAAGATCAATGTTGGATAAGAGTTAGTTGAATATAGTATTTGGGTTGTCGTAACAATGTTTTACACAACATCTGTTTTAACCCAAATAAAATGTAAGCTTGGAAATAGAATAAAGAATATTTCCTAAGTACAGAAATAAACGAGATCGGAAAAGAGATAAGTAATTGGAATATTTTCCAATTATAAATAGAAGATATTTTCTAAGTTTAGAAAACAAAGAAGGCCAATATGGTTATTGAAAATATTTGGTTAACAAATATTGATAAAGAAATAGAGAAGAGATTTAATTAATGAAATATTAATTAAAGGCTCAGTGATTGTTGGATGTTTGGATGAACACTTGTTTTCTTCGATAGTTAAATCATCGACTATCGAAACACTTGTTTTTATTCGATAGTTAAATCACAGACTATCGAAGTTTTGTCCATCGTTGTCAATATGGAGAGACCGGTTGGATTATTATCCGAAGAACCACTCCGTATTGGCAGTAGCGTTACGAATCAGATTATGTAAAGATAATCGAAGACGGAATAGAGTGCAAGGACTTTTTCTATTAATAGGAATAATGCCTTCGGTTCATCCTGTTCCTGAGTGACTTGTATGGATGGATGTCTGACAGAGTATTTCCAGAAAGGTCACATACATTGATTTCTTCAACCGTACCAAGAGTGGAAGCGGAGAAGGAAACTTCTTTAGCTAACACGTAATGTACTGTTGTAGACGTCAATTAGTGATTTTCGATGGATCTGACGATGTGACATTCGAAGTGAATCTGGTGTGATGATAAGGCGTAACCTCTGGCCTCATCAACTGGTAAATGACAGAAATCGGGCAAGCAGCATGGCTATGTAGGTCGCACCTATTAGGGTGTATAATCACCTGATCTAGAGTTTCATTTACTTCTAAAAATCTATTGTCGATGCTGTCCCATTCGGGAAACGGTTGCTGATCCCAACCGTTGGTGATATACATTCGATACACTCAAGCCAAATGAGTGGTCAGTCATGTGTGGCTGAGTTGCAAGATGTTCTTGTTGAACTCGGTGTATTCTCCTCTAGAGATATACCAGCGGAAGGTGGTTCCATACCTTGTCATAGTTGGAAATCCATTAACCAATATGTGCTTGTGGTTTTGATTGTATATTATTTATGTGGAACGTGAGATGCAAACGTTCCATTAGATTGTTATCTACTTGATTTAGACATTATTATAATATCAAAAGAGTTTGATATAAAGATTATTATTCCTTTCAATGGGATTTTGAAAGATAAGTCAAGTTTTTGGATTCTCATAAGGGAAAAACCCGTTCCGTGTTATACGGCGTGGTCTTATGAGATATGATTTAGTTTTCTGAAACTGTTTTTAAACTGTTTACTCATACCAGTCCCATGAATGACCCGGAGTTTATTTGTTTTGTTTTACCTAAACTCTTGGGTGCCTAAATTTGTACGGGCAGTCAAGTAGTTCAGGATTTTACAGATCTATCTAAAGGAGCTTGGAGCAGGAGGCTTCAGCGTTAGTTATATAGAGTTTTTGTTCCGCTGTGTTGTAAGTGTTGTACTCTGATAAGTGTATGTTATACAGTTGAAATTTTGTATTTTAAAAGTTATGATATATTATATTTTGTGCCGCTGCGATGTGAGATTCTGTGTTGTTATTTCTGTTCTTCTTCTACCTCTTTCTTCTAAAAAAAATATTTCGTATTTTCGTGATATTTGGATTGGACGTATGATGTATATAGTCAACTCCGATGTTGCGGCTCTGCGGGTCATTACATAGCACTTGACATATGAATAATCTTAACCAACATATAAGGAATGAGAGCAACCTGTTAGGAACACATGTATGGGAAACTGGAATAATAGGTATAGCCTATTAATGGGATTATAAGCATGAACATAAATTGGAGTTTTTGGGTAAAGAATGAATTTGAGACTTGAAAATTAGATATGTCGTTAAGATCCTAGAAACATATTAAAAATGGAATATGTTGGACAAACCATGTTTTTATGTAATTATGGAACTCGACACGTAACACGAAATTGACAATAGTGGCTTAAATTGAACATGAACATGCTTGTGAATTGGTAATTGACATTTGATATCTAGAATGAACATGAACATGTTTGTAACTTGGCCTATGACACCTAGAGTAGACATGAATTGTTAATTGGCTAAACATGAAACAGGGCTAACTCGAGGTTAGAATGAGTTTGCGGTGTAATCCTGCCCGGAACCGCCCGGCACATCTAGTAACCACAAACAATAGGTTCTATTGTGAGAAGTTAGTCATAACGTGCTTGAAACCCGAGTTTAGATTGAGTTGTGGTGTAATCCTGCCTGGAACCAACCGACACATCTAGGACCGTAACAATAGGTCTAATGTGAGAGGTTGGGCAGTAATAATTTATTAATGCTAATGACACATGCTAGTATGGTAAGGTTAAGTCAACATGAAACACTAGACAACACTTAACCGATTTGACATGATATATGGGTAGGTTAAGTTAACGTGAACCGCTAGATAACACTTAACCAATTTGACATGATATATGGGCGGGTTAAGTCAATATGAACTGATAGAGAACACTTAACCAATTTAGCATGGTACGTGGGTTGAATTAAATACGTGATTGGGGGTTAAGTCAACTTGGACACATAAGCAAAGTTAACCGATATAACAGTATCAAAGCAAGGAAAAGTGGGGAATGATAAGATTAACTAATAGATAAACTTATCCTAGGGATAAGAAAAGAATATGACTTGAAACGTAATACAAGACTCGAAGGGTGGGATGACTTATACCATAAAATAAGTTAATCTAAGCTGGAATTGTGGGAAAACACCCGTACGCTATCATTTGATAAAGAGAACTTAAGTCATTCTTGAATTCATTGGTAAAACTTAGTTAAAAGGAACTAGGTAACAAACCTTAGTTAAAAAGAACTAAGTAACAAAAACTAAGTAACAAACTTTGGTTAAGAGAACCAATTAATAAACCTTAGTTAAGAGGACTAAGTTGTAAACCTTAATTAAGAAAACGAACGATTAAGAGAACTAAGTAGTAAACCTTAGTTAAGAGGACTAAGTAGTAAACCTTAGTTAAGAAAGCTAACGATTCAGGAAACTAAGTAGTAAACCTTAGTCAAGAAAGCCTGTAAACCACGAGGAGGAGCGAATGTCCATCTGATCATGAAGAAGGCTCCAACGAACTGGGTTACTAAGCACGCGGCTTCGAGGGGACATGAGGGTACTCTTGGTATCCCTCTGTGAGGTTGCAGATGATCCTCCTGGGCTCACAGAGGTTAAGGTCTGCATTAGAATAGCCAAGGGTATGCCTTGGTTGCAATAAAAGGAACCTAAAGACTAGGATGGGTCAGCATGAGGCAGCGATATTTTGTTTAGCCCTGTGATAGCATGTCGTCATCTACCTACCATCTTTAGTCAATCGTGATACGCAAGCGGAAAGGCGGAGAACTCCAAAAGACTATATACTTTGCTATCTAGTTATGGGTGAGGGTGGCTAATAGGCTTGTGCGGGCATAGAGGGCCTGCGTACAGTTCTCATTCTTGATTTTCTTGGGTGCCTTTCATTAGTTGAGGGAGGGGTCAAGTGGGACCATAGCCACATACAGATAAAACAGACCTTAGCATCTGCATCGGCAGATAACTTAAAGCTCCCGATTGAGTTCCGTGTTTCTTGATTGGCCCTGCCACGAGACTCAGGCTGCACTTATAGAGGAAATGTGCAACTAGATATCTAGCACGTTTAACGACATGATTGGGATGTAAAGTTTTGGAACATATATCGCTCTGGGTAGTGTGTACTAGACTAGGGGGCATTGTTCGATAGGTTGCATAAACCCTAGTGGCCATAGGTAGCATAAACCCTGGTCGGATCTAGAAAGCATTCAATAGGTAGCATAAACCCTAGTGGCCCTGGGTAGCGTAAACCTGGTTGAATCTAGGAAGCGCTGGATAGAAAACCCTAGATTAGATCTAGGTAATAAACGGAATCTAGCAAGATCAAGAGTGGTAGTCCAAAAGATTTCGAGAATGGTGGCACTGCACTAAAGTAGTATAGATTTACATGATGAAGCCCGTACGTCATATAGCAGGGCACTATATATATACATAGAAAGGATTATACGAGTTGGGGGTATCTACATATACGTTGTATTAGGTTAATCTACTAGTGGGACATGAGTATAGTCTAGAGAGCTAATGTCGCGAATAACCTAATAAGCAGGAAAATATAATTGAATGGTATATGTAGGATTATACAGAAGTTTATTCTAAGTCCACTCACACAGAACTTATGTTCTAACCCCCTCCTCATTACATACTTCCAGGTTAGGCTCATGACAAAGATGGTATAAGCTTTGGATACTGGTTAGGCAGTATGTTTTATAAGGTAAAGCTATATTTAAAGTATATTATACTTTGAATTCCTTCCGCTGTAAGATGCTTACGAATTTTGACATGTTTTCTTTATCTCTGTCTTTTTATGCAGGGTACAAGAGCGCCCAACTCGGGTTCCGATAGATTGGGTTTTTGAAAAAAAATCGGTCTCGGAATCCGGGTTGTTACATTTGGTATCAGAGCTTCGGTTTAGTGATCTTATGGAGTTAATCAGTGAACGTATTTGTATTTTCTAAAATATAAATATATTATATATATAAACCTAAATCCATAAAGTAGCCAACTAGGAATGGAAAGAGTTGGGATAGCTATTTTGTACACTAAAGGAATGAACCTAGAAATTTTAAGACCCTTGGGTGGTTTGGTTGCAAAGTGTAAAATATTATTTGGTATTGGAGAAAGAAAGTATCCCACAAGAATTAAAACTGAAATGTTGTTATTTCAGAGTAGTGGGTTTAGAAGTGAAACCGTATAAGTTAGTAAAAGTTTAAAATGTGGAAAATGGATTAGGAATATATATAGTTGAGAGAATTGGATGGAAAGTGCATAGGAAAGCCTAGTTGAGTTGGAAGACCCACTTTGAGTCTATTCCAATAATAAACTTTTAAGAACTTGAATTTTTAAAAGAGTTTGTTGTGTTTTTCAAGTTTTAATCTTAAAAGTATTTTTGATGTTTAAGATAAATACGTAAAGGACATATTTAGTGAATTTTGGGTTTTTAAAGTAATGTGGTGTATACGTTGGTAAAACAATGATTTCTTGTTTTAAAAGAACTCTCTCATTAAAAATTGCATAATATAGAGCATATATAGCTCGCTAGTTTTCATATTATAATATATGAAAGGATTGAAAACAAAGTGTTGCGTTTTGTGAAAGAAAATTCTATTCTGTTAACAATAAATTTTGATTATTGATTTACGAAGAAATTTTGTTGGGTGGACAAAATAAGTTGTAGGAATAGAATAGATGTCTGCACCTTATAGTGAGTAGTTAAATTAACATTGTAATTAGAAACAATGTGTAAAAACCCGCAACTTCCCCGGTGAGGAAAGCGCGGATAGTTCGAGAACAACACACAGAAAAATGCAGACGGGAGAACATTTCATTGTATATTACAACAATTCCATCAGATTACAAGAATATACAGAGTATGAATAAATATTACACAGAAATATCAGAGATTTAAATTACATTTAAATACATAGCAGCGGAAAATAATACAATACACAACTAGAAGAGATATACGGATACAAAGCTCTCCGGATATCGTTCCAGCTGTAAACCAGGATCCTGTGAATATAAATCTGCAAAACCAAAACTACTAGCTGCCCGTGTCAAAATAAGGGCACCCAGAGTTTAGGTTAAAACAATAAACTCCAGGTCAGTCATGGGACTGGTGTGAGAACTAAAACAGTCATTAATCTTTATTTTAAAGTTCGGTAAATCAAGGGACCACGCCGTATAACACGGAACGGGTTTCCTCCCAAGAATACCAGTGCATAAAACAACAGCGCAATGCTAAATAAAGAAAAATGAAGCTGTTATAAGACCCAGGTCCTATCACACAATGCAACGCAAGCCGGGGGATAGGGTTTTCCCTTATAACAGCCAAAGAATGCTTGATACGTTTAAAACAAATCATTTGATACTATTATACGTGCATAGTGTATAAAACAACTTCAAATCATAAGTATCAATCATAGACGGCATGGGTAGCATATATCATGTCGCCATACTAGGCTCTACAAATAAATCCGCAAATGTCACGTATTTGGAAATTGGATTTCCATCTATGAACCGAGGCAAAAGATAGTCCTCAACCGATTCGAGACTGTCTAGCCCGAGCCTCAGGACCCAGACTCAGGTGGGCCCTTGGATCGTCAGGGCCGGTCCACCGATGTGGATTAAAATGCCTGAACATGCGTTTCCCCACCCTTTGGGGTGTAAATAAGCCAACGAATGACTCCATCGGACCCGGATCGTCCGACCAAACCGAGGCGCCTTGCAACAGCAACAACCACACAGGTGAAAAGTATATAAATGTCAGGGCTGGTAGGTCACTGACACCACCCTAGCTAGAAAGAAACACATGCCCTCCCTGAGGTCCGTCTCCCGTTTTTGGTTCACAACCGGGGTGTAAGGATCGCGAATTCACGTTACACAAAGCTGTGCCACACAGGCTGTGCTTTGATCATCACCACAAGGCTTTGCTTTTCAACAGAAGCCTCGATCAATTGCATCTTAGCATGCCACACAGGCAAACCACTCTATGCAACCGATATCAGTCACACAGAATGAAATCCAATGTCAGACACACAGTCCATTTACAAGTCCGTTCTGGGTCTGAACGAAACCGGAGGCACTTTCCTCGCATATCCATCGATCTCCAAGCACATCTGGACGACCACCAATTGTTCCCTCATCTTGGGTGTACAGCCCAATCAAGATCATCAGTAATCACCCAAACGATGTGAAGACATCCGGTCTTCAACCACCGTTTCCATCTTCGATTTATCGTCGTATCAGTTATTCAGAATGGGATAAACCCGGTCTTTCCGAATAACTCGCGTATATTTTAAATAATTGTTACACAAACACAACATACGCCTCATTCCAATTCATCAGTCACTAACCGTAAATTAATCAAGAGAATAATTTCTCAAATATTAACCCCGAAGGCCGAAACCAACATCAGATCAATATCCAGAAAACCATTCTGCTTGGCTAACCGACAGTTAGTTTCTAAATTTCACATTCATAGGGAAAGGTTCCCATTAATTTATCCGAGATAAATTCCTTGAATTTATTCTCTAATCTTCTTTTGAATTTTGATTCAACTAGTCGGGATTAACAAACCTTACCGAAGTAATCATTTATTTTAATTTCCCAATCCCAACCTATTCATCCCATGAAGTAAAACTGGTTATACTTCATATCTAACACCACGGTGTTATCGGTAAATTCAATTACCATTTCACGTTCAAATCTAATTAAAGATTTAACTATCGCCTGGAGAAAAACTGGTGGTACTCCATTTTCGATCTTTTCAATCTAATTAAAGATTCATTAAAACTCCACTTAGTTTTAATCGTTAACTGGGTTAAAGAACCAATGTCATTTAAAACACGACCCACAATAAACCCAAAATCACATTCATTAATTATCGGGTTAAAGAACAAGTGTTATTTAAAACACTGTTCACGATAAACCCAAAAATCAATATCAATTCAATTCCAATTAAATATTATTTAATTGGTACCCTTCATTAAATCTAAATAAAAAGATTTAATCTTTTCTCAACTGGGTTCAAGAACAGTGTTAGTCAAGACACCATTCACGACAAACCCAAATCACATTTATTATTCAATACAAGGCTCTGAATAGAAAATATATCGGCTTATATTCAATATCAAATTCTACGATTAACAAATGTCGTATTGGAAATAAAGATATAAATATATATCTTTCAAATTTCCATAACAACATCTGTATAATCACGAATTCCAACATCGAAATATTCCAAAGACAATTTCGATTCAAATCCACTCCAATGCAATCATTGGAAATTCTGGTTATTTTTAAAACCCTTTTTCAAATTCAATTTATTTATTTAAAAATAAATAGAATTATAATTCTAGTTCAAAACTAGTTCTTTTCGATAAAAATCTATTTTTATCTTTTCAAATATGGAGTTTTTCATCCCAATCCTTTCTAAATCATTTCTTATGATTTTGCACAAATTATTACTATTCTTAATAATTTTATCGAGGCCCGTACAGTCGATTTCCATCAACGGCCATCGAACTGCACTTATAGCGACCTTTTTCAAATTTAATTTGGACATAATTCCAATTCCAACCGTTAGATTTCTTATTTCTAATATTCGTTAGAAAGCTCTTTTCGATACGAACCCAACGGTTCCGGTTTTAGGATAATCCGACGGTCGGATCTCCCGCAATATCCGTTCGAAGTCAATGGTCGAAATTCGCGAACTGCCGCGGCGCGACGCGTTCTATTCAGGCCATTATATAATATATATATAATATATACTTCGTCGATTTCAATTCAAAACGTGCTTTATAAATCGTTTTAAATTTATTTTCAAAACGGTTTCAACTTCATACTCAATTTCAAATCAAAATTGAATATTCCAATATAAATTCGTTTTAAATTCTTTTCGAATCGATTTCAATCCAAATTGATTTCTAATTCAATTTCAGTTCGTTTTCAGTTCAATTCAATTTCAATTCGAATTCATTTATATTCAATTTCAATTCGAATTCACTTCTATTCAATTTCAATTCGAATTCACTTCTATTCAATTTCAATTCGAATTCATTTCTATTCGAAATTTCAGTTTTTGAAATCACTTTCGATATTCGTTATAAAATGAATAAAATCGATATAAATATCGTTCGCGTCAAAATGGCGTCAATCTAATCAACACGGCTTCATATATTGATATTTTCAAATATTCCATTTCAAATATTTCTATTTCAAATATTCTATTTCAAATATTTCTATTTCAAATATTTCTATTTCAAATATTTCTGCTTCTAAACTGGAATGAGGCCCAATCAATTACCATATAATGTTAATTATATGGATTTTCTACAACACAGGTATATATCAACAACGATGAATAATCAACCATCATCCAAAGTGCATTCCACACTGTATAAGCATCAAATATAAATATTCATCGCTTATAACAGTCTGTCAATCAATCGATCGACATACAACTAAACAATCGGGATTAGTGTAAGTCAAATATCATCCCGATACTCGTGTGGGGTTTCAAACAATCAAACACAGATTTTATTTGTGCAGTTGGGCGATGTGTAAAATTTATCGTCCCAATCAATGTCCTTCAAATAGGTGTACATAAACAAACCGTCCGGTTTGTAAATGAATATTTATTTATTCACATTCACGTTAAAAATTATATTTTTAACGATCAAACTATTTTATTCAACCTATGAATATTCTATTCGGTTCATTTATTAAATAAAATGTTATCTTTATTTTTATAACTTATTTTTAGAAAATTTCGGCGGCATAACGGCACGATACTAGAAACGGGACAAGGCCTAGCCTTATCCCCGGTCTAGTGAAGGCCCACGCCATTCACACATCAATCAAATCCATTCATTTCACCAAACAATTCAATTTCAATCAAATAATCTAACTTATTTTTGCAATCAAACAAACAAGTCCATGGTCTGTGGACGATTGTGTCGGGTGCTACTAAACACTGTCTGCATCCTAGTATATATATACAACTAGGAAAGAAATTGAAGAGTGAGAAATTCTCACCAATAGCTATCCTAACTCCACGGCACTTCATTTATAGAAATCTTCATCGTTATCGCATCTTTTTCAACTTCGTTGCCCATAGCCACTACATATATAAAAATCGAATTTTTACTTCGCTATTCCATATATAAAAATCGAATTTTTACTATGCTATTCAATATATAAAAATCGAATTTTTACTATGCTATTCAATATATAAAAAAAAATCGAATTTTTACTTTGCTATTCAATATATAAAAATCGAATTTTTACTTTGCTATTCAATATATAAAAATCGAATTTTTTCTTTGCTATTCAATATATAAAAATCGAATTTTTACTTCGCTATTCAATATAAAAAATCGAATTTTTACTTTCTTTTCAACATATAAAAATCGAATTTTTACTTCGCTATTCAATATATAAAAATCGAATTTTTACTTCGCTATTCAATATATAAAAATCGAATTTTTACTTCGCTATTCAATATAAAAAATCGAATTTTTACTTTGCTATTATATAGATAAAATTCTATTTTTAAAATCTAATCTTTTCTAGTTTAAAAATCTAATCTTTTCTATTTAGAAAAATCAAATCTTTTTTTATTTAGAAAAATCAAATCTTTTTTATTTAGAAAAATCAAATCTTTTTATTTAGAAAAATCAAATCTTTTCACACAAGGTTATTCCTAAAACTTAATTTACTTAATTACTAAATAAAAAAAACTAAGGAAAAGAAAACTCACTGCCATCCATTTACAGTGTCGACTGAAGCTAGCGCCACCGCTGGTGGTGGCCGCTGACGAAGGCCAGGAGCGGATTGGGCTTGCTGCTCGGCGATTGGAGGGTTTGGGGTGCGATTTCACGCGGTGGCTCGGAGCTTGGGGTTCATGAACGAGGCGCTGGAGGTGGCGCTGACGTCAGGGCAGTGGCAGGAGATGGCGCAGGAGCTGCTGGCGCTGGAGGGGGTTGCTGCGATTCACTTTGAGGCCTAGGGCTTCCTCCCTTGCGGTGGTGGCAAGAGGTATGACGGTGGCGGGGTGGCCCACAGCGATGGACGATGGTGGATCGAAGTTTTCGATGGAAGAAAGACAAAAGGAGGGATTGTAACACCCCACCTCCGTTAAGGTCACTCACAAAGGGAATGCCTTAACTTTGATGGAGCATTTTAGTAAACAGAACAGAAACTTACAAGACAGATAAAACAGTACTTGAAATTTTTTAGCTTTATTACAGCGGAAACAGAAATTAATATGGTTACATCCTTTCAAATTTCAGAATTCAAGTACAAAATATCAGTCTTGTACAAAAGCCTTCAAAATGCATGATTTAAAATCATAATCCCCATGGAACGGAATCTATACAGAGCCAAGCCATACTTTAAGCACTTCAAGCAAAGAGAAATCCGGATCAAGCTAAAGTATTTCCCTCCTTGGATAACCTGGGGGGAAACGGAAGAAAGGAGGCGAAACAACAAGGGTCAGACAAAAAGTCTGGCAAGTCCAGTGACTTTCAGCATATGAACAGATAATAATAATATGATATGAACATAAAACTGGATGTGAGATAACTATAACAGGTGTAGCAGATATAACAGAAAAACAGAATGATATAAACTATTGTTTTACACTTCTCTGCACTAATACTAGTATAGCAGAATTAGGTGTCTCCCTAATGTCTAAATTGAAGCAGGAACGGGTACAGAATACTTTAACAGAAACAGAATGCTAATAATGGGCTTTTACTACCCGATCAGAAACAGACAGAAGCAGGAACAGATTTATCTCTACGGAAACAGAATGTAGAATTAGGTGTACACTAGTAATGGGCCTTTACCACCCGAACAGACGGTACCACACAGAAACAGACAGGTGTTACCACCCAACAGAAACAGACGGTACCAACAGAAACGGACAGAACTAAGCGTACCCTAAAACCCTACCCCAAGCGATCGGCTCCCTAATACATAAATATCCTGTGTCGGCCCCACAGTAGGGTGTATCACTCCCTAAAGTGACAACCAATTGGCACAGACCTATTTACAGATGTCACGGCGTCTTACATCCTCAGAGGAAGACCGGGATCCATGCACGCACATGACCCGGTTGGAACGCACCATCGACACCCCTCGCCATTATCAGAATGAACCACTTATAATTAGTTCAGTAAGCGTGCCCGGACCCTACCTACTGTTGGGTCAAAGTTTTGATACCAGAAAGGGTTACTGACTAATATGGGTCCCAAACAACAGATGACACAAGTAATTCCCCTCCTAACCTTGTGTCCCCAGACTAACAGATCTCAGATTAACTTGTTTACAAGTTCAGACATACAGAATTCAGATTTACTAGTTCATAGATTAAGTTAACAAGTTTTCAGACTAACTGATCAAATGTACAGATTTTTCAGATTTGTCTAACTTTGTATTGGGCCTACAGATTTATGGACGGGTTTACTACACCTATTAATCCAGTTGGTTTAACCCTATTTTTCCCCAATACGTTTTAGACGTCATTCTTATCTTAGATTTGCATTAATTAATTATTAATGCCCAGACCTCTCACATTAGGTCGCTAGCTTGTGGCCGCTGGATGGGCCGGGCGGTTCCGGGCAGACTTCTGCCACAAGCCAGACCTAACCTCGTGTCTTAAGCAGGTTATGACTAACTTCTCATATTAGAACCTATTGTTTGCGGCCACTGGATGTGCCGGGCGGTTCCGAGCAGAATTACGCCGCAAACTCATTCTAACCTCGAGTTAGTCACGTTTATCTTTGCGGCCAATTAATTAATAATTTACTGTTTATGCGCACGCCCAATATATATGCCAATTCAGATTATATCAATAACAGGATGATTATATCAACACAGCAGATAACAGA
Organism: Allium sativum; assembly: GCA_030737875.1. NCBI lineage: Eukaryota > Viridiplantae > Streptophyta > Magnoliopsida > Asparagales > Amaryllidaceae > Allium > Allium sativum. The sequence continues at coordinate 500,692,939 of CM060924.1, read as the reverse complement.
CTTTAGCAGATAACAGATTTTATATGACTTAACGGATTTAACAGATTTAGCAACTTAGCAGATTTTGGCATATAACAGGTTAGGCATTTCAATCGACAAATTTAACAAATTAGGCATTTCAATCTAATTAGCAGTCTAGGCAATATAACAAAACTAGCAGTTTAGGCAACTTGGCAATTTAGCATATTTAGCAAATTTAATATTTCTAAAGGTTTTATTTACATGCCTTGCCTAATCATAAATTGGCCTAAATTCATATGCCTAAATAATTGTCGTGATTCACAATAAGATCATATACTTCCATGTTTGCATACCTTTGCATAGCGCAGAATATGGACATAATTTACCCTATAACATATGTTCCAATTTTTGTTAAACTAACCTTATACAGCAGATTCACATATAAATTATACCAAATATGATCATTAATTACAGTGCATGCCATATATGCAAAATTCCCTATTTAGGTGTAATCACAATAGTAGAGATCCTAATTAATGTAAATCTTTTACACCTACGTTTCCATATCCTTCTTCTTATTAAGTCATGAATCATTATGCAAAATATACCCAACAATCTAAATCATATCTTCTAAAAAAAATCAGATCTTGACTTTTATATGCATTTTGTCCAAAGTCTCAAATCATATGTAATCATACAATGGTTCCTCTTTTCTTCTATCATAGAATATGCATAGATTCAAATCTAGTTTACAACATATGCTCATCTTTTTTTTTTCTAATTAATTACAGATCTAAATTACAACATAACTATGCATACAACATGCATAAATTATATGTTCATAGTCAAATTTATGCATATGTCCAATATATTTTATGCCTCAGACCTAAAGTCATACATTCAATTTAGTCTTGTCAAATTTCGCATCATTCATCCCAAAATTTGCGTTCATACGTTCATCTCTTATGAGATTAGGCACAGGCTCGTGGTAGCCTGGCTATAGAAACAGAAAAGAAGAAAAGGGATACAGAACAGTCACAGAAAAACAGATCTGACAGAAGAGAATATATATACAATCTCAGATTCAGAATTAAAAACATATCAAAATTATAATTAACGTTTATAGCGGAAAATAACTGTACTTGCCTTGATTGGATTAAAGAAAGGACTTTAGTTGTTACAGAATTGTTGCAGAAGCTTTTATCTCAAATTTGAATTTAGGATGATGTTGATTGACTTCTAGTTTTGATTCTAGCAGAGTAGCGACGCCATTTTTATTTTTAATTAGAAGAAGAGAGCAATGGAGGCTAGAGAATTGTGTTAGAGACTTAGGTTAGGTAGAGTCTAGGGTCATTTTTATAGAGTTTATGAACTGATTAGGACCATCGATGTTGCTTGGATTGATCGTAGCCATTCATTCGAAAGAGAGACCAATTAGAGCCTGCCACCTAGCCCTAATGACAAAGCATGCTTCTGAAAATCGACCAACATAGACTAGGCCAGCTAGGGTGGACTGGGTTCGACCTGGGTCTGGACCAGGTCGACAGCCCTGTCGACAGCTGTAACACCCCGAGAATTCTATAACTGTGAAATTCATGAATTAAAGTATAATCAAATTCAAATCAAAGAACTAAGGGAAACGGGATACGCCATTGCGTTCGTCTCGGAAAAATACGCGAAATAGAGTCCGGGTTTTCGAAAAACGGAGTCCGTATGAAGAAGATATGGCCTTCGGAAGTTTTGAATTAAATTTAAAATTCAAACAGAATATAATAATAAAAAAAAATCGGGCCCAGTGGGCCAGGGCGGATAAACACCCGCCTAGGCCACCCAGGTCGACTGGGCTGTCGACCTGGGCTACCCATGTCGACAGGGCTGTCGACAGCCCTGTCGACAGGGGTGTCGACCTGGTCGAGCCCAATCAACCTGGCTGGCCAGGTCGGTGTGTGGTCGAATTTTTGTGGTCTGCTTTGTCATTAGGGCTAGGTGGCGGGTTTTTATTGGTCTCTCTTCCTAATGAATGGCTACGATCTATCCAAGCAACATCAAGGGTCCTAATCAATTCCTAACCTCTATATAAACAACCCTAGACTAAACCCTAATCTATTCATTCAAATTAAGAACATAGCCGCCATGTTGCTGAGGAACGACTAAGAGTAGCCGCCAACTAGAGAGGGAATTAGGAAGAAAGTTCTAAAGCCTAAAGCAATTCAAGCAACCTAAAGCCAATCAATTCAACAAAGGAATCATATCTCTTAATTAGAGAATTCGCCGCAACCATTGTAAGTAGAGTATTACTTTGGTATGAATAAACAATTGTATTGATTTGTATGCTTGAATTGGGATAATAAAGTAATTCATATTTGTGCAAAATTATGTTATTCATTATAAAGAACTACATGCGGTAGTTCTATGCAAGTATACGTTTGGAATATTGCGCAAATTATGTAATCTATGATTGAAGCTACATGTATGTAGTTGAGTGAAATTCATGCAAGTTTGGGGCTTTGTTATTATGTTGTCATGATGTATATTTTTGTGCATAAATCATTTTGCAAGTAGTTGGAATAAGTTTGGTTGTTATAGTTCATAAGAAACTATATTGGAATTTTGACACCATAATCCATGTATTAAATCATGCTTTTGCAAACTTATGAATATGGCTAGGCTATGAATGGTATTTGGCATAATTGAAATCTATGATTAAGGATTATATGATGACATATGTGAGACATGGCTAGGTTAGACTCAAAAATCCCTTTTTGCAAGTTTAAAGCAAACACCATGATTAGGAATATTTATGCATAAGTATATTTATACTATCGTTATATGATTAGACTTAAACCATAATTAAGTTGATCTATGTTTTTGTGTTAGTAACAAAGTATCCCCTTTGTAAACATGTAGAAACCTTATGAACATGACTTGTTTATGTTTATGCCATGTTTATGCTAAAAGTATTTATGCCATGCTTGTGTTTGACATTATGCTATGCTTATGCTAGAAATATTTATGACATGCTTATGTTTGACATTATGCCTAAATAAGAATATAGGTTCATGTTGTAGTTAAACCTATGCAAGTTCACATGCTTTGATTCATGTCACCTATGTTACCACTATGCAAGTACACCAATTTCTATTTTGTATTTCCAACGTCGTATTGCAAGTTCATGCGCTCACCTTCCCCTCTTTGTGTATACGCCATAAGCCTCCCCTTTTCGCATGGCTAAATTGGGCTTTAAAAAGGCTAAGCCAAATATATATATAAACGGACGTGTAAAACGGGGGAAAATAACGTTGGGTTAAAAAAAATTAATTAATGAATGAAAATATAAAATAGAAGGGCCCAAATTCAAGTATGGGTTGGGCCCGTGATTGGTGTAACCTTTACACCATTAACTTAATAATGGGCCGCAAATATTTACATATAAGAAATAAAGAAGAATGACAAGATATGTAAATGCAGAAAATACGATGTGTTTAACCCGAGGTTGGATTGAGTTGTGATGTAAACCTGCCCGGAACCGCCCGGCTGTCCAGTAGTCACAACAATACCTATCCAATGTGAGAGGTTAAACATGGAGCCCAGTAAGGACCCGAGGTTAGACTGAGTTGTGGCGTAAGACTGCCCGGAACCAACCGGCAACAGGCAGCCACAACAATACCTGTCTAATGTGAGAGGTCAGGGCCTTAATAAGACAATTAAGGCTGAGTCAGGACTGTTAGGATTAAGTGGACTAAAGACTTAATCAAAATGGAACATGCTAAACTAAACGGACTGGTGGGGTTAGGTTAGAAAAACACTTAACCAACTTAGCATGTTGGCTAGAGATAGAAAACCTAGTAACGGGGGACCCTTTTCAGCAGTAACCCTAAAAGATGTATCAGGATACCCTGAAACTAGGCAGGGTGGGGCACGATTACTGGGTTGATTGTAAGAGGTCAAATCGACGGCGGTGGTGTAGCAGTGTAGGTTCTAACGGAGTGCGGGCGTGCACACACTCCGGCGCAGAAAAATAAGGCACTGGGCACCAGTAGCATACCTGTGCACTCTAAGGTTGTGTCGGGTTGCCACTATGGGACTTGATACACCCCATGGTGGGACCAGCATAGGTAACTACAGACATCGGGGGCCGTAAGACACATGTAACTATGCGAGTAGGAGCCGATCATCATAGAATGGATCACATCACCCTGATTTTGGGGTGCCAATTGGAAACTAGTTAAATGGGTTCAGAGATTAACATGGGGTACGATAGTATATTCGACCCTAGACAACTTAACCAAGTTATGGTGTTTGCCCACTTCTTGTTATTACTTATCATACCCAGTTCTTTATTCATAGACAAAATAGTACTAGACTTACTCAGGCTTTATGTCTGACTCTACTTTTCTTTCGTCTTCTTTCTTCCGTTCCCCCCCCCCCCAGGTCCTCAGGGAGGGAACACAGCAGCTTGATCAACCTCAACATCCAGCTTGAAGAAGAGAAATGTATTGCTTGGACTTTCCTGTTTTGAACTATGGCTTTGGACAATCCACTATGGGGCTTTTGCAGTTTATCTATGTTTTATTTATGCTTCTTTAAATAATGTACTCAAGACAGATTATGGAAGTGTTATGTTATGTTTTTGGAAAGGATGTTGTTGTAACATGTATTTGACTTTATGAAATAAAAGTTTGTTGTTCTTCCGCTGTTTACAAATATGTGTTCTTATATCTGTCTTGTATATCTGTGACTTGTACTTATAAACCTCCACCAAAATTAGGGCATTCCCTTTGAGAGTGACCCTAACGGAGGTGGGGTGTTTCACTTGGTATCAGAGCATAGGTTTACCAGATAAGATAAAAAGTTTTGAAAAATTATTTTCAAAAAGAAATTTAAAGAAGCATTTTTAAAAGAAAAATATTATTTTATTTTAAAAAGGCAAAGTCCACTCCCCAAAGCCATAGGAACTATCTCTTATCCTTCGTTTTGAATCTATCCTTTTTGTTTCAGCATGTCCCAAGAACTTAACTTGCCGGAAGGGGTGCCAATACCTGGTTGGTTTAGACGGTTCTTAGAAGCAAGGGCCACTCAGTCAGGTCCTACCGTTCCTCCTCCCCCAGCTGAAGGAAATCATCCAGCTGCAGCAGCACCTTTTCCTCCACCTCCTCCTCGGGGGAACACTTTTGCTAAGATATGTAAAGATTTTAAAGCTATGGGAGGAAGGGATTTCCATGGAACTGAGTCCTTCGTAGCAGCTAGGAATTGGCTGAAAGAAATGGAGGTCCTATTCATCATCTTTGAGGTAGAGGATAGACAAAAAGTACAGTTGGCAGTGTGGCTATTGAAGGGCGAGGCTTCCTACTGGTGGGAAGTCACTAATGCTGAAAGACCAGTGGAGACATGGGAGGACTTTAGGGCAAGGTTTGAGACTAAATTTCTCTCAGATGCGGAAAGAAGTTTGCAGTTAGAAAAATTCTTATTTCTTAAGCAAGGGGACAAGACGGTCAGAGAGTATGTGAATCAGTTCGATGAGCTGGCTAGGTTTGGACTTGACCTAGTCAACACCCCGCACAAGAAGGCTCTCCGTTTCGTCAAAGGGTTGAATGAGCCATTACACAGTTTGGCCATGACCCATATACCCATGGGAGCCACGTATGAAAGATTGGTGCAAATGGCATTGCTGAATGAAGAGGATAAGAGCAAGAAGGAGACGAAGGCAGAAAGCTCTCAAGGGAAGAAAGAGGGTTTGCAGCCTAAGAAGACAGACTTTAAGAAAGGCGGAAAAGGCAACAAAGAGAAGAGGAAGTGCAATTTCTGTGGCAAAGTGGGGCACTTAGTAAAGGACTGCCGGAAAAAGAAGGCCAAGGAGAATGGTGGGTGCTTTTCATGCGGTCAGACAGGCCACAGGGCTAAGGACTGCCCAAAGAAACGAGGACAGGTGCAGGGCGCTGGATCCACCCCAGGGGCACAGGTTCATGTGCTAGAAGCGCCACCTCTGCAACAGCGAGGTATAAATACTTCTGTAGAAAGTGTAGTTTATCTTTATGATCACCCCGTTCGCACTTTATTTGATTCTGGCGCATCACACTCCTTTATCTCGTCTGCTTTAGTAGAATCTCTGCACCTAAAAACTAGTATGGTAGAGGACCCCTTAATTGTTTCAAACCCAATTGGGGGCCCAGCTCATTTGTCTATGATCTGTTTGGATTTGAAAATTTCTATTCTAAGTATTGAATTTCAATGTAGTGCCTTTGTTTTGGGCTTTTCGGGTTATGGTTTGATTTTGGGTATGGATTGGCTATCCAGTAATGGGGCCATCCTTGATTGTGAGAAAAGGGTTGTTAGGCTCCTAACCCAGCTCGGTAATACTTTGGAAATTTCTTGTGATCCCTCGTATGCGGTTATGCTTAGTTATCTTGAATCGCTAGATGCCTCTATTGAAAATTTGCAATCAGTTAGAGTGGTCCGGGAATATCCGGATGTCTTTGAAGAGGTGAAGGGCTTGCCTCCGAAGCGGGAAATAGACTTCCGCGTATATCTTGTAGATAATGCAAAGCCCGTTGCGTTGCCCGTTAGACATATGGCTCCACGAGAAAGGAAAGAGCTCAGTAAACAGATTAAAGAGCTTCTAGAAAAGGGGTTCATTAGGAGGAGCATTTCAGAATGGGGCGCTCCGGTGGTGTTCGCTACAAAGGCGGATGGTTCACTCCGTCTATGTGTTGACTATAGGGAGCTCAACAAGCTAACGAGAAAGAATAGGCACCCTCTCCCTAGAATTGACGATTTATTTGACCAGCTTGTAGGGGCGTCTGTTTTCTCCCAACTCGATTTAGCAACCGGTTTTCATCAGCTAAGGGTGGCTGAAGATAGCATCGATAAAACGGCGTTCAGAACCCCAGACGGCTTCTTTGAATGGCTTGTCATGCCTTTCGGCTTGACAAATGCACCTGCGTACTTCGTGGACCTGATGAGTAGGGTATTTAGAGATTTCCTCAACAAATTCGTAGTGGTCTTCGTAGATGATATCCTTATCTTCTCAAAGAGTGAAGAGGAACATGCTCAACACTTAAGGGCAATCATGGAAACTTTGCGAGTCCATCAACTAAAAGCCAAATTCTCCAAATGCCACTTTTGGAGAGAAGAGGTGAGGTTCCTTGGGCACATAGTATCCAAACAAGGGTTAGCGGTGGACCCTGCTAAGGTAGTGGCGGTACAGGATTGGAAGACACCAAGGAATGCAACTGAGGTCCGAAGTTTTCTAGGACTAGCAGGTTTCTATCGAAAGTTTATAAGGGATTTTGCGAAAATCTCAGCTCCGCTCACGAAATTGACTAAGAAGAATCTAGTGTTTAATTGGGACTTGGATTGCGAGTTTGCTTTCCAACGACTGAAAAGGGCTCTCACAACAGCCCCAGTTCTGACGCTACCAGATGGGAGCAAGATGTTCACTGTTTATACGGATGCATGTGGAACAGGGCTAGGCGCCGTCTTAATGCAAGAAGGAAGGGTAGTAGCTTATGGCGGGAGGCAGTTGAAAGTGCACGAAAAGAACTACCCGACCCACGATCTTGAGTTAGCCGCCATCGTCTTTGCACTCAAGTCTTGGCGACACTCTCCTAGGTGAGAAGTTCGAACTTTACACTGACCATAAATCGTTGAAATATCTTTTCTCGCAGAAGGATCTTAACTTGAGGCAACAAAGATGGATGGAGTTTCTTGCCTCGTACGATTTCGAAATCTCCTACACTCAGGGCAAAGGCAACGTAGTGGCAGACGCGTTGAGCCGAAAGAAATTGACCCTAAGCCCATTGTTTGTTGAAAGACAAAGCCTAGAGTTTATAGCCAGCTTCGACTTTAGGCCCTCCTCCGATTTCGTACCAGGCTTGCTTGCATCTCTCGAAGTGCGCCCAACTTTAGTGGATTCAGTAGGGACAGCACAACGCGAAGACCCTCAACTTGTGGAAATAATTGATAGGCTAATTAGGGGTAAGACTTCAAGTCACCTCAACAGATACTCCATCGACGATAAGGGTTTGCTAAGGCGAGACGGAAGACTATGCGTCCCACAGACAAACGATTTAATAAAGAAGGTTCTCGAGGAAGCACATCACTCCAAGATGACGATACACCCAGGCGGGGATAAAATGTACAAAGACATAAAAAGGACTTTCTTTTGGAATGGCATGAAAAAGGACGTGGCAGAATTCGTTTCTAAATGTATGGTGTGCCAACAGGTTAAGGCGGAACAGAAAAAGCCTGGCGGACTACTACATCCTCTGGAGGTCCCGCAGTGGAAGTGGGATAGCATCTCAATGGACTTCATCGATGGGCTGCCTAGGTCTAGGAGAGGCAACACTAGCATTTGGGTAATAGTGGATAGGCTTACTAAAAGCGCCCACTTTTTACCTGTCAAAAGTAGAAGAACTGCCTCATCCCTAGCATCACTTTACCTCAAGGAAATCGTTCGACTCCATGGAATACCATCTAGCATTGTTAGTGACCGAGACCCCATCTTCACCAGCGAATTTTGGAGGAGTCTGCAAGAAGCAGTAGGAACGCAGTTATGCTTGAGCACAGCCTATCATCCCCAAACCGACGGCCAAACAGAGAGAGTGAACAGAGTTTTGGAAGACCTTTTAAGGCTATGCGTCCTCGACTTCGGAGGGACATGGGAAGACCACCTTCCTTTGGGGGAATTTGCCTACAACAACAGCTATCAAGCAACCATAGGAATGGCGCCCTTCGAAGCTTTATATGGAAGACCGTGCCGATCGCCCACTTGTTGGTGGGAGTCCACGGATAAGCTTATACTTGGACCAGATATGATCCGAGAGACTTCAGAGAAAGTAGACTTAATACGAAGAAGGATGAAGACGGCCCAAGACAGACAAAAGTCCTATGCCGACAAGAGGAGGACCGACCTTGAATTTGAGGTTGGAGACAGAGTTTTTCTCAAGGTATCACCGCTAAGAAACGTTGTTCGTTTTGGAACCACAGGAAAGCTAGCGCCAAGATTCGTAGGGCCATTCCCTATTATCGAGAAGATTGGGAAAATGGCCTATAGATTAGAGCTACCCGAGAAGTTGGCTGGAGTCCACAACGTTTTTCACGTTTCACATCTCCGAAAATGTCTGCATGAGTCAGCTGAAGTGGTAGAACCAAATATCCTCGAAGAGGCCGAAGTGGAGCGCGAAGCAACCATAAGGAGAGTTCCAACCCGCATCTTAGGAACGGAAGTGAAGAGGCTACGCAACCGCGAAGTCAAGCTCGTCAAAGTCCAGTGGAGCGACGCCGAGGGAGACGCGACTTGGGAAACTGAAGCTAAAATACGTACTGCCTACCCTTTTCTGTTCGAGGGTACATCCTTGATCTTTCTTTTTCCTTAAGTTGCGCTTTTATCTATCTTTTTAGGCATATTTCCTCGACCGTATCTTTTAGGTAGAAACTCTTTGGATGGAAACATGTAGTTGAAACATGTTATGGATGATGGTTGCAAGTGGTTGCAAGTGATTGCTAGTGGTTGCTCGTGGTTGCATATACACACACAATCTAGGTTTTAGATCGGCTCAGTCACTTCATATTGCATATGCATATATGTTTGCTTTCATATATGGTTGAACTTTAATGTGTTGTCATATGGATGTTGCATTTGTATTGAATGATTGTGCACTCATGTAGAATCATGAATAGGAAAATTTGCATACATAATGGATTCATGGCACTTACATAATTCGCATCAAGGAGGTCAACTGAATCAGTAGACCGCCTGATTTTGCATTAGATAAGTTCATATACACACACTTCGCATATGATCATGAAGCATTAGAAGTCTTTTAAGGGCAATGGATGCTCGTGTTTGATGGATGAGTAGATGGATGATTGGATGTTAGGATATACATTCCTCCTAACTTGAAGATTTCGGGGACGAAATCCTTTTAAGTGGGGGAGAATGTAACACCCCGAGAATTCTATAACTGTGAAATTCATGAATTAAAGTATAATCAAATTCAAATCAAAGAACTAAGGGAAACGGGATACGCCATTGCGTTCGTCTCGGAAAAATACGCGAAATAGAGTCCGGGTTTTCGAAAAACGGAGTCCGTATGAAGAAGATATGGCCTTCGGAAGTTTTGAATTAAATTTAAAATTCAAACAGAATATAATAATAAAAAAAAATCGGGCCCAGTGGGCCAGGGCGGATAAACACCCGCCTAGGCCACCCAGGTCGACTGGGCTGTCGACCTGGGCTACCCATGTCGACAGGGCTGTCGACAGCCCTGTCGACAGGGATGTCGACCTGGTCGAGCCCAGTCAACCTGGCTGGCCAGGTCGGTGTGTGGTCAAATTTTTGTGGTCTGCTTTGTCATTAGGGCTAGGTGGCGGGTTTTTATTGGTCTCTCTTCCTAATGAATGGCTACGATCTATCCAAGCAACATCAAGGGTCCTAATCAATTCCTAACCTCTATATAAACAACCCTAGACTAAACCCTAATCTATTCATTCAAATTAAGAACATAGCCGCCATGTTGCTGAGGAACGACTAAGAGTAGCCGCCAACTAGAGAGGGAATTAGGAAGAAAGTTCTAAAGCCTAAAGCAATTCAAGCAACCTAAAGCCAATCAATTCAACAAAGGAATCATATCTCTTAATTAGAGAATTCGCCGCAACCATTGTAAGTAGAGTATTACTTTGGTATGAATAAACAATTGTATTGATTTGTATGCTTGAATTGGGATAATAAAGTAATTCATATTTGTGCAAAATTATGTTATTCATTATAAAGAACTACATGCGGTAGTTCTATGCAAGTATACGTTTGGAATATTGCGCAAATTATGTAATCTATGATTGAAGCTACATGTATGTAGTTGAGTGAAATTCATGCAAGTTTGGGGCTTTGTTATTATGTCGTCATGATGTATATTTTTGTGCATAAATCATTTTGCAAGTAGTTGGAATAAGTTTGGTTGTTATAGTTCATAAGAAACTATATCGGAATTTTGACACCATAATCCATGTATTAAATCATGCTTTTGCAAACTTATGAATATGGCTAGGCTATGAATGGTATTTGGCATAATTGAAATCTATGATTAAGGATTATATGATGACATATGTGAGACATGGCTAGGTTAGACTCAAAAATCCCTTTTTGCAAGTCTAAAGCAAACACCATGATTAGGAATATTTATGCATAAGTATATTTATACTATCGTTATATGATTAGACTTAAACCATAATTAAGTTGATCTATGTTTTTGTGTTAGTAACAAAGTATCCCCTTTGTAAACATGTAGAAACCTTATGAACATGACTTGTTTATGTTTATGCCATGTTTATGCTAAAAGTATTTATGCCATGCTTGTGTTTGACATTATGCTATGCTTATGCTAGAAATATTTATGACATGCTTATGTTTGACATTATGCCTAAATAAGAATATAGGTTCATGTTGTAGTTAAACCTATGCAAGTTCACATGCTTTGATTCATGTCACCTATGTTACCACTATGCAAGTACACCAATTTCTATTTTGTATTTCCAACGTCGTATTGCAAGTTCATGCGCTCACCTTCCCCTCTTTGTGTATACGCCATAAGCCTCCCCTTTTCGCATGGCTAAATTGGGCTTTAAAAAGGCTAAGCCCAATATATATATAAACGGACGTGTAAAACGGGGGAAAATAACGTTGGGTTAAAAAAAATTAATTAATGAATGAAAATATAAAATAGAAGGGCCCAAATTCAAGTATGGGTTGGGCCCGTGATTGGTGTAACCTTTACACCATTAACTTAATAATGGGCCGCAAATATTTACATATAAGAAATAAAGAAGAATGACAAGATATGTAAATGCAGAAAATACGATGTGTTTAACCCGAGGTTGGATTGAGTTGTGATGTAAACCTGCCCGGAACCGCCCGGCTGTCCAGTAGTCACAACAATACCTATCCAATGTGAGAGGTTAAACATGGAGCCCAGTAAGGACCCGAGGTTAGACTGAGTTGTGGCGTAAGACTGCCCGGAACCAACCGGCAACAGGCAGCCACAACAATACCTGTCTAATGTGAGAGGTCAGGGCCTTAATAAGACAATTAAGGCTGAGTCAGGACTGTTAGGATTAAGTGGACTAAAGACTTAATCAAAATGGAACATGCTAAACTAAACGGACTGGTGGGGTTAGGTTAGAAAAACACTTAACCAACTTAGCATGTTGGCTAGAGATAGAAAACCTAGTAACGGGGGACCCTTTTCAGCAGTAACCCTAAAAGGTGTATCAGGATACCCTGAAACTAGGCAGGGTGGGGCACGATTACTGGGCTGATTGTAAGAGGTCAAATCGACGGCGGTGGTGTAGCAGTGTAGGTTCTAACGGAGTGCGGGCGTGCACACACTCCGGCGCAGAAAAATAAGGCACTGGGCACCAGTAGCATACCTGTGCACTCTAAGGTTGTGTCGGGTTGCCACTATGGGACTTGATACACCACATGGTGGGACCAGCATAGGTAACTACAGACATCGGGGGCCGTAAGACACATGTAACTATGCGAGTAGGAGCCGATCATCATAGAATGGATCACATCACCCTGATTTTGGGGTGCCAATTGGAAACTAGTTAAATGGGTTCAGAGATTAACATGGGGTACGATAGTATATTCGACCCTAGACAACTTAACCAAGTTATGGTGTTTGCCCACTTCTTGTTATTACTTATCATACCCAGTTCTTTATTCATAGACAAAATAGTACTAGACTTACTCAGGCTTTATGTCTGACTCTACTTTTCTTTCGTCTTCTTTCTTCCGTTCCCCCCCCCAAGGTCCTCAGGGAGGGAACACAGCAGCTTGATCAACCTCAACATCCAGCTTGAAGAAGAGAAATGTATTGCTTGGACTTTCCTGTTTTGAACTATGGCTTTGGACAATCCACTATGGGGCTTTTGCAGTTTATCTATGTTTTATTTATGCTTCTTTAAATAATGTACTCAAGACAGATTATGGAAGTGTTATGTTATGTTTTTGGAAAGGATGTTGTTGTAACACGTATTTGACTTTATGAAATAAAAGTTTGTTGTTCTTCCGCTGTTTACAAATATGTGTTCTTATATCTGTCTTGTATATCTGTGACTTGTACTTATAAACCTCCACCAAAATTAGGGCATTCCCTTTGAGAGTGACCCTAACGGAGGTGGGGTGTTTCAACAGCCCTGTCGACAGCCCTGTCGACCTGGCTAGACCAGGTCGACAGCCCAGTCGACCTGGGTGCATTAGGCGGGAGTTTTCCCGCCCTGGCCAATTGGGCCCGATTTTGGAATTTAAACTTGTTTTTCTGAGCTGTTTTATTCTGTTCGAATTTTAAACTTAATTCAGAAACTTCCGAAGGCCATATCTTCTTCATACGGACTCCGTTTTTCGAAAACTCGGACTCTATTCCGCGTATTTTTCCGAGACGAACGCAATGGCGTATCCCGTTTACCTTAGTTCTTTGATTTGAAATTAATTATACTTTAATTTGTGAATTTCACAGTTATAGAATTCGCGGGGTGTTACATTCTCCCCCACTTAAAAGGATTTCGTCCCCGAAATCTTCAAGTTAAGAAGAATGTGTCCTACCATCCAATCACCCATCTACTCAACCATCATCCACAAGCATCCATTGTCCTTATAAAACTTCTAATGTTGTATGAACATATGCAAAAGTGTGTGTATATGTTCCTTATCTAATGCAAAGATCAGGCGGTCTACTGATTCAGTTGACCTCCTTAATGCGAATTATGTCAGTGCCATGAGTCCAACATGTATGCAATAGAATTCTAATGATATATATTATTTCTATATGAGTGCACAATCATTCACTCAAATGCAACATCCATGCGCTGAATCAACCATTTTGCATCCACAAGAATTGAAAAATGCTCACCCATCCATATGCAGTATGAGAGTGTTTTCGAGCCGATCTAGTGCCTAGTGTGTGTATATGCATCCACGGGCAACCACTAGCAACCATTTGCATCCACTTGCAACCATCAAACATAACATGTCTCAAACACATGTTTACACCCATTAGTTTCTACCTAAAGTTCGAAGATTCAATCGATAGGATACAGTCGAATGATGGAAGCGAGTACAGATAGAACGAAAATTTGGTTCCCATTAGACATGGGTCCTAAGTATCGGCCCCAAAGACCGAAACCAAAATTGATACCCCACGAAAACTCAGAATGTATGCGTCATACTTGACGCCTAACACAGGTATCCCTCAAACCCCAGTCTCAAACAGATGATCCATAACCCTTATGGGTCTGAGTCTATAGCGGAATTCAGAAATAATACTAGCATTAAAGTGCAGAGTATCGATTACAAAATCAAAATACCAAAATCAGAAAAAGTCACAATTAGATAAAGAAATTAAACCTATTATAGAAATTTTCCTATTTCTATCCTAGCCACTAGCCTCAAGAGTGTTCTCCTGCCCTCCTTGTCCTCGTCTCTTCGGGCAGTCCCTAGTGAAGTGTCCCATCTCCCCACAGTTGAAGCAAGCGCCCTTCCTTTTTCTGCAATCCTTGTTCAGATGAGTTGAGCTCCCACAAGTAAAGCACTTTTTCCCCTTCTTATCTTCAGACTTCTCATCCTTCTTTTGTGTTTCCTTTTTGGGCCCCGCTTTCTTATTCTGTGGTTCTTCCCTCTTTGTCTCTTTCGGGCCCTTGTCTTCCTCGTGCAGTAGTGCCATATCCACCAATTTCTCGTAAGTTGCTCCCATGGGTACATGGGTCATGGCTAGGCTGTGCAGTGGCTCATTCAATCCTTTAACAAAGCGGAGAGCCTTTTTATGCTGAGTGTGACTAAATCCAATCCGAATCTTGCTAGTTGGTTGAACTGGTTGACGTATTCCTTGACCGTCATACTTCCTTGCTTAAGAGACAAGAACTTTTCCAACTGTAAACTTCGTTCAGCTTGCGAGAGGAATTTTGTCTCAAACCTTGTTCTGAAATCCATCCATGTCTCAACCGGCCTCTCGGCGTTAGTGACTTCCCACCAGTAGGAAGCTTCGTCTTTGAGCAGCCATACTGCCAACTGCACCTTCTGCCTATCGTCCACCTCGAAGATAACGAATAGATCCTCAGTTTCTTTGAGCCAATTCCTTGCTTCTACGAATGATTCAGTTCCTTTGAAATCCTTCCCACCCATGGCCCTAAAATCTCTACAGATCTTTGAGAAAGCAATTGCAAGAGGAGGGGGTGGAGGAGGGGGATCATTTGCTAGACCTGCAGCGGCGGTCCTAGCCTCAAGATATTGACGAAACCAACCGGGTACATGAACACCCTCTGGTATCTCAGATGCTTCAGACATGCTGGAACGAAAAAGGAAAGGTTCAATACAAAAAGGACTGAAAGAAAGATATATGGCTCTTGGGGATCATGTTTTCCAAAATAAGCTTTATTTTTGAAAATACTTCCTTCCAAAACCTTTTTGAAAACAGTTTTCAAAAACTTTACCCAATCTGGTAACCTTCAGCTCTGATACCAAGTGTAACACCCCACCTCCGTTAAGGTCACTCACAAAGGGAATGCCTTAACTTTGATGGAGCATTTTAGTAAACAGAACAGAAACTTACAAGATAGATAAAACAATACTTGAAATTTTTTAGCTTTATTACAGCGGAAACAGAAATTAATATGGTTACATCCTTTCAAATTTCAGAATTCAAGTACAAAATATCAGTCTTGTACAAAAGCCTTCAAAATGCATGGTTTAAAATCATAATCCCCATGGAACGGAAGCTATACAGAGCCAAGCCATACTTTAAGCACTTCAAGCAAAGAGAAATCCGGATCAAGCTAAAGTATTTCCCTCCTTGGATAACCTGGGGGGGGAACGGAAGAAAGGAGGCGAAACAACAAGGGTCAGACAAAAAGTCTGGCAAGTCCAGTGACTTTCAGCATATGAACAGATAATAATAATATGATATGAACATAAAACTGGATGTGAGATAACTATAACAGGTGTAGCAGATATAACAGAAAAACTGAATGATATAAACTATTGTTTTACACTTCTCTGCACTAATACTAGTATAGCAGAATTAGGTGTCTCCCTAATGTCTAAATTGAAGTAGGAACGGGTACAGAATACTTTAACAGAAACAGAATGCTAATAATGGGCTTTTACTACCCGATCAGAAACAGACAGAAGCAGGAACAGATTTATCTCTACGGAAACAGAATGTAGAATTAGGTGTACACTAGTAATGGGCCTTTACCACCCGAACAGACGGTACCACACAGAAACAGACAGGTGTTACCACCCAACAGAAACAGACGGTACCAACAGAAACAGACAGAACTAAGCGTACCCTAAAACCCTACCCCAAGCGATCGGCTCCCTAATACATAAATATCCTGTGTCGGCCCCACAGTAGGGTGTATCACTCCCTAAAGTGACAACCAATTGGCACAGACCTATTTACAGATGTCACGGCGTCTTACATCCTCAGAGGCAGACCGGGATCCATGCACGCACATGACCCGGTTGGAACGCACCATCGACACCCCTCGCCATTATCAGAATGAACCACTTATAATTAGTTCAGTAAGCGTGCCCGGACCCTACCTACTGTTGGGTCAAAGTTTTGATACCAGAAAGGGTTACTGACTAATATGGGTCCCAAACAACAGATGACACAAGTAATTCCCCTCCTAACCTTGTGTCCCCAGACTAACAGATCTCAGATTAACTTGTTTACAAGTTCAGACATACAGAATTCAGATTTACTAGTTCATAGATTAAGTTAACAAGTTTTCAGACTAACTGATCAGATGTACAGATTTTTCAGATTTGTCTAACTTTGTATTGGGCCTACAGATTTATGGACGGGTTTACTACACCTATTAATCCAGTTGGTTTAACCCTATTTTTCCCCAATACGTTTTAGACGTCATTCTTATCTTAGATTTGCATTAATTAATTATTAATGCCCAGACCTCTCACATTAGGTCGCTAGCTTGTGGCCGCTGGATGGGCCGGGCGGTTCCGGGCAGACTTCTGCCACAAGCCAGACCTAACCTCGTGTCTTAAGCAGGTTATGACTAACTTCTCACATTAGAACCTATTGTTTGCGGCCACTGGATGTGCCGGGCGGTTCCGGGCAGAATTACGCCGCAAACTCATTCTAACCTCGAGTTAGTCACGTTTATCTTTGCGGCCAATTAATTAATAATTTACTGTTTATGCGCATGCCCAATATATATGCCAATTCAGATTATATCAATAACAGGATGATTATATCAACACAGCAGATAACAGACTTTAGCAGATAACAGATTTTATATGACTTAACGGATTTAACAGATTTAGCAACTTAGCAGATTTTGGCATATAACAGGTTAGGCATTTCAACCGACAAATTTAACAAATTAGGCATTTCAATCTAATTAGCAGTCTAGGCAATATAACAAAACTAGCAGTTTAGGCAACTTGGCAATTTAGCATATTTAGCAAATTTAATATTTCTAAAGGTTTTATTTACATGCCTTGCCTAATCATAAATTGGCCTAAATTCATATGCCTAAATAATTGTCGTGATTCACAATAAGATCATATACTTCCATGTTTGCATACCTTTGCATAGCGCAGAATATGGACATAATTTACCCTATAACATATGTTCCAATTTTTGGTAAACTAACCTTATACAGCAGATTCACATATAAATTATACCAAATATGATCATTAATTACAGTGCATGCCATATATGCAAAATTCCCTATTTAGGTGTAATCACAATAGTAGAGATCCTAATTAATGTAAATCTTTTACACCTATGTTTCCATATCCTTCTTCTTATTAAGTCATGAATCATTATGCAAAATATACCCAACAATCTAAATCATATCTTCTAAAAAAATCAGATCTTGACTTTTATATGCATTTTGTCCAAAGTCTCAAATCATATGTAATCATACAATGATTCCTCTTTTCTTCTATCATAGAATATGCATAGATTCAAATCTAGTTTACAACATATGCTCATCTTTTTTTTTCTAATTAATTACAGATCTAAATTACAACATAACTATGCATACAACATGCATAAATTATATGTTCATAGTCAAATTTATACATATGTCCAATATATTTTATGCCTCAGACCTAAAGTCATACATTCAATTTAGTCTTGTCAAATTTCGCATCATTCATCCCAAAATTTGCGTTCATACGTTCATCTCTTATGAGATTAGGCACAGGCTCGTGGTAGCCTGGCTATAGAAACAGAAAAGAAGAAAAGGGATACAGAACAGTCACAGAAAAACAGATCTGACAGAAGAGAATATATATACAATCTCAGATTCAGAATTAAAAACATATCAAAATTATAATTAACGTTTATAGCGGAAAATAACTGTACTTGCCTTGATTGGATTAAAGAAAGGACTTTAGTTGTTACAGAATTGTTGCAGAAGCTTTTATCTCAAATTTGAATTTAGGATGATGTTGATTGACTTCTAGTTTTGATTCTAGCAGAGTAGCGACGCCATTTTTATTTTTAATTAGAAGAAGAGAGCAATGGAGGCTAGAGAATTGTGTTAGAGACTTAGGTTAGGTAGAGTCTAGGGTCATTTTTATAGAGTTTATGAACTGATTAGGACCATCGATGTTGCTTGGATTGATCGTAGCCATTCATTCGAAAGAGAGACCAATTAGAGCCTGCCACCTAGCCCTAATGACAAAGCATGCTTCTGAAAATCGACCAACATAGACTAGGCCAGCCAGGGTGGACTGGGTTCGACCTGTGTCTGGACCAGGTCGACAGCCCTGTCGACAGCCCTGTCGACAGCCCTGTCGACCTGGCTAGACCAGGTCGACAGCCCAGTCGACCTGGGTGCATTAGGCGGGAGTTTTCCCGCACTGGCCAATTGGGCCCGATTTTGGAATTTAAACTTGTTTTTCTGAGCTGTTTTATTCTGTTCGAATTTTAAACTTAATTCAGAAACTTCCGAAGGCCATATCTTCTTCATATGGACTCCGTTTTTCGAAAACTCGGACTCTATTCCGCGTATTTTTCCGAGACGAACGCAATGGCGTATCCCGTTTACCTTAGTTCTTTGATTTGAAATTAATTATACTTTAATTTGTGAATTTCACAGTTATAGAATTCGCGGGGTGTTACAGGGATCGCGAGTGCGGTCTGGAAGAGGAGAACGGAGCGAGGAAGAGGGGGCGACTTCCAGTGAGGCGGTGACGAGGTGGGGCGATGGCCGTGAACGCCGTCGATCGCCAGATCGATTGAAGAAAACTAATCGTTTTTTTTTTCTATTTTACTTTTTCCAGATCTGAACGAAGTATGAGGAGAGAGAGAGTAAGGGAGAATTATATAATATTTATTTTAATTTAATTTAATATCCACTTGAGGTTGACTTTTAATTCGAACTCAGAATTAAGCCCACTGACTGTCGCCCCTAGCGTATTACCCCCATTCCGAACACAGTGGGATATGTATCGTAAGCTGATTCGATTGTTTCGATCAGTTTTTGTCAAAATCAACATATAACTCTATATATTGAATTTGAATGCGCATTTCGATTTACCGGGGTCACATACTAACTCGAAAAATTCTAGAAAAATATTTTCTGGCTTCGTATTAACGATACGGTCCTAACAAAACTAATTTCGTCAAATTCTGAGACCGTTGGAAAAATGGCCAATTTCCAGTCGATTAAAATCAACTGAAACTATTCAAACGCGTTTTCCTTTGCCACGCTCACATATTGATTCGAAAAATTATGAAATTTGGAATCTAGCAATAACTTTACATCACGGACCCAACAAAAGTGGTTTCGTCGAAATCCGAGGTCGTTTGCAAAATGTCTATTTTTAAGGGCCTGAATTCCATAGCGACTATTCAGAATTTTCAACTGGACATATCTTTTGATCCCCACTATGAAATTTTGATTTTTCGGATTCGTTGGAAAGATATTCTCAATTAGATCCTAATGTTTTTGGTTTCACTAAAATCCTTTTTATTTTGCAACCGGTACATTCAATTGAAGTTTGAAATCAAATTATCGAACTACCGCGCCATTTTCAATTCCTTTTATAATTATATATAATTATTTATGTTCTAACGACGACGTATATAATATATACGTTCGAATTCTATTCAAAATAAATTTCTCGTCGATATTATTTAAAATAATTCATTTTAAATAATCAAAATTCGCTAAAATTGCCAAAATAAAAATTTTAAACTAGCCCAGATTTTCGGGTTGTTACAATCTCCCCCACTTAAAACTTTTCGTCCCCGAAAAGGAACAAAGTCGAAAGTGGTTTGATCAATCAACTCTACGTTTGATCTGGCTTCCATTCTCCAACTTTTTAGTTTCTGAGAATTTTCAAAAATTTCAAAAATTTGGCTAACACCCTAAATTTTCGAAAAATTTCGCCATAACCTCCCCTGCACCGGGAGCCACGGGAAAATCCCGAAATTGCCATATAGGCCTTCTGATCTCAAAAAGAAAAAGAAAAAGCCAAGCGGCTAGCCAATAGGCTCATAAAATCATCATCACCCAAACAAAACAGTAAATTATGTAGTAAACATGTACCTATTTGTGAGGCAAACAAATTTTATTCTCTGCTCTAGCCTCCTTGCTATGACCTGTTCAATGTAAGTACATGTATATGCAAGCAAATGCGACCAATTTTCAATACAATTCAATATTTGATACAATTAGGCATAATGGTTCAAAATTATCAAACAAATAAACAAGCAACACAAACATCAATCCATTAGTTGATTAGCTTTTGAAATTCATAACTTTGATACATATACAAAAATCATGTTTTTGATGCCAAATCACAACAATAAATCCTATCTAGTTTCGGTTCTCACACCAGTCAATAGGAAATATATAGAAATCTCACTTTCGTTACTCGAAAATAAATACTGGCGATGGTGCCCCATCACCAGAATTATCCCCGGGCAACTAGAGTATGATTCTATAACTATCCAGTATATTAAAACTTCGAATACACGTTTGCAAGACATATATGCAAAATCTCTATATATTGGATTGTCCAAATTCATATAGAATAAATAATCAACTACGAATAATTTATTTAAATTTCAAAACAAAAATTGTTCTCATTTTAAAAATATACTCTTCACACTCGTTCTAGGATACTACTGATCCTATCTCTAACGAGTCATTCCCATTGGA
Source organism: Allium sativum (assembly GCA_030737875.1). Lineage (NCBI taxonomy): Eukaryota > Viridiplantae > Streptophyta > Magnoliopsida > Asparagales > Amaryllidaceae > Allium > Allium sativum. The sequence goes on along the minus strand of CM060924.1, from coordinate 500,671,777 downwards.
TATTACTAATCCAATATCTGATGAATTCTTTCGTATGGTTCTAATGTGTCTTGTTCTCTGAGCTTGGTAAACCAAAGCTCTGATACAAACTGTAAAAACCCGCAACTTCCCCGGTGAGGAAAGCGCGGATAGTTCGAGAACAACACACAGAAAAACGCAGACGGGAGAACGTTTCATTGTATATTACAACAATTCCATCAGATTACAAGAATATACAGAGTATGAATAAATATTACACAGAAATATCAGAGATTTAAATTACATTTAAATACATAGCAGCGGAAAATAATACAATACACAACTAGAAGAGATATACGGATACAAAGCTTTCCGGATATCGTTCCAGCTGTAAACCAGGATCCTGTGAATATAAATCTGCAAAACCAAAACTACTAGCTGCCCGTGTCAAAATAAGGGCACCCAGAGTTTAGGTTAAAACAATAAACTCCAGGTCAGTCATGGGACTGGTGTGAGAACTAAAACAGTTATTAATCTTTATTTTAAAGTTCGGTAAATCAAGGGACCACGCCGTATAACACGGAACGGGTTTCCTCCCAAGAATACCAGTGCATAAAACAACAGCGCAATGCTAAATAAAGAAAAATGAAGCTGTTATAAGACCCATGTCCTATCACACAATGAAACACAAGCCGGGGGATAGGGTTTTCCCTTATAACAGCCAAAGAATGCTTGATACGTTTAAAACAAATCATTTGATACTATTATACGTGCATAGTGTATAAAAAAACTTCAAGTCATAAGTATCAATCATAGACGACATGGGTACCATATATCATGTCGCCATACTCGGCTCTACAAATAAAACCGCAAATGTCACGTATTTGGAAATTGGATTTCCATCTATGAACCGAGGCAAAAGATAGTCCTCAACCGATTCGAGACTGTCTAGCCCGAGCCTCAGGACCCAGATTCAGGTGGGCCCTTGGATCGTCAGGGCCGGTCCACCGATGTGGATTAAAATGCCTGAACATGCGTTTCCCCACCCTTTGGGGTGTAAATGAGCCAACGAATGACTCCATCGGACCCGGATCGGCCGACCAAACCGAGGCGCCTCGCAACAGCAACAACCACACAGGTGAAAGTATATAAATGTCAGGGCTAGTAGGTCACTGACACCACCCTAGCTAGAAAGAAACGCATGCCCTCCCTGAGGTCCGTCTCCCGTTTTTGGTTCACAAACGGGGTGTGAGGCTCGCGAATTCACGTTACACAAAGTTGTGCCACACAGGCTGTGCTTTGATCATCACCACAAGGCTTTGCTTTTCAACAGAAGCCTCGATCAATTGCATCTTAGCATGCCACACAGGCAAACGACTCTATGCAACCGATATCAGTCACACAGAATGAAATCCAATGTCAGACACACAGTCCATTTACAAGTCCGTTCTGGGTCTGAACGAAACCGGAGGCACTTTCCTCGCATATCCATCGATCTCCAAGCACATCTGGACGACCACCGATTGATTCCCTCATCTTGGGTGTACAGCCCAATCAAGATCATCAGTAATCACCCAAACGATGTGAAGACTTCCGGTCTTCAACCACCGTCTCCATCTTCGACTTATCGTCGTATCAGTTATTCAGAATGGGATAAACCCGGTCTTTCCGAATAACTCGCGTATATTTCAAATAAGTGTTACACAAACACAACATACGCCTCATTCCAATTCATCAGTCACTAACCGTAAATTAATCAAGAGAATAATTTCCCAAATATTAACCCCGAAGGCCGAAACCAACATCAGATCAATATCCAGAAAACCATTCTGCTTGGCTAACCGACAGTTAGTTTCTAAATTTCACATTCATAGGGGAAGGTTCCCATTAATTTTATCCAAGATAAATTCCTTGAATTTATTCTCTAATCTTCTTTTGAATTTCGATTCAACTAGTCGGGATTAACGAACCTTACCGAGGTAATCATTTATTTTAATTTCCCAATCCCAACCTATTCGTCCCATGAAGTAAAACTGGTTATACTTCATATCTAACACCACGGTGTTATCGGTAAATTCAATTACCATTTCACGTTCAAATCTAATTAAAGATTTAACTATCGCCTGGAGCAAAACTGGTGGTACTCCATTTTCGATCTTTTCAATGTAATTAAAGATTCATTAAAACTCCACTTAGTTTTAATCGTTAACTGGGTTAAAGAACCAATGTCATTTAAAACACGGCCCACAATAAACCCAAAATCCCATTCATTAATTATCGGGTTAAAGAACAAGTGTTATTTAAAACACTATTCACGATAAACCCAAAAATCAATATCAATTCAATTCCAATTAAATATTATTTAATTGGTACCCTTCATTAAATCTAAATAAAAATATTTAATCTTTTCTCAACTGGGTTCAAGAACAGTGTTAGTCAAGACACCATTCACGACAAACCCAAATCACATTTATTATTCAATACAAGGCTCTGAATAGAAAATATATCGGCTTATATTCAATATCAAATTCTACGATTAACAAATGTCGTATTGGAAATAACGATATAAATATATATCTTTCAAATTTCCATAACAACATCTGTATAATCACGAATTCCAACATCGAAATATTCCGAAGACAATTTCGATTCAAATCCACTCCAATGCAATCATTGGAAATTCTGGTTATTTTTAAAACCCTTTTTCAAATTCAATTTATTTATTTAAAAATAAATAGAATTATAATTCTAGTTCAAAACTAGTTCTTTTCGATAAAAATCTATTTTTATCTTTTCAAATATGGAGTTTTTCATCCCAATCCTTTCTAAATCATTTCTTATGATTTTACACAAATTATTACTATTTTTAATAATTTTATCGAGGCCCGTACAGTCGATTTCCATCAACGGCCATCGAACTGCACTTATAGCGACCTTTTTCAAATTTAATTTGGACATAATTCCAAATCCAACTGTTAGATTTCTAATTTCTAATATTCGTTAGAAAGCTCTTTTCGATACGAACCCAACGGTTCCGGTTTTAGGAGAATCCGACGGTCGGATCTCCCGCAATATCCGTTCGAAGTCAATGGTCGAAATTCGCGAACTGCCGCGGCGCGGCGCGTTCTATTCAGGCCATAATATAATATATATATAATATATACTTCGTCGATTTCAATTCAAAACGTGCTTTATAAATCGTTTTAAATTTATTTTCAAAACGGTTTCAACTTCATACTCAATTTCAAATCAAAATTGAATATTCCAATATAAATTCGTTTTAAATTCTTTTCAAATCGATTTCAATTCAAATTGATTTCTAATTCAATTTCAGTTCGTTTTCAGTTCAATTCAATTTCAATTCGAATTCATTTATATTCAATTTCAATTCGAATTCACTTCTATTCAATTTCAATTCGAATTCACTTCTATTCAATTTCAATTCGAATTCATTTCTATTCGAAATTTCAGTTTTTGAAATCACTTTCGATATTCGTTATAAAATGAATAAAATCGATATAAATATCGTTCGCGTCAAAATGGCGTCAATCTAATCAACACGGCTTCATATATTGATATTTTCAAATATTCCATTTCGAATATTTCTATTTCAAATATTCTATTTCAAATATTTCTATTTCAAATATTTCTGCTTCTAAACTGGAATGAGGCCCAATCAATTACCATATAATGTTAATTATATGGATTTTCTACAACACAGGTATATATCAACAACGATGAATAATCAACCATCATCCAAAGTGCATTCCACACTGTATAAGCATCAAATATAAATATTCATCGCTTATAACAGTCTGTCAATAAATCGATCGACATACAACTAAACAATCGGGATTAGTGTACGTCAAATATCATCCCGATACCCGTGTGGGGTTTCAAACAATCAAACACAGATTTTATTTGTGCAGTTGGGCGATGTGTAAAATTTATCGTCCTAATCAATGTCCTTCAAATAGGTGTACATAAACAAACCGTCCGGTTTGTAAATGAATATTTATTTATTCACATTCACGTTAAAAATTATATTTTTAACGATCAAACTATTTTATTCAACTATGAATATTCTATTCGGTTCATTTATTAAATAAAATGTTATCTTTATTTTTTGAACTTATTTTTAGAAAATTTCGGCGGCATAACGGCACGATACTAGAAACGGGACAAGGCCTAGCCTTATCCCCGGTCTAGTGAAGGCCCACGCCATTCACACATCAATCAAATCCATTCATTTCACCAAACAATTCAATTTCAATCAAATAATCTAACTTATTTTTGCAATCAAACAAACAAGTCCATGGTCTGTGGGCGATTGTGTCGGGTGCTACTAAACACCGTCTGCATCCTAGTATATATATACAACTAGGAAAGAAATTGAAGAGTGAGAAATTCTCACCAATAGCTATCCTAACTCCACGGCACTTCATTTATAGAAATCTTCATCGTTATCGCATCTTTTTCAACTTCGTTGCCCGTAGCCACTACATATATAAAAATCGAATTTTTACTTCGCTATTCCATATATAAAAATCGAATTTTTACTATGCTATTCAATATATAAAAATCGAATTTTTACTATGCTATTCAATATATAAAAAAAATCGAATTTTTACTTTGCTATTCAATATATAAAAATCGATTTTTTACTTTGCTATTCAATATATAAAAATCGAATTTTTTCTTTGCTATTCAATATATAAAAATCGAATTTTTACTTCGCTATTCAATATAAAAAATCGAATTTTTACTTTGCTATTCAATATATAAAAATCGAATTTTTACTTCGCTATTCAATATATAAAAATCGAATTTTTACTTCGCTATTCAATATATAAAAATCGAATTTTTACTTCGCTATTCAATATAAAAAATCGAATTTTTACTTTGCTATTATATAGATAAAATTCTATTTTTAAAATCTAATCTTTTCTATTTTAAAAATCTAATCTTTTCTATTTAGAAAAATCAAATCTTTTTTTATTTAGAAAAATCAAATCTTTTTTATTTAGAAAAATCAAATCTTTTTTATTTAGAAAAATCAAATCTTTTCACACAAGGTTATTCCTAAAACTTAATTTACTTAATTACTAAATAAAAAAAACTAAGGAAAAGAAAACTCACTGCCATCCATTCACAGTGTCGACTGAAGCTAGCGCCACCGCTGGTGGTGGCCGCTGACGAAGGCCAGGAGCGGATTGGGCTTACTGCTCGGCGACTGGAGGGTTTGGGGTGCGATTTCACGCGGTGGCTTGGAGCTTGGGGTTCATGAACGAGGCGCTGGAGGTGGCGTTGACGTCAGGGCAGTGGCAGGAGATGGCGCCGGAGCTGCTGGCGCTGGAGGGGGTTGCTGCGATTCACTTTGAGGCCTAGGGCTTCCTCCCTTGCGGTGGTGGCAAGAGGTATGACGGTGGCGGGGTGGCCCACAGCGATGGACGACGGTGGATCGAAGTTTTCGATGGAAGAAAGACAAAAGGAAGGATCGCGAGTGCGGTCTGGAAGAGGAGAACGGAGCGAGGAAGAGGGGGCGACTTCCAGTGAGGCGGTGACGAGGTGGGGCGATGGCCGTGAACGCCGTCGATCGCCAGATCGATTGAAGAAAACTAATCGGTTTTTTTTTTCTATTTTACTTTTTCCAGATCTGAACGAAGTATGAGGAGAGAGAGAGTAAGGGAGAATTATATAATATTTATTTTAATTTAATATCCACTTGAGGTTGACTTTTAATTCGAACTAAGAATTAAGCCCACTGACTGTCGCCCCTAGCGTATTACCCCCATTCCGAACACAATGGGATATGTATCGTAAGCTGATTCGATTGTTTCGATCAGTTTTCGTCAAAATCAACATATAACTCTATATATTGAATTTGAACGCGCATTTCAATTTACCGGGGTCACATACTGACTCGAAAAATTTTTAAACTGGCCCAGATTTTCGGGTTGTTACACAATGTAAGCCCGATAGTTGTCCTTGTCTACTCCAGTTTTGTGATTTGAAAAAAAAAATGTTTTGCATTTTATTCTGTAACATGTTTTTATGGTTTGGAGAAAACAAGTTTTGGAGAAGAAAACAAAGTTTTAACACTTTTAATTTTTGAAAGAAAAATGTAATGAAAAGAAAGGAGGCCAAACCATGTTTTAAAAAGAATGGAGTAGGTAAGGATTAGTGCCTAGAAAAGGACGAGAGAAAGTTAGAGCTATGAATTAAACAATTGGAACCAACTGGAGATTGTTTGAGTTGAGTGATTCTTTGAGTGTCAATCTGATGTTGATTTCGGTCTTCGGGGTTGATATTTAGGTAGTTACTCTCTTGCCAATTTACAGTCAGGGATTAGCTAATATTAAACTAATGGAAAATTCCCGTAGAATGCATAAGCATTGAGAAACCTAGGTTTTTTGCTTGAGAAAGAGAGAAAATTATAGGCTAGTAATGCACAACAAGGACTAGTAGTGACTACTAAGTAGTAAAGGGCAAGTAAGAGGGTAGATCCTGTTGTGTGGACTCGCAATTGTCTGAGATGACAAAGTCCTAAGATTCTTGGCCCATAGTAGTAGCTGTGTGGATGCTGTTTGAGTTGAAAACAGAAAAAGCTTATTTGAAATAATATACTTAAGTAATTGGATTAACTCAAATAAGCTACGAAAGAGAAAAGCCTAAGCTAACAAGAGACAATAAATTCAGTAAGGCAACAAATGTGACGGGAAGAGAAAATAGAAATCTTAAGAAAAGCATGAATAAATATGAAACTATTCCAAGATAAGATGAAAGAGAAAGGAAAGTTTTCTTATGTGGTTGTGCTTGGATAGGAAAGTAGGAAGTTTTTATAGAATAGTTATATAAAAATCCGAGTGCAATTATAAAAGGTACAGCGGAAAATGTAAATTCTTTCGTTTTATATCTTTTTATAACATAAGAAATTGAATTTAGAAAATTAGATTTTTCTAAATTTCTAATTTAATAATGGTTGGTAGGGTTTTGGATGCGACAGTTGGGTGAACCATGCTCTTATTCTATAAGAGTATGGGAAAACATGGATTAAAAATATTTTGATTTTTCAAGAATATTGCATTCATATAGAACTGCAAGTATATTTAGGATTTTAGCATCATGTTTTGAAAGTTTTTTTTTAAATTTGCATACATATAGATGGATCCAAATTAGGCATACATACTTTACTATGATGTATCTCACTTTGCACATGTGCACAATGTTTGCAATAATTGGATGCACACTGGATGGATATATATTGCGAGGGATAATCTATTTTACTCTTATCGAATTTCGAGGACGAAATTCTTTAAGGGTGGGAGAATGTAACACCCCACATTTTTAATATAATTAAAAATGTACAAATATGTATATATATGCATAGATAGGTAAATAATGGTGATGTATAATGAAAAATTAATTCATACATTGAAGAGTAAGGAAATTAATGCGATAACAATGTGTGTAATTGAAGAGGTGAGAAAATAAAAATACTTAATTTAAGTATCAGGAATTAAGTAAAATGGACATCACCATTGCGTCTGTCTTGGAATTCTGATTAAGATAAACACCTGGTTTGCGTAAAACGGACATCATATGAAGAAGTTATTAAGCATAGAAGTTTGTATACGCACAAGAGAAATATATATATATATACACGTGAATATAAATATATATACAAACAAATTAAATATAAAATAAACAATAAAATAAGGATTGCATGTAATAAATACATGCACTGAAAAAAATGTAATGCATGCATTAAAAGAAAGAAAGGATTGGTTGCACGCAATATAAATATGTTGCATGCACTGGTTTGCAAACATAATTCATTAACATTAAAAGAAAAAGATTCATGCAATGGTTTAATTTAAGTATTGTAACTAACATGAAAAAGGGAAGTAAGGAGAGAACAATAATTATCATTGTTCTAAGACTTATTAACGAAAGACTTCATAGCTCAGTTGGTTAAGACATTGAATTTGTAACATGGAGGTCGGGGGTTCGAACCCCGGCGGCAGCATAATTTTTATCTTTGTTTTAGAGAGGGCCAACTGAACATGCAAATATATGTACATATAAAAATTCAAAATTTGAAAGGATAAGAACGTATATATAAGGAAATAAAGATAATATATGTATATATATGAGAATATATATATATATATATGAGAATATATATATATATATATGAATAAATATATGTATACAAAAGATAAAATTCAAGATAAGGCTACAGTCAATGAAATATGGCAAGAATCAAATAACGGTGCAACATCGTTTGAATTTTGAAATTAAAACAAAAATTGTGCGTATATATATACACGTAAAATGGTCGGTAGAGTAATTGTATTGATATAAGAATATTTCATGTGAATAAAACAGTTAAATAAATTCCAGAAATTCAAAAGTTCAAAAATCAAATTTCTACGCCAAATCAATTCAAACATTCGAAATTCGAATTTCTGCGCCAAAACAGCTTGCGGGACCCAATGCTGACTCAGTGCTGCGTGTACGATAAGATTTGGCTAGATTCATCTGCGAACCTGGACTATTTTCTTAACTGGGTTCAATGCTGACTCAGCGCTGCATGTACGATATGGTCTTGAGCACCCATATAAACACCCATAAGGCTACAGTTTTCTCTACACATCTTCATTATGCCTATACTCTTCCCTAATTCATATCAAAACAAATCAAAGACGGGGTTATGCTGCTCAAGTTCTTCATTAGAATTCAAGTAGAGAATCAAAGGCTAATTCAACGATTTCTACAACTATTTTCTAAGAATCAAATCTAATTTAGAGGATAGATAATCTACGTTAAGGGATAGCTTTTCAGTTTCAGAAATCAGATCCCAGAATTAAAGATCTGTTCTTAAATCAGTGAATGGGATTACAATACACTTCATGCATAATAGTATTATTATCGTTCGTCATTCCTCAGTTAAAATTCATGTTGCAATTTAAAATAATCTTTGTATGCTTAATCTATTCCTCTTCCCTATTCTTCCTTTTTATTTTTGAAACTTTGGCTACCTTCGAGCCAAGGTCAACAGCGCGTAAATTATAGTTATTTGGGAAGAGCTTGGGATTTAATCGATGAATTAGGCAATTTGGGTAAAAGGATTATTACACGAATGGTTGTGTAAGAAAAGTAGAAATGGGTTAAGTAGCACTTGACATATGAATAAGCTTAACCAACATATGAGGAATGATAGCAACCTGTTAGGAACACATGTATGGGAAACTGGAATAATAGGTATAGCCTATAACGGGATTATAAGCATGAACATAAATTGGAGTTTTTGGGTAAAGCTTGAATTTGAAACTTGAAAATTGGATATGCCGTTAAGATCCTAGAAACATAATAAAAAATGGAATATGTTGGACAAAACATGTTTTTATGTAATTATGGAACTCGACACATAACACGAAATTGACAATAGTGGCTTAACTTGAACATGAACATGCTTGTGAATTGGTAATTGACATTTGATATCTAGAATGAACATGAACATGTTTGTAAATTTATAATTGGCCTATGACACCTAGAGTAGACATGAATTGTTAATTGGCTAAACATGAAACATGGCTAACTCGAGGTTAGAATGAGTTTGCGGTGTAATCCTGCCCGGAACCACCTGACACATCCAGTGACCGCAAACAATAGGTTCTAATGTGAGAAGTTAGTCATAACATGCTTGAAACCCGAGGTTAGATTGAGTTGTGGTGTAATCTTGCCCGGAGCTAACCGACACATCCAGTGACCACAACAATAGGTCTAATGTGAGAGGTTGGGCATTAGTGATTAACTAAAGCTAATGACACATGCTAGTATGGTAAGGTTAAGTCAACATGAAACACTAGACAACACTTAACCAATTTGTCATGATATATGGGTGGGTTAAGTTAACGTGAACCGCTAGATAACACTTAACCAATTTGATATGATATATGGGCGGGTTAAGTCAACATGAACTAATATAGAACACAACCAATTTAGCATGGTACGTGGGTTGAATTAAATATGTGATTGGGGGTTAAGTCAACTTGGACACATGGGCAAACTTAACCAATATAACAGTATCAAAGCAAGGAAAAATGGGGAATGATAAGATTAAATAATAGATAAACTTATCCTAGGGATAAGAAATGAATATGACTTAAAATGTAATACAAGACTCGAAGGGTGGGACGACTTATACCATAAAATAAGTTAATCTAAGCTGGAAATGTGGGAAAACACCCGTACGCTATCATTTGATAAAGAGAACTTAAGTCATGCTTGAATTCATTGGTAAACCTTAGTTAAAAGGAACTAAGTAACAAACCTTAGTTAAAGAGAACTAAGTAACAGAAACTAAGTATCAAACCTTGGTTAAGAGAACCAAGTAATAAACCTTAGTTAAGAGGACTAAGTTGTAAACCTTAGTTAAGAAAACGAACGATTAAGAGAACTAAGTAGTAAACCTTAGTTAAGAGGATTAAGTAGTAAACCTTAGTTAAGAAAGCTAACGATTCAGGAAACTAAGTAGTAAACCTTAGTCAAGAAAGCCAAATAGACCACGAGGAGGAGCGAACGTCCATCTGATCATGAAGAAGGCTCCAACGAACTGGGTTACGAAGCACGCGGCTTCGAGGGGACGTGAGGGTACTCTTGGTATCCCTCTGTGAGGTTGCATATGATCCTCCGGGGCTCACAGAGGTTAAGGTCTGTGTTAGAATAGCCAAGGATATGCCTTGGTTGCAATATAAGCAACCTAAAGACTAGGATGGGTCAGCGTGAGGCCGCGATATCTTGTTTAGTCCTGTGATAACACGTCGTCGTCTACCTACCATCTTGAGTCAATCGTGATACGCAAGCGCAAAGGCGGAGAACTCCAAAAGACCATATACTTTGCTATCTAGTTATGGGTGAGGGTGGCCAATAGGTTTGTGGGGGCATAGAGGGCCTGCGTACAGTTCTCATTCTTGATTTTCTTGGGTGCCTTACATTACTTGAGGGAGGGGTCAAGTGGGACCATAGCCATATACAGATAAAACACACCTTAGCATCTGCATCGGTAGATAACTTAAAGCTCCCAACCGAGTTCCGTGTTTCTTGATTAGCCCTGCCACGGGACTCGGGCCGCACATATAGAGGACATGTGCAACTAGATATCTAGCACGTTTAACGATACGATTGGGTCATAAAGTCTAGGAACATATATCGCACTGGGTAGTGTGTCCTAGACTAGGGGGCATTGTTCGATAGGTAGCATAAACCCTAGTGGCCACAGGTAGCATAAACCCTGGTCGGATCTAGAAAGCGTTCAATAGGTAGCATAAACCCCAGTGGCCCTGGGTAGCGTAAACCCTGGTTGAATCTAGGAAGTGCTGGATAGAAAACCCTAGATTAGATCTAGGTAATAAATGGAATCTAGCAAGATCAAGAGTGGTATTCCAAACGATTTCGAGAATGGTGGCACTACACTAAAATAGTATAGATTTGCTTGATAAAGCCCGTACGACATACGGCAAGGGGCTGTATATATACATGGAAAGGATTATACGAGTTGGGGGTATTTACATATACGTTGTATTAGGTTAATCTACATGTGGGACATGAGTATAGCCTAGAGAGCTAATATCGCGAATAACCTAATAAGCAGCAAAATATGACTGAACGGTATATGTAGGATTATACAGAAGTTTATTCTAAGTCCACTCACACAGAACTTATGTTCTGACCCCCTCCTCATTACATACTTCCAGGTTAGGTTCATGACAGAGATGGTATAAGCTTTGAATACTGGTCAGGTAGTATGTTTTATAGTGTAAAGCTATATTTAAAGTATATTATACTTTGAATTCCTTCCGTTGTAAGATGCTTACGAATTTTGACATGTTTTCTTTATCTATGTCTTTTTCTGCAGGATACCAGAGCACCCAACTCGGGTTTCGATAGATTGGATTTTTGAAAAAGTTCTGGTCTGTCGGAATTCGGGTTGTTACACTAACCCTTACGACTACCTACGTAAATTTATCTAATTTGGTAAGCAATTAGACATAGGATCAAGCCAACATAGTTCTTCTTCAGTCAAAACATTTAAAATCGACATTTACTTCCAAAAATACTCTTTATATCATGTAAGAGTAAAACACTCTGCAAATACTCGTTTTGAAAGATATCTATATGTCTCTTGTAGAACTTCTTTTCAAAAGATAAACCTCTTTTATTTTGAATACCAAAAACTACCTTGCGATAAAATAGTTTATAACTACAAACTAATCATTAAGAAAAGGTATACTCGAAAATATTATTCTACATAAAAACATTTGTCAAAGTAATGCATTTCGATAATGCAATTATAATTATCTAACCGTAGGTTTTCTATGTTTGTCTCAGTCCCCTACTAATCCTTAAGTTCTTGATTTCAGGACTTTATGCCATTCATACTAAGTCGTCAATGTCCTCAATCATCCGTCGTATATGTTCTTTACTTACCAAAGCAAAGATTGCAGTCAATGTAGTATGTTAAAGTCATATCCATCTTTAAATTAAAACACAAGCTTATGAAATAATAACGATTAGATGATAAGTATACTCACAGTACTCCTTGCTATCTTCATGCAAAGGTCTCGTAGAACATCATATAGTACTTGTCATCACTCCAAAGCAATCAATTATTTTCCTCAAATCATCGAAATTCGTCAACCTTCCTTGTTCCCAATTTTGACATGTTCTGACTCTCTTTTACTTTGATTTAACACCCTCGAATTTTGTTAGTTTGTTCATGATAGTGCAAGGAAGCTCAAGTCCAAACTTGATAGGATTTGGAATAATTTACCATGATTTATACTCAAAACATCTATAACAACATTTCTAAGATGCCATGAAAAGTTCTATTTGTTATAAGATACTTCACAGTCAATTCAGAGAAAAGACAGTGCTTTCAGAAATGCTATGACAAATTCTGGGTGGTTTACAATAATTATTGTAACACCCCACGTCCATAAATGTCACTCACAAAGGGAATGCATTAACTTCCATGGAGGTTTTAAGTGAATATAGAACAGAAAAATTACAACAAGACAGATAATAAGTAGTACTTGGAAATCTAAAACTTGATTTTATTGCAGCGGAAATTAAACATGTTTGTTACAACATAAAACCATAAATCAGAGTCAAGTACAATATCCATCTTGATAAACAAAATACATAATCCCATTACATAAATAGCCATTAAAGAAGATAACAAGCTGGACTTTACTTCAATGGTCCAAGCTTTCCAAAAGAGAGATAAAGCAATCCAATCAAACTCCGCTAGAGCTGGGCCCACCCTGAGGACCTGGAGGGGGAAAACAGATAGAAATGGAGGGGGTCAGACATAAAGTCTGGCGAGTATGATAATTCTAACAATACTATTATCTAAATAATTAGACTAAGGCATAAGCTGGAGAATAAGGAAATGCCTATGAACTATTGGATATGGAAGAGCAGATAAAGATAACGTTAAAGGCACACCTAATACTAACGAATAATTACTACACTGCACCACACCAGTCACCCTAAAGGTTGATCCCACTTGCTTCACTTAGAAATTATATAAATAGCCTTGCGTACCCCTAGCTGACTACATAGGTGACGCCAGCCCCTATCTCCGCTAGGTGTACCCCACTACCCACTTTCGATCGGCTCCCTACTCGTAGATACCCGTGCTGACCCCACAGTGGGGTGTATCACTCCCCTAAAGTGGCAACCCGATACAACTTGAGAATGCACGGCTTATACCTACACGATGCAACAACGTCTTACCTACCAGCCCGGGTCCACACACGCATATGAAACCCGTTGGACTTGCGTTGCCACCGCTACCCTGTTTTGGCCTCTTATAGTCAAGCCCAGTATGCGTGTCCCGTCCTCGACTTGGGTCGAGCCCACAAAGATACGTTTGGGTTACAGGTTGAAATGGGCCCCCACAAGCTATCCACCTAAGCTTGTCCCCACTTGTACATCCCACTTAACCCTCTTAGTCATGTTTATTTACATGTGTGTTTGGTTAATTCTTACTAATCGTATTTCAAATGCCACTAAAGGCACTCACTAGATTCCTCATGCCACCCAAGGCACCTACTTAACCCCCATGTCCCACCTTACATGTTTATCTGGTTAAGTATTTCTTAATTCATTCAGGCCATAACCTCATAAAGATCTCTCACATTAGACTGGCATTTATGGCAGCTGGATTTGCCGGGCGGGTCCGGGCAGTCTTACACCATAAAAGAGTCTAACCTCGTGTCTTTACAACTGTTATGCTTTAATTTGGGCCTAGGACCTCTCACATTGGCTGACATTTGTGACTACTGGATTTGTCGGGCGGGTCCGGGCAGGTTTACGTCACAAACGAGTCCAACCTCGTGTCCCCAGCATTGATTATCACTTATAATCTTTTACCCCAGTTTTAATAATTCCCTATTCAAATCATTAATTAATTCCAATTTTAATGATGTCCATAATTGACTCAATTATGGCCATCCACTTATGGTATGCAAAATCATATCAATTGCATCCAATTTTCTCAATATTAAATCCTTAATATTACCCCTACCCCACGTTATACGTTCGCTTATTCAACGCAAAATATATGTTAGACTCGAATAGTCTAACTCATAGCATAAAAAGAAATTATCACAACAACATATACATATGACTAAAATAGATCTAATCATAAAAAGGGTGAAAGTTGCACGTGTGGTAGATGTCCAACACCTAAACTTGCATAGGCAAAACTACAACTTGCATAAAACTACACATGTCATGGATCTAAAGGTGTCAACTTGTTTGGTTAAATGTCACAACTTACATAATATGATCATAATCCTAATTCATGTATAAACTGGCATATGTGGTTTATGCAACATAATGATGGTGTAAACTAGCATCTAACCCATAGAACTCACCCATGTCATAGCATAACTCTAGATCTAAATAGATGTCATGTCATATGTTCATAATCTTTACTAATCAATCTAGACTTGCATACATGATTTGTCATATAAATCAACATAGCCTAAATAATATCAACATTATGATTTGATTAACATGAACTAATTAGCATAGATAATAACATCATGACTTTATAACATGTATGATTTATCACAACTTAGCATAGAAACTTGCAACATATATAATATCATCATAGCATAATTTACAACATATAGGATATCATCATCACATAACATAGGATATACAACATACATGATAGCATAAGGTTTACAACAACATATATGACAATTCACATCATTTTCTTATGATCCATATCATATCTTAATCTAATTAGTTTGCTAATAATCTTATTAAAATCATCATACTCACAATTAGAAAAGAAAGAGAGTCTTGATTTGCTTTAGAGTTGCGTAGAATTAGAGTTTTGATTAGCTTTCTTCCTTCTTAGTTGGCGGCGGCTACACTGAGTTCCATGGCGGCGGTATGACGGCGGCTATTCTATTTTTCATGTGAATTAGAGTGAGAGACTACCTAGGTATTTATAGAGTTTAGGGTTTATTTAGACCGTCAGATCAACTCAGAACTAACCTGAACCGTTAAATTAGCCAACTCAGCCCTAAAGACACATCAGCAGCTCAAGATTGGGCTCAGCCAAACCCTAGCCGACTGGACCAGGTCGACACCCAGGTCGACTGCCCAGTCGACTCCCCAGTCGACCTAGGGGGGTGTCGACTGCCCAGTCGACTCCCCAGTCGACCTGGGGTGCTGGGGGGGAAATTTCCCTCCTAGCCTGTTTGACTCCGAATTTTAAATTTTAAATTTTCTGAAACCTGTTTTGAATTTTCTGAAACTTCCGATGGCCATATCTCCTTCATACGAAGTCCAAATCACGCAAACTTGGACTCTATTTCAACCAGAATTCCGAGACGAACACAATGGCGCAACCCGTTTCCCCCAATTCTCACGCCTGAGATTGTTATTCTTTAATTTGTGAATATTAATATTAACAGAATTACGGGGTGTTACAATTATAGAATGAAAATAGCTTACTACAGCGTTTCTGGGACGCTATGAAAAGTTCTGGGTGGTTTTTAAGCTTAAAACAGCTATTACAGCATTTTAGACGCGCTATAAAAAATTCTGGGTAATTTATAATGATTTTAGACTAAAATCAGCCACTATGGCATTTTTGGGCGTTATAGAAAGATTCTGGCTTGGTACCGAGCTTCGTAATTAGTTCAAAGAAATGCTAGCATTCAAAATGCTATAAAAAGTTCTAAAATTCAGGTTTTCAGTCAATTTTTCGGTAAAATGTTTGATACTATTTCCCTATGATGAAAATAGTTTTTGACTCCAAATTTTCTACAGTAAGAATCTCTCTTTATCTACTTAATTATCATTAAATGAAAACCTCAAAATAATTTATCAATTTAATATATAAAATCAAACATCATGAGGCATTTTTAAGATGTCCATTTCGGTCTGATTTTTACCTGACATTGCGTCTAGTTTTCAGGTATACAAACGATCGAATTAGAAAAAGTGATACAAGTGAAACTTGTAGCACTTTGAATAAGCTTCCAGAATTTATAGAGAAGTTGAAATTTCATTAAGAACTGCAAAAGTTATGCCCAAAATACTGAACATCATTTTCAGAGGTTCAAGTCCAATCATTCATTCATAAATTTCTCCACTTTTCTTCAAAATATGAAATGAATACATGAACTTAATTAGTTGTTTCTCACCATAGACTTGTATCATGATCTTGTATTTATCCTCTTGGATTCTCCTAAACTTCTCCTCTTTATCTCATCTCATTTATTTTTTGAGAATGCATGATATGAAATTAACCTTTCCACCCTTTATATAGTAATTTTCAAGGCTAGTTTGGTAATTTAGTTTTGGACACTTGTCCTCCTTATCTTCATGCATGCTTTAGGATGAAGACACATGCCTACGTAGGTGTCTTTAGATGTTTCAATACATGGACACCTAATGGGTTTATGTGTCTTTATCTTATTTACTTACAAGATATGTGTACCATTCTTTTGATGACACGTGTCCCTATCATTTTAAGCCATTTTTCATATTCTATAATATGTACACATATACCATTTGTATTTTAATTTATATTCTTTGTTCATACATATATGTGTTGATCTATTATTACAAGATGCACATGGTATTCTAACAACTTTTAACAAGTAAAACGTCATTTATCGACAGAACTGTTTTTGGTCACATTATCGATATTTCTTCGAACTTCTTATCTTTGTAAACAAAAACTCAACAACATTTTTTCTCCTCATTAATTATTATTTATAAAGGGATTTAGTCAAGGTTATAAAACCATTTTATAACATTAAATCCAAGATTTAAATATTTAAATAACCTTGATATTTAAATATTTAATGCCCGAAGTTTCAGGTTGTTACATTCTTTCCTCCTTACAAGGAATCTCATCCTCGAAATTTTATGCAATACTTAATCAAAAGAAAACCGAATGTTCCATGAATGAAACTCTATGTATCCATGAAATTTTCTTGAAATTATACTTTCAAAATAATTTCATAAATTGAAATCATACCCAAATATTAAATGATTCGAACCTTTTAATATTATGTCACTTCTTCAAGTTGTTACTGGATCAGGCACGTCATAGCTTCAAATTCAGGATCATGTTCTTTGCAATCCTTATCGATACCCAGTCTCCTTCCCATGAGTATACACTCAATTTGGAATAAATTTTAGAGCTTTCCCTTTTAATACATAATTATAGCCAATATCCAATCATCCAGTAAACACGTACTCTTCTTGTGCGGTACCCATCGAAATGTACCAAAGATTCATGGTGCTTTGGCTCATCCGACTCATTATCATCAAGTAAGGATGTATTCTCCATAATGCGGTACCGATCGAAATGTACCAAAGAGTAAAAATAGACATCTCAAACAATATCTTCAATGATTATATTCATCAAAGTCAACTCATCAATTATGTTGTACCCTCCTTGTACGGTATCCATCAAAATGTACCTGGATAGTAATATTTTCAAAATAGACATCTCAATTTTTTTTATAATATGATTATATTCATCAAATTCAACTCATCAATTATGTTGTACTCTCCTTATATAGTACCCATCAAAATGTACCGGTGTGTAATATTTTCAAAATAGACATCTCAAATTATTTTTATAATATGATTATATTCATCAAAGTGGATCCAATCTGCACACTCAATTTAGGACATTTTATGTAATACCCCGAAATTTTAATGACACTAAAGATGATGAATTAAAGAATAATTAATTCAATATTCGGAATTAAGGGAAACGGACTACGTCATTGCGTCCGTCTTGAAATTCTGGTCAAGATAGACACCAGGTTTGCATAAAACAGACTACATATGGAGAAGTTATTAAGGTTTGAAGTTTGTATACTTATATGTATGTATGTGTGTATATATATATATTAAATAAATATATCCAAAAAATTCGAAAATTAGTTCAAAATCAAAATTCGCAAGGCGGGAGTTTTCCCCGTTGGGGGTCGACCTAGGGTTTCGACCCACCAACACGGGGGTTGACCTAGGGGTCGACCCACCTTAAGGGGGGTTGACCCACCCATGGCTCTGGAAGCTTCTTTCTGAACCTGGATGATTTTGGAGCTAGATTCATGAACCCTAGGCTATATAAAGGACCTTAGACCTAGGTTTTATTTAACGAAATACTGACGAGAAGCTCTGCTGCAATGAAAATTAAAATGGCCTTTCTTCTTTTAAATCAATTCAAAGAGATTATACATATTCAAAGATTGCTACAACAAATTCAGCAATGGCTACAACAACTTATTCACATGTTCTTCGCAGTAAATTGGATCCATTTCCTTTTATCTATTCACTGTGGGTTCATGTTATTTTTAGATCTAAATATTTAAATAGTAATCGTGATATGTATATAAAAATTGGATCTTGAATCGGTGCCTAATCAGTTCTATTATGATATAACTATCAGATCTACTTTTATATGTTCATACCGCCGCCATGTTAAATCTTGTCATAATATGCCTATTCAGTTTATGCCTATTTCTATCAGTTTATTTTTGATTTGTTATTATGCCTATTCTTGATTCCCTTCTCTCCCTCTTTTCCCTTTTTATTTTTATATAGCCAGGTTACCTTCGAGCCTAGGCCTAACGCTGAAAAATGCGAACATGCGAAATTGGGAACGATTGGGAAAGACATAATTTGTGGCATAATTGATATTGGAAAATATGGATCTAAATTTGGGCAATAAACTTGGGAATATACGAATATGGGTTTGGGGGCATATGTCTTATTGGATAATGTGAATTTGGGCACGCATTGGAATAAATGTAAATATGGAATTCGGATAAAATGGGACATGTCTAAATACTGATTTTGGACATAAATTGGGGCGTATGTGTATATGAATTTTAGGCATACATTGGAAAATATGTGAATATGGATTTGGGTATAACCTGTATTGAAATGGGTGAATATGGACTAGGGACATAAATTGGAAAACATATATTTGTCTTGACCTATAACTTGGGGAAAAAGAGCATATGATACATAACTAAAAGGTTAATTGAAAAGGGTTGTAAAAGTCTATAATTTGAATAGTGAATTTCGCATATAATTAAATATGGGGAAAAAGAGAAATAATCACCTATAATGACATAGGTAGATTTGGATAAAAATGGAATTCCTCTTAATTACAATTAGGAATTGTAATTGCATTTATGACACGAGGTTAGGTTGCATTAGTGGTGGAAGTCTGCCTGGACCCGACCGGTATATCCAGCAGCTACTAATGTTGAACCTAATGTGAGAGGTCTAAGAGTGTAAATACGAATTGGGCTAAGACACGAGGTTAGACCCAATTGTGGAATAAGACTGCCCGAACCCGACCAGCATATCCAGCATCCACACGTTGTAGGCCAAATGCGAGAGGTCTATCCCATTATAACCTTAATTGGACATGGTAATGAATTGGACTACTTAACCTAATTTAATCCGTAAGGATTGTATGATTATGAACTTAAGTTAGGGTTAAGTAAACTTGGATGGGTAGTGGGTGGGTTAAGTAAATTAGAGGGGGTGGGTAATATTTACATATAGACCCATAAATTTAACCCGATAAGGTTAGTAATTAAAGACACCTAGTGGTATACACAACCGGTAGAAACGATAAGGTTATGTAATTAAAGACACCTAGTGGTATACATAACCAGTAGAAACAATAAGGTTATGTAATTAAAAGACATCGCTTATGGTACGCATAACTTGTAAGGAAATGAGACAACCTGTGTAATAAGATAAGAGGTACTTAATTATAAATTAAGCAATCTAGAAGACTGGAACCCGCTGATGTAAATAACATGTTTAGGCTTGTCCTAGGGACAAGAGGAAACTATAACATAATTTATAATAAACGGGTTGAGAAACTTATTAATGCGGCTTAGTTAGTGGAACTAAGTTAATAAGTAAACAACGATAAATTGTGATAATAATGAAAAATGGAATTATGGTTAAATGGGAAAGAATAAGGAAAACTTATAAGATAAGTTATATTTAATCATAATTAATGACTAATGTGTTAAAAAGGAAACATGTAAAATGAGACGTACTTAATTTCAAGTTAAGTAAAAACATGTTATTGTGATGATGTAACCAGGCAGGAGAAACTTGGTGTAACGACCCGCATTCTATGCATTAGGGGATCGTACAATATTTATTTCTTTCTCATGCGAAGTCGTAGAGCCATGCAACTTTGGGAGACGACTATTGGGGTCATTTCCCATGTTAATGATTTTTGCTGATTTTTAAATGACCATTTTACCCCTAGCTGATAATGTTTCGACCATAACTTTGTATTGGTAAGGGGTTTTGACCTGAGACCATTTCCATTAGATCCGGATGATGGTTTACCTTTCCGTAGAGTGGTCACGTTAGCCAAACGGACTCACCGTTTGGGAGATATGGCTGAAACAAGGTTTAGAAGGTGAAAAACAGCTTAACCGGGCCTAATTGGGGTGATTAGCAAGAGGGCCCATAACCCATTACGGGATTAGAGTTATAGGGAGGCTGAGAACAGTAGGAAAACGATTTTTATTTCATTTTTCGGCCACCTAAAATATTTCTCTATCCCTAGCCATTGCCTCCACCTTCTAATTTCATCCCAAATCGCTCTTAATCGCTTTCTAATTGAAGATTAAGCTAAGCTACGTCAAATCAAGGGGAAATAATACCAAATCAGAGTTGGAGCTGCTGTATTGCATTAGAATTCATCCCAAAACAGATAATATTTTAGATCTATGGTTTGTTTGTGGCCAAGGTGAGTGATTTGCATCGTTTTTCCCTAATTATGGCTAATCAGGGGTGATTAGTGGTTATTAGCGAAATTATATATAATTAAATTATAAAAAAAATTGTAAAATTGTAAAATTCTAAAATATTATTTTAGGGCTCTGTTAGAAATTTTGGTTAATTTGGATAAGTTTTTCTAATCCTATCATTAGTTGTGCTTAAACATGATTAAGGGAAAAACATGGGTTTTGGGTATGTTTGATCCATATAGACATGATTATTTGTTGTTTCAATGTTTATGGTTGATTATACATGTTGCTATGACTGTTTGGAATGTTTTGTGGTTGTTTAGAACAGTCAGAATTGTCGAAAACGCCATTGTAAGGTGTAAATAGCTGGTGGGAAAGAGTTGCAGGAAATTGGTTATACCCGTTCGTGAACCCCACACCCCAATCATGAGGATGATCACGAAGCCTCACATCTCGATCGTGAGGAAGATGGCGAAGCCTCACACCGTGATCGTGAGGATGATCTCGAACCCCACACCCCGATCGTGAGGAATAGGAAGAACCACCTAGATGTTGCACGAGCCAAATCGTTCACCACGAGTTGGAGGAGGCAGAACACGAGCTACGAACCGATGTTGAAGCATGATATCACGAACCACGGGCTGAAGGAGGGACAAAAAGCCGATGGCCAGGGGGAAATCATGATCCAATCTTTGAGTCTGGACAGCGAACGAACCGAATTGAAGAATCACGAACGGATATGATGACTAAAACCCGAGATGCAAAGGTAGTCCAAATGGGAAGTTTGTACTCAGGATCCAGACGGGAACCAACGAGTTAACTTCATGATTGGGCTTTGCTGCGGGACGTGTGCTAAGGAGTTATCAACGTCTATAGCTTTGATTAACCACCAAGATGGATGTTAGGCTACGTATCAGTGCAGTGGGGTAGTTACTACTCCATGGGGTAGAGTGATCATAGCATGGCTATGAACCAGTGCAGCGGAGTCTTCATGGGGCAGAGTGGACATAGCAAGGACTAGTGGCTATGGATCAGTGCAGTGGAGTCGCCATGACTCCATGGGGCAGAGTGATCATAGCAAGGATTTGGGTGATCAAAGCGGTAGATATCATATGCTTTACACACTAAGTGAGAGATGTGAGGATGGTTGCTATGCTTGATTGTTTGACATCACTATGACATGCACACCCCTCCCCCCGTATCTTTACACCATATGTTAGTGTCACCTTAGATTATTATACATCTTGTTGTGCTAACTCTTTGGTTGCAAGTCCAGGTTCAGGTATGGTTTGGTACACCTGTTATTGTTCTGTTTTGCTGCTTATCGCTCATACCAGACTTTTGTCTGGCCTAGAGTTTTATGTCTTTTCTTATTACTCCGGGTGCTCTTAAACGGGAAGACTAGAGACAGGTTAGGTGGTATGCACGAGTAGCTGTACCGGAGACGAGCAGGAGGCTTCCACGTATGATATATACATATATATATTCTCCCTGTGTCGCTACTGGTCACTACTTTGGACATTAGTAGTGTACCTTTTTTATTTTTCTTAGAGACAGTTCTCCAAAGTTGTAATAATGACGATGTGGAACATAAGCTGTATTTTGAATTTCCGCTGCTATGATGATTATGGTTTAGTTCTCAGCTTATGCATTGTCTCGCCTATTTTATGTCAAGTATGTTATTATTATATTTTATTCCATGCGTTGTGAGTATTCTACAGGTTCCTTGTTAGTTCAAATTCCCTTCTTTCCTTTCTTTGACGACCGTCCCGTGCTGGTTAGGCATAGGCACAGCGCACTTGCATTGGAAATGTCAGCTGGTGCGGGGCGTGCCATCACATTTGGTATCAGATCTCCAGGTTGCGTAGTTAACCTAGGGAAAGACACCAGGGAGAGATAGCACGTATATGAGAGCGCGTATTTGTGATATTTTGGTTTTCAAAAAAGTTATATACTTAGTATATTTAAGGATGGAGTTGCACTACACTGACACCACTGAAGATATGGTTAATCGTTTCTCCTTACAGATTGAACGATGAGCGGATACACGAGGGGTACTCGTAAGCTAAAATTGGGAATACTCCTGATATGAGGACGATGTTCATTGACCTCATGAGAGAGATGCTTAGGGATGTTCAGAGGGAAGATCCTAATGCTGCAAATGGTGGTGGTGCAGCGGTGCAGGCGCCTAGGGCCGATTTCATCAAGTTATGCAAGGATTACACTAGTCTTAGTGGGAAGCCGTTCCACAGAACGGAGTCGGCTACAGAAGTTCAGGATTGGCTTGATAGCTGTGAGCGCATCTTTGAAGATTTGGCTATTGAGGATGCGATGAAGAGAATGCTAGCATCCCGTCAGCTGCAAGGACAGGTGATGAATTGGTGGAAAGCTATTAAGGTAGCTACTCCAGAGGATCAAGTTACATGGGATCAGTTTAAGGCCCGATTCAGTGAAAAGTTTATCCCAGCTGCTCAGAAGTCAGAGTTGTTAAGGAAGTTCATAGAGCTTAAGAAGAATGGTAGGGCAGTCTCGGAGCATATTGCTGAGTTCGATACTTTATCGAAATATGGATTATCCCTTATTGACACTCCCGAGAAGAAGAATGAGAAGTTAATAACAGGCTTAGATCAGTACTTGGGGGAAAGGCTTATCAACCATATTGATGAGACTTTTGAATCGATTGTTGGGAAAGCATTGAGGTCAGAGAGCCTTTATCCTAAGCCCAAGACTGAAGTCACTGTTGCATCTGCAGAGGGGCCAAAGCCGCAAGCAAGCAGTGGAGGCAAAAATAATTCTCAGAACAAAAGGAAACAGAATCATAAAAAGGATGGTCAGAAGAAGAGCAAGAAAGATGTTGAGTGCTTTAGCTGTGGCAAGAAGGGCTATTATGCTAAAGAATGTCGAGCAAAGCCTGCAGACAGGAAGTGCTTCAACTGCGGCCAAGTGGGACATCATAAGGATAAATGTCCGCAACCCCCTAAAGAGAAGCAGATTGTGAAAGCATATGCTCTTAATGTTGTTCCTTCTTCGTCGAATGCCCCAATCGCGGCGGAGAATGGAAAGAATGTCGTCATTCAAGGTATGCTTTCTATTTATGATATTCCTTTTCGAGTATTGTTTGATATCGGAGCTTCCCTGTAACGACCCGGATTTTCTGCGACTTTGGTTATCGACATAAGCTCGATGTCGATAACCAAAACATCAAAAAATCCCGGTAATTAATGAATGAAATTAGAGGGTGAGGAAAGATAAGATAGAACTTATAGAATAGAAGAAGAAGAAGAAGAACATCATCATCAAAGTAACACGAATCTCACAGCGGAACGAATAAAATATAACATAACTTTTGAAATACAAACAATTATATATACAATAGCACTTATCAGAGTACAACGCTTACAACAACAGCGGCAATAATAATAGCTATAGAATCCTGAAGCCTCCTGCTCCAAGCTCTCCAAGCGTATCTGTAAAATCCCGACTACTTGACTGCCCGTACAAATTTAGGCACCCAAGAGTTTAGGGAAAACAACAAAGTAAACTCCGGGTCAGTCATGGGACTGGTATGAGTAAAACAGTTTAAACAGGTATATGAACAAGTAAACGATATCTCATAAGACCACGCCGCAGAACGGATTGGGTTTTTCCCTTATGAGAATCCAAACTATCTTTATATCAAAAACCCTTTGATATTATAATAATGTCTATGTACAAATAGATATCAACTAGCATAAATGCTTTCATCTCACGTTCTACATATATAGTATACAATCAAAATCGCAAGCGCGTATTGGATAATGGATTTCCATCTATGACAAGGTATGGAACCACCTTCCGATCAGTGTACTCTAGGAACGATACACTGGAGTTCAACAAGAACATCTTGCAACTCAGCCACACATGACCGACCACTCATTTTGCTTGAGTGTATCGAATGTACATCACCAACGGTTGGGATCAGCAACCGTTCCCGTGTATATATATGGGACAACATTGATATATTAAAGAAGCAAATGAATATTCTCTAGATAGGTGATTATACACCCTACTTCGGTGCGACCGACTTAGCCATGCTGCCTGCCCGATTTCTGTCATTTACCGGATGATGAGGCTAGAAGTTACGCGTTATCATCACATCAGCTTCACTTCGAATGCCACATTGTCAGATCCATCGAAAATCACTAATTGACGTCTACAACAGTACATTACGTGTTAGCTAAAGAAGTTTCCTTCTCCGCTTCTGCTCTTGGTACGTTTGAAGAAATCAATGTACGTGACCTTTTTGGAAATACTCTGTCAGACATTCATTCATAATTCATCCTCATTCACTTAGAACGTCACATCGTCATACCCGCCAAATCACAAATTGACTTATCCAAAAATAACACGGGTATACAGCTAAGAGAAACGAATTCCTCCGCCACCAAACGTGAATACGTTTGAACAGATCAACTTACGCTATCCATTGGATATACTCTGTCAGACCTTCGTCCATACAAGTTGTCCTGGGACTGGACAAACCGAAGGCACTATTTAGTATATCCATCTTAGTCACTGTTATCTAAGACTTATACAACAGCCCTTGCATTCTTACTCCGTCTTCAATTATCTTTGGCATATATGATTCGCAACGCTTATGCCAATACAGAGTGGTTCTTTGGATAATAATCCAACCGGTCTCTCCATATTAACAATGTTAAAATGGCCAAAACTTCGATAGTCTGTGAGTTAACTATCAAAGAAAAACAAGTGTGCAAACAATGATATTATTTCCAAGTGGAAATTATATCGGTCAATCATCATTTAACATTTATCTCTTTCGTTCATTAATTTACTTATCTCCTGTTTCCATATATTTTAAATTCTTATCTTCTATTATCAGAAAACATTTCTGATTCTTATTTGGAAAACATTTCCAAACTTCTTCACGATCAAACCTTACCATTCCTTGGTTAAGAAGGAAGTCAATCAAGTTGGGGTATAATTACCTCTCATACCTTAACTGAAACAACGTTTTAACATCGAAATGGTCAAAGTTTATCTTTTAATCTTTAATAACTTCCTTACATAACTCTCGTTTCGAATAAATCTCTATTCGATAATTCCTTCCTTCGAATAACTATATTCGATGATTTCTCTTACGAATAACTAGATTCGAAAACCTTTCTTCGAATAAACTATATTCGATTAACTCTATTGATTTAACTCAAATCGATTACTCTTTTGGACTGACCCTATTGGATTAACTCTATTTGATTTAACTCTAATCGATTTACTCTTTTCACTTAACTCCTATTGAATAAACTATATTCGATAACTCCTTTAACCCTATTCGAATAAACTATATTCGATTAACTTCTTTAATTCTATTCGAATAAACTATATTCGATTTACTACTTTCAAATAAAAGATTTGATTAACTCACTTCGAATAACCAATATTCGATAATTCCTCTTCGAATAAATTATATTCGATAACTCTACTCTCGAATACACTATATTCGATAACTCTACTTCGAATAAGTGATATTTGATAACTCTGCTCGATTTACTCCATTTGAACAATTCTAACTGGATAACTCCAACTGGTTAACTCTAACTCTAACTGGTAAATTCTAACTGATTAACTCTAACTGATTAATTCTAATTGATTAACTCGACTTATTCAACTTAACTTGATTTAACTCTTATCGAATAAATTATATTCGATTTAACTCCATTCGCTTGACTCTAGATCGTAGCGATCACAATGGTTACACCTGACTCCCTCAGGAAACATCCGACCGCCTTAGGCTATTTACAACCCTGCGAATTTCGCTAGCAGTCGTACGAGATGGCAACTTACCCTGAATACTATGTTTGACTAACTCTGTCTCAATAACTATATTTGATTAACTCTAGTTCGTTTTAACTCTAATCGATTAACTCTAACTGATTAACTCTACCTGATTAACTCTAACTGGTTTAACTTGACTTACTTAACCCAACTGGCTAACTCGACTTACTTAACCCAAACTGGTAAACTCTAACTGACTTAACCCAACTGGTTAACTCTAACTGAACTGGTTAACTCTAACTGAACTGGTTAACTCTACTGAACTGGTTAACCCTAACTGATCTACTCTAACTGGTTAACTCTAACTGAACTGGTTAACCCTAACCGATCTACTCTAACTGGTTAACTCTACTGATTAACTCTTCTCGAATACTATATTCGACTAACTCCTTTTAACAACGTTTTATTCATTTGAAAAGATTTACTTTTAAATAACGGTTCTACACTTTAAAAATGATTTCCTTTTTATAACGTTTTCCTCTTTAATTCTATTTGTAAGTGGTTTACAAATATCCCCTTTTCAAATTTATGCTTGAAATATTCTAACTCCATAAATTCTCTGAAAAATTCGCCATAACCTCCTTTGTAACGGGAGCATCAGGAAAATCCCTAAACCCGCCACACAGGCCTTTTCATTCAAAAAGAAAATGGTTTGAAATTATTTTCTTTTCTAAATATTTCCTATTTATAAATATTCCAATTTATAAATATTTCTTATTTATAAATATTCTAATTTATAAATATCTCTGTTTTCAATATCACTTTGAAAATCTCCTTTCCCCCATACCGATATTTTATGGTACTTCAACACATCAAATCACGATGACCAATCTCATTCAAACCCATATATTCAACCACAGGTTTTAACTACATCATTTATCATAATATAAGAAAAACAATAAAATAACTGTTGAGGAATCCAGTCAGATTCCTCCAACCTGTTTCCCTGCATCCACAGATGTTACACAATATGATTATCATCACTTTTAGTTCAATATAAATTATTATGATAGCAGAATCAATATATAAATATTTAACGGTTTATATATATATATATGTATAATTTCCACTAACTGACTAGCAGTTCAATCAACCAACCAACACATAGCAATCAACAGATGATTAACAGTTCTAAAAATACATTATAGAAATATAACTGTTCAGAGTTGGTGAGTTTTACTCACATTGGCAGCCCATCGTTAAATAACGATTTACGGTTTGATTTCTAATTATACGATTTATTCTGCTATAAATTGTAGCGAGCTCCAATCCTGTCCAATTTGGTTCCAAAACATTGTGCTTGTCCACATGATTTCGGATGCAGTTGCTCCGTTCCATTCTTCCTCTTCTCCGCTAATATGAATGCTTCCAGACTCCGATGGAACCAATACACCCCTGTGCTATTCTTTCACCTCCAAACTCCCTTTTCTTTTTACCTGTTGTGCTATCCCAAATCGTATGCAAACAAATGAGCACGACATTCTCATGCACCCTTCCAAACTTTACACATAATGAACAAGCCCAAACCCCAAACATCAGAACCCGCTTAAACTCCACTCCATCTTCTCAAAAGCAAAAGGCCACGTTCCAGACAATGAAACAGGCCAGAATCGAACTTTGAATCCACCATTTTATCTCCCCTTCACAACAGTAAAGTAATAACCCCAATCAATAATGAAACAACACTCCTATACCACCTCAAATTCTTCCAATAGAACCCACTAACTTGAATACCCCATCACCTATACTTCACAGCACGACCGAACTGATTCCAAACATGAATACTGTAAAGCCATCACCTTCTTCATCTTCTACGCATTTTTCCCCAACAACGAACTGCACAAAATCCATCTCCCTGCTGTAAATCTTCCCTGCTCTAAACTCAACACTCCAGCAAAACCCCGCAACAACCTCCTTCCCCTCCCCGTATCCAGAAATCCAACCCCACAATCACTCGCCTCGTCCATCGTTCGAAGCTTCGCTACTGCTCAGCACCAGTCAACAGAAAAATCACTGTACAATTTAATAACGGAAAATCCCAAAAAAAACATATACGAAGCTATTTGATGCCAGGAACAAGGATCCAAGCTCGAATTCGTAAATCACTGATTTAATCTCCCAAGACGCTTAACCCTAGCTCGGCGTTGGCCCTATTCGAACACAGCAGACTCCGTCGAGCTCCACAAAAGTTATTCCAAGATGGAGAGAAACCTGCAACGATCTCGAATCCATATCTATTTTGATTTATAAAATTATTTATGATTTTTGAGGAATTGTCGAGTTTTGTTTTCTCGTTTTAGAAGAAGGGTGGAGGCGGAAAAAGGAGATTGACTGCGGAAATTTTATTCTAGGGTTAGGGGGAGATAGCTGCTATTTATAGGATGGGGAAATCATTATTTTAATCAATATATATATATTACTTTATCTTTGGCTATTAACTCATTTTATCATCTTAAAAATTCTAATGATCACATAATATATCCAAAAATCACGAAAACCGGCATGCAGCTACAGTTCGACATTTCGGACCCAACAAAATTAGTTTCGTCGAATTCCGACTTCGTTTGCAAAAGTGGCTATTTTTAAAGCTCTAAATAGCCTATTTAAATATATTTAAATATAATTAAATTAAATATTTAAAAATAAATATTATCGTCTATATTCACAGTGGAATACCATACAGCTTTAGAATATTCCTATATGAATTTCTAACTTGATATTCACTTCTGGGTCAACCCGATATTCTATTTATATTGAAATTCCTTTTTAAAATATAAATAATTCCTTTATAAATTATAAAGGAATTCCACAGCGACTTTTCTAAAATTTGATTTGGACATATCTCAAAATCTACACAATGAAATCCCGATATTTCTCTTCCACTAGAAAGATATACTCCACCAGCTCCACACGTTTCTTGTTTCACAGAAATCCGATTTAAAACGAACCCTGTATACTCAGATGAAGTTCAAATCGCCAAATAGCGAACTGCCGCGCCATTTCGAGCTCTATTTTAATTATATTATAATTCTACGTTCAAACTGACGTCGATTGAATATATTCGTCAATATAATTCAACTCTAAGCTGAATTAAATATTAGGGATGACCCCGTTCACAGAATATTGTGATTTCCAATATTTTTGATTATTTCTGAATTAAATATATTATTTAATTATTTAATTAAATTAATTATTCCATATTATTTAATTAAACCACCATTTAATTCACTATATCACTATTTATATAATTAAATAAATTAATTATAATACCTCTGCCAATGCGGGTCATTACATTCCCGTTCCTTCATATCTTATGACCCGGTAGATAGGTTGGGATTGGAACCCGAGATAGTCGATAGATCTTTAGCGGTGACGAACTCGATAGGTGGTTCGACTAGCCTTAGCATGATTTGTCGTAATGTGGCCTTATCGAGTCATGGATGAATGTTTGCTTGTGATTGCTTTGTTTTGGGCTTTACTTTGTTTGGCATTATTTTGTGAGTTGACTGGCTCCAAAGGTACGGGATGGTGGTAGACTGTGAGGGCTTTTTGGTGACAGTTAGAGCGGATGATGTGCGGAGGGTAGTGTTTGCTGGTCTACCTAGTGATGGGGTAATGGCTAGTTTTCTATATTCCCTCGACATCCTGCATGATGAGTTGTCAGATGTGCCTATGGCTGGCCAGTATTCGGACGTCTTCGAGGAAGTGACCGGACTTCCACCACACCTAGAGATTGAGTTTTGTATTGATTTAGTGAAAGATGCCAGATCTATAGTGATGCCACTTCGTCGTATGGCACCAAGGGAGCAGCGAGAGTTCGAGGTGCAAGTAAGCAATCTTTTGAAGAAGAGATTTATCATAAGAAGTGTTTCTGAGTGGGGAGCACCAGTTGTGTTTGCTACCAAGGCAGATGGTTCCCTTCGATTGTGTATGGACTACTGCGAGTTGAATAAGGTGATAAGGAAGAATAAGTATCCTCTACCGCGGATAGATGATTTGTTTGATCAATTGAGTGGCGCGAGAGTGTTCTCCCAATTGGATCTCGCAACAGGTTTTCATCAGCTTAGGGTGGAGGCTGAGTGTATAGCTAAAACGGCCATTCGGACGCCGTCTGGATTCTACGAGTGGTTGGTCATGCCATTCGGGTTGACCAACACACCAACATATTTTGGGGATTTTATGAATAGAATATTCTGAGATCAATTGAATATGTTTGTTCTTGTGTTCGTGGATGATATCTTGGTTTATTCGAGGATAGAGGAAGAACACAAGGAACATTTAAGGATAGTAATGGAGGTGTTGAGAAAACACCAATTGAAAGCAAAGTTTTCTAAGTGTCACTTCTGGAGGAGGGAAGTGAGATTCTTGGGCCATGTTGTTTTAGAAACCCTGCGAAGGTGGCTATGTACAAGATTGGTCTATACCCAAGAATGCAACAGACATAAGAAGTTTCTTAGGGTTAGCTGGGTATTATCGTAAGTTTATCCAAGACTTCTCCAAGATAGTAGCACCGTTGACTCAGTTGATCAAGAAAAATCAAGCTTTTGTTTGGGACGAAAAGTGCGAGAATGCATTTAAGATTCTAAAGGAAATGTTGATGTGTGCACCAGTGTTAGTCATTCCTAAAGGGAATGAAGAGATGACAATATACACGGATGCATGTGATACCGGACTAGGTGCTGTATTGATGCAAGGAGGTAAGGTTATAACTTATGCAAGTCGACAACTAAAAACACATGAGAAAAGATATCCTACCCATGATTTGGAATTGGCAGCGATCGTATTCGCATTAAAGATGTGGAGACATTATCTCTTGGGAGAAAGAATTGAGTTGTTTACCGACCATAAATCGTTAAAGTATCTGTTCTCTCAGAAGGATGTAAACGTCCGATAGCAAAGATGGTTAGAATTCTTGGCTTCCTACGATATCAATTTCGTATATACACCAGAAAAGGGCAATGTAGTAGCTGATGCATTGAGTAGAAGACATGCCAGTTTAGGGGCTATGTTTCTGGAATGGAAGCAACTGGAGTATATCGCTGGGTACGATTTCAGACCAAAGTGCAAACTAGATCTTGAGATGTTAGCAAGTTTGACATCAGACCCACTTTAACTGAGCGGATTGGTTCCGGTCAGAGGGACGGTCCTAACCTATTGGAAATCATCTCCAAGTTAGAGATGGAATCGACGAAGAAATGAACAAGTATGGGCTTGATCGAGATGGATGGCTTAGAATGAATGGTAGATTGGTTGTACCTAATGTCAATGGATTGAGAGATGAAGTGCCTAGAGAATGTCATCACTCAAAACTGACTGTGCACCCTGGTGGTAATAAAATGTACCGAGACATGAAGCAGACCTACTACTGGGAAGGGATGAAAAGAGACGTTGGGAAGTTTATATCCAAGTGCATGAATTGCCAGTTAGTTAAAGCTGAGCAAAAGAAACCTAGTGGTTTGTTGCAACCATTGGAAATTCCAGAATGGAAATGGGAACAAGTCTCAATGGATTTCATTGATGGGTTACCAAGGACTAGATCGGGCCATGATAACATTTGGGTGATTGTGGAGCGATTGACCAAGAGTGCAAGGTTTACACCCGTCAAGTTGAATAGAACGGTAGCTAAGTTAGCGGAACTATATATGAAGTAGGTAGTGAGATTTAATGGAGTACCTAAAAGCATTGTGAGTGACCGAGATCCGTTGTTTACTAGTGGGTTTTGGAAGAGCTTACAAGAGGCTCTAGGGTCAGAATTATATCTCAGTACCGCGTATCATCCTCAAACTGATGGTCAAACAGAGAGGGTAAATCGTATATTAGAAGATCTCTTGGGAGCTTTCATATTGGATTTTGGTGGATCATGGGATGACCATTTGCATCTAGTAGAGTTCGCATATAATAATAGTTATCAATCCAGTACTGGTATGGCTCCATTTGAAGCTTTGTACGGAAGACCGTGCAACTTACTGTCATGTCGGTTATAAATGGTGAGAAGTTTGTACTTGGGCCAGATGTGATAAGAGAAACCTCAGATAAGATCAAAGTTATCCAACAACGGATGAAGGCTGCCTAAGATAGGTAGAAGAGTTATGTCGGTAAGAGGAGAAGAGATTTAAAATTCACCATTGGCGACCTAGTATTTGTCAAGATCTCTCCATTAAAGAATGTTATTCGATTTGGAAGGAGAGGAAAGCTGGCACAAAGATTTGTTGGTCCATTCCCAATCCTCGAGCAAGTTGGGAATTTGGCATATAAAGTTGAATTGCGGGACAAGATGGTCGGAGTTCATAACGTATTTCTTGTTTCCCAGCTAAGGAAATTCGTGCACAACCTCGATGTGGCTATTTCACCTGATTAGTTGGATGATATCGAAGTAGAACCCAAGGCGATTGGGAAATGCAAGCCGATTCGTATTTCGAGCACGATACGAACCAACTTCGAAGGAAAGCAGTGAATGTAGTCAATGTTCAGTGGGGCGGGAATGAGAATGACTGTACTTGGGAGACAGAGGAGAGCATTAGGAAGACATATCCAGAACTCTTTGCCTGGTAAGGTTTTAATTGCAATTTAGTTTTCCGCATGCTAGGATTGACTTGTTTGTTGTTTTGTATGATTGATTGTTGTGAATGGTTGGTAGGCATGCGGGATCCTTTACTTGTTTCTTAGTTAAGGAATTTCGGGGGCGAAATTTCTTAAAGGGGGAAGATTGCAACGACCCGCATTCTATGCATCAGGGGATCGTAGAATATTTATTTCTTTCTAATGTGAAGTCATATGGCCATGTAACTTTGGGAGACGACTATTGGGGTCATTTCCCATGTTGATGATTTTTGCCGATTTTTAAATGATCGTTTTGCCCCTAGCTGATCTTGTTTCAGCCATACCTTTTGATTGGTAAGGAGTTTTGACCTGAAACCACTTCCATTAGATTCAGAGGATGGTTTTCCTTTCCGTAGAGTGGACACATTAGCCAAACGGACTCACCATTTGGGAGATATGGCTGAAACAACGTTTAGAAGGTGAAAAATAGCTTAACCAGGCCTAATTAGGGTGATTAGCAAGAGGGCCCATAATTCATTTCGGGATTAGGGTTATGGGGAGGCTGAGAACAGTAGGAAAACGATTTTTATTTCATTTTTCAGCCGCCTAAAACATTTCTCTAACCCTAGCCATGACCTCCACCTTCTAATTTCATCCCAAATCGCTCCTAATCGCTTTTTAATTGAAGATTAAGCCAAGCTACGTCGAATCAAGGGGAAATAACACCAAATCAGAGTTGGAGTTGCTGTGTTGCATTATAATTCGACCCAAAACAGATAATATTTCAGATCTATAGTTTGGTTGTGGCCAAGGTGATTGATTTGCATCGTTTTTCACTAATTACGGCTAATTAAGGGTGATTAGTGGTAATTAGCGAAATTATACGTAATTAAATTCTGGAAAAATTTGTAAAATTCTAAAATATTATTTTAGGGACTATTAGAAATTTGGGTTAATTTGGATAAGTTTTTCTAAGCCTATCATTATTTGTGCTTAAATATGATTAAGGGAAAAACATCGGTTTTGTATATGTTTGATCCATATGGACATGATTATTTGTTGTTTTAATATTTATGGTTGATAATACATGTTGCTATGATTGTTTGGAATGCTTTGTGGTTGTTTAGAATAGTTAGAATGGTTGAAAACGCCGTCATAAGGCGTATATAGCTGGCTGGAAAGAGTTGCAGGAAATAGGTCGTACCCGTTCGTGAACCCCACACCCCGATCATGAGAATGATCACGAGCCCTCACACCTCGACCGTGAGGAAGATGTTAAGCCTCACACCCCGATCGTGAGGATGATCACGAACCCCACACCCCGACCGTGAGGAATAGGACGAACCACCTAGATGTTGCATGAGCCAAATCAGTCACCACGAGCTGGAGGAGGCAGACCACGAGCCGCGAACCATTGTTGGAGCTTGATGTCACAAACCACGAGCAGAAGGAGGGACCACAAGTCGATGTCCAGGGGGAAATCACGATCCAATCTTTGAGTCTGGACAGCGAACGAACCGAATTGAAGAATCACGAACGGAGATGATGACAAAAACCCGAGATGCAAAGGTAGTCCAAATGGGAAGTTTGTACTCAGGATCCAGACGGGAACCAACGAGTTAAATTCATGATTGGGCTTTGCTGCGGGACGTGTGATAAGGAGTTATCGACGTCTATATCTTTGATTCACCACTAAGATGGATGTTAGTCTACGTATCAGTGCAGTGGGGTAGTTACTACTCCATGGGGCAGAGTGATCGCAGCATGGCTACGAGCCAGTGCAGTGGAATCTTCATGACTTCATGGGGGCAGCGTGGACATAAAAAGGACTAGTGGTTATGGATCAGTGTAGTGGAGTCGCCATGACTCCATGAGGCAGAGTGATCATAGCAAGGATTTGGGTGATCAAAGCGGTGGATATCGTATGCTTTACGCACTGAGTGAGAGATGTGAGGATGGTTGTTATGCTTGATTGTTTGACATCACTATGACATGCGCACCCCTCCCCCATATCTTTACACCATATGTTAGTGTCACCTTAGAGTATTATACATCTTGTTGTGCTAACTCTTTGGTTGCAGGTCCAGGTTCATGTATGGTTTAGTATACCTGTTATTGTTCTGTTTTGCTGCTTATCGATCATCCCAGACTTTTGTCTGACCCAGAGTTTTATTTCTCTTCTTATTACTCTAGGTGCTCTTAAACAGGTAGACTAGAGACATGTTAGGTGGTATGCATGAGTAGCTGTACCGGAGACAAGCAGGAGGCTTCCACGTATGATATATATAGATATTCTCCCTGTGTCGCTGCTGGTCACTACTTTGGGCATTAGTAGTGTACCTTTCTTATTTTGCTTAGAGACAGTTCTCCAAAGTTGTAATAATGATGATGTGGAACTTAAGCTATATTTCGAATTTCCGTTGCTATGATGATTATGGTTTAGTTCTCAGCTTATGCACTCTCTCGCTTGTTTTATGTCAAGTATGTTATTATTATATTTTATTCCATGCGCTATGAGACATTCTACAGGTTCCTTGTTTGTTCAAATTCCCTTCTTTCCTTTCTTTGACGACTATCCCTTGCTGGTCAGGCATAGGCACAACGCACTTTCATTGGAAATATCGGCTGGTGCTGGGCGGGCCGTCACACTTGGTAATTTGAATAAGAATTCAATAAGAATGGGAATAACCAAGTTTAATGGAAACCTGGTGAGGTAAGGAAAGCGCATAAAGAACGTTTAGACATAGTGTCTGACAACATATTAAAGAAATGCGCTAGGACCAGTCCATACGTTTGAGGGTGAATAACCCAAAGAGGTAGATCATCGAGGTGTTATAAGACATGAGGGGAGCGCACATTCATCAAATTGTTATGACGGCTCCAAAGGACTGGAAGGGGAAGCACGCGGCTTCCTGAGGTACGTAAGGTGCTCCTAGTAGTTCCTCTATGCAGTGACAGATGTCTTAGGCTGTACTCGTAGAGGTTAGGTCTACACGCAACTACTAGGTGGGTGGGCCATGACTACAGATGCAGTTATACAGTCAGAATGCTGTTACGTTTGTGACACATAGGTATTTCAGTGGTTGCCTCATCAGGAGGTAGATGGTTTAGGACCAATAAGGATAGTAGACCGTCGAATACTCGTCACCAGCAGCCAGCGGGTTGCGGAAAGGCTAGAGCTAACCCCAAGATATCACTTCACTTTTCACTATCGAGGTACGAGGTTTAGGGGAGACACCACATGGATGTTTAGATTGGTTGTTATTAGGGGTGGTCGCTTAGGTCTTGTAGTCTTTACTAGTTGAGGGAGGGGCCGAGGTGGGGCCATAGCCACCATGAAAAACAGACCCTAAGATTATCTGTAAACTCGATGCACATTAGAGGACGTGCGATTGAGGCATCGAGCTACAATTACAGTACATACATGGGACAATCTAGACACATGCATATCTGCTATGGGTGGTGTATCATAGACTAGTGGGCATTATTCCAATAAGGAATCTGATTCGATCAATGGTGGCAGTCCAGACGCTTACGTAGCATAGTAATGATAGATATATGCGGAACGTAACATTTTATATAAAGATCCATACGTCACTCCGATGTGGGATGAGGGACTGCGCTCGTTACGGTGGAGACCATGTGAGTGGGGTACCATGGGGTGTATCTCAATATTGAGAGATAGTTACATATGTTGTATTAGGTGAATCCGTGGGAAAGTAAATGGGTACGATGCACGTATAAGTCTTGAGTGCTATTAACCCAAATAACCTAATAATCAAGAAAGTGTAATGGAACGGTATTCGTAGGGTTCATTCTATTTCTGATATACTAGTATTTGCGCGGTGCATAGAAATGTATCTAAGAAGCGCAATATATCATGTTCATCTTATCTTGCTCAGTTCACACTTGTTATTGTTACTGTTATCTAGTTCTTCTAGTTTTATATACCTGCCATGATACTTTTATTTATTTATATTTAAAAGTAATTGGGCTCGCCAGACTTTATGTCTGACCATTTTTGTTTCCTTTTCTCTCTCTTCTATCCCCTCCCCCCCTCCCCCCGGGGGCAGGTTCTCAGGGTGGAAGTGCTTAGAGTTGATTTGGATTCTTTCAGCTTAGCTTGGATTTTGGATATAGATGTATCACTCTTACCGCTTGTCAACTCTCTTATGGCTTTGCAAGGGAAATATGGTTTATGCTTTTGTACTCTGATATTTTTGGCAAGACAGATTACTGATGTAATTAGTTACTTATGATGTAAACTCAGTATTTGGGACCATGATGTTTTGATTTTAATTAAGTTTTTAATTCCGCTGCTATTTTACATGTCTGGCTTGTGCTATTATGTCCTTATTTACCTGTAATGCTTCACGAAACTTAATGCATTCCCTTAGTGAGTGACACTAACGGACGTGGGTTGTTACATTTGGTTTCAGAGCATATGGTTATAAGATCGGATAAAGTATTTTGAAAATGATTTTCAAAAAGGTCTCGAAAACAAAGTATTTTAAAATAAAAAGTCTGTTTTTGAAAAGCGTATTTCCCAAAGCCATAAATATCTCTCGATTCTCCGCTTGATTCCTTTTCCTTTTTGTTCGGGGAACCATTTCTTCCCGAAAGGGTTTCCCTATTTTGGCATGGTTCTGTAGGCATGTTAAAACAACGGTACATGTCGGAGGGCAAAAAAGTGCCCAACCTCCATCTGCAGTCGCAGTAATTTCACCTGCGACTTATTATCTCTCAAGCCTCGTTAGGATTTTCGAGCAATGGAGGCAGCTTTCAAGAGACTTTCTAGTATGTTGTACGAGGATGGTAAGAAGGAGAATAAGGGAGTTGGGGCTAAGGAGCACAGTCCAAAGAAGAAAAGAGGAAATACCATAATTTCGGAATAGTGAGTCATCTGGAAAAAGGATTGCAGAAAGAAAAAAAGCGTTTGTTACCACTTTGGAAAGGCAGGACATCTCATTGAGGAGTGCCCTAAGGGACAAAGACAAGGCCATAGGGCAGGAACTTCTAGGGGGCAAGCAAATGTTCTCATAGCTGGTGGACAGGATAGGGGTAGGAAAGTTTACATCGAAGGATTGATTTCTATTTTCGATCATCCTGTTAGGATTCTTTTCCTGACGCTTCGCGTTCTTTTATATCTGATCCTTTAGTTGAGTCTCTGCACCTAGATACTAGTATGGTTTTGGATCCCATTATTGCTTCAAACCCCAGTAGAGGGACGACTCATTTATCAATGATTTGTCGGGTTTGAGAAACTCTTTATTAAGCATCGAATTTGATTGCGACTCATATGTTCTTGATTTCATAGGATATGGTTTGATTCTAGGGTGGATGGGTTAACCATATATGGAGCATTTCTAGATTGTGAGGGGTGGGTCGTTAGACTTCCGACTTTCCATAGAAAGACTCTCGAGATTTCTTATAACCCAAAATGGGTCTGTCATGCTTAGTCTCCTAGAACCTCTTGATATATCTATCGATAATTTGCAACATGTGACTCCTAAAAGAAAATAGGGAACTTGATAAGCAAGTAGGGGAGCTACTTGAGAATAGGTTTGATAGGTGAACAATATCGGGATAGGGAACCTATGGAAGATAGTCCTTGAGTAAGCCCATCATTCTAAGATGACTATTCATCCTAGAGGCGACAAAATGTATAGAGTTCGAGGTAGCGGAGCCAAACTTGCGAGTGGAAGTGGATATATAGGAGGAAGCAATGATAGGACGAGTTCCGACTTGTATACTTAGATCGGAGGTTAAGAAATCATGCCACAAAGAAGTGAAGCTAGTAAGGGTGCAATGGGGAAAGGGCTACGAGAATGCTACTTGGGAGGCTGAAGACAAGATTCACACTTCATATCCTTTCCTTTTCGAGAATATGTTCTTAACTTCTTTTCCAAGCTTCGAATTAATACTTATATCTATCGTTTGAATATCTCCTATCGATCGAGTCTTTAGGTAGAAAACTAATGAATGTAAACGTGTGTTTGAGACATGTTATGTTTAATGGAGCAAGTGGTTGCTAGTGATTGCTCGTGGATGCATATGCACATACAATAGGCACTAGATCGGCTCAATCACTTACAAATTGCATATTGATGTGTGTACATTTTAAAATTTTATGGATTATCGTTACACTGATGTTGCGTGTGGATGGATGATTGTGCACACATTTAAAACTTACATGGATTAGGATGATTTGCAAACATTTTGGTTGCATGACACAAACATACATTGCATTAAGCATGTCAATTGAATCAGTAAACCGTCTGATCTTTCGCATTAGTTTACGAACATATACACACACTATTACGTATGTTCATAAAAGCATTAAAAGTTCCTTAAGGACAATGGATGCTTGTGACTGCTAGATGGATGTATGATTGTTGGATGTTAGGATAAACGTACTTCTTAACTTAGAGATTTCGGGGACGAAATCCTTTGAGTAGAGGAGAATGTAACACCCCGGAATTTTAACGACACTAAATATGATGAATTAAAGAATAATTAATTCAATATTCGGAATTAAGGGTAACGGACTACGCCATTGCGTCCGTCCCAAAATTCTGGTCGAGATAGGTACCTAGTTTGCATAAAACGGACTTCGTATGAAGAAGTTATTAAGGTTTGAAGTTTGTATACATATAAGGAGCTTATATGTATATATAATAAATAAATATATCTAGAAAATTCGAAAATCAGTTAAAAATCAAAATTCACAAGGCGGGAGTTTGAGCGAGAATTTTGCCCATTGGGGGTCGACCTAGGGGTCGATGCACCAACATGGGGGTCGACCTACCTGAAGAAGGGGGTCGACCTAGGGGTCGACCGACCTGAAGGGGTGTCGACCCACCCGTGGCTCTGGAAGCTTCTTTTTGAACCTGAACGATTTTGGAGCTAGATTCATGAACCCTAGGCTATATAAAGGAACCTAGACCCAGGTTTTATTTGTCTAAATACTGAAGGAGAAGCTCTGCTGCAATGAAAATTAAAATTGCCTTTCTTCTTCTAAATCAATTCAAAGAAAATTATACATATTCGAAGATTGCTACAACAAATTTAGCGATGGCTACAACAACTTATTTAACATGTTCTTCGCAGTAAATTGGATCCATTTCCTTGGATCTGTTCACTGCGAGTTAATGTTATTTTTAGATCTGAGTATTTAAATAATAATCGTGATATGTATATAAAAATTGGATCTTGAATCGGTGCCTAATCAGTTCTTTTATGACATAACTATCAGATCTACTTTTATATGTTCATACCGCCGCCATATTAAATCTTGTCATAATATACTTATTCAGTTTATGCCTTTTTCTATCAGTTTATTATTGATTCGTTATTATACCTATTCTTGATTCTCTTCTCTCCCTTTTTTCCCTTTTTATTTTTATATAGCCAGGCTACCTTCGAGCCTAGGCCTAACGCTGAAAAATGCGAACACGTGAAATTGGGAACGATTGGGAAAGGCAAAATTTACGGCATAATTGATATTGGAAAATATGGATCTAAATTTGGGCATAAACTTAGGAATATACGATTATGGGTTTATGGGCATATGTCTTATTAGATAATGTGAATTTAGGCACACATTGGAATAAATGTTAATATGGAATTGGGCATAAAATGGGACATGTCTAAATACTGATTTTGGACATAAATTGGGACGTATGTGAATATGAATTTTAGTCATACATTGGAAAATTTGCGAATATGGATTTGGCTATAACCTATATTGAAATGGGCGAATATGGACTAGGGACATAAATTGGAAAATATGTATATGCCTTGACTTATAACTTGGGAAAAAAGATCATATGGTGCATAATTAAAAGGTTAATTGAAAAGGGGTGTAAAAGTCTATAATTTGAATAATGAATTTGGCATATAATTAAATATGTGGAAAAAGAGAAAAAATCACCTGTAATGACATAGGTAGATTTGGATAAAAATGGAATGCCTAGTAATTACAATTAGGAATTGTAATTGCACTTATGACACGAGGTTAGGTTGCATTAGTGGTGGAAGTCTGCCCGGACCCGACCGGCATATCCAACAGCCACTAATGTTGAACCTAATGTGAGAGGTCTAAGTGTGTAAATACGAATTGGGCTAAGACACGAGGTTAGACCCAACTGTGGAATAAGACTGCCCGAATCGGACCGACATATCCAGTATCCACACGTTGTAGGCCTAATGTGGGAGGTCTAGCCCATTATAACCATAATTGGACATGGTAATGAATTGGACTACTTAACCTAATTTAATCTGTAAGGATTGTATGATTATGAACTTAAGTCAAGGTTAAGTAAAATTGGATGGGTATTGGGTGGGTTAAGTAAATTAGAGGGGGTGGGTAATATTTACATATAGACCAAAAAACTTAACCCGATAAGGTTATGTAATTGAAGACACCTAGTGGTATACATAACCGGTAGAAACGATGTGGTTATGTAATTAAAGACACCTAGTGGAATACATAACCGGTAGAAACAGTAAAGTTATGTAATTAAAAGACACCGCTTAGGGTAAGCATAACTTGTAAGGAAATGAGACAACCTGCGTAATAAGATAAGAGGTACTTAATTATAAATTAAGCAATCTAGAAGTCTAGAACCCGCTGATGTAAATAACATTTTTAGTCTTTTCCTAGGAACAAGAGGAAATTATAACATAAGTTATAATAAATGGGTTGAGAAACTTATTAATGGGCCTTAGTTAGTGAAACTAAGTTAATAAGTAAACAACGATAAGTTGTGATAACAATGGAGAATGAAATTATGATTAAATGGGAAAGAATGAGGAAAACTTATATGATAAGTTATATTTAATCATAAATAATGACTGACACGTTAAAAAGGAAACATGTAAAATGATACGTACTTAATTTCACATTAAGTAAAAACATGTTATTGTGATGATGTAACCAAGCAAGAGAAACTTGGTAATTTTAATAAGATTTCAATATGAATGGGAATAACCAAGTTAAATGGAAACCCGTTGAGGTAAGGTAAGCGCGTAAAGATTGTTTAGATATAGGGTCTAACAACATATTAAAGAAAGGCGCTCGGACCAGTCCGTACGTTTGAGGGTGAATAACCCAACGGGGTAGATCATCGAGGTGTTATAAGACACAAGGGGAGAGGACATTCATCTGATTGTTATGACGGCTCCAAAGGACTGGAAGAGGAAGCACGCGGCTTCCCGAGGTACGTAAGGTGCTCCTAGTAGTTCCTCTGTGCAGTGACAGATGTCTTAGGTTGTACTCGCAGAGGTGGGGTCTGCACGTGACTACAAGGTGGATGGGCCTTGGCTGCGGATGTAGCTATGCAGTCAGAATGCTGTTACGTGGTGACACCCGGGTAGTTCAGCGGTTGCCTCACGAGCAGGTAGATGGGTCAGGACCAACAAGGATAGTAGGCTGTCCTGCCATGGAACTCGGTGCACATTAGAGGACGTATGATTGAGGCATCAAGCTATAATTGCAGTACATACGTGGGACAGTCTAGATACATGCATATCTGCTCTAGGTGTGGTATCATAGACTAGAAGGCATTATTCCGATAAGGAATCTGATTCGATCGATGGTGGCAGTGCATACGCTTACGTAGCATAGTAATGATAGATATATGCGGAACGTAACATTTTATATAAAGATCCATACATCACTCTAGCGTAGGATGAGGGACTGCGTTCATTACGATGAAGACCATGCGAGTGGGATACCATGGGGTGCATCTCAATATTGAGAGACAGTTACATATGTTGTATTAGGTGAATCCATGGGAAAGTAAATGGGTACGATGCGCGTATAAGTCTTGAGTGCTATTAACCCAAGTAACCTAATAATCCAGAAAGT
Organism: Allium sativum; assembly: GCA_030737875.1. NCBI lineage: Eukaryota > Viridiplantae > Streptophyta > Magnoliopsida > Asparagales > Amaryllidaceae > Allium > Allium sativum. Next base: position 500,628,214 of record CM060924.1, on the reverse strand, counting down.
GTAATGGAACAGTATTAGTATGGGTCATTCTATTTCTGATATACTAGTATCTGCGCGTTGCAGAGAAATGTATCTAAGAAGCGCAATATATCATGTTCATCTTATCTTGCTCAGTTCACACTTGTTATTGTTACTATTATCTAGTTCTTCCAGTCTTATATACCTTTTTGTTTCCTCTTCAATCTCTCTTTCGTTTCCCCCTCCTTCCTCCCCCCCGGTTCTCAGGGTGGAAGTGCTTAGACTTGATTTGGATTCTTTCAGCTTAGCTTGGATTTTGGATATAGATGTATCACTTTGACTGCTTGTCAACTCTCTTATGGCTTTGCAAGGGAAATATGGTTTATGCTTTTGTACTCTGATATTTTTGGCAGACAGATTACTGATGTAATTAGTTACTTATGATGTAAACTCAATATTTGGGATCATGATGTTTTGATTTAAATAAAGTTTTTAATTCCGCTGCTATTTTACATGTCTGCCTTGTGCTATTATGTTCTTATTTACCTATAATGCTTCACGGAACTTAATGCATTCCCTTAGTGAGTGACATTATTGGACGTCGGGTGTTACATTTTATCCTATTGCGGTCGGCATGCCGTCTTCAAATATGATGTACTCTACTCGGCTCGATACAAGCATAGAGTAATTGTTGCACTATTCAAGATCTATTGTCTTATGACTGGCATCCCATCATCAAATAGGATGTACTCTACTCGGCTCGATACCAACATAGAGTAATAGTGTACTACCCAAGATCTATTGTCTTATACCGCACATCGTCATTGTCATCTGAAAGTATCCATCATTGATGAAATAATCCAAAATTCTTTATTAAGTATAAACAAAGTACTCTCTCCAAGCATTTTTTTAATATACTTTGTAATCATTACTCCCACATGGATAACAATTTCTTTTTGGAAAATCCACACTTTCAACTTCGAAAATCATCTTAAGTATAACCCCCCCTCTTCTTCTTCTTTTTGTCAAACACATAGTTCAGTTTGCAAAAATATTTAGAATTTTTTTGAAATTAAAATATATACGACGTAAATATTCTAGATAATTAATCTAGCTTCCCAAGAATATTAACTTAAACGCAAATCAAGGAATCAAAAGTTATGACTGGATTGTTGAAAGATGTTTTAACAGCTTTAAACCAACATCATCAGTGCTAAACAACTCTAACATCATACTATGAAATGACATAATTATCTAAATAGACTTTCTCACCTTGGTTTTGCATGAATGTAGTGTTCAATTTACTACTTTCGGCCTTCTTCACTTTTAATTGCCCAAGTTCATTTAATTCATTCGTCGATAAGTTGCAATACCTAATTCCTCTTAAGCCACTCTGTTGCATTCATTTCAAGTTGCAACATTCCTTCTTTTACAAGACATTTCATTTATTCCTTCGTTACTTTATAACTAATCATATGCACTTAAAAATTTGTTAAACCTCTTTATGTGGTCCTTGAAAATGATTCAATACATTATTTTGTAAACAAAAGTCAAACAAATAAATACTACTCATATACCTGGTCAGAGGAATGGTGCCTTACCTTATCCAATTTTATTCATCAAATTAAGGTATCTTCATTTTAAAATTTCTAAAATGAATTACTAATCTTAGGCAAATATTCATTTAGGCACCTACCCTAAGCTCTGATACCACTTCATGACGCCCCAAAATTTCGGACTAAAAATTTGCTGAAACCCCATCCATTCAAAGCAACTAAGATAGCTACCATTTTACTTGAAAAATGCACAACATCACTAAATGCATGATTTTTTTTTGTAACTGAATAGCACTTGTCAGAATATTCACCTTATTCACAAGGTGTGTTAAATACAAATTAAACACAATTACCATAAATCGTCCATTGTGCAACTCTAACAAGATGGACATCGATATTCATTCTTCACACTCGATAATTATGTCAGTATAACATAAATGATAACACTTGAAAGATGCACCAACATCAGATGAAATAGCAAATAATAAACGAAAAATATATTTTATTAATAAAGCAGTTGCATTAGTACCCCCTGTGACTGCCTGCGTACCTTTATCTAATTGGGTATGCAATTAGATATAGGATCAAGCCAACGTAGTTCTTCTTTACTCAAAACATTTAAAATCAACATTTACTTCCAAAAATACTATTTATATCAAGTAAGGGTAAAACACTATGCAAATACTCATTTTGAAAGATATCTATATGTCTCTTGTAGAACTTCTTTTTAAAATATAAACCTCTTTTATTTTAAATACTAAAAACTTCCTTGCGATAGAATAGTTTATAACTACAAACTAATCATCAAGAAAAGGTATGCTCAAAAATATTATTTTACATAAAAACATTTGTCAAGTAATGCATTTCGATAATGCAATTATAGTTATCAAACAGTAGGTATTCTATGTTTGTCTCAGTCCCCTACTAATCCTTATGTTCTTGAATCAGGACTATACGCAATCATACTAAGTCGTCAATGTCCTCAATCATCCGTCGTATATGTTCTTTACTTGCCGAAGCAAAGATTGCAATCAATGTAGTATGTTAAAGTCGTATGAATCTTTAAATTAAACTCAAGCTTATCAAATAATAATGGATTAGATGATAAGTATACTCACAATACTCCTTGTTATCTTCATGCAAAGGTCTCGTAGAACATCATATAGTACATATCATCACTCTAAAGCAATCAATTATTTTTCTCGAATTATCGAAATTCGTCAACCTTCCTTGTTCTCAATTTTGACTCGTTCTGACTCTCTTTTACTTTGATTTAATATCCTCGATTTTTGTTATTTGTTCATAATACTATAAGTAAGCTCACGTCCAAATTTGAGAGGATTTGGAATAGTTTACCATGATTTTATACTCAAAACGTCTATAACAGCGTTTTTGACATACTATGAAAAGTTTTGTTTGTTATAAGATACTTCATAGTCAAATCAGAGAAAAGACAGTGCTTCCAGAAATGCTATGACAAGTTCTGGGTGGTTTATAATGATTTAAGACTAAAAACAACTTACTACAGCGTTTCTTGGATGCTATGAAAAGTTGTGGGTGGTTTTTAAGCTTAAAACAGCTATTACAGCATTTCAGACGCACAATAAAAAGTTCTGGGTGATTTATAATGATTTTAGACTAAAATCAACTACTATAGCATTTATGGGTGTTATATAAAGATTTTGGCTTCATTCCGAAATTCATAATTGGTTCAAAGAAATGATAGCATTCAGAATGCTATAAAAAGTTCTAAAATTCAGGTTTTCAGCCAGTTTTTCGGCAAAATGTTTGATACTATTTCTCTATGATAAATATCATTTTTGACTCCAAATTTTCTACAGTAATAATCCCTCTTTGTCTACTTCATTTTCGTTAAAAGAAAACCTCAAAATCATGTATCAATTTATTATATAAAATCAAACATCATGAGGCATTTTTAACATGTCCATTTCAGGCAGATTTTTACCTAACCTCGCGTCTAGTTTTTAGCTATACAAACAATCGAATTATAAAAAGTGATACAAGTGAAACTTGTAGCACTTTGAATTAACTTCCCAAATGATAGAGAAGTCGAAATTTCATTAATAATTGCATAAGTTACACCCAAAATACCGAACATCAAATTCAGGGGTTCAAGTCCAATCATTCATTCAAAAATTTCACAACTTTTCTTCAAAATATGAAATGAATACATGAAATTAAATAGTTTTTTCTCACCTCAGACTTGTATCTTGATCTTGTATTTATCCTCTTGGCTTCTCCTAAACTTATCCTCTTTATCTCATCTCATTTTTGTTTTGTGAATGCATGATATGAAATGAACCTTTCCACCCTTTATATAGTAGTTTTTAAGGCTAGATTGGTAATTTAGTTTTGGACACTTGTCCTCCTTATCTTCATGCATGCTTTAGGATGAAGACACATGCCTACTTAGGTGTCTTTAGATGTTTCTACCAACGCAGGAGTGGACGATATAGTAAACAGTCTGGTTGGAACTTGGAAGACGATGAATTCAGGCGAAATCGGCATTCGTATTTCTTCAACCGCAAGCATAAGTTGAATTTGGGAAGCCGGAGAACGTGGGGGGAAGTTATTGCTGAATTGGGGGTAATGAATTTTCTCAGAATTTGGCTTTTTTTTTTCTTATTTCGAATCTACAGGATTGTAAAATGGAGGAGGCGTATAATCATGCCACGTCAGATGTAAACAGCAATTAACGTATCCACGTCAGTTTTGTAAGCATTTTGTTTTCTATTATAGGTAATAGATAGAAATGGGGGAGTGAACTGATAGTTTTAATATTGGAAATAAAATTTTCATGTTTCTAAAATTTAACATTTAGAAATGAATTAATAAGTTAAAAACTTAAAAATAATAACGAATTAATAATTTCAAAAGAAGAAAGGAAAATGTAATTAATAGATTTAAGTTGAAAGCAAAATTTTATTAAATTTCCAAAATCTAACGTTGGATAAATTTCAATATTTTCGTTATATAAATGTAAACCTTGTTCATGCGCAGTGCGCGTTCACTAAGAATTAGAATTTGTGCGTACAACAGTTTAGTGTTTGTTACTACGTTCACCGCATTATCCGTTCGCGTTTAGCTAGAGAAATAAATAATAATGATAAGAAAATAAATAAATAAAAGAAATTTTTAACTTTAGTTTCCTAAACCGCGCCAACGAATAAGGAAGAAAACAAACGTTAAACGCAAATTTGAACGGTGTAATAATGGTAGGAAGTTTCAGCCCATTTTTGACATTCATTACAGTTAAATAAGGTCCCTCTTTCCTCAACAATAGCTATATACGTTAATTCTCAGATCTGAAGTTTCAATTCTACATAAAATATGGCAACAACAAATCTTACCTATCAGTAGCTAATATTTGAAACCACTGTTCAAGATGTGGAAATATCTCTCTATCAGAAAGCAAATATATGGTAACTGTACATCAAAGATATGGAAATATTCGTGAGCAGGAAATCCAATGCTCTCTGTAATAAAATAATACGATCAGCATAGAACAAAACCACTACTTTCTTCTTCACGTGAACTACTCCTATTCCATTTCTCTTCTGCTCATTCTCCTTTGATTAGTTCTCGTTCTCAAAGAAAAAAATCAAACATATTCGAAAATACTGAGAGCAATTAGCCAAGCCTCTTTCTCCACAAAACCATTCCTCTTCCTATCCACTTTTCCCATTCTCAGTACCCAATTTCTTCTCACGATTTTCTGCCATGTGAGAACCATAAGCCTTGGATCCATCTTGCCCTCTGTGCACAGTACACTCACCCTTTCCCAAAACCGCACCATCTCCAAGCATAACCGAAAGCCGCCGTCGCCCGAACCACTACGCCGTGTCGCCACGCAACTCCAAACTGCCACCAGGCATAACACATCAACTCCGACCAAACTAGAACTCACTCACTCCACTCGTACAAACCTGGAACCCATTCTCTACCCAATAGGCTGCGCCCTCTCTACCACGCCCTTGCACCGCCTTGTCACCATCACAGTTCCGCTCAGTTGAGTCCACCAATTTCCGACGCAGCCACTAGCGTCCGTCGACACTAAGCAGCACCCGTCCGGCGAACCAAGCCTTGTGCGTGATTCTCTTGTCCTCTGTTCTTCTTTTGGCTTTTCTCTTGCAAGTTTTTGACAGTATATACACTTAGCGTGTATATTTAAGTTAAGCTGGTCCAATGTTTATCTCCCGACTGAACTTTATATACTCAAGTGTATACATATGGTTTTGCCTCTGGTTGTGACTAAACGTGACATCTGGATGATAATTAATTCACGCAAAAGCAAATAGTGGTTTCATACACACTATCAGTCGAGATTTGTCACTGTACATCGCAGTAACAGTGAGAACATGTGCGGATCTTGACAAGCATGGTGTTCTATTCCCTCTCAACTATTCTGCTAATGAATAAAAGGATCATACTTCTCTGATAACTAGCAAACAGTGTAGTAGTTGAGCGGTTTGGCATGTGACTAGGTACAAAGAGGTCACTAGTTCAAAACCCGGTTGTTGCACCTTGGTTTTGATTAATTATTTTGGCTGAAACCATTTACATGAATTTTTCGCATGAAATTTTAATCCTCTTTTCTAAATAAAAATCGCGCCTTTTTCTGGGAAGCGGAAATTCCACCTTGTAGCCGTTAGCCTCGTTCGACGCATATCATGCCTTCTCGCTTTGCCATGGAAGATGACTTTTCTCACTCACAGACCAACTGATAGTTAAGTGAATTAAAACATGAGATGTTGAATGAAATGTTAGGGTACTTTAGTTTTGGTTGCTTCATGATTGTGCACGTGCTACGCACACACCATTATTTCACATAACACAAAATGGATGTATGTTTGATATGCCATGTCATTTTATCTTCATGCAATTTCCCCCTTAGATTAGGAAACATGACGGGTTGAAATGATACATACCCGAACCCCCTTGTGTATTCAAATCGATTTGGGATGCAGGTTGAAATGATACATACCCGGGATTCAGATATTTTAAAGAACGGATTGAAATGATAAATATACGTGTCACTTGACCATAGGATAGAAAACTATATATGGACACCGTGGTCAATAAAATAAAAATATTTTTGAATATTTTATCAGTTTGTAAGAAGAAATTTTAAAGAAATTTTCTAAATAGCGTAAAGAAAAGTTTAAAACAAAATTTTGTTCAAATTTTATTTGAATTTTGATAAGAAATCTAATTTGTATGAAAATAAGTTATAAGTAATCTTTCAAGTTAACACTTAAAATTTTATCTAAACATATTTTTCATAACTTTATGTTCATGTAATAAATTTAGTAAAATAACAATTCTTGAAGTAAAAGATTTGCAAATACATGATAAATGCTTCCAAAACTTATTTTGTAATATGATTTGTCAAATGAAATTTTCACCACGATAATGTAAGGAGAAATTTTGCCAAAATGAAAGGTGGTTTAGTTTAAGTATAAATGAATATGATTTTCTAAGTCAAGGTGAATACGAGTTTCGTTAACAAGCTAGAATGTAACAAATCACATTTTTATTTGTAGCTAATGCTAAATGGAGGTTGCAATTCATTATAACAGTAGTTGGAAGTCATTTTAACCGTGAAGTATTGAAATTGAACTAAACAAAAAGGGGAATGGATTTATGTGTAAGATTTTGATGAGAAAAGAAATTCTAAGACATGGGTTTGGATTGGATTGGATTAATATTATTTGAATAGAATTACAATTTCATAAATGAAAAATTTACCACATTACTTGATTTTATGAATATTCTTTTATAAAATGATTTGATTGCCTTAACCTTATGAATTTTATAATAGTTTTCCAAAAATATATACATTTACCTATACATTATTTTCAATTTAACATACATGTACTATTTTCAAACTTAACTTTTTTTCACAGTTTATATGAATTTTTATAAAATTATAATTTCATGGAAGCAATCATTACCTGATTTTGTAAATATATTTTATAAATGGATTTGGTTAATTTAACTACATGAATCTTATGATTGTTTTCCAACCATATACATGTTTTTACATTTTTTCCCTTTTTTTCCCTGTCATTTAATATACATGTACTATTCTCAAACTTAACTTTTCTAAGTATATTTTATAATTCAATTAAATATTTATCTCCAATCCAGTCTAGTTAATCCAAAGGGTAAAATAAAGGATTTCAAGCAATAACGATAGTTCATTGAAGTCGAAATTTAACATCCAATGGTTGAAAAAAAATGGCGAATATTGGTTTTATAATCTCAATCAAACCAAATGATGAATTTATTTGGTTAACTGATTTTTGGGGCAATATTTGAAATAAATCGATTTGCGATACATGGAATATGATTTCAAAATTTAATGGCCATGGTGTGAAAAATGTAAACATTTGGTTGTTAAAGAGACCGGAGTCAGTAGATGTTATACTCGCTGCCAATGCCGATACCACTTTAACAACTGTGTACGCGGTGGAGTTCCAGAACCGAATTAGGATGGTATGAAGGCTATTACTGGATTTGAAGAAAGAGAATGTTGATGGATTAGCCTTGACCTTCAGGTCATAATTAAAATGACTAAAACAGGAGCCATGCCCGGGTTAATGGAGGTCGCACCTCTGATCGAACATACTTCTTCAATACTATCTCTGTTACTATGTGATTGATTTGAGGCCCCTTTTTGATTATGGGAGTGTTGTTCGAGGTGGGCGATAGTGGTTGCTATGCGTTACCACCGGCCCGGGAGTCGCAATCCGGTAGAATCCTACCATGGGTATTCCTCGTGTACCTTGTCATATTATCCTTTTGAGCCCCCTACGATTTTGGTTTAACCATACCTATGGAGTTCCCTCTGATGCCCATCCGTGTTAAGCAAGATTCACGGTAATGTATAGACAATGGTATTATATATATATATATATATATATATATAAATGGTGTAAGGTTAAATATGTAATCCCGCTTACGCTATTTTCATTATGTTTACTTTACAGAATAGACATTACAATGATAACGTATTATTATATAGATATTAGTTTCATGGATCCTTAGAGGATGGGAATCCCAAACATCCTTTAAGTTATAGTACATTTCAGTAAACACTTCATTTGACTTAATTCACTTATATGGTACTGTTAGTCCTGACTCGTGTATTTTGTTTTTTTATTCCTTGCAAAATGCCTGAGTCAGATCGAATATTTCAGCTTGGAAATATGTCTGTTAGAGCTTGAGATTCGTTGGAGATCCAGCCATCCATTTACTTTGCCATATGAAGTCGTGACCACCTCTGCTTATAACAAAATATTAGTATGATTTTATATTCATTCTTCCATTGTACCTATATTTATTCATGTACTATGATATCATGCAAATTTAAAGATTTTTTAATATTGTATACATTTGTACTTCCGCTGTGAGATATTCTGTGTCTGTGATTCTGTGATGATTTGTATTTCAATTACATAAGCAATAACAATCTGTCATTTTGAACGGTTCGAGTTGGTTTAATTACTAACTTGAGGCGGTCAAAAAGCCAGGTCGTTACAATTTGGTATCAGAGCTTTGTTTACAAAGCTTAGCTTATGAGGTTGAAACACTCATTAGAGATGGAGTAGAAATGCTCAAGAATGAGTGAAATCATCTTGGAATCATACCCGAGAGAGCGTATTTTGAAGATAAAAATATTTTAAATGATTTCAAAGAATTTCAAAGGGATTTTCTATATATGAACAATTTAAAATTTTAGCCCTGTTTTAAAGATATATCGTCATTTTAATTCCGTTCCTTTGAACTCTTTCCTTGCTGGATCCTCCTTAAGTTAGGATTTCTCCCCGAATCCAACTCCCATTTTGCTTTGTCCCCTTTTAGAAGCTTAGATGGTCGTGTGTAGACCCTGAACCTTCCTTAATTCATTTACGTATCCTTGATAGATCCCGCTTGTTGTTCGGTTGTTCAGTATATTTATATATCATAGGGTTTATAAGTAGGCAAACAATAAATTTAAGATTTTTGGAATACCGCTTATTCGAAAAAATAAAGACCTATACAATATATGCTAAGAATAATACTGTGCATGATTACCACAATGAGCTTTAAGATTGTATAAGTAAATAACGTTTCCAACCAAATATGTTATTTTACATATGTTTAGAAAATTTACATATAGAAATTTTGTGTATTTCGAAGAGGAAAGTTTCGAATAGTTTGTTGACGTCAAGGTTGGAATATCAGGTATGTGGTGATTTTGGGATGTACGTCTGGCCAACGTATGTACTAAATTCTTTGCGTACTAGATAAATATAGATTCGCACTGTAGTCACTTGAAAATGAACCTAGTGGTTGTTGCAAAATCACCTGTGTTTATTTTCAAGTTTCGAAAGTGACGAAGATGTATAATTCCAGTCGAGATGTCAAATTAATACTTGAAACCAGATTTTAAAAGAATAAGAAAGTTTGATTTTGACATTACGTTAGAATTGGGGATTGGTTTTAAATTAGAAAATTTAAAATAATAATGGTATACCTATAAAAGTGTTTATGAAATTTTAAAGCTTATCCATATGAACATAAGACATTTAGACAAGCATTAAGGGGAACTAATAATATAAATGGAAAGGCGATTTGCTAAGAGGTTATATGTATCACTGTATATTCTAAAGATTTGGATTAGTATACTTTTAAAAATTTTGATAAGAGCTGAAATTTTAAGCAGGGGAGAAGATTATTTTCCCCGTTTGAAACTTTGTAAATAAATTGAGATACGAACGTATTGAAATGGACAAATGTGATCACTTATGATAAATAAGATTTTGTGTATATACATCTTACTTGAAAGGAAAATGGAATATGTAAAATTCCAAGGTAAGAATTTTAAGTGAAAGGAAGAAGAAAATAAACCGACATGAGTGAAATAGCAAGGTTATGACATGAATAAATCAAATGAAAAGGTAATGGGATACGACAAGGTTGGACGACAAAGTTAATACGACAAAATGGAATTTGATCTAGAGAAAGATTGACATGACTTATAGGCTACAAATGATTCTCCTAAACCTTTAAAAATTGAAAGCTTACTTGATTTAGAAAGAACGATAAGAAACCTTTTGAGTTTCAAAATCTATAACTTATTTCTCTCCCCGACAAATTTTAAATTGAGTAAAATATTTGTGATGTTATATATATGTCAAATTAAATTCATATAACGTTTCCTTTTCGAGGACGAAAAGTGTTAAGTGGGGGAGAATGTAACGAACTAGCAACTTCGACGTATTTAAATATTGATTAATTTAAGATTTAACTTAAAATAAATAATTAGATGTGAAATTTTGTCTATTTGAATAGTATACATAAACCATTTACGTGAATCTCAAAACGAGATTTATATTTCTAACCAATTTGAACCTTTAAAGTTAAAGCGCCTTTGTTGTTTAAAATACGAACACTATTGAAACAGGAGTTATTACCATTTTAGATTTATTTATATTGATCTTGTAATATGGTTTATAAAAGAAAACTATCATTATACTTGAGATCTAATTTAGAAAGCGGACCGTTATTTATCTTGAACGGAATTAGATATGTTATATACATGAGCGTTTGGCTAGCAAAGACTTTTACTTAACTAATCAACTTTATGATATATATATTCGGAAATCTAATTTTGAATTGCATCTTATTTAATTTAGAAAGAAATGGTTATCATTGGCAGATATTGATTTCAAAATAAAAGTAAAGTGTAACATAAATGATGATAAATTTTGTTTGGAACAAACTGCTAAGTTTGAACTTATGACAAGACGGTACCAATTGCAATATAGTTAATATAGAAAAGGGGGAATGAACTGGTAGTTTTTATATTGGAAATAAAATTTTCATGTTTCTAAAATTTAACATTTAGAAATGAATTAATAAGCTAAAACCTTAAAAATAATAACGAATTAATAATCTCAAAAGAAGAAAGGAAAATGAAATTAATAGATTTAAGTTGAAAGCAAAATTTTATTAAATTTCCAAAATCTAACGTTGGATAAATTTCAATATTTTCGTTATATAAAAGTAAATGTTGTTCATGCGCAGTGCGCATTCACTAAAGAATTAGAATTTGTGTGTACAACAGTTTAGTGTTCGTTACTGCGTTCACCGCATTGTCCGTTCGCGTTTATCTAAAGAAATAAATAATAATGATAAGAAAATAAATTAAAATAAATTAATAAAAGAATTTTTTAACTTTAATTTCCTAAACGCGCCAACGAATAAGGAAGAAAACAAACGATAAACGCAAATTTGAACGGTGTAATAACAGTAGGAAGTTTCAGCCCATTTTTGACATTCATTACAATTAAATAGGGTCCCTATTTCCTCAACAATAGCTATACACGTTAATTCTCAGAACTGAAGTTTCAGTTCTCCTTAAAATATGGCAACAACGAATCTTACATTTTAGTAGCTAATCTTTGAAACCACTGTTCAAGATGTGGAAATATCTCTCTGTCAAAAAACAAATATATGGTAACTGTACACCAAAGATGTAATGACCCGGGTTTTTGTCGACCTTGGTTATCGCCATAAACTCAATGATGACTAACCAAGCATCGAAAAATACCGGATGATTAAAGAAAGAAATTAGAGGGTGAGGAAAGATAAGATAGAAACTTAGAATAGAAGAAGAAGAAGAACACAACATCAGAGTAACACAAACCTCACAGCAAAGCGAATAACATATAATAGATAACATATCTTTGAAATATAAATCTGTACTTGAATATACATATCATTTTCAAAGTACAACACTTACAACACAGTGGAAATAAACTATAGCTATATGATCCTGAAGCCTCCTGCTCCAACTCTTCAAGTATCTGTAAATCCCGACTACTTGACTGCCCGTACAAAATTGGGCACCCAAGAGTTTAGGGAAAACAAAACAAAATAAACTCTGGGTCAGTCATGTGACTAGTATGAGTAAAACAGTTTAAAACAGTTTAAGCGGGTAAATGATATCTCATAAGACCACGCCGTATAACGAAATGGGTTTTTCCCTTATGAGAATCCAAATTATCTTTATATCAAAAACCTTTTGATATTATAATAATGTCTATCAACCACAATATAATAATCATCCAGCAGAAACGCTTTCATCTCACGTTCTACATATATAGTATACAATCAAAACCACAAGCACGTATTGGGTAATGTATTTCCAACTATGACAAGGTATGGAACCACCTTTCGCTAGTGTACCTCTAGAAATGAATACACTGGGTTCAACAAGAACATCTTGCAACCCGGCCACACATGACCGACCACTCATTTCGCTTGAGTGTATCGAATGTATATCACCAACGGTTGGGATCAGCAACCGTTTCCCGAATGGGACAACATCAACAATAGATTTTAAGAAGTAAATGAAACTCTAGATCAGGTAATTATACACCCTACTTCGGAGCGACCGACTTAGCCATGCTGCCTGCCCGATTTCTGTCATTTACTGGATGATGAGGCTAGAAGCTACGCTTTATCATCACATCAGATTCACTTCGAATGCCACATTGTCAGATCCATAAAAAATCACTAATTGACGTCTACAACAGTACATTACGTGTTAGCTAAAGAAGTTTCCTTCTCCGCTTCCACTCTTGGTACGGTTGAAGAAATCAATGTACGTGACCTTTCTGGAAATACTCTGTTATACATCCATCCATACAAGTCATCCAAGAACAGGATGAACCGAAGGCACTATTCAGTATACCCATCTTAGGCACTGTTATCTAAGATTTATACAATAGCCCTTGCACTTTACTCCGTCTTCAATTATCTTTGGCATATATGATTCGCAACGCTTATGCCAAAACCGAGTGGTTCTTTGGATAATAATCCAACCGGTCTCTCCATATTAACAACGTTAAAATGGTCAAAACTTTGATAGTCTGTGATTTAACCATCAAAGAAAAACAGGTGTGCAAACAACGATATTATTTCTAGATGGGAATTTATATCGATCAAACATCATATAAAATTTATCTCCTTAGTTCATTTTTCATCTCCTGTTTCCCTATATTCAACATTTCTTATTTCCTAAATTTAGAAAATATATGTTATTACCATTGGAAAACATTTCCATTTCTTGTTTTCTATATCAGAAAACATTTCTGGTTCTTATTTGGAAAACATTTACAAAACTCCTTCATTGGAATTAGACAGATGTTTAAACAAACCATCGCGATGCCAACTCAAACCATTACGCTTATTAACTAAATTCCTTTAACCCAACTTCACTATCGAAACTTAACCATTCCTTAGTTAAAAATGAAGTCAATAAAGTTGGGGTAATACTACCTCTCAGACCTTAACTGAACAACGTTTCTAACCTTGAAATAGACAAAGTTCACATTTTAATTCTTTAACAAACTTCCTTACGTAACTGTCTTTCGAATCATCTCTATTCGATAATTCTTCCCTTCGAATAAAGTATATTCGATAACTCTATTCAATTTACTCTATTGGATTAATGCTATTTTTAACTCTATTTGATTTAACTCTAATCGATTTACTCTTTCCACTTAACTCCTTTCGAATAAACTATATTCGATAACTCCTTTAACTCTATTCGAATAAACTATATTCGATTAACTCCTTTAATTCTATTCGAATAAACTATATTCGATTATCTCTTTTGGATTAACTCATTTGGATTAACTCGTTTTGATTAACTCAACTCGATTAACTCCTCTCGGTTAACTCCTTGGTTAACTTACTTGATTAACTCAACTTATTAACTCAACTTGATTTAACTCCTATCGATTAACAAATATTCGATTTAACTCCATTAGCTTGACCCTAGATCGCAGCAATCACAATGGTTACGCCTGATTCCATCAGGAAACATCCGACTGCCGTAGGCTATCTGCAGCCCTGCGAATTACGCTAGCAGTCGTGCTAAATGGAAACTCATTTATTTTGACTCTAACTTATTTGCTCTACTGATTTATTCTAACCGATAATATTTCCTTTTATATCTATTCTATTTATTCAAACCAATAATATTTCCTTTTATTTATTCTAACAAATAAATATTTCCTTTTATAAAAATCATTTTCTATTTATTCTAACAAATAAATATTTCCTTTTATAAAAATCCTTTTCTATTTATTCTAACAAATAAATATTTCCTTTTATTTATTCTAACAAATAAATATTTCCTTTTATAAAAATCCTTTTCTATTTATTCTAACAAACAAATATTTCCTTTATTATAACTTATCCTTCGATTTTATAGTTATTTTCTTTTATAAAAATCCTTTTCTATTTATTCTAACAAATAAATATTTCCTTTCCTATATAAAATCCATCGATTTTATATAAATAATTCATTTTCAAAATACACTTTGAAAATCCCCTTTCCCACATCCAGTATTTCTTATGGTATTTAACATACCATATAACAACAATTAATATCGTCCAAACACACATAATCAACAACAGATTATATATCACATTATATATCACAATATATGAATCACAGTAAAATAAATGTTGAGGAATCCAGTTGGATTCCTCCAACCTGTTTCCCTGCATCACAGATGTTAAACAATATAGATAACATCACTTTCAGTTCCATATGATATATTCTGTTAAACAGAATCAATATAGAAATTTAACTAACTGACTAGCAGTTCAATCAAACAGTCAACACACAGTCAATCAGCCAATATTTAACAGTTCTAAAAATAGAACATGAAATTATAAACTGTTCAGTGTTAGTGAGATTTACTCACATTTGCGCGTTATCCGTTAAATAATCGGTTTTCGTTCTTTGATTTAGTCGGACAATTTATTCCGCCATAAATTGTAATGAGCTCGAATGGACTTGCAGTCGGTTCCATCATGTAGTGTCCGTCCATACTATCCCAACGGATCTTGTTTCGTCTGATTTCGATACCGTATGGATTAGATATGATATAAACAAGTTATACAATATTTAAATTAAAAATAAAACTTAATTAAATTCTAATTGGGCTTTTTCCCCTTTATATTCACCTTGGCCCAAATTGACGAACACCGCCCCCCTCCCTTGTTAATACCCATCCGCGTTATCTTCCTCCCCCAAACACAACGTATCGAACTCCAGAAAGAAAATCACCCTTTGACCCCACTTTGACCGACTCCCCCTTCCACCTCAGCCAGCCGTTGGCCTCTGAACCACCACCATCGGACTTAGCACCAAAATCCGCACCCATCAGGCATCCTCTCACCTCCTCCGATGTACCCCTCAAAAACCGACAATCTGCTGCCCTCGAAGTCGCATTCTGCCTGAGGCCGCCGGAGCTCCTCCATCCTGCCTCGCCTGGTGCGCCTTGCCACCCCAACCGACATGCCATCCTCACCTTCACTCAGTTTCGCCAGTAAATGTCGGTTATAGGTTATCTGGTGGAAATATGGTGCGGACCATTTGATAATCGAACCCAGCCAGTTATATATAGGATTTAGGATTGGTGTACCGGAGGAGACGTGGCTAGGAAGGAATCACAAACATCTTATGATAATTTAAAGCTTATACCCTGGAAAGAACACGTCCAGCAATGTACATCATGCTGGCCACTTTTGCACCTTACCATATATGTTGGCTAAACATTCAATCACGCCACAGTAAAGCAACACTGGAAATTTTCTGGTGTTTAAGGTCTCGGAAAACTCAATACTTAAGATAACCTCTTTATTTTACTTTTATACCGCCAACTACATCCCTGAGCAAATCTCGTTTCATTTAGTTTTATTATGTAAGGTACATCCCAGGGCAATCTCTTTATCTTTATCTTGTTTGTCCCAATAGTTGCTTATATGTAACGTTTTGTCCCATTTTTTTTGTTTGTTTGTTTAAGGTATAATATTTAGCATATCTGGTTACATAAAATTTCGTTCACGAATGAGCTGTTATGAACAGAATTAACAATACGATCGTATAAACCGATATGCCACGGTCCCAAAAGTATAATAATACCGGTAGATTAACTCATATTGTGAAACCCCAAAATCGCTGATTAAGGCTGCAAAATACTCCAAATAAAAAGTTGCTTATTTAATTAATTAAAATTTTCAGTAAAATTCTAAAAATTAAATTATCACTACATCTCAAAAGAACCTCGTCTAAATTCGAAACCGATATGCAGTTATATCAAACAAACCATTACGGTCGATGGACGATTTTATAACGACTATTTGAAAATTTGATTTGGACATAAATTAAAATCTACACGACGAAATCTCGATTTTTCTCTTCCATTAGAAAAATATACTTCACCAGCTCCCAACGTTTCTTGTTTCACAGAAATCGGCTTAAAACGAATCCTGTACATTCAGTTGAAGTTCAAATCGCCAAATTACGAACTCCAGCGTCATTTCAAGCTCGATTTTATTTATAATATAATTATACATTCAAACTTCTTTCAAAATAATATATTCGTTATTTTAATTCAACTCTAAAATGAATTATATATCACAGATGATCCAGTTCACACCATATCGCCATTTCAGCTAATTCTGATTATTTCAGAATTAGATATATTATTTAAATTATTATTTAATTAAATATTCACCATTATTTAATTCCACGACCATTAAATTCACTATATCACTATTTATATAATTAAATAAATTAATTATAATACCTCTGCCAATGCGGGTCATTACATTCTTCCTCACTTAAAATAATTTCGCCCTCGAAATTGCTAAGGTAGAGCACGACCCTATCGACTGGTTAGAACATATTTGTTCACTTCTTAACTTCAGTTTCAACTGAACCAATTTAATTTCAATTAAATTATTAATTAATTTTTATCAACGAAAATTTTCAAAAATCCTGGAAATTTTCTAACGCCTTAACTCTTCGAAAAATTTCGCCAGCACCTCCTTTGTACAACCCTATCAGTAAAACTCCAACTTGCCTCTCTAGGCCATCTCCAACCCAAAAGAAAACCAAACAGCCAAGCGGCTTGCCAATTCGGCTCATCAAAATCTCATACCATATGAAATATAAACTTGTACCTTTTTGTCGGGCATATCAACTCTATCACTTCCATATGCTATCAACTCAGAATATACCATTGTTATCCCAATCAAACTCCGAAATCACTTTTATCTCCAACACAACCATTCGCTTTTTACCAAGCCAAATATCATTTCAACTCGAGTTTCTTCTCGATTTCCAACTCTTAACTTGATTATCACATTACACTTCATTTGAATTTCATAATCCAATTTGTCTTGATATCATTCTAATTCAATCTCAGTTACCACTTTACTGGCTTTACTTTAATTCAATTTTGCTTTCACAAATTTCTGTTGAATTTGTTTTTAATTCAAACAGTTTTTCCCTGGGAGTTTTTAAACAGTTTACTCTTTTCAAAAATCAAGTTTTCCTTTTGAACATGTCACTGGGCCCTTAATTAATATTCCATTAGTTAAATCACTTCTCTATTTCTTTATCAATATTTGTTAACCAAATATTTTCAATAACCATATTGGTCTTTTACGTTATTTGGAAAACATTTCTGAATATCGCCATCCTTTATTTTCTAAACTTTAGAAAATATATGCTATTTATAATTGGAAAATATTCCAATTACTTATCTCTTTTCCGATCTCGTTTATTTCTATACTTAGGAAATATTCTTTATTATATTTCCAAGCTTACACTTATTTGGGTTAAAACGGATGTTGTGTAAAACATTGTTACGACAACCCAAATACTATATTCAACTAACTCTTATTCAACATTGATCTTCGAGCCTGAAATCTTACTATTTATTTGTTAATAATGAAATCAATCAAGTTGGGGTATAACTACCTCTCAGACCTTGACTGAATAACATTTATAACGTCAAAATAGATATGACTACTTACTCGAATAATCAATACCATACAACTACTTATTCACTTTTAAACACGTATACGCTTCCTCTTTCTATTCTTACTAGATTTTATTCTTAGTCTTCCTTTTTGATTTTACTATTCTATTTCTAAGTTCATTTCCTTATCGACTTCTATATATATCGATACGTTGATTTCTAATTATCAAATTACCTTAAAAATATTCTAACTCCTTAAATTCCCGGAAAAATTCGCCATAACCTCCTTTGTACCAGGAGCATCGGGATATTTCAAATAGCCTCCCATGGCCCTCACCAATCCAAAAGAAAAGGAAAAAGCCAAGCGGCTAGCCGATACGGCGCATAAAATCTCAAATATGAATTAAATACATACCTTTTCGTCGAGCATTCTATTTATATACCTTCATACCTTATCCATACCTATCTCATGTATATTTATACCTGCCCAATCTATTTTAACTATACCCGATCATTTTAACTCAATTTGTTAATTAATTTGTTAATTAACTCTTTAAACTATTTCACTTTTATATTTGAACATGACATGTTCAAATATATTTTAAGTTGCTTATTAACTAATTTGAATCCAAATTTCAAATTTAAGTTCTATATTCGATTTCGAATATCCATTTACAAATCCAATTCACCTTTCAAAGTTCAACTTCAAATTCAAAACTCGATTAACTAATTCCTCTTTGACTTAGCTAATTCTATTCAAATTCTATTCAAATTTAATATCACTTCTATTATTCAAATCTATATATCAAATTCTATATTATAAATCCCATTTGAATTTCTATATTCAAATTCTATATTATAAATCCCATTTGAATTTCTATATTCAAATTCTATATTATAAATCCCATTTGAATTTCTATATTCAAATTCTATATTATAAATCCCATTTTGAAATTCAACACAACTTTTCTTTCACAAAAAAAATTCAAAACAGAATCTCTGGTAGTAATTCGTCACTTACAACTCGAAAATGAATACTGATGATGCAGCTGTCATCATCGGAATCTATTTTCCCGCGATCGAAGTGAGTTCAATACTATAAAACCATTTCTAAACATTTCCACTTTGAAATTCATTTCAAAATATAATTCGCACTGTTTGTAAAACAATTTAAAATCTCCCAGGATATTAAATTTTCCTTATTTTTAATCCAAATCCATTTACAAACACTTATCCAATATTCTAGAATTTTAATTCAATTTCTGGTTTAAATTTCAGATTTAACTCATCTGATTTCACGTATTTCACTTGTATGAATTCTGATTGGTTATTTACGTAACCATTTAATTTATAATCTTACTCGATTATAATAACAACCAATATATCCAATATATTATAATCATTCCAATATAAATCCTTTATATCCAAATATAATTTGGGTAAAATTATTTCATGTACCCTCTTTTCAAAACATACCATGACGGTCGATCGTATTCAAGTGTTTACCAACTCCTACCGATACAGTGGATCAAACTGATCGACCAGAACTCATAAACGACTCAACCAATAAATCTCCACAATATAAAACAAATTTTTATATCAATAACAAATACGTTCACTCGTATATATACACTCAACTCAATCTAGGGTATTACTAACCCCATCTCTACTGAGTCACGCCACAGAGCCAAGGTAATTCACTTAACTTAAGCTTAGATACCAACTGTAATGACCCGGGTTATTGTCGACCTTGGCTATCGCCATAAACTCAATGATGACTAACCAAACATCGAAAAATACCAGATGATTAATGAAACAAATTAGAGGGTGAGGAAAGGTAAGATAGAAACTTAGAATAGAAGAAGAAGAAGATGAACACAACATCAGAGTAACACGAACCTCACAGCGGAGCGTATAACATATAATAGATAACATATCTTTGAAATATAAATCTGTACTTGAATATACATATCAATTTCAAAGTACAACATTTACAACACAGAGGAAATAAACTATAGCTATATGATCCTGAAGCCTCCTGCTCCAGCTCTTCAAGTATCTGTAAATCCCGACTACTTGACTGCCCGTACAAAATTGGGCACCCAAGAGTTTAGTGAAAACAAAACAAAATAAACTCCGGGTCAGTCATGGGACTGGTATGAGTAAAACAGTTTAAAATAGTTCAAGCAGGTAAATGATATCTCATAAGACCACGTCATATAATGGAACGGGTTTTTCCCTAATGAGAATCCAAATTATCTTTATATCAAAAATCTTTTGATATTATAATAATGTCTATCAACCACAATATAATAATCATCTAGCAGAAACGCTTTCATCTCACGTTCTACATACATAGTATACAATCAAAACCACAAGCACGTATTGGGTAATGGATTTCCAACTATGACAAGGTATGGAACCACCTTTCGCTAGTGTACCTCTAGAAAGGAATACACTGGGTTCAACAAGAACATCTTGCAACCCGACCACACATGACCGACCACTCATTTCGCTTGAGTGTATCGAATGTATATCACCATCGGTTGGGATCAGCAACCGTTTTCCGATTGGGACAGCATCAACAATAGATTTTTAGAAGTAAATGAAACTCTAGATCAGGTGATTATACACCCTACTTCGGAGCGACCGACTTAGCCATGCTGCCTGCCCGATTTCTGTCATTTACCGGATGATGAGGCTAGAAGCTACGCTTTATCATCACATTAGATACACTTCGAATGCCACATTGTTAGATCCATAGAAAATCACTAATTGACGTCTACAACAGTACATTACGTGTTAGCTAAAGAAGTTTCCTTCTCTGCTTCCACTCTTGGTACGGTTGAAGAAATCAATGTACGTGACCTTTCTGGAAATACTCTGTTAGACATCCATCCATACAAGTCATCTAGGAACAGGATGACCCGAAGGCACTATTCAGTATATCCATCTTAGGCACTGTTATACAATAGCCCTTGCCTTTTACTCCGTCTTCAATTATCTTTGGCATATATGATTCGCAACGCTTATGCCAATACAAAGTGGTTCTTTGGATAATAATCCAACTGGTCTCTCCATATTAACAACGTTAAAATGGTCAAAACTTTGATAGTCTGTGATTTAACCATCAAAGAAAAACAGGTGTGCAAACAACGATATTATTTCCAGATGGGAATTTATATCGATCAAACATCATTTAACATTTATCTACTTAGTTCATTTTTCATCTTCTGTTTCCCTATATTCAACATTTCTTATTTTCTAAATTTAGAAAATATATGCTATTACCATTGGAAAACATTTCCATTTCTTGTTTTCTATATCAGAAAACATTTCTGGTTCTTATTTGGAAAACATTTCCAAAACTCCTTCATTGGACTTAGACAGATGTTTAAACAAACCATCGCGATGCCAACTCAAACCATTACGCTTATTAACTAAATTCCACTAACCCACCTTCACTATCGAACCTTAACCATTCCTTAGTTAAAAATGAAGTTAATCAAGTTGGGGTAATACTACCTCTCAGACCTTAACTGAACAACATTTCTAACCTTGAAATAGACAAAGTTCACCTTTTAATTCTTTAACAAACTTCCTTACGTAACTCTCTTTCGAATCGTCTCTATTCGATAATTCTTCCCTTCGAATAAAGTATATTCGATAACTCTATTCAATTTACTCTATTGGACTAACGCTATTTTTAACTCTATTTGATTTAACTCTAATCAATTTACTCTTTTCACTTAACTCCTTTCGAATAAACTATATTCGATAACTCCTTTAACTTTATTTGAATAAACTATATTCGATTAACTCCTTTATTTCTATTCGAATAAACTATATTCGATTATATCTTTTGGATTAACTCATTTGGATTAACTCGTTTTGATTAACTCAACTCGATTAACTCCTCTCGATTAACTCCTTAGTTAACTTACTTGATTAACTCAACTTGATTTAACTCCTATCGATTAACTAATATTCGATTTAACTCCATTCGCTTGACCCTAGATCGCAGTGATCACAATGGTTACGCCTGATTCCCTCAGGAAACATCCGACCACCTTAGGCTAACCGCAGCCCTGCGAATTACGCTAGCAGTCATGCTAAATGGCAACTCATTTATTTTGACTCCAACTTATTTACTGTACTGATTTATTCTAACCGATAATATTTCCTTTTATATCTATTCTATTTATTCTAACCAATAATATTTCCTTTTATTTATTCTAACAAATAAATATTTCCTTTTATAAAAATCCTTTTCTATTTATTCTAACAAATAAATATTTCCTTTTATAAAAACCATTTTCTATTTATTCTAACAAATAAATATTTCCTTTTATTTATTCTAACAAATAAATATTTCCTTTTATAAAAATCCTTTTCTATTTATTCTAACAAATAAATATTTCCTTTTATAAAAATCCTTTTCTATTTATTCTAACAAATAAATATTTCCTTTATTATAACTTATCCTTTGATTTAATAATTATTTTCTTTTATAATAATCCTTTTCTATTTATTCTAACAAATAAATATTTCCTTTCCTATATAAAATCCATCGATTTTATATAAATAATTCATTTTCAAAATACACTTTGAAAATCCCCTTTCCCACATCCAGTATTTCTTATGGTATTTAACATACCATATAACAACGATAAATATCGTCCAAACACACATAATAAACAACAGATTATATATCACATCATATATCACAATATATGAATCACAGTAAAATAAATGTTGAGGAATCCAGTTGGATTCCTCCAACCTGTTTCCCTGCATCACAGATGTTAAACAATATAGATAACATCACTTTCAGTTCCATATGATATATTCTGTTACATGGAATCAATATAGAAATTCAACTAACTGACTAGCAGTTCAATCAAACAGTCAACACACAGTCAATCAGCCAATATTTAACAGTTCTAAAAATACAACATGAAATTATATACTGTTCAGAGTTAGTGAGATTTACTCACATTTGCGCATTATCCGTTAAATAATAGGTTTGCGTTCTTTGATTTAGTCGGACAATTTATTCCTCCATAAATTGTAACGAGCTCGGATGGACTTGCAGTCGGTTCCATCATGTAGTGTCCGTCCATACGATCCCAACGGATCTTGTTTCGTCTAATTTCGATACCATATGGATTAGATATGATATAAACAAGTTATACAATATTTAAATTAAAAATAAAACTTAAATAAATTCTAATTGGGCCTTTTTCCCTTTATACTCACCTTGGCCCTAATTGACAAACACCGGCCCCCTCCCTTGTTAATACCCATCCTCGTTATCTTCCTCCCCCAAACACAACGTATCGAACTCCAGAAAGAAAATCCCCCTCTGACCCCACTTTGACCGACTCCCCCTTCCACCTCGGCCAGTTGTTGGCTTCGCAACCACCACCATCGGACTTAGCACCAAAATCCGCACCCGTCAGGCACCCTCTCACCTCCTCCGATTTACCCCTCAAAAACTGACAATCTGCTGCCCTCGAAGTCGCATTCCGCCTGAGGCCGCCGGAGCTCCTCCATCCTGCCTCGCCTAGTGCGCCTTGCCACCCCAAACGACATGCCATCCTCACCTTCACTCAGTTTCGCCAGTAAATGTCGGTTATAGGTTATCTGGTGGAAATACGGTGCAAACCATTTGATAATCGAACCCAGCAAGTTATATATAGGATTTAGGATTAGTGTACCGGAGGAGACGTGTCTAGGAAGGAATCACAAACATCTTATGATAATTTAAAGCTTATACCCTGGACAGAACACGTCCAACAATGTACATCATGCTGGCCACTTTTGCACCTTACCATGTATGTTGGCTAAACATTCAATCACGCCTCAATAAAGCAACACTGGAAATTTTCTGGTGTTTAAGGTCTCGGAAAACTCAATACTTAAGATAACTTTTTTATTTTAGTTTTATACGGCCAACTACATCCCTGAGCAAATCTAGTTTCATTTAGTTTTATTATGCATGGTACATCCCAAGGCAATCTCTTTATCTTTATCTTGTTTGTCCCAATAGTTGCTTGTATGTAAGATTTTGTCGCATTTTTTGTTTGTTTGTTTAAGGTATAATATTTAGCGTATCCGGTTACATAAAATTTCATTCACGAATGAGCTGCTATGGACATAAGTAACAAAACGATCGTATAAACAGATGTGCCACGGTCCCAAAAGTATAATAATACCGGTAGAATAACTCATATTGTGAAATCCCAAAATCGCTGATTAAGGGTGCAAAATACTCCAAATAAAAAGTTGCTTATTTAATTAATTAAAAATTTCAGTAAAATTCTAAAAATTAAATTATCACTACGTCTCAAAATAACCTCATCTAAATTCGAAACCGATATGCAGTTATATCAAATAAACCATTACGGTCGATGGACGATTCTATAGCGACTATTTGAAAATTTGATTTGGACATAAATTAAAATCTACACGACGAAATCTCGATTTTTCCCTTCCATTAGAAAAATATACTTCACCAGCTCCCAACGTTTCTTGTTTCACAGAAATCCAGCTTAAAACGAATCATGTACATTAAGTTGAAGTTCAAATCGCCAAATTACGAACTGCAATGTCATTTCAAGCTCGATTTTAATTATAATATAATTATATGTTCAAAATTTGTTCAAAATAATATATTCGTTATTTTAATTCAACTCTAAACTGAATTATATATCATAGATGATCCAGTTCACACCATATCGCCATTTCAGCTAATTCTGATTATTTCAAAATTAAATATATTATTTAAATTATTATTTTAATTAATTATTCACCATTATTTAATTCCACGACCATTAAATTCACTATATCACTATTTATATAATTAAATAAATTAATTATAATATCTCTGCCAATGCGGGTCATTGCAAAATATATGGAAATATTCGTGACAGGGAATCCAATGCTCTCTGTAATAAAATAATACGATCAGCACAGATGAAAACCACTCCTTTCTTCTTCATGTGAACTGCTACTTTTATTCCATTTCTCTTCTGCTCATTCTCCTTTGATCAGTTCTCGTTCTCAAAGAAAAAAAATCAAACATATTCGAAAATACTGAGAGCAGTTAGCCGAGTCTCTTTCTCCATAAAACCATTCCACTTCCTATCAACTTTTCCCATTCTCAGTACCCAATTCCTTTTCACGCTTTACTTCCATGTGAGAATCATAAGCCTTGGATCCATCTTGCCCTCCGCGCAAAGTACACTCACCCTTTCCCAAAGCCGCACCATCTCCAAGCACAACCGAAAGCCGCCGTCGCCCGAACCACTTCGCCGTGTCGCCACCCAACTCCGAACCGCCGCCAGGCACAACACATCAACTCCGACCAAACTGGAACTCGCTCACTCCTCTCGTACAAACCTAGAACCCATTATCTACCCAACAGTTCCGCTCAGTAGGGTCCACCAATTTCGACGCCGCCACTAGCATCCGTCGACACCAAGAAGCACCCATCCGACGAACCAAGCCTTGTGCGTGAGTCGCTTGTCCTCTGTTCTTCTTTTGGCTTTTCTCTTGCAAGTGTATGACAGTATATACACTTAGGGTGTATATTAAGTTAAGCTGGTCCAATGTTTATCTCTTGACTTAACTTTATATACTCAAGTATATACATACGGTTTTGCCTCTGGTTGTGACTAAATTGACATCTGGGTGATAATCAATTCATGCAAAAGCAAATAGCGGTTTCATACAAACTATCCGTCGAGATTTTTCACTGTACATCGCAGTAACAGTGAGAAAATATGCGGATCTTGACAAGCATGGTGTTGTATTCCCTCTCAACTATTCTACTAATGAATTAAAGGATCATACTTCTCTGTTAATTAGCAAACAGTGTAGTAGTTGAGTGGTTTGGCATGTGACTAGGTACAAAGAGGTCACTAGTTCAAAACCCGGCTGTCGCACCTTGGTTTTGGTTAATTATTTTGGCTGAAACCATTTGCATGAATTTTGCGCATGAAATTTTAATCCGCTTTTCTAAATAAAAATCACGCCTTGTTCTAGGTAGTGGAAATTCCTCCTTGTAGCCGTTAGCCTCGTTCGACGCGTATTGTGACTTCTCGCTTTGCCACGGAAGGTGAGTTTTCTCACTCACAGACTAACTGATGATTAAGTGAATTAAAACATGAGATGTTGAATGAAATGTTAGGGTGCTTTAGTTTTGGTTGCTTCGTGATTGTGCACGTGCTACGCACACACCATTATGTCGCATAACACAAAATGGATATATGTTTGATATGCCATGTCATTTTATCATTATGCAAGTTCCCACTTAGATTAGAAAACATGACGGGTTGAAATGATACATACCGAACCCCCTTGTATATTCAAATCGATTTGGGATGCGAGTTGAAATGATACATACCCGGGATTCAGATATTTTAAAGAACGGATTGAAATGATAAATATCTATGTCACTTGACCATAGGATAGAAAACTATACACGGACACCGTGGTCAATAAAATAAAAATTTATCAGTTTGTAAGAAGAAATTTTAAAGAAATTTTCTATGTAGCGTAAAGAAAAGTTTAAAAGAAAATTTTGTTCAAATTTTATTTGAATTTTTATAAGAAATCTAGTTTGTATGAAAATAAGTTTTAAGTAATTTTTCATGTTAACACATAAAATTTTATCTAAATATATTTTTCATAACTTTATGTTCATGTAATAAATTTAGTAAAATAACAATTTTTGAAGTAAATGATTTAATATAAAAGATTTGCAAATACTTGATAAATGCTTCCAAAACTTATTTTGTTATATGATTTGTCAAATGAAATTTTCACTATGAGAATGTAAGAAGAAATTTTGCCAAAATGAAAGGTGGTTTAGTTTAAATGTAAAGGAATATGATTTTCTAAGTCGTGGTGAATACGAGTTTCGTTAACAAGCTAGAATGTAACAAATCACATTTTTATTTGAAGCTAACGCTAAAAGTGGGTTGGGATTCATTATAACAGTAGTTGGAAATCATTTTAACTGTGAAGTATTGAAATTGAACCGAACAAAAAGGGGAATGGATTTAAGTGTAAGATTTTGATGAGAAAAGAAATTATATGACATGGGTTTGGATTGGATTAGATTAATATTATTTGAATAGAGTTACAATTTCATAAATGCAAAATTTTCCACATTACTTGATTTTATGAATATTCTTTTATAAAATGATTTGATTGCCTTAACCTTATGAATTTTAAAATAGTTTTCCAAATATATATATATATTTACCTATATATTATTTTCAATTTAACATACATGTACTATTTTCAAACTTAACTTTTTTTTCACATTTTATATAAATTTTAATAAAATTATAATTTCATGGAAGCAATTTTCCACATTACTTGATTTTGTAAATATATTTTATAAATGGATTTGGTTACTTTAACTACATGAATCTTATGATTGTTTTCCAACTATATACATGTTTATACATTTTTTCCCTTTTTTTCCTCCCATTTAATATACATGTACTATTCCAAACTTAACTTTTCTAAGTATATTTTATAATTCGAATAAAAATCTATGTCCAATCCAGTCTAGTTAATCCAAAGGGTAAAATAAAGGATTTCAAGCAATAACGATAGTTCATTAAAGTTGAAATTTAACATCCAATGGTTGAAAAAATGGCGAATATTGGTTTTATAATCTCAATCAAACCAAATGATGAACTTATTTGGATAATTGATTTTTAGGGTAATATTTGAAATAAATCGATTTGCGGTACATGGAATATGATTTCAAAATTTAATGGTCACGGTGTGAAAAATGTAAACGTTCGGTTGTTAGAGAGACCGGAGTCGGTAGATGTCATACTCACTGCCAATGCCGATACCACTTTAACAACTGTGTACGCGATGGAGTTCCAGAACCGAAGTAGGATGGTATGAAGGCGATTACTGGATTTGAAAAAAGAGAACGCTGATGGATTAGCCTTGACCTTCGGGTCATAATTAAAATGACTAAAACAGGAGCCATGCCCGGGTTAAAGGAGGTCGCACCTCTGATCGAACATACTTCTTCGTTACCATCTTTGTTACTATGTGATTGATTTGGGGCCCCATTTTAATTATAGGAGTGTTGTTCGAGGTGGGCAGTAGTGGCTGCTATGCGTTACCACCGGCCCGGGTGCCGCAATCCGGTAGAATCCTACCGTGGGTATTCCTCGTGTGCCTTGTCATATTATCCTTTCGAGCCCCCTACGATTTTGGTTTAACCGTACCTATGGAGTGCCCTCTGATGCCCATCCGTGTTAGGCTGGATTTACGGTACTGTATAGACTATGGTATTACATATATAAACGGTGTAAGGGTAAAAATGTAATCCCGCTTACGCTAATTTCATTATGTTTACTTTACTGAATAGACATTACAATAATAGCGTATTGTTATATAGATATTAGTTTCATGGATCCTTAAAGGATAGGATCCCAAACATCCTTTAAGTTATTGTACATTTCAGTAAACACTTCATTTGAGTTAATTCACTTATATGAGACTGTTAGTCCTGACTCGTGTATTTTGTTTGTTTTATTCCTTGCAAAATGCCCGAGTCAGATCGAGTATTTCAGCTTGGAAATATGTCTGTTAGAGCTTGAGATTCGTTGGAGATCCAGTCATCCATCTACTTTGTCATATGAAGTCGCGACTACCTCTGCTTATAACCAAATATTTGTATGATTTTATATTCATTCTTCCGCTGTACCTATATTTATTCATGTACGCCGGTATCATGCAAATTTAAAGATTTTGTAATATTGTATACATTTTTAATTCCACTGTGAGACATTCTGTGTTCTGTGTCTGTAATGATTTGTATTTCAACTACATAAGCAATAGCAATCTGTCATTTTGAATGGTTCGAGTTGGTTTAATTACCGACTTGAGGCGGTCAAAAAGCCAGGTCAATACAACCATAATCAACCAAACCAAAAAAGTATTATTGACTTAATTGATTTTTATCTTAAAAGAAATATTGATTTGGTTTTGATTATGTTTATACTTCTTAAATGGTTATTTTAGTTTCACTATTTTTAAGTAATTTCAAATTAACCTTTTTTTGGCAAGGCCGACCGGTTTTTATAGTGATCCGTAAACTCTTTATTTATTACAAAATAAAAGTACAAATTAGTCCATGTGATCTGTAACACTCTTTATTTATTCAAATCAACCCTTTGTTCATCCCTACATAACAATATTAAAACCAAATCATCTTGAATTTGAACAAAAGAAGGAGTGTATGTATGGATAACACTAGGGGGCTGCGCTTCCGGCAACAAAAAATTATAGTACTTGATAAGTGAAAAACAAAATTATATTCACATGTTACATCATATGTCGGTAAATCTTTATAGTGGGGTTTTATTTGCATTGAGATGGATGTAAACACCAAAATAAAAAATATGATACATGAATCAAGAAAATGGTTCATAATGTATGTTGAACAAAAGCTCAGAGGTTGTTTATCGATGGACATCAGTCGCATGGCATGAATTTCCTGTGTGGCATGCTAAGATGCAGTGATCAGAGCTTCTGTTGAAAAGCAAAGTCTTGTGGTGATGATCAAAGCACTGCCGGTGTGGCGTAGCTTTGTGTATAACGTAAAATCACAAGCCTCACACCCCGGTATGAACCAGAAACGGGAGAGGACATCAGGGAGGGCATGCGTTTCTTTCTAGCTAGGGTGGTGTCAGTGACCTACCAGCCCTGACATTTATATACTTTTCACCTGTGTGGTTGTTGCTGTTGCGAGGCGCCTCGGTTTGATCGGACGATCCGGGTCCGATGGAGTCATTCATTGGCTCGTTTACGCCCCAAAGGGCGGGGAGACGTAGTGTTCAGGCATAATATTCAGGCATAATAATCCACATCGGTGGACCGGCCTTGACGATCCAAGGGGCAGTTGCGACTATTCCTAAGACACGGGCTAGAGCGTCTCGAATTCGGTAAGGACTATCTTTTGCCTTGGTTCAGGACGGAAATCCAATTTCCAAATACGTGATTGTGCGGTTTTGATTGTATATGACGACATAGTGGTATGGGGCATTAATGCCGTCTATGATTGATAGTTATGATTTGAAATTGTTTTCAAAACATATAAACACTAGCAATAATATAAATGCCTTTGTTTTATTCGTATCAAGCATATTTTGGCCGTTATAAGGTAAAAACTCTATCCTCCGGTTTGCGTTGCATTGTGTGATGGGAACTGAGTCTTATAATGGCTTCATTTTTATAAAAAGCATTGCGATGTTTAAAAAGAAATATTTTTTTTTTAAAGAACTGGCAATCCAATGGAGTAAACTCGTTCCACGAAAGTGGCGTGGTCCTGTGATTAGCCATATATTAAATGTGTTGAATAGATTTCTCATACTAGTCCCATGACTGACTCGTAGTTTGTTTCACTTTCAAACTCAGGTGCCTCTTTTTCTACACGGGCAGCCTTGTATTCAGGTTTAGCTGGTTCTTTCTGGATAGCTGGAGCTGAAGATGGATTCTATCATTTATCTCTTTTTATGCTGTTCAGCTCCTATTGTACATTATGTTTGTTTTCCGCTGTAGACATTTATGTATAGCTGAACTGTAATTGTACTAAGTAAGATCTTGTATACTGTGTAACTCTGATGATTACTTTTATCCAGTATATTCTATTGTTCATTATCTGGTGTATTTATTTAATTCTGTTCTGCCATTATCTGTTTCTGTGTTATATTCCACGGATTACCCTTGCCACCGTCAGAACGGGGTTTGGGGTCGTCTCAGTATGTGGATGCAGGAAAACAGGTTGGAGGAATCCAACTGGATTCCTCAAAAATATATTATCTATTTGTTGTTTGTTTGATTTCATATATATATATTCATATATGATGTGTTAAAAATCAAATGATTGAAAATTGGTTGATTTGATTGTTTAAAATATCCCTGGGGCTTGAATATTGACTTATAAAAATATCGAAAAAGGTATTTGAGATTTAAAAAGGGAATTCTATTTTTTATAAATAGAATTTGAATTTTAAATGAAATATAGAAAATATTAACTTGTTTTGAATATATATGAACGAGTATTGAATTTATAAACTTTGTTTATAAATGAAAAGGTGGGTTTTGAATCGAATTTATAAACTTTGTTTATAAATGAAAATATGGGATTTGAATTGAATTTATAAACTTTGTTTATAAATGAAAATATGGGATTGGAATTGTATTTATAAACTTTGTTTATAAATGAAAAGGTGGGTTTTGAATCGAATTTATAAACTTTGTTTATAAATGAAAATATGGGATTTGAATTGAATTTATAAACTTTGTTTATAAATATATAAATGTGGGATTTTAAGTGAAGTTATAAACGTTGTTTAAATAAGGCATAGAATTCAAATGGGGTTTATAATATAGAATTTGAATATAGAATTCAAATGGGGTTTATAATATAGAATTTGAATATAGAAATTCAAATGGGATTTATAATATAGAATTTGAATATAGAAATTCAAATGGGATTTAAAATATAGATTTGGATAAATAGAAGTGAAATAGATTTGGATAAATAGAAGTGAAATAGACTAAAGAGTTAATTAACAAATTAAATTAACAAATTGAGTTAAAACGATTGGTATAGTTAAAATAGATTGGACAGGTATAGACATACAGGAGACAGGTTTGGAATAAAGTGTTAGAAGTGAAATAAATAGCATGCCCGACAAAAAGGTACGTATTTAATTCATATATGGGATTTTATGCGCCGTATCGGCAAGCCGCTTGGCTTTTCTTTTTCTTTTTCTTTTTGATTGGAAAAGGCCTATGTGGCAGTTTGGGGATTTTCCCGATGCTCCCGGTACAAAGGAGGTTATGGCGAATTTTTCCGGGAATTTAAGGAGTTAGAATATTTTTAAGATAATTTGATAGTTAGAAATCAACGTATCGATATATATAGAAGTCGATAAGGAAACGAACTTCGAAATAGAATAGTATAATCAAAAAGGAAGTATAAGAATAAAACCTCGTAAGGATAAAAAGAGAAGGTGTATATGTGTTTAAAAGTGAAGAAGTAGTTGTATGGTATTGATTTTTCGAGTAAGTAGTCATATCTGTTTTGACGTTATAAATGTTATTAAGTCAAGGTCTGAGAGGTAGTTATACCCCAACTTGATTGATTTCACTATTAACAAATAAACAGTAAGATTTCAGGCTCGAAGATCAATGTTGAATAAGAGTTAGTTGAATATAGTATTTGGGTTGTCGTAACGATGTTTTACACAACATCCGTTTTAACCCAAATAAATGTAAGCTTGGAAATAGAATAATGAATATTTCCTAGTATAGAAAATAAAGGAAGGCGGTATATGGAAATGTTTTCCAAAAAAAAAACGTAAAAGGCCAATATGGTTATTGAAAATATTTGGTTAACAAATATTGATAAAGAAATAGAGAAGTGATTTAATTAATGAAATATTAATTAAAGGCTCAGTGATTGTTGGATGTTTGGATGAACACTTGTTTTATTCGATAGTTAAATCATCGACTATCGAAACACTTGTTTTTATTCGATAGTTAAATCACAGACTATCGAAGTTTTGACCATCGCTGTCAATATGGAGAGACCGGTTGGATTATTATCCGAAGAACCACTACATATCGGCAGTAGCATGCGAATCAGATTATATAAAGATAATCGAAGACGGAGTAGAGTGCAAGGACTTTTTTATATTAATAGAAATTGTGCCTTCGGTTCATCCTGTTCCTGGGTGACTCGTATGGATGGATGTCTGACATAGTATTTCCAGAAAGGTCACGTACATTGATTTCTTCAACCGTACCAAGAGTGGAAGCGGAGAAGGAAACTTCTTTCGCTAACACGTAATGTACTGTTGTAGACATCAATTAGTAATTTTCGATGGATCTGACGATGTGACATTCGAAGTGGATCTGGTGTGATGATAAAGCATAGCTTCTAGCCACATCAACCGGTAAATGGCAGAAATCGGGCAGGCAGCATGGCTATGTAGGTCGCACCTATTAGGCTGTATAATCACCTGATCTAGAGTTTCATTTATTTCTAAAAATCTATTATCGGTGCTGTCCCATTCGGGAAACGGTTGCTGATCCCAACCGTTGGTGATATACATTCGATACACTCAAGCCAAATGAGTGGTCGGTCATGTGTGGCTGAGTTGCAAGATGTTCTTGTTGAACTCGGTGTATTCTCCTCTAGAGATACACTAGCGGAAGGTGGTTCCATACCTTGTCATAGTTGGAAATCCATTACCCAATACGTGCTTGCGGTTTTGATTGTATATTATTTATGTGGAACGTGAGATGTAAACGTTCCACTAGATTGTATTTACTTGATTTAGACACTATTATAATATCAAAGGAGTTTTGATATAAAGTTATCGTTCCTTTCAAAGGGATTTTGAAAGTTAAGTCAAGTGTTTGGATTCTCATAAGGGAAAAACCCGTTCCGTGTTATACGGCGTGATCTTATGAGATATCATTTAGTTTCTGAAACTGTTTTAAACTGTTTACTCATACCAGTCCCATGACTGACCCGGAGTTTATTTGTTTTGTTCTACCTAAACTCTTGGGTGGCTAAATTTGTATGGGCAGTCAAGTAGTTCAGAATTTTACAGATCTATCTAAAGGAGCTTGGAGCAGGAGGCTTCAGTGTTAGTTATATAGAGTTTTGTTCCGTTGTGTTGTAAGTGTTGTATTCTGATAAGTGTATGTTATAAAGTTGATATTTTGTATTTCAGAAGTTATAATATATTATATTTTGTTCCGCTGCGATGTGAGATTCTGTGTTGTTATTTCTATTCTTCTTCTATCTCTTTCTTCTAAAAAAAATGTTTCGTATTTCCGTGATATTTGGGTTGGACGTATGATGTATATAGTCAACTCCGATGTTGCGGATTTGTGGGTCATTACAGTGGTATCAGAGCTTATGTTGAGCGAATACCTAGGCTTGTTGGAATGTGCTCATTAGAGATAGGATCAGAAGTATCCTAGAATGAGTTGAGTGTATATATATACACTAGATCGCGTATTTGTTATTTGATATAAAAAAAACTGTTTTATATTGTGTTGACTAGTCTGTTAAGTGAATTATGGATTCTGATCGAATCGTGGGACGCCACGAAGTCGATAGGAATTTATAAACACTTGAACAGAAGATTGGACACGATATTGTTTTAAATGGTTGAGTTGATTGTTAGGATTATAATAAAATTAGATTATAAAACTGAAATAGTTATATATATAACCAATGGAATTTGTATATGAAATCAAATAAAAATGAGATAAATTGAAATTGAATTCCAACCAGAATTCAGAATTTAAAATCCTGGGAGTTTGGAAAATATTTTTCTAAATGGGTTTTGAAAGAAATAAAGCACTGAACTCACTTCAGTGGCTGGGAAATAATTCTGATAATGGTCGCAACATCATCAGTGTTCATTTTCGAGTTTCTCAGTGATGAATTGTTGCCTTAGAAAAGTTTTTGATGGAAATTTTTTTGAAAGGAAAACAAGCTGTTTGAAAATTCAAATGTTTTGAATTTGAGATAGATATAAATATATGTATATATTTATATTACTTCAAAGGAATTTTGAAATGGGAATTGGAATATATAATTCAAATAGAAGTGAAATAGAATTTGAATTCAAAGGAATTCAAATGAGTTTGAATAAAGAAATTCAAATGGAATTTGAATATTTTAAATTAAGATATAGGATTTGAATATTAGAAGTGAAATAGATCGAGAATATTATGAAATGGATTTGATACATATTAAAAATATATCAAAATGGAGTTGAATTTATTATAAACAAAGTTAAAATGTTTATATTTATAAATATAAATAAAACGAGCTCGCCATAGCGCGGCAGTTCGTAAATTGGCGATTCGAACTTCAATTTAGTATACAGAACTCAATTGAAGTCGGAATTCTTTGAAACAAGAATCGTCGGGACCGGTTGAACAATAGTTTTCTAATGAAAGAGAAAAATCTGGATTTCGTCGTATAGATTTTGAGTTATGTCAAAATCAAATTTTTTGAAAAGCAGCGCCAGAACCATTATAAAACCATAACGGTTTAATTAAATAAATAAAAGGATTTTTAGGAAATAAAATCTGAATTGGCATTAGAAAAATCCAGACTAGAGATATAAAATAAATATGAACTCCAGTGAAGTGAGTGAAATGATTTTTAAGACAAAAATCATATTTTAAATGGTTAAATAGAATTAACTAAATTGGAAAATAATTAGTTAAAGGAAATTTGAATCGAAATTGAGTTTTTGGATAAGTGAAAGAGATTGAGAATTTATGTTCGAAATCGAATATATAACTCGAGTTGAAAATATTATTAGATTAGTTATAATTAAGTTGACATATATTTGAACAAGTTATATTCAAATAAAAGGGTGAACTAGGCAAAACGGTTAATTAGCAACTTGTTAATGGGAATTTGCATGATTGAAATTAAATTTAACTTAAGTAAGTTAAATGGATTGAAATGAATAAATTGAGTAAAAGCAATGTTAATGAAATATGAATTGGGCGTGAAGAAAGGAAAAACCAAAAGAGTTAAAAAGAAAATATATTTGTAAAACAAATACAAAGGAAGTTTTGTGCAAACAAATAGAAGGAGAAATATTTGTAAAAACATTTACAAATAGAAGGAGAAATATTTGTAAAAACATTTACAAATAGAATTTAAAAGGAAATATTTGTAAAACATTTACAAATAGATTAAATGGAAATATTTATTTATACAAAATAAATAGAATGTTATAGATGAGATATTTATTGGTTAAATAAATAGAATTTAATCAAAGGAATATTTAGAAGATGAATAGAAAATGGAAATCTGTTTTTAACAGATAAATAGAAACGATTAATTTATAAATAACAGTTTATAAATTAAATAGTTATCATCCGATAAGTGGAATATATAAGTCTGAACTTATATAGAGAAGAGATATTGGTTTTTAACACCGATAGTTTTAAATAGAGGGGGGTACACAACACTTGTATAAGTGAAGTAACGTTATTAAAAAGAACATTTATAAAGTGAAGAACCGTTACTAAAAGTAAATCTTTATAAATGAATAAACGTTATCCAATAGGAGTTATTAGAATAGGAGAAGTCGATTAGAGTTAGAAATAGTCGATTAGAGTTAGAAATAAATCGATTAGAGTTAGAATAAATCGATTAGAGTAAGAATTTACCAGTTAGAGTTAATCAGTTAGGGTTAATCCATAGAGTTAATTGAATATTAGTTATTCAATTAGAATTTATCGAATATTTGTTATCCAAATTAAGAGTTAACCAGATAAAGTTAATTGCACCTAGTTAATCAAATTAGGATTTAATTGAATGTTAGTTATTCAATTAAAGTTGATCGAATATAGTTATTGAGATAGAGTTGGTCAAACATAGTTACTCAGGATAAGTTACCATTTCATACGACTGCTAGCGTAATTCGCAGGGCTGCAGATAGCCTAGGACAGTCGGATGTTTCCTGAGGGAATCAGGCGTAACCATTGTGACCGCTGCGATCTAGAGTCCAGCGAATGGAGTTAATCGAATATTAGTTATTCGAATAGAAATAAAAGAGTTATCGAATATAGCTTATTCGGAAGGAGTTAAGTGAAAAGAGCTAATCAAATAGGGTAAATTGAATAGAGAAAATCGAATATAATTTATTCGAAGAAAGATTTTCGAATCTAGTTATTCGATAGAGAGATTATCGAATATAGTTATTCGAAGGGAGGAGTTATCGAATAGGGATTTATTCGAAAGAGAGTTACGTAAGGAAGTTTGAAATGTTGAGTATCAACATAAATAAGTTTTGGAAAGATAAATTGGTTTGTAGCACTTTTTCTACCTTAGCAATTTCGAGGACGAAATTATTTTAAGTGGGGAAGATTGTAATGACCCGGATCCTTATGGGTTAATTTTAAAATATTTAATACGGATTTAAATATTGGGTGGATAATATAAATGAATATTTATATTAAGTTATTGATTTAATAATCGATATTCGATTTAATACCGAATATATTAAATCATCGTAATACGAGAAATAATTCAGTTAGAAATTTTAAAGCTGAATCAGAACAGTTCAGATGATCAGTACAAAATTCAGTTTGAGTTAGAAAAATAATATTTATTTATTTTTGGAGAATTTAGTGGTTTAGAATTTAATTTAAATCGATTTAAATTAATATCTTCTATAGGCGATCGAACGAGACATCGAAACCTGTTCCAACGGAATCGGAATAGTGGTTAAACCCTAGAAATGTCAGTAGTTGGGTTCAGAGAGGAGTTCGGAATCATGAGGGGTTTAAATTAAGGGACACAGGTTTAAAAAACAAGTTTAAAATAAAATAAATCATTTTGTTATGGTCATAAACCAAGCCAACAAGCAGGGAAAAATTAGTAGTCCCTTACTTAACCACATCTCTTCCTCCAGAACCACAAAACCCGTGGCCTTTCTTTCTCCACTTATCCACTCTATAAATCGCACCACCCCTTTTGTTGATTTACAAACAAAATCCGAAAGCTTCAACTCAAAATCATAAATGGTCACCGAAATTTCTTCTTCCAAATCAAAAATCGCAAGTCGCAATTCCTGGAGCCGTCTTCAGATCGAGGGAGGCATCGCGACTTGAAGACATGAAGGAACCAGAAGCTCAACGTCGAGTCAAGCCATTCGCAAATTGGGTTTTGCAGTTTTAAACCGCGGTTCTTCCTGAAGCTCGTCGACGTTCTGGTGATGCTCGAAGGGATGCGATATGGGTGCGTTCGAATTCAGTCGTAAGGTCGTCGCTGTTCTACTAAGGGGATTCCGACATTTTTCTGTGCGATTTGAAGGAGTTGGTCACGGTGGTTTTAGGGGAGGTGTCGATGATTGTTGTGAAGGATGTAGAAGTGTTGTGAGGAGTAACATCGGATAACAGACTTTAGGAGGAACTGGTTCGAATGGAATCGCTACTGCTACTATAACTTGTCGAAATCGCAACCTGTAACTCGACAAAGTAGGTACCGCGAGTTTAGAAAAATAAGGAGAAAATGGAGATGGCCTGCATGATATTCGAGGAAATTACCATGTGGAGAAATGCAGTATGAGGCAGTTTGGGACTGATGCAGATTTAGGGCTGTTTGGGGTTATGCTTCGTGGACTGATCGATTTATTTATGAGGCAATAAGGCGCAAAGTAGATCCAGTTGAGACGATTCAAGTAGATTCATAGCGTGAGATATGGAAGTTAATTGGGACATTCCGACAAATAAAAAATTCCTGTGAGTAAATCTCACCTTTTATTTAGAAATTATTTTTATATAGTTAAAAATAATTGTCTGTGCTTGTTTGAATGCTGCCTGATTGTTTTAAAATATATCTTAGTTATTTAGGATATATATATATATTGGGTTAATGATTGGTTGGATTCCCGCAGTTTCATTAGCGGATGCCCGCAGTTTCATAGCGGATGATTACCCTATACGCCCCACGCTATGATAGTGGATGACCTTCATACCGCGATATCCTGCCTCGAAGCAGGATGGGTATTACTATGTTGACTAATGTCTGTGGATGCAGGAAAACAGGTTGGAGGAATCCAACTGGATTCCTCAAAAATATATTATCTATTTGTTGTTTGTTTGATTTCATATATATTCATATATGATGTGTTAAAAATCAAATGATTGAAAATTGGTTGATTTGATTGTTTAAAATATCCCTGGGGCTTGAATATTGACTTATAAAAATATCGAAAAAGGTATTTGAGATTTAAAAAGGGAATTCTATTTTTTATAAATAGAATTTGAATTTTAAATGAACTATAGAAAATATTAACTTGTTTTGAATATATATGAACGAGTATTGAATTTATAAACTTTGTTTATAAATGAAAAGGTGGGTTTTGAATCGAATTTATAAACTTTGTTTATAAATGAAAATATGGGATTTGAATTGAATTTATAAACTTTGTTTATAAATGAAAATATGGGATTTGAATTGAATTTATAAACTTTGTTTATAAATGAAAAGGTGGGTTTTGAATCGAATTTATAAACTTTGTTTATAAATGAAAATATGGGATTTGAATTGAATTTATAAACTTTGTTTATAAATATATAAATGTGGGATTTTAAGTGAAGTTATACACATTGTTTAAATAAGGCATAGAATTCAAATGGGATTTATAATATAGAATTTGAATATAGAATTCAAATGGGGTTTATAATATAGAATTTGAATATAGAAATTCAAATGGGATTTATAATATAGAATTTGAATATAGAAATTCAAATGGTATTTAAAATATAGATTTGGATAAATAGAAGTGAAATAGAATTGGATAAATAGAAGTGAAATAGACTAAAGAGTTAATTAACAGATTTAATTAACAAATTGAGTTAAAACGATTGGTATAGTTAAAATAGATTGGACAGGTATAGACATACAGGAGACAGGTTTGGAATAAAGTGTTAGAAGTGAAATAAATAGAATGCCCGACAAAAAGGTACGTATTTAATTCATATATGAGATTTAATGCGCCGTATCGGCAAGCCGCTTGGCTTTTCTTTTTCTTTTTGATTGGAAAAGGCCTGTGTGGCAGTTTGGGGATTTTCCCGATGCTCCCGGTACAAAGGAGGTTATGGCGAATTTTTCCGGGAATTTAAGGAGTTAGAATATTTTTAAGATAATTTGATAGTTAGAAATCAACGTATCGATATATATATAAGTCGATAAGGAAACGAACTTAGAAATAGAATAGTATAATCAAAAAGGAAGTATAAGAATAAAACCTCGTAAGGATAAAAAGAGAAGGTGTATATGTGTTTAAAAGTGAAGAAGTAGTTGTATGGTATTGATTTTTCGAGTAAGTAGTCATATCTGTTTTGACGTTATAAATGTTATTCAGTCAAGGTCTGAGAGGTAGTTATACCCCAACTTGATTGATTTCACTATTAACAAATAAACAGTAAGATTTCAAGCTCGAAGATCAATGTTGAATAAGAGTTAGTTGAATATAGTATTTGGGTTGTCGTAACGATGTTTTACACAACATCCGTTTTAACCCAAATAAATGTAAGCTTGGAAATAGAATAATGAATATTTCCTAGTATAGAAAATAAAGAAGGCGGTATATGGAAATGTTTTCCAAAAAAAACGTAAAAGGCTAATATGGTTATTGAAAATATTTGGTTAACAAATATTGATAAAGAAATAGAGAAGTGATTTAATTAATGAAATATTAATTAAAGGCTCAGTGATTGCTGGATGTTTGGATGAACACTTGTTTTATTCGATAGTTAAATCATCGACTATCGAAACACTTGTTTTTATTCGATAGTTAAATCACAGACTATTGAAGTTTTGACCATCGTTGTCAATATGGAGAGACCGGTTGGATTATTATCCGAAGAACCACTCCATATCGGCAGTAGCATGCGAATCAGATTATATAAAGATAATCGAAGACGGAGTAGAGTGCAAGGACTTTTTTCGATTAATAGAAATTGTGCCTTCGGTTCATCCTGTTCCTGGGTGACTCGTATGGATGGATGTCTGACAGAGTATTTCCAGAAAGGTCACGTACATTGATTTCTTCAACCGTACCAAGAGTGGAAGCGGAGAAGGAAACTTCTTTCGCTAACACGTAATGTACTGTTGTAGACATCAATTAGTGATTTTCGATGGATCTGACGATGTGACATTCGAAGTGGATCTGGTGTGATGATAAAGCGTAGCTTCTAGCCTCATCAACCGGTAAATGGCAGAAATCGGGCAAGCAGCATGGCTATGTAGGTCGCACCTATTAGGCTGTATAATCACCTGATCTAGAGTTTCATTTATTTCTAAAATTCTATTATCGATGCTGTCTCATTCGGGAAACGGTTGCTGATCCCAACCGTTGGTGATATACATTCGATACACTCAAGCCAAATGAGTGGTCGGTCATGTGTGGCTGAGTTGCAAGATGTTCTTGTTGAACTCGGTGTATTCTCCTCTAGAGATACACCAGCGGAAGGTGGTTCCATACCTTGTCATAGTTGGAAATCCATTACCCAATACGTGCTTGCGGTTTTGATTGTATATTATTTATGTGGAACGTGAGATGCAAACGTTCCACTAAATTGTATTTACTTGATTTAGACACTATTATAATATCAAAGGAGTTTTGATATAAAGTTATCGTTCCTTTCAAAGGGATTTTGAAAGTTAAGTCAAGTGTTTGGATTCTCATAAGGGAAAAACCCGTTCCGTGTTATACGGCGTGGTCTTATGAGATCATTTAGTTCTGAAACTGTTTTAAACTGTTTACTCATACCAGTCCCATGACTGACCCGGAGTTTATTTGTTTTGTTCTACCTAAACTCTTGGGTGCCTAAATTTGTACGGGCAGTCAAGTAGTTCAGGATTTTACAGATCTATCTAAAGGAGCTTGGAGTAGGAGGCTTCAGCGTTAGTTATATAGAGTTTTGTTTTGCTGTGTTGTAAGTGTTGTATTCTGATAAGTGTATGTTATACAGTTGAGATTTTGTATTTCAGAAGTTATAATATATTATATTTTGTTCCGCTGCGATGTGAGATTCTGTGTTGTTATTTCTGTTCTTCTTCTATCTCTTTCTTCTAAAAAAAATGTTTCGTATTTCCGTGATATTTGGGTTGGACGTATGATGTATATAGTCAACTCCGATGTTGCGGATTTGCGGGTCATTACAATAACAGTCTATAACGACAATTCAATATCAACCACAACAATCAAAACAATTCATTTATTAAAACGCGTTTATTTTATAACCATGACCAATAAGGTAACTTACCTCAATTGGAACCAATCGTTAAAAATAACGATTTGGGTTTCACTGAAATTAACCGACGTTTAATTTCATCTGTTCAAATGATATGTGAATATATATCATTAACCAGTCAAAACATTAGCAACCATAGCACACAAAAATAAAACCCAACTTATAAAATATAAGTGGGGAGAACTGAGTGAGTTTAACTCACCTTTGTTTGATTCCGTCGTTAGATCATATCGTTTTAGTCAAATTAAACGACGTTTAATTTATTTGGAAATTCCAGCTGCTGTATGCCCTGCTCGGTTCCCTTCCATCATGTAGTACTTGTCTTCACGGTTCCGGTGTTTTTCGTTTCGTTGAATTCTGATTACGTGAGTTTCCGAAATAAATATTTAAAGTTTATAAAATTTTAAAGTAAATAAACTTTTAATTAAACAAAATTAGGCCTTACCTTTCTTGTTCGTTCAGCCCAACCCTAAACAAATCCGACCAGCCTAATCTCTTACACCTAAAACCGTCGGCTCCCTTTCATTCCTCAAACAAATCCGCCGCCTCCCAAAAGAAAAAGAACGAAAACCCTCCACCCATGAAAATCCGCTCCTCTTCCATCGCTTCTATCCCTGACCACCGTGACGCCCCGCTGTTACCACCTTGCATCAGCCTCGTCCTCGGTTGCTCCGCCACCCACAGAACGAGACCGAAGACCGAACCCTAGGTCCTTAGTTCGAGCAACCCGTTGTTACAACAGATAAGTAATCTCATTTTAATTTTCTCTATTCATTTTTGCTTTGATTTCCTTGTGGTTTCGAATTGGTTTATTCCAAAACTTTGTTGATCTTGTTTAGAACACACCGTGTATTTATACTAGTGGGTGATAGAAATAGAATCGATGTCAAAATCGATTGTAATTTCATAGGTTTATACTAATTATGTGCTTAGATCGTAGATGCTTCTCTTTTTTCGTTTTAGCCATGTGGGATGTGGCCGGACTGTTTGTGATGGACTTGGTTTGCGTGTGATATTTGACAGTGAAAATGTGGACTTTACATTGGATTTCATGTTCTTGTTTACTTAGATCCATGTACGAAGATCAAACTGTTTATACATAGATTTGGTGAAATGTTAATCCGTATTGTCAATTCAGCTATTAAAATTTCGGATTTCTTTCCTGTTTGAAATCTTTGTTCAGCTTTATAGATTTGAGGCATAAGTGGCTATATATACTTAGCTGTATAGTTATTCCTTAGCTGATTTGAATTATGCTATGTGCCTATAGCAGAACAGCTTTTATATGAGATTTTCTGAATATATGAAGATATATTATCTGTTTCGATTCTGTAAATTTATAGTATAAATTTATAGCTGTTTTCCAATTGATGGTATGCATGTATATGGTTTCCTGTAGTTGTTCCTATTACTGATTTCTAGCTATAGTTTTACTGTTTCAATGGTGACATTGTGTACTACCATTTTATTTAGCTTCTATAGCTGTTGTATCTTACTGTTTCATGTGGTATTCTCCTGATTTGGAAAATTTTCAACTTTATAAATATCTATAC
Source organism: Allium sativum (assembly GCA_030737875.1). Taxonomy (NCBI): domain Eukaryota; kingdom Viridiplantae; phylum Streptophyta; class Magnoliopsida; order Asparagales; family Amaryllidaceae; genus Allium; species Allium sativum. Next base: position 500,584,414 of record CM060924.1, on the reverse strand, counting down.
ATATTTTCTTGATACTTATAACTATTTTTTTCCAGATCAAATCTACTGAGATGAAGACATGATGCTGTGAGGAGATTTTGTCTTAGATTTTCCATGTGCCATTGGATTATTTACTTCATTTCATTTAGGATTTTGAACTGCGAAATGTACCTTGTATATCAACCCTAAGATTTCGATTGAAAAAATAGCTGTTCATATAAAATTGCAGAATTGGTATAAAGATTTGGTTGTAATAGCTGTTCATCTTTGCGGATTTTCTGTTGTATTGTCTTCTCATTTGTCATTGTAGCTGTTCAATGTTAATGATGTGTCTAAACATCATAATCCAGCTAAAGACTTAGGTGCAAAGGTTATTGATTTAACATTTCAGAAATTTAGAATCTGCATCTGGATGCAAGATCCTATTACTTCTACTGGTGTTTCTCAAATATATCATAGTTTTGATTAGTTTGTATTGAAATTTAAAGAGAAGGATGTCTATACTGTTATAAGCAGGAACTTATATTTCACATTTAATTTTAGCTCATTTTGGTTTATGTAAGAAGATCGTAGGAGTTAATTTACAATCGTAGCGGAGATGTTTTTGGAATCTCCTAGCAACTCATTTGACTGATTATTAGTATAATTATTATGTCATTGAAAAAGCACCAAAGTTGAGATCAGTGCGCCATGCTGCAAAATGAAATAACATGTATAGCTTTATTGATTATTGAAAACATAGGAATGTTTTAGTTGTTAATCATCGAATATATTAAAGCGAAATACCTTATAACTACAAATAAGGCTGAGATGGATTTCAAACATGCCATTCAGAATTTCGGTTAAACGAAATCAACAAAAAATATATATAAATCCTTATTTAATTTATTAAATAAACGTTATCGTTTTATAACGATTTTCATAGCGACTATTTTAAAATTTGAACTGGACATAAGTAATAAATCATAACACGAAATCTCGATTTTTTTCTCTTTCGTATGAAAAATATAATCAAATCGATTCCAACGTTTCTATTTTCACAGAATTATGACTTAAAACGAATCCTGTATACTCGGTTGAAGTTCAGAACGAAATTTACGAACTACCGCGCCATTTCTAATTCGTTTATAATATAATTATAAATTAACGTTCTGACATCGTTTTAATAACGGATATATTTATATAATTCAATATAAACTATATTTAAACCACTTTAAATCGCTCGTTCACATTATACAGCAAATTCAACATTTTCCCAATATCCCGAAAATAAAATATTATTATATTATTAATATAATTTAAATATTCAAATTAAAATGGTCAAATCTCATTATTTAAATTCAAATCAATAATTTAAATAAATAAAATATTTCAAATAAGTGGTTAGAAAATACGGGACATTACATTCTTCCCCCCTTAAAATAATTTCGTCCTCGAAATTGCTAAGGTAAGAAAAAGGTTGTAAATCCCATTAACTTTAAAAATATATTTTATTTCAAACCAAAACCAATTTATTATGGTAAAACAAAATTTTCAGAAATATCGAAAATATTCTAACACTTTAAATTTCCGGAAAAATTTAGTAGAGTCTCCCCTGCACGGAGGGACTTCTGCGATATCGCAGGAAAAAATAATATCGACCCTTACGGTCGAAAAACAAAAATCAAAACCAAGATTTTTATTTTCGCGTAGGCGTACCTTTTTCGAGCGTGATTGAGTCTACTACTCAATTTACATGCAATCTACGCAATCAGACTCAGTCCTCATAATCATCTGGCGCCTGTACTTAACTCAATCCATCATATAAGTTACAGATATATGAAATTTATTGGGCCGTATTAGGTACAAATAAATCCTAATAGGCATACACATATTTATAGTGATATATTCTGGTGTTTACTGGGGAGCGTGTATAGATAATAACCCCAGAGAATAAATTCTCGTCACCCTGTCAAAGCCTGAGGGAGTGTGTATTTTAATTGCTCCAGAGGATAAATCGTCGTCACCTCATCCCGTGTGGGAAATAAATAATCCATGTGCCGTATCTAATAACTAGAGAGACGTGATTATTGTCAACTCCAGACCCGTGTGGGGTTTTTATTAATCTGGCAATTTATCCGTTACAATTTACATAGTCCATATCAGTCATCAGTTCAACCTGTAAAATATAGTCATCGCCAAAGAAGCATCTCGCTCGTATGGTAAATCTTCCACCTCGTCACACAAGCTCCAAATGCTTATGTGGTATATAATGAAGTATGCCTATCTTCAGAAGTATGCCATGTAATGTAGTTCAAAATTAATTGTTACTATCCTATGGAGACGTTTTTATTACACACAGAATAACCAGCACTTCGCATCCAATGGCATTCACAGGAGTTTATATAATAATATTTCGCATCCAACTCATTAAGGTTTACCTATTTGTCAGGCACGCAAATAAAATCTTTACTCAACAGCTATCCAATTTCCTGTTCAAACATATATAATGCACAAGTGTATATTTCTATCTATTTTTAAATCAGTTCAGTGCATGATATAATCGAATAAATACTACCATTCATTCTCTTATTGATTAAATTAACTATCGTTTTAATAATTTAATTAATCAAATCTACTATCACACAACACAAACAACAATCAAATTGTTTTTAACTTTTTTAAAAATATACTAATCAATTTCTATATTCCTTTACCTTTCAAATATATATCTTTTATATATTCAAAAATTATATTTCTAAAACCAGACTATATATATAATCACAAATACGTTATTTAAAAACATATTACTCTCAACTCGTTCTAGGGCACTTCTGACCCCATCTCTAACGAATTGTTCTGATTCTGCTGTACTCATACTAGGATACTACTGATCCTATCTGTATAGAGTTACCCATCCTAGAACACTACTGGTTCTATCTCTGATGAGTTCATTGATATGTTATATTCCAGAACTAAGCTTAACCAAAGCTCTGATACCAAATAAGACGACCCCAAACCCCGTACTGACGGCGGCAAGGGTAATCCTTCGAATATAACACAGGAACAGATAATAGCAGAACAGAAATAAATAAATACATCAGATAATGCACAATAGAATATACTGGATAAACGTAATCATCAGAGTTACACAGTATACAGGATCATACTTAGTAAAAATACAGTTCAGCTATACATAAATGTCTACAGCGGAAAACAAACATAATGTACAATAGGAGCTGAACAGCATAAAAAGAGATAAATGATAGAATCCATCTTCTGCTCCAGCTATCCGGATAAAGCCAGCTAAAACCTGAATACAAGGCTGCCCGTGTAGAAAAATGGCACCCGAGTTTGAAAGTGAAACAAACTACGAGTCAGTCATGGAACTGGTATGAGAAATCTACTCAACACATTTGAAATATGGCAAATCACAGGACCACGCCACTTTCATGGAACGGGTTTACTCCATCGGATTGCCAGTGCTTTATAACAAATCATTCTTTTAAACATCGCAATGCTTTTTATAAAAATGAAGCCATTATAAGACTCAGTTCCCATCACACAATGCAACGCAAACCGGAGGATAGAGTTTTACCTTATAATGGCCAAAATATGATTGATACGAATAAAACAAAAGCATTTGATATTATTACTAGTGTTTACATGTTTCAAAAACAATTTCGAATCATAACTATCAATCATAGACGGCATGGGTACCATATATCATGTCGCCATATATATATACAATCAAAACCGCACGATGTCGTATTTTGAAATTGGATTTCCGTCATGAACCAAGGCAAAAGATAGTCCTTACCGAACTCGAGACTGCCTAGCCCGAGTCTCAGGCAAGCGCGCAGGCAAGCCTTGGATCGTCAGGGCCGGTCCACCGAGGTGGATTATTATGCCTGAACACTATGTTTCACCGCCCTTTGGGACGTAAATGAGCCAACGAATGACTCCATCGGTCCCGGATCGACCGATCTAACCGAGGAACCTTGCAATAGCAACAACCACATAAGTCAAACTCGTCAGGGCATGTAAAACCACTAACGCCACTTCTAGCTAGGAAGAAACGCAGGCCCTCCCTGAGGTACTCTCTCCTGTTTCTGGTTCATACCGGGGTGTGAGGCTCGCGAATTCACGTTATTCACAAAGCTACGCCACACAGACGGTGCTTTGATCATCACCACAAGACTTTGCTTTTCAACAGAAGCCCTGATCACTGCATCTTAGCATGCCACACATGCAATTCACACCATGCAACTGATAGCTATCAATCACACAGAATAAATTCCAATGTCAGACACACTGTCCATTTGCAAGTCCGTTCTGGGTCTGAACGAAACCGGAGGCACTATATACCTCGCAAACCCATCGATCACCACGTACGTCTGGACGGTCACCACTCATTATCCATATTTCGGGATGCCTCCCAATCAGGACCTCGGTTACCATCCAAATGAGGTGAAGATCTCCGGTCTTCGACCACTGTCTTCATCTTCGATTTCTTATCGTTGATTCAGTTATTCAGAATGGGATAAACCCGGTTTTTCTGAGAAACTCGCGTATATAATAAACAAGTGCAACACTAACATACATACACATCATTTCAATTCATTAGTCACTAACCGTGAATCAGTAAGAGAACGATTTCCCGAATATTAACCCCGAAGGCCGAAACCAACATCAGATCAACACCTAGGAAACCATTCGACTTAGCCAACCTTCAGTTAGTTTCTAAATTTCACACACATATCATTTATAATATTTTATAACGATTTATCGCTGTTTTTATTTATTTTAAAATAGCCAATTTATTCAAAACGACGCTTCGGGCCATAACGCAGTCGTGGCGCCGTTTTTCTTCAGATTTGATTTACACATATCTGAAAATCTAACTGTTGGATCTTCACAAAATTTACATCATTAGAAAGATCTTTTCAAAACGAATCCAACGGTTCCAATTTCGGGAAAATCCGACGGTCGGATCTCCCGGTATAATCGTTTGAAGTTTGGATTTCAAAATACGAACTGCAGCTTCGTTATTCGATTAAATATAATTATATATATATATATATATATATATAATCGATTCTGGCGCAGTTTTTCTTCAGATTTGAATTAAACATTCCAGACAATCCAACCGTTGGATTTTTACTAAGTTGGTGCCGTTGGAAAGATATTTCCAAAGCGAACCCAACGGTTGCGATTTCGGGAAAATCCTATGGTCGGATCTCCCGCACTAATCGTTTGAAATCATGGTTTAAAAATACGAACTGCAGCTTTGTTATTCGATATATTTCAATTCTATTTATATGAAACGACCTGAACTTCCGTACCCTTTGAGTCGACTAATCATACCACACGTCCAACCCAAATTGCACAGAAATACGAATCATTTTTAGAAAGAAATTAGAGGATGAGAAATAGAAAGAAAGAAATATTAGAATAGAAGAAAACGAATATCACAAACTCACAGCGGAATGAATAAAATATATTAGATAACATAGACTTTGAAGTATAAATCTGTAACTGTATATACATACCATTATCAGAGCACAACGATTATCCCTGGAACAGTTATAAACACCTGTTTCCAGATACAACATAGTACACAGCGGAAAATATGATAGTCTATAGCTAACTGGTGGAGCTTCCTGCTTCAAGCTCCTCCAAGTGAATCTGAAAAATCCCGACTACTTGACTGCCCGTACAAATTTGGGCACCCAAGAGTTTTAGGGAAAACAAACAAAATAACTCTGGGTCAGTCATGGGACTGGTGTGAGTAAACTCCAACCATTTGTTTAACTTTCAAAAATCCGTTCGAAAGAAATGATAATCGTAAGACCGATCCACACATAAACACGGATGGTTTTTATCTTACGATAACCAAAATTATTTTTGATATCAAATCCAGTGATATTATAATAATGTCTACATCAAATAAATAGAATCTAGCGGAACGCTTGCATCTCACGCTCCATATATAATATAAAATCGAAAACCGTAGGGCGCTTATTGGAGATTGGATTTCCAACATGACAAGGTATGGGACCACCTGCCGATAGTGTATCTCTAGAGACGAATATACTGGGTTCAACAAGAACGTCTTGCAACCCGGCCCTCACATGACCGACCACTCATTTCGCTTATGTGTATCGAATGTATATCACCAACGGTTGGGATCAGCAACCGTCTCCTGAAAGGGACAGCATCGATAGATTAAAGAACAAATGGAATTTCTCTAGATAAGTGATTATACATCCTAATGGGTGCGACCCACATAGCCATGCTACCTGCCCGATTTTTGTTAATTCCCGGTTGTGAGGCTTGAGGTTTGAATTATCTTCCAGAACATCTGGCCATCATTCACTTTGAATGCCACATCGTCAGATCCATCAGAAATCACTAATTGATTCCCGCAAAAATACTCAGACTGTTTGGCTAAAGAAGTTTCCCTTCTATGCCACCAACTTTGTACATTTGAAGGAATCAACGTACGTAATCCCTTTGGAAATACTCTGTCAGACACCCGTCCATACAAGTTGTCCTGGGTCTAGACAAACCGAAGGCACCATCCTGTAACAGGATAGCCCTTGCATAACTCTGTCTTCAATTATTTTCATCATAAGATGATTCATAACGCTTATATCAATACAGAGTGGTTTTCGGATATTAAATCTGATCTCGGTTTCTCCATATTGATAACGAAGGTATAAAATAAATCAAAACTTTGATAGTCGGTGATTTAACTATCAAAGAAACATCCATACAATCAACGGTCCTATTTCCAATTGGAAATTCTACCGATCAAACATCAGACAACACTGGCCCCTTTTAAATCAATTCCTTATTAATTTATCACTTACAATTCCTGTCTCTTAATTCCTCGTTGACAATTCATTTCATTTTCTATGTGTAGAAAATATCCCTCCTTTTATTTGGGAAAACATTTCAAATTAACGTGATGTTATAAAACATCGTTATTACAACTCAACCCACTAATCATTTATTAGCTATCCATATTGCTTAACCAAGTTTCACCATCGAACCTTAACCATTCCTCCATTGATCATGAAGTCAATCAAGTTGGGGTATAATTACCTCTCAGACCTTAACTGAACAACTTTCTCAGCTTTGAAACAGTCAAAGCTCACACTTTAAACAGACCATCGCTTACGTGACTCTTGGATTCAATCTAAGAACACACTTCCTTTACAGAAAAAATATTGATTATAACGGTAGCGTTATAATCGCTGTTTCCAAATATTTGATTTATAAAACATTGCTTTTAACAACAGCGTTACAATTGCTGTCTAGAATTATAGAACTTCTATTATAACAATAGCGGTAAGATCGCATCATAACGACAGCGTTAAAATCGCTGTTTAGAATTTACAAAACATTTATTATAGCAGTAGTGTTATAATCGCTGTATAAATTTACAAAACCATTTATTATAACGGCAGCGTTAAGAAAAATCACTGTTTAAATTTACAAACCAATTATTATAACAACAGCGTTAAAAAATCGCTATTTCAAATATTTGGTTTATAAAATATAACTTGTACTTATTCATAAGTATCATTACTGCTCTATTTCTCGTTATCGAGTATCCTTTTAAAACCACATCACATTCTGTTTCATTTATAAACTCTATTTATGGAACCGTTACTCAATTAACACTTCTCGTTTATTAATCCATTGGATTTTATCTCAATTTATTTTATCTTCCAAATTTGAAATAAACCCATCGTTTCCCTTTGAAACCGATTTCTCATTAAAATTTCCATTTGAATTAACTTTTCTCAATTTAAATCTCTTTTACCACTACTGCGTTTCAATCCCACTTGAAATATCGGTGTCAACACCGAATTCCTCTTTGATTATATAAATTCAACTTGAATTTATATTTTGCATTACCCACTGATAAATACTTCACTTTATTTATAAACATCATACATAGATCTAACTACTTATATATTTAATAAACAAGTTTCTATTTTATATCCATTTGAAATTATCTTTCCAAATTCAATTTTCCTTTATAAAGTTTTCACTTTAAACCATTATCCACTTCAGTCGTGAATACTCTTCCCTTTGATATAATCAAATTTATTTGATTTCATAATAAATATCTCAAATCCACTTTCCTTTTATTTACTTCTCTCGTTCATAATTCCCTTTATAACTTGCTAAGTTCAATCCCAATTTCGAATATCGGTTTTAAAACACCTTCCCACTATTCTATATCAATTTGAACTTGAATTTATGTTTTCAATTTATAAAAATGTCATTTAATTTATAAACTCATTTATAATTTATTTCCATTTGACCAGGTTTCTCTTTACATCTCTATTCGAGATTTCATTTCTAATTTTGGGAAAAAATTCCATTTTTAAAATCTAAATTTCCTTTTTCCACATTTGAAAATGTTTTACGGATCAAAAATACCATGTTTCTAGTCCAGGGTAAATCAACCACAACATATCCAATTATGGATTTCATAACACATCATATATCACAATCAAATAAAAACAGTAATATAAATGTTGAGGAATCCAGTTGGATTCCTCCAACCTGTTTCCCTGCATCCATGGATGTTAATAAGCATCAATAATATTATTTCACATCAATATGAAATACCAGGACTAAAGATCAATCAATGATGTGATCATATCAACCAGTTTTATCAACCATTCAACCAAGCAACCATTGCATAGTATAAAATAAATTTAAAATTCATTTATATAAAAATATAAACGAAGCAGAGTTAGTGAGTTTACTCACCTCAGTTCGCAGTTGATGATTCTACTTTTGTTTTTTGTTAAAACCAAACAGCGTTTGATTTTATCACAATATTCCAATAGCTTTGTCCCCAACCAAAGTAGTTCCTCAACGTACATTTCTTCATTACGATCAGAACGGTGTCTGTTATCGTCCGATTCTGTCTGCTAATTCATCTCCAATGTCCCAATATTATTATTAGCCCTTCTTCCGTGCTGTCACCGAACCAACTGTCCACTGTCATCATGTATTCCACCCTTAAATGTAAAGCCTATGCCCCACTTCAAAAACCTGATACGCTACACCCAACTCCCCTACGGTACCACTGCTCCATCCTTCATGTTTCCATCTCAACTCATCCATCAGTTATAGACCTTTCAACAATTCATGTTCTTCTTCTTTTGTTTTCTCTTCTTCTTCTTCTTTTGTTTCACGGATTATACTTCCTCCCCAACAAAACAAATAATGCTTCCCCTTTAATTCAACAATCATCACGTGCTCTCATTCATGTTCCACGATCCTACCACCATCTTCCCTTGTCCCCACGTCTGTCCTCTCAAGATTACACAGTAAAATCAAAAAGAAAAAAAAACGTGAATACCTTATTAATTTCCGCCACCAGTAATTCAACTTCAACCCCACACCAACTCCTTCGCGTTGACCCCACTACACACACCAAGTACCAGAGCGTGCCCTCAAATGATGCTCAGGCAACATGATGGCCACGCCTTCACAACCCCAAGTATACCCATACATGTTCGCACCCAACAAACCCTTTCAGCACTTCGCCTTTCATCCCATTGGCCTCTTCGCGCTTTTTTTTCCGATGAAGAATTGAAAAGTAGCGGTGGCGAGAAAAGTTGGGGATTTAGGGATTTATGATTTGTGAATGAACGGAAGCTGCTCAGTATTTAACAAAGAATTACTTGAGGGCCACGGAACTAAATTACTTGGTAGTCACGGTTCCTTTATTAGCTTGGAAATCACGCTGTTTAAAAACTTGGCAAGCACCCTTCAATACATTTGGACAGCATGGTATCAATGACTTGAGTATGAACGAAAGATCATATGAATGAACAGTCTGTTTACTGATAAAAAAGCTAATCTTGGTGTAAAAATGTATTCTGAACCCAATGAGACAAGTTTCGTCGCATTTTGACATCGTTTGAAAAAAATTCTTTTATAAAACCAGAAATAAACACGCGTTTAAATTTTTCACGATCACCAGATAAATCCAAGCAACTTGAAACTTTGAAACCTCTCAATGATTAATCAATACGAACCTGATGGCACCAGTTTCGTCGCATTCTGAGACGGTTTCCCCGTTAGGCTATTTTTACGCGCACCGCAATACCATTTTTAATGTCAAATTTCACGGTCTCCAAAAATAACAAACTATATACCTATTCTGACTCTAATCGACGATACGAACTCAACGGGACTGGTTTCGTGGCCTAATTCGATCGTCTGTTCAAGTTATACTCAAATATCATTTTATTAAATAAATTCCTTATAAATTCTTATATATAATTCAAATAAAATATTTAAACCAATTTAAATATTCAGAATTCAATAGCTGAAAAATCCGGGTCATTACATTCCTTCCCCCTTAAAATAATTTTGTCCTCGAAATTGCTAAGTAGTAGATATACCATGACCCTAACTCCTCATAACTCACTTGGGTGAAATGTTATACTCCATATTCCCATAACTCAGTTTTTATCCAGAACTTCTAATCCTCCTATTAATATCCAACTCTTCGTTATTTATTCTAGATAATATGTCCACCATTTCTGGACAACCCATTACCACATTCTGATATTTTCTCTCCTTTGTATTTCATATTGATTCTAAAAAAATTCATCACTTTGCCAAATCCAACAGTTTTTCTAACTCTATAAATTATCAACAAGTCGATTTTCAATTATCAAAAATTTCTAACTCTTTAAATTTTCGAAAAATTTCGGTAGAGCCTACTCTGCACGGTTCAATCAGTACAACCACAACTCGCCTTTCTAGGCCTTCTCCAATCCAAAAGAAAATCAAAAGGCCAACCGGCTTGCCCCATAGGCTCATAAAATCATCAAACCCAAGTAATATTGTAATCATGTACCTTTTTGTCGGGCATAATTCTATCTCTGCATTTGCTTCCATTCAATATCTGCTCAGCATACATATATCCATCTCCAGTTGGTTTCAAATCAATCCAACTTCCAGTTTTTAACACTCTAATCAACTTCTGATTAGTTCCCTTCCATTCGATCAATACAAATTCGATTTCTATTTAAGTCAATCCACCTATTATGCTTGAATCCAATTCAGTTCCAATCAACAACATCCAAAATATTCACTTGCTTCTTCATAAGTCGAATTCATATTAATAATTCGAATCTCAACATTTCTCTTTGTTAAATTTCAATTTGGATTATCCCTAATCCAGTTTGATTTCATTTAACTTATGTTAAATTTCAATTCCCTTGATACATTTTGACCCATTTCAATCTATTCAACTTTTACAAGTTAAACAAATTTCAGAATTCAATTTCCCGGGTTTTATTTCAAATTAGTCTGAAATCATATATATTTATACACATATATTTATAATCAACTCAATTCAAAACATTTGAATTTCTAAAACATCTTGTACTTTTCCAACAAATTTTTCATTCCCAAATCACTATGGTAGCAATCCGTCACTCACGAACTCGAAAATGAATACCGATAATGTCGCGATCCATTATCAGAATTATTTTCTCGCCACTGAAGTGATTTCAGTGCTTAATCCCTTTCAAAAATCATTTAGATCGATTCTATTTCCAAAATCCCTTCAAAATAATGCTATATTACATTTGAAAATAGTTTAGAACATATTTCTAAATATCCAGGATTTAAATTCCAATTCTGAATCGAATCCAATTGTAATTCAGTTTATTTGTATATTCCATTCTTATACAAATCTCATTTGATTATATATACGCTTATCTAAACATTATAATCTTATTTGATTATTATAACAATAACAACCAATAATTCTAGAAAATTATTTCTTTATATTAAAATAGTCTTTGGGCAAAATTATTTAATTTACCCTCTTTTAAAACAATACTGTATCGAATTGCTTCGTTCGAGAGTTTAGAAACACCTATCGATACAGTTGTACATCCTGTATCGACCAGAATTCATAAACCACTCAACAAACCAGTCAACACAATATGAAACAATTTTTATATCAAATCTACAAATACGCTCACTCGTATATATATCCTCAAACTCAATCCAGAGTATTACTAACCCCATCTCTACTGAGTTACGCCACAGAGCCAAGGTTACTTCTCAACCTTCAGCTCTGATACCAAATGAAACGACCCGAAGTTCCGTACCCTTTGAGTCGACTAATCATACCACACGTCCAACCCAAATTGCACAGAAATACGAATCATTTTTAGAAAGAACTTAGAGGATGAGAAATAGAAATAAAGAAATATTAGAATAGAAGAAAACGAATATCACAAACTCACAGTGGAATGAATAAAATATATTAGATAACATAGACTTTGAAGTATAAATCGGTAACTGTATATACATACCATTATCAGAGCACAATGATTATCCCTGTAACAGTTATAAACACCTGTTTCCAGATACAACATAGTACACAGTGGAAAATATGATAGTCTATAGCTAACTGGTGAAGCCTCCTGCTTCAAGCTCCTCCAAGTGAATCTGAAAAATCCCGACTACTTGACTGCCCGTACAAATTTGGGCACCCAAGAGTTTTAGGGAAAATAAACAAAATAACTCTGGGTCAGTCATGGGACTGGTGTGAGTAACCTCCAACCATTTGTTTAACTTTCAAAAATCCTTACGAAAGAAATGATAATCGTAAGACCGATCCACACATAAACACGGATGGTTTTTATCTTACGATAACCAAAATTATTTTTGATATCAAATCCAGTGATATTATAATAATGTCTACATCAAATAAATAGAATCTAGCGGAACGCTTGCATCTCACGCTCCATATATAATATAAAATCGAAAACCGCAGGGGGCTTATTGGAGATTGGATTTCCAACATGACAAGGTATGGGACCACCTGCCGATAGTGTATCTCTAGAGACGAATATACTGGGTTCAACAAGAACGTCTTGCAACCCGGCCCTCACATGACCGACCACTCATTTCGCTTGAGTGTATCGAATGTATATCACCAACGGTTGGGATCAGCAACCGTCTCCCGAAAGGGACAACATCGATAGATTAAAGAACAAATGGAATTTCTCTAGATAGGTGATTATACATCCTAATGGGTGCGACCCACATAGCCATGCTGCCTGCCCGATTTTTGTCAATTCCCGGTTGTGAGGCTTGAGGTTTGAATTATCTTCCAGAACATCTGGCCATCATTCACTTTGAATGCCACATCGTCGGATCCATCGGAAATCACTAATTAATTCCCGCAAAAATACTCAGACAGTTAGGCTAAAGAAGTTTCCCTTCTATGCCACCAACTTCTTACGTTTGAAGGAATCAACGTACGTAATCCCTTTGGAAATACTCTGTCAGACACTCGTCCATACAAGTTGTCCTGGGTCTGGACAAACCGAAGGCACCATCCTGTAACAGGATAGCCCTTGCATAACTCCGTCTTCAATTATTTTTATCATAAGATGATTCATAACACTTATATCAATACAGAGTGGTTTTCGGATATTAAATCTGATCCCGGTCTCTCCATATTGATAACGAAGGTATAAAATAAATCAAAACTTTGATAGTCTGTGATTTAACTATCAAAGAAACATCCATACAATCAACGGTCCTATTTCCAATTGGAAATTCTACCGATCAAACATCAGACAACACTGGCCCCTTTTAAATCAATTCCTTATTAATTTATCACTTACAATTCCTATCTCTTAATTCCTCGTTGACAATTCATTTCATTTTCTATGTGTAGAAAATATCCCTCCTTTTATTCGGGAAAACATTTCAAATTAACGTGATGTTATAAAACATCGTTATTACAACTCAACCCACTAATCATTTATTAGCTATCCATATTGCTTAACCAAGTTTCACCATCGAACCTTAACCGTTCCTCCATTGATCATGAAGTCAATCAAAATGGGGTATAATTACCTCTCAGACCTTAACTGAACAACATTCTCAACTTTGAAACAGCCAAAGCTCACACTTTAAACAAACCATCGCTTACGCGACTCTTGGATTCAATCTAAGAACACACTTCCTTTGCAGAAAAAATATTGATTATAACAGTAGCGTTATAATCGCTGTTTCCAAATATTTGATTTATAAAACATTGCTTTTAACAACAGTGTTACAATTACTGTCTAGAATTATAGAACTTCTATTATAACAATAGCGGTAAGATCGCATCATAACGACAGCGTTAAAATCGCTGTTTAGAATTTACAAAACATTTATTATAGCAGCAGTGTTATTATTGCTGTATAAATTTGCAAAACCATTTATTATAATGGCAGCGTTAAGAAAAATCACTGTTTAAATTTACAAACCAATTATTATAACAACAGCGTTAAAAAATCGCTGTTTCAAATATTTGGTTTATAAAATATAACTTGTACTTATTCATAAGTATCATTACAGCTCTATTTCTTGTTATCGAGTATCCTTTTAAAACCACATCACATTCTGTTTCATTTATAAACTCTATTTATGGAACTGTTACTCAATTAACACTTCTCGTTTATTAATCCATTGGATTTTATCTCAATTTATTTTATCTTCCAAATTTGAAATAAACCCATCGTTTCCCTTTGAAACCGATTTCTCATTAAAATTTCCATTTGAATTATCTTTTCTCAATTTAAATCTCTTTTACCACTACTGCGTTTCAATCTCACTTCAAATATCGGTGTCAACACTGAATTCCTCTTCGATTATATAAATTCAACTTGAATTTATATTTTGCATTACCCACTGATAAATACTTCACTTTATTTATAAACATCATACATAGATCTAACTACTTATATATTTAATAAACAAGTTTCTATTTTATATCCATTTGAAATTATCTTTCCAAATTCAATTTTCCTTTGTAAAGTTTTCACTTTAAATCATTATCCACTTCAGTCGTGAATACTCTTCCCTTTGATACAATCAAATTTATTTGATTTCATAATAAATATCTCAAATCCACTTTCCTTTTATTTACTTCTCTCGTTCATAATTCCCTTTATAACTTGCTAAGTTCAATCCCAATTTCGAATATCGGTTTTAAAACACCTTCCCACTTTTCTATATCAATTTGAACTTGAATTTATGTTTTCAATTTATAAAAATGTCATTTAATTTATAAAATCATTTATAATTTATTTCCATTTGACCAGGTTTCTCTTTACATCTCAATTCGAGATTTCATTTCTAATTTTGGGAAAAAAATTCCATTTTTAAAATCTAAATTTCCTTTTTCCACATTTGAAAATGTTTTACGGATCAAAAATACCATGTTTCTAGGCCAGGGTAAATCAACCACAACATATCCAATCATGGATTTCATAACACATCATATATCACAATCAAATAAAAACAGTAATATAAATGTTGAGGAATCCAGTTGGATTCCTCCAACCTGTTTCCCTGCATCCACAGATGTTAATAAGCATCAATAATATTATTTCACATCAATATGAAATACCAGGACTAAAGATCAATCAACGATGTAATCATATCAACCAATTTTATCAACCATTCAACCAAGCAACCATTGCATAGTATAAAATAAATTTAAAATTCGTTTATATAAAATTATAAACGAAGCAGAGTTAGTGAGTTTACTCACCTCGGTTCGCAGTTCATGATTCTGCTTTTGTTTTTTGTTAAAACCAAACAGCGTTTGATTTTATCATGAAATTCCAACAGCTTTGTCCCCAACCAAAATAGTTCCTCAACGTACATTTCTTCGTTACGATCACAACGGTGTCTGTTATCGTCCGATTCTGTCTGCTAATTCATCTCCAATGTCCCAATATTATTATTAGCCCTTCTTCCGTGCTGTCACCGAACCAACTGTCCACTGTCATCATGTATTCCACCCTTAAATGTAAAGCCTACGCCCCACTTCAAAAACCTGATATGCTACACCCAACTCCCCTACGGTACCACTGCTCCATCCTTCATGTTTCCATCTCAACTCATCCATCAGTTATAGACCTTTCAATAATTCATGGTCTTCTTCTTTTTTTCTCTTCTTCTTCTTTTGTTTCATGGATTATACTTCCTCCCCAACAAAACAAATACTGCTTCCCCTTTAATTCAACAATCATCACGTGCTCTCATTCATGTTCCACGATCCTACCACCATCTTCCCTTGTCCCCACGTCTGTCCTCTCAAGATTACACAGCAAAACCAAAGAGGAAAAAAAACGTGAATACCTTATTAATTTCCGCCACCAGTAATTCAACTTCAACCCCACACCAACTCCTTCGCGTTGACCCCACTACACACACCAAGTACCAGAGCGTGCCCTCAAATGATGCTCAGGCAACATGATGGCCACGCCTTCACAACCCCAAGTATACCCATACATGTTCGTACCCACCAAACCCTTTCAGCACTTCACCTTTTATCCCATTGGCCTCTTCGCGCTTTTTTTTTCGATGAAGAATTGAAAAGTAGCGGTGGCGAGAAAAGTTGAGGATTTAGGGATTTATGTTTTGTGAATGAACGGAACCTGCTCAGTATTTAACAAAGAATTACTTGAGGGCCACGAAACTAAATTACTTGGCAGTCACGGTTCCTTTATTAGCTTGGAAATCACGCTGTTTAAAAACTTGGCAAGCACCCTTCAATACATTTGGACAGCATGGTATCAATGACTTGAGTATAAATGAAAGATCATATGAATGAACAGTCTGTTTACTAATAAAAAAGCTAATCTTGGTGTAAAAATGTATTCTGAACCCAATGAGACAAGTTTCGTCGCATTTTGACATCGTTTGAAAAAATTCTTTTATAAAACCAGAAATAAGCACGCGTTTAAATTTTTCACGATCACCAGATAAATCCAAGCAACTTGAAACTTTGAAACCTCTCAATGATTAATCAATACGAACCCAATGGCACCAGTTTCGTCGCATTCTGAGACTATTTCCCCGGTAGGCTATTTTCACGCGCACTACAATACCATTTTTAACGTCAAATTTCACGGTCTCAAAAAATAACAAACTATATACCTATTCTGACTCTAATTGACGATACGAACTCAATAGGACTAGTTTCGTGGCCTAATTCGATCGTCTGCTCAAGTTATACTCAAATATTGTTTTATTAAATAAATTCCTTATAAATTCTTATATATAATTCAAATAAAATATTTAAACCAACTTAAATATTCAGAATTCAACGGCTGAAAAATCCGGGTCGTTACATTATATATATATATATATATATATATATATATATATATATATATATATATATATCGATTCTTCGATTTCGAAACTATATGATTTTCATACTTTTGATAAAAATTATATTTTTATCTAACTGTCTTCTATTTCAACACTTCACTATATTTAACAATTCATGTATATAATAAAAATGTAATTTTTAATGTAAAACAATGTATTTCAAAACACGACTATTTTATATAGTTAATATAGGTGATAAAAATAGGATTTTTATTATAAAACAATTTATTTCAAAACAAGATTATTTTATATAGTTCATATCGATGATAAAAATTGGATTTTTATTATTAAACAATTTCTTTCAAAATATGAATACCATTCAACACATGAATTTCAATTCAACGAATGAATTTCGATTCAACACATGAAGGTTTTCTATAGTTTGTATATATAGATAAAAAGGTGATTTTTATATTTAAAACACGAATACCATTCAACACATGAATTCTATTCAACGAATGAATTTCAATTCAACACATGAAGGTTTTCTATAGTTTGTATATATAGATAAAAAGGTGATTTTTATATTTAAAAACACGAATACCATTCAACACAAGAATTCTATTCAACGAATGAATTTCAATTCAACACATGAAGGTTTTCTATAGTTTGTATATATAGATAAAAAGGTGATTTTTATATTTAAAAACACGAATACCATTCAACACATGAATTCTATTCAACGAATGAATTTCAATTCAACACATGAAGGTTTTCTATACAAAGAATAAATATAGTTTCAACAAATGGAAATAATTCTAACACATGAATATTATTCAAAATTTCGGCAGCATAACGACAGGGTAGTTAAAACCGGGACCGTCCCGAGTACGGCTCCTCGCTCTATCTTAAAACCTCGCGGTTGGACAATGGGGATTCATGCATCTAGTTCACACGCAGGCGGCATGTATATTTATTTCATTTCCACAATCTAATCCTATGTGGTTTCAACCAAATATTTCTCAGCCACAAACGGGTATTTTTCAACCACAATCAATCAATATCAACGACAAACAATTCCAATCAACCATTCGCTATCAATCAATTTTCACACCAATCACAACCAATAAATATCGTCCATGGTTTGTGGACGAGGGGCGTATATATATATATATATATATATATATATAGCATTTCACTTCTATTTCAACACATATATATAATTTTTACAACGCATATACAACTTATATATCAAACGTACAACTTATACAACGCTTATTCAAGAGGTGTACAACGCTTATATAACTCATACATCGACTATATAATTTATACATCGTCGTTTTCCATATCGTTTATAAATTAGAAATCTCACATTGGGTTCCACTCCACCAAAAATAGCAGAAGGCTCAGAAAAATATGCGGTCTCTTCTAGAAGGTAGAAGGCGTCCACACGAGTCCACTGTCTCTTGTTTCACTGAATTTCGTCAAGAAACGAAAAAGATATGATTTTTCAAAGTTTGCAACGGTTTAAATTTGTTAAAATCAGATTAAATAAAACACAGCCGTTACCTTCAAAAATTCTTCAAAACTAGGTTTTGATTTTAAACCCAATCCGTAGCACTAGGTGGAAATTGAGTTGTACCACGCCATAGGGCTTCGAAGCAGCTTCCCACGCGTGGTGGTGGGGTTAGGCGCGATGCACCTTGGCGGCAGAGGCGGAACTCGAAACACGGTGGCTTTCAGGGCACAATTCTCGAGGGAGGCGGAACGATAGGGGGTGATGCTGGTATGGATTGGAAGAGGATGGAGAGCCCTCCAAAAACCTTCAAAGGACCGAACAGATTCATTGCGTGGTTGAGGAGTTATGGAGGAGAGAAGGAATCAGCTCCTATCGCCGTTGATTTCGAGGGCATCGGGGAAGAGGGAGAAAGTGATGGCCAATGGGGAATTTTTATTTTATTTATATATTTTAAAAATCCAAAAATACCCCCTTTCACCCACGAACACCAATTCAAACCCAACGACTGTCATCCCCTGCGTTTTACCCCCATTCCGAACACAATGGGATATGTTTCGTAGGCCCATTCGAATGTTTTAGTCAGTTTTCCTTCAAATTAAAATATAAAACATTCAATATTTGATTTGAACGTACATTTCAATTTGCCAGGGCCACAAACTGATTCTAAAAATTCCCGAAAAATAAATCTAGCTATGTTTTGACGATACGGTCCCAACAAAACTAGTTTCGTCGAATTCTGAGACCGTTTGAAAAATGGCCCATTTCTGGTCGATCCAATTTAACTATAATTGACCAAAACACATTTTCCTTTGCCACGCTCACATACTAGCTTCAAAAATTATGAAATTTGAAACCTAGCAATAACTTCACATCCCGGATCCAACAAAAGTGGTTTCGTCGAATTACGAGGTCATTTGCAAAATGGCCAATTTTACGGGCTATATAAATTCCATAACGACCTTTCAGAAAATTCATTTGTCCATAACTTTTTCTTTCCGCTATGAAACTTTGATTTTTCAGATTCGTTAGAAAGGTATTCACTAACAGATTTAAATATTTTTGGTTTCACTCAAATCCGTTTTGTTTTGCACCCAGTACAGTCCGACAATGTTTGAATTCAAATTTTGAAACTACCGCGCCATTTCAGGCCTTGTTTATAATTAGAATTAATTATATTCCTTTTCAATTGTCGATTCAAACTCAGTTTTCATCTTTCTTATTTAAAATATTTATTTTAAATATTTAAAATCCACTATTTTAGCCAATTTAAAAATTTTAAATTGGTTCAGATCTTCCGGGTCGTTACAGATACCACTTGTAACGACCCAGAGTTTTCAGCCCCGGATATCGACATAAATATATTACCATATCTCATGCCGATCCTCCAAAAAACTTAGAACATTGGAACGTTTATGGAAAGAAGTTAGAGGGTGAGATAAGAGAGAAAGGAATATTAGAATCGAAGAAGAAGACATAATATAGAGTCTCACATCGCAGCGGAACAAAATATAATATAGAAATAAATTTTTATTGAGAGCTTTAAATAAAACTTACAATCATTAGGGTAAATTAACACACCTGGATAGTTATAATAATCTTCCCTTATACAACACAGCGGAATAACACTAAATAGGTCTGGACTTCTCCAGCACGCCTTTCGTAATGTCCCAAAAACCAGAACCTGCAAACCCGGCTAACCCGAGCATTACAAATACCGGGTCAGTCTGGTGAACCAGAGTGAGATAAGCTCGCAAAGTATTAATGGTAAATCATCCAATCCTGATTTTTAAGTTCAAAATCTTTTCAAAGAAAAAGTACAATCATAAGACCAAATCCAAATATAAACACAGACGGTTTTTACCTTACAATAATCCAAAACGGTTTTGAAACCAATATCTTTTCTGATATTATAATAATGTCTAAATACAAGTAAATTACAATCTAGTGGAACGCTTGCATATCACGCTCCACATATATAGTATACAATCAAAAACCGCAGGCGCTTATTGGAGATTGAATTCCAACTATGACAAGGTATGGGACCAACTACTGATAGTGTATCTCTAGAGGCGAATACACTGGGTTCAACAAGAACGTCTTGCAACCCGGCCCACACATGACCGACCACTCATTTCGCTTGAGTGTATCGAATGTATATCACCAACGGTTGGGATCAGCAACCATTTCCCGAAAAGGGACAGCACCGATAGATTAAAGAACAAAAGGAATTTCTCTAGATAGGTGATTATACACCCTAATGGGAGCGACCCACATAGCCATGCTGCCTGACCGATTTTTGTCATTTCCCAGTTGTGAGGCTTAAGGTTTGAATTCACCCTGAGAATATCTGGCCATCATTTGCTTTAAATGCCACTATGTCAGATCCATCAATTCACTAATTGACGTCCACAAAAATACTCTGCAGCTGATAGAAGTACGTTTGTAAAAAATCAATGTACGTGATTCTTAGGAAATACTCTGTCAGACATTCGTCCATACAAGTCATCCAGGAACAGGATGAACCGAAGACACCCTCCTACTGCATCCTAGGAATCACCCTACAGATTAGTAGCGAGAAGTCCTTGCAATCCATAGACTTTAATCACGACAGAATCACTGTTGAAATATCTCCGGCTGCAAAACCAGAGAAATCCAAACAGTATTTCTTCCGCTCATGAAGATCAATGGTCTTCCATTTCTCCATCTTCAATATTCTTCTTTCACGTTTTCACTGGCCGGAATGTTTTTCGAATATAAAATTCGATCCCGGTCTTTCCGTATCAACGGTCCTATGGGTCAGGTTTGATAGTCGATGATTTAACTATCAAATAAATAATTGTGAGAATAACATGAGTTTACCAGTTCAGTACCAACACTACATGGCCTCTTTAATTAACACAATTAACGATAGTAAATCTTAAACCCTTAAATATCTCAACATTTCAAATATAACTTACCTGATGTATGGTTATTATTTCAACTCTTTCACTTTCATATTTAAGAAAATATTCTATAATCATATTCAATTCTTTATTCTACCATCGTTTCAAACCCATTTACTATTTATTTCTTATTAACCATCTTGGAAAAACGACTCATCTCATTTCAAGTAAAACAACGTTATGAGATCTCCTTTATTTTATCACTTGAATATAATAACCCTCTATTATACTTTTAGTATAAACCAATTGCAAACCTTAACGTTTCAATTTCCTTTTATCTCGAAGATACCATTTTAACTTCCCACCATTTCCTTTTCATTTATTTCACTTTGGACATATATATATATATATATATATATATATATATATATATATATATATATATATGCCTAATCCTCCCACTTCCGTTACTTTGAAAAAATCTCATTATATATTCTCGACCCCCTTTTATTGACATTCCATTATTATTTCTCATATGGAAATAATAAATTATATTTTTTTATCCACCTTCCCATTACAAACTAATATCACTCTCAGATAATACCGAAGTCGTTCAAGTTGGGTATTTATTTACCTCTCGGACCTTGATCAACAACGTTCCTATCTTTAGATGGACATTAGTTGTAATTCAAAAACTTAACTTTATTCTAATACCAAACACACCTCATTTAGCTATTTATTTTACTCTATACACATCTTACCTTTGAAATCCTTGTTCTCGATTTCAAATATTATTTCTTAATCCATTGATCACGAATTTACTTACTAAAATATCTCCTTTCCTTTTTTCTTCTATTAAAAAATACATTTCGTTGCTCGAACTTTTTGTCAATCCAAAACATGACTACCACATTAACCGATTCCAAATAATTCTTTATTTAATATAATCTCCCAAAATGATTATTCAAAAACTAAAATATTAAGTTAATTTCCACTTATTCGCTCACAAATCTGATAAATATCAGAAATTTCCTTTATAAAATCAATTTTAAGCTCCATTCATAAATAATAAATATATTTTTTCTTTCTACAAACTTTAATTTAAAATAATAGATTTGAAAATCTATTTTCAGTTATAAAATAAATTTTATAACTTTATCTCATCGATTTACCTGACGGTAGATCGATATTTATAAAAACGGTTAATTCATCGGCCATGTACTGCCAATCACTTAACCAATAGTACCCATTGGTTTTAAACCAAACAAATGGTGAATTTCAGGTCAATATTCAACTATCTAATCAAAACAATTCAATAATGGTCTCATAACAGTCTATAACGACAATTCAATATCAACCACAACAATCAAAACAATTCATTTATTAAAACACGTTTATTTTATAATCGTGACCAATAAGGTAACTTACCTCAATTGGAACCAATCGTTAAAAATAACGATTTGGGTTTCACTGAAATTAACCGACGTTTAATTTCATCAGTTCAGACGATATGCGAATATATATCATCAACCAGTCGAAACATTAGCAACCATAGCACACAAAAATAAAAACCCAACTTATAAAATATAAGTGGGGAGAACTAAGTGAGTTTAACTCACCTTTGTTTGATTTCGTCATTAGATCAGCTCGTTTCAGTCAAATTAAACGACGTTTAATTTATCTGAAAATTCCAGCTGCTGTCTGCCTTACTTGGTTCCCTTCCATCACGTAGTACTTGTCTACACGGTTTCGGTGTTGTTCGTTTCGTTGAATTCTGATTACGTGTGTTTCCGAAATAGATACTTAAAGTATATAAAATTTTAAACTAAATAAACTTTTAATTAAACAAAATTGGGCCTTACCTTTCTTGTTTGTTCAGCCCAACCCTAAACAAATCCGGCCTGCCTAATCTCTTATACCCTAAAACCATCGGCTTCCTTTCATTCCTCAAACAAATCCGCCGCCTCCAAAAAGAAAAAGAACGAAAACCCTCCACACATGAAAATCCCCTCCTCTTCCATCACTTCCATCGCTGACTGCCGTGATGCCCCGCTGTTACCACCTTGCATCGGCCTCATCTTCAGTTGCTCCTCTACCCACAGAACGAGACCGAAGACCTAAGACCGAACCCTAGGTCCTTAGTTCGAGCAACCCGTCGTTACAACAGATAAGTAATCTCATTTTAAATTTCTCTATTCATTTTTGCTTTGATTTCCTTGTGGTTTCGAATTGGTTTATTCCAAAACATTGTTGATCTTGTTTAGAACACACCGTGTATTTATACTAGTGGGTGATAGAGATAGAATCGATGTCAAAATCGATCGTAATTTCATAGGTTTATACTATTTATGTGCTTAGATCGTAGGGGCTTCTCTCTTTCGTTTCAGCCATGTGAGATGTGGTCGAACTATTTGTGATGGACTTGGTTTGTGTGTGATATTTGACAGAAAATGTGCACTTTATGTTGGATTTCATGTACTTCTTTGTTTAGATCCATGTACGAAGATCTAACTATTTATACATAGATTTGGTGAACTATTAATTCGTATTGTCAATTCAGCTATTAAAATTTCAGATTTCTTTCCTGTTTGAAATCTTTGTTCAACTTTATAGATTTGAGGCATAAGGGGCTATATATACTTAGCTGTATAGTTGTTCCTTAGCTGATTTGAATTATGCTATGTGCCTATAGCAGAACAGCTTTTATATGAGACTTTCTGAATATATAAAGATATATTATTTGTTTTGATTCTGTAAATTTATAGCTGTTTTCCAATTGATGGTATGCATGTATATGGTTTCCTGTAGTTGTTCCTATTACTGATTTCTAGCTATAGTTTTATTATTTCAATGGAGACATTATGTACTGCCATCCAATTTAGCTTCTATAGTTGTTGTATCTTAATGTTTCACGAGGTATTCTCCTGATTTGGAAATCTTTCAACTTTATAAATATCTATGCATATTTTACAGCTACTCATAGCTTTTTTATTCAGATCAAATCTACAGATGATGAAGACATGATACTGTGAGGAGATTTTGTCTTAGATTTTCCATGTGCCATTGGATTATTTACTTCATTTCATTTAGGATTTTGAACTGTGAAATGTACCTTGTATATCAGCCCTAAGA
This sequence comes from Allium sativum, assembly GCA_030737875.1. Taxonomy (NCBI): domain Eukaryota; kingdom Viridiplantae; phylum Streptophyta; class Magnoliopsida; order Asparagales; family Amaryllidaceae; genus Allium; species Allium sativum. Next base: position 500,559,727 of record CM060924.1, on the reverse strand, counting down.
TTTCGATTGTATTAAATAGCTGTTAATATAAAATTGCAGATTTGGTGTAAAGATTCGGTTGTAATAGCTGTTCAACTTTGCGGATTTTCTGTTGTATTGTCTTCTCATTTGTCAATGTAGCTGTTTAATGTTAATGATGTGTCTAAACATAATAATCCAGCTAAAGACTTAGGTGCAAACATTATTGATTTAACTTTTAAGAAATTTAGAATCTGCATCTGGATGCAAGATCCTATTACTTCTACTGGTGTTTCTCAAATATATCATAGTTTTGATTTGTTTGTATTGATATTTAAAGAGAAGGATGTCTATACTGTTATAAGCAGGAACTTATATTTCACATTTATTTTTAGCTTATTTCGGTTTATGTAAGAAGATCATAGGAGTTAAATTACAATTGTAACGGGGATGTTTTTGGAATCTCCTAGCAACTCATTTTACTGATTATTAGTATACTTATTATGTCAGTGAAAAAGCACCAAAGTTGAGATCAGCGCGCCATACTGCAAAATGAAATAACATGTATAGCTTTATTGAGTATTGAAAACATAGGAATGTTTTAGTTGTTAATCATCGAATATATTAAAGCGAAATACCGTATAACTACAAATAAGGCTGCGATGGATTTCAAACCCGCCATTCAGAATTTCGGTTAAACGATATCAAGAATATATATATATATATAAAAATCCTTATTTAATTTATTAAATAAACATTATCGTTTTATAACGATTTTCATAGCGACTATTTTAAAATTTGAACAGGACATAACTAATAAATAATAACATGAAATCTCGATTTTTTTTCTCTTTCATATGAAAAATATAATCAAATCGATTCCAACGTTTCTGCTTTCACAGAATTCCGACTCAAAATGAATTTTGTATGCTCGGTTGAAGTTCAGAACGAAATTTACGAACTACCGCTCCGATTCTAATTCGTTTATAATATAATTATAAATTAACGTTCTGACGTCGTTTTAATAATGAATATATTTATATAATTCAATATAAACTATATTTAAACCACTCTAAATCGCTCGTTCACATTATACAGCAAATTCAACATTTTCCCAATATCCCGAAAATAAAATATTATTATATCATTAATATAATTTGAATATTCAAATTAAAATGGTCAAATCTCATTATTTAAACTCAAATCAATAATTTAAATAAATAAAATATTTCAAATAAGTGGTCGGAAAATACGGGACATTACAATACCATAATTTTGGTCTTCATATTGTGCTGGTCTTGTTTGCTTTTTGGTTAACGTGATAATACCAGGACATGTTAGTTGATTATAGACATTATGCAATAAATTCTTTTGGCTTTTATTGGAGATTATTGACTGTTTCAGCTCAATCTTGAACCTACTGTAAAAGCTTTGCCTTTAAACTGGTACTATACATATGCAAGTTCTTTTATTGCCAGAACTTGATTTTGCATGATTAGTATTGATACTGCAATGACCACATTCTTATGCAAAGAAAATTCTCTTTACCTTGGCTTTGAGTTTGCATGTTTACAAACCAATACTTCATTTGAATTTAAAAGGCTATTAAGTTATATGTACGTTTGACATTCACTTATTAGATCTGTGGGCTTAGCAAAACAGTTACATTTAGTAGAATCTAAAATGATGTCCCTCAAAATTTGCACTGTGAATTTGATGCTACCATTTTTGTTACAGACTATTTTTAGTGGTCTTCGTATCTTCATTTTTAATGATCTTTTTTACTCCACTTGCACCAAGTTTTAGCACTGATGATAGTCGGGTTAATAAATTATAAGTTTACAGATTTTAACATGTAGGCAATAATTTCATTTGAAAAAGATCCTTTTCCAAAATAATATTATGGCGAAGCATCCATTTTTGTTGTTTAGATGGTATAGCAAGCAAGATTCTGAATTTCGAATTTTGATCACGTCTCCTTTTGAGATTTTTACACATGATACCTTGCCTTCGCTAAGATATTCGATAAAATGAATGTATCTTTACTGTAAATATTGGATTTACATCTCAGCACGCACATCTCAAGATCATTTTGGGTTGGTTATTTGTCTAATATCAACATTGTTTAAGTTTTTTTTTTTTTTTTTGAAATGTTCTCCTTTAATTTACATTTTTTTGAACATCTGTTTTTCTATCCTTGTTACGTGCTTTTTAGTATAAGAAAGACTTATTACAACTTTAATACAACCATTTGTTCCTACCTATTTTGTTTTGTTGTTATAAACCATGGTAAACTATTTCTCTTCAAAACAGTAGCTTGTACAAGGACTGCATTTAAATTTTAACACAATGATTCATTTTTTTCCTTATTAGTTGATTTGGATTCATATATTCATAAGACCGGTGCATTGCACAACATTAATAGTTCTTGAATGTTACAAAGAACTACTAAATAGTGTAATTTTTCTAGCTTCAGAATGATTATATGCTTAGGCGCTGGATATGCTTTGCGAGTGGGCAAGGCATTGGACATTCTTATAGAGTGTCATTTGTTTAATACAACAAATCTTCGTATTGGCGGTCATTCTTTGGGCTAATTCGTCTTTTTTTGGGCGAATGTTAATCTTAATTTGGTCCACTTTAGCTTTAATCCTAGTATACAGTACAGAATAATCCCTTTTCACATCTTTATTTTTGCTATAGCATTCCCAATTATGCTCTACTCCTTGGAACTTGTACATGCATTCTACCTTGTGTGATCATGATATTTTTGGCAGTTCAACGATTGTATGCTCAAAATATTTAAAATGTTATTTGCTTAAACCAATTATATTTGAAGTTTGCTAACTTGAAATAAGTTTAATTCTGACCCGAGTGTTTTGTGTTTTGCATGAAACGCTCGGGTAAGGCTCCAAGTGTACAGATGTAAAGGTATTAGCTATTAAAGAGGAGAGGCGCAAGAAGACGCCGGTGCGTGCAAAGCTCGATTAAAAGTGTAAACTTTTATTTCATTTTGAATCTATGTATATGTTATTATTTTTCTGCTGTGTAAATTATTAACTAAGTTTATTTTTGTAATAAAAACTTTCGTTTGTGAGATACACTGTTGTTATATGTTGTGATTCTGTGTTCATTTCTGTTTAAACCCTGTAAGCCAATAACAATACGTTGTTTTGAACACTTCGGTAGGTTTAATCATCTACTTGGGCGGTCAAAATGGCGGGCTGTTACACAAACACACACACAGATGAAATAAAATAAAATGCACGCCCAAAAAAACATATATATATATATATATTAAATTAAACATAACTCAACACAAAAAGCTAAAGTAAAATAAACTCACACGAACACACTATGCGGTTAAAGCTCGATAATACCCCGCTATAGCCCATAGCGCTCTTCAACCGCTACGCTAGTTTAATTTAGCGTTAATGAATAGTAGATCCGTTTCTAGCCCCCTTTTTTCGGCTGCATCCGCTAAATCAAGGATTTTTAGCATCCTCTTTAGAAATATCAATATATAGAGCTTGATTTGACTAGTTATCTTTTCAAAAAATTCAATAAAATTAACGTTAAGGGATAAATTTAAGGAATAAGTGCCTAATATATTGTAACAATCAATTAAACTCGTCAAATTTAGCATGCATAACCATGATATTCCATGATTTTGTTATATGAGATTAATTAATATTAGTTTCTTATACACATATAATGTGAGAAAGAAGATTAATTGATTTTCAAATATTTGGTTTTACAAATAATGAACCTTTTTGTGCCTCCTCTATATCCCCGTTGTTTCCCCGGTACACCTTTTTGCACTTCCGCCGCTATAGATATGATAAGCGCTTTAATTGCACAGCAAACACATAACTTAGCCCAATGGGCAAGGGAAATGCAAGAAGGATGGATCTTGATTTTTACCAAAAAGTTACAAAACTAAACAAAATTTTAGCCATTTTAAAAGTGAATTTTGAACAAGCTAAATTCATAATTTGAAAAATCTAAAACTAGAAAGTTATTGCAAATTATTTTCTCTTCAATTTGAAAATTAGAAAAACCGATTTTCGATAAAATTTGAAGAGGATATGATCAAAATAGCGACAGACAATAGATAAATATTTGGATCTGAAATCTGGCTCCGAAAATGCATCTGAAAGATTGGCAGTTTCGACCAAGAAATATTCCAAATCTGAAAATGTGTATTACACAAAAGTTGTAGCTCTTTCAATTTTACCCAATTTAAAACAATTAAAGTCGATTTGGATTTCGTAAGAGGAAGTTATGGTCCTTACAAAACAAAATAAAATCTAAAAAAAATTAGAATGTAAAAAGTGAAAAAGGGAAAAGAGATTGATAGATTTGGTTGCTTCTACTTTTTAGTTTGAGAAATTTCACCATTAGATTTAGATGTAGATTTAGATTTAGCCGTGGTTGATTGCTGAGAATTTAAAAGAAGAAGAAACATAATGGTTGTCTGAAAGAATAAAATGATGATATAAAGAAAGGAAACCACCGTAAATAATCATTCTTGGCCCAATTTTTAATGTCAATTAATAAATGTGTCCCCAAAAATTAATTTTCACCCATTCAGATTCAAGCCAGTATTAATATTAATGAGAATGTAAAGAAATATATATTATTTGCATGAGAAGGAAGTTACCAAATACATAATGTCAATTTAACGTGTCACCGAAAATTAATTTTTACCCATTCGAATTCATGTCAGTATTAATACTAATGAGAATGTAAAGAAAGATATAGATTTTTATAAACAAATATATACACATAAAAACATCGTCCATTTTGCGCGTTTTCACAATTACAAACACGAATTCTGGACAAAGGAAATTTAATTTCAATGAACCGAAAAATGTTGCGTACTCAGAATTCAGAATAGATTCATATAAAGAATGAATTCTAGTTTTGACAACTCTTTAATTTTAGTCTGAACTCAAATTTTAATAAAATTCGACCAGAATTGATCTTTTAGAGAATTTTACATTTTAACAAATTCGGTAAATCAAATTTTCATTAATTCAATTTCATTATTTAAATTTAAGTTTTTTATATAAGTTTACTTAAATTTAAATAACACAAATTGAGTCAGTTAACAATTAAATTCAAATTAGACCGTTGTTGCAACTCAATATTCAAAAGATATTTACTATTGTTCATTTACAAAAATCAATTCATTTATCTCATTCCACTCAGTATAAGTTAATGCTTAAATATTAAAATTTTAAATTTCAGTCAAATCCTTAATTTGAAATCTTTTAAAATCCAGGTTATTACAATCTTCCCCACACAAACCTTTTCGTCCTCGAAAAGGAACGAGGTAGTAATATAGTACTCAAGCAATTTCAGTATATTTGAAAACTTAGTTGTTAATCTATCATCATCATTATATATACTGGAATATAAATTTAAATCAAAAGTTAAGACATTTCTCATATGTTTCACAATAGTTTCAAGTATTCACTCAATGTCTCAATTGGCAATATATAAACATCTCACTATCAAAACTCAAAAATAAATACAAATGATGCCGTGATCATCAATAGAACTATCGTAACGACCCGCATTCTACGCATCAAGGGATCGTAGAATATTTATTTCTTTTTCATGCGAAGTCATATAGCCATGTAACTTTGGAAGACGGCTATTGGGGTCAATTCCCATGTTCATGATTTTTGCCGATTTTTAAATGACCATTTTGCCCCTAGTTGATCTTTTTTCGGCCATAACTTTTAATTGGTAAAGAGTTTTGACCTGAAACTACTTCCATTAGATCCGGATGATGGGTTAACTTTCAATAGAGTGCTCACATTAGCCAAACGGATTCACCGTTTGGGAGATATGGCTGAAACAAGGTTTAGAAGGTGAAAAAAATCTTAACCGGGCCTAATTAGGGTGATTAGCAAGAGGGCCCATAACCCATTTCGGGATTAGGGTTATGGGAGGCTGAGAACAGTAGGAAAACGATTTTTATTTCATTTCAGCCGCCTAAAACGTTTCTCTAATCCTAGCCATGGCCTCCACCTTCTAATTTCATCCCAAATCGCTCCTAATTGCTTTTAATTGAAGATTAAGCCAAGCTACGTTAAATCAAGGGGAAATAATACCAAATCAGAGTTGGAGCTACTGTGTTGCATTAGAATTCGACCCAAAACAGATAATATTTCATATCTATAGTTTGTTTGTGGCTAACGTGAGTGATTAGCATTGTTTTTCACTAATTATGGCTAATTAGGGGTGATTAGTAATAATTAGCGAAATTATGGCTCAGAGAAATCGGGAAAAATTTGTAAAATTCTAAAATACTTTTTTAGGGCTCTGATAAAAATTTGGGCTAATTTGGATAAGTTTTGCTAATTGTATGCTTAAACATGATTAAGGGGGATTAAGGGAAAAACATGGGATCTTGGGTATGTTTGATCCGTATAAACATGTTAAATTATTGTTTTGCTGTTTATGGTTGATTATACATGTTGCTATGACTGTTTCGTATGTTTCATGATTGTTTAGTAAAGTTAGAATGGTTGAAAACGCCATCATATGGCGATAATTGACGATACAAGCTTTCTAGAAATTCTGGAGCAATCCGGATAGGATCGGCTAAGGGTATCAGATCGGCGAGGGGACCGGGTCGGAAGAGCCGAAATGAATCGGATTGGGTTATGGCAAGAAGGAAGGCCACCACTTGCATTGAGTTGGAGATGGAATAGGACCGGAGCCTGGAATGCGATCGGATCGGACCAACTGGAGAACTAGAGGACCGAACCGAACCCATGCAGGAGCACCGAACCGAACCTGGATCTAGAGATGGAGGAACACCGAACCGAACTGGCTTGGGGAGGAGCGCTTTGAGGACCGAACCGAACTGCACCACGGAGTTTCACGACCGAACCGAGGCAATGACCACGAACCGAACCGAGTTCGAGCTCCCACTACTACGATGCGACAACTCTTCTAAAGACCTACTCCAATTCGACCAAAACCGAGATGCAAAGGAAGTCCAAATAGGAAGTAGAACTCAGAATCCAGATGGGAACCAACGAGTTAACTTCATGAGTTGGGCTTTGCTGCGAGACGTGTGCTAAGGGGTTATCGACGTCCACAACTTTGATTCACCACCAGGACGAATGTTAGGCTACGAATCAGTGCGGGGGGGGGGGGGGGGTAGTTATTACTTCATGGGGCAGAGTGATCGTAGCATGGCTATGATCCAATGCAGTGAAGTCGTCATGACTTCATGGGGCAGAGTGGACATAGCAAGGACTAGTGGCTGTGGATCAGTGCAGTGGAGTCGCTATGACTCCATGGGGCAAAGTGATCATAGCAAGGATTTAGGTGATCAAAGTGGTGGATATTGTATGCTTTACGCACTGAGTGAGAGATGTGAGGATGGTTGCTTTATTTGATTGTTTGATATCACTATGACATGCACACCCCCACCCCCGTATCTTTACACCATATGTTAGTGTCACCTTAGAGTATTGTACATCTTATTGTGCTAACCCTTTGGTTGCAGGTCCAGGTTCAGGTATGGTTTAGTATACCTATTATTGTTCTATTTTACTGCTTATCGCTCATACTTTTGTCTAACCCAGAGTTTTATGTCTCTTCTTATTACTCTGGGTGCTCTTAAACGGGCAGACTAGAGACAGGTTAGGTGGAACGCACGAGTAGCTGTACCAGAGACGAGCAGGAGGCTTCCACGTATGAAATATATATATTCTCCCTGTGTCGCTGTTGGTCACTTATTTGGGCATTAGTAGTGTACCTTTCTTATTTTGCTTTAGAGACATTTTTCAAAGCTGTAATAACGATGATGTGGAACATAAGCTGTATTTTGAATTTTCCGCTGCTATGATGATTATGGTTTAGTTCTCAGCTTATGCACTGTCTCACCTGTTTTCTGTCAAGTATATTATTATATTTTATTCCATGTGCTGTGAGACTTTCTACAGGTTCCTTGTTAGTTCAAATTCCCTTCTTTCCTTTCTTTGACGACCGTCCCGTGCTGGTTGGGCATTGGCACAACGCACTTTCATTGGAAATATCGGCTGGTGCAGGGCCGGCCATCACATTTGGTATCAGAGCTCTAGGTTGCGTAGTTAACCTAGGGAAGACACCGGAGAGAGATAGTACGGATATGAGAGCACGTATTTGTGATATTTTGGTTTTCAAAAGCTATATATATGTGTACTATTAGTATATTTAAGGATGAAGTTGCACTGCATTGGCACCACTGAAGAGATGGTTAATCATTTTCTCCTTACAGATTGAACGATGAGCCGATATACTAGGGGTACTGGTAGAGGATATAATAATGGGAATGCTTCTTATATGAGGACGATGTTGACTAACTTCATGAGAGAGATGCTTAGAAATGTGCAAGGAGCAGTTCCCAATGCTGCAAATGGTGGTGGTGCAGCGGTGCAGGCGCCTAGAGCCGATTTCGCCAAGCTTTGCCAGGATTACACTAGTCTTGGTGGGAAGCCGTTCCATGGAACGGAATCGGCTATAGAAGTTCAGGATTGGTTGGATAGTTGTGAGTGTATCTTCGAAGACTTGGGTATCGAGGATGCGACGAAGAGAAAGATAGCATCCGTCAGCTGCAAGGACGGGCGATGAATTGGTGGAATGCTATTTAGGAAGCTACTCCAGAGGATCAAGTTACATGGGATCAGTTTAAGGCCCGATTCAGTGAAAAGTTTATCCCAACTGCTCAGAAATCAGAATTGTTTAGGAAGTTCTTAGAACTTAAGCAGAATGGTAGAGCAGTCTCGGAGTATATTGCTGAGTTCGATACTTTATCGAAGTATGGATTATCTCTTCTCGACGCTCCGGAAAAGAAGAATGAGAAGTTCATAACAGGCTTAGATTAGTACTTGGGGGAAAGGCTTACAAACCATGTCGATGAGACGTTTGAATCAATTGTGGGGTAAGCTTTGTGATCAGAGAGTCTATACCCTAAGTCGAAGATTGAGGTTGCATCTGCAGAGGAGCCAAAACCGCAAGCAAGCGGTGGAGGCAAGAATGGTTCTCAAAATAAAAGAAAGCAGATTCAGACCAAGGATAGCTAGAAGAAAAAGAATAAGGAAGATGTGGAGTGCTTTAGCTGTGGCAAGAAGGGCCATTATGCAAAAGAATGTCGAGCAAAGCTTGCGGACAAGAAGTGCTTCAACTGTGGCCAAGTGGGACATCACAAGGATAAATGTCCACAAACCCCTAAAGAAAAGCAGATTGTGAAAGTATATGCTCTTAATGTTGTTTCTTCTTCATCAAATGCCCCAACTGCGGCGGAGAAAGGAAGGAATGCCGTCATTCAAGGTATGCTTTCAGTTTATGATGTTCCTATTCGAGTACTGTTTGATACCGGAGCTTCCCGTTCCTTCATATCTTGTGACCTGGTAGATAGGTTGGGATTGGAACCCGAGATAGTCGATAGACCTTTAGCAGCGACGAACCAGATAGGTGGTTCGAATAGCCTTAGTATGGTTTGTCGTAATGTGGTCTTATCGAGTCATGGATGTATGTTTTCTTGTGATTGCTTTGTTTTGGGCTTTACTGGGTTTGACATTATTTTGGGAGTAAATTGGCTCCAAAGGTATGGGGTGTTGGTAGACTGTGAGGGCTTTTTGGTGACAGTTAGAGCGGATGATGGGCGGAGGGTAGTGTTTGTTGGTCGACCTAGTGATGGGGTAATGGTGTAACGACCCATATTTTTGACCGTTTAAAATCGACAATAAGCCACACATGTCGACCCAACAAGTCACAAATATAGGCAGTTATTGGGAAAGGAAGGAAAAGAAAGAAAGAAGAGAAAAACAATAACAGAATCTCACAGCGGAAGGACAACATATAATAACAAATAGCAATAAAGAAAACAGTTGAAATGTATACTGTGGTTATAACATTCAATGATTATCAGAGTCGCATATACATACTGATGTACATAATAAGCAGCGGAAATAAATGCAGTGGTTAAACCATACTCATAATAGATATACACGCCAAACTTCGTCTTTGTCCTCCAAGGCAAGGAAATCTTCGCTAACTGCAACATCTGCTAACCCGAGCGTATTGCAAAAAAGAAAACACAACAAAAACTCGGATCAGCACTGAATCATCTCATATTAGTCAAATCAAAATACGAAATAACATCAGTATCATGGGTGCAGTAACTCAGGAGATATTACGGGATTTTTCTATCTCTTGAGGATCCGTTAAACTAATACATACATAGATAATACGCTATTATGATAGTGTCTACTCAGTAAAGTATAAATACTGAAAATAGCGTAAGCGGGATTACATTTTTACCCTTACACCGTTTATAATACCGTAGTTTATACAGTACCGTAAACCCACCGTAAACGATGGCATCAGAGGGCACTCCATAGGTACGATACAAATCAAAATCGTATGGAGCTCGATAAGGATAATATGACAAGGCACTCGAGGCAATGCCCAGGGTAGGATTCTACCAATTGCACTCCCGGACCGGTGGTAACGCATAGCAGCCACTACCGCCCACCTCGGAACACACTCCCAAAGTCATAAATGGGCCTAAATCATCATCATCAATCATACAAATAATATCGAAGAAGTGTGTCCGATCAAAGGTGCTACCTCAATTAGTCACGGTATAGCTCCTGTTTTAGTCATTTCAATTCTGACCCAAAGGTCAGGGCTATTTCATCATCGATCATCTTCTTCGATTCAATAATCGCCTCCAAGTCATCATACTCAATCTGGATACGTCATAACGTTCACAGTTGTTAAAGTGGTATCGACACTGACAGAGAGTATGCCTTATGTCTACTCCGGTCTCTTTAACCACCAACGCTTACATCTTTCACATCGGTCGGTTCTTTTATATTTGATAAAGGTCCGCTTTCATATTAATTATCATCTTCTATTTCAAACCCAATTTATATTCAGATGAATAAAATTTTCTTATCGACATATCATAATCATACCCAAACCGTTTATATTCTAAAACTAGAATATATTTCATATCATTATATTATAATCATATAATATTTCAAAACGACTTATATCCAAATAGAATATAATTTATCTCAAAGATTTCAAATTATCACGGATTCTTATCTCAACTCCATTTGAACCAGCGGTTCAAACTCAAGCATTTCCATTCGGAAGGAATTTAAAATTTCAAAATATTTGTAAACTAAATGTTTATATAGTAATAATAATAATAATAATAAATTTTATATAAAAAAAATATATATAGATATATAGAATATAATAATTAAAATAAATCAGTAATTTAGATATCATATATATATACTTAAAAATAAGGTTTACTAGAAAATTTTGAAAAATGAATTATAAGAAAAATTATTTAAAATACAATAGTTATAAGTAAAGGTAAATAATAAATTTTAAAGCAATAATAATTACTTGGAATCAAATGCATCAATATATTTAAAATAAATTTCTCTAATCAAAATCTTTCCTTCCTTCCAAATTTCAAATACTTGAATCTATTCTCCGGTCTCAACGGAGTTCATTTAATTCCATATCTCGTTTCAACCCCATCCAAACAACTATCTGATTTCAAGAGTTAAACATATATTCAAACTGAGTTAAAACCACTCAGATACCCCAGATTTCCAATTTTCCCAAAAATTAGATTACATAAGAATTTATATTTCTTCTAATCCAAACTCTTAATTTGAAAGGAATTTTAAATCATATTCAAATCCCAATCTAAGTATTTCCACTTTGTTTTGGAAAACTCCTTTAACCCCTTTTTGTCAACATCCCAGTTCAGAATCTTTAAAGAATTGAATTATCGAGTATCGTTACATTCTTTTGAAGGAAAAATTCTATCAAATAAAACATCAAATCTTTAAAATCATTTAACCAACCGATGTCTGTATATAATTATCTATCCAATGGCCAAGTGATTTTAATTTAATTTCTCGATATTTCAGGGATGGATCTATCATTTCAATCCAAATCAGGGTCACAGAGATTTATCATTTCACTCCGTGTTCTTAATTTTATCTTATCGATAAATCCCAGGTTCATTAGATGCCTGTAACATCAAGGGTAAATGGAATTTATCGTCACAATCAACATGCATCACCATATACTGAAATAAAGAGCATTTTAAAAATGTCACTATAAATTCAGTAATAAATTTCAATCAACATCCATCACAACAATTTCACTCAACTGATTCAGCATTAAACTGTTTCAGGATTTAACAAGGATTCGAATTCCACTAGAGATTTAAATTAAATTAAATAACAAATCATTTACTTAGATTGCATGTTAACACACTTGCACGTCAAATTTAAACAACACATCAACAATCCAACACAACCATGCAACCAAACTTATTTCATAATTTAATTAAATAAATATGGGAAACAATTCAGTATTTCGTGAGTGAGAAATCACTCACCTTTGCGTCCACAGTTGATCGAACGTCCAACTTAGGGCCAAAATTTAACAGTCACCAAACGCAATGAAACCAGTGCCAAAACGTCCGCAATTCCTCCACGATCCCAACGCAACAAACCGCGTCCAAATCCGAATCCATACGAAGAAGTTATGAGTATTTTACCATTTGAATTCAAAATATATAAATTAAATAACCCAAATTCCTCACCCAATCCAAACTGGACACGTCAGCTCCCCCTTTAACCCGTTCCCGCTCCTTCATCCTCTTGCTACAGTAACCTCCGAAATGAACCCAATACGCCCAACTTTGACCGTACCTAGCATCGCACTCCGACCACCGTTCAACCCAAGACCGCCTCCAATCCAAAGCCCCTTCCGAGCCGCTCCTACCAGCCCGACGCCGTGACCTCCGGTGGCTTGCCTGGCCGCCGGCGAACTGATGAACCCAATGGAAATTCAAGCTTTAAACACCAAATCCGACCACCACAATGACTTCTAGACCATGCCGTAACCACCATTGAACTCGTACGATTCTCCTCTTCAAAACCCATGTCTTTGAATCTCCGATTAACCGCAGAATCAAAAACCCTTAATTCCACACTTAGGGTTCCGAAAACTGCAGCGTTTGACCGCGATTTTCCGCCGCCCCAGGCCTTGCATGTCGAAACTGGATACACCCGTAGGTTCGTACCGTCGAGGGCTTCGATTCGGTATATAATACTCTATGGTTTGAGAAGATTTGATTTTCAAGATGATATTTTTATTTCTGATCTAGGGTTAGAGTTTGATTTTTCTGCCATTAGAGAAAAATTTGATGGAGAAAAAGTAACATACAGATGGAATGAGCTGATGAGGTGGTAGCTAGGTTTATTTGTAAAGATATAGGAGGCCCAAATATGAGAAATACCCAATTATCCATTCACAAGGAACTCGTTCACATTTTCTCTCGTACGGTCAAACGGTAAGTCAAATTTTAACACAAATTGAAATCCTACCATAATTCACCGTTCCGGTTCTAATGGCGTCAGTTTCGTCGAATTCTGAGACAGTCGCCAAAATTGTTAAATTTCACAGTAAATTAATTAAATAAAATATTCAATTTCTCAATTAACCGTTTAAATTCATTTTAAAGATTCGTTAAATCCAAATTTAATTAAATTATAACTTAAATAAATTGTACAATAAATTTCACACATTTTAAATCAAATTTTGATTGTTTAAATTTCTGATTCAAATTTCAGTTATTATTTCTCCACTTAGAATTCTCCATTTACAATTAAATTTGAATTTCCATTTTAAACTAAATAACCCAAGTCATTTAAATAATTAAAATATGAATTTCCAAATTTCATAAATTCTATAATTAAATTCAAATATTCTAAGTTCCTGAATAAATTTATCTATCCATTTAGACTTATATTTCAATTATTATTATTAAATAACTTAGAATTTCACCAATTCACCAATTTAAATTTAAATTTAAATTTCCCCCTTTAACTTGACCAACTAAAATTCCAATTAATTATTAAAAATATTAAATTCCCTTTTTCAACATTCTTAATAACTAAATTTGAAAATTATAAATTTTTCCCAACCCAACAATCCTCATCATTATAAATCATCTAATTTGATCTTTAACCCATGTTATTCAACTTATCTAATTAAATTCAAATTTTAAATATGCGAAAAATTATGGGATGTTACATTCTCCCCCACTTAAAAATCTTTTCGTCCTCGAAAAGAGAACGAGATAAGGTATTAAACAACTCATACTTTCAAACCCCTACTTATAAAATAATATTTATAAAATAAGTCATATAATCGTAAAATATCATAAAATTTTCTAACTCCCGAAATCACGAAAAATTTCGGCAGCATCTCCTTTGTACGGAGAGCTCCGGGAAAATACCGATATATATATCAACCCAAAATATACATCTCATCATCGACGAGGCATCCCTATACAAGGGGAAAACACAACCAAACTACCAACCCATATAACACACATACGTACCTTGTTTAGCGTTTATTTGCACTTTTATTTTACCTTAACATATAGCATTTAGCGCAAGCGAGCCCCAAAGCATAGCGCGACTTCCTTACACCTGCTACATACTCACATACACATAAGAATCAAACATATTTGTAATACATAGCAAGAGTACACAATTTACACAACATATAATCAACATTTCAACTACAAATCAAAAATATTCATAACAGGTCAGCGAACAAAACAAGGTTTATCACTCACTAAAAGTTGGAATTTGGCTAAAGCAGGGAAAAGTTGTTCTAATTGTTTCAGGCTTTCCGAATTGTCCGGACTCGTTGAATTCGGATAATTCGTTCAAAAGTTATGACCATTTTAGTGAAGGCGAACGCCTCAGCCCCTATACTGAAAAATGCAGATCTGAGTTGTTCAACCCAGTTTTTAACCCCTTAAACAGCTAAATTTTAATAAGTATATTAAAGAAAAGATTTAGTTCAGATTCTGGCCTTTCCGAATTGTGCTCGCACATTAAAATCCGACGTTCCGTTAGAAAGTTATGGTCAAAACAATATAGGTATACGCTTTAGATTTTTATTTTCTACGTATTGAAGTACAACTAACGTTTGGATTTCAACCCAACAAACCTGAAAATTTGACAGGGCTTTATTAATGAAGGTTTTAGTTCAGGTTTCAAGGTTTCCAAAAAGTCCGGAATCGTCGAATTCCGATCAGCCCATCAAAAGTTATGGTCATCTTAGTTTCAGCTTATCAATATTTCAGGTTTTCGCATAAACGTCTACTTTTTCACTTGAAGTTTCTAACCATTCGATTCCAAAATTTTAAAATTCTTTAACGCTTCAAATTAGTTATCACTCCATCGTTCGAGAAGCCGGATTGACATTCAATTGCTTACCTTATTTTGATATTCTTACTATTCAAATTTCCGGTTTCATTTCAAGTATTAAAATCCGATTAAACTTGAGTTCACTTTAAAAATTCCTACGAACTTGATTACCCTAGACCTTTACCTCCTTAGCATGAATCCATTTGCCAAACTCATCTACATCAATTTCCATTACCAATGGTATCATTTCCAAAAGAGATTTCAAAATTCACCTTCATGTCAATTTAGTTCAACCAAATTACCCTTAATGTTGATTCATTTGAGTTGGAGTTTTAAACCTTCGAATTTCCAAACATTAGCAAACCTCGACCACTAGATTTGGTTATCACTTATTAATGCCAAGGTTTACCCGTTAGTTATTTGTATGAATCCTATTATACTTACTCAATCCATTTATCTATATAAACTCTAATCGACTCATTAAATTTTCCTAAGTTGATTTCTTTATATTTCCATGTTCTACTTTAATACCTCCAATTCCTAATTTAGGATTTGTTTAAATATCATCTTACTCCGCATAAGCCAAATTCCACACTACATCTTATTTCATTTGTCCGGTACTTAGATCCATACCCTTTACCATTTCTTATTCACTTATTCTCATTTCAATTTAAATTAAACATTATTTCACTTACTCAACTTATTTATTCGACTCTCAAATCATGGTTCGAATTAAAGATGGTTCATAACTCAAATTTATACTTAGTTCTCAATCAATTACTATTCGATTTCCTAAGTATACTTTACTTCATTCAATTTATTTACTCAACTTAACTCCTATTCTGTTCGATAATAGGATTTACATTACATTCATTTCACCATTTATACTTGGATTTCCATCCAGTGTATTGTGCTAACTAGGTTTACCCCATTTAGATTTATACGCCTTGATTCCACATATACACAAATCTGCCATTTATTTCTTCAGTTTAATTTATCGGCCATTCGTATTTATCATCAAACTTAAATTTCTATTATTTCTTCTCGAACAAGCTTAACAACTTATTGATTATTCAAACTTATGAGTTGTTACTCTTATTGTCCCAACTAAAATTTTCCATTTCAATTTTGATCGACCTTAGTTAAAATTTATTTCAAAGTTAATTTAAATTTTCTCTAAAACCCTTCTCGACAAAACTTAGAATTTCCTGAACTTACTCATCGTCCAAGCTTAAAGGTTTAAATGACTATTTCGTTTTCTCTTAGTACTCAAGTCCGTTTTTGGTTTATAACTCAAATTTCTAATGAATCGATTAATAAAACTTAAATCATTTCATTAGTTTAGACACTCAAGGTGCTTGATTCCGGGTTTTATAATTCAAGTTATAAAATAACACGCATTTATACTTATACTATTTTATAAACCATATCATAAGAATTTTAAACCCAAAACTTTAATTTAAGAAAGAATATAAAATTTTCAGTTCTTGTTAAATCTTAAACTCGGTTTTAATATCATATACCTATACTCTTATATGAACTTATACTATTGGAATTTAAATCCAAAAATCCTTTCAAACTAGTTATGAAAATACGGGTGGTCTCCCCCACTTAGACGCTTCAGAATAAACGTCGATAATGCGTGCACTCATTCCCGACATCGTTTCTAAGGTCCAAGAAGGGATCGTACCCACTTTTGAAAAATCTTTAAACCATTTCTTTTCGATCATACCTTATAATATGATATTATTTCAAAATTCGACAAAACCATTTTCAAAAGTACCCCAGGATCAAGTTTCAAGGTCATTCCTATTTCATTTGCAATTCATATTCTGCAACCAATTATACTAAAGGATTTTATTCTTGAATTTCCTGAGCCATTTAAATTTTCCATTAGTTTATTATTGAATCACTTATCATAGGTAATGACTTAATATTATCACTTACTCGAACGAATACATATATATACTTGAACCAATAATATATATTTAATATATATTAAAAAATATAATCGAAAACCATATTATGTCGATCATTCTGTTCGATCATTTAGAAATTCCTGTCGATCCCATGGCGTCCCATATATCGGCCAGAATTTATAAATGTTCACAGAGCAAGTCAACACAATATAAAATACCTTTATATCAAAATTACAAGTACGCTCTCTCGTATATCACTCAAACTCATTCTAGGGCGTTTCTAACCCTATCTCTAATGAGTTTATTCCCAAACAGAGCCAAGGTTATCGCTAACCATCGCTCTGATACCAAATTGTAACGACCCATATTTTTGACCGTTTAAAATCGACAATAAGCCACACATGTCGACCCAACAAGTCACAAATATAGGCAGTTATTGGGAAAGGAAGGAAAAGAAAGAAAGAAGAGAAAAACAATAACAGAATCTCACAGCGGAAGGACAACATATAATAACAAATAGCAATAAAGAAAACAGTTGAAATGTATACTGTGGTTATAACATTCAATGATTATCAGAGTCGCATATACATACGGATGTACATAATAAGCAGCGGAAATAAATGCAGTGGTTAAACCATACTCATAATAGATATACACGCCAAACTTCGTCTTCGTCCTCCAAGGCAAGGAAATCTTCGCTAACTACAACATCTGCTGACCCGAGCGTATTGCAAAAAAGAAAACACAACAAAAACTCGGATCAGCACTGAATCATCTCATATTAGTCAAATCAAAATACGAAATAACATCAGTATCATGGGTGCAGTAACTCAGGAGATTTTACGGGATTTTTCTATCTTTTGAGGATCTGTTAAACTAATACATACATAGATAATACGCTATTATGATAGTGTCTACTCAGTAAAGTATAAATACTGAAAATAGCGTAAGCGGGATTACATTTTTACCCTTACACCGTTTATAATACCGTAGTTTATACAGTACCGTAAACCCACCGTAAACGATGGCATCAGATGGCACTCCATAGGTACATACAAATCAAAATCGTATGGGGCTCGATAAGGATAATATGACAAGGCACTCGAGGCAATGCCCAGGGTAGGATTCTACCAATTGCACTCCCGGACCGGTGGTAACGCATAGCAGCCACTACCGCCCACCTCGGAACACACTCCCAAAGTCATAAATGGGCCTAAATCATCATCATCAATCATAGAAATAATATCGAAGAAGTGTGTCCGATCAAAGGTGCTACCTCAATTAGTCACGGTATAGCTCCTGTTTTAGTCATTTCAATTCTGACCCAAAGGTCAGGGCTATTTCTTCATCGATCATCTTCTTCGATTCAATAATCGCCTCCAAGTCATCATACTCAATCTGGATACGTCATAACGTTCACAGTTGTTAAAGTGGTATCGACACTGACAGAGAGTATGCCTTATGTCTACTCCGGTCTCTTTAACCACCAACGCTTACATCTTTCACATCGGTCGGTTCTTTTATATTTGATAAAGGTCCGCTTTCATATTAATTATCATCTTCTGTTTCAAACCCAATTTATATTCAGATGAATAAAATTTTCTTATCGACATATCATAATCATACCCAAACCATTTATATTCTAAAACTAGAATATATTTCATATCATTATATTATAATCATATAATATTTCAAAACGACTTATATCCAAATAGAATATAATTTATCTCAAAGATTTCAAATTATCACGGATTCTTATCTCAACTCCATTTGAACCAGCGGTTCAAACTCAAGCATTTCCATTCGGAAGGAATTTAAAATTTCAAAATATTTGTAAATTAAATGTTTATATAATAATAATAATAATAAATTTTATATAAAAATATATATATAGATATATAGATATATAGAATATAATAATTAAAATAAATCAGTAATTTAGATATCATATATATACTTAAAAATAAGGTTTACTAGAAAATTTTGAAAAATGAATTATAAGAAAAATTATTTAAAATACAATAGTTATAAGTAAAGGTAAATAATAAATTTTAAAGCAATAATAATTACTTGGAATCAAATGCGTCAATATATTTAAAATAAATTTCTCTAATCAAAATCTTTCCTTCCTTCCAAATTTCTAATACTTGAATCTATTTTCCGGTCTCAACGGAGTTCATTTAATTCCATATCTCGTTTCAACCCCATCCAAACAACTATCTGATTTCAAGAGTTAAACATATATTCAAACTGAGTTAAAACCACTCAGATAACCCCGATTTCCAATTTTCCCAAAAATTAGATTACATAAGAATTATATTTCTTCTAATCCAAACTCTTAATTTGAAAGGAATTTTAAATCATATTCAAATCCCAATCTAAGTATTTCCACTTTGTTTTGGAAAACTCCTTTAACCCCTTTTTGTCAACATCCCAGTTCAGAATCTTTAAAGAATTGAATTATCGAGTATCGGTACATTCTTTTAAAGGAAAAATTCTATCAAATAAAACTTCAAATCTTTAAAATCATTTAACCAACCGATGTCTGTATATAATTATCTATCCAATGGCCAAGTGATTTTAATTTAATTTCTCGATATTTCAGGGATGGATCTATCATTTCAATCCAAATCAGGGTCACAGAGATTTATCATTTCACTCCGTGTTCTTAATTTTATCTTATCGATAAATCCCGGGTTCATTAGATGCCTGTAACATCATGGGTAAATGGAATTTATCGTCACAATCAACATGCATCACCATATACTGAAATAAAGAGCATTTTAAAAATGTCACTATAAATTCAGTAATAAATTTCAATCAACATCCATCACAACAATTTCACTCAACTGATTCAGCATTAAACTGTTTCAGGATTTAACAAGGATTCGAATTCAACTAGAGATTTAAATTAAATTAAATAACAAATCATTTACTTAGATTGCATGTTAACACACTTGCATGTCAAATTTAAACAACACATCAACAATCCAACACAACCATGCAACCAAACTTATTTCATAATTTAATTAAATAAATATGGGAAATAATTCAGTATTTCGTGAGTGAGAAATCACTCACCTTTGCGTCCACAGTTGATCGAACGTCCAACTTAGGGCCAAAATTTGACAGTCACCAAACGCAACAAAACCAGTGCCAAATCGTCCGCAATTCCGCCACGATCCCAACGCAACAAACCGCGTCCAAATCCGAATCCATACGAAGAAGTTATGAGTATTTTACCATTTGAATTCAAAATATATAAATTAAATAACCCAAATTCCTCACCCAATCCAAACTGGACACGTCAGCTCCCCCTTTAACCCGTTCCCGCTCCTTCATCCTCTTGCTACAGTAACCGCCGAAAAGAACCTAATACGCCCAACTTTGACCGTACCTAGCATCGCACTCCGACC
This sequence comes from Allium sativum, assembly GCA_030737875.1. Taxonomy (NCBI): domain Eukaryota; kingdom Viridiplantae; phylum Streptophyta; class Magnoliopsida; order Asparagales; family Amaryllidaceae; genus Allium; species Allium sativum. Next base: position 500,539,153 of record CM060924.1, on the reverse strand, counting down.
ACCGTTCAACCCAAGACCGCCTCCAATCCAAAGCCCCTTCCGAGCCGCTCCTACCAGCCCGACGCCGTGACCTCCGGTGGCTTGCCTGGCCGCCGGCGAACTGATAAACCCAACGGAAATTCAAGCTTTAAACACCAAATCCGACCACCACAATGACTTCTAGACCATGCCGTAACCACCGTTGAACTCGTACGATTCTCCTCTTCAAAACCCATGTCTTTGAATCTCCGATTAACCGTAGAATCAAAAACCCCTAATTCCACACTTAGGGTTCCAAAAACTGCAGCGTTTGACCGCGATTTTCCGCCGCCCCAGGCCTTGCATGTCGAAACTGGGTACACCCGTAGGTTCGTACCGTCGAGGGCTTCGATTCGGTATATAATACTCTATGGTTTGAGAAGATTTGATTTTCAAGATGATATTTTTATTTCTGATCTAGGGTTAGAGTTTGATTTTTCTGCCATTAGAGAAAAAATTGATGGAGAAAAAGTAATATACAGATGGAATGAGCTGATGATGTGGTAGCTAGGTTTATTTGTAAAGATATAGGAGGCCCAAATATGAGAAATACCCAATTATCCATTCACAAGGAACTCGTTCACATTTTCTCTCGTACGGTCAAACGGTAAGTCAACTTTTAACACAAATTGAAATCCTACCATAATTCACCGTTCCGGTTCTAATGGCGCCAGTTTCGTCGAATTCTGAGACAGTCGCCAAAATTGTTAAATTTCACAGTAAATTAATTAAATAAAATATTCAATTTCTCAATTAACCGTTTAAATTCAATTTAAAGATTCGTTAAATCCAAATTTAATTAAATTATAACTTAAATAAATTGTACAATAAATTTCACACATTTTAAATCAAATTTTGATTGTTTAAATTTCTGATTCAAATTTCAGTTATTATTTCTCCACTTAGAATTCTCCATTTACAATTAAATTTGAATTTCCATTTTAAACTAAATAACCCAAGTCATTTAAATAATTAAAATATGAATTTCCAAATTTCACAAATTCTATAATTAAATTCACATATTCTAAGTTCCTGAATAAATTTATCTATCCATTTAGACTTATATTTCAATTATTATTATTAAATAACTTAGAATTTCACCAATTCACCAATTTAAATTTAAATTTCCCCCTTTAACTTGACCAACTAAAATTCCAATTAATTATTAAAAATATTAAATTCCCTTTTTCAACATTCTTAATAACTAAATTTGAAAATTTTAAATTTTTCCCAACCCAACAATCCTCATCATTATAAATCATCTAATTTGATCTTTAACCCATGTTATTAAACTTATCTAATTAAATTCAAATTTTAAATATGCGAAAAATTATGGGATGTTACAAATGGCTAGGTTTCTAAATTCCCTCGACATCCCGCATGATGAGTTGTTAGATGTGCCCATTGCTGGCCAGTATCCGGAGGTCTTCGAGGAAGTGACCGGACTTCCACCACATCGAGAGATTGAGTTTCAGATTGATTTAGTGAAAGATGCCAGACCTATAGTGATGCCATTTCGTCGTATGGCGCCAAGGGAGCAGCGAGAGCTTGGGGTGCAAGTAAGCAATCTTTTGAAAAAGGGATTTATCAGAAGAAGTGTTTTTGAGTGGGGAGCAACAGTTGTGTTTGCTACCAAGACAGATGGTTCTCTTCGATTGTGTGTGGACTACCGCGAGTTGAATAAGGTGACAAGGAAGAATAACTATCCTCTACTGCGGATAGATGATTTTTTTGATCAGTTGAGTGACGCGAGAGTGTTCTCCCAGTTAGATATCGTGACAGGTTTTCATCAGCTTAGGGTGGAAGCTGAGTGTATAGCTAAAACAGCCTTTCGTACGCCGTCTGGATTCTATGAGTGGTTGGTCATGCCATTTGGGTTGACCAATGCACTATCATATTTTGTGGGTCTTATGAATAGAGTATTCCGAGATCAATTGAACAAGTTTGTTATTTTGTTCGTGGATGACATACTTGTCTACTCGAGAACAGAGGAAGAACATAAGGAACATTTGATGATAGTGATGGAGGTGTTGAGAAAAAACCAATTGAAAGCAAAATTTTCTAAGTGTCACTTCTGGTGGAGGGAAGTGAGATTCTTGGGCCATGTTGTATCAGAGAATGGCATTGCCGTGGACCCTGCGAAGGTGGCTACGGTACAAGATTGGTCTACGCCCAAGAGTGCAACAGACGTAGGAAGTTTCTTGGGATTGGCTGGATATTATCGTAATTTTATCCAAGACTTCTCCAAGATAGCGGCACCGTTGACTCAGTTGACCAAGAAAAACCAAGCTTTTGTTTGGGACGAAAAGTGCGAGAATGCATTTAAGAGCTTAAAGGAAAAGTTGACGTGCGCGCCAGTGTTAGTCATTCCTAAAAGGAATGAAGAGATGAGGTAAACACAGATGCATGTGGTATAGGGCTAGGTGACGTATTGATGCAAGGGTGTAGGGTTGTAGCTTACGCTAGTCGGCAACTGAAACTGCATGAGAAAAAATATCCTACCCATGATTTGAAATTGGCAGCGATCGTGTTCGCGTTGAAGATGGGGAGACATTATCTCTTGGGAGAAAGATTCGAGTTGTTTACTGATCATAAGTCGTTAAGTACCTTTTCTCCAAGAAGGATCTAAATCTCCGACATCAGAGATGGTTAGAATTCTTGGCTTCCTATGATTTCAATATTGCGTATACACCAGGAAAGGGCAATGCGGTAGCTGATGCATTGAGTAGGAGACATGCTAATTTAGGGGCTATGTTTCTAGAATGGAAGCAACTAGAGTATATCGCAGGATACGATTTCAGACCAAAGTGCAAATTAGATCCAGAGACACTAGTAAGTTTGACGATCAGATCCACTTTGATTGAGAGGATTGGTTCCAGTCAAAGGGACAATCCTAACCTATTGGAAATCATCTCCAAGTTAGAGATGGGAATCGACGAAGAGATGAACAAGAATAGGCTTGATCGAGATGAATGGATTAGAAAGAATGATAGACTGGTTGTACCCAATGTCAATGGATTGAGAGATAAAGTGCTTAGATAATGTCATCACTCAAAACTGACTATGCATCCCGGTGGTAATAAAATGTATCGAGACATGAAGCAGACCTACTACTGAGAAGGGATGAAAAGAGACATTGGGAAGTTTATTTCCAAATGCATGAATTGCCAGTTAGTTTTAGCTGAGAAAAAGAAACCTAGTGGTTTGTTGCAACCATTGGAAATTCCAGAATGTAAATGGGAACAAATCTCCATGGATTTCATTGATGGGTTACCAAGGACTAGGTCGGGCCATGGTAGCATTTGGGTGATTGTGGACCGATTGACCAAGAGTGCAAGTTTTATACCCGTCAAGTCAAATAGAACATCAACTAAATTAGCAAAACTATATATGAAGTGGGTAGTGAGATTTCATGGAGTACCTAAAAGCATTGTGAGTGACCGAGACCTGTTGTTTACTAGTGAGTTTTGGAAGAGCTTACAAGAGGCTCTAGGGTCAGAATTATATCTCAGTGTCGCTTATCACCCTCAAACTGATGGTCAAACAGAGAGGGTAAATCGTATATTAAAAGATCTCTTGAGAGCTTGCATATTGGATTTTGGTGGATCATGGGATGACCATTTGCATCTAGTAAAGTTTGCATATAATAATAGTTATCAATCTAGTATTGGTATGGCTCTATTTGAAGCTTTGTACAGAAGACCGTGCAACTCACCGTCATGTTGGTTAGAAACTGGTGAGAAATTTGTGCTTGGACTAGATGTGATAAGAGAAACTTTAGACATGATTAAGATCATTCAATAGAGAATGAAGGCTACCCAAGATAGGCAGAAGAGTTATGCTGATAAGAGGAGAAGAGATTTAAAATTCTCCATTGGTGACGTGGTGTTTGTCAAGATCTCTCCATTAAAGAATGCTATTCGATTTGGAAGGGGAGGAAAGCTGGCACCAAGATTTGTTGGTCCATTCCCAATCCTCGAGCAAGTTGGGTATTTGGCATATAAAGTTGAATTACCAGAGAAGATGGCAGGATTTCATAACATATTTCATGTTTCCTAGTTAAGGAAATTCGTGCACAACCCCGATATGACTATTTCACCTGATCAGTTGGATGATATCGAAGTAGAACCCGAGGCGGTTGGGAACCGCAAGCCGACTCGTATTTTCGAGCACGATACGAAGCAACTTCGAAGGAAAGCAGTGAATCTAGTCAAAGTTCAGTGGGGAGAGAATGAGAATGACTGTACTTGGGAGACAGAGGAAAGCGAAAGACGTATCCAGAACTCTTTGCCTGGTAAGATTTTAATTGCAATTTAGTTTTCCGCATGCTAGGATAGACTTGTTTGTTGTTTTGTATGTTTGATTGTTGTGAATGGTTGGTAGGCATGCGGGATCCTTTTACTTGTTTCTTAGTTAAGGAATTTCGGGGGCGAAATTTCTTAAGGGGGAAGAATGTAACGACCCGCATTCTACGTATCAAGGGATCGTAGAATATTTATTTCTTTTTCATGCGAAGTTGTATAGCCATGTAACTTTGGGAGACGACTATTGGGGTCATTTCCCATGTTCATGATTTTTGCCGATGTTTAAATGACCGTTTTGCCCATAGTTGATCTTGTTTCGTCCATAACTTTTGATTGCTAAGGAGTTTTGACCAGAATCAACTTCCATTAGACCCGGATGATAGTTTACCTTTCCGTAGAGTGGTCACATTAGCCAAACGGACTCAGCGTTTGGGAGATATGGCTGAAACAAGGTTTAGAAGGTTAAAAACAGCTTAACTGGGCCTAATTAGGGTGATTAGCAAGAGGGCCCATAACCTATTTCGGGATTAGGGTTATGGGGAGGCTGAGAACAGTAGGAAAACGATTTTTATTTCATTTTTCAGCTGCCTAAAACATTTCTCTAACCCTAGCCATGGCCTTCACCTTCTAATTTCATCCCAAATTGCTCCTTATCGCTTTCTGATTGAAGATTAAGCCAAGCTATGTCAAATCAAGGGGAAATAACACCAAATCAGAGTTGGAGCTGCTGTGTTCCATTAGGATTCGACCCAAAACAGATAATATTTTAGATCTATAGCTTGTTTGTGGCCAAGGTGAGTGATTAGCATTATTTTTCACTAATTACGGCTAATTATGGATGATTAGTGATAATTAGCGAAATTATGGCTCAGAAAAATCTGGAAAAATTTGTAAAATTCTAAAATATTATTTTAGGGCTTTGATAAAAATTAGGATAAGTTTTGCTAATTGTATGCTTAAACATGATTAAGGGGGATTAAGGGAAATACATGGGTTTTTGGGTATGTTTGATCCTTATAAACATGTTAAATTGTTGTTCTGTTATTTATGGTTGATTATACATGTTGCTATGACTGTTTGTTATGTCTCATGATTGTTTAGTAAAGGTAGAATGGTTGAAAACGCCGTCGTATGGCGAGAATAGACGATACAAGCTTGTTGGAAATTCTGGAGCAATCCGGATCGGATCGGCTAAGGGGATCAGATCGGCTAGGGGATCGGGTCGGAAGAGCTGAATAGAATCGGATTGGGTTATGGAAAGAAGGAAGGCCACCACTTCCGTGAAGTTAGAGCTGGAATCGGACCGGAGCTTGAAATGGGATCGGATCGGACCAACTGGAGAACTAGAGGACCGAACCGAACCTAGGCAAGAGCACCGAACCGAACTGGGATCTGGAGATGGAGGAACACCGAACCGAACTGACTTGGGGAGGAGAACTCTGAGGACCGAACTGAACTACACCACGGAGTTTCACGACTAAACCGAGGCAATGACCACGAACTGAATCGAGTTCGAGCTCCCACTACTACGACGTGATGACTCTTCTGAAGACCAACTCCAATTCGACCAAAACCCGAGATGCAAAGAAAGTCCAAATAGGAAGTAGAACTCGGAATCCATATGGGAACCAACGAGTTAAATTCATGAGTTGGGCTTTGCTGCGTGACGTGTGCTAAGGGGTTAGCGACGTCCATAACTTTGATTCACCACCAAGACGGATGTTTGGCTACGGATCAGTGCAGTGGGGTAGTTATTACTCCATGGGTCAGAGTGAACGTAGCATGGCTATGAGCCAGTGCAGTGAAGTTGTCATGACTTCATGGGGCATAGTGGACATAGCAAGGACAAGTGGCTGTGGATCAGTGTAGTGGAGTCGCTATGACTCCATGAGGCAGTGTGATCATAGCAAGGATTTAGGTGATCAAAGTGGTGGATATCATATGCTTTACGCACTGAGTGAGCGATATAAGGATGGTTTATATGTTTGATTGTTTGATATCACTATGAAATGCACACCCCCACCCCCGTATCTTTACACCATATGTTAATGTCACCTTATAGTATTGTACATCTTGTTGTGCTAACTCTTTGGTCGTAGGTCCAGGTTCAGATATGGTTTAGTATACCTATTATTGTTCTATTTTGCTGCTTATCGCTCATACCAGACTTTTGTCTGACCCAGAGTTTTATGTCTCTTCTTATTACTCTGGGTGCTCTTAAACGGGCAGACTAGAGACAGGTTAGGTGGTATGCACGAGTAGTTGTACTGGAGACAAGCAGGCGGCTTCCACGTATGAAATATATATATTCTCCCTATATCGCTGCTGGTCACTACTTTGGGCATTAGTAGTGTATTTCTCTTATTTTGCTTTAGAGACAGTTTTCAAAGTTGTAATAACTATAATGTGGAACATAAGCTGTATTCTGAATTTTCCGCTGCTATGATGATTATGGTTTAGTTCTCAGCTTATGCACTGTCTCGCCTGTTTTCTGTCAAGTATGTTATTATTATATTTTATTCCATGCAAGGTGAGACATTCTACAGGTTCCTTGTTAGTTCAAATTTCCTTCTTTCCTTTCTTTGACGACCGTCCCGTGCTGGTTGGGCATGGCACAACTCACTTTCATTGGAAATGTCGGCTGGTGCGGGGCGGGCCGTCACATCTATCCACAAGAGACTAGAGTGTGATACCATATCTATCTCATACATATAGGATTCGACACATACGTTGATCAGACGTACACCCCAAATCGCTAAGTATTCGATAGGCCAACTTTAACGTTAGGTAAATACTCAAAACATCTTTCTCTTTTTAAATAATATATGTCACGTCATTTATTTATAAGATTTAAGTAGGGAATTATATCTCTCCCCCACTAATTTATTTACTAAAATTCAACTTCAATCTTTAATAACTAAAACATCGAAAAATCCTGGTAATTATTGAAAGAAATTAGAGGGTGAGAATAGATAAGATAGAAACTTAGAATAGAAGAAGAAGAAGAACACAACATCAGAGTAACACGAACCTCACAGCGGAACGAATAACATATAATATATAACATAACTTTGAAATATAACAGTTACGTATACAATAGCACTTATCAAAGTACAACACTTACAACACAGCGGAAATAAACTATAGCTATATGATTCTGAAGCCTCCTGCTCCAGCTCTTCAATGTATCTGCAAATCCCGACTACTTGACTGCCCGTACAAATTTAGGCACCCAAGAGTTTAGGGTAAACAACAAAGTGAACTCCGGGTCAGTCATGGGACTGGTGTGAGTAAAACAGTTTAAACAGGTATATGAACAAGTAAACGATATCTCATAAGACCACGCCGCAGAACGGAACGGGTTTTTCCCTTATGAGAATCCAAAATATCTTTATATCAAAAACCTTTTGATATTATAATAATGTCTATGTACAAATAAATATCAACTAGCAGAAACGCTTTCATCTCACGTTCTACATATATAGTATACAATCACAATCGCAAGCACGTATTGGATAATGAATTTCCAACTATGACAAGGTATGGAACCACCTTCCGATCAGTGTACTCTAGGAACGATACACTGGAGTTCAACAAGAACATCTTGCAACTCAGCCACACATGACCGACCACTCATTTCGCTTGAGTGTATCGAGTGTACATCACCAACGATTGGGATCAGCAACCGTTCCCGTATATATATGGGACGGCACTGATAGATTTAAGAAACAAATGAATATTCACTAGATAGGTGATTATACACCCTACTTCGGTGCGACCGACTTAGCCATGCTGCCTGCCCGATTTCTGTCATTACCGGATGATGAGGCTAGAAGCTACGCTTTATCATTACATCAGATTCACTTCGAATGACACATTGTCAGATCCATCGAAAATCACTAATTGACGTCTACAAAGTACATTACGTGTCAGCTAAAAGAAGTTCCCTTCTCCGCTTCCACTCTTGGTACGGTTGAAGAAATCAATGTACGTGATCGTCTGGAAATACTCTGTCAGACATTCATTCATACAAGTCATCCTCATTCACTTAGAATGTCACATCGTCATACTCGCCAAATCACAAATTGACTTATCCAAAAATAACACGGGTATATAGCTAAGAGAAACGAATTCCTCCGCCACCAAACGTGAATACGTTTGAACAGATCAACTTACGCGATCCATTGGATATACTCTGTCAGACCTTCGTCCATACAAGTTGTCCTGGGACTGGACAAACCGAAGGCACTATTCTGTAAACAGGATAGCCCTTGCATTTTACTCCGTCTTCAATTATCTTTGGCATATATGATTCGCGACGCTTATGCCAGTACAGAGTGGTTCTTTGGATAAAAATCCAACCGGTCTCTCCATATTAACAACGTTAAAATGGTCAAAACTTCGATAGTCGGTGAGTTAAATATCAATGAAAAACAAGTGTGCAAACAACGATATTATTTCCAAATGGAAATTATATCGAACAAACATCATTTAACATAAATCTCTTTAGTTCATTTATTTACTTATCTCCTGTTTCCATATATTCTAAATTCTTATTTTTTATTTTCAGAAAACATTTCTGATTCTCATTTGGAAAACGTTTCCAAATCTCTTTCACTGCCAAACCTTACCATTTCTTAGTTAAGAAGGAAGTCAATCAAGTTGGGGGTATAATTACCTCTCAGACCTTAACTGAACAACGTTTTAACTTCGAAATGGTCAAAGTTCACTTCTATATATTCTTTAACAAATTTCCTTACGTAACTCTCTTTCCAATTTAACTTTATTCGATTTCTTTAAATTCGATTAACTATATTCAATTAACTCTATCGATTAACTCCACTTAATTAATTCTATTTAATTAACTGTTTTCGATTAACTCTACTCAATTGACTTTACTCGATAACTTCTTTCGAATAAACTATATCGATATCTCCTTTCGATTAAACTAACATCGATAACTCCTTTCGATTAAACTAACATTGATAACTCCTTTCGATAAAACTAACATCGATAACTCCTTTCGATAAAACTAACATCGATAACTCCTTTCGAATAGCCAATATTCGATAACTCGTTTTCGAATAACTAGATTCGATAACTCACTTCGAATAACTAGATTCGATAACTTCTTTCTAATAACCATTATTCGATAATTCCTTTCGATTAAACTAACATCGATAACTCCTTTCTCGAATACACTATATTCGATAACTCTACGTCAAATAAGTAATATTCGATAACTCTACTCGAATAACTCCATTTGAATAACTTTAACTGGTTAACACTAACTGGTTAACTCTAACTCTAATCGGTTAACTCTAACCGATCGACCCTAACTGATTAACTCTAACTGGTCAACCCTAACTGATTAACTCTAACTGGTCAACCCTAACTGCTTAACTCTAACTGGTTAACTTTAACTGGTCAACCTAACTGCTTAACTGGTTAACTTTAACTGGTCAACCCTAACTGTTTAACTCTGACTGTTTAACTCTGACTGTTTAACTCTGACTGGTTAACTCTGACTGTTTAATTCTAACTGTTTTACTTGACTTACTTAACCCAACTGGTTAACTTGACTTACTCAACCCAACTGGTTAACTCCTATCGAATAACCAGTATTCGATTTAACTCCATTCGCTTGACTCTAGATCGCAGCGATCACAATGGTAACGCCTGATTCCCTCAGGAAACATCCGACCGCCGTAGGCTATCTACAGCCCTGCGAATTACGCTAGCAGTCGTGCTAAATGGCGACTCATTCTAAATGATTACGTCTGTTTTAACTCTAATCGATTAACTCCATTTGATTAAACTCTAACTGATCAACTCTAACTGTTTATCTCTACCTGCTTAACTCTAACTGGTTAACTCTGACTGGTTAACCCTAACTGAACTGGTTAACTCTAACTGGTTAACTCTACTGAACTGGTTAACTCTACTGAACTGGTTAACTCTACTGGACTGGTTAACTCTACTGAACTGGTTAACTCTACTGATGGTTAACTCTAACTGATGGTTAACTCTAACTGATGGTTAACTCTAACTGGTGGTTAACTCTAACTGATGGTTAACTCTAACTGGTGGTTAACTCTAACTGATGGTTAACTCTAACTGGTAGTTAACTCCAACTGATGGTTAACTCTAACTGGTAGTTAACTCCAACTGATTAACTCTTATTAACTAACTCCTTTGATTAATTCCTTTGAATTATCTCCTTTGATTAATTCCTTTGAATTATCTCCTTTATATTTGATTTCACAAATATTTTCCTTTATATTTGATTTCACAAATATTTTCCCTTATATTTGATTTCACAAATATTTTCCTTTATATTTGATTTCACAAATATTTTCCTTTATATTTGATTTCACAAATATTTTCCTTTATATTTGATTTCACAAATATTTTCCTTTATATTTGATTTCACAAATATTTTCCTTTATATTTGATTTCACAAATATTTTCCTTTATATTTGATTATAGTTGCAAATGGTTTTCGAATGTTCCCTTTATATTTTTATTCTTAAAAATATTCTAACTCCTTATATTTCTGGAAAAATTCGCCATAACCTCCTTTGTATCGGGAGTATCTGGAAAATCCCCAAACCCGCCACACATGCCTTTCCATTCAAAAAGAAAATATTTTCTTCCTAAATATCTCATATTTATAAATATTCAAATTTATAAATATTCCTTATTTATAAATATTCAAGTTTATAAATATCGCTTATTTATAAATATTCCAGTTTATAAATATTCTGTTTTCAATATCACTTTGAAAATCTCCTTATCAACATTCCGTTATGTTATGATATCCTATATATCAAATCACGATGATCAATATCGTTCAAACACATATAATCGACAACAGATTATATATCACATCATATAACACAATATATGAAAAACAATAAAAATAACTGTTGAGGAATCCAATCGGATTCCTCCAACCTGTTTCCCTGCATCCACAGATGTTACACAATAAAATTAACATCACTTGCAGTTCCATATGATATATTCTGATAAATAGAATCAATATAGAAATTTAACTAACTGACTAGCATTTCAATCAAACGGTCAACACACAATCAACCAGACAATATTTAACAGTTCTAAGAATACACTGTAAAAATAGAACTATTCAGAGTTGGTGAGTTTTACTCACATTTGGACAATCATCGTCAATGACGATAACCATCGCTTGATTCAGACAATTTATTTTGCTATAAATTGTAACGAGCTTGGATTCACTCCCAGTCAGCTTCATTGGGTAGTGTCCGTCCATACGATTCTGTCGGATCTTGTTTCATCAGACTCTGACATCGTATGATAAAGATACGGCTTATACAAGTTTGTACAGAGATTCAGATTAAATTAAAACTAAAACATCTATTTATTTTGTTGGGCTCACCCTCTTTCTAAAAGCCCATTTCCATGCATTAGAACCCATCCGCTCCCACAAGCTTCTTCCCCAAAAATCACGAACACCAGATAATTTAAAATGGCCATTACTGATCTTTTCACAAACCCCATACTGTTTGTTTCTCTACTGATTTCAAAACCGCAACCACCGTTGAGATCCCCTTCGAATGCTCTATCCCTTGGTAGCCAGAACCCCGAACTCGACGTGAACCTGCTCGTCATGACCTCTTCAGTGACTTCGTCACTTAGCAGCCGCACCTCACCAGGGAGTGTGCGCAAGCTTGCCGCTGACCCATGAATCCAAATACACCTTTTAACCCAACAATCAATGTCTCAATCACCCCAAATTCCTAACCCTAACCGACGGTTATCACCTGAGTTCGACACACGACTTCGAGTGCCATAAAACAGTCATGAAGGTGGAGAGAAACTCTTGCTGAGTTCAAATACATATGATTTAGGATTTATTGATTTTGTTTGAGTTTCGTTTGAATTTTCTGTAGTGGGTTTTCACGTTTTTTTTTAAATTAGAAACCACGGCCGGTTTCAAGCTTTGGTTTTAGGTCATAAGGCTTGTACGAGGGGGTATTTGTAAGGATTGGGTTTGTTGAAAAGAGGTGTGGTGGCCCTTCGTTAGTCCACACAGTTGCTTTGTACATTACTGAGTTTTGTATAACGATCCCAAAAATATAATAATATCGGTAGTTCAACTCATATTGTGAAACCCCGAAATGTCGATACAGGGTGCCAAATACTCCAAATAAAAAGTTGCTTATTAAATTAATTAAAAATTACAGTAAAATTCTAAAAATTAAATTATCGCTATCTCCCAAAAGGACCTTGTCTAAATTCAAACCCGATCTCTATTTATATTGAATGAACCGATACGGTCGATAAACGATTCTATAGCGACTATTTCAAAATTTGATTTGGACGTAACTCAAAATCTACACGACGATATCCTGATTTTTCTCTTCCACTAGAAAGATATACTCCACCAGCTCCACGCGTTTCTTGTTTCACAGAAATCCGATATAAAATGAACCATGTATATTCAGTTGAAGTTTAAATCGCCAAATAGCGAACTGCCGCGCCATTTCAAGCTCTATTATAATTATATTATAATTCTACGTTTCAAAGTGACGTCGATTGAATATATTCGTCGATATAATTCAACTCTAAGCTGAATTAAATTCTGGGGACGACCCAGTTCACATTATATTGTGATTTCACTATTTCTGGTTATTTCTGAATTAAATATATTATTTAATTAAATTAATTATCCACTATTATTTAATTAAACCTCTATTTAATTCACTATATCACTATTTATATAATTAAATAAATTAATTCTATCCCTGGAAAATGCTGGTCATTACAATCTTCCCCACTTAGAATAATTTCGTCCTCGAAATTGCTAAGTTAGAGGACGACCCTATCTATTGGAACTCCTAAGATTTGTTTACCCCTTATTTCTGATTTCAAGTGAACCAACTAATATCAACTAAAATATTAATTCATTCCGACTAACTAAAATTTTCAAAAATTCTGAAAATTTTCTAACACTTTAAATTTTCGGAAAATTTCGCCAGCGTTTCTTTTGTACGTGGTTACCGGAAAAATTCAAACCTTGCCACACAGGCCCTTTCCAATCCAAAAGAAAATCAAACAGCTAAGCGGCTTGCCAAATCGGCTCATAAATTCCAAACTCATATAGAATATAAACTTGTACCTTTTTGTCGGGCATATCATTATATCCCTGCCATTCGTTACCACTTCTGCATATAACAATGCATTACCAACTTGATCTCCAATCAGTTCATTCTCAAAACCAAATACTTTGCTTATACAAGCCAAATTCCATTCCAGATTATTCATTAATCAATTACAGTTTCATTTAACTTGGTTCAAGTTAAATTCTAATTTATTATTCACTATTTTAATCCATTCAACTTCATAAGTTAAATTTAAATTTCAAATTTCAAATTCCTGGGTTCATTTCAATTTAATTCGAAATCGTAGTGCCAATTCAAAACATTTGAATTTCTAAACAGCTTGTTTTCTCAAACAATTCAAAACAAAACCTTCGGTAGCAATCCGTCACTTAGAAACTCGAAAATGAACACCGATGATGCACCATCGGAGTTTAATTCCCAGCAATCAAAGTAAGTTCAATACTATAACAATTTCAAATTGAAAAACATTTTCAAAATCTCCCAGGAACTTAAAATTTCCTTATTTTTAATCCTGATTCATTTATCAATACTTACTCAAATTTCAGGAATTTTAATTCCAATTCTGATTCAAATTCAGACTTGATTCATCGGTTTTCATATACTTTACTTATGTGAATTCTGATCAGTTATTTACATAACCATTTCAATTTATAACCTTACTCGATTATAATATCACTAATATATCCAATATATTATAATTCCAATATATATATCTTCCCTATATCAAAATATACTTTGGGTAAACTTATTTTCATTTACCCTCTTTTCAAAACGTATCGTGACGACCCATCGTATTCAAGTGTTTAGTAACTCCTACCGATACAGTGGATCAAACTGATCGACCAGAGCTCATAAACAACCCAGTCAATGAATCTCCACAATATAAACCCGTTTTTTTATATCAAATACAAATACGCACTCGTATATATACACTCAACTCAATCTAGGGTATTACTAACCCTATCTCTACCGAGTCACGCCACAGAGCCAAGTAATTCTAAACTTAAGCTCTGATACCAACTGTAACGACCCGGATTTTGAGCGGCTTTGGTTATCGACGTAAGCACGACGTCGATAACCAAAACATCGAAAAATCCTGGTAATTATTGAAAGAAATTAGAGGGTGAGAATAGATAAGATAGAAACTTAGAATAGAAGAAGAAGAAGAACACAACATCAGAGTAACACGAACCTCACAGCGGAACGAATAACATATAATATATAACATAACTTTGAAATATAACAGTTACGTATACAATAGCACTTATCAAAGTACAACACTTACAACACAGCGGAAATAAACTATAGCTATATGATTCTGAAGCCTCCTGCTCCAGCTCTTCAATGTATCTGCAAATCCCGACTACTTGACTGCCCGTACAAATTTAGGCACCCAAGAGTTTATGGAAAACAACAAAGTGAACTCCGGGTCAGTCATGGGACTGGTGTGAGTAAAACAGTTTAAACAGGTATATGAACAAGTAAACGATATCTCATAAGACCACGCCGCAGAACGGAACGGGTTTTTCCCTTATGAGAATCCAAAATATCTTTATATCAAAAACCTTTTGATATTATAATAATGTCTATGTACAAATAGATATCAACTAGCAGAAACGCTTTCATCTCACGTTCTACATATATAGTATACAATCACAATCGCAAGCACGTATTGGATAATGGATTTCCAACTATGACAAGGTATGGAACCACCTTCCGATCAGTGTACTCTAGGAACGATACACTGGAGTTCAACAAGAACATCTTGCAACTCAGCCACACATGACCGACCACTCATTTCGCTTGAGTGTATCGAATGTACATCACCAACGGTTGGGATCAGCAACCGTTCCCGTATATATATGGGACGGCATTGATAGATTTAAGAAACAAATGAATATTCACTAGATAGGTGATTATACACCCTACTTCGGTGCGACCGACTTAGCCATGCTGCCTGCCCGATTTCTGTCATTACCGGATGATGAGGCTAGAAGCTACGCTTTATCATTACATCAGATTCACTTCGAATGCCACATTGTCAGATCCATCGAAAATCACTAATTGACGTCTACAAAGTACATTAAGTGTCAGCTAAAAGAAGTTCCCTTCTCCGCTTCCACTCTTGGTACGGTTGAAGAAATCAATGTACGTGATCGTCTGGAAATACTCTGTCAGACATTCATTCATACAAGTCATCCTCATTCACTTAGAATGTCACATCGTCATACTCGCCAAATCACAAATTGACTTATCCAAAAATAACACGGGTATACAGCTAAGAGAAACGAATTCCTCCGCCACCAAACGTGAATACGTTTGAACAGATCAACTTACGCGATCCATTGGATATACTCTGTCAGACCTTCGTCCATACAAGTTGTCCTGGGACTGGACAAACCGAAGGCACTATTCTGTAAACAGGATAGCCCTTGCATTTTACTCCGTCTTCAATTATCTTTGGCATATATGATTCGCGACGCTTATGCCAATACAGAGTGGTTCTTTGGATAAAAATCCAACCGGTCTCTCCATATTAACAACGTTAAAATGGTCAAAACTTCGATAGTCGGTGAGTTAACTATCAAAGAAAAACAAGTGTGCAAACAACGATATTATTTCCAAATGGAAATTATATCGAACAAACATCATTTAACATAAATCTCTTTAGTTCATTTATTTACTTATCTCCTATTTCCATATATTCTAAATTCTTATTTTCTATTTTTAGAAAACATTTCTGATTCTCATTTGGAAAACGTTTCCAAATCTCTTTCACTATCAAACCTTAACATTTCTTAGTTAAGAAGGAAGTCAATCAAGTTGGGGGTATAATTACCTCTCAGACCTTAACTGAACAACGTTTTAACTTCGAAATGGTCAAAGTTCACTTCTATATATTCTTTAACAAATTTCCTTACGTAACTCTCTTTCCAATTTAACTCTATTCGATTTCTTTAAATTCGATTAACTATATTCAATTAACTCTATCGATTAACTCCACTTAATTAATTCTATTTAATTAACTGTTTTCGATTAACTCTACTCAATTGACTTTACTCGATAACTTCTTTCGAATAAACTATATCGATAACTCCTTTCGATTAAACTAACATCGATAACTCCTTTCGATTAAACTAACATCGATAACTCCTTTCGATAAAACTAACATCGATAACTCCTTTCGAATAGCCAATATTCGATAACTCGTTTTCGAATAACTAGATTTGATAACTCACTTCGAATAACTAGATTCGATAACTTCTTTCTAATAACCAATATTCGATAATTCCTTTCGATTAAACTAACATCGATAACTCCTTTCTCGAATACACTATATTCGATAACTCTACTTCAAATAAGTAATATTCGATAACTCTACTCGAATAACTCCATTTGAATAACTTTAACTGGTTAACACTAACTGGTTAACTCTAACTCTAATCGGTTAACTCTAACCGATCGACCCTAACTGATTAACTCTAACTGGTCAACCCTAACTGATTAACTCTAACTGGTCAACCCTAACTGCTTAACTCTAACTGGTTAACTTTAACTGGTCAACCTAACTGCTTAACTGATTAACTTTAACTGGTCAACCCTAACTGTTTAACTCTGACTGTTTATCTCTGACTGTTTAACTCTGACTGGTTAACTCTGACTGTTTAACTCTTACTGTTTTACTTGACTTACTTAACCCAACTGGTTAACTTGACTTACTCAACCCAACTGGTTAACTCCTATCGAATAACCAGTATTCGATTTAACTCCATTCGCTTGACTCTAGATCGCAGCGATCACAATGGTTACGCCTGATTCCCTCAGGAAACATCCGACCGCCGTAGGCTATCTACAGCCCTGCGAATTACGCTAGCAGTCGTGCTAAATGGCGACTCATTCTAAATGATTACGTCTGTTTTAACTCTAATCGATTAACTCCATTTGATTAAACTCTAACTGATCAACACTAACTGTTTATCTCTACCTGCTTAACTCTAACTGGTTAACTCTGACTGGTTAACCCTAACTTAACTGGTTAACTCTACTGAACTGGTTAACTCTAACTGGTTAACTCTACTGAACTGGTTAACTCTACTGGACTGGTTAACTCTACTGAACTGGTTCACTCTACTGATGGTTAACTCTAACTGTTGGTTAACTCTAACTGATGGTTAACTCTAACTGGTGGTTAACTCTAACTGATGGTTAACTCTAACTGGTGGTTAACTCTAACTGATGGTTAACTCTAACTGGTAGTTAACTCCAACTGATGGTTAACTCTAACTGGTAGTTAAATCCAACTGATTAACTCTTATTAACTAACTCCTTTGATTTATTCCTTTGAATTATCTCCTTTGATTAATTCCTTTGAATTATCTCCTTTATATTTGATTTCACAAATATTTTCCTTTATATTTGATTTCACAAATATTTTCCCTTATATTTGATTTCACAAATATTTTCCTTTATATTTGATTTCACAAATATTTTCCTTTATATTTGATTTCACAAATATTTTCCTTTATATTCGATTTCACAAATATTTTCCTTTATATTCGATTTCACAAATATTTTCCTTTATATTTGATTTCACAAATATTTTCCTTTATATTTGATTTCACAAATATTTTCCTTTATATTTGATTATAGTTGCAGATGGTTTTGGAATGTTCCCTTTATATTTTTATTCTTAAAAATATTCTAACTCCTTATATTTCTGGAAAAATTCGCCATAACCTCCTTTGTATCGGGAGTATCGGGAAAATCCCAAAACCCACCACACAGGCCTTTCCATTCAAAAAGAAAATATTTCCTTTCTAAATATCTCATATTTATAAATATTCAAATTTATAAATATTCCTTATTTATAAATATTCAAGTTTATAAATATCGCTTATTTATAAATATTCCAATTTATAAATATTCTGTTTTCAATATCACTTTGAAAATCTCCTTATCAACATTCCGTTATGTTATGATATCCTATATATCAAATCACGATGATCAATATCGTTCAAACACATATAATCGACAACAGATTATATATCACATCATATAACACAATATATGAAAAACAATAAAAATAACTGTTGAGGAATCCAATCGGATTCCTCCAACCTGTTTCCCTGCATCCACAGATGTTACACAATAAAATTAACATCACTTGCAGTTCCATATGATATATTCTGATAAATAGAATCAATATAGAAATTTAACTAACCGACTAGCAGTTCAATCAAACGGTCAACACACAATCAACCAGACAATATTTAACAGTCTAAGAATACACTGTAAAAATAGAACTATTCAGGGTTGGTGAGTTTTACTCACATTTGGACAATCATCGTCAATGACGATAACCATCGCTTGATTCAGACAAATTATTTTGCTATAAATTGTAACGAGCTTGGATTCACTCCCAGTCAGCTTCATTGGGTAGTGTCCGTCCATACGATTCTGTCGGATCTTGTTTCGTCAGATTCTGACATCGTATGATAAAGATACGGCTTATACAAGTTTGTACAGATATTCAGATTAAATTAAAACTAAAACATCTATTTATTTTGTTGGGCTCACCCTCTTTCTAAAAGCCCATTTCCATGCATTAGAACCCGTCCGCTCCCACAAGCTTCTTCCCCAAAAATCACGAACACCAGATAATTTAAAATGGCCACTACTGATCTTTTCACAAACCCCATACTCTTTGTTTCTCTACTGATTTCAAAACCGCAACCACCGTTGAGATCCCCTTCGAATGCTCTATCCCTTGGTAGCCAGAACCCCGAACTCGACGTGAACCTGCTCGTCATGACCTCTTCAGTGACTTCGTCACTTAGCAGCCGCACCTCACCAGGGAGTGCGCGCAAGCTTGCCGCCGACCCATGAATCCAAATACACCTTTTAACCCAACAATCAATGCCTCAATCGCCCCAAATTCCTAACCCTAACCTACGGTTATCACCTGACTTCGACACACAGACTTCGAGTGCCATAAAACAATCATGAAGGTGGAGAGAAACTCTTGATGAGTTCAAATACATATGATTTAGGATTTATTGATTTTGTTTGAGTTTCGTTTGAATTTTCTGTAGTGGGTTTTCACGTTTTTTTTTAAATTAGAAACCACGGCCGGTTTCAAGCTTTGGTTTTAGGTCATAAGGCTTGTACGAGGGGGTATTTGTAAGGATTGGGTTTGTTGAAAAGAGGTGTGGTGGCCCTTCGTTAGTCCACACAGTTGCTTTGTACATTACTGAGTTTTGTATAATGATCATACATACATGTATATCTCGCTACTGACTGATATATATATACCGTTGTGATCAACACCGTCTCACGATCCCAAAAATATAATAATATCGGTAGTTCAACTCATATTGTGAAACCCCGAAATGTCGATACAGGGTGCCAAATACTCCAAATAAAAAGTTGCTTAGTAAATTAATTAAAAATTACAGTAAAATTCTAAAAATTAAATTATCGCTACCTCCCAAAAGGACCTTTTCTAAATTCAAACCCGATCTCTATTTATATTGAATGAACCGATACGGTCGATAAACGATTCTATAACGACTATTTCAAAATTTGATTTGTACGTAACTCAAAATCTACACGACGAAATCCCGATTTTTCTCTTCCACTAGAAAGATATACTCCACCAGCTCCACGCGTTTCTTGTTTCATAGAAATCCGATATAAAATGAACCATGTATATTCAGTTGAAGTTCAAATCGCCAAATAGCGAACTGCCGCGCCATTTCAAGCTCTATTATAATTATATTATAATTCTACGTTTCAAAGTGATGTCGATTGAATATATTCGTCAATATAATTCAACTCTAAGCTGAATTAAATTCTGGGGACGAACCAGTTCACATTATATTGTGATTTCACTATTTCTGGTTATTTCTGAATTAAATATATTATTTAATTATTTAATTAAATTAATTATCCACTATTATTTAATTAAACCTCTATTTAATTCACTATATCACTATTTATATAATTAAATAAATTAATTCTATCCCTGGAAAATGCGGGTCATTACAGTTTAGTATACCTATTATTGTTCTATTTTGCTGCTTATCGCTCATACCAGACTTTTGTCTGACCCAGAGTTTTATGTCTCTTCTTATTACTCTAGGTGCTCTTAAACGGGCAGACTAGAGACAGGTTAGGTGGTATGCACGAGTAGTTGTACCGGAGACAAGCAGGCGGCTTCCACGTATGAAATATATATATTCTCCCTATATCGCTGCTGGTCACTACTTTGGGCATTAGTAGTGTATTTCTCTTATTTTGCTTTAGAGACAGTTTTCAAAGTTGTAATAACTATAATGTGGAACATAAGCTGTATTCTGAATTTTCCGCTGCTATGATGATTATGGTTTAGTTCTCAGCTTATGCACTGTCTCGCCTGTTTTCTGTCAAGTATGTTATTATTATATTTTATTCCATGCAAGGTGAGACATTCTACAGGTTCCTTGTTAGTTCAAATTTCCTTCTTTCCTTTCTTTGACGACCGTCCCGTGCTGGTTGGGCATTGGCACAACTCACTTTCATTGGAAATGTCGGCTGGTGCGGGGCGGGCCGTCACATCTATCCACAAGAGACTAGAGTGTGATACCATATCTATCTCATACATATAGGATTCGACACATACGTTGATCAGACGTACACCCCAAATCGCTAAGTATTCGATAGGCCAACTTTAACGTTAGGTAAATACTCAAAACATCTTTCTCTTTTTAAATAATATATGTCACGTCATTTATTTATAAGATTTAAGTAGGGAATTATATCTCTCCCCCACTAATTTATTTACTAAAATTCAACTTCAATCTTTAATAACTAAAACATCGAAAAATCCTGGTAATTATTGAAAGAAATTAGAGGGTGAGAATAGATAAGATAGAAACTTAGAATAGAAGAAGAAGAAGAACACAACATCAGAGTAACACGAACCTCACAGCGGAACGAATAACATATAATATATAACATAACTTTGAAATATAACAGTTACGTATACAATAGCACTTATCAAAGTACAACACTTACAACACAGCGGAAATAAACTATAGCTATATGATTCTGAAGCCTCCTGCTCCAGCTCTTCAATGTATCTGCAAATCCCGACTACTTGACTGCCCGTACAAATTTAGGCACCCAAGAGTTTAGGGAAAACAACAAAGTAAACTCCGGGTCAGTCATGGGACTGGTGTGAGTAAAACAGTTTAAACAGGTATATGAACAAGTAAACGATATCTCATAAGACCATGCCGCAGAACGGAACGGGTTTTTCCCTTATGAGAATCCAAAATATCTTTATATCAAAAACCTTTTGATATTATAATAATGTCTATGTACAAATAAATATCAACTAGCAGAAACGCTTTCATCTCACGTTCTACATATATAGTATACAATCACAATCGCAAGCACGTATTGGATAATGAATTTCCAACTATGACAAGGTATGGAACCACCTTCCGATCAGTGTACTCTAGGAACGATACACTGGAGTTCAACAAGAACATCTTGCAACTCAGCCACACATGACCGACCACTCATTTCGCTTGAGTGTATCGAATGTACATCACCAACGGTTGGGATCAGCAACCGTTCCCGTATATATATGGGACGGCATTGATAGATTTAAGAAACAAATGAATATTCACTAGATAGGTGATTATACACCCTACTTCGGTGCGACCGACTTAGCCATGCTGCCTGCCCGATTTCTGTCATTACCGGATGATGAGGCTAGAAGCTACGCTTTATCATTACATCAGATTCACTTCGAATGCCACATTGTCAGATCCATCGAAAATCACTAATTGACGTCTACAAAGTACATTACGTGTCAGCTAAAAGAAGTTCCCTTCTCCGCTTCCACTCTTGGTACGGTTGAAGAAATCAATGTACGTGATCGTCTGGAAATACTCTGTCAGACATTCATTCATACAAGTCATCCTCATTCACTTAGAATGTCACATCGTCATACTCGCCAAATCACAAATTGACTTATCCAAAAATAACACGGGTATATAGCTAAGAGAAACGAATTCCTCCGCCACCAAACGTGAATACGTTTGAACAGATCAACTTACGCGATCCATTGGATATACTCTGTCAGACCTTCGTCCATACAAGTTGTCCTGGGACTGGACAAACCGAAGGCACTATTCTGTAAACAGGATAGCCCTTGCATTTTACTCCGTCTTCAATTATCTTTGGCATATATGATTCGCGACGCTTATGCCAGTACAGAGTGGTTCTTTGGATAAAAATCCAACCGGTCTCTCCATATTAACAACGTTAAAATGGTCAAAACTTCGATAGTCGGTGAGTTAACTATCAATGAAAAACAAGTGTGCAAACAACGATATTATTTCCAAATGGAAATTATATCGAACAAACATCATTTAACATAAATCTCTTTAGTTCATTTATTTACTTATCTCCTGTTTCCATATATTCTAAATTCTTATTTTCTATTTTCAGAAAACATTTCTGATTCTCATTTGGAAAACGTTTCCAAATCTCTTTCACTGCCAAACCTTACCATTTCTTAGTTAAGAAGGAAGTCAATCAAGTTGGGGGTATAATTACCTCTCGGACCTTAACTGAACAACGTTTTAACTTCGAAATGGTCAAAGTTCACTTCTATATATTCTTTAACAAATTTCCTTACGTAACTCTCTTTCCAATTTAACTTTATTCGATTTCTTTAAATTCGATTAACTATATTCAATTAACTCTATCGATTAACTCCACTTAATTAATTCTATTTAATTAACTGTTTTCGATTAACTCTACTCAATTGACTTTACTCGATAACTTCTTTCGAATAAACTATATCGATAACTCCTTTCGATTAAACTAACATCGATAACTCCTTTCGATTAAACTAACATTGATAACTCCTTTCGATAAAACTAACATCGATAACTCGTTTTGATAAAACTAACATCGATAACTCCTTTCGAATAGCCAATATTCGATAACTCGTTTTCGAATAACTAGATTCGATAACTCACTTCGAATAACTAGATTCGATAACTTCTTTCTAATAACCATTATTCGATAATTCCTTTCGATTAAACTAACATCGATAACTCCTTTCTCGAATACACTATATTCGATAACTCTACGTCAAATAAGTAATATTCGATAACTCTACTCGAATAACTCCATTTGAATAACTTTAACTGGTTAACACTAACTGGTTAACTCTAACTCTAATCGGTTAACTCTAACCGATCGACCCTAACTGATTAACTCTAACTGGTCAACCCTAACTAATTAACTCTAACTGGTCAACCCTAACTGCTTAACTCTAACTGGTTAACTTTAACTGGTCAACCTAACTGCTTAACTGGTTAACTTTAACTGGTCAACCCTAACTGTTTAACTCTGACTGTTTAACTCTGACTGTTTAACTCTGACTGGTTAACTCTGACTGTTTAATTCTAACTGTTTTACTTGACTTACTTAACCCAACTGGTTAACTTGACTTACTCAACCCAACTGGTTAACTCCTATCGAATAACCAGTATTCGATTTAACTCCATTCGCTTGACTCTAGATCGCAGCGATCACAATGGTAACGCCTGATTCCCTCAGGAAACATCCGACCGCCGTAGGCTATCTACAGCCCTGCGAATTACGCTAGCAGTCGTGCTAAATGGCGACTCATTCTAAATGATTACGTCTGTTTTAACTCTAATCGATTAACTCCATTTGATTAAACTCTAACTGATCAACTCTAACTGTTTATCTCTACCTGCTTAACTCTAACTGGTTAACTCTGACTGTTTAACCCTAACTGAACTGGTTAACTCTAACTGGTTAACTCTATTGAACTGGTTAACTCTACTGGACTGGTTAACTCTACTGAACTGGTTAACTCTACTGATGGTTAACTCTAACTGATGGTTAACTCTAACTGATGGTTAACTCTAACTGGTGGTTAACTCTAACTGATGGTTAACTCTAACTGGTGGTTAACTCTAACTGATGGTTAACTCTAACTGGTAGTTAACTCCAACTGATGGTTAACTCTAACTGGTAGTTAACTCCAACTGATTAACTCTTATTAACTAACTCCTTTGATTAATTCCTTTGAATTATCTCCTTTGATTAATTCCTTTGAATTATCTCCTTTATATTTGATTTCACAAATATTTTCCTTTATATTTGATTTCACAAATATTTTCCCTTATATTTGATTTCACAAATATTTTCCTTTATATTTGATTTCACAAATATTTTCCTTTATATTTGATTCCACAAATATTTTCCTTTATATTTGATTTCACAAATATTTTCCTTTATATTTGATTTCACAAATATTTTCCTTTATATTTGATTATAGTTGCAAATGGTTTTCGAATGTTCCCTTTATATTTTTATTCTTAAAAATATTCTAACTCCTTATATTTCTGGAAAAATTCGCCATAACCTCCTTTGTATCGGGAGTATCGGGAAAATCCCCAAACCCGCCACACAGGCCTTTCCATTCAAAAAGAAAATATTTTCTTCCTAAATATCTCATATTTATAAATATTCAAATTTATAAATATTCCTTATTTATAAATATTCAAGTTTATAAATATCGCTTATTTATAAATATTCCAGTTTATAAATATTCTGTTTTCAATATCACTTTGAAAATCTCCTTATCAACATTCCGTTATGTTATGATATCCTATATATCAAATCACGATGATCAATATCGTTCAAACACAT
The DNA here is from genome assembly GCA_030737875.1 of Allium sativum. Taxonomy (NCBI): domain Eukaryota; kingdom Viridiplantae; phylum Streptophyta; class Magnoliopsida; order Asparagales; family Amaryllidaceae; genus Allium; species Allium sativum. Next base: position 500,513,919 of record CM060924.1, on the reverse strand, counting down.
ATAATCGACAACAGATTATATATCACATCATATAACACAATATATGAAAAACAATAAAAATAACTGTTGAGGAATCCAATCGGATTCCTCCAACCTGTTTCCCTGCATCCACAGATGTTACACAATAAAATTAACATCACTTGCAGTTCCATATGATATATTCTGATAAATAGAATCAATATAGAAATTTAACTAACTGACTAGCAGTTCAATCAAACGGTCAACACACAATCAACCAGACAATATTTAACAGTTCTAAGAATACACTGTAAAAATAGAACTATTCAGAGTTGGTGAGTTTTACTCACATTTGGACAATCATCGTCAATGACGATAACCATCGCTTGATTCAGACAATTTATTTTGCTATAAATTGTAACGAGCTTGGATTCACTCCCAGTCAGCTTCATTGGGTAGTGTCCGTCCATACGATTCTGTCGGATCTTGTTTCGTCAGAGTCTGACATCGTATGAAAAAGATACGGCTTATACAAGTTTGTACAGAGATTCAGATTAAATTAAAACTAAAACATCTATTTATTTTGTTGGGCTCACCCTCTTTCTAAAAGCCCATTTCCATGCATTAGAACCCATCCGCTCCCACAAGCTTCTTCCCCAAAAATCACGAACACCAGATAATTTAAAATGGCCATTACTGATCTTTTCACAAACCCCATACTCTTTGTTTCTCTACTGATTTCAAAACCGCAACCACCGTTGAGATCCCCTTCGAATGCTCTATCCCTTGGTAGCCAGAACCCCGAACTCGACGTGAACCTGCTCGTCATGACCTCTTCAGTGACTTCGTCACTTAGCAGCCGCACCTCACCAGGGAGTGTGCGCAAGTTTGCCGCGGACCCATGAATCCAAATACACCTTTTAACCCAACAATCAATGTCTCAATCACCCCAAATTCCTAACCCTAACCGACGGTTATCACCTGAGTTCGACACACAGACTTCGAGTGCCATAAAACAGTCATGAAGGTGGAGAGAAACTCTTGCTGAGTTCAAATACATATGATTTAGGATTTATTGATTTTGTTTGAGTTTCGTTTGAATTTTCTGTAGTGGGTTTTCACATTTTTTTTTAAATTAGAAACCACGGCCGGTTTCAAGCTTTGGTTTTAGGTCATAAGGCTTGTACGAGGGGGTATTTGTAAGGATTGGGTTTGTTGAAAAGAGGTGTGGTGGCCCTTCGTTAGTCCACACAGTTGCTTTGTACATTACTGAGTTTTGTATAATGATCATACATACATGTATATCTCGCTACTGACTGATATATATATATACCGTTGTGATCAACACCGTCTCACGATCCCAAAAATATAATAATATCGGTAGTTCAACTCATATTGTGAAACCCCGAAATGTCGATACAGGGTGCCAAATACTCCAAATAAAAAGTTGCTTATTAAATTAATTAAAAATTACAGTAAAATTCTAAAAATTAAATTATCGCTATCTCCCAAAAGGACCTTGTCTAAATTCAAACCCGATCTCTATTTATATTGAATGAACCGATACGGTCGATAAACGATTCTATAGCGACTATTTCAAAATTTGATTTGGACGTAACTCAAAATCTACACGACGAAATCCTGATTTTTCTCTTCCACTAGAAAGATATACTCCACCAGCTCCACGCGTTTCTTGTTTCACAGAAATCCGATATAAAATGAACCATGTATATTCAGTTGAAGTTTAAATCGCCAAATAGCGAACTGCCGCGCCATTTCAAGCTCTATTATAATTATATTATAATTCTACGTTTCAAAGTGACGTCGATTGAATATATTCGTCAATATAATTCAACTCTAAGCTGAATTAAATTCTGGGGACGAACCAGTTCACATTATATTGTGATTTCACTATTTCTGGTTATTTCTGAATTAAATATATTATTTAATTATTTAATTAAATTAATTATCAACTATTATTTAATTAAACCTCTATTTAATTCACTATATCACTATTTATATAATTAAATAAATTAATTCTATCCCTGGAAAATGCGGGTCATTACAGTTTAGTATACCTATTATTGTTCTATTTTGCTGCTTATCGCTCATACCAGACTTTTGTCTGACCCAGGGTTTTATGTCTCTTCTTATTACTCTAGGTGCTCTTAAACGGGCAGACTAGAGACAGGTTAGGTGGTATGCACGAGTAGTTGTACCGGAGACAAGCAGGCGGCTTCCACGTATGAAATATATATATTCTCCCTATATCGCTGCTGGTCACTACTTTGGGCATTAGTAGTGTATTTCTCTTATTTTGCTTTAGAGACAGTTTTCAAAGTTGTAATAACTATAATGTGGAACATAAGCTGTATTCTGAATTTTCCGCTGCTATGATGATTATGGTTTAGTTCTCAGCTTATGCACTGTCTCGCCTGTTTTCTGTCAAGTATGTTATTATTATATTTTATTCCATGCAAGGTGAGACATTCTACAGGTTCCTTGTTAGTTCAAATTTCCTTCTTTCCTTTCTTTGACGACCGTCCCGTGCTGGTTGGGCATTGGCACAACTCACTTTCATTGGAAATGTCGGCTGGTGCGGGGCGGGCCGTCACATCTATCCACAAGAGACTAGAGTGTGATACCATATCTATCTCATACATATAGGATTCGACACATACGTTGATCAGACGTACACCCCAAATCGCTAAGTATTCGATAGGCCAACTTTAATGTTAGGTAAATACTCAAAACATCTTTCTCTTTTTAAATAATATATGTCACGTCATTTATTTATAAGATTTAAGTAGGGAATTATATCTCTCCCCCACTAATTTATTTACTAAAATTCAACTTCAATCTTTAATAACTAAAATTAGTCTTAAATTTTGCAATGCAAATCATATAATATTTCGAAACATAATTCAAAATAATATATTATATTAACATACATTAATTTTAAGTTACTTTTAATTTAGTACAAAAATTCATTTTCATTTTCAATATTTAAGTTTGCATCGCATTTCAACTTAATTTAGTTTTAAATCTTATCATCATTAATATACTAACTAAAATCCTATCATATACGATTTTACTTTATATCTAATTCAGTTTTATTCTCAATTTCATATCAATATTATTCTACTAGCCTTAATATAAGAATGTTTAAATCAATTCCAACCTTTCCAAACCCAACCCTTATTAAATGACTAGGCTTAACTAATACAATTCATAAACTTTACACATTTCAAAAAACTATAGTTTGCTCAAAATCTCATTTATGGTCCATTTAATCCTTAACAAGTTTAACTTATATTGTCAATTCAGAATCACCATTATTACTTCATTTTCTTGAGTCAAATAAATACTTATATTTATTAAGGCTAACTTTCAAGGAATCATGTTTAAGAAGTACAATTAATATAAATATTAATATTAATATCACAAATCATATATTTCCTTTTTCAAAATCAATTTATGTTGTTCAATAGAATACTTTTATTTACTATAAATCATCTTACAAATTTCCAAATACGACTTTAAATACATATAATATTTCAAAAGCTCTATTATTTCAATTAATAAAGTAAATAATTTCTTTGCCCAAATCATTAACACATTATGTTTACATTAACTCTTAAAATGGGTTATACTTAAATCACTTTTTCACCATTCATCAATTTAAGACAAAATAAGTTCAAACCTGAACTAATGAACAAACAACGAAAGATCCTAACCAACACGAGTCTACAAAGGATGGATACCCTAATTAGATCAAATTGAAGAATATTTAAGATTTCGGAAACCATCTATCATAAATTTCTAAGGTAGATTTAGAATAAGGACCAAGGTTTAAATTTAGGAAATCCTAATCAAAAAGATACTTATCAAATAACTAGATCTAAAAGAAAGAACTTGTGACGAACCAGTTTTCGGTTAAACATGTAAACGATAACTGATAAGTATAAATGATTTAAATACATTAAAAAATGAAGTTAATCTAAATAATTAAGGTTTTAATTTTTAGAAGAAGCAAGATGTTTCCAAAATTCATATAAAATCTAACTTATTGTAAGTAAAAATCCATGGCAACAAATAAATAAAAAATAATATATTCTTAAATATTTGTTCATATAATATTTGTTCTTAATATATTGTTGTATATTTTTGTAAGGTAGCTTGCAAAAAGGAAACAAAATCTAATAAATTGAAAAGCCTTGTAATATTGGATTTATGTTAATTTAAAGAGAATATAATCAATCCTTAAGTCAGAAACAATAATCCTTTAATCCTACTCATGTAAATAAGTTCATAACAGGCAACATATAATCTAAAATCTTAGTAATTAGATTATGTCATTTGACAATATTAAATAGAGGTGGTAGTATACAAGCTAGAAAATAAACCAAGTATTAGACAAGACAATATATATATACACATATTTTGTCATAGGGACAATAAACAAATTAGACTAACAATCAAAGCATAGTCAACAAAGTATTTAGTAAAAAGGAGCATGCAATGAAAGTCTTAGTCAATTAAATATAGGATATATGGTATGATCTGAAAATTTAATGCAAATAAATCAAGATGAGAAAATGGACATTCATAGTCATTTAAATGGGAAGGAAAGTTAAAAACAGCCTAGACATAGCCATTAAAGGAACAAATAAGAGCAAAGATTTGAAAAAAAGCAATAAATGAACATATGCAATTTCACGTATCATAAAATTTGTGTTAAGTTAAAAGTAATTTTTACCAATTAAAAAAATAAAATATTAAATCTGAAGTAATCAAAGCAAAGTCGCATAGAAACAAGGCAAGTAGGATGTAATAAAGACAAATTAAATGAAAGATCATATATAAGATAAGGTAAATGATCTGATTTGTTTTTTTACATTATATATGAAACAGAATCTATACTACCAAAAATAAAAGTGAACAATTTAATGAACGTTAACACCTTAGCATACTACAACATGTAGACAACAAGCTATTAAGGTGAAAAGGGACAAAAACATCATGTATTTAAGTAGACAAGATTTTTACAACAAAAAAAAAGATTAGGCATTAAATGGTAAGCCAATAAAATGAAAGGCCTGCAAAGTATACAAGTTTGACAAAGATACTTAGAAAATTAATTAGAAATGAAAGAAAACGGTAGCCTGCAAAGTATAGAAAGAATTGGACAAATAAATTTAAGTAGAAGCATGTGTATACCCTGTAAATGAATTAAATCATGTGCAGCCCTATAGTGACAAGCGGAGAGGTTTAAAGGGGATTAGGCAATAAAGAATCATGTGTAAATACTGTAGATCGAAAGTGAAACATAACAGCTTGTATTAAATTTAGCCAGCTAAACCTGAGTTGTCTTTGCATGTGCAAGTCACTAAACTCATCCGCAAGAACCGAACAAATATTATTAGGCAATAGTAAATACATGTGAAAACCCTGTAGAAAATTAAAACATGCTCAGTATTAAAGCTAATTATTGGATCAGCAAAGCTTATCAAAATAGTAGCAAAATCTTGTGCATTAAAAACCTGTACAAATCAAATTATCTTATTTTAATGACACTTAAATATCTGATTTTTCTTTTACGAGCTAGCCAAGGATCACATGTATATGAACTAGCCTATATATAGTACTTAAAAACTGAAGTGAATAAGGTCTAAGGAAAAAAAGAGTCAGTTGAATACTTTAACAAAATCGAAAGCCTGATGAAGAAAGAAAGACAAAGGAAAACCGGTATGGTGAGTAAACACTTAAGTTTTTCTACTGTTTTATTTTTGAGTTCGTGGTTTAATTCAAACTAAATGTGTGCCTATGACCATATGTAATGATGATCTGCTGTTGTAGTATATAATAGGTATAACTAACTTGGATGTGTTAAAATGTTTGATAATTCCTGGAATGAACATCCTGATGGAAAGAGGCATACACGTCCTAAAAAAATTCAATTACTCTTGATCTAGTTTGGTTTAACCTTGATGATCAACATGAAACTTGTTTATATTCATCTCAGGTAAATGTTAAAATCTGTTTGATTATGAATTAACATCCTTATATGCTGCAGATCTTAGTTTTCAGTAAAAAGGGGTTAAAAACTCAAAATTTCGAACCTCATGTTTCTAAGATTTGAATACATGTATAAAATCATCATTATAAATCGTGAATTTTGATAGCTGTATCAAGATTTTTAGTTGAGTATCTAGCGAGAAATTTGGTATGAACGAAATCTTGATCTTTGATCAATTTCTAGCAACCTCGTAAATGGATAAACTCGGCACTTGCTTTAGACGTGTATGATACATTTTTAACATAGGAAAAATATCAAATAAAATTTCGATGCACCGGATTTTGAGAACAAAATAAAAACGGTGGGTTTGTGTGATTTTTTTTTTGGGGCTGAAACAAAGTTGAACTACGCCATTTATGGTGCATATGAAGCGTTCGCACCGGGTGCGTTTGAAAGGGGCAAGAGTTGGCTTCGTTCGACTGGAGTTTGGCGGCGACTAGTCTTGAGTTGAGGCGAGGAGTGAAGTTTTGGGTGCGCTGTGTGTTGAAGGGCATATTTTAAATTAATGGGAGGCACGGGTTTTTGGAGTCAGCAGCGTTGTGAAAGTGTAAGGAGACATTTGCGGAGACTATAGCGGAGTGGAGATCGTCGGAGATGAGTCGGTACATGTTCATTGTGCACAAGTGTGCACTGGAAAATGAAACAGTAGTTTATAGAAAAAAGTTTTAAAATAGAGTTGTTTTACCTTAATCTGGAAATCGATACTGTATCTATAACAAAAAAGGGAATATGTTGGGATAATATAGGTTGGTGGGTGCATGAAATTATGAGATGGTGCTTCAGTATTTTTGTGCATATAGCAGATTTCACGCATGGCTGAAGGAAGGTGACCGACGCAACTATTGTGATGGTGAAGCATAGGGTTTTTTATGGACAATGCATTCAAATATGTGTGTATGGACACTATTTGTACACGCACAGTCATGAAGGAAAAAATAAAAGGAGCTGGAAGAAAGTAAACTGCTTATTTACATTTTAGGAACTAGAACATACAAAACAAGTAGCATGGGAAATATGCACAAGGTGGCAAAATGGTATGCTTGGAGTTGTTGCGTGCCTGATGTGCTAAAGAGGACGTGGGCTCGTTTAGCCCAAATAAAAATAAGTATAAATATAAAGAAAAAAGAGAAGAAAGTCTGCTTATACTTTAAGAAAGAACTAAACCTTTCTTTTGTTTTATGGTTCCTGAACTTAACATGCGAAAGTTTTAAAATAAAAATATGGGAAACAGATGTTTTTGAGTAAAACAGTATTATATCTTTAGGAAAACAAGACTAGGAGAAGTAGTAAGGAAAATAATAAGATTTCATTATTTAAGTTTAAAAAGAAAAACGCATGCACTGATCCTTTGAAAACTAAGAAGGTGTCTACAGGGGAGATTATAGGAAGTTGAAAACAGTGGGGACCTGAAGAAAAAAAAGCAACTGAGTACAGTTCTCTTGACAAACACATTTGCGTTATGTTTGTTTGGTGAGCTAGAAGTAAGAATATATGCAGAATAATGCAAGAGAATTTCAAAACAGAGAGGTGGGATTGAAAGGTGAAAAAGCATTTGTGTGCTTGGGTCTGCAGGACGTGAAACGGTGGGCCGAATAGGCTTGGGCCTAAAGAAAATGGTTTCACCACTTAAAAAAGGAAGAAAGCCGAGTGCGTGTATCAGGTGCGTCATGCATGGTGATAGGTTTGGAGCAATTTTTCTTTCTACTACAAACCGAGATTTCCATGCGTCTTTCATAATTTGTAATGAATAACTAAAAATATTCTATAAATCTCATGGATATGTGTAGAAGCATGCCATTTAAACCTATGAATTAATCATAATATATATGTATATAGTTCACTACAAGCATAGAAATAAGATTGTAAACATTTTAGTTGCAGGAGAAATGGTACCAAGCTAAAATGGTTCCACATAACATCTGGTAGCAAGTTTATTTTCTTTTGGATGTTAGCTTAAGGAATTTTTTTTAAAATAACAAATGGACTAGGCTTTTTGATGATAATGGACCGAAGTGGGCCAAAAGTTTTATTATTAAAACTTGGATGAAAATTTATATAAGTTTGGTTTGGAAACAAGAGTATATTTGACTTAGGAGATTATTACAATAGTTTGCTTAAAAATATACTTATATTCTCATTATAGAAGTTTTAATCTATTGTTTGCTAAATTTGTTTACCGAATCAATAACGCTAACTAATTCTCAAAATCTATTTTAAATAATAAATCTTTAATGAGCCAAAATATTTAAATTATATAATTGTTAACTTGAGATGTTGACACGTTTCAATTGGAAGTTTGATTTACACGAGTAATTAAAAACTCGAAAGGACATGTCATAATAATAGATATATTTTCAGATCATCTGGATACAACTTGGCCCAAGAATATTAACGATCATCGATTCAAAGAGACCAGGATCAGTTTTTAATCTAAAATACGAATACCACTTTGATTCGACTTAGGAGTTCGATTGAATTGAAGTTAAGTTGAAGACATTGAAGAGCAAGGGCTACTGCTACTAATCCCGAGGGTGATTCCAAAATGGATGAAGTAGAGTTAGTGCCTTCGGTCTCGTTCAGTCCCAGAATGAATGTATATGGATGAATGTCTGACAGAGTATTTCCAAATAACCATGTACATCGATTTCCTCAAACGTACCAAGTTTGGTGATAGAGAAAACACCTTTTCTTGCTGAACACCCAGAGTATTTTTGTGGACGTCAATTAGTGATTTGACGAATCTGATAATGTGGCATTCAAAGTGAATGATGAAGCGATAGTCAAAATGGAAATCGTAGCCTCAAGCCTCATCAACTTGGATATGACAAAATCGGGCAGGCAATAGGGCTAAGTGGGTCATACCCATCAGGGTATATCATCACTGATCTAGAGAAATCAATTGTCCTTTTTTATACATGATTCGGAATGAATTCAGTTGATTATCTACCAACCGTGGTGATGATATATTCGATATACTCAAGTAAAAATGGATGGTCGGTGCTGTGTGGCCGGGTTGCAAGATGTTCTTGTTGAACCCCAGTGTTTCATCTCTAGAGAACACTGATAGGAAGGTGGTCCCATACCTAGTCATGTTGGAAATCCAAACTCCAATACGAGCTGTACAGTTTTAGTTGTAAACCAACTATGCTGAAAAGTGAGATGCAAACTTTTCTGCTATATTCCTATTTACTTGTGAATTGATAGATAATATAATAATATCACTGGATATGATATAAAAATGATTTGGCTATCGTAAGGTAAAAACACATACCATATTTATTGACAGTCGTGTCTTATGAGAATCTCATTCCTTTAAAATGGTATTTCAAAATTTAAGCAATCAATATATACACATGTTTTGTATGACTCTTAACTTCTCAACTCTTTTTAAATAAAATTGTTTACTCACACCAGGCTTATGTCTGACCCAGAGTTTATTTTTCTTGTTTCCCTAAACTCTTGGGTACTCATAATACTTATTATGAGTAGTCAAGTGATCCTGGTTATAAATCACTATCTATGGAGAAGTTTGGAAGGACTCTTGAATAACATCACGCTAGTATATATAAATGTTATCTTATGTTATATTATGTAGTGTAAGGTGGACAGGTCATCAGACCATATGTATGTATTATCTTTATACTGGGAAACTCTGATGTATAGTTTTTATGGTACCTATAAAGTATATTTTAGCCAGTTCCGCTGTGAGATTCTGATATTTGTATTCTGTTTTCTATCCCTTTCTTCTATTTCTTAATAACGTTTCGACTTCCGAAGTGTACGAAAGTCGGACCGTTACATAACTCTTAGAAAAAGTAAGAAAACAAAATTTTACATTAACACACTATAAAATCGTTAAAATAATTTTTAAACTCTTTATATTTTTTGAAATACGCTTGGTCAAGAATGATTTTGCGATTGAATCTTGCTCATTCTAGGGTATCACTACCCCATCTATAATGAGTTTTAAACCCCATAAGCTAAGGTTTTTATTAAACCAAAGCTCTAATACCAACTGTAACGACTTGCCTTTTTGACTGCTTCAAGTCGGTAATTAAACCAACTCGAACCGTTCAAAATGGAAGATTGTTATTGCTATGGTGTTTAATAAATCAAATCACAGATTCACAGACCAAGAAAAGTAGTATATCTCATAGCGGAATAAATAAAGTACAATAGTAGTTCATGAAGTTACTAAATAAAATCAAAATTTATACACAATATTAAAGTTACAAAATTAAATACAACGGAAGTCTAAATACAAGAATTTCTATTACAAAGAAGAAATAACCAGAACCAATAGATAGATATGATGTATTCAACAAGTCTTCAGCTTCGAAAGGTGAAATCTCAATACTACAATACTTGGTCTGACCCAAGGAATAATGGAAAACAAAACAACTCGAATCAAGACTAACATTCCTATATCAGTGAATCAACTCAAGTGAAATATTCAATGAAATGCATCAGTAACTTAAAGGATGTTTGGGATCATCATCCTCTAAGGATCCGTTAAGCTAATATCATATAATATAATACGCTATTAATAGTGTCTATGGTTAAATATACTATTGAAAATAGCGTAAGCGGGATTACATATTTACCCTTACACCGTTTATACATTGTCATAAAGATTGCGTATAAACACCAGTACGTCAGTGGATAGGGATGCGTCGCTATACGTCAATGTTTAATCAAAATCGCAGGGGGCTCGTTCAGGATAAATATGACAAGGCACACGAGGAATACCCATGGTAGGATTCTACCAATGCATGCTCGGAACGGTGGTGACGCATAGTCGCGACTACCTCCCACCTCGAACAACACTCCCATAATCAAGGGTGGCCACCAATCAATCCCAAAGTAATAGATATAGTTCAAAGAAGTGTGTCTGATAGGAGGTGTGACCTCACTTAATCATGGTATAGTACTTGTTTTAGTCATTTTATATGACCCGAAGGTCAAGGATATCCATTATCGTTCTCTTTCTTCAAGTCCAGTAATCACCTCCAAATCAACCTACTTCATTCTGGGTTCTCCACCACGTGCACAGTTGTTAAACTATTTTTCGGTATTGACAGAGAGTATGACAATATCTGATCGCGGTCTCTTTAACAACCAAACGTTTACATTTTTCACACCATGGTCATTTATATTTGAAATCATATTTTACATATCTTAAATCAATTAACCTCAAATATTGGTTTTATATTTAACCAATTAATTTCAAATATTCAAACGTCGTAAATTGTACTTCAATCGAATCATTATTTGATTCTATTCAAAATTCAGATTTCATATTTATAATTACAGATTGTTCATTAACAAGAATTACATTTGCTTTCAAATTCTGTCATAATCATCGTTATTCAAAACAATTTCACACTAAACATTTCAGATCCAATAACTTGGATAGGAAATAAACTTTTATTTAAAATAATAATATAATATAAAATAGTTTAAATTAAAATAAACATATTATATAAAATAATTTGGTTAAATAATTATAAAACTTGGTTTAATATTTAAACAAAATAAATTTTAAATAGATATAAGATGTTTAATAGTTAATATATAATTATACATTAATAATTATATAAATAATCTAAATTAGTTTTGAATATTTAAATTGATTTATTTTAAATAATAACAACTAAAAATTTATTTTAATCGAACTTAGAACATATAAATTTATTTTAATTATAAAACGAGCTTGAAATGGCGCGGTAGTTTGAAAATTCGATGTCTAATTTCAATTGAGTATATAGAATTCATTATAAATCTGAATTGGACGAAACAAGAAATATTTGAATCTGTTTAACTATATCTTTCTAACGAATGTAAGAAACTGATATTTCTTTTTATAAATTGAAATTTATGTCCAGTTTAAAATTCGGAATAGTCATTATGGAATTTATATATATTTTAAAGAGAATTTCTTTTAAAGGACAAACTTTGCAAAAAAAAGATGGTGAAAAGTATGGAAAGTTTCAAAATTAAGGAGAATGACACATTTACACTGAAAGTGGAATCCAGGGGCCCACTATCCTTTTCCCATTTACACTAGCATTTGTCCTTCTCACTAAATTCTAAACTCTCCATAATTTTCATTAATTTTTTTGTTAAGTTTGTCCTTCTCTCTATTTTCCACTATTTTAAATATAAATATAACCCTTAAAAATAGCCATTTTGCAAACGACCTCCGTTTTCGACGAATCACTTTTGTTGAATCCGGAATGTCAAATTAATGCTAGATTCCAATTTTCATAGTTTTTGTAATTAATATGTGAGCACAGTAAATTTAAACGTGTTTGGTAATTTCAGTTTGAATTTAATCGACTGAAAATTGGGCATTTTTCCAACGGCCTCCAAACTCGATGAAATTAGTTTTGTTAGGACCTTATCTTCAGAACATAGCTAGATTTATTTTTCTGAAATTTTTGGAGTTAGTATGTGGCCATGGTAAATTAAAATGTGCGTTGAATTCAATTTTGGGCGTTATATTAATTTATATTTTAATTTTAACGAAAACTGATCGAAACAATCGAATTGGCTTGCGGGACATATCCCATTGTGTTTGGAATAGGTATAATTAGTCAAGGACGATGGTCGTTGGGCTTGATTTCGAGTTCGAATGGAAAATTCACTTTTTGAAAATTAAAGTAAATAATTATATAAAACCCCATACCCCATTTCTTCTCTATCTCGTTCAAAAAGAAAAAGAAAACCCATTCAGCCCTAACCCATGCCGCCGCCTATCACCCTCAGCCCCTCCATCGCCGTCGACCACCGCCGGAGGTTCCCCACCCGCCGCCGCCTCAGGTGCCTCCCCCTCTGTCCCCTTCCTCCTCCTTCTCCCTCCAATCGAAAAAGGCAAACCCTAGTTCCCCAATTCCGCCACCAGCCCCATTGCACAGCCGCCGCCACCCTCCTTCCGCCTCCTCCCCGCCTGCTCCACTTCCTCCGGCAACAGCTCTGACCCTGTGCCCCCTTCCAATAAAAACCCAATTTTTATAATTTTTAATGTTTACGTTTTACCCCCGACCTTTCGGTGCCCATATCTTCCAATTTGAGCCCCTATGGCCAAAACTCCACAATGCCAATGTCGAAAAGAAAGATTTTCTCTTCAATTTGAGTATATGAATGTCATATTTGGATTGCGGAGTTGTTCAGCAAATGCGTCCAAAGTCTGCTGTCCAAATACTGTGTTTTCGCAAATTTTGGCGAATTGGAGCATTTTCGGAAGAAAGGCCACTAGGCGAAAGTTGTCCGTAATGACGTGTTTGAGCTAGAAAAAAATACCGTATGAAGATTGGAGCTCGTTTGCAAATTCTGGACCCAGAACAACAAATCAAAGTGTTAGAAAATAACGGTGCAGTGGATCCCAATGTGAGAACACCTTCTCACTCAATTTATTTTACAGTTAAATATATTTTAGGTTGCAAACGGGACTTAGTAGCTCTCGACACTATTTATTGTACAAACCATAGTTGTTGGTTTGGATTGTATTGTGGAAATTTGGATTGTGGTTGTAAAATTGATTGTGAACTGGTTGTGGGATTGTTTGAATTGGTTGTGATTATTGTGTATGATGCGAGTCAGTATCAAAAGAGGCGTAATGCTAGACATTACTCCGGTTCTAATATCGCGCCGGTATAAGGTCAAAATTTTCTGAAATAAATATTTGTTCATTAAAAGTATAATTTTTATGAGTATGTGAACTATATAAAATAGTCAAGTGTTGAAATAAATATTTTATCGTTAAAAATATAATTTTTAATGTACATATGAACGACATAAAATTCTCCTGAAATGAAAATAAATATTCATTTACAAATCGGACGATTTGTTTTTGTATGTTTTTGTACAACCATTTAACTGACATTGATTGGAACGATAAATTTTGCACATCGCCCAACTGCAAAATAATATTCAATATTTGTTGGTTGAAACCCCACATGGGTATTAAGACGATATTTAGCGTACATTAATCCCAATTGTTTAGTTGTATGTCAATCGATTAGTTGATGGACTGTAGTAAGCGTTAATTATCTATATTTAATGCTTATGCAGTTGTGTAATGCACTCTTAATGATGGTTGATTGTTTATCATTATTGTTGTGTACATGTGTTATATGAAATCCATATAAATAACATTATATGGTAATTGATTGGGTCTAATTCCAATACAGAAAGACCGAATATTTTAAAATAACGAATATTTTAAAATAATATTCAGTGAAGGATTAAAATGTGAATTTGATTTCCGATTTTGGATAAACATGAAAATATTGAACTATATGAAGCCATGTTGATTAGATTTGCACCATTTTAATACAACGATATTTATATCGATTTTACTCATTTTTATAATGAATACCGAAAAGGAAAATATTTCAAAATCCTAATATTTTGAAAATATTATCATTTAAATATTATAATGATAAGGAGTATTCAGTTTTGATTTAAAATTGAAATGAAAGTGGGATTCGTTTTTAAAATGAATTTATAAAATACGTTTTGAAAGAAATATTATGTACATACATACATATATATACATATACATATATATATATATATATATATTAATGGCTTGAATAGAACGCGCTGCGCCGTGACCGTTCGCGAATTTCGACCATTGACTTCAAATTGACGTTACAGGAGATCCGACTGTCGGATTCTCCTAAAACCGTAACCGTTGGATTCGTATAGGAAAGAGCTTTCCAATGAATATAAGAGATTTGAAATCTAATGGTTGGATTTGGAATTATGTCCAAATCAAATTTGGAAAAGGTAGCTATGGATGCAGTTCAGTGGCCGTTATTGAAAACCGACTGTACGGGCCTTGATAAAATTATTAAAAATATTAATAATTTGTGTAAAATCATACTAAATGATTTGAAAAGGATTTGGATAAAAAATTATTTTTATTAAAATGAACTAGTTAATAACTAGAAAATGAATCCAATGTTTTCAAATAAATAAATTGGATTTGTGAATGGTTTAAATCTAACCAGAATTTTCCAATGTATGAATTGGAATGGATTTGAACAGAAATCATCTTCGGGAGATTTCAATATTGGATTCCATGACCATACAGATATTGTGGAGGAATTTAAAAGATAGATATATATCGTTATTCCCTATATGATATGTGTTGGTTTCAGAACTTGATATTGAATGTAAGCTGATATAATTTCTGTTTAGAGCCTTATATTTAATATCAAAGTGGATTTTGGGTTTGTTTTGAATGGTGTCTTCAGTAGCACTGTTCTTAACCCCATGGTGAAAAGAGTAAATCTTTTAATTAAGATTATTAAAGTTCCTGTTATATTTAGTAATTGGAATAAAATGGAATGTGAATTGGGTTTATTATGAACTGTTTTTTTAACGGCATTCGTTCTTTAACCTGATTGAAGTGAAATGTGATTTGGAATATATAAATATTTTATTAAGATTTAATGGAAATTTTCCAAAGTAAAGTTTTCCAATTTAATATATTAAATTAGAATTGAATGGAATTCGATTTAGTGATAATCGAAATGAGCTTCCATGGAGGAAAACTTTTAATATATATGGAATTTAAAAGGCTTTGTCGCTATTCCATTTATATTAGTGGTCGGATATAGAAATTGATATCGATTATATATTGATCTATTTTTCGTGAAGATTCCATGGTTAATGTAATGTGATTTCGGGTTTATCGTGAACTGTATTTTAAACGACATTGGTTCTTTAACCCAGTTAAAGACAGCATTACATGACTAACATTGTATTTCGAACTGTAATGTCGATCTCTGCTAAATGTACATCTGTTTGGTGGCAGAGAATTTATTTTCTTTCTTAACATCCTTCTCTGAGACGTATGAGCTTAGAGGTTATTTATCGGTAGAAATCAGTTACGGTATAGATTGTCGATGCGGCATGTTTGATTTCCCAAAGTTAAATAATCATTAAATAATGATTGTAGGAAGATTAAAAATAAGTGGAATTTAATGAATCTTTAATTAGATTGGAATGTGAATGTGATAATTTAAATTATCAAATTTGGGAAATGATCGAGAATGGAATATCACCAATTTTGCCCCAAGTGATAGTTAAATCTTTAATTAGATTTGAACGTAAAACGGTAATTAAATTTACCGATAACACCATGGAGTTAGATATGGAGTATTACCAGTTTTTCTCCATGGGATGAATAGGTTGGGATTGGGATAAATAAATAAATGATTACTTTGGTAAAGCTCGATAATCCCGACTAGTTGATAAACCTTAATTTGGTTTTGAATTGATATCCAAAGGAAGATTAAAGAATAAATTTAAAAGAATTTATCTTTAATAAAATTAATGGGAACCTTTCCCTAAAGATGTGAGTATTTGAATAAAAGAATATTTTGAATTGGAATAAGGTGTATGATGTGATTTTATAGCACTTGATTATTGATTACAAAATACGCGAGTTATTCGGAAAGATCAGGTTTAACCCGTTCTAAACAATGAATACGACGACTATAATTCGACGATGAAGGCGATGGTTGAAGACTGGAGTTCTTCACATCGTTTGGATGATTACTGATGTCTTGATTGGGCCGTACACCCAAGACAAGGTAATAAGTGGTGATCGTCCAGACGTACTTGGAGATCGATCGGATATGCGAGGACCTCTCTCTTGTATTGGACATATGAGACGAGGAATAAGGTGCCTACGGTTTCGTTTAGACCTAGAACGAACTAGTAAATGGATGTGTGTCTGACATTGGATTTTATTCTTGCTGATTGATTTCTATTAAATATATATCTGTTTGGTGGCGGAGAATTTATTCTCTTGCTTAACACTCTTCTCTAATACGTATGAGCTTAGAGGTTATATACAGATAGACATCAATCGCATGGCATGGAATGTCAACGTGACATGCTGAGATGCAGTGGTCAGGGCTTTTGTTGGAAAGCAGAGCCTTGTGGTTGATGATCAAAGCACGACTTTAATCAGCATAGCTTTGTGTATAGCATTAATTCGCGAGCCTCACACCACGGTATGAGATAAAAAAGGGATAAGGGAATGCAGGGAGTGCATTACGTTTCATTCTAGCTAGAAGTGGTGTCATGGTATATAGCCCATACATTTTTACTTATGTGATTGATGGATGCGAGGCGCCTCGGATTTGAGTCCTTAGTGGCTCTTGATATGGTCGAGTTACTGACCATTTTAGAGGTGCTATAGGACTGGGAAACGTGTGTTCAGGAATAACCAATCCACTAAAGTATGCGTGGACCTGCCGTGCAGGATCTAAGGGTTACCCGTAGGTGTGATCCTAGGTCATCTTGCTAGAGGTGATCCGAATCGGTAAGGAGACTATCTCTTTCTTTGACTCATGATGGAAATCCAATTTCCAATACGACATTACGGTATTGATTGTAAAACTAGTATGGCGACATAGTATATGGTAGCTATGCCGTCTATGATTGATACATTTACATTGAAAGTTGATTTTGACACTATACCTTTATAGTAATATCAAAATGATTTGTTTTAAACGTACCAAGCATGTTTGGCTATTATAAGGTAAAACTCTATCCTCTGGTTTGCGTTGCATTGTGTGATGGGACCTGAGTCTTATAATTGCTTCATTTTTCCAAAAAGCATTGCGTTGTTTGTTTTATGCACTGATATTCTTGGGAGAAACCCTTCCGTGTTATACGGCGTGGTCCCTTGATTTACTTTATTTCTAAAGTAAAGTTTTAAATAATTATTTTAGTTCTCACACCAGCCCCATGACTGAATCAGTGTCTATTATTTCTACCTAAACTCTGGGTGCCCCTATTTTCCACACGGGAAGTTAGTAGTTTTGGTTTTCGCAGATATTTCTTTTGCCAGGATCCTGGATTACAGCTGGAGCTATATTCAGAAAGCTTTGTATCCGTGTATCTCTTTCAGTTGTGTTATGTATTAGTTTTCCGCTGCTTTGTAATTTAAATCTTTGATATTTCTCTGATGTATATTATTTATTCATACTCTGTTATATTCTTGTACTCTGATATAATTGTTGTAATAGGAATGAAATGTTCTTTTATTTGTGCTCTGACTTGTCGTGTTCTCAACTCAATCCAGGCTTTCCCGTAAGGGCGAGTTTGGGTCAGTTCAATATATCCATACGTTTAAGTTCAACTTATAATCAATCCAGTTACCAAAACTTCACTTCAAATCAATTCCAATTTGATAATATATTCAAATTCCAAAAAATTATAGGTGTTATTCAAGTTGGGTTCAAATTTTATTACTTCAATCAAATTCTCAAAATTTTAGTTTTACTTTAAATAACATTTCTTTCATTTCATGACCATTAAATCTTAGATTTTAAGTTTAATCAAATTTAAATATTACTTCAATAATATTTAGATTCAAACCATTCATTTCATAAATTATTATAAAATCAAATTATTATGTTTCATTATTTTAACCAGTCCCATATAAAACTCATTTCATCATTTTCTAAATTACATTTTAAATCAATTTAGCTTAAATGTGATATTTCATTTCAATTAAGTCATTTACCAAATTAAGGTACAATTTAATTCCAAAAACTCTTTTACATCTTTCTTACTTTAATTTTGTACAAAAATCTATATTTTAATTTCACAAAATCTATATTCTAACTTAGAAAATATTTTCAAAATAGACCAGTCCGTATATAATTTTCTATCTAGGCCAAGTAATACAGATATGTATCATTTCAATACGAAATAAAAAAAATTAATCCCAGGTATATATAATTTCAGCCCGAATCTCAAATTGATTCAATTCAGTTCCAACATCTATGCAGTGATTCAGGTATGTATCATTTCAACCCATAGGGAACTTGCAATGTGAGAACACATAAATAACAATATCAATAAACTTATCAAATCGAACATACCAAACATATATATATAAAGTAAGCTCATCAATTCAAAAATAGACTTAATGTAATACATGTCACATGTGCACATTCATATATACTAGTCGTGTCATAAGTGGATGTCATTGGTGTGTATCATATAAAATTTTCTAAAATATACCTATACATTTCATATCATTTCAAATGTGTTGAGTTTCACTTTTATAATAAATGTAAGTCAAGTGTTAGATAAACTCACCTTTAGTTGCATTGAATAGAGACGACAAACAAACGGACAAGGGATAGAATGATGACATCCAACCATAACTCAGGATTGATGAAACTCGATAACCACTCAAAATATTTTACTTTATAAGAGGAGAAAGGGAGATTCTCAGCAAAACAACAAGGAAATCAGATTTGTGGAACAGTCTACAAAACTTTTTTACATGGGCATAAAAGAAGCAATACAATTACAAAAAAATTTCATTACCTTACATACATATATATTATATATAAAACATACACATCGAAATACTTATTTTTTTTAAATTAACTTAACACACATCAACACATATAATCCAAACACCTATCAAACCTTTCAAAAATATTCTTTTTATAAATAGAAAACAAAATAAAAATTTAACCCAAACTCACACATACAACAACTATATACATATTTTATAAAGGGAGCACCTATATTAATATAAAATTTTGACACAAATCAGAAGGCATAAAATCTCAGCCACATGATTAATTTGTCTTTATGTGAGGGTTGAAAATCATGGGTTATCATATGGTTTAGATTTTGTGTCACTCAATCTGTATCAATTCTTTTTATCTGAACAGACTTTCCCTTATATAAATCACACAAACACACACTAATGAAATAAAATAAAACCCACGCCCCAAACACACACACACACACACACATATCAAATTAAACATAACTCAACACAAAAAAACTATAGTAAAATAAACTCATATGAACACATAACTTGGCCCAATGGGCAAGGGAAATGCAAGAAGGATGGATATTGATTTTTATCAAAAAGTTACAAAACTGAACAAAATTTTAACCATTTAAAAGTGATTTTTGAACAAGTTAAATTCAGAATTTGGAAAAATCGTAAAGTGGAAACTTGTTGCAAATTCTTTTCTCTTCAATTTAAATAAAAGAAAAACTGATTTTCGATAAAATTTGAAGAAGATATGATCAAAACAGCGATAGATAAATATTTGGATCTGAAATCTAGCTCCAAAAATGCATCTGAAAGATTGGCAGTTTCGACCAAGAAAATTCGAAATTTGAAAAAGTGTATTACACAAAAGTTGTAGCTCTTTCAATTTTACCCAATTTGAAAACAAATTAAAGTCAATTTGGATTCCATAAGAGGAAGTTATGGTCTTTAAAAAATAGAACAAAATCTAAAAAAAAAAGAACATAAAAAGTGAAAAAGGGATAAGAGATTGATAGATTTGGTTGCTTCTACTTTTAGTTTGAGAAATTTCACCATTAGATTTAGATGTAGATCTAGATTTAGCCATGTTTAATTGCCGTGAATTTAGAAGAAGAAATAGAATGGTTGCATGAATGAATAAAATGATGATATAAAGAAAAGAAACCACCGTAAATAATCATTTATGGCTTTCCAATTTTTAATGCCAATTAATAAATGTGTCCAAGCAAATTAATTTCCACTCACTCAAATTCAAGCGAGTATAAGTGCTAATGAGAATGTAAAGGAATATATATTTTTAATTTTCATGAGAAGGAAGTTACCAAATACATAATGTTAATTTAATGTGTCTCGGCAAATTAATTTTTACCTACTCGAATTTAAACCAGTATTAATACTAGTGAGAATGTAAAGAAAGATATAGAATTTTATAAACAAATATATACACATAAAAACATCGTCCATTTTGCGCGTTTTCACAATTACAAACGTGAATTCCAGACAAATGAAATTTAATTTCAATGAACAGAAAAATGCTGCGTACTCAGAATTCAGAATAGATTCATATAAAAAAATGAATTCTAGTTTTGACAACTCTTTAATTTTAGTCTGAACTCAAATTTTAATCAAATTCGACCAGAACTGATCTTTTCATAAAATTTTACATTTTAATAAATTTGGTAAACCAAAATATTCATTAATTCAGTTTCATTATTTAAATTTAAGTTTTTTTTTATAAGTTTACTTAAATGTAAATAACACAAATTGAGTCAGTTAACAATTAAATTCAAATTAGACCGTTGTTGTAACTCAACATTCAAAAGATATTTATTATTGTTCATTTACAAAAATCAATTCATTTATCTCATTCCATTCAGTATAAATTAATGATTAAATATTAAAATTTTAAATTTCAGTCAAAACATTAATTTGAAATCTTTTAAAAATCCAGGTTGTTACACATTTAATATTTAAAAATGGAAGAATATCTAAAAAATAATACGAACCCAGAGAATATTTCTTGAAGCAGCTATAAACGCTAGAGGAGCACGGTCCTTCGGTGTATGCAATTTTCGAAGAATGTTTTGTTTACTATTTAATATCTAAAGAAAACTCCATGATATACATAATCAAAAATTATACTTTACTTTCTCTAATAATAAGGGTAAAAAAGAGATATTTTTGTTCAATAAATTAAAAAGTACAGTTAAATTATAAAATAACATAATCACCACATGGCATACACAATCAGTAACGCATAATATTATAAAGAATATTGAACTCTTGTGTGCGCAACCCCTGTCCAAACCCTAGGCAGGCAGGACATTTGGCTATGGCATCAAGCCTCCATGGGGCAACAAAATTTTCCTTGCAACTTCTAACTACTCTCTCCCCATAATCGCGCACCATCAACCAGATGCAAGACATCAAAGCATTTCTTCCACTTGTTTCGCTGCTTCCATCACTACCTCAGGCTCTACTACATATGTTAATCGGACCGCTCCACTTTCCTAATTTTAACTGCAACCGTTGATATTGAGCCTAAATTGTTGATTGAAGACTGAACTGCTGATTGAAACAAGAATGTAAATTTTTGGTTCAAGAATTTAACGGTTTACTGATTTAATGTTGACTAAAAATGTTCTCGTTTAAATCCCCCTCTTTAAGCAAGATTCAAAACAATTGTATGAAAAAACCAAATAGATTTTAGTGCTTGTTTTAAATCATTCATGTTTTTTGATAAAGAATTTGATGCCAATTGAAAACAGTTTATCTCTATATTTGGATGTAAATGATTTAATTCGTGGCAGTAAATGATTTAAACAAATACTAAAATAGCAACTCAAAACGTTTGTGAATGCTTAATACCGTTTTCTCAAATTTTATGAGTGGTTTAATTGTTGTCATATATCCTGAAAATGATATCAGTTGCAAAGTAAAAAAAGGTAATTTTGGAGACATAATGACAGTACTCTTCTGCGTATCTGATATTTGCTCCTTTGTCTCGCTTTTCTCATCTTTTGCCAATATAACATTCAAGTCATGAATTATTTATAGATACACATGCAACATGCATATAATTGTGCAACGTATATGATTTATCATGGGCCTTTTCACATGCAAGATTTAACGGTGTTTATAGATTATTAGACATAATGTTATTAGTATTCACAAGTATGTATCCATAGAATTGCATGTTGCATAAGGGAAAAAAATTCTATGCTATGTAATAAAAATAAAAATCAGGGCAACAAAACTGAAAAAAAAAGGTATAAGGCATCAAATATCTTTGGGCTGGCCCTTGTATACGTAAAACAAAAATTATGGAAAATGATCATCAAACTACTATTAGCATTAATAAGTTAATAGCAGAAAATTATAAGAAATTGGAATAATAATTAAATAAATTAAAAATAGTACAATATTAACTGGAAAATTTATGGAACATTGTCATCGCACTAAATTTAATATTCAATTGCCAACAATGGAAAAATTAAGTATGGCCACATAAAAAAAATTGGTAATACAAGTAAAAAATGCAACTTCATATAAAAATTGTAAAAGTAAAAAATTTCATTTTAGCTCAAGAACATTTACATAAATTTTGTATGTTTTGCATTGTGCTCTAATTGCCTGTTCTTCCCTCTACGCATGCACATACTTCTAATATATGAACTTTCGAATCAATGATTAATCACAGACATGTGTGTAGTAACATAAAAAATTAAACATTATACATATTTAAAGAAGTACAGCAAGAAAAATCCAATAAAGTCTGTGAAGAAAAGGGAATTTAATTATTGTTGATATACCTGATGACAACGGAATCAAAATAGCCAGTAATATTCAGTGGATTCGCTAGCGTAAGCAACCCGAGCCATTTATGAATGAACATTTTGTGCTATTTCTGACCTCAAAATTGTGTATCCCTTTACACATGATAAAATATGATCATTTTGTGCTATTTCTTTAATTTTTATAATTGCTAGGAAAATATCCAGTTTTAAAAAAATTGTTTTCTCCTCCATCACTTTTGGACAAAAAATACATGGTCCTTGCCGAAATATTCTTCTCCAGCACGATTTGATATTTCCCATGGAGCTTCAAGCAATTTTCCTCCTAATAGTTGACAAACTTAAAGTGTTCCAAATGTAGCTTAGATGGGTTAAATCTAGGTTGAAACTGTTTGTGCCACAATCAAATTTAGGGTGTTGGCATTGAGAAAATCAACTTGGCAATGCCAATATTTTGCTATAAGTAGAATCAAATTAAAACCAATTTTGGGTAAACAAAATAAGTAAATATTTTTAACCATTTTTAAACTATTAACTTGATACAATAGTTTGTTTGATTATTTCTCATTCTAGACCATATGGACTCCAAATTAAAATAAGTAAATAAGCCTTTTAACAAAATAAGTGAACTATTGCTATAATATATATGTGATAAGTTAAGAATTTTTTTCTTATATCAGATGGAGTCTATTGAACAGACGTCTAGTTCGAGTAATTTTTTATCAAACGGAATGTACGAGACAAACTCTTGGAGATATCCTAATTTACCACCTTGCACTAGCCACAGTAACTCAAATTTCTCTCGCTTCTTCCTTCTTATCATTTTCATGGGCTATAAAATCAACATGTATAATATTGTTGTAACACCCCGTATTTCTGTTAACACTAAAGTTACTAATTTAAGAATAACCAATGCTTAATATAATAAATGTGTAAAGGGGAGATGTATCTAATGTGCATACAAATTTAATAATAAATGTGTAAAGGGGGGATGTATCTAATGTGCATACAAATTTAATAATAAATGTTAATAATGTACATTAAGAAAGTAATTGTGAACATAATTGGCTTCTCTTTAGAACAGATGGCTTTGATTAACCTTGGCTTCATCGACAGCTCAAATTAACTTGCAATCCTATATAAACAGCCCCCTAGTCTCCTTCTCTTTGCACCATTCTTCTCTAACCTTATGCTGCACAAATTCTTGATGGACATGGCTTCTTCTTCTTCCTCTAAATCTAAATAAATAGATTAAAATAAAATATAAATCAAGACAAGGATATGTTGCTCAAGTCTTTCAAGAGAAGATTCAAAACAAGTTAGGATTCAAGTAAAGATTCAACGGTTTCAAGCAACGCTATCTTTCTATTCTTTTCTAGATCCAATCAATGTAAGTCGGTTAACTTTTTAGATTTGAACGCCTTTTCTATTTGTGACATGAAATTAAAAGAATATAAGAAATATGCCTTATCATTTCATTGAATCTGTGCTTGTTTATGACTTTGGATCTGATTCTTGATTATGGCCTAGAACACATTGTGACTAAATTGCCAATGCTTAAGATTATGACTATGGAACTGAGGCCTTTGAAACCATAAGCCTTTGACTATGAACATAAGCCTTTGACTATGAACATAAGCCTTTGACTATGAACATAAGCCTTTGACTAGGAGCATAAACCAATGCCTATGACTATGACAATAGTGGATAATTACCTATGATTCATGAACATGATATTATTGCCTAGGATTATGACTGTGAGATTGGATCTAAACTTGATTATCTATTCGGTTTATTCTTAATTATCCTTGGATCTTGATTATGGGAATTTATCTATTAAGTTAGATCTACCCATATACTTGAACCTATGTTATTTGCTCAACCCTTTTTATGTCATAATATTATCAGATCTATAGGCCTTCAATGCTTTAATAAATTTATTCAATGTAATTTGTTAGATCTGTGATTAGTGAATTATCATCTTCTGCCAGTCATTATGTCTATCTTTTCATGGCATTTTGGTTTATTCCCTTTTTATCCACGAATCTAGATTTATTTATAATCTAGGATGAAATCATGATTACACAAACGATGGGAATACGATTTGGGCAAATCATAAATTTGACTTAAACATGGTTGTAAACTTGGAAATTGGCATAATGTGGAACATGAACATAATTGTGATTGACATAATTTAGAACATGTATTATGGCATGTTTATTAGAATGCAAATTTGAAAATTTGACATGAATTATGGAATATGTAATTTGACATATTAAATTTAGCATTGGCAAGTAAGCTAAGTTTTAGGCGTAAACGGTAAACTAGAATAATAATTCTAGTCTTGCCATAAACTGTAAATTAGGATGTTAAATCAGAATTGGGTCAATTAAAGTTAATTTGGCATAATAAGTACATTAGCCCAAATTTTGAATTTAATCATAATTGTGAGTAATTGTCATGTTTAGAAAAATCATGGTTAGTGACACTTAATTTGGTATAATTTACATACCAAAAAATATAAATATGATATATAGGGAAAATGGGCCATAATAATAAATGTTGACAATGTACATTAAAAGAGTAATAATGGAATAAGTAAATTAGGGAAAATTTACTTATAGAATTTATCCTAAATGAGAAAAGTAAATTTAGACAATACGAACATGCTTAACCCGAGGTTGGATTGAGTTGTGATGTAAACCTGCCCGGACCCGCCCGGCTGTCCAGTGATCACAACAATACCTATCCAATGTGGGAGGTTAAGGCATTGCGCCCGATAAAGGCCCGAGGTTAGACTGAGTTGTGGCGTAAGACTGCCCGGAACCAACCGGCATACCGGCAGCCACAACAATACCTGTCTAATGTGAGTGGCTGGTGCTTTAATAAGACAATTAAAGTTAAGCTAGAATGGGAGGGTTAAGTCCATAAGAACACTTAACCAACTTAACACAGTTAAGTTAGAACGATAGGGTTAAGTTAACTAGAACACTTAACCAACTTAACATGGTAACAAGACAAGATTTGCAGGGGTTAAGTAACTAAGAAAAACACTTTGCCAATTTAATATGTTAACCAGACTAGAAAGTGGGGGTTAAGTAAATTCAATACACTTAGCCAATTTAACATGTTAACTAGACTAGAGGTCGGAGATAAGTAAAGTTAATACACTTAGCCAATTTAACATGCTAACTAGACTAGAGGTTGGGGTTAAGTAAATTTAATACACTTAGCCAATTTAATATGTTAGCTGGACTAGACCGTAGGGTTAAGTAAGCATGAACACTTAACCATCAGAGTATGATAAATGAATAGGGTTAAGTGAAAAACATAAAGGGACAATACTTAACCATTAGAACATGTTAATCAAACCAATGTTAGGGTTAAGTTAACTAAGGGAACACTTAACCGTTATAACATGTTAGTTAAAACAGATAGGCAAGGTTAAGTTAAAAAGGAACACTTAACCAATACTAGATGAATGGGCAGGGTTAAGTAAATACTTAACCAATATAACTTGATGCTGGTAGGGTTAAGTCAACGTGAATTACTGGTAACACTTAACCAGTTTAACATGACAAATGAATAGGTTAAGTTAACTTGTATCGACTAATGACACTTAACCAATCCAACTTGACGAGAAAGAGAACTAAGTAGCAAACCTTAGTTAAAAGGACTAAGTGGTAAACCTTAGTTAAGAAAATGATGATTCAAGAAACCAAGTGGTAAACCTTAGTTAGGAAAACTAAGTAGTAATCCTTAGTATAACACGAGGAGGAGCGAACAATCTTAAAGAAGGCTCCAACGAATTGGGTTACGAAGCCCGAGGCTTCGAGGGGATGTGAGGGTACTCTTGGTATCCCTCTGTGAGGTGGCAGATGATCCTCCTGGGCTCACAGAGGTTACGGTCTGCGTTAGGAGAACCAAGGGTATGCTTGGTTGCAATATAAGGCAACCTAAAGACTAGGATGAACCAGCGTAATTCGGCGGGAAAATGGCCCTGTGATAGCGACCCATCGTCTACCTACCATCTTGAGTCAATCGAGATACGGAAAGGCGGAGAACTCCAAAAGACCATATACTTGCTATCTAGTTATGGTTGCGGATGGCCATAGGTTAGTGGGGCATAGGGGGGCCTGCGTATAGTTCTCATTTTTCAAGGTGTGCCTTTCAATAGTTGAGGGAAGGGTCAAGTAGGACCTTAGCCACTGAAAAAAATAGACCTTAGCATCTGCATCGGCAGATAACTTAAAGCTCCCGACTGAGTTCCGTGTTTCTTGATTTGCCCTGCCACGGGACTCGGGTCGCACATATAGAGGACATGTGCATCTAGACAGCGATAACGATTCACGACACATGCGTGGGGAAAGTCTAGGAACATATACTGCTCTAGGTAGTGTGTCCTAGACTAGGGGCATCGTTTGACATGTAGCGTAATCCCTAGTTGGACCTAGGTGGCATAAACCCTGAATCTGTGAAGCATTAGATAAGCCGCGTAAACCCGAGTGGAATCTAGGATGTACTTTGATATAAAACCCTAGAATTGATCTAGGTAATAAATAATAAATGTACGCCTAAAGGCAACCACAATTACTGGGATTGGGATCGCGTTATCATTTTAGACAGATTACTAGTTGGGACACTAGATAGGTGGTGCAGAGACATAGAAACCATAATAACAGGTTAATAGTGAAGCGGAGAAAGTATTAAAGCATATCCAGTTTATCTTGTCTTAGGATATCTTGTGTTAATCTTATCCTATCTTGTTGGCCCTATCATCATGGTATTGTCTTGTATTCAGTTAATTCATGTCGTTTTGTTTTTCCTTATTCACATGCTAGAAGTAACTGAACTTACCAGACTTTATGTCTGACCCAGTTTTCTTTTGTCTTCTTTTCTTCCGTCCCCCCCCCCCCCCCCAGGTAGTTAAGGAGGGAATAGTATAGCTCAGGTTAGATTGGACCGTCACTCTTCCCAAGCTCGAAGATTCTTTGACAAAGTGCTTTGGACTCTCTTTTTCTGCTGCTATGGCTGGCTTATGCTACATTGGGGAATATAAATGTTATTTTATGCTTCTTTATTTTGTAAGACAGATGATACTCTGATATTGGAAAAAAATTGTTGTACAAACTATTTTATCAATAAAGTAAAATTTTATTTTCCACTGTTTTAATTTTGTCTGTCTTGTAATTTATCTGCATCTTTTACCCTAAATGCTCCACAGAACTTAGTGCATTCCCTTTGTGAGTGACACAAAAGGATGTCGGGTGTTACACTTGGTATCAGAGCTGAAGGTTACCGGATTAGATAAAAGATTTGAAAAAAATTATTATTTTCAAACAGTTTTAAAAGAAGCATTTTCAAAAGAAAAGTTTTGTTTTAAAGGCATATTCCCCAAAAGCCATACGCACTATCTTCTAATTCTCTGTTTGAGTTCTTGTCCCCTTCTTTCTTGAGTCTCTGGGGCTCCTGGCTTTCTGGGAGGTAACCTCATCGAAGGGCGAAGTAGTGCCCGACTTCCATCTATAACCGTAGTAGTTTCACCTACGGCTAGTTTTCTTTCAAGCTTAGTAGGGTTTTCTCTACAATGGAGGCAGCTTTCGAGAGATTTGTCAACATGATTACACACGAAAGAGGATGAGGAGTTTGGCTAAGGAGCACAACCCAAGGATGAGGAATTCATGGATGTAGACTTGGCTCACGAAGGAGGAAGGGATTATAAAACCTAAGACAAGAGGAAGTATCTTTACTATGGCAGAATAGGGCATATAATTAAGAACAAAGGACAAGATTTTCAGAAGGGCAAGTACATGCTTTCACCACTAAGCGTACCTAGGAGAAAGGTAGTAAAGTTCTGTTAGAAGAGTCTAGCTTTTCTGTTTGTACTCTTTCTTTTGGTTTTAGCACTTCGCATTTGTTCATATTTGCTTCCATAGTTGAGTCTCTACACCTTAGTACTTGTATAGTAAAAGATCCCAACTAGTGCTCAAGTGTTTGGTTGTTTTTGCTTAGATCATCTCACGTAGATCGTCCAAATTCGGAGGAGACATTCCTCGGGTGCTTGTCTGATATTGGTTTAGGCCTTTGGGGCTTGTACTTGAGGGATGTCGAGTTCGACTAGGATGGTTTGCTTGAGAGATGAATAGTTGTGGCAGGTGCTCTTTATAGAGAAGGACTAACCTTAAGAGAGGTAAAAAGTACGTAGTGACCTTTTGACCCTCATAGTTATGGCATGATGGATAAGCTAAGAGGAGAGACCTCTGATCATCCTAGTATATACACTCAGTATCATGGTTGACATTTGTTTATTTTGGAAATGGAGGTCAAGAAACTTCGCAATCCTGAAGTTGAATCTGTTAAGGTACAGTTGAGTAAAGCTCAAGAAGACGTGATACGGGAGATTGAAGATAAGGCATACGCGCCTCATACCCTTTTTCTTAAGGGTACATCCTTGATTCCTTTTTTTAGGAATTCTATGCATACTAATTTCTAGCTTTTAAGGTATATCCTCTAGGACGTATCATCGATCCTTAGGTAGAAACCCTTTTGGATGTAAAAATGTATTTGAAACATGTTATGGTTGATGGTTGCGAATGGTTGCTAGTGGCTGCTCGTGAATGCATATACACACGTATTAGGCACTAGACCAGCTCAGACGCCTTCATATTTCATTTACATATATGTATTTGTTTATGAATTGAACTTAATGTGTTATCATATGGATGTCGCATTTGAGTGAATGATTGTGCACTCATATAGAAATAATATGTATCATTAGGATTTGCATACATATTGGACGCATGGCACTGACATGATTTGCATTAAGGAGGTCAACTGAATCAGTAGACCACCTGATTTTGCATTAGATAAAGACATGTACACACACTATGCATATGAACATACAAGCATTAGAAGTCTTTAAGGACAATGGATGCCTGTGTTTGATGGTTGAGTAGATGGATGATTGGATGGTAGGATTTACATTCTTCTTGACTTGAAGATTTTGGGGTCGAAATCCTTTAAGGAGGGGAGAATGTAACACCCCGTATTTCTGTTAACACTAAAGTTACTAATTTAAGAATAACCAATGCTTAATATAATAAATGTGTAAAGGGGAGATGTATCTAATGTGCATACAAATTTAATAATAAATGTGTAAAGGGGGGATGTATCTAATATGCATACAAATTTAATAATAAATGTTAATAATGTACATTAAGAAAGTAATTGTGAACATAATTGGCTTCTCTTTAGAACGGATGGCTTTGATTAACCTTGGCTTCATCGACGGCTCACATTAACTTGCAATCCTATATAAACAGCCCCCTAGTCTCCTTCTCTTTGCACCATTCTTCTCTAACCTTATGCCGCACAAATTCTTGATGGACATGACTTCTTCTTCTTTCTCTAAATCTAAATAAATAGATTAAAATAAAATATAAATCAAGACGAGGATATGCTGCTCAAGTCTTTCAAGAGAAGATTCAAAACAAGTTAGGATTCAAGTAAAGATTCAACGGCTTCAAGCAACGCTATCTTTCTATTCTTTTCTAGATCCAATCAATGTAAGTTGGTTACTTTTTAGATTTGAACGCCTTTTCTATTTGTGACATGAAATTAAAAGAATATAAGAAATATGCCTTATCATTTCATTGAATCTGTGCTTGTTTCTGACTTTGGATCTGATTCTTGATTATGGCCTAGAACACATTGTGACTAAATTGCCAATGCTTAAGATTATGACTATGGAACTGTGGCCTTTGAAACCACAAGCCTTTGACTATGAACATAAGCCTTTGACCATGAACATAAGCCTTTGACTATGAACATAAGCCTTTGACTAGGAGCATAAACCAATGCCTATGACTATGACAAGGACAATAGTGGATAATTACCTATGATTCATGAACATGATATTATTGCTTAGGATTATGACTGTGAGATTGGATCTAAACTTGATTATCTATTCAGTTTATTCTTAATTATCCTTGGATCTTGATTATGGGAATTTATCTATTAAGTTAGATCTACCCATATACTTGAACCTATGTTATTTGCTCAACCCTTTTTATGTCATAATATTATCAGATCTATAGGCCTTCGATGCTTTAATCAATTTATTCAATGTAATTTGTTAGATCTGTGATTAGTGAATTATCATCTTCTGCCAGTCATTATGTCTATCTTTTCATGGCATTTTGGTTCATTCCCTTTTTATCCACGAATCTAGATTTATCTATAATCTAGGATGAAATCACGATTACACGAACGATGGGAATACGATTTGGGCAAATCATAAATTTGACTTAAACATGGTTGTAAACTTGGAAATTGGCATAATGTGGAACATGAACATAATTGTGATTGACATAATTTAGAACATTTATTATGGCATGTTTATTAGAACGCAAATTTCAAAATTTGACATGAATTATGGAATATGTAATTTGACATATTAAATTTAGTATTGGCAAGTAAGCTAAGTTTTAGGCGTAAACGGTAAACTAGAATAATAATTCTAGTCTTGCCATAAACTGTAAATTAGGATGTTAAATCAGAATTGGGTCAATTAAAGTTAATTTGGCATAATAAGTATATTAGCACAAATTTTGAATTTAGTCATAATTGTGAGTAATTGTCATGTTTAGAATAATCAGGGTTATTGACACTTAATTTGGTATAATTTACATACCAAAAAATATAAATATGATATATAGGGAAAATGGGCCATAATAATAAATGTTGACAATGTACATTAAAAGAGTAATAATGGAATAAGTAAATTAGGGAAAATTTACTTATAGAATTTATCCTAAATGAGAAAAGTAAATTTAGACAATACGAACATGCTTAACCCGAGGTTGGATTGAGTTGTGATGTAAACCTGCCCGGACCCGCCCGGCTGTCCAGTGATCACAACAATACCTATCCAATGTGGGAGGTTAAGGCATTGCGCCCGATAAAGGCCCGAGGTTAGACTGAGTTGTGGCGTAAGACTGCCCGGAACCAACCGGCATACCGGCAGCCACAACAATACCTGTCTAATGTGAGTGGCTGGTGCTTTAATAAGACAATTAAAGTTAAGCTAGAATGGGAGGGTTAAGTCCATAAGAACACTTAACCAACTTAACACAGTTAAGTTAGAACGATAGGGTTAAGTTAACTAGAACACTTAACCAACTTAACATGGTAACAAGACAAGATTTGTAGGGGTTAAGTAACTAAGAAAAACACTTTGCCAATTTAATATGTTAACCAGACTAGAAAGTGGGGGTTAAGTAAATTCAATACACTTAGCCAATTTAACATGTTAACTAGACTAGAGGTTGGGGATAAGTAAAGTTAACACACTTAGCCAATTTAACATGCTAACTAGACTAGAGGTTGGGGTTAAGTAAATTTAATACACTTAGCCAATTTAATATGTTAGCTGGACTAGACCGTAGGGTTAAGTAAGCTTGAACACTTAACCATCAGAGTGTGATAAATGAATAGGGTTAAGTTAAAAACATGAAGGGGCAATACTTAACCATTAGAACATGTTAATCAAACCAATGTTAGGGTTAAGTTAACTAAGGGAACACTTAACCGTTATAACATGTTAGTTAAAATAGATAGGCAAGGTTAAGTTAAAAAGGAACACTTAACCAATACAGGATGAATGGGTAGGGTTAAGTAAATACTTAACCAATATAACTTGATGCTGGTAGGGTTAAGTCAACGTGAATAACTGGTAACACTTAACCAGTTTAACATGACATATGAATAGGTTAAGTTAACTTGTATCGACTAATGACACTTAACCAATCCAACTTGACGAGAAAGAGAAATAAGTAGTAAACTTTAGTTAAAAGGACTAAGTGGTAAATCTTAGTTAAGAAAACGATGATTCAGGAAACCAAGTGGTAAACCTTAGTTAGGAAAACTAAGTAGTAATCCTTAGTATAACACGAGGAGGAGCGAACGATCTTAAAGAAGGCTCCAACGAATTGGGTTACGAAGCCCGAGGCTTCGAGGGGACGTGAGGGTACTCTTGGTATCCCTCTATGAGGTGGCAGATGATCCTCTTGGGCTCACAGAGGTCAAGATTTGCGTTAGGAGAACCAAGGGTATGCCTTGGTTGCAATATAAGGCAACCTAAAGACTAGGATGGACCAGCGTGATTCGGCGGGACAAATGGCCCTGTGATAGCGACCCGTCGTCTACCTACCATCTTGAGTCAATCGAGATATGGAAAGGCGGAGAACTCCAAAAGACCATATACTTGCTATCAAGTTATGGTTGCGAATGGCCATAGGTTAGTGGGGCATAGGGGGGCCTGCGTATAGTTCTCATTTTTCAAGGTGTGCCTTTCAATAGTTGAGGGAGGGGTCAAGTGGGACCATAGCCATTGGAAAAAATAGACCTTAGCATCTGCATCGGCAGATAACTTAAAGCTCCCGATCGAGTTCCGTGTTTCTTGATTTGCCCTGCCACGGGACTCGGGTCGCATATATAGAGGACATGTGCATCTAGACAGCGATAACGATTCACGACACATACGTGGGGAAAGTCTAGGAACATATACCACTCTAGGTAGTGTGTCCTAAACTAGGGGCATCGTTCGACAGGTAGCGTAATCCCTAGTTGGACCTAGGTGGCATAAACCCTGAATCTGTGAAGCATTAGATAAGCCGCGTAAAACCGAGTGGAATCTAGGAAGTACTTTGATATAAAACCCTAGATTAGATCTAGGTAATAAATAATAAATGTACGCCTAAAGGCAACCACAATTACTGGGATTGGGATCGCGTTATCATTTTAGACAGATTACTGGTTGGGACACAAGATAGGTGGTGCAGAGACATAGAAACCATAATAACAAGTTAATAGCGAAGCGGAGAAAGTATTAAAGCATATCCAGTTTATCTTGTCTTAGCATATCTTGTGTTAATCTTATCCTATCTTGTTGGCCCTATCATCATGGTATTGCCTTGTATTCAGTTATTTCATGTCGTTTTGTTTTTCCTTGTTCACATGCTAGAAGTAACTGAACTTACCAGACTTTATGTCTAACCCAGTTTTCTTTCGTTTTCTTTTCTTCCGTTTCCGCCCCAGGTAGTTAAGGAGGGAATAGTATAGCTCAGTTTAGATTGGACCGTCACTCTTCCCAAGCTCGAAGATTCTTTGACATAGTGCTTTGGACTCTCTTTTTCTACTGCTATGGCTGGCTTATGCTACATTGGGGAATATAATGTTATTTTATGCTTCTTTATTTTGTAAGACAGATGATACTCTGATATTGGAAAACAATTGTTGTACAAACTATTTTATCAATAAAGTAAAGTTTTATTTTCCGCTGTTTTAATTTTGTCTGTCTTGTAATTTATCTGCATCTTTTACCCTAAATGCTCCACAGAACTTAGTGCATTCCCTTTGTGAGTGACACTAAAGGTTGTAGGGTGTTACAATTGTGATTAGAGATTATTCGAAATCTTATTTGCTAGGTTCGTTATACTATTGAGCATGCTACAAATTTCTAGAATTCTCAAGAGATTAACAAATTGCTTTATGTATTATTAAGTAAGCATTTCTTGTTTTATCTAGTGTGTATCTAGAATATTCTAATAATAAATAATTAGTTTGATGTGCCTATAATTATGAGAAAAGGCACATTATATCTATGTACTACAACTTTAAGCAATAAAGTTGTTGCATTATTAAAATTTTATTTCCACTATTTCAACTATTCAACTATTTTCCACTACTACAACTACTAACAGTGGTATTAGAGCTTCGTTCATTCGCATATTGGGCGAAAAAATATATGTAACGACCCTCCTTCTCGGTCGATCCAAATCGATTGTTAAACCGACTTAAAACGAAACAAAAAGGCAAAACGCTAACTTTGGGCGCACAACACATCAGAACAAACAACAGAAGACTTTTATAAACATTATAATAATGTTACATCAGACTACAGAATATCAGAGTATTTAAAATAATATACAGCGAAAAATAAATTTACCATAAATATAATACAATGCAGCGAAAACAAAAAAACTAACACAACGGAAGACTATTAATGCTCTAAACACAACTTTAAGCTTCGATCCAGAATCCTACTAAATGAAATAATCTGCAAAACCAAAACTACAAGCTGCCCGTGTGGAAAATATGGGCACCCAGAGTTTAGGTGAAAATATTGAACTCTGAGTCAGTTATGGAACTAGTGTGAGAACTCAAAACAGTTATTAACTTTATTTTAAATAAGGCATAACACAGGACCACGCCGCTAATGCAGAACGAGTTTACTCCATTGGATTGCCAGTGCATAAACAATAACCAATAGTAGATATATGGATCTATTATGCATCACACAACATACAATTTTCCGCTCTATCCATTTAGGCTTAACCCCAAAGTTTAGATTTTCAAAATCCGATTCACTTTACAGAAATTATTCCTTTGGACTTTATTTCCCGATTTCTTATTTCAATCATTTTGAAATACATATCTAGCTTTATATCAAAGTAGATTTCACTTCGGGATATCAAACCAAAATCTTTGGAAATATGAATTCCAAAATATCACAATGCATACAAACAAATATTCAACCAAATATCTGGCACGGCCCTCAGACAAGGCTGTACGTGTCTCTCCAACTCGATATATATATATATATATATATATATATATGTGTGTGTGTGTGTGTATGTGTGTGTATGTGTGTGTGTGTGTGCACGCGCACCTCCTACTATGGAGTAGGCTACATTGACGATGCATCTCCCATGCCCTCGGAGAAAATCCACCGCCCTCACACTTTTAGTCATCTAGGGTTACCCGAATCTTTGACCCTATACCAAATCATTTCATATCCCGAAGTAGGGAAAATCATTTCATCACATAATAATCACAAGTACTTTCTAAAATATAGTACTTTACATTATCAATTCACACATATGATCAGTTACTATTAATCATATAACCTTTGAGATCGTACGTCTCAAAGAAGGGATGTTAAGCAAGAGAATAAATTCTCCGCCACCAAAACAGATACATCATAAATAGCAACTAATCGGTTATGTAATGAACTACAATGTCAAGTACATAATACATTTCGAAATCATTTCGACAACATCGGGTTTGGCCCTCGAAATCCTTTCTGTTTTATAAAATATCCCCTCCTTCTCAGAAAATCGTAGCCGCCAGTAAATGAAATGAACGGTTGAAAAGCTCAGAAATTCAATCCTTGATTTCTCCTTCCCTATAGCGAATCAAATCGTGAAACTAAAACAAAACTTGTAGAGAATTCTTAGATCTCCAGTTCCATATGGACAAGATCGTTTCTAGGTTGTATTTAGTATGAATATGGGGCTTGAACTCACTGTCGTCGGCTGCAAATTCGAGGCTGATTAGGGGACTGGAATGGTGGAGGTTCACGGTGGAGAGGGTGCTAGTCGAGGCGCTTTAAATGGTGAAGGGTGATCGAACTCCGGTGGACCGTGGGGTGGTGCGGCGGTGAGGGTTTGTGCATGAATTTTGGGTTTGATAGTCTAAAGCATGGAAACTTGAACGAAGAAGGAGGAACGTGGTAATTAAGGAATTAAGAGAGGATTAATAAAATTAATTATATTTTATTTATCTTAAATTGTAATTAACGCAAATATTATCATATCTTCTTCGTATGAGGTCCAAATCCAATGATTTCAGTTGCGTTGCAATAGTGGTGAAAATATCTACGCAATGGAACTGACTAGAAGCGATTCATAGAAAAATTAGAAAATGAGGAAAATTTGAATTCAAACAGAATAAATTCTTCAAATAAAGACTGACGGAGTGGAACCCAATATGAGAACTTCTCACTATAATTTTTTGTACAGTTATTTATTTTATAACTGAATATATGAACTACCAGTATTGATTTTTATTAGTTTTTAATTATCACAAATTTTGTACGGTGCCTGTTAGCTCACTTCCCTTGTCCACAGACCATGGACGATTTAATTGATTGTATCATGTTGTGATCGTAATTGGAATAAAAAAAAATATATGCGATGTGAATAAAATATATATACGATGTGAATAAAATATATGTATGCGATGTGAATAATATATATATATATATATATTCGATGTGAATAAAATATATATGCGTTGTACAAATTATGTATATGCGACATATAAAATGGTCATGATATGGAATAAATGTTTGTTCATTAAAAATATTATTTTTAGCTTATATATGCGACATATAAAATGGTCATGTAATGGAATAATTATTGGATTGTTAAAAATATAATTTTTAACATATATATGCACTGTATAAAATTGTCATGTTTGAAAAAAAAAAATTAGCTTATATATGCGATATATAATATAGCCATGTAATGAAATAAATATTTGTTCGCTAAAAATATTATTTTTAGCTTATATATGCGATATATAAAATGGTCATGTAATGAAATAAATTGTTGTTCGTTAAAAATATTATTTTAACCTATATATTAAATGGATAGAATTGTCATGTATTGATATAATAAGTGGATCGTTAAAAATATAACATTTAACATATATATGCACTGTATAAAATTGTCATGTAATGGAATATTCAATTTTGATTTAAAATTGAAATGGAAGTAGAAATTGTTTTTAAAACGAATTTATAAACGATTTATAAAATACGTTTTAAATGGAAATCGATGATATATATATATATATATGTGTGTGTGTGTGTGTGTGTGTATGTATAATGGCGTGAATAGAACGCGCCACGCAGCGACCGTTCACGAATTTCAACCATTGACTTCAAATGGATGTAACAAGAGATCCGACCGTCAGATTCTCCTAAAACTGGAACCGTCGGGTTCGTATGGAAAAGATCTTTCCAATGAATATAAGAGATTTAAATTTTAACGGTTAGATTTTAAAATATGTCCAAATCAATTTTGGAAAAGGTCACTATGGATGTAGTTCAGTGGCCGATATTGGAAATCGACTGTAAGGGCCTTAATAAAATATGAAAAAATTATGTAAAATCATAATAAATGATTTGGAAAGATTTTGAATGAAAAATTCCAAATTTGAAAAGATATTTTTTTTTTTTGAAAGGAACTAGTTAATAACCAGAATAATAATTCAAT
Source organism: Allium sativum (assembly GCA_030737875.1). Taxonomy (NCBI): domain Eukaryota; kingdom Viridiplantae; phylum Streptophyta; class Magnoliopsida; order Asparagales; family Amaryllidaceae; genus Allium; species Allium sativum. The sequence continues at coordinate 500,475,630 of CM060924.1, read as the reverse complement.
TATTTTTAGAAATAAATAAATTGGATTCGAAAATGGGTTTTAGAATAACCAGAATTTTCCAATGCATGGATTGAAATGGATTTGAATGGAAATAATCTTCAGAATATTTCGATATTGGATTCCGTGATTATACGGATATTGTTGAGGAATTTGGAAGATATATATATCGTTATTCCTAATACGATACGTGTTGGTTTCAGAATTTGAATATAAGCCGATTTTATTTCTATTCAGAGCCTTATATTTAATATCAAATTGGATTTTTGGTTTATCGTGAACTTTGTTTTAAATGACATTGGTTCTTTAACCCAATTAACGATGTGTAACGACACGGATTTCGCCCGGACCTAATCGATCGCTAAACCAACCAAGACCGTTCGAATCCCGCATACGCTAACTCTGGGTATACAACACATCAGGACAAATAACAGAAGACTTCTATAAACGTCATAATAATGTTACACCAGAGTACAGAAAATCAGAGTATATCGAAATATAATCAATACAGCGGAAGATGATTTTACAATAAATGTAATACAATGCACAGCGGAAATATAAACTACACAGCGAAAGACTGTAAATGCCTGGACACAGCTTAAAGCTTCAATCCAGACTCCTGCTCAATACATCTGCAAAATAAAACTACTCGACTGCCCGTGTGGAAAATAGGGGCACCCGAGTTCGCAAGGGAAAAGCAAACTACAGGTCAGTCATGGGACTGGTGTGAGAAACTCTAAACAGTTATAATTAACTCATTTAATAATATGGCATATCACGGGACCACGCCGCTAACGCGGAACGGGTTTACCCCCATGAATGCTAGTGTATAAATAACAATCAATATAGATATATGGATCTACTATGCATCAATCAACATGCAATATCCCAATCTACCCACTTAGATTAATCACTACACTTAGATTTTCCAAATCCAATTCAATTTACAGAAATTATTCCTTTGGATTTTATTCCCGATTTCTTATTTCAAATCATTTGAAATACCTATCTAACTTTCTATATCAAAGTAGATTTCACTTCGGGATCTCAAATCAAATCGTTTGGAAATGTGAATTCCAAAACATAACAATGCATACAAACAAGTATGCAACCAAATATCGTGCTCCCCATCGACAAGGCAAAGGGTACGCACCTCGCAACTCGATATATAAATGTGCACCTACCCCACATAGGAGTAGGCTACACCGACGATGCACCTCCCACACATGGAGAGCATACACCGCCCTCTCACCCATACTTTTAGTCTCAGGGTTACCCGACTCTTTAGCCACATACTAAATCATTTCATATCCCGAAGTAGGGAAAATCATTTCACAACATAATAATCACAAGTACTTTCAAAATATAGTACTTCACATCAGTAATTCACACATATGATCAGTCACTATTAATCACGTAACCTTTGAGCTCGTACGTCTCAAAGAAGGGTGTTAAGCAAGAGAATAAATTCTCCGCCACCAAACAGATACATCATCAATAACAACTAATCGAATATGCGATGAACCACAATGTAAAACCATAATACATTTCCAAATCATTTCGAAATCATCGGGTTTTAGGCCTCGAAATCCTTTCTGTTTATAAAACATTTTATAAAACATTCCCTGTCCAAAATCGGGAATACATTTCTTTTCACTTAAGAAAAATATCATTTCACAATCATTCATTAAATTTGAAATGAACACAACATCGCTAAACACCTTATCGTCAAATCGTGAAGTGTTTCACAAGGCGTTAGCACACAGATATTTTCAACCCAACCCAATGCTAAATGTAAAAGCATATTTTGCTCATAAACTGGTCGAGCACAATCCAAACAATCAATCAATCCCATTTGACATTAAATATAAGGTTTTGAATAGAGATAGTATCGGCTTATATTCAATATCAAATCCTGAAACAAACAGATATCATATCGGGAATAACGATATCGATATCTTCCAAATTCCCATCACAATATCGGTATAATCACGGAATCCAATATCGAAAATATCCAAAGGTAATTTTAATTCAAATCCAATCCAATTTATTTATTTATAACCATTGGATTATTTTTCTAGTTAATAACTAGTTTGTTTCGATAAAAAACTATTTTTATCTTTTCAAATGTGGAGTTTTTCAACCCAGTTTTTTCCAATTCACATATTATGATTTTACACAAATTATTACTATTTTTAATAATTTTATCAAGGCCCGTACAGTCGATTTCCAGCAACGGCCATCGAACTGCACTTATAACGACCTTTTCCAAATTTGATTTGGACATAATTCCAAATCCAACCGTTAGATTTCAAATCTCTAATATTCGTTGGAAAGCTCTTTTCGATACGAACCCAACGGTTCTGGTTTCAGGAGAATCCGACGGTCGGATCTCCCGTAATGTCCGTTCGAAGTCAATGGTCGAAATTAGCGAACTGCCACAGCGCGGCGCGTTCTATTCAGGCCATTATATTATATATATAATGTATATAATATATATTTCGTCGATTTCTATTTAAAACGAATTTTATAAATCGTTTTAAATTCCTTTTCAAATCGGTTTCAACTTCTTATTTCAAATTCAAATCAAAATTGAATTTTCTATTATAAATCCTTTTTACTTTCATTTCCATTTGATTTCAATTCAAATCGATTTTAATTCGATTCAGATTCATTTTCTTTTCAATTCAATTCGGATTCATTTTCTATTCAATTCAATTCGGATTCATTTTCTATTCAATTCAATTCGGATTCATTTTCTATTCAATTCAATTCGAATTCATTTTCTATTCAATTCAATTCGAATTCATTTTCTATTCTATTCAATTCGAATTCATTTTCTATTCTATTCAATTCGAATTCATTTTCTATTCTATTCAATTCGAATTCATTTTCTATTCTATTCAATTCGAATTCATTTTCTATTCTATTCAATTCGAATTCATTTTCTATTCAATTCAATTCGGATTCATTTTCTATTCAATTCAATTCGGATTCATTTTCTATTCAATTCAATTCGGATTCATTTTCTATTCAATTCAATTCGAATTTATTTTCTATTCTATTCAATTCGAATTCATTTTCTATTCAATTCGTATTCATTTTCTATTCTATTCAATTCGAATTCATTTTCTATTCTATTCAATTCGAATTCATTTTCTATTCTATTCTATTCGAATTCATTTTCTATTCTATTCAATTCGAATTCATTTTCTATTCTATTCAATTCGAATTCATTTTCTATTCTATTCAATTCGAATTCATTTTCTATTCTATATCAAAATCGAATATTTCATATACATGACAATTTTATACAGTGTATATATATATATATATATGTTAAAAATTATATTTTTAACGATAAAATATTTTTAACTATATAAATATTTTATTCCCTTTCAACACATTAATTTATATTATCGATTTCACATCAATTTCACAAACAAATTTCACAACACAACAATCAAACAAACAAGCCATCCATGGTCTGTGGATGACGGGTGTCGGGTACTGCTAAGCACCGTCTGCATCCTATTATATATATATAACTAGAAAAAGAAATTGAAGAGTGAGAAATTCTCACCGATAGCTATTCCAACTCCATGACACTTCATTTATAGAAATCTTCGTCGTTCTCGCCTTTTGTCACTTTCGTTGCCCGTAGCCACTACATATATAAAAATCACATTTTTATATTGCTATTCAATATATAAAAATTGAATTTTTACTTCGCTATTCAATATATAAAAATCGAATTTTTACTTCGCTATTCAATATATAAAAATCGAATTTTTACTTCGCTATTCAATATACAAAAATCGAATTTTTACTTCGCTATTCAATATATAAAAATCGAATTTTTATCTGTATAAAAATCTCAACTTATATTTCAAACAAAATCACCTCTTTATATTGTTAATTCGCTAGAAATATTATAAAGATCACATCTTTTTCATGTTAATTCACTAAATAAAAATCAAATTTTTGTTTCTCTATTTACTTAATCAAAATCCCTCCTTTATGTAAAATAAAAATCTAATCTTTATGTAAAATAAAGATCCAATCTTTTTAAGCAATAACACATATAAAAATTCTCTTAACAAATAAAAACTGATTTTTAATCCAATGTTCTATAAAAGAACTGATTTTTAAAGATTTTTAAAAATCAAAAACAAATCAAACGAGGAAGAACTTATTGTCTAAGGGGGAGAATGGCACCAGAGAACCTCAATGCGGCGGGGGAGATCGCGTCAGGTGGTGGAGGGCCTTCCTCGACTGGCGGTGGCTAGGGTTTTGGGCGGAAATGGTAGGGGCGATTTGTAGTGGTGGAGCGGTCTTTTTAATTGAAGAAAAGGGGAGCGAGGGAGGAGATAAACGACATGAGGAGGGGGTTTGGACGGAAGGGCGGCGCTAGGGTTTCGTGCGGTGGTCGGGAGGCTGAGGGCGCGGGTTCAAGGAGGGCTCGATTTGGGGGTTCAGGGGAAGAGGAGGACGTCGAAGGGAGGGAAGCAGGGTCAGGCGGTGCGGCGGCTGGGGGGACTTCCGTCGACGGTGGTGGAGGCGTAGGGGCGGAGGAGCGAAGAGGAAGAAGGTTTTTTTTTTACCTGAATCGATTTTGAGAAGAAAAGGGGGGCAACGGTTTTGAAGGGGAGAGGGTTATTTTTTATTTATTTATTTAATTATTTAATTATGAAAAAGTTGACTTTTACATACGACCTCTAAACGAGGCCCACCGCCTGTCGTCCATAGCGTATTACCCCCATTCCGAACACAATGGGATATGTATCGTATGCTGATTCGATCGTTTCGATCAGTTTCCATTAAAATCAACATATAACTCTATATATTAAATTTGAACGCGCATTTCAATTTACCGGGGTCACATACTAACTAGAAAAATTCCAGAAAAATATTTTCTAGCTTCGTATTAACGATACGGTCCTAACAAAACTAATTTCGTCGAATTCTGAGACCGTATGAAAAATGGCCAATTTCCAGTCGATTAAAATCAACTGAAACTGGTCAAACGCGTTTTCCTTTGCCACGCTGACATATTGATTCGAAAAATTATGAAATTTGAAACCTAGCGATATTTTGACATCGCGGACCCAACAAAAGTGGTTTCGTCGAAATCCGAGGTCGTTTGCCAAATTCCCATTTTTAAGGGCCTGAATTCCATAGCGACTATTCAGAATTTTCAACTGGACATATCTTTTGATTCCCGCTATGAAATCTCGATTTTTCGGATTCGTTGGAAAGATATTATCAATTAGATCCTATTATTTTTGGTTTCACTAAAATCCGGATTGTTTTGCACCCGGTACATGCAATTGAAATTTGAAATCGAATTATCGAACTACCGCGCCATTTTCAATTCTATTTATAATTATATATAATTATTTATATTCTAACGACGACGTATATAATATATATGTTCGATTTCATTTCAAAATAAATTTCTCATCGATATTATTTAAAATAATCTATTTTAAATAATCAAAATTCGCTAAAATCGCCAAAATAAAAATTTTAAACTGGCCCAGATTTTCGGGTTGTTACAATCTCTCCCACTTAAAACTTTTCGTCCCCGAAAAGGAACAAAGTCGAAAGTGGTTTGATTAATCAACTCTACGTTCGATCTGGCTTCCATTCTCCAACTTTTCCGTTTCTGAGAATTTTCAAATTCTTCAAAAATTTGGCTAACACCCTAAATTTTCGAAAAATTTCGCCATAACCTCCCCTGCACCGGGAGCCACGGGAAAATCCCGAAATTGCCATACAGGCCTTCTGATCTCAAAAAGAAAAAGAAAAGGCCAATTAGCTAGCCAATAGGCTCATAAAATCATCATCACCCAAACAAAACAATAAATTATAGTAAACATGTACCTATATGTCGGGCAAACAAATTTTATTCTCTGCTCTAGCCTCCTTGCTATGACCTGTTCAATGTAAGTACAAGTATATGCAAGCAAATGTGACCAATTTGCAATTCAGTTCTATATTTGATTCAAATTGGCTACTTCACCTTACATTCCCTTATTGGTATTATCAATTCAATATTCTGATTAGTTGAACTAATAATCACACAACACAACCAACAATCAATTAATTGATTAAATTTTCAAACATATAATTTTGTATATTTAAAATCATATTTTCTAAAATCGGATTATATATATAATCACAAATACGTTATTTATAAACAAATAACTCTCGACTCATTCTGGGGCATTTCTAACCCCAACTCTAACGAGTCACTCATTCTAGAATGCTACTGATTCTATCTCTAATGAGGATTCTTTTATAGGACATTACTATTCCTACCTCTGATGAGTCTTTTGTTCAGTTCTAACGAGTTGTACCCCAAAGATTTGAGTTAACCAAAGCTCAGATACCATGTGTAACGACACAGATTTCGCCCGGACCTAATCGATCGCTAAACCGACCAAGACCGTTCGAATCCCGCATACGCTAACTCTGGGTATACAACACATCAGGACAAATAACATAAGACTTCTATAAACATCGTAATAATGTTACATCAGAGTACAGAAAATCAGAGTATATCGAAATATAATCAATACAGCGGAAGATGATTTTACAATAAATGTAATACAATGCACACCGGAAATATAAACTACACAGCGGAAGACTGTAAATGCCTGGACATAGCTTAAAGCTTCAATCCAGAATCCTGCTCAATACATCTGCAAAATAAAACTACTCGACTGCCCGTGTGGAAAATAGGGGCACCCGAGTTCGCAAGGGAAAAAGCAAACTACATGTCAGTCATGGGACTGGTGTGAGAAACTCTAAACAGTTATAATTAACTTATTTAATAATATGGCATATCACGGGACCACGCCGCTAACGCGGAACGGGTTTACCCCCATGAATGCTAGTGTATAAATAACAATCAATATAGATATATGGATCTACTATGCATCAATCAACATGCAATATCCCAATCTACCCACTTAGATTAATCACTACACTTAGATTTTCCAAATCCAATTCAATTTACAGAAATTATTCCTTTGGATTTTATTCCCGATTTCTTATTTCAAATCATTTGAAATACCTATCTAACTTTCTATATCAAAGTAGATTTCACTTCGGGATCTCAAATCAAATCGTTTGGAAATGTGAATTCCAAAACATAACAATGCATACAAACAAGTATGCAACCAAATATCGTGCTCCCCATCGACAAGGCAAAGGGTACGCACCTCGCAACTCGATATATAAATGTGCACCTACCCCACATAGGAGTAGGCTACACCGACGATGCACCTCCCACACATGGAGAGCATACACCGCCCTCTCACCCATACTTTTAGTCTCAGGGTTACCCGACTCTTTAGCCACATACTAAATCATTTCATATCCCGAAGTAGGGAAAATCATTTCACAACATAATAATCACAAGTACTTTCAAAATATAGTACTTCACATCAGTAATTCACACATATGATCAGTCACTATTAATCACGTAACCTTTGAGCTCGTACGTCTCAAAGAAGGGTGTTAAGCAAGAGAATAAATTCTCCGCCACCAAACAGATACATCATCAATAGCAACTAATCGAATATGCGATGAACCACAATGTAAAACCATAATGCATTTCCAAATCATTTCGAAATCATCGGGTTTTAGGCCTCGAAATCCTTTCTGTTTTATAAAACATTTTATAAAACATTCCCTGTCCAAAATCGGTAATACATTTCTTTTCACTTAAGAAAAATATCATTTCACAATCATTCATTAAATTTGAAATGAATACAACATCGCTAAACACCTTATCGTCAAATCGTGAAGTGTTTCACAAGGCGTTAGCACACAGATATTTTCAACCCAACCCAATGCTAAATGTAAAAGCATATTTTGCTCATAAACTGGTCGAGCACAATCCAAACAATCAATCAATCCCATTTGACATTAAATATAAGGTTTTGAATAGAGATAGTATCGGCTTATATTCAACATCAAATCCTGAAACCAACAGATATCATATCGGGAATAACGATATCGATATCTTCCAAATTCCCATCACAATATCGGTATAATCACGGAATCCAATATCGAAAATATCCAAAGGTAATTTCAATTCAAATCCAATCCAATTTATTTATTTATAACCATTGGATTATTTTTCTAGTTAATAACTAGTTCGTTTCGATAAAAATCTATTTTTATCTTTTCAAATGTGGAGTTTTTCATCCCAGTTCTTTCCAATTCACATACTATGATTTTACAAAAATTATTACTATTTTTAATAATTTTATCAAGGCCCGTATAGTAGATTTCCAGCAACGGCCATCGAACTGCACTTATAGCGACCTTTTCCAAATTTGATTTGGACATAATTCCAAATCCAACCGTTTGATTTCAAATCTCTAATATTCTTTGGAAAGCTCATTTCGATACGAATCCAACGGTTTTGGTTTCAGGAGAATCCGACGGTCGGATCTCCCGTAAAGTCCGTTAGAAGTCAATGGTCGAAATTCGCGAACTGCCGCAGCGCGCCGCGTTCTATTCAGGCCATTATATTATATATATATATAATATATATAATAATTATTTCGTCGATTTCTATTTAAAACGAATTTTATAAATCGTTTTAAATTCCTTTTCAAATCGATTTCAACTTCTTATTTCAAATTCAAATCAAAATTGAATTTTCTATTATAAATCCTTTTTACTTTCATTTCTATTTGATTTCAATTCAAATCGATTTTAATTCGATTCAGATTCATTTTCTTTTCAATTCAATTCGGATTCATTTTCTATTCAATTCAATTCGGATTCATTTTCTATTCAATTCAATTCGGATTCATTTTCTATTCAATTCAATTCGAATTCATTTTCTATTCTATTCAATTCGAATTCATTTTCTATTCTATTCAATTCGAATTCATTTTCTATTCTATTCAATTCGAATTCATTTTCTATTCTATTCAATTCGAATTCATTTTCTATTCTATTCTATTCTATTCGAATTCATTTTCTATTCTATTCAATTCGGATTCCTTTTCTATTCAATTCAATTCAGATTCATTTTCTATTCAATTCAATTCGGATTCATTTTCTACTCAATTCAATTCAGATTCATTTTCTATTCAATTCAATTCGGATTCATTTTCTGTTCTATTCAATTCGAATTCATTTTCTATTCTATTCAATTCGAATTCATTTTCTATTCTATTCAATTCGAATTCATTTTCTATTCTATTCAATTCGAATTCATTTTCTATTCTATTCAATTCGAATTCATTTTCTATTCTATTCAATTCGAATTCATTTTCTATTCTATTCAATTCGAATTCATTTTCTATTCTATTCAATTCGAATTCATTTTCTATTCTATATCAAAATCGAATATTTCATATACATGACAATTTTATACAGTGTATATATATATGTTAAAAATTATATTTTTAACGATAAAATATTTTTAACTATATAAATATTTTATTCCCTTTCAACACATTAATTTATATTATCGATTTCACATCAATTTCACAAACAAATTTCACAACCCAACAATCAAACAAACAAGCCATCCATGGTCTGTGGATGACGGGTGTCGGGTACTGCTAAGCACCGTCTGCATACTAGTATATATATATAACTAGAAAAAGAAATTGAAGAGTGAGAAATTCTCACCGATAGCTATTCCAACTCCACGACACTTCATTTATAGAAATCTTCGTCGTTCTTGCCTTTTGTCACTTTCGTTGCCCGTAGCCACTACATATATAAAAATCACATTTTTATATTGCTATTCAATATATAAAAATCGAATTTTTACTTCGCTATTCAATATATAAAAATCGAATTTTTACTTCGCTATTCAATATACAAAAATCGAATTTTTACTTCGCTATTCAATATATAAAAATCGAATTTTTATCTATATAAAAATATCAACTTATATTTCAAACAAAATCACCTCATTATATTGTTAATTCGCTAGAAATATTATAAAGATCACATCTTTTTCATGTTAATTCACTAAATAAAAATCAAATTTTTGTTTCTCTATTTACTTAATCAAAATCCCTCCTTTATGTAAAATAAAAATCTAATCTTTATGTAAAATAAAGATCCAATCTTTTAATACAATAACACATATAAAAATTCTCTTAACAAATAAAAACTGATTTTTAATCCAATGTTCTATAAAAGAACTAATTTTTAAAGATTTTTAAAAATAAAAAACAAATCAAACGAGGAAGAACTTACTGTCTAAGGGGGAGAATGGCACCGGAGAACCTCAATGCGGCGGGGGAGATCGCGTCAGGTGGTGGCGGGCCTTCCTCGACTGGCGGTGGCTAGGGTTTTGGGCGGAAATGGTAGGGGCGATTTGTAGTGGTGGAGCGGTCTTTTTAATTGAAGAAAAGGGGAGCGAGGGAGGAGATAAACGGCGTGAGGAGGGGGTTTGGACGGAAGGGCGGCGCTAGGGTTTCATGCGGTGGTCGGGAGGCTGAGGGCGCGGGTTCAAGGAGGGCTCGATTTGGGGGTTCAGGGGAAGAGGAGGACGTCGAAGGGAGGGAAGCAGGGTCAGGCGGTGCGGCGGCTGGGGGGGACTTCCGTCGACGGTGGTGGAGGCGTAGGGGCGGAGGAGCGAAGAGGAAGAACGTTTTTTTTACCTGAATCGATTTTGAGAAGAAAAGGGGGGGCAACGGTTTTGAAGGGTAGAGGGTTATTTTTTTATTTATTTATTTAATTATTTAATTATGAAAAAGTTGACTTTTACATACGACCTCTAAACAAGGCCCACCGCTTGTCGTCCATAGCGTATTACCCCCATTCCGAACACAATGGGATATGTATTGTATGCTGATTCGATCGTTTCGATCAGTTTCCGTTAAAATCAACATATAACTCTATATATTAAATTTGAACGCGCATTTCAATTTACCGGGGTCACATACTAACTAGAAAAATTCCAGAAAAATATTTTCTAGCTTCGTATTAACGATACGGTCCTAACAAAACTAATTTCGTCGAATTCTGAGACCGTATGAAAAATGGCCAATTTTCAGTCGATTAAAATCAACTGAAACTGGTCAAACGCGTTTTCCTTTGCCACGTTCACATATTGATTCGAAAAATTATGAAATTTGAAACCTAGCGATATTTTGACATCGCGGACCCAACAAAAGTGGTTTCGTCGAAATCCGAGGTCGTTTGCCAAATTCCCATTTTTAAGGGCCTGAATTCCATAGCGACTATTCAGAATTTTCAACTGGACATATCTTTTGATTACCGCTATGAAATCTCAATTTTTCAGATTCGTTGGAAAGATATTATCAATTAGATCCTATTATTTTTGGTTTCACTAAAATCCGGATTGTTTTGCACCCGGTACATGCAATTGAAATTTGAAATCGAATTATCGAACTACCGCGCCATTTTCAATTCTATTTATAATTATATATAATTATTTATATTCTAACGACGACGTATATAATATATATGTTCGATTTCATTTCAAAATAAATTTCTCATCGATATTATTTAAAATAATCTATTTTAAATAATCAAAATTCGCTAAAATCGCCAAAATAAAAATTTTAAACTGGCCCAGATTTTCTGGTTGTTACAAGATGAAGATATGATTTGGAATTTATAAATATTTTTATTAAGATTTAATGGAAATTTTCCAAAGTAAAGTTTTCCAATTTAAAATATTAAATCGGAATTGAATAGAATTCGATTTGCTAATGATCGAGATGAGCTTCTGTGAATGAAGACCGTTACTACTTATGGAATTTAAAAGGTCTTACCGTTATTCCATTTATAGTATTGATTTGATACGGAAATTTATATCGATTATATATTGATCCGTTTTCCGTGAAAATTCCATAGTTAATGAAAGATGATTTGGGTTTAATGTGAACTGTGTTTTAAGTGACATTGGTTCTTTAACCCAGTTTAAGGCGGGATTAATTTCCAGAAAGTTGAATAATCATTAAGTAATAATTTTTGAGATTAAAACGAAGAAGAGTTTTAATAAATCTTTAATTAGATTGGAAAGAATGAAGGGTAATTAAATTTACCCAAAACATGAAATGTGGTGTAAACCAAGTATACTTGGTTTCTGATATTGATTGTGATGGATTGATTGTTTGGATTGTGCTCGACCAGTTTATGAGCAAATATGCTTTTACATTTAGCATTGGGTTGGGTAGAATTATTTGTATGCTAACATCTTGTGAAATACTTCACGATTTGACTATGAGATGTGTAGCGATGTTGTTGAGTTCATTTCAAATTTAATGAATGATTTGGAAATGATATTTTTCTTAAGTGAAAAGAAATGTATTCCTGATTTTGGACAGGGAATGTTTTATAAAACAGAAAGGATTTCGAGGGCCAAACCCGATGTTGTTGAAATGATTTCGAAATGTATTATGTGTTTGACATTGTAGTTTATCACTTAACCGATTAGTTGCTATTGATGATGTATCTTTTTTGTGGTGGAGAATTTATTCTCTTGCTTAACATCCTTCTTTGAGACGTACGAGCTCAAAGGTTATGTGATTAATAGTGACTGATTATATGTGTGAATTGCTAATGTAAATTACTATATTTTAGAAAGTACTTGTGATTATTATGTTGTGAAATGATTTTCCCTACTTCAGGATATGAAATTATATGGTATAGGGTCAAAGATTAGGGTAACCCTAAATGACTAAAAGTGTGAGGGCGGTGAATTTTCTTCTAGGGCATGGGAGATGCATCGTTAGTGTAACCTGCTCCATAATGCGAGGTGCACATATATATCGAGTTGGAGAGGCGCGTGCAACCTTGTTTGAGGGTTGTCCCCGATATTTGGTTGTATACTTGTTTGTATGCATTGTGATATTTTGGAATTCATATTTCCAAAGATATTGGTTTGAAATCCCAAAGTGAAATCTACGTTGATATAAAGCTAGATATGTATTTCAAAATGATTGAAATAATAAATCGGGAAATAAAGTACAAAGGAATAATTTCTGTAAAATGAATTGGATTTCGAAAATCTAAACTTTGGGGTTAAGCCTAAATGGGTAGATTGGAAAATTACATGTTCTATGATGCATAGTAGATCCATATATCTATTACTGGTTATTGTTTATGCACTGGAAATCCAATGGAATAAACCCGTTCAGCGTTAGTGGCATGGTCCTATTTTATGCCTTATTTAAAATAAAGTTAATAACTGTTTTGAGTTCTCACACCAGTCCCATGAATGACTCATAGTTTATTGTTTAAACCTAAACTCTGGGTGCCCATATTTTCCACACGAGCAGCTTATAGTTTTGGTTTTGCAGATTATTTCATTTAGCAGGATTCTTGATCGAAGCTTAAAGCTGTATCCAGAGCATTGATACTCTTCCGTTGTGTTAGTTTATTTGTTTCCGCTGCATTGTATAACATTTATTGTAAATTTATTTTCCATTGTATATTAATTACGATACTCTGATATTCTGTACTCTAATGTAACATTATTATGATGTTTATAAAAGTCTTTTGTTGTTTGTTCTGATGTGTTGTGCGCTCAAAGTTAGCGTATCCGCCTTTTTGGTTCGATTTAAGTTGGTTTAACGATCGATTTGGATCGACCGAGAAGGAGGGTCATTACAAAATAATTCCAAATATTATAAGCTATGGCAAACATTGTTCAATCTCCATAATTTCTATCCCTATTTTTACCAGTGAAAATTATGATTTTTTAAGCATAAAAATGAAGACAGATTTTAGCCCTCAAGATCTGTAGGATATTATAGACGAAGGGTTCACTATTTCTGAAGATACTTCAACTCTTAGCCAATCTTAGAAAAGGGTGCTAAAGGAAAATAAAAAAAAAGATTCAAAAGCGTTATTTACTCTACAACAAGCGGTGGCCAACAATATCTTTCCTAGAATAATGGAAGCTAAAAATGCCAAAGAAGCATGGACCACATTGCAGGAGGAGTTTGCAGGAAGTGCAAAGGAACGCGCCATTAAACTTCAAACATTGAGGCATGAGTTTGAATTAATAAAAATGAAGGAGTCGGAGACCGTAAAGGATTATTACTCCAAAATAAAAGAAATAGTTAGTCAAATAAGAGCTTATGGGGATAATATTCTTGACAAGAGGATTGTTGAGAAAATTTTAATTTCAATTCCTCGTAAGTATGACCCAATCATGACTACGATAGAGCAAACAAAAGATCTGTCTATCTTATTGGTGATTCAATTAATGGGCTCCCTTGAAGCATTTGAACAAAGAATGAGCAGACATGATGAAGACTCAGATGAAAATGCTTTTCAGTCGAAACTCAAGTTATCATCCCAAAATAAAGGATATCGAGAAAATAAGAATGATGGAGAAAATTCTAGATACAGAGGAAATTCTTGAAAATTCTCAAAGAATAAACAAGATAAAAATCCTCCATGTGGAATTTGTAAGATGACAAATCGCTTGAAGAAGTTCTGTTGTAATCGTGGAAAGCCACAATGTCGACACTGTAAGAAATATGGACATTTGGAGAAGAATTGCTTCAGCCTAAGTAAGCATCAAACAAATTTGTCGAAGAGCATGATAGAGAACAACATCAATATAATCGAGATCAACATCTTTTTTATGCTACCCAAGATTCCAGTGATGAAAATGGAGGAAACTGATACTTGGATAGCGGTTGTTGCAATAACATGACTAAAAATGGGAGCATCTTCAAGGATATTGATGATTCTATCAAAGTAAAAGTACGATTTGGGAATAGCACTATCGTAGAATCAAAAGACAGAGGCACTACTATAGTGGAAATAAAGAAAGGTTAAAGATGTTTTAATTGTTCCAAATCTAAAAGAAAATTTGTTGAGCATAGGCCAGATGATGGAGAAAGGCTATGCTCTTCACTTCGAAGGAGAAATTTGCAAAACATATGACAACGACAATAAAAGCTAGAGATTGCCCAAGTAAAAATGGAGAAGAGAAAACAAAGTTTTCCAACAAGTTTTAAATATGCTACTAATATAGCCATGAAGGCACAAGTTGATGATTCATGGTTATGGCATCGAAGATTTAGCCACTTCAACATTCAAGCCTTGAAATTGTTATATCAAAAGAATAAGTTGAGAGATTTTCCATGTATAAAAGAAAATAATGAAGCCCTTGAAGGATGTCTTCTCGGAAAGCAACACAGATCATCATTTCCATCACGAAGCACTTGGAGAGCAAAAAACTTGTTGGAGTTAATTCACACTGACGTTTGTGGACCGATGAGAACACCTTAACTCCATAACAATAGGTATTTCATCCTCTTTATTGATGATTTCTCTAGAATGACATGGGTCTACTTCATTGAAGAAAAATCAGAAGTCTTTGGAATATTCAAGAAGTATAAGGCTCTTATCGAAAATCAAAGTGGAAAACACATAAAAAGGCTTCGTAGTGACCACGGTAAAGAGTACAACTCCCATGAGTTTGATAAATTTTGTAATGATGAAGGAATTGAGCGGCAACTTACAGTTGCATATACTCCACAACAAAATGGAGTATCTAAAATAAAAAATCGCAAAGTCATGGAGATGGCAAGATCAATGTTAAAGGAGAACGGCTTACCCAATACTTTTTGGACAGAAACAGTTTACACTGCAATCTATATACTCAACTGATGTCCAACTATAGCAGCCCAAGACAAGACTCCTATAGAGGCATGAAGCGGATGAAAGCCAACAACCAAGCATCTAAGAGTTTTTGGATCGATTTGCTACATACATGTTCTAGATCAAAAGAGACACAAACTAGAAAAGAAAAGTATACGAGGAATTTTTCTAGGATATAGCACACAATCAAAAGGCTATAGAGTTTATAATCTACAAACAAAGAAACTGACTATTAGTCGAGACGTTGAAGTTGATGAGCATGCTACTTGGAATTAGGATGAACAAAAAGTTGAGAGAGACAACATTTCTATTCCAGTACATGAATCTCATGAAAATGTGGAAGAAGTAACAGAAGAACCAGGTATGCCTCCTTCATCTCCTCAACAACAAACTTCTTCACCAGAGTCTACTCCAAGAAGAGTTAGATCTTTGGTAGATATATATGAAACTTGCAACATGGCTATATTTGAACCCGAAAGCGAAGAAGTAACATCTAAACAAGAAGTATGGATCAAAGCAACAGAAGAAGAGATAAAAATGATTGAGAAGAATAATACTTGGGAGCTTGTAGATTGTCCTAAAGATAAAGAAATCATTGGAGTGAAATGGGTTTATAAGAAAAAATTAAACCTAGATGGCTTAATACAAAAACACAAGGCTAGGCTCGTAGCAAAGGGCTACCCACAACAATATGGAGTCGACTATAATGAGATGTTTGCTCCAGTTGCACGTCTGGACACAATTAGAGCTCTAGTGGCTCTTGCGCCAAGAAAGGTTTACATATTTTTTCAACTAGATGTTAAATCAGCCTTCCTAAATGGATTATTAGAAGAAGAGATTTATGTGGAGAAACCATAAAGCTGTGTAAGTAAGGGAAATGAAGATAAAGTTGTAAGACTAAGAAAAGATTTATATGGCCTGTAGCAAGCACCTCGAGCATGATACAATAGAATTGACCAATATTTCATTAATCAAGGATTTAGGAGGAGCAAGAGTGAGCCCACATTATACATCAAGACATAAGGTCAGTATGGTACTCTCATTGTCTCTTTGTATGTGGATGATCTTATCTACATGGGAAATAATATAAAGATGATAACTACATTCAAAGATGACATGATGAAAACATTCGAAATGACCGACCTTGGCTTGATTAATTATTTCCTTAGCATCGAGGTGAAACAACATAAAGAAGGGATATTTTTCTCCCAAAAGAAATATACCAAATAACTATTAAAGAAATTCAGACCGAATGATTGCAAACCAATAGCTACTCCACTCGTAACAAATGAGAAGTTGCAAAAGGATGACGGAGCCGCAGAAGCTGATACATCTCGCTACAGAAGTTTGATTGGAAGTCTTTTATATCTTACTGCTACACGACCAGATATCATGTACACCACAAGTCTTTTATCAATATTCATGCAGAGTCCAAGCCAAATTCATCTTGGATTTGCTAAAAGAGCTTTAAGATATTTACAAGGAACAAAGCAGTATGGAATATGGTACAAAACCATGACTAACTCAAAGTTGGTTAGCTACACTGATAGTGATTGGGCAGGTTCAGTAGATAACATAAAAAGCACGTCGGGCTATGCTTTTCACTTGGATCGGGAATATTCTCATGGGCATCGAAGAAGCAAGCTAAAGTTGCACAATCAACAGCAGAAGCAGAATACATGGCAGCAGCTGAAGCAACAAGCCAAGCTTTATGATTACGGAGAATACTTGAAGATATGGGTGGACATCAAGGACAACCTATTACTATCTAACGTGACAACAAATCAACAACAGCAATGAAAAAGAATCCAGTTGATCATAGTCGAACTAAGCACATAGCTATCAAGTATCACTTCATCAAAGATGCAGAAGCGACAAAAGAAATTAAGCTCAAGTACTGCAGGATAGAAGATCAAGTTGCATACATATTCACAAAGGTACTGCCAAGAGCAAGATTTGAGCAACTTCGAAATATGCTTGGAGTGTCCGAAATTTGCATCAAGGAGGAGTATTGAGCATGCTACAAATTTCTAGAATTCTCAAGAGATTAACAAATTGCTTTATGTATTATTAAATAAGCATTTCTTATTTTATCTAGAGTGTTGTATCTAGAATATTCTAACAAGAAATAATTAGTTTGATGTGCCTATAAATATGAGAAGAGGCACATTATATCTATATACTACAACTTGTACTACAACTACAAGCAATAAAGTTGTTGCATTATTAAAACTTTACTTCCACTATTTCAACTATTTTCCACTACTACAACCACTAACAAATACACTGTGAAATACAAAGAAGAAAGAGCAAATGAAAGGAATCAAAAAGCAGAACTAAAGAAAAGCAAAAGCCTGAATAATGTCAGGTTCAAACACATGGTGATAGGATACCACTACTTGTTTTATTTCATGTAGAAGCATGCATTTCAGCTAGTTGAAAGTTTTCTTAGTTTGATAAAAAATTATAGCATTCCTTTCTCTCCAAATGACTTTGATGATCAACCTTCAACATAAATATTGTCGTGTAATCTCATTGCTTCATATAGCAGATTCTACTCTGTCGAACTGTTAGGCACAACATTAGATGATCTTGCAGTTGTGTTCACCACCACCTTCCACATCCTATGAATAATGTCATAACTAAAAAAGAGGTGCAAGTATCTTCATATGCATTCATGTAGAATGGGCATAGCAGGTCCACCAGAATTCCTCTTAGGTAAAGGTTAGCCTTCGACTTTGTATTGAGCACATCTTTTCCGAAGTAGCAAGTTTTCATGCTCAATTTTATGTTTCATCATGTTCTTTTAGCCCAACTAAAGTTTGGCATCAAAGCATTCTTAGCGAGCCTGTTATAAACTTTTTCTATTTTGAAGTCCGCCTCATTTCCGTTCCAGGTAGTCCCATTTTTATCCGCTATTTTGCATGCTTGTTGTCCGATATTATACAAATTTGCCTTACCATCTACCGTATCAAATCATAACAGGTTATTTGGGAAGTCCGATCATTTGAATACTAAAAAAAGATAAAAATTCTTGTATGCATGACATGGGTAAATATAATATAAAGGTTATTGAAAAATCTGAAATCAAAAATGTGGAAGACAGTGTAGATTTCAGTGAGTTTAAAAATGGTAAGGATGATGTAAGTAAGGATATTCTTATGAACGCGCCAGATAGCTCATACAGTTCTTATAGTTCTACAAATAGCTTCAAAAGAAGGAGAACATTTAAACCCAATAAATACAAAGAGATTAATAAGCTAGTTTATGATGAACCCTTGGTAGAGGAAAACCCAGAATGGAACAAACTTATGCAAGACATTCAATATCGACCCAAATCCAGAAAAGCAAAAGAAGGAGGAAGAAATCTATGTGGACTTAACAATGGAGGTGTTACTAAGAAGTGATAGAATTTGGTTTTTTTTTTTTAATTGTTGGGTTTATGATTTTCTCCTTCTTGAGGTGGTGAAGTTTTTGCTACTGGAGTCAGTTTTGCTTCAGTTTGTATGTTTCATGTTTAGGTGATCTTGTTCGTGGCAGTTGAGTGATGATGCTTTGCTATGTTTGTTGAAGACTGGAGGTTTGGAGATACGCCTTCTTTTTATTATATTTCTTCTTCTTGCTGCATGTACTTGGTGCTGGATTTTGATCTTGGGTATATGTGTTTTGTGTTTTTCATTGGATGGCTTTCTTAATATGCTGGTGGAATTATTCGAACAAGTGGTGCTGTCCATTTGTTTTCGATGCTGGCACTTGATCCTTTGAAGTTTGGTCTGCTAGAATATATTTTGAGTGTTTTGTTTAGTGTATTATCGTGTATCTTTGTAGTGTGGACAGTTGTCCATGGATTATGTTGCTATGTCTTGTTTTTTTAGTTTGAGTTGGCTTCTTTTATCATTTGTACAGTATTTGTTGTATGGGTTGTTTTATTTCGGGCCAAGTCAAACTGTTTGTAACCATCTTTTATGTAATGTAATTAAGTACCTTGTTTTTCTAAAAAAATTAAAAAAAGAAAATAAAAGAAAATAAACAAACCCTACATTATCCATCCAAAGTAATCAAAATATTCTTCCATTTGTTGACTAGTCCAAGACAGAAATATTCTTCCATTTTTAAATATTAACAGTAATCAAAACATACATCAAAAACAATTTAGCTACTTCAAGTTAAACTACTATAGAAGAAAAACCAAAGAAGTACTGAGAAAATTCAAATTCATAACATAGGGTGCACCTACTTTCAACCCATTTAGCTGACACTTTCAACTAAACTCAATCTCTGAAATCCACTTGCTTTTCCTATGAGTGCATGAAAGTAAGACATTAATTCATTTAACTATGCACTTACATGGAAAATTTTAGCTTTTATTGATAAACTAATTTGGAAGCAAGCCAACAAATTTGATGTTAGCATACATTGGAACAAAGAGATTGTGCATTTACATAATATTACTAACGTTTTCTTGATAAATTTCAATGAAACAAGTAAATAAATCAGCTTAACTCTATGTTGACAATAATATATTATATAAAGGTTCAATTATATACAGACACATTGAAATTTAGCTAGAAATAAGATTAATGAGAGTTGTGTAAATTCTCATTTGTAAGTCACGTTAGATGGATTCAAATACACACTGAGAGTTTGTGGTAGCTTGTTTGCACATAATTGTTTGGGAGATTTGATTCAGTGTACTGTGCATAATTGTGATAGGTTTGTGATTTTGGGTAGTTTTGTCAAACTGAAATTATGTCGCATGCATGCAATTGTCAGCTCAGTTTGAGTTTTGTATCAAAACTGAGAGTTCAGTCAAAATTGAGATGCTCATTATTGATTGAACTCTCAGTATTGATACAAACCTGAGCATCGACTCAGTTTAAACTGAGTTGATGCTCAGTTTTGAGCCGAAAATGAGCTGATGCTCAGTTTTGTTTCAAAATCAAGGTCTCGGTTTTAAAACAAAACTGTGACACCCTACGTCCGTTAATGTCACCCACTAAGGGAATGCATTAAGTTTCATGAAGAGTTATAGGTAAACAGAACAGAAACATTACAAGATAGATATAAAATAGCCACGGAATTAAAAACTTTTATTAATCATAAAGCACGGTTGCACCATATGTCTGAAAATACATGAACTCAGTACATCATTAAAACTTCTGACTTGTACTTTAAATATCAGAGTATAATAACAAAGAAAGCATAATCCCTAAATCATAAGCCATAGTAGCAAAGATAGAAGCTTGAGCAATACATCTAGAAGCTCCAAGCTCCTGACTAAGCCTGAGAATTCCCTCCCTTGAGAACCTTGGGGGGAACGGAAGAAAGAAGAGGAAACAAAAAGGGTCAGACATAAAGTCTGGCGAGTCTAGTTACTTTTAGCCAGTAAATAAATAAAAGTAACATGATAGGCATATAAAGTGAATAAGAGAGAGATAGCTACATAAAAGGTAGGTGTGACAAGGTAAGCAAGATAACGTGTATGTGCCTCACTAATGATTACTCTGCACTATTACTAGTATAACTAAAATGAGATGATCCCTTCCATTTTAAGTTGGTAGACCTAGGGCATATGTCCGAGTGTACCCTAACCACTACCCTAATCGATCGGCTCCCTACCCCGTAGATATCCTGTGCTGGCCCCACAGTAGGAGGTATCACTTCCTAAAGTGGCAACCATTAAGGTGTGCACAACCATACCTACTGGTGTCACGGTCGTCTTATCCCCTTCTTCCTGGCTCATGCACGTACATGGGCCGGTCGGTTTGTGCCACCCACACCGTCCGTCTCGTTTGGATCGCTTATTATCAATCAGTAAGCGTGCCCCTTCTACACCTAGGACGGAGTTCTTTATTTGATACCAACTCCAGGTTACTGACTGAAATGGGTCCCATACAATATGATACAAGCTCTCCCCTTTGTCTTGTATCCCCACTAGGTTTTCACTAACTATGTATACCCTTAGGTGTCTTTAATTACATAGCCCTATATCAGTTATGCTTACCCTAAAAGGGGTCGTTAATTACATAACTATATTATATTTTTCCACCGGTTATATATACCACTAGGTGTCTTTAATTACATAACCTTATTACATTTTTCCAACGGTCATGTATACCACTAGGTGCCTTTAATTACATAACCTTATTATATTTTTCCTCCGGTTACGTATACCACTAGGTGTCTTTAATTACATAACCCTATTAGGTTAAGTTCGTGGACATATATGTAAATATTGCCCAACCCCTCTAATTTACTTAACCCACCCATTGATTCAAGCATGTTTATTTAACGGTTAAGTTTGTGGGCTTATATATACTAATATTACCCATCTACCCAAGATTTAGTTAACCCATCCACTATTCCAATCAATTTACTTAACCCTAACCTTGCTTCAATATCATACAATCCTGATGTATTATATTTGGTAAAGTAGTCTAATTAATTACCATGTCCATTTATGGTTTATAATGGGCTAGACCTCCCATATTAGGCGTACAACGTGTGGATGCTGGATATGCCGGTCGGGTCCGGGCAGTCTTATTCCATAGTTGGGCCTAACCTCATGTCTTAGCCTGATTCGTATTTGCGTACTTAGACATCCCACATTAGGTTCAACATTAGTGGCTGCGGGATATGCCGGTCGGGTCCAGGCAGACTTCCACCACTAATGCAACCTAACCTCGTGTCATAAGTACAACTACAATTCCTGATTGTAATGACTAGACATTCATTTTTAATTAGTTTACCAATTAATTAATCCTTTCCTTTTGTAGGTGTCAATACCTATTTTACCCAATAATTTGAATTACATGTACAAAAATGCCCATATTCAAATTATGCCATTTTTAACCCTTTTCCCCCCGTTCCTTAACTAGCGCGCTTACAAAATTGGCAACATGCCTAGGCTAGACAATAGCCTAGTCATAAACGATAATAAGAAAATTATGGGAATATAACTAAAATGACCATCTTGGCATAAACATAATCTAGCATGATAATAAGGTGAACATACATATTGGCATGGACATGAAATTGCCATCATAACAAGGTGGTCATAAAACTGATGAACGGTTGGCATTCAATAACTATGATGTCACAATAAGCATAGTAAGATGTAAACTAGCAATTTAGATGTCCAATCGATTTAGATCTATCATGATAACACAAGGTGATAAATAAGATCACATAATTCAGATCTAGAGGTTAAAATAGATCTAACATGATAACACAAGGTGAAAAATTAGATCACATAAAATAGATCTAACATGATAACGCAAGGTGATAAATTAGATCACATAAAATAGATCTAACATGATAACACAAGGTGATAAATTAGATAACATAAAATAGATCAAACATGATAACTCAAGGTGGTAAATTAGATCACATAAAATAGATGTAACATGATAACGCAAGGTGATAAATTAGATCACATAAAATAGATCTAACATGATAACACAAGGTGATAATCTAGATCCGACTAACAGTTTCAATGTCCACATAAATTAGATCTACTAGTTTAGAAATAGATCAATACAAATCCACATCATAGCATGCCATAAAAGTTACAATTTAGATAAAGATTTAGATCTAATCCTAACCAATTCTAGGTGGCATATGTTCATGATTTACATAAATGATTAGATATATCCAATGATATAGCTATCCAAATTAATAGATCTATATTAACCTTAATATAGTTACAAACCAAGATCCACAATAATAACATAGTAGAATAATTACAATTGAATTGGATCTAGATAAATAGATCTATCATGACATAGCATAAGATCTAATAATAACATAGATTCAAGGTTTACAACCTAACCAAATCACAGTGTTCCATAATTCACTTTTATTTATCTAAACCTAAAAGCAACTAGAAACTCACAGCGTTAGGTTTAGAGACATGAGAAAGAACGGATCTCGAATTTATGAATTTGATTTGCAAAGTATGTAGTTGTAGAAAACAATTCAGTTTGCACTCCAGTAGCATATGGCCTCCATGATTTCCAATAAAGAAAATAAGAAAATTGAGCACATATTTATAGCTGCAGAACACTCAGAAACCGACTGCCACCTCAGCCCTAGAGGTGTCGACACCCCTGTGGGTTGGTCGACCCATAGGTCGACACCCCTCTAGGGGTCAACCCCCTAGAGTGGGAATTTTGCCACTCTGACGAATTTTTCGAATTTGAATCGTTCTGGATAAAATTCTAACTCATCTCTGACTCATGTGCATATATATTATTTTTCTGCGCGTATACAAATTTAAAACCGACATAACTTCCTCATATATTGTCCGTTTTACGCAAACCAAGTGTCCATCTTGACAAGAATTTCGAGATGGATGCAATTGTGCAGTCCATTTCTTCTAATTACGAATATTAAATTAATTATTATTTAATTTATCCTGTTTTAGTGTTGGTACAAATTCAGGGTGTTACATTCTCCCCTACTCAAAGGATTTCGTCCTGAAATCTCTAAGTTGAGAAGAATGCATATCCTTCCATCCATCATCCATATACTCATCCTCCAACCACTATCATCCATTGCTTTTAAAGATTTCTAATGCTTATATGAATATATGCGAAGGTGTGTGCATATGTCCCAGCACTAATGCGAGGATCAGGCGGTTTACTGATTCAATTGACCTCCTTAATGCAATGTATGTTAGTGCCATGAATCTAATATGTATGCGATTAATCCTGTTATGTTATGTGAGTTCTATATATGTGCACATTCGTTCGTCCAAATGCAACATCTATATGTTTATTCTTCCATTTCCATCCATAAAAGAAAAGAAAATGCACACACATCCATATGCAGTAAGAAAGTGATTGAGTCGGTCTTAGTGCCTAATGTATGTGTATATGCGTCTACAAGCAACCACAAGCAAACACTTGCATCCACTTGCATCCATCAATCATAACATGTCTCAAACACATGTTTACATCCATAGGATTCCTATCTAAAGGTCGAAAAATACTATGTATAAGATATACTCAAATGATAGAAACAAGTACTGATAAAGCTTTGGAAAAAGGAGTTAAGAACATACCCTCGAAAAGAAAAGGTTACGAAGAACGAATCTTGTCTTCGGTCTTCCGAGTCGCATCCTCTGGGTTATCTCCCCATTGAACCTTTAGCGACTTGATCTCTTTATTGCGTAGCTTCTTAACTTCTGATCCAAGAATACGGGAAGGAACTCGTCTGACTGTCGCCTCCCATTCCACTTCTACCTCTTCCAATACACTCGGCTCAATAATTACTCTGGTGTCATGTAGGCACTTCTGCAGATGGGAGACGTGGAAAACATCATGAACACTAGATAGATTATCTGGGAGTTTTACTCTATAGGTCATTTGGCCAATTCACTCGGTTATGGGAAATGGTCCCACAAACCTAGGTGCCAACTTCCCTGCTGATCCAAAGCGAACCACATTCCTCAGAGGTGACACTTTGATAAAAACCAAGTCTCCTACTTCAAATTCGAGGTCAGTCCTTCTCTTGTCTGCATAGGATTTCTGCCTATCTTGAGCTGTCTTCATCTACCATCGAATAAGGTCAATCTTTTTGGAAGTTTCCCTAACCATATCTTCTCCAAGTAGTAATCTTGATGTAGACACCCACCAACAAATTGGTGATCTACTGGGTCGTCCGTACAATGCTTCGAAGGGTGCCATGTCGATGCTAGCCTGATAACTGTTATTATAGGCAAACTCTACTAAAGGAAGATGCTTTCCCCAAGTCCCTCCGAAGTATAGGATACACAGCCTTAAAAGATCTTTAAGAATTCTGTTCACCCTCTCCGTCTATCCATCGGTATGAGAATGATAAGCGGTACTTAAACATAACTGTGTACCTAATGCTTCTTGCAAGCTCCGCCAAAATTCATTGGTTAAAATGGAATCTCGATCACTTACGGTACTGGAAGGTACTACACGATGACGAACTATATCTCGGACATAAATTGTTGCCAACCATGGTGTCGTCCTCTTACTCTTAACTGGAAATAAAATGGGTGCTCTTAGTAAGTATATCTACTACCACCCAAATGCTGGTGTTGCCCTTCGTTGATCTAGGCAAACCATCTATGAAATCCATGGAGACGCTCTCCCAATTCCAATGCGGGCCCTCTGAAGAATAGAGTAAGCCATCGGGATTCCTTTACTCAACTTTGAATTGCTGGCAAATCAGACCTTGAGAAATGACACTGCTACATCTTTCTTCATCCTATCCCAAAGAAAATCCTTTCTCAAGTAGCTCCCCTACTTGCTTAATCAGCTCCCTCCTTTCCCTTGGAGCCATATAGCGTACTGGTAATGCAACTGGCTTTGCATTGTCCTTTAGATATATACGAAAATTGATCTCGTGCCTCGTAGGTAAGCCCTGTACCTCATCAAAAACGTAAGAATAATCTCGGACTACTGGATCAGATTGCAGATCACTGATAGATGCACCAAGAGACTCTAGGAAACTAAGCATAACCGACCCTTATGGGTCACAAGAAATCTCGAGGGTCCTTCCATGACAAGTCAGAAGTCTAACGACCCTCCTCTTACAATCTAGAACAACACTATATGTGGTAAGCCAGTCCATTCCTAGAATCAACCCATAGCCCACAAACGCCTAACACAAATATTCTTGAACCCCGACTAATCATAGAATAATGAGCCGAACCACCTATGTGGTTTGAAACAGTAACATGATCCACTACCATACTAGTATTTAAGTGCAGAGATTCAACTACAGTACTAGATACAAATGAATGCGAAGCGCTAGAATAAAAAAAAAAGAGTTCTTATGGGAAGATTGGAAAGGGAAATCAAACCTTCCATGGAAACTTTCCTACCTCTATCTGGTGCACTAGCCACGAGAGCATTTGCTTGCCCTCCAGAGGTTCCTGTCCCTTGACCTTGCCCTTGCTTCCTTGGGCATTCCATAGAATAGTGTCCAACCTCTTCACAAACGAAGCAAGCATTCTTTCTTTTTCCCACTGTCCTGGGCCAAGTGACCCTCTCGCCTACAACTATGGCATTTCCTCTTACCCTTAGCCTTGTCATTATTTCTGCCCTTCTTCTGTTGTTGTTGCCATCCTTTCTTGGGCAATACCTTTTTATTTTGTGTTTCCTCAATCTTAAATTGTCCCCTTTCAGATTTATTTGAACTTTATCTGTGTTCCCTTCCTAGGCCATCATTTTTCTCATCCTTGGGCTATGCTCCTAATCCCTAACTCCCTTGTTCTCCTTTTTACCATCCTTGTGTAACAAGCTAACAAGTCTCTCAAAAGTTGCCTCCATCGCATGGAAATCCTTACGAAGCTCGAGAAAATTAGACGCAGGTGATACCACTGCAACTACAATTGGGGGTTAGGCACTTCATTGCCCTTCGACATGTGCCGCAGTTTGAACATGCCTACAACATTTTGCCGGAATGGCGACACCTTTCAGGAAGAATCGGTTCCCTAGACAAAAAAAAAGAAAAAGGAATCAAGTAGAGAATTGAGAGATATTTCCTATGGCTTTAGGGAATATGTTTTTCAAAGTAGACTTTTCTTTTTGAAAATGCTTTCTTTTAAAAACTTTTTTAAAATAATTTTCAAAAACATTATCCAATCTGGTAACCTTCAGCTCTGATACCAAGTGTGACGCCCCACGTCCGTTAATGTCACTCACTAAGGGAATGCATTAAGTTTCAAGAAGCGTTATAGGTAAACAAAACAGAAACATTACAAGACATATATAAAATAGCAGCGGAATAAAAAACTTTTATTAATCATAAAGCACGGTTACCCCATATGTCTGAAAATACATGAACTCGGTACATCATTAAAACTTTTGTCTTGTGCTTTAAATATCAGAGCACAATAACAAAGAAAGCATAATCCCCGAATCATAAACCATAGTAGCAAAGATAAGCTTGAGCAATACATCTAGAAGCTCTAAGCAAGACGATAGCAGAATCCTGACTAAGCCTGAGAATTCCCTCCCTTGAGAACCTGAGGAGGGAAAACGGAAGAAAGAAGAGGAAACATAAAGGGTTAGACATTAAGTCTGGCGAGTCCAGTTACTGAAAGTTGTGCGTGTACGTATGTGCTAGTATAATACATTAGGATCGTGTAATATGGAGTATGATACACAAGTATGCAATAATAGCAAATCACAAAAAATGCAGTAAAAGGAAAAATCACACCACGGATTTATACTGGTTCGGAGCACTGTTCTACGTCCAGTCCCAGAACTCTATCTAGATTTTCACTAATCAATCACCTCACTTCACCCGGAGGAACAGGTATACAACACCCGAGCAAACTTTTGTTGTTGACAATATGTGTTCTTGAAAACACAATTTTGTCTCTTATAGTACAGGACTTCCTATAATCTTATCCTCAAATAATATATTTGTGTATGAGAAGATTTGGAGGTGAATATCATACTGAATCAAAAGAATATTACACAAATTCTAGGACTCAAACGTTACAGAATAGAATAGAATATGAGCGAGTGAGTGCTTGAGAGTGTGAAAACTGAGATCAAAAGAATAGTGATTAGTATAATAGAATTGGTGGTTTGGAGTGATGATCTTGTGATGTTATATAGAGTATAAACAATTATAACCCTTTGTGAAAAGTTATAATCAAAGGCCAAGACCATTCATGAAGGGGAAGAGGAGCAACTCTTGAAGAAATGGAAGTGTCTATACGAAAGGTTGCTTCTATTTGATAACGGTCGACAGGTCAAAAAGGACCAGTAGACAGGAATTTGAAAATATATATGTTATATATCTATGTGCACGTTATCTGTACATTCTAGGCCGAAACGTTCGACCGCTTGGTTTTAATCGGTCGACCGATATAGCTCAGAATGCACAATTAATGTGCATTCATATACATATGTATATATATTCATATATTAGAGGTGTGAATTAATTGAGGATAGATTTTAACATAAAATAACACTACTAATCATACCAAATAATCAACCTCTAATGTATGTAGCTCTTGTGTCTTGTTAAACCAATGAATAACTTTTTTTGTCGATCTGGCATACTCTTTGTCAGAAATCAAAACTCCGTGAATTTCTCGACTCAATATTCTCCCCCTTTTTGATTGATGACAACATACTTCTGAATCCCCCCTGTATATGATCTCTCCCTGTATATGTGCCTGTATTTCCTGCATATACACTATTAGCATAATTTTAGTACACGAGGATCGTGTGATATGGAGTATGACACACAAGTATGCAATAATAGCAAATCACAGAAAATGCAGTAAAAGGAAAAATCACACCAGGGATTTTATACTGGTTCAGAGCACCATCCTACCTCCAGTCCTAGACTTCTATCTGGATTTTCACTAATCAATCACCTCACTTCACCTGAAGGAATAGGTATACAACACCCGAGCAGCCGAATGGGATTTCACGGCTCTAACAATACGAGGACTTGAACATGTGCCTCTTACAACACTGAGGACTTCAACTAAGACAAGTAAACTTTTATTGTTGACAATATGTGTCCTTGAAAACATGATTTTGTCTCTTGTAGTACAGGACTTCCTATAATCTTATCCTCAAATAATATACTTGCGTATGTGAAGATTCGGAAGTCACTATCGTATTAAATCAAATGAATATTATATAAATTCTAGGATTCAAACGATATAGAATAGAATAAAATATGAGCGAGTGAGTGCTTGAGAGTATGAAAACTGAGATCAAAAGAATAGAGATTAGTATAGTAGAATTGGTGGTTTGGAGTGATGATATTGTTCTGTTTATATAGAGTATAAACAATTATAACCCTTTGTGAAGAGTTATAATCAAAGGCCAAGACCATTCACGAAGGGGAAGAGAAGTAACTCTTGAAGAAATGGAAGTGTCTATACGAAAGGTTGCTTCTGTTTGAAAACGGTCGACAGGTCAAAAAGGACCAGTAGACAAGAATTTGAAAATATATACGTTATATATCTGTGTGCACGCTATCTGTACATTCTGGGCAGAAACAGTCGACCGTTTGGTTTTAACCGGTCGACTGGTTTAGCCCAGAATGCACAGTTAATGTGCATTCATATGCATATGTATATATATTCAAATATTAGAGGTGTGAGATTATTTGAGGATAGATTTTAACATAAAATAGCACTACTAATCATACCAAATAATCAACCTCTAATGTTTGTAGCTCTTGTGTCTTGTTAAACCAATGAATAATTTCTTTTTCTCGATCATGGCATATCTCTTTGTCAGAAATCAAAACTCCGTGAATTTCTCGACTCAATATTCTCCCCCTTTTTGATTGATGACAACATACTTCTGAATCTCCCCCTGTATATGATCTCTCCCTGTATATGTGCCTGTATTTCCTGCATATACACTGTTAGCATAATTTTCTCCCCCTTTGTCATCGACATAAAGGAGTTGATAATGAAAGGTAAATGATATTAGAGAGAGTTATAAGCAACATAACAACTACCATAGAACAAGAGTCACAAAAAGCATACACATGTCAAGTACAAATTAAACTACGGCATTATTTACATAGAAGTGTCGGATCATGTTTTTAAAGCAAAATAAAGTCATAAATACATAGAGAAAGATAAAGAAATATACTAAGAAAGACTTAACCAGACTCCGTCTCATCAACTTCCTCTTCCGCTTCTTCTTCAATCTGATTTTTCCCGCGACCACGCCCATGACTAGTACCTGAGCTCGTACCCTCCTCCGAAGATGTTCAACTAAAGGATGGAGGAGGTGGACATTTTCCAGGGTCTTGTGCTTGCATAGATGAAGAAGCACCACAAGATATTGCTTCCCAAAGAGTTCCGAAGAAGGACTTAAGCTTATTATAACTTTCTTGGATTTAAAGGAGGATTTAGTCAATTTTCCTAATTAACATGCGTCACAAATGTTGTTAACTTTAAAGCTTAGTTTGGGTAGTCCTCTAACTAGATCGTTTTTGGCTAGCTTGTCGATGGTTCTGAAGTTTATATGACAGAAGCATTTGTGCCATAGCCATGGATCATTATCGTTAGCTATAAGACACATGTCTGAATTATGATTAATATTCATATTCAGAATATATACGTTTTTGTCTCTATATCATTCAAAAACTAAATTATGATCTTTATCTAGAATACGACATTTATTATCCGAAAAGGAAATTATAAATCCCTTGTCACATAACTGACAAATACTAAGTAAATTATATTTCAAATTCCTAACTAGCATGACATTTGTAATAAGAGGTAAGTTAGATGTACCGCAATTGCTCACATCGACTTTGCCGAAGATATAGCCTTTTGAGTTGTCTCCAAAAGTGACGGAGCCACCATATGAATATGCAATATTTGTCAATAAGCTCTTGTCTCCAATCATGTGCTTTGAGCAACCACTGTCCAAAATCCACTTTCCTCTCTTCTTAAATGGGACCTGTAAAAAATAAGATTAAGTCCATGGTACCCACTTTTTATGGGGTCCTAAGAGTTAGGTCTTAGGAGTCCAAACCCATACGTGTCTGGTATCCCCTTTTTATATATAATTAGAATTATGATGCATAGTATTCATAAACTGCTGAATATATTTGTTCCTAATCAAATTGTTTTTTGTTTTAGGAACCCATATCTTGATAGTCTTGACAATTTTCTTTTGAAAATTCACAGCTGGTTTTGGCTTGGAATATAATAAACAAGAATTTTTCTTAGTTTTATATTGTTTTACATTCTTCCTTTTGTAAGCAAGATGTTTTCTAGTTTCTTGTTTCTTATATCCCAAACCTTGTTTGTTTGAAGCAGATTGTGAACTTTCAATAATCTTTGTCAAATTTTCTTGACCTTTATTGAAGTTAGAAACATTTTTAGTAATATTATCTAACTTAGTTTGTAAACTTGTCTTTTCTAGGTCTAGATTTTTGACTTTTGCCTTAAACTCATGATTTTCAGTAGTAAGAGCATCGTTTTTCTCTTTTTGAGTTTCAATTTCTTGACTCAAAAGAGATAATTGAGAATCAATATTAGATGATGATTCTTGAAGTTTTTCAAGTTCTTCTTTTAATATTTTCTTCTCGTCTTTTAACATATCTCGTTCAAACTCCGCTCTACTCAAATCAACTTTGGCTTCCTTGAGTTGCCTTTTTATGTCTTTATATTTGATTATCAATTCAACGTTAATATCAAGTACTTCATCAAAAGAAAGAATTTATGCCTCATCTTCTGTTGCCATGAAACAGACATTTTCTTGTTCATTCTCTAAATCACTTTCACTTTCTAATGAAGATGAGTCTGAATTATCCCATGTCACTGAGAATGCTCGTTTCTTTGATCTGTCCTTCTTGTATTTGAATTTATCACTTTTTGACTTCTTCTTTTCTAGACAATCTTTGTGTATGTGTTCCTTTTTGTGGCAGTTGAAACATTTACAGCTGATGATGGTTTATTCGATCCAGATTTCTTTTTGCTATAACGACTAGCTTTTCATTGCTTTTGGAGTTTTTTGAAATCTTTAGCAATGAATGCTAAGTCTTCATCTTCAGAATCTGGTTCATCTTCGTCTTTTTAAGCATGAAATGCTACATTTTTCTTTTCTTCTTTCTGTTCCTTTCTAGCCTGCAAGTTTGCTTCATAGGACATTAGATTTCCTATCAATTCATCTGGCTTAATGACGGAAAGGTCATTAGCTTCTTCAATTGCTAATACTTTTCCTTCCCATTCACTAGTCAGAGAATGTAGGACTGTTGAAACAACATTAAAATCGGAATTTGTCCTAATCCAATAAGTGCATGATGAATAATTTGAAACCTTGAATACATATCATTGATTGTTTCATTTAGCTTCATTTTGGAATTTTGAAACTGACTCTTCAGCATGGCAATTTTGGCTTGTTTAATCTTGTTAGTACCTTCATGAGTGGTTTTCAGCGTTTACCAAATTTGATATGTAGTGGTACAGATACTAACACGGTTAAATTCATTTTGGTCTAATGCACAAAACAACATGTTTATTGCTTTTGCATTTACGGCTGCTACAGTCTTCTCACTTGGTGTCCATTCTGAATAATCAATTGTTGGATTCACTATTTATTTTTGGGTAGCGTTCCAGGCATCATAGCTATTTGATTGCATAAAGAATGCCATATGTGTTGCCCAATAGCTATAGTTGAGAGCATTGAAGAATGGAGGTCTTTGTGTCGATTGACCTTCCATGTAAGTGTTAGTGCTAGTGCTTGCGTTATTTGCCATATTATTAGAATATATAAAATAAATGTGTAACAGTTATATGATGACCGTGCTCTGATAACAAATGAAAGTTGTGTGTGTGTGTATGTGCCAGTATAGTACACAAGGATCATGTAATATGGAGTATGCCACACAAGTATGCAATAATAGCAAATCACAGAAAATGCAGTAAAAGGAAAATTCACACCAGGGATTTTATACTAGTTCGGAGCACTGTCCTATGTCCAGTCCCAAACTTCTATTTGGATTTTCACTAATCAATCACCTCACTTCACCCGGAGGAATAAGTATACAACACCCGAGCAGTCGAATGGGATTTCATGCCTCTAACAACACGAGGACTTCAACACGTGCCTCTTACAACACTGAGGACTTCAACTAAGACGAGTAAACTTTTGTTGTTGACAATATGTGTTCTTGAAAACACGATTTTGTCTCTTGTATTATAGGACTTCCTATAATATTATCCACAAATACTATATTTGTGTATGTGAAGATTCGAAAGTGAATATCGTATTGAATCAAAAGAATATTATATAAATTCTAGGATTCAAACGATATAGAATAGAATGGAATATGAGCGAGTGAGTACTTAAGAGTATGAAAACTGATATCAAAAGAATAGAGATTAGTATAATAGAATTGGTGGTTTGGAGTGATGATCTTGTGATGTTTATATAGAGTATAAACAATTATAACCCTTTGTGAAGAGTTATAATCAAAGGTCAAGACCATTCATGAAGAGGAAGAAAAGCAACTCTTGAAGAAATGGAAGTGTCTGTACGAAAGGTTGCTTCTGTTTGAAAACGGTCGACATGTCAAAAAGGACCAGTAGATAGGAATTTGAAAATACATACGTTATATATCTGTGTGCATGTTATATGTACATTCTGGGCAAAAACGGTCGACTGCTTGGTTTTAATCGGTCAACCGGTTTAGCCAGAATGCACAGTTAGTGTGCATTCATATACGTATGCATATATATTCAAATATTAGAGGTGTGAGATTATTGGAGGATAGATTTTAACATAAATAACACTACTAATCATACCAAATAATCAACCTCTATTGTATGTAGCTCTTGTGTCTTGTTAAACCAATGAATAATTTCGTTTTGTCGATCATGGCGTATCTCTTTGTCAGTAATCAAAACTCCGTGAATTTCTCGAATCAACAGTTACTTTTAGCTAGTAAATAAATAAAAGCAACATGATAGGCATATAAAGTGGATAAGAGAGATATAGCTACATAAAAGGTAGGTGTGACAAGGTAAGCAAGATAAGGTGTATGTGCCTCACTAATGATTACTCAGCACTATTTACAGTATAACTAAAATGAGATGATCCCTTCCATTCTAAGTTGGTAGACCTAGGGCATACGTCCGAGTGTACCCTAACCACTACCCTAATCGATCGACTCCCTACCCCGTAGATATCCTGTGTTGGCCCCACAGTAGGAGGTATCACTTCCTCAAGTGGCAACCATTAAGGTGCGCACAACCATACCTACTGGTGTCATGGTCGTCTTATCCCCTTCTCCGCGACTCATGCACGCACATGGCCTGGTCAGTTTGCGCCGCCCACACCGTCCGTCTTGTTTGGATCTCTTATAATCAATCAGTAAGTGTGCCCCTTCTTCGCCTAGTAAGGAGTTTTTTATTTGATACCAAATCCAGGTTACTGTCTTAAATGGGTCCCATACAATATGATACAAGCTCTCCCCTTTGTCTTGTATCCCCACTAGGTTTTTCACTGACTATATATACCCTTAGGTGTTTTTAATTACATAGCCCTATGTCAGTTATGTTTACCCTAAAAGGGTGTATTTAATTACATAACTTTATTATATTTTTCCACCGATTATGTATACCACTAGGTGTCTTTAATTACATAACCTTATTATATTTTTCCACCGGTTATGTATACCACTAGGTGCCTTTAATTACATAACCTTATTATATTTTTCCACCGGTTATGTATACCACTAGGTGTTTTTAATTACATAACACTATTGGGTTAAGTTCGTGGGCCTATATGTAAATATTTCCCACCCCCTCTAATTTACTTAACCTACCCACTGATTCAAGCATGTTTATTTAATGGTTAAGTTTGTGGGCCTATGTATACTAATATTACACACCTACCCAAGATTTACTTAACCCATCCACTATTCCAATCAATGTACTTAACCCTAACCTTAGTTCAGTATAATACAATCCCTATGGATTAGATTTGGTTAAGTTGTCCAATTCATTACCATGTTCATTCATGGTTTATAATGGGCTAGACCTCCCACATTAGGCCTACAACGTGTAGATGCCGGATATGCCGGTCGGGTCCGGGCAGTCTTATTCCATATTTGGGCCTAATGTAATGTCCCGTATTTTTATGGTATAATAATTAATTTATTAATTATTTAAAATATGATTTAGAGTTTAAATGGTCGTTGAATTAAATAATAGTGAATATTTAATTTACATAATAATTAAATAATATATTTAATTCTGAAATAATCAAAATTAGCTAAAATGGCAATATTTTGTGAATTGGACAATTCAAAATATATGATTCAGTTTAAAATTGAATTACGATCACGAATATATTTAATTAACGATGGTTGAACGTATAAATTATATTATAATTATAATCGAGCTCGAAATGGCGCGACAGTTCGTAATTTGGCGATTCGAACTTCAATTGAATATACAGAATCCATTTTAAATCGGATTTCTATGAAACAAGAAATGCTCGAATCTGTTAAATGATATTTTTCTGATGAAAGAGAAAAATCGGGATTTCGTCGTGTAGATTTTGAGTTAAGTCCAAATCAAATTTCAAAATAGTTAGTATGGAATTCCTTTATAATTTATAACGATTTATTTATATTTTAAAAAGGATTTAAATATAAATCGAATATTGATATAACTGAGAACTTTGGAATATCGAGTTATGAATCCCGATATGGAGTTGTATGATTTTCTATTGTGAATATATACGATAATATTTATTTATAAATATTAAATTTAATTATTTTTAAATATATTAATATTT
This sequence comes from Allium sativum, assembly GCA_030737875.1. NCBI lineage: Eukaryota > Viridiplantae > Streptophyta > Magnoliopsida > Asparagales > Amaryllidaceae > Allium > Allium sativum. The sequence goes on along the minus strand of CM060924.1, from coordinate 500,439,703 downwards.
AAAAGGGTTTATTTAGAGTTTTAAAAAAACCAGTTTTGCAAACGACCTCTATTTTCGACGAAACTAATTATGTTGAATATGCAATATTAAATTATTGCTATATTTCAATTTTCGTGATTTTTGAAGTCATTATGTGGCCATACGGGATTTTAATGTGAAATACAGTCGATAATTTGAATTTAAAAATACGCTGTGTGAGCAAACGGACTCGGAATTCGACGAAACCAGTTTCATTGGGTTCGTAATGTCAAACTGTAGTTGCATGCCAATTTTCGTGATTTTTGGGTATCGCGTGTGATCATACGAATTTTAGAGGAAGAATACAATTAGCGATTGATTAAAATAAAATAAAGTAATCAATATAAAAATATTATAATGCTCCTATAAATACACCATCTTACCCTAAACTCTAAATTGACTTCTTTTTCGGTCAATGCGAAAAATCGCCATCACATTTTTCCTTCAGCAAAACATTTCATGAGAAAGGAAAAAAATCCAAAGAATTCATACGAAAGATTTTAAATTACTAAACATATATTTTCGAGCTCCTCTTGATCTGCTCTTCACTACAGTAGGGTTTTCATTGTGTTCGAGCACAATTATTGACGTGGGGATTTGTACAGCGTGTTCTAAGGTTGGAGCTTTTGTTGGATTTGAGGCATCGAGTTTGTGTTAATGGGCATATTCATATTCAGAAGGGGTTTTCGATGATTGTTTGGTTAGATGATACTGCTGAGGACGCGACGAAAATGGAGTGATCGAGTTCGATTTAAATGGTGCGGTTGTGATGAGATGTTGAAGAGGAGTAGGATGATGGCACTGGATTTTGAATTCATTGATGGAATGGAGGATGTTTGTGGCTCGAAGGTTCCGTAATGGCTGTCAAACGTAGTACCTGGAGCTCACGTTTGAATCAGGGAAGAAAGGGGTTCACTGTTCATGTGGGTTTGGGCTTCAAGTGGAGTTGATGGGCTTTAAGGTAAAGGTGGAGCCCAAATCTCTTTATAAAGGAAATTAAGTTTTAGTTTAGAATTTATCTAAATGTGTACAAACTTAGAAAAATGTATAACTTCGTCATATGGTATCAGAATTGGATGAAAGAAGATCCGCCAGGATTGTATGGACGAGATCTTCAAAATGGAACTGAATGGTGGTGAATTGGAGCTCATTACAATTTATAGTGAAATAAATTGTCCTCTTGAATCAAGCGATGGTTATCGTTATTAGTGATGATCGTCCAGTGTGAGTAGAACTCGCCAACTCTATCAATTCATATTTTTATGATGTATATTTAGAACCGATAAATGATGATTGATTGTTGTGTATTGACTGTTTGGTTGAACTACTAAGTAATTGGTTGAAATTATAGATTTGGTTATATATATATAAATTGATTCTGTTTAGCAGAATACTTCATAGTGAAATGAAATTGATGTTAATTATATTGTGTAACATCTGTGGATGCAGTGAAACAGGTCGGAGGAATCCAACTAGATTCCTTAACATTTATTTTACTGTTTTCATATATTGTGATATATGATGTGATATATAATCTGTCATTGATTATGTGTGTTAGAATGATATTGATCATTGATATTTGGTATTCTAAATACCATAAGAAGCCCTGGGATGAAAAAGGAAAATTTTCAATAAGTATATTGAAAATAAAATATTATATAAAATCGAAGGATTTTATATAGAAGGAAGATTTCAAACCGCATATCGAAATAAAATTATTTTATAAAATCAATAAATTTTACAAAAGGAATAGGTATTTGGAAAATAAATAAGATATTAAAAGGGATATTTATTTAGAAAATAAATAGAAATATAAAAGGAATTTTTATTTAGAAAATAAATATAATTATAATAGGAATATTTGGAAAATGAAAAGAATTTTATAAAAAGAGAATTTTACATTTAAAAGGTTTAGACCCGTGCTTCGCACACGGGTATAACATAATATGGATTTAAAGCAAAGATTTTAAATAGAATTTGTTCTAACTGATAGATTGAGAAGATTAATTTATAAATAATATTTTATATATTAAATAAAATATTTATCATTGGATAAGTAGAATATATAAGTCAGGACTTATATAGAGAAGTAAGAATCGATTTCAACATCGATATTTGAAACTGAATATGGACGTAGAGTTAATCAAAGGAGTTAATCAAAATGAGTTAGAGGAGTTAATCGAATTATAGTTAATCAATTTGAAATTGGAGTTATTCGATTAGAGTTAAATCGAATTAGAGTTAATCGATTAGAGTTAATCGAGTTAGAGTTAATTGAATAGAGTTAATCGAACAAGAGTTAGTCGAATATTAGTTATTCGAATAGAGTTATTTGAAAAAGGAGTTATTCGAATAGAGTTATTTGAAAAAGGAGTTATTCAAATAGAGTTAATTGAAAAAGGAGTTATTCGAATAGAGTTACTTGAATTAGAGTTAGTCGAATTAGAGTTAAACGGATAAGAGTTATTCGAATATAGTTTATTCGAAAGGAGATTATCAAATGTAGTTTATTCGAAAGGAGATTATCGAATATAGTTTATTCGAAGAAAGGAGAATATCAAATATAGTTATTCAACGAAAGGAGTTATCGAATATAGTTTATTCGAAGGGAGTTAATCGAAAATAGTTATTCGAAGAAAGGAGTTATCGAATATAGTTTATTCGAAGAGAGTTAATTGAATATAGTTTATTCGAAAGAGAGAGTTAATCAAATACAGTTTATTCGAAGAGAGTTAATCGAATACAGTTTATTCGAAAAGGAGTTATCGAATAGAGATTATTCGAAAGGGAGTTATACGTTGAAATTTGATTATATCGAATTCGGGAAAGTTCACATTCCGTTTTAATCAAGATTTATTTATTTATTTATTTATAAATTGCCTATTTAGTTATTTAGTTAAATTAAGGAATAAAAGTTATATTTTGAAGATAGATATTTTAGAAGTAGGGATTATAACGCTATAGTTATAATCAAATGATTCTTGTAAAAGAAGTGGATTCATAAATAGAATCTGAGAGTTAAGTAAGGAAGTTTGTTAAAGGTTTAAAAGGTGAACCTTGTCTATTTCGAGGTTAGAAATGTTGTTCAGTTAAGGTCTGAGAGTTAATTATACCCAACTCGATTGACTCCATTTTTTACTAAGGAATAGTTAAGGTTCGATAGTGAAGGTTGGTTAAGTGAATTTAGTTAATGAATGTAATGGTTTGAGTTGGCACAACGATGTTTTATTTAAACATTTGTTTAAATTAAATGAAGGAGTTTTGGAAATGTTTTCCGAATAAGAATCAGAAATATTTTCTAATATAGAAAATAAGAAATGGGAGTAAATATGGAAATGTTTTCCAATGATTTATAACGTATATTTTCTAAATTTAGAAAATAAGAAATGTTGAATATATGGAAACAGGAATAGGGAAATGGATAATTGAATAACAAATTAAATTAAAGTGGATCACCGTTGATTGATGATTTGCTTGGTAAGATTTCTATTTGGAAATATGACCATTGATTGTACACATGTTTTCCTTTGATAGTTAAATCACCGACTATCGAAGTTTTTGACCATTTCCATTACCAATATGGAGAGACCGGAATCAGATTCATTATCTGAAAAGCACTCCGTATGGCGTTAGCGTGGCGATCAAATATGTTGAAGATAATTGAAGACGGAGTTATGCAAGGGCTGTCCTGTTTACAGAATAGTGCCTTCGGTTTGTCATGAATGCCTGACAAAGTATATTTAATGGATAACGTAAGTTGATCTCTTCAAACGTATGTACGTTTGGTGGTGGAGGAATTCGTTTCTCTTAGCTGCATACCCGTTGCATTTTTAGGGAAATCAGTTTGTGATTTGGAGGGTATGACGATGTGACATTCAAAGTGAATAAATGTGTGATTTGTCAGAGATAAGCGTGGCCTCTAGCCTCACAACCGGGAAATGACAAACATCGGGCAGGCAACATGGCTATGTGGTTGGCTGCCAATTAGGGTGTATTATCACCTATCTAGAGATATTCATTTCATTCTTTAATCTATTCGATGCTGTCCCCTTCGGGAAACGGATGCATATCCCAACCGTTGGTGATATACATTTGATACACTCAAGCGAAATGAGTGGTCGGTCATGTGTGGCCGGGTTGCAAGATGTTCTTGTTGAACCCAGCGTATTCCTCTCTAGAGGTACACTATCGGAAGGTGGTTCCATACCTTGTCATAGTTGGTAATCCATTACCCAATAAGTGCTCGTGGTTTTGATTGTATACTATATATGTAGAACGTGAGATGAAAGCGTTTCTGCTAGATGATTATTATATTGTGGTTGATAAACACTATTATAATATCAAAAGAACTTTGATATAAAGATTTTTTTTGGATTCTCATAAGGGAAAAACCCGTTCCATTATACGGCATGGTCTTATGAGATATCGTTTTATTGCTCAAACTGTTTTAAACTATTTTACTCACACAAGTCCCATGACTGACCTGGAGTTTGTTTTGTTTTATTTTCCCTAAACTCTTGGGTATCCAATTTTGTAACGGGCAGTCAAGTAGTCAGGATTTTACAGATATACTTGGAGAGCTTGGAGCAGGAGGCTTCATGATTATATAGCTATTGTTTATTCCGTTGTGTTGTAAGTGTTGTACTCTGATAATGTTACTGTATACATATACTGATTTTATTTCAAAGATAAGTTATCTAATATATGTTGTTCGTTCCGCTGTGAGATTCGTGTTACTCTGATGTTGTGTGTTCTTCTTCTTCTATTCTAAGTTTCTATCTTTTCTATTCTCACCCTCTGTTTTCTTTCTATTAGTTTTCTGGTTTCTAGTGTAATGTGGGTTGGACTAGTGTTATTTGGTCAGCTCAAATTATACCGGAATTTCGGGACACTACACCTAACCTCGTGTCTTAGCCTGATTCGTATTTGCATACTTAGACCTCCCACATTAGGTTCAATATTAGTGGCTGCTGGATATGCCGGTCGGGTCCGCACAGACTTCCACCACTAATGTAACCTAACCTCGTGTCATAAGTACAATTACAATTCCTAATTGTAATTACTAGACATTCAATTTTTAATTAGTTTACCCATTAATTAATCCTTTCCTTTCATAGGTGTCAATACCTATTTTACCCAATAATTTGAATTACATGTCCAAAAATGTTCATATTCAAATTATGCCATTTTTAACCCTTCCCCTCCCCCCCCCCCGTTTATTAACTAGCACCCTCAAAAAATTGGCAACATGCCTAGGCTAGACAATAGCCTAGTCATAAACGATAATAGGGAAAATAATGGGAATATAACTAAAATGATCATCTCGGCATAAACATAAACTAACATGATAATAAGGTGAACATACATATTGGCATGGACATGAAATTGCCATCATAACAAGGTGGTCATAAAACTGATGAACGGCTTGGCAGTCAATAACTATGATGTCACAATAAGCATAGTAAGATCTAAAGTAGCAATTTAGATGTCCAATCGATTTAGATCTATCATGATAACACAAGATGATAAATTAGATCACATAATTCAGATCTAGAGGTTAAAATAGATCTAACATGATAACATATGGTGATAAATTAGATCACATAAAATAGATCTAACATGATTACGCAAGGTGATAAATTAGATCACATAAAATAGATCTAACTTAACGCAAGGTGATAAATTAGATCACATAAAATAGATCTAACATGATAACGCAAGGTGATAAATTAAATCACATAAAATAGATCTAACATGATAATGCAAGATGGTAAATTAGATCACATAAAATAGATCTAACATGATAACACAAGGTAATAATCTAGATCTGACTAACAGTTTCAATGTCCACATAAGCTAGATCTACTAGTTTAGGAATAGATCAACACAAATCCATATCATAGCATGTCATAAAAGTTACAATTTAGATAAAGATTTAGATCCAATCCTAACCAATTCACGGTGGCATATGTTCATGATTTACATGAATGATTAGATCTATCCAATGATATAACTATCCAAATTAACAGATCCATATTAACCAAAATATAGTTGCAAACCAAGATCCACAATAATAACATAGTAGAATAATTACAAGACATAGCATAAGATCTAACAATAGCATAGATTCAAGGTTTACAACGTATCCAAATCACAATCTTTCATAATTCACTTTTATTTATCTAAACCTAAAAGCAACTAGAAAATCACAGCGTTAGGTTAAGAGACTTGAGAAATAACAGATCTCGAATTTCTGAATTTGATTTGCAAAGTATGTAGTTGTAGAAAACGGTTCAGTTCGCACTCCAGCGGCATATGGCCTCCATGATTTCCAATAAAGAAAATAAGAGAATTGAGCACATATTTATAGCTGACACCCCTTCAGGGGGGTTGACCCCTAGGTCGACACCCCTCTAGGGGGATCGACCCCCTAGAGCGCGAATTTTGCCGCTCTGACGAATTTTTCGAATTTGATTGCTCTGGATAAGACTCATATCTGACTCATCTTTGACTCATGTGTATATATATATAATTTTTCTACACGTATACAAACTTAAAACCCTCATAACTTCCTCATACGTTGTCCGTTTTACTCAAACCAAGTGTCTATCTTGACCAGAATTTCGAGACGAACGCAATGGTGCAGTCTGTTTCATCTAATTCCGAATATTAAATTAGTTATTATTTAAATTATCCTATTTTATTGTCGGTACTAATTCGGGGTATTACAAAAACCGAGCGCTCTCTTAGTTTTGAGTAGCTCGGTTTTGAGACAAAACCGAGCTGATGCTCTGTTTGTTTTAAAATCGATCTCTCACTTGTCCTAATTTAAAATTGAATGTTAACAACTTGTAAAAGTGATAGAAAATGTATTCTTATTGCATTTAGAACAAAGTTAATGTTAGTGTAAATCCGTGTTGCAATTTTTTAGTAGTTGAAAATTAAACATGTTATTTCAAATGTGATTTTGATCCCTAACTTTTAAATTTCATCGTTACAGGTAGGTGAAGTTTTTAATGTAAGAAATGCACAAGATACTCTTTTTGTTTTGGAGGTTCGACCTAGTTAACGTATGAAAAGTTTTTGTTTGCATGTTTTTTCATTAATATTTGATGCAAACTTTGTAGATATTGTTCCTTTGTCTAATGTCGTATATAGATGATTTATAAATTTCATCCTTATTTGTGAGTAAACATTGTTAATGGATATTGTGTTCAACTTATTTTATGAAAATGATTAATTGTTATCCTTTTAATTTATTGTTTTTAGATTAATTTGCTTATGTTTTGTATATTAATCAATTGAAATATAATTAAAATGCAATTAGATTAATAATATGGGAACAATGTAATTAGATTAATGCAGTTAGTTTTTCGAAAAAATAAATCATGTTCATATGACAATGTTTATGCCCTATTGTGAGTTCTTCGAAAAAATAACATATTGATACTTACAGCGTTTAGGAACTGTTGATGAACTAAGTAATAGCAACCTTTATAAGTTGTTTTTATAAACTAACAAATTTGCTATAGACAACGTTTTTTAAACCATGTTCTAGTTTTAAAACAACAAAATATAAACGCTATAGAAATCAATTTTACAGCAAAAAACGCTGTATAAAATTATTTTTGATAGTTTTTTTGTTGTTAGAAATTATACATCAATGACAACATGTCCTTATTCAGCGCTTCTAATAACGTTATCATATCTTATTTTACAGCGATTTTCAAATGCTGTAAAAAGTTTTTTTGGTGTATTGAGGAATTCTCCTTTTTTTTCAAATGTTTTTGTGCACCTAGTATTCTGGCCACTCGTGGACCATCTTTCCCTAATTCTGTAGCCATTTCCTAAACGTACAAAACCAATATTCCACCTTTTTTACTATGTCGCTTCACTTAATAAGTGGGTTCCTCTATGGATCTAAGTATATATAAAATATATTTATATTTAAAAAAAATAAAAACACACTCACTCACTAACTATATAGGGAACCTAAACCTAAGCTCTGATACCAGATGTAACCGTCCAATTTCAGCAGGACCGATTTTCATGAAATGCTAAAATCCAAGTCCATTGAAACCCGAGTTGGTTTGTTTGGTATCATGTAGAAAGCGTATTGTTGAAACCAAAACTGGTTGCAACACCAAAGGTGTGAGATCACACTACACCAAACGGTAAGATTAAGGAAAATGGAGCTATGTAAAATAAAAGCAAGTAAAAAACACAGGATTTTATAGCGGTTCAGTCTAATGTAGACTTACGTCCACTTTGAAGAGATTTGCGTTATCATTTCGGAATTTACAAAGTATATGAATTCTCTCTTTACATTCATTTTTTTTCTTTATGATCTAAATTTCATTTGAATTTGCAAAGGAATTCAGAGAGATCACTTGCTTTGTGATGGCGGATGTATGAATCTTCGATCACTTTAGCAATTGAACAATCTTCATGGATTCCATAGTGATTTAGCATTAGATCTAGGCTTTAGAGAGGATTAGCAGAGATTAGAGAAGCATTAACTGAATTTGAGAGAACTCGAATAGAGTTTGGAGTAGATTTGATCCATTTGTTGTTAGAGAGTGGTAGATTGATTTTAGTAGCCACTAATAGAGCTTGGAATGAAGTTAGAATGGTATAGAAATGATTTTGGCGGGCCTTAGGGGTAGAAGAATTGTTCCTCATTCAAGTATGATGTAGTGGGGTATTTATAGAAGTGTCTCGGGGTAGTCGCACACTCGTAAATATATGTATATATATGGAATTATCACTTTACAACTATCATATCGCTGGATGGCGACATGCACCATGAATTATTTGCACTGGAATTTAGTATGAACTCATCCTTTGTCTAGCGGCTTGGTCCAAAAAGTGAGTAGCGACATGGTGTAGCATATATATGGCGGCCTGGTATATTTGATTCCGCCACGTGACCGCAGCTAACGGGCTTCCAGCTGTCCCCATTACTTTATAGCCGATGTTAGGTATATGATGTATCATGTCATGCTCTTATGCTTTGTACGACATGACTGACCTTTTGCGACTTGCCGTATGGATCAAGTAATCAAGACATAAATAGGGATATCGACTTGTTGTAACAAGTACATGTGGCAAAGCATGTGGTACTCAACGATTTTAACCATCCCACATAAAGGTGTTTACTCCATTCCATACTTTCTCCATGTCGTGAGACTTACACACATGTTCTGAATATGTTCACAACTTGACTTAGGGAATTCACTCATGTGTATTACATAACTAGGGACTTTTGCTTATATTTGAACTTGCATGTATAGGAAGTCATCCCACACATTATTGTTTTGGCTCATACGTTGTCCATTCACGTTTCACTAGCATTTTGTTCATACAAGTTTTACTTTTGGTTACCAGTTCATGCAAGAGGTCTGAGCTAATACATAATTCTAGGGTGAATATAAATAGTGGCCTGAGATAATAATGTTGAGTCTGAAATGTGAACAGCTCCACGTCTTCACATATTTGGTAATGACTTGGTCAACATAGGTAAATGTATATGCACGACATGGTACAAGAACGACATGAACTAGAATATTCCCATTGAACTGCGTCATGAACACTCCAAGTATTTAAACAAGAAGGCATGTGACCATGTGATGGTGGCTAACCCATGTATTATGTATATCATGTGACCGACTTATGAAGTGCAACGACTTGGCATCTTTTGAGTATTTAACGACTTAACACCATGCAGTGAGAACGCCTTAAGGCAATGTCGATATGAACTGCTGTGTTGAAAATAATCAGTGCTAATGTGTCAACGACGTGCTATTTACGGTACGACGATATCCACGGCATGGTTGTTGAATGACATGGTTCCTTGCGGCATAAACAATTGACAACATACGACATGGACCATATCGCGCTAAACGGTTTTCAACCAAGTCGTGCGAACGACCATGAGTCATGTCGCCAGAATAATACGGTACCATGTCGTTTGAACATGTCTTGTGAAAACTTCCTGGTCCATTGTATATTATATCGTCAGCATGTTTTTCTGAACCACGTTTTTATAATGGGGTTAACGTTTGCCCCTCGAAGCTTGTATTTTTTTCTTGTGAGAAATGCAGGCTTCGAAATGAGCATTGCTAATATAATTCGCACTAAGATCCAGCTATAGCTTTTTGTTTGCTACAACAAACCATGCTTTGAATTTATATGTTCCATGCTATCTGTTCTGTAATTAAAACAAGCATTTGCACGATTTTGGACTTATGCTTTGTTATTGATCGCCACATCAATAACAGATTAATCAGTTAAAATTTCAGTTATGGCGAATTTATTTTAAATTGAATAAAAATGTTTGCACATGACTGTTTTATTCAATGGTTTATAATTCATCGAATATTATTTTCACAAACACGATATTATAATTCGAATTCGCGTTAACACTTGAGTTTTGCTAATCGATATGTATAACGAATACCGATCTCAAGCCTCGTTCTTTTAATGACTTATATGATTTTGTACAACAGTTTACACATTATAAAACGTGGACGTATAGTGTCCCGTATTTTTGGTAGTCAAAAATTTAATTTAATTTATTATTTTAAATATTGATTTGAAATATATATATATATCAATTATATAACAAAGTTAGAACGTTGAATTTATATATAATTTATAAACGAGTTTGAAACAACGCTACAGTTCGTAATATGAAGTTTTGAAGTCCAATTGAATATACAGGATCCGATATAAGTCAGATTTCTGTGAAAAATGCAAAACACCATCAGATTTTAAAGTAGCCCGGTCTAATTCAAAAAAATTTCCTAATTGCGCGCGCCTAGTGTAACAACCCGAAAATCTGGGCCAGTTTAAAAAATTTTATTTTGGCGATTTTAGCGAATTTTGATTATTTAAAATGAATTATTTTAAATAATATGGACGAGAAATTTATTTTGAATATAATTCGAACATATATATTATATACGTCGTCGTTAGAATATAAATATTTATATATAATTATAAATAGAATTGAAAATGGCGCGGTAGTTCGATAATTCGATTTCAAACTTCAATTGAATGTACCGGGTGCAAAACAATCCGGATTTTAGTAAAACCAAAAATAATAGGATCTAATTGAGAATATCTTTCCAACGAATCCGAAAAATCAAAATTTCATAGCGGGAATCAAAAGTTATGTTCAGTTGAAAATTCTGAATAGTCGCTATGGAAGTCAGGCCCTTAAAAATGGACATTTTGCAAATGACCTCGGATTTCGACGAAACCACTTTTGTTGGATCCGCAGTGTCAAATTATTGCTAGGTTTCAAATTTCATAATTTTTCGAATCAGTATGTGAGTGTGGCAAAGGAAAACGCGTTTGACCAGTTTCAGTTGATTTTTAATCAACTGGAAAATGGCCATTTTTCCAACGGTCTCAGAATTCGACGAAATTAGTTTTGTTAGGACCGTATCGTCAATACGAAGCTAGAAATTATTTTTCGGGAATTTTTAGAGTTAGTATGTGACCCCGGTAATTTGAAATGTACGTTTAAAATTCAATATAGTGATTTAAATGTAAATTCAGCGGAAACTGATCAAAATGATCGAATCAGCCTACGATACATATCCCATTGTGTTCGGAATGGGGGTAAAACGCTATGGACGACAGGCGGTGGACCTCGTTTAGACGTCGTATGTAAAAGTCCACTTTTTTCAAATAAAATAATTAAATAAAATTAAAAAAATAATAATAATATCTCTTTCCCCCCTTTTAACTCTGGCCCCCCCCCCCACGTTCCAAATAGAAATCAAAAAGAAAGAAAAAGAAAAAAAAACCCGTCGAAGTTCATCTGCTCCTTCCCCCTTTCCACGTCGCACCTCCGCCACTTTCTTCCTCCGACACGCGCCTCCTCCGGCCCCTGGCGATGGCGCCTCCCCCTCTGATCCCCTCCGACGCCCCACCGCTCTCCACTTGAAACCCTAAGCCCCTGAAGCCGACGCAACCGGAACAACACCTGCCTCCCTCCGTGCTCCGCCAGACCTCGCCGACCCCCCCCCCCCTGATGACCGACGCAGTGAAAACCTTCCCCCCCTTTTTTCCGGCAAATTGACTGTAAGTTTTCTTTATTTGTTTTTTTTATTTTATTTTCTTCTTATTTAGTTAGAAATAAATTCAGTTTTTAGAATAAATAAAATACATTGGGTTTTTAAAAAAATATATAAATAAGCATTGTTTTTCTCAATCAAATTTGCTTTGCTTTTGAAATAAAAATATGATTTTTATATTTTTAAAGTAATAGAAATATGACTTTTATATTTTTAAGGTATTAAAAATATAGTCTTTACTATTTAGACGAAGTAAAAATATGATTTTTATATTTTTAAAGTGTTAAAAATATAATCTTTATTAAGTAGAAGATATAAAAATATGATTTTTGTCTAGGTAGAGAATTGAAAATATAATTTTTTCATGATAGGAATATTAAAAATATCATCTTTACATGAGTAGAAAACTAAAAATGTGATTTTTATAATGATATTTTTGAAAAGGCGAAATCTTTATATGAAGAATAGCGGGATAAGAATAGAATTTTTACCTATGTAACATCGAAGTAAAAATTCGATTTTTATATATTGAATAGCAAAGTAAAAATTCGATTTTTATATATTGAATAGCAAAGTAAAAATTCGATTTTTATATATTGAATAGCAAAGTAAAAATTCGATTTTTATATATTGAATAGCAAAGTAAAAATTCGATTTTTTATATATTGAATAGCAAAGTAAAAAATTCGATTTTTATATATGTAGTAGCTACGGGCGAAGAAAGGGATAAGAGGCGAGAACAGTGAAGATTTCCTGCCTTAGAAGTGCCGTGGAGTTAGGATAGCTAAAAGTGAGAATTTCTCACCTTTCAATTTCTTTTTTCTAGTTATATATATATACTAGGATGCAGACGGTGCTTAGTAGCACCCGACACAATCGTCCACAGACCATGGACTTGTTTGTTTGATTGCAAAAATTAGTTAGATTATTTGGTTTGAATTGAATTGTTTGGTGAAATGAAACTGATTTGATTGATGTGTGAATGGCGTGGGCCTTCACTAGACTGGGGATAAGGCTAGACCTCGTCCCGTTTCTGGTATCGTGCCGTTATGCCGCCGAAATTTTCTAAAATATATTAGAAAAATAAAAATATCATTTTATTGAATAAATGAACCGAATAGAATATTCATAGGTTGAATAAAATGTTTTATCGTTAAAAATATAGTTTTTAACGTGAATGTGAATAAATAAATATTCATTTACAAACCGGACGGTTTGTTTATGTACACCTATTTGAAGGACATTGATTGGGACGATAAATTTTACACATCGCCCAACTGCACAAATAAAATACGTGTTTGATTGTTTGAAACCCCACACGGGTGTTAGGATGAAATTTGAAGTTCACTCATCATGATTGATTAAATATGTCGATCGATCGATTGACGGGCTGTTATAAGCGTTAGATATCTATATTTGATGCTTATACAGTGTAGTGCACTTTGGTTGATGGTTGATTATTTTTCAATGCTATTATATACATGTGTTGTATGGAATCCATATAATTAACTTTATATGGTAATTGATTGGGCCTCATTCCAATTTGAAAAATAAAGAATAATATAAAATAAAGGTTCATGTGTTGACAGTACTCATCCATTGAGATTGGTCATGTGTTGAACGAAATATTTTAGTAATAAAATTTACATCTTTATCAATATAAAATAAAGGTTCATGTGTTGACAGTACTCATCCATTGAGATTGGTCATGTGTTGAACGAAATATTTTAGTAATAAAATTTACATCTTTATCAATATAAAATAAAGGTTCATGTGTTGACAGTTTCATCCATTGAGATTGGTCATGTGTTGAACGAAATATTTTGATAATAACAACTATTTTGAAAAAGAAATATTTGAAATAGAATATTTGAAAATAGAAATTTATGAAGCCGTGTTGATTAGATTGATGCCATTTTGACGTGAACGATATTTATATCGATTTTATCGATTTCGAAATGAATTGAATTGAAAACGATTTCGAAATGAATTGAATTGAAAACGAATTCAAATTGAATTGAAAACGATTTCGAAATGAATTGAATTGAAAACGATTTCGAAATGAATTGAATTGAAAACGATTTCGAAATGAATTGAATTGAAAACGATTTCGAAATGAATTGAATTGAAAACGATTTCGAAATGAATTGAATTGAAAACGATTTCGAAATGAATTGAATTGAAAACGATTTCGAAATGAATTGAATTGAAAACGAATTCAAATTGAATTGAAAACGATTTCAAAATGAATTGAATTGAAAACGAATTCAAATTGAATTGAAAGCGAATTGAAATGAATTCCAATTGAATTGAAATTTAAATTGAATAGAAATGAATTTTAAAACGAATTTATAAAGAAGAATTCAATTTTGATTTGAATTGAAAAGGAAGTTGAAATTGCTTTTGAAACGAATTTAAAACTATTTATATAATTCGTTTTAAATAGAAATCGACGAAATATATATTATATATATTATATATATAATATAATGGCCTGAATAGAACGCGCCGCGCCGCGGCAGTTCGTGAATTTCGACCATTTATTTCAAACGGACATTACGGGAGATCCGACCGTCGAATTCTCCTAAAATCGGAACCGTTGGGTTCGTATCGAAAAGAGCTTTCTAAAGAATATTTGAAATTTGAAATCTAACGGTTGGATTTGGAGTTATGTCCAAATCAAATTCGAAAAAGGTCGCTGTAAGTGCAGTTCGATGGCCATTGATGGAAATCGACTGTACGAGCCTTGATAAAATTATTAAAAATAGTAATAATTTGTATAAAATCATAAGAAATGATTTGGGAAAAATTGGGATGAAAAACTCCATATTTGAAAAGATAAAAATAGATTTTTATCGAAATGAACTAGTTTTGAACTAGAATTATAATTCTATTTATTTTTAAATAAATAAATTTAATTCGAAAAGGGTTTTAAAAATAACCAAAATTTCCAATGATTGCATTGGAATGGATTTGAATCGAAATTGTCTTCGGAATATTTCGATGTTGGAATTCGTGATTATACAGGTGTTGTTATGGAAATTTGAAAGATATATATTTATATCATTATTTCCAATACGACATTTGTTAATCGTAGAATTTGATATTGAATATAAGCCGATATATTTTCTATTCAGAGCCTTGTATTGAATATCAAATGTGATTTGGGTTTGTCGTGAATGATGTCTTCATTAACACTGTTCTTGAACCCAGTTGAGAAAACATTAAATCTTTTTATTTTAGATTTAATGAAGTGTACCAATTAAATAATATTTAATTGGAATTGAATTGATATTGATTTTTGGGTTTATCGTGGACAGTGTTTTAAATAACACTCGTTCTTTAACCCGATAATTAATGGAATGTGATTTTGGGTTTATCGTGAACTGTGTTTTAAATGACACTGATTCTTTAACCCAGTTAAAGATTAAAACTAAGTGGAGTTTTAATGAATCTTTAATTAGATTGAAATAATCGAAATGGAGTATCACCAGTTTTGCTCCAGGCGTTAGTTAAATCTTTAATTAGATTTGAACGTGAAATGGTAATTGAATTTACCGATAACACCGTGGTGTTAGATATGAAGTATCACCAGTTTTACTTCATGGGATGAATAGGTTGGGATTGGGAAATTAAAACAAATGATTACTTCGGTAAGGTTCGTTAATCCCGACTAGTTGAATCGAAATTCAAAAGATGATTAAAGAATAAATTCAAGGAATTTATCTTGGATAAAATTAATGGGAACCTTTCCCTATGAATGTGAACTCAAAAACTAACTGTCGGTTAGCTAAGCAGAATGGTTTTCTGGATATTGATCTGATGTTGGTTTCGGCCTTCGGGGTTAATATTTGGGGAATTATTCTCTTGATTAATTTACGGTTAGTGACTGATAAATTGGAATGAGGCGTATGTTGTGTTTGTGTAACACTTATTTAAAATACACGTGAGTTATTCGGAAAGACCGGGTTTATCCCATTCTGAATAACTGATACGACGATAAGTCGAAGATGAAGACGATGGTCGAAGACCGGAAGTCTTCACGTCGTTTGGGTGATTACTGATGATCTTGATTGGGCTGTACACCCAAGAAGACGGAAACAGTTGGTGATCGTCCAGACGTACTTGGAGATCGATGGATATGCGGGGTACTAGGTGCCTCCGGTTTCGTTCAGACCCAGAACGGACTTGCAAATGGACTGTGTGTCTGACATTGGATTTTAGTCCGTGTGATTGATCTCTGTTAAATATATATATATCTGTTTGGCGGTGGAGAATTTATTCTCTTGCTTAACGCCCTTCTCTGAGACGTACGAGCTCAGGGGTTATATATTGATGGATATCAAACGCATGGAGTGAATTGCCTGTGTGGCATGCTAAGATGCAAATGATCAAGGCTTCTGTTGAAAAGCAAAGTCTTGTGGTTGATGATCGAAGCACGGCCTTTGTGGCGTAGCTTTGTGTAACGTTTACTTCGCGAGTTTCGCACCCAGGTTGTGAACCAAAAACGGGAGAGGACCTCAGGGAGGGCATGCGTTTCCTTCTAGCTAGGGTGGTGTCAGTGACCTACCAGCCCTGACATTTATATACTTTTCACCTGTTTGGTTGTTGCTGTTGCGAGGCGCCTCGGTTAGATCGGACGATCCGGGTCCGATGGAGTCATTCGTTGGCTCGCTTACGCCCCAAAGGGCGGGGAAACGCAGTGTTCAGGCATTTTAATCCACATCGGTGGACCGGCCCTGACGATCCAAGGGTCACTCGAGCTCTGATCCTGAGACTCGGGCTAGACAGTCTCGAATCGGTTGAGGACTATCTTTTGCCTCGGTTCATAGATGGAAATCCAATTTCCAAATACGTGACATTTGCGGTTTTATTTGTAAACCTATATATGGCGACATAGTGGCATGGGACGCTCATGTCGCCTATGATTGATATTTATGATTTGAAGTTGTTTTATACACTATGCACTTATAATAGTATCAAATGATTTGTTTTAAACGTATAAAGCATTCTTTGGCTGTTATAAGGGAAAATCCTATCCCCCGGCTTGCGTTGCATTGTGTGATAGGACCTGGGTCTTATAACAGCTTCATTTTTCTCTATTTAGCATTGCACTGTTTGTTTTATGCACTGGTATTCTTGGGAGGAAACCCGTTCCGTGTTATACGGCGTGGTCCCTTGATTTACCTAACTTTAAAAATAAAGATTTATAACTGTTTTAGTTCTCACACCAGTCACATGACTGACCTGGAGTTTATTGTTTTAACCTAAACTCTGGGTGCCCCTATTTTGACACGGGCAGCTAGTAGTTTTGGTTTTGCAGATTGATATTCACAGGATCCTGGTTTACAGCTGGAACGATATCCGGAAAGCTTTGTATCCGTATATCTCTTCTAGTTGTGTATTGTATTATTTTCCGCTGCTATGTATTTAAATGTAATTTAAATCTCTGATATTTCTGTGTAATATTTATTTATACTCTGTATATTCTTGTAATCTGATGCATTGTTGTAATATACAGTGAAATGTTCTTTCGTATGCATTCTGTTGTGGCTTGTTCTCGAACTATCCGACACTTTCCTTTACAGGGATGTTACGGGTTTTCACGTTTGGTATCAGAGCTTTGGTTTACAAAGCTCAGAGAACAAGGCACATTAGAACTATACGAAAGAATTCATCAGATATTGGGTTAGTAATATCCAATGGGAATGACTCGTTAGAGATAGGATCAGTAGTATCCTAGAACGAGTGTGAAGAGTATATTTTTTAAAGTGAAAAAAAATTTTGTTTTGAAAATTTAAAATCAATTATTCGTATTTGATTATTTAGTATATTGATTTGGACAGTCCAGTATATAAAGATTTTGCATATACGCCTTGCAAACGTATATTTGAAATTTTAATATACTGGATAGATATAGAATCACATTCTAGACACCCGGAGATGGTTCTGATGATTGATCGATCATCATCAGAATTTATGTTCGTGTTTTGAAGATGTGATATTTATATATTTCCTATTGACTGGTGTGAGAACCCAAATTAGATAGGGCTTATTGTGGTGATTTGGCATCAAAAATCTGATTTTTGTATATGTATCAAAATTATGAATTTGAAACTCTAATTCACTAATTGATTGATGTTTGTGTTGTTTGTTTATTTGTTTGCTAATTTTTAGCCATTTAGCCTAATTGAATCACATATTGAGTTGTATTGAAAATTGGCCGCATTTGCTTGCATATACATATACTTACATTGAACAGGTCATAGCAAGGAGGTTAGAGCAGAGAATAAAATTTGTTTGCCCGACAGATAGGTACATGTTTATTACATAATTTACTGTTTTGTTTGGGTGATGATGATTTTATGAGCCTATTGGCTAGCCGCTTGGCTTTTTCATTTTCTTTTTGAGATCTGAAGGACCGGGGAAGCTATTTGAGATTTCCCGATGCTCCCATTGCAGGGGAGGTTATGGCGAAAATTTTCGAAAATTTAGGGGGTTAGCCAAATTTTTTGAAAATTTGAAAATTCTCAGAAACTGAAAAGTTGGAGAATGGAAACCAGATCGAACGTAGAGTTAATTAATCAAACCACTTTCGACTTTGTTCCTTTTCGGGGACGAAAAGTTTTAAGTGGGGGAGATTGTAACAACCCGAAAATCTGGGCCAGTTTAAAATTTTTTATTTTGGCGATTTTAGCGAATTTTGATTATTTAAAATGAATTATTTTAAATAATATGGACGAGAAATTTATTTTGAATATAATTCGAACATATATATTATATACGTCGTCGCTAGAATATAAATATTTATATATAATTATAAATAGAATTGAAAATGGCGCGGTAGTTCGATAATTCGATTTCAAACTTCAATTGAATGTACCGGGTGCAAAACAATCCGGATTTTAGTGAAACCAAAAATAATAGGATCTAATTGATAATATCTTTCCAACGAATCCGAAAAATCAAAATTTCATAGCGGGAATCAAAAGTTATGTCCAGTTGAAAATTCTGAATAGTCGCTATGGAAGTCAGGCCCTTAAAAATGGACATTTTGCAAATGACCTCAGATTTCGACGAAACAACTTTTGTTGGATCCGCAGTGTCAAATTATTGCTAGGTTTCAAATTTCATAATTTTTCGAATCAATATGTGAGCGTGGCAAAGGAAAACGCGTTTGACCAGTTTCAGTTGATTTTTAATCAACTGGAAAATGGCCATTTTTCCAACGGTCTCAGAATTCGACGAAATTAGTTTTATTAGGAACGTATCGTCAATACGAAGCTAGAAATTATTTTTCGGGAATTTTTAGAGTTAGTATGCGACCCCGGTAATTTGAAATGTACGTTTAAAATTCAATATAGTGATTTAAATGTAAATTCAGCGGAAACTCATCAAAATGATCGAATCAGCCTACGATACATATCCCATTGTGTTCGGAATGGGGGTAAAACGCTATGGACGACAGGCGGTGGACCTCGTTTAGAGGTCGTATGTAAAAGTCCACTTTTTTCAAATAAAATAATTAAATAAAATTAAAAAAAAATCTCTTTCCCCCCTTTTAACTCTGCCCCCCCCCCCCCCCCCACGTTCCAAACAGAAATCAAAAAGAAAGAAAAAGAAAAAAAACCCGTCGAAGTTCATCCGCTCCTTCCCCCTTTCCACGTCGCACCTCCGCCACTTTCTTCCTCCGACACGCGCCTCCTCCGGCCCCTGGCGATGGCGCCTCCCCCTCTGATCCCCTCCGACGCCCCACCGCTCTCCACTTGAAACCCTAAGCCCCTGAAGCCGACGCAACCGGAACAACACCCGCCTCCCTCCGTGCTCCGCCAGACCTCGCCGACCCCCCCCCCCCCCACTGATGACCGACGCAGTGAAAACCTTCCCCCCTTTTTTTCCGGCAAATTGACTGTAAGTTTTCTTTAATTTTTTTTTTTATTTTCTTCTTATTTAGTTAGAAATAAATTCAGTTTTTAGAATAAATAAAATACATTGGGTTTTTAAAAAAATATATAAATAAGCATTGTTTTTCTCAATCAAATTTGCTTTGCTTTTGAAATAAAAATATGATTTTTATATTTTTAAAGTAATAGAAATATGACTTTTATATTTTTAAGGTATTAAAAATATAGTCTTTACTATTTAGACGAAGTAAAAATATGATTTTTATATTTTTAAAGTGTTAAAAATATAATCTTTATTAAGTAGAAGATATAAAAATATGATTTTTGTCTAGGTAGAGAATTGAAAATATAATTTTTTCATGATAGGAATATTAAAAATATCATCTTTACATGAGTAGAAAACTAAAAATGTGATTTTTATAATGATATTTTTGAAAAGGCGAAATCTTTATATGAAGAATAGCGGGATAAGAATAGAATTTTTACCTATGTAACATCGAAGTAAAAATTCGATTTTTATATATTGAATAGCAAAGTAAAAATTCGATTTTTATATATTGAATAGCAAAGTAAAAATTCGATTTTTATATATTGAATAGCAAAGTAAAAATTCGATTTTTATATATTGAATAGCAAAGTAAAAATTCGATTTTTTATATATTGAATAGCAAAGTAAAAAATTCGATTTTTATATATGTAGTGGCTACGGGCGAAGAAAGGGATAAGAGGCGAAAACAGTGAAGATTTCCTGCCTTAGAAGTGCCGTGGAGTTAGGATAGCTAAAAGTGAGAATTTCTCACCTTTCAATTTCTTTTTTCTAGTTATATATATATACTAGGATGCAGACGGTGCTTAGTAGCACCCGACACAATCGTCCACAGACCATGGACTTGTATATTTGATTGCAAAAATTAGTTAGATTATTTGGTTTGAATTGAATTGTTTGGTGAAATGAAACTGATTTGATTGATGTGTGAATGGCGTGGGCCTTCACTAGACCGGGGATAAGGCTAGACCTCGTCCCGTTTCTGGTATCGTGCCATTATGCCGCCGAAATTTTCTAAAATATATTAGAAAAATAAAAATATCATTTTATTGAATAAATGAACCGAATAGAATATTCATAGGTTGAATAAAATGTTTTATCGTTAAAAATATAGTTTTTAACGTGAATGTGAATAAATAAATATTCATTTACAAATCGGACGGTTTGTTTATGTACACCTATTTGAAGGACATTGATTGGGACGATAAATTTTACACATCGCCCAACTGCACAAATAAAATATGTGTTTGATTGTTTGAAACCCCACACGGGTGTTAGGATGAAATTTGAAGTTCACTCATCCTGATTGATTAAATATGTCGATCGATTGATTGACGGGCTGTTATAAGCGTTAGATATCTATATTTGATGCTTATACAGTGTAGTGCACTTTGGTTGATGGTTGATTATTTTTCAATGCTATTATATACATGTGTTGTATGGAATCCATATAATTAACTTTATATGGTAATTGATTGGGCCTCATTCCAATTTGAACAATAAAGAATAATATAAAATAAAGGTTCATGTGTTGACAGTACTCATCCATTGAGATTGGTCATGTGTTGAACGAAATATTTTAGTAATAAAATTTACATCTTTATCAATATAAAATAAAGGTTCATGTGTTGACAGTACTCATCCATTGAGATTGGTCATGTGTTGAACGAAATATTTTAGTAATAAAATTTACATCTTTATCAATATAAAATAAAGGTTCATGTGTTGACAGTTTCATCCATTGAGATTGGTCATGTGTTGAACGAAATATTTTGATAATAACAACTATTTTGAAAAAGAAATATTTGAAATAGAATATTTGAAAATAGAAATTTATGAAGCCGTGTTGATTAGATTGACGCCATTTTGACGTGAACGATATTTATATCGATTTCGAAATGAATTGAATTGAAAACGATTTCGAAATGAATTGAATTGAAAACGAATTCAAATTGAATTGAAAACGATTTCGAAATGAATTGAATTGAAAACGATTTCGAAATGAATTGAATTGAAAACGATTTCGAAATGAATTGAATTGAAAACGATTTCGAAATGAATTGAATTGAAAACGATTTCGAAATGAATTGAATTGAAAACGAATTCAAATTGAATTGAAAACGATTTCGAAATGAATTGAATTGAAAACGAATTCAAATTGAATTGAAAGCGAATTGAAATGAAATCCAATTGAATTGGAATTTGAATTGAATAGAAATGAATTTTAAAACGAATTTATAAAGAAGAATTCAATTTTGATTTGAATTGAAAAGGAAGTTGAAATTGCTTTTGAAACGAATTTATAACTATTTATATAATTCGTTTTAAATAGAAATCGACGAAATATATATTATATATATTATATATATAATATAATGGCCTGAATAGAACGCGCCGCGCCGCGGCAGTTCGTGAATTTCGACCATTTATTTCAAACGGACATTACGGGAGATCCGACCGTCGGATTCTCCTAAAATTGGAACCGTTGGGTTCGTATCGAAAAGAGCTTTCTAAAGAATATTAGAAATTTGAAATCTAACGGTTGGATTTGGAGTTATGTCCAAATCAAATTCGAAAAAGGTCGCTGTAAGTGCAGTTCGATGGCCATTGATGGAAATCGACTGTACGGGCCTTGATAAAATTATTAAAAATAGTAATAATTTGTATAAAATCATAAGAAATGATTTGGGAAAAATTGGGATGAAAAACTCCATATTTGAAAAGATAAAAATAGATTTTTATCGAAATGAACTAGTTTTGAACTAGAATTATAATTCTATTTATTTTTAAATAAATAAATTGAATTCGAAAAGGGTTTTAAAAATAACCAAAATTTCCAATGATTGCATTGGAATGGATTTGAATCGAAATTGTCTTCGGAATATTTCGATGTTGGAATTCGTGATTATACAGGTGTTGTTATGGAAATTTGAAAGATATATATTTATATCGTTATTTCCAATACGACATTTGTTAATCGTAGAATTTGATATTGAATATAAGCCGATATATTTTCTATTCAGAGCCTTGTATTGAATATCAAATGTGATTTGGGTTTGTCGTGAATGGTGTCTTCATTAACACTGTTCTTGAACCCAGTTGAGAAAACATTAAATCTTTTTATTTTAGATTTAATGAAGTGTACCAATTAAATAATATTTAATTGGAATTGAATTGATATTGATTTTTGGGTTTATCGTGGACAGTGTTTTAAATAACACTCGTTCTTTAACGCGATAATTAATGGAATGTGATTTTGGGTTTATCGTGAACTGTGTTTTAAATGACACTGATTCTTTAACCCAGTTAAAGATTAAAACTAAGTGGAGTTTTAATGAATCTTTAATTAGATTGAAATAATCGATATGGAGTATCACCAGTTTTGCTCCAGGCGTTAGTTAAATCTTTAATTAGATTTGAACGTGAAATGGTAATTGAATTTACCGATAACACCGTGGTGTTAGATATGAAGTATCACCAGTTTTACTTCATGGGATGAATAGGTTGGGATTGGGAAATTAAAACAAATGATTACTTCGGTAAGGTTCGTTAATCCCGACTAGTTGAATCGAAATTCAAAAGATGATTAAAGAATAAATTCAAGGAATTTATCTTGGATAAAATTAATGGGAACCTTTCCCTATGAATGTGAACTCAGAAACTAACTGTCGGTTAGCTAAGCAGAATGGTTTTCTGGATATTGATCTGATGTTGGTTTCAGCCTTCGGGGTTAATATTTGGGGAATTATTCTCTTGATTAATTTACGGTTAGTGACTGATAAATTGGAATGAGGCGTATGTTGTGTTTGTGTAACACTTATTTAAAATATACGCGAGTTATTCGGAAAGACCGGGTTTATCCCATTCTGAATAACTGATACGACGATAAGTCGAAGATGAAGACGATGGTCGAAGACCGGAAGTCTTCACGTCGTTTGGGTGATTACTGATGATCTTGATTGGGCTGTACACCCAAGAAGATGGAAACAGTTGGTGATCGTCCAGACGTACTTGGAGATCGATGGATATGCGGGGTACTAGGTGCCTCCGGTTTCGTTCAGACCCAGAACGGACTTGCAAATGGACTGTGTGTCTGACATTGGATTTTAGTCCGTGTGATTGATCTCTGTTAAATATATATCTGTTTGGCGGCGGAGAATTTATTCTCTTGCTTAACGCCCTTCTCTGAGACGTACGAGCTCAGGGGTTATATATTGATGGATATCAAACGCATGGAGTGAATTGCCTGTGTGGCATGCTAAGATGCAAATGATCAAGGCTTCTGTTGAAAAGCAAAGTCTTGTGGTTGATGATCGAAGCACGGCCTTTGTGGCGTAGCTTTGTGTAACGTTTACTTCGCGAGTTTCGCACCCCGGTTGTGAACCAAAAACGGGAGAGGACCTCAGGGAGGGCATGCGTTTCCTTCTAGCTAGGGTGGTGTCAGTGACCTACCAGCCCTGACATTTATATACTTTTCACCTGTGTGGTTGTTGCTGTTGCGAGGCACCTCGGTTAGATCGGACGATCCGGGTCCGATGGAGTCATTCGTTGGCTCGCTTACGCCCCAAAGGGCGGGGAAACGCAGTTTTCAGGCATTTTAATCCACATCGGTGGACCGGCCCTGACGATCCAAGGGTCACTCGAGCTCTGATCCTGAGACTCGGGCTAGACAGTCTCGAATCGGTTGAGGACTATCTTTTGCCTCGGTTCATAGATGGAAATCCAATTTCCAAATACTTGACATTTGTGGTTTTATTTGTAAACCTATATATGGCGACATAGTGGCATGAGACGCTCATGTCGCCTATGATTGATATTTATGATTTGAAGTTGTTTTATACACTATGCACTTATAATAGTATCAAATGATTTGTTTTAAACGTATAAAGCATTCTTTGGCTGTTATAAGGGAAAACCCTATCCCCCGGCTTGCGTTGCATTGTGTGATAGGACCTGGGTCTTATAACAGCTTCATTTTTCTCTATTTAGCATTGCGCTGTTTGTTTTATGCACTGGTATTCTTGGGAGGAAACCCGTTCCGTGTTATACGGCGTGGTCCCTTGATTTACCTAACTTTAAAAATAAAGATTTATAACTGTTTTAGTTCTCACGCCAGTCACATGACTGACCTGGAGTTTATTGTTTTAACCTAAACTCTGGGTGCCCCTATTTTGACACGGGCAGCTAGTAGTTTTGGTTTGCAGATTGATATTCACAGGATCCTGGTTTACAGCTGGAACGATATCCGGAAAGCTTTGTATCCGTATATCTCTTCTAGTTGTGTATTGTATTATTTTCCGCTGCTATGTATTTAAATGTAATTTAAATCTCTGATATTTCTGTGTAATATTTATTTATACTCTGTATATTCTTGTAATCTGATGCATTGTTGTAATATACAGTGAAATGTTCTTTTGTATGCGTTCTGTTGTGGCTTGTTCTCGAACTATCCGACACTTTCCTTTACGGGGAAGTTACGGGTTTTCACACCTAGCAAGTGAAAGAGAAAATGTAAAGACGACCATTAAAGCAGAGTCTTTCAGTGGCATGTTTCGGTCCTCTTCCCCATTACTTAAAAAAAGTGAGCCACCGATTCAGGTACCAGATCTTGGTAAACAAATATTGGATACATGATAATTTGAAAGCGACTCTGAGGTGTTAATTTACCTATTAAAATACCGCCGGTTTCTATCCAAGATCCCAGCATTACAATTAGGTTAAAAACAAGATTTTTAGAAAATAAGTCTTTAAATTTCTAATTTAATTTATTAAATTTAGTAATCATATTTTGATATGTATAAAATCATCCTCTGGTCCTTCACTAATTGGGGCTAAAACTCCGATAATTACAAATGCCAAAATAGGAATAGCACCCGGAAAAGAAGAAATATTAATCTTTGCTGAACAAGCACTTTATGAGGGAGAAAGAAAATTGAGGAACCCACGAACATTGGCAAAGCTTCTGGTCCGGTGGGTCCGTAAATTAAGTTCAGTAAATTATTTTTTTGTTTTAGGGAAAGGATAAAACTCTTTCTTTCTTTAATGGAAGAAAAAACCCCTTCATTAGGAAAGCAGGCTTCTAATAGATCATATAAAAATTCCCTTTCTCTGAAAATCTGTTTACTCACTTTAAATTGAGTATCCGTTTTCCTCCTTTTCCTGCTAAGATTGGAAATCCTGGAAGGTGCGGCTGGATCACCTCCTTTTCAGGGAGAGCTAATGCTTAGCTTGATGTTGAGTAACAACTGAAATCTTCACTTTAAAAAAAAAGGGCGCTATTGCTGATATAATAACTTCTATAAGAAATGCTAACATGAGTAAAAATGGAACAGTTCTTGTACAAATCTTTCCATTTTCCAATTCGATCCGATCCGGTCGTTCAAAATGCAAAATTTAATAACTAAAGAAAAAATTCAAACCAATCTTAAACTTAAAATTAATGAGTTTTTGACTCGTTATAGAACTCGTGCTTTAGAGAAGTATAAGATCATATAAAGTTGACAAATGAAGCAGTTCATTAACAATTCACAGAAATGAAAATGAAAAAAAAATAACCATAAAATTGGCTGCATGTGCAGCAGCACCAACTATAAGAAAACCACCCGATTTATGACTAATCTCATGTTTTTATTCAATAAAAAATATATAATTCACAGAAGCAAACCGCAATGAATTAATGATTTTTCATTCATGGACGTTGATAAGATCTTTCCATTTAGCAGCACAATTAGGAATCAAATAAAAGGAATCACAAAAGACAAGAAAAAAATTTTTCAGACCCATTGCCAATACTAAGTATCAGTCAAAAATTTGTATCCATTTTTATTATCTTACCATTAATTTTACAACTTCCATGATCTCTTCCCGAACCAAACATGAATCTTACGATTCATTTGGCTCTCACGATGAAGAGATGTCAAAAGGGGCTTATTACTTCCCAAATAAATTCTTCTACATCTATATCTAGACATTGGTTCATCAAGAATACGTAAGAAAAGCACCCCAAAATTACAGGGGCTAAGGTCGGCCAGTGAGACGCGGCTCTTTTATGTGGTTCGTTATTATCAGTTGCTTTTTTAATCATTACATTTCGAAAAAATATTGATATTTTTTTTAGAACAAATCTTACTAGAACTGCTCGTTTTTTATCAGAAGCCAAATGGTGATCCATAAAAAACGCCTATACTAAGATCGGCCAAAACAAGGTGATATCCAAAAGGAATTACTAAATAACTCTTTTTCGGGAGCGATTCATCCTTCCCAAACGCAACATACAACTCTCAAGCAGAGATTCAGCAACTAAAAGAAAGATCGATTCTTTGACGAGATAAATATAGAAAGCAACAGAACCATCCAAGGTTTTTTTCTTCAAATGTGGGAACCTTAGAACCACTGCGTAATCTTTTAAAAGGCGTTCTGAGTGAGTTAAAAAAGTGTATCATGCCTGAATCGAACCGGGGTTCGCAGTGGTGGAGGAACCAGATCGGAAAAAAGAGGGAAAACGTATTGATTCATTTATTGGGGGGGGGGGTAAATCTAGGGTTAGTAACAATTAATAAATTAAACAAGCCGTATGCTTTGGAAGAAGCTTGTACAGTTTGGGAAGGGGTTTTTAAAAGAAGAATCTACTTCAACCGATATGCCCTTAGGCACAGCCATTACCAAAAAATTTGCAGTTCCTAACGGAATAGGCAACAAAGCTACTTTTCCACCTACTGCCACTAACTCACCACCCCCCAAGTTAAGCTGGTACTTGTTGCACTGGGAGCTGTTACGCCAGGTGCTAAAGCATGGTTATTTTGTATCCATTGAGCAAAGATAGGCTGTAATTCGGAGCTATTAGAGCGGGATCCACTTTTTGGGGAATATAAGTCGAAGCAATAACAAGAATATTTCTAGTGGAACATCTTTCACAATCCCTGGAGAGATAATTCTCTAATAGACTGAGGGATAAGTAATTCGACTCATTCACATACAGATCATGAATGTTTGGAATCCATAGTATACAAGGAGACATTGCTTTTGCTAATTCGAATTAAAGGGTGATATCAAATCGGTCTATTTTCGGCGTCTTTTTTTTTTACTTTCACTTTTTTACTTTCTGAATTTATTATTTACGACAAAATAAGGTAACGGAGGCGTGCAAAGGTTTCCTCGGGCCGGACAGAGATTGGCCCTCGAGTGCAAAGGGAGCTCGTATGAGAGTAGGTTTGACTGCACTAACCATGGAAGAATATTTCCAGGATATTAATGAACAAGATGTGCTTTTATTCATCGACAATATCTTTCGTTTCGTTCAAGCGGGATCAGAAGTATCCGCCTTATTAGGGAGAATGCCTTCTGTAGTGGGTTATCAACCTACCCCTATTTATTAATCACAAACTAAAATTTTCCAACTTCCCTATTGTAAGAAACGGTAGAATCTAATTGATTATAATTTTCATATTAAAGAGAAAAATCCGGATTTCGTGTTATAGATTGTTAGTTATGTCCAGTTCAAATTTTAAAATAGTCGCTATGGAAATCGTTGTTAAAATATAACGGTTAAAAAGGGTTTTAATATAATTTCGATACAGTTTTAACTCGAAGTTGACAATATTAAGTTGTATAATTATATTTGAAGTTGTATATATATTCTGTTTAGATATACATGTTTAAAATAATTTATTTTTATTTTTTCTGATTTATTTGGGAATTTATATAATATTTTAATCGACATTATATAAGCGTTAAAAATAGCCATTTTTGCGAACGGTCTCAGTTTTCAGTGAAATTAGTTTCGTTGGAACTGTATCATAAAATTATTGTAAGAAAATCAAATTTCGTGGCAAATCGATATCGTATGTGACTTCAGTGGCCAAAAAAATCTTTATTTCTATTTATTTGTTTAGATTATTTAGACAGGGGTAACTTTTAACAAATAAACGACTGGTCAAAAAAAGTCGAAATTTAACGAAACAAGATTCATTGGATCCGTTAGGAAGAGGTCTAGTAAAATGTTAAGGTCTCATATTTTTCGGATTTTTTTTGTAATTATGGGAATTTTAAACGCTTGATTCTTCATCGATATTTATAAAGGACTTTTCACAGACGACCTCGAAATTTGACGAAACCTGTCCCATCGTTTCCGGAATATTTTTTTATGCTAGAATTACATTATTTTGTCAGAACTGGAGATCTTATGTTGTGATTTTTGCAGGTTAATTTACTGCGAAGTTTCACTAAATAATATTATATTAAACGGGTACCCTATATATATAGCACGTTTGTAACACTAAACCTAATTTTAGTCAAAACTACTTACGCGGTCAACTCATTTATCTACAAACTCCACTAATCGAATGAACGACTGAACAGTCGTGATCTTCTTCTTCCAAATCCTTCTAATTTACTCACTGATTTCGAAACTTTCATATACAAAAAAACATCAGCTAGGGTGAGCTTCCAGATGAACCACTATGATGGACATTGACAAACTGGTTCGGCCAGAATTTGGCTTTGAAGTGCTATTAGTTCATCGTGAATTGCTGGAGGAGGGAGACATTGGGTTGCGCACCACTTTGGGTTATGACATGGGGGGTTAGGGCGCACTGTTTATCATGATTGGATGAAGCTCCGATCAACTGTGGAGGTTGCAGCATGTGAGGAAGACAGTTTGGGTGATGTCGAAGGAAACAGTGAGGCATTTTGAACGAAAGGGTGTGTAATAAAGAAAAAGGGCTAAAGGTATATAAGGAATCGAAGCAGAAAAACAATTTATCGGCCTTGGGCTTGGTGAACAAAGGGTCAACGTTCAAACTGGAAGAGAAACATTTGGTAGCGAAATGTCTGGGGGTGAAAATAAAAACACAATCAGTATATAGATTATTATTATCAAAAGTGTATTAACCTAAGACATGAATTGGTCAGGTACTTGAACAATAAAGGATGGGGCATTTTGAAGTTTGCCTGGGTTCTAATTCGAAATAGATGTCGGCGACCCAGTTTGTTTTACAAAATGAACGAATGGTCTTCATTCCTGAAGCCTGGGCAATGAACAAATAGGAAAGAGGGAATCAAAAAGGGGCAGTGGGATTATACAGTTCGGATATATTTCTTTTGGGAAGCTGAAGTTTTGAGTTGGCGTTATTTAGTTTCTAACATAAAGAGAAGAAGGATTGGTATTGAACACAGAAGGGAATGAAGGGATGTAATTGGATCGGAAGCCTTTGTTTTAACTAAGGGTACAGGAGCGAAAGCAAAAAGGGAACTAGCAAGGGAGTCAGCCTGTAGCTGATTTATCAACATACTAAAGGTTTAAAAGTTTTTATATTTTAAAGTTAGTTAGTTAGTTGATTAACTTAAATTAAAAACTTATATACCAAATGGGAATTTGTTGCAGGGTGTTGAACGGTTGTTTGAACTTCAGAAAACGCGACGAAGTAGAAGATAAAAGCATCATCCGATGCTTAATTAACTAAAACGTAAATAGATAATATTATATTTAATTAACAATCAATGATTATATAATTAAATCATATAGTTTATCCTGTTATAACTTGTTATTGAATGAACAGAATGAAATGAAACAAATTACACTGGAATTCCGACAACGAGGTTTACATTTTGGAACTGTGTTGGATGGAGTAGGAAGAGGCCGATATTTTCGGTTAAATTAAATGATTGTTTAATTTAACTGAAACAAACCGCTCAATAAATCAAAACAAGGTGAGTTAAACTTACTCAGTTATTCCCACTTATATTTTATATAAGTTGGGTTTTTATTTTGTGTGCTATAATTGCTGATTGTCTGTTGTGTGTTGATTGCTTACATATATGTTGGAAGAATTGATTGAATTGCATGTTAGTTAATTTAAATGAAAACCAATCGTTATTTTTAATGATTATTTCTCCAAATAAGGTAACTTACCTTGTTGGTCACGGTTATAAAATAACCGTGTTTATATTAATGAATTACTTGAATTGTTTGAATTTGTTGTTAGTGTTAAATAAATTGATTGATATTTAATTGCTATTAATTTACTGTTATAGAAATAAGCAGTAAAATTGAAGTAAATGATGTTATTTGAAGTAACCCAATTGGATGCAGAGAAGAACAGGTTGGAGGGATCCAACCGGATTTCTCAAATATATAAGATGTTATTTATTTTCATATTATCATTATATGAACTGTTTAAACCCAACTATTTGGTTGATTGATTTGATTGTTGACCATTGACCTGAAATTCAACAAATGGTTTTGTTTTAACCAATTGGTAGTATTGGTTGAGTAATTGGCAGCAGTTGGCCTATAAATCAATCGTTTGAAATATTGATTTACCGAGGTAAATCGATATAAAAATGAAGTTATGAAATTTATTTATAACTGAACAGAGATTTATAAATATATTATTTAAAAATGAAGTTTATAAAAAGTGAAATCAGCCGTGTGCGGAGCACGTGCGTCGTCTTAATGTAACGATTTACAACTGAGATTTATTGTTTTTGAGAAACAATTAAAATGGAATTATATTATTATTTATTTAATATTAATCGAAGTAAATGATACTTATTTAATTTAATTTAAATTAGGTTATTTAAATTAATTTGTTAATTAATTTAAATGAAGAGATGAGTTAATGTTGATCAACGAGTTAATCATGTTTTAGAGTTGACCAAGTCAACTGTTTAAATTGAAACTAATTATTTAATTAGATTATTTGTACCAATTATAAATGAAATAATTTAGAATAAAATTGTTTGACTTCAATAAGATATTAAAAATAAATTTAGTACCAATTCTAGTTAATAATGAAATAAAATATTATTTTAATAATTTAAGTAATTACTTTGTAAATACGTAACCGATTTTGAAATGGGATGGTTGTGTTTTGGAAAGTGGTTATAAACGATTTTTTGATATAAAACCCAAGTTTATTAACAAAGTTATAAAATGAATTTTAAGCGAACACGACAACTTAAAATAAACGTTTACTTAATACTTGAATTAAATAAAAGAAACAAGTTAAAACAGGGTTTATATTAAACCTGATTTTATAAACTACGTTTATAAAAGGATATGAAGTAAAAACGTTGATTTTGAATCGGAATACTTAATAATGGAATTGTTAGCCTACTTTGTGAACTAGGCAACACAAAGTCAAGAAACCAACCATTGAAGAGTATTTTAAGTTATAAGACTCCGGTTCGGATCGGAAGAAAACACCACCCTTCAGAGTGATAGCAGCATATCGGTTCGGATCGGATAGAATTCTCCGTTCGGATCGGATGTCTCCTACTGGATAAATTGGCGAAGCATATCTGATCGGATCGGAAGGCCAATAAAATCTCAAGTAAATCGGAAAGCCATCTGCTTGCCACGAAGCTGGAGCGGAGCGGAGTATGATTAGAGAAGGAGAGACGTCCAAGCTACTCCGGTTCGGATCGGGTATTCCGATCCGAACCCCCAACCTGCCCGTCTCCGACCCGCACCCATGATCCAGGAAAATCTCCTATAAAGTCGCCTGGAGAACCGGACCGGATGTGACTAATTCCTACCCCTAACGTCCATCTCATTGATGCGTTGTTAGCTTGATAGCCCATCCGAACCCGAAGAGAGTGCGATGGATGACACGTGTTCCGACCCGGATTGAATTTCAGGCAAATTCACACCTATAAATACCCCATCTAGAGACAAGGAGAAGGATCTTTTTTCAGCACTTTTGAGAATCCAAGTACCTCTATCATTCGAATTCCTTTACTCCCGGAAAATCCAAACCATCTTTCATTTCTTGTTTTAATCATTTGAGTGAACAAAAGTGAGTTGTGAGTGAATCTTACATTGCCTTTGTAACTGAATTACTGAATATAGTGAAAACTAAGTGGACGTAGGCAATTCTTCGCCGAACCACTATAAATCTTGTGTGTTCTTTTTTATTTCTGCTTTACTTTATCTTGTTTCTAATCAATTTGGGTGTTAGAACCACATTTGGGTCTAACATTTTGGTGCTTTCACTGAGAACCCTCATCTAAATTCTTTATTTTCCGGGATCTCTTTCTACTTTTTGGACCGTTGAGTTCAAAGAAGTGAATCCTTAAGTTTCTCCACTTTCTTACATTCGTTGAAGTAATTGTCAAAGACTCATGGCCAGAGGAAAAGGCAAGGAAGTCCAGTCTGTTCAAGGAAATGGAGCTGGTGAAGATCAGCAACATGCTGTTGTAACAAGGTCTAGGGGGCAGAGTTCAGCAGCAGGGAGAATCAATGCAGGAAATCCGAACCGACAGCAAGGGGAAAGTTCCGATCCGATCCGGGTTGGAGACTCTGAAGCAGTGCACTCCCCCAGTCTGAACCGACCCGACTTGCTCGCTGCACACCGATCCGACCAGGCACCCCAGCTCCGATCCGACCCGACTTCCTACCTCCGATCCGACCCGATGCTTGGTGAAGCTGGAACATCTACTCGAGTAACCGCGAATGCTCCAATTCCAGCTGCCAGGGTTGGAGACCAGGTCAATCCATCTGCTCCCATCACTCAAGGAGATTTCTCACGCTTGCTTGATATGCTTGAGAGCACGAGGGAAGCTATGAGAGTTCATGAGCGCACCAATCTCATGATGCAGGAAAATATGAGGCTCATGAGTCGGGAAATCAATGAGCTCCGCCGGCAAAGAACTCCGTCACCAGTTCGTCATACACCAGTAGATCAATCTTCATCTTCTGAGGAAGAGAGGCCCCGTGAACGAAGGCCACTCGAACGACCTCAGAACGTGGAGCAGCTAACGTTTGGATCTTTGGGATCTCGCGAGGATATCGCACGAGCATTAGGAAACGATAGCCCCTCTCGGGGGCAAAGGCTCCAGTCCCCTCTTCCCGAGATCGACCGGGAACGCAGGGAAAGGAATCGAGCAGAGGCAGCTCGAAGAAGAAGGGCGTCTCCTGAGCAAGAGCCCTGGAGGAACTCGGACACTAGGGCCAGTGAACCTGAACAGCCCCTAACTAGTGCCGATGTGCAGGCGATGGTTCGTCGAATTATGTCCGAAAGCCGGAATTATACAAATGAAGACTATGGCATTGAGCGAAGCCATACTCCGTTCACTGACGACATCCTAGACTTCCAGTTCCCCCGACGCTTTAATTTGCCACAGATGGATAAATATAACGGAAGGACTGATCCAGGACAGCACTTGATGCGGTATTCGTGGCTTATGAATGCCGCTGCTGCCCCCGATGAAGTAAAGTGCAAAGCGTTCCCAATCTACCTAGAAGATGTGGCTTTATTTTGGTTTACCCGACTTCCTCCTCGTTCAATTTCTAATTACAAAGAACTAAGCGAGCGTTTCATGAACCAGTTCCGACTACATGCTCGAAAGTCCAAGAGTGTTATTGAATTGTCGAGGATCAAACAGGCACCAGGAGAATCTTTAAGGGCATATTTAGATCGTTTTAACCAAGCTGTAACTGAGGTCAGTGACCCGCATGAGCCCACTATTCTGATGGCATTGAAGGAAGGAGTCGATCCCGAATCTGAGTTTGGAGACTACCTTTCTGGGAAGACACCCCCCACAAGGGCGATATTCTACGAAAAAGCCGATATTTATCTAAGACGAGAGGAGGCCCGGGCAAACCGGAAGAGAAAGTCTGAGACAGCTTCAAAGGAGAATGTGCAGAGTAATATTGCCGTGAAGCAGTCTGGGGAAAGTTCTGGCAAGGTTGAAGTAAATGTAGGAAACAAGGGTGGAAACAGCAATACTGGAAGCGGGGGAAACAACAACAACCGTAATTCGAACGGTAACAGGAGAAACAGAAATAGGGGAAGCGACCCAAACAAAAGGCCCCGATTCCAGAACTATGAGAACTACACACCATTGAATGACACATTGGAAAATATTTACCTGGACACGTATAATGTGTTGCAGTACAAAAGACCGCCACCTCGTGATTCGACCGAGAAAGAAATGGCGACAGGGAAATTTTGCTTGTTTCACGGAACACATGGACATTCGACCAATGAGTGTCGACATTTGAGGGATGTAATTGAAAAGCTGCTGCGTGAAGGAAAGTTGGATGAGTACAAGGTTGCCCCGAGGGACAGGGGGCAAGGAGAGCAGGCTCCAAAGCAAATCCTACCTGCTCCTAAGCCTACCGCGCAGCAGAAAGGTAAAGGGATCGTCATCAACTCCATAGTAGGCGGACCTCACCCGGCAATCCGAAGCTTTAGGTCAATGGACCAATATGTGAATGCTGCCAAGCATCTAGATGTGAATGAAGGTGACGAGTTGGAAGATGTCACCCCCATCAAACAACAAAAAACCATGTTCGATGACGTGGTGTTTCGCAGCCGAGACAACACGGGAATACAATCTCCCACCAATGATCCGTTGGTTATTACTACCACTATTGGGCCGGCTTTGGTCCATAAGGTATTAGTAGACAACGGAAGTTCCGTTAATATTTTGTTCAAGAAGTCATTTGATCAGATGAAGCTTGAGCCTGAAGATCTGAAACCTTGTGAAGGATGGATTAGAGGTTTCAACGGAGCGACGACAGCTCCTATGGGATATATAGAGTTGCCTGTGACCCTAGGGCAAGGAGAACGTAGAAGAGTGCGAATGCTTCAGTTTGTAGTACTGGACGTAGATTCGCCATATAACGCATTTTTAGGGAGGCCTGCCCTCGCTGAGTTTAGAATTTGTATCGCCCCTTGGTGCTTGTTACTAAAGTTCCCAACCGAAGCCGGGACTAGAGTAATAAGACGGGATCAGGTTTCTGGACGGGCCTGCTATGTGGCCGAACTGAAGATGTTGATGAAAGGAGTTAATGCTGAGAGTAAGGATGCCTCATCTCCCTCAAAGGGGGACTCGGCATAGCAATTAGAGAGGTTGAACCCAAGGGAGTTGCGAAAAGGAACGCCTGAAGACCTGGATCCTAGAAAAGACGAGGAAACAGAGGCTAGGAATGCAACTCCTAATGAAGCAACAGTGGAAATTCCTGTTGATAAAGCTGATCCGACGAAAGTTTTGAAGATTGGTTCCCAATTGGATCCACGTCGTGCTGAAGAGCTGACAGACTTCTTGAAGGCAAACTTAGATGTGTTCGCCTGGACCCACGCTGACATGTGTGGGATATCACCTTCCGTTATCAGTCACAAATTGAATGTAAATCCGAAGCATCCGCCTGTGAAGCAAAAGAGACGCATGCTGGGCCCAGAGAGGTCGGCTGCTCTCAAAGAAGAAGTAGAGAAATTGAAGCAAAATGGATTTGTTCGAGATTCGACTTATCCCGACTGGATATCGAATCCTGTCTTGGTAAAGAAGCCAAACGGAAAGTGGCGAACTTGTATTGACTTTTCAGATTTAAATAAGGCTTGCCCAAAAGATAGTTTCCCACTTCCCAGAATTGACCAGCTTGTAGACTCGACAGCAGGTCATGAACTTCTCTCTTTCATGGATGCATATTCTGGATACAATCAAATTCCTATGCATGTGCCAGACCAAGAGCATACGAGTTTCATTACGAATTTGGGATTATATTGTTATGTTGTAATGCCGTTCGGATTAAAAAACGCTGGAGCTACTTATCAGCGATTGGTAAATAGAATGTTTTACGATCAGATAGGAAAAACTATGGAAGTTTATGTGGATGATATGCTGGTTAAATCAAAGCAGTCCTCCAGTCATACGCAAGACTTAGCAGAAATGTTTGGTATCTTGCGAAAATACCGTATGAAATTGAATCCCTTAAAATGTTCATTTGGAGTGGCGTCGGGAAAGTTCCTTGGCTTCATTGTGAGTTCCCGAGGAATTGAGATCAACCCTAGCCAGATAGCGGCGATTAGAAATATCAAAGAACCAAGGAGAATTAAAGACGTCCAAAGCCTGGCAGGGAAGGTAGCGGCGCTAAGTAGATTCATCTCCAAAGCCACCGATAAATGTGTTCCATTTTTTGATTTGATAAAAAGGGGAAAGAAGAACTTCCAGTGGACCCCCGATTGTATTGAGGCTTTTCAAAATCTGTTAGAGCTGTTAGAGAAACCGCCAATCTTATCAAAGCCTGTAGATCACGAAGAACTATTTGTTTATCTAGCAGTCTCGGCTCACGCTGTCAGCACAGTTCTGGTTCGAGAAGAAGACAAAGTACAAAGGCCAGTATACTATGTGAGTAAGAAATTAGCAGCGGCAGAGCGCAACTACCCAAAGATCGAGAAGCTCGCTTACAGCCTCCTGATTGCATCCCGAAAACTTCGTCACTACTTCCAAGCCCATCCAATAACCATATACACCGATCAGCCGTTAAGACAGGTGTTGCAGAGACCCGAAGTGTCGGGAAGGTTGATTAAATGGAACATAGAACTAAGCCAGTTTGACTTGAATTTTCAACCACGAAAGTCAATCAGGGGGCAAGCTCTAGCAGACTTTATTGCGGAGTTCACCATTCCAGAGGAAGAAATAATCAATGACCAAGTGGTCAAATCTGAGGATAAGCTAGAGATGAATCCGTGGAGACTATATACAGATGGAGCTAGAAATGACCGAAGATCTGGAGCTGGCATTGTCTTAGTCACTCCGGAGGGACGGTCATTATATTACGCCCTACGGTTAGAATTTTCGGCAACAAACAATGACTCTGAGTATGAAGCCCTGATTGCCGGGCTGAAACTCGCTAAAGACCTCGGAGTAAAAATGATGGACATATTTTGTGACTCTAAGATTGTTGTTTGTCAAGTGCGAGAGGAATTCGCGGCTCGAGGACCTCGACTTGTCGCTTACCTCAAGAAAGTGAAAGAGCTATTAAGTAGTTTAGAGCGGTACAACATAACACATATTCCCAGAGAAGAAAACCAGAAAGCGGATAGACTAGCAAAATTAGCTAGTTCTGACAATCCAGAAGGGACTGAGGTAATTCCAATTGAAACGTTGGAGTCGCCAAGCTTTGAGTCAATGGAAATGGAATTCGTTCTTGAAGCGGAACCAGAGAAGGAATCATGGATGACTCCAATCAAGAATTTTCTTAAGAAGGGGATACTCCCATTAAAGAAAAGTGAAAAGAGAGCTGTAGTGCGCAAAGCTACCAGATATGTTATACAAGACGATACCCTCTATAGACAGGGATTTTCTATGCCCCTGTTACGATGTATCGCACACGACGACATCAAGCGTGTACTGAGAGAAGTGCACGAAGGTGAGTGTGGAGATCATACAGGAGGTCAAACTTTAGCAAAGAAAATATTGCGGTATGGATACTTCTGGCCTACGATTAACAAAGATGCAGCTGATTATTCACGACGCTGCGATAAGTGCCAGAGATTCGCAAAAATCCCCAGGGCACCGTCAACTCAGCTTAAATCGATGGTGAGTCCTTGGCCATTTGCCACATGGGGAATCGATATCATTGGAGTTTTACCGATTGCTAAAGGGGGAGCTAAGTATGCCATAGTAGCCGTGGATTATTTCACAAAGTGGGTGGAAGCTGAACCCTTGACTAAGATCACCACAAGAAAGGTGATAAGTTTTGTGGTCCGAAATATTATATGCCGATTCGGAATCCCAAGGACGATTATTACCGACAACGGGACCCAATTTGATAGCACTGAATTCAGAAACTTTTGCCAGAAATATAAGATAGACAAATGTTATACTGCAGTTGCCTATCCACAATCTAATGGGCAAGTAGAGGCAATAAACAAGGTAATAAAATCCATCCTCAAGAAGCGATTAGAGCGTGCAAAGGCAAAATGGGTTGATGAATTGCCCCTGGCTTTGTGGGCATATCGAACAACGTTTAAAACGGCTACCGGTCATACCCCTTTCTCTCTCTCCTTTGGCTCAGAAGCAGTAATTCCAGTTGAACTGGAAGTTCCTTCCCACAGGGTTACGTATTATGACCCGATGACGAATCGGGCACTTTTACTTGAGTCTCTTGATGAAGTCGAAGAGAAGAGGGATGAAGCAGACTTGCGTGCAGCAAGACATCGGCGTCAGATGGCGCGCTATTATGACAAAAAAGTTCGCCTCAGAACTTTTGAACCCGGAGATTTGGTGCTAAAGAGAGTTTTTCCACCTCTTCCTCACCTTGGCCCAAAATGGGAAGGACCCTTTGTCATCCAACGGAAACTTGATAAAGGAACATTCAAGTTAACGACCGTAGATGGCGAAGAAGTCCCTCGAGCATGGAATGCCCAACACTTAATGCGGTATTTGGATTAGAAATGCTATACTTTTTGCTGTTCTTCCTGTAAACTCTGTAATAAGGCACGACATGCCTTTGGAAAATATGACGATATGAATAAAGGACTATAAAATGGATGTAGGCTATGACTTAGCTGAACCACTATAAAAATATTGTGTGTTATTTACTTTTATGCATTTACATTCATTAGTTGTTCTGTTGTGATTATAAAATACAGGACAACTGAGAGCCTAAAGAGGGTTGAAAACAGTCTAGACATAAAAAGAAGCACAATGATTATTTGTGCAATAAGACATGAAAGAATGAGAAAACGACATTCTGACTCTAACTCTCCAGAGAAAGAGAGAGAGTATAAAAGCGTCTCCGACTGAGCGCTGAGAAAGGTTCAACTCCGAACTCTAACTTTCCAGAGAGAAAGAGAGTATAAAGGCGTCTCCGACCGAGCGCCGAGAAAGAAATCTTTTCCCGTTGAACGACCGGGGAATAGACGAATGACTGAACTTGAACTCTAACTCTCAAGAGAATGAGAGAGAGTATAAAAGAAATGCCAGGAAAACAACAGGCATTGATGACACAGGAAATGCCATTCCGTTAGAGAATCGGAAGTATTCAGATTGCATGGATAAGCACTGAATAACTTATGGAGATTGACTGGGGATACCTGTACATACACATATCTCCCCTCTCCACAACTTTGTTTCATAACTATAGATATGCATTTTTACATAAGTACAGAACTGCTAACAAATAAACATTGCAAAAAGTGAATTATCTTTATTTACAAATGAATGAATTTGTACAGGGAAATAACTAAAAAAGAAAGTGTAGGAGCTGCTGTGGTGGCAGCACTTATTGATTCACAAAGATGCTAAAAGGACACGGAGAACCCACTATTTGGGCTTGGAATGAGCCTTCGATTTCTTGACAGCTTTTTCTGCATCTTTTGCTTCCTTCTCGGCTTCAGTCAAGATCCGCTTTGATTTCTTTTTCCCTGAAGATGTAGTACTGGGGCCAGCAGACTTTTTCCCGGAGGGCGGGGCACTGGAATCGAGAGAAGATTTTTTAGCAAGTTCTTCGGTAATAGATCTAGTGGAAAGCTTAACAACTAACCTTGAACCTGCATCCACAACTGCGAGGGGCTTGAGGACCTCAGGGTCTAATTCTTCAGCCTTTAATTGCAAGCGCTTGTCTTGATCAGCCTTCATGGCAGCTAAGGTGACGTCATCAGCGCTTTTCGATTCCCCGGTTATTACAATCTCCGGTTCCTCATCATGCCCCTCGTCTCCTCCGTCGTCTTTTAAAGCTGCAATCATTTCTTCATCATGGGGAGTAGTGACTTTAGTTGGTTCACTTCTTTCCCCCAGGTCTGTGGAACCAGCCTTGTCCTCCCCTTCTTTGACCCTATCAGCGGGCTTTGTCCCAGTGGTAGCTCCTTGAACTACATCTGTCTTCGCGGAGGATTCAACGCCTACAAAATGAGAAACATCGGTTATCAACTCAGGCGAGAGCGAAGGATTTCTCATCGAACATTCAGTCATGTAGCCAAAGGTAGTAGTAGCCTTGACAAATTGAGGAGAAAAAATAGGAATACCTTCTGAAGACTTTTCAGCGGGGGTGACTACTACCTCTGGAGTTATTTCAGGAATGGGAGATAGCAAAGTTGTTCGGGAAATTCCCGGGTTTTCGGGATCATACCCTTCTACTTCGGGAGTTACAGGAGCAGAAGAAGAGGAACCAGCTTCAGGAATGGTTTTCTGTTTAGACTTCCGCCTCTCTTCTTCCATGGCCTCAGCAATTAGACGGCGCCCTTCAGCTAGGCGCTCCGGTTCGTCGTCTCTCAAGTACTTCTCCATCAGCTTATCTTCATCGAGGGAATCGACTTTAAGCTCTTCTTTTTCCCACTCGACGATTTGATTCCACACATGAACCAAAGTGGATGGATAGTCCTCGATCCAGGAAATGTTTCGACGACGAATAATGTGCGCGAAGAATTCGATCATTAGCTCGCCGAAGCCCTGAATATCGGCCTCCGCCTCTGATAGCTGTTTGCGGGTTTCCTCCGCAGATTTAATAGCGCATTCAACGTTGCCCTCAGCCAGAGCAGCCCTGTTTTCCGCCTCTAACAATTTTGAAGCCAAATCAGCGTTTTTCTTTTCTAACTCAGCATTCCTTTTCGCTAACTCGGCGTTTTTCTGCTCAAGTTCAGCATAAGCAAGGCGTGTCTTCGCAGCCTCTGATTTGGCCTCGTCAGCTTGTTTCTTCAACTCAGAACGCTCCTGAGTGTGGGATTCTAGCAAATCATGATAGCGCTTTTGCATGTCCTCAAACTGTTGTTTGAAGTTAGAAGCGTTCTTTTGAGCGATAGCTAGTTGAGCTTGAGTATCCTCTAAATTTTTTCCTAAAGTTTTTAGGGCCTTAGCATCTTCCTCCGCAGTTTTGTGCATTGAGTCAGCATTTGTCATTAGCGTGCGGATGATTCTAGAAAGAGTGCGGGAATACTTGAACATCTCGGTATATTGTTTTTCCACCAAATCAATTTTTGCTCTGGCCTCCTCTGCCCAATTAGAAGAAATAGGTTCAAGGGAAGGTAGAAAGGTCAGAGTCTCGAAGTAGTGCTCGGGAAATTGCTCCTTTAAATATGCCAGCCTTACTGCGGTTCCCGCATCTAGTGGAGGAGGGGCGAGGACTGTTAGTTCAGTGTCCCTTCCTGAAGAAGATTCTGTAGAACCCTTGTCTGTCCGAGGTCGCTTAGTAGCAGGGACTTTTTGCTTGCTTCTAGACCCAGTTTCCTTTGGAGGAGTCTTCTCTCTACTCCGCTTTTCATGGGAGGAAGTGGAATCCCTGGATTGTGGTCTATCCTCCTCCCTACGACCTTGATAGCTTTTGTATTTTTCTTGTTCCGGTCGAACTGGTGAGCGGGAGCGTGAGGATCGAGATCGATAAGGATCATATGGTCTTCTTTCCTCCCTACCACGGTCATCTCGGCGATTATACTCAACATCCTGAGGAGGATTGGACATGCTGCGGCGAAGCTTTCTTATATCATAAGAGGATCGAGACATTGCACCTGCACGATAAATTAAACAAAGTTTAGAATCGACGGATCCACGGAGAAAGAAGTGCAATGAATGCTAGTGCTACGGTGTAAAGTGCATCCTATGTGGTGTGTGTGTCCCCCCAACCAACCCGAGTCTGAAGCTAGACTAGTGCGGGCAGGCTCTTTGGCCTTAGCAGGAGTAGTCTCTTCAGAAGAAGTGAAGACTAAAGGGTCCTTTCTGAAATCTTCCGAAGTATATATAGTCTCGGGTAAGGGGAGATCCCCCAAACCCTGAAATATGTGCTCGTCGGTGCTAGGAACATCCCCTTCGGAAGCGTGAAGTGGCGACCCTTGGGGAGATTTTGATTTGTCTACCGAGGTAGTTTCCTCGGGGGCAATATACCCTTCACGATGTTTTTTGGCCAGATTAGCCAGTTCATCATCTTGAGTGGAAGAGGGAGAGGGTGAAGTTTGAAGAGAAGCTGCAGGAATTCCCGAGCCCTCTCCTATTTCTGGAACTGTTTCCACTGGAGGAATATATGCATAAGGGACTGTCCCATGACCGATGCTACGGAAGACGGATAGCAGCCCGTGAAAATGAAGGTACTCGTCTTTAAGAACCTCGTCAATAGTAAGGAATTTTTGGTCGCCATTGAGGAGACGGTGCATTCGATCAAAGAACACTTGGTCTGATACCTGTTTGGGATTATCGACTGCAAATAAAAAGGAAAACAGGTCAGGGTGATGATTCAAGTGTATAGAGTCCAAGGTCAGAAAATCAATGCTTTACTTGATTTTGTCCATCTTCTGGCGCATCCAGACTGTTGCTTTATATAGAACCACTCCAGTCTGGAATCTCCAGCCTTGCTGCTAAACGGCGTAGAGATTATCTTCCTCTTTGGGACCGACTCAAAGTAACAGAAAGAAGGGGTTTCCCTGGTCCGATGTTTGAAATTATAGAAGAAATGAACATCGTCAAACGTAAGCTCCACGCCTAGAATTTCACGATATGCTATGAATAAGGTATGCAGATAGGCATATGAATTGGGATGTAGCTGCATGGGGGCAATCCGCATTTGTCTTAAGAAGTCGACGATGAAAGGCGAGAAAGGAGGAATGGCGCCAACCATGCACATCAGACGAGTGACCGTCATATATCCTTCTGGAGGGTTATGTGGACGGTCAGAACGTGAGGGCACTAGAGTGTCTCTCTTCATTATTCCGTACTTCAAGCAAATTCTCACGAGTCGGTCGTTGTCGATTGTTGATTCTACGGAATCTGGAGGTGATTCCAATATAATGGCTGAGTCAAATTCATCGGGTGCTCGGTTGTCACCAATCCCTCCTTCCTCCTCAAAGCCTAGGGAAATTTCGTTTTCTGAAGACAGTTCATCGCTTTCCCGATGGCCAACTCCGTAATCCGGACCCTCGCTGTCCCATTCTGGGTCAGATGAAGAAGATATATCCTCGAGAGTGGTTTTGTTGGAAGTTTCTGGAGCTTTTTTCCTCTCAGCTAAACGAGAAGAGCGTCTGGGCCTCATTGTCATGGAACTATTGAAGAAGCAATAGCACGGATTAGAGTGAGTTATCCCGTGTCCCCTCTTTTGTGTATGCGTGTGAACTAAAGTGTATGCAACAAATGTGGGAAATACAAAATAGAAGTACAGCAATGCAAGACAAAGCTTTAAAGAGAAAATGACAGTCAGATTTGTCCTTGATTCTCGTTAATGTTCGTAAGGCACTATCCTAACTGTTCGCGAAGTATATTCATCTAGAGTAAGCGTTAGTTGAATTAATTGGGTAGTCTTTATGTGCCAAGTTTGATATGTTCGGATCGGTTCGGATATGTGTATGATGGCTGGCTCAATACAAACACAGATAGTAATCGGTTCGGATGCGTCATTAGAGCAGGGCCAGTTCAAAACAAGGGAAGCAATGGGTTCGGAGGCAGTACTGATCTGATCGGATCGGATGGCCCGATCCGAACCGAACTAGCACCACTCAACCGATCCATTTACTTCGACCTTCACTTCCCCGACCCGAACTGACGTTTTCTGTCCTCCCTGTCTTTCTAAAGGGTGAAACCCGGACCGATCCCTTATCATACTCCTTCCTTTCCGCTCCTTCGTCTTCTACCCGATCCGACTCCAGTTGGTCACCACGCTCC
The DNA here is from genome assembly GCA_030737875.1 of Allium sativum. NCBI lineage: Eukaryota > Viridiplantae > Streptophyta > Magnoliopsida > Asparagales > Amaryllidaceae > Allium > Allium sativum. The sequence continues at coordinate 500,395,280 of CM060924.1, read as the reverse complement.
TTGTCTTCTTCCTCTTCTCCCCCTTTCTCACGAACGAGTCCGTTTCATCGCCAAAGCTATTGTTAAGGGCAGAAATTTGCCCTCTCCAGCCTCGCGACGCCTCGAAGTGACGGCGCATCCACCAGTAACGACGTGGAATTCAAGCGAAGCTCTGTGTCTAAACCGTTCCAATCGACCGTAAAGTGAAATCAAGAACGTTTATTACGATGTTATTCGAGATTAAAAAGCTACCTATGTGCTTGATTTGAGGAATCTACAAGAAAGGAGTTCGGAGTTTTAGAGTTTTTAAGGTTTTCGATGCTTGGGTCCGAGCGGCAATAGAAACGAAGAAGAAAGAAATGAAGACGGTGATGAGTTTATATAAAGAATGGAGTTGACTCCTCGTCTCCCTATTTCGTCTCGCCCGATCGGACCGGAGTGGAAGCCCAGTAGCACAACTCTCTCTGAAGGCCCAGTGTCTAAGAACTAAATCCACGAATACGCTTCGGATCGGAATCCGAACCGAGTGGAAATTTCACACGTTGATTTAGCATCCGACTCGAATTGAAGAGAAGGAGAGTAAAGAAAGAGCATACCTGCAAGAGGCATTACATGGCGAGATGAGTACCCAAATTTGCTCAGAAACGAAGAAGATGTGTTCGGGTCGGACGCCGAACCGAACAGAAATCTGTGCATTACCCCTGACAATTCTGGTTAAACGACATCAAAGCACGCTTTGTACAACGATAGCATCCTTTGAGGGGGCAAAATGTTAGCCTACTTTGTGAACTAGGCAACACAAAGTCAAGAAACCAACCATTGAAGAGTATTTTAAGTTATAAGACTCCGGTTCGGATCGGAAGAAAACACCACCCTTCAGAGTGATAGCAGCATATCGGTTCGGATCGGATAGAATTCTCCGTTCGGATCGGATGTCTCCTACTGGATAAATTGGCGAAGCATATCTGATCGGATCGGAAGGCCAATAAAATCTCAAGTAAATCGGAAAGCCATCTGCTTGCCACGAAGCTGGAGCGGAGCGGAGTATGATTAGAGAAGGAGAGACGTCCAAGCTACTCCGGTGCGGATCGGGTATTCCGATCCGAACCCCCAACCTGCCCGTCTCCGACCCGCACCCATGATCCAGGAAAATCTCCTATAAAGTCGCCTGGAGAACCGGACCGGATGTGACTAATTCCTACCCCTAACGTCCATCTCATTGATGCGTTGTTAGCTTGATAGCCCATCCGAACCCGAAGAGAGTGCGATGGATGACACGTGTTCCGACCCGGATTGAATTTCAGGCAAATTCACACCTATAAATACCCCATCTAGAGACAAGGAGAAGGATCTTTTTTCAGCACTTTTGAGAATCCAAGTACCTCTATCATTCGAATTCCTTTACTCCCGGAAAATCCAAACCATCTTTCATTTCTTGTTTTAATCATTTGAGTGAACAAAAGTGAGTTGTGAGTGAATCTTACATTGCCTTTGTAACTGAATTACTGAATATAGTGAAAACTAAGTGGACGTAGGCAATTCTTCGCCGAACCACTATAAATCTTGTGTGTTCTTTTTTATTTCTGCTTTACTTTATCTTGTTTCTAATCAATTTGGGTGTTAGAACCACATTTGGGTCTAACAGGAATTAAGTTAAATAAATGGAATTGAAATGAGATTTTCTAAAAGGAAGGATTAAAAGGGATTGGTAATTGAGTTCGGTAAAGGATTTAAAAATGAGATATGGTAATAATTGTAACACCCCACCTACGCTAGGGTCACTCACAAAGGGAATGCACTATTTTGGTGGAGTATTATCTAGGTAAATAGACACAGAGATATCACAAGGAAGAACATAAATAAAGTTGTGGTAGAAATTAAAAACCAAATTTTTATTTCTTTCAAGAAAAGAGTCAAAACCTCATATATCCAAGGTACAAATTATTCCATTACATCGAGTTCCAAATAAAGGAGCATAAACTTAAGATAGAAAAAGTAAAATATTCCCCATAAATAGCAGAAGTGCAGCCATAGCATAGCTCAAGACCAAACCGTACATGAGCTGACAGAAAGCAAGCTAAATCCAAGCTAAGAGCTAGTGTTTCCTCCCTGGGAACCTGAGGGGGGGGGGGGAATGAAAGAAAAAGAGGAGAAAGAAAAAGGGTCAGTCATCAGACTATTAAGCCCTAGTGACTTTTAGTATAAAAACTAGTAAAGGTAACCTGACATGTGAAAACTGGAAGTAAACATAAGGATGATAACAGGACTGATAAGATAATTAAGATAACAAGATAAGTCAAGTCTATCATCGCATATTCAAGGATCGCTGCACCAACTGTACTAGTATTCTAACCCATGTCACGTATTAATCATGAAATGATCCCTTGGCCCAATATCATGAAGTGACCCATTACAGGGTCCCACGGTACGATCTATTAATCGATCGGCTCCCTACAAGTTCTAGCTCGTCATGTGTCTGTGTCATACGACCCTATCTTGAAATGTAGTCACCTGTGCTAGGTCCACCATAGGGTGTATCAAGCCCTATGGTGCCAACCACCGACACGAATCAAGCACGCACAGTGTAAACCTACTGGTGCCCAATGCCTGCTTTTTCAACTCCGGACTACGTGCACGACCATAGTCCGCCTGAACCTACAATGGCGCACCTACTCAGCCTTCGTTCTGGTCACTTACAATCAGCCCAGTAATCGTGCCCCACCCTGCCTAGTCCCAGGGTATCGTGATACATCTAAATGGGTTACTGCTGAAAAGGACCGAGTAACTAGGGTTTCTAATGGGTTAAGTGTTGTCATTCAAATTCGTGACTTAACCCTATCCAGATCATGTATCAAGTTGGTTAAGTGTGTTCAAGCGGTTCATGACTTAACGCTACCAAATCATCGTGTCAAGTTGGTTAAGTATATTCAAGTGGTTCATGACTTAACACTATCATGTGGCATTAATTCATTAATGCACCCCAACCTCTCACATTAGACTAATTGTTGTGGTCACTGTATTTGCCGGGCGGCTCCGGGCAGATTTACACCACAACATAGTCTAACCTCGGGTTTTACGTACGATATGACCAACTACCCACATTGGATCCTATTGTTTGCAGTCGCTGGATTCGCCGGGCGGTTCCGGGCAGATTTACACTGCAAACTCAACCCAACCTCGAGTTGGCCATTTTCAAGTTTATCTAAGTGTCATGCCCATGTTCAAGTTTTCATGTCAAAATTCATGTCGAGTTTTCATGTCAAGTTTCATGTAAATTTCATGTCAAGTTCTTGTCCATATATAGGTTCAAGTTGTAATAACGTTCATGTTTAAAGCCAATTCATGTTTTACCTAATCTACCCAAATCGTATTCCCATCGCACATAAACTCGAATCGATACAAATAAATCTAATTAGGGAATAACATAAAAAGGGACGGGTATAAGGTGGCAAAAGTGATTACTAGCATAACATAGTATGACTTGAGAAAAATGATTATAACATTACTGGCATATGGAATATCGGCTTCAAACATAAAGATTCCAAATCTAGCAAAATAAGGTACTAGTCAAGATAACAGTTGACATAAGGTGATAGTATAGTCATGGTAACTGTTGACATAAGATGATAGTCATAAACTTGTGACTAATAACAGATTCAACATTATAGGCATGATAATATGAGGGGTTTTTCTTTTTGATTTACAACATGAATAGGCCCCAAATCAATATCATAGTAATATGCCCAAAAGTCAAGATCCAAGATGAACAAGAATGGATGTAAAACAGTCATCATACACAGGTCCAATTCCAATTTACAACATATTCATATTACATTTACAGTTTAAATCTAAAAGTAACTGGGGCTTACAGATCGTGGTTCGAGAGTTAGAAAAAGAAAGTCGATGTTGAATCTTTATATGCTGAGTCATGTCCTAATAGAAATCCCCAAATCAGCAATTCTCTTAACGTAGTTTCGACGTAGAAGAAGTAGTCCCTTTCTCTAACTTTTCAACCAGAATTAGATCAGCATAAGGTCAGAGAGAATTTTGGGTAGAGAGACTAGTGTTAGGGGTTGTTTACATAGGGTCAGGTCAAGGAATGTAGACAGAAACGAGGCCAGAAACATCAAAGTGAATCCAGCTTCAAAAGTGGGCTCGGCCACCAGGTCGACCCCCAGGTCGACACTATGGTCGACCTGGTCCTGGGCAGGTCGACTCTATGGTCGACCCCCAGGTCGACCTGGTCCTGGGCGGGAAATTTCCCGCCCAGTCTGTTATGTGGTTTGAATTCGAAATTTGAATTCGAATTCTGTGCTGTTTTGAACTTGAAATTTTCTGAAAATTTCGAAAGGTCATAACTTGGTCATACGGACTCCGATTTTCGAAAACTCGGACTCGTTTTCAAGCAGAATTTCGAGATGAACGCAATGGCGTAACCTGTTCCCTTGATTCTTATTTTAAAAATTAATTCTTCCTTGATTTATAGTTATAACACGTTATCAAAATACGGGTTGTTACATTATCCCCTCCTTAAAGGATTTCGTCCCTGAAATCTCTAAGTTAGGGAGGATGTGTCCTACCATCCGTCACCCATCTACTCAAAACATCATCCACAAGCAACAGTTGTCCTTAAAAGGTTTCTAGTGCTATATGAACATATGCAGAAAGTGTGTGTATGTGTACTTATCTAATGCAAAAGATCAGGCGGTTACTGATTCAGTAGACCTCCTTAATGCAAAATATGTTAGTGTAATGAATCCAACATGTATGCAAAAATTCCTAACATACTTTATAATCTCTACATGAGTGCACAAACATTCATTCATATGCAACATCCAAGTGATAGCATAACAAGTTCCATCCATGTTCAAGTATAAGCACTCATGCATATGCAACATAAAAATGTGATTGAGCCGATCTAGTGCCTAATGTGTGTCATGCATCCACTAGCAATCACTTGCAAACACTTGCAACCATTTGCAAACATCAACCATAACATGTTTCAATCACATGTTTACATTCATATGGTTCTACCTAAGGTTCTCAAGATAAGATCGAGAAGATAACAAGACAAACGTAGGTAGTATAAGCATGATACGAAAAGCTTTTTAAGTTTATAGGAAAAAGAGATCGAGAATGTACCCTAAAAAAGAAATGGGTAAAGCGCGCGTATCTTCTCTTCGGTTTCCCAAGTTGCATTTTCTTGGGCTTCACTCCACTGAACTTTAACTAGCTTTATTTCTCGATTCCTTAGCTTCTTGATCTCCGTTCCTAAGATACGAATCGGAACTCGCCTCAATGTTGCTTCTTTTTCCACTTCTATGTCTTCAAGGATACTTGGCTCATCCACTTCGGCTGATTCATGTAAGCACTTTCGGAGATGAGAGACATGAAAGACATTGTGTACTCCGGCCAGCCTCTTCGGTAATTCTACCTTATAGGCCATCCGCCCAACCCTCTCAGCGATAGGGAACGGTCCTACGAACCTTGGTGCTAGCTTTCCAACCGCTCCAAAACGAACTACATTGCGTAAAGGAGAAACGTTTATAAAGACCATATCTCCAACTTCGAACTCTAGGTCTGTCCTTCTCTTGTCTGCATAAGATTTCTGTCTATTTGGGCCGTTTTCATCCGTCTTCGTATCAACTCAACCTTCTCAGAAGTGTCCCTTATCATGTCGGGCCCAAGTATAAGCCTGCCTGCCGTCTCCCACCAACAAGTTGGCGATTTGCGCGGTCTTCCATACAGGGCTTCGAACGGTGCCATTCCAATGCAAGCTTGGTAACGGTTATTATATGCAAACTCCACGAGAGGAAGATGGTCTTCCCAGGTACCACTAAAGTCAAGAATGCATAGTCTTAAAAGATCCTCTAGTACCCTATTTACCCTTTCGGTTTGTCCATCCGTCTGCTGGTGATAGGTCGTGCTTAAACTCAGTCGTGTACCCATGGCTTCTTGCAGACTATTCCAAAACTGGCTAGTGAAAATCGGGTAACGATCACTAACTGTACTAGAAGGAACCCCATGCAACCGTACTATCTCTCGAAGGTAAATAGACGCTAGCCATGATGCGGTCCTCTTGCTTTTCACCTGAATGAAGTGATCACTTTTCGTGAGTCTATCAACTATGACCCATATGCTAGTATTTCCTTTCCTTGACCTAGGCAGTCCATCCACGAAATCCATCGAGATACTCTCCCATTTCCATTGCGGAACTTCCAAAGAATGTAATAGCCCACCAGGCTTCTTCGACTCGGCCTTTACTTGTTGGCACACTATGCACTTCGAAATGAACCCTGCCACGTCCTTTTTCATTCCAGCCCAAAAGAAAACGCGTTTCATATCTCTGTACATCTTATCCCCTCCAGGATGTATGGTCATCTTCGAGTGATGCGCCTCTTCGAGAACTTTCCTTACTAAGTCTCCCACTTGTGGGACGCATAGCCTTCCATCACGCCTTAGCCATCCCTTGTCATCTATGGCATACCTACCGAGGTGACTTGACGTCTTACCACTAATCAGCTTGTCCATGATTTCGACTATCTGTGGGTCTTCCTTTTGTGAAGTCCCTACTTGATCTAGAAGTGTAGGTCTTAACTCAAGAGATGCTAACGTAGCAGTCAATGACTCAACAGCAGGTGTAAAATCAAAGGTTGTTATAAACTCAAGGCTTTTCCTTTCAACAAACAAGGGGCTCAAAGTCAACCTTTTTCTACTTAGTGCGTCCGCCACCACGTTACCCTTGCCAGGGGTATAAGCTATATCGAAGTCATATGATGCCAAGAATTCCATCCACCGCTGTTGTCTAAGATTCAAATCTTTCTGTGAGAAGAGGTACTTGAGCGATTTGTGGTCGGTATACAGCTCGAACCTCTCCCCTAGAAGATAATGGCGCTAAGATTTAAGTGCAAAAACGATCGCGGCCAACTCCATGTCATGCGTGGGATAGTTTTTCTCATGAACTTTAAGTTGTCTGCCCCCGTAGCATATTACTCTTCCTTCTTGCATTAGGATAGCACCTAATCCCGTGCCGCACGCATCTTTGTACACCGTAAACACCTTGCCTCCGTCAGGTAATGCCAAAACTGGAGCTGTGGTGAGGGCTCTCTTGAGTCTTTGAAAAGCAGCGTCACATTCTATGTCCCATGCAAAAGCTAGGTTCTTCTTTGTTAACTTAGTAAGAGGGGCTGAAATCTTAGCGAAGTCCTTAATGAACTTCCTGTAGTAGCCCGACAAACCGAGAAAGCTCCTCACCTCCGTCGCATTCTTAGGAATTTTCCAGTCTTGTACCGCAACTACCTTTGCGGGGTCCACGGCTATGCCTTTCTTAGAAACTACATGTCCAAGAAACCGAACTTTCTTCCTCCAAAAATGGCATTTGGAGAACTTTGCCTTTAACGGGTGTGCTCTAAGTGTTTCCATGACTTCCTTGAGATGTCTAGCATGCTCTTCTTCATCTTTTGAGAAGATCAAAATATCATCCAAGAAAACTACCACAAACTTGTTAAGGAACTCCCGAAACACCCTACTCATCAAATCTACAAAGTACACGGGTGCATTCGTTAACCCAAACGGCATGACGAGCCATTCGAAGAAACCATCTGGAGTCCTAAACGCAGTTTTGTCAATGCTATCCTCATCCACTCTAAGCTGATGGAATCCTATGGCTAGATCGAGTTGAGAGAAAACAGATGCTCCCACAAGCTGGTCAAACAAATCGTCGATTCTTGGTAGTGGGTGCCTATTCTTCTTTGTCAGCTTGTTTAACTCACGATAATCTACGCATAGACGAAGCGATTCATCTGCCTTAGTAGCGAATACCACCGGAGCACCCCATTCAGAAATGCTTCGCCTTATGAAATTTTTCTCAAGCAAATCCTTAACTTGTTTACTAAGCTCTTCTTTCTCGCGGGGCCATGTGCCTAACGGGCAACGAAACTGGCTTGGCATTATCAACAAGATAAATTCGGAAGTCTATCTCGCGTTTAGGAGGTAACCCCCTCACCTCATCAAAGACATCTGGATATTCTCGGACCACTCTTACAGATTGCAAATTATCGACGGATGAGTCAAGAGATTCAAGATAACACAACATGACCAGACCCTTAGGGTTACAAGAAATTTCAAGGGTATTACCGAGGCGAGTCATGAGCCTCACTACCCTTCGTTCACAATCAAGAATGGCTCCATGATTGGGCAGCCAATCCATACGTAGGATCAAACCATATCCCATAAATCCGAGAACATAAGCATTACACGTGAATTCTACGCTTAAGATAGAGATCCTCAAATCCTCACACATCATAGATAAATGGGCGGAGCCCCCAATTGGATTTGAAACTATAACGGGATCCTCAACCAGACTAGTACTTAGGTGCAGATTTTCAACAATATCAGAAGAAATAAAGGTATGCGATGCGCCAGAGTCAAATAAGGTTCGAACAGGAAAGTCAGAAATGTAAACAAGGATTTCTACAAAAATATTACTACCTCGATCAAGAGTTGGAGTGGTGTTGATAGCATGCAACTGCCGTCCAGAAGGTCCTGCTCGCTGGGTCTGCCCTTGCCCTTGTCCTTGCTTCTTAGGGCAATCCTTGCTGATGTGTTCAGTATCTCCACAATGAAAGCATTCACCCAACTTTCTCTTCTTCTTTCTACAGTCTTTAGCTAGATGTCCCGTAATACCACAAAAGTTACACTTCCTGTCTCACGTGGTTTGTTGTTGCTCTTGTTATTCTTGTTGCCTCCCTTCTTGAAGTCAACTTTCTTATTCTGAGTCTCATTAGGCTTAACCTCCTTCTTGCTATTCTTGTCTTCCTCATGAAGTAGAGCCATATCCACCAAGCTTTCAAAGGTCGCCCCCATGGGTATATGAGTTATGGCCAAACTGTGTAGTGGCTCGTTCAATCCTCGAGCAAAGCGTACAGCCTTTTTTTGGGCCGTGTTGACCAGGTCCAAACCGAACCGAGCAAGCTAATTAAACTTATTCACGTACTCCCTAACAAACATGTCCCCTTGCTTGAGTGCTAGGAATCTTTCCATCTGAAGGTTCTCTTCTGCTGATGATAAGAATTTAAGCCCATACCTCTCTCTAAAGTCTTCCCAAGTCTCAACTGGCCTGGTAGCGTTGGTGACTTCCCACCAAAATGCAGCTTCCTCTTTCAACAAACATGCTTCCAACTGAACTTTCCTATGGTCCTCCACATCAAAGATAATAAACAAGTCTTCCGTCTCCTTTAGCTAGTTTCGTGCCTCAACAAAGGTTTCAGTTCCAACGAAGTTCTTGCCGCCCATTGCTTTAAAGTCTTTGCATATTATGGCAAAGGTGGTACCAGGAGGAGGAGGAACCGCGACCACTGGAGGAGGAGGAGGAGGGATGTCTGTCGGGCCTGCGCCATTGGCCCTGGCTTCTAAGTACCTTCGGAACCATCCAGGTACGGGTATTCCCTTAGGAAGGTTAAGATCAGACATGCTGAAAAACGAAAAGAAAAAGAATCAAACGAGGAAACAAAGGAAAGTGCTAATGGATTTTGGGGAATAGCCTTTTTAAACACAAAAATTTTCTTGAAAAATGCTTCTTTATAAATGGTTTTGAAAATAGTTTCAGAAGGTTTTTAAAACTTTTGCCTAGACTAGTAACCTTCTGCTCTGATACAAAGTGTAATACCCCACCTCCGATAGGGTCACTCACAAAGGGAATGCACAAGTTTTGGTGGAGTATTATCTAGGTAAACATACACAGAGATATCACAAGGCAGAACATAAATAAAGCAACGGTAGAAATTAAAAACCAAATTTTTATTTCTTTCAAGAAAAGAGTCAAAACCTCATATATCCAAGGTGCAAATTATTCCATTACATCGAGTTCCAAATAAAGAAGCATAAACTTAAGATAGAAAAAGTAAATTATTCCCCATAAATAGAAGAAGTGCAGCAATAGCATAGCTCAAGACCAAACCGTACATGAGCTGACAGAAAGCAAGCTAAATCCAAGCTAAGAGCTAGTGTTTCTTCCCTGGGAACCTTGGGGGGGGGGGACGAAAGAAAATGAGGCGAAAGAAAAAGGGTCAGTCATAAGACTGGTAAGCCCTAGTGACTTTCAGTATAAAAACTAGTAAAGGTAACCTGACATGTGAAAACTGGAATTAAACATAAGGATGATAACAGGACTGATAAGATAATTAAGATAACAAGATAAGTCAAGTCTAGCATCGCATATTCAAGGTTCGCTGCACCAACTGTACTAGTGTTCTAACCCATGTCAAGTATTAATCATGAAATGATCCCTTGGCCTAATATCATGAAGTGACCCATTACGGGGTCCCACGGTACGATCTATTAATCGATCGTCTCCCTACAAGTTCTAGCTCGTCATGTGTCTGTGTCATACGACCCTATCCTGAAATGTAGTCACCTGTACTAGGTCCACTATAGAGTATATCAAGCCCTATGGTGCTAACCACCGACACGAATCAAGCACGCACAGTGTAAACCTACTGGTGCCCAATGCCTGCTTTTTCAACTCCGGACTACCTGCACGACCATAGTCCGCCTGAACCTACAATGGCGCACCTACTCAGCCGTCGTTCTGGTCGCTTACAATCAGCTCAGTAATCGTGCCCCACCCTGCCTAGTCCCAGGGTATCGTGATACATCAAAGTGGGTTACTGCTAAAAAGGACCGCGTAACTAGGGTTTCTAATGGGTTAAGTGTTGTCATTCAAATTCGTGACTTAACCCTATCTAGATCATGTATCAAGTTGGTTAAGTGTGTTCAAGCGATTCATGACTTAACCCTACCAAATCATCGTGTCAAGATGGTTAAGTATATTCAAGTGGTTCATGACTTAACCCTATCATGTGACATTAATTCATTAATGCACCCCAACCTCTCACATTAGACTAATTGTTGTGGTCGCTGGATTTGCTGGGCGGTTCCGGGCAGATTTACACCACAACATAGTCTAACCTCGGGTTTTACGTGCGATATGAATAACTACCCACATTGGATCCTATTGTTTGCAGTCACTGGATTCGTCAGGCAGTTCCGGGCAGATTTACACTGCAAACTCAACCTAACCTCGAGTTGGCCATTTTCAAGTTTATCTAAGTGTCATGCCCATGTTCAAGTTTTCATGTCAAAATTCATATCGAGTTTTCTTGTCTAGTTTCATGTAAATTTCATGTCAAGTTCTTGTCCATATACAGGTTCAAGTTATAATAACGTTCATGTTCAAAGCCAATTCATGTTTTACTTAATCTACCCAAATCGTATTCCCATCGCACATAAACTCGAACCGATACAAATAAATCTAATTAGGGAATAACATAAAAAGGGACGTTTATAAGGTGGCAAAAGTGATTACTAGCATAGCATAGTATGACTTGAGATAAATGATTATAACATTACTGGCATATGGAATATCGGCCTCAAACATAAAGATTCCAAATCTAGCAAAAAAGGTACTAGTCAAGATAACAGTTGACATAAGGTGATAGTATAGTCATGGTATCGGTTGACATAAGATGATAGTCATAAACTTGTGACTAATAGCAGATTTAACATTATAGGCATGATAATATGAGGGGGTTTTCTTTTTGATTTACAACATGAATAGGCCCCAAATCAATGTCATAGTAATATGCCCAAAAGTCAAGATCCAAGATGAACAAGAATGGATGTAAAACAGTCATCATACACAGGTCCAATTTCAATTTATAACATATTCATATTACATTTACAGTTTAAATATAAAAGTAATTGGGGCTTACAGATTGTGGTTCGAGAATTAGAAAAAGAAAGTCGATGTTGAATCTTTATATGCTTAGTCAAGTCCTAATAGAAATCCCCAAATTAGCAATTCTCTTAACGTAGTTTCGACGTAGAAGAAGTAGTCCCTTTCTCTAACTTTTCAACCAGAATTAGAGCAGCATAAGGTCAGAGAGAATTTTGGGTAGAGAGACTAGTGTTAGGGGCTCTTTATATAGGGTCGAGTCAACGAATGTAGACAGAAACGAGGCCAGAAACATCAAAGTGAATCCATCTTCAAAAGTGGGCTCGGCCACCAGGTCGACCCCCAGGTCGACACCCAGGTCGACATTATGGTCGACCAGGTCCTGGGCAGGTCGACTCTATGGTCGACCCCAGGTCAACCTGGTCCTGGGCGGGAAATTTCCCGCCCAGTCTGTTCTGTGTTTCGAATTCGAAATTTGGATTCGAATTCTGAGCTGTTTTGTACTTGAAATTTTCTGAAAACTTTGAAAGGTCATAACTTGGTCATACGGACTCCGATTTCCCAAAACTCGGACTCGTTTTCAAGCAGAATTTCGAGACGAACGCAATGGTGTAACCCGTTGCCCTTGATTCTTATTTTAAAAATTAATTCTTCCTTGATTTATAGTTATAACACGTTATCAAAATACGGGTTGTTACAATAATAATAAAATGAACGCTTGGAAAGAAGGTAACAGCCCGCACCTCCGTTCGCGCAAGATATTGTCCCCAACTTAGCCACTGTATAGGTGTGGGGTTTTGTTCCTCAAAAGGTCTCGACGTTAGTAAGAGATGGGATCTACTATATAAGTACCCACTTCATATAGGCTTCCACGATATGGGACTTAGGGGTGTTATATTCTGCCCTCCTACAGAGCCCAACGTCCCCCTTAGCTCACAAACACCTCAGCCAGGTGCTGTGGTCCACACAAGATCCACAATTTTGGCTGGGTATTGGCCCTGATACCACTATAACAGCCCGCACCTCCGTTCATGCAAGATATTGTCCCCAACTTAGCCACCGTATAGGTTTGGGGTTTTGTTCCTCAAAAGGCCTCGGCGTTAGTAAGAGATGAGCTCTACTATATAAGTACCCACTTCACATAGGTTTCCACGATGTAGGACTTAGGGGTGTTACAGAAGGTTAGGTTAAGAAGTGATTTTATTTAAGAAATTACTTAATAATATATTAAGTAATAGTAAGTTATTTTTAAAGAAAGAAACATTTCAAAAGTAAGAAGGATTTATAAACCATATTTTAAATAAAATAGTTTAATGAGATTTGTTGATACCAGAATGAATATAGGTTTTTAGTTACGACTCATATCTATCTTAAAGATGAGAAAGTTTTTGATCATGGTCTGAGAGGTAAATAAATACCCCAACTTGAATGACTTCAGATTGTCTGAAGGTGATATATATGGTAAATGGGAAAGGGGTTAAGAACAATTTATTATTTCCATATGAGAAATAATAACGTGACACGACCCGAAAAATAAATCTAGCTATGTTTTAACGATATGGTCCTAACAAAACTAATTTCGTCGAATTTGGAGATTGTTTGAAAAACGGTCATTTTCCAGTCGATTAAATTCAAACCGAAATTACCAAACGCGTTTAAATTCTCCACGCTCACATATTAATTCCAAAAATTATGAAAATTGGAATCTAGCAATAATTTGATATTCCGGATCCAGCAAAAGTGGTCTCATCGGAAGCGGAGGTCGTTTGCAAAATCGCTATTTTTAAGGGCTATATATCCAAAGCGACTATTCTAAATTTTCAACTGGGAATAACTTTTTATCCCCGCTATGAAATTTGGATTTTTCAGATTTGTTGGAAAGATATTTTCAAACAAACTCAAATATTTTTAGTTTCACTAAAATCCGATTTATTTTGAATCCTGTACATTCATTTGAAATTTGAAATCGAATTTTCAAACTACCGCGCTATTTTCAATTCCTTTTATATTTAAAATAAATTTTATATTCTAACTTCGATTCAAATAAATATATACGTTCTAATTCTATTCAAAATAAATTTCTATTCATTATTATTTAAAATAAATCATTTTAAATATCCAAAATTCATTAAAATTGCCAAAATAAAAAATTTAAATTGGTTCTGATTTTCCGGGTTATTACATAACGCAACTCAAATTGCAAGGTTTGAAGATATATAATGAAATTTTCAAAGTAACGAAAAAGAGAAGATTTGAGAATATATATATATATATATATTTCTGTATATATAAGGATATTCCCTAAGTAAAAGAAATAAAAGGAAATGAAAGGTAAAGTGTTTGAATGAATTGTTCTAAAACAATAAGTGTTAGTTATTATTTTCAAATAATGGAACAAAGTGGATTTCGTAATGTTATTTTACGAATGATGAATTGAATTAATTTTCTCAATTATAGAAAATGAGAAATGTTGTAGCCAATATTTTGAAAACAATAATAGAATAGAAAATTGGATATAATATAGGATAATTTCCCTAAACCTTAAAATAGAATAGTTTTGAATTAATCTTATGTTAAATAAGAATTGAAAAGTTATATTCATAATATCGAAATATTTAAAGAGTTTTAAATTAACATTTGTTAATTGTCTTAATTTAAAAGGCCAAGTACTGAATCCGTGAATTCATTTTATTCATTTTGTTATTTGATAGTTAAATCACCGACTATCAAATCTAGCCAATACGATTGTTGGTACGGGAAGACCGGGATCGAATTTTATATTTGAAAACCATTCTGAACCAGCAAATACATGAAGATTGAAGATGGAGCGATTGAAGACCGTGGATCTTCATAAGCGGAAGGGTTAATAGATTTCTCTGGCTTGCAACTAGAGGGTTTTGAGGGTAATACAGTCGTGGTTGGAATCTTCGGATTGTAAGGATTACTTGCTACTGATCCATATGGTAATTCAAGGATGCAGTTGTAATAACCTGGACAATCTGAACCAATTTAGAAATTTTAATTTGGCTATTTTAGTGGATTTTGGATATTTAAAATAAATTATTTTAAATAATAATGACCAAAAGTCTATTTGAATCGATGGTGGAAAATATATATATTTATTTTAATTATAAAACAAGGCCTGAAATGGCACGGTAGTTTGAAAAATTGAATTAAAACTTTGATTGACTATACCAGATGAAAAATAAAATGGATTTTGGTGAACCAAAAACATTTAAATCTGTTTATGAATATCTTTCTAACTAATCTGAAAAAGCAAAATTTCATAACGGGAATCAAAAGTTATGGCCAAATGAATTTTCAGAAAGGTCAATATGGAGTTAATATAGCTCGTGAAAATAGCCATTTTGCAAACGACGTCCTTTTTCGACGAAACCACTTTTTTTGGATCCTGGATGTCGAATTATTTCTAGGTTTCAAATTCCATAATTTTTGGAGTTAATATGTGAGCGTGGCAAAGGAAAATGTGTTTGGTAAATTTTTGTCAATTTGGATCGACCAGAAAATGGACATTTTTCAAATGGTCTCCAAATTCGATGAAACTAGTTTTGTTGGGACCGTATCATCAAAACATAGCTAGATTTATTTTTCTGGAATTTTTGGGATCAGTATGTAGCCCCGGCAAATTGAAATGTACGTTCAAATCAAATATTGAATGTTTTATATTTTAATTTGAAGAATAACTAACTGAAACAGTCGAATGGTCCCACGAAACATATTCCATTGTGTCCGAAATAGGGTTATTTAGCTAGGGACGATAGTCGTTGGGTTTGAATTGGAGTTCGTAAGGAGAAAGGGGTATTTTTGGAATTTAAAATAAATATAAAAAGGGTCGGGCCAATCATAATTCACCATTTCTTTTTCTCCCTCCCCGATCCCTCTGACTCGCGATGGCGGAAAAAGCACCCTCCTTCTCTCCTCCTTTTCTTCCAATCCGCTTAGTAAAATCCAATGACACAGTTGAGGTTTTTGTAGTGCACTCTGAGATCTTTAAATCCATACTAGCTAGAGAATTTGTTGCTCAGTATTTTGGGAGAAACACCACGGCGAAGTCGCCGACTTCAACTCGTAGCCGCCGTCGATTGGGACCACCGAAGTGGACCCCACCCCCTTACGCATGTGCGCCCTTCGTCCCTCTATGCCGCTGCGAAGTCCGATCGTCCAACCCCTTCACGGATTGACAAAAAATCCAAACCTAGTTTGGAACGAAAGCTGAGAAGTAACAGCTTGTGTATTTAAAACTGATTTCGACAAATAAATGCGTTGCAAACTTATATAAATCATATCATTTTGCTATGTGGTCGAAATTCAGTGAAACAAGAGACATTGAACTCATGTGGACGTCTTCTACATTCTAGAAGAGACCAGATATTTTTCTGAGCTTCCTACGATTTTTGGAGGAGTAGAACCCAATGTGAGATTTCTGAATTATAAACGATATGGAATGACGATGTATAAATTATATAATCGATGTATGAGTTATATAAGCATTGTAAACCTCATGTATAAGCGTTGTATAAGTCGTATATGCGATGTGTAAGTCATATATGCGTTGTAAAAATCATACATGCGTTGAATGGAATTGAAATGAATTGAAATGAAATCGAAATATATTTATATACGTATATATATACCCCTCGTCCACAGACCATGGACGATATATATTGGTTGTTATTGTTTGGATTTGGTTGATGTGAAATTTGGTGAATACTACGAATGGTTGATTTGATATGATTGATTATGGTTCAAAAAAATGGAGATTGACTCGCTTACCCAAAACCCGCCCTCTCTTTCCATCGCTCCTCTTCCAACCAATCAACCATCAGATCCGCCACCCAAACCAATTCCTCCCTCGTCAGTCCCTCCTCCGTCGTCGGTCCCATCCAATCCTCCAAATCGGCCGCCCATACCAATTCCACCTGCGTCAGTCCCTCCCCCGCCCACTGCTTACCCTCCCGACTCATCAGACCCTCCTCCTCTCTTCGATCCCTCCAACCCAGATCCGCTACCAAAGTTAAAATGGTCCTCCCTTTTAGCTGCTAAGCCTCAGAATGCGGGAAGATTTGAGGAAAATGACATCGAATTGAAATTCGAAGGGGATAATCTTGTACCAACAGCTGACATAATTCGAGCAAGCGTTGATCAATGGGATGGATTTCTCATCGGGTTTTTTCCTCGACGCGCCGCTGCCTTACTACACTATGGTCAACTTCTTGCAGAATCATTGGGGGCCGCAATGTACGATAGACTTTAAATCGAACGACATTGTGTTTTTCTTCCAGTTCTCGTCTCTTGCAGATTGTATTAGGATCCTTGAGGCTGATCCTATAGTAATACACAATAAACTGTTCATTGTTAAGCCATGGAATCCCAGTTTAAGTAATCTTGCAAATTTTGTTAAGGTAGTTCCGGTGTGGATTAAAATGTTTAACCTTCCGCTTGTTGCGTGGTCAAAGCGTGGTATAAGTTGGATGGCAAGCAGAGTTAGGAAGTTTCTGTGTATGGACACAAACACTGAAAGTATTAGACGTCTCGAATTCGCCAAATGCATGGTTGAGGTAAGCACTAACTCTCCCTTGCCTGATACCTTTCCTGTTCGTAACTTGGACGGAACCATACAAATTGTGAAGGTTTTTTATCTTTGGAAACCTGAACAATTTCTGCATTGCAAAGTGTTTGGGCACATGTCGAATAAGTGCCAAATTCATAGGGGAAAGGAAAGTGATAAATCAAACAATGAAGTTGTTAGACTTGTTAATTTACAACAGCAAAAAGAGGATTTATGTGATGCAAAAGAGAAGAGAACTAATGTCGACAAATCTAGCAAAGTGCACCAACGCTCTCGTAATGAAGCTGCTAACAGAGACAACATCTGGTCCACAGTCGTAAAGAAAAAGAAAATAGTAAGGATCACTGTAAATGGTAAGGACAAAGGGAAACAAGTTATAATCGATACGTCTCCGGTTACTAATCCCATTGGGACCTCTAACTACTTCTCGCTATTGCTGGGATGTGATTATATCAGTGATAGATATAAAATAAATTATGAGATTGAGGAAGGAGAAATTCAGAATGAAGTAATGAATGGAAATAGCGAATTTGGCAGCCCTGATGGTAAAGAAATTAATGATAATGTACCAGGTAATTCACTACAGAGTCAAGGAGGGAATCATCAAGTAAAAGACAAGGTAGATGATAACTTAGCAAAGGATAAACGTGATGTACATATAGCATTAGTTGATGAAATTCCGACAGCTACTTTCTGGAGACCTAAGGGTAAGGGACGTGCTACTTGGTGCAATGCTGATTGTACTTCAATAGTTCCCGATGTAATATTAGATGATAAGCAACAGGAAACCAAATATGTTGGTGAGTCTTCTACTCCAATCACATTAGATACCTCCGTTATGCAGAGCACTCATGAGGTAGATTGCACTACACCAAATGAGAAGCTAATCCAAATAAAAAAATCAGAGAAGAGTGCGATAGAAACTGCAAGATCTGCTCGTATTAGAACTATCAGCACCGATATTTTGAAAATCTCAAATGCTCTTCATGCTGAGCTAGCCAACCGAGAATCTAACTCTCCTGAATACCTTACAATATTGAAAAAACAAGAGGATTTTAACATTTTCTGTTCTGAATTGGTTTTTGATCAGTTACATACAGCGCAGCTTGATATAGTTTCAGTTGTTCTTCAGAGAACTATTGCTAGTGGGAAGAGGAAGATGCGGAAATCTCCTATAGTCAAAGACAAAGTAGCATATCCTTATGCACACATCGCCCCCTGCAGCTTACAAGGAAAGGCCTCCTGACATAGTCACTGATCCGGTGACTTCAAGCTCCTTAGATAAAGCAGGGCCCATAACTCATGTCACTCGGTGCGTGAAGAAGGAGATGCTTAGAAATCTTTAGGAGAAAGGCTAGCTCTCTGAAAATTGATGTTAGTAGAAGGTCATTAAAGAAGTGATTTCTTAAGGAAAATGTAATTGAAATCAACTTTGTGATAGTTGTATCTGTCTTTCGAGTGTGGAAGCTTTTGCTGATATGTACTTAACATATCACCAGTCCTTCTTTGTATTTTATATTTTTTAATAAAATAGTGTTACGGATCACTATAAAAACCGGTCAGGCTTGCCAAAAAAAAAAATCCTAATAGGTTTAGTTCATGGGAAAATTCGTCTGCGTACGAACTAGATATTGAAATCCCCATTGTCAAAAGCTGCGAGGCTTTAAGGTAGAGTGAGGAGCCGTACTAGGGACGGTGCCGGTTTTGACTACCCTGCCATAATGCTGCCGAAATTTTCTGAAAAATCCTTGTGTTTGATTTATATTCATGTATTGAAATATATTCAAGTGTTGGGAAAAATATTTGTTTTTGAAATAAAATGGTTTGAACGATAAAAATAACATTTTTATTGAATGTATGAAATAAATTGTTTGAACGATAAAAATAACATTTTTATTATATGTGCGAAGTATATAAAATATTCATGTTAGAAATAAATTGTTTTAACAATAAAAATCACATTTTTATAATATATATGAATCGCTAAAATTCTTCATTTTTGAAATAAATTGTTTTAACAATAAAAATCACATTTTTATAATATATATGAATCGTTAAAAATCTTCATTTTTGAAATAAATTGTTTTAAACAATAAAAATCCCATTTTTATAATATATACGAAGCGTTAAAAATAATCGTGTTGGAAATAAATTGTTTTAACGATAAATTACATTTTCGTCTACATATGAAGTGTTAAAGGTAGTCATATGTTGAAATGAATATTTGTTGGCTAAAAATATTATTTTATCAAAAATATGAAATGAATATGGTTTGGAAATCGAAGAATGGATTATATATATATATATATATATATATATATCTAAATATAATTAAAATAAATTGAATAACGAATCTACAGTTCGTATTTTGAAACTGTGATTTCAAACGATTGTACCAGGAGATCCGACTGTCGGATTTTCCCGAAACCGAAACCGTTGGGTTCGCTTTGGAAATATCTTTCCAACGATACTAACTTTACAAAGATCCAAGGGTTGGATTGTTTAATTCAAATCTAAATGAAAACAGCGCCAGAACGGATTATATATATATATATAAATATAATTAAAATAAATCGACTAACGATGCTCCAGTTCGTATTTTGAAATCGTAACTTTAAACGATTGTACCAGGAGATCCGACCGTCGGATTTTCCCAAAACTGGACTGTTGGGTCCGCTTTCAAAAGATCTATCCAATGATATAAAATTTGTAAAGATCCAACGGTTAGATTTTCAGATATGTGTAAATTAAATTTGAAGAAAAACAGCGCCATGGCCGTGTTATGGCCTGAAGCGTCGTTTGAATAAATTGGCTATATCTAAATAAATACAAATAGCGATAAATCGTTATAAAATAATATAAACGATATGGAATGGAAATAAACTGAATTTACTCGGTTTATAGGATACTTGATGGTTGAATGTGTTTGACATGAAAATTACATTAATGAACTGAATTATGGATGTCAGATAATTTAACCATTGAAAAGAATTGATTTGAAATTCTAAATATACGTGAATTATTTGAAAAGGCCGATTTAATTCTCATTTCAAATAATTGGTTGACGGTTAGAAGTCGAAGATATGAAGACGGTGCAAGACCGAGGATCTTCCCATCGAATGGATGGCTACTGATGCTTTTGATGGGAGTTGCTGCCCTGAAGGGGTTACAGTTGTGGTCGTCCGGACGTACTTGTTGATCGTTCGGATATGCGAGCGCCTCTCTCCTGTATTGGACATACGGGAGAGGAACAAGGTGTCTCCGGTTTCATTCAGACCCAGGAAGGACTTGTAAATGGATGTATGTTTGACGTTGTATATTGACAACGTGGCATACAGAGATGTTATGATCAAAGCAGGGCTTTGAATAGTTAGCTTTGTGTCTAGGGTTGACTCGCGAGCCTCACACCCCTGTATGGACCAGAAACGGGAGAGGACTTCAGGGAGGATGTGCGTTTCTTTCTAGCTAGGAGTGGTGTTTTGCGTTTTACACGCCCGGGCATTTTTACTTATGTGGATGATGGATTGCGAGGCGCCTCGGTTATATCGGTCGCTCCTGGGCCGATGGTTTGGTCGGTATATGACCAATTTACGTTCCATAGGGGGGGGAAACGCAGTGTTCAGGAATTTTAATCCACTCCGTGTGGACCAGCCCTGACGATCCAAGGCTTGACTGAGCACTTGCCTTGGTTCATGACGGAAATCCAATTTCCATATACGACATCTTGCATTTTGATTGTATACCTGTATATGGCGACATAGTGGTATGGGGCATTCATGCCGTCTATGATTGATACTTATGATTGAAATTGTTTTTGAAACATATAAACACTAGTAATAATATCAAATGCTTTTGTTTTATTCGTATCAAGCATATTTTGGCCATTAAAAGGTAAAACTCTATCCTCCAGTTTGCGTTGCATTGTGTGATGGGAACTGAGTCTTATAATGGCTTCATTTTTGTAAAAGCATTGCGATGTTTAAATGATTCACTTGTTTTAAAGCACTGGCAATCCAATGGAGTAAACCCGTTCCGCGTTAGCGGCTTGGTCCTGTGATTGGCCTTATTGTAAAATAAGTTAAGTAGATTTCTCATACCAATCCCATGATTGACTCGTAGTTTGTTTCACTTGCAAACTCGGGTGCCTCTATTTCTGCACGGGCAGCCTTGTATTCAGGTTTTAGCAAGCTCTTTCTGTTTAGCTATGGAGCTGAAGATGGATTCTATCACTTCTTTCTTTTTATGATGTTCAGCTCTTATTGTGCATATTATGCTTTGATTCCGCTGTAGACATTTTATGTAAAGCTAAACTGTATTTTGTACTAAGTATGATCCTGTATACTGTGTAACTCTGATGATTATGTTTATCCATTGTATTCTGTTGTACATTATATGGTGTATTGATATATTTCTATTCTGCTGTTATTTTCTTCTGTGTTATATTACAAAGATTACCCTTGTCACTGTGGAATGGGGTTGTGGGGTCGTCACAGCAGTAGGAGAGTGCCTTCGATTTGTCCAGTCCTAGGACAATTTGTATGGACGGATGTTAGACAGAGTATTTCCAAAGGGATCACATACGTTGATTTCTTCAAACATACCAAGTTGATGGTGGAGAATAGTCGTTCTATTAGCTTCACACCTAAGGTATTTTTGTGGACGTCAATTAGTGATATCCAGCGGATCTGACAATGTGGCATTCAAAGTGAATGGTGATCAGATGTTCTAATACTAAAATTTACATCAAGTTAAATTAATTAATCAATCAATTAATTATTTTATGACCTTAAGCCTCATCAACCGGGAAATGGTATAAAATCGGGTAGGTCGCATGGCTATGTGGGTCGCACCCATCAAAAGGGTATATCATTACCTGATCTGGTGAAATTAAATGCCTTCGGTTTTTCCTTTATTTTATTTGTATGCTATCGGTTCGGTTGGCTAGCCCCCAACGTTGGCAATGATATATTCGGTACTTTCAAGCGAAGTGAGGGGCCGGTCATGTTTAGTCGGGGTTGCTAGATGTTCTAATTGAATCCCCAACGTATTCATCTCTAGAGGTACATTGTCGGAAGGTGGTCCCATACCTTGCCATCGTTGAAAGTTCATTCTCCAATAAGCCCCCATGGTTTTGATTGTATACTATGTACGTGGAACGTGAGATGCAAGCGTTCTACTAGATTGCTATTTATTTGATATTAGGCATTATTATAATATCAGAAAATATATTGATTTCAAAAATATTTTGGGTTATAGTAAGGTAAAAATCGTCCGTATTTATGTATGGATTTGGTCTTACTATTATCCTTTCTTTTGAAAAGATTTTAACTTTAAAATCAATTTGGATGTTACCCATAAAATTAGTGTGTTTTTCTCACTCTGGTTCACCACATTGATCCATGCGTTTGTAATGCTCGGATTAGACCAGGCTGTAAAGGTTTAGATTATCGGATGTAGTTAAGAGATAAGCTGGAAGAGTCCAGATGTACGATATCTAGTAATTATTCCACTGTGTGTTGTATATGTGGACAAAATATTATAATTGTCTAGATGGGTTGATGTACTCTGATGATTGTAAGTATTTTTAAAGCTCTCTATAAAGATTTATTTCTATATTATAATTTGTTCCGCTGCAATGTGAGACTCTGATTCTGTGTTTGTGTTTTTTTCTTTTTTCTTCTACTCTATTATTTCTTTTTTTCTTATCTCATCCTCTAATTTCTTTCAATTAACTATCTGGTGTTGTTCGATACTTGGGTTTTGGCGGTAATACGGATTTTATGTATTATTATAAGAATTTGGGCGTCGAATTCCTATCGGGTCATAACAGTTGGTATCAGAGCTATTGGTTTAGTAATAACCTTGGCTCTGTGGTATAACTCGATTGAGATGGGGTTAGCAATACCCTAGATTGAGTTGAGTGTATATATGAGAGAGCGTATTTGTAGATTTTAAATATAAATGTTTTGTATTGTGTTGGATGATCGGTTCAAGTGTTAAGAAACATTGAACTGGTAATAAATACAATATTGTTTGTTAAATAGGGTAAATGAAATAATTTTGCCCAAGATATATTTTTGTACAGAAAAGAAATAATTTCATCAAATTATTTAAATATTGGTTTGTTTGGTTGATTTGAGTTGAATTAAGAATCTGGTATGGTTTAACATAACCAAAATAAATTTTGCATATAATATTATGAATAATAATTGTAATATGAAAGTGAATGAATCAGAATTTAAATAAAAAATAAGTTAAAACATAATAAAGTAGAAAGAATGATTTTTGAAATAAAATCAGAAAGTGGATTATGAAATGATAATAAACTAATTAGAAAATCAATTAGTTAACTGGATGTGAAATTAAAACTTAACTTCGTTTGCCATGCCACAAAAAAAAAAAAAAAAAAAAAAAAACTTAACTTGGTTAAGTTAAGGACGGGTATTGAAATTATATAAGATAAATCTAAGTTTTGGAAACTAAATCAACGGAAATTGAATGGAAATCAATCAGATATTTAATCGGTTGATAATAAAATACATTGAACTAAAGTACGTTGAACCAAAGTAATTATTGATGTTGGATATAAATTCAATTGAATGATTTGATTGAGTGGTGTGCATGGCTGATTGATTGTATATGTTAGATGGAATGAGTATAATTCATTACTGGTTTGATTGAGAGACTATGATTTGGAAATTAAAGGAATGAATTCCGATAGAATAAATTTTGAATCGAATCACATATAAAGTAAAATTAATGGTTTAACCTTATATCTACAAATAAACGATGTTATATGTTTAGTTCGGATATTGGTGTAGTTAACTTGTTGATTAATGAAACGGTATTTAAATTATTCATGTAATTGTTGACATATTGAGTTGAGTATAGGTAGCTGAAAGCTATGGGGATAGGTTTTGATCGCATATAAATTGAGTAGTATGCTCAATAACTCTCGCATGAGGTACGTCTATGCGAAAATATCAATTTTGGGTTTTGATTTTTGTTTTCCGACTGTGTGGGTCAATATATATATATATATATATATATATATATATAATTTTTTCCTGCGATATCTCAGATGTCACTCCGTACAGGGGAGACTCTGCCAAATTTTTCTGGGAATTTAATGTGTTAGAAAATTTCCGATATTCTTGAAAATTTATATTGATTATAATGAATTGGTTTTTGATTTATAATAAATTGAATTTAAAATTTATGGGTTTATAGCATTTTTTTACCTTAGTAATTTCGAGGACGAAATTGTATTAAGGGGGGAAGATTGTAATCTCCCATATTTATTGTAGTCAAATATTTAATTTAATTTATTATTTTAAATATTTATTTGAAATTTTAAATGGATTTAAAATATATATGTCGATTATATAACGAAGTTAGAATGTTAAATGTATATATAATTTATAAACGAGATGGAAATGGCGTTGCAGTTCATAGTATGGAGTTTTGAAGTTCAATTGAATATACAGGATCCGATATAAGCCGGATTTCTGTGAAACAAGAAACGTTAGAATCTAATTGATTATAATTTTTATATGAAAGAGAAAAATCCAGATTTCGTGTTATAGATTGTTAGTTATGTCCAGTTCAAATTTTAAAATAGTCGCTATGGAAATCATTATTAAAATATAACGGTTAAAATGGGTCTTAATATAATTTCGATACAGTTTTAACTCGAAATTGACAATATTAAGCTGTATAATTATATTTGAAGTTGTATATATATTCTGTTTGGATACATATGTTGAAAATAATTATTTTTTATTTTATTGATTTATTTGGGGATTTATATAATATTTTAATCGATATTATATAAGCATTGAAAATAGCCATTTTTGCGAACGGTCTCAGTTTTCGATGAAATTAGTTTCATCGGAACCGTATCGTCAAATTATTGTAAGAAAATCAAATTTCGTGGCAAACCGATATCGTATGTTACTTCGGTGGCCAAAAACATCTCTATTTCTATTTAATTTTTTAGATTATTTAGACAGGGTAACTTTTAACGAATAAACGATGGGTCAAACAAAGTCCAAATTTAACGAAAGAAGATTCATTGGATCCGTTAGGAAGAGGTCTGGTAAAATGTTAAGGTCTCATATTTTTTGGATTTTTCTGTAATTATGGGAATTTTAAACGCTTGATTTTTCACCGATATTTATAAAGGACTTTTCAGAGACGATCTCGGAATTTGACGAAACCTGTCCCATCGGGTCCGGAATATTTTTTTATGCTAGATTTACATTATTTTGTCAAAAATGGAGATCGTATGTTGTGATTTTTGCAGGTTACTTTACTGCGAAGTTTCACTAAATAATATTATATTAAATGGGTACCCTATATTTGTACAGCACGTTTGTAACACTAAACCTAATTTTACTCAAAACTACTTGCGGTCTCAACTCATTTATCTGTCGCCTCCACTAATCGAATGAACGACTGAATAGTCGTGATCTTCTTCCTCAAAATCCTTCTAATTTACCCACTGATTTCGAAACTTTCATATACAAAAAACATCAGCTAGGCATTAGCTTCTAGATGAACCGCTATAATGGTCGTTGACAAACTGGTTCGGCCGGAATTTGGCTGTGAAGTGCTATCAGTTCGTGGTGAATTGCTGGAGGAGGGAGACAATGGGTTGCGCGCCACTTTGGCCGATGACGTGGGGGGTTGGGGCGCACCGTTTACCATGATTGGATGGAGCTCCGATCAACTGTGGAGGTTGCGACATGTGAGGAAGACGTTGTGGGCGACGTCAAAGGAAATAGTGAGGCATTTTGAACAGAAGGGTGTGTAACTGAAGACAAAGGGCTGAAGGTATATAAGGAATCGAAGCAAAAAAAAAAACAATTTATCGGCCTTGGGCTCACTGAACGAATGGTCAACGTTCAAACTAGAAGAGAAAATTTTGGTAACAAAATGCCTGAGGGTGAAAATAAAAACTCAATCAGTATATAGATTATTATTATCAAAAGTGTATTAACCTAAGACATGAATTGGTCAGGTATTTGAGCAATAAAGGATGGGGAATTTTGAAGTTTTCCTGGGTTCTAGTTCGAAATAGATGTCGGCGGCCCAGTTTGTCTTACAAAATGAACATATGGTCTTCATTCCTGAAGTCTGGGCACTGAACAGATAGGAAAGAGGGAATCAAAAAGGGGCAGTGGGATTATATAGTTTGGATATATTTCTTTTGGGAAGCTGAAGTTTTGAGTTGGCCTGATTTAGTTTCTAACATGAAGAGAAGAAGGATTGGTACTGAACAAAAAAGGGAATGAAGGGATGTAATTGGATCAGAAGCCTTTGTTTTGACTAAGGGTACAGGAGCGAAAGCAAAATGGGAATTAGCAACGAAGTCAGCCTGTAGCTGATTTATCAATATACTTAAGGTTTAAAAGTTTTTATATTTTAAAGTTAGTTAGTTGGTTGGTTAACTTAAATCAAAAACTTATATACCAAATGGGAATTTGCTGCAGTGTGTTGAACGGTTGTTTGAACCTTAGAAAACGCGATGAGGCAGAAGATTAAAGCATCATCCGATGCTTAATTAACTAAAACGTAAATAGATAATATTATATTTAATTAAAAATTAATGATCATATAATTAAATCATATATTTTATCCTGTTATAACTTGTTATTGAATGAACAAAATGAAATGAAACAAATTACATTGGAATTTTTACAACGAGATCTGCATTTTGGAACCGTGTTGGATGGAGTAGGATGAGGCCGGGATTTTCGGTTAAATTAAAAGATTGTTTAATTTAACTGAAACGAACCGCTCGACAAATCAAAACAAGGTAAGTTAAACTCACTCAGTCATTCCTACTTATATTTTATATAAGTTGGGTTTTTATTTTGTGTGCTATAATTGATGATTGTCTTTTATGTGTTGATTGCTTACATATATGTTGGAAGAATTGATTGAGTTGCACGTTTGTAAATTTAAATGAAAACCAATCGTTATTTTTAATGATTATTTCTCCAAATAAGATAACTTACCTTGTTGATCACGGTTATAAAATAACTGTGTCTATATTAATGAATTACTTGAATTGTTTAAATTGGTTGTTAGTGTTAAATAAATTGATTGATATTCAATTGTTGTTATTTTACTGTTATAGAAATAACCACTAAAATTGAAGTAAATGATGTTATTTGACGTAACCCAATTGGATGCAGAGAAGAACAGGTTGGAGGGATCCAACCGGATTTCTCAAATATATTAGATGTTATTTATTTTCATATTACCATTATATGAACTGTTTAAACCCATCTATTTGGATGATTGATTTGATTATTGACCACTGACTTGAAATTCAACAAATGGTTTTGTTTTAACCAATTGGTAGTATTGGTTGAGTAATTGGCAGCAGTTGACCTATAAATCAATCTTTTGAAATATTAATTTACCGTCAGGTAAATCGATATAAAAATGAAGTTATGAAATTTATTTATAACTGAATAGAGATTTTTAAATATATTATTTAAAAATGAAGTTTATAAAAAGAGAAATCTGCCATGTGCGGAGCACGTGCCTCATTTTAATGTAACGATTTATAACTGAGATTTATTGTTTTTGAGAAACAATTAAAATGGAATTATATTATTATATATTTAATATTAATCAAAGTAAACGATATTTATTTAAATTAATTTATTAATTTAAATGAGGTTATTTAAATTAATTTACTAATTAATTTAAATGAAGAAACGAGTTAAAATTAATCAACGAATTATTCATGTTTTAGAGTTGACCAAGTCAACTGTTTAAATTGAAACTGATTATTTAATTAAATTTTTTGTGCCAATTAGAAATTAAATAATTTAAATAAAATTGTTTTACTTGAATAAGATTTTAAAAAAAATTAGTACCAATTCTAGTTAATAATGAAGTAAAGTATTATTTTAATAATTTAAGTAATTACTTTGTTAATAAGTAATCGATTTTGAAATGGGATGGTTGAGTTTTGGAAAGTGGTTATAAATGGGTTTTCGATATAAAACCCGAGTTTATTAACGAAGTTATAAAAGGAATTTTAAGCGAACACGATAGCTTAAAATAAATGTTGACTTAATACTTGAATTAAGTCAAAGACACGAGATAAAATGGGGTTTAAATTAAACTTGAATTTATAAACTAGGTTTATAAAAGGACATGAAGTCAAAATGTTGATTTTGAATCGGAATACTTAATAATGCAATTGAAATGAGATTTTCAAAAAGGAACGATTAAAAGGGATGGGTAATTGAGTTCGGTAAAGGATTAACAATGAGATATGGTAATAATAATAAAATGAACGATTTGAAAGAAGGTAAGGTTAAGAAGTGATTTACTTAAGAAATTACTTAATAATATATTAAGTAATAATAAGTTATATTTAAAGAAAGAAATATTTCAAAAGTAAGAAGGATTTATAAACCATATTTTAAATAAAATAGTTTAATGAGATTTGTTGATACCAGAATGAATATGGGTTTTTAGTTACGACTCATATCTGTAACGACCCAGAAAATCTGAACCAATTTAAAATTTTTAAATTGGCTAAAATAATGGATTTTAAATATTTAAAATAAATATTTTAAATAATAGCAAGGAAAACTGAGTTTGAATCGACAATTGAAAACGAATATAATTAATTATAATTATAAACAAGGCCTGAAATGGCGCTGCAGTTTCAAAAATTGAATTCAAACTTTGTCAGACTGTACCGGGTGCAAAACAAAACGGATTTTAGTGAAACCAAAAGTATTTATATATGTTAGTGAATACCTTTCTAACGAATCTGAAAAATCGAATTTTCATAGCGGAAAGCAAAAGTTATGGCCGAATGAATTTTCAGAAAGGTCGCTATGGAATTTATATAGCCCGAGAAATTGGCCATTTTGCATACGACTTCAGAATTCGACGAAACCACTTTTGTTGGATCCGGGATGTGAAGTTATCGCTAGGTTTCAAATTTCATAATTTTTGAAGCTAGTATGTGAGCGTGGCAAAGGAAAATGTGTTTTGGTCAATTACAGTTAAATTGGATCGACCAGAAATGGGCCTTTTTACAAACGGTCTCAGAATTCGATGAAACTAGTTTTGTTGGGACCGTATCGTCAAAACATAGCTAGATTTATTTTTCTGGAATTTTTCGAATCAGTTTGTGGCACTGGCAAATTGAAATGTACGTTCAAATTAAATATTGAATGTTTTATATTTTAAATTGAAGGAAAACTGACTGAAACATTCGAATGGGCCTTCGAAACATATTCCATTGTGTTCGGAATGGGGGTAAAACTCTAGGGATGACAGTCGTTGGGTTTGGATTGGTGGTCGCGTCAGAAAACCCCTTATAAAATCTACCGACCAATCAGAATTTAAATAAAAAAAATAGAAAAATCCTTTTTCTCTCTCCCCGATCGAAGGCGGAAACCGTTCAAAACCTTCCCCCTCATTTTCCGATCAATCCACGCAAAATTAGCCCCTCCTCCAGTTGAAGATTTTGTAGAGCTAGGAGAGATCTTCAAATCCATATAAGGTTTGGATTTTTTCATTGCATGGTTTGGGAGAACGGACGTCGAGAAGTCATCGCGTTCAAGCCGCCGCCTCAGGCGATCGAACGCCACCGCACCCCCCTGCGCTGAAAGCTCTCTCCTTCCCCTTCGACACTGCGTAGGCCGATCGAGATATCAATTCACGGATTTCACGAAATCGCGTGACCTAGTTTTGAACATTTCAGAAAGGTATACGGCTTGTTTTATTTTCAGCTGTTTTAACACCTTTAAACCGTTGCAAACTTTGAAAAATCATATCTTTTTGCTGTGTTGACGAAATTCAGTGAAACAAGAGACAGTGGACTTATGTGGACGTCTTCTACCTTCTAGAAGAAACCGCATATTTTTCTGAGCCTTCTGCTATTTTTGGTGGAGTGGAACCCAATGTGAGATTTCTAATTTATAAACGATATGGAAAACGACGATGTGTAAATTATATAGTCGATGTATGAGTTATATAAGCATTGTACACCTCATGTATAAGCGTTGTATAAGTCGTACGTTCGATGTATAAGTTCTATATGCGTTGTAAAAATTATATATGTGTTGAAATAGAAGTGAATTGCTATATATATATATATATACGCCCCTCGTCCACAAACCATGGACGATATTTATTGATTGTGATTGGTGTGAAAATTGATTGATAGCGAATGGTTGTTTGGGATTGTTTGTGGTTGATATTGATTGATTATGGTTGAAAAATACCCATTTGTGGTTGAGAAATATTTGGTTGAAACCACATAGGACTAGTTTGTGGAAATGAAATAAATATATATATGCCGCCTGCGTGCGAACTAGATGCAAAATCCCCATTGTCAAAAACCGCGAGGTTTTAAGGTAGAGCGAGGAGTCGTACTAGGGACGGTCCCGGTTTTAACTACCCTGCCGTTATGCTGCCGAAATTTTGAATAATATTCATGTGTTTGAATTATTTTCATTTGCTGAAACTATATTTATTCGTTGAATAGAAAACCTTCATGTGTTGAATCAATATTCATTCGTTGATTAGAAATTCATGTGTTGAATGGTATTCGTGTTTTAAATATAAAAATCACATTTTTATCTATATATAGAAACTATAGAAAACCTTCATGTGTTGAACCAATATTCATTCGTTGAATTGAAATTCATGTGTTGAATGGTATTCATATTTTGAAATAAATTGTTTCATAATAAAAATCACCTTTTATCAACTATATGGACTATGTAAAATAATCTCGTTTTAAAAGAAATTGTTTTATAATAAAAATCATATTTTCATCACCTATATAAACTATATAAAATAATAGTGTTTTGAAATGGATTGTTTTACAATAAAAATCACATTTTTATTATATACATGAATTGTTGAAATGTGAAGTGTTAAAAATAGCAACTCGTTCAAATGAATATGCATGAGTTGAAATATTCATTAATTAGCTAATGATGTGATTTTTACCTATGCATGCAACATTAAAATGAATGGTGTTTTTAAACCAAATGGAATCAAATATGAAGTCGAATGGAAAATGATAAGTGATAAGAACTGTATATATGTACATGCATATTTATTGAACAGGTTATAGCAAAGGGGCTAGAGAAGAGGAATAAAATTTTATGCCCGACAAATAGGTACCCATTTACTGTTTTGTTTGGGTGATGATTTTATGAGCCTATTGGCTAGCCGCTTGGCTTTTCCTTTTTCTTTTTGACATGAGACGCCCGTGTGGCTATTTGGGAATTTTCCCAGCCCCTCCCGTACAAAGGAGGTTATGGCGAAATTTTCCAAAATTTAAAGGCGTTAGTGAAATATTTGAAATGAAAACGATATGGAAATTGTTGAATGAACTATATTTATATAAATATATAAATATAAATAAAATTAAAACGAAACGTGGCCGTGCAGTTCGTGTTTTGAAACCGTGATTTCAAACAACTAGTGCGGGAAATCCGACCATTGGATTTTCCCGAAACAGCAACCGTTGGGTTCGCCTTGGAAATATCTTACCAACGGCACCAACTTTGTAAAAATCCAACGGTTGGATTGTCTGGAATGTTTAATTCAAATCTGAAGAAAAACAGCGCCAGAATCGATTATATTTATATGTATATAAATATAATTATATTTAATCGAATAACGACGCTGCAGTTCGTATTTTGAAATCGAAACATCAAACGATTGTACCGGGAGATCCGACCGTCGGATTTTTCCGAAACTGGAACCGTTGGATTCGTTTTGAAAAGACCTTTCTAATGATGTAAATTGTGTGAAGATCCAACGGTTAGATTTTCAGATATGTGTAAATCAAATCTGAAGAAAAACAGCGCCACGGCCGCGTTATGGCCCGAAGCGTCGTTTTGAATAAATTGGCTATTTTAATATAAATAAAAATAGCGATAAATCGTTATAAAATATCATAAACGATATGGAATGGAAATAAACTGAATTTGCTCGATTTATGTGGTATTTGATAGTTGAATGTGTTTGGTGTGAAAATTACATTAAAGAACAAAATTGATGTTGTCGAATGATTTAACCATTGAAATAAATTGATTTGAAATTCTAAATATACGTGAATTATTTGAAAAGGCCGAGTTAATTCTCATTTCAAATAATTGACCGACGATTGAAATTCGAAGATGAAGACGGTGGTCGAAGACCGGAGATCTTCACCTCGTTTGGATGGTAACCGTGGTCCTGATTGGGAGGCATCCCGAAATATGGATAATGAGTGGTGATCGTCCAGACGTACGTGGTGATCGATGGGTTTGCGAGGTATTTAGTGCCTCCGGTTTCGTTCAGACCCAGAACGGACTTGTAAATGGACTGTGTGTCTGACATTGGATTTTATTCTGTGTTGATTGATCTCTATTAAATATACATCTGTTTGGCGGCGGAGAATTTATTCTTTTGCTTAACGCCCTTCTCTGAAACGCACAAGCTCAGAGGTTGGATATCGATGGACATCAGTCGCATGGCATGAATTGCTAGTGTGGCATGCCTAAGTGGCAAATGATCAAGGCTTCTGTTGAAAAGCAAAGTCTTGTGGTGATGATCAAAGCACCGCCTGTGTGGCGTAGCTTTGTGTATAATGTGAATTCGCGAGCCTCACACCCCGGTATGAACCAGAAACGGGAGAAGGACCTCAGGGAGGGCATGCGTTTCTTTCTAGCTAGGGTGGTATCAGTGACCTACCAGCCCTGACATTTATATACTTTTCACCTGTGTGGTTGTTGCTATTGCGAGGCGCCTCGGTTTGATCGGACGATCCGGGTCCGATGGAGTCATTCGTTGGCTCGTCTACGCCCCAAAGGGCGGGGAAACGTATTGTTCAGGCATAATAATCCACATCGGTGGACCGGCCCTGACGATCTAAAGGGTTGATGCGTTATGATCCTGTGGCTCGGGCTAGAGAGTCACGAATTCGGTAAGGACTATCTTTTGCCTTGGTTCATGACGGAAATCCAATTTCCAAATACGACATCGTGCGGTTTTGATTGTATACCTAAATATGGCGACATAGTGGCATGGGACGCTCATGTCGTCTATGATTGATAGTTATGATTTGAAATTGTTTTCGAAACATATAAACACTAGTAGTAATATCAAATGCCTTTGTTTTATTCGTATCAAGCATATTTTGGCCGTTATAAGGTAAAAACTCTATCCTCCGGTTTGCGTTGCATTGTGTGATGGGAACTGAGTCTTATAATGGCTTCATTTTTATAAAAAGCATAGCGTTGTTTCAAAGAATGATTTGTTTTCAAAGCACTGGCAATCCGATGGAGTAAACCCGTTCCACGAAAGTGGCATGGTCCTGTGATTAGCCATATATTAAATATGTTTAATAGATTTCTCATACCAGTCCCATGACTGACTCGTAGTTTGTTTCACTTTCAAACTCGGGTGCCCCTTTTTCTACACGGGCATCCTTGTATTCAGGTTTAGCTGGTTCTTTCTGGATATCTGGAGCTGAAGATGGATTCTATTATTTATCTCTTTTTATGCTGTTCAGCTCCTGTTGTACATATTTGTTTGTTTCCGCTGTAGACATTTATGTATAGCTGAACTGTATTTGTACTAAGTAAGATCCTGTATACTGTGTAACTCTGATGATTACTTTTATCCAGTATATTCTATTGTTCATTATCTGGTGTATTTAATTATTCTATTCTGCTATTATCTGTTTTTGTGTTATATTCCACGGATTACCCTTGTCGCCGTCAGTACGGGGTTTGGGGCCGTCTCATTTGGTATCAAAGCTTTGGTTAAGCTTAGTTCTGGGATATAACATATTAACGAACTCGTCAGAAATAGAACCAGTAGTGTTCTAGGACAGGTAACTCTATACAGATAGGATCAGTAATATCCTAGTATGAGTAAAGCAGAATGAAATTACACCTCGATAGACACATTTACATTTTAAGTATGTGTTCTATATTTTAAAATACCTTTTCTGTGACCTGACACTTGATCTGCCATTTGCAGAAGTACTAGGAAATGAGTGTCAGAAACAGAAGGAATGCAGAACCGGATATTGAGGCCCTATCAATCAAATATCAAAATATGGGTGGAATACCGTTCTCGGGTGAAGAATCTATTATGAAGACATAGGCTTGGATTCGTTCGGCTGAAAAGATCTTTGATGGTTTAAAGATGAGGGATGACCAGAAAAGATTACTGGCATCCTGGGCACTCAAAGACGAAGCTTTGTTCTGGTGGGATTCAGTTATTGAGAATAATCCAGAAGGTGATATCACCTGGGATAGATTTAAAATGATTTTCTTAGAAAGATTTACTCCTCCAGAAGCGACTGAGCGATTATGCGATGAATTTTCTTATCTGATACAAGGTGATATGACTATCCCAGAATATCATAAGAAATTCAACGAACTTTCTCACTTTGCTCCTCATCTGATTAAAGACCAAAAGAGGAAGAATCTGAGATTTATTCATGGCCTACAAAGAAAATATCAGAATAGTGTGATGAGGAATGTGAAGCTTCCTTTCTCAGAAATGATTTATATGGCTTATCAGTATGAAGTTCTCCATAGGAAAGGTATGTTACAGTATGAAGAGGAAGTCAGCTCTAGCGATAAAAATGAGTCTGAGACAGATCGTCCTGAGGCCAGTACAACGTCTGAAGTCGGTAAGAAGCCCAGTGCCAAGAGAAAAAGGGCTAAAGCTGAGAAGGGGCCAGTAGCGACAACTGTATGCTCTAACTGCAATAGGCAAGGACATCTCTCGATAAGTTGTCGATCTCTCAAGAAACGAATACAGAGTGGATCTAAATCCAAGGAGAATTTTCAAGAAAAAAGGGGTTGTAGTAAATGCCATCAGATTGGACATCTGGCAAAGGATTGCTGGCTCTTAAAGAAGCCTGGGATGGTACAAGTGAATGAAGTGGCAGAAACTTCAGCACCCTCAGCTACTCAGGAAAGGCCAGATGTATTAGAAGGCACGCTTACTGTCAAAGATATTCCAGTCAAAGTACTGTTTGACATAGGCGCGTCACGAAGTTTCATTGCCAAAGATGCAACTAAGAAACTGGATTTGAATTTGAAAAAGCTCAAAGAACCAATGACTGTCCAGAATCCGGTTGGGGGTTCCATTGATCTAAGTTGGGTTTGTGGAGTGCCGGTTTCTTTCTCTCGTTATCGGTTTCCTACCATCGCGGTCGTCATGAATTTTAAAGAGTTTGATCTTATCTTGGGGTTAGACTGGTTGACCAAATATGAAGCTGAAGTCAAATGCGCCGACAGAGTCGTAAAGGCGAAGATTAAATCAGGTGATTATATAACCATTCCCTGTGAAGGTCAGAATGCTAATAGAAAAGACTTCTGGGCAGCTTTGAATGTTTCTCCGGCTCAAATAGAAAATGTCCCTGAGGTTACAGAGAATATTCCTGACCTCATCAAAGACATTCCTGTCGTCAAGAACTATGCGGATGTATTCGAGGAAGTTGTTCGCTTACCTCCGCAGAGAGAAATAGATTTCAAAATTGCTTTAATTCCGAATGCAAGGCCGGTAGTTCACGCTATTCGAAGAATGTCCTTGAAAGAGAAGGAGGAATTAGACAATTAAACACGACAGCTAGTATGGAAGGGTCTGATCAGGCCTAGTTTCTCTGATTGGGGAGCAACAGTGGTGTTTGTCCCAAAATCTGACGGTACTCTACGTCTATGTGTGGATTATCATGATCTGAACAAACAGACAATAAAGAACAAATATCCATTGCCGCGGATTGATGATTTGTTAGATCGATTAAATGGAGCACAAGTATTTTCACGAATGGACCTAGCAACAGGCTTCCATCAAATTCGAATTGCCGAAGAGTGTGTTCCAATGACAGCGTTCAGAGGCCCCGACTTATTCTACGAGTGGTTAGTAATGCCGTTCGGCTTATGTAACGCTCCCGCTTACTTCGTCGATCTAATGAACAGAGTATTCAGAGGAGTATTGAATAAATTTGTTCTGGTTTTTATTGATGATATTCTAATGTTCTATAAATCGAAGGCCGAACATGAAAAACATTTGGAACAAGTGTTAGAAATCCTCAGAAGGAATGTATTGAAAGCAAAGTTTTCCAAATGTATATTCTGGCAAGATGAAGTAAAATTTCTGGGCCACGTCGTATCGAAAGAAGGAATCGCTGTGGATCCAAGTAAAATCACGGCTATTCAGAATTGGAAACAGCCCAGTACTCCCACTGAAGTCCGCAGTTTTCTCGGATTGGCTAGCTATTACCGGAAGTTCGTTAAAAACTTTTCGGAGATATCTGTTCATTTAACAAAGCTTACGAAGAAGCACTCTAAATTCAAATGAACTCCAGAAAGTGAGGAGGCTTTCGAAGAGATAAAGTTAAG
Organism: Allium sativum; assembly: GCA_030737875.1. Lineage (NCBI taxonomy): Eukaryota > Viridiplantae > Streptophyta > Magnoliopsida > Asparagales > Amaryllidaceae > Allium > Allium sativum. The sequence continues at coordinate 500,358,565 of CM060924.1, read as the reverse complement.
ATTGACGACAGCCCCAGTGTTAACCATCATCGATGGCAATCAGGATTTGAAAGTCTGGACTGATGCTTCTAGAGAAGGCCTTGGCGCAGTGTTAATGCAAAGGGGCCAAGTGATTGCTTATGCTAGCCGCCAACTGTAGCCGTACGAAAAGAACTACGTAACTCATGATCTTGAGTTATTGGCTATAGTATTCGCTTTGAAAATCTGGAGGCATTATCTTATGGGTGAGAGATTCAAGCTGTTTACAGATCATCAGTCGTTAAAGTATCTGTTCACCCAGAAGGACTTGAATCTGAGGCAGCAGCGTTGGCTGGAGTTTCTTGCAGCATACGATTTTGAAATCATATACACTCCAGGGAAAGCCAATGTCGTGGCGGATGCGTTAAGCCGAAAGAATGAAATGATCGCCAGTTTTATCATTGCGACTTCGTTAATTGACAAGATATCGGCTCTCCAAAAAGACGACCAAATTATCAAAGGAATGAGTCAGCGAATTCGTGAAGGCAATGCTTCATATTTCCAGCTCGACAGCGAAGGGATTCTGAGGTTAGAAGGACGAATATGTGTTCCTGAAATTCCTGAACTCAGGAGAGATGTGCTTGATGAATGCAACAAATCTAAGCTCAGTATCCATCCGGGTGTGAGTAAAATGTATAACGATATCAAGCGCACATTCTGGTGGAAGTCGTTAAAAAGAGACATCTCGATATATGTTAGTCGATGCCCTACTTGCCAGCTAGTCAAAAGCGACCAACAGAAATTGGCTGGATTGTTACAACCACTAGAAGTTCCTGGTTGGAAGTGGGAACATATTTCTATGGATTTCATTGATGGTCTGCCCAGAACCAGAAAAGGAAATGACAGTATTTGGGTGATCGTAGATCGCTTCACGAAGACCGCCCATTTTATACCTGTCAGATCAAACAGAACTGCTCAGAGTCTGGCGCAGATATACTTCAGGGAAATAGTTAGACTACATGGAGTGCCGCTCAGTATAGTCAGTGATAGAGATACAATATTCACTAGCAAATTCTGGGAAGCATTTCAAGTCGAGCTGGGAACGAAGTTGAACTTGAGCACCGCCTATCATCCTTAGACAGACGGTCAGACTGAGAGGGTGATTCGTATTTTAGAAGACCTATTGCGGGCTTGTGTTATAGATTTCGGTGGATCATGGGAAGACCATCTGCATTTGGCTGAATTCTCATATAACAACAGCTACCAGGCGAGCCTGACAATGTCACCATTCGAAGCATTGTATGGTAGACCGTGCCGATCTCCTGCTTGTTGGGTCGAGCCCGGAAATAGACTTGTGTTGGGTCCTGATATGATTCGAGAAGCTGCCGACAAAGTCGATTTTATTAAGAAGCGATTATTCGCCGCTCAAAGCCGACAAAAGAGCTATGCCGATAGGAGAAGAAGAGATATATCCTTTGCTGTTGGCGACTATGTATACTTGAAAGTATCACCAATGAGAGGAGTTATCCGGTTCGGTAAAACTGGGAAGTTGGCGCCCAAATTCATTGGTCCGTTTCCTATTCTGGAACGGATCAGAACTCTCGCTTATAGGGTCAAATTGCCTGATTGGCTGCCTGGAGTTCATGATGTATTTCACATATCTCAACTTCGAAAGCACGTTCATGATCCAGACTTGATCGTGGAAGAAGCAGCTCAGCAGGATATAGAAATTACCCCTGAATTAGCAGTGAGAAGAGAGCCGCTAAAGATCATCGGCAAAGAAACCAAAGAGCTGAGGAACAAGAAGGTCCACTTAGTCAAAGTGCAATGGAGTGGGGATCCTCGAGATTGTACTTGAGAAATTGAGGAGAGCATTCAGAAAGCTTATCCTAGATGCCGAGTGGATATCTCCGATTGACTCCGGTGCAAGGTATATTTACCATACTTTGCATTACCATTTAATTCTCTACTCTGTTGTTATTTTCTTTCCATGGATGTGCACTTTTAATTCTATAGTCTGAATGATTTTAAAAGAATATAGAAATTGATTTGTATGATTTTGAAAAGTTAAGAACAATTTGAATTGTTGCTTGTGTTGTGTGATAGTAAATTTGACTAATTGGATTATTGAAACAATAGTTAATTTAATCAACATTAGAATAATGGTAGAATTTATTCGATTATATCACACATTGAACTGATTAGAAAATAGATAGGGATATATATACTTGTGCATTATATATGTTTGAACAGGTAAATGGATTAGCTGTTGAGTAAAGATTTTATTTGCGTGCCCGACAAATAGGTAAACCTTAATGAGTTGGATGCGAAATATTATTATATCAACTCCTGTGAATGCCATTGGATGCGGAGTGCTGGTTATTCTATGTGAAATAATAAACGTCGCCATAGGATAGTAACAATTAATTTTGAACTACATTACATGGCATACTTCTAAAGATAGGCATACTTCATCATATACCACATAAGCATCTGGATCTTGTGTGACGAGGTGGAAGATTTACCATACAAGCGAGAGGCTTGTATGGCGATGACTATATTTTACAGGTTGAACTGATGACTGATATGGACTATCTAAATTGTAACGATTAAATTGCCAGATTAATAAAAACCCCACACGGGTCTGGAGTTGACAATAATCACGTCTCTCTAGTTATTAGATACGGCACATGGACTATTTATTACCTACACGGGGCAGGGTGACGAGAATTTATTCTCTGGAGTTATTATCAATACATGCTCCCCTGTAAACACCAGAATATATCACTATAAATATGTGTATGCTTATTAGGATTTATTGGGTACCTAATACGGCCCAATAAATTTCCAAACCTCTCTCCGTATAAGGGAGGTTATGGCGAAATTTTTCGAAAATTCCGGGTGTTAGCCAAATTTTTGAAGAATTTGAAAATTCTTAGAAACTGAAAAGTTGGAGAATGGAAGCCAGATCGAACGTAGAGTTGATTAATCAAACCACTTTCGACTTTGTTCCTTTTCGGGGACGAAAAGTTTTAAGTGGGGGAGATTGTAATGACCCAGAAAATATGAACCAACTTAAAATTTTTAAATTGGCTAAAATAAAGGATTTTAAATATTTAAAATAAATATTTTAAATAATAGCAAGGAAAACTGAGTTTGAATCGAAAATTGAAAATGAATATAATTAATTATAATTATAAACAAGGCCTGAAATGGAGCTGTAGTTTCAAAAATTGAATTCAAACTTTGTCGGACTGTACCGGGTGCAAAACAAAACGGATTTTAGTAAAACCAAAAATATTTAAATCTGTTAGTGAATACCTTTCTAACGAATCTGAAAAATCGAATTTTCATAGAGGAAAGCAAAAGTTATGGCCGAATGAATTTTCAGAAAGGTCGCTATGGAATTTATATAGCTCGAGAAATTGGCCATTTTGCATACGACCTCGGAATTCGACGAAACCACTTTTGTTGGATCCGGGATGTGAAGTTATCGCTAGGTTTCAAATTTCATAATTTTTGAAGCCAGTATGTGAGCGTGGCAAAGGAAAATGTGTTTTGGTCAATTACAGTTAAATTGGATCGACCAGAAATGGGCCTTTTTGCAAACGGTTTCAGAATTCGACGAAACTAGTTTTGTTGGGACCGTATCGTCAAAACATAGCTAGATTTATTTTTTTGGAATTTTTCGAATTAGTTTGTGGCCCTGGCAAATTGAAATGTACGTTCAAATTAAATATTGAATGTTTTATATTTTAAATTGAAGGAAAACAGACTGAAACATTCGAATGGGCCTTCGAAACATATCCCATTGTGTTCGGAATGGGGGTAAAACGCTAGGGACGATAGTCGTTGGGTTTGGATTGGTGGTCGCGTCAGAAAACCCCTTATAAAATCAACTGACAAATCAGAATTTAAATAAAAAAATAGAAAAATCCTTTTTCTCTCTCCCCGATCGAAGGCGGAAACCGTTCAAAACCTTCCCTCTCATTTTCCGATCAATCCACGCAAAATTAGCCCCTCCGCCAGTTGAAGATTTTGTAGAGCTAGGAGAGATCTTCAAATCCATATAAGGTTTGGATTTTTTCATTGCATGGTTTGGGAGAACGGACGTCGAGAAGTCATTGCGTTCAAGCCGCCGCCGCCTCAGGCGATCGAACGCCACCGCACCCCCCTGCCCTGAAAGCTCTCTCCTTCCCCTTCGACATTGCGTAGGCCGATCGAGCTATCGATTCACGGATTTCACGAAATCGCGTGACCTAGTTTTGAACATTTCAGAAAGGTATACGGCTTGTTTTATTTTCAGCTGTTTTAACACCTTTAAACTGTTGCAAACTTTGAAAAATCATATCTTTTTGCTGTGTTGACGAAATTTAGTGAAACAAGAGACAGTGGACTTATGTGGACGTCTTCTACCTTCTAGAAGAGACCGCATATTTTTCTGAGCCTTCTGCTATTTTTGGTGGAGTGGAACCCAATGTGAGATTTCTAATTTATAAACGATATGGAAAACGACGATGTGTAAATTATATAGTCGATGTATGAGTTATATAAGCGTTGTACACCTCATGTATAAGCGTTGTATAAGTCGTACGTTCGATGTATAAGTTATATATGCGTTGTAAAAATTATATATGTGTTGAAATAGAAGTGAATTGCTATATATATATATATATATATATATATATATATACGCACCTCGTCCAAAAACCATGGACGATATTTATTGATTTTGATTGGTGTGAAAATTGATTGATAGCGAATGGTTGTTTGGGATTGTTTGTGGTTGATATTGATTGATTGTGGTTGAAAAATACCCATTTGTGGTTGAGAAATATTTGGTTGAAACCACATAGGACTAGTTTGTGGAAATGAAATAAATATATACATGCCGCCTGCGTGCGAACTAGATGCATGATCCCCATTGTCAAAAACCGCGAGGTTTTAAGGTAGAGCGAGGAGCCGTACTAGGGACGGTCCCGGTTTTAACTACCCTGCCGTTATGCTGCCGAAATTTTGAATAATATTCATGTGTTTGAATTATTTTCATTTGCTGAAACTATATTTATTCGTTGAATAGAAAACCTTCATGTGTTGAATCGATATTCATTCGTTGATTAGAAATTCATGTGTTGAATGGTATTCGTGTTTTAAATATAAAAATCACATTTTTATCTATATATAGAAACTATAGAAAACCTTCATGTGTTGAATCGATATTCATTTGTTGAATTGAAATTCATGTGTTGAATGGTATTCATATTTTGAAATAAATTGTTTCATAATAAAAATCACCTTTTATCAACTATATGGACTATGTAAAATAATCTCGTTTTAAAAGAAATTGTTTTATAATAAAAATCATATTTTCATCACCTATATAAACTATATAAAATAATAGTGTTTTGAAATGGATTGTTTTACAATAAAAATCACATTTTTATTATATACATGAATTGTTGAAATGTGAAGTGTTAAAAATAGCAACTCGTTCAAATGAATATGCATGAGTTGAAATATTCATTAATTAGCTAATGATGTGATTTTTACCTATGCATGCAACATTAAAATGAATGGTGTTTTTAAACCAAATGGAATCAAATATGAAGTCGAATGGAAAATGATAAGTGATAAGAACTGTATATATGTACATGCATATTTATTGAACAGGTTATAGCAAAGGGGCTAGAGAAGAGGAATAAAATTTTATGCCCGACAAATAGGTACCCATTTACTGTTTTGTTTGGGTGATGATTTTATGAGCCTATTGGCTAGCCGCTTGGCTTTTCCTTTTTCTTTTTGACATGAGACGCCCGTGTGGCTATTTGGGAATTTTCCCATCCCCTCCCGTACAAAGGAGGTTATGGCGAAATTTTCCAAAATTTAAAGGCGTTAGTGAAATATTTGAAATGAAAACGATATGGAAATTGTTGAATGAACTATATTTATATAAATATATAAATATAAATAAAATTAAAACGAAACGTGGCCGTGCAGTTCGTGTTTTGAAACCGTGATTTCAAACAACTAGTGCGGGAAATCCGACCATTGGATTTTCCCGAAACCGCAACCGTTGGGTTCGCCTTGGAAATATCTTTCCAACGGCACCAACTTTGTAAAAATCCAACGGTTGGATTGTCTGGAATGTTTAATTCAAATCTGAAGAAAAACAACGCCAGAATCGATTATATTTATATATATATATATATATATAATTATATTTAATCGAATAACGACGCTGTAGTTCGTATTTTGAAATCGAAACATCAAACGATTGTACCGGGAGATCCGACCGTCGGATTTTTCCAAAACTGGAACCGTTGGGTTCATTTTGAAAAGACCTTTCTAATGATGTAAATTATGTGAAGATCCAACAGTTAGATTTTCAGATATGTGTAAATCAAATCTGAAGAAAAACAGCGCCACGGCCGCGTTATGGCCCGAAGCGTCGTTTTGAATAAATTGGCTATTTTAAAATAAATAAAAATAGCGATAAATCGTTATAAAATATCATAAACGATATGGAATGGAAATAAACTGAATTTGCTCGATTTATGTGGTATTTGATAGTTGAATGTGTTTGGTGTGAAAATTACATTAAAGAACAAAATTGATGTTGTCGAATGATTTAACCATTGAAATAAATTGATTTGAAATTCTAAATATACGTGAATTATTTGAAAAGGCCGAGTTAATTCTCATTTCAAATAATTGACCGACGATTGAAATTCGAAGATGAAGACGGTGGTCGAAGACCGGAGATCTTCACCTCGTTTGGATGGTAACCGAGGTCCTGATTGGGAGGCATCCTGAAATATGGATAATGAGTGGTGATCGTCCAGACGTACGTGGTGATCGATGGGTTTGCGAGGTATTTAGTGCCTCCGGTTTCGTTCAGACCCAGAATGGACTTGTAAATGGACTGTGTGTTTGACATTGGATTTTATTCTGTGTTGATTGATCTCTATTAAATATACATCTGTTTGGCGGCGGAGAATTTTTCTTTTGCTTAACGCCCTTCTCTGAAACGCACGAGCTCAGAGGTTGGATATCGATGGACATCAGTCGCATGGCATGAATTGCTAGTGTGGCATGCCTAAGTGGCAAATGATCAAGGCTTCTGTTGAAAAGCAAAGTCTTGTGGTGATGATCAAAGCACCGCCTGTGTGGCGTAGCTTTGTGTATAATGTGAATTCGCGAGCCTCACACCCCGGTATGAACCAGAAACGGGAGAAGGACCTCAGGGAGGGCATGCATTTCTTTCTAGCTAGGGTGGTGTCAGTGACCTACCAGCCCTGACATTTATATACTTTTCACCTGTGTGGTTGTTGTTGTTGCGAGGCGCCTCGGTTTGATCGGACGATCCGGGTCCGATGGAGTCATTCGTTATCTCGTTTACGCCCCAAAGGGCGGGGAAACGTATTGTTCAGGCATAATAATCCACATCGGTGGACCGGCCCTGACGATCTAAAGGGTTGATGCGTTCTGATCCTGTGGCTCGGGCTAGAGAGTCACGAATTCGGTAAGGACTATCTTTTTCCTTGGTTCATGACAGAAATCCAATTTCCAAACACGACATCGTGCGGTTTTGATTGTATACCTAAATATGGCGACATAGTGGCATGGGACGCTCATGTCGTCTATGATTGATATTTATGATTTGAAATTGTTTTCGAAACATATAAACACTAGTAGTAATATCAAATGCCTTTGTTTTATTCGTATCAAGCATATTTTGGCCGTTATAAGGTAAAAACTCTATCCTCCGGTTTGCGTTGCATTGTGTGATGGGAACCGAGTCTTATAATGGCTTCATTTTTATAAAAAGCATAGCGTTGTTTCAAAGAATGATTTGTTTTCAAAGCACTGGCAATCCGATGGAGTAAACCCGTTCCACGAAAGTGGCGTGGTCCTGTGATTAGCCATATATTAAATATGTTGAATAGATTTCTCATACCAGTCCCATGACTGACTCGTAGTTTGTTTCACTTTCAAACTCGGGTGCCCCTTTTTCTACATGGGCAGCCTTGTATTTAGGTTTAGCTGGTTCTTTCTGGATATCTGGAGCTGAAGATGGATTCTATTATTTATCTCTTTTTATGTTGTTCAGCTCCTGTTGTACATATTTGTTTGTTTCCGCTGTAGGCATTTATGTATAGCTGAACTGTATTTGTACTAAGTAAGATCCTGTATACTGTGTAACTCTGATGATTACTTTTATCAAGTATATTCTATTGTTCATTATCTGGTGTATTTAATTATTCTATTTTGCTATTATCTGTTTCTGTGTTATATTCCACGGATTACCCTTGCCGCCGTCAGTACGGGGTTTGGGGCCGTCTCAATATCTATCTTAAAGATGAGAAAGTTGTTGATCAAGGTCTGAAAGGTAAGTAAATACCCCAACTTGAATGACTTTAGGATTGTCTGAAGGTGATATGTGTGGTAAATGGGAAAGGGGGTAAGAACAATTTATTATTTCCATATGAGAAATAATAATGCAACATAAATTGCGAGGTTTGAAGATATATAATGAAATTTTCAAAGTAATGGAAACGAGAAGATTTGAGAATATATATATGTATATATATATTTCTATATATATAAGGATGTTCCCTAAGTAAAAGAAATAAAAGGATATGAAAGGTAAAGTGTTTGAATGAATTATTTTAAAAGAATAAGCGTTAGTTATTATTTTCAAATAGTGAAACAAAGTGGATTTCATAATGTTATTTTACGAATGATGAATTGAATTGATTTTCTCAATTATAGATAACGAGAAATGCTACAGCCAATATTTTGAAAACAATAATAGAATAGAAAATTGGATACAATATAGGATATTTTCCCTGAACCTTAAAATAGAATAGTTTTGAATTAATCTTATGTTAAATAAGAATTGAAAAGCTATATTGTAATATCGAAATATTTAAAGAGTTTTAAATTAACATTCATTAATTTTTTTAATTTAAAAGGCTAAGTAATGCCGAGTACTGAATCGGTGAACTCAATTTATTCATTTTTTATTTGATAGTTAAATCACCGACTATCAAATCTAGCCAATACGATTGTTGGTACAGGAAGACCGGGATCAAATTTTATATTTGAACACCATTCTGAACCAGCAAATACATGAAGATTGAAGATAGAGCAATTGAAGACCGTGTATCTTCATAAGCCAAAGGGTTACTTAATAGATTTCTCTGGCTTGCAACTAGAAGGTTTTGAGGGTAATTTAATCGTAGTTGGAAACTTCGGATTGCAAGGACGATTCTCTACTGATCCATATGGTAATTTAAGGATGCAGTAGGAGAGTGCCTTCGGTTTGTCTATTCCTAGGACAACTTGTATGAAGGATGTTTGATAGAGTATTTCCAAAAGGATCATGTATGTTGATTTCTTCAAACGTACCAAGTTGATGGTGGAGAATGGCCGTTCTCTTAGCTTCACACCCAAGGTATTTTTGTGGACGTCATTTAGTGATATCCAACGGATCTGACAATGTGGCATTCAAAGTGAATGGTGATCATATGTTCTAAAATTAAAATTAACATCAAGTTAAATAAATTAATCAATTAATTAATTATTTTATGACCTCAAGCCTCATCAACCGGGAAATGTTATAAAATCGGGTAGGTCGCATGGCTATGTGGGTCGCACCCATCAAAAGGGTATATCTTTACCTGATCTGGTGAAATTAAATGCCTTCGGTTGTCCTTTTATTTTATTTGTATGCTATCGGTTCGGTTGGCTGGCCCCCAACCGTGGTAATGATATATTCGGTAATCTCAAGCGAAGTGAGGGGTCGGTCGTGTTTAGCTGGGGTTGCAAGATGTTCTTGTTGAATCCCCAATGTTTTCATCTCCAGAGGTACATTGTTAGAAGGTGGTCCCATACCTTGCCATAGTTGGAAATCCATTCTCCAATAAGTGCTCGCGGTTTTGATTGTATACTATGTAGTGGAGCATGAGATGCAAGCATTCTGCTAGATTGCTATTTATTTGATATTAGACATTATTATAATATCAGAAAATATATTGATTTCAAAAATGTTTTAGGTTATAGTAAGGTAAAAACCGTCCGTATTTATGTGTGGATTTGGTCTTACTATTATCCTTTCTTTCGAAAAGATTTTAACTTTGAAACCAATTTGGATGTTACCCATAAAATTAGTGTGATTTTCTCACTCGTGTTCACCAGACTGATCCGTACGTTTGTAATGCTCGGGTTAGACTAGGCTGTACAGGTTTAGGTTATCGGATGCAGTGAAGAGATGAGCTGGAAGAGTCCAGATGTACGATATCTAGTAATTATTCCGCTGTGTGTTGTATGCGAGGACAGAATATTATAACTATCTAGATGGGTTGATGTACTCTGATGATTGTAAGTATTTTTAAAGCTTTCTATAAAGATTTATTTCTATATTATAATTTGTTCCACTGCGATGTGAGACTCTGATTCTGTGTTTGTGTTTTTTTTCTTTTTTCTTCTGCTTTATTATTTCTTTCTTTCTTATCTCATCCTTTATTTTCTTTCTATTAACTATCTGGTGTTGTTCGATACTTGGGTTTTGGCGGTAATATGGATTTTATGTATTATTGCCATAATTCGGGCGTTGAATTCCTACCGGGTCGTTACAGGACCTGTTCAAGTCAGAACTTTGATTTGAGTTTCGTGGCTAGAGCGACTACAACTATTGGATTGTAAGTGGATCGGTCTTTGACTACTCCTTGTTATCTTGACAACATGCGGGAAAGATGCTATTTTTTGCTAACTCAATGTGTGCACTTATTTTAGCATTTTTTAATTTGATGCAAGATTGCCCAAGAAAGAAGAATTTTCCACTTGTCTATTTTTACGCATGCTGTAGTGGTTCAGCTGGATTTAGAAATTCGAACCTGAATTTTCTTTGACACCATGGATCATCCTGGGATATACAAAATTTTGAATCTCCATTTCACGACAGCTTGCTCCAGTGTTAATTATTACTCAATCTCCTTTTGTATCTCACAATGAATCTGTTGAAGAATATTAGCTTCAACTCCTTGAGAAGCATTATTGCTTTACTAGATTCGAACTATGCCATATTCGCACAGTTGCCCTTTTTTAAGCATTGCCTATCCTCAGATTTGAAGCAAAAAATCGTAGGATTTTTTGTGAGATATTTATGGTTGAAGCTTTATAGAGGAGGAAGCCTTTGCGTTAAGAGATTATAATTCGGTTTCCCAGGTTGACCTTTATTGGTATAAGTGAGTTTATCGACATATCGATTTTGCCTAATTTTTTAAATGCCCCAATTTTGGGAGGCAATTTCAAGCCAAGTGTATTGGCTATTTTAATGAGAGTATATTGGTTTCTGGCTTGTTGCAATATCATAATGGACCTGTGGTATTTTTTGGGCAATATTCAACTCTTATGTGGTTGTGTTGCCTCTATACCATGGGTCGTCACAAGTCGCAAAAGCTCGATGTGATTAGTTTGTCGGGTTACCTTAATCGTAGTTGATGTGTTAGAAGCTTTTAACTTAAGCATTCATTCTCATCTTCTCTTCCATTTCTTCTTCTTCTTCTCCACCTTAAAATCCATGGCTTCTATGGTGAAAATCCTCCTCTTCCTCCATTTATAAAATATACAAATTACTACAAAGTTGGTAGCGTTAAACAGTCAGTTCGGGATAACTGTAGTGGGTCTAGCAGCCTAGCAATAGAGGATAGCATAGCGGAACCCCAAGGTGAGAACTCGACATTTATATTTATTCACTTTTTATGTTGTGTGAATGATTGTTGATGATATGGATGATTAGTAATTATTGCAATGTAAGCGTTTAGTGGCAAACGCTTATATGGACACATGTATACATTGTGTTATATATATAATATATATATATATATATATATTCCCATATATGATCGTGTGATGGATGAATGGATGCTTCGTGTTGTTCTTAGTGATGATGTGTGCATTTTACTTGTTACACACATATGTGGATTATACAGATATCAGACAAGTCTCGGACCAAGTTTGTGTGATAAATGAATATTTTATTCATTTAGATTTGAAAGTTGGGATTGGTTTTAAATATTTAGTATAAGTACAAATGATTTTCTAAATCATTTTAAAGCAATTTAGTAAAGTTTTTATGTGAATGTATATTGTAATTAAAATAGAATTTGTAACACCCTGTATTTTCTATGTTTATTAAAGTAACGAATTGAAGAATACTCAATTTTAAAAGTGAGAATTAAGGGAAACAGGTTACGCCATTGCGTTCATCTCGGAATTCTACTTGAGACAGAGCCCGAGTTTGCATGAAGCGGACTCCGTAAGAAGAAGTTATGGAGTTCAGAAGATTTCATGTTTAAACAGAAAATTATATAATTAAATAAAAAAAAGTGTTCGAATTTCAAAAATCACGTAGATCAGCTGGGCGGGAAAAATCTTGTCCATAGGGGTCGACTCCCCCCTGGGGGGTCGACTGGGGCATCGACCCCCCAAGAGGGGTGTCAACTGGGGCGTCGACCCCCCTATAAGTGTCGACCCCCTCGCCCAGATCCAAACAGTGACGATTTATGAGTTGTTGCTAAGTCACTAGGGTAGAGGTCGCAATTTCTGGATAGCTCTATCTTGTCTGGATCGTTGTGATTGCTCCTAGGTTGATCTAACGGTTCACATAAGTCTAAACCTCTATAAAAGCAACCCTAATCCTCAACCCCAAATCACACAATTTCATTCCAAGGAGCCACCTGCTGTCCATGGTGAACCTAGCCTAGCCACTATTTCTTCTTCAACTAGGAAGCTAACTAGAAAGCAAGTTAGAAGCTACGAATCAAATCTAATTTAGAGAATCGATAGTCTACATCAAGGGATTGATTTTCAATTTCAGAAAACAGATCCCAGAAAAAACAAGACTTTCTTTTGTGTGTAAGTCTGTTATTATTTAGATGTGAATAATTAAAAGTTATGATTTGTAATAAAGTGAAAACTAGAGTTATGCCTAGTTGTAAGATAATGGTAATGCTGATTCATGTCTATTCTTGTATCGATTCTATCATATATGCCTATGACACTATTGTGGTTTATTGGACTCATTATGTTGTATGTTAAACCAATCGTGTATTATATAAATTGGTGACTCTTTCATGTTTGGTTACATGCAAGTTTTTAGGCTAAGTCCTATATATGTTTAGTTTACATTCACATGCCTGGTTGGATTTGTGCAAATCTATATGCTTAAGATTCATGTTTATTGGATCCAAAATAAAAGTTTACATTCACATGCCCAGTTGGATTTGTGTAATTCTATATTCTTAAGATTCATGTTTATTGGATCCAAAATAAAGGTTTACATTTACATGCCTAGTTGGATTTGTGTAATTCTATATGCTTAAGATTCATGTCAATCGGATCCAAAAAATGCAAGTTCATTGTTTTATGCCAAATTTATATGACACATGTTTAGTTAGATCCTTATTACTTTATGTTGTAGGAATGGTACATTCTCCTTTCTTTCCCCTTTTGTATATAAGTTAGGCTAAGTCGCGAGCCTAACATTCTATATGAATTTTGCTAACGTATAATGGGGGTAAACGTTGGGAAAACCTTAAATTTCATATTGGTGGCATAATTTGGCCCATAAATATATGAATGATTAGTGACAGAAAAATGGTATAAATTATATACCTAAATTTTTTGAATATGACTTAGAGGGTAAATAGGGCATGACTTGAAAGGCAATAATAGCGGATAATTTACATATAAATATGAAGGGTAAATATGTAAATTAAGTAAAAGACGAATATGCCTAACCCGAGGTTAGATTGAGTTACGATGTAAGACTGCCCGGAACCGCCCGACACATCCAGCAACCGTAACAATATAGATCTAATGTGAGAGGTTAGCACATCAATCCCAAAAGAACCCGAGGTTAGATTGAGTTGCGGTGTAAGACTGCCCGGAACCGACCGACACATCCAGCGACCGAAACGATACATATCTAATGTGAGTGGTTGGTGCTTTAATGAATGAATTAAAGCTAAGACAGGAATGGTAGGGTTAAGTTAATTAAGGCAACACTTAACCAATACAACATGTTAACTAAACTGATTGATGGTGTTAGGTTAATTTGGGAACACTTAACCATTTTAACATGTTGATTAGGAAACCCTAGTAACGGGGACCCATTTCAGCAGTAACCTACATAGATGTATCATGGTACCCTGAACTAGGCAGGGTGGGGCACGATTACTGGGCAGATTATAAGCGGTCAAAACAATGGCGGGTGGTGCATCAGTGTAGGTTCCGACGGAGTGCAGGCGTGCACGTACTCGGAGTGGAAAAAGAAGGCACTGGGCATCAGTAGTTATACACTGTACATCTTGAACTATGTCGGGTTGCCACCATAGGATTTGATACACGCCATGGTGGGACCAACACAGGTATCTACAAATCAAGCGGGACCGAATGACACAAGTGGTAAACGTATACGAGTAGGAGCCGACCGATAAAGGGGATCGGTTATCTTGAACACATGGTGCTAGTTGAAACAACTTGCAAGTGGGTGCAAAGAAATAGTAATGAGTGCGATAGCATATTCAGTTTTATTATCTTATTTCTAGGGTACTGTCCTAGGTTCAGTTTATTCATGTCATGATCCTTTTTCTTGTTTGCATGCTAAATAATCACTGGACTTACCAGACTCATGTCTGACCCATTTTTCTTTCATCTTCTTTCTTTCATCCCCCCCCCCCCTCGGTCCGCAGGGAGGGAATACTTCAGCTTAGTTCGGACCATTTCCAGCTTGAAGAGAGTAGATGTATTGCTTGGATTCTCTTTCCTTGGGCTATGGCTTTTGAAACACTCTTATTGGGGATTTATGCTACCTTATTGTTATTTTATGCTTCTTTATGTTTTAATCAAGACAGTGATTTTGTTGTAATAATTTGGAAAGTTAGTTTGAGACAGTTGTTGTAATGTTTTAACTGAACCACGTACTTATGAAATAAATTTGGTTTTTCCGCTGTTCATATGTCTGTCTTGTAAATTATCTGTATCTTTTAACTATAGTGCTCCACCAAAGTTAAGGCATTCCCTTTGTGAGTGACCTTAACGGAGGTGGGGTGTTTCACTTGGTATCAGAGCTGATGGTTGCCAGATCAGATATTTTTTTATTTGGAAACTAATTTTCAAAAAGAAGTTTAGAGAAGCATTTTCAAGAAAAAGTGCTATTTTAGAAGGCATAATCCCCCCAAAGCCATATGCACTATCTTTCTATCCTTTGTTTTGAATCTTTTATTTTTCGTTTCAGCATGTCTGGGGATCTTAACCTTCCAAAGAGCGTACCGGTACCTGGCTGGTTCAGAAGGTACCTAGAGGCTAGGGCTAATGATGCAGGCCCGGCAGACGTTCCTCCTCCCCCAGTTGCAGCTGTTCCTCCTCCTCCTCGTGCAAATGCTTTCTCAAAGATATGTAGGGATTTTCGAGCCATGGGTGGAAAGAACTTTAATGGGACCGAGTCATTTGTAGAAGCAAGAAAATGGCTCAAAGAAACCGAGGACTTGTTTGTTATCTTCGAAGTGGACAATAGGTAGAAGATACAGTTGGCCGTTTGGTTGCTTAAATACGAAGCCTCTTATTGGTGGGAAGTTACTAATGCTGAGAAACCAGTTGAAACTTGGGAGGATTTCAGAATGAGGTATGAAATGAAATTCCTCTCACAAGCTGAACGAAGCCTACAGATGGAGAAATTCTTAGCTCTCAAACAGGGAAATATGTCGGTCAAGGAATACGTCAATCAATTCAACCAGCTGGCTAGATTCGGACTGGAGTTAGTGAACACTCCCCATAAGAAGGCTCTCCGTCTTGTTAAAGGGTTGAATGAGCCACTACACAGTCTAGCTATGTCCCATATACCTATGGGTGCGACTTATGAGAGACTAGTGGATATGGCACTGTTACAGGAGGAAGACAAGGATGGCAAGAAAGAGGCAAAGGTGGAAGTACCTCAGGATAAGAAAGTGGAGGGACTGCAGAATAAGAAGACAGATTCAAAGAAGGACTGGAAGAACAAAAAAGCCCGTGACAAGAGGAAGTGTAATTTTTGTGGCATTCCTGGACATCTGATTAAGGACTGCAGAAAGAAAAAGAGGAAGGTGAGTGGTTGTTTTCACTACGGCAAGACAGGACACATGGCTAAGGACTGCCCAAGAAAGTAAGGGCAAGGGAAGAGGACTGGATCTACTTCTGGAGGGCAGGTTCACGCTCTCATAGCACCTCCGCAAGAACGAGGTAGAAATATTTCTGTTGAGAGTTTAGTTTATCTTTTTATCATCCTGTTCGTACACTCTTTGATTCTGGCGCATCACACTCTTTTATATCTACTGCTTTAGTTGAATCTCTACACCTAGACACCAGTATAGTAGAGGATCCCTTGTTTGTTTCAAATCTAATTGGGGCTCGGCTTATTTGTCAATGATTTGTTTGGATTTGGAAATTTCTATACTAAGCGTTGGGTTTAGATGTAATGCCTATGTTTTGGGCTTCATGGGCTATGGGTTGATTCTAGGCATGGATTGGTTATCCAGTAATGGTGCCATCCTTGATTGTGAAAAGAGAGTGGTTAGACTTATGACTCGGCTCGATAACACTCTCGAAATATCTTGTAATCCCATGCATTCTGTTATGCTTAGCTACCTAGAATCTCTTGATGCGTCTGTTGAAAACTTGCAGTCTGTTAGAATAGTCCGTGAATACTTAGATGTATTTGAAGAAGTGGAGGGCTTACCTCTGAAGCGGTAGATAGACTTCCGCATATTCCTGATTGATAATGCAAAACCCGTGGCTCTACCCGTTAGACACATGGCTCCAAGGGAGAGAAAACAGCTCAGCACGCAAGTTAAAGAGATGCTCGAGAAAGGGTTCATAAGGCGGAGTATTTCTGAATGGGGTGCTCCGGTAGTATTCACAACCAAAGAGGATGGTTTACTTCACCTATGCATTGACTATAGAGAGCTAAACAAACTGACCAATAAGAATGTCACCCACTTACAAGAATAGACGACTTGTTTGATCAGCTTGTAGGTGCATCGGTTTTCCCCCAACTAGATCTGGCTACAAGGTTTCATCAGCTAAGAGTGGCAGAAGGCAACATTGATAAGACCGCATTCAGAACCCTGGATGGTTTCTTTGAATGGCTTGTCATGCCTTTCGGCTTGACAAACGCACCCGCTTATTCCATTGACTTGAAGAGCAGGGTGTTCAGGGAGTTCCGTAATAAGTTTGTGGTGGTCTTCGTAGACGACATTTTGATTTTCTCGAAGAATGAAGAAGAGCATGCTTTGCATTTAAGGGAAGTCATGGATACTCTTCCTGCACATCAGCTGAAAGCCAAATTCTCCAAATGTCATTTCTAGAGAGAAGAAGTAAGGTTTCTTGGACATGTGGTGTCCAAAAAGGGGATAGCTGTAGACCCCACAAAAGTAGTTGTGGTGCAAGATTGGAAGGTTCCACGGAATGCAACCGAAGTCCGAAGCTTTCTCGGGCTAGCGGGCTTTTATCGAAAGTTCATTAAAGACTTTGCAAAAATCTCAGCCCCACTCACAAGATTGACAAAGAAGAACCTAACTTTTGCTCGGGATTTGGATTGCGATGTTGCTTTCCAATGTTTAAAAAGGCTCTAACAACTTTCCCAGTTCTGACATTGCCTAATGGGAGAAAAATGTTTACCGTATACACAGACGCATGCGGTACAGGATTAGGCGCTGTCTTGATCCAGGAAGGCAAGGTAGTTTGTTATGAGGGAAGGCAATTGAAGGAACATGAGAAGAACTACCCAACTCATGATTTGGAGCTAGTTGCCATTGTTTTCGCTCTTAACTCATGGTGTCATTACCTGCAAGGAGAAAGGTTTGAATTGTTTACTGACCATAAATCGTTAAAGTACCTTTTCTCACAAAAATATCTTAACTTAAGACAACAAAGGTTGATGGAATTTCTAGCCCCATATGATTTTGAGATTTCCTATACCCCTGGCAAGGGCAATGTAGTAGCAAACGCCTTGAGTAGAAAGAAGCTGACCTTAAGTCCTCTCTTTGTAGAAAGGCAAAGCTTGGAGTACATAGCAAACTTTGACTTTAGACCCTCCTCTGAATTTTTACCTGGTTTGTTAGCATCGCTAGAGGTGAGACCTACTCTTTTGGACTCAATAGGAACCACGCAATGAGAAGACCCTCAGCTGGTTGATATGATGGATAAGCTAATTAGGGGTGAGACTTCTAGTCACCTCAATAGATACTCCATCGATGATAAGGGTTGGTTGAGACAGGATGAAAGGCTATGCATCCCACAAGCAAGGGATTTGGTGAAGACGGTTCTCGAAGAAGCACACCATTCTAAGCTGACCATGCACCTAGGTGGAGACAAAATGTATAAAGACATAAAAAGAGTTTTCTTTTGGAATGGCATGAAGAGGGATGTAGCTGAGTTCGTTGCTAAGTGCTTGATATGCCAGCAAGTCAAAGCGGAGCAGAAGAAGCCCGGTGGTCTGCTTCATCCTCTAGAGGTCCCACAGTGGAAATGGATAGCATTTCGATGGACTTTGTTGATGGGTTGCCTAGGTCAAGAAGGAGCAATACCAGTATTTGGGTAATAGTGGACATGCTCACTAAAAGCGCTCACTTTATACCTGTTAAGAGTAGAAGAACTGCCTCGTCTTTAGCATCCATTTATCTTAAAGAGATAGTTCGACTCCATGGGATACCCTCCAGCATAGTAAGTAATCGAAATCTTATCCTTACGAGCGAGTTTTGGAGGATTTTGTTGGAGGCTATAGGTATACAACTATGCTTAAGCACGGCCTATCACCCCCAAACCGATGGTCAGACGGAAAGGGTGAACAGAGTATTAGAAGACCTCTTGAGATTGTGCATTCTTGAATTTGGAGGAACATGGGAGGGTCATCTTCCTTTGGTGGAATTCGCTTACAACAATAGCTACCAAGCCACCATAGGCATGGCACCCTTCGAGGCTTTATATGGAAGACCATGACGATCACCAATTTGTTGGTGGAAGTCTACAGACAAACTCGTACTTGGGCCAGACATAATTAGATAAACCTCAAAAAAGGTGGACTTGATAAGAAGACGAATGAAGACTACACAAGATAGACAGAAGTCCTACGTAGACAAAAGAAGGACCGACCTTAAGTTCGAGGTTGGAGATAGGGTGTTCCTAAAAGTATCTCCTTTGAGGAATGCCATTCGCTTTGGGTCCGTTGGAAAGTGGCACCAAGGTTTATAGGACCATTTCCTATCATTGAAAGGGTTGGAACAATGGCTTACAGAGTAGAGCTACCCAAAAGACTGGCTGGAGTTCATAATGTTTTCATGTTTCTCAACTACGAAAGTGCTAACATGAGTCTGCGGAAGTTGTGGAGCCAAGTATACTAGAGGAAGTAGAAGTGGAACGAGAAGCAACTGTGAGAAGAGTTCCAACTCGTATCTTGCGTACGGAAGTCAAAAAGCTACGCAACCGTGAAGTCAAGCTTGTTAAAGTTCAATGGGGTGAAGCTGAGTAAGACGCGACTTGGGAAACTGAGAGAAAAATACGCGCAAGCTACCCTTTTCTTTTTTATGGTACCTCCTTGATCTCTTTTTCCATAACTTTATATATGCTTATATCTATCTTTTTAAGTATATCTCCTCGGTTCTTTTCTTGATCCTTATGTATAAACCAATGGATGTAAACATGTATTTGAAATATGTTATGATTGATGGTTGAAAGTGGTTGCAAGTGGTTGCTAGTTATTGCTCGTGGATGCATATACACACACATTAGGTGTTAGACCGGCATAGTCACTTTCATATTGCATATGCATATATGTATTTGTATATGGATTGAAACTTGGAATGTTATCATATGGATGTTGCATTTGTATGAATGGTTATGCACTCATGTAGAAGGTATGATTAGGAATAATTGCATGCATAATGGACTCATGGCACTGACATAATTTGCATTAAGGAAGATAACTGAATCAGTAGACCGCCTGATTTTGCATTAGATAAGGACATATACGCACACTATGCATACAATCATGAAAGCATTAGAAATCCTCTAAGGACATTGGATGTCGGTGGTTGATGGTTGAGTAGATGGATGATTGGATGGTAGGATATACGTTCTTCGTGACTTGAAGATTTCGGGGAAGAATTCCTTTAAGGAGGGGAGAATGTAACACCCTGTATTTTCTATGTTTATTAAAGTAACGAATAGAAGAATACTTAATTTAAAAAGTGAGAATTAAGGGAAGCGGGTCATGCCATTGCGTTAGTCTCGGAATTCTGCTTGAGATAGAGTCCGAGTTTGCGTGAATCGAACTCCGTATGAAGATGTTATGGAGCTCAGAAGATTTCATATTTAAACAGAAAATTAATTAATTAAATAAACAAAAGTGTTCGAATTTCAAAAATCACGTAGATCGGCTGGGCGGGAAAAATCCCGCCTATAGGGGTCGACTCCCCACGGAGGTGTCGACATAGGTGTCGACCACCCAAGAGTGGTGTCGACTGGGGTGTCGACCCCCTATAGGGGTCGACGCCCTCGCCCAGCTCCAAACAATGACGATTTATGAGTTGTTGTTGAGTCACTAGGGCAGAGGTGGCAATTTATGAATAGCTCTATCTTGTCTGGATGGTTGTGATTGCTCCTAGGTTGATCTAACGGTTCACATAAATCTAAACCTCTATAAAAGCAACCCTATTCCTCAACCCTAAATCACACAATTTCATTCCAAGGAGCCACCATGCAGTCCATGGTCGACCTAGCCTAGCCACCATTTCTTCTTCAACTAGGAAGCAAACTAGAAAGCAAGTTAGAAGCTACGAATCAAATCTAATTTTGAGAATCGATAGTCTACGTCAAGGGATTGCTTTTCAGTTTCAGAAAACAGATCCCAGAAAAAACAATACTTTCTTTTGTTTGTAAGTCCTATTATTATTTAGATGTGAACAATTAAAAGTTATGATTTGAAATAAAGTGAAAACTAGAGTTATGCCTAGTTGTAAGATAATGGTGATGCTGATTCATGTCTATTCTTGTAACGATTCTATCATATATGCCTATGAGACTATTGTGGTTTATTGGACTCATTATGTTGTACGTTAAACCAATCGTGTATTATATAAATTGGTGAATCTTTCATGTTAGGTTACGTGCAAGTTTATAGGCTAAGTCCTATATATGTTTAGTTTACATTCACATGCCTAGTTGGATTTATGTAATTCTATATGCTTAAGATTTATTTTTATTGGATCCAAAATAAAAGTTTACATTCACAACCCTAGTTGGATTTGTGTAATTCTATATGCTTAAGATTCATGTTTATTGGATCAAAAAAAAAGTTTTACATTTACATGCTTAGTTGGATTTGTGTAATTCTATATGCTTAAGATTCATGTCAATCGAATCCAAAAAATGCAATTTCATTGTTTTACGCCAAATTTATATGACACATGTTTAGTTAGATCCTTATTACTTTATGTTGTAGGAATGTGTAATGACCCACATTTGCAGAGGTATTATAATTAATTAATTTAATTATATAAATGGTGGTTTAGAGAATTTAATGGTCGTGGAGTTAAATAATAGTGAATATTTAATTAAAATAATAAATTAAATAATATAATTAATTCTGAATTAATCAGAATTTGGCTGAAATGGCGATATGGTGTGAACTGGATCATCTGTGATATTTAATTCAGTTTAGAATTGAATTTGAATAACGAATATATTATTTGAACGACGGTTTGAACATATAACTATAATATAATTATAATCGAGCTCGAAATGGCGATGCAGTTCGTAAATTGGCGATTCGAACTTCAACTGAATGTACAGGATTTGTTTTAAGCCGGATTTTTGTGAAACAAGAAACGTGTGGAGCTGATGGAGTATATCTTTCTAGTGGAAGAGAAAAATCGGGATTTCGTCATGTAGATTTTGATTCACGTCCAAATCAAATTTCAGAAAAGTCGCTGTGGAATTCCTTTATAATTTATAAAGGAATTATTTATATTTTAAAAAGGAATTTCAATATAAATCGAATATCGGGTTGACCCAAATTTGAAGTATAGAGTTAGAAATTCATATAGGAATATTCTAGAGCTGTATGGTATTCCACTGTGAATATATAAAATAATATTTAATTATAAATATTTAATTTAATTGTTTTTAAATATATTTATATATTTAAAAGTGTTATTTAGGGCTTTAAAAATAGCCAGTTTTGCAAACGACCTCAGAATTCGATGAAACAAATTTTATTGGATCTGCAATGTTAAATTATTGCTAGATTTCAGTTTCTGTGATTTTTAGAGTCACTGTGTGGCCGTACGGATTTTTAGAGTAAAAAACAGTCAATATTTGACAGTTAAAAATACGTTGTGTGAGCATACGAAGTCGGAATTCGACAAAACCAGTTTTGTTGGGACCGTAGTATCGGACTATAGCTGCATGTCCAGTTTTGTGATTTTTGGGTATCACATGTGATCATAAGAATTTTAGAGGACAAATATATATAGCGTTTGATTATAAATAAATATTATAATTGAATATAATATTATAAAATCCTCTATAAATACCCAAACTAAATTTCTAAACCTAAACTTTTCCTTCCACGGTCAAACTAAAATCCGCCTCCATCTGTTCTTTCCCAAACGTGAAATCTTCCTCTTTGAAAATTCAGAAGAAATCAAATCAAAATCTATAAAATAGTATACATATATATTTGGAACCGTAGAGGAGTTCTCTTCGATCTGATGTGACCCTTGGGTGGTGCGACGCAGTATTAGACTACCCAGTTTTCGAGCAGCGACGTTAGGGCAAGGGTTTTCGGGAGATTGAGGCTTGGATTGGTGAAATCGAGTTCGGGTATGAATGGAGGAGGTTGATTAGTAGTTTGTTGCAAAGTATTTAAGGTTACAGTGAGAATTTTGTTCGGTGGTTTATTGGGAGGCCATGAATTTGATGATCCGACAGAAGTGGGTACACGGAGCCGAGCTCTTCGAGTTTGGGTGGTAATCGAAGAGGGAACGATGAGAAGCATGCTGGTATATTTAATTTTGGGTTTTAGTGAAGAATTGAAGGAGCGGTGGAAGTTGAATTAGTGGCAATGTCCGTTTCTTTTTGTGTAGAGGGATGTAGACTTCGGGGAAGAAGGATCGTGGGGGGGTAAAGGGCTGGGTATCGGTTCATGTATCAGCGGGTTGGGCTGAGATTTATATTGGTGAGGCCCAAAAGGGGTTTTAAATTCTAAGTTTTTAATTAAAATAAAATATGTATTAACTTAGAATTGCGATAACTTATTCATACGTGATCGAAACTTAGCGAAACAAGATTCGTCGGGATCGTAGGGACGGACACTACAACATGGAACTGACTGGGAGTGAATCTGAGCTCGTTATAATTTATCGCAAAATAAATTGTCCGTCTGAATCAAATCAAGCGATGGTTATCGTTATTAACGATGATCGTCCAATGTGAGTAAATCTCACTAACTCTGAACAGTTTATAAATTTATGTTGTATTTTTAGAACTGTTAAATATTGGCTGATTGACTGTGTGTCGAATGTTTGATTGAACTGCTAGTCAGTTAGTTGAATTTCTATATTGATTCTATTTATCAGAATATATCATATGGGACTGAAAGTGATGTTGATTTTATTGTGTAACATCTGTGGATGCAGGGAAACAGGTTGGAGGAATCCGACTGGATTCCTCAACAGTTATTTTATTGTTTTTCATATATTTTGATATATGATGTGAATTATAACCTGTTGTTGATTGTGTGTGTATGGACGATATTGGACATTGTAAATTGATATGATAAACGCCATAACATACCGGGATTCGGAGAAATGGGGAATTTGTCA
Source organism: Allium sativum (assembly GCA_030737875.1). Taxonomy (NCBI): domain Eukaryota; kingdom Viridiplantae; phylum Streptophyta; class Magnoliopsida; order Asparagales; family Amaryllidaceae; genus Allium; species Allium sativum. Next base: position 500,334,683 of record CM060924.1, on the reverse strand, counting down.
AAGTGAATACGAGAAAGAGAATATTTATAAAATCAGAGGATTTTATAAAAGAGAATATTTATAAATAGAAATTTATATAAAAATGGATTATTTATAAATAGAAAATACATAGAAATAAAACCCTAAAGGAATTATTTGCAAACCATTTGCAAATAGATTAGAAATAGAAATGTTTGCAAACCATTTGCAAATAGATTAGAAAGAGAAATGTTTGTAAACCATTTACAAATGGAATCGGAAGAGGAATATTTGTAAAACCTTTACAAATGAAAACGAAAAGGAGATATTTGTAAAACCATTTACAAATAGAATTAAAAAGGAAATATTTATAAAATAAATAGTGTTATAAAAAGGAAATTTGTTTATAACCGAATAGGATGTTATAAAAAGGAAACCGTTATAAAAAGGAAAACGTTACTAAAAAGGAAATCATTTGTAAAGTGAAGAACCGTTACTAAAAGTAAATCTTTATAAATGAATAGTTATTCGAAAAGGAGTTAATCGAATTTAGTTATTCGAATAGAGTTAAAGGAAAGGAGTTATCGATTTTTAGTTAATCGAAGGAATTATCGATTATTAGTTAATCGAAAGGCGTTATCGATTATTAGTTAATCGAAGGAGTTATCGATTATAGTTTAATCGAAAAGAGTTACCGATTTGTTTAATCGGAGTGAGTTATAGAATATTGGTTATTCGTAGTTAATCGATTAGAGTTAAAATAAAGGAGTTAATCGAATATTAGTGATTCGAATAAAGTAAAAGGAGTTATCGAATATTAGTTATTCGAATAAGAGTTAAATAGAGTTATCGAATATTAGTGATTCGAAAAAGGGTTAAATAGAGTTATCGAATATTAGTTATTCGAATAGAGTTAAATGGAGTTAAAGGAATAAATCGAATATAGTTTATTCGAATGGAATTAAAGGAGTTAATCGAATTTGGTATATTCGAATGGAATTAAAGGAGTTATCGACTAGAGTTAAATCAAATAGAGTTAATCCAATAGCGTTAGTCCAATAGAGTAAATTGAATAGAGTTATCGAATATACCTTATTCGAAGGAAAGAATTATCGAATAGAGATGATTCGAAAGAGAGTTATGTAAGGAAGTTTGTTAAAGAATTAAAAGGTGAACTTTGTCTATTTCAAGGTTAGAAACGTTGTTCAGTTAAGGTCTGAGAGGTAGTATTACCCCAACTTGATTGACTTCATTTTTAACTAAGGAATGGTTAAGGTTCGATAGTGAAGGTGGGTTAAAGGAATTTAGTTAATAAGCGTAATGGTTTGAGTTGGCATCGTGATGGTTTGTTTAAACATCTGTCTAAGTCCAATGAAGGAGTTTTGGAAATGTTTCCCAAATAAGAACCAGAAATGTTTTCTGATATAGAAAACAAGAAATGGAAATGTTTTCCAATGGTAATAACATATATTTTCTAAATTTAGAAAATAAGAAATGTTGAATATAGGGAAACAGGAGATGAAAAATGAACTAAGAAGATAAATGTTAAATGATGGTCGATTTGATAGAATTTCCACCTGGAAATAATATCATTGTTTGCACACTGTTTTTCTTTGACGGTTAAATCACAGACTATCGAAGTTTTGACCATTTTAACGTTGTTAATATGGAGAGACCGGTTGGATTATTATCCAAAGAACCACTCTGTATTGGCATAAGCGTTGCAAATCATATATGCCAAAGTAAATTGAAGACGGAGTAAAGTGCAAGGGCTGTTGTATAAATCTTAGATAATAGTGCCTAGGATGGATATACTGAATAGTGCCTTCGGTTCATCCTGTTCCTGGATGACTTGTATGGATGAATGTCTGACAGAGTATTTCTAGAAAGGTCACGTACATTGATTTCTTCAACCGTACCAAGAGTGGAAGCGGAGAAGGAAACTTCTTTAGCTAACACGTAATGTATTGTTATAGACGTCAATTAGTGATTTTCGATGGATCTGACAATGTGGCATTCGAAGTGAATCTGATGTGATGATAAAGCGTAACCTCAAGCCTTATCAATCGGTAAATGACAGAAATCGGGCAGGCAGCATGGCTAAGTCAGTCGCTCCGAAGTAGGGTGTATAATCACCTGATCTAGAGTTTCATTTATCTCTAAAAATCTATTGTCGATACTGTCCCATTCGAGAAACGGTTGCTGATCCCAACCGTTGGTGATATACATTCGATACACTCAAGCGAAATGAGTGGTCGGTCATGTGTGGCCAGGTTGCAAGATGTTCTTGTTGAACCCAGTGTATTCCTTTCTAGAGGTACACTAGTGAAAGGTGGTTCCATACCTTGTCATAGTTGGAAATCCATTACCCAATACGTGCTTGCGGTTTTGATTGTATACTATATATGTAGAACATGAGATGAAAGCGTTCTGCTAGATGATTATTATTATTGTGGTTGATAGACATTATTATAATATCAAAAGAGTTTTGACATAAAGATTAGTTTGGATTCTCATAGGGGGAAAACCCGTTCCGTTATACGGCGTGGTCTTATGAGATATCGTTTAATGGCTCAAACTGTTTAAACTGTTTTACTTACACCAGTCACATGATTGACCCGGAGTTTATTTTGTTTTGTTTTCCCTAAACTCTTGGGTGCCCAATTTTGTATGGGTAGTCAAGTAGTCGGGATTTACAAATACTTGAAGAGCTGGAGTAGGAGGCTTCAGGATCATATAGCTATAGATTATTTCCGGTGTGTTGTAAGTGTTGTACTTTGATAATGATGTATATTTCAAGTTATGTTATATATATTATATGTTATTCGTTCCGCTGTGAGGTTCGTGTTACTCTGATGTTGTGTTGTTCTTCTTCTTCTATTCTAAGTTTCTATCTTATCTTTCCTCACCCTCTAATTTCTTTCATTAATGACCGGTATTTTCAATCCTTAGATGTTCGATATGTGTTGTATATCAGATAACCAAGTTCGCCAAAAACCCGGGTCATTAGAGTTGGTATCAGAGCATAAGGTTAAGTGAATTACCTTGGCTTTGTGGCGTGACTCAGTAGAGATAGGGTTAGTAATACCCTAGATTGAGTTTGAGTGTATGTATACGAGTGAACGTATTTGTTATTCAATATAAAAAAAATTGTTTTATATTGTGGATATTTGTTGGTTGAGTCGTTTATGAGTTCTAGTCGATCAGTTTGTTCCACTGTATCGGTAGGGATTTTGTAAACACTCGAATACGATGAACCATCGTGGTATGTTTTGAAAGAGGGTAAATGAAAAAAAATTTACCCAAATTATATTTTGATATAAAGGATTTATATTGGAATAATTATAATATAATGGATATAATGGTTGTTATTATAATCGAGTAAGATTATAAATTAAATGGTTATGTAAATAACCAATAAGAATTCATATAAGTGAAATACGTGAAATCAGATTAGTTGAATCTGAAATTTAAACCATTAATTGAATTAAAATTCGGGAAAATTGGGTAAGTGTTTGTAAATGGATTTGGATTAAAAATAAGGAAAATTTAAGATCCTGGGAGATATTAAATTGTTTTACAAGCAGTGTGAATTATATTTTGAAATGAATTTCAAAGTGGAAATGTTTAGAAATGGTTTTACAGTATTGAACTCACTTCGATCGCTGGAAAATAGGTTCTGATGATGACAGCTGCATCATCAGTATTCATGTTCGAGTTGTAAGTGACGAATTACTACCAGAGATACTGTTTTGAATTTGTTTTGGGAAAGACAAGTGGTGTTGAATTTCAAATTGGGAATTTCTATATAGAATTTGATATACAGAATTTGAACATATAGAATTTGAATATAGAAATTCAAATGGGATTTATAATATAGAATTTGAATAGAATTTGATATATAGAATTTGAATAATAGAATTTGATATATAGATTTGAATAATAGAAGTGATATAAAATTTGAATAGAATTAACTAAGTCGAAGAGGAATTAGTTAATCGAGTTTTGAATTTGAAGTTGAAATTTAAAAGGTGAATTGGATTTGTAAATGGATATTCGAAATCGAATATAGAACTTAAATTTGAAATTTGGATTCAAATTAGTTAATAAGCAAGTTAAAATATATTTGAACATGTCATGTTCAAATATAAAAGTGAAATAGACTAAAGAGTTAATTAACAAATTAATTAACGAATTGAGTTAAAATGATCAGGTATAGTTAAAATAGATTGGGCAGGTATAAATATACATGAGATAGGTATGGATAAGGTATGAAGTTATATAAATAGAATGCTCGACGAAAAGGTATGTATTTAATTCATATATGAGATTTTATGCGCCGTATCGGCTAGCCGCTTGGCTTTTTCTTTTTCTTTTGGATTGGTGAGGGCCATGGGAGGCTATTAGAAATATCCCAATGCTCCCAGTACAAAGGAGGTTATGGCGAAGTTTTCCGGGAATTTAAGGAGTTAGAATATTTTTAAGATAATTTGATAGTTAGAAATCAACGTATTGATATATATATATATATATATATATATATATATATATATATATAGAAGTCGATAAGGAAACAAACTTAGAAATAGAATTGTAAAATCAAAAAGGAAGACTAAGAATAAAATCTAGTAAGAATAGAAAGAGGAAGCATATACGTGTTTAAAAGTGAATAAGTAGTTGTATGGTATTGATTATTCGAGTAAGTAGTCATATCTGTTTTGACGTTATAAATGTTATTCAGTCAAGGTCTGAGAGGTAGTTATACCCCAACTTGATTGATTTCATTATTAACAAAAAAATAGTAAGATTTCAGGCTCGAAGATCAATGTTGAATAAGAGTTAGTTGAATATAGTATTTGGGTTGTCGTAACGATGTTTTACACAACATCCGTTTTAACCCAAATAAGTGTAAGCTTGGAAATATAATAAAAAATATTTCCAAAGTATAGAAATAAATGAGATCGGAAAAGAGATAAGTAATTGGATTATTTTCCAATTATAAATAGCATATATTTTCTAAAGTTTGGAAAATAAAGGAAGGCGATATTCGGAAATGTTTTCCAAATAACATAAAAGGCCAATATGGTTATTGAAAATATTTGGTTAACAAATATTGATAAAGAAATAGAGAAGTGATTTAACTAATGGAATATTAATTAAGGGATCAGTGACATGTTCAAAAGGAAAATTAGATTTTTGAAAAGAGTAAACTATTTAAAAACTCCCAGGGAAAGACTGTTTGAATTAAAAACAAATTTAACAGAAATTTGTGAAAGCAAAATTGAATTAAAGTAAAGCCAGTAAAGTGGTAACTGAGGTTGAACTAGAATGATATCAAGACAAATTGGATTGTGAGTGTAACGACCCATATTTTTTTGACCGTTCGAATCGACAATAACCACACATGTCGACTCGAACAAATCATAAATACAGGCAGTTATTGGGAAAAGAAGAAAAAGAAGAAAGAAGAGAAAAACAATAACAGAATCTCACAGCGGAAGGACAACATATAATACACGGTAATAGTTAAAACAGTTGAAATATATATATACATTGTCTATTAGAGTTATACATATACAGGTTTCACCACATGGCAGCGGAGATAAAATGTAGCGGAAATACAGATATAATAGGTATATATCAAATCTTCGTCTTCGGTCTCCAAGGCAAAGCAATCTTCGTCAACTACAACATCCGCTGACCCGAGTGTATTGCATAAAAAGGAAAACACAACAAACACTCGGATCAGCACTAAATCATTCTCATATTAGTCAAATCAAAATACGAAATAACTTGAGTGTCATGGGTGCAGTAACTCAAGAGATATTACGGGATTTTCCATCTCTCGAGGATCCGTTAAACTAATACATACATAGTATAATACGCTATTACGATAGTGTCTATCCAGTAAAGTATAAATACTGAAAATAGCGTAAGCGGGATTACATTTTTACCCTTACACCGTTTATAATACTATAGTCTATATAGTACCGTAAACCCACCGTAAACGATGGCATCAGAGGGCACTCCATAGGTACGATACAAACCAAAATCGTATGGGCTCGATAAGGATAATATGACAAGACACTCGAGGAAATGCCCAGGTTAGGATTCTACCAATTGCACTCCCAGACCGGTGGTAACGCATAGCAGCCACTACCGCCCACCTCGGAACACACTCCCAAAGTCATAAATGGGCCCAAATCATCATCGTCATAGTCATAGGAATAGTATCGAAGAAGTGTGTCCGGTCAAAGGTGCTACCTCAATTAGTCACGGTATAGCTCCTGTTTTAGTCATTTCAATTCTAACCCGAAGGTCAGGGCTATTTCGATATCGTTCATCTTCTTCGATTCAATAATCGCCTCCATGTCATCATACTCAATCTGGATAAGTCATAACGTTCACAGTTGTCAAAGTGGTATCGACACTGAAAGAGAGTATGCCTTATGTCGACTCCGGTCTCTTTGACAACCAACGCTTACATCTTTCACATCGGTTGGTTCTTTTATATTTCACAAAGGTTCGATTCATCTCAAAATATCATATTCTGTTTCGAACCAAGTATATTTTCAAATAGAATATAATTTCATATGAAAAATATCCCAATCATTCCCAAACCGATTATATCCCAACTAAAATATATTTCCATATCATTATATTATACTCGTATAATATTTCGAATCGCTCTATATTCACATAGAATATACTTCAACTTAAATATTCAGTTATTTCAAATCGATTTACATTTGAAATCCCTTCATATTCAAATAGAATATATATATATTTCCATATCTATTCATTCCAATCTTTGGAAATCCCATTTATATTCAAGTAGAATAAAATCTACTTTGGCATATCAAAAATCGGTTAAAATCAATTCATATTCAAATAAAATATAACTTATCTCAACTCCATTTGACTCAATGGTTTAAATCTAAACGATTTTCATTCGGAAGAAGAATTACAATTCATAAAATAAAATTTTGAAAATAAATACTTATAAATAGATCCTTATAAAAATTTACTTATATAGAATCATTAGAGTGTACTAAGGTAATTTAAATCACTATATATATACATAAAACAAGCTTACTAAATAATTTTTTTTTAAATAAAAATATATATATGAAAACTTCACTTATATCAAAGTAGATATATAGTTTATAAATAAAATAAAAATAGAATAAAATAAAATAAAAACAAAACAAAATAAAAATAGAATTTTTAAACCTTAAATTGTTTCTTCTTTCAAATTTCAACACTTGAATCTAAATTCCAGTCTCAAATGGAGTTTCACCATTTCAATATCTTATTTCAACCCATTTCCATTTCGAGGATTCAAAAACCATATCGGTATTTAGTTTAAAACGACTCCAAATATCCTCGGTTACTTTTATTCCAAAATTTAAATTCGAAAAGAATTTATTAAATTTGAGTCCACCAATTTTTGGAATAAATCCCAAATCATATTTAAATCCAAATTACAAACTTCCAAATTAGTTTGGGAAATTTCTTAACCATTCCAAATAACATCGAGAATTCATATCTTAAAGGAAAAATAAAAATTTATCGAAAATTGATACATTTCCTTTAAATGAAATTTTCCACCCAATAGAATTCAAATAATTTAAAATCATTTAACCAACTGATGTCCATTTATAATTTGTTATCCCATGGCAAAGTGATTTAAATTTAATTTCTCGATATTCAGGGATGGATCTATCATTTCAATCTAAATCAAGGTCATAGAGATTTATCATTTCACTATGTGCTCTTAATTAATTTTATCGATAAATCCCGGTTTTATTTGATGCCCGTAACATCCAGGATGAAAGGAATGGGATTCATCATCACATGCATATATAACATTCATCTCCTGAATAAAGGAACATTTTCAAGCAGTATACATTCAGTAATTCAATCAACCAAGGTATCCATCACACAACACTTTATCTTATGGTAAATGTTAAATCATTTCCCTAGTCTAAAGTGTAGAGATTTCTAATAGAAATTTAAATTAAATTTAAATAACTAACTATCGATTTACATTGCATGTCAAGTTCAAGCAACCATTCACCAAATCAACACAATCATGTAACCAAACTTATTTAACAATTTAATTCGATAAATATGGGAATAATTCAGTTCATCATGAGTGGAAAAATCACTCACCTTTGGGTCTTAATTGGGTCGGATGTCCAAAAGAAGCCCAAAATTTCACAGTCTCTAAACGTAGCCGAACCAGTCTCAAATCGACTGCAATTCCACCACGATCCCAAAGCAACAAACCGCGTCTAAATCCGAGTTATAACGAAAGAGTTATCAGTGTTTTACTAATTGAAATTTGGATATAAAAAAATTTATTAAAATAATGTCCAACCATTTACCCTATGATGCGTCAGCCTCCTTCCTTTGGAATTCCCGCTCGTGCCCCTCCGCTACAGTACCGTGCGAAATTGAACCCATCCACCTAGAACTTTGACCGCCTCCCTTGACTTATACCGGCCACCAGAGACCCCGAACCCGTCACCGACGTGACCCTCTTGCTGAACCGCATCCGACCATGACCATGTCTCCAACTCCGGTCCCCTCCTTGCCGCCGACGAGGAAGTTGAACGAAAAAGGGAAAAACCCTTCAAACTCGAAATTCCGGTGCTCCACCCAACGAGACAACCTTCGACCAACCTTCTCCACCTCGTATCAACGTCCTCAACAATACCTAGAAGGTAGAATCTCCAATTAAAGCCTCTATCAAAAAGCCCCAAATTCAAACTTAGGGTTACGAATTTTTGATGTTTGACTGCGATTTCTGGTCAACCTGATCACTGCATGTCGAAACGAACTGTAGCCGCAGGTTTGTATCAACGAGGGCTTCGAATCGTTATATCATAAGTTAGGGTTTGGAGAAGTTTTATTTTGAGGTGAAATTTCATTTTAATCTAGGTTTTTAACTTTATTTCTCAGCCATTAGAAAGAAACAAATGAAGAAAAGTAAACGTAGTGAAGAAATGGCTGATGTAGTAGAGAATGGGGCTAAGTTATATATATATATTTATAGGCCCAACATAGGAAACAAATTATTATCCTATCACATTAATCCCATTCGCGTTTTCTCCAGTACGGTCAACGACAAGCCCGATTATAGCGCAAATATCGAAATCCTATAATAATTCTCCGTTCCGGATCCAATGGCGCCAGTTTCGTCGAATTCAAAGACAGTCGCCAAAACCGTTAAATTTCACAGTTAATTAATCATTAAAATAATCAATTATTTGATTAACTGTTTTAATTCAAATTAAATATTTGCAAATTCCAATTTAAATCAAATTATAACTTAAACAAATTTTATACATAAATTTTCATATATATATATATTATTATTATTTAAGTTCCTGAGTTAAATTTCCGGATTTAAAATTTGAATTTCAATTATAACTTAAATGGCTCAGAATTTCATAATTCACAATTTAAATTTAAATTCAAACTTGACTTACCCCACTCAAATTTAACCCTGCTATAAAATATTGAATTCCAAATTTTCAACATTCCTAGCATAACTAAATTTAACATCTGTTTATACTCAATTCAAGCAGTCATTATTGCTTAATCAACAAAATTTTGATTTTTTTTTCCAACTTAATTCCATTCATTCATTTTAAATTGAAATTTAAATATAACGAAAGACGATATTGAGCACTTATATATTTTCACATTCATACATGTAAAATTTCATTTATAAAGTAAGTCATATAGTCATAAATTTTCTAACTCCCGAAATCACAAAAAATTTCGGCCACATCTCCTTTGTACGGAGAGGTCCTGAAAAATCACATATATATAAAAACTCAAATATTCATCCCATCACACGATGGGGAATTCCAAAATTAGGGAAAACACAAAACAGAACCCCAAACCTTATATAATCCCAAATACGTACCTCCTTTAGCGTTTATAAGCAATTTATTTGCCTTAGCATTTTAGGATTTATCGCAAGCGAGCTCCAACGAGTAGCGCGACTTCATAATGCCTGCTACATACTCACATACTCATAAGAATCAACATATATAGAATACATAGCAAAAATAAAACTTACACAACATATTTCAAACATTTCAACTACAAAACCAACATGTTAACAACAGGTGTAATGACCCGCATTGGCAGAGGTATTATAATTAATTTATTTAATTATATAAATGGTGGTTTAGTGAATTAAATGGCCGTAGAATTAAATAATGATGAATATTTAATTAAAACAATAAATTAAATAATATATTTAATTCTGAAATAATCAGAATTGGCTGAAATGGCGATATGGTGTGTACTGGATCATCTGTGATATTTAATTCAGTTTAGAATTTGATTTGAATAACGAATATATTATATAAACGACAGTTTGAACATAGAATTATAATATAATTAAAATCGAGCTTGAAATGGCGCTGTAGTTCGTAAATTGGCGATTTGAACTTCAACTGAATGTACAGGATTCGTTTTAAGCCGGATTTCTGTGAAACAAGAAACGTGTGGAGCTGTTGGAGTATATCTTTCTAGCGGAAGAGAAAAATCGGGATTTCGTCGTGTATATTTTGATTCACGTCCAAATCAAATTTCAGAAAAGTCGCTGTGGAATTCCTTTGAAATTTATAAAGGAATTATTTATATTCTAAAAGGGGATTTCAATATAAATCGAATATCGGGTTGACCCAGATTTGAAATATCAAGTTAGAAATTCATATATGAATATTCTAGAGCTGTATTGTATTCCACTGTGAATATATACGATAATATTAATTTATTAATATTTTATTTGATTATATTTAAATATATTTATATATTTAAATGGGTCATTCAGAGCTTTAAAAATAGCCGGTTTTGCAAACGAAGTCGGAATTCACTGAAACTAATTTTGTTGGATCCGCAATGTCAAATAGTTGTTAGATTACCAGTTTCGTGATTTTTAGAGGAAATATGTGGCCGTACCGATTTTTAATGTGAGAAACAGTCGATATTTTGACGGTTAAAAATACGCTGTGTGAGCAAACGGAGTCGGAATTCGATGAAACCAGTTTCATTGGGACAGTAATGTCAAACAGTAGTTGCATGTCAATTTTCGTGATTTTTAGGTATCATGTGTGTTCGTAGGGATTTTTAGAGCGTAGAAACGAATATAAAATGAATAAAAACTAAAATATCTCCTACACAAATATCTAAATCTAAATCCTTATAAGTACCCCTTCTTTAACCTCCCTTAAGACCTAATTCATTTTCCGCCGTTGTCAATTTTTTCACACCAAAAAGTTTCATCAAGGAAAAATCAAAATCAAAGGAAATCAAATACAATAAACCATGTTATACAAATATACGAAATGCTTGAAGGATGTTGTACGATCTAGAGTGGTTTTTGTGGGGTTCGACTTCGTGTTAGTTCGCTGGAAAATACATGTCACGAGTTAGGGTTAGATCAATTTCGAAATTTATGGTTCGATTTGTGAAATGGAGTTCGTTTTTGGTTTTAGAGTGGAGAGTAGCATCATGTCGGAGACTTTGGTGGAAATCTGGGCATGAAGGGATCGATCTCAATACTGTAGCGAGCTCGAACAGGCAGACGATGCGTTCCTTTTGGGGACATCGAGTTCGGATCTAAGGATAGAGGTGGATGGAGATCCCGACGAGATGATTCCTGGTGGCTTTACTTTGATTTTTAATGAAGTTGGAGTGGTTTGAATGGAGATGGACGTCGGTTGTAATGTACAGGAAGAGTGCGGTTTTGAGTATTCGGAGAAGAAGGATTGATCCAAGCGGGTACGGGTATGAGAGTAATGGGCTTAAGTAAGTGGAGGCCCATTTAAATATAGATGTTTTTAGTTTAAATTAAATTTAATGTTTATAAACTTCGTAATATCATAACTTTGTCATACGATATCAGATTGACGAACCGTAAGTTGCGTTGGGATCGTATGGATGCTGGCTACGCACTGGAACTAACTGGGAGTGAATCTGAGCTCGTTACAATTTATCGCAAAATAAATTGTTCGTCTGAATCAAATCGAGCGATGGTTATCGTTATTAACGATGATCGTCCAATGTGAGTAAATCTCACTAACTCTGAACAGTTATAATTTCATGTTGTATTTTTAGAACTGTTAAATGTTGGTCAATTGACTGTGTGTTGACTATTTGATTGAACTGCTAGTCAGTTAGTTGAATTTCTATATTGACTCTGTTTAACAGAATATATCATATTGAACTGAAAGTGATGTTGATTTTATTGTTTAACATTTGTGGATGCAGGGAAACAGGTTGGAGGAATCCGCCTGGATTCCTTAACATTTATTTTACTGTTTTTCATATATTGTGATATATGATGTGTTATATAATCTGTTATGGATTATGTGTGTTGGAATGATATTGATCCTTGTTATTCGATATTTTAAATATCATAAAAGACCCTGGGATGTAAAAAGAATTATTTCAATGTATATTGAAATAAAGGGATTTTATAAAATCAATAGATTTTATAAAAGGAAATATTTCAAAATTAAATAAAAGGGGAAATGTTTATAAAACGAATAGAGTTTTATAAAAGGGAAAAATGTTGATAAAACGAATAGAATAGAAAAAAGGAAATAACTAAAGTAGAATAAATAAAGATATACAAGGAAATATTTGTAAACCATTTACAAATAGGATTGAAAAGGAAATAGTGTAAAACCATTAGCAAATAGATTAGAATGAGGAAGGTTTGTAAACCATTTACAAATCATTCAGAAAGAGAATTTTTTTTAAACCATTTACAAATGAGATTGAATAGGGGATATTTGTAAAACCATTTACGAATAGAATTAAAAAAGGGAAATCATTTGTAAAGTGAAGAACCGTTACTAAAAGTAAATCTTTAGAAATGAATAGTTTAATCGAGTTAAAAGGAGTTAATCAATGTTAGTTTAATCGAGTTAAAAGGAGTTAATCGATGTTAGTTTAATCGAAAGGAGTTAATCGATGTTAGTTTAATCGAGTTAAAAGGAGTTAATCGATGTTAGTTTAATCGAAAGGAGTTAATCGATGTTAGTTTAATCGATTAGAGTTAAAGCAAATGAGTTAATCGAATATAGTTTATTCGAATAGAAAGTAAAAGGAGTTAATCGACTATAGTTTATTTGAATAGTAAAAGGAGTTAATCGATGTTAGTTTAATCGAGTTAAAAGGAGTTAATCGATGTTAGTTTAATCGAAAGGAGTTAATCGATGTTAGTTTAATCTATTTGAGTTAAAGAAAATGCTTTAATTGAATATAGTTTATTCGAATAGAAAGTAAAAGGAGTTAATCAACTATAGTTTTTTCGAATAGTAAAAGGAGTTAATCGATGTTAGTTTAATCAAAAGGAGTTAATCGATGTTAGTTTAATCGATTAGAGTTAAAGCAAATGAGTTAATCGAATATAGTTTATTCGAATAGAAAGTAAAAGGAGTTAATCGAATATAGTTTATTAGAATAGTAAAAGGAGTTAATCGAATATAGTTTATTCAAATAGAATAAAGGAGTTAATCGAATATATAGTTTATTCAAATAGAATTAAAAGAGTTATCAAATATAGTTTATTCGATAGGAGTTAAGTGAATAGAGTTAAAGTTAAATCATAGGATTTAAGTGAATAGAATAAATTGAATAGAGTTATCGAATATACCTTATCGAAGGAAAGAATTATCGAATAGTAAAAATTTGAAAGAGAGTTATGTAAGGAAGTTTGTTAAAGAATTAGAAGGGTGAACTTTGTCTATTTCAAGGTTAGAAACGTCGTTCAGTTAAGGTCTGAGAGGCATTATTACCCCAACTTGATTGACTTCATTTTTAACTAAGGAATGGTTAAGGTTCTATAGTAAAGGATGGTTAAGTGAATTTAGTAATTAAAGGAAATGGTTTGAGTTGGCATCGCGATGGTTTGTTTAAACATCTGTCTAAGTCCAATGAAGAAGCTTTGGAAATGTTTTCCAAATAAGAATCCAGAAATGTTTTCTAATAAAGAAAACAAGAAATGGAAATGTTTTCCATTGTTAATAACGTATATTTTCCAAATTTAGAAAATAGGAAATATTGAATATAAGGAAACAAGAGATAAGTAAATTAATGAAATAAAGAGATAAATGTTGAATGATGTTTGAAAATTTTCGTTGATAAGAATAAAATATAATTTAATTGAAATTAAATTGGTTCAGTTGAAACTGAAGTTAAGAAGTGAACAAATATGTTCTAACCAGTCGATAGGGTCGTCCTCTACCTTTTAGCAATTTCGAGGACGAAATTATTTTAAGTGGGAAAGATTGTAATGACCCGCATTGGCAGAGGTATTATAATTAATTTATTTAATTATATAAATGGTGGTTTAGTGAATTAAATGGTCGTAGAATTAAATAATGATGAATATTTAAATAAAATAATATATTTAATTCTGAAATAATCAGAATTGGCTGAAATGGCGATATGGTGTGAACTGGATCATCTGTGATATTTAATTCAGTTTAGAATTTGATTTGAATAACGAATATATTATATAAACGACAGTTTGAACATAGAATTATAATATAATTACAATCGAGCTTGAAATGGCGCTGTAGTTCGTAAATTGGCGATTTGAACTTCAACTGAATGTACAGGATTCGTGTTAAGCCGAATTTCTGTGAAACAAGAAACGTGTGGAGCTGGTGGAGTATATCTTTCTAGTGGAAGAGAAAAATCGGGATTTCGTCGTGTATATTTTGATTCACGTCCAAATCAAATTTCAGAAAAGTCGGTGTGGAATTCCTTTGAAATTTATAAAGGAATTATTTATATTTTAAAAGGGGATTTCAATATAAATCGAATATCGAGTTGACCCAGATTTGAAATATCAAGTAAGAAATTCATATAGGAATATTCTAGAGCTGTATGGTATTCCACTGTGAATATATACGCTAATATTAATTTATTAATATTTTATTTAATTATATTTAAATATATTTATATATTTAAATGGGTCATTCAGAGCTTTAAAAATAGTCGGTTTTGCAAACGAAGTCGGGATTCAACGAAACTAATTTTGTTGGATCCGCAATGTCAAATAGTTGTTAGATTTCCAGTTTCGTGATTTTTAGAGCCAATATGTGGCCGTACCGATTTTTAATGTGAGAAACAGTCGATATTTTGATGGTTAAAAATACGTTGTGTGAGCAAACGGAGTCGGAATTCGATGAAACCAGTTTCATTGGGACCGTAATGTCAAACAGTAGCTGCATGTCAATTTTCGTGATTTTTAGGTATCATGTGTGTTTGTAGGGATTTTTAGAGCGCAGAAACAAATATAAAATGAATAAAAACTAAAATATCTCCTACACAAATATCTTAACAAATATCTAAATCTAAATCCTTATAAGTACCCCTCCCTTAACCTCCCTTAAGACCTAATTCATTTTCCGCCGTTGTCAATTTTTTCACACCAAAAAGTTTCATCAAGGAAAAATCAAAATCAAAGGAAATCAAATACAATAAACCATGTTATACAAATATACGAAATGCTTGAAGGGATCGACTTCATGTTAGTTCGCTGGAAAATACATGTCGCGAGTTAGGCTTAGATCAATTTCGAAATTTGTGGTTCGATTTGTGAAATGGAGTTCGATTTTGGTTTTAGAGTGGAGAGTAGCATCATGTCGGAGACTTTGGTGGAAATCTGGGCATTAAGCGATCGATTTCAATACTGTAGCGAGCTCAAACAGGTAGACGACGCGTTCCTTTTGGGGACATCGAGTTCGGGTCTAAGGATAGAGGTGGATGGAGATCCTGACGAGATGATTCTTGGTGGCTTTACTTTGATTTTTAATGAAGTTGGAGTGGTTTGAATGGAGATGGACGTCAGTTGTAATGTACAGGAGGAGTGCCGTTTTGAGTATTCGGAGAAGAAGGATTGCCCAAGTGGGTACGGGTTTGAGAGTAATGGGCTTAAGTAAGTGGAGGCCCATTTAAATATAGATGTTTTTAGTTTAAATTAAATTTAAATGTTTATAAACTTTGTAATATCATAACTTTGTCATACGATATCAGATTGACGAACCGTAAGTTGCGTTGGGATCGTATGGACGGTGGCTACGCACTGGAACTGACTGGGAGTGAATCCAAGCTCGTTACAATTTATCGCAAAATAAATTGTCCGTCTGAATCAAATCGAGCGATGGTTATCATTATTAACGATGATCGTCCAATGTGAGTAAATCTCACTAACTCTGAACAGTTATAATTTCATGTTGTATTTTTAGAACTGTTAAATGTTGGTTGATTGACTGTGTGTTGACTGTTTGATTGAACTGCTAGTCAGTTAGTTGAATTTCTATATTGATTCTGTTTAACAGAATATATCATATGGAACTGAAAGTGATGTTGATTTTATTGTGTAACATCTGTGGATGCAGGGAAACAGGTTGGAGGTATCCAATTGGATTCCTCAACATTTATTTTACTGTTTTTCATATATTGTGATATATGATGTGTTATATAATCTGTTATGGATTATGTGTGTTGGAATGATATTGATCCTTGTTATTCGATATTTTAAATATCATAAAAGACCCTGGGATGTAAAAAGAATTATTTCAATGTATATTGAAATAAAGGGATTTTATAAAATCAATAGATTTTATAAAAGGTAATATTTCGAAAGTAAATAAAAGGGGAAATGTTTATAAAACGAATAGAGTTTTATAAAAGGGAAAAATGTTGATAAAACGAATAGAATAGAAAAAAAGGAAATAACTAGAGTAGAATAAATAAAGATATACAAGGAAATATTTGTGAACCATTTACAAATAGATTGAAAAGGAAATAGTGTAAAACCATTAGCAAATAGATTAGAACGAGGAAGGTTTGTAAACCATTTACAAATCAATCAGAAAGAGAAATGTTTGTAAACCATTTACAAATGAGATTGAATAGGGGATATTTGTAAAACCATTTACGAATAGAATTAAAAAAGGGAAATCATTTGTAAAGTGAAGAACCGTTACAAAAGTAAATCTTTATAAATGAATAGTTTAATCGAGTTAAAAGGAGTTAATCGATGTTAGTTTAATCGAGTTAAAAGGAGTTAATCGATGTTAGTTTAATCGAAAGGAGTTAATCGATGTTAGTTTCATCGAGTTAAAAGGAGTTAATCGATGTTAGTTTAATCGAAAGGAGTTAATCGATGTTAGTTTAATCGATTAGAGTTAAAGCAAATGAGTTAAACGAATATAGTTTATTCGAATAGAAAGTAAAAGGAGTTAATTGACTATAGTTTATTCGACTAGTAAAAGGAGTTAATCGATGTTAGTTTAATCGAGTTAAAAGGAGTTAATCGATGTTAGTTTAATCGAAAGGAGTTAATCGATGTTAGTTTAATCGATTAGAGTTAAAGCAAATGAGTTAATCGAATATAGTTTATTCGAATAGAAAGTAAAAGGAGTTAATCGACTATAGTTTATTCGAATAGTAAAAGGAGTTAATCGATGTTAGTTTAATAGAGTTAAAAGGAGTTAATCGGTGTTAGTTTAATCGAAAGGAGTTAATCGATGTTTGTTTAATCGATTAGAGTTAAAGAAAATAAGTTAATCGAATATAGTTTATTCGAATAGAAAGTAAAAGGAGTTAATCGAATATAGTTTATTCGAATAGTAAAAGGAGTTAATCGAATATAGTTTATTCAAATAGAATAAAGGAGTTAATCGAATATATAGTTTATTCAAATAAAAATAAAAGAGTTATCGAATATAGTTTATTCGATAGGAGTTAAGTGAATAGAGTTAAAGTTAAATCATAGGAGTTAAGTGAATAGAAAGAATTGAATAGAGTTATCGAATATACCTTATCGAAGGAAAGAATTATCGAATAGAAAAAATTTGAAAGAGAGTTACGTAAGGAAGTTTGTTAAAGAATTAAAAGGGTGAACTTTGTCTATTTCAAGGTTAGAAACGTTGTTCAGTTAAGGTCTGAGAGGTAGTATTACCCCAACTTGATTGACTTCATTTTTAACTAAGGAATGGTTAAGGTTTGATAGTAAAGGATGGTTAAGTGAATTTAGTAATTAAAGGAAATGGTTTGAGTTGGCATCGCGATGGTTTGTTTAAACATCTGTCTAAGTCCAATGAAGAAGCTTTGGAATGTTTTCCAAATAAGAAACCAGAAATGTTTTCTAAAAAAGAAAACAAGAAATGAAAATGTTTTCCATTGTTAATAACGTATATTTTCCAAATTTAGAAAATAGGAAATATTGAATATAGGGAAACAGGAGATAAGTAAATTAATGAAATAAAGAGATAAATGTTGAATGATGTTTGATCGATATAAATTTCCATTTGGAAATAATATCGTTGTTTGCACACCTATTTTTCTTCGATAGTTAAATCACAGACTATCGAAGTTTTGACCATTTTAACGTTGTTAATATGGAGACACCGATTGGATTATTATCCAAAGAACCACTCTTTATTGGCATAAGCGTTGCGAATCATATATGCCAAAGGAAATTGAAGACAGAGTTATGCAAGGGCTATCCTGTTTACAGAATAGTGCCTTCGGTTCATCCTGTTCCTGGATGGCTTGTATGGACGGATGTCTGACAGAGTATTTCCAGACGATCACGTATATTGATATCTCCAACAGTACCAAGAGTGGAAGCGGAGAAGGAAACTTCTTTTAGCTAACACATAATGTATGGTTGAGGACGTCAATCGGTGATTTGATGGATTTGACGATGTGGCATTCAAAGTGAATCTGGTGTGATGATAAAGCGTAGCTTCTAGCCTCGCATCCGGTAAATGACAGAAATCGGGCAGGCAACTTAGCTAAGTCGGTCGCACCGAAGTATGGTGTATAATCACATGATCTAGAGTTTCATTTACTTCTAAAAATCTATTGTTGATGTTGTCCCATTCGGGAAACGGTTGTTGATCCCAACCGTTGGTGATATACATTCGATACACTCAAGCGAAATGAGTGGTCGGTCATGTGTGGCCGGGTTGCAAGATGTTCTTGTTGAACCCAGTGTATTCCTTTCTAGAGGTACACTAGCAAAAGGTGGTTCCATACCTTGTCATAGTTGGAAATCCATTACCCAATACGTGCTTGCGGTTTTGATTGTATACTATATATGTAGAACGTGAGATGAAAGCGTTTCTGCTAGATGATTATTATATTGTGGTTGATAGACATTATTATAATATCAAAAGGTTTTTGATATAAAGATAATTTGGATTCTCATAATGGAAAAACCCGTTCTGTTATACGGCGTGGTCTTATGAGATATCATTTAAATGCTCAAACAGTTTTAAACTGTTTTACTCATACCAGTCCCATGACTGACCCGGAGTTTATTTTGTTTTGTTTCCCTAAACTCTTGGGTGCCCAATTTTGTGCGGGCAGTCAAGTAGTCAGGATTTACAGATATACAGGAAGAGCTTGGAGCAGGAGGCTTCAGGGTTATATAGCTATAGTTATTTCCATTGTGTTGTAAGTGTTGTACTTTGATAATGATGTATATTCAAATACAAATGTATATTTCAAAGTTATGTTACATATATTATATGTTATTCGTTCTGTTGTGAGATCCGTGTTACTCCGATATTGTGTTCTTCTTCTTCTATTTTAAGTTTCTATCTTATCTTTCCTCACCCTCTGTTTTCTTTCTATTAGTGTTCTGATTTTCCAGTGTAATTGGGGTTGGACTTGTGTTATTTAGTCAGCTCAAATTGGACCGGATTATTGGGTCATTACAACAGGTCAGCGAACTAAGGGGTATTACCTACCCTTAGGTGACAGAATTTGACTAAGACTTACTAGTAAAAAAAATTACATTCGTTTCAGGCTTTCCGAATTGTCCGGATTCATCGAATTCGGACGATTCGTTCAAAAGTTATGGCTATTTTAGTGAAGGCGAATGCTTCAGCTCATACACATAAAATTGCAGATCTGAGTTGTTCAACCCAGTTTTTAACCATTTAAACCGCAAAATTTCACCCAGCAAATTAAGGAAAAGTTTTAGTTCAGATCCTGGGCTTTCCGAATTGTACTTGCACATTAAAATCCGATGCTCCGTTAGGAAGTTATGACCAAACCAACATTGATATTCAGTTCAGATTTTTTATTTCCTGCGAATACAACTACGACCAATCCTCATATTTCAACCTAACAAACCTGAAAATTAGACAAGGCCCTATTAGCAAAAAATTTAGTTTAGTTTCTACGGTTTTCGAAAAGTCCGGAATCGTCGAATTCCGATCAAGCCATCAAAAATTATGGTCACTTTAGCTTCAGCTAATATGGAATATTTCAAATTTTTGCATAACGTCGATTTATTTTAATTTGAGTTCCAACCTTTCGGTTCCCAAAACTTTGGCAAATCTTTAGCACTTAGACTTGGTTATCACTTCATTATTCGAGAAATTGATTCGCATTTAATTGCTATTCTTTCTGATTTACTTTCTATTAATTTTCCCCATTTCATTTCAAGCATTAATTTTAATTAAAGCTTGAATCCATTTTACTTTCCGAACTAACTTGATTATATCAAATCATTAATTCATTAACCTTGGTCGATATGCCAATTTTCATTTCTTATTCTTGTTTATTTATCCATATTACATTGAATATTGTTCCAATTTATCCTTATCCAATTTGCCATTCATTTGAATAAATTCTGATTTTATCCATTCTAATTGTTTAAGTTCATCCATACTTCGTTTTCATTCATATTTGGTTTTAAATCGACTAATTTAACTTTTATCGAGTTTATTTCCATAAAATTAAATTCATTAGACTTAATTCACTCTACTCAGTTCAAATTCTTTCGATATTCTAATTTAATAAATTGGTCGTTTCTCTTCCTTATACCTTATTCCATATTTCCAATTTCCAGTTTACTTCATTTCCCCATTCGAACCAATTTACTTCGAATCTATAACCGCGGGTTAAGGTCAACCATGGTTTTATATAAACCTTTCTATTTTGTCTCGTTTATTCAATTTCCCTTAACTTACTTATCCTTTTAAACATTAATCGCTAGTACGAACCAAATCTTCCTTACTAAATCTAACCATCAACATGAATTTTAAATCAGCTTATTGAATTCCCTAAGTTGACTTCTTCAAATTTTATCCATCTTCCCGACTCATGTTATACTTTATATCTTATTCCTGTATTTCAAATAAAGTTTTATTCTTGTAACTCAATTTATTTATTTGATTTGTAAACCATGGATTGAATTAAGGGTTATTCATAACTCAAATTTATACTTCATTTAGCTTGATTCCTCTGTTCGAATTAAGTTATACTTCATTCAACTAAATGGTTTACATTCCATTCATTTCATCGTTTATACTTAGATTGATACTCGATATGTTGTCCTAACGAGATTTAACCCATTTAGATTTTTTTTATATCTTCGTTCAACATAAACTCAATGTAATGACCCGAAAATCTGGTCCAATTTGAGCTGACCAAATAGCACAAGTCCAACCCCAAATTGCACTGGAAATTCAAGAAATTACTAGAAAGAAGATAGAGGGTGAGGATAGATAAGATAGAACTATTAGAATAGAAGAAGAAGAAGAACATCATCATCAGAGTAACCACAAATCTCACAGCGGAACGAATAAAATATAACATAACTTTTGAAATACAAACAGTATATGTATACAATAACATTTCAGAGTACAACACTTACAACAACAGTGGAAATAATAATAGCTATAGAATCTTGAAGCCTCCTGCAACAAGCTCTCCAAGTGTATCTGTAAAATCCTGAACTACTTGACTGCCCGTACAAATTTAGGCACCCAAGAGTTTAGGTAGAACAAAACAAAGTAAACTCCGGGTCAGTCATGGGACTGGTATGAGTAAAACAGTTTAAAACAATTTGAACAAGTAAACGATATCTCATAAGACCACGCCGTATAACGGAACGGGTTTTTCCCTTATGAGAATCCAAAATATCTTTATATCAAAAACCTTTTGATATTATAATAATGTCTATCAACCGCAATATAATAATCATCTAGCAGAAACGCTTTCATCTCACGTTCTACATATATAGTATACAATCTAAACCGCAAGCACGTATTGGGAAATGGATTTCCAACTATGACAAGGTATGGAACCACCTTCCGATCAGTGTACTCTAGGAACGATACACTGGAGTTCAACAAGAACATCTTGCAACTCAGCCACACATGACCGACCACTCATTTTGCTTGAGTGTATCGAATGTACATCACCAACGGCTGGGATCAACAACAGTTTCCCATATATATATGGGACAGCATTGATAGATTAAAGAAGCAAATGAATGTTCTCTAGATAGGTGATTATACACCCTACTTCGGTGCGACCGACTTAGCCATGATGCCTGCCCGATTTTTGTCATTTACTGGTTGTTGAGGCCAGAGGTTACGACTACTTTCCATTCATTTATAACACGATCACATTGAATGCCACATTATCAAATCCGTTAATCATTAATTGGTTTACACAAATATTCTGGATGTTATGCTAAGGGAATAAATCCGTTGCAACCATATATATTTATACAGACCAACCCATTCGATCATTGGAAATACTTTGTCAGACATTCGTCCATTTACGTTCGTTCTGGGATTGAACGAAACCGAAGGCACTATTCAGTACATCCATCCTAGGCAATCTCTACCTAGGACTTATACAACAACCCTTGCACTTTACTCCGTCTTCAATTTTCTTTGGCATATTCGCAACGCTTATGCCAATACAGAGTGGTTCTTTGGATAAGAATCCAACCGGTCTCTCCATAGTAAATATGGTCAAACTTTGATTTATTGAAGAGGAGGATTTCACGTTTCCTTGTTGAGAAGAGAACGGCGGCTACTTGTGTAGACCGCAGAAGTAAGGATTAGGTTTAGATAGATAGATGGTGGTATTTATAGGTAAACAAAATTTTAGATATTTTTTCCCCTAAGATATTTTCAGATATTTTTAATATAATATTCATTTATAATATCATCAAACATATTGATCTCGTATGAACACACGATCTATCCGTTTGTAACAAAAATTGACACTCTGCTATGTATCACTACTCCGGACTCAATAAAACCGGTTTCATCGAATTCTGAACCTGTTTGTAGAACAGTTCTTTCTTGTGTTATAAATCGAATTAATAATTAATCGATTTCCAAGCACTTCTATCTTTCGATAATAAATTAATATTATCGCTCCTATTAAAATACGAATTTTCATATGCTTCGAATTCAATTTAAACTCCATATTAAATTCTGCTTTCAATTCAGCTATATTTAATAACTCGTATATTTTGAATTTAAGTTATACAACTTCTAATTCATTCACATTCCTATTTAAATAAATTAAATATTCTATAACTGAAAAGCCCGGGTCATTACATTCTTCCCCACTTAAAATAATTTCGTCCTCGAAATTGCTAAGCTAGAGGACGACCCTATCTACTGGGTAAATATTTATCGGTTTACCCCTTAACTTCAGTTTCAACTGAACCAATTAATATCGACTAAAATATTAATTTATTCGACTAACTACAATTTCCAAAAATTATGAAAATTTTCTAACGCCTAATTTTTTTTAGAAAATTTCGCCATAACCTCCTTTGTATAGCGCTATCGGTAAAACCACAAGTCGCCTCTCTAGGCCTTCTCCAACCAAAAGAAAATCAAACAGCCAAGCGGCTTGCCAAATCGGCTCATAAATCACCAAACTCATATGAAATATAAACTTTTACCTTTTTGTCAGGTATATCATTATATCACTTTGCACCTATTACCAATTCTGCATATATCATGCCATACCAATCAACTCCAAACAGTTTATATCCTCAAATCACATCTCATTCTTAACTCGAGTTCCATTCTCGATTTTCAAAATTTTAACTCACCAATTCCAATACCATTCCAGATTATTCACTAATCAAATCCAATTTTTATTTAACTTAGTTCAAGTTAAATTTTTGTTTATTATTCACTTTTACCATCTCATTCTGGAATTTAAATCCCCGGGTTTATTTCAAATCAATTTGAAATCATAATACTAATTCAAAACCTTTGAATTTCTAAACAACTTGTTTTCCTCAAAACAATTCGAAAACAAAACCTTTGGTAGTAATCCGTCACTTAGAACTCGAAAATGAACACTGATGATGTGGCCACACTCATCAGGGTTATTTTCCAGTTATAAAAGTGAGTTCAATACTATATCATTTTCAAAACCATTCTTAAACAATTCCCATTTTGAAACCATTTCAAAATATCCTTCCAGTGTTTGTAAACACATTTAAAATCTCCCAGGATTTTAAAATTCTAATATATTATACTTGTATGAATTCTACTTGGTCATTTATATAACCATTTCAATTATAATCTCATTCAATTAAATAACAACCAACACATCCAATATACTATAATGATTCAAATCTTAACCATTCTTTATATCAAAATATAATTCAGGTAAAATTACTTCATTCACCCGTTTTCAAAACATACTGGGTTGACCCATTGTATTCGAGTGTTTAGAAACCCTTATCGATATTGTGGTGCCCCACCATCGACCAGAATTCATAAGCCACTCAACCAATAAAGCTCCACAATATAAAACAAATTATTATATCAAATAACAAATACGTTCACTCGTATATATACACTCAAACTCAGTCTAGGGTATTACTAACCCCATCTCTACTTAATCACGCCACAGAGCCAAGGTAATTCACTTAACCTTAATCTCTGATACCAACTGTAATGCCTCGAAAATCCGGTCCAATTTGAGCTGACCAAATAACACAAGTCCAACCCCAAATTGCACTGGAAATTCAAGAAATTACTAGAAAGAAGATAGAGGGTGAGGATAGATAAGATAGAACTATTAGAATAGAAGAAGAAGAAGAACATCATCATCAGAGTAACCACGAATCTCACAGCGGAACGAATAAAATATAACATAACTTTTGAAATACAAACAGTATATGTATACAATAACATTTCAGAGTACAACACTTACAACAACAGCGGAAATAATAATAGCTATAGAATCTTGAAGCCTCCTGCCCCAAGCTCTCCAAGTGTATCTGTAAAATCCTGAACTACTTGACTGCCCGTACAAATTTAGGCACCCAAGAGTTTAGGTAAAACAAAACAAAGTAAACTCCGGGTCAGTCATGGGACTGGTATGAGTAAAACAGTTTAAAACAATTTGAACAAGTAAACGATATCTCATAAGACCACGCCATATAACGGAACGGGTTTTTCCCTTATGAGAATCCAAAATATCTTTATATCAAAAACCTTTGGATATTATAATAATGTCTATCAACCGCAATATACTAATCCGCTAGCAGAAACGCTTTCATCTCACGTTCTACATATATAGTATACAATCAAAACAGCAAGCAAGTATTGGGAAATGGATTTCCAACTATGACAAGGTATGGAACCACCTTGCGATAAGTGTACTCTAGGAACGATACACTGGAGTTCAACAAGAACATCTTGCAACTCAGCCACACATGACTGACCACTCATTTCGCTTGAGTGTATCGAATGTACATCACCAACGGTTGGGATCAACAACCGTTTCCCGTATATATATGGGACAACATTGATAGATTAAAGAAGCAAATGAATATTCTCTAGATAGGTGATTATACACCCTACTTCGGTACGACCGACTTAGCCATGATGCCTGCCCGATTTTTGTCATTTACTGGTTGTTGAGGCCAGAGGTTACGACTACTTTCCATTCATTTATAACACGATCACTTTGAATGCCACATTATCAAATCCGTTAATCATTAATTGGTTTACACAAATATTCTGGATGTTATGCTAAGGGAATAAATCCGTTGCAACCATATATATTTATACAGACAAACTCATTCGATCATTGGAAATACTTTCTCAGACATTCGTCCATTTACGTTCGTTCTGGGATTGAACGAAACCGAAGGCACTATTCAGTACATCCATCCTAGGCAATCTCTACCTAGGACTTATACGACAACCCTTGCACTTTACTCCGTCATCAATTTTCTTTGGCATATTCGCAACGCTTATGCCAATATAGAGTGGTTCTTTGGATAAGAATCCAACCGTTCTCTCCATATTATCAACGTAAATATGGTCAAACTTTGATTTATTGAAGAGGAGGATTTCACGTTTCCTTGTTGAGAAGAGAACGACGGCTACTTGTGTTGACCGCAGAAGTAAGGATTAGGTTTAGATAGATAAATGGTGGTATTTATAGGTAAACAAAATTTTAGATATTTTTTCCCCTAAGATATTTTCAGATATTTTTAATATAATATTCATTTATAATATCATCAAACATATTGATCTCGTATGAACACACGATCTATCTGTTTGTAACAAAAATTGACACTCTGCTATGTATCACTACTCCGGACTCAATAAAACCGGTTTCATCGAATTCTGAACCCGTTTGTAAAACAGTTCGTTCTTTTGTTACAAATCGAATTAATAATTAATCGATTTCCAAGCACTTCTATCCTTCGATAATAAATTAATATTATCGCTCCTATTAAAATACGAATTTTCATATGCTTCGAATTCAATTTAAACTCCATATTAAATTCTGCTTTCAATTCAGCTATATTTAATAACTCGTATATTTTGAATTTAAGTTATACAACTTCTAATTCATTCACATTCCTATTTAAATAAATTAAATATTCTATAACTGAAAAGCCCAGGTCATTACACTCAAATTCACTATTTAATTTCTTTGTTTAATTTATCAACCATCACATATTATCATCAACATAAACTTCTTTCAACTCTTTTCGAATTAATTTAATTTCATTATTAATCATTCCAAATCACGAGTTTTCACCTTTATTAACCAACCAAATTCTTCCCATTCGTTTTTAATTAACTTTGGTTGGATTTTATTTCTCGTCAAATTTTAAATTTCCTCTAACTCTTATATCTATCAATTTGGAATTGTTAAGCTTTATTATCGCTCACACTTAAGCGTTTCGACGACGATTTCTCTTTCTCTTATCACCTAAATCCACTTCATGGCTTAAACTTCTAAGGTTTCATTGAATCAAGTTACCTTAGTACCTAAATCGATATCATTAGATAAGATGAACTTAATGCTTTGATTCTGGATTTATAAACTAAGTTTAAGAATAACATATATGCTTATACCATTTATATAGAAAACCATACGATATAAACTTTTAAATCCAAAACTTCAATTAACCAAAACATAAAATTTCAAAA
This sequence comes from Allium sativum, assembly GCA_030737875.1. NCBI lineage: Eukaryota > Viridiplantae > Streptophyta > Magnoliopsida > Asparagales > Amaryllidaceae > Allium > Allium sativum. Next base: position 500,307,423 of record CM060924.1, on the reverse strand, counting down.
TATGTTAAATTTAAAATTTTAACTTTAAATAACATATTCTAATGCTTTTATATAAAACTTATATCATGTGAAATTTAAATCAAAAAACCCTTTGCCAACCAATTTCAATAATCATTGAGTGGTCTCTCCCCACTCAGACTCTTCAGAATAAACATTGATAATGCGTGCACTCACTACCAAGGCTATTCTAAGGTGCAAGGAGGAATTTCACTCATTTCGTTAAAGATTCTTTTGAAAACTATTTCCAAAACTATTTCTTATAATACGATATTATTTCAAAATTTGACAAACTATTTCAAAAGTACCCCAGGATCAAGTTCCAAGTTCATTTCTATTTCAATCTCAACCCTTTCACCCAATTATACTCAAAGGTTTCAATTTCAACTATTTTCTTAGACCATTAAAATTTCCTTATTAAATTTACTATCGTATCAACCGAAATAGGTATTAACTTAATATTATTACCTACCAACGACCAATGATCATACACTTAAAACCACTAATAGTATATATAATATGTATAAAATATAGTCGAAAATCATAATATGTCGATCATTCTGTTCGATTATTTAGAAATTCCTATCGATTCTATGGCGTCCCATATATCGACTAAAATCCATAAATATTCAACAGAACAAATCAACACAATGAAAACCAATTTATCAAAAATACAAGTACACTCTCTTATATCACTCAAACCCATTCTAGGGTGTTTCTAACCCTATCTCTAATGAGTTAATTCCTAACAGAGCCAAGGTTATCGCTAACCTCGCTCTGATACAAAATTGTAACGACCCATATTTTTTTGACCGTTCGAATCGACAATAACCACACATGTCAACCCAAAAAAATCATAAATACAGGCAGTTATTGGGAAAAGAAGAAAAAGAAGAAAGAAGAGAAAAACAATAACAGAATCTCACAGTGGAAGGACAACATATAATACACGATAACAGTTAAAACAGTTGAAATATATATATATACATTGTCTATCAGAGTTATACACATACAGGTTTCATCACATGGCAGCAGAGATAAAATGCAGCAGAAATACAGATATAATAGGTATATAATAGGTATAAAATGCAGCGGAAATGCAGCAAGTTAAAATATATTTGAACATGTCATGTTCAAATATAAAAGTGAAACAGACGAAAGAGTTAATTAACAAATTAATTAACGAATTGAGTTAAAACGATCAGGTATAGTTAAAATAGATTGGGTAGGTATAAATATACATGAGATAGGTATGGATAAGGTATGAAGTTATATAAATAGAATGCTCGACGAAAAGGTATGTATTTAATTCATATATGAGATTTTATGCGCCGTATCGGCTAGCCGCTTGGCTTTTTCGTTTTCTTTTGGATTGGTGAGGGCCATGGGAGGCTATTTGAAATATCCCAATGCTCCCAGTACAAAGGAGGTTATGGCGAATTTTTCCGGGAATTTAAGGAGTTAGAATATTTTTAAGATAATTTGATAGTTAGAAATCAACGTATCGATATATATATATATATATATATATATATATATATATATATATATACACATATAGAAGTCGATAAGGAAACGAACTTAGAAATAGAATAGTAAAATAAAAAAGGAAGACTAAGAATAAAATCTAGTAAGAATAGAAAGAGGAAGCATATACGTGTTTAAAAGTGAATTAGTTGTATGGTATTGATTATTCGAGTAAGTAGTCATATCTGTTTTGACGTTATAAATGTTATTCAGTCAAGGTCTGAGAGGTAGTTATACCCCAACTTGATTGATTTCATTATTAACAAATAAATAGTAAGATTTCAGGCTCGAGGATCAATGTTGAATAAGAGTTAGTTGAATATAGTATTTGGGTTGTCGTAACGATGTTTCACACAACATCTGTTTTAACCCAAATAAGTGTAAGCTTGGAAATATAATAAAAAATATTTCCTAAGTATAGAAATAAACGAGATCGGAAAATAGATAAGTAATTGGAATATTTTCCAATTAAAAATAGCATATATTTTCTAAAGTTTAGAAAATAAAGGAAAGCGATATTCGGAAATGTTTTCCAAATAACATAAAAGGCCAATATGGTTATTGAAAATATTTGGTTAACAAATATTGATAAAGAAATAGAGAAGTGATTTAACTAATGGAATATTAATTAAGGGTTCAGTGACATGTTCAAAAGGAAAATTTGATTTTTGAAAAGAGTAAACTATTTAAAAACTCCCAGGGAAAGACTGTTTGAATTAAAAACAAATTTAACAGAAATTTGTGAAAGCAAAATTGAATTAAAGAAAAGCCAGTAAAGTGGTAACTGAGGTTAAACTAGAATGATATCAAGACAAATTGGATTGTGAGTGTAACGACCCATATTTTTTTGACCGTTCGAATCGACAATAACCACACATGTCGACCCGAACAAATCATAAATACAGGCAGTTATTGGGAAAAGAAGAAAAAGAAGAAAGAAGAGAAAAACAATAACAGAATCTCACAGCGGAAGGACAAAATATAATACACGATAACAGTTAAAACAGTTGAAATATATATATATATATATATATACATTGTCTATTAGAGTTATACATATACAGGTTTCACCACATGGCAGCGGAGATAAAATGCAGCGGAAATACAGATATAACTGGTATATATCAAGTCTTCGTCTTTGATCTCCAAGGCAAAGTAATCTTCGTCAACTGCAACATCTGCTGACCCGAGTGTATTGCATAAAAAGGAAAACACAACAAACACTCGGATCAGCACTAAATCATTCTCATATTAGTCAAATCAAAAGACGAAATAACTTGAGTGTCAGTAACTCAAGAAATGTTACGGGATTTTCCATCTCTCGAGGATCCATTAAACTAATACATACATAGTATAATACGCTATTATGATAGTGTCTATCCAGTAAAGTATAAATACTGAAAATAGCGTAAGCGGGATTACATTTTTACCCTTACACCGTTTATAATACCGTAGTCTATACATTACCGTAAACGATGGCATCAGAGGGCACTCCATAGGTACGATACAAACCAAAATCGTATGGGCTCGATAAGGATAATATGACAAGGCACTCGAGGAAATGCCCAGGTTAGGATTCTACAAATTGCACTCCCGGACCGGTGGTAACGCATAGCAGCCACTACCGCCCACCTCGGAACTCACTCCCAAAGTCATAAATGGGCCCAAATCATCATCATCATCATAGTCATAGGAATAGTATCGAAGAAGTGTGTCCGGTCAAAGGTGCTACCTCAATTAGTCACGGTATAGCTCTTGTTTTAGTCATTTCAATTCTGACCCGAAGGTCAGGGCTATTTCGATATCGTTCATCTTCTCCGATTCAATAATCGCCTCCATGTCATCATACTCATTCTGGATACGTCATAACATTCACAGTTGTCAAAGTGGTATCGACACTGACAGAGAGTATGCCTTATGTCGACTCCGGTCTCTTTGACAACCAACGCTTACATCTTTCACATCGGTTGGTTCTTTTATATTTCACAAAGGTTTGATTCATCTCAAAATATCATATTCTGTTTCGAACCAAGTATATATTCAAATAGAATATAATTTCATATCAAAATATCCCAATCATTCCAAAACCGATTATATCCCAACTAGAATATATTTCCATATCATTATATTATACTCGTATAATATTTCGAATCGCTCTATATTCACATAGAATATACTTCATCTTAAAGATTCAGTTATTTCAAATCGATTTACATTTGAAATCCCTTCATATTCAAATAGAATATATATAATTTTCCATATCTATTCATTCCAATCTTTGGAAATCCCAATTATATTCAAGTAGAATAAAATCTACTTTGGCATATCAAAAATCGGTTAAAATCAATTCATATTCAAATAGAATATAACTTATCTCAACTCCATTTGACTCAACGGTTTAAATCCAAACGCTTTTCATTCGGAAGAAGAATTACAATTCATAAAATAAAATTTTGAAAATAAATACTTATAAATAGAACCTTATAAAAATTTACTTATATAGAATCATTAGAGTGTACTAAGGTAATTTAAATCACTATATATATACAAAAAACAAGCTTACTAGATAAAAATTTTTTTTAATAAAAATATATATATATGAAAACTTCACTTATATCAAAGTAGATATATAGTTTATAAATAAAATAAAAATAGAATAAAATAAAATAAAAACATAACAAAATAAAAATAGAATTTTTAAACCTTAAATTGTTTCTTCTTCCAAATTTCAACACTTGAATCTAAAATCCAGTCTCAAATGGAGTTTCTCCATTTCAATATCTTATTTCAACCCATTCAACCCATTTCCATTTCGAGGATTCAAAAACCATATCCGTATTTAGTTTAAAACGACTCCAAATATCCTCGGTTACTTTTATTCCAAAATTTAAATTCGAAAAGAATTTATTAAATTTGAGTCCACAAATTTTTGGAATAAATCCCAAATCATATTTAAATCCAAATTACAAACTTCCAAATTAGTTTGGGAAATTTCTTAACCATTCCAAATAACATCGAGAATTCATATCTTAAAGGAAAAATAAAAATTTATCAAAAATCGATACATTTCCTTTAAATGAAATTTTCCACCCAATAGAATTCAAATAATTTAAAATCATTTAACCAACCGATGTCCATATATAATTTGCTATCCCATGGCCAAGTGATTTAAATTTAATTTCTCGATATTCAGGGATGGATCTATCATTTCAATCTAAATCAGGGTCACAGAGATTTATCATTTCACTCTGTGTTCTTAATTTATTTTATCGATAAATCCCGGTTTTATTTGATGCCCATAACATCCAGGGTGAAAGGATTGGGATTCATCATCACATGCATATATAACATTCATCTGCTGAATAAAGGAAAATTTTCAAGCAGTATACATTCAGTAATTCAATCAACCAAGGCATTCATGACACAACACTTTATCTCATGGTAAATGTTAAATCATTTCCCTAATCTAAAGTGTAGAGATTTCTAATAGAAGTTTAAATTAAATTTAAATAACTAATTATCGATTTCCATTGCATGTCAAGTTCAAGCAACCATTCACCAAATCAACACAATCAGGCAACCAAACTTATTTCACAATTTAATTCGATAAATATGGGAATAATTCAGTTCATCGTGAGTGGAAAAATTCCTCACCTTTGGGTCTTAATTGGGTCAGATGTCCAAAAGAAGCCCAAAATTTCACAGTCTCTTAACGCAACTGAACCAGTCTCAAATCGACCGCATTTCCACCACAATCCCAACGCAACAAACCTCATCTAAATCCTAGTTATAACAAAAGAGTTATCAGTGTTTTACTAATTGAAATTTGGATATAAAAAAATTATTAAAATAATGTCCAACCATTTACCCTATGACACGTCAGCCTCCTTCCTTTGGAATTCCCGCTCGTGCCTCTCCGCTACAGTACCGTGCGAAATTGAACCCATCCGCCTAGAACTTTGACCGCCTCCCTTGACTTATTCCAGCCACCGGAGACCCCGAACCCGTCACCAACGTGACCCTCTCGCTGAACCGCATCCAACCATGACCATGTCTCCTACTCCGGTCCCCTCCTTGCCGCCGACGAGGAAGTTGAACGGAAAAAGGAAAAACCCTTCAAACTCGAAATTCCGGCACTCCACCCAACGAGACAACCTCCGACCAATCTTCTCCACGTCATATCAACGTCCTCAACAATACCCAGAAGGTAGAATCTCCAATTAAAGCCTCTATCAAAAAGCCCCAAATTCAAACCTAGGGTTACGAATTTCTGATGTTTGACTGCGATTTCTGGCCAACCTGATCACTGATGTCGAAACGAACTATAGCCGCAGGTTTGTATCAACGAGGGCTTCGAATCGGTATATCATAAGTTAGGGTTTGGAGAAGTTTTATTTTGAGGTGAAATTTCATTTTAATCTAGGGTTTTAACTTTATTTCTCAGCCACTAGAAAGAAACAAATGAAGAAAAGTAAACGTAGTGAAGAAATGGCTGATGTAGTGGAGAATGGGGCTAAGTTTTGTGTATATATATATATATAGGCCCAACATAGGAAACAAATAATTATCCTATCACATTAATCCCATTCGCGTTTCTCCAGTACGGTCAACGACAAGCCCGATTATAGCGCAAAATCGAAATCCTATAATAATTTGCCGTTCCGGATCCAATGGCGCCAGTTTCGTCGAATTCCGAGACAGTGGCCAAAACCATTAAATTTCACAGTTAATTAATCATTAAAATATTCAATTATTCGATTAACTATTTTAATTTGAATTAAATATTTGCAAATTCCAATTTAAATCAAATTATAACTTAAACAAATTTTTTACATAAATTTTCATATATATATATATACATATATATTATTTAAGTTCCTGAGTTAAATTTCCGGATTTAAAATTTGAATTTCAGTTATAACTTAAACGCCTCAGAATTTCATAATTCACAATTTAAATTTAAATTCAAACTTGACTTATCCCACTCAAATTTAACCCTGCTATAAAATATTGAATTCCAAATTTTCAACATTCCTAGCATAACTAAATTTAACATCTGTTTATACTCAATTCAAACAGTCATTATTGCTTAATCAACAAAATTTTGATTTTTTTCCAATTTAATTCCATTCATTCATTTTAAATCGAAATTTAAATATACAGAAAATATGGGTTGTTACAGTGAGATTCAAATTTGAAGTGTAATGGGATAATCAAGTTAAGAGTTGGGAATCGAGAAGAAACTCGTATTGAAATAATATTTGGCTCGGATATAAGCGAATGGTGGTGTTGTGGATAAAAGTGATTTCATAATTTGATTGGGATAACATTGGTATATGCTGAGTTGATAACATATGGAAGTGATAGAGTTGATATGCCCGACAAAAAGGTACAAGTTTATATTTCATATGGTATGAGATTTTGATGAACCGAATTGGCAAGCCGCTTGGCTGTTTGATTTTCTTTTGGGTTGGAGAAGGCCCAGAGAGGCAAGTTGGAATTTGAGCTATTAACCAGTACAAAGGAGGTGCTAGCGAATTTTTTTGAAAAGTTAAGGCGTTAGAAAATTTTCAGGATTTTTGAAAATTTTCATTGATAGGAATTAATTATTTAATTGAAATTAAATTGGTCCAGTTGGAAACTGAAGTTAAGAAGTGAACAAATAAGTTCTAACCAGTCGATAGGCTTTGTCTTCTAGCTTTAGCAATTTCAAGGACGAAATTATTTTAAGTAGGAAGAATGTAATGACCCGCATTTGCAGAGGTATTATAATTAATTAATTTAATTTAATAAATGGTGGTTTAGAGAATTTAATGGTCGTGGAATTAAATAATAGTGAATATTTAATTAAAATAATAAATTAAATAATATACTTAACTCTGAATTAATCAGAATTTGTTTGAAATGGCGATATGGTGTGAACTGGATCATCTGTGATATTTAATTCAGTTTAGAATTGAATATGAATAACGAATATATTATTTGAACGACAGTTTGAACGTATAATTATAATATAATTATAATCGAGCTCGAAATGGCGCTGCAGTTCGTAAATTGGTGATTCGAACTTTAACTGAATGTATAGGATTCGTTTTAAGCCGGATTTCTATGAAATAAGAAACGTGTGGAGCTGGTGGAGTATATCTTTCTAGTGGAAGAGAAAAATTGGGATTTCGTCATGTAGATTTTGATTCATGTCCAAATCAAATTTCAGAAAAGTTGCTGTGGAGTTCCTTTATAATTTATAAAGGAATTATTTATATTTTAAAAAGGAATTTCAATATAAATCGAATATCGGGTTAACCCAGATTTGAAGTATCGAGTTAGAAATTCATATAGAAATATTCTAGAGCTGTATGGTATTCCACTATGAATATATACGGTAATATTTAATTATAAATATTTAATTTAATTGTTTTTAAATATATTTATATATTTAAAAGGGTTATTCAAGGCTGTAAAAATAGCCAGTTTTGCAAACGACCTCAGAATTCGATGAAACTAATTTTGTTGGATCCGCAATGTTATATTATTGCTAGATTTCAGTTTCCGTGATTTTTAGAGTCGCTGTGTGGACGTACGGATTTTTAGAGTGAAAAACAGTCGATATTTTGACGGTTAAAAATAAGCGGTGTGAGCATACGAAGTCGGAATTCGACGAAACCAGTTTCGTTGGGACCGTAGTATCGGACTATAGCTGCATGTCCAGTTTCGTGATTTTTGGGTATCACGTGTGATCATAGGAATTTTAGAGGACAAATATATATAGCGTTTGATTATAAATAAATATTATAATCGAATATAATATTATAAAATCCTCTATAAGTACCCAAACTAAATTTCTAAACCTAAATTTTTCCTTCCACGGTCAAACTAAAATCCGCCTCCATCTGTTCTTTCCCAAACGTGAAATCTTCCTCTTTGAATATTCAGAAGAAATCAAATCAAAATCTATAAAATAGTATACATATATATTTGGAACCGTAGAGGAGTTCTCTTCGATCAGGTGTGACCCTTGGGCGGTGCGATGCAGTATTAGACTACCCAGTTTTCGAACAGCGACATTAAGGCAAGGGTTTTTCGGGAGATTGAGGCTTGGATTGGTGAAATCGAGTTCGGGTATGAATGGAGGAGGTTGATTAGCAGTTTGTTGCAAAGTATTTAAGGTTACAGTGAGAATTTTGTTCGGTGGATTACTGGGAGGCCATGAATTTGATGATCCGACAGAAGTGGGTACACGGAGCCAAGCTCTTCGAGTTTGGGTGGTAATCGAAGTGGGAACGATGAGAAGCATGATGGTGCATTTTATTTTGGGTTTTAGTGAAGAATCGAAGGAGCGGTGGAACTTGAATTAGTGGCAATGTTCGTTTCTTTTTGTGGAGCGGGATGCAGACTTCGGGGAAGAAGGATCGTGGGTGGGGGGGGGGTAAAGAGCTGGGTATCGGTTCATGTATCAATGGGTTGGGCTGAGATTTATATTGGTGAGGCCCAAAAGGGGTTTTAAATTCTAAGTTTTTAATTAAAATAAAATATGTATTAACTTAGAATTACGACAACTTATTCATACGTGATCGAAACTCAGCGAAACAAGATCCATCGGGATTGTAGGGACGGACACTACAGCATGGAACTGACTGGGAGTGAATCCGATCTCGTTACAATTTATCGCAAAATAAATTGTCCGTCTGAATCAAATCAAGCGATGGTTATCGTTATTAACGATGATCGTCCAATGTGAGTAAATCTCACTAACTCTGAACAATTTATAAATTCATGTTGTATTTTTAGAACTGTTAAATATTGGCTGATTGACTGTGTGTCGACTGTTTGATTGAACTGCTAGTCAGTTAGTTGAATTTCTATATTGATTCTATTTATCAGAATACATCATATGGAACTGAAAGTGATGTTGATTTTATTGTGTAACATTTGTGGATGTAGGGAAACAGGTTGGAGGAATCCGACTGGATTCCTCAACAGTTATTTTATTGTTTTTCATATATTTTGATATATGATGTGAATTATAGCCTGTTGTTGATTGTGTGTGTATGGACGATACTGGACATTGTAAATTGATATGATAAACACCATAACATATCGGGATTTGGAGAAAAGGGGAATTTGTCAAAGTGAATACTGGAAAGAGAATATTTATAAAATCAGAGGATTTTATAAAAGAGAATATTTATAAATAGAAATTTATATAAAAATGGATTATTTATAAATAGAAAATACTTAGAAATAAAACCCTAAAGAAATTATTTAAAATCCATTTGCAAATAGATTAGAAAGAGAAATGTATGCAAACCATTTGCAAATAGATTAGAAAGACAAATGTTTGTAAACCATTTACAAATGGAATCGAAAGAGGAATATTTGTAATACCTTTACAAATAAAATCGAAAAGGAGATATTCGTAAAATCATTTACAAATAGAATTAAAAAGGAAATATTTAGAAAATAAATAGAGTTATAAAAAGGAAATTTGTTTATAACCGAATAGGATGTTATAAAAAGGAAAACGTTACTAAAAAGGAAATCATTTGTAAAGTGAAGAACCATTACTAAAAGTAAATCTTTATAAATGAATAGTTATTCGAAAAGGAGTTAATCGAATTTAGTTATTCGAATAGAGTTAAAGGAAAGGAGTTATCGATTTTTAGTTAATCGAAGGAATTATCGATTATTAGTTAATCGAAAGGCATTATCGATTATTAGTTAATCGAAGGAGTTATCGAATATAGTTTAATCGAAAAGAGTTATCGATTTGCTTAATCGGAGTGAGTTATAGAATATTGTTTATTTGAAGTTAATCGATTAGAGTTAAAATAAAGGAGTTAATCGAATATTAGTGATTCGAATATAGTAAAAGGAGTTATCGAATATTAGTTATTCGAATAAGAGTTAAATAGAGTTATCGAATATTAGTGATTCGAAATAGAGTTATCGAATATTAGTTATTCGAACAGAGTTAAATGGAGTTAAAGGAATAATCGAATATAGTTTATTCGAATGGAATTAAAGGAGTTAATCGAATTTGGTTTATTCGAATGGAATTAAAGGAGTTATCGACTAGAGTTAAATCAAATGGAGTTAATCCAATAGCGTTAGTGCAATAGAGTAAATTGAATAGTGTTATCGAATATACCTTATTCGAAGGAAAGAATTATCGAATAGAGATGATTCGAAAGAGAGTTACGTAAGGAAGTTTGTTAAAGAATTAAAAGGTGAACTTTGTCTATTTTAAGGTTAGAAACGTTGTTCAGTTAAGGTCTGAGAGGTAGTATTACCCCAACTTGATTGACTTCATTTTTAACTAAGGAATGGTTAAGGTTCGATAGTAAAGGTGGGTTAAAGGAATTTAGTTAATAAGCGTAATGGTTTGAGTTGGCATTGCGATGGTTTGTTTAAACATCTGTCTAAGTCCAATGAAGGAGTTTTGGAAATGTTTTCCAAATAAGAACCAGAAATGTTTTCTGATATAGAAAACAAGAAATGGAAATGTTTTCCAATGGTAATAACATATATTTTCTAAATTTAGAAAATAAGAAATGTTGAATATAGGGAAACAGGAGATGAAAAATGAATTAAGGAGATAAATGTTAAATGATGGCTGATTTGATAGAATTTCCACTTGGAAATAATATCGTTGTTTGCACACTGTTTTTCTTTGATGGTTAAATCATAGACTATCGAAGTTTTGACCATTTTAATGTTGTTAATATGGAGAGACCGGTTGGATTATTATCCAAAGAACCACTCTGTATTGGCATAAGCGTTGCAAATCATATATGCCAAATTAAATTGAAGACGGAGTAAAGTGCAAGGGCTGTTGTATAAATCTTAGATAACAGTGCCTAAGATGGATATACTGAATAGTGCCTTCGGTTCATCCTGTTCCTGGATGACTTGTATGGATCAATGTCTGACAGAGTATTTCCAGAAAGGTCACGTACATTGATTTCTTCAACCGTACCAAGAGTGGAAGCAGAGAAGGAAACTTCTTTAGCCAACACGTAATTTATTGTTGTAGACGTCAATTAGTGATTTTCGATGGATCTGACAATGTGGCATTCGAAGTGAATCTGATGTGATGATGAAGCGTAACCTCAAGCCTCATCAACCGGTAAATGACAGAAATCGGGCAGGCAGCATGGCTAAGTCGGTCGCTCCAAAGTAGGGTGTATAATCATCTGATCTAGAGTTTCATTTCTTTCAAAAATCTATTGTCGATACTGTCCCATTCGGGAAACGGTTGCTAATCCCAACCGATGGTGATATACATTCGATACACTCAAGAGAAATGAGTGGTCGGTCATGTGTGGCCGGGTTGCAAGATGTTCTTGTTGAACCCAATGTATTCCTTTCTAGAGGTACACTAGCGAAAGGTGGTTCCATACCTTGTCATAGTTGGAAATACATTACCCAATACGTGCTTGCGGTTTTGATTGTAAACTATATATGTAGAACGTGAGATGAAAGCGTTCTGCTAGATGATTATTATTATTGTGGTTGATAGACATTATTATAATATCAAAAGAGTTTTGATATAGAGATTAGTTTGGATTCTCATAAGGGAAAAACACGTTCCGTTATACGGCGTGGTCTTATGAGATATCATTTAATGGCTCAAACTGTTTAAACTGTTTTAATCACACCAGTCCCATGACTGACCCGGAGTTTATTTTGTTTTGTTTTCCCTAAACTCTTGGGTGCCCAATTTTGTACGGGCAGTCAAGTAGTCGGGATTTACAGATACTTGAAGTGCTGGAGCAGGAGGCTTCAGGATCATATAGCTATAGATTATTTCCGTTGTGTTGTAAGTGTTGTACTTTGATAATGATGTATATTCAAGTACAGATGTATATTTCAAGTTATGTTATATATATTATATGTTATTCGTTCCGCTGTGAGGTTCGTGTTACTCTGATGTTGTGTTGTTCTTCTTCTTCTATTCTAAGTTTCTATCTTATCTTTCCTCACCCTCTAATTTCTTTCATTAATGGCCGGTATTTTCGATCCTTGGATATTCGATATGTGTTGTATATCGGATAACCAAGATCGCCAAAAACCCGGGTCATTATAGAATGGTACATGCTCCTTTCTTTCCCCTTTTGTATATAAGTTAGGCTAAGTCGCGATCCTAACATTCTATGTGAATTTTGCGAACGTATAATGGGTGTAACGTTGGGAAAACCTTAAATCGTATTATTGGCATAGTTTGGCCCATAGATATATGAATGATTAGTGGCATAAAAATGGTATAAATTATATACCTAAAATTTTTGAATATGACTAAGAGGGTAAATAGGGCATGACTTGAATGGCAATAATAGCGGATAATTTACATATAAATATGAAAGGTAAATATGTAAATTAAGTAAAAGATGAATATGCCTAACCCGAGGTTAGATTGAGTTACGGTGTAAGACTGCACGGAACTGCCCGGCACATCCATCAACCGTAACAATATTGATCTAATGTGAGAGGTTAGCGCATCAAGCTCAAAAGAACCCGAGGTTAGATTGAGTTGCGGTGTAAGACTGCCCGGAACCGACCGGAACATCCAGCGACCGCAACAATACATATCTAATGTGAGTGGTTGGTCCTTTAATGAATGAATTAAAGCTAAGACAGGAATGGTAGGTTAAGTTAATTAAGGCAACACATAACCAATACAACATGTTAACTAAACTGATGGGTGGGGTTAGGTTAATTTGAGAACACTTAACCATTTTAACATGTTGATTAGGAAACCCTAATAACGGGGACCCATTTCAGCAGTAACCCACATAGATGTATCATGGTACCCTGAACTAGGCAGGGTAGGCCACGATTACTGGGCTGATTATAAGCGGTCAAAACAACGGGGGGTGGTGCGTCAGTGTAGGTTCCAACGGAGTGCGAGCGTGCACGTACTCCAGAGTGGAAAAAGCAGGCACTGGGCATTAGTGGTTGTACACTGTGCATCTTGAATTATGTCGGGTTGCCACCATAGGATTTAATACACCCCATGGTGGGACCAGCACAGGTATCTACAAATCAAGCGAGGCCGAATGACACAAGTGGTAAACATATACGAGTAGGAGACGATCGATAAAGGGGATCAGTTATCTTGAGCACATGGTGCTAGTTGAAACAACTTGTAAGTGGGTGCAGAGAAATAGTAGTGAGTGCGATAGCATATTCAATTTTATTATCTTATTTCTAGGGTGTTGTAACAACCCGCATTCTACGCATCGGAGGATCGTAGAATATTTATTTCTTTCCCATATGAAGTTGTATGGTCATGTAACTTTGGGAAACAACCATTAGACTCATTTCCCATGTTCATGATTTTTGTCGATTTTTAAATGACCGTTTTGCCCCTAGCTGATCTTATTTCGGCCATAACTTTTGATTGGAAAGGAATATTGACCTGAGACTACTTCCATTAGATTCGTTTGATGGTTTACCTTTCCGTAGAGTGGTCATAATAGCCAAACGGACTCACCGTTTGGGAGATATGGCTGAAATAAGGTTTGGAAGGTGAAAACTGCTTAACCGGGCCAAATAGGGTGATTAGTGGATGGGCCCATAACCCATTTCGGAATTAGGGTTATGGGGAGGCTGAAAAGGGTTAGATATTCATTCCATTTCAGTTTTCTAGCCTCCACTTACCTCTTAGAAACCCTAAAAATGGCCTGCAACCTCTAAATCACCTCCAAATCATCTTCTAATCAAGGATTAAGCTTAGCAACATCAAATCAAGAGAGATCTTCACCAAATCAACGTTAGAGCTGCTGTTTAGCATCGGGATTCGCACCAAACCAGAGATTTATTTCAGATCTAAGTTTTATTTGTGGCTAAGGTGAGTGATTTGCATAGTTCCTCACTAATTATGGCTAATTAAGGGTAATTAGTGTTAATTAGCGAATTTAAACATGATAAAATTCTGAAAAATATTTATAAAATTCGAAATGATGTTTTAGACCTCTGATATGAATTTGGGTTAATTTGGTTAAGTTTTGCTAATCTATCATTAGTTTCACCTAAACATGCTTAAGGGAAAATATGGGGTTTTGGCTAGGTTTGATCCATTTTAACCTATCATATTGTTGTTTTGGTGTTTGTGGTTGATTATACATGTTGCTATGACTATATGGTATGCTTTGTGATTGATTAGAATAGTTGGAATGGTCGAAAATGCCGTCGAGTGGCGTAAACTGCTTGCTGGAAAAAGTGCAGGAAAACATCCGAACCGGATTGGATCGGTTAGGAAGTTCCGATCCGCTCTTACGCTCCACACCCGATCCGAATAGAGGAGGACAACAAGGAATGGGGAAGCTTCTATCCACTTGCACTTCTCGTGGCATGCATCATCCGATCCGACCCGCCTGATGTTCTCCGACCCGATCCGCCATGGTACCCCGACCCGAACCGATGTACTTCAACGAGGCTTGGAGAGAAGAAGCCGATCCGAACCGTGGCAAATTGGAGGACCCCGACCCGAACCGGTGATGGCTACTGGACCTGAAGTCTCGATCTGATCCGCTGAGGTGATGATGATCCGATCCGATCCAGTGAAGAAGGAGCACTCCGATCCGAACCGAACTGATGACTAGGGGGAGATCCGAACCGATCCAGTGATGACCAATAACCCGAGATGCAAAGGTAGTCCAAATGGAAGTTAGAGCTCAGGATCCAGTTGGGAACCAATGAGTTCACTTCATGGTTGGGCTTTGCTGCGGGACGTGTGCTAAGGAGTTGTCGACGTTCATAACTTCGGTTCATCACTGAAAATGGATGATGGGCTACTTATCAGTGCAGTAGAGTCATTACGACTCGAGGGGCATGGTGATGGTAGCAAGACTACGTTATCAGTGCAGTAGAGTCATTATGACTCGAGGGGCAAAGTGATGCGTAGTAAGACTATGAGCCAGTGCAGTGGGGTCATTGTGTCTCCATGGGCCAGAGTGGACATAGTAAAGGATTAGTGAAGCTATGAGCCAGTGTAGTGGGATCATTGCGACTCCATGGGGGCAAAGTGGACATAGCTAAGGATTAGTGGCTTTGTATCAGTGCAGTGAAGCCATTTATGACTCCGTGGGGGCAAAGTGATCATAGCAAGGTATGTTGGGTGATCGAAGTGCTGAATATCGTATGCTTTATGCACTGAGTGAGAGATGTGAGGATGGTTGTTATGATTGATTGTTTGCCATCACTATGACATGCACACCCCCACCCCCGTTACCTTTACACCATTTGAAATGGCACCTTAGAGTGTTGTACAGTATGTAGTGCTAACTCTTTGGTTGCAGGTCCAGGTTCAGGTATGGTTTAGTCTACCTGTTATTGTTCTGTTTAGATGCTTATCGCTCATACCAGGCTTTATGTCTGACCCAGAGTTTTATGTCTCTTCTTATTACTCTTGGTGCTCACACGAGCAGACTAGAGACAAGTTAGCTGGTGATGCGCGAGTAGCTGATTCAGAGGCGAGCAGGAGGCTTCCACGTATGATATATAGATATTCTCCCTGTGTCATTGGTGGTCGCTACTTGGGCATTAGTAGTGTACCTTCTTTACCTTGCTTTTGCTTTTTGAGACAGTTTGGAAAGTTGTAATAATGTTAGCTTTGGATCATAAGCTGTACTTGGATTTTCCGCTGCTATGTTAGTATGTTTTCAGCTTATGCACTGTCTCACCTGTTTTATGTCAAGTATGTTGTTATTATATTTTGTTCCATGCGCTGTGAGACATTTTACAGGTTCCTTGTTAGTTCATTTCCTTCTTCCCTTTTCTTCTGACGACCCGTTCCGTGCTAACTGGACATGTGTACAGCGCACTTTTGGAGTCAATGTCGGTTGGTGCGGGGCGGGCCGTCACATTTGGTATCAGAGCTCTAGGTTACGTAGTTATCCTAGGGAAAGACACTAGGGAGAGATAGTACGTATATGAGAGCGCGTATTTTTGATTACTTTGGTTTTCAAAATCTATATATGTATATACTAATTAGTAGTATAAGAATGAAGTCATACTGCACTAGCACCACTATAGGGTCGTTAATCGTTTCCCCTTTTACAGAATGACGATGAGCCGATATGCTAGAGGTGCTGGTAGGGGAGCCAATAATGGGAATGCTGCTGACATGAGGGCGATGTTTACTGACCTTATGAGAGACATGCCTAGGGAGGTGCAAGGGGCAGTTCCCAATCCTGGAATTGGCGGTGGTCCAGTAGTGCAGGCGCCTAGGGTCGATTTCGCCAAGTTGTGCAAGGATTACACTAACCTTGGTGGGAAGCCGTTCCACGGAACGGAGTCGGCCACAGATGTTCACGATTGGTTGGATAGCTGTGACCGTATCTTAGACGACTTGGGTATTGAGGATGCGATGAAGAGAAGGCTAGCGTCTCGTCAGCTGCAAGGGCGAGCGATGAATTGGTGGAATGCCATTAGAACAGCTACTCCAGAAGATCAGGTTACTTGGGATCAATTCAAGGCTCGCTTTAACAAGAAGTTTATTCTAGCTGCCCAGAAGTCAGTGTTGTTTAAGAGATTCTTGGAACTCAAGCAGAATGGTAGGGCAGTCTCTGACTATATTGCTGAGTTCGACACTTTGTCGAAGTATGGACTATCTCTTATCGATACTCCTGAGAAGAAGAATGATTAGTTCATTACTGGGTTGGATGGATACTTGGGGGAAAGGCTTATTAACCACATCGATGAGACTTTTGAATCGATTGTGTGGAAAGCTTTGAGATCAGAGAGTCTTTACCCTAAGTCAAAGACTGAGGCTGCATCTACAGAAGGGCTGAAGCCGCAAGCAGGCGGTGGAGGCAAGAATAATTCCCAGAATAAGAGGAAGCAGAGCCAATCTAAGGATTGCCAGAAAAAGAACAAGAAAGATGTTGAGTGCTTCAGCTGTGGTAAGAAGGGCCATTATGCTAAAGAACGTCGGGCCAAGCCAGCGGATAGGAAGTGCTATAACTGTGGCCAAGTGGGACATCATAAGGATAAGTGTCTTCAACCTCTTAAGGAGAAGCAGATTGTGAAAGCATATGTTATTGATGTTGTTCCTTCTTCGTCGAATGCCCCAACTGCGGCGGAGAAAGGAAAGAATGTTGTGATTCAAGGTATGCTTTCTATTTATGATGTACCAGTTCGAGTTTTGTTTGATACTGGGGCTTCCCGTTCCTTCATATCTAGTGACCTGGTAGATAGGTTGGGACTGGAACCCGAGATAGTCAATAGACCATTGGTTGTGACGAACCCGGTTGGTGGTTCGACTAGCCTTAGTATGATTTGCCGAAATTTGGTCTTATCGAGTCATGGATGTATGTTTGTTTGTGATTGCTTTGTTTTGGGCTTTATTGGGTATGGCAATATATTGGGGATCAATTGGCTCCAAAGATACGGGGTGGTGGTAGACTGTGAGGGCTTTTTGGTGATAGTTAGGGCGGATGATGGGCGGAGGGTAGTGTTTGGTAGTCTACTTAGTGATGGCGTAATGGCTAGTTTTATAAATTCCCTCGACATCCCGCAGGATGAGTTGTCAGATGTGCCCGTGGTTGGCCAGTATCCGGACGTCTTCGAGGAGGTGACCGGGCTTCCACCACACCGAGAGATTGAGTTCCTTATTGATTTAGTGAAAGATGCCAGACCTATAGTGATGCCACTTCGTCATATGGCACCAAGGGAGCGGCGAGAGCTCGGGGTGCAAGTCAGCAATCTTTTGAAGAAGGGATTTATTAGAAGAAGTGTCTCAGAGTGGGGAGCACCAGTTGTGTTTGCCACTAAGGCAGATGGTTCCCTTCGTTTGTGTGTGGACTATCGCGAGTTGAATAAGGTGACGACGAAGAATAAGTATCCTCTACCGCGGATAGATGATTTGTTTGATCATCTGGAAGGAGCAAGAGTGTTCTCCCAGTTGGACCTCGCGACAGGGTTTCACCAGCTCCGAGTAGCGGATGAGAGTGTTCCGAAAACGGCATTTAGGACGCCGTCTGGATTCTAGGAGTGGTTGGTAATGCCATTTGGGTTGACCAATGCACCAGCCTACTTTGTGGATCTTATGAATCGAGTATTCAGAGATTATTTGAATAAGTTTGTTCTTGTGTTTGTAGACGATATCCTTATTTACTTGAGGACAGAGGAGGAACACAAGGGACACTTGAGGATAGTGATGGAGGTGTTGAGGAAACACCAATTGAAAGCGAAATTCTCTAAGTGTCACTTTTGGAGAAGGGAAGTGAGATTCTTGGGCCATGTTGTTTCAGAGAATGGTATTGCCGTGGACCCTGCGAAGGTGGCTACGGTACAGGATTGGCCTACGCCCAAGAATGCAACAGATGTAAGAAGTTTCTTGGGGTTAGCTGTATATTATCGTAAGTTTATCCAGGACTTCTCCAAGATAGTAGCACCGTTGACTCAGTTGACTAAGAAGAATCAGGCCTTCGTCTGGGACGGAGTGTGTGAGAATGCATTCAAGAGTCTAAAAGAAAGGTTGACGCGTGCACCAGTGTTAGTCATTCTTAAAGGGAATGAAGAAATGACGGCATACACGGATGCTTGTGGTACCGGACTAGGTACTGTATTGATGCAAGGAGGTAGGGTTGTAGCTTATGCTAGTCGGCAATTAAAGCCACATGAGAAAAGGTACCCTACCCATGACTTGGAACTAGCAGCGATCGTGTTTGCGCTGAAGATGTGGAGACATTATCTCTTGGGAGAGAGATTTGAGTTGTATACCGATCATAAATCGTTAAAGTATCTCTTCTCCCAGAAGGATCTGAATCTCCGTCAGCAGAGATGGTTAGAGTTCTTGGCTTCGTATGATTTTGATATCGCATACACACCTGGGAAAGGTAATGCGGTAGCCGATGCCTTGAGTAGGAGACATGCCAGTTTAGGGGCTATGTTTCCATAATGGAAGCAACTGGAGTATATCGCGGGGTTTGATTTCAGACCAAAGTGCGAATTGGATCCAGTCATGCTAGCTAGTTTGGCGAGCAGACCCACTTTGATAGAGCGGATTGGTTCCAGCCAGAGGGACGATCCTAATCTATTGGAAATCATCTCCAAGTTAGAGATGGACATCGACGGTGAGGAGATGAATGTGTATGGGCTTGATCGAGATGGATGGCTTAGAAAGGATGGAAGACTAATTGTACCCAACGTGAATGGTTTGAGAGATGAAGTGCTTAGAGAATGTCATCACTCAAAACTGACTATACATCCCGGTGGTAATAAGATGTATCGAGACATGAAGCAGACTTACTACTGGGAAGGGATGAAAAGATACGTTGGGAAGTTTATATCCAAATGCATGAATTGCCAACTAGTTAAAGCCGAGCAAAAGAAGCCTAGTGGGTTGTTGCAACCATTAGAAATTCCCAAATGGAAATAGGAGCAAGTCTCGATGGATTTCATCGATGGTTTACCGAGGAACAGATCGGGACATGATAGCATTTGGGTAATTGTGGATCGATTGACTAAGAGTGCAAGATTTATATTAGTCAAATCGACCAGAACGGCAACTAAGTTAGCAGAATTGTATATGAAGTGGGTAGTGAGATTTCATGGAGTACCTAAAAGCATTGTGAGTGACCGAGACCCGTTGTTCACTAGTGGATTTTGGAAGAGCTTACAAGAGGCTCTAAGGTCAGAATTACATCTCGGTACCGCATATCATCCTCAGACTGACGGTCAGACGGAGAGGGTGAATCGTGTATTGGAAGATCTCTTGAGAGCTTGTATATTGGATTTTGGTGGATCATGGGAAGACCATTTGCATCTAGTAGAGTTTGCATATAATAATAGCTACCAATCCACTATCGGTATGGCTCCATATGAAGCTTTGTACGGAAGACCGTGCAACTCACCATCATGTTGGATAGAGACTGGCGAGAAGTTTATGCTTGGACCAGATGTGGTGAGGGAAACTTCAGATAAGATTAAGACCATTCAACAACGAATGAAAGCTGCCCAAGATAGGCAGAAGAGTTATGCTTATAAGAGGAGAAGAGATTTAAAATTCTCCGTTGGTGACTTGGTGTTTGTCAAGGTTTCTCCGTTGAAGAGCGTGATACGATTTGGTAGGAGAGGCAAGTTGGCACCAAGATTTGTTGGCCCATTCCCTATTCTTGAACTAGTCGGGAATTTGGCATATAGAGTTGACTTACCAGAGAAAATGGCGGGAGTTCACAACGTATTTCATGTTTCCCAACTAAGGAAGTTCGTTCACGACCCAAATATGACTATTTCATCTGATCAGTTAGAGGACTTCGAAGTAGAACCAAAGGCGGTTGAGAACCGCAAGCCGATTCGTATTATCGAGCATGACACGAAGCAACTTCGAAGGACGGCGGTGAAGCTAGTCAAGGTTCAGTGGGGCGAGAATGAGAATGATTGTACTTGGGAGATAGAGGAGAGCATTAGAAAGACGTATCCCGAACTCTTTGCCTGGTAATATTTACTTTGTAATTTAGTTATTCCGCATGCTAGGATAGACTTGTTTGGCTTGTTTTACATGTTTGATTGTTGTTTTATGGTTAATAGGCATGCGGGACCCTTTGTGTGTTTTGGTTAGGGAATTTCGGGGGCGAAATTTCTTAAGGGGGGCAGAATGTAACAACCCGCATTCTACGCATCGGAGGATCGTAGAATATTTATTTCTTTCCCATATGAAGTCGTATGGTCATGTAACTTTGGGAAACAACCATTAGACTCATTTCCCATGTTCATGATTTTTGTCGATTTTTAAATGACCGTTTTGCCCCTAGCTGATCTTGTTTCATCCATAACTTTTGATTGGAAAGGAATTTTGACTTGAGACCACTTCCATTAGATTCGTTTGATGGTTTACCTTTCCGTAGAGTGGTCATAATAGCCAAACGGACTCACCTTATGGGAGATATGACTGAAATAAGGTTTGGAAGGTGAAAAACTGCTTAACCGGGCCAAATAGGGTGATTAGTGGATGGGCCCATAACCCATTTCGGGATTAGGGTTATGGGGAGGCTGAAAAGGGTTAGAGATTCATTCCATTTCAGTTTTCTAGCCTCCACTTACCTCTTAGAAACCCTAAAAATGGCCTCCAACCTCTAAATCACCTCCAAATCATCTTCTAATCAAGGATTAAGCTTAGCTACATCAAATCAAGGGAGATCTTCACCAAATCAACGTTAGAGCTGTTGTTTAGCATCGGGATTCGCACCAAACCTGAGATTTATTTCAGATCTAAGTTTTATTTGTGGCTAAGGTGAGTGATTTGCATAGTTCCTCACTAATTATGGCTAATTAAGGGTAATTAGTGTTAATTAGCGAATTTAAACATGATAAAATTCTGGAAAAATATTTATAAAATTCGAAATGATGTTTTAGACCTCTGATATGAATTTGGGTTAATTTGGTTAAGTTTTGCTAATCTATCATTAGTTTCACCTAAACATGCTTAAGGGAAAATATGGGTTTTGGCTAGGTTTGATCCATTTTAACCTATCATATTGTTGTTTTGGTGTTTGTGGTTGATTATACATGTTACTATGACTGTATGGTATGCTTTTTGATTGATTAGAATAGTTGGAATGGTCGAAAACGCCGTCGAGTGGCATAAACTGCTTGCTGGAAAAAGTGCAGGAAAACATCCGAACCGGATCAGATCGGTTAGGAAGTTCTGATCCGCTCTTACGCTCCACACCCGATCTGAACAAAGGAGGACAACAAGGACTGGGGAAGCTTCTATCCACTTGCACTTCTCGTGGCATGCATCATCCGACCCGCCTGATGTTCTCCGAGCCGATCCGCCATGGTACCCCGACCCAAACCGATGTACTTCAACGAGGCTTGGAGAGAAGAAGCCGATCCAAACCGTGGCAAACTGGAGGACCCCGACCCGAACTGGTGATGGCGACTGGACGTGAAGTCTAGATCCGATCCGCTGAGGTGATGACGACCCGATCCGATCCAGCGAAGAAGGAGCACTCCGATCCGAACCGAACTGATGACTAGGGGGAGATCCGAACCGATCCGGTGATGACCAATAACCCGAGATGCAAAGGTAGTCTAAATGGAAGTTAGAGCTCATGATCCAGTTGGGAACCAATGAGTTCACTTCATGGTTGGCCTTTGCTGCGGGACGTGTGCTAAGGAGTTGTCGACGTTCATAACTTCAATTCATCACTGAAAATGGATGATGGGCTACTTATCAGTGCAGTAGAGTCATTACGACTCGAGGGGCAAGGTGATGGTAGCAAGACTACGTTATCAGTGCAGTAGAGTCATTATGACTCGAGGGGCAAAGTGATGCGTAGTAAGACTATGAGCCAGTGCAGTGGGGTCATTGTGTCTCCATGGGCCAGAGTGGACATAGTAAAGGATTAGTGAAGCTATGAGCCAGTGCAGTGGGGTCATTGCGACTCCATGGGTCAAAGTGGACATAGCAAAGGATTAGTGGCTATGTATCAGTGCAGTGAAGCCATTTATGACTTCATAGGGCAAAGTGATCATAGCAAGGTATGTTGGGTGATCGAAGTGCTGAATATCGTATGCTTTATGCACTGAGTGATAGATGTGAGGATGGTTGTTATGATTGATTGTTTGCCATCACTATGACATGCACACCCCCACCCCCGTTACCTTTATACCATTTGAAATGGCACCTTAGAGTGTTGTACAGTATGTAGTGCTAACTCTTTGGTTGCAGGTCCAGGTTCAGGTATGGTTTAGTCTACCTGTTATTGTTCTGTTTAGATGCTTATCGCTCATACCAGGCTTTATGTCTGACCCAGAGTTTTATATCTCTTCTTATTACTCTGGGTGCTCACACGAGCAGACTAGAGACAGGTTAGCTGGTGATGCGCGAGTAGTTGATTCGGAGGCGAGAAGGAGGCTTCCACGTATGATATATAGATATTCTCCCTGTGTCGTTGGTGGTCGCTACATGGGCATTAGTAGTGTACCTCCTTTACCTTGCTTTTGCTTTTTGAGATAGTTTGGAAAGTTGTAATAATGTTAGCTTTGGATCATAAGTTGTACTTGGATGTTCCGCTGCTATGTTAGTTTGTTTTCAGCTTATGCACTGTCTCACCTGTTTTATGTCAAGTATGTTGTTATTATATTTTGTTCCATGCGCTTTGAGACATTTTACAGGTTCCTTGTTTGTTCATTTCCTTCTTCCCTTTTCTTCTGACGACCCGTTCCGTGCTAACTGGACATGTGTACAGCGCACTTTTGGAGTTAATGTCGGTTGGTGTGGGGCGGGCCGTCACAGGTGTTGTCCTAGGTTCAGTTTATTCGTGTCATGATCCTTTTTCTTGTTTACATGCTAAATAATCACTGGACTTACCAGACTTATGTCTGTCCCATTTTTCTTTCGTCTTCTTTCTTCCGTTCCCCCCCCCCCCCGGTCCGCAGGGAGGGAATACTTCAGCTTAGTCCGGACCATTTCCAGCTTGAAGAGAGTAGATGTATTGCTTGGATTCTCTTTCCTTGGGCTATGGCTTTGGATACACACTTATTGTGGATGTATGCTACCTTATTGTTATTTTATGCTTCTTTATGTTTTAATCAAGATAGTGATTTTGTTGTAATATTTTGGAAAGTTGGTTTGAGACAGTTGTTGTAATGTTTTAACTGAACCACATATTTATGAAATAAATTTGGTTTTTCCATTGTTCGTATGTCTGTCTTGTAAATTAATTGTATATTTTACCTAGAGTTTGTCAAAATAAATACTAAAACGTTTTAGGATGACAGAGAAGATAGTGTCTAGGCTTGAGTTTGGAAAATATAGTTTCCTGCTCTCCCTGGCTATCCCTAACTGATCCGACGGACGGGATGGTTAATTCAAAATTTAATTTGAAACTATTTGAAATTATAGTAGAATTTAGAGTATTTTTGTTAAAAACTTCAAATGCTTATAACTTCAGCAACTTAAATCAGATTCCCATGAAATGAAAAACGTTTGATTCTCATCAATAAGAGCTTTCAAATGAGTGAAAGAAGATTTTATTTTCGACTTATAATTTTCAAGTGATATTTAAGTTAACATTTAAAAATGTTGTTGCAAGTGTCATCCATTGACTATAATGATAAAGGGTTATTTAAGAATATGGAAAATTTATGTAAAATCATAATTAATTATTTAAAAGTGATTTATGTTGAAATCATGAAGTTTTGGTAATATAAAGGTTATTTCCCATAAACTAGCAAACATCGTATTTTGAAAACACTTTTTGTAACACTTTTGTAACATTGTTTATTCAATGTTAAAGGTATTTAACTTTATAAATCATTCCCTAACCTTTGTAATTAATTGCTAACATGTAATGAACGGCTTTAAATGATAATTTGAGTTTACAAACATAGAATATGGGTTGAGACTTGATTTGGTCCTATATATCCACATGGTTTTAAAGTTACGTTTATTATTTTGAAAGACCGAGATTGGATTTATGTCCGAAAACCATTCCAAGTAATAATATGACGTTGTAGAGAAATTGAAGGCATTAAAGACGATAATGAAGACCGGGATCCTTTGAATTATTTGGATTGATTGCTGATGTCTCGATTGGGCTGATCCCCTGGTACGAGGTTATAAGTGGCATGACATTTGAATATATTTGGAGATCTTCGGATTTGTGTTTCGTACAGACCCAGAACGGACTTGTATGGATTATGTGTCCGACATTGTAATTAACTGTGTAACACTGTTTATCAAAATATATTTATTTGGTGGCGGAGAATTATTCTCTTGCTTAACACCCTTCTCTAAGACGTATGAGCTTAGAGGTTATATATGGGAATCAGTGATGCGTTGTTAATTGATAATGTGGCATACATAAGATATGTGGTGAGCTATAAATGATCAAAGCATGGCTTATTTAAGCATAGATTTGTGTATCATAACCTCGGCAAGCCTCACAAACTGGTAAATGGTCAAAACAGGAAGAATGCGGCAAGGTTATTGGGTGTTGTCTCCTTCTAGATAAAAGGTGTACTATGGTATGGAGCCCAGGTATTAACCTATGAGGAAAACTTCTACTTTTGTGGTTTTTGTTGGTGAGCACTCGAAAAGGTCGATAACGACCGGGAGATGGCATACTCAGGCGTTAGTTACCCAGTTAAGGGGTAACCCGGCCTTGTGTTGGCATGAGGAGCATTAGTTGATCCTCGAACATCCCTCTAGAGGTGTTCAAAACTCGGTTAGGAAGGAAGATCCTTTGCCTGGTCATTGTTGGAAACCCATTCTCCACTACGAACCCGTACGATTTTAGTTGTATACTATTATGTCAGTATAGTATATAGTACCTATGCTGGCTAAGATTAATACATTTACTTTCGAAATTGTTTTTCACACTATGCAATAATAATACTATCAAAATTGTTTCCGCATATTAAAGCATTTTTTACTATCATAAGGAGAAATCTTGCCCATGCGTGCGTTTGCATTGTGTGTGTGTGCCGCGAGACCTTATGTTAGTTTCATTTTTCAAAAAGTCATTGCGAATTTTCCATGCACAAACAAATATGATGAGTTCTCACACCAGTCCCATGACTAACCCGAAGTTGTTTTGGTCTCACACAAAACTCTGGGTGCCCATAATTTTTACACGGGCAGCCTAGTGTCAGGTTTAGTAGCAGTACTTGGAGCTTGTATCTTGGAGTTTTTCCTCGGTGGATCCTTTGCTTTGTGGAGTTGTTGTTGCTGTAGAGTATTAGCTATTTTCTTTGGGACATTATTTTGTGGACATCTGTGATCAAGAGAAATTCAGCTGAAGATGAAGTTTGTTATGGGATTTACATTGTTATTCAGTTTCCGTTGTTCTTTTGGTTATGGTTACGAAATGTTGTAATAAACTCTGATGTAATCTCATGTTATATAAATGAGAAGTTTTTTTTATTTCATTGTGATTTGTCTAATGTGTTATATCCCCAAACAACTAGGAATCCGACAGTTGAATCTTTGATATTTTGAATACGAGAAGGTGTTAAAGTGTCGATTTTCAAGGGTTGAAATTCCGGGTCGTCACAGTTGGTATTAGAGCTTTGGTTTATACAAAGCTTTGGGGTATAACTCGTTAGATATCTCATTAGAGATGGGGTTATGAGTACCCTATAATGAGTAAAATCCAATGAAATGTAATGATTTTAAACTGTTTCATACTCCTTAGGTAGTTTGTATGCATGTCTAATAAGCATTTTCATGTTATTTTCATACAGTAGGAAATGACCAGTAGAGGAAGACGTAGGAGAGGAAGCAGTAATACCATCAGTGGTCATGATTCTATGACAATTAATGAAACCATGATTCGATCCCTGAGTCAAACTAGTCTTCTGGATCTAAATAAGAGTTACATGAATCTGGGTGGAAAACCATTTAAGGGATCCGATGATGTTATGGAAGCTCAACTCTGGATTAAATCATGCAAGAAGATTTTAAAAGGACTTAATCTTGAAGATAACCAGAAGAGACTGTTGGACACATGGAAACTATAGGGAGGAGCCACTACATGGTGGGAGACTTTCATCCAAGGAAAATCAGAAGACGACTTTTCATGGAAGGATTTCAAAGAAATTTTCAAAGAACGTTACATGCCCTCGGCAGGAATTTCTCAAATATATGAAGAGTTTATGAATCTTAAGCAAGGTAATATGTCATTTGAGGAATACCTGAATAAGTTCATTGAGCTTTCTCTCTTTGGACCTGAACTAATAAACACCCCGTTGAAGAAGAATGAAATTTTTATGAAGGGGATGAATCCAAAATATCATGAGAGGATGACCATGCATGTCAAGCAATCATTCGTAGACTTAGTAGATATGGGATATAGGTGTGCCACCATTGACAAGCAAAAGGTACTTAAAAAGAAGGAAAGCAACAACAATAATAGTAAGGATAATGATAAGAAGAGAAAGTCTAAAGGAAATAAGCCGGAGCCAAAGAAACCAAAGAAAGGAACTCAGCAAAGTCACTTGATGAAAGTTACCTGTTACAATTGTAGGGAAAAGGTCATTTAGGAAATAACTGCAAGAAATCAAGGGAGCTGAAGGATCAAAATCAAGAAAGGTGGAAATGTTGCAACTGTCATTTGTTCGGGAATCTAAGTAAAGATTGTCCTCTAGTAAAGGAAACGAATAAAGTACAAATCTTTGCAATGGAAGGTGAACCTTCAACCTCAACAGACGTAGAAAGGAAAGGAGTATTAGAAGGGAATATATTTGTTTGTGATAAACTAGTTAGAGTATTATTCGATACTGGTGCTTCGCACAGTTTTATTTCAAAGGAAATTGTGGAAGAGTTAAAACTTGAACCTGAATTTATTAACCAGCCCATTTACGTAACTAATCCAGTATGAGGTTCCACAAATCTCTGACTTTATTGCAGAAAGGTCCCTATTTCCTATTCTCTTCATCAATTCCCTATTAATCTTATTATCCTAGATTTCAATGAATTTAGAATTCTACTTGGAATGGACTGGTTAAACAAATATGAAGCCCATCTAGATTGTGCAAATTGGAAAATATGGGTAAAGATAAATTTTGGAAATTTTATAGAAATATCTCGTGAAGATCCTAGCTCAAAAAGAGATAATCTAATGTATACCCTGGGTTACCCTGATATCGACGTAAATACTATCCCCGTTGTTAGGGAATTTCCAGACGTATTTGGAGAAGTTAAGAGTCTTCCTCCACATCGTGAGGTCGAATTTAGATTTGACCTAATACCTAATGCCCGACCTGTTGTCCATCCTAGTCGAAGAATGGACCTAAGAGAAAGAGAACAGCTAAATAAACAAGTCCAAGAACTTTTGGCAAAATGATTTATTCGACCTAGCCGTTCAAGTTGGGGCTCAGCCGTGGTATTCGTCGCTAAGTCTGACGGTTCCTTAAGATTATGCGTCGACTATCGAGATCTTAATAAGCAAACTCTTAAGAATAAATACCGTTTGCCCCTTATAGATGACCTATTTGATCAATTAAGTAATGCCCAATTTTTCTCAAAAATGGACCTAGCAATTGGTTTTCATCAGCTTTGAATCGCAGAGGATTGTATCCATCTAACTACCTTTAGGGGACCCGATACCTTTTACGAATGGTTAGTAATGTCGTTCGGTTTGACTAATGCCCCCACCTACTTCGTTGATTTGATGACTAGAGTATTTTGAGAAGTATTGAATAAGTTCGTATTGGTTTTCATCGACGATATTCTCATCTACTCTAAAATTAAGGAAGAGCATGCAGAACATCTCAAAATTATCTTGGAAATATTAGGAAAGAATGTACTCAAAGTTAAACTCTCAAAATGCCACTTTTGGGAAAAAGAAGTAAAATTCTTTGGTCATATCGTATCGGAGAAAGGAATTTCGGTAGACCTAGGAAAAATCTCAGCCATTTTGGATTGGAAGCAACCAAAGACACCAAAAGAAGTTCGGAGTTTCCTCGGATTGGCCGGCTATTACAGAAGATTTGTTCAAGATTTTTCAAGAATAGCTTCTCCTCTTATAAATCTAACTATGAAGAATGCCAAATTTGTGTGGTCCCCAAAATGTGAAGAAGCCTTTCAGAACCTAAAGAAAAGACTGACATTTGCTCCAGTTCTACCTATTATAAATGGAAATAAAGGGCTACCGGTTTATACAGATGCATGCAAAGAAAGAGTTGGCGCAGTTTTGATGCAGGAAGGTAGAGTAATTTTCTATGCAAGCAGACAATTGAAACCACATGAAAGGAATTATCCAACCCATGACTTAGAATTGCTAGCTGTAATATTTGCTTTGAAAATTTGGAGGCACTATCTTTTGGGAGAATGGTTTGAATTGTACACTGACCATAAGCCTCTAAAGTATTTATTCACTCGGAAAGATTTAAACTTAAGATAGTAGCGTTAGTTGGAATATTTAGCATCATATGATTTGGATATTCAATATACCCCTGGGAAAGCAACCGTTGTAGCCGATGCTTTAAGTAGGAATTATGCCGTCATCGCATACTTAGTTATTGCCCCAACACTTATGGAAAAGATTATTAGTAAGCAGGGAGAAGATAGGTTTTTACAAAGAATAGTGAGAATATAAAACAAGGTAAGGATTCAAGTTTTGAAATTGATGAAAAAGGTATTTTGAGATTGAAAGGAAGAATCTGTGTCCCAAACATAAAAGAGCTTCAGAAAGAACTATTGGAAGAATGTCATAAATCTAGATTCAGTACCCACCCTGGAGTTAATAAAATGTATCAAGATGTTAAATGTACATTTTGGTGAAGAACAATGAAGAGGGACATATCTATTTATGTCAGTCGTTGCGCCACATGCCAACAAATAAAAAGCGATCAGCAGAAGATAGCGGGATTACTTCAACCCTTGCCAATTCCACAACGGAAATGGAATCAAGTTTCGATGGATTTCATCGATGGTTTACCTCGCACTCACAAAGGAAATGAAGGAATATGGGTTATTGTAGATCGTCTAACTAAAAGCACCCATTTCATTCCAGTAAAACCCACCAGGACTGCTGCTGGTTTAGCAGAGTTATATATTAAGGAAATTGTTAGGTTACAAGGAATTCCAAGTAGCAATGTGAGTGATCGATCGTTTTTGGGAAGCTTTTCAAGATGCATTGGGAACGAAGCTAAACTTTAGCACTGCCTATCATCCACAATTAGATGGACAAACAGAAAGAGTTAATAGGATTTTGGAAGACTTGTTGCGAGCATGTGTTCTCGATTTTGGAGGTTCGTGGGAAAATCATCTTCCATTGTTGAATTTTCTTATAACAATAGTTATCAAGCTAGTATTAAGATGGCACCGTTTGAAGCACTCTATGGACGTCCATGCAAATTGCCAATATGTTGGGTTGAGTCTAGAAATAGACTTGCTCTTGGACCTGATATGATCAGAGAAGCGACAGAGAAAGTGGATCTCATTAAGAATAAGCTAAAAGCGGCCCAGGATCGACAAAAGTGCTATGCTGATCAAAGGAGAAAAGCTTTGGAATTTGCAGTTGGAGATTCCATATTTTTAAAAGTATCCCCGATGAAAGGAGTTATCAGATTTGGTAAAACAGGAAAATTAGCTCCATGGTATATTGGACCGTTTCCTAATCTGGAGAGAATTGGACCATTAGCTTATCGAGTGCGGTTACCAGAATGGTTGTCTAGTGTGCATAATGTGTTCAATATATCTAATCTTAGGAAGTATGTGCATGATCTAGACCAGTTTATAGAAGAAGCTGCTCAACAAGATCTGGAAATTACCCCAAGTTTAGCAGTCCAAAGAGAACCCACAAAGATCATTGCTCGAGATTAAAAGAGGTTAAGAAATAAGACTCTTAAGTTGGTTAAAGTACAGTGGAGTGATGACCCCAAGGATTGTACCTGGGAAACGGAAGAAATTATGCGGAAATTCTATCCTGACTGTCGAGTGGACATTACATTCTAGCCCAACCATCGGTAAACTCATTTCCTTATCCATTTCCTTTTATTTGTTACGTCTTATTTTATTGTCATCTTATGCAATTTCGGGGACGAAATTATTTTAAGGGGGGTAAATGTAATGATCTAAATTTTGGACTAGTTAAATGATTAGTTTATAAGTTAATTAAAGTTGTAATAAATTGTTTAGATTATAAAATATAGTTAAGAAGTATATAATCTTATATATACACCTTTGGTAGCATTTGGTTAAGTGTTTTATATAGTTTTTAATAGCATTTAAAGGGTAAATGCTACCAAAAACACCTCCTTTCTCTTAATTACAAGTGTTAAGACACTTGTAATTTGCATGCAACATTACATGCATGAATTACGCATGTCCTACGAGGTGTCATCACCTTATTAACTCATTTCAAGTATAAATACACCCCTTTACTTCCCTTAAGCATTCATTCTCATCTTCTCTTCCATTTCTTCCTCTTCTCCACCTTAAAATCCATGGATTCCATGGTGAAAATCCTCCTCTTCCTCCATTTATAAAATATACAAATTGCTGCAAAGTCGGAATCGTCAAACAATCATTCCAGGATAACTGTAGTGGGTCTAGCAGCCTAGCAATAGAGGATAGCATAGTGGAACCCCAAGGTGAGCACTCGACATTTATATTTGTTCACTTTCTATGTTGTGTGAATGATTGTTGATGATACAGATGATTAGTAATTACTGCAATGTAAGCGTTTAGTGACAAACGCTTATATGGACACATGTATACACGGTTATATATATATATATATATATTCCCATATATGATCGTGTGATGGATGAATGGATGCTTCGTGGTTGTTCTTAGTGATGATGTGTGCATTTTACTTGTTACACACACATACGTGGTTTATACGGATATCAGACAAATCTCGGACCAAGTTTGTGTAATAAATGAATATTTTATTCATTTAGATTTGAAAGTTGGAATTGGTCTTAAATAGTTAGTATAAGTACAAATGATTTTCTAAATCATTTTAAAGCAATTTAGTAAAGTTTTTATGTGAATGTATATTGTAATTAAAATAGAGTTTGTCAAAATAAATATTGGAACTTTCTAGGATGACAGAGAGGATAGTTTCTAGGCTTGAGTTTGGAAAATATAGTTTCCTGCTCTCCCTGGCTATCCCTAACTGATCCGATGGACGAGATGGTTAATTCAAAATTTAATTTGAAGCTATTTGAATTTATAGTAGAATTTAGAGTATTTTTGTTAAAAACTTTAAATGCTTATAACTTTTTCAACTTAAATCAGATTCCCACGAAATGAAAAACGTTTGATTCTCATGAACAAGAGCTTTCAAATGAGTGAAAGCAGATTTTAATTTCGACTTATTTTCAAGTTATATTTAAATTAATATTTAAAAATGTTGTTGCAAGTGTTATCCATTGACTATAATGATAAATGGTTATTTAAAAAATGGAAAATTTGTGTAAAATCATAATTAATTATTTAAAAGTGATTTATGTTGAAATCATGAAGTTTTGGTAATATAAAGGTTATTTCCCATAAACTAGCAAACATCGGTATTTTGAAAACACTTTTTGTATCACTTTTGTAACATTGTTTATTCAATGTTAAAGGTATTTAACTTTATAAATCTTTCCCTAACCTTTGTAATTAATTGCTAACATGTAATGAAAGGCTTTAAATGATAATTTGAGTTTCCAAACATAGAATATGGGTTGAGACTTGATTTGGTCCTATATATCCACACGGTTTTAAACTTACGTTTATTATTTGGAAAGACCGGGATTGGATTTACGTCTGAAAACCATCCAAGTAATAATACGACGTTGTGGAGAAATTGAAGGCATTGAAGACGATAATGAAGACCGGGATCCTTTAAATTGTTTGGATTGATTGCTGATGTCTCGATTGGGCTGATCCCCCGGCACAAGGTTATAAGTGTCATGACATTTGAATATATTTGGAGATTTTCGGATTTTTGTTTCATTCAGACCCATAACGGACTTGTATGGATTGTGTGTCTGATATTGTAATTAACTGCGTAGCATGTTTATCAATATATATCTGTTTGGTGGCGGAGAATTATTCTCTTGCTTAACACCCTTCTCTAAGACGTATGAGCATAGAGGTTATATATTGAAAATCAATGATGCGTTGTTAATTGATAATGTGGCATACTTAAGATATGCGGTGAGCTATAGATGATCAAAGCATGGCTTATTTAAGCGTAGCTTTGTGTATCGTAACCTCAGCAAGCCTCACAAATCGGTAAATGGTCAAAACAGGAAGAAATGCGGCAAGGTTATGGGGTGTTGTCTCCTTCCAGATAAAAGGTGTACTACGGTATGGAGCCCAGGTATTAACCTATGAGGAGAACTTCTACTTTTGTGGTTTTTGTTGGCGAGCGCTCTGAAATGTCGGTAAGGACCGGGAGATGGCATACTCAGGCGTACTCTAAGTTACCCAGTTAAAGGGTAACCCGATCTTGTGTTGGCATGAGGATCATTAGTTGATCCTCGAACATCCCTCTAGAGGTGTTCAAAATTTGGTTTGGAAGGAAGTTCCTTTGCCTGGTCATTGTTGGAAACCCAATTTCCACTACGAACCCGTACGATTTTAGTTGTATACTATTATGTCAGTATTATATATGGTACCTATTCTGGCTAAGATTAATACATTTACTTTCGAAATTGTTTTTCACACTATGCAATAATAGTAATATCAAAATCGTTTCCGCGTATTAAAGCATTTTTGATTATCATAAGGAGAAACCTCGCCCATGTGTGCGTTTACATTGTGTGTGTGCCGCTAGACCTTATGTTAGCTTCATTTTTCAAAAAGTCATTGCGAATTTTCTATGCACAAACAAATATGATGAGTTCTCACACCAATCCCATGACTGACCCAAAGTTGTTTTGGTTTCACACAAAACTCTGGGTGCCCATAATTTTTACACAGGCAGCCCAGCGTCAGGTTTAGTAGCGTACTTGGAGCTTATGTCTCGGAGCTTTTCCTCGATGGATCCTTTGCTTTTGTGGAGTTGCTGTTGTTGTGGGGTATTAGCTATTTTCTTTGGGACATTATTTTGTGGACATCTGTGATCAAGAGAAATTCAGGTGAAGATGAAGTCTGTTATGGGATTTACATTGTTAGTCAGTTTCCGCTGTTATTTTGGTTATAGTTATGAAATGTTGTAAACTCTGATGTAATCTCATGTTATATAAATGAGAAGTAGTTTTTTATTTCATTGTGATTTATCTACTGTGTTATATCCCCAGATAACCAGGAGTCCGACAGTTGAATCTTCGACATTTTGAATATTAGAAGGTGTTAAAGTGTTGATTTTCGAGGGTCGAAATTCCGGGTCGTCACAAATTCTGACATTGCTGGCTGGTTTAGTACTTCTACTTTATATCTTTGTACCCCTGCTAGGGGAGGATCTATATATTGTGCCCCCGTTAGGGGAGGACTTTGGGTTTAGTGCCCCCTCTCGGGGAGGTCTGTAACAACCCGGAAAATCAGTACCAATTTAAAAATTTATTTTAAGGAAATTTTGTTAGAAAATGTGTCAGAATTTAAAAATTCCATTATTAGATTAAAAAGAAAAAATTTGTTTTTAAATAAAAAATTAGGATGTTATTAATGAGATTTATAAATATATGTTGATAGGATGATTTAAAAAAAAATTGTGGATTCTAAATAAAATAAATTATGATAACATACATGTGTATATCTTTAGCCATCCGCTTTAATACATTCCTTGTCTATCAAAAGTGTAATGTTCGTTAATTTATTTATTTTAGATTATGAATAGTTACATTTGTTTTAAGTGTCCTCCTTTCTTCAGTAATATTCATTTGTTTCTTTCCTCCGATATAATAATTTCTTTCCCAACATTATATTTTCTTGTGTCTTCTTTCATATATATGTATGTATTTTCCTTATATTTTATATCATGTTGTTTATATTCAGAAGAAAAATAAAATATCATAAAACTTTTAACAATTATCTATACAAAATGTTTAACACATGATATGTAATATTATGTGATTGAAATTTCAAAAGTCACATACTTTTTAGCATTTAGAATTAAACAATAAGTTATGCATTCATTACTTTCCATTATTCTCCTTCCTTATGTAATTTTCTTTTAAATTTTGAATAAGACATAAATGCTGATTAGATTGACATGTCATGTCAACGAATTTATTTCTTTTGTAACATACAACATATGAAGAGAGACAAGTAAGGAATATATATATATATATATAATCAAATAAAAAATATATTATTTCCTCCTACTATATAACATTCTAAACACTTCCAAATCCTAACCTAATTTCTTTCTCTGGTCAAAATAATGGCCTTCGCCTTCTTCTTTCTTCAACATGAAAAGACCCACTATCTTTTATATATTTTTTAATTACACGAGCCTCCTTAAATCATGAAACAAAATTCCTTGATGTCCTCTTATCTTAAGCGTCACATTGATATCCATTTTTTTCTTCATTCGATGCTGCTTTTGGGGATGAAGGATGGGGCTTTTTGGGTTCGATTTGAATGTGGCTACCTGGAGCGTCAACGAAGAGGAAAGGGATTAATTTCCCTTAATGATGTAATTAAATAGATTAATTATATTTAATTTATAAATTATGTAATTCAAATGTTTAATCGCGTGTATCTCATTCAAATGAAAACAGAATTAGATGATTTAAGAGGCGCCAGAATCGTGCTGAAGAGATCTGCGCCATGAAACCAATCTGGACAAATTTGGACGTTGTTGGAATTTTGATAAAATTAAACTATTGTTTAATTTTTTTAAAACAAATTGTTGTTGAAATGATTTTCGAAACCGATCAAGGTGAGAGCTCCCTCACTAAAATGTTTTTACAGTTATTTATTTCATAATGATTTTTATTGGTTTTAATTATCATAAAATGTTGTACTTACAATGTGAGATTTCTCGTTTTAAATTGAAAACAAAAATTATTTATATATAGAAATATATATATATATATATATTTAAACTGATTTTGGTTGATCTTGGTTGTGATGTTGGATCTAAATATATGTTGTTCGTTAAAATTTGTCATCCTTAGCATGTTAACGAATAATAAAATAATCATTCGTTTATTTTATTTATGTTAGTCAAAAAATATATATTTATTGATGAAATAAAATATTTCAACAATAAAAAGATTACATTTTTATTATATATGGTGATCATTAAAAATATCATTTTGCTATAATCATGTCACATTAATTAAATATGTCATTCTCGCGAGATCATGTCATGTTAGAATTAAAAACATCACTTTCATTAGAAATGTTTATTTCGAATAAAAACATCACTTTTGTTAGAACTGTTTATTTAGAATAAAAATGTCATTTTTGTTAGAAATGTCATATTTGAATAGATATTTAATTTATTTGGAATAATGTCACGTGACAAAATAGATATGTCAATTTATGTTGTATTAAAATTGACAAATTTTATATGTCAATTTATGTTGTATTAAAATTGACAAATTAGATACTACATTTATGTTGTATTAAAATTGGCAAAATAGATATGTGACGGCCGGGAATTTCGCTCGATCCGAATCAGTCGTTAAACCGCTCTAGACCGTTCGAAACCCCTGATCGTTTTGAGAACAGGACAAATTGGAACGCAGACGGAAGAACATTTCATTGCTATTACAACAATTCCATCAGATACAAGAATATACAGAGTATAATTGAATAAATTACATTCGATAAATATCAGAGATTACAATAAATTACATAGCAGCGGAAAATAATACAAAACACAACTGAAAGTAGTACACGGATACAGAGCTTTCCGAGCATCGTTCCAGCTGTAAATCAGGATCCTGTGAATATAAATCTGCAAAACCAAAATTACTAGCTGCTCGTGTGGAAATAGGGGCATCCAGAGTTTAGGTTAAAACAATAAACTCCAGGTCAGTCATGTGACTGGTGTGAGAACTAAAACAGTTATTTAAAACTTTACTTTAAAAGAGTATAATTCCAGGGACCACGCCGTATAACACGGAACGGGTTTCCTCCCAAGAACACCTGCGCATGGAATAAACAACGCAATGCTTTTTCGAAAAATGAAGCTATTATAAGACCCAGGTCCCATCACACAATGCAACGCAAGCCGGAGGATAGGGTTTTCCCTTATAATAGCCAAACATGTTTGATACGTTTAAAACAAATCATTTGATACTATAATAAGTGTATAGTGTCAAAACATTTCAAATCATAAATATCAATCATAGGCGGCATGGGTACCATCTATCATGTCGCCATACTAGGCTCTACAAATAAAACCGAAATATCTCGTATTGGAAATTGGATTTCCGTCATGAGTCGAGGCAAGGGGCAAGCTCCTCTCCGCTTCGAGACACTCTAGCAAATGCCTCAGGACTACACACTCTGGGTAACCCCTGGGATCCTCCAAGACCGGTCCTCTCTTACGTTTGAGGATTAGTTATTCCTGAACACACGTTTCTCGGCCCTATAGGACCTATAATCGAGGCGCCTCGCATCCAAACCACAAAGGTGAAAAGTATATAAATGTCAGGGCTGGTAGGTCACTGACACCACCCATAGCTAGAAAGAAACGTCGTGCACTCCTTGGGTCCTCATCCCGTTTTTGACTCATACCGAGGTGTGAGGCTCGCGAATCCACGCTATACACAAAGCTGCCACGTAAGTTGTGCTTTGATCATCAACCACAAGACTTTGCTTTTCAACAGAAGCCTTGATCCTTGCAACTCAGCGTGCCACACAGGCAGTTCATGCCATGCGATTGATATCTATCGATATATAACCTCTAAGCTCGTATGTCTCAGAGAAGGACGTTAAGCAAAAGAATAAATTCTCCGCCGCCAAATAGATATATATTTAACAGAAATCAATCAACACAGAATAAAATCCAATGTCAGACACACAATCCATTTACAAGTTCGTTCTGGGTCTGAATGAAACCGGAGGCACTTTCCTCGCATATCCATCGATCTCCAAGTACGTCTGGATGACCACCAACTGATTCCCTCATCTTGGGTGTACAGCCCAATCAAGATCATCAGTAATCACCCAAACGATGTGAAGACTTCCGGTCTTCGACCACCGTCTTCATCTTCGACTTATCGTCGAATCGGTTGTTCAGAATGGGTATAAACCCGGCCTTTCCGAACAACCCGCGTATATTAAAAACAAATGTTACACAAACACAACATACGCCTCATTCCAATTCATCAGTCACTATACGTAAATCAGTAAGAGAGCAATTCCCCAAATATTAACCCCAAAGGCCGAAACCGACATCAGATCAATACCCAGGAAACCATTCTTCTTAACTAACCTACAGCTAGTTTCTACATTTCAATTCTTTGGGAAAGTTTCCCATTAATTTTATCCAAGATAAATTCTTTAAATTTATTCTTTAATCTTCCTTTGGATGCCATTTCAAACCAAATTATGGTTTTCCAAACTAGTCGGGATTAGCGAACCATACCGAAGTAATTATTTATTTTATTTCCCAATCCCAACCTATTCATCCCATGAAGCAAAACTGGTAATACTCCATATCTAACACCATGGTGTTATCGGTAAAATTAATTACCATTTCACGTTCAAATCTAATTAAAGATTTGACTATCGTTTTGGAGCAAAACTGGTGATACTCCGTTCTCGCTCACCTTCTATATTTGATAATTTAAATTATCAATTCACATTTCAATCTAATTGCAGATTCATTAAAACTCCTTTTACTGGGTTAAAGAACTAATGTCATTTAAAACACAGTTCACGACAAACTCAAATCACATTCTATTTATTATCGGGTTAAAGAACAAGTGTCATTTAAAACACCCTTCACGATAAACCCACAAATCAATTATATTTACAACCCATTTCAAATCCAATTTATTTATTTAAAAATAAATGAGTTTTAATTTTAGTTCAAAACTAGTTCATTTCGATAAAAAACTATTTTTATCTTTTCAAATATGGAGTTCTTCATCCCAATTTTTCCCAAATCATTACTTACGATTTTACACAAATTATTACCATTTTTAATAATTTTATCAAGGCCCGTACAGTCGATTTCCATCAATGGCCACCGAACTGCACTTACAACGACCTTTTCCAAATTTGATTTAGACGTATATCCAAATCCAACCGTTAGATTTCAAATTTCTAATATTCTTTAGAAAGCTCTTTACGATACGAACCCAACGGTTCCAGTTTTAGGAGAATCCGACGGTCGGATCTCCCGTAATGTCCGTTCGAAGTCAATGGTCGAAATTTACGAACTGCCGCAGCGCGGCGCGTTCTATTCAGGCCATTATATTATATATATAATATATATATAATATATATTTCGTCAATTGCTATTTAAAACGAATTTTATAAATAGTTTCAAATTTGTTTCTAAAACAATTTCAACCTTCATTTTCAATTCAAATCAAAATTGAATTTTTCCTTATAGATTCGTTTTAAAATTCATTTAAATTCAATTCAAATTTCAATTCAATTTGAATTCATTTTCTATTCAATTCAAATTCGTTTTCTATTCAATTCAATTCAAATTCGTTTTCTATTCAATTCAATTCAAATTCGTTTTCTATTCAATTCAATTCAAATTCGTTTTCTATTCAATTCAATTCAAATTCGATTTCTATTCAATTCAATTCAAAAACGAATATAATCAATATAGATATCGTTCGCGTCAAAATAGCGCATCTCTAATCAACACGGCTTTATATATTTCAATAATTCTGTTATTCTATTCAACAAATGAATATTTATTCTATTCAATACATGAATCTATATTTTTGTCAACACATGACTAATCTCAACGAATGAGTACTGTCCACGTGTGACTATTTTTGTTATTCAATATATTTTATAAAAATTATGGTATCTATCGTTTGATTTCAAATCAGACTCCAACCGTAAATTAGTAAGAGAACGATTTCCTAAATATTAACCCCGAAGGCCGAAACCAACATCAGATCAATATCCAGGAGACCACTCATCTTATCTATTTCCCAATTAGTTTCTAATTTTATATATGATAAAGATGTAAATTTTATTGTTAAAATATTTCGTTCAACACATGACTAATCTCAACGAATGAGTACTGTCAACACATGAACCTTTTTTTTTTAAGATAAAGATGTAAATTTGATTGTTAAAATATTTTGTTCAACACATGACTAATCTCAACGGATGAGTACTGTCAACACATGAACCTTTATTTTATAATATTCTTTATCTTCTAAATTGGAATGAGGCCCAATCAATTACTATATAAAGTTAATTATATGGATTCCATACAACACATGTATATAATAGCAACGATAAACAATCAACCATCATCCAAAGTGCACTACACTGTATAAGCATCAAATATAGATATCCAACGCTTATAACAGCCTGTCGATCAATCGATCAACATACTACTAATTATTGGGATTAGTGTATGTCGTATTTCGTCCCAATACCCGTGTGGGGTTTCAAACAATCAAACACAGATTTTATTTGTGCAGTTGGGCGATGTGTAAAATTTATCGTCCCAATCAATGTCCTTCAAATAGGTGTACATAAACAAACCGTCCGGTTTGTAAATGAATATTTATTTATTCATGTTCACTATATTCATATTCACGTTAAAAATTATTTTTTTAACGATAAAATATTTTTATTTTAACACATGAATTTCTATTCAGTTCATTTACAAAGTAAAAATGATATTTTTATTTTTCTAACTTATTTTAGAAAATTTCGGCGGCATAACGACACGATACTAGAAACGGGACAAGGCCTAGCCTTATCCCCGGTCTAGTGATGGCCCACGCCATACACATATCAATCAAATCATTCCATTTCACCAAACAATCAAGTTCAAATCAAATAATCTAACCAACTACACAACCAAACAAACAAGTCCATGGTCTGTGGACAGTGGTGTCGGGTGCTACTAAACACCGTCTGCATCCTAGTATATGTATATAACTAGAAAAAGAAATTTTGAGTGAGAAGTTCTCACCAGCTAGCTAATCCAAACATCTCGACTCTTCTTATGTAGAAATCTTCGTCGTTCTCGCCTTTTGTCACTTTCGTTGCCCGTAGCCACTACATATATAAAAATCATATTTTTATATTCTTGCTATGTATTTAAAAATCATATTTTTAATATCTACATTATATAAAAATCTTATCTTTATACCTTCTATAAGTTAAAAATCGGATTTTTATTCTCTCTATAATATAAAAATCATATTTTTATTTACTTCATATGTCTAAAACTGTAGAAGCTTTAAAACGAAGAAAACTCACATTTTTTTTTCTAACGCCCAGATTCGTTGTTCTGGTTTCAGAATTTGCAAACGAGCTTCAATCTTCACACCATCTTTTTTTCTAGTTTAAACTCGCCATTCCGGACAACTTTCGCCTAAGAGACTTTTTGCCAAAAATGCTCCAATTCGCCAGAATTTGCAAAAGTACACGATTTTTTCAGCTTTTGAACAGCAGACTTCACACGCGTTTTCCGAGCAGCTCCGAACTCCAAAACATGATTTCCATATAGCCAAATCGAAGAGAATTTCGTGCTCTACAACTTTGGTCTAGAGGGACTTTGGCCAAAAACGCACCGTTTGGGAGTTATTGGCGAAATACGGTCAGGGGCTTATTTGCAAAATGGGCGATTAGTGTAAAATGGGTTTTTGGTGACCGGGGGGCCCACGGCCGGAGTCGGGTGGCTAGGGTTGGGCGCCGGACCTGATTGGGCGTGGGGAGGCGGCTAAGCGGCGGCGGCGGTGGTGGTGGGGCCCATGGTGGTGGCGGTGGTGTTGTGAGGCTTAGGGTTCTTGAAAAGAGGAGAGAGAAGGAGGAGGAGGAAGAGGAGGAGGAGGGGAGGAGGAAGAGGGGGTGCGGCCGGCGGTGGAGGGGCTGGGGAGGCCGGTGGAGGTGGGGGCAGCGGCACCTAAGAGGGGGAGGCCATTTTTGAGATTTTGTGAAGAAAGAGGAAGAGGAAGAAAGTGAAGAAGAAAAGGAAGTAAAATTGTTTATATGCTAGTTTCTCCCGTACCGTCTGAACGCTAGCGATCTCCGATGGCCGCGGATTTCAGACACGAGATAGTAGACGTGAAGACGAGTCCAACGAAACAAGTTTCGTCGAATTCCGAGTTCGTTTGACCATTCAAAAAAAAATCACAAAAATGCTCAGATAAGCTCTTAAAATGCGATTTTGGCGCACCTTTTCTTCTCGCACGCTCACATGCTAACTTCAAAAATCATGCCCTTTTGGATTTAACCATTTTTAGACGATACGAATCCAGAAAAAAAAACGAAATCGAATTCTGAGGTCGTATCACTAATGTTCCTTTGTAAAATGACTGTTCGCTTTACCCTGAACTGTTTCAGCTCGCACGGCCACATACTAACTCCGTTCGACGCGCCATTTGGAACTCAACAATGATTTGTCATTGTGAATCCATAAAAATTTATCTCGTCGAAGTCTGAGCTCGTATGCAAAATTTCACTTTTTAAGGGCCATGTTTTGTTAACCGAAAAACTCCTGTCAATTGCCACTATTCCGGATATCAGAATATATCGAAGCTTATACTTTTCGGAGTTCTAAACGGCATTTTGAACTCAATGGAAGTGGTTTCGAGTCCAAATTCATCCGTATGCAAAATTTGACTTTTTGGGCCATGTATAATTTACATAGCGACTATTCTGAATTTTCAACTGGGCATAATTTTTGATTCCCGCTATGAAATTCCTATTTTTCAGATTCGTTGGAAAGATATTTTCAACTAGATCCTAATATTTTTGGTTTCACTAAAATCCGGTTTGTTTTGCATCCGGTACATTCATTTGAAGTTTGAAATCGAATTATCGAACTACCGCGCCATTTTCAATTCCTTTTATAATTATATATAATTATTTATATTCTAACGACGACGTACATAAATATATTCGTTCGAATTATATTCAAAATAAATTTCTCGTCGATATTATTTAAAATAATTCATTTTAAATCTTCAAAATTCGTTAAAATTGCCAAAATAAAAATTTTAATCTGGCTCAGAATTTCCGGGTTATTACAAGATATGTCAATTTATGTTGTATTAAAACTGACAAAATAGATATGTCATTTTTGTTGTATAAAAACTGACAAAATAGATATGTCATTTATGTTGTATTAAAATTGACTAAATAGATATGTCATTTATGCTATATTAAAATTGACAAATTAGATATGTCAATTTATGTTGTATTAAAATTGACAAATTAGATATGTCAATTTATGTTGTACTAAAATTGACAAAATATATATGTCAATTTATGTTGTTTGACAAAATAGATATGTCAATTTATGTTGTATTAAAATTGACTAAATAGGTATGTCATTTATGTTGTATTAAAATTAACTAAATAGATATGTCAATTTATGTTGTATTAAAATTGTCAAAATAAATATGTCAATTTATGTTGTATTAAAATTGACTAAATAGATATGTCAATTTATGTTGTATTAAAATTGACTAATTCGATATGTCATTTATGTTGTATTAAAATTGACTAATTGGATATGTCATTTATGTTGTATTAAAATTGACAAATTGGATATGTCATTTATGTTGTATTAAAATTGATAAAATAGATATGTCATTTATGTTGTATTAAAATTGAGAAAATAGATACGTCATTTATATTGTATTAAAATTGACTAATTA
Source organism: Allium sativum (assembly GCA_030737875.1). Taxonomy (NCBI): domain Eukaryota; kingdom Viridiplantae; phylum Streptophyta; class Magnoliopsida; order Asparagales; family Amaryllidaceae; genus Allium; species Allium sativum. The sequence goes on along the minus strand of CM060924.1, from coordinate 500,263,719 downwards.
GATGGGTCATTTATGTTGTATTATAATTGACTAATTAGATATGTCATTTATGTTGTATTAAAATTGACAAAATAAAAATGTTAATTTATGTAGTATTAAAACTGAATAAATAGATATGTCATTTATGTTGTATTAAAATTAACTAAATAGATATGTCATTTATGTTGTATTAAAATTGACAAAATGGATATGTCAATTTATGTTGTATTAAAATTAACTAAATAGATATGTCATTTATGTTGTATTAAAATTGACTAAATAGATATGTCATTTATGTTGTATTAAAATTGTCAAAAATAGATATGTCAATTTATGTTGTATTAAAATTGACTAAATAGATATGTCAATTTATGTTGTATTAAATTTGACTAAATAGATATGTCATTTATGTTGTATTAAAATTGACTAAATAGATATGTCATTTATGTTGTATTAAAATTGACTATAGATATGTCATTTATGTCGTATTAAAATGGACAAAATAGATATGTCATTTATGTTGTAATAAAATTGGCAAATTAATCATGTCATTTTTATTGAACTTAGAATTGACAAAATAATCATGTCATTTTTGTTGTTTTAGAATTGACATAACAAGATTATCATTTTTAGTGTTTTGTCGAAATAGAATTGTCGACAAAACAAAGTTATCATTTTATTTGTTTTGTTGAAATAGAAAATGTTATGACAATAAAAATCTTTCATTTTTTTATTTGTCATACGCAACATATAAAATACGTTTGCAATAAAAATTCCTTTTTATTGTGTATGTAAAATATGAAATGTGATTGTACCAAATATACTTGGTTATTGATATGGATTGTGATTGATTGATTGTTTGGATTGTGCTCTACCAGTTTATGAGCAAAATAGGCTTTTACATTTAGCTCTGGGTTGGGAAAAATGTATGCTAACACCTTGTGAAACACTTCATGATTTGACCATAAGGTGGTTAGCAATGTTGTTTATTTCAAAATTAATGAATGATTTTGAAAAGTGATATCTTAATTAAAAAGAATAGTATTCTCGATTTTGGACAGGGAATGTTTTATAAAATAGAAAGAATATCGAGGACTATATCCGATGATTTCGAAATGATTTCGAAGTACAAATCTATATAGATTTTAAAGTACTTGTGATTATTATATTGTGAAATGGTTTTCCCTACTTTGGTATATAAAATGATTTAGCAAGTATGTGGCTGAAGATGCGGGTGACCCGAAATTGACTAACAGTGCAAGCGCATGCATGTCTTCCCCAATTGGTGGGATGGTGCATTGTCAGTGTAGTCGTTTGGTGCACATATCTATATTGGTTCGGTTAGGGTGCGTACTACCCGGTCCTGAGGGAACATGACCGATATTTGATTTAATATTTGTTTGTATACATTGTTATGTTTTGGAATTCATATTTCCAAATGTTTTGTTATGAAATCCCGAAGTGAATACTACTTTATTATAAAAGCTAGATATGTATTTCAAATGATTTGAAATAAAAAAAATCAGGAAATAAAGTCCAAAGAAATAATATCTGTAAAATGAATTGGATTTTGAAATCTAATTTTGGGGATTAAGCCTAAATGGGTAGAATAAGGAATTGCATGTTGATTGATGCACTGTAGATCCATATCTTTATTTATGATAGTAGTATATGCACTGGAAATCCAATGGAGTAAACCCGTTCCGCGTTAGCGGCGTGGTCCTGTGGTTAGCCTTATTATTGAATAGGTTAAGTAAGTTTCTCATACCAGCCCCATGACTGACTTGTAGTTTGTTTCACTTGCAAACTCGGGTGCCCTTATTTTCCGCACGGGCAGTCGAGTAGCTTATTTTGCATATATCTTGAGCAGGATTCTGGATCGAAGCTTAAAGCTGTGTCCAGAGCATTAATAATCTTCCACTGTGTCAGTTTATTTGTTAAGCTGCATTGTATTACATTTATTTTAATTTATCTTCCGCTGTATTATATCGGTGAACTCTGATATTCTATACTCTGATGTAACATTATTGTAATGTTATAAAAGTCTTCTGTTATTTGTTCTGATGTGTTGTATGCCCAGAGTTAGCGTATTCTGGTTTTTGAACAGTTTTAGTCGATTTTGCGATCGATTAGGACCGGGTGAAATCTGAATCGTTACCGTTCGTATCAGAGCATTGGTTAATCCAAATATTTGGGGTACAACTTGTTAGAACTGAACAAAATACTCATCAGAGGTAGAATTAGTAATATTCGATAAAAGAATACTCATTAGAGATAGGATCAGTAGCATCCTAGAATGAGAAAACTCGTTAGAGACGGGGTTTGTAATGCTCTAGAACGAGCTGAGAGTGAAAAGTTTATATTAAACGTATTTGTGATTATATGAGTGAAAAGTTTATAACAAATGTATTTGTGATTATATATATAATCCAATCTTAGAAAATATGATTTTTTAATATCTAAAAGTTATATATATTTTTAAAGCTAATCAACTAATTGATTGATGATTGTGTTGTGTGATTATTAGTTCAACTAATAAAACTATTAAACCAATAAAACAAATAACAAAAAAAAAATTGAGTTGATTTGTTAAACAACTTTTAGCTCCCTTCCTTTTCGAGGACGAAAAGATTTCAAGTAGGGGAGATTGTAACAACCTGGAAAATCAGAACCAATTTAAAAATTTATTTTAAAGAAATTTTGTTAGAAAATGTGTCAGAATTTAAAATTTTCATTATTAGATTAAAAAGAAAAAAAATTGTTTTTAAATAAAAAATTAGGATGTTATTAATGAGATTTATAAATATATGCTGATAGGTTGATTTAAAATAAAACGTGGATTCTAAATGAAATAAAATATGACAATATACATGTGTATATCTTTAGCCATCCTCTTTAATACATTCCTTGTCTATCCAAAGTGTAACGTTAGTTAATTTATTTATTTTAGATTATGAATAGTTACACTTGTTTTAGGTGCCCTCCTTTCTTCATTAATATGCATTCGTTTCTTTCCTCCAATATAATAATTTCTTTCCCAACATTATATTTTCTTGTGTCTTGTTTCGTATATATGTATGTATTTTCCTTATATTTTATATCATGTTGCTTATATTCAGAAGGAAAATAAAATATCATAAAACTTTTAACCATTATCTATACAAAATGTTTAACACATGATATGTAATATTATGTGATTGAAACTTCAAAAGTCACATACTTTTTATCATTTAGCATTAAACAACAAGTTAAGCATTCATTACTTTCCATTATTCTCTTTCCTTTAATTTTCTTTTGAATTTTGAATAAGACATAAATGCTGATTAGACTGACATGTCATGTCAACAAATTTATTTCCTTTGTAACATACAACATATGAAGAGAGACAAGTAAGGAATGAAAATAAATAAATAAATATATAATCAAATAAAAAAAAATTATTTCCTCCTACTATATAACTTCCTAAACACTTCCAAATCCTAACCTAATTTCTTTCTCTAGTCAAAATAATGGTCGCCTTCTTCTTCTTTCTTCAACATGAAAAGACCCACTATCTTTCATATTTTTTTAATTACACGAGCCTCCTAAAACAGGAAACAAAATTCCTTGATGTCCTCTTATCTTAAGCGTCACATTGATATCCATTTTTTCTTCATTCGACGCTGCTTTTGGGGATGAAGGACGGAGCTTTTTGGGTTCGATTTGAACGGGGCTACCTGGAGCGTCAACGAAGAGGAAAGGGATTAACTTCCCTTAATGATGTAATTAAATAGATTAATTATATTTAATTTATAATTTATTTAATTCAAATGTTTAATCGTGTGTATCTCATTCAAATGAAAACATAATTAGATGATTTCAGAGGCGCTGGAATCGTGCTGAAGAGATCTACGCCATGAAACCAACCTGGACAAATTCGGGCGTTGTTGGAATTTTGATAAAATTAAACTATTGTTTAATTTTGTTAAAACAAATCGTTGTTTAAACAATTTTCGAAACCAGTCAAGGTGAGAACTCCCTCCCTAAAATGTTTTTACAGTTATTTATTTCATAATTATTTTTATCTGTTTTAGTTATCATAAAATGTTGTACTTACAATGTGAGATTTCTCGTTTTAAATTTAAAATAAAAAATATATATATAGAAATATATATATATAAACTAATTTTGATTGATCTTGGTTGTGATATTGGATCTAAACATATGTTGTTCTTTAAAATTTGTCATCCTTAGCATGTTAACGAATAATAAAATAATCATTCGTTAACTTTATTTGTGTTAGTAAAAAAAATCATTTATGAAATAAAATATTTCAACAATAAAAAGATTACATTTTTATTACATCTGGTGATCATTAAAAGTATCATTTTGCTATAATCATGTCATATTAATTAAATTTTTCATTTTTGCAAGAACATGTCATGTTAGAATTAAAAACATCACTTTCGTTAGAAATGTTTATTTAGAATAAAAACATCACTTTTGTTAGAAATGTTTATTTAGAAAAAAATGTCATTTTTGATAGAAATGTCATATTTGAATAAATATGTCATTTATTTAGAATAATGTTGTAACAACCCGGAAAATACGAGCCAATTTAAAATTTTTATATTGGTTATTTCAAAGGAATTTGAATAATTGAAATAGAATATTTCAATAAAATAGTGAATTAGAAATAGTGTGTTAGTTTGAAAACTTGAATTCAAACTTTGACTGACTGCACCAGGTGCAAAATATAACGGATTTTGGTGAAACCAAAAATATTTAAATCTGCTTATGAATATCTTTCTAACAAATCTGAAAAATTGAAGTTTCATAGCGGGAATCAAAAGTTATGGCCAAATGAATTTTCAGAAAGGTCGTTATATAGTGTATAGCCCTTGAAAATAGATATTTTGCAAACGACCTCGGAATTCGACGAAACCACTTTTATTGGGTCCGGGATGTCAAACTATTGCTAGGTTTCAAATTTCATAATTTTTGAAGCTAGTATGTATGTGAGCGTGGCAAAAGAAAATGTGTTAGGTCAATTTCTGTTAAATAGGATCGACCAGAAAAGGGCCATTTTTCAAACGATCTCAGAATTCAACGAAACTAGTTTTGTTGAGACCGTAACGTCAAAACATAGCTAGATTTATTTTTCTGGAAATCTTCGAATCAGTTTGTGGCCCTAGCAAATTGAAATGTACGTTCAAATTGAATATAAAATGTTTTACACTTTAATTTGAGAAATAACTGACTATAACAGACGAATTGGCCTACGAAACATATCCCATTGTGTCCGGGATGGGGGTATTTAGCTAGGGGCGACAATCGTTGGGTTTGAATTGGTGTCCGTGTGGAGAAACAGTATTTTAAAATATAATAAAACCACGGGCCAATGGAAAAATTCCTTTCATAATTCTTAAAATAAAAAAACCCTCGTTCTCCCTCGACTCGACGGCGACGCAACTTCCATTCTTCCTAGGCGATTTCTGTTCGCCTCAGCCCCATGCCGACCCCGCCACCACCTGCAACCGACACCGCCGCCTCCCCTCTTCAAATCCGACCCACCCTCGTCTCTCCCTCCTCCGCATCGTCGAGCACGAGCACCACGAAGTCCCGACTTTCCCAGTGCCGCCTCCGCCGCTACAGGCGTTCGCTCTGGCCAAGACCACCACCGACCGACTCCCATCTCTTCCCTTTTCCACCCTGTACCCTCCGATCGTCGTATCGTACCTCGGTTTTTGCGAAAACTGAAAACCTAGTTTTGAACAATCGTGAAAGGTGAGACCTTTATTATATTTGAAATTTGAAAAATCATATCTTTATGATGTGTTAACGAAATTCGATGAAACAGGAAACATTGTGACCGCAAGGAGGCTCTCTACCACATAGAAGAGACCGCGGATTTTTCTGAGCCATCTACGATTTTTAGCACTCCGAAAACCAAGGTGAGAAATCTAAATTAAATGAATTGTGAATGGAAAATTTCATGTATAAATTATATAAGCGAAATATAAATTATACACGAGCTGTATACCTCATGTACACGCGTTGTGTAAGCTATATGAGCGAAGTATGAATTATACATGCATTGTATAATAATATGTGTGTTGAAATGCAAGTGAAATATAGAAATTATATATATATATATATACACACACACACACACACACACACTCCCCTCATCCACAAACCATGGACGATATTTATTGGTGTGAAAAATTAGGTGAAAAATGCGAATGGTTGAATAATTGTTTGTGGTTGATATTGATTGGTTGTGGTTGAAAAATACCTATTGGTGATTGAAACAAATTGGAAATAATTGTGGAAATGAAAATAGAACATGTCGCCTGCGTGCGAACTAGATGCATGAAATCCCCATTGTCAAAAACCGCGAGGTTTTAAGGTAGAGCGAGGAGCCGTACTCGGGACGGTACCGGTTTTAACTACCCTGCCGTTATGCTGCCGAAATTTTGAATGATATTCATGTGTTAGAATTATTTTCGTATGTTGAAATTATTTTCATGTGTTGAAACTAAAGTCATGTGTTGAAACTATATCCATGTGTGGAGATGCTCATGTTTTGAGAAGTGATGTGTGAAAATTAAATTCATATGTGAATGAATAAAGTGTTTAAACAATAAAAATCACATTTTTATAATATATATGAAGTATGTAAAATATTCGCCTTATATATATAAATAGTTTCAACAATAAAAATTTCATCTTTCTTATATGAACAAACTATATAAAATATCCATGTGTGGAAATGCTCATGTGTTGAGAAATGTGTGTGTTGGAAAGGTTCATGTGTTGAATAAAACGATCGAACAATAAAAATTACATTTTTATTGAAAATATGATGTGTTAAAAACATTCATGTGTTGAATAAATATTTTAGACGATAAAAATACCATTTTATCATATATGTGATTTGCTAAAAATATGCGAGCGTTGAAATAAATATTTGTGAAAGAAATATTATTTTTAACATGCATAGGAACTAAATAAAATAGTCATGTGTTGAAATATATTTAGTTCGCCAAAATTATCATGTTTGAGATGTGAAGTGTTAAAAATGACCATTTGTTCAAATAAATATGCATGAGTTGAAATATTCATTAATTAGCTAATGATATGATTTTTACCTATGTATGCAACATTAGAATGAATGGTGACTTTAAACCAAATTGAATCAAATATGAAGTTGAATGGAAAATGATAAGTGATAAGAATTGCACATATGTACATGCATAGTTATTGAACAAGTTATAGCAAAGGGGCTAGAGAAGAGGATTAAAATTATTTGCCCGACAAATAGGTACATGTTTACTGCTTTGCTTGGGTGATGATTTTATGAGCCTGTTGGCTAGCCGCTTGGCGTTTTCTTTTTCTTTTTGAGATGAGATGCCCATATGGCTATTTGGGAATTTTCCCAGCCCCTCCCGTACAAAGGAGGTTATGGCAAAATTTTCCAAAATTTAAAGGCGTTAGTGTAATTTTTGAAGTGAAAACGATATAGGAATTGTCGAATGAACTATATTCATATAAATATATAAATATAAATAGAATTAAAACGAATCATAGCCGTGTAGTTCATGTTTTGAAACTGTGATTTCAAAGGATTAGTGCGGGAAATCCGACCATCGGATTTTCCCGAAACCGCAACCGTTGGGTTCGCCTTGGAAATATCTTTCCAACGGCACCAACTTTGTAAAGATCCGACGGTTGGATTCTCTGGAATGTTTAATTCAAATCTGAAGAAAATCATCGCCAGAATCGATTATATTTATATATAAATATAATTAAATTAAATCGAATAACGACGCGGCAGTTCGTATTTTCAAATCGTAACTTCAAACGACTAGTGTGGGAAATCCGACCGTCGGATTTTCCCAAAACTGAAACCGTTGGATTCGTTTTGAAAAGATCTTTCTAATGGAATAAAATTTGTGAAAATCCAACAGTTAGATTTTTAGATATGGATAAAACAAATTTAGTGAAAAAGAGCGCCGGTGCCTCGGCACGACCTGAAACGTCGTTTAATTAAATATAGCCATTTTAAATAAATAAAAATGGCGATATATCGTTATAAATACTATAAACGATATAGAGTGGAAATAAACCAGTTTTGCTGTGTTTGCTTGATATGTGATGGTTGAATGTATTTGACATGAAAATATACTAAGGAACTGAAATGTGAATGTTGAGTGATTTAACCATGTGAAGAATTGATTTGAAAATATAAATATACGTGGTTTATTTGAAAAGGCCGAGTTCATTCTCATTTCAAATAATCGATCGATGGCGAGAAGTCGAAGAGTTGAAGACAGTTGAAGACCGACGATCTTCACATTGGATGGATGGGCGCTACTGATGCTCATGATTGGAGTAGCTACCTTGAAGGAGCTGAAGTAATATCCGTCCGGACGTATTGTTGATTGTGCAGATAAGCGAGAAATTTGGTGCCTCCGGTTTTGTTCAAACCCAGAACGAACTTGTAAATGGACTATGTGTCTGACATTGGATTTTATTCTGTGCTGATTGATCTCTGTTAAATGTATATCTGTTTGGCAGCGGAGAATTTATTCTCTTGCTTAACGCCCTTCTCTGAGACGTACGAGCTCAGAGGTTATGTATTGATAGAAATCAGTCGCATGGAGTGGATTGCCTGTGTGGCACGCCTAAATGGCATATGATCAAGGCTTCTGTTGCAAAGCAAAGTCTTGTGGTTGATGATCAAAGCATGGTCTGTGTGACGTAGCTTTGTGTATAGCGTGGATTCGCGAGCCTCACACCCCGGTATGAGTCAAAAACGGGAGAAGGACCCAAGGAGTGCACGACGTTTCTTTCTAGCTATGGTGGTGTCAGTGACCTACCAGCCCAGACATTATATATACTTTTCACCTGTGTGGTCGTTGGAATGCGAGGCGCCTCGATTATAGGTCTGTAAGGACCGGGAAACGTATGTTCAGGAATAATTAATCCTCAAAAGTAAGAGAGGACCGGCCTTGGAGGATCCAGGGATTGCTGTGTGCGGTCCCGAGGCATTTGCTAGAGTGTCTCGAACGGAGAGGAGCTTGCCCTTTGCCTCGGCTCATGATGGAATCCAATTTCCAATACGAAATTTCGGATGTGATTGTATTACTAGTATGGCAACATAGTGGTATGGGTCATTTATGCCGCCTAGGATTGATATTTGTGATTGAATTTTCTTTTGAAACATATATGCACTAGTAATAATATCAAACACTTTTGTTTTATACGTTTGAAGCATTTTTGGCCATAATAAGGTAAAACTCTATCCTCCGGCTTGCATTGCATTGTGTGATGGGACCTGAGTCTTATAATGGCTTCATTTTTATAAAAAGCATTGCGATGATTTAATCATTTACTTTATTTCATGCACTAGCACTCATTGGAGTAAACCCGTTCCACGAAAGTGGCGTGGTCCTTTGATTTGCCTTATTATTGTTGTTTAATAATTTAAGTAGATTTCTCATACCAGTCCCATGACTGACTCGTAGTTTGTTTCACCTTACAAACTCGGGTGCCCTCATTTTCACACGGGCAGCCTAGTTACAGGTAGCTGGTATATTTTGGCTTGGCACCGCAGTAGAGGTGCACTTTTGGCTCATGGCGAGGCTTGACTACACCGTGATGACTATGACTTTTCCGCCATTATTGTATATGTATTATGATTCCGCCTCTGGCGATGTAGACTGATGTTTAGCTTATGTACTCTTTATGTATGATTCCGCCTCCGGCGATGTTGACTGATTATGTACTATTATGCACTAAGTTGTATCCTGCACTGTGCTCTCTGATGTGGTGATATATATAATTCCGCTGTCATATTTGTGTAAATTATTCTATTTTCTTGTTTATGCTATTATCTGTACTCTACTAATGATGATTAATGTGTTATATTCCAATGATTATCCTTAACACCGTGCCACGGGGTTTTGGGGTTGTCACAAATGTCACGAGACAAAATAGATATGTCAATTTATGTTGTATTAAAATTGACAAATTAGATATATCAATTTATGTTGTATTAAAATTGACAAATTAGATATGTCATTTATGTTGTATTAAAATTGACAAAATAGATATGTCAATTTATGTTGTATTAAAATTGACAAAATAGATATATCATTTATGTTGTATAAAAATTGACAAAATAGATATGTCATTTATGTTGTATTAAAATTGACTAAATAGATATGTCATTTATGTTGTATTAAAATTGACAAATTAGATATGTCAATTAATGCTGTATTAAAATTGACAAATTAGATATGTCAATTTATGTTGTATTAAAATTGACTAAATAGATATGTCATTTATGTTGTATTAAAATTGACAAAATAGATATGTCAATTTATGTTGTATTAAAATTGACTAAATAGATATGTCATTTATGTTGTATTAAAATTGGCAAAATAGTCAATTTATGTTGTATTAAAATTGACTAAATAGATATTTCATTTATGTTGTATTAAAATCGACTAAATAGATATGTCATTTATGTTGTATTAAAATTGACTAAATAGATATGTCATTTATGTTTTATTAAAATTGTCAAAATAGATATGTCAATTTATGTTGTATTAAAATTGATTAAATAGATATGTCAATTTATGTTGTATTAAAATTGACTAAATAGATGTGTCGTTTATGTTGTATTAAAATTGACTAAATAGATATGTCATTTATGTTATATTAAAATTGACTATAGATATGTCATTTATATTGTATTAAAATTGACAAAATAGACATGTCATTTATGTTGTATTAAAATTGACAAATTAATCATGTCATTTTTATTGAACTTAGAATTGACAAAATAATCATGTCATTTTTGTTGTTTTAGAATTGACATAACAAGATTACCATTTTTAGTGTTTTGTCGAAATAGAATTGTCGACAAAACAAAGTTATCATTTTATTTGTTTTGCTGAAATAGAAAATGTTATGACAATAAAAATCTTTCTTTTTTTATTTGTCGTAAGCAACATAGAAAATACGTTTGCAATAAAAATTCCTTTTTACTGTGTATGTAAAATATGAAATGTGATTGAATCAAATATACTTGGTTATTGATATGGATTGTGATTGATTGATTGTTTGGATTGTGCTCGACCAGTTTATGAGCAAAATAGGCTTTTACAATTAGCATTGGGTTAAGAAAAATATATGTATGCTAACACCTTGTAAAACACTTCACGATTTGACTATAAGGTGGTTAGCGATGTTGTTTACAATTAAAGAATAGTATTCCCGATTTTGGACAGGGAATGTTTTATAAAACAGAAATGATTTCGAGGACTATACCCAATGATTTCGAAATGATTTGGAAGTAGAAATCTATATAGATTTGAAAGTACTTGTGATTATTATGTTGTGAAATGGTTTTCCCTACTTCGGTATACAAAATGATTTAGCAAGTATGTGGCCGAAGATGCGGGTGACCCGTAATTGACTATAGTGCAAGGGCGTGCATGTCTTCCCCAATTGGTGGGATGGTGCATTGTCAGTGTAGCCGTTTGGTGCACATATATATCTATATTAGTTCAGATAGCATGCATACTACCCGGTCCTAAGGGAACATGACCGATATTTGGTTTCATACTTGTTTGTATTCATTGTTACGTTTTGGAATTCAAATTTCCAAATGTTTTGTTTTGAAATCCCGAAGTGAAATCTACTTTATTGTAAAAGCTATATATGTATTTCAAATGATTTGAAATAAAAGAAATCGGGAAATAAAGTCCAAAGAAATAATTTCTGTAAAATGAATTGGATTTTGAAATCTAATTTTGGTGATTATGCCTAAATGGGTAGATTAAGGAATTGCATGTTGATTGATGCATTGTAGATCCATATCTTTATTTATGGTATAGTATATGCACAGGCAATTCAATGGAGTAAACGCGTTTCACGTTAGCGACGTAGTCCTATGATTAGCCTTACTATTAAATAGGTTAAGTAAGATTTCTCATACCAGTCCCATGACTGACCTATAGTTTGTTTCACTTGCAAATTCGAGTGCCCTTATTTTCTACACGGGCAGTCAAGTAGCTTATTTTGCAGATATCTTGAGCAGGATTTTGGATCGAAGCTTAAAGCCGTGTCCAGAGCATTAATAGTCTTCCGCTGTGTTAGTTTATTTGTTCCACTGCATTGTATTACATTTATTGTAATTTATCTTCCGCTGTATTATATCGATGAACTCTGATATTCTGTACTCTGATGTAACATTATTGTAATGTTTATAAAAGTCTTCTGTTATTTGTTCTGATGTGTTGTATGCCTAGAGTTACCGTATTCGGGTTTTTGAACAGTTTTTGTCGATTTTGCGATCGATTAGGTCCGGGCGAAATCTGAATCGTTACAAGGTCTTTGGGTTTTGTTCCCCCTTTCGGGGAGGTCTTTGGTTTTGTGCCCTCGCTAGGGTAGGTCTTTGGGTTTTCAATTTAGCCTCTACTATGGGGAAACGAAAATTTTAATTTGCCCTTGTTGTGGAGGGACTTTATTTCGCCTCTGCTTTGGGAGGACTTTGATTTGCCCTTACTATGGATGGACTTTAATTTTTCTCTGCTATGGGAGGACTTTGATTTTCCCTTACTATTTAGGGACTTTTTAAATTTTGCGTGGTTCCACAAGGTGACCGTCAGTCGTCGTGTCGGATACGCTTAACTATGGTAAGCGATCGTAGCCGGACGGAGAGGCTCTCTTGATAGAACTTTGCAGGGTTTGCATCATTCCGCAAGGTAAACATCAGTCCTTGTGTGTCAGATACACTTATCCATAGTAGGGGATCGCAGCCAGACCGAGAGGTTCTTTCGAACATCAGTCATCATGTCGGATTCACCTTGTTATAGATAGTGACCGCATCTAGACTAAGAGGCTATGACCCTTTGGGATTTGCATAGGTTTGCGTCATTCCGTAGAGCGAACGTTGACCTCCTGTTCGACCCATTTGACTATGGCAAGTGACTACAGTTGGGCGTGGGCTGCCCTTTGGAGCTTGCAAACTCTGGCATTGACTTCGCATCTGCTTGCCGAACTATCCACCGTTTGTCTCTTGGCAACTCCTCTCGCTCACTCTCCAAGGTGGTGCTTTTAATCATTACATTTATGCATGTTGATGTTTTTGCACTTGCCGCCTGAGTTGGTGTTATTGGGGTTGCCATATTGCATCGGGTTTCGAGGGAGCAAGCATTTGTCGGATAGTGTAACATGCCACCTCCACTAAGGTCACACACAAAGGGAATGCCTTAACTTCAGTGGAGCATTTTTGGTAAACAAACACGGAATATCACAAGACAGAGATAAAAAATTTGCAGCGAAAACAAATAACTTTATTAAATCACCAAAATACTTTGTTACATAACACCATGAGTCATAGAACTATTACAACAAAACACTTCTGTCTTATATCATCAGAGTACATAGGTTTTTAAAAGAAAACATCATTCCCCATATTAAAGAGCAAGCCATATAAGAGACAGAGACTCGAGCCATACTTCAGAAGTAGCTCCTAGAAGATGATATCCAAATCCTGACGAAACCTTTGTGTTTCCTCCCTGAGAACCTGGGGGGGAACGGAAGAAAAGAGGCGAAACAAACTAGGTCAGACATACGTCTGGTGAGTCCAGTAACTTTTAGCTAGTAAATAAATAAAGGTAAACATGACAGGCATACAAAGTGGATAAGAGGATCACGGTACAGATGACAGGTATGACAGGACAAATAAGGTAAGGTGTATGCTTGATTTACTACTAACTACTCTGCACTATTACTAGTCAAATCAAGATGGGATGATCCCTTCCGCTAATGATAACGATGGTGGTAGTTTCTAGCTACTGCCATAGGTGCCACCTGTTCCTATCTTAACTAGTCGTACCCACTACCCTCTTACAATAAATTTGTAGACTTAGGGCATATGTCCGGATATACCCTAACCACTACCCTAATCGATCGGCTCCCTACTCTGTAGATACCATGTGCTGGTCCCACAACTAAGGGGTATCACTTCCCTAAAGTGGCAACCAAAGGTGTGCACAGTTATACCTACTGGTGTCACAGTCGTCTTGTCCTCCTCTGCCCGGCCCATGCACGCACATGTCCCCGGTCGGTTTGCGCCGCCCACACCATCCGTCTCATTTTGGATCTCTTACAATCAATCAGTAAGCGTGCCCCTTCCCCGCCTAGTACGGAGATTTTTACTTCGATACCCCTCCAGGTTACTGACTGAAATGGGTCCCATACAACATGATACAAGCTCTCCCCTATGTCTTGTATCCCCACTAAAGTTTCTACTGACTATGTATACCCTGAGGTGTCTTTAATTACATAGCCTTCAATCAGTTATGCGAACCTATAAGTGTCTTTAATACATAACCCCTATTCTACCTATCGATTATGCATACTTATAGGTGTCTTTAATACATAACTTTACCTACTCCCATTAGTTATGCGTACCCCTGAGGGTGTATTTATTACATAACTTTACCTACTCCCATTAGTTATGCGTACCCCTGAGGGTGAGGTGTCTTTAATACAGAACTTTACCTACTCCCATTAGTTATGCGTACCCCTGAGGGTGTCTTTAATACATAACTTTACCTACTCCCATTAGTTATGCGTACCCCTGAGGGTGTCTTTAATACATAATTTTACCTATTCTGCCCCAGTTATGTATACCATTAGGTGTCTTTAATTACATAACCCTTTTTTTAATGGTTAAGTTTGTGGGCCTATATGTATTGATATTACCCAAATACCCTTCAGTTGTACTTAACCCTCCCACTGATTTAATCCTATTTATTTAATGGTTAAGTTTGTGTGCATATATATACTAATATTACCCACCTACCCATCAGTTGTACTTAACCCACCTACTGATTTAACCCTGTTTATTTAATGGTTAAGTTTGTGGGCCTATATGTATTAATATTACCCACCTAGCCAATGCAATTCTTTTTACTTAACCCTAACGATTTATTTAATGGTTAAGTTTGTGTGCATATATATACTAATATTACCCACCTACCCATCAGTTGTACTTAACCCACCTACTGATTTAACCCTGTTTATTTAATGGTTAAGTTTGTGGGCCTATATGTATTAATATTACCCACCTAGCCAATGCAATTATTTTTACTTAACCCTAACTTATGTCTATCATCATACAGTCCATATGTATTAAGTTAGGTTGAGTAGTCTTTAATCAACATTATTTAATTATTGAAATATCTAATCGTATTTCACATACCACCCCAGGAACCCACTTAATTCCACATGCCACCCAAGGCACCCACTTAACCCCGCATGTCCCAGTACATGTTTATCTGGTAAAGTGTTTCTTAATTCATTAAGACTGTAACCTTATAAAGACCTCCCACATTAGACTGGCATTTGTGGCAGCTGGATTTGTCGGGCGGGTCTGGGCAGTCTTACACCACATAAGAGCCTAACTACGTGTCTTTACAATTGTTACGTATTTAATTTATGCCTAAGACCTCCCACATTAGACTGACATTTTTGGCAGCTGGATTTGCCGGGCGGGTCCGGGCAGTCTTACACCACAAAAGAGCCTAACATCGTGTCTTAGACGATTAATTACTCCTAATTAATCATCCCCCAATTTGAATTACTTTCCCTATTTAAATTATCAATTAATTCCAAATTTCACTATGGCCATAATTGACTTAATTATGTCCATCTATTTATGGTATGAAAAATCATACCAATTTTTATCACAAAATTTATTTTATGCCAATTCTCAATATTAAATCTTCAGACTTTAATTGCTTAAACATCCCTCTTTTGATTAATTAAATTAATTAATTAATCCTTTCCTTTTTCATAGGTGTCAATACCTATCTTATTAACAATTTGGATTTCTTATCCATAAATGGTCATATTCAAATTATACCATTTTTACCCTATTTTACCCATGCCATAATAGGTAATTATTTATATGTTCCCTACTTGAATCATGTGTCCAATTTACATAGTCACTATGTAAATTATGCCTATTACAAATTCCCCTTTTCCCGTTTCTTAACTAGCGTAACCGTTTGCGTTTTTGGCGTCATTGAGGCTACAAAATAGTCTTGCCATAACAATAAAATAAAGGGAATGACAAGGTGATCGTTTTCAGTACAATTTTTGGCATAAGCATGACAACTAGGGAAAATGATATGATAACTTCGCATATAATTATGATTCACCACATAATTAACAATTTGCATAGATTCATAACAACTTGCATAGGTATATGAATTAACAACAACCAACATAGGTTCATGATCCTCAACAAAATCAACAACTTATATAGGTTCATAATTCACAATATAACAACTTGCATGATTCATAACATAACTTCTTGCATAGGTGAATTACATAGATTCATGATCCACAACATAACAACTAGCTAGGTTCATGAATTAACAACTTATCAACTTGCATAGGTTACTTCATAGGTTCATGATTCATAACATAACAACTAGCATAGATTCATGAATTAACAACGCAACAACTTGCATAGGTAACTTGCATAGGTTCATAGTTTCTTAACATAATAACTTGCATAACTTCATGATTCACAACAATAATGGACTTGCATCATTTTATGATTCACAACAATAATGAACTTGCATAACTTCATGATTCACAATAATAAGGAACTTTACATCATTTCATGTTTCACAACAATACAACAATGAACTTACATAACTACAAACAACATATACCCAAATCATAGTCTACCACAATTCACTTTCATTTATTTAAACCTAAAAGTGACTAGAACTCACCAAATATGGGGTCTTGAGTTCTGGGTTCTGAATTCTGTAATTGATTAGCGTTCCCTTGTTGTAGACAATTACGTTGTTGTAGTTTTAGGCTTGATTTGAATTGAATTATTGTCTTTAATTTGCGTCTAGTTGGTGGCAGCTATTCTAGGGTTTGGAGTGACAACATGACGGCTACTGATCTAATTTTGATTTGATTCTAGGGTTTGAGTCTACACACGTTTATATAGAATTTCAATTTAATCATATCCGTCGGATGATCTTAGGGTTAATCAAAACCATTCAGTCGGGATAGGGTGACACTTCTGCCCTAATGACTCAGCAAGGAGTCAGAAAGGACTCAGAAATGAGTCAGAACATGGGTCAGACTGAACCAGAAGGCTGTGCAGGTTTTCTCTCGGCCTGGGCGCACATGGGAAGTGCGCCAATGTAAATTTGTACTGGCGCACTTCCCAAGTGCACCAGTGCAATCTTTTTTTTTAGCCACCAAACTTCGTTCGTCTATATCTTCTTCATACAGTATCCATTTTACGCAAACTCGGATTCTATCTTAAACAGAATTCTGAGATGAACGCAATGAATGACCTGTTTCCCTTAATTCCCACATTTTAAATTAAGTATTCTTAAATTTTAGTTAATCTGATTATTCGAAAATTCGGGGTGTTACATTCTCCCCTACTTAAAGGATTTCGTCCCCAAAATCTTCAAGTTAAGAAGAATGTGTCCTACCATCCAATCATCCACAATCATCCATTGTCCTTAGAAAGCTTATAATGTTGTATGAACATATGCAAAAAGTGTGTGTATATGTTCCTTATCTAATGCAAAATCAGGCGGTCTACTGATTCAGTTGACCTCCTTAATTCAAACCATGATAGTGCCATGCGTCCATTATGTATGCGAAAGAATCCTATCGATGCATATTATTTCTACATATGTGCTCAACCATTCATCAAAATGCAGGATCCATATGATTACACAACCATTGTTCATCCATTAACCTAAATATGCACACACATTTATATGCAATATGAAAGTGATTTGAGCCGATCTAGTGCCTAATGTGTGTGTAAATGCATCCACGAGCAACCACTAGCAAACACTTGCATCCACTTGCAACCATCAAACATAACATGTCCCAACCACATGTTTACATCCATGGATTTCCTATCTAAAGTTCGAAGATTCGGTTGATGGGATACAAGCAAATGATATAACTAAAACAAAAGCTCTGTTCCTATTTGACATCGATTAAGAGAATAATTCCCTAAGTCTCAGCCCCGAAGACCGAAATCAACATCAGACTGACACCCAAAGAATTACCCTCATTAAACAATGTCAAAACTGGAGATCTACTCCATGCTTCGAGTAGAAACCTGTATCCTTCAGAAATATCCAGATACTTACAGACTACTGGTACAAATCAGATTACAGAATGATTCTCAGAAAGCTAAGCATAAAACACCCTTGCAGGTCACAAGAAACTTTGGGGTCTTCCCATGACAAGTTAGAAACTTGACGACCCTCCTCTCAAAATCTAGGACGATCCCCTACATAGAAAGGTGGTCCACTTAGAACCAACCCATAGCCCATAAACTTGAGCACATAAACGTCACATTCAAATTTTTGATGCCTAACACAGATAATTTCAACCCATTACAAATCACCAATAAATGAGCTGAACCACAAAAGGGGTTTGAAACAACTACGGGATCAGAAACAAGACTAGTATTAAAGTGCAGAGTCAATTACAAAATCAAAATGCCAGAATCCAAAAGAGTATTAACTTCATACGGAAATTAAACCTTTTACATAAATTTTTCCTATCTCTATCCTATCCATCTGCCACGAGAGCATTTGCCTGTCCTCCATAAGTCCCTTGCGATCTCTACGCCTTCGGACATTACTTGGAAGAGTGTCCGACCTCTCCACACTTAAAGCAATTGGACTTCCTCCTTTTACATTCTTTGACTAGGTGAGCTTCTTTCCCACAATAGTGGCATTTCCTCTTATCCCTTCCCTTGTCATCCTTCTTGCCTTTCTTCTACTGTTGCTGTTGCTATCCTTTCTTGGGTCCCGCCTTCTCATTTTTCAGTGTCCCTTCAATTTTTTCCTCTTTCTTTGCCCCTTTGTCCACTTCATGCATGAGGGCCATATCCACTAGCTTTTCAAAAGTGGCCCCCATGGGAACGTGGGTCATAGCCAATCCGTGTAGCGGCTCATTCAAGCCTTTAACAAATCTTAGAGCCTTCTTCTCAGGTGTGTTCACTAAGTCTAAGACGAACCTCGCCAACTGATTGAACTTGTTGACGTACTCTTTTACTGACAGATCCCCCTGCTTCAATGCCAAAAACCTTTCCATATATAGATTTTCTTCCGCTTGTGACAGAAATTTCGCCTCAAACCTACGCCTGAAATCTGGCCACGTATCAACTGGATGCTCTCCATTAGTGACCACCCACCAAAACGAAGCTTCGTCTTTCATCAACCAAGTAGCCAATTGGACCTTCTTACAATCGTCCAAGTCAAAATTGCCAAACAGATCCTCCACTTCCTTCAAACAATTTCTAGCTTCAATAAACATTTCAGTTCCACTAAAAGATTTTCCACCCATTGAATGAAAGTCCTTACATATCTTGGAGAAAGTCTCTCCACGCGGAAGATTGATTGGAGCTGGGGGAGGAGGAGGAGGAATGTTGGCCGGACCCGCGGTAGTGGGCCTAGCCTCGAGATATTGACGAAACTAACCGGGTACATGAACACCCTCTGGTATCTTAGATGCTCCAGACATGCTGAAACGAAAAAGGAAAGAATCAACACAAAGAACCGAAGGAAAGATATATGGCTCTTGGGGAATGTTTTCCAAAACAGGCATTCCTTTTTGAAAATACTTTCTTTTAAAACCTCTTTGAAAATAGTTTTTCAAAAGCTTTTATCTAATCTGGTAACCTTCAGCTCTGATTCCAAGTGTAACACCCCACCTCCATTAAGGTCACTCACAAAGGGAATGCCTTAACTTCAGTGGAGTGTTTTTGGTAAACATACACGGAATATCACAAGACAGATTTAAAATTTTTGCAGCGGAAACAAATAACTTTATTAAATCTCCAAAATACTTTGTTACATAATACCATGAGTCATAGAACTATTACAACAAAACACTTCTGTCTTATATCATCAGAGTACATAGGTTTTTAAAAGAAAACATCATTCCCCATATTAAAGAGCAAGCCATATAAGAGACAGAGACTCGATCCATACTTCAGAAGTAGCTCCTAGAAGATGATATCCAAATCCTGACTAAACCTATGTGTTTCCTCCTTGAGACCCTGGGGCAGGGGGGAACGGAAGAAAAGAGGCGAAACAAACTAGGTCAGACATACGTCTGGTGAGTCCAGTAAATTTTAACCAGTAAACAAATAAAGGTAAACATGACAGGCATGCAAAGTGGATAAGAGGATCACGGTACAGATGACAGGACAAATAAGGTAAGGTGTATGCCTGATTTACTACTAACTACTCTGCACTATTACTAGTCAAATCAAGATGGGATGATCCCTTCTACTAATGATAACGATGGTGGTAGTTTCTAGCTGCTGCCATAGGTTCCGCCTTTTCCTATCTCAACTAGTCATACCCACTACCCTCCTACTATAAATCGGTAGACTTAGGGCATATGTCCGGATATACCCTAACCACTACCCTAATTGATCGGCTCCCTACTCTGTAGATACCCTGTGCTGGTCCCACAACTAGGGGGTATCACTTCCCTAAAGTGGCAACCTAAGGTGTGCATAGTTATACCTTATGGTATCACGGTCGTCTTGTCCCCCTCTGCCCGGCCCATGCACGCACATGTCCCCGGTCGGTTTGCGCCGCCCACACCATCCGTCTCGTTTTGGATCTCTTACAATCAATCAGTAAACGTGCCCCTTCCCCGCCTAGTACGGAGATTTTTACTTTGATACCCCTCCGGGTTACTGACTGAAATCGGTCCCATACAAAATGATACAAGCTCTCCCCTATGTCTTGTATCCCCACTAGATTTTCTACTATGTATACCCTGAGGTGTCTTTAATTACATAGCCCTCAATCAGTTATGCGTACATATAGGTGTCTTTAATACATAACCCATATTCTACCTATCGGTTATGCATACCTATAGGTGTCTTTAATACATAACTTTATCTACTCCCATTAGTTATGCATACCCCTGAGGGTGTCTTTAATACATAACTTTACCTACTCCCATTAGTTATGCGTACCCCTGAGGGTGTCTTTAATACATAACTTTACCTACTCTCATTAGTTATGCGTACCCCTGAGGGTGTCTTTAATACATAACTTTACCTACTTCCATTAGTTATGCGTACCCCTGAGGGTGTCTTTAATACATAACTTTACCTATTCTGCCCATTTTATGTATACCATTAGGTGTCTTTAATTACATAACCCTTTTTTTAATGGTTAAGTTTGTGGGCCTATATGTATTGATATTACCCACCTACCCTTCAGTTGTACTTAACCCTCCCACTGATTTAATCCTATTTATTTAATGGTTAAGTTTGTGGGCCTATATTTACTAATATAACCCACCTACCCATCAGTTGTACTTAACCCACCTACTGATTTAACCCTGTTTATTTAATGGTTAAGTTTGTGGGCCTATATATATTAATATTACCCACCTACCCAATGCAATTCGTTTTACTTAACCCTAACTTATGTCTATCATCATACAGTCCATATGTATTAAGTTAGGTTGAGTAGTCTTTAATCAACATTAGTTAATTATTGAAATATCTAATCGTATTTCACATGCCACCCAGGTACCCACTTCATTCCACATGCCACCCAAGGCACCCACTTAACCCCTCATGTTCCACTACATGTTTATCTGGTTAAGTGTTTCTTAATTCATTAAGACCGCAACCTTATAAAGACCTCCCACATTAGACTGGCATTTGTGGCAGCTGTATTTGCCAGGCGGGTCCGGGCAGTCTTACACCACAAAAGAGCCTAACCTCGTGTCTTTACAATTGTTATGTATTTAATTTATCCCTAAAACCTCCCACATTAGACTGGCATTTGTGGCAGCTGGATTAGATTGGCGGGTCCGGGCAGTCTTACACCACAAAAGAGCCTAACCTCGTGTCTTACACGATTAATTACTCCTAATTAATCATCCCCCAATTTGAATTACTTTCCCTATTCAAATTATCAATTAATTCCAAATTTCACTATGGCCATAATTGACTCAATTATGTCCATCTATTTATGGTATGAAAAATCAAACTAATTTTTATCATAAAATTTATTTTATGCCAATTCTCAATATTAAATCTTCAGACTTTAATTGCTTAAACATCACTCTTTTGATTAATTAAGTTAATTAATTAATCCTTTCCTTTTTCATAGGTGTCAATACCTATCTTATTAACAATTTGGATTTCTTATCCATAAATGGTCATATTCAAATTATACCATTTTCCCCCCATTTTACCCATGTCATAATAGGTAATTATTTATATGTCCCCTACTTGAATCATGTGTCCAATTTACATAGTCACTATGTAAATTATGCCTATTACAAATTCCCCTTTTCCTGTTTCTTAACTAGCGTAACCATTTGCGTTTTTGGCGTCATCGAGGCTACAAAATAGTCTCGCCATAACAATAAAATAAAGGGAATGACAAGGTGATCATTTTCAGTACAATTTTTGGCATAAGCATGACAACTAGGGAAAATCACATGATAACATCGCGTATAATTATGATTCACCACATAATTAACAATTTGCATAGATTCATAACAACTTGCATAGGTTTATGAATTAACAACAACCAACATAGGTTCATGGTTCTCAACATAATCAACAACTTATATAGGTTCATGATTCACAATATAACAACTTGCATGATTCATAACATAACTTATTGCATAGGTGAATTACATAGATTCATGATCCACAACATAACAACTAGCATAGGTTCATGAATTAACAACTTATCAACTTGCATAGATAACTTCATAGGTTCATGATTCATAACATAACAACTAGCATAGATTCATGAATTAACAACGCAACAACTTGCATAGGTAACTTGCATTAGTTCATAGTTTCTTAACATAATAACTTGCATAACTTCATGATTCACAACAATAATGGACTTGCATCATTTTATGATTCACAACAATAATGAACTTGCATAACTTCATGATTCACAATAATAAGGAACTTTACATCGTTTCATGATTCACAACAATACAACAATGAAATTGCATAACTACAAACAACATATACCCAAATCATAGTCTACCACAATTCACTTTCATTTATTTAAACCTAAAAGTGATTAGAACTCACCAAATATGGGGTCTTGAGTTCTGGGTTCTGAATTCTGTAATTGATTAGCGTTCCCTTATTGTAGACAATTACGTTGTTGTAGTTTTAGGCTTGATTTGAATTGAAATGTTGTCTTTAATTTGCGTCTAGTTGGTGGCGGCTATTCTAGGGTTTGGAGTGACAACATGACGGCTACTGATCTGATTTTGATTTGATTCTAGGGTTTGAGTCTACACACGTTTATATAGAATTTCAATTTAATTATAGCCGTCGGATGATCTTAGGGTTAATCAAAACCACTCAGTCGGGATAGGGTGACACCTCAGCCCTAATGACTCAGCAAGGAGTCAGAAAGGACTCAGAAATTAGTCAGAACATGGGTCAGACTGAAACAGAAGGCTGTGCAGGTTTTCTCTCGGCCTAGGCGCACTTGAGAAGTGCACCAATGTAAATTTGTACTGGCGCACTTCCCAAGTGCGCCAGTGCAATCTTTTTTTTTTTTAGCCACCAAACTTCGTTCGTCCATATCTTCTTCATACGGTATCCGTTTTACGCAAACTCGGACTCTATCTTAAGCAGAATTCCGAGACGAACGCAATGGAATGACCCATTTCCCTTAATTCCCACATTTGAAATTAAGTATTCTTAAATTTTAGTTAATCTAATTATTTGAAAATTCGGGGTGTTACAGACCGCCTGTAATAATGAATCGTCTTTTAACAAATTTTGAATTATCGAAAATATTGCAAGTAAGAGACTTACTCAGGCATATACGCTTTTAGTTACAGAGCTAATTTTCAGTACATCACTTGTAGTTTATTACAGACCATTTACGAGAAGTTTTGAATATAACAGAAAGTAAAACGTGAAGTAAAGAATGAAGTAAATCAGGAAGTAAAGCGGGAAGTAAAGCAGGAAATAAAGCGGTGGCGATGTTGATGACCTATTCCAATCCATTGAAATTGGGATGCCAATCACTGATCCTTAGTTGATTATCTACCTGGTATCAACCCCTGGTGGAGTTTCGCTACTTGGACAGGCTTGATTGGTGGGTAGATTTTGCCCTGAAGAGCTGGAGCAGAGTTTGACGCTTGCGAATTTTTAACGTACTGTTGCTGTCTGTTCTTTTGAATCAACTCCTCAATCAAGCTTTTGAGGTGTCTACATTCATCATGTTATGACTAGCCTGGTTCTGAAACCTGCAGAACTTTCCCGAGTTGGCTGCCTTCTCGCTTTTCCTTGTCAGTTTTAGTTCTGCATATTCTTCAGAATTCCTTATTCCAAGATAGATGTTTTCAGGGGTGTCATTCAAAGGCGTTAGCTCCGACGGGTTGAAAAGGAGGATCCTCTTATAATCTTTGTTGTCCTTTCCATCGTTGGTGCACTTTTTCCCCTGAGTATTCTTTTGATTATACTGAGTAGCAGCATTTTTGGGAGCTTTAAGAGGTTGGTTAGCATCAATAATCTGGAGAGGCACAGGATTATTGTCGATTCTCATGTACTCCTCGGCCTTTTTATAAAATTTCTCAAGCGTGCTAGATTCTTTCATTTTAGTCCATCTACCAAATTCACACTTTTCATCTATGGTGCCGATTAAAGACATTAAAATCATGTGGGGCTTTGAATCTTTTGAGGAAAGCCTTGACAGATTCTCCCTGATTCTATTTCATTGATGTTAAAGAGATAACATCCTTAATCTTTGTAGCTTGCAGCCTGAATTGCTCTTTGAATTTCAGAATCAAATCATCAAATTGGTCGATGGAGTTAGGTGGCAGTCGCGTGAGCCATAATGATGCAACACCTTCTAGATAGAGATGGAAGCACAAGCATTTGATCTCTTCCATCACCTTGGCTGCATTCATGTGCCACTCGTATTTGTATAGGAAGTGATTCAGATCAGAAGTTCCGTTGTATGGAGGCAG
Organism: Allium sativum; assembly: GCA_030737875.1. Taxonomy (NCBI): domain Eukaryota; kingdom Viridiplantae; phylum Streptophyta; class Magnoliopsida; order Asparagales; family Amaryllidaceae; genus Allium; species Allium sativum. The sequence goes on along the minus strand of CM060924.1, from coordinate 500,238,660 downwards.
AGTAGAATGAATGAACTTTTTAGGGAACTCAGTTGTACGGATCCTCTTTGTGAATGGATTTTTGCTGGGGGAGAAGCTCCATTCTCTTTCACTGTCATTTCGGGTCATGCTATCTTTCATGATTTACTTTACCATATCTGCGATATATTCCTTCGAGATGTGTCGTTCCGGAGAGCGGACTCAATCTCTTTTCCAGATCCTCGTCTTGGCGAGCGATCGCAATTAGAGGATCAAGGTCTTTTACCTCCATTATAGGGAGGTGCCCCCTTGGCGGGACTCGCAACTCCTCGGGTTTTTCGGTCGGAATGGATTTTAGCTTTAGGGTTTGAGTCTTGGATACCAACGTCGCTTTCGTCGCTTTCCCGTGCATTAAACCCTTCCATGTTATCATTATGATGATGATCAGAGGCTGACGAATTTGCGTTCTCATCACAGTTGACGTGAACTCTTTGAGGAGGAGAAGGATTCACTTGAGCATTTAGAAAAGCATTCATTTTCTCCATTAAAGCATCATTAGCATCCATCGAAGGTTTATTTAAAGTTTCCATGCGTTGATTTAAATTGGCGACAACGGCATCTAGTTCAGCTCTAGTTACTCTGGCTCCGGCTATTGAGTTTTCTCCAACTTCAAAGCGGTTGGTAAGTGGAGTAGTTTCGTTGTTAGCAATTTTGTTATTTTCTTCAGCTATTTTACTTGCGATTTTCTTCGATTTAGCCATTATCTCGGACAAGGACTTGAATTTGGAAGAGAGTTCGTTGATTGGCCTAGGTCTTAGACTTGTAGAATCTATTGTAGAAGTAGGCGTAGAACTTCATTATAGGGCTCTTAAACTTTAGAGAAGTGTGAGAGAAGGAAGCATAAACATGACCCCATGGTGGGCGCCAAATGTAGAAACCAAAACTGGTTACAAAAACAAAGGTGTGAGATCACACTACACCAAACAGTAAGATTAAGGAAAACAGAGCCACGTAAAATAAAAGCAAGTAAAAACACAGAATTTTATAGTGGTTCGGTCTAATGTAAACCTACGTCCACTTTGAAGAGATTTGCATTACCATTTCGGAATTTACAAAGTATATGAATTCTCTCTTTACATTCATTTCTCTCATTTCTCTCTCTTTATGATCTAAATTTCATTTGAATTTGCAAAGGAATTCGGAGAGATCTCTTGCTTTGTGATGGTGGATGTATGAATCTTTGATCACTTTAGCAACTGAACGATATTCATGGATTCCATAGTGATTTAGCGCTAGATCTAGGCTTTAGAGAGGATTAGTAGAGATTAGAGAAGCTTTGATTGAATTTGGGAGAACTCTAATGGAGTTTGGAATAGAATTGATCCATTTATTGTTAGAGAGTGGAAGATTGATCTTGAGTAGCCATTAATAGAGCTTGGAATGAAGTTAGAATGGTAGAGAAATGATTTTGGCAGCCCTTCGGGGTAGAAGAATTGGTCATCCTTCAAGTATGATGTAGTGGGGTATTTATAGAACTGCCTTGGGGGTAGTGGCACACTCGTAAATATATGTATACAGCTGGAATTATCACTCTACAACTGTCATACTGCTGGATGGCGACATGCTCCATGACTTATTTGCATTGGAATGTAGTATGAACTCATCCTTTGTCTAGCGGTTTGGTCCAAAAAGTGAGGAGCGACATGGTGTAGCATATTTATGGAGGCCTGGTATACTAGATTCCGCCACATGACTGCAGCTAACGGGCTTCCAGCTGTCTCCATTACTTTACAGCTGACGTCGGGCATATGATGTATCACGACATGCTATTATGCTTTGTGTGGCATGACTGGCCTTAAGCTCTTGCGACTTGCCGTATGGATCAAGTGATCTGAGACATAAATAGGGATATCGATTTGCTGTAACAAGTACACCTGGCAAAGCATGTGGTACTCAATGGTTTTGACCATGCCGCATAAAGGTGTTTACTCCATTTCGTACTTTCTCTATGTCGTGAGACTTGCACACTTGATCTGAACATGTTCACAACTTGATTTAGGGAATTCACCCACATGTATTATATAACTAGGGACTTTTGCTTATATTTGAATGTGCATGTATGTGAAGTCATCCCACACATTATTGTTTTGGCTAGTACACTGTCCATTCACGTTTGCCTAGCATTTTGTTCATACAAGTTTTACTTTTGTTACCAGTTCGTGCAGGATGTCTGAGCTAATACATAATTCTTATATGAATATAAATAGTGGCCTGAGATAATAATGTTGAGTCTGAAATGTGAACAGCTCCACGTCTTCATATATTTGGTAACGACCTGGTCAACATGGGTAAATGAATATGCACGACATGTACAAGAACGACATGAACTAGAATATTCCCATTGAACTTTGTCATGAACACTCCAAGTATTTAAACCAGTAGGCATGCGACCACGTGATGGCGGCTAACCCATATATTATGTACATCATGTGACCGACTTATGAAGCGCAACGACTTGGCATCTTTTGAGTATTTAACGACTTAACATCATGCGATGAGAACGCCTTAAGGCCGTGTCGATATGAGGTGCTGTGTTGAAAATAATCAGTGCTGACGTGTCAACGACACGATATTAACGATACGATGATATCCACGACATGGTGGTTGACTGACATGGTTCTTCCGACATAAACACTTGATGACATACGACATGGACTATATCGCGCTAAACGGTTTTCACCAAGTCGTGCGAACGACCATGAGTCATGTCGCCAGAATAATATGGTACCATGTCGTTCGAACATGTCATGTGACAACTGCCAGGTCGGTTGTATATTATATCATCAGCATATTTTTCTGAACCGCGTTTTTTATAACGGGGTTAACAAGTACTATCTATCATATGAGTTTCACTTATTGAACTCAGTTGGGGCGTTTCTATATCTATAAAGGAAAACTTTGTTAGGACTACAATATAAATATCCATAGATTGACCTATCTCTTTTCTCTGTGCACTACTACAAACTTGCTCTTTTGCGGCATAAATATTTGCGATGTAAGGATTTATGCTGCAGAAAACCAATATTTACTACATATAATTATGACACAACTAATATAGTAGTGAATGCTCCATCAAATCAATCACTATTACTTGCGATTATATTATCCATCGTAAATAGCCATATAAATAAAAATTATTATTATTCATTAAAATTTGCATTCGTTTGCTATTATTACAAGCATCGCATAACAAAATGATACTATCTTTCATACTATCTACATTTCTTTATGTTGCTAAAAGTCAATATTAACGATGCTTTTTAACTTGTGGGTTCTCCACTTTCTTAATGTCTTTTATTTGTGTTATTAGCTAGTAGTGATTTTTCAAGTTACTAAAAAAATGATTTTGGTATTGATATGTGTTGAGTGGGGAGTTCAATTAATAAAATATTCTAATTTTTTGTTACAAAATGCATCATTGACATAAAAATATGCAATTCAAAAGAAGATAATTTTATTTTACATTCAAAATTTATTCGAAAAGCTTACAAAAATAGCTTTTAAAAGTTTAATACCAACCAAACTAAAATTAATAACAATTTTGTTTTAACAAAACAATGAGCATGCTAATTTGTGGCCTCTCACGTGCATTGAAAATAGTCATTTGTTTTGTTAAAATAAAATTGTTATTAATTTTGGTCTGGTTGGTGACTTTTAAAAGCCATTTTTGTAAGCTTTTCAAATAATTTTTTGAATGTAAAATAAAATTATCTTCTTTTGAATTGCATATTGTTATGTCAATAATGCATTTTGTAACAAAAATTTAAAATATTTGATTAATTGAACTCCCCACTCATCACATATCAATACCAAAATCATTTTTTCAGTAACTTGAAAAATCACTACTAGCTAATAACACGAATAAAATGCCTTAAGAAAAGTGGAGAACACACAACATAAAAAGCATCTTTATTATTTACTTTTTGCAACATAAAGAAACGTAGATAATGTGAAAGATAGTATCATTTTCTTATGCAATGCTTGTAATAAGTAGCGAGTGAATGCAAATTTCAACTTCGAAAGCACGTTCATGATCCAGACTTGATCGTGGAAGAAGCAGCTCAACAGGATATTGAAATTACTCCAGAATTAGCTGTGAGAAGAGAGCTGCTCAAGATTATCGGCAAAGAAACCAAAGAGCTGAGGAACAAGAAGGTTCACTTAGTCAAATTGCAATGGAGTGGAGATCCGCGAGATTGTACTTGGGAAATTGAGGAGAGCATTCAGAAAGCCTATCCTAAGTGTCGAGTAGACATCTCTGATTGACTCCGGTGCAAGGTACATTTAACATACTTTGCATTACCAATTAGTTATCTACTCTGTTGTTAATTTCTTTCCATGGATGTGCACTTTTAATTCTATAGTCTGAATGATTTTAAAAGAGTATAGAAATTGATTAGTATATTTTTGAAAAGTTAAAAACAATTTGATTGTTGTTTGTGTTGTGTGATTGTAGACTGATTAATTAAAATTATTAAAACGATAGTTAATTTAATCAATAAGAGAATAATGGTAGAATTTATTCATTTAAATCACACATTGAACTGATTAGAAAATAGATAGAAATATATACATGTGCATTATATATGTTTGAACAGGTAAATGGATAGTTGTTGAGAAAAGATTTTATTTGCGTGCCCGACAAATAGGTAAACCTAAATGAGTTGGATGCGAAATATTATTATATCAACTCCTGTGAATGCCATTGGATGCGGAGTGCTGGTTATTCTGTGTGTAATAATAAACGTCGCCATAGGATAGTAACAATTAATTTTGAACTACATTACATGGCATACTTCTGAAGATAGGCATACTTCATCATATACCACATAAGCATTTGGAGCTTGTGTGACGAGATTACCATACGAGCGAGAGGCTTGTTTGGCGATGACTATATTTTACAGGTTGAACTGATGACTGATATGGACTATTTAAATTGTAACGATAAAATTGCCAGATTAATAAAAACCCCACATGGGTCTGGAGTTGACAATAATCACGTTTCTCTAGTTATTAGATACGGCACATGGACTATTTATTTCCCACACGGGACGAGGTGACGAGGATTTATCCTCTGGAGCAATTAAAATACACACTCCTTCAGGCTTAGACAGGGTGACGAGAATTTATTCTCTGGAGTTATTATCAATACACGCTCCCCTATAAACACCAGAATATATCACTATAAATATGTGTATGCTTATTAGGATTTATTGGGTACCTAATACGGCCCAATAAATTTCCAAAGCTCTCCCCGTACAAAGGAGGTTATGGCGAAATTTTTCGAAAATTCCAGGTGTTAGCCAAATTTTTGAAGAATTTGAAAATTCTCAGAAACTGAAAAGTTGGAGAATGGAAGCCGGATTGAACGTAGAGTTGATTAATCAAACCACTTTCGACTTTGCTCCTTTTCGGGGACGAAAAGTTTTAAGTGGGGGAGATTGTAACGACCCGGAAAATCTGAAAACAATTTAAAATTTTTGAATTGGCTAAAATAGTGGATTTTAAATATTCAAAATAAATATTTTAAATAGTAAAGATGAAAACTGAGTTTGAATCGACAATTGAAAAGGAATATAATTAATTCTAATTATAAACAAGGCCTGAAATGGCGCGGTAGTTTTAAAATTTGAATTCAAACTTTGTCGGACTGTACCGGGTGCAAAACAAAACGGATTTGAGTGAAACCAAAAATATTTAAATCTGTTAGTGAATACCTTTCTAACGAATCTGAAAAATCGAAGTTTCATAGCGGGAAGAAAAAGTTATGGCCAAATGAATTTTCAGAAAGGTCGCTATGGAATTTATATAGCCCGTGAAATTGGCCATTTTGCAAACGACCTCGGAATTCGACGAAACCACTTTTGTTGGATCCGGAATAAGAAGTTATTGCTAGGTTTCAAATTTCATAATTTTTGAAGCTAGTATGTGAGCGTGGCAAAGGAAAACGTGTTTTGGTCAATTGTAGTTAAATTGGATCGACCAGAAATGGGCCATTTTTCAAACGGTCTCAGAATTCAACGAAACTAGTTTTGTTGGGACCGTATCGTCAAAACATAGCTAGATTTATTTTTCTGGAATTTTTCGAATCAGTTTGTGGCCCTGGCAAATGGAAATGTACGTTCAAATCGAATATTGAATGTTTTATATTTTAATTTGAAGGAAAACTCACTGAAACAGTCGAATGGGCCTACGAAACATATCCCATTGTGTTCGGAATGGGGTTAAAACGCTAGGGACGACAGTCGTTGGGTTTGAATTGGTGTTCGTATATGACAAGGGGTATTTTCGGATTTTTAAAACTTTATAAAAAAAAAATCTACTGGTGCACTTCCAAAACCCCCTCCCCCCCGCTATTCTCTCTCTCCCCCAAATCGACGGCGACTTCCCCTTTCTTCCTTCTCTCCTCTTTTCCTCCTCCATCTCGCAACAAAACACCTCGCTCCTGTTGGGGAATTTATAGATCTTCTTCCGAGCTTTAAATCCATACTGGTTGGAGCATCTATCGTTGAGTATATCCATCGAATCACCCTCGAGAAGTTCGCCCGTTCGCGCCTCGATTCCGCTTCCCAGGGACCACCGAGTTCGACCCCCTACCCGGCGCACGTGTGCCTCTCCTAGCCCGACAAGGTGGCGCTGGCCGATCGAATCAACAATCAACGGATTTGAAGATAATCGAAAACCTGGTTTTGAAGAAATAAATAAAGGTACGGCTGATTTTCTTTGAACTGATTTTAACACCTTTAAACCATTGCAAACTTTGAAAAATCATATCTTTTTCGTTTCTTGACGAAATTCAGTGAAACAAGAGACAGTGGACTCGTGTGGACGTCTTCTACCTTCTAGAAGAGTCCGCATATTTTTCTGAGCCTTCTGCTATTTTTGGTGGAGTGGAACCCAATGTGAGATTTCTAATTTATAAACGATATGGAAAACGACGATGTATAAATTATATAGTCGATGTATGAGTTATATAAGCGTTGTACACCTCATGTATAAGCGTTGTATAAGTTGTACGTTCGATGTTTAAGTTATATATGCATTGTAAAAATTATATATGTGTTGAAATAGAAGTGAATTGCTATATATAAATATATAAATATATAAATATATAAATATATATATATACATACATACACGCCCCTTGTCCACAAACCATGGACGATATTAATTGGTTGTGATTGGTGTGAAAATTGATTGATAGCGAATGGTTGATTGGAATTGTTTGTGGTTGAAATTGATTGATTGTGGTTGAAAATACCCGTTTGTGGTTGAGAAATATTTGGTTGAAACCACATAGGATTAGTTTGTGGAAATGAAAAAAATATACATGCCGCCTGCGTGCGAACTAGATGCATGATTCCCCATTGTCAAAAGCTGTGAGGCTTTAAGGTAGAGCGAGGAGCCGTACTAGGGACGGTCCCGGTTTTAACTACCCTGCCGTTATGCTGCCGAAATTTTGAATAATATTCATGTGTTAGAATTATTTTCATTTGTTGAAACTATATTTATTCGTTGAATAGAAAACCTTCATGTGTTGAATTGAAATTCATTCGTTGAATAGAATTCATGTGTTGAATAGTATTCGTGTTTTTAAATATAAAAATCACCTTTTTATCTATGTATACAAACTATAGAAAACCTTCATGTGTTGAATCGAAATTCATTCGTTGAATTGAAATTCATGTGTTGAATGGTATTCATATTTTGAAAGAAATTGTTTTATAATAAAAATCATATTTTTATTACCTATATGAACTATATAAAATAATCTTGTTTTGAAATAAATTGTTTTATAATAAAAATCATATTTTTATTACCTATACGAACTATATAAAATAATCGTGTTTTGAAATGAATTGTTTTACAATAAAAATCACATTTTTATTATATATATGAATTGTTAAATATAGTGAAGTGTTGAAATAGAAGACAGTTAGATAAAATTATCATTTTTATCAAATGTATGAAGAGAATAATGTATTGAAATCGAAGAATCGATATATATATATAAATAGAATTGAAATATATCGAATAAAGAAGCTGCAGTTTGTATTTCGAAACCGTGATTTCAAACGATTAGTGCGGGAGATCCGACCATCGGATTTTCCCGAAATCGCAACCGTTGGGTTCGCTTTGGAAATATCTTTACAACGGTACCAACTTTGTAAAAATCCAACGGTTGGATTGTCTAGAATGTTTAATTCAAATCTGAAGAAAAACAACGCCAGAATCGATTATATATATATATATATATAATTATATTTAATCGAATATCGACGCTGCAGTTCGTATTTTGAAATCGAAACTTCAAACGATTATACCGGGAGATCCGACCGTCGGAATTTCCCGAAACTGGAACCGTTGGATTCATTTTGAAAAGATCTTTCTAATGATGTAAATTTTGTGAAGATCCAACGGTTAGATTTTCAGATATGTGTAAATCAAATCTGAAGAAAAACAGCGCCACGGCCTCGTTATGTCCCGAAGCGTCGTTTTGAATAAATTGGCTATTTTAAATTAAATAAAAATAGCGATAAATCGTTATAAAATATTATAAACGATATTGATGTGAAATTTAGGAACTAACTGAAGGTTGGCTAAGTCGAATGGTTTCCTGGGTGTTGACCTGATGTTGGTTTCGGCCTTCGGGGTTAATATTTGGGAAATCATTCTCTTACTGATTGACGGTTAGTGACTAATGAATTGAAATGATGTGTATGTATGTTAGTGTTGCACTTGTTTATTATATGCACGAGTTGCTCAGAAAGACCGGGTTTATCCCACTCTGAATAACTGAATCGACGATAAGAAATCAAAGATGAAGACGGGGGTTGAAGATCGATCTTCACCGCGTTTGGATGGTCATTGAGGTCCTGATTGGGAGGCATCCCAAAATATGGATAATGAGTGGTGATCGTCCAGACGTACGTGGGAATCGATGGATATACGAGGTATTTAGTGCCTCCGGTTTCGTTCAGACCCAGAACGGACTTGCAAATGGACTGTGTGTCTGACATTGGAATTCATTCTGTGCAATTGATAACCATCAGTTGCATGGTGTGAATTGCTGGTGTGGCATGCTAAGATGCAGTGAACAGGGCTTCTGTTGAAAAGCAAAGTCTTGTGATTGATGATCAAAGCACCGCCTGTGTGGCGTAGCTTTGTGTATAACATGAATTCGCGAGCCTCACACCCCGGTATGAACCAGAAACGGGAGATGACATCAGGGAGGGCCTGCGTTTCTTTCTAGCTAGGAGTTGTGTCAGTGTTTTTACACGGCCTGACATTTTACTTATGTGGTTGTTGTTGTTGCGAGGCGCCTCGGATATACCGGTGACTATGTGAAGCCGAAGGAGCCATTCGTTGGCTCGTTTACGCCCAATAGGGCGGGGAAACGCATTGTTCAGGCATAATAATCCACATCGGTGGACCGGCCCTGATGATCCAAGGGGCAGTTGCGGCTGTTCCTGAGCGGCGGGCTAGAGCGTCTCGAATTCGGTGAGGACGATCCCTTGCCTCGGTTCATGACGGAAATCCAATTTCCAAATACGTGACTGTACGGTTTTGATTGTATACCTATATATGGCGACATAGTGGTATGGGGCATTAATGCCGTCTATGATTGATACTTATGATTTGAAATTGTTTTTGAAACATATAAACACTAGTAATAATATCAAATGCTTTTGTTTTATTCGTATCAAGCATATCTTGGCCATTATAAGGTAAAAACTCTATGCTTCAGTTTGCGTTGCATTGTGTGATGGGAACTGAGTCTTATAATGGCTTCATTTTTATAAAAAGCATTGCAATGTTTAAAAGAATTATTTGTTTTAAAGCACTGGCAATCCGATGGAGTAAACCCGTTCTACGAAAGTGGCGTGGTTCTGTGATTAGCCATATTTTAAATGTGTTGAGTAGATTTCTCATACCAGTCCTATGACTGACTCGTAGTTTGCTTCACTTTCAAACTCGGGTGCCCCTTTTTCTGCACGGGCAGCCTTGTATTCAGGTTTAGCTGGCTCTTTCTGGATAGCTGAAGTTGAAGATGGATTCTAGTATTTATCTCTTTTTATGCTGTTCAACTCCTATTGTACATTATGTTTGTTTTCCGTTGTAGACATATATGTATAGCTGAACTGTATTTGTACTAAGTATGATCCTGGATACTGTGTAACTCTGATGATTACGTTTATCCAGTGTAATCTATTGTTCATTATCTGGTGTATTTATTTATTTCTGTTCTGCTATTATCTGTTTATGTGTTATATTCCAAAGATTACCCTATCTCCGTCAGTACAGGATTTGGGGTTGTCACAACGTGGTATCAGAGCTTTGGTTAAGCTTAGTTCTGGAATATAACATATTAATGAACTCGTCAGAAATAGAACCAGTAGTGTTCTAAGACGAGTAACTAATTACAGATAGGATCAGTAATATCCTAGTATGAGAAACAGAATGAAATAACACCTAGATAGACACATTTACATTCAAGTATTTGTCTCTATATTTTGAAATATCTTTTCTGTTGACCTGACACTTTGTCTGCTAATTGCAGACGCCCTAGAAAATGAGTGCCAGAAATAGAAGAAGTAATACTGACCCGGATATAGAAGCTCTATTTATGAAATATAGAAATCTAGGTGGAAAACCCTTCTCGGGTGAAGAATCAATTATGAAAACACAAGCCTGGATTCGTTCGGTTTAGAAAAATTTTCAAGGATTAAATCTGAGGGATGACAATAAAAGATTACTGGCCTCCTGGGCACTCAAAGACGAAGCTTTGTTCTGGTGGGATTCGGTTATCAAGGATAATCCAGAAGGTGATATCACCTGGGATAGATTCAAAGTGATTTTCCTGGAAAGATTTACTCCTCCAGAAGCAATTGAGCGACTATGTGATGAATTTTCTTATTTGATACATGGAGATATGACCATTCCAGAATATCATAAGAAATTCAATGAACTTTCTCACTTTGCCCCTCATCTAATTCAAAATCCAAAGAGGAAGAATTTGAGATTTATCAACGGGCTTCAAAGGAAATATCAGAATAAAGTAATGGGGCATGTGAAGCTTCCTTTTTCAGACATGATTTATATGGCTTATCAGTACGAAGATCTAGACAAGAAAGGTATGTTACAGTACGAAGAGGAAGTCAGCTCTAGTAATAAAATTGAGTCTGAAACTGATCGTCCTGAAGCCAGTACAATGTCAGAGGTCAGTAAGAAGCCCAGAGCCATGAGGAAGAGGACTAGATCTAAGAAAGAACCGATAATGACTACCACATGCTCAAGCTGCAATAGGCAGGGACATTTGGCGATAAATTGCAAGTCTTCGAACAAACGAAGAAAGGATGAATCTAAATCCAAGAACAAGTTTCATTCAGCCCGAGAATGTAATCTTTGTCATCGGGCTGGTCACGTAAAGCAAGACTGCTGGATGTTAAAAAAGACCAATGTCGTTCAAGTAAATGAAGTGGCAGAAACTTCAGCACCCTCAGCAAGTTAGGAAAGGGCTGATGTTCTAGAAGGCACGCTTAATGTCAAAAACATCACAGTTAAAGTGTTGTTTGATACAGGCGCGTCACGAAGCTTCATTGCCAAGAATGTAGTTAAGAAGTTGGATTTAAATTTAAAGAAGCTCAAAGAACCAATGACTGTCCAAAATCCGGTCGGGGGTTCCATCGATCTCAGTTGGGTTTTTGCAGTACCTGTCTTTTTTTCCAGCTATAAATTCCCTACTATCTCTATCGTCATGAATTTTAATGAATTCGATCTTATTCTGGGATTGGATTGGCTAACCAAATATGAAGCAGAGGTTAGATGCGCCGAGAGAGTTGTTAGGGCTAGGATTAAATCAGGGAATTATATAACCATACCGTGTGAAGGTCAGAAATCTAATAGAAAAGACTTCTGGGCAGCTCTCAATGTTTCTCCAGCCCAAATAGAAGATATCCCAGAAGTCATAGAGAATATTCCCAACCTCGTAAAGGATATTCCTGTCATCAAGAATTATGTGGATGTGTTTGAAGAAGTTGTTCGCTTACCTCCGCAGAGAGAAATAGATTTCAAAATTGCTTTAATTCCGAATGCAAGGCCGGTAGTTCACGCTATTCGAAGAATGTCCTTAAAAGAGAAAGAGGAATTAGACAATCAAACACGACAGCTCGTATGGAAGGGTCTGATCAGGCCTAGTTTCTCTGATTGGGGTGCAGCAGTGGTGTTTGTCCCAAAATCTGACGGTACTGTACGACTATGTGTGGATTATCGTGATTTGAACAAGCAGACCATAAAGAACAAATATCCATTGCCACAAATCAATGACTTATTGGATCGTCTGAATGGAGCACAAGTATTTTCAAGGATGGACCTAGCTACAGGCTTCCATCTGCTTCGAATTGCCGAAGAGTGTGTTGCAATGACAACATTCAGAGGTTCAGAATTATTCTATGAGTGGTTAGTAATGTCGTTCAGCATATGTAACGCTCCAGCTTACTTCGTCGATCTGATGAATAGAGTGTTCAGAGGGGTTTTGAATAAATTTGTTCTGGTTTTCATTGACGATATTCTAATCTTCTCTAAATCAAAGGCCGAACATGAAAAGCATTTGGAACAGGTTCTGGAAATCCTCAGAAGGAATGTATTAAAAGCCAAACTATCCAAATGTATATTCTGGCAAGATGAAGTAAAATTTCTGGGCCATGTCGTATCAAAAGAAGGAATTGCTGTGGATCCAAGTAAAATCACAGCTATTCAGAATTGGAAACAACCCAGTACTCATCCAGAAGTCCGCAGTTTTCTCGGATTGGCTAATTATTACCGGAAATTCATTAAAAACTTTTCGAATATATCTGGTCACTTAACGAAGCTTACAAAGAAGCACTCTAAATTCAAATGGACTCCAGAAAGTGAGGAGGCTTTTGAAGAGCTAAAGTTAAGATTAATGATTGCTCCAGTGTTAACCATTATCGACGGTAATCAGGATTTAAAAGTCTGGACAGATGCCTCTAGAGAAGGCCTTGGAGCAGTGTTAATGCAAAGAGGTCAAGTGATTGCTTATGCTAGCCGTCAGCTGAAGCCACACGAGAAAAACTACGTCACTCATGATCTTGAGTTATTGGCTATAGTATTCGCTTTGAAAATCTGGAGACATTATCTTCTGGGTGAGAGATTTGAACTATTTACAGATCACTAGTCGCTAAAGTATCTATTCACCCAGAAGGACTTGAATCTGAGGCAACAGCATTGGCTGGAGTTTCTTGCAGCATATGACTTTGAGATTATATACACTCCAGGGAAAGCCAATGTCGTGGCCGATGCGTTAAGCCGAAAGAATGTAATGATCGCCAGCTTTATTATCACGACTTCCTTGATTGACAAAATATCTATTCTTTAGAAGGAGGATAACTTTATTAAGGATATGATTAAAAGGATTCAGACAGGCGAACCCTCGTGTTTTCAAATAGATAACGACGAGACACTGAGGTTGAAAGGAAGGATTTGTGTTCCTGACATCCCAGAGTTAAAAAGGGAAGTGTTAGACGAGTGTCACAACTCCAAGCTGAGTATCCATCCCGGTGTGGCCAAAATGTACAACGATCTCAAGCGAACATTCTGGTGGAAGGCTATGAAAAGAGACGTTTCAATATATGTTAGCCGATGTCCTACTTTCCAGCTAGTCAAAAGTGACCAACAGAAACTGGCTGGATTGTTGCAACCGCTGGACGTTCCAGGCTGGAAGTGGGAACATATTTCCATGGACTTCATTGATGGTTTGCCCAGAACCAGAAAAGGAAATGACAGTATTTTGGTGATCGTAGATCGCTTCACGAAGACCGCCCATTTCATACCTGTTAGATCAAACAGAACTGCTCAGAGTCTGGCGCAGATATACTTCAGGGAAATTGTTAGGCTACATGGAGTGCCGCTCAGTATAGTCAGTGACAGAGATACAATATTTACTAGCAAATTCTGGGAGGCATTTCAAGTAGAGCTGGGAACAAAACTGAACTTGAGCACCGCTTATCATCCTCAGACAGATGGTTAGACCGAGAGGGTGAATCGTATTTTAGAAGATCTATTGCGGGCTTGTGTTCTAGATTTTGGTGGATCATGGGAAGACCATCTGCATTTGGCTGAATTCTCATATAACAACAGCTACCAGGCGAGCCTGACAATGTCACCATTCGAAGCATTGTATGGTTGACCATGCCGATCTCCTGCTTGTTGGGTCGAACCCGGTAATAGACTTGTGTTGGGACCAGATATGATCCGAGAAGCTGCCGACAAATTCGGTTTTTATCAAGAAACGATTACTCGCTGCTCAAAGCCGACAAAAGAGCTATGCCGATAGAAGAAGAAGAGATATATCATTTGCAGTTGGCGACTATGTATATTTGAAAGTATCGCCGATGAGAGGAGTAATTCGGTTTGATAAAACTGGGAAGTTGGCGCCCAAATTCATTGGTCCGTTTCCTATTCTTCAACAGATCGGAACACTCGCTTATAGAGTTAAATTGCCTGATTGGTTGCCTGGAGTTCATGATGTATTTCACATATCTCAACTTCGAAAGCACGTTCATGATCCAGACTTGATCGTGGAAGAAGCAGCTCAACAGGATATTGAAATTACTCCAGAATTAGCTGTGAGAAGAGAGCCGCTCAAGATTATCGGCAAAGAAACCAAAGAGCTGAGGAACAAGAAGGTTCACTAAGTCAAAGTGCAATGGAGTGGAGATCCACGAGATTGTACTTGGGAAACTGAGGAGAGCATTCAGAAAGCCTATCCTAATTGTCGAGTAGACATCTCTGATTGACTCCGGTGCAAGGTACATTTACCATACTTTGCATTACCAATTAGTTCTCTACTCTGTTGTTATTTTCTTTCCATGGATGTGCACTTTTAATTCTATAGTCTGAATGATTTTAAAAGAGTATAGAAATTGATTAGTATATTTTTGAAAAGTTAAAAACAATTTGATTGTTGTTTGTGTTGTGTGATTGTAGATTGATTAATTAAAATTATTAAAATGATAGTTAATTTAATCAATAAGAGAATAGTGGTAGAAATTATTCATTTAAATCACACATTGAATGGATTAGAAAATAGATAGAAATATATACATGTGCATTATATATGTTTGAACAGGTAAATGGATAGCTGTTGAGTAAAGATTTTATTTGCGTGCACGACAAATAGGTAAACCTAAATGAGTTGGATGCGAAATATTATTATATCAACTCCTGTGAATGCCATTGGATGCGGAGTGCTGGTTATTCTGTTTGTAATAATAAACGTCGCCATAGGATAGTAACAATTAATTTTGAACTACATTACATGGCATACTTCTGAAGATAGGCATACTTCGTCATATACCACATAAGCAATTGGAGCTTGTGTGACGAGGTGGAAGATTTACCATACGAGCGAGAGGCTTGTATGGCGATGACTATATTTTACAGGTTGAACTGATGACTGATATGGACTATTTAAATTGTAACGATAAAATTGCCAGATTAATAAAAACCCTACACGGGTCTGGAGTTGACAATAATGACGTCTCTCTAGTTATTAGATACGGCACATGGACTATTTATTTCCCACACGGGACGAGGTGACGAGGATTTATCCTCTGGAGCAATTAAAATACACACTCCCTCAGGCTTTGACAGGGTGACGAGAATTTATTCTCTGGAGTTATTATCAATACACGCTCCCCTGTAAACACCAGAATATATCACTATAAATATGTGTATGCTTATTAGGATTTATTGGGTACCTAATTCGGCCCAATAAATTTCCAAACCTCTCCCCGTACAAAGGAGGTTATGGCGAAATTTTTCGTAAATTCCAGGTGTTAGCCAAATTTTTGAAGAATTTGAAAATTCTCAGAAACTAAAAAGTTGGAGAATGGAAGCTGGATTGAACGTAGAGTTGATTAATCAAACCACTTTCGACTTTGTTCCTTTTCGGGGATGAAAAGTTTTAAGTGGGGGAGATTGTAACGACCCGGAAAATCTGAACCAATTAAAAATTTTTGAATTGGCTAAAATAGTGGATTTTAAATATTTAAAATAAATATTTTAAATAGTAAAGATGAAAACTGAGTTTGAATCGACAATTGAAAAGGAATATAATTAATTCTAATTATAAACAAGGCCTGAAATGGCGCGGTAGTTTCAAAATTTGAATTCAAACTTTGTCGGACTGTACCGGGTGCAAAACAAAACGGATTTGAGTGAAACCAAAAATATTTAAATCTGTTAGTGAATACCTTTCTAACGAATCTAAAAAATCAAAGTTTCATAGCGGGAAGCAAAATTTATGGCCAAATGAATTTTCAGAAAGGTCGCTATGGAATATATATAGCCCGTGAAATTGGCCATTTTGCAAACGACCTCGGAATTCGACGAAACCACTTTTGTTGGATCCGGAATGAGAAGTTATTCCTAGGTTTCAAATTTCATAATTTTTTAAGCTAGTATTTGAGCGTGGCAAAGGAAAACGTGTTTTGGTCAATTGTAGTTAAATTGGATCGACCAGAAATGGGCCATTTTTCAAACGGTCTCAGAATTCGACGAAACTAGTTTTGTTGGAACCGTATCGTCAAAACATAGCTAGATTTATTTTTTGGAATTTTTCGAATCAGTTTGTGGCCCTGGCAAATGGAAATGCACGTTCAAATCGAATATTGAATGTTTTATATTTTAATTTGAAGGAAAACAGACTGAAACAGTCGAATGGGCCTACGAAACATATCCCATTGTGTTCGGAATGGGGGTAAAATGCTGCGGACGACAGTCATTGGGTTTGAATTGGTGTTCGTATGTGACAAGGGGTATTTTCGGATTTTAAAACTTTATAAATAAATAAAAAAATCTACTGGTCCACGTCAGAAACCCCCCCCCCCCCGCTATTCTCTCTCTCCCCCAAATCGACGGCGACTTCCCCTTTCTTCCTTCTCTCCTCTTTTCCTCCTCCATCTCGCAACAAAACACCTCGTTCCTGTTGGGGAATTTCTTCCGAGCTTTAAATCCATACTGGTTGGAGCATCTATCGTTGAGTATATCCTTCGAATCACCCTCGAGAAGTTCGCCCGTTCGTGCCTCGATTCCGCCGCCCAGGGACCAACGAGTTTGACCCCTCCCCGGCGCACGTGTCCCTCTCCTAGCCCGACAAGGTGGCGCTGGCCGATCGAAGCAACAATCAACGGATTTGAAGATAATCGAAAACCTAGTTTTGAAGAAATGAATAAAGGTACGACTGATTTTCTTTGAACTGATTTTAACACCTTTAAACCGTTGCAAACTTTGAAAAATCATATCTTTTTCGTTTCTTGACGAAATTCGGTGAAACAAGAGACAGTGGACTCGTGTGGACGTCTTCTACCTTCTAGAAGAGACCGCATATTTTTCAGAGCCTTCTGCTATTTTTGGTGGAGTGGAACCCAATGTGAGATTTCTAATTTATAAACAATATGGAAAACGACGATGTATAAATTATATAGTCGATGTATGAGTTATATAAGCGTTGTACACCTCATGTATAAGCGTTGTATAAGTTGTACGTTCGATGTATAAGTTATATATGCGTTGTAAAAATTATATATGTGTTGAAATAGAAGTGAATTTCTATATATATATATATATATATATATATATATATATATATATGCCCCTCGTCCACAAACCATGGACGATATTAATTGGTTGTGATTGGTGTGAAAATTGATTGATAGCGAATGGTTGATTGGAATTGTTTGTGGTTGAAATTGATTGATTGTGGTTGAAAAATACCCGTTTGTGGTTGAGAAATATTTGGTTGAAACCACATAGGATTAGTTTGTGGAAATGAAAAAAATATACATGCCGCCTGCGTGCGAACTAGATGCATGATTCCCCATTGTCAAAAGCTGCGAGGCTTTAAGGTAGAGCGAGGAGCCGTACTAGGGACGATCCCGGTTTTAACTACCCTGCCGTTATGCTGCCGAAATTTTGAATAATATTCATGTGTTAGAATTATTTTCATTTGTTGAAACTATATTTATTCGTTGAATAGAAAACCTTCATGTGTTGAATTGAAATTCATTCGTTGAATAGAATTCATGTGTTAAATAGTATTCGTGTTTTTAAATATAAAAATCACCTTTTTATCGATATATACAAACTATAGAAAACCTTCATGTGTTTAATAGAAATTCATTCGTTGAATTGAAATTCATGTGTTGAATGGTATTCGTGTTTTAAATATAAAAATCACATTTTTACTCTATTTATATAAACTATAGAAAACCTTCATGTGTTGAATCGATATTCATTCGTTGAATTGAAATTCATGTGTTGAATGGTATTCGTGTTTTAAATATAAAAATCACATTTTTACTCTATTTATATAAACTATAGAAAACCTTCATGTGTTGAATCGATATTCATTCGTTGAATTGAAATTCATGTGTTGAATGGTATTCGTGTTTTAAATATAAAAAAAATCACCTTTTTATCTTTATATACAAACTATAGAAAACCTTCATGTGTTGAATCGTAATTCATTCGTTGAATTGAAATTCATGTGTTGAATGGTATTCATATTTTGAAAGAAATTGTTTTATAATAAAAATCATATTTTTATTACCTATATGAAATATATAAAATAATCTTGTTTTGAAATAAATTGTTTTATAATAAAAATCATATTTTTATTACCTATATGAACTATATAAAATAATCGTGTTTTGAAATGAATTGTTTTACAATAAAAATCACATTTTTATTATATATATGAATTGTTAAATATAGTGAGGTGTTGAAATAGAAGACAGTTAGATAAAATTATCATTTTTATCATATGTATGAAGAGAATATAGTTTTGAAATCGAAGAATCGATATATATATATATAAATAGAATTGAAATATATCGAATAACGAAGCTGCAGTTCGTATTTTGAAACCGTGATTTCAAATGATTAGTGCGGGAGATCCGACCATCGGATTTTCCCGAAATCGCAACCGCTGGGTTCGCTTTGGAAATATCTTTCCAACGGCACCAACTTTGTAAAAATCCAACGGTTGGATTGTCTGTAATGTTTAATTCAAATTTGAAGAAAAACAGTCCCAGAATCGATTATATTTATATATATATATAAATATAATTATAGTTAATCGAATAACGACGCTGCAGTTCATATTTTGAAATCGAAACTTCAAACGATTATACCGGGAGATCCGACCGTCGGAATTTCCCGAAACTGGAACCGTTGGATTCGTTTTGAAAAGTTCTTTCTAATGATGTAAATTTTGTGAAGATCCAACGGTTAGATTTTCAGATATGTGTAAATCAAATCTGAAGAAAAACAGCGCCACGGCCGCGTTACGTCCCGAAGCGTCGTTTTGAATAAAATTGCTATTTTAAAATAAATAAAAATAGCGATAAATCATTATAAAATATTATAAACGATATTGATGTGAAATTTAGGAACTAACTGAAGGTTGGCTAAGTCGAATGGTTTCCTGGGTGTTGATCTGATGTTGGTTTCGGCCTTCGAGGTTAATATTTGGGAAATCGTTCTCTTACTGATTGACGGTTAGTGACTAATGAATTGAAATGATGCGTATGTATGTTAGCGTTGCACTTGTTTATTATATACGCGAGTTGCTCAGAAAGACCGGGTTTATCCCACTCTGAATAACTGAATCGACGATAAGAAATCGAAGATGAAGACGGGGGTTGAAGACCGATCTTCACCGCGTTTGGATGGTCACGGAGGTCCAGATTGGGAGGCATCCCGAAATATGGATAATGAGTGGTGATCGTCCAGACGTAGGTGGGAATCGATGGATATACGAGGTATTTAGTGCCTCCGCTTTCGTTCATACCCAGAACGGACTTGCAAATGGACTGTGTGTCTGACATTGGAATTCATTCTGTGCGATTGATAACCATCAGTTGCATGGTGTGAATTGCCGGTGTGGAATGCTAAGATGCAGTGAACAGGGCTTCTGTTGAAAAGAAAAGTCTTGTGATTGATGATCAAAGAACCGCCTGTGTGGCGTAGCTTTGTGTATAACGTGAATTCGTGAGCCTCACACCCCGGTATGAACCAGAAACGGGAGAGGACATCAGGGAGGGCCTGCGTTTCTTTCTAGCTAGTAGTTGTGTCGGTGTTTTTACACGGCCTGACATTTTACTTATGTGGTTGTTGCTGTTGCGAGGCGCCTCGGGTATACCGGTGACTATGTGAAGCCGAAGGAGCCATTCGTTGGCTCGTTTACGCCCCATAGGGCGGGGAAACGCAGTGTTCAGGCATAATAATCCACATCGGTGGACCGGCCCTGACGATCCAAGGGGCAGTTGCGGCTGTTCCCGAGGGGTGGGCTAGAGCGTCTCGAATTCGGTGAGGACGATCCCTTGCCTCGGTTCATGACAGAAATCCAATTTCCAAATACGTGACTGTGTGATTTTGATTATATACCTATATATGGCGACATAGTGGTATGGGGCATTAATGCCGTCTATGATTGATACTTATGATTTGAAATTGTTTTTGAAACATATAAACACTAGTAATAATATCAAATGCTTTTGTTTTATTCGTATCAAGCATATCTTGGCCATTATAAGGTAAAAACTCTATCCTCCAGTTTGCGTTGCGTTGTGTGATGGGAACTGAGTCTTATAATGGATTCATTTTTATAAAAAGCATTGCGATGTTTAAAAGAATTATTTGTTTTAAAGCACTGGCGATCCGATGGAGTAAACCCGTTCCACGAAAGTGGCATGGTCCTGTGATTAGCCATATTTTAAATGTGTTGAGTAGATTTCTCATACCAGTCCTATGACTGACTCGCAGTTTGTTTCACTTTCAAACTCGGGTGCCCCTTTTTCTGCACGGGCAGCCTTGTATTCAGGTTTAGCTGGCTCTTTCTGGATAGCTGGATCTGAAGATGGATTCTTGTATTTATCTCTTTTTATGCTGTTCAGCTCCTATTGTACATTATGTTTGTTTTCCGCTGTAGACATATATGCATAGCTGAACTGTATTTGTACTAAGTATGGTCCTGTATACTGTGTAACTCTGATGATTACGTTTATCCAGTGTAATCTATTGTTCATTATCTGGTGTATTTATTTATTTCTGTTCTGTTATGATCTGTTTATGTGTTATATTCCAAAGATTACCCTTGTCACCGTCAGTACGGGATTTGGGGTTGTCACACTAATTTACCGCTGTGTGTTTAACTTAATTTTCTTTTTGTTGATTTGCAATATTCTTTAATCCATTTAATTCCAATATTCATTATTTGTTAATCAACATTATTTGTTGCCGTAGAACCATTTAATAATCATAAAATATCGCCTAATCAAAAGGTCATCATAGAATATCGCCCAATCGCAAGGCCACCATAGAATATCATCTAATCGCAAGGCCACCATAAAATTGCCTAAACACAGGGATACTATTGAATTTTTCTTATAAATCTTAATTCATACTTTTAAGTTTATTCATAATAAGCCCTTCTTATTTCATTTCACTTTTAATTACAACTTTAAGGGTATTGTCTTACCTTTACCATAGAACCATAGCCATAAAATTATGCTTATTAAACTTAATTCACACTTTTCAGTTTATTCATGATAAGCCTTCATTTCACCTTTAATTATAACTTTGGTTATAATCCTACTTTCACCATAAAACCATCGCCATAAAATTTTGCACTATTGCCATAAAATTGTGCTTATTAAACTAAATTTACAATTGTAAGTTTATAATAGGCCTTTCTTATTCCTTTTCTTTTACGTAACACCTTTTAGTTATGTTTCCTTTATTCGTTCCATCTTTGCAAATTTATTTCCTTAGAACAATAGATACGTTCCTACTTGGTTAAATTTATTTTTCATATTTTAAGGTAATTGCTGCAATAAAAATCCAAAATTGTAAGACATTTCTTTTAATTCTTTTTAGGCTATTGAACAGTGCGCAATACAACTTAATCCTTATTTCGTACTAGTCCATGTCTTTATTTCTTCGTATACTTGCAATCATGTTTCCCGTTTTTCTTTCAGACCAAACTATGAAAACATATTCCCTTTTTCCTAACCAATCAATCTAGGTTATCCATAACCTTACATTACCATAAGTATATGTTAATTTCTATTTTTTCATTCATTTCCCAAATTTTTCCATATTTTCTTTAAATATAATACGGTTAGGCGTATGCCCAATTTTCCATCCCAATCTACTTGGATGTTTACTCAATTCAATATTTAAACCATAGCCTTAACAAACATAAAACAAAATTCTCATATTTACAAACAAATTATAAGTTTTGCGCATGTCGTTTTCTTATGTCATTCTAACAGGGATTTAAAGTAAGAATTTAATTAGAATAGAATTACACCAAAATCGTGTAGGTAATATAATACCATAATTAAACAATTCTTAATTACCAAAATTTTGTAAGAATCAAATGATATCATATAACATTATATAAAAATATAATTTAAATCTACTCACCTATAGTACGTTCTAAGGTCTGAATCTAATTTAGATCTAGGCTTATTATCCATTTTCTTCTTGGTTTGAATATACAAATTCGTTTGGATAGGAAATCTGGACATCCAAATCTTGGATCTACCGCAGCTTCCTTCGAACCTCAAATCAACTAACCTAAATCTAATATATTTTCTATTTCTGAAGAATTGAAGGAGAAAGGTAATGGTAGGGCTTCCCCCTTCTTCTCAAAAAAATATGTGTTTGGCAGCTAACCCTGTAGGTTTAGTTATAGACGTCCAATTAAACCATGTCCATTGGATCTAGACTAAAATAAATTTCATCATCAAGGCATGCTCGAGCCGTAAGTGCCAGATAAATACGAAAGCATGTATGCGCATTAATTTTCTTCTGGTTTTAAAACGCGTCCAATTTCAAATTCAAGTTTTAACGTTATTCCCATTTATGTTCCTATTAATGTCATTAATGACGCACATCTTTAAATTCAAATGCGTGTTGCTTTAGAAATTTAGAAATTTATATATTTATATAAAGTAAACATATATTTACACATGTTTACATACGTGTTACTGTTAATTAGTTTTCCAATTTTAAACTCTAACGTTACATTCTATTTTTATTAATTTATAACATGCTATTAATTAACTTCCATTCATTCTTCTGTAACTCATTTTATTTAATTCTATTACCTTTACAACGTTATGTTTGCAAAACGATAATTTTATATTTAGTTCTCATGTATTGTGCACTTCGGTTTTTCAAATTCAAACATGTATTATTTATGAAATTAATGTACGCATATATTTTCAAAATAAATATATTCACGTGCATTTGCACAAAACTTTAAACATTAATAACTTTTTCATACGAACACCATTCTGAACATATTATATATGTAAATTAATCATAAAATTGCTAAGAACGCAATGGTGTACGTTTCTTAGCCAAATTCGGACAATCCCAAAATATCCATTTTTCATTATTAATTATTTTTATAATTATTATAATCACTTTTATTATAAAAATGTAGGATGTTGCATTTATTCATGGTAAAAGCCAATTTTCCTTCCTCATAGAGTTGGTAAATTGTTGAAACGAATTGATGGGAAATATATCAATTTATGCAGCGGTTAAACTTAGCACACAAACCAACCACAATTTTTTACCATATTAGAATACTTATTAACCTCTAACTTCAATTTTTTTTTAATTTTAATCCAAAGATATCTTAAACTCTTGATGACTCCTATAACGCGATCTTATTGTCTTGTTCAAACTATATATGAATGCATGTACCATGTTTCATTTAAAGCATGGAACACATTCTAGTGTGTATGTCGCGATTTGTGAACGACCAAGAGAAAATAAGCCAGCTTATACTTTGTGCACAGAAAATGAAGATATATATAAATAATGTATATACCTTCGTGTTTTTTGGAAAAATATTATTTTGTTTTAATATATATTATTTTAAGGGTGAATACGCTTAATGCAAGGGACATTATTGTACTTGTTGAGACATCTGAAGTCTATAAATAGAGAGCTCATGTATGTTGTAAAGAGATCTGTATGAATAAAAATGTCTGCTCTCTCTCATTTCTTCTGTTCTTTCTTTGTTTTGTAATACGTTATTAGCACGATGTTCTATTATTATTATTATTATTATTATTTTTATTAATGCTGCTTCTTATTTATCTTGAATAAAACTTTGAGCAATTTTTAAAATGTTTTGGCATGTGATACTTTGTTCTATGATGTACGCAAGTTCATATACTTAATATCCTCTAAGAGGATTTTGAACTGGTATTCATAGTATCCAGGGAATGTACTTCCAGCCCATCCTTTTTACCTAGTCTTTAGCTATAGCTCCACGTACTTCTATATTAATAATATCTGTACATTTAAATTTTATTTTACTAAGTCATACGAGCTACCTATTCTCTAGTTTATCTACTATTATATATTTCACCGCATGATTTAAACAACAACAATCGGTCACCTCTTTATCTTCTCAACAACAAACCCTCTTATAATTATTTCTCTAAACAGCAAAGCATCCTAATTTATACCATATTCCTGCTTTCTTTAAACAAGGTTTGGATCTTTGTTTTCCCATAGTAAACTTTTGTTTTTTTTAAAGTGCTGTTAGGATGAAAGTCTTTGATTTACCTGTTCGTCTTCAGCATAGATGATTTCTTTTCTACCTGTTAGCTTTCGGTCCATGCAGGCCAATGAAATCAATATTATTAATATTATTAATGTTCTGTACAATCATTGAAAACTTTGAATGTTCTGCGCAATATTATTATTGTTCCATGTACGTTCTATGCAATATTATTAATGTTTGTTAGTTCATGTAGTCATATTTGAGACATTCCCAGTTGATGTTTATATTATGTAACTTGTTGTATGATTTGTACTCATGCATGTTTTGGTCGCTCAATGACTTATTTACAAATGTTGTGTAGATCTGTTTATGATGCTATTTATTTTATCCTCTTTATTATCGTATAGTTTATTTAGTGCAATTTTTTTTATGTAGTTAGCAAAATGTCGAACATCGCTAAGCTTGTATTTAAAGCATTGGACATTTCTGGAGACAATTATTTGTCATGAATACTAGATGCCGAGATCCATTTACAAGCTCAATGCTTAGAAAACGCCATTAAAAATGGCAATAATATGTCCCAGTAGGACAAAGCAAAGGCTCTGATATTTTTAAGATGCCATATCCATGATGATCTAAAATCAGAATATTTAACTGAAAACGACCCTCTCCACCTATGGAACTCCCTGAAGGAGCGATACGACCACCAGAAGACGGTCATACTTCCAAATACGAGACAAGAGTGGTTGAAGCTGAGGTTTCAAGACTTAAAAACAGTAAGGGAATATAATTCCTCCATGTTTAGAATTACTTCTAAACTGAAATTATGTGGAGAAAATGTAAATGACTCGCAAATGTTGGAAAAGACTTTCTCAACATTTCATGCTCGAATGTGCTCTTGGAGTAGCAATACCGAGAGCGTCATTTTACAAAATATTCTGAACTCATTGAATGTCTATTGATTGCTGAACAAAACAATGAACTGCTTCTTAAAAACCACTCCTCAAGACCAACTGGTTCAGCTGCATTACCTGAAGTTAATGCTAACTTTGCCTACTTCGGAAGAGGTCGTGGTAGAGGTAGAGGAAGAGGTAGAGGACGTGGTCGTGGATGTGGACGTGGTTACAACCCCAGTAGAGGTGGTTACAGAGGTTTTTGGGGCAACAAAACAACTGATTTTAAAAAGCAACAAAAGAAAAATGACCTTGAAAACAGTAATAATTTAGCTGCATAAAATAGAAAACATTATGAGGAAATTTGCTACAGATGCGGGCGCACTGGTCACTGGTCATGCACTTGTAGATCATCAAAGAAAACAATCGAAGAATATCATAAATCAAAGAATATCGAGACAAATAATACTGAGGGATTGTCCGATAACGCCGAACTGAAGTTGGATGATTTCTTTGAAGACTATGATGGGATTTGTTCAGCGATGAAAATTTGAATGCAATATTCGAAGAGATGACTGAACCAACCAATAAGTAGCCTGAAGCTTATTATGTGATTTTTATGTTTTTTCATTTCCTTCCTGCATGTATTAGCTTGAAACTTTTGTTTATTTGTTTTTCCTTTTTAGTTTATTCTTATGGAATTGCGGAAATAATGTGTAATGTTGGACATGATAATTAGTTTATTCTCGTGGACATTTATTTATATTTATGAGTTTTTATCCAGTTATTGACTAGCTGTGTTGTTTTTAATTCTTTAGGTCTGGACCGACAATGTTTAAACGATGATAAATGTTTGGTTGATAGTGGAACTACTCATACGATATTGAAAAACCTGAAGTTTTTCTCTGAATTATCTGAAAATATTTCATATAAAGTTTCAACTATAGTTGGTTCAACCAATATAATTGAAGGGTCTGGAAGAGCCCATATAGTGTTACCAAATGGTACACATATATTCATTCAAAATGCACTATATTCAAGTAATTCTAAAAGAAATCTTCTTAGCTTCAAAGATATAAGAACGAATGGATATTGTATTGAAACTATAAATGAAAACAACAAAGAATATCTTTGTGTTATTTCTAAAATTGAAAGCCAGAAGCTTATTTTAGAAAAAATTGGTACAATTTCAACTGGATTATACTTTACCAAAATTGGCATAGTTGAATCTCATTTTATAAACATCAGCCAGAAGCTCACAAATACAAAGATATTGATTCTTTGGCATGATCGTTTAGGTCATCCTAGATCAACTATGATGCGTAAAATTGCTAAGAACTCAAATGGGCATGATTTACCAAATCAGTTGAATTTACCAAATGATTACATGTGTACATCATGTGCACAAGGAAAATTAATTACTCGACCTTCATACAGTAAGATCACCTCTGAATCTCCAACATTTTTGCAAAGAATTCAAGGTGATATATGTAGTCCGATTCATCCCGCTTGCGGGCCATTTAGATACTTTATGGTGTTAATTGATGCATCAACTCGTTGGTCACATGCATGTTTGCTATCTACTAGAAACATGGCATTTGCCAAATTACTTGCTCAAATAATTAAATTAAGAGCACATTTCCCCGATCATCAAATCAATACGACTAGATAATGAAGGAGAATTCACTTCTCAAGTATTTGATGATTATTGTTTATCACTGGGAATTGAAGTTGAATACCCAGTAGCTCATGTTCATACTCAAAATGGTGTGGCAGAATCATTAATTAAGCGTTTGCAACTTATTGCAAGACCTTTACTTATGCAAACAAAGTTGCCTGTTATAGCTTGGGGACATGCAATTTTGTATGCATCCAAATTGATTAAAATTAGACCAACGTCTTATCATCAGTTCTCACCATCACAGCTTTTAACTGGGTCCCAACCAAATATTTCACATCTACGAAAATTTGGTTGCGCTGTGCATGTACCCATTAGTCCCCCACTTCGCACTAAAATGGGTCCTTAAAGAAGATTGAGAATTTATGTGGGATTTGACTCACCTTCGATAATTCGTTATCTTGAACCTCTTACGAGTGATGTCTTTACTGTAAGATTTGCAGATTGCAAATTTGATGAGTCAAATTTCCCGCCGTTAGGGGGAGAAAAGACCATTCCAGTAGAACAACGTGAAATTTCATGGAATAATCCCTCTATGTTTCATTTGGATCCACGTACCAAAAAATGTCAATATTAGGTAAAGAAAATTTTGCATATTCAAAATATTGCAAATCAAATGCCAGATGCATTTAATGATGCTGCAAAAATAACTAAATCTCACATTCCAGCAGCAAATACACCAGCTAGAATTGAAATCCCCGAAGGACCAATAGCAGCAAATGAATCTAAAGCTAGACAAAAACGTGGAAGACCGATAGGTTCAAAAGACTTGGCGCCTAGAAAAAGAATGTCTAATGAAAAATCATCAATTAGCAAACCTCCTGAAGAGGTTATAAATGATCCAAAGGATAACTCAAAAGAAAATCTCAATTCTCCTAAAATCAGTGAAGGAACCATTATCCCAGAAGAAATAATAGAAAGTTCTGAAAATAAAACGGTACCTAATAATAATGAGATCTCAATGTTTTATACGAATTATGGAGAAATATGGGATCGAAGTAAAATAACAATTGATGATGTATTCTCATTCGCAGTGGCTACTGAAATAACTAAAAGTCTTGACTATAACGAGAATAATGATAATGAACCAACTAGCATAAATGAATGTCAAAAAAGACAAGATTGGCCAAAGTGGAAAGATGCTATTCAGGTTGAGTTAGATTCACTTCAAAAACATGGTGTATTTGGACCAATAGAGAAAACACCAGAAGGTGTTAAACCAGTCGGTTACAAATGAGTATTTGTTAGAAAACGAAATGATAAAAATGAAGTTGTGAGATACAAGGCAAGGCTTGTTGCACAAGGTTTCCTGCAGAGACTAGGTTTTGATTACAAAGAAAGTACTCTCCCGTTATGGATGTTATAATATTTAGATATTTAATAAGCCTTGTAATTTCTGAGAAGCTTGATATAAGATTGACTGATGTTGTGACAGCTTACCTATACGGTGAATTGGATACTGATATTCACATGAAAATCTCAGACGGATATAAATTGCCTGAAGCAAAATCAAAGTCAATGTATTCATTAAAATTGAGACGATCACTATATGGTTTGAAACAATCTGGAAGAATGTGGTATAATCGTCTTAGTGAATATTTAGTAAAAGCTAGGTACAAAAACAATCTCATTTGTCCATGTGTCTTTACAAAGAAATCGGTAAAGGGATTTGCTATCTTAGCTGTAACACCCCACCTCCGTCAATGCCACTCTTCCAAGTGCACTGACTTTGGAGGGGCGTTAAACGAGGTAAACATGCATGCAGATATCACAAGACAGAACATATAAGTAAAAGCAGAGTAAATAAAGCAGCAGGTAAAAACTAACATTTCAAAACCATAGTCAAGTTACATCAAAGTACCGAGTCATTATTTTCCCAACAAAACAAAGTCTAGAAAACATAAACTGAAAACTGGAAACAACATAAAGTAACTATCCCCAAAGCAGAATAAAGCCATAGCATGCTCAAGTCCAAACCGTACATGAGCTATCCAGAAAAGCAGCTAAAGATCCGAGCTAGGTACCAGTGTTCCCACCCTGTAAACCTGGGGGGGGGGGGTAACGGAAGAAAAGAGGTGAAAGAAAACGGGTCAGTCAAAAAGAATGGTAAGTCCTACCTACTATTAGTATAAAAACTAATAAAGTTAACTGGTCATGTAAAGCAGAGATGAAACATAGAGTGATAACTGGCTTGGTGAAAAGTTAACAAGATAGATCAAGTGTGGCATCGCATCTACAAGGTTAAGTTGCACCAAGTATGTACTAGTAATCCATGTCAAGTATAAACAAGAAATGATCCCTTGGCCCAATATCACGAGATGACCTAGATCAAGGTCCAACAACACGGTCTAGTCGATCGGCTCCCTAAAAGCCTAACTCGTCAAGTGTCGGTGTCGTACGGCCCAATCACGAAGCGTAGTCAAACTGTGCTAGGTCCACCCTAGGGTGTATCAAGCCCTAGGGTGTCAACCACGGACACACATCAAGCACGCACAGTCTAAACCTACTGGTGCCCGTGTCTGCTTTTTCAACTCCGGACTATGTGCACGACCATAGTCCGCCTGAACCTACACCGGCGCACCAACTCAGCCGTCGTTTTGGTCGCTTACATGTCAGCCCAGTAATCGTGCCCCACCCTAGCTCAGTCCCTAGGGTATCATGATACAATCAAGAGGGTTACTAGTGAAAAGGACCACATAACTAGGGTTTCTAACGGGTTAAACGTGGTTAACCCTATCCAATCAAGTATCAAGTTGGTTAAGTGTACCCAAGGTTCATGACTTAACCCAATCAACCCATCGTGTTTAATTGGTTAAGTATTCAAGTGGTCCATGACTTAACCCAATCATGTGGCATTAATTAATTTAATGCACCCAACCTCTCACATTAGACCTTGTTGTGGTTACTAGTTAAGCCGGGCGGGTCCGAGTAGCTTTACACCACAACTTAGTCTAACCTCGGATTTCAAGCACGACATGACCAACTACTCACATTGGGTCCTATTGCTTGTAGCCACTAGTTAAGCTGGTCGGTTCCGGGTAGATTTATGCTACAAACTCAACCCAACCTCGAGTTGGTCATTCTCATGTTTTCTAGAAGTCATGTCCAAGTTCATGTTCATGTTTCAAGCATAATCACATGTCATATTTCATGTCATCTTTTTAAGTCATGTTTTTATGTCATTTTAGTTTACCCATAACGTAACCCCATCGCATGTAAGTTCGCATAAACGAAAATAGATCTCAAAGAGGGAACTTAGAAGCATGACATAATTAATAAGGTTTGGGCCACAAGTTAAACATGGTGGCATATGAGGCAAATGTGTTCATAAACTTGCATATTACATTATAGGCCTCAAAACATGCATGATATCAACTTTAGCAAAATAGATGAAACATGGTCATAAATGACATGGGATGTTAGCAAGTGATTCACATATAACATCATATGTAAGTTAACATAAGGTTTATGAGAGTTTCTATGTTGCTTTATGCAACATTTCAAATCAAAGCTCATAGCTTTCTATGCACAAAGTCAAGGTGATAGCTTTACAAACATGCATAGAATAAATCTATGCATAACATGATAGGATCAACGCTCATAGTTTTCTATGCACAAATCATACTTAGGCCCAAACTCAAACTTGCAACATGTCATATATAACTTCATAGTTAGAATCTAAGAGTAGAATAGGGCTTACAATGCTATGAAGACTTATAAAATAAAATAAGATTGAGACGAAGCCACTAGCAACTCTAAAAACCCGAAATGAATACAAGCTCCAAGAAGCTCCTTTGATTTGTATGAAGAAAGATTGAACTTTGGCCTTGAATCAAACTTAGAAACTCTCAAACAAGCTTAGGAACTCTCATATGAATGAAGATGGAGGCTATGACAAGAGGGTGGAGGCCATGATTAAACATTTTGGCATAGTTTAGTTGTAGGAATGATTTATGTTGATTTAGGCTAGGTATTAGGGTCTTTTTATAGATGATTAGGTTAGTTTAGGCCATAGGATTAACCCTA
The DNA here is from genome assembly GCA_030737875.1 of Allium sativum. NCBI lineage: Eukaryota > Viridiplantae > Streptophyta > Magnoliopsida > Asparagales > Amaryllidaceae > Allium > Allium sativum. The sequence continues at coordinate 500,207,426 of CM060924.1, read as the reverse complement.
ATTCAGATCTGGGCCATCAATTCACGTCACTAGCCTCCAAACATGTCTTGAGGAACAAGTCAGGTGCACCCAGGCCAGGCTGGCCGACCACCCAAGTCGACAGGGGTGTCGACTGGGCAGTCGACACAGCCTGGGGTGTGTCGACTCCCAAGTCGACTCCCCAGTCGACTTGGGGAGTGGCGGGATCTTTTCCCGCCTATCCTGCCCAGCTGGATTTGAATTCAAATTTGTTTTTAAACTTGAATTTTCTGAAAACTTCTATGGGCCATAACTGGGTCATACGGACTCCGATTTTCGAAAACTCGGACTCTATTTCGCGTATTTTTTCGAGACGAACGCAATGGCCCAGCCCGTTTCCCTTGATTCATATTTTATCATTTAATTCTGCCTTGATTTATGTTATAACTTGTTATTCAAAATACGGGTTGTTACATCCTCCCCACCTTAAAGGATTTCGTCCCCGAAATCTCTAAGTTAGGAAGAACGTATCCTACCATCCATCATCCATCTACTCAAAACATCATCCACGTGCAGTCAATATCCTTAACAAATTCTAAATGCTGTATGATTATATGCAAAGGTGTGTGTATGTGTACTTATCTAATGCGAAAATCAGGCGGTTACTGATTCAGTAAACCTCCTTAATGCAAAGTATGTTAGTGAAATGCGTCCATATGTATGCAAATTCCTAACATAATGTAAAATCTCTATATGAGTGCACATAACATTCATCCATATGCAGCATCCACGTGATAACATAACAAGTTTCATTTATGAATAAGTATAAGCACTCGTGCATATGCAATATGAAAGTGTGTGAGCCGATCTTAGTGCCTAATGTGTATCATGCATCCACGAGTATCCACTTGCAAACACTTGCAACCACTTGCAAACATCAAGCATAACATGTTTCAAATACATGTTTCGTCCAAAGGGTTTCTACCTAAGGTTCCCATGACAAGGTTAACGAGATAACAAGATAAACAGGATAAACATGGATAGCAAAAAGAAAGATATGCTAAAAAGGAAAAGAGATCGAGAATGTACCCTCAAAAAGAAATGGATAAAGCCCACGCATCTTCTCCTCGGTTTCCCAAGTTGCATCCTCTTCGGCTTCACTCCACTGAACTTTCACCAATTTGACTTCTCGATTCCTTAGCTTCCTGATCTTCGTTCCCAAGATACGAATCGGGGCTCTCCTCAGGGTTGCCTCTTTCTCTACCTCCACGTCTTCAAGAATGCTAGGTTCAACCACCTCAGCGGACTCATGTAGGCACTTTCGGAGATGCGAGACATGAAAGACATTATGCACTCCGGCCAGCTTCTCGGGAAATTCCACCTTATAAGCCATCTTCCCAATTCGTTCTATGATAGGGAAGGGTCCTACGAACCTTGGTGCCAGCTTCCCAACTGCTCCAAAACGAACCACATTACGCAAAGGAGAAACCTTCACGAAAACCATATCTCCAACTTCGAATTCCAAATCTGTCCTTCGCTTGTTAGCATAGGATTTCTGTCTGTCTTGGGCCGCTTTCATCCGTCTTCTCACCAATTCAACTTTCTCGGATGTGTCCCGTATCATATCGGGCCCAAGTATAAGCCTATCTGTTGTCTCCCACCAACAAGATGGTGACCTACACGGCCTCCCATACAAAGCTTCAAATGGTGCCATCCCTATGCTAGCTTGATAGCTATTATTATAAGCAAACTCTACAAGAGGGAGGTGGTCTTCCCAAGTACCACCAAAGTCAAGCACACAAAGCCTCAAAAGATCTTCTAGCATTCTATTCACCCTTTCGGTTTGGCCATCCGTCTGGGGGTGATAGGCTGTACTTAGATTCAATCGCGTACCCATCGCTTCTTCCAAACTATTCCATAACTGGCTAGTGAAGATTGGGTCACGATCGCTAACTATGCTAGAAGGAACTCCATGCAATCTCACTATCTCTCGAAGATAAACAGATGCTAGCCATGATGCGGTCCTCTTGCTCTTCACTGGAATGAAATGAGCACTCTTCGTAAGTCTGTCAACTATGACCCATATGCTCATATTCCCTTTCCTTGACCTAGGCAATCCATCCACAAAATCCATAGAAATACTTTCCCACTTCCATTGCGGGACCTCTAATGGATGTAATAGCCCACCGGGTTTCTTCGACTCGGCTTTCACTTGTTGGCACACCATGCACTTTGAAACATATTCTGCCACATCCTTCTTCATTCCAGCCCAAAAGAAAATGCGCTTCATATCCCTATACATCTTATCTCCTCCAGGTTGTATAGTCATCTTCGAGTGATGCGCTTCTTCGAGAACTTTATGCACCAAGTCTCCTACTTGTGGAATGCATAGACTTCCATGACGCCTTAGCCAACCCTTGTCATCAAAAGTATATCTAGCAAGGTGACTAGACATCTCACCACGAATCAACTTGTCCATGACCTCGACTATCTGCGGGTCTTCCTTCTGCGAAGCCCCAACTTGATCAAGAAGTATAGGTCTAAGCTCAAGGGATGCTAATGAACCCGTCATCGACTCAACAGCCGTTGTGAAATCAAAGGTTGCCAAGAACTCTAGGTTCTTCATTTCAACAAACAAGGGACTCAAAGTCAACCTTCTTCCGCTTAGTGCATCTGCCACGACATTACCCTTGCCAGGGGTATAAGCTTTCTCGAAGTCATACGATGTCAAGAATTCCATCCACCTTTGCTGCCTTAGATTCAGATCTTTCTGCGAGAAGAGGTACTTGAGTGACTTGTGATCAGTATACAACTCAAACCTTTCGCCTAGAAGATAGTGGCGCCAGGATTTGAGTGCAAAGACGATCGCCGCCAACTCCAAATCATGAGTGGGATAGTTCTTCTCATGAACTTTAAGTTGCCTACCCCCATAACATATCACTCTTCCTTCCTGCATCAGAACAGCACCTAAACCCGTGCCACATGCATCGGTGTACACGGTAAACGTCTTACCGCCATCGGGTAATGCCAAAACTGGAGCCGTAGTAAGGGCCCTCTTGAGCCTTTGAAAAGCAAGCTCACACTCTAAGTCCCATGCAAAGACTAAGTTCTTCTTCGTCAACTTAGTAAGAGGGGCTGAAATCTTAGCGAAGTCCCTGATGAACTTCCTATAGTAGCTCGCCAGACCGAGAAAGCTTCTTACCTCGGTTGCATTCCTAGGAGTCTTCCAGTCTTGAACTGCAACCACTTTCGCGGGATCCACCGCTATGCCTTGCTTAGAAACTATATGTCTAAGAAACCGAACTTCCTTTCTCCAGAAATGGCATTTGGAGAACTTGGCTTTCAACTGGTGAGCTCTAAGCGTATCCATCACTTCCTTGAGATGTATAGCATGTTCTTCCTCATCCTTTGAGAAGATCAGAATATCATCCACGAAGACAACCACAAACTTGTTAAGGAACTCCCTGAACACCCTACTCATCAAATCTACGAAGTAGGCGGGTGCATTAGTCAAATCGAATGGCATGACAAGCCATTCAAAGAATCCATCTGGAGTCCTAAACGCAGTCTTATCAATACTATCCTCAGCCACTCTGAGCTGATGGAATCCGGTGGCTAGATCGAGTTGAGAGAAAACAGAAGCACCAACAAACTGGTCAAAGAGATCATCAATCCTCAGTAACGGGTGTCTATTCTTCTTTGTCAGCTTGTTCAACTCTCGATAATCAACACATAGATGAAGCGAACCATCCGCCTTAGTAGCGAATACCACAGGAGCACCCCATTCGGAAATGCTTCACCTAATAAAATTCTTCTCAAGCAACTCCTTGATTTGCTTACTGAGCTCTCTTCTTTCTCGCGGGGCCATGTGCCTAATGGGCAATGAAACTGGCTTGGCATTATCAACAAGATAAATGCGGAAATCTATCTCTCGTTTAGGGGGTAACCCCTTAACCTCTTCAAAGACATCAGGATAGTCTCGGACCACCCTTACAGATTGCAGATCATCGATGGACGAGTCAAGAGATTCAAGATAACATAACATGACGGGATCCAGCGGGTTGGAGGAAATCTCTAGGGTATTACCGAGGCGAGTCATGATCCTCACCACCCTATGCTCACAATCGAGGATGGCTCCATAACTGGACAACCAATCCATGCCCAAAATCAACCCGTATCCCGTGAACCCGAGAACATAAGCATTACACTTGAATTTTATGGTCAAGATAGAAATCTTCAAATCCACACAAATCATAGATAGATGGGCGGAACCCCCAATTGGATTTGAAACACTAACGGGATCCTCAACTAGACTAGTACTTAGGTGCAAACTTTCAACAATGTCAGCAGAAATAAAGGTATGCGATGCGCCAAAATCAAATAAGGTGCGAACAGGAAAATCAAATATATAAACAAGACTTTCTACAGAAATACTACCTCGATCCTGAACTGGAGCAGTGTTGAGAGCATGCACTTGCCCTCCAGAAGGTCCTGCAAGCTGAATCTGCCCTTGCCCCTGTCCTTGTTTCTTGGGGCAATCCTTGCTAAGGTGTCCAGGCTCTCCACAGTGAAAGCATTCACCCAACTTCCTCTTCTTCTTTCTGCAATCTTTGGCTATGTGCCCAACAATCCCACATAAGTTGCATTTTCTTGGGTCCTTTGCCTTGTTGTTGTTGGCCTTATTGCCCTTGTTGTTCTTGTTGTTCTAATTGCTCTGATTTCCTCCCCACTTGGAGTCCGTCTTCTTGGTTTGAGTATCATTAGTCTTGACTTCTTTCTTGCCATTCTTATCGTCTCCTTGAAGCAATGCCATGTCCACTAGGCCTTCAAAAGTGGCCCCCATGGGTATATGAGACAGGGCTAAACCTTGTAATGGTTCATTCAACCCTCGTGCAAAGCGTAAAGCCTTCTTCTGGGGAGTATTAACCATGTCCAAACCGAATCGAGCAAGCTGGTTAAAATTATTCACATACTCCCTCACTGTCATGTCCCCTTGCTTCAAAGATATAAACTTCTCCAATTGCATATTTGCCTCAGCAGATGATAGAAACTTAAGCCCAAACCTCGTCCTAAAGTCGGCCCAAGTCTCTATAGGCCTCGTAGCATTGGTGACCTCCCACCAATAAGCAGCTTCTTCTTTCAGTAGCCATGCTGCCAACAGAACTTTTCTACGGTCTTCCACATCAAAGATGGAAAAGAGATCTTCAGTTTCTTTCAACCAATTTCTCGCCTCCACAAAACTCTCCGTTCCAATAAAATTCTTGTCACCCATCGCCTTAAAGTCTTTGCAAACCTTTGCGAAATCTGCTTGTGGATGCTGCGGAGGAGGAGGAGGAGGAGGAGGAGGAACCTCAGTTACGGTGGGGGTATTTGCTGGGCCCGCATCGTTGGCCCTAGCTTCCAAGTACCTCCGGAACCATCCGGGAATGGTTACTCCCTCGGGAAAGTTAAGATCGGCCATGCTGAAAAAGGAAAAGATAGATTAAGAACGAGGAAACAAAGGATAGTGCTAATGGCTTTTGGGGAATAGCCTTTTAAAATAAACTAGACTTTTCTTGGAAAATACTTAATTGGTTTTGAAAATAGTTTTCCAAAAAGGTAAGTTTTAAAAACACTTTTGCTCAAATCTTGTAAACCTTATGCTCTGATACCAAATGTAACACGCCACCTCCGCCAATGCCACTCTTGCAAGTGCACTGACTTTGGAGGGGCGTTAAACGAGGTAAACATGCATGCAGATATCACAAGACAGAACATATAAGTAAAAGCAGAGTAAATAAAGCAGCGGGTAAAAACTAACATTTCAAAACCATAGTCAAGTTACATCAAAGTACTGAGTCATTATTTTCCCAACAAAACAAAGTCTAGAAAACATAAACTGAAAACTGGAAACAACATAAAGTAACTATCCCCAAAGCAGAATAAAGCCATAGCATGCTCAAGTCCAAACCGTACATGAGCTATCCAGAAAAGCAGCTAAAGATCCGAGCTAGGTACCAGTGTTCCCACCCTGTAAACCTGGGGGGGGGGGGAACGGAAGAAAAGAGGTGAAAGAAAACGGGTCAGTCAAAAAGAATGGTAAGTCCTACCTACTATTAGTATAAAAACTAATAAAGTTAACTGGTCATGTAAAGCAGAGATGAAACATAGAGTGATAACTGGCATGGTGAAAAGTTAACAAGATAGATCAAGTGTGGCATTGCATCTACAAGGTTAAGTTGCACCAAGTGTGTACTAGTAATCCATGTCAAGTATAAACAAGAAATGATCCCTTGGCCCAATCTTGGCCCAATATCACGAGATGACCTAGATCAAGGTCCAACAACACGGTCTAGTCGATCGGCTCCCTAAAAGCCTAACTCGTCAAGTGTCGGTGTCGTACGGCCCAATCACGAAGCGTAGTCAAACTGTGCTAGGTCCACCCTAGGGTGTATCAAGCCCTAGGGTGCCAACCACGGACACACATCAAGCACGCACAGTCTAAACCTACTGGTGCCCGTGTCTGCTTTTTCAACTCCGGACTATGTGCACGACCATAGTTCGCCCGAACCTACACCGGCGCACCAACTCAGCCGTCGTTTTGGTCGCTTACATGTCAGCCCAGTAATCGTGCCCCACCCTAGCCCAGTCCCTAGGGTATCATGATACAATCAAGAGGGTTACTGGTGAAAAGGACCACGTAACTGGGGTTTCTAACGGGTTAAACGTGGTTAACCCTATCCAATCAAGTATCAAGTTGGTTAAGTGTACCCAAGGTTCATGACTTAACCCAATCAACCCATCATGTTTAATTGGTTAAGTATTCAAGTGGTCCATGACTTAACCCTATCATGTGGCATTAATTAATTTAATGCACCCAACCTCTCACATTAGACCTTGTTGTGGTTACTAGTTAAGCCGGGCGGGTCCGGGTAGCTTTACACCACAACTTAGTCTAACCTCGGGTTTCAAGCGCGACATGACCAACTACTCACATTGGGTCCTATTGCTTGTAGCCACTAGTTAAGCCGGTCGGTTCCGGGTAGATTTATGCTACAAACTCAACCCAACCTCGAGTTGGTCATTCTCATGTTTTCTAGAAGTCATGTCCAAGTTCATGTTCATGTTTCAAGCATAATCACATGTCATATTTCATGTCATCTTTTTAAGTCATGTTTTATGTCATTTTAGTTTACCCATAACGTAACCCCATCGCATGTAAGTTCGCATAAACGAAAATAGATCTCAAAGAGGGAACTTAGAAGCATGACATAATTAATAAGGTTTGGGCCACAAGTTAAACATGGTGGCATATGAGGCAAATGTGTTCATAAACTTGCATATTACATTATAGGCCTCAAAACATGCATGATATCAACTTTAGCAAAATAGATGAAACATGGTCATAAATGACATGGGATGGTAGCAAGTGATTCGCATATAACATCATATGCAAGTTAACATAAGGTTTATGAGAGTTTCTATGTTGCTTTATGCAACATTTCAAATCAAAGCTCATAGCTTTCTATGCACAAAGTCAAGGTGGTAGCTTTACAAACATGCATAGAATAAATCTATGCATAACATGATAGGATCAACGCTCATAGTTTTCTATGCACAAATCATACTTAGGCCCAAACTCAAACTTGCAACATGTCATATTTAACTTCATAGTTAGAATCTAAGAGTAGAATAGGGCTTACAATGCTATGAAGAATTATAAAATAAAATAAGATTGAGACAAAGCCACTAGCAACTCTAAAAACCCCAAATGAATAAAAGCTCCAAGAAGCTCCTTTGATTTGTATGAAGAAAGATTGAGCTTTGGCCTTGAATCAAACTTAGAAACTCTCAAACAAGCTTAGGAACTCTCATATGAATGAAGATGGAGGCTATGACAAGAGGGTGGAGGCCATGATTAAACATTTTGGCATAGTTTAGTTGTAGGAATGATTTATGTTGATTTAGGCTAGGTATTAGGGTCTTTTTATAGATGATTAGGTTAGTTTAGGCCATAGGATTAACCCTAATTCAGATCTGGGCCATCAATTCACGTCACTAGCCTCCAAACATGTCTTGAGGAACAAGTCAGGTGCACCCAGGCCAGGCTGGCCGACCACCCAAGTCGACAGGGGTGTCGACTGGGCAGTCGACACAGCCTGGGGAGTGTCGACTCCCAAGTCGACTCCCCAGTCGACTTGGGGAGTGGCGGGATCTTTTCCCACCTATCCTGCCCTGCTGGATTTGAATTCGAATCTGTTTTTAAACTTGAATTTTCTGAAAACTTCTATGGGCCATAACTGGGTCATACGGACTCCGATTTTCGAAAACTCGGACTCTATTTCGCGTATTTTTCCGAAACGAACGCAATGGCACAGCCCGTTTCCCTTGATTCAGATTTTATCATTTAATTCTGCCTTGATTTATGTTATAACTTGTTATTCAAAATACGGGTTGTTACATTAGCGGTATATGTTGATGATATAAATTTGATTGGAACTCCAGAAGAGATCAATGAAACAATAGATTACCTAAAACAGGAATTTGAAATTAAAGATCTTGGCAAAACCAAATACTGTCTTGGTCTACAAATTGAGCATAGTAAAAATGACATATTAATCCATCAATCAAATTACATTGAGAAAATCCTGAAGCGTTTTCAAATGGATAAAGCATATCCACTTAGTACACCTATGGTTGTCAGATTACTAGATATCAAAAAGGATCCTTACCGACCAAAAGAAGAAGATGAAAATGTACTTGGTCCAGAAGTACCATATCTCAGTGCAATTGGTGCATTGTTATATTTATCCCAATGCACGAGACCAAATATTGCATTTTCAGTCAATCTTCTAGCAAGATATAGTTCTGCACCAACTAAAAGACACTGGAATGGCATAAAACATATCGGGAGATATCTGCAAGGAACCACAGATTTAGGCTTGTTTTATTCTAACATAGGCAATAATCCGATTCTAGTTGGTTATGCTGATGCAGGTTACCTTTCTGATCCACATAAAGCAAGATCACAAACTGGATATGTATTTACTAACAGCAATGCAGCTATTTCATGGCGATCTACAAAGCAAACATTGGTAGCAACATCATCTAATCATTCTGAAATATTAGCACTACATGAAGCAAGCCGAGAATGTATTTGGTTAAGATCATTAATCGAACATATTCTGTGACGACCCAAACTTCCCCGTAAAGGAAAGCCTAGATTGCCTTGAGAACAACTCACATCAGAACACAAACTGAAGAACATTTTATTGTTGATTACAACAATTACATCAGAGTATAAGAATATAACTGAGTATAAATGAATAATATACATTGGAAATACAAAAATATCAGAGATTTAAATTACATTTAAATAGCAGCGGAAAATAGTACAAAAATACAACTGGAAGGAATACACGGATACAGAGCTTTCCGAATACTGCTTCAGCTGTAAACCAGGATCCTGTAAATATATCTGCAAAAAGCTACTCGACTGCCCATGTGAAAAAATATGGGCACCCGAGTTTGCCAGTGAAACAAACTACAGGTCAGTCATGGGACTGGTATGAGAAATCTTAACTAGACTTATCTAATAATAAGGCGAATCACAGGACCACGCCGCTAACGCGGAACGGGTTTACTCCATTGGATTGCCAGTGCATAAAATAAGGTAAATCGTTAAACAACGCAATGCTTTTTAGAAAAATGAAACCATTATAAGACCCAAGTCCCATCACACAATGCAACGCACACCAGAGGATAGGGTTTTACCTTATAATGGTCAAAAGATGCTTGATACGTATAAAACGGATTTGATATTATTATTAGTGTATATATGTTTTAATAAAAAGATTTGAATCATAAGTATCAATCCTAGACGGCATGGTTACCATATAGCATGTCGCCAATACTAGTTATACAATCAAAACCGCAAGAGCGTATTGGAAATTTGGATTCCATCATGAGTCGAGGCTAGGGGCAAGCTCCTCTCCGATTCGAGACACTCTAGCAAATGCCTCAGGATTCCCCGCAGTGAACCCTTGGAAGCGGTAGGGCCGGTCCCCGCCAATGGGCAGTGGATTAGTTATGCCTGAACACACGTTTCCCGGTCCCTTTGGACCTATAGTATGACCACCAACGGCCTATAAAAATAACGAGGCGCCTCAAAATCCATCATCCACATAAGTAAAATGTCAGGGCTGGCAGGTCGCTGACACCACTCTAGCTAGAAAGAAACGTGTGCACTCCCTACGGTCCGTATCCCGTTTTTGACTCATACCGGGGTGTGAGGCTCGCGAAGTCTCGCTATACACAAAGCTACGCCTAAACAGGCCGTGCTTTGATCATCAACCACAAGGCCTGCTTTTCAACAAAAGCCTTGATCAATGCATCTTAGCATGCCACATTGTCAGTCCATACTATACCATTGATTTCTGCCAATATATAACCTCTAAGCTCATATGTCTCAGAGAAGGGTGTTAACCACCAAGCAGATATGTATTAACAGAGATCAACGAATGTAGTATAAAGGACTACAACGTCAGACATACATTCCATTTATAAACTTATGCTCTGGGTCTGAGCGAAAGTCAAATCCGTACAAATCAACACTTCGTCTGAACGGCCACCACTGAAGCCCTTTCAAGGTAGCTACTCCTCTCATGGGTCTCAGTAGCAACCCATCCATTTGATGTGAAGATCGCCGGTCTTCAAACACCGTCTTTAAATCTTCGACTTAGAACGTCGTATAATCATTTGAAATGAGATTGAACTCGGTCTTTTCAAATGACTCTCGCATATATATATATATAATAATTTGAAAACATTTCCTATCGTTATTAATATTTGATAACGACCTATCGCTATTTTTATTGATATAAAAATAGCCTAAATTAATTTAACGACGCTTCGGGTCAATGGGCGACCCTGGCGCTGTTTTCAACCAAATTTGATTTACACTTATCTCGAAAACTAACCGTTGGATTTTGATGAAGTTTATACCGTTGGAAAGATCTTCCCAAAGCGGTCCTAACGATTCCAGTTTTGGGAAAATCCGATGGTCGGATCTTTCGGTATAACTATTTAAAGTTAAGAATGTCGATACGCGAACTGCCGTGCGCGTTTCGTTTAATTTATAATATATATATATATATATATATATATATATATATATATATATATATCGTTTGGCGAAATCAGCAATTATCGTCTATTCTTTTAATTTCAATTACATAGAAATGTAATTTTATTAACAATATAGAACATATTCTTTAATTACATATAAAAATGTGATTTTTATTTAATCTTTTATTTTACATTGAAAAATGTAACTCTTTTATTTTACATTGAAGAAAAAATGCAACTCTTTTATTTTACATTGAAGAAAAAATGCAACTCTTTTATTTTACATTGAAGAAAAAATGCAACTCTTTTATTTTACATTGCAAAAATGTAAATGTCCATTATTCCTTTTTATTTACATTGAAAAATGTAAATTCTTTTACATTGAAAAAGAAAAAAAAAATAAATTCTTTTAATCTTCTTATTTACATTGAAAAAGGTAAATTCTTTGTTTATTCTATTTACATTGGAAAATGTAAGGTTCCTATTTATTTTCCATTACATGGAAAAATAATGTTTCTTTTTCTTTACATCAGAAAAATATGTTTCTTTTCCTCTTTTCTTTACATAAGAAAAATATGTTTCGTTTTCTCTTTTCTTTACATAAGAAAAATATGTTTCTTTTTCTCTTTTCTTTACATAAGAAAAATATGTTTCTTTTTCTCTTTTCTTTACATAAGAAAAATAAAGATAATTTACTTGTTGCAATTTCTAATTTAACCTAACAAACAGAAATGATAACTTCATTTGTTACCCATTTCTAATTAAAAATGAAAATTTGTTTGGCCTAAACTATTTTAACCAAAATGAGTATTTTGTCCAATTATTGTAATTTTTTCAGAATGATGATTCTAATTCTAAATCTAATTTGTCAGAGATGACAACCATAATTCAGCTATACAAATCTGTCAAAAATGACAGTTATGATTCAACTATTCAGTTTATCAATACTAATTTAGCACAAATGACAATGATATTGTGTCAATTCTAATTTTGACAATTCAAATAAAAACATGACTTTCTTAATTTGTCAATGCTAATAAAATAAACACGACCATTCTAGACAAGTGATATGTTTATCTACAACGTATGTCCCTAACTAAAAATGTTCATTTTTGCTGACACAAATTATCCTAACTAAAATGACTATTTTTGTTTACATAAAATATTCTAACTAAAATGATAAAATTTAACTTCTAACATAATTGACCAATAAAAGTAAATTTATTTGCATACTTCTAATGTTAACAAAATTAAAGGTAAAACTTGTTAACAAAATTAAGGATTAACACTTGCTTTTCTGATTATATTAACAAAGTTAAGGATAAAGTTGCCCTTTTATTTTGTTCACAAAAATAAAGACAAAAATTGGCATTTTATTATGTAGACAAACATATGGCTCAAAATTGTCTTTTTATTTTGGTAACAAAATTAATGTAAAAAAAAAACTTGTCATTTATTTTATTAACAAAATTGGTGTTAAAACTTTGTACTTTTTTACATTACTAACAAAATCCATGTTAAAGCTTTGTGTTCTATTTGTTAACAAAATAAATGTTAAAACTAGTCTTTTTATTATGTAAACAAAAATTTTGTCTTGTTATTATGTAAACAATTTTTTTTTTTTTTTGTTTGATTTTGCAAACAAAACTTGTCTTTTTATTTGACAAAACAATGTTAATAAAAAATGTTCTTTTAAACCTTGTTCTTTTATTTAACAAACAAAATGTCTTTTACTCTTTAGCTTTTATTTAGAAAGACAATAGTAAATAAAATGTCTTCTTAATTGTGTTAACAAAATTTTGTCCTTTTTGTTATGTAACAAAAATTACATGTTAAAAATCGTCTTTTGTTTTACAACAAAATTGCATGTTAAAATTGCCCTTTTATTTGATTTGCAAACAAAATAAACGAAACCAGAATAAATGTTTCAATTTTATTTAAGAAAATAAAATGAGAATAAAAATCAAAGTAAAAACTTTGTCATTTGTTTTGTAAAAAAAATTATGTTAACAATTTCCCTTTATTTTGTAAACAAAATATGTATTAAACTTTTGTCCTTGATTTTGTGAACAAAATTCATGTTAAGAAAATGTCTTTTTATTATCATCTAAAATGGCCCTAGAGACATATTTTCAATTTTCCTCTTTTATTGTATGTACAAAGGTGAAATCTTTTATCATAATCTTTATATCATAATCACTTTATATCATAATTCTTTGTTTGAAACTAAGTGAAATATAAAAGGAAATCCTTGTATTATAATCTTTTATTTAAATCTTTTTAGAATAAACTAAGTGACATAAAAAAAAAAAAGTAACCTTTGTATTATAGAAATTTTTTCCAATCTTTTGACACAAATGTTAAGTTGTTTCAAAAACATGTTTTAACACAAATGATGATTTTTATTTCAAATATCATGCTTTGACAAAAGTCTATATTTTTATTACAATTATCATGTGATGGTAAGAATGTTATTCCTATTTCAATTAACATGTTGGACACCAAAATGATATTTTACATTCTATAATCAAGTTTGCCAAATGTTATTTTATCACTAACATGTTCTCAACATTTGGTATACACAAAAATTCTGCTAGAAATGAATACACCCAATTCAACGGTTCATTACACTCATAAGATAATCAACAAATTTCAAACATCACAGATCTACACAAACAAGATGTTTCACATCAAATTACGTACAACACACAATTCATATAAATCTTAACAATGAATAAATAATGATTTACCACACATAACAATTATTTTTAATTAAAATTTTAAAATAAGAAATCTCACATTTGGTTTAGTCTGAATTTCCAATTTGCTTAGTTTTGGTCCTGCTCGGTTCCACAGTCTAGATCTTGTCAAGAGGTTTCCAACGCACTTCGTTTTTCTGAATTTCGATGTCATATGCAAAAGTTACAAAGGTTTAAAGATTAATTATTATTTAATTAGATAAACTTTTTATTCAACTTCAACCTTAGTTTGCCCATCATCGTTCCTATTGTCTGGATACACAACGAACAGTGCTTCAAACCTAGGACTAGCCGCCGATCCTCCCACATGCTGACTGCACCAAATCGGAGTTCGCCATGAGCTCCGTTGTTAGCCACTCCTCCGCCGTCCCGAACCCCCTGCTCGCTCGAAGGCCCCACGTGCTCCCAAAATCATTTCGATTGGCGCGGCTTCTCAAAGAAAATCCGGCCACCTGGAAGCGTTTCAGGCGATCATCTCCGTTGATAAGCAAGAACTCACGATGCTCTTTATTTTTCTATTGGAAGACTGGGAGAAGATTGCGTAGATCGCGAATTATAAGAGGAAGAAGTTGGGGACTTTTCTGCCATTGATTTAGAACATGGTGGCGGCTGTGTTATGTTTGGGGAGATAGGTTTTTTTTATTTTATTTTTTAGAATTTCCTATTGGATGTTTATATATATGTATATATTTAATATTGTTTGATTTCTTAGTTTCATTTCCCCTAATGTTCTTTTCATATATAGTAGATTATGAAGGAATTTAAGTAGCTGACTAGGCGTGATGGGACCACACTTATCTTTCTTTATTCAAATTTCAAAGTTAAATAATAAAGAGAGAGAGAGAGAATAAATGGGAAGGAAAGAATAAATAGAAGATATATATATATATATATACATACATATATATATATAAGTGGTTTGTTTGTGAAGGAGAAACAATAACAATGGAAAACAAAACAAAAAAAAGGGGGAAAGATAAACGAATGCATGGTTAAGTAACATAAGGAATGAAACATAATGAGAAAAGTAGAATGAAGGAAAGAATTTAATGAAATGAAGGGTAATAAATTAATTTATGAAAGATAACTAAGAAGAATGTGTCAATTTGCATGGTGCAATATTAGTGACACAATAAAGAGAGGAGGCTACTGAAATAAATGTAGCTATTCATATTTCAAAGTAAATAAATTACGAAGGTTTAAACATATAAATTTTTATGTTAATTATATACATATCTACATATTATGACATGTTTATCTAACACAATGACAAGTTGTCATAATTTATTTAGAATCTACCTATTATTTTAAATCACATATGCAATGAATAAATATACATACATGGAGTTGATTTTTTTTTAAGGAGAGATAATAAAAGGAGAGAAAAAAAAAAGAGAACAAGGAAAAATAAAAGGATGTAAGTTTAAGAAATAGGAATACATGAGTGAAAATAGAATGATAGAAATGAATTAATAGAATAGAGGATAATAAATTAATAGATAAAGGAAAGAAATGAATGCATAATTAATGGAGAGTGGTGAGAAAAGAAGCAGTGAATTTGATGAATTTGGAAAAAGAAAAGGAAGCTAAATAAGCTTGCATGAAATGTGAATAAGCAAAGAAATTATGTGTTGATTTATTATTAATATCATAAAACTCCTATATTAAAGTTTTTAATAAAACAATGGATCAACTATTGTTTTCTTTTATTATCAATTGCTTGAGGTTAATTATTACAAATACACATACAATTTGATACTAATTTCAATTATAATAAATCACTATTTATCTAATTACAAATAATTGTTTAATAGAGATAAATTTGAAAACATTTATAAATGACATCATAATGTAATTTAAAAAGTTTTTTTTTCGTTGCTATTATTTAAAATAAATTATTTTAAATAATAAAATCCATTAAAATTTCTAAAATAAAAATTTTAATTTGGCCCCAAAATTCCGGTTTGTTACAGTCTCCCCCATTAAAATCTTTTCGTCCTCGAAAAGGAACGTAGCTAAATGTTGTTTAATTAACTAACTCAATTAATTTTTTTATTAATTGTTTTCAATAATTTTATTAATTATCATTTCAATAATTTTATTGGTTAAACCAATAATCAAACATCTCAACCAGCAATCAATTAGGTGATTAACTTTTTAAATATATATAACTTTTATATATAGTCAAAAATCATATTTTTGTGCAAATCACAGCAATGTGTCCTAACTAAGTGTTGGTTCTCATACCAGTCAATGGAAATATATAGAAATCCCACTTTCGAGACTCGAACATAAATACTGGTGATGGTCGACATATCACCAGAATTATCTCCGGGCGACTAGAGTGTAATTCTATATCTATCCAGTATATTAAAACTTCGAATATCCATTAATTACTCGTATATTCGAAATCTTTATATACTCGATTGTCCACATTAAAATATAATATACTCAAATACGCATTTTAAGATAAAATTTTAAAACTAAATTTGTTTTCACTTTTGTTTTGAAGAAAATAATACTCTTTAAACTCGTCCTAGGATACTACTGATCCTATCTCTAACGAGTTATTCTTATTGGATATTACTAATCCAATCTCTGATGAATTCTTTCGTTCGGTTCTAATGTGTCTTGTTCTCGAGCTCTGTAAACCAAAGCTCTGATACCACCTGTGACGACCCAAACTTCCCCGTAAAGGAAAGCCTAGATTGCCTTGAGAACAACTCACATCAGAACACAAACTGAAGAACATTTTATTGTTGATTACAACAATTACATCAGAGTACAAGAATATAACAGAGTATAAATGAATAATATACATTGGAAATACAAAAATATCAGAGATTTAAATTACATTTAAATAGCAGCGGAAAATAGTACAAAAATACAACTGGAAGGAATACACGGATACAGAGCTTTCCGAATACTGCTTCAGCTGTAAACCAGGATCCTGTAAATATATCTGCAAAAAGCTACTCGACTGCCCATGTGAAAAAATATGGGCACCCGAGTTTGCCAGTGAAACAAACTACAGGTCAGTCATGGGACTGGTGTGAGAAATCTTAACTAGACTTATCTAATAATAAGGCGAATCACAGGACCACGCCGCTAACGCGGAACGGGTTTACTCCATTGGATTGCCAGTGCATAAAATAAGGTAAATCGTTAAACAACGCAATGCTTTTTAGAAAAATGAAACCATTATAAGACCCAAGTCCCATCACACAATGCAACGCACACCAGAGGATAGGGTTTTACCTTATAATGGTCAAAAGATGCTTGATACGTATAAAACGGATTTGATATTATTATTAGTGTATATATGTTTTAAATAAAAAGATTTGAATCATAAGTATCAATCCTAGACGGCATGGTTACCATATAGCATGTCGCCAATACTAGTTATACAATCAAAACCGCAAGAGCGTATTGGAAATTTGGATTCCATCATGAGTCGAGGCTAGGGGCAAGCTCCTCTCCGATTCGAGACACTCTAGCAAATGCCTCAGGATTCCCCGCAGTGAACCCTTGGAAGCGGTAGGGCCGGTCCCCGCCAATGGGCAGTGGATTAGTTATGCCTGAACACACGTTTCCCGGTCCCTTTGGACCTATAGTATGACCACCAACGACCTATAAAAATAACGAGGCGCCTCAAAATCCATCATCCACATAAGTAAAATGTCAGGGCTGGCAGGTCGCTGACACCACTCTAGCTAGAAAGAAACGTGTGCACTCCCTACGGTCCGTATCCCGTTTTTGACTCATACCGGGGTGTGAGGCTCGCGAAGTCTCGCTATACACAAAGCTACGCCTAAACAGGCCGTGCTTTGATCATCAACCACAAGGCCTGCTTTTCAACAAAAGCCTTGATCAATGCATCTTAGCATGCCACATTGTCAGTCCATACTATACCATTGATTTCTGCCAATATATAACCTCTAAGCTCATATGTCTCAGAGAAGGGTGTTAACCACCAAGCAGATATGTATTAACAGAGATCAACGAATGTAGTATAAAGGACTACAACGTCAGACATACATTCCATTTATAAACTTATGCTCTGGGTCTGAGCGAAAGTCAAATCCGTACAAATCAACACTTCGTCTGAACGGCCACCACTGAAGCCCTTTCAAGGTAGCTACTCCTCTCATGGGTCTCAGTAGCAACCCATCCATTTGATGTGAAGATCGCCGGTCTTCAAACACCGTCTTTAAATCTTCGACTTAGAACGTCGTATAATCATTTGAAATGAGATTGAACTCGGTCTTTTCAAATGACTCTCGCATATATATATATATATAATAATTTGAAAACATTTCCTATCGTTATTAATATTTGATAACGACCTATCGCTATTTTTATTGATATAAAAATAGCCTAAATTAATTTAATGACGCTTCGGGTCAATGGGCGACCCTGGCGCTGTTTTCAACCAAATTTGATTTACACTTATCTCGAAAACTAACCGTTGGATTTTGATGAAGTTTATACCGTTGGAAAGATCTTCCCAAAGCGGTCCTAACGATTCCAGTTTTGGGAAAATCCGATGGTCGGATCTTTCGGTATAACTATTTAAAGTTAAGAATGTCGATACGCGAACTGCCGTGCGCGTTTCGTTTAATTTATAATTTATATATATATATATATATATAAATATAAATCGTTTGGCGAAATCAGCAATTATCGTCTATTCTTTTAATTTCAATTACATAGAAATGTAATTTTATTAACAATATAGAACATATTCTTTAATTACATATAAAAATGTGATTTTTATTTAATCTTTTATTTTACATTGAAAAATGTAACTCTTTTATTTTACATTGAAGAAAAAATGCAACTCTTTTATTTTACATTGAAGAAAAAATGCAACTCTTTTATTTTACATTGAAGAAAAAATGCAACTCTTTTATTTTACATTGCAAAAATGTAAATGTCCATTATTCCTTTTTATTTACATTGAAAAATGTAAATTCTTTTACATTGAAAAAGAAAAAAAAAAGTAAATTCTTTTAATCTTCTTATTTACATTGAAAAAGGTAAATTCTTTGTTTATTCTATTTACATTGGAAAATGTAAGGTTCCTATTTATTTTCCATTACATGGAAAAATAATGTTTCTTTTCCTTTACATCAGAAAAATATGTTTCTTTTCCTCTTTTCTTTACATAAGAAAAATATGTTTCGTTTTCTCTTTTCTTTACATAAGAAAAATATGTTTCTTTTCTCTTTTCTTTACATAAGAAAAATATGTTTCTTTTTCTCTTTTCTTTACATAAGAAAAATATGTTTCTTTTTCTCTTTTCTTTACATAAGAAAAATAAAGATAATTTACTTGTTGCAATTTCTAATTTAACCTAACAAACAGAAATGATAACTTCATTTGTTACCCATTTCTAATTAAAAATGAAAATTTGTTTGGCCTAAACTATTTTAACCAAAATGAGTATTTTGTCCAATTATTGTAATTTTTTCAGAATGATGATTCTAATTCTAAATCTAATTTGTCAGAGATGACAACCATAATTCAGCTATACAAATCTGTCAAAAATGACAGTTATGATTCAACTATTCAGTTTATCAATACTAATTTAGCACAAATGACAATGATATTGTGTCAATTCTAATTTTGACAATTCAAATAAAAACATGACTTTCTTAATTTGTCAATGCTAATAAAATAAACACGACCATTCTAGACAAGTGATATGTTTATCTACAACGTATGTCCCTAACTAAAAATGTTCATTTTTGCTGACACAAATTATCCTAACTAAAATGACTATTTTTGTTTACATAAAATATTCTAACTAAAATGATAAAATTTAACTTCTAACATAATTGACCAATAAAAGTAAATTTATTTGCATACTTCTAATGTTAACAAAATTAAAGGTAAAACTTGTAAACAAAATTAAGGATTAACACTTGCTTTTCTGATTATATTAACAAAGTTAAGGATAAAGTTGCCCTTTTATTTTGTTCACAAAAATAAAGACAAAAATTGGCATTTTATTATGTAGACAAACATAAGGCTCAAAATTGTCTTTTTATTTTGGTAACAAAATTAATGTAAAAAAAAAACTTGTCATTTATTTTATTAACAAAATTGGTGTTAAAACTTTGTACTTTTTTACATTACTAACAAAATCCATGTTAAAGCTTTGTGTTCTATTTGTTAACAAAATAAATGTTAAAACTAGTCTTTTTATTATGTAAACAAAAAATTTGTCTTGTTATTATGTAAACAATTTTTTTTTTTTTTTTTTTTTTTGTTTGATTTTGCAAACAAAACTTGTCTTTTTATTTGACAAAACAATGTTAATAAAAAATGTTCTTTTAAACCTTGTTCTTTTATTTAACAAACAAAATGTCTTTTACTCTTTAGCTTTTATTTAGAAAGACAATAGTAAATAAAATGTCTTCTTAATTGTGTTAACAAAATTTTGTCCTTTTTGTTATGTAACAAAAATTACATGTTAAAAATCGTCTTTTGTTTTACAACAAAATTACATGTTAAAATTGCCCTTTTATTTGATTTGCAAACAAAATAAACGAAACCAGAATAAATGTTTCAATTTTATTTAAGAAAATAAAATGAGAATAAAAATCAAAGTAAAAACTTTGTCATTTGTTTTGTAAAAAAAATTATGTTAACAATTTCCCTTTATTTTGTAAACAAAATATGTATTAAACTTTTGTCCTTGATTTTGTGAACAAAATTCATGTTAAGAAAATGTCTTTTTATTATCATCTAAAATGGCCCTAGAGACATATTTTCAATTTTCCTCTTTTATTGTATGTACAAAGGTGAAATCTTTTATCATAATCTTTATATCATAATCACTTTATATCATAATTCTTTGTTTGAAACTAAGTGAAATATAAAAGGAAATCCTTGTATTATAATCTTTTATTTAAATCTTTTTAGAATAAACTAAGTGACATAAAAAAAAAAGTAACCTTTGTATTATAGAAATTTTTTCCAATCTTTTGACACAAATGTTAAGTTGTTTCAAAAACATGTTTTAACACAAATGATGATTTTTATTTCAAATATCATGCTTTGACAAAAGTCTATATTTTTATTACAATTATCATGTGATGGTAAGAATGTTATTCCTATTTCAATTAACATGTTGGACACCAAAATGATATTTTACATTCTATAATCAAGTTTGCCAAATGTTATTTTATCACTAACATGTTCTCAACATTTGTATACACAAAAATTCTGCTAGAAATGAATACACCCAATTCAACGGTTCATTACACTCATAAGATAATCAACAAATTTCAAACATCACAGATCTACACAAACAAGATGTTTCACATCAAATTACGTACAACACACAATTCATATAAATCTTAACAATGAATAAATAATGATTTACCACACATAACAATTATTTTTAATTAAAATTTTAAAATAAGAAATCTCACATTTGGTTTAGTCTGAATTTCCAATTTGCTTAGTTTTGGTCCTGCTCAGTTCCACAGTCTAGATCTTGTCAAGAGGTTTCCAACGCACTTCGTTTTTCTGAATTTCGATGTCATATGCAAAAGTTACAAAGGTTTAAAGATTAATTATTATTTAATTAGATAAACTTTTTAATCAACTTCAACCTTAGTTTGCCCATCATCGTTCCTATTGTCTGGATACACAACGAACAGTGCTTCAAACCTAGGACTAGCCGCCGATCCTCCCACATGCTGACTGCACCAAATCGGAGTTCGCCATGAGCTCCGTTGTTAGCCACTCCTCCGCCATCCCGAACCCCCTGCTCGCTCGAAGGCCCCACGTGCTCCCAAAATCATTTCGATTGGCGCGGCTTCTCAAAGAAAATCCGGCCACCTGGAAGCGTTTCAGGCGATCATCTCCGTTGATAAGCAAGAACTCACGATGCTCTTTATTTTTCTATTGGAAGACTGGGAGAAGATTGCGTAGATCGCGAATTATAAGAGGAAGAAGTTGGGGACTTTTCTGCCATTGATTTAGAACATGGTGGCGGCTGTGTTATGTTTGGGGAGATAGGTTTTTTTTATTTTATTTTTTAGAATTTCCTATTGGATGTTTATATATATGTATATATTTAATATTGTTTGATTTCTTAGTTTCATTTCCCCTAATGTTCTTTTCATATATAGTAGATTATGAAGGAATTTAAGTAGCTGACTAGGCGTGATGGGACCACACTTATCTTTCTTTATTCAAATTTCAAAGTTAAATAATAAAGAGAGAGAGAGAATAAATGGGAAGGAAAGAATAAATAGAAGATATATATATATACATACATACATATATATATATATAAGTGGTTTGTTTGTGAAGGAGAAACAATAACAATGGAAAACAAAACAAAAAAAAGGGGGAAAGATAAACGAATGCATGGTTAAGTAACATAAGGAATGAAACATAATGAGAAAAGTAGAATGAAGGAAAGAATTTAATGAAATGAAGGGTAATAAATTAATTTATGAAAGATAACTAAGAAGAATGTGTCAATTTGCATGGTGCAATATTAATGACACAATAAAGAGAGGAGGCTACTGAAATAAATGTAGCTATTCATATTTCAAAGTAAATAAATTACGAAGGTTTAAACATATAAATTTTTATGTTAATTATATACATATCTACATATTATGACATGTTTATCTAACACAATGACAAGTTGTCATAATTTATTTAGAATCTACCTATTATTTTAAATCACATATGCAATGAATAAATATACATACATGGAGTTGATTTTTTTTTAAGGAGAGATAATAAAAGGAGAGAAAAAAAAAAGAGAACAAGGAAAAATAAAAGGATGTAAGTTTAAGAAATAGGAATACATGAGTGAAAATAGAATGATAGAAATGAATTAATAGAATAGAGGATAATAAATTAATAGATAAAGGAAAGAAATGAATGCATAATTAATGGAGAGTGGTGAGAAAAGAAGCAGTGAATTTGATGAATTTGGAAAAAGAAAAGGAAGCTAAATAAGCTTGCATGAAATGTGAATAAGCAAAGAAATTATGTGTTGATTTATTATTAATATCATAAAACTCCTATATTAAAGTTTTTAATAAAACAATGGATCAACTATTGTTTTCTTTTATTATCAATTGCTTGAGGTTAATTATTACAAATACACATACAATTTGATACTAATTTCAATTATAATAAATCACTATTTATCTAATTACAAATAATTGTTTAATAGAGATAAATTTGAAAACATTTATAAATGACATCATAATGTAATTTAAAAAGTTTTTTTTTCGTTGCTATTATTTAAAATAAATTATTTTAAATAATAAAATCCATTAAAATTTCTAAAATAAAAATTTTAATTTGGCCCCAAAATTCCGGTTTGTTACATATTCCAAACACATGTCAACTTCCCTCAACTACAGAAAGATCAACCATTATTTATGAAGACAATGCCGCATGTGTATCTCAGATTCAAGCAGAATATATCAAGGGTGACAGGACGAAGCACATTTCTCCCAAATTCTTCTTCACACATGAATTTCAAAAAGACAATAAGATAGAAGTGAAGCAAATTCAATCTCAAGAAAATCCAGCAGATTTATTCACCAAAGCACTTCCAAAGTCAACATTTCAGAAGATGGTTTATAAAATTGGTATGCGTCGTTTGCATCACCAAACTATTTGAATAATGTGTTACAAATCAGGGGGAGCATATATATAATGCTATAGTGTACTTTTTTCCTTCACTAATATTTTTCCCACTAGGTTTTTGTTAGTAAGGTTTTAACGAGGCATTATTTTGATTCAGAAGTATCAACCCTCATTGGAACATTGTCAATATGTTACCTAGAGATGAAAATTATACTCTTTTCCTTGTTTATGATTTTTCCCACAGGGTTTTTCATAAAAAAGTTTTTAATGAGGCAATCAATTTTATCATCTTTGCATACGCATATTCAAGGGGGAGTATTGTAATATATATTATTTTAAGGGTGAATACGCTTAATGCAAGAGACATTATTGTAATTGTTGAGACATCTGAAGTCTATAAATAGAGAGCTCATGTATGTTGTAAAGAGATCTGTATGAATAAAAATGTCTGCTCTCTCTCATTTCTTCTGTTCTTTCTTTGTTTTGTAATATATTTCACTCAAAAGCGCCTTTATTTGTGTACGTCTATTTTTGAGTAAGCTCTTGCATTAGTTTCTTCGTTAGCTCAAACTATAACAAAACTGTTCAACATTTATATATTTCCTTATACAAGAATATGAAATTAGCCTAAATTTTTGTTCTACATACATGGGCTTTCATAATATTGGTGTTGGTTCAAAGAATTTTTCTTCCTTGATTGTCTATGCTTAATGTCTCGAGTACAATATCTTGCAATACTTATACATTCCTAAATAAGCTTGGATCCTCTCCAAACCTACTTAATTTGTCCTCTCCTTTTTTTCCCCCTTATTTTAGAAATTTTGTACTTTATTACGAATATATATAATAGGAGATTACACCTTTGAATGTGTATTATCAAAACAAGTGAATAACACTCAACCTGGAAAATCACTCGTACTGACAAAACATGCACAGACAAATGGTACAACTTCAAGACATCAACATGCTTAAACCCAAAACAGCAAAACTAATATCAAAGCTTCGACATTCCAAGAAATGTCCAAGAACAGCATAGGTATGCTCCTTTAGCATTTATCAGCAAGAACTAGACTATCTCAAGAAATAGATTTCAATTTTTAAAACTTTTTCTCTTTTTTCTTCTCCTTTTTAAGATGAGATACAATTTAATCCTAAGCAGAATTCTGATCAGTGACATATTTGTTCATATCAGCATGAAACTCAAAAGAAGCTTCGACAACTCAGACCTTACAACTCGCTTTGGATTTATTATCTTGCTGACCTAATTTAAAGCATTCAGAATTTCTTCCTCCAGTAATATCCATATCTTCATTCACTACATTAGCCTCCTTAGATAAATGAGTTGTCCCTTTACCTTCATTCTGACGGGCCAATTGTATATGAGGATCACACGGATCATTATCCCTCTCAATATCTTAGAGATATGGTCTATTTCTTCAGCATCTATAACAATGGCAAGATCTAATGATTGCTCTATCTATTGATTTTGAGCATGAGCAAGTTAAGGGTTATGTGCTTTAGAAGAATGTCAAGATAAATCAGTATCCATTTGGATTTAGAAATTTGTGAAGACATTGGTTTTGTGACCCAAACCTTAGTAAACTAGCATTGATTTTCCGAATGGCCAACACACTTATGAGGAAACCACTCATATTACTTCTTGCATTACTTTTTTATCATCTTTTGATAAAATTGGAATTTTCTTAAGATAGGAAAATTTACTAGAAACCTTAACAAGCATACGGGAAAATGCTACTTTTCTCCGTATATTTTTCTCGCTTTAGAAGGTTATCAAGAACAGTTGCAATATTTCCTCTTCGACCTAAATACAAGAGGCAATCCCGGTAGTTGAGCCCATATAGGAATAGCGTGTAACATATCTTTATTGAGAATCATGACCAACGATAATCATTTCATCAGCATTAATTTTTTATTATAAAAGCATGGCCTTCGTTCTAAAGTTCTGTCACAGTCCTCCTTGCTACTATAATTGTTAATGTAGAAACCATCTTCCTTGGAGTAAATAGTCAAGTCATATATTAGTCTCCATACTCATTGAATATAAGCGATAAAAAATGGATAATGAGGTTAGCACTCACAATATAAATTACAATTGTGTTTTCACATTGTTGCCGGGTCTTTTGGACAATATCCAATGCCATTTTTGCACAACTCATATTTTCGAACTCCTCTAGATGATAAAATTTAAATGGTATATAAACTGGAATTTTGTTACTTGAGATGACGTCTTTCCAAACACGGTTTGTTTCCTGAGTATGTTTAGTAGCATTTTTCGAGAACTCCCGAAGCAGAAGTAGTAGGTGCAGGCAGAGGAAGACTAGGATCGTGTGTTGCTGAACCAGGCAGAGGAAATTTCTTTGCTGGCATCTGGATAATGTGAAGTAGCAAGATTTGATTCTTACGAGTTCAACTCTAAGACATTCGCCAAGATTGATTAGTAGTGTTTGTTAGTTGCAACTTTATGTATCTTAGTTTCAGTTTTTCTATGCTTGACTTTATTTTTTCCTAGACTAACTTGAATACTTTAAAAAACTTTATGTATCTTTGTTCACGTCCCTTTTTAAGGATGTGAACATAATTCTTGTTGCCCATTGGTAGCGGCCAGTGGGGCTCCGGTGGAATTCAGGGTCACTTGACTGGCTCGAATGGACAGTAAGAGTTTTGTACACATTTTTCCAAAAAGTGCGTACAAACTCAAATTGCGACTTATCTTTCAAAGATAAACATAGTATAGTACATACTACATACAACTTGTGATCATGATAGATTCCATGATATTTACAATGTAAAAGGAAGTACTAGTGGATGTTTTTAGGATTGCAACAGTATTCATCCCTCTCCAAACAAAATGCTACTCTAAGGTGACTTAGATTTTGGCCATGTTTTTGGATGCTTTGATTCTTTTGCTGAATGACACTTATTTCAGCTTAGACCTCAAAAAATAACCTATTTCACCTTAGACCTCAAAAAATAACTTACCTCAGCTTAGACCTCAATTAAAACTTATTAATAAGTGAATATTTGTTTCAAGGACACATTTTAGAAAAAAAAATAGATTTAAAGACAAGCGACTTTTGCTATATAAATCAAGAACTACTTTAATATTTTAATTGGAAAAAGTCCAAATAATTTAAACTAAGGACGACATTTCACAAATAATAAAAAGTGGTTTTAGCCTTAAGGACAAAATGAACAAAAAATTGTTCCATAAGGATAAGGGGACAAAAATTTATCTATAAGGACAAATTTTAGTGTAAAGGGAGGAACTCAGGGGCCCACTATAATTCCTTCCTTTACACTAAAATTTATCCTTGTGGACAAAAATTTAGTCCCTTATCCTTATGGAACAATTTTTTGTTCATTTTGTCCTTCACGGTATTTTTCTGTAATAAAAATTAGTATGAAAATATTTTTCTGTGATTATAAGATTACAAATTAATAAAATTAGTTATGAATTTTTTTTCCGGTAAATATGGAACAAAAAGCAATATTAGAAAATTCAGGATGGAAAACTAAATGCACATAGCTTCGTTATTTACGGTACAGCTTTTTTATGGTGTAAATGAAATTAGCTTTAAAATGATGTATTTGGGTGATACAATATAAAGCTATATTTTAAGTTATAAAGATATATTCATTTAGCTTTCGGAGCTGACTATTTTATATGTTTATAATAACATAAATTGACCAAAATAATTTTAAAAGCATACTTTTTTTTTTCAATTTTAAGGGCTATTTTTTATTTTATAAATTAATTCATTAATGATGGGAGTTAAAGTGAACTTCATGTTGCATGATAGAATTTAGCATTTGTCCTTAATTTAATTATCAAACTTAGTTGTCCTTTGATCCATATTTTTTTTAAAACGTGTCCTACCTCTATTACTAAACCATGTCCTGTTTTATTTAAATATGAACTACATAAACATTAATTTATAAAGACAAAAATTTATGCTTAAGCATTTTTGGAATGTAGAAATACAAATTTTTTGAAGAAAAAATTATGTTCGAACATTTTGAAATACAAAAAAATATTTGTGCTTGCGCAATAGTAATGCACATTTTTTTTTATCCTAGCGCATTTTTGAAATGTGCAAGTATAAAATTCTAGAACAAGGAAATTGAGATTTATTTTTGTAATAAATTTTGAATGAGGCTTAAAGTCGAAATTAGTTTTTTTTTTCATGTAATTGGCGCTGAATCGATGAGTCTTAAATTCAACATAAGATTTAAAGAATGTGAGAGGTTTACAAAATCGATTATCAATGCATCCGTCGATGAATGAAAATTCAAAATTTCAATTAGAGGAATAACAATGCTTTGCATTTGACATAAGAGAAGTGGTAGGATTTCAGATTTCAACTTAAAAATTACATATGTATTTTTTAATATAAAAAAAGATAGATTCTTAGTTTTTCCAATTTGACAGCAAAAAAAGAAGGTAATAGTCACACATTAGATTATCTCCAATTACACTATTCACATATTTCAGTATATTTTATTTTCGATATACTAGCAAAGTCCTTTTGACAATTATATACTAAATAAAAAAACTCACTGGATGATCAAACTAATGAATATGGGTAAACTACCAAGAACGATAAAATAGAAAAGAATAATAGTTCAACTCAACTTTTTAATTACATGAAACGGTCCTTTGGTTTTTCACAAAATGCAACTAGTGACTTTTCAGATTCATATGTTCTCACAAATTTCAAACTATAATTTCTTAACTTAAATAAAATAAAAATTCTATTTCTTAACACAAATCAAGTTCTTAATTTTCCACATCCCTAAAAGCATATTACATATGTTCCGATGCACATACTTTATATACTATGGATAATTTGAAACTGCCAAATAAAGCATCCTAATCGAAAATCCTGACATCCCCATCTAATGGGTATAAGCATGATTTTGAAAACTCTATTGGGACAAAAGTAATTATAAATGTTATGTGTTGTCAGTCACATATATAGCCATACGTTGTTATGTCAAAATTTCTAAAGTTTAACCAATGGATCGAGAAATATGATCCATGCCTAGCATTCCCTACCTTCGAAAGCATTTCTCAAATAACTTTTTATATCATATAAAAGAAGCTCTTCGGTTGGCCAAACTATTAGAAACAAATAAGATTTTTTATCTGGTTGATCTATTTTATTACAAGAAATATCAAGAACCCAATATATACTAAAATCATATAAGAGAATATTTAAGAGATATTCACAATGCTAGAATTATCATTTCCGAATGGTTATAGCGGTTGCTAGAAGATACATGGTAAATTCTATAAAGTATTTACTAACAACTATAACTATTGGGAAATTTTGTACTTCAAATGGTAATAACCTTTGGGAAATTCCTTAGTTCCAATACCTATAACCATTGGAAAATTCTGTTCTTCCAAACTTATAATAATTGGGAGATTCTTTAGTTCTAACGGTTACTACCATCGGGAAATTTTGTACTTAAAATGACTCTAAAAGTTGGGAAGTTTCTGACTTTCGTTGGTTAAAACTGTTGGAATTTTGATTTATCCAACATTTATAATTGTTGGGAAATTCTTCAGTCCCAACTGTTATAAACGTTGGGAAATTTCATGCTTTTAATGATTATAACTAGTGTATTCAATGAGTCATGTCGGGTCGGGTAAAGTCGGGTTCGGGTTGATTTATAAACGGGTCGGGCTAACCTATTTATCAATTGGGTCATTTTTTCCAACCCTAACCCAATCCGTTTATAAATGGTTTGACCTGACCCGACCCATGTAACACGTTTAACTAAACGGGTCATACTGTAGCGACCCAAACTTCATGGCCGGCCTAAAACGAAGAAGAAGGCGGACAGCCTTTAGGACAAGACGCATCAGAACTTAAACAGAAGAACATTTCGTTGCTATTACAATAATTACATCAAAGTACAAGAACATAACAGAGTATGAATTAATAATATACATCAAAAAAATATCGGAGATTAAAATACATTACATAGCAGCGGAAAAGTAATACATAACACAACTGAAAGAGATACACAGATACAAAGCTTTCTGAATATAGCTCAAGCTGTAAATCCAGGATCCTGGAAAAAAATATCTGCAAAACCAAAACTACTAGCTGCCCGTGTGGAAAATAGGGGCTCCTAGAGTTTAGGTTAAAACAATAAACTCCAGGTAAGTCATGTGACTGATGTGAGAACTAAAACAGTTATTTAAAACTTTACACTAAAATTTGGTAAAACAAAGGACCATGCCGTATGACACGGAATGGGTTTACCCCCATGAATACAGTGCATAAACAAGTTTATAGACAACACAATGCTTTTTGAAAAAATGAAGCTATTATAAGACTCAGGTCCCATCGCACAATGCAACGCAAGCCGGAGGATAGAGTTTTCCCTTATAATAGCCAAACATGCTTGATACGTTTAAACAAATCATTTGATACTATTATTAGTGCATAGTGTTAAAAACAACTTCAAATATAAATGTATCAATCATGGACGGCATGGATACCATATATCATATCGCCACACATAGGTTTACAATCAAAACTGTACAATGTCACGTATCAGAAATTTGATAATTTCCATCATGAACCAAGGCAAGGGATCGTCCTTAACGAATTCGAGATTCTCTAGCCCGAGCCTCAGGATACAGCCGCAACTGCACCTAGGAAAATGCAGTGTCGGTCCTCTCTTACTTTTGAGTGTTGGCAATTACTAAAAAATACGTTTTCCCGCCTTATGGGGTGTAAATCAAGAGCCACTAGGGACTCAAATCTGAGGTACCTCGCTATCCACCATCCACATAAGTAAAAATGTTTGGGCTCCATACCATGACATCACTCCTAGCTAGAAAGAAACGCATGTCCTCACTGCCACCCTTCATCCCATTTCTGGTTCATACCGGGGTGTGAAGCTCGCGAATTAACGCTATACACAAAGCTATGCTATTTAAAGATGTGCTTTGATCATCAACCAAAAGACTATGCTTTTTAACAAAAGCCTTGATCACTGCATCTCTCCATGACACATTGACATTTCATGTCATGCAATTGATATCCATCAATATATAACCTCTAAGCTCATACGTCTTAGAGAAGGGCGTTAAGCAAGAGAATAAATTCTCTACCACCAAACAGATATATATTTAATAGAAATCAATCAACACAAAATAAAATCCAACGTCAGACACACATCCATTTACAAATTCGTTCTCGGTCTGAACGAGATTGGAGGCACATTATTCCTCGTCCCATATGTCCAATACATGAGAGAGGTCCTCGCATATCCGGTCGATCTCTAAGTACGTCTGGACGATCACCACTTATTTCCTTATCTTGGGTGTACAGCCCAATCAAGACGTCAGTAATCATCCAAATGATGTGAAGAATTCCGGTCTTCAACCACCGTCTTCATCGTCGAATCAATTATTCAGAATGAGTACATACCCGGACTTTCTGAATAACTCGTGTATCTCATAAACAAGTGCTACACAAACACAACATACCCCTCATTCCAATTCAGAATATTCTTTTATTCAAATATTCTTTTCACAATTTAAACCAAATTAAGGTTTTCCAAACTAGTCGGGATTAGCGAACTTTATCGAAGTAATCATTTGATTTATTTCCCAATCCCAACCTATTCATCCCATGGAGCAAAAATGGTAGTACTCCATATCTAACACCACGGTGTTATCGGTAAAATTAATTACCATTTCACACTCAAATCTAATTAAAGATTTAACTATCATCTGGAGTAAAACTGGTGGTACTCCCTTCTCGATCGTTTCCCAAATTTGATAATTTAAATTATCATATTCACATTTCAATCCAATTAAAGATTCATTAAATCTCCACTTAGTTTTAATCTTCCCAAAAATCATTATTTAATGATTATTTAACTTTGGAAACACAAACATGTCACATCGACAATCTACACCGTACCATTGATTTCTGCCAATATATAACCTCTAAGCTCATATGTCTCAAAGAAGGATGTTAAACAAGAGAATAAATTCTCCACCACCAAATAGATGTATATTTAGTAGAGATCAATAATACAGTTCGAAATACAATGTTTGACATGTAATCCTGTCTTTAACTGGATTAAAGAACCAATGTCATTTAAAACACAGTTCACGATAAACCCAAAATCACATTCCATTAACTATGGAATCTTCACGGAAAACAGATCGATATATAATCGATATCAATTTTTGTATCCGACTAATAATATAAATGGAATAATGATGAAGCCTTTTAAATTCCATATATATTAACAGTCTTCCTCCACAGAAGCTCACTTCGATTATTAGCAAATCGAATTCCATTCAATTCCAATTTAATATATTAAATTGGAAAATTTTACTTTGGAAAATTTCCATTAATCTTAATTAAAATATTTATATATTCTAAATAGCATTTCACTGTTAATTGGGTTAAAGAACGAATGTCGTTAAAAACACAGTTCACAATAAACCCGATTCACATTCCATTTACTAAGTATAATTGGAAACTCTAATGATATTAATTAAAAGATTTATTCTTTCCACCCGGGGTTTAAGAATAGTGTTATTTAAGACACCATTCACGACAAACCCAAAATCCACTTTGATATTAAATATAAGGCTATGAACAGAAATTATATCGACTTATATTCAATATCAAATTCTGAAACCAACATAGATCGTATGGGGAATAACGATATATATCTATCTTCCAAATTCCTCCACATTATCCGTATGTTCACGGAAACCAATATTAAAATATCCTGAAGATGATTTCCATTCAAATCCAATCCAATTCATATATTGGAAAGTTCTGGTTAGATTAAAACCACTCACAAATCCAATTTATTTATTTAAAAACGTTTGATTATCTTTCTAGTATTTAACTAGATCGTTTTGATAAAAATATATATTTATCTTTACAAACGTGGAATTTTTCATCCAAAATCTTTCCAAACCATTTATTATGATTTTACACAAATTATTAATATTTTCAATAATTTTATCAGGACCCGTACAGTCGGTTTCCAATAACGGCCACCGAACTACATCTATAACGACCTTTTCCAAATTTGATTTGGACATAATTCCAAATCCAACCGTTAGATTTCAAATCTCTTATATTCACGGGAAAGATTTTTCCGATACGAACCCAACGGTTCAGGTTTTAGGTGAATTCGAGGGTCGGATCTCCTGCAATGTCAATTCGAAGTCAATGGTCGAAATTCACGAACGATCGCGGCGCGACACATTCTATTCAAGCCATTAATATATATATATGTATATATGTATATATGTATATGTATATATAATATATTTCGTTCAAAACGTATTTTATAAATTCGTTTAAAAACGATTCCCACTTTCATTTTAATTTTAAATCAAAATGAATACTCCTTATCATTATAATATTTAAATGATAATATTTTCAAAGTATCAGATTTTGAAATAATTTCCTTTTCGATATTCATTATAAAAATGAATAAAATCGATATAAATATCGTTCGCGTTAAAATGGCGCAAATCTAATCAACACTGCTTCACTTACTTCAATATTTTCGTGTCCATCCAAAATCGGGCATCTAATTCACATTTGAATCCTTTACTGAATATTATTTAAAATATTCGTTATTTTAAAATATTTCCTTATTTTAAAATATTCGTTCCTTTTGAATTGGAATCAGACCCAATCAATTACCATATAATTTATTTATATGGATTTCATACAACACATGTAAACAACAATCATGATACACAATCAACCATCATCTTGAGTGCATTACACAACTGCATAAGCATTAAATATAAATAATTAACATTTATGACAGTCTGTCAACCAATCGATTGACATATAACTAAACAATTGGGATTAATGTACGCCAAATATCATCCCAATAGCCGTGTGGGGTTTCAACCAACAAATACTGACTATTATTTGTGCAGTTGGGCGATATGTAAAATTTATCGTCCCAATCAATATCAGTTAAATGGGTGTACATAAACAAATCATCTGATTTGTAAACGAATATTTATTTTCATTTCAGGAGAATTTTATGCCATTCATATATACGTTAAAAATTATATTTTTAATGATAAAATATTTATTTCAACACTTGACTATTTTATATAGTTCATACATTCAATAAAAATGATATTTTTATTGTTCAAACATTTTATTCAACACATGAATATTTTATATAGTTTATTTCGAGAAACTTTAGCATTATAATGGTGTGATATTATAACCGGAGTAATGTCTAGCATTACCCGTCTCCTGATACTGGCTCGCGCCATACACATCAATCACAAACAATCCAAACAATCCCACAATCAATTCACAATCAATTTTACAACTACAATCCAAATTTCCACAATACAATCCAAACAAACAACTATGGTTTGTACTAATAAATAGTGTCAGGAGCTACTAAGCCCCGTTTGCAACCTAGAATATAGTTGATTGTAAAATAGTTTGAGTGAGAAATAGTTCTCACATTGGGATCCACTCCGCCAGTCTTTAAAGGACGGTTTTCATTTCTGTTCAGATTTGAATTTGCCTAAAATTCTAGTTGACTCCTTTTCTATCCCAGTAAATTTCAATGCATAGATATCATCATCACAGTTCCAATGGAACCTGTTTCATGCGATCTCGACGCTGTATGAGGGAGATACGATTTTATAAAGCTTAATGACTAATTTAAATTATTTAGTGTAATAATTAATTAAAAATATAATCACCTTCTTCTTTCAACACTACAGGCCGAGATTCAAAGCAAGGGTTCGAAACTGGGGTTCCTATTTGCGATCCATACACTCACTTTGGTAATGATCAGACCTCACCACGTGGAGGAGCTTTGAGAGGCGCGTCCCTAGGTCCCCATCACGTTGAACTCGGTGGCGGCAGGAGGGAGCAACTTGATGGCGAAGGCGCAAGTTTAAGGGTGAAAATCGAACAGGATTTGCGATGATAATTCACAAAATTACTATGGATTTTAAGAGGGGGGAAAATCTCTACCATTTTGCTTCAAAAATCATTGGATTTCATTGCGTGGATTCAAAGAAAAAGGGGTTCAAATTTTCGAGCAGCAACCGTCGTTCATCGCGTCAACAGGCGGAGCAAAAATAGGAAATTAGGTTTTAATAAAAATTTCTGATTGATTGGTTACTTAAATAAATAATTTATTCTATTTTAATTCCAAAAATACCCCATTATTGCTATGAACTCCAAATCAAACCCAACGACTGTCGTTCCTAGTTAAATACCCCTATCCAGACATAATGGAATATGTTTCGTAAGCCAATTTGACTGTTTTGATTAGTTTTTATCAAAATTAACCACATACTGACTCCAAAAATTATAGAAAAATTATATCTAGTTTTGTTTAACAAAACTAATTTCGTCGAATTTGGAGACCGTTTGAAAAATGGTCATTTTGCATTCGACTAAATTCAAACTGAGATAATTATGAAAATGGAGGTCGTTTGCAAAATGGCTATAATTTGAAAATTTGAATATAGCAATAATTTGACATTACAGATCTAACAAAAGTGGTTTCGTCGAAAATGGAGGTCGTTTGCAAAATGGCTATTTTAAGGGCTATATATTATATTAACATACATATAAATTCCATAACGACTATTTTGAATTTTAAACTGGACATAACTTTCAAATTATATTATGAAATCTCAATTTTTCACATTTTAGAAAGATATATTTAAGCAAATTCTAACGTTTCTTGTTCCGTCCAATTCTGACTTATATTGTATTCCGTATACTCAATTGAAATTAGAAATCGAAATTTCAAACTACCGCGCCGTTTCAGGCTCTTTTTATAATTAAATAAATTTATATGTTCTAATTTCGATTAAAATAAATTTTTAGTCATTATTATTTAAAATAAATCATTTTAAATATCCAAAATCCATAAAAATATCTAAAATAAAAAAATTTGATTGGTTCTGAAAATCTGGGTTGTTACACATGTCGAGTCGGAGGTTTACCCGCTTGAGCCATTGGCGAATATCACCCACTAATACAAACATCCAAAGAAATAAATCACCAGCAGACAACATTATTATATAATCACCAACATGCAACAATTTACAAAATAACCAATAGGCAACAGTAACAAAAACACCAACATGCAGCTAATACAAAGCATGAAATCACCATATCCAAAATTCATTCTCCATACCTAAAAATATATGAGCATACTACACGCATAAAGGTATACAGCTATTATAAGTAAAATATAACTTATAGCATATAAGAATAAATTAGTAAAATATAACATCTTACACAAAAAATTTATACAAGCACACTGCTTACTACATATACAAAAGACTAATACTAATAGCATACATAAAAGACTAACAATATAGAAGAGATACAACATATAATTGGGTTTGGCAGGTCAAAATCGGGTTAGAGGATCAACCCTAAACTCAACCATTTATAAATGGGTCAAATTCGGGTTGACCCGAAAATGACCTGCCAACTAAATGGGTCGGGTTAACCAGCTAATTTTCGTGCGTGTTTCGAGTCGTGTAGGAAATTGACAGCCCTATTTATAACCATTAAAAATTCTTGCTAATTTGGTATAACTAAACCATATCTCATTCAACATCTTATAGTACTGTCAAACAATATTCCATTTAGTTATATAAATTTAAAGCATTTAAAAACTTGTAACCAAATTGTAGAACTAACTTATCACCGGATTTCAAGAAAACATCAAACATACTAAACACCCAGTAGAAGATCCTACAATGTTCAATGTGAGACAACTTCAAATTTTAGTACAATAAAATATCTGCGAGCTTACAAACAATGAATGAGACTTTCATCCAAATTACAGAACCTCCATCAGCCAATTTAGACTATGTGTGACCATTCTCGTATTGCATCTCCATTCTCCATTGTTTATTTTCATTCTCTTTGTCTTATAGCGTCTACTAAAGCCTAAATGTTCAAAAAAGATGCAAAAAAAAGCACATAGAGAAAGGAAAACGCTAGTTGGGATCACTTCTTTGAAATGACTGTTCACTTCTGTTACCATTAGGGTTCCTACTCTTGTACCCAGCATGAGATTAACATAACAATCAAGTTCTTGAAGTTTCTTATAATCTGTTCTTTCTTTATGAGGTAGAAGAATTAGATGAACATCATCAGTCGATGGTAGAAGTTTTTGTTATATAATAACTACCAATGCTATCTCATACTCATTACTTTAACGATAAAATATTTATTTCAACACTTGGCTATTTTATATAGTTCATACATTCAATAAAAATGATATTTTTATTGTTCAAACATTTTATTCAACACATGAATATTTTATATTGTTTATTTCAGAAAACTTTAGCATTGTAATGGCGTAATATTATAACCGGAGTAATGTCTAGCATTACCCCTCTCCTGATACTGGCTCGCGCCATACACATCAATCACAATCAATCCAAACAATCCCACAATTAATTCACAATCAATTTTACAACTACAATCCAAATTTCCACAATACAATCCAAACAAACAACTATGCTTTGTATAATAAATAGTGTCAAGAGCTACTAAGCCCCGTCTGTAAACTAGAATATATTTGATTGTAAAATAGTATGAGTGAGAAAGAGTTCCCACATTGGGATCCACTCTGCCAATCTTTAAAGGACGGTTTTCATTTCTGTTTAGGTTTAAATTTGCCTAAAATTCTAATTGACTCTGTTTCAGTCCCAGTCAGTTTCATTGCATAGATATCGTCATTATGGTTCCAATGCAACCTGTTTCACGCGATTTCAACACCATGTGAGGGAGATACGATTTTATAAAGGTTAATGACTATTTTAAATTAATTAGTATAATAATTAATTAAAAATATAACCACCTTCCTCTTTCAACACTTCAGGCCGATGATTCAAAGCAAGGGTTCGAAACTAGGGTTCCAATTTGCAATCCATACACTCACTTTGGCGACGATCAGACCTCACAACGTGGAGGTGTTTCGAGAGGCGCGTCCCTAGGTCCCCATCACGCTGAACTTGGTGGCAGCAGGAGGGAGCAACTCGAGGGCGAACGGCGCTAGTTTGAGGGTGAAAATCAAACAGGATTTGCGATATAATTCACGAAATTACTATGGATTTGAAGAGGGGGAAAATCTCTACCATTTTGCTTAAAAAATCATTGGATTTCATTGCGTGGATTCAAAGAAAAAGGGGTTTAAATTTTCGAGCAGCAGCCGTCGTTCATCGCGTCAAAGGGTGGAGCAAAAATAGAAAATTATGTTTTAATGAAATTTTTTGATTGGTTGGTTATTTATATAAGTATTTTATTTTATTTTAATTCCAAAAATAACCCTTTATTGCTACAAACTCCAAATTAAACCCAACGACTATTGTTCTTAGTTAAATACCCCTATTCCGGACATAATGGAATATGTTTGTAAGCCAATTCGACAGTTTTGATTAGTTTTTCTCAAAATTAAACTATGAATCAATGTATATTGAATTCGAATGCATATTTTAATTTACCGGGGCTACATAATGACTCCAAAAATTACAGAAAAATTATAACTATCTTTGTTTTGACGATACGCTTCTAACAAAACTAATTTTGTCAAATTTGAAGACCGTTTGAAAAATGGTCATTTTCTAGTCGATTAAATTCAAACTGAAAGTACCAAACGCGTTTAAATTCACCACGCTCACATATTTATTCCAAAAATTATGAAAATTGGATATAGCAATAATTTGACATTCTGGATCCAACAGAAGTGATTTTGTCGAAAACGGAGGTCGTTTGCAAAATGGCTATTTTTGAGGGTTATATATTATATTAAAATATATATAAATTCCATAGCGACTATTTTGAATTTTAAACTGGACATAATTTTCAATTTATATTACAAAATCTCAATTTTTCACATTCGTTAGAAAGATCTAGTTAAACAGATTCTAACGTTCCTTGTTTCGTCCAATTCTAACTTATATTGATTTTTGTATACTCAATTGAAATTAGAAATCGAATTTTCGAACTACCGTGCCATTTCAGGCTCGATTTATAATTAAAATAAATTTGTACATTCTAATTTCGATTAAAATAAATTTTTAGTCGCTATTATTTAAATCATTTTAAATATCCAAAATCCATAAAAATAGCTAAAATAAAAAATTTAAATTAGTTCTGAAAATCCGGTTTGTTACAATCTCCCCCACTTAAAATCTTTTAGTCTTCGAAAAGGAACGGAGCTGAAAGTTGTTTAACTAACCAAGTCAACTTTCATTCTTCAACTTTTCAGTTTCTAAGAATTTTCTAATTTCTAATTTTTTTGGCTAACACCCTAAATTTTCAAAATAATTCGCCATAACCTCCTTTGTACGGGTTGATATTTAAAACTGCAACTTGCCTCACATGGCCCTCATCAATCCAAAAGAAAAAGAAAAAGCCAAGCGACTAGCCAATCGGCTCATAAAATCATCAAAACTCGAGAAATACAGTAAATATGTACCTATTTGTCGGGCATACAATTTTATTTCTCTTCTTAGCTTCCATGCTATAACCCATTCAATATATATATGTACATGTATGCAATTCCAATAAAATTTCAATTTAGTTCAATATTCGATCCGATTTGGCTAAATTACCTTACATTCTCTTATTGGTTTTACTACTCCAATATTTTTATTAGTTGTAATCAAACATCACAACCAGCAATCAATTAATTGATTAAATTTTCAAACATATATCTTTATACATACTCAAAAATCACATTTTTAAGCCTAGGTCACAACAATATATCCTAGCTAAGTTTCGGTTCTCACACCAGTCAATTGGAAAAATATAGGTATCCCACTTTCGAAACTCGAACCTTAATGCTAATGATGACATGCCATCATCAGAATCATCTTCGAGCGACTAGAGTGTGATTCTATATCCATCTAGTATATTTGAGACTTCAAATATACGTGGATCAGACATATATTAAAATCTCAATATATTTGATGGTCCAAATCAATTTAAAATAAAATACTCAAATATGTATAATAAGGTTTAAAATTTCAAAATAAAATTTGTTTTCATTTTTATTTTAAAAATAACACTCTTCGAACTCATTTTAGGATACTAATGATCCCATCTCTAACGAGGCATTCCTATTGGATATTACTAATCCAACCTCTGACGAATTCTTTTATTTGGTTCTAATGTGTCTTGTTCTCTAGCTCTGTAAACCAGAGCTTTGATACCAACTGTAGCGACCTGAACTTCCTGGCCGGCCTAAATAAAAGAAGAAGGCAAACTGCTTTGAGGACAAGATGCTTCAGAACGCAAACAAAAGAACATTTCATTGCTATTACATCAGAGTACAAGAACATAGCAGCGTATGAATCAATAATATACATTAGAAAAATATCAGAGATTAAAATACAATACATAGCAGTAGAAAAATAATACATAACACAACTGAAAGAGATACAAGGACACAAAACTTTTCGAATATAGCTCCAGCTGTAAATCCAGGATCCTGGAAAAGAAATATCTGCAAAACCAAAACTACTAGCTGCTCGTGTGGAAAATAGGGGCACCAAGAGTTTAGGTTAAAACAATGAACTCCAGGTCAGTCATGTGACTAGTGTGAGAACTAAAACAGCTATTTGAAACTTTACACTAAAATTTGGTAAATCAAAGGACCACTCCGTATGACACGGAACGGGTTTACCCCCATGAATACCAATGCATAAATTAGTTTATAGACAACGTAATGCTTTTTGAAAAAATGAAGCTATTATAAGACATAGGTCCCATCACACAATGCGACGCAAGCCGGAGGATAGAGTTTTTCCTTATAATAACCAAACATGCTTGATACTTTTAAACAAATCATTTGATACTATTATTAGTGCATAGTGTTATAAACAACTTCAAATATAAATGTATCAATCATAGATGGCATGGGTACCGTATATCATGTCGCCATATATGGGTTTACAATCAAAACCGCACAATGTTACGTATTGAAATTGGATTTCCGTAACGAACCAAGGAAAGGGATTGTCCTTACCGAATTCGAGACTATCTAGCCCGAGCCTCAGGATATAGCCGCAACAGCACCTATGTGATGACTGCCCACAACCCCTGCACTATACAAGCACTACAAGAAATTTGACCTTTACCTACCAATATTTTACCTACCAATAAATACGGGTAGGTAAAGAGAACCTTTATCTACCAACATTTAATGGTAAAATTTAGGGGTTTTTTGCCACAAGGACAAAGTCAACCAAAAACTTATCCATAAGGACGATCAACAAAAAATTATCATCTAGGACAATTTTACACTAGATAGTGGAATTCAGGGGCCCACTATCATTTTATAGTTTACTCTAAACTTTTTCCTTTTGGTTAATTTTTTTGCTTCTTGTCCTTTTGACATAATTTTTTGTTCTTTTTGTCCTTCACAATATTTTCCTGCAAAATTTATTGGTAGGTAAATATTGTCAATGTTATAAAATTGTTGAAGACTGAATATCTACCAATAATTATAGGTTGGTAAAATGGATTATCTGCACATATACATAAGGGGAAGTTTTTTTGCGATTAGCCTCTATAATTTTCTCATATCATTGTAAACTTTCATTAAAAATAATGCTGAGTTGCGTGATAAAGTGTCAAAAAATTATATTCTAACAATTTTTTTGAATTGAAGATTTCATTTACATATCCTAGCAATGCTTTTGTAAAATCATTTCTTTATTAATTATTAATAATTATTTTGAAATATGAAATAATTAACAGTTAATGAATTGATACAATTATTGTAAATATTTAATATTAAATAAACATTCCTTAATAACTTATCATACGTTGTTATTTTTTCCAAACAATTGACTACAAAAGTTTTAACTTTAAATTTTCGTAAATGTTTCACAATTTCACATTAATATGTAATTATCTGAAATGACTGAAACATATTTTCTCTAGTTTATTGCAGAGACGCAGTCCATACAATCCTCTCCATCTATAAATTTAACAACTTATTTTAAATTAAATCTAAAGGTCCAAATCTCAATCCACGTGATCTCTTTTATGGCCTTAATCCATGTAGTCTCTTTTGATAGGCCACCTGTAGAATAGGATACTAAAAGCAAAGATGACATAATATTGTATTAATAATGAAAAATCAAAATTGGGCATAAAGTGAATGACAAATTCTGTTCAAACAACAAAAATTACTTAACGTACACCACAAATTTGCTAAAAAATATATTATTAAATTACTCTTCTTCTATATTGCATTCTTACTTTTTTAATTATAACACATCAAACTAAAACATTGCAATGAATGATATTGACCAAATCTATGTAAAAAAATTTAAAGAACTTAATGTGTTTTTAAACAAGAAACCGAAAATTCGAATTATGGGAACTTCTACAAGAAAGTGCTCAAATTTAAAATCATTTAATTTAGAAATACGGCTTTGTGCTGAAATTAAGAATTTTTTGTTGTATAATAAATTGGTTACCATACATTCAAAAAATTGAAATTCATTTCACTAAACTTAAACTTTTTTTAGTGCTATATATTTATTATTTTCTATAAATAAGTTTAAAGTTTTAAAGAAGGAAGATGATGTAGAATAAAACGAGGCTAACATTGTAGAATAGACAGTTTATGTAAAGTAATTTTTGATGTATGATATGTTATTTAGCAAATCACCGTAAATTGCCTTACTTACACCATGAGATTTTAAATAAAGTTTTGGACCAAAATGATCTTATTAAAAAGGAATCAATATTAAGGAATGAAAACATATACAATTCTCCCTTATTTGCATTATGTATACTCCATATAATTTCCCTTCTAAAGTTAGTAAATTATAAATTAATTTATATCACTGGTTAAATCAAATAATATTTCTTTTGAGGATTAAAACATATTCATATCATTACAAGCAACATTTATAATAGTCAATTTTAATAGTTTTCACTTTAATTAGATATAAAAATTAAAATTTAAAATAAATGCTAAAATTAATGTTACACAGAGTACTAAAAATTATTCAATCTTTCATTCAAATCTAATCATGTTTAAATTTAACACCAAAATTTAACTAGTTTAACTTTCTAATATTTAAAAAAATAAGTCCAAATTTCCATCATCTAAAAGTAAAAGTGATATAAAAGTAAAACAATCAAATAATTTAAAATACTAGTGTTAAAAAATAAAGTTTTTTATTTTAATTTTAGGTAAATATATTGCAATGAATTCCCAGTTTTATGTAATTTAGTTTCAAGGTTAAAGAGGAGTAGTAATGAAAATATAAATGGATAATTTTATGAAATACATGGTGTATGAAAAGAAATTTTTGATGTATGCTATTTTATTTCATTTTACGGTGTGTTTTAAGGAATCATAGGTGTATGAATAGAATTAGCCGTGTTATCTACTTTATGTTGTATGTTAAAAGATTGTTGATTTATGAATATAATTTGCCAAAGTAGATTTTGGCCTTATTAATTTTTAGTATTCAAAGAAGTGGAATATTCAAAATGTTTCCTTTGCATTCAAAGTATTTGTTAAGCCTTTTTTTAGTTATCACAGACAGTTAGTCTTATATATGATAAATAAATATTTCTTTTCTAATAATTATTACAGACTGTCAGACTTATATATGACAAGTAAATATTTATTGTCTAATAATACCGGTTACGATAACATATTCACACAAAATAAATCTTACAATAAAATCGGCAATAAATATTTACTAATCATCCCACTATTCATGCACATAATCATATATATATACATAGAAATATATTTATATACACACACTAATCTATTAATTAATTAAACTTAAAAGAGGCAACTTCTAATTATTGACGTGGAACATCATAAATCACCACTTTTTTTCTTCCTATAATTGTGTTCGTTCCCTTTTGACTTTCCAACAAACCCTCCACATCCCTCACCCACGCTAATTTTCTCTTCCCCAATTTCATGCCCCAAACTTCGTCGCATCTCCTCCCCAGACTCACTATCCCCGATTTAATTTCATCAATGCATTTTACTCTCAACTTCATAGTGGTTTCATCAAGAAGAAATTGGATCTAATGAATAACCGCATCTTCGCCTAAATCCCTCTTCCTCATTTTTCAATAACTCGTGAACTTTCCTCGTTGAGGTAATTTTACTTCCTTTTCATTTTAGTATTGTACAGTTTTTTGTTTATTTTGTTAGAGGAAGTAAAACGAAATCAAAATATTTCGGGTTATTTTGCATTGTACAATTTTTTATTTTTTGTATTGTACAGTTTCTTTGTATTGTACAGCTTATTGTCTTGTACAGTTTTTGTTTATTTTGTTAGAGGAAGTGAATCCCTCTTCCCAATTTAATTTTTGTTTATTTTGTGTTGTACAGATTTTAGTTGCCGAGATACGTATTTGTGGAACTAGAGGAATTAGAAATGTTTGAAGTTGAAGTACCTTCAATGTATGAACTCGTACATACGCAGTCGAATGGGTTAGAAGTTTGTATAGTCTCTTTTCCTTTGTTCAATGTTTGAAAATTTGTACATGTATTAACAGGCATAATGTTTTAAGCTTTTAATTTTTTACTAACAACTCCATCACTTGTCTACAAAGAGTTACAAATTATTTCTGGGTTATCCACCTCTTTCTTCTCATTTGGTTATACAAGTCAAGCTACACGGTCGACTTTTGGTGCACAAATAATCAAAATTTCAGAAATTAATCCTATAAATTGATAGGAGCTCACATTCTTCTCATTTGGTCTTTGCTGCATTCTTCTCTACTTCATTACCGGTGAGAAATTTTAACTGAATTTTACTTTCATGTGTCTAGTGCTAATTTGGTCCTATTACCTTTTAGATTTGAGAGCTGAAATTGTTAGTTCCTACATCATACTAACTTTTAAACGGTTTCAGGTGAAGTATTTCCATCGTGTGTTTCGGAGCTCTTTACTAAGTTTAGATCTAGGTAGCGAAAAAGTTGGCAAACGATTGGAAGATTGCTTATCTGATTGATTAAGATGATGACATCCTATCAAATTAAGGTAGGTGTATAATGATATACCACCAAGTGCAGTTATTACTCCACATGCTCGACATTCCTGGATTCGAATCGAACATCAAGTACCCACCTAGAAGAATCACACATGTTTTGAACTGCCCTAGAACAACGTGAGAAGTCGCAGACGTTGCCCCAAGAGCTAGTGCACCTGACCACTGAAGCAGGAAGCTAAGAGCACCAGAAAAAAGAATGGCAGATGTATTACGAAAATCCCAGTTGAACAATAATGCACTAGGTGGGTCCAACCGTGGCATCAGTGCC
Organism: Allium sativum; assembly: GCA_030737875.1. NCBI lineage: Eukaryota > Viridiplantae > Streptophyta > Magnoliopsida > Asparagales > Amaryllidaceae > Allium > Allium sativum. The sequence goes on along the minus strand of CM060924.1, from coordinate 500,162,593 downwards.
ACCAAAAATAGAAGAGTTGTTGGTATTGTTTTCCACATTAATGATAAAGCTGCTACTGTAGATTGGACCATAAATTTTTATTGATGGCACTAGGTATAATCCATGGTAAAGCGATCCATGCACCAAAAAAGTGGAACTCCAGATCTATAACTGTTGCAACTACCACGCCTATCACTGTCAATGTCAATACCTTTTGAAAAGATACCTTCTTCTTAAATAGCATGAAGTATTTCTTCTTAAATAGCATGAAGTATTTAAGTGATTGACTGTTTACATGTATATGAGTGAATGAGTATGTAATAAGGAGCCATTATATACGAGTGAAATGTAGCGAGGAAGTGTATGCGTAAGTGATTGTGTAATAGTCAGAAAATAGTATGTGTACTATTCATAAGTGTAATAAATATTAATTTGAAAAAATATTTATTATTTGTTTAAAAATAAATTTTGTGTAAATATTCAATTCTTGTAAATATTTATTTATAGTAAATAAAGTCATGTGGCCTAAAAAATGATGTCATATGCACTAATCAAATGATGACACATGTACATATTATTGTTTAATGCATGAACCAACCATTAAATGCCAAGTGTTGGCATTAATGTATGCCATGTGTTTATACTACTATAACAACCATGTCAGTAACCATGTAGGATGACACATCATTAGCCCAGTCAGCAGCCATGTAGGATGACACATCATCAAACACATTACCTGATGCCTCATAATTTGAGTCATAATGTAGTGGGATCCATTGATTCTTTTACATACCAATATCTATAAGTGTAGGTAAAACTCTTTCTCTACTAACCTTTACTTACCAATTTCTACCAATTCAATATTGGTATCCAAAATATATTACATACCATTATGTTAGTTTTACATACACTTACAATTGGTAGGTAAATAACCCATTTTCTTGTAGTGAAGAGGAATAATGCGTTGAAAGGTGTGTCAGGAAGCTATGGACGATCATCAAAGTATGGTAAATAAACGAAACCTATCATAAACTCACAGCGCAAGGATAAAATATAATAGAGCATATACAATAGGTAGTGATAGTGAAGCAGAAAACACTAAACTTTCATGACAACTAAAGAGTATTTCCCATACACGTGGATAACAATAATAGTGTTTGTACAATTTGCCTCACTACAACACTCAGAGAAATAGCAAACAGCGGAAACAAATACTAGATAGTAATAAAACTGGTACGTGAGCCTCCTGTTCGCCGTCGATCAGCATCGTCGTCCTCATTAAAGCAATACCTGCCACCTGTTACTCAGTCTGCCCATACAAAACCAGATGAGCAGCCCAAGGTAATAAGAGGAAACATAAAACTTTGAGTCAGACAATAGTCTTAGTGAGCGATAAAATAGCTAACAAACTTCATTAATAAAGTATATGAGAATGGGTAAATAGTCAACTAATCTACCCAGCTCCAGAGAAGAACTCTCAATTTACTTCTCTATTACATGACAGTGATAGCCTTTACAATCCATACACCCAAAGGAATAACAATTCAGTCACGGCAATTAAAGCATCCATTCATATATGGCAACGCAACTCAATCATGACAACAACATCATTCAAACGTCCATGACTGACTCTGGCTATCACCGCCAACCTTGCGTTGGAACCCTCATTATCATATGACTGGCTAACAATTTGCCGTCAATTGTCAAGGACCATACACGATGCCCCGGTTCTAGCAAAACTCCACACGCTATACTCAAAATGTGCTATACGCTATACACAACACGTGTCTAGGCTATACATGACGCCCAAGGAACTCGACCTACAATTGGTCTTTAATTGTACCTCTGCTTTGATTCCACTAGAACCTACGACAACGATAATTCCTCGGCCTTCGTCTCTCTAGTCATTATCAATTACGACTATTAATTAGCTTAGAACACCTTAGAGTTGTCACTTCACACGAACTCAATACATCCTTGAGTTGTTTCCCCATCTGTTGCATACAACGAACAACAAACACTTTTCAACACTTCCAAACTTCCCAATTGAATTCACTTTGAAGTCACATCATCACTGAAAATGTCCGACCAGAAATAGCCGACCAGAAATGGCAGAAATAGCTGACCAGAATAGGCCAAGCCACTTTGGTCCGACCTAAATTTAGTCCAACCCAACTTTGGTCCGACCCAACTTTGGTCCGACCCAACTTCTGTCCGACCCAACTTCGGTTAGACTCAACTTTAGTCCAACCCAACTTTGAATGACTAGGCCGACCCACCTCTGAATGACTAGGCGGACCCACTTTTTCTGACTAGACCGACCCACTTCTTCTGATTAGGTTGACCCAACTTATGGCCGATTCAACCTATGTCCGATCCAACCTATGGCCGATCCAACGTATGACCGATCCAAAACCTGCATATTGGAGTTCAACTACGATTTTGACCAAAACTTCTCGGAATGATAAATCCGACGAAATAACTCATCCAATTCATCAAAACGGATTACAAGCATGTTATGAAATCAACAATATCATCAATATGACAATTTTATCAAGGAAAAATTCACCGAAATCGCCATAAATATGCATATGAACAAAAACCATGGATCTAACTTGCACATTCGTATGAAGTATAATAGAAATTACCTATCTAAACTTACTAAATCAGATACTAGGGTTATCTATATGAAAATAAACTTACCAATGCATAGATCTAAGGAAAGCCCTTAAATTTGATGGAAAACATGATCTACTACTCATACACTTATATTAAATCCATGTGAGAGATGCAATCCACTTACCGATTCTCAAATACAAGCTAAAATGATAGAAAAAAGAATCCGGGAAGCAAGCACCTTGCAACAAACACCTTGATCCGATGAATTCTTACTTCAATTGATGTAGATCTAGCCTCAAATGGTGTAGATCTATGATTTGCCTCCTTGGGTTTGGATTTTTACTGGTTGAAAGGTGTTAGAGGAAGAAGGGGATCAATGCCTCCAAATGAGAAGTGAGAAAGTAAACTTTTTCCCTCCACTCTCACCCCCTATTTATAGGATTCCACCAGCCCACTAATGGGCCTTCCCAAATCAGCCCATTAAGGCTCCAAAACCTAAACAACCAACTGTTAAACCTAAAAACAAGCGGTTCCTCCCAAACCTCTAAGCCAAATCTTTAATGTAACACCCCACGTCCATTAATGTCACTCACAAAGGGAATGCATTAACTTCCATGGAGGTTTTAAGTGAATATAGAACAGAAAAATTATAACAAGACAGATAATAAGTAGTACTTGGAAATTTATAACTTGATTTTATTGCAGCGGAAATTAAACATGTTTGTTACATCATAAAACCATAAATCAGAGTCAAGTACAATATCCATCTTGATAAACAAAATACATAATCCCATTACATAAATAGCCATTAAAGAAGATAACAAGCTGGACTTTACTTCAACGGTCCAAGCTTTCCAAAAGAGAGATAAAGCAATCCAATCAAGATCCGCTAGAGCTGGGCCCACCCTGAGGACCTGGAGGGGAAAAAAGGATAGAAATAGAGGGGGTCAGACATAAAGTCTGGCGAGTATGATAATTCTAACAATACTATTATCAAAATAACTAGACTAAGGCATAAGCTGGAAAACAAGGAAATGTCTATGAACTATTGGGTATGGAAGAGCAGATAAAGATAACGTTAAAGGCACACCTAATTACTAACGAATAATTACTACACTGCACCACACCAGTCACCCTAAAGGTTGATCCCACTTGCTTCACTTAGAAATTATATAAATAGCCTTGCGTACCCCTAGCTGACTACATAGGTGCCGCCTGCCCCTATCTCCACTAGGTGTACCCCACTACCCACTTTTTTCGATCGGCTCCCTACTCGTAGATACCCGTGCTGGCCCTACAGTGGGGTGTATCACTCCCCTAAAGTGGCAACCCGATACAACTTGAGAATGCACGGCTTATACCTACACGATGCAACAACGTCTTACCTACCAGCCCGGGTCCACACACGCATATGAAACCCGTTGGACTTGCGTTGCCACCGCTACCCCGTTTGGCCTCTTATAGTCAAACCCGGTATGCGTGTCCCGTCCTCGACTTAGGGTCGAGCCCACAAAGATACGTTTGGGTTACTGGTTGAAATGGGCTCCCACAAGCTATCCACCTAAGCTTGTCCCCACTAGTATATCACACTTAACCCTCTTCTTAGTCATGTTCATTCACATGTGTGTTTGGTTAAGTCTTACTAATCGTATTTCAAATGCCACTAAAGGCAACCACTAGATTCCTCATGCCACCCAAGGCACCTACTTAACCCCCATGTCCCACCTTACATGTTTATCTGGTTAAGTATTTCTTAATTCATTCAGGCCATAACCTCATAAAGACCTCTCACATTAGACTGACATTTATGGAAGCTGGATTTGCCGGGCGGGTCCGGGCAGTCTTACACCATAAAAGAGTCTAACCTCGTGTCTTTACAACTGTTATGCTTTAATTTGGGCCTAGGACCTCTTACATTGGGTTGACATTTGTGACTACTGGATTTTCCGGGCGGGTCCGGGCAGTTTTACGTCACAAACGAGTCCAACCTCGTGTCCTAAGCATTGATTAACACTTATAATCTTTTACCCCAGTTTTAAATATATCCCTATTCAAATCATTAATTAATTCCAATTTTAATGATGTCCATAATTGACTCAATTATGGCCATCCTCTTACGGTATGCAAAATCATATCAATTGCACCCCAATTTCTTAATATTAAATCCTTAATATTACCCCTACCCCACGTTATACGTTCGCTTATTCAACGCAAAATATACGTTAGACTCGAATAGTCTAACTCATAGCATAAAAAGAAATTATCACAACATATAGAAAAATAAAATAGATCTAATCATAATAGGGGTGAAACTTGCATATAACTACACATGTCATGGGTCTAAAGGTGTCAACTTGTTTGGTTAAATGTCACAACTTACATAATATGATCATAATCCCAATTCATGTATAAACTGGCATATGTGGTTTATGCAACATAATGATGGTGTAAACTAGCATCTAATCCATAGAACTCACCCATGTCATAGCATAATTCTAGACCTAAATAGATGTCATGGCATATGTTCATAATCTTTACTAATCAATCTAAACTTGCATACATGATTTGTCATATAAATCAACATAGCCCAAATAATATCAACATTATGATTTGATTAACATGAACTAGTTAGCATAGATAATAACATCATGACTTTGTAACATGTATGATTTATCACAACTTAGCATAGAAACTTGCAACTTATATAATATCATCATAGCATAATTTACAACATATAGGATATCATCATCACATAACATATGATATACAACATACATGATAGCATAAGGTTTACAACAACATATATGACAATTCACATCATTTTCTTATGATCCATATCACATCTTAATCTAATTAGTTTAATAATAATCTTATTAAAATCATCATACTCACAATTAGAAGAGAAAGAGAATCTTGATTTGCTTTAGAGTTGAGTAGAATTAGGGTTTTGATTAGCTTTCTTCCTTCTTATTTGGCGGCGGCTACACTGAGTTCCATGGCGGCGGTATGACGGTGGCTATTCTATTTTTCATGTGAATTAGAGTGAGAGACTACCTAGGTATTTATAGAGTTTAGGGTTTATTTAGACCGTCAGATCAACTCAGAACTAACATGAACCGTTAAATTTGCCAACTCAGCCCTAAAGACACATCAGCAGCTCAAGATTGGGCTCAGCCAAATCATAGCCGACTGGACCAGGTCGACTGCCCAGTCGACTCCCCAGTTTACCTGGGGGGGGGTGTCGACTGCCCAGTCGACTCCCCAGTCGACCTGGGGTGCTGGGCGGGAAATTTCCCGCCTAGCCTGTTTGACTCCGAATTTTGAATTTTGAATTTTCTGAAATTTGTTTTGAATTTTCTGAAACTTCCGATGGCCATATCTCCTTCATACGAAGTCCAAATCACGCAAACTCGGACTCTATTTCAACCAGAATTCCGAGACGAAGACAATGGCGCAACCCGTTTCCCACAATTCTCACGTCTGAGAATAGTTATTCTTTAATTTGTGAATATTAATATTAACAGAATTACGGGGTGTTACATTCTCCCCTCCTTAAAGGATTTCGACCCCGAAATCTTCAAGTCAAGAAGAATGTATATCCTAACATCTAATCGTCCATCTACTCAACCATCAAACACAGGCATCCATTGTCCTTATAGACTTCTAATGCTTTCATGTTTAAATGCACAGTGTGTGTATATGTCCATATCTAATGCAAAATCAGGCGGTCCACTGATTCAGTTGGCCTCCTTAATGCAAATCATGATAGTGCCATGCGTCCATTATGTATGCAAAAGTTCCTTAATGCTACATATTATCTCTATATGCATGCACAATCATCATATGAATGCAACATCCATATGATAATACAATCATCATACATCCATTTTACTAAATACGTCCATTTATATGCAATATGCAATATGAAGTGACTGAGCCGATCTAGTGCCTAACAGTGTGTGTATATGCGTCCACGAGCAACCACTAGCAAACACTTGCATCCACTTTGCATCCATCATACATAACATGTCTCAAACACATGTTTCAACCATAGGATTATCCTAGCTAAAGGTCAAAGATACTAGCGAGAGGACATACTAAAGATAAGATAAGTACAAGCTAAGCGATAAAGGAGAAATTAAAAGACATACCCTCAAAAAGAAAAGGGTACAACGAATGCATCTTCGCTTCTGTCTCCCAAGTAGCGTTTCTCTCATCATCTCCCCATTGCACTTTGACTAGTCTGACCTCTTGATTCCTCAACTTCTTGATCTCTGACCCAAGAATGCACGTAGGAGCCCGTCGAATCGTCGCATCACGCTCTATCTCCACCTCTCTAAGCAAGTTCGGCTCTACCACCTCTGCGGTCTCGTGTAGGCACTTCCTCAAATGTGATACATGGAATACGTCATGTACACCACTAAGTCTCTCAGGCAACTCCACTCTATATGCCATCTGTCCAATCTTCTCCTTAATAGGAAACGACCCTACGAACCTTGGTGCTAATTTCCCAACGGACCCAAAGCGAACAACGTTCCGTAATGGAGACACTTTTGATAAAGACCATGTCCCCAACATCAAACTCAAGATCTGTCCTCCTCTTATGCGCATAAGATTTCTGCCTATCTTGCGCTGTCTTCATCCTCCTTCGAATAAAATCGATCTTTTCCGAAGTCTCTCTAATCATATCGGGCCCAAGTAAGATCTTATCCGTAGATTCCCACCAACATGTAGGTGAACGACAAGGTCGTCCATAAAGAGCTTCGAAAGGTGCCATGCCAATGCTAGACTGAAAGCTGTTATTATATGTGAACTCTACCAATGGAAGATGCTCTTCCCATGTACCCCCAAAGTCTAGGATACATAGCCTCAAAAGGTCCTCTAGAATACGATTCACCCTCTCGGTCTGGCCGTCCGTCTGAGGATGATACGCGGTGCTCAAACATAACTGAGTCCCTACCGCTTCTTGTAAGCTCTTCCAAAATTCGCTAGTAAAGATAGGATCGCGGTCGCTTACTATGCTAGAAGGAACACCATGCAAACGAACTATCTCTCGAACGTATACAGAAGCTAACCATGGAGCAGTCCTCTTACTCTTTACGGGAATGAAATGGGCGCTTTTAGTAAGTCTATCTACTATAACCCAAATCCCCATATTACCCTTCATTGATCTTGGTAATCCATCCACAAAGTCCATCGAGACACTTTCCCATTTCCACAGTGGAACCTCCAATGGGTGAAGCAACCCACCGGGTTTCTTTTGCTCCGCTTTTACATGTTGGCACACCAAGCATCTAGCGACATACTCGGCCACATCCCTCTTCATACCGGCCCAAAAGAAAACTCGCTTCATGTCTCTGTACATATTGTCCCCGTCGGGATGAATGGTCATCTTCGAACGATGTGCTTCGTCAAGAATAGCCTTCCTCAAACCTTCGTCTCGAGGTACACAAAGTCTACTATCCCTACGTAACCAACCCTTAACATCTAGGGTATACCTACGGAGATGGCTTGATGACTCCCCTCTTTTGAGCTTTTCTACTAACTCAACCAACTGTGGGTCGTCTCGCTGTGTCTTGCCAATCCGTCCCAAAAGCGTAGGTCTATCCTCTAAGGATGCTAGCAAACCGGGTACAAAGTCAACGGAAGGTCTAAAATCAAACATCGAAATGAATTCTAAGCTTCGCCGTTCAACAAACAACGGACTCAAGGACAGCCTTTTCCTACTTAAGGCGTCTGCCACCACGTTACCCTTGCAAGGGGTATATGCTATTTCGAAATCGTAGGACACTAAGAACTCCATCCACCTTTGCTGCCTTAAGTTCAAGTCCTTCTGAGAGAACAAGTATTTTAGCGATTTGTGGTCAGTGAATAATTCGAATTTCTCGCCGAGAAGATAATGACGCCAAGACTTAAGCGCGAAAACAATAGAGGCCAACTCCAGGTCATGTGTAGGGTAATTTTTCTCATGCGCCCTCAACTGCCTTCCACCATAGGCTATTACCCTTCCCTCTTGCATTAAGACTGCGCCTAGTCCTGTCCCACAAGCATCGGTATTAACAGTAAATGGCTTACTCCCGTCTGGTAGCACTAAGACTGGGGCTGAAGTCAAAGCTCTCTTTAAACATTGGAACGCATCATTACAATCTACGTCCCATGTGAAAACTAGGTTCTTCTTCGTCAAGCGTGTTAATGGAGCTGATATCTTTGCGAAGTCTTTGATAAACTTCCTATAGTAGCCAGCTAACCCCAAGAAACTCCTTACTTCGGTAGCATTTTTAGGGACCTTCCAATCTTGGATGGCCACCACCTTCGCGGGATCCACAGCTATCCCTTCTTTGGAAATCACGTGCCCTAAGAATCGTACTTCCTTCCTCCAGAAGTGACACTTAGAAAATTTAGCTTTAAGGTTATGCGCTCGTAGGGTCTCCAACACTTCCCTAAGATGTAGGGTATGCTCTTCTTCGTACTTAGAAAAGATCAAGATGTCATCTACAAAGACCACCACGAATTTATTAAGGTACTCCCTAAACACCCTACTCATCAAATCAACAAAGTATGCAGGGGCGTTTGTCAAACCGAAGGGCATCACTAGCCATTCATAGAAACCGTCCGGAGTCCTAAAGGCAGTCTTGTCTATGCTATCCTCATCCACTCTCAACTGATGGAAACCAGTGGCTAAGTCCAACTGCGAAAACACTGAGGTGCCAGCTAATTGATCGAAGAGATCGTCAATCCTCGGCAGTGGGTGTCTGTTCTTCTTAGTGAGTTTATTAAGTTCTCTATAGTCCACACATAGTCTAAGGGACCCATCCGCCTTTGTGGCAAATACTACTGGAGCACCCCACTCCGATATACTTCGTCTTATGAACCCCTTCTCAAGCAACTCCTTCACTTGCTTATTGAGTTCCCTCCTTTCACGAGGAGCTATGTGGCGTACTGGCAAAGATACTGGTTTTGCATTATCCACAAGATATATTCGAAAATCTATCTCCCGCTTTGAAGGCAAGCCCTTCACCTCCTCAAACACATCCGAGTATTCTCGGACCACTCAAACAGATCATAGATTATCCATAGACGCGTCAAGCGATTCTAGATAACTTAGCATAACGGAATTTATGGGATTACAAAAGATTTCGAGAGTGTTACCAAGGCGAGTCATGAGCCTAACTACTCTCCTTTCACAATCAAGAACGACCCCATTTCTGGATAACCAATCCATTCCTAAAATTAGCCCATAGCCCGTGAAGCCCAAAACATAAGCGTCACATCTAAACTCAACGCTAAGTATAGAAATTTTCAAATCCAAACAAATCATGGACAAATAAGCTGAGCCCCCAATTGGATTCGAAAAACTAAGGGATCCTCTACTAAACTGGTGTTTAAGTGCAGTGATTCAACTAACGATGTAGAGATAAACGAATGCGATGCACCCGAATCGAATAAAGTATGGACAGGATGATCAAACAGAAAAACTAAGCTTTCAACGGAAATGGTTCTACCTCGTTCTTGCAGCGGTGGGACCGCGAGAGCCTGAACTTGTCCCCTTGCCTGCCCGGTGCCATAAGAGCCTGCACCTGTCCTCCCGAGGTAGACCCTGCCCTCTACCCCTTCTTTGGGCAGTCCTTCACTAGATGTCCCGCTTCACCACAGTGAAAACAGCCAGTCTTCTTTTTCTTTCTACAATCCCTGCTAAGATGGCCTGGTGTCCCACAGTTAAAGCATTCCTTCTTTCCCTTGCCATTATTGTCTTTACCACCCTTCTTGTTTTGCTGTTGTGGTTTCTTCTGATCCCCTTTCCTCTCAGGTGCCTTATTAGCATTAGCGCCTTTCTCTTCGTGCATGAGTGCCATTTCTACTAGCTTCTCAAAGGTGGCCCCCATAGGGATGTGGGTCATAGCCAACCCTTGCAATGGCTCATTCAAGCCATTAACGAACCTCAGAGCCTTCTTCTCCGGCGTGTTCACTAAGTCCAAGCCAAACCTTGCTAACTGATTAAATTTGTTGACATATTCTTTCACTGATGAGCTTCCTTGCTTTAATGTCAAGAATCTTTCCATATATAGATTCTCTTCTGCCCTTGAGAGAAACTTCGCCTCAAACCTACGCCTGAAATCCGCCCAAGAGTCAACAGGACGCTCCCCATTATTGACCTCCCACCAAAACGAGGCCTCTCCCTTCATTAACCAAGCTGCTAATTTAACTTTCCTCCCTTCTTCTACTTCAAAGATTTCTAGCAATTCTTCCACCTCCTTAAGCCAATCTCTAGCTTCCACAAACGTTTCTGACCCTTGAAAAGGTTTTCCACCCATAGCCTTAAATTCCTTGCATGTCTTTGCAAAAGTATCAGCGCGAGGAGGAGGAGGAGCGGGTGCAACTGGTGGTGGAGGAACATTGGCTGGACCTGCAGCGGCCCTAGCCTCTAATAACCTCCTATACCATCCTGGTATCGTTACACCGTCCGGAAGGTTAAGATCTTCAGCCATGCTGAAACGAAAAAGGAAAGATTCAAAATGGAGAATTCGAAAGATAAAGATATATGGCTATTGGGGATTATGTTTTTCATAAAACTTTCCTCTTAAAATAACTCATTAAGACATGTTTTTGAAAACACTTCTTCCAAAAATACTTTAGAAAAATAGTTTTTCTAAAAAAATTATCTGTTCTGGTAACCTTAAGCTCTGATACCACGTGTAACACCCCACGTCCATTAATGTCACTCACAAAGGGAATGCATTAACTTCCATGGAGGTTTTAAGTGAATATAGAACAGAAAAATTACAAAAAGATAGATAATAAGTAGTACATGGAAATTTATTACTTGATTTTATTCAGCGGAAATTAAACATGTTTGTTACATCATAAAACCATAAATCAGAGTCAAGTACAATATCCATCTTGATAAACAAAATACATAATCCCATTACATAAATAGCCATTAAAGAAGATAACAAGCTGGACTTTACTTCAACGGTCCAAGCTTTCCAAAAGAGAGATAAAGCAATCCAATCAAGCTCCGCTAGAGCTGGGCCCACCCTGAGGACCTGGAGGGGGAAAAAGGATAGAAATAGAGGGGGTCAGACATAAAGTCTGGCGAGTATGATAATTCTAACAATACTATTATCAAAATAACTAAACTAAGGCATAAGCTGGAAAACAAGGAAATGTCTATGAACTATTGGGTATGGAAGAGCAGATAATGATAACGTTAAAGGCACACCTAATTACTAACGAATAGTTACTACACTGCACCACACCAGTCACCCTAAAGGTTGAACCCACTTGCTTCACCTAGAAATTATATAAATAGCCTTGCGTACCCCTAGCTGACTACATAGGTGTCGCCTGCCTCTATCTCCACTAGGTGTACCCCACTACCCACTTTTTTCGATCGGCTCCCTACTCGTAGATACCCGTATTGGCCCACAGTGTGGTGTATCACTCCCCTAAAGTGGAAACCCGATACAACTTGAGAATGCACGGCTTATACCTACACGATGCAACAACGTCTTACCTACCAGCCCGGGTCCACACACGCATATGAAACCCGTTGGACTTGCGTTGCCACCGCTACCCCGTTTGGCCTCTTATAGTCAAACCCAGTATGCGTGTCCCGTCCTTGACTTGGGTCGAGCCCACAAAGATACGTTTGGGTTACTGGTTGAAATTGGCCCCCACAAGCTATCCACCTAAGCTTGTCCCCACTAGTATATCCCACTTAACCCTCTTCTTAGTCATGTTCGTTCACATGTGTGTTTGGTTAAGTCTTACTAATCGTATTTCAAATGCCACTAAAGGCAACCACTAGATTCCTCATGCCACCCAAGGAACCTACTTAACCCCCATGTCCCACCTTACATGTTTATCTGGTTAAGTATTTCTTAATTCATTCAGGCCATAACCTCATAAAGACCTCTCACATTAGACTGGCATTTATGGCAGCTGGATTTGCCGGGTAGGTCCGGGCAAACTTATCCCATAAAAGAGTCTAACCTCGTGTCTTTACAACTGTTATGCTTTAATTTGGGCCTTGGACCTCTCACATTGGGCTGACATTTGTGACTACTGGATTTCCGGGCGGGTCCGGGCAGTTTTACGTCACAAACGAGTCCAACCTCGTGTCCTAAGCATTGATTAACACTTATAATCTTTTACCCCAGTTTTAAATATATCCCTATTCAAATCATTAATTAATTCCAATTTTAATGATGTCCATAATTGACTCAATTATGGCCATCCTCTTACGGTATGCAAAATCATATCAATTGCACCCCAATTTCTTAATATTAAATCCTTAATATTTCCCCTACCCCACGTTATATGTTCGCTTATTTAACGCAAAATATACGTTAGACTCGAATAGTCTAACTCATAGCATAAAAAGAAATTATCACAACATATAGACAAATAAAATAGATCTAATCATAATAGGGGTGAAACTTGCATAAAACTACACATGTCATGGGTCTAAAGGTGTCAACTTGTTTGGTTAAATGTCACAACTTACATAATATGATCATAATCCCAATTCATGTATAAACTGGCATATGTGGTTTATGCAACATAATGATGGTGTAAACTAGCATCTAATCCATAGAACTCACCCATGTCATAGCATAATTCTAGACCTAAATAGATGTCATGGCATATGTTCATAATCTTTACTAATCAATCTAAACTTGCATACATGATTTGTCATATAAATCAACATAGCCCAAATAATATCAACATTATGATTTGATTAACATGAACTAGTTAGCATAGATAATAACATCATGACTTTGTAACATGTATGATTTATCACAACTTAGCATAGAAACTTGCAACTTATATAATATCATCATAGCATAATTTACAACATATAGGATATCATCATCACATAACATAGGATATACAACATACATGATAGCATAAGGTTTACAACAACATATATGACAATTCACATCATTTTCTTTTGATCCATATCACATCTTAATCTAATTAGTTTAATAATAATCTTATTAAAATCATCATACTCACAATTAGAAGAGAAAGAGAGTCTTGATTTGCTTTAGAGTTGAGTAGAATTAGGGTTTTGATTAGCTTTCTTCCTTCTTAGTTGGCGGCGGCTACACTGAGTTCCATGGCGACGGTATGACGGTGGCTATTCTATTTTTCATGTGAATTAGAGTGAGAGACTACCTAGGTATTTATAGAGTTTAGGGTTTATTTAGACCGTCAGATCAACTCAGAACTAACCTGAACCGTTAAATTTGCCAACTCAGCCCTAAAGACACATCAGCAGCTCAAGATTGGGCTCAGCCAAACCCTAGCCGACTGGACCAGGTCGACACCCAGGTCGAATGCCCAGTCGACTCCCCAGTCGACCTGGGGGGGTGTCGACTGCCCAGTCGACTCCCCAGTCGACCTGGAGTGCTGGGCGGGAAATTTCCCGCCCAGCCTGTTTGACTCCGAATTTTGAATTTTAAATTTTCTGAAATCTGTTTTGAATTTTCTGAAACTTCCGATGGCCATATCTCCTTCATACGAAGTCCAAGTCACGCAAACTCGGACTCTATTTCAACCAGAATTCCGAGACGAACACAATGGCGCAACCCGTTTCCCACAATTCTCACGTATGAGATTAGTTATTCTTTAATTTGTGAATATTAATATTAACAGAATTACGGGGTGTTACATTTAATGTAACCACTCTACGGAAAGGCAATCATCAATTCCTTTCCAATGGCACAGGTCTTACCCTATGATTCGACCTGAGTCAAAAGTTATGCACTATACGAGGCTGATAAGGGAAAAATGGTCACAAACAAAATTGATAAAAATTATGGATATGTCTCATATCGCATAGGCAACATATTAAAAGATGAGAATGATGCAGCCCTCAGGGAATAAAATAAAAATATTTTATGATCCTCCGATACGTAAAAATGCGGGATTTTACATTCTCCCCACCTTTAGAATTTCGCCTCTGACATTCCAAGCAAACAAAAGAAATCACAACAATTCTGCATGCCAATCATTCATGAGAAGCCAATTCTATCATCCAAGCTAGTAACCATCAAGCCATGCATCCATAGCCTTAACCTAGCACGTGGAATTCTATCAAACGATAATAAGATACAATAATATAACGATAGTACGATATCAAAGGGTCCTACCAACGAGAGTTCTGGATGAGTCGCCTTCATCCCCTCTTCCGTCTCCCACGTACAATCATTGTCATCTTCACTCCATTGTACCTTGACTAGTTTAACCATCTTCCACCTAAGCTATATCTTGTCATTCCCTACAACACGAAGCGGTTTACGAGGTCTCGCAACTACGGTTTTCACTTCTGGTCTTCGTACTGCTCTGGAGATACCACCTCATTCGAATCGTGCATGAACTTCTGTAGAAACAACACATGGAACACATTATGCACACTCGACATATTCTCAGATAATTCAAATCTATATGCGAGCTTCCAATTCGGTCGACTATCGGAAATGGTCCAACGAACCTAGGAGCTAACTTTCCTTTATTTCCGAATCTCACCATATGCTTCAATGGAAAAACCTTCACGAAAACCATATCGCCAACACCGAATTCCAAATCCTTATGACGTTTATCGACATAACTCTTTTGACGATCTTGGGCTGCCTTCATTCATTGCCGAACGATCTCGATACAATCTGAGGTCTCTCTTATCATTTCTGGCCCAAGTATCAACTATCTCCAGTTTCTAACCAATATGCCGGAGGATTGCACGGTCTCCCATAAAATGCCTCGTATGGGTCCATCCCAATGCTGGACTTGTAGTTTTTGTTATATGCAAACTCAACCAGATGTAGATGGTCCTCCCATGATCCCCCAAAATCCAACACACAAGCTCTTAGTAGATCTTCCAAAACTCGATTGACTCTCTCGGTCTGACCATCAGTTTGGGGATGATATGCCATACTCAAGAACAACTCGGTTCCCAAAGCTTCTTGCAAACTCTTCCAAAATCCGCTAGTGAATAACGGATCTCGATCACTCACTATACTCTTTGGGACGCCATTAAATCTAACAATCCATTTCACATAAAGTTTAGCCAGCTTCGACGCTGTCCTAGTTGACTTGACAGGAATGAATCTTGCACTTTCGGTCAAGCAATGCATAATGACCCAAATCCCTTCATTTGCTGCCCTGGTTCTAGGTAGTCCATCGATAAAATCCATCTATACTTGTTCCCACTTCCACATAGGAACTTCCAATGGCTGAAGCAAACCACTTGGCTTCTTCTGTTCAGCTTTCACCAACCGACAATTCATTGAATTGGAAATGAATTTTCCAATATCTCGCTTCATCCCCTCCCAGTAGTAAATTCTGTTCATGTCCTGATACATCTTATTACCACAAGGATGTATCATCAACTTCGAGTGATGACATTCTATCATAGCCTTATCTCTCAATCCATTGATATCAGAAACAACTAATAGCCCTTGCTTTCGAAGCCAACCAACTTGATCGACTTCGAACTCTTTATCTTCTGGTTCTAGTCACTGGAGAATCTCGAGAAGCTTTGCATCTCACTTTTGGATCTCGCCAATCCTTTCGATAAGAGTAGGTCTTATCGACAAGCTTGCCAACATTTCAGGTTCTAACTCACACTTTGGCCTGAACTCAAACCTTGCCAAATACTTAAGGCTCCTCCATTCTGAAAACATCGCTCCCAAACTTGCGTGTCTTTGACTCAACGCATCTGCAACTGCATTATCTTTGCCAATAGTATAGGCTATATCAAAATCATACGATGCCAGAAAATCTAGCCACCGTTGTTGCCGAAGATTCAAATCCCTTAGGGAGAAAAGATACTTCAACGACTTTGGATCCGTAAACAACTCGAATCAGACTCCCAACAGGTAATGTCTCCACATCTTCAGAGCAAACACAATCGCTTCCAGCTCCAAATCATAAGTTGGGTAATTCTTCCCATGCGACTTTAGCTGTCGACACACGTAGTCCACGACCTTATCCTTATGCATTAGCACTGCTCCAAGTCCAATACCACAAGCATCAGTGTATACCACCATCTCTTCATTCCCACTTGGAATGATCAACACAAGAGCACTTGTTAATCTCTCCTTCAGGGATTCCGAACGCTTGTTCACACTTCGCATCCCATGTGAACACTTGGTTCTTCTTCGTCAATCTTGTTAATGGTGCAGCTATTTTGGAGAAATCCTTGATAATCCGTCGGTAATATCCTGCCAACCCAAGGAAAATCCGAACATCCATCGCATTCTTAGGTCGATCCCAGTCCTGGATTGCTACAACTTTAGCGGGGTCAACCGCTATCCCTTTTCCTGAAACTACATGGCCTAAGAATCTCACCTCATCCTTCTAGAAGTGATACTTCAAGAACTTAGCTTTCAACTGATGCTTTCGCAAGATCTCTAACACAACTCTCAAGTGTGTCTTTTGTTCTTCCTCATTTCTGGAATAAACCAGAATATCATCCACGAACACAAGCGCAAACTTATTCAACTGATCTCTGAATACCCTATTCATAAGATCCATGAAATACGCTGGCCCGTTAGTCCACCCGAATGGCATCACCAACTACTCGAAGAAAACCGGATGGTGTCCTAAAGGCAGTCTTTTGGCACACTATCCTTAGCCACCCTCAACTAGTGAAATCCCGTTGCCAAATCCATTTGAGAAAACACTTTGGCTTCGTGAAGCTGATCGAACAAGTCATTTATCCTTGGGAACGGATACTTGTTTTTCTTAGTCACCTTGTTCAGTTCGCGATAGTCCATACACAATCTTAACGAGCCGTCTTCCTTAGTTGCAAACACGACTGGTGCACTCTATTCGGAAACACTTCTCCGAATGAATCCCTTCCTTAGAAGGTCACGAACTTGCACCTCCAACTCTCGTTGTTCCGTTGGCGCCATCCTCCTAAAAGGCATGACGATTGGTCTAACTTCCTCGACCAAATCGTTCCTAAACTCGCTCTCATGATGCGGCGGCAACCCTTTGACCTCGTCAAAGAGATACTCATACTCATTTGCGATTAGCATAGATGACAAGTCTTCTTGTGGAATCACAAGCGAATATAGATAACTAATGAAGACACCCTCTTTGCGCTTACACTTTATTAACACCTTTCGCCCTTCCACATCCCCGACTCTCACCTCTAGCTTCTCGCAATTCACCCTTGTTGCATACCTCTTGAACCAATCCATGCCCAAGATGATCCCAAACCCAGTGAAGTTAGGAACAAAAAAATGACACACAAAAGAGCAACCATGACTCGACAACACTAGACTACGACACAACATGCACAAACTGGATGAACCCCCAACTTGTTTAGTCATGATCAATGGTCTATCAAAAATCTCGGTTTCCAAACCTAAATGACAAATAAGTCTTCAAACTTAGTTTGGAACTGTTCCTACGAAATATCCTCTCCAGGGGTCTCAAGTGTGATAAAGTTCTACTAGTCTATTGCTATGCCCACTAGCTTCCTTGATGCAAGTTTTCTCTTTGTTACATCATCAATATCTATGTCCTTGAAGATTCAGACACAAGTATCCATCCACCTTTGAACCTCTTCAACTGGTTCAGTGCCCTTGAACTGTTTCCATCCCAATGAGGAAAAGTCTTTGCATAGCTTTGCAAATTCTACAACTCTAGGCACTTGAACTCCAACATCAACTGTAGCTTCCACTTGAGCGGGGTTCCTTCGAAGGTATGCTTCAATCATAGCTTCAAACATGGCATGATAGTATTGTGCCCTGCCATTACCTCTTCCAGTATTAGCTTCCCTAGCAGCGTGTCTTGATAGTCGTCTACTAATTTTAAACTTGCAATTTAGAATAATTAGCCTGTTCTAAGAAAAACTGCTAAAGAATACAACAACTACTACTATATATGCTAATATATAGTAAGGATCCAACTGAAATCTACAAGTACGTCTCACAGACGTGATTGCATCTTTGAAATTTGGCTAAAATCATTAACCAGAGCTCTAATACCAAATGTGATGACCGCCCACAGCCCTCGCACTACACAAGAGGAATAATGCACTGAAAGGTATGTCAGGCAGCTATGGACGATCATCAAGGTATGGTAAATAAACCAAACCTGTCGTAAACTCACAACGCAAGGATAAAATATAGTAGAACATATACAACAGTCAGTGATAGTGAAGCAGAAAACACTAAACATTCATGACAACTACAAAGTATTTCCCATACACATGGATAACAACAATAGTGTTTGTATAATTTGCCTCACTACAACAGTTAGAGAAACGGCAAACAGCGGAAACAAATACTAGATAGTAATAAAAATGGTACGTGAGCCTCCTGTTCGCCGTCGATCAGCATTGTCGTCCTCATTAAAGCAATACCTGCCACTTGTTACTCAGTCTGCCCATCCAAAACCGGATGAACAGCCCAACGTAATAAGAGGAAACATAAAACATAGAGTCAGACAACAGTCTTAGTGAGTGATAAAATAGCTAACAAACTTCATCAATAAGGTATACGAGAATGGGTAAATAATCAATTAATCTACCCAGCTCCAGAGCAGAACTCTCAAATTCCTTCCCCATTACATGACAGTGATAGCCTTTACAATCCATACACCCAAAGGAATAACAATTCAGTCACGAGAATTAAAGCATCCATTCATATATGGCAAAGCAACTCAATCATGATCACAACATGCATTCAAGCGTCCATGACTGACTCTGTCTATCACCACCAACCTTGCTTTGGAACCCTCGTTATCATATGACTGGCTAGCAATTTGTCGTCAATTATCAAGGACCACACACGACGCCCCAGTTCTAGCAGAACTCCACACGCTATACTCAAAACGTGCTACACGCTATACTCAATACGTGCCTAGGCCATACATGACGCCCAAGGCACTCGACCTACAATTGGTCATTAATTGTACCTCTTCTTTGAGTCCACTAGAACCTACGATAACGATAATTCCTCGGCCTTCGTCTCTCTAGTCGTTATCAATTACAACTATTAGTTAGCTCAGAACACCTTAGAGCTGTCACTTCACATGAACTCAATACATCCTTGAGTTGTTTCACCATTTGTTGCATACAACAAACAACAAACACTTTTCAACACTTCCAAACTTCCCAATTGAATTCACTTTGAAGTCACATCATCATCGGAAATGTCCGACTAGAAATGGCAAAAATGGCTGACCAGAATAGGTCGACCCACTTTGGACCGACCCAACTTTGGTCGACCCAACTTTAGCCCGACCCTACTTTAGTCCGACCCAACTTTCGTCAGACCCAACTTTGGTTCGACCCCACTTTGGTCCGACCCAACTTTGAATGACTAGGCCGATCCACCTCTGAATGACTAGGCCGACCCACTTTTTCTGACTAGGCCGACTCACTTCTTCTGACTAGGCTAACCCAACTTATGTTCTATCCAACTTATGGCCCATCCAACTTATGGCCGATCTAAAACCTTCATATTGGAATTCAACTGCGATTTATAACAAAACTTCGCCAAATGACAAATACGACAAAACTAACTCATCTAATTCATCAAAGAGGATTACAAGCATGTTATGTAATCAACAATATCATCAATATGAACATTCTATCAAGGATAATGTCAAATTCGCCAAAATCACCACAAATATGCATTCGAACAAAAACCATGGATCTAACTCGCACATTCGTATGAAGTATAACAGAAATTACCTATCTAAACTTGCTAAATCAGATACTAGGATGATCTATATGAAAATAAACTTACCAATGCATAGGTCTAAGGAAAAATACTTGAATTTGATGGAAAATACAATCTAATACTCATACACTATATTGAATCCATGTGAGAGATGTAATCCACTCACCGATTCTCCAATACAAGCTAAAATGATAGAAATAAGAATCCGGAGAGCAAGCACCTCGCAACAAAAACTTTGATCCGATGAATCTTTGCTTCAATTGATGTAGGTCTAGCCTTAAATGATGTAGATTTATGATTTTCCTCCTTGGATTTGAATTTTTAATTGTGGAAAGGTGTTAGAGGAAGAAGGAGATCAATGCCTCCAAATGAGAGAAAGAGAAAGTAAACTTTTTCCCTCCACTCTCACCCCCTATTTATGGGATTCCACCAGCCCACTAATGGGCCTTCCCAAATTAGCCCATTAAGGCTCCAAAACATGAACATCCAACTATTAAACCTAAAAACAGGGTTCCCCCCAAACCGCTGAGCAAAATCTTTAATTTAACCAATGTAACACCCCGGATTTTTGAATAATCGAATTAACTAAATTAAAGAATAAATGTTTAGCATTGTTCTAAGGTTTGTAAGCAAAAGACTTAGTAGCTCATTTGGTTGGAACATGTGACTAGCATACAAGAGGTAGAGAGTTTGATCCCCGCCAACGCCATGTTTTTGTTTTAGGGGAATGGCTAAAAAGCGGCTTAGTGTGAACGCGGTTCAAAAAGTAGTTTAGTGTGAAAATGGTTAATTAGGAAGATAGAAATATATATAGATATATTTATAAAAATAAAATAAAATTCAACCTAAAATTTAAGAAAAAAATTCAAAACAGCGGAAGCGGGAAGGCAAAACACCAAACCGACCTATTTTACGAGTCAACCCGAGACCCGCTGGGTCGACCCCAGGGTCGACTCAGGAGGTTTGGAATTGGTCCCGTCGGCCCTAAATGGTCTATGACGAAATTTTATGTTTTAGGGCTTAGGTGGCGATTTCTGGTTGGTCTGTTGACATCATTTCTTGGTTTCTAAGGCCTAGATGGATCCTAGAGTGATCAGACGGCTTAAATTAATTCAAAGCTCTATAAAAAGACCCATAGACTCAAACCCTAAATCAGAATTAAAACTAAAACTATGGCCGTCATGCTGTCGTCTTGAACCCTAGAGTAGCCGCCAACAAGTATAGAGGAAGAACGACAAATCAGTTCTATTCAATCCTAACAACGAATCTTGTTCAAAGGAAAGCTAATTCAACTACAACAATGGGACGCTAATAAATTCTAGAACTTCGTTGAATAGTGAGTTCGATCACTTTAACAAAATAATTGCTAAATTAATTATGATGTGATATACGCTGGATTATAAGTTGTGGTCGTGAATCTAATTCATATGTTTAATCATGTATGTTAACTTGATTCATATTATATGATGTTATGCAAGTTTTATATATGATGTTATGCAAGTTTCATGTATGATGTTATGCAAGATTAATATGATTATGCAAGTTAATATGATTATGCAAGTTTCATATATGATGTTATGCAAGTTTCATATATGATGTTATGCAAGTTAATATGATTATTCAAGTTTCATATATGATGTTATGCAATTTAATATGATTATGCAAGTTTCATATATGATGTTACGCAAGTTAATATGATTATGCAAGTTTCATATATGATGTTATGCAAGTTAATATGATTATGCAAGTTAATATGATTATGCAAGTTGTACATATGATGTTATGCAAGTTAATAGGATCACACAAGTTGTATGCGAGTTATATGATGTTATGTAAGTTTGGACCTAAAATATATGCTAGTAGTTCATGATGTTAACTTGTGTCAATGAATCCCTTTTTATAATCCAATCACCTAGGTTTATAACATCAGTTTTTATGCGAATATGGATGTGGAACATATGCTAGTTCGTATAAGTATTATGTTCATATGCAAGTTTAAGTGATAATTGGATTCACATATATACAAGTTCACACCTTTAAATTTAGATCCATATTCAAATTGACATTTTTATGTTGAAACTATGACATGCATAGTTATGCAAGTTTACACCTTTATGTGGATCCATAGTTTACTCAGGTTAAC
This sequence comes from Allium sativum, assembly GCA_030737875.1. Taxonomy (NCBI): domain Eukaryota; kingdom Viridiplantae; phylum Streptophyta; class Magnoliopsida; order Asparagales; family Amaryllidaceae; genus Allium; species Allium sativum. The sequence goes on along the minus strand of CM060924.1, from coordinate 500,140,147 downwards.
ACCTTTTATTAGATCCATAGTTATGTAAGATGACACCTTTATGTTTAGGTTGACGACATACATAGTTTATGTAAGTTTGTGATAATTACCTAGGCTAGTTGGGTGTAAAACTATGTTCATACATGCAAGTTCACACCTTTTAGATCTATGATTTTTGGATCCTTGATAATAAAAAGACTATCCAAGTATGTTGTAATTCTTAATTGCAAGTTAGATGCAAATTGAATCTATTATTGTATGTATGTGACTTTGTGACTTTTTCCCCTTTTTTTAAGTATTAGACTATTTGTTAGTCTAATATGTATATGTCATGTTAAGCGAACGAACGACGGGGGTACGATGGGGATAATAGTGGATACACACATATCGTGAATTTGGCATGTAATGGCCTAAAAAGGCTTGTAATTGATTTTAAGGAATAAAATTAATTAGTGATGAAATTTGTATAATTTATATACCAGAAATAGATGAGCATAATTTAGGTGATAAATTATGTACATAAATAAATATGGAAATTTGAATAGGGAAAGTAATTCAAATTTGGGGAAAATTAATTATGTATAATTAATTGCCTAAGACACGAGGTTGGACTCATTTGTGGTGTAAGACTGCCCGGACCCGCCCGGCACATCTAGCAGCCACAAATGGTAGCCCAATGTGAGAGGTCAAAGGCCCAAACTAAATGCGTAACAATTGTATGGACACGAGGTTAGGCTCGTTTGTGGTGTAAGACTGCCCGGACCTGCCCGGCAAATCCAGCAGCCACGAATGCCAGTCTAATGTGAGAGGTCCTACAGGGGTTACGGTAGTAATAAATTAAAACACTTAACCAAAGTAAAACACGTGGTGGGACATGGGGGTTAAGTGGGTGCCTTGGGTGGCATGGGGAAATACGATTAGTAACACTTAACCGAGGTAAAACATGTAAGTGGGACATAGGGGTTAAGTGGGTGCCTTGGGTGGCATGTGGAATTACTAATAGAAACCCTTAACCAAATTTAAAACATGTAAGTGGACAAGAAGGGGGTTAAGTGGGATGTACTAGAGGGGACCAAACCTAGGTGGAAAGCTTGTGTCAAGCATGAGGGGCCCTTTTCAGTCAAGTAGCCCATTAAGTATCTTTGTGAGCTCGACCCAAGTCGAGGACGGGACACGGCTACTGGGTCTGATTGTTAGAGGCCAAAACGGGTTAGCGGTAGCAACACAAGTCCAAGTGGGTCACGTGCGTGCGTGGGTCCGGGCTGGTAGGTAAGACGTTGTTGCATCGTGTAGTTATAAGCCGTGCATTCCTTGCGTGGTATAAGGTTGTCATATTGGGGAGTGATACACCCCACTGTGGGACCTACACGGGTATCTATGAGTTAGGGAGCCGACCGAATGGGGCAGGGTAGTGGGTACACCTAGTGGAGATAGGAGCAGACAACACCTATGTAGTCAGCTAGGGGTACACGAAGCTACCACTATTATTAATAATTATTAAGGGGGGTACACCTAGTAGAGATAGGAGCAGGGGGCACCTATGACGTCAGCTAGGAGTACATGGAATTACCATTATTACTTATTGAAGGGGTACATCTAGTGGGGATAGGTACACGCTGGGTACCTATGATAGCAACTAGAGATATACAGTCAAACATGGAGGATAGTCGGTACATCTAGTAGTACACGAAGCTATCATCGTTCTATTTAACCAAAAGGGATCAAATTTCTAGAGTGACTAGTAGGGGTGCAGTTAGTGTTAGTACAGTACAGTACGGTACAGTACGGTAGAGTATAGTAATTATCCTATATTGATTAGGAAGCGCCATTAACGTTATCTCTGTTTCTCTTGATTGCCTTGCCATACCCATGTGGTTCACACAGTCGTTACCTTATTCTCCAGCTTATATCTTATCATATTGCTTTAATAATTATGTTGTTAGAGTTATCGGACTCGCCAGATTTTATGTCTGACCCCCTTTGTTTCCACCTCTTTTCTTCCTTCCCCCCTCCCCCCATGTTCTAAGAGTGGGACCAGTACTAGTGGAGCTTGATTGGGATCTCTTTGGGAGCACTTGGATTTGGATTGCTGAAGTAAAGTTCAGCCTATCATTTTCTTTATGGCTATTTGTAGTAGTGGGATTATGTACTTTGTTTTATCAAGATGGATATTATGTACTTGACTTTGGTTTATGGTTTTTGATGATGTAACCAAACATATTTACCTTCTGCTGCAATAAATAAAGTTTTAAATTTTCAAGTACTGCTTTATATTTGTCTTGTTGTGATTTTCTGTTCTATATTTACTTAAAATGCTCCATGGAAGTTAATGCATTCCCTTTGCGAGTGACATTAATGGACGTGGGGTGTTACACGTGGTATCAAAGCTGAAGGTTACCAGAACAGATAAGATATTTTGAAAAACTATATTTCAAAAGCATTTTTATAAAGAATACTTTCAAAAATATGTTTGTAGAAGAGTATTTTTGAAAGAAAGGTTTATTTTAAGAACATAATCCCCAAGAGCCATATATCCTTCCTTCGATTCTCCGTTTTGAATCTCTTCCTCTTTCTCTTTTTGAGTCTCCCCCCCTCCGCGTATAGATGCTTTTTCTAAGATAAATAAGGACTTCCGTACGAAGGACAGAAAACCATTCAAGGGACTTAGACGTTTGTCATGCTAGAAGTTAGTCCAAGGAAGTGGAGGGCTTGTTGGTACCTTTAAGATAGATGATGGGAGGAAGGTTCAAATGGATGTTTGGTTAACAAAGGACGAAACCTCATCTTGGTGGGAGGTCACGAATGGAGAATGTGAAGAAGAAGGCTAGTTGTTTTGGAGAAATAGGACACCTTAGGATTGCCCAAAGAGGCAAGGACAAAGTACAGGATCTTCTGGATGGTAGTTGTATTCCCTCACGGCTGGTATACCTGATGGGGGTAGGACCGTCTAGGTTGAAATTTGGTTTTCTTTATCATCCCGTTTGAACTTTGTTTGATTCTGGCGCTTTATACTCATTAGTATCTGCTTCGTTAGTTGAAACACTGCACCTAAATACTAGTCTAGTTAAGGATCCCATCCTAGTCTCAAATACTGTTGGTGGTTCGGCTCATCCTTCAATGGTTTGTCGGGATTTGAGAGTGTCTATCTTGGGTATTGGATTTGAATGCAACGCCGTCGTCCTTGGTTTCATGGGTTATAGTTTGATTCTAGGGGTGGATTGGCTAGCCAGGCGGGGTGCCATCCTAGATTGTGAAAGGAGGGTAGTTAGACTATTGATTCGTTATGGAAAGACCCTCATATTTCTTGTGACCCTAGGGGTTCAGTGATGCTTAGCTGCCTAGAATCTTCTGACGTTTCCAACGATGATTGGGAGTCTGTTTGTGTGGTCCGTGAGTATGGAGACGTCTTTGATAAAGTGCGGGGCTTACCCAGAGGCGGAAATAAGTTTTCATATGTGCTTAATAGATTAAGCAAAGCCAGTTATGTGATCAGCGGTGGTTTTGGAGCAAGACTGGCAAGGACAGCCAGAGTCGGTCAAGTGCTCAATTGGTTGGCCGTCTTACTAGTATCATCTCACGTAGGTCGTCTGAATTCGAAGGAGGTATCCCTTAGGTGTTTGTCTGATATTGGTTTAGGCCTTTGGGGCTTGCACTTGGGGAATGTCGAGTTCGACTAGGATGGTCTGTGTGAGAGATGGATAGCTGTGACGATTTTGCATGGGATAATATCCTGGTTTTATCTAGAAGCAGAGAAGAGCATGCCCTACCTCTTATGTAAAGCTTAGGGACCCTACAAGCGCACCAGCTTAAAGCTAAGTTCTCCAAAATACCATTTTTGGAGGAAATAAGTGAGGATTTTAGGGCATGTGGTCTCTAGGGAAGGGTGATACGTTATGGTGCAAGACATTTGAAAGTCCATGAGAAGAATTACCCTACCCACGACTCAGAATTGGCTGCCATAGTTTTTGCTCTCAAGTCTTGGCGTCATCATTTGCTTGGTGAGAAGTTTGAGTTGCTTGCAGACCATAAGTCGCTAAAGTACTTGTTCTATCAGAAAGATCTAAACCTAAGGCAACAAAGGTGGATGGAGTTCTTGGCGTCCTACGATTTCGAGATAACATATACACCTGATAAGGGTAACGTTGTGGCTGATGCCTTTTGTAGGAAAAAATTGACATTGAGTCCTTTGTTTGTCGAGCGACGTAGCTTAGAGTTTATCTCTACCTTTGACTTTAGACCATCCATTGATTTTGTACCCAGTTTGCTAGCGTCCTTGAGGTCAGACCTACGCTTTTGGGATGGGTTGGAGAGGCACAGCGTGATGACCCACAGTTGATGGAGTTAGTAGAGAAGCTCATAAGAGGGGAGTCATCAAGCCACCTAAGTATGTATACCCTAGATGATAAGGGTTGGTTGCGTAGGGACGATAGACTTTGTGTATAACAGGATGATAGCTTGAGGAAGGCTATTCTTGATGATGCACATCGTTCGAAGATGATCATTCATCCCGGCGGGGACAAGATGTACAAAGACATGAAGCGAGTTTTCTTTTGGGCCCGTATGAAGAGGGATGTGGCAGAGTTTGTCGCTAGATGCTTGGTGTGCCAACAAGTAAAAGCAGAGCAAAAGAAGCCCGGTGGATTACTACATCCATTGGAGGTCCCATAATGGAAGCGGGAAAGCGTCTCGATGGATTTTGTTGACGGATTACCGAGATCGAGGAAGGGTAACACGGGGATTTGTGTCGTGGTAGACAAACTTACTAAGAGCGCCCATTTCATTCCCGTGAAGAGTAAGAGGACTGCTCCATGGTTAGCCTCCGTATACATTCGAGAAATAGTTCGTTTGCACGGTGTTCCTTCTAGCATAGTGAGCGACCGCGATCCTATCTTTACTAGCGAATTTTGGAAGAGCTTGCAAGAGGCGGTAGGGACTCAGTTATGTTTGAGCACCGCATATCATACTCAGACGGATGGCCAGACCGAGAGGGTGAATCGTATTCTAGAGGACCTATTGAGATTGTGTGTCTTAGGTTTCGGAGGTACATGGGAGGAACATCTTCCGTTGGTGGAGTTCGCATGTAATAACAGCTTTCAGTCTAGCATTGGCATGGCACCGTTCGTGGCTCTTTATGGACGACCGTTGTAACACCCCACTTCCGTTAAGGACACTCACAAAGGGAATGCCTTAACTTTGGTGGAGCATTTTAGTAAACAGAACAGAAACTTACAAGACAGATAAAAAAGTACTTGAAAAATTTATAACTTTATTACAACAGAAACCGAAATAAACTTGGTTACATCCTTTCAAATCATAATATCAGAATTCGAGTACAAAATATCAGTCTTGTACAAAAGCATTCAGAATGCATAGTTTAAAATCATAATCCCCACAGAAGAAGACAAGCCATACTTTAAGCACTTCAAGCGGAAGAAATCTGGATCAGGCTAGAGTACTCCCTTCTACAAAACCTGAGGGGGGGGGGACGGAAGAAAGGAGGCGAAACAACAAGGGTCAGACAAAAAGTCTGGCAAGTCCAGTGATTTTCAGTTATGAACAGATAATAATAACATGACATGAAAGTAAAACTGGATGAGAGATAACAGAACAGGTGTAGCGGATATTACAGAAGAACAGAATGACATAAGCTATTTCTTTACACTTCTCTGCACTAATACTAGTATAACAGAATTAGGTGTCACCCTAATGTCTAAACTGAAACAGAAACGAGTATAGAATAATTTCCACAGAAGAGAGTGCTAGTAATGGGCCTTTACCACCCAAACAGAAACTGACAGAAGCAGAAACATATTTATCCCTACGGAAACAGAATGTAGAATTAGGTGTACACTAGTGATGGGCCTTTACCACCCCAACAGATGGTACCACGCAGAAACAGACAGGTGTTACCACCCAACAGAAACATACGGTACCAACAGAAACAGACAGAACTAAGTGTACCCTACCCCAAGCGATCGGCTCCCTAATACATAAATACCCTGTGTCGGCCTCACAGTAGGGTGTATCACTCCCTAAAGTGACAACCAATTGACACAGACCTATTTACAGATGTAACGACGTCTTACATCCTCAGAGGCAGACCGGGATCCATGCACGCCCATGACCCACTTGGAACGCACCATCAACACCCCTCGCCATTATCAGAATGAACCGCTTATAATTAGTTCAGTAAGCGTGCCCGGACCCTACCTACAGTTGGGTCAAAGTTTTGATACCAGAAAGGGTTACTGACTAATATGGGTCCCAAACAACAGATGACACAAGTAAATTCCCTCCTACCCTTGTGTCCCCAGACTAACATATTTCAGATTAACTTGTTTACAAGTTCATACATACAGAGATCAGATTTACTAGTTCATAGATCAGAAAATCAAATCAACAAGTTTTCAGACTAACGGATCAGATATACAGATTTAGCAGACTTACCGATTAACCAGTTACAGATTAACAAACTTACAGATTTGTCTAACTTTGTAATTGGGCCTACAGATTCACGGAACAGATTTATTAAATTCATCAGTCTAGTGAGTTTAACCCTATCCTCCCAACACGTTTTAGACATCATATTTATCTCAGGTTTTCATTAATTAAATATTAATGCCCAGACCTCTCACATTAGACTGACAGTTTGCGGCTACTGGTTAGGCCGGTTGGTTCCGGGCAGATTTCTGCCGCAAACTGAGTCTAACCTCGGGTTTCAAGCACGTTATGACTAAGTTCTCACATTAGAACCTATTGTTTGCGGCCACTGGATGTGCCGGGCGGTTCCGGGCAGAATTACGCCGCAAACTCATTCTAACCTCGAGTTAGCCATGTTCATCTTTGCGGCCAATTAATTAATAATTTACCATTTATGCCCACGCCTAATATACATGTCAATTTTTCATAGCTAATTCAGATTGTGTCAATAACAGACTAATTATATCAACTCAACAGATATAGCAGATAACATATTTTGCAGATTAGGCGACTTAACGGATTTAGCAGATTAAGCAAACTAGTAGATTTAGCAGATTACAGATTAGGCATCTCAACAGATTTAGCAGTTTAGGCATCTCAACAGATTTAGCAGTTTAGGCATTTCAACAGATTTGGTTTATCAGATTTAGCATATAACAGATTTGGCATTTTCAGCAGACTTAGCAGTTGACAAATTTGGCAGATGAATAGATCTAGCAGACTAGGCAGTAGAGCAGAACTAGCGGATTAAGCAATATAACAGAACTAGCATATTAGGCAATATAACAGAACTAGCAGATTAGGCAAATATAGCAGAACTAGCAAATTAGGCAAATATAACAGATTTAATCATTCCTTAAAGTTTCACAAACATATCATGCCTAATTATAAATTTGGCCTAAGTTTGCATGCCTAAATAGTTGTCATGATTCACACTATGATCATATACCACACGTTTGCATTGAATTTACATGTCACAGATTATGGTCATAATTTACATGTCCGAATTTAGTTCAACTTGCCTAGTACAAAAGATTCAAATATAAATTATACCAAATATGGCCATCGATTTCAATGCATGTCATATATTTAAAAATCTCCTACTTAGGTGTTATTCACATTTGATAGTTATCAAATCTTAATAGAGATCTTCACACCTAAGTCATATTCTCTTTCAAATCATGAATTGTTATATAAACAATATGCCCAATGATCTAGTTATAACAGATCTTAATTCAAAATATGTGTTATGTCCAATGTCTCAAGTCACATGTTAACATATTATGGTTCCTCTTCTTCCAATTCACAGAATATGCATAGATCTAAATCTAGTTTACAACCTATGTCCTTTTTCTTAAATCAGTCACAAATTAGCCATGTCCAATTATGCCACATTCATTATTTGTCCCAAACATTTTAGCGTTCGTGCGTTAATCTCTTAGGAGATTGGAGCAGGCTCTTAGTAGCCTGGCTATAGAACAGAAAGAAGAAGAGATACAGAATAAAATAGATCAGAATAGAACATACACAATCTCAAATTCAGATTTACAATCATATCACAATTATGATTAAAGTTTATATCGGAAAATAACTGCACTTGCCTTGATTGGATTCTAAAAGAAGGATAGTTGTAGCGAAGTTAGTTGATCTTCTTTAACCGTTGTTGAAGTTTCAAGTTTGAATTGAGTTATTTAGGTTGATGTTGATTAGCTTCTAGTTTTGATTCCAGCAGAGTAGCGACGCCATTTTTATTTTTATTTAGAACAGAGGCAGAGGACAAGCAGAATAAAATTGTGTGTAGAGAAAGCTAGGCTTGGGGCTGTTTAAATATGGTCAAGTCAATGAATCTAGACAGAAATCGGACTGGAAACGTCAGAACGAACACTGGCCGAAAAATGGGCTCGGGGACCAGGTTGACACCCAGGTCTACTGCCCAGTCGACCTGGTCTGGGGGGTCGACTGCCCAGTCGACTCCCCAGTCGACCTGGGTCTGGGCGGGAAATTTCCCGCCCAGCCTGTTCTGCGTTTGAAATTCGAATTTTTGAATTCGAATTCGAACCGTTTTGAACTCTGAATATTTCTGAAACTTTGGAAGGCCATAACTTCTTCATATGGACTCCGATTTACGTAAACTCAGACTCATTTTCAAGCAGAATTCCGAGACGAACGCAATGGCGCAACCCGTTTCCCTTGATTCTTATTTTTAAAATTAATTATCCTTTGATTTGTTACTTATACGTTCACAGAAAATACGGGGTGTTACATTCTCCCCTCCTTAAAGGATTTCGTCCCCGAAATCTTCAAGTTAAGAAGAATGTGTCCTACCATCCCAGATCCATCTACTCAATCATCAATCACTGGCGTCCATTGTCCTTAGAAACTTCTAATGTTGTATGAACATATGCAAAAGTGTGTGTATATGTTCCTTATCTAATCCAAAGATCAGACGGTCCACTGATTCAGTTGACCTCCTTAATGCGAATTATGCTAGTGCCATGAGTCCAACATGTATGAAATTTTCCTATTTGATACATATCAATTCTATATGAGTGCACAACCATTCAATCATATGCAACATCCATGTGCCGAGTCAATCATTTTGCATCCACAAAAATTTAAAATGCTCACACATTCATATGCAGTATGAGAGTGTTTTCGAGCCGATCTAGTGCCTAGTGTGTGTATATGCATCCACGAGCAACCACTAGCAACCACTTGCATCCACTTGCAACTATCAAACATAACATGTCTCAAACACATGTTTACACCCATTAGTTTCTACCTAAAGTTCGAAGATTCGATCGATAGGATACAGTCGAATGATGGAAGCGAGTACAGATAAAACAAAAACTTGGTTCCCATTAGACATGGGTCCTAAGTATCAGCCCCGAAGACTGAAACCAACATCAAATTGATACCCAGAGGATTACCCTCTTTAGATAATGTCAAAACTGGAAATCTTAACCTTATCGGAAGTATTCAGATATTTATAGATTACTGGTACAGATCAGGTTACTGAACTAAGCATGATAAAACCCAGAATGTATGCGTCCTACTTGACGCCTAACACAGATATCTCTCAAACCCCAATCTCTCACAAACAGATTACTCATAACCCTTATGGGTTTGAGTCTACAGCGGAATCAGAAACAATACTAGTATTAAAGTGCAGAGTATCTATTACAGAATCAAAATGCCAGAACCAAAAAGAGTTTTAACTCAACAATCAGATAAGAAAATTAAACCTTCTACTTAAATTTTCTTATTTCTACCCTATCCATTCGCCTATCCTCCAGAAGTGGGTTCTGCCCTCTGTCCTTGCCCTCGTTTCTTCGAGCAGTCACTAGTGAAGTGTCCCATCTCACTACAGTTGAAGCAAGTGCCCTTCCTTTTTCTGCAATCCTTGTTCAGATGAGTCGAGCTTCCACAAGTAAAGCACTTTTTCCCCTTCTTATCTTCAGACTTCTCATCCTTCTTATGTGTTTCCTTTTTGGGCCATGCTTTCTTATTCTGTGGTTCTTCCTTCTTTGTCTCTTTCGGGCCCTTGTCTTCCTCGTGCAGTAGTGCCATGTCCACCAATTTCTCGTAAGTCGCTCCCATGGGTACATGAGTCATAGCTAGGCTGTGCAGTGGCTCGTTCAATCCTTTAACAAAGCGGAGAGCCTTTTTATGCTGAGTGTTGACTAAATCCAATCCGAACCTAGCCAGTGGGTTGAGCTGGTTGACGTATTCCTTGACTGTCATACTTCCTTGCTTAAGAGATAAGAACTTTTCTAGTTGTAGACTTCGTTCAGCTTGCGAGAGGAATTTTGTCTCAAACCTTATTCTGAAATCCATCCATGTCTCAACCGGCCTCTCGGTGTTAGTGACTTCCCACCAATAGGAAGTTTCGTCTTTGAGCAACCATACCGCCAGCTGTACCTTCTGCCTATCGTCCACCTCGAAGATAACGAACAGATCCTCAGTTTCTTTGAGCCAGTTCCTCGCTTCTACGAATGATTCAGTTTCCTTGAAATCCTTCCCACCCATGGCCCTAAAATCTCTACAGATCTTTGAGAAAGAAATTGCACGAGGAGGGGGTGGAGGAGGGGGATCATTTGCTGGACCTGCGGCGGCGGTCCTAGCCTCAAGATATTGACGAAACCAACCGGATACATGAACACCCTTTGGTATCTCAGATGCTTCAGACATGCTGAAACGAAAAAGGAAAGATTCAATTACAAAAAGGACTGAAGGAAAGGTATATGGCTCTTGGGGATTATGTTTTTCAAAAATAGGCTTTACTTTCGAAAATACTTCCTTTTAAAACCTTTTTGAAAATAGTTTTCAAAAACTTTACCCAATCTGGTAACCTTCAGCTCTGATACCAAGTGTAACACCCCACTTCCGTTAAGGACACTCACAAAGGGAATGCCTTAACTTTGGTGGAGCATTTTAGTAAACAGAACAGAAACTTACAAGACAGATAAAACAGTACTTGAAAAATTTATAACTTTATTACAACAGAAACCGAAATAAACTTGGTTACATCCTTTCAAATCATAATATCAGAATTTAAGTACAAAATATCAGTCTTGTACAAAAGCCTTCAGAATGCATAGTTTAAAATCATAATCCCCACAGAAGAAGACAAGCCATACTTTAAGCACTTCAAGCCGAAGAAATCTGGATCAGGCTAGAGTACTCCCTTCTACAAAACCTTGGGGGGGGGGGGGGAACGGAAGAAAGGAGGCGAAACAACAAGGGTCAGACAACAAGTCTGGCAAGTCCAGTGATTTTCAGTTATGATCAGATAATAATAACATGACATGAAAATAAAACTGGATGAGAGATAACAGAACAGGTGTAGCGGATATTACAGAAGAACAGAATGACATAAGCTATTTCTTTACACTTCTCTGCACTAATACTAGTATAACAGAATTAGGTGTCACCCTAATGTCTAAACTGAAACAGAAACGGGTACAGAATAATTTCCACAGAAGAGAGTGTTAGTAATGGGCCTTTACCACCCGAACAGAAACAGACAGAAGCAGAAACAGATTTATCCCTACGGAAACAGAATGTAGAATTAGGTGTACACTAGTGATGGGCCTTTACCACCCCAACAAATGGTACCACGCAGAAGCAGACAGGTGTTACCACCCAACAGAAACAGACAGTACCAACAGAAACTGACAGAACTAAGTGTACCCTAAAACCCTACCCCAAGCGATCGGCTCCCTAATACATAAATACCCTGTGTCGGCCTCACAGTAGGGTGTATCACTCCCTAAAGTGACAACCAATTGGCACAGAACTATTTACAGATGTCACGGCGTCTTACATCCTCAGAGGCAGACCGAGATCCATACACGCCCATGACCCGGTTGGAACGCACCATCAACACCCCTCGCCATTATCAGAATGAACCGCTTATAATTAGTTCAGTAAGCGTGCCCGGACCCTACCTACTGTTGGGTCAAAGTTTTGATACCAGAAAGGGTTACTGACTAATATGGGTCCCAAACAACAGATGACACAAGTAAATTCCCTCCTACCCTTGTGTCCCCAGACTAACAGATTTCAGATTAACTTGTTTACAAGTTCAGACATACAGAGATCAGATTTACTAGTTCACAGATCAGAAAATCAAATCAACAAGTTTTCAGACTAACGGATCAGATATACAGATTTAGCAGACTTACCGATTAACCAGTTACAGATTAACAAACTTACAGATTTGTCTAACTTTGTAATTGGGCCTACAGATTCACGGAACAGATTTATTAAATTCATCAGTCTAGTGAGTTTAACCCTATCCTCCCAACACGTTTTAGACATCATATTTATCTCATATTTTCATTAATTAAATATTAATGCCCAGACCTCTCACATTAGACTGACAGTTTTCGGCTACTGGTTAGGCCGGTTGGTTCCGGGCAGATTTCTGCCACAAACTGAGTCTAACCTCGGGTTTCAAGCACGTTATGGCTAAGTTCTCACATTAGAACCTATTGTTTGCGGCCACTGGATGTGCCGGGCGGTTCCGGGCAGAATTACGCCGCAAACTCATTCTAACCTCGAGTTAGCCATGTTCATCTTTGCGGCCAATTAATTAATAATTTACCATTTATGCCCACGCCTAATATACATGTCAATTTTTCATAGCTAATTCAGATTGTGTCAATAACAGACTAATTATATCAACTCAACAGATATAGCAGATAACATATTTTGCAGATTAGGCGACTTAACGGATTTAGCAGATTAAGCAAACTAGTAGATTTAGCAGATTACAGATTAGGCATCTCAACAGATTTAGCAGTTTAGGCATCTCAACAGATTTAGCAGTTTAGGCATCTCAAAAGATTTGGTTTATCAGATTTAGCATATAACAGATTTGGCATTTTCAGCAGACTTAGCAGTTGACAAATTTGGCAGATGAATAGATCTAGCAGACTAGGCAGTAGAGCAGAACTAGCGGATTAAGAAATATAACAGAACTAGCATATTAGGCAATATAACAGAACTAGCAGATTAGGCAAATATAGCAGAACTAGCAAATTAGGCAAATATAACAGATTTAATCATTCCTTAAAGTTTCACAAACATATCATGCCTAATTATAAATTTGGCCTAAGTTTGCATGCCTAAATAGTTGTCATGATTCACACTATGATCATATACCACATGTTTGCATTGAATTTACATGTCACAGATTATGGTCATAATTTATATGTCCGAATTTAGTTCAACTTGCCTAGTACAAAAGATTCAAATATAAATTATACCAAATATGGCCATCGATTTCAATGCATGTCATATATTTAAAAATCTCCTACTTAGGTGTTATTCACATTTGATAGTTATCATATCTTAATAGAGATCTTCACACCTAAGTCATATTCTCTTTCAAATCATGAATTGTTATATAAACAATATGCCCAATGATCTAGTTATAACAGATCTTAATTCAAAATATGTGTTATGTCCAATGTCTCAAGTCACATGTTAACATACTATGGTTCCTCTTCTTCCAATTCACAGAATATGCATAGATCTAAATCTAGTTTACAACCTATGTCCTTTTTCTTAAATCAGTCACAGATTAGCCATGTCAAATTATGCTACATTCATTATTTGTCCCAAACATTTTAGTGTTCGTGCGTTAATCTCTTAGGAGATTGGCGCAGGCTCATAGTAGCCTGGCTATAGAACAGAAAGAAGAAGAGATACAGAATAAAATAGATCAGAACAGAACATACACAATCTCAAATTCAGATTTACAATCATGTCACAATTATGATTAAAGTTTATATCGGAAAATAACTGCACTTTCCTTGATTGGATTCTAAAAGAAGGATAGTTGTAGCGACGTTAGTTGATCTTCTTTAACCGTTGTTGAAGTTTCAAGCTTGAATTGAGTTGCTTAGGTTGATGTTGATTAGCTTCTAGTTTTGATTCCAACAGAGTAGCGACGCCATTTTTATTTTTATTTAGAACAGAGGCAGAGGAGAAGCAGAATAGAATTGTGTGTAGAGAAAGCTAGGCTTGGGGCTGTTTAAATAGGGTCAAGTCAATGAATCTAGACAGAAATCGGACTGGAAACGTCAGAACGAACACTGGCCCAAAAATGGGCTCGGGGACCAGGTTGACACCCAGGTCGACTGCCCAGTCGACCTGGTCTGGGGGGTCGACTGCCCAGTCGAATCCCCAGTCGACCTGGGTCTGGGCGAGAAATTTCCCGCCCAGCCTGTTCTGCGTTTGAAATTCGAATTTTTGAATTCGAATTCGAGCTATTTTGAACTCTGAATATTTCTGAAACTTTGGAAGGCCATAACTTCTTCATATGGACTCCGATTTACGCAAACTCGGACTCGTTTTCAAGCAAAATTCCAAGACGAACGTAATGGCGCAACCCGTTTCCCTTGATTCTTATTTTAAAAATTAATTATCCTTTGATTTGTTACTTATACGTTCACAGAAAATACGGGGTGTTACAACCGTGTCGTTCGCCTACATGTTGGTGGGAGTCTACAGATAAGATCTTACTTGGGCCCAATATGATTAGAGAGACTTTGGAAAAGACCGATTTGATTCGAAGGAGGATGAAGACGGCGCAAGATAAGCAGAAATCTTATGCGGACAAGAGGAGGATAGATCTTGAGTTTGATATTGGGGACATGGTCTTTGTCAAGGTGTCTCCATTACGGAACGACGTTCGCTTTGGGTCCGTTGGGAAGTTAGCACCAAGGTTCGTATGGCCGTTTCCTATTAAGGAGAGGATTGGGCAGATGGCGTATAGAGTGGAGTTGCCCGAGAGACTTAGTTGCGTACACGATGTATTTCATGTATCACATTTGAGGAAGTGCTTGCACGAGACCACGGAAGTGGTAGAGCCGAGCTTACTTAGAGAGGTGGGGATAGAGCGTGATGCGATGATTCGGCGAGCTCCTACGTGCATTCTTGGGTCAGAGGTTAAGAAGTTGAGGAATCAGGAGGTCAAGCTAGTGGTTGCTATGATTGAAACATGTGTTTGGGACATGTTGTGTATGATGGATGCATGTGGATGCAAGTGTTTGCTAGTGGTTGCTCGTGGATGCATATACACAAACTTTAGGCACTAGATCGGCTCAGTCACTTCATATTGCATATTGCATATAAATGTATGTGCATATTTAAGCTAATGGATGTATAATGGTTGGGCTATCATATGGATGTTGCATTTTGGTGAATGGTTGTGCACACATGTAGAAATAATATGTATCGATAGGGTTCTTTCTCATACATAATGGATGCATGGCACTATCATGGTTTGCATTAAGGAGGTCAACTGAATCAGTAGACTGCCTGATTTCGCATTAGATAAGGAACATATACACGCACTTTTTGCATATGTTCATACAGCATTAGAAATTCTATAAGGACAATGGATGCCTGTGTTTGATGGTTGAGTAGATGGTTGTTTGGATGTTAGGATATGCATTCTCCTTAACTTGGAGATTTCGGGGGCGAAATCCTTTAAGGAGGGGAGAATGTAACACCCCGGATTTTTGAATAATCGAATTAACTAAATTAAAGAATAAATGTTTAGCATTGTTCTAAGATTTGTAAGTAAAAGACTTAGCAGGTCATTTGGTTGGAACATGTGACTTGCATACAAGAGGTACAGAGTTCGATCCCCACCAACGCCATATTTTTATTTTAGGGGAATGGCTAAAAAGCGGCTTAGTGTGAACGCGGTTCAAAAAGTAGTTTAGTGTGAAAATGGTTAATTAGGAAGATAGAAATGTATATAAATAAATTTATAAAAATAAAATAAAATTCATCCTAAAATTTAAGAAAAAAAATTCAAAACAGCGGAAGCGGGAAGGCAAAACACCAAACCGACCTATTTTATGGGTCGACCCGAGTCCTGATGGGTCGACCCGAGGGTCGACTCAGGAGTTTTGGAATTGGTCCCGTCGGCCCTAAATGGTCTATAGCGAAATTTTATGTTTTAGGTCTTAGGTGGCGGTTTCTGGTTGGTCTGTTGACATTATTTCTTGGTTTCTAAGGCCTAGATGGATCCTAGAGTGATCCGACGGGTTAAATTAATTCAAAGCTCTAATAAAAGACCCATAGACTCAAACCCTAAATCAGATTTAAAATTAAAACTATGGCCGTCATGCTGTTGTCTTGAACCCTAGAGTAGCCGCCACCAATTAGAGAGGAAGAACGACAAATCAAATCAGTTCTATTCAATCCTAACAATGAATCTTCTTCAAAGGAAAGCTAATTCAACTACAACAAAGGGACGCTAATATATTCCAGAACTTCGTTGAATAGTGAGTTCGATCACTTTAACAAAATAACTGCTAAATTAATTATGATGTGATATACGTTGGATTATAAGTTGTGGTTGTGAATATAATTCATATGTTTAATCATGTATGTTAACTTGATTCATATTATATAATGTTATGCAAGTTTTATATATGATGTTATGCAAGTTTCATGTATGATGTTATGCAAGATTAATATGTTTATGCAAGTTAATATGATTATGAAAGTTTCATCTATGATGTTATGCAAGTTAATATGATTATGCAACTTTCATATATGATGTTATGCAAGTTAATATGATTATGCAAGTTTCATATATGATGTTATACAAGTTAATATGATTATGAAAGTTGTACATATGATGTTATGCAAGTTAATAGGATCACACAAGTTGTATGCGAGTTATATGATGTTATGTAAGTTTGGACCTAAAATATATGCTAGTAGTTCATGATGTTAACTTGTGTCAATGAATCCCTTTTTATAATCCAATCACCTAGGTTTATAACATCAGTTTTTATGCGAATATTGATGTGGAACATATGCTAGTTCGTATAAGTATTATGTTCATATGCAAGTTTAAGAGATAATTGGATTCACATATATACAAGTTCACACCTTTAAAGTTTAGATCCATATTCAAGTTGACATTTTTATGTTGAAACTATGACGTGCATAGTTATGCAAGTTTACACCTTTATGTGGATCCATAGTTTACTCAGGTTAACACCTTTTATTGGATCCATAGTTATGAAAGATGACACCTTTATGTTTAGGTTGACGACATACATAATTTATGTAAGTTTGTGATAATTACCTAGGCTAGTTGGGTGTAAAACTGTGTTCATACATGCAAGTCCACACCTTTTAGATCTACGATTTTTGGATACTTGATAATACAAAGACTATGCAAGTATGTTGTAATTCTTAATTGCAAGTTAGATGCAAATTAAATCTATTATTGTGTGTATGTGACGTTTATTCCCTTTTTTTAAGTATTAGACTATTTGCTAGCCTAATATGTATATGCCATGTTAAGCGAACGAATGACGGGGGTACGATGGGGATAATAGTGGATACACACATATCGTGAATTTGGCATGTAATGGCCTAAAAAGGCATGTAATTAATTTTAACGAATAAAATTAATTAGTGATAAAATTGGTATAATTTATATACCATAAATAGATGAGCATAATTTAGGTGATAAATTATGGACATAAATAAATATGGAAATTTGAATAGGGAAAGTAATTCAAATTTGGGGAAAATTAATTATGTATAATTAATTGCCTCAGACACGAGGTTGGACTCATTTGTGGTGTAAGACTGCCCGGACCCGCCCCGCAAATCCAGCAGCCATAAATGGTAGCCCAATGTGAAAGGTCAAAGGCCCAAACTAAATGCATAACAATTGTATGGACACGAGGTTAGGCTCGTTTGTGGTGTAAGACTGCCCGGACCCGCCCGGCAAATCCAGCAGCCACAAATGTCAGTCTAATGTGAGAGGTCCTACAGGGCTTACGGTAGTAATAAATTAAGAAACACTTAACCAAAGTAAAACATGTGGTGGGACATGGGGGTTAAGTGGGTTCCTTGGGTGGCATGAGGAAATACGATTAGTAGCACTTAACAAAGGTAAAACATGTAAGTTGGACATAGGGGTTAAGTGGGTGCCTTGGGTGGCATGTGGAATTACTAATAGAAACCCTTAACCAAATTTAAAACATGTAAGTGGACATGAAGGGGGTTAAGTGGGATGTACTAGAGGGGACCAAGCCTAGGTGGAAAGCTTGTGTCAAGCATGGGGGGCCCTTTTCAGTCCAGTAGCCCATGAAGTATCTTTGTGAGCTCGACCCAAGTTGAGGACGGGACATGCCTACTGGGTCTGATTGTTAGAGCCTAAAACGGGTTAGCGGTGGCAACGCAAGTACAACGGGGTCACGTGCGTGCGTGGGTCCGGGCTAGTAGGTAAGACGTTGTTGCATCGTGTAGTTATAAGCCGTGCATTCCTTGCGTGGTATAAGGTTGTCATATTGGGGAGTGATACACCCCACTGTGGGACATGCACGGGTTTCTACGAGTTAGGGAGCTGATCGAATGGGGCAGGGTAGTGGGTACACCTAGTGGAGATAGGAGCAGACAACACCTATGTAGTCAGCTAGGGGTACACGAAGATACCACTATTATTAATAATTATTAAGGGGGTACACCTAGTGGAGATAGGAGCAGGCGGCACCTATGACGTCAGCTAGGAGTACATGGAATTACCATTATTACTTATTGAAGGGGTACATCTTGTGGGGATAGGTACACGCTGGGTACCTATGATAACAACTAGAGATATACAGTCAAACATGGAGGATAGTGGGTACATCTAGTAGTACACGAAGCTATCATCGTTCTATTTAGCCAAGAGGGATCAAATTTCTAGAGTGACTAGTAGGGGTGCAGTTTGTGTTAGTACAGTACAGTACGGTAGAGTGTAGTAATTATCCTATATTGATTAGGAAGCACCATTAACGTTATCTCTGTTTCTCTTGATTGCCTTGCCATACCCATGTGGTTCACACAGTCGTTACCTTATTCTCCAGCTTATATCTTGTCATATTGCTTTAATAATTATGTTGTTAGAGTTATCAGACTCACAAGACTTTATGTCTAACCCCTTTGTTTCCACCTCTTTTCTTCCTCCCCCCCCCCCAAGGTTCTAAGGGTGGGACTAGTACTAGTGGAGCTTGATTGGAATCTCTTTGGGAGCACTTGGATTTGGATTGCTGAAGTAAAGCTCAGCCTATCATTTTCTTTATGACTATTTGTAGTAGTTGGATTATGTACTTTGTTTTATCAAGATGGATATTATGTACTTGACTTTGGTTTATGGTTTTTGATGATGTAACCAAACATATTTACCTTCTGCTGCAATAAATAAAGTTTTAAATTTTCAAGTACTGCTTTATATCTGTCTTGTTGTGATTTTCTGTTCTATTTTCACTTAAAATGCTCCATGGAAGTTAATGCATTCCCTTTGCGAGTGACATTAATGGACGTGGGGTGTTACAACCACTCCACGGAAAGGAAATCATCCATTCCTTTCCAATGACCCAGGTCTTACCCTTTGATTCGACCTGAGTCAAAAGTTATGCCCTGTACAAGACTGATAGGGACAAAATGGTCACAAACAAAATTGGTAAAAATAACAGACATGTCTCATATCCCTATAGGAAACATATTAAAAGATGAGAATGATCCATCCCTCAGGAAATAAAATAAAAATATTTTACGATCCTCCGATACGTAAAAATGTAGGTTGTTACAACCTAGGAAAACGCAGGGCAGATCCTATCTTACTTTTGAGGATTCACAATTCCTGACCAATACATTTCCTTGCTCTCTAGGGCGTAAATCAAGAGCCATTAGAGACTCAAATCCAAGGTACCTCGCTATCCATTATCCACATAAGTAAAAATGTTTGGGCTCCATACCATGACACCACTCATAGCTAGAAAGAAACACATGTCCTCTCTGCCGTCCTTTATCCCGTTTCTGGTTCATACCGGAGTGTGAAGCTCGCAAATTAATACTATACACAAAGCTATGCTATTTAAAGCTGTTCTTCAATCATCAACCACAAGACTCTGCTTTTCAACAAAAGCCTTGATCACTGCATCTCTGCATGCCACACTGACAATTCATGCCATGCGACTGATATCCATCAATATATAACCTCTAAGCTCAGACGTATCAGAGAAGGGCGTTAAGAATTATAATAAATTCTCTACTGCCAAACAAATGTATAATTATTAGAAATCAATCAACACAGAATAAAATCCAATGTTAGACACATGTACATTTACAAATCCGTTCACCAGTCTGAACGAAACTGGAGGAACCTTATTCCTCGTCCTATATGTCCAATACAGGAGAGAGGTCCCCGCATATCCGGTCGATCTCCAAGTACGTCCGGATGATCATCACTTATTACCTTATCTTGGGTTTACAGCCCAATCAAGATATCAGTAATCATCCAAATGATGTGAAGAATTCTGGTCTTCAACCAACGTCTTCATCGTCGACTTATCATAAAATCAATTATTCAGAATGAGTATAAATCCAGACTTTCTGAATAACTCGTGTATCTCATAAACAAGTGCTACACAAACACAACATACGCCTCATTCCAATCCAGAATATTCTTTTATTCAAATAGTCTTTTCACAATTTAAACCAAATTAAGGTTTTCCAAACTAGTCGGGATTAGCGCACCTTATCGAAGTAATCATTTGTTTTATTTCCCAATCTCAACCTATTCATCCCACGAAGCAAAAATGGTAGCACTCCATATCTAACACTACGGTATTATCGGTAAAATTAAATACTATTTCACGTTCAAATCTAATTAAAGATTTAATTATCGTCTGGAGTAAAACTGGTGGTACTCCATTCTCGATCATTTCCCAAATTTGATAATTTAAATTATCATATTCACATTTCAATCTAATTAAAGATTCATTAAATCTCCACTTAGTTTTAATCTTCCCAAAAATCATTATTTAATGATTATTTAACTTTGGAAACCCGAACATGCCACATCGACAATCTACACCGTACCATTGATTTCTGCCAATATATAACCTCTAAGCTCAAACGTCTCAGAGAAGGTTGTTAAACAAGAGAATAAATTCTCCACCACCAAACAGATGTATATTTAGCAGAGATCAATAATACAGTTCAAAATACAATGTTAGACATGTAATCCTGTCTTTAACTGGGTTAAAGAACCAATATCATTTAAAACATAGTTCACGATAAACCCAAAATCACATTTCATGGAAAATAGATCAATATATAATCGAAATCAATTTCTGTATCCGACTAATAATATAAATGGAATAACAACAAAGCCTTTTAAATTCCATATATATTAACAGTCTTCCTCCACAGAAGCCACTTCGATTATCACCAAATCGAATTCCATTCAATTCCAATTTAATAAATTAAATTGGAAAACTTTACTTTGGAAAATTTCCATTAACCTTAATTAAAAATTTATATATTCCAAATAGCATTTCACTGTTAATCGGGTTAAAGAACGAATGTCCTTAAAAACACAGTTCGCAATAAACCCAATTCCCATTCCATTTTATTCCAATTACTAAGTATAATTGGAAACTCTAATAATCTTAATTAAAAGATTTATTCTTTCAACTCGGGGTTTAAGAACAGTGTTATTTAAAACACCATTCACGAGAAACCCAAAATCCACTTTGATAATAAATATAAGGCTCTGAACAGAAATTATATTGGCTTATTGTAACAACCCGAATTTTGAATAACATGTTATAACATTAATCAAGGCAGAATTAAATGTTAAAATCTGAATCAAGGGAAACGGGCTGTTCCATTGTGTTCGTCTCGGAAAAATACGCGAAATAAAGTCCGAGTTTTCGAAAATCGGAGTCCGTATGACCCAGTTATGGCCCGTCGAAGTTTTCAAAAAATCCAGAGTTTAAAAACAGTTCGAAAATCAAATCTGGAGCCAAACAGACTGGGCGGGAAAATTTCCCGCCCAGCCCCAAGTCGACAGGGGAGTCGACTTGCCCCAGCTGGGGTCGACTGCCCAGTCGACACCCCTGTCGACCTAGGTGGTCGGGCCAGTTTGGCCTGGTGCACCTGTTTTGGCTCCTGGGTCTTGTTTTGTTGGCTTGTGACATGATTTGACGGCTCAGATCTGAATTAGGGTTAATCCTTTGGCCTAAACTAACCTAAACTTCTATATAAGCACCCTTAGACCTACCCTAAACCCTCATTAATCATTCCTACAACTAAGTGCTGCCCAAATGCTCCCTAATCATGGCCTCCATCTTCTTCAACTTGAGAGCTTGAGAGCCTAAGCTTGATCTAAAGCAAAGGAGCCATCTTTCTTCATCAAACAAGGATCTTTCTTCTTATTTCTCAAGGCTTGGAGTGGATCTTATCTTTATTTGGGGATTTCTAGTGTGGCTTCGTCTCAATCTTGTTCTATTTTATTCTAGATCTCATAGCCGCGATTTGTAAGCCCTATTCTACTCTTAGATTTAAACTATGAACTTAATATGACATGTAGCAAGTTGAAATGGGATATTTGTGTAACACTTGCCTTGCATCTATCATTATATGCATAGATCTATACATGACTCTTTTGATCTATGGTTATGGGACTATCACCTTGACTTTTTGGGTATAATGCTATGAGCTTTATTTGGGATTTGTGCATAATGCAACATAGAACCCCTCATGATCTTTATGTTAACTTGCTTATGATGTTATGAACTATATGCTAATCACAAGTTATCACCCTATGTTAACTATGACCATGTTATCACCTATTTGCCAAGTTGATGTCATACATGTTTTGAGGCCAAAAATGCCATATGCTAGTTGTGATGAACACCTTTGCCTCATATATCACCATGTTAAACTTGTGATAGACTTTGCCACTTTATGCCCAAATTATCATATCATTATGTTCCCCCTTTTGATCTATTTGTGTTGATGCGAACTTACGTGCGATGGGGTTACGTTATGGGTAAACTTAAATGACATGAAACATGACTTGAAAATATGACATGTGATTATGCTTGAAAACATGAACGTGGACATGACATGTAGAAAACATGAAAGTGGCCAACTCGAGGTTGGGTTGAGTTTGTAGCATAAATCTACCCGGAACCGGCCGGCTTAACTAGTGGCTACAAACAATAGGACCCAATGTGAGTAGTTGGTCATATCGCACTTAAAACCCGAGGTTAGACTAGGTTGTGGTGTAAAGCTACCCGGACCCGCCCGGCTTAACTAGTAACCACAACAAAGTCTAATGTGAGAGGTTGGGGTGCATTAAGTAAATTAATGCCACATGGTAGGGTTAAGTCATGGACCACTTGAATACTTAACCAATTGAACACGATGGATTGTTGGGGTTAAGTCATGAACCACTTGGGTATACTTAACCAACTTGATACATGGTTTGGATAGGGTTAACCACACTTAACCCATTAGAAACCCTAGTTTGCGGGGCCTTTTTCAGCAGTAACCCACCAGGTAGTATCGGGATACCCTAGGGACTAGGCTAGGGGTGGGGCACGATTACTGGGCTGATTGTAAGTGACCAAAAGGGATGGCTAGGTAGGTGCGCCATTGTAGATTCCGGCGGACTATGGTCATGCACATAGTCCGGGGATGAAAGACAGACATGGGCACCAGTAGGCTTGGACTGTGCGTGCTTGTTTTGTGTCAGTGGTTGGAACCCTAGGGCCCGGATACACCCTAGGGTGGACCTAACACAGTCGACTACATCTCGCGGTTGGGCCGTATGACACTGACACTTGATGAGTTAGGCTTATAGGGAGTCGATCGACTAGACCGTATAGTTGGACCTTGATTTAGGTCATCTCATGATGTTGGGCCAATTTTGGGCCAAGGGATCATTTCTTGTTTATACTTGACATGGATTAGAATACTAGTACACTTGGTGCAACTTAACCTTGTATATGCGATGCCACACTTGATCTATCTTGTTAACTTTTCACCATGCCAGTTTAGTTATCATCCTATGTTTCATCTCTGTTTTACATGTCCAGTTAACTTTATTAGTTTTTATTCTAATAGTAGGTAGGACTTACAAATCTTTATGACTGACCCGTTTTCCTTTCGCTTCTTTTCTTCTGTTTCCCCCCTAGGTTCTCAGGGTGGGAACACTAGCACCGAGCTTGGATCTTTAGCTTGCTTTCTGGATAGCTCATGTACGGTTTGGACTTGAGCTCGCTATGGCTTTACCACGTCTACTTTGGGGATAGTTTACTTTATGTTATTTCCAGTTTTCAGTTTATGTTTCTAGACTTGTAGTAGTTGGAAAATAATGACTTAGTACTTTTGATGTAAGATGACTATGGTTTTGAAATAGTAGCTTTATCCGCTGCTTTACTTACTCTGTTTTACTTATATGTTCTGTCTTGTGATATCTTTATGCATGTTTACCTTGACCAACACCCCTCCAAAGCCAGTGTACTTGCAAGAGTGACCCTGGCGGAGGTGGGGTGTTACATTTGGTATCAGAGCGAGGTTTTACTAGACCGAACAAAAGTTTTAAAAACCCTTTTTAAAAACTATTTTCAAAACCAATTAAGTATTTTTCCAAGAAAAGTCTAGTTTATTTTAAAAGGCTATTCCCCATAAGCCATTAGCACTATCCTTTGTTTCCTCATTCTAAATCTATCTTTTCCTTTTTCAGCATGGCCGATCTTAACCTTCCCGAGGGAGTACCCATACCCGGATGGTTCCGAAGGTACTTGGAAGCTAGGGCCAACGATGTGGGCCCAGCAAACACTCCCACTCCTCCCCCCGTACCTGAGGTTCCTCCTCCTCCTCCTCCTCAGCGTCCACAAGCAGATTTCGCAAAGATTTGCAAAGACTTTAAGGCGATGGGTGGCAAGAATTTTGTTGGTACAGAGACTTATGTTGAGGCAAGAAACTGGTTAAAAGAAACTGAAGACCTCTTTGCTATCTTTGATGTGGAAGACCGTAGGAAAGTTCTGTTGGCAGTATGGCTATTGAAAGAGGAAGCTGCTTATTGGTGGGAGGTCACCAACGCTACTAGGCCTATAGAGACTTGGGCCGACTTTAGGATGAGGTTTGGGCTTAAGTTTCTATCATCTGCTGAAGAGAATTTGCAATTGGAGAGGTTTATATCTTTGAAGCAAGGGGACATGACCATGAGGGAGTATGTGAATAAGTTTAACCAGCTTGCTCGATTCGGTTTAGACATGGTTAACACACCTCAGAAGAAGGCTCTACGCTTTGCTCGAGGATTGGATGAGCCATTACAAGGTTTGGCCATGTCTCATATACCCATGGGGGCCACTTTTGAGAGCATAGTGGATATGGCCTTGCTTCAGGGAGATGACAAGAATGGCAAGAAAGAAGTTAAGCTTAATGAGACTCAAACCAAGAAAGCGGACTCCAAGTGGGGAGGGAATCAGAACAATCAGAGCAATCAGAACAACAAGAACAACAAGGGTAACAAGGCCAACAACAACAAGGCAAAGGAGACAAGGAAGTGCAACTTCTGTGGGATCACTGCGCACATAGCCAAAGATTGTAGGAAGAAGAAGAGGAAGTTGGGAGAATGCTTTCATTGCGGAGAGTCTAGACACTTCAGTAAGGATTGCCCAAAGAAGCAAGGCAGGGGCAAGGACAGACTCAGCGAGCAGGACCTTCTGGAGGGCAGATGCATGCTCTCAACACTACTCCAGTTCCGGACCGAGGTAGTATTTCTGTAGAAAGCCTTGTTTACATTTCTGGTTTTCCTGTTCGAACTTTATTTGATTCTGGCGCATCGCATACCTTTATTTCTTCTGATATTGTTGAATGTTTGCACCTAAGTACTAGTCTAGTTGAGGATCCCGTTAGTTTTTCAAACCCAATTGGGGGTTCCGCCCATCTATCTATGATTTGTATGGATTTGAGGATTTCTATCTTGACCGTAGAATTCACATGTAATGCTTATGTTCTCGGGTTCATGGGATACGGGTTGATTTTGGGCATGGATTGGTTGTCCAGTTATGGAGCCATTCTCGATTGTGAGCATAGAGTAGTGAGGCTTATGACTCGCCTTGGCAATACCCTAGAAATTTCTTGTAACCCTCTGGATCCCGTCATGTTATGTTATCTTGAATCCCTCGACTCGTCTATTGACAATCTTCAATCTGTGGGGGTGGTCCAAGAATATCCTGATGTTTTTGATGAGGTGAAGGGGTTACCCCCTAAACGCGAGATAGACTTCCGTATTTATCTTGTTGATAATGCCAAGCCAGTTTCATTGCCTGTTAGGCACATGGCCCCGCGAGAAAGAAGAGAGCTTAGCAAGCAAATCAAGGAGTTGCTTGAGAAAAATTTCATTAGGCGAAGCATTTCAGAATGGGGTGCCCCTGTGGTATTCGCTACTAAGGCGGATGGTTCGCTTCGTCTATGTGTTGATTATCGTGAGTTGAACAAGCTGACAAAGAAGAATAGACACCCGTTACCGAGGATTGATGATCTCTTTGACCAACTTGTTGGTGCTTCTGTTTTCTCTCAGCTCGATCCAGCCACCGGATTCCATCAGCTTAGAGTGGCTGAGGATAGTATTGATAAGACTGCGTTTAGGACTCCAGATGGATTCTTTGAATGGCTAGTCATTCCGTTCGGTTTGACTAATGCACCCACATACTTTGTTGATTTGATGAGTGGGGTGTTCAGGGAATTCCTTAACAAGTTTGTGGTTGTCTTCGTGGATGATATTCTGGTCTTCTCTAAGGACGAGGAAGAGCATGCTGCACACCTCAAGGAGGTTATGGATACGCTTAGAGCTCATCAGTTGAAAGCCAAGTTCTCTAAATGCCATTTCTGGAGAAGGGAAGTTCGGTTCCTTGGGCATATAGTTTCTAAGCAGGGCTTAGCTGTGGATCCCGCTAAAGTGGTGGCGGTACAAGACTGGAAAGTTCCGAAGAATGCAACTGAAGTGAGAAGCTTTCTCGGTCTGGCAGGATTTTATAGGAAGTTCATTAAGGACTTCGCTAGGATTTCAGTCCCTCCTACTAAGTTAACGAAGAAGAACTTAGTCTTTGCATGGGACTTAGAGTGTGAGCTTGCTTTTCAAAGGCTCAAGAAAGCCCTTACCACAGCTCCAATTCTAGCATTACCCGATGGAGGGAAGTTGTTTACCGTGTACACCGATGCATGTGGCACGGGATTAGGCGTTGTCCTGATGCAAGAAGGGAGTGTGATATGCTTTGGGGGTAGGCAACTCAAAGTTCATGAGAAGAACTATCCCACTCATGATTTGGAGTTGGCGGCGATCGTCTTTGCACTCAAATCCTGGTGCCACTATCTTCTAGGCGAAAGGTTTGAGTTATATACTAATCACAAGTCGCTCAAGTACCTCTTCTCGCAGAAAGATTTGAATCTAAGGCAGTAGAGGTGGATGGAATTCTTGGCATCATATGACTTCGATATAGCTTATACCCCCGGCAAGGGTAATGTTGTGGCGGATGCGCTAAGCAGAAGAAGGTTGACTTTGAGTCCCTTGTTTGTTGAGATGAAGAGCCTAGAGTTCTTGGCAACCTTTGATTTTGCACCTGCTTTTGGGTCGACGACTGGTTCGTTAGCATCCCTCGAGCTTAGACCTACACTTCTTGATCAAGTTGGGGCTTCACAGAGGGAAGACCCGCAGATAGTCGAGATCATGGACAAGTTGATTCGGGGTGAGACGTCAAGTCATCTCGCTAGATATACTATTGATGACAAGGGATGGCTAAGGCGTGATGGAAGACTATGTGTCCCACGTGTGGGAGACTTAGTAAATAAAGTTCTTGAGGAGGCGCATCACTCGAGGATGACCATACATCCCGGAGGGGATAAGATGTACCGGGACATGAAGCGCATTTTCTTTTGGGATGGGATGAAAAAGGATGTGGCAGAGTTTGTTTCTAGATGCATTGTTTGCCAATAACTAAAGGCCGAGTCGAAGAAGCCCGGTGGGCTACTGCATCCATTGGAGGTTCCGCTATGGAAGTGGGAAAGTATCTCTATGGATTTTGTGGATGGATTGCCGAGGTCAAGGAAGGGGAATACTAGCATATGGCTCATAGTTGATAGACTTACGAAGAGTGCTCACTTTATTCTGGTGAAGAGCAAGAGGACCGCATCATGGCTAGCATCTGTTTATCTTCGAGAGATAGTGCGATTGCATGGAGTTCCTTCTAGCATAGTTAGTGATCGTGACCTAAACTTCACTAGCCAATTTTGGAGTAGTTTGCATGAAGCGATGGGTACGCGATTGAATCTAAGTACAGCCTATCACCCATAGACCGATGGCCAGACCGAAAGGGTGAATAGGGTACTAGAAGATCTGTTGAGGCTATGCATTCTTGACTTTGGTGGCACTTGGGAAGACCACCTTCCTCTCGTAGAGTTTGCTTACAATAACATCTACCAAGCAAGCATAGGGATGGCACCATTCGAAGCTTTGTATGGGAGGCCGTGCAAGTCACCAACATGTTGGTGGGAGACGACGGATAAGCTTATACTTGGGCCCGACATGATAAGGGACACATCCGAGAAGGTTGAGTTGATTCGAAGGCGGATGAAAACGGCCCAAGACAGACAGAAATCCTATGCAGTCAAGAGAAGGACAGACTTAGAGTTTGAAGTTGGAGATATGGTCTTTGTGAAGGTTTCTCCTTTGCGAAATGTGGTTCGTTTTGGAGCAGTTGGGAAGCTGGCACCAAGGTTCGTAGGACCCTTCCCTATCATAGAGAGGATTGGGAAGATGGCTTATAAGGTGGAATTGCCCGAGAAGCTGGCCGGAGTGCACAATGTCTTTCATGTCTCGCATCTCCGAAAATGCCTACATGATTCAGCCGAAGTGGTTGAGCCTAGCATTCTTGAAGACGTGGAGGTAGAAAAAGAGGCAACTTTGAGGCGAGCTCCGATTCGTATCTTGGGAATAGAGATCAAGAAGCTGAGGAATCGAGAAGTCAAGTTAGTAAAGGTTCAGTGGAGTGAAGCCGATGAAGATGCAACTTGGGAAACCGAGGAGAATATGCGTGGGCTTTATCCATTCCTTTTTGAGGGTACATTCTCAGTCTCTTTTCCGAGTTAGCATATCCTTCTTTTGCTATCCATGTTTATCTTGTTATCTCGTTAACCTTGTCATGAGAACCTTAGGTAGAAACCCTTTGGATGAAACATGTATATGAAACATGTTATGCTTGATGTTTGCAAGTGGTTGCAAGTGTTTGCAAGTGGATACTCGTGAATGCATGATACACATTAGGCACTAAGATCGGCTCACACACTTTCATATTGCATATGCATGAGTGCTTATACGTATTCATGGCTGAAACTTGTTATGCTATCACGTGGATGTTGCATATGGATGAATGTTATGTGCACTCATGTAGAGATTATGAATTATGTTAGGAATTTGCATACATATGGACTCATTTCACCAACATACTTTGCATTAAGGAGGTTTACTGAACCAGTAACCGCCTGATTTTCGCATTAGATAAGTACATATACACACACCTTTCGCATATGATCATACAACATTTAGAATCTTTTAAGGACAATGACTACTCGTGGATGATGTTTTGAGTAGATGGATGATGGATGGTAGGATACGTTCTTCCTAACTTGAAGATTTCGGGGACGAAATCCTTTAAGGTGGGGAGAATGTAACAACCCGTATTTTGAATAACATGTTATAAAATTAATCAAGGCAGAATTAAATGTTAAAATCTAAATCAAGGGAAACGAGCTGTGCCATTGCGTTCGTCTCGGAAAAATACGCGAAATAGAGTCCGAGTTTTCGAAAATCGGAGTCCGTATGACCCAGTTATGGCCCGTCGAAGTTTTCAGAAAATCCAGAGTTTAAAAACAGTTCGAAAATCAAATCTGGAGCCAAACAGACTGGGCGGGAAAATTTCCCGCCCAGCCCCAAGTCGAATGGGGAGTCGACTTGCCCCAGCCGGTGTCGACTGCCCAGTCGACACCCCTGTCGACCTGGGTGGTCGGGCCAGTTTGGCCTGGTGCACCTGTTTTGGCTCCTGGGTCTTGTTTTGTTGGCTTGTGACGTGATTTGATGGCTCAGATCTGAATTAGGGTTAATCCTATGGCCTAAACTAACCTAAACTTCTATATAAGCACCCTTAGACCTACCCTAAACCCTCATTAATCATTCCTACAACTAAGTGCTGCCCAAATGCTCCCTAATCATGGCCTCCATCTTCTTCAACTTGAGAGCTTGAGAGACTAAGCTTGATCTAAAGCAAAGAAGCCATCTTTCTTCATCAAAACAAGGATCTTTCTTCTTATTTCTCAAGGCTTGGAGTGGATCTTATCTTTATTTGGGGATTTCTAGTGTGGCTTCATCTCAATCTTGTTCTATTTTATTCTAGATCTCATAGCCGCAATTTGTAAGCCCTATTCTACTCTTAGATTTAAACTATGAACTTAATATGACATGTAGCAAGTTGAAATGGGATATTTGTGTAACACTTGCCTTGCATCTATCATTATATGCATAGATCTATACATGACTCTTTTGATCTATGGTTATGGGACTATCACCTTGACTTTTTGGGTATAAAGCTATGAGCTTTATTTGGGATTTGTGCATAATGCAACATAGAACCCCTCATGATCTTTATGTTAACTTGCCTATGATGTTATGAACTAAATGCTAATCACAAGTTATCACCCTATGTTAACTATGACCATGTTATCACCTATTTGCCAAGTTGATGTCATACATGTTTTGAGGCCAAAAATGCCATATGCTAGTTGTGATGAACACCTTTGCCTCATATACCACCATGTTAAACTTGTGACAGACTTTGCCACTTTATGCCCAACTTATCATATCATTATGTTCCCCCTTTTGATCTATTTGTGTTGATGCGAACTTACGTGCGATGGGGTTACGTTATGGGTAAACTTAAATGACATGAAACATGACTTGAAAATATGACATGTGATTATGCTTGAAAACATGAACGTGGACATGACATGCAGAAAACATGAAAGTGGCCAACTCGAGGTTGGGTTGAGTTTGTAGCATAAATCTACCCGGAACCGACCGGCTTAACTAGTGGCTACAAACAATAGGACCCAATGTGAGTAGTTGGTCATATCGCACTTAAAACCCGAGGTTAGACTAGGTTGTGGTGTAAAGCTACCCGGACCCGCCCGACTTAACTAGTAACCACAACAAAGTCTAATGTGATAGGTTGGGGTGCATTAAGTTAATTAATGCCACATGGTAGGGTTAAGTCATGGACCACTTGAATACTTAACCAATTGAACACGATGGATTGTTGGGGTTAAGTCATGAACCACTTGGGTATACTTAACCAACTTGATACATAGTTTGGATAGGGTTAACCACACTTAACCCATTAGAAACCCTAGTTTGCGGGGCCCTTTTCAGCAGTAACCCACCAGGGAGTATCGGGATACCCTAGGGACTAGGCTAGGGGTGGGGCACGATTACTGGGCTGATTGTAAGTGACCAAAAGGGACGGCTAGGTAGGTGCTTCATTGTAGATTCCGACGGACTATGGTCGTGCACATAGTCCGGGGATGAAAGATAGACATGGGCACCAGTAGGCTTGGACTGTGCGTGCTTGTTTTGTGTCAGTGGTTGGCACCCTAGGGCCCGGATACACCCTAGGGTGGACCTTGCACAGTCGACTACATCTCGCGGTTGGGCCGTATGACACCAACACTTGACGAGTTAGGCTTATAGGGAGCCGATCGACTAGACCGTATAGTTGGACCTTGATTTAGGTCATCTCATGATGTTGGGCCTATTTTGGGCCAAGGGATCATTTCTTGTTTATACTTGACATGGATTAGAATACTAGTACATTTGGTGCAACTTAACCTTGTATATGCGATGCTACACTTGATCTATCTTGTTAACTTTTCACCATGCCAGTTTAGTTATCATCCTATGTTTCATCTCTGTTTTACATGTCCATTTAACTTTATTAGTTTTTATACTAATAGTAGGTAGGGCTTACCAGTCTTTATGACTGACCCGTTTTCCTTTCGCTTCTTTTCTTCCGTTCCCCCCCTCCCCAGGTTCTCAGGGTGGGAACACTAGGACCTAGCTTGGATCTTTAACTTGCTTTCTGGATAGCTCATATACAGTTTGGACTTGAGCTCGCTATGGCTTTACCACGTCTACTTTGGGGATAGTTTACTTTATGTTATTTCCAGTTTTCAGTTTATGTTTCTAGACTTGTAGTAGTTGGAAAATAATGACTTAGTACTTTTGATGTAAGATGACTATGGTTTTGAAATAGTAGTTTTATCCGCTGCTTTATTTACTCTGTTTTACTTATATGTTCTGTCTTGTGATATCTTTATGCATGTTTACCTTGACCAACACCCCTCCAAAGCCAGTGTACTTGCAAGAGTGACCCTGGCGGAGGTGGGGTGTTACACTTATATTTAATATCAAAATTTGAAACCAACACAGATCGTATGGGGAATAACTATATATATCTATCTTCCAAATTCCTCCACATTATCCGTATAGTCACGAAATCCAATGTCGAAATATTCCTAAGATGATTTCCATTCAAATCTAATCCAATTCATATATTGGAAAATTCTGGTTAGATTAAAACCATTCACAAATCCAATTTATTTATTTAAAAACGTTAGATTATCTTTCTAGTATTTAACTAGTTCATTTTGATAAAAATATATACATTTATCTTTACAAACGTGGAATTTTTCATCCAAAATCTTTCCAAACCATTTATTATGATTTTACACAAATTATTAATATTTTTAATAATTATATAAATGCCCATACAGTTGGTTTCCAATAACGGCCCCCGAACTACATCCATAACGACCTTTTCCAAATTTTATTTGGACATAATTCCAAATCCAACTGTTAGATTTCAAATATCTTAAATTCATGGGAAAGCTCTTTCCGATACGAACCCAATGGTTCCTGTTTTAGGAGAATCCGAGGGTCGGATCTCCTGCAATGTCAATTCAAAGTCAATGGTCGAAATTTGCTAATAGTCGCGGCGCGACACGTTCTATTCAAGCCATTAGTATATATATATATATATATTTCGTTCAAAACGTATTTATAAATTCGTTTAAAAACGATTCCCACTTCCATTTCAATTTCAAATCAAAATTGAATACTCCTTATCATTAGAATATCTAAATGATAATATTTTCAAATGTCAGATTTTGAAATAATTTCCTTTTCAATATTCATTATAAAAAAGAATAAAATCGATATTAATAACGTTTGCGTTAAAATGACGCAAATCTAATCAACACGACTTCACATACTTCAATATTTTCGTGTCCGTCCAAAATCGGACATCAAATTCACATTTTAATCCTTTACTGAATATTATTTTAAAATATTCGTTATTCTAAAATATTCTTTCCTTTTGAATTGGATTCAGACCCAATCAATTACCATATAATTTATTTATATGGATTTCATACAACACATGTACACAACAATCATGATACACAATCAACCATCATCCAAAGTGCATTACACAACTGCATAAGCATTAAATATAAATAATTAATGCTTACGACAGTCTGTCAACCAATCGATTTAAACAATTGGGATTAGTGTACGCCAAATATCATTCCAATACCCATGTGGGGTTTCAACTAACAAATACTGAATATTATTTGTGTAGTTTGGCGATGTGTAAAATTTATGGTCCCAATCAATATCAACTAAATGTGCGTACATAAACAAATCGTCTGATTTGCAAATGAATATTTATTTTCATTTTAGGAGAATTTTATGTCATTCATATATTATTTAAAAATTATATTTTTAAGGATAAAATATTTATTTGAACACTTGACTATTTTATATCTATTTTACAACCAAATATATTCTAGGTTGCAAACGAGGCTTAGTAGCTTCTGACACTATTTATTGTACAAACCATAGTTGTTTGTTTGGATTGTATTGTGGAAATTTGGATTGTAGTTGTAAAATTGATTGTGAATTGATTGTGGGATTGCTTGGATTGTTTGTGATTGATGTGTATGGCGCGAGCCAGTATCAGGAGAGGGGTAATGCTAGACATTACTCCGGTTATAATATCACACCATTATAATGCTAAAGTTTCCTGAAATAAACTATATAAAATATTCATGTGCTGAATAAAAATTTTGAACAATAAAAATGATTCAAAAATTTTATTCAACACATGAATATTTTATATAGTTTATTTCAGGAAACTTTAGCATTATAATGGTGTGATATTATAACCGGAGTAATGTCTAGCATTACCCCTCTCCTGAAACTGGCTCGCGCCATACACATCAATCACAAACAATCCAAACGATCCCACAATCAATTCACAATCAATTTTACAACTACAATCCAAATTTCCACAATACGATCCAAACAAACAACTATGGTTTGTACTAATAAATAGTGTCAGGAGCTACTAAGCCCCGTTTGCAACCTAGAATACATTTGATTGTAAAATAGTTTGAGTGAGAAAGAGTTCTCACATTGGGATCCACTCCGCCAGTCTTAAAAGGATGGTTTTCAATTCTGTTCAGATTTGAATTTGCCTACAATTGTAGTTGACTCCTTTTCTACCCCAGTCAATTTCAATGCATAGATATCATCATCACAGTTCCAATGCAACCTGTTTCACGCGATCTCGACACCGTATGAGGTAGATACGATTTTATAAAGGTTAATGACTAATTTAAATTAATTGGTATAATAATTAATTAAAAATATAATGACCTTCTTCTTTCAACACTTCAGGCCGATGATTCAAAGCACGTGGCCGATAATCGCAAATTAATTGGTGAGGTCTAATCATCACCAAAGTGAGTGTATGGGTCGCATACTAACACCAAAAATTATAGAAAAATTATATCTAGTTTTGTTTAACAAAACTAATTTCGTCGAATTTGGAGACCATTTGAAAAATGTTCATTTTCTAGTAACCTAAATTCAAATTGAGAGTACCTAACGCGTTTAAATTCACCACGCTCACATATTAATTACAAAAATTATGAAAATTTGAATATAGCAATAATTTGACATTCCAGATCTAACAAAAGTGGTTTTGTCGAAAATGGAGGTCGTTTGCAAAATGGCTATTTTTAAGGGTTATATATTATATTAAAATACATATAAATTCCATAGCGAGTATTTTGAATTTTAAACTGGACATAACTTTCAAATTATATTATGAAATCTCAATTTTTCACATTTTAGAAAGATATAGTTAAACAAATTCTAACGTTTCTTGTTCCATCCAATTCTGACTTATATTGAATTTCGTATACTCAATTGAAATTAGAAATCGAAATTTCAAATTACCGCGCCATTTCAGGCTCTTTTTATAATTAAATAAATTTATATGTTCTAACTTCGATTAAAATAAATTTTTAGTCGTTATTATTTAAAACAAATCATTTTAAATATCCAAAATCCATAAAAATAGCTAAAAAAAAATTGTTTCTAAAAATCTGGGTTGCTACACATGTCTAGTCGGAGGTTTACCCGCTTGAGCCATTGGCGAATATCACCCACTGATATAAACAGCCAAAGAAATAAAACACCAGCAGACAACATTATTATATAATCACCAACATGAAACAAGTTACAAAATCACCAATAGGCAACAGTTACAAAAACACCAACATGCAGCTAATATAAAGCATGAAATCACCATATCCAAAATCCATTCTCCATACATAAAAATATATGAGCATACTACATGCATAGAGGTATACAGCTGTTATAAGTAAAATATAACTTACAGCATATAAGAATAAATTAGTAAAATATAACAGCTTACACAAGAATATATACAAGCACACTGCTTACTACATATACAAAAGAGTAATACTAATAGCATACATAAAAGACAACAATATAGAAGAGATACAACATATAATTGGGTTTGGCGGGTCAAAATCGGGTTAGAGGGTCAACCCTAAACTCAACCATTTATAAATGGGTCAAATTCGGGTTGACCCGAAAATGACCTGCCAACTAAATGGGTCGGGTTAACCTGCTAATTTTCGTGCGAGTTTCGAGTCGTGTAGGAAATTGACAGCACTAGTTATAACCATTAAAAATTCTTGCTAATTTGGTATAACTAAACCATATCTCATTCAACATCTTATAGTACTGTCAAACAATATTCCATTTAGTTATATAAATTTAAAGCATTTAAAAACTCGTAACCAAATTGTAGAACTAACTTATCATCGGATTTCAAGAAAACATCAAACATACTAAACACCCAGTAGAAGATCCTACAATGTTCAATGTGAGACAACTTCAAATTTTAGTACAATAAAATATCTGCGAGCTTACAAACAATGAATGAGACTTTCATCCAAATTACAGAACCTCCGTCAGCCAATTTAGACTATGTGTGACCATTCTCGTATTGCATCTCCATTCTCCATTGTTTATTTTCATTCTCTTTGTCTTGTAGCGTCTACTAAAGCCTAAATATTCAAAAAAGATGCACAAATTAAAAAAGAAAAAAAGCACATAGAGAAAGGAAAACGCTGGTTGGGATCACTTCTTTGAAATGATTGTTCACTTCTGTTACCATTAGGGTTCCTATTCTTATACCCAGCATGAGATTAACATAATAATCAGGTTCTTGAAGTTTCTTATAATCTGTTCTTTCTTTATGAGGTAGAAGAATTAGATGAACATCATCAGTCGATGGTAGAAGATTTTGTTATATAATAACTGCCAATGCTATCTCATACTCATCACTTTACATAGCGTCCTCTTCTCTAAGGTCTAAAGCCGAGCGTTGGATGCTGCTGTCATCTGTAGTATTAAGTTTTGAGGATTGAAAATTTTCATGTTAAATTATCATAATATCATAAAACATGAAAATATGAAAGAAAAAAATCAATTCAATATTCATTAGTAATCATTCATTACATTTTTCTTTCGCAAAACCCATTTTTCAAACATGTATTAAAAATATAATTCTAAGAATGACATATGAAGATTCCTTGTTAGTTGATCAGAGATTGGCAACAAACATCTTTACCTTTATAGTTAGCCAAACGATCTAATACATAGTGGAAAACTACTACAATAGATAATTCCCCCTGCGCTTTTCCAAAGCTTATTCAATGGAGAAGAACTTGAAAATCTTAACTCTCAATTGACACAAATAAGCACTCGATAGTTTAAGAAAGAATATTTCAAGTCAATTAATAAACTGGTGCAAATAATAATTACTATCAAAAGCCAGTGGATATTTGGTTAGACCATGCCATTTAGAGGAATGGGTTTCCCTCGCACTAGTATCATTATAGCCAATCCTATGCTCCTGCACTCAGAATGGTCGGAACAAAAACAAAAATTTATAATAATAATGTGCAAATGCATCATATAGTGGATTCCTCATCCATATTTTGTCTTAGTGGAAGCATAAGTGATTCCCTATCATACTCAAATGATTACGTATATTAGCATTTGAATGATTACCTATCATAATTCGATGACTACCCATCTTAATACCATATGATTACCTATCATAACTTCATCTGGACAACCCATCCTTTACCATTTGGACTACCAATCCCCTATGTATTTTTATATTTTTTATAGATGACGGTTACCCATCAAACCTTCGTAGTTTTATCCAAGGGTAGACCATGAACCTTTCAAATATAGTATGAAATATCCATTACACATATGCCATAATTTTATCAATAAGATGAATATGAACACATTAATCCATTTTAAATCTTATCCCCCAATAATATTCCAATCTATTGGCATCCCTAATTCATCCATAATTATTTAATTTTGATTGGTGTCCCTAATATATGTAAGCATACATGAAATCATATATAACAGTGTTACCCCCATTAGCTTAACAAACCGTAATATTTCGATTATCTGCCAATCTTAGAGAACAAATGTAAAGCTTATCGATTAGATCGATAAAACATAAAGTGACA
This sequence comes from Allium sativum, assembly GCA_030737875.1. Lineage (NCBI taxonomy): Eukaryota > Viridiplantae > Streptophyta > Magnoliopsida > Asparagales > Amaryllidaceae > Allium > Allium sativum. The sequence continues at coordinate 500,102,311 of CM060924.1, read as the reverse complement.
TAAGTGGTTCCCTACCGACCACATAATAAAAATTTAACAGACGTGAGTCCCCTTCTCAACTCGGTCCCTATCGACTCTTTGACCAAAGGGTCAAAACTTTTTTTTAGCAAAGCCAACTTGTTTTTATAGTGATCCGTAACACTATTTTCATTACAGCAAATAATGATTACAAAAAGATATAGGTGATAGTGTAAAAACCCAATATTTTGATGATAATTAATTTAGTTATTTAATTAGACTTCCAAAAATGCATGAAACTTGCACCGTTGCATTCGTGATGGAATTTTGGTCAACTTTCTTGTTTGGAACTTTACGGACGAAGTCTGTATGAAAAAGTTATGGATGGAATACAAAAAAGAATGGGAAATAAATAAAACAGAATATACTTATAGGAATAAATATATTTGTCCCTTCCCTTATGGCCAGATCGACCCAGGCGGTCGACCAGGAAGATAATCGCTGGATCAACCCCTGATCAAACCTGACAGTGGCGACTAGTGTTTTTGCCTTATAAAAATTAATAAAAATGAACAGATCTTTATAAAATTAAATCTAACGGTTTAGGGTTATTTCTACATTTATAAATAAAGGGCTAGACTCCCACCCTTTTGCTCATATTTTCTGGTGGCAGTAGTGAAGCTCTTCCATTTCCAATGCTCAAATCTCTTCTAAAATTCAAAATTATATATCTATTAAAATCCAATAAATAAGAATTGGAGATATTAAATCCATGTCTTCTCAAAAGGGTCGGTTCTACGAATAGATAATCTATATTATTAAATTTTCTTCTTCTTTTCCTATTCTTGTTTCAGATCTAAAAATCTACAAATCTAAATCTGTATTTGTTGGCTAGCTTTTGGACCAAGCCACTAAGATACGAGCACAACTTCAAGGCGAGACCTCGTTTGCGAAAGAAGCAACCCCGATCATGATCGCCCTCACACGATCCGCTCCTCCCACGATCCGATCCACTCCTTCCATCACGACCCGATCCATTCCCAAAGGCCAGGCTGAGGGTTATGACCCAGTCATTCACGTCCGTAAACATAGGATCTGACGACACCTGTCCACAACGGTCATTTTGACTATTTCTCCATCAAGCTACGAACCAGTCCGAGATCCTCGGGATTCGTGCCACCTGTGACCGCGATCCACCTGCAGAAATCAGCTATAAATAGCCCAGAACTTGGCATTTTTCAGGATCTTTTTTGGCAATTCTGAGTTTGGTATCCGCCATTATCACATATCCATTATTATTCAGAGTTGTTTCGAAATTATTGAGTGAATTCAACATTGTAAGAGTGAGATTGAGGGATAAATCATCAATTGTACTCTGATTTTAAGTATAATCATTGACATAAAGTGGATGTAGGCTCGTTAACGCCGAACCACTATAAATCTTTTGTCTTTTCTGATTTTCTAGAATTTTTCCTGATATTAATTTCTACATAACTGAACAACTTAGGTGTTAGAGCCAATTTTGGATCTAACATTTTGGTGCTTTCACTGAGAAGAGTCTCAGTAAGTTGGATTGTCGCTCTACTGTTTGGATATTCTAGTCAAAAGAAGGCGGTCCAAAACTCAGCAGTTTCGACTTTTGAAGATTTCAGCGATACCCCGATATCATGGCAGGAAAAAAGTCTAAGGAGTTGCGAGCTTCGCAAGCGAACGAAGCTACAAATGAAGCGATCGAGGAAAGTGTGCATGAGCAGGTCGAAGAGGATCTCTCAGATCGCCGAGAGGGGGGGAACCGATCTGTTGAAGGGATCACGATCCAACCAGCTGAAGGGGTTACCACTCGCTCCCACGACCACGTTACGAACTGTCCCCCCAACATTTCCATGATCCGATTCCAGGAGGGCGCTCCGAGCCACCGAGGTAAGGATTTCGCGATCCAAAGAGACAAGCAGACTACGACCCGACCCAGAAAGGAGGTTATGGCTCGTTACTCTCGTGCTGGTACCTCTGCTCGGCCTGGCTCAAGCTCTTTACATATAAGAGAGAATGTTGGTGACCAATTTGATCCTTCTGCTCCAGCTACTGAAGGGGATCTTTCTCGCATCATTGACATGTGGGACAAACTATTTGACGAGTTAGCTGCTCAAATGCAAGAGAGTTCAGTATTGCGATAGAATCTGACTGCTATGGACAAGCGAATTGATGACCTCATAAGGCAGAGGGTCTCCTCACCAACCCGGCTTTCTTCTCCGGAACATACATCGTCATCTGAAGAGCCTTGAAGGAACCAATGATGGCCCCCTTTAGAAAGGTCTGAAAACATAGAACGACTTCGATTTGGGTCAATCCCATCTCGTGAAGAAGAGACATTTAATCAAGGGACTGGTAACCGCAATTTAAATGAACCTGTTGTACCACCAAGGAATGGTATGCCTCCCGCTCGTCGCATGGTCGACCGCGGCAACAGGGGGCAAGGGAGTTCTGCTCAGGGCCCAGGTTTTATAGCAGCACGTCAAAGAAACATCAGAGGAGGACGTCAAGCAAGGAGTGCTGATCCCGAATCTACCCTGACCCATGCAGAAGTTGAATAAATGATTAGACAAGTCATGGTAGATAGCCGTGGACAAAGGAATGAAGATCGCGGCATAGACCGCAGTCATACACCTTTTACTGACGACATACTGGATGTTACATTTCCAAGGCGCTTCAATATGCCGACCATGAATCGCTACACAGGCAGAACTAATCCCATCCAGAATTTAATGCGGTACTCCTGGTCAATGAATGCCGCTGCAGCTACAGACGCAGTTAAATGTAAAGCTTTCCCTATATTCTTGGAAGATGTGGCGTTACTATGGTTTACCCGCCTTCCAGCACGGTCCATATCCAGCTTCAGGGAATTGAGTGAGAAATTCGTAAACCAATTCCGTCTTCATGCCCAGAGGTCTAAGAATGTGATTGAGCTATCCCTCATTAAACAACGACCGGACGAAAGCTTGAGGTCATATTTGGATCGTTTTAACTTGGCTGTCACAGAAGTCAAAGATCCGCATGAGCAAACTGTGTTGATGGCCTTGATTGATGGCATCGATAAAGATACCGAGTTTGGAAGATATTTGGCTGGTAAACCTCCCCCGACCAGAGGAATATTTTTTGAAAAAGCCAATATTCGCTTGCGTCAAGAAGAGATATATGCTAATCGAAAAAGAAAAGCTACTGAAAAGGAAGATATCCAAAGCAACGTGGCCATCAAGCAAACGGGAGATAGCTCAGGAAAGGTTGAAGTTAACGTTGGGAACAAGAATTAAGGCAACAGTCGCCAATCAGGGAATAACAATAATAATCAGAAAAGAAATCGAGGAAATGATGCTAAGAGGAGATCCCGACCCAGACCGTTTGAGAACTTCACACCGTTAAATGACACGTTGGAGAACATCTTTCTGGATACATATAATGTCCTCCAATACAAAAGGCCTCCTCCAAGAGATTCAACGGAGAAAGAGCGAGAAACTAGGAAATTCTATCTTTTTCATCAGATCCACGGTCATTCCACAAACGAATGTCGTCACTTGAGAGATGTGGTTGAAAGGCTGCTCCGAGAAGGGAAGCTTGATGAGTATAAGGTGATCCCCAGGGATAGGGGGCAAGCCGCACAAGCCCCAAACCAAAGCCAACCTACTGCCAAACCAACAGCTCAGCAAAAAGGGAAAAATATAGTTATCATTACCATAATTGGTGGGCTCCACCTACGGGGCACAGTTTCAGAGCTATGGATCAATACATAAATGCAGCTAAACAACATTTTGAAGTGGGAGAGTGCAGTAACCCCGAGGGCAGTGTTCCAATTAAGCAACAAAAGACGATGTCCGATGATGTCATGTTTCGTGAGCGAGAGAGTATTGGAGTACACTCCCCAACTGAAGATCCGTTGGTGATCACCATCACCATTGGCCCAACGATAGTTCATAAAGTTTTGGTAGATAACGGGAGTTCCGTCAACATTTTGTTCAAGAAAACGTTCGACCAAATGAAACTCGAACTGAAGGATTTAAAGCCATGTGAAGGTTGGATACGTGGATTTAATGGGGCCTCAACCGCTCCAATAGAGTACGTGGAATTATCAGTGACCCTTGGGGAATGGGAACACCAGAGAGTGAGGATCCTCCCCTTCGTGGTCTTGGATATTGAATCACCGTACAATGCTTTCTTGGGCCGACTGGCCCTTGCCAAATTCAGGGACTGTATTGCACCCTGTTGCTTATTGTTGAAATTTCCCATGGATTCCGGTGTGGGTATTGTTAGATGAGACAAAGTCGTGGCACGAGCATGCTACATTGCAGAGTTAAAGCTGCTCCGCAAAGGAAGAGATATAGGAGTGAAAGTAGCTCCTCCCCTCCGAGGGAGGAATCGTCATAGCAACTAAAGGAAGTACCTTTGGGAAGGTCGCCCAGAGAGTTGCCCAAGGACATAGATCCCAGAGAGGATCAAGAGCCTGGGGGCAGAATGGTGACTCCCAATGAAGCAACTGTGGATGTACCGATCGACGATAGTGACCCAGAGAAGGTCTTGAAGATTGGATCCCAGTTGGATCCCTATCGGGCCAAGGAATTAATAAAGTTTCTGAAAGCTAACTTGGATGTATTTTCCTGGATCCATGCAGAAATGTGTGGGATATCTCCCTCGGTTATGAGTCATTCACTAAGCATTAACCCAAAACATCCTTCTGTCAAGCAGAAAAGGCGAATGTTAGGTCCAGAAAGGTCTGCTGCAATAAAAGAAGAAGTCAAGAAACTGAAGAGTAATGGATTTATTAAAGATTCGACGTACCTTGACTGGATTTCGAATCCGGTGTTGGTAAAAAAGGCCAATGGAAAGTGGCGAACGTGTATCGATTTCTCTGATTTAAACAAAGCTTGTCCAAAGGATAGTTTCCCGTTGCCCAGAATCGATCAATTGGTAGATTCAACTGCAGGTCATGGACTCCTTTCCTTTATGGATGCCTATTCAGGATATAATCAGATCCCTATGCATGTCCCAGACCAGGAGCATACCAGCTTTATTACAGATTTGGGGTTATATTGTTATGCGGTAATGCCTTTTGGTCTGAAAAATGCCGGTGCAACATATCAGCAGTTGGTGAATAGGATGTTCTACAACCAGATTGGGAAAACGATGGAGGTATACGTCGACGATATGTTGGTAAAGTCCAGACAGTCGTCCGATCATGCCAATGATTTGGCAGAGATGTTTCAAATTCTCCGATAATATGGGATGAAATTGAATCCTTTGAAATGCTCGTTTGGGGTAGCATATGGAAAATTCCTCGGGTTCATTGTAAGCTCGCATGGAATTGAGATTAATCCAGACCAAATTGCAGCAATCCAAAATATCCAAGAACCAACGCAGATTAAAGATGTGCAAAGCCTTGCTGAGGAAGTGGCAGCGCTAAGCAGATTTATTTCAAAAGCTACAGATAAATGCATCCCGTTCTTCGAATTAATAAAGCGAGGCAAGCGCAACTTTAAATGGACTCCTGATTGTGTATAAGCTTTCCAAAATCTATTGAATCATCAGGAAAGACCCCCGATACTATCTAAACCTGTGGATCACAAGGATTTATTCGTGTATCTGGCAGTGTCATCCCACGCGATCAGTTCAACTTTGATAAGAGAAGAGGACAAGGAGCAAAGACCAGTGTACTATGTGAGCAAGAAATTGGCAGCCGCAGAACGAAATTACCCAAAGATAGAAAAGCTTGCGTACAGTTTGCTGATTGCATCAAGGAAGCTTCATCACTATTTTCAAGCCCATCCCATTACTGTTTATACTGATCACCCGCTCAAGCAAGTCTTGCAAAAGCCAGAGGCATCGGGAAGATTGCTCAAATGGAACATTGAACTGAGTTAATTCGACCTGAACTTCCAACCTCGGAGGTCGATAAGAGGGCAGGCACTCGCAGACTTTATAGCAGAATGTACTGTCATAGAAGATGATGCAGGAACTGAGGAAGACGATCCACCAAGGATACTCCTTGACCCTAATGCCTGGAAACTATATACTGATGGAGCTAAAAATGACAGACGACCAGGTGCCGGAGTGGTCCTTAAAACCCCAGAGAAACGGACAATATACTACGCCCTTAGATTGGAGTTCCATGCGACCAATAATGATTCCGAGTATGAAGCTCTGATTGCTGGATTGAAGCTTGCAAAGGAACTAAGGGTAACAAAGCTAGACATCTTTTGTGACTCCAATTTGGTCATGAACCAAGTTAATGAAAAATTTCAAGCTAAGAGTCCAAGGTTGGTATTATATTTGGAAAAGTAAGAACATTATTGGGTGGTTTTGGGCATCATAGTATATCTCACATTCCTCGAGCAGAAAATCAAAGAGCGGACAAGTTAGCAAAAATAGCTAGTTCCGATAATCCAGGACATACGGAGCTAGTCCTGATTGAAGTATTACGGTTCCCCAGTGTAGATCAGATGGAAGTTGATCTGGTACTGGAAATTGAACCTGAAAGGGAGTCATGGATGACGCCCTTGAAGAATTTCTTGATGAATGGAACGCTCCCAATTAAGAAAAGCGAGAGGCGTGCGGTCATACGGAAAGCTTCCCGATATGTGTTGCAAGGCGGAGTCCTGTACAGACAAAGTTTCTCGATGCCTCTCCTCCGGTGCATTGCTCATGACGACATCGAGCGTGTGCTGAAGGAAGTCCATGAAGGTGAGTGTGGCTACCACACAAGAGGGAAAACATTGGCAAAGAAGATACTACGATACAACTATTTCTGGCTCACCATAAACAAGGATGCAGCCAAGCATGCAAGACGTTGTGATGCTTGCTAGAAATTCTCCAAAATTCCTAGGGCGCCACCCAACCAATTGAAGACAATGATAAGCCCGTGGCCTTTCTCTATGTGGGCAATCGATATCATTGGAAGCCTCTCCATAGCAAAGGGCGGAGCAAAGTTTGCTATTGTGGCCGTGGATTATTTTACTAAATGGGTGGAAGCAGAGCCTTTGACCAAGATTACGACCAAACGAGTGATCACCTTTGTCATTAAGAACATCATCTGTCGGTTTGGGATTCCAAAAGTCATCATAACCGACAATGGGACCCAATTCGACAACACGGAGTTTTGAGATTTCTGTCAGAAGTATCACATCGAGAAAAGGTACACTTCTGTGGCACATCCGCAATCGAACGGACAAGTTGAAGCAGCAAATAAGGTGGTCAAATCCATTCTGAAGAAAAGTTTGAAGAGGGCCAAAGCTATGTGGGTCGATGAACTACCCCTGGCACTATGGGCCTATAGAACGACGTACAAGTCAGCAACGGGTCACACCCCGTTTTTCTAAGCTTTCGGAGCCGAAGCAGTTATTTCGGTCGAGTTAGAGGTACCATCCCATCGCGCCATTTATTACGACCCGATGACCAACAATGAGTTGCTCCCTGAATCCCTGGACATGGTTGAGGAAAAAAGGGACGAAGCCGACTTACGTGCTTTGAGGCACAAACAACAAGTAGCTCGGTTCTACAACAAAAGAGTTCGAGCTCGTACCTTCGCACCCGGAGATTTGGTTCTGAAACGTGTCTTTCCGCCCCCGGTGCATATGGGCCCGAAATGGGAAGGACTGTACTCCATCTTGCGAAAACCTGATAATGGAACCTTCAAGCTAGCGACTGTAGATGGAGAAGAAATCCCCAGAGTGTAGAATGCCCAACATTTGCGGCTTTACCTGACATAAAAGTGTCAGTTCTATTCATTTGTTTTTAGAACCATGTAAAAAGGCTCGACTTGCCTAGAACAGTCTGGTTATTTGAACAAAAGATTATAAAGTGGACGTAGGTCATGAATGACCGAACCACTATAAAAATACTGTATGTCATTTACTTTTACTGCACCATTTCTTATTTACTCTTTTATCTTGATATATACTGCTACCATTTCGAGAATTGTTGCAGCAATTTCAAAACAACCATTTCAAAATGTCGTCCAGTAGATCAGAAAGTTCACGATAATTAAAGCACCAATAAGGTGCAACGAGGTAAATCGCACTACAGCTTGCACTCTAACTCCCGAGATTAGGGAGAGATTATAAAGGACGCAGAGATAACGTCCCCAAGGCGTGAAGGTGCACCATGATAAATCCGCCTTGACAACACTCTAACCCACTGAAGGATCGGGAGAGTATAAATGCGCTGGAGACTTAGTGCCCCCAGAATTTCTGCCCCGCTGAAGGATCGGTGAGCAGACCAAAAATCGAGCTCGAACTCTAACCCGCTTAAGGATCGAGAAAGTATAAAGGCGCTAGAGACTTAGTGCCCCGCAAACTCTAACCCGCTGAAGGATCGGGAGAGTATAAAAGTGATAGAGACTTAGCGTCGCAAGAACCATTACCCCACGGAAAAATCAGGGTAGTACGAATATAATTCTAATCGATTGCCAACATGCCCTGGCCAGGCACTACAACGACGATCAATTAGGAATGTATACGTGCCTTACTATCCAATTACTTAACACAAGTATTTACCGATGATTGTTTTCGTTATGATTAATGATCGTTACTTACAACTTTAACATTTAACTATGAAAGCTTCAATTATGATTACTTAAATTATGCTAACATGATGAATTTGCAGGAACACTGTGATGCAAAAGAAATAGTTCCTTATTTACTGGAAACGGATATACAAAAAACAAGAAACTAAGCAAAAAGTGAGCACCAATCTCATGACTACATCTTTTGGCTAAAAAGAAATTCTAAAACTAAAACGTGAGCCAATAGCTGCATTCTATTTGCACTTGGGAGATGGTTTTGATTTCTTGTCCTTCTTCTGCTTTTCTAACTCCTCTTATCAGTACCGGAGCGGTCACTTTTCTTCCTCTTCCTCTTGTCGACAAGGGGCTCCGGGGAAGGACTGGAGGGTTGAAGGCAAGCTATGAAGTTATCGACCAAGAAGAGAATCTTATAACCAACCCGGTCTTGGGGTCGATTTCGAAAATAGGAGTCATGAACACAGGATTTTGTTCCTCCAATTTAAGAGCCAGTTGCTTCTCCTTCCTAGCCTGTATGTCAGCCAAGGTTTCGCTATCATCACCCCTAGCCTCGTCAATTATTTCTACCTCCTCTTCCTCCTCTCCATGACCGCCATCTGTGTCACGCAAAGCAGCAATGAACTCGGCGTCTGCACGAGCGCCAGTGCCAGACTCCGTGGGTGCTACTGTAACTTTATCACTGGTTGAGCCCCCGGTTTACTTTGAGACCTCAGAAGCTTCGATACCAGAACTCGGGGGAATCTCAACGCTCTCGGCCTTTGCACTCTCCTCTGCACCCTTTTCGACCTCTTTAGTACCTACACCATTGGAAATAAAGGTTAGCAAATCAGGAGGATATGTGGCCATGTCAGTTGTCTATCCCATGGGACGACAATGAGAAATGATTGCTTTAATGAACTGTGGAGAAAATGTGGAAATACCTTCGGTTGACCCATCTCCCAAACTTGCACTGGTGGTCCCGACAATCGGAGGAGTAGGTACCAAGGGGATCAATGGATCATCGGGGTTATATCCCTCCACTTCGGTGGTTTTTGGCTCTGCCACTGAGCTCAAGCTCTCGTCAATTTTATCCTTACCCTTGAGCCTACTCTTCTCCTTCTTCATTTCTTCGTAGATAAGGCATCTACCATCCTCCAAAGCCGCGACCTCTTCATCTCTAAGAAAATTTTGCATCAGTTGGTGCTCGTCAATTTCGTCGACCCCCAGTCGCCGCTTCTCACCCTCGGCAATAACATCCCATATATTGGCTAGGATAACATGGTAGTCGGGAATCCAAGAGATATCTCGATGCTTGATAACTTGACCTAAGAAATCGAACAACAATCCCTCAAAGTTGTCTATATCCTTCTCTTTTTCGGCAAGCTTATCAGCCATAACAGCTGCTGACTCAAGAGCGCTATTGGCATTGCTTTCGGCGATAGCTACCCCCTCTTCAGCTTGAGCAAGTTGATCATTTAGGACCTCCTTCTCTTTCTTGGGAAGGGCAAGGTCATTTTTTAAGCTCGCCTTTTCTTTCTCCCAAGCCTCTTTCTCAGCGGAAAAGCAATCCTGAACTGTCTTCAGTTCGGTGTTAACCGCCCTAAGATCCTCCACTTCTTTTCTCAAGGCCACCCGTTCCAGGCTATTTAAGTCAAGTTCGTTGCGAAAACGCTCCCTGGCACTTTCCAACTTAGACTTGTAATTCTTTGTGTCTCGCCGGGCTAAAGCCAGTTGGGCTTGTGCATCCTCCAGTTCTTTTTCCATTTTGCATCTGGCCCTAGCATCATTGTCAATCTTTACTATGGCCCTGGCTGCATCCGTCTCCATTCGGCGGATGATAGAAGAGAGTGTAGCCGCATGCTTCTTCATTACCCCGTATTGTTTAGCTGCATGGCACACATACCCTATCACCTCTGTGTCCCAATCCTTGGGGACCGGTTCAAGATCTGGGACGAACACCATCCTCTCAAAGTAAATGTCGGGAAACTGGTTTCGTAAACGTTTCAACCTGGCCGTGATCTCAGAACTAGGGGCAACATCCCTTGCAGCAGTAGTGTCCAGGCCACGCTCACAAGAGGAAGTAGGAACTGTCTTCCCCTTCTCTATAATCCTGCCCACATGTTTGTCCTTGTCCTTTGGCTCAACATGTTTCTTAGATGGTTGGGCATGAGATGGAGTGCTTTTTGGAGGGGTTAAATCCCTTGGAAGTTACTTCCCCCTAGCTGGTGGCATTGGACGACTAGGTGGCTTTCCATAACTTTGCTTCTGCGGAGATCGGGGTCGTGTGGGATAAGATTGATGAGAATCCCGGGGTCGACGGCTATCCCTTCCTCGACTATCGCTACGATTGTGCTCAGGATCCGGAAGGAGGCTCGGGTGCCCTCGCGAAGGGAACGGTAGGAATAAGATCGTTTGCAAGACATTCTTTCTACAAAGAAAACAAGAGCGCATTATAACTGTGAACCACAGTAGCAAAAGAGTGTTATGATAATTGGTGCATGTGTTTGGTGCATCCCGTGGAATCCCCAATTTTAGAAAACAGACCAAGGCCCGAGGTTAGGCTCGTTTGGGTAACTCATTTTTCTCTAATCGGAGCACCCGTTTCTTCGGAAAGGGGAAAGATTGGTTCCCCTCCGAAATCGTCTTGGGTATAGACATCATCTGGCAAAGGAATGTTACTTAATTCCTGGAAAATCTGTTCCTCCGTTAATTCATCGTGAGCGGCAGACTCAACTGGCGATGTAGTCCTCAGTGGAGACTGTCCCCCGGAGGTTGCAACCTCCTTTGATTTATGAGCTCGTCCCTCATCTCCTTTATACACGTTTAAATCTTCGTCGTCCTGATTAATCATCGGTGAAGGACTCTTGCGAAGAGTAGTCGTCTCTGCAGCTTGAGAAGTTCCTTCTCCTTCAGCTGGGGGCACATACTTGTAAGGTTTGCCACCCGCTCCAAGTCCAAATCTTATGTCCAAAAGATGATGTTTGTGAAGGTTTTCGTCGGTGATACATTTCTTGATTCTCAAGAAGTCCGACTTGCTTTTTAGGAGACGGGATAATCGATCGTTATACACTGAGCCTTCTATCTTGGGGAATGTGTGATCTGCGCAAAGGAAAAGGAAAACATGTTAATACTTTGATTATGTAGTTCAGTCATGTATCTGGAGGCTCGAAACTTACTAGATTTGAGCCACCTCTTCGGACACCTAGCTTGGTTTTTTATGTAAAACCAATCTGCTTTGGCATCCCCTATGTTGCTGTAACCATCGGACAGAACCTTCCTGTTGGCTACTGATTCAAAGAAAGAGAAATTTGGGGTCACTGTGGAACGATGCTTGAAAAGATAGTAGAATTTCAAGTCTTTAAAAGTAAGCTCAGTTTGCAGAACCTCTGCATACGCGACATATAAAGTGTACAAGGCTGCATAAGCATTGGGATGAAGCTGCATAGGGGTAATACACAATCGGTTAAGGTTTCAACGACGATTGGAGGAAACAGAGGAATAGCGCCTACCCAGCACATAAGTCGGCTGATTGCCATGTACCCTTCTGGAGCAAGATGAGGTCTATCTCCGCTTTCGGGTGTTTTCACATCGTCCTACGGGATCCCGTGTTTCAAACAAATTTTCTTAAGTTTTATATCATCTAGTTTGGGGGGTAAAGAATCAGTGAATTTCCCAATTCCTAGAACGCCGGGAATCTCATCGGGAGCTCGGTTATCCACTTTAGACTCCATCTCTAGCGAGGTACTCTCAGATGAATTAGACTCTGTCTCAGCCTCATATTGGGATTCAAAGTCCTCATCCTCTGGATTAATCGGAGAAACCTCGGGATTATGGTGTTTCGACACCTCCGGGTCCACCTCTGTTTCAGATCTTTTAGGAGAACGATTATCCGACATTACTGTTTAGGCGAGCAAACATGCGAGGTTAGAAAATGACTACCCGTGAGCCCCGTGTGTGTGTAAGTGCTCGCATGTGCAAGTGTGTGTAATACTGGAAAATAAAGTCACAAGAGTAAACTAAGTAAGCGGGGTGAGCATGCTATTAAGTTCTGTTGTTGATCAGTCCAAGAAGTCCATCTTGAAGGCTCTAGCCTAACTGTTCAATATGTCACAATTACAATACATTGTTCAAGTTCATGTGTATTCGGAGTTGACGATCGGATCGGATCGCTGGGGTATTAAGGTCCGGATCGTGATCAAAACACTGGTCCACGAAATCGGATCGGTTCGTAAAAACCAGGTCGCTAGTAAGACGGATTGGCGATAGGACATCGACTCATGATATGGAGTATAGCGATCCACCGACTCGTGATAAGTGTCCCTCGATCCATCCTATACGCACCCCATGAGTCAACGATCCTCGGTCTGATCCGCTATCCAGGGAAGACTTTCTTTTTCCCTTCTGCTATCACGATCCGAGTCGAACCCCATCCACGAGCTGACGTGGTCGTCCCTTCCTTCTTCTTCTCCATCTCTCCTCTCCACTCTTAAACCCGTGAAACCGAACCTGGATATTTGCTACCCCCAAAACTCACAAAACTCCGCTACCTCCTCTTTCCAAACCAATACAAACCTGGGAGAAACGAAAATGAAATTACCTTTTTAAAAGTTTGAAATCAGATGGGTGTTCGGAAATTGAAATTAGGGTTTTGCTCAAGAAGGCTGGCAACGACAAGAAGAGGAAGAAAGAAAAGGGAAACGGGGTGGGTCTCGGTTTATATAACCAAGTTTTGGACCGTTCGACTTCTTATTTTTGTCCTACTCGGACTCGTGGAGGCCCACCATGGTTTGAAGAGCGGCCCGCTCTGCCTGTACATCGCAAATAAGATCAATGGCCTACCGTAGTTACGAAAAGGGACTGATCGACTAATGGATCGTGGGATGCTTCAGCGATCCAACCCCACAAGACGATTGTCAACAATGAAAATTCAGAAAATGCTTATAAAAATTTGAAAGTTTACCTGAAAAATTGACGACAAAATCCTCGAAAATTCCAAGAAAAAGGACTATCCAGTGAATAAGGAAATGATTGGAGATCGATTAGATATTTATACTAATCAAAAGACACGACTCCTTGAAGTTGTACGATGTTTCATACATATACAACTTTCTGGCTTGTATCACTTCATGAAAAGATATGTTTGGAATTTCAAAGCATGATCCATCCTCAATGAAACATACTTCGAGGGGCAACATGTTGGCTAGCTTTTGGACCAAGCCACTAAGATTCGAGCACAAATTCAAGGCGAGACCTCATTTGCTAAAGCAGCAACCCCGATCGTGGTCGCCCTCACACGATCCGCTCCTCCCACCACTATAAGAAAAATACCCTATTGCAACTAGCTATTTGCAACAGGCTTCAAATGACAGTTGCAGTAAATGATATTTAGCAACAGGCCTTTTGTTGTTGTTGCAATAGATAAGATTTAACAACAGGCTTAATCTTCCTGTTGCGAAAAGCACATTTTTCGCAACAGCAATTTTGTGCCTGTTGCAAAAACATACTTTTAGCAACTGCACTTTCATTCCTGTTGCAATAGAAATATTATTTGCAACTACAATTTCAAACTAGTTGCAAACAATATATATTTAGCAACTTTCTTTACCACTTGCGATAACTGTAATTTTTTTGCAAGTGGTAAAGCCTGTTGCGAATAACATACTTTTGAAAATTATTTTTTCCCCAAGTAATATCCTACTGTAATATAATTTTATATGTATATATATGTATGTATTGAAAATTATTATTATTATTGAAAATTATTATATATATATATATATTTGGAAATTATATGATTAACATTTGGTTATAGTTCCGAAATAACAAGCAATCAATAAAATTAGTAAATAATGAGTTAGATTTTAATAAGTAATTATCATAATATAATAAATAATAATTATTTGATACATAACTATATATTAATGTGGGATAATTATTACTAATTAATATATTTATTAATGTATGATATTTGATAATCATAATTTAGTTCCCATATAATCTTAAAAGTTATTATTGTTTGCTTTTAAAATAAGTGCAAGTACACGAGTTAATAAAAAATCCTCTGCAATTAGTCACGCGTCCAAGCAGTACTCAATTTCAAAAAGTAAGAACGCGTTTTATTTTTTAACCTTTCTGTACGTTGCGTGAAACTTATTGTCTCCGTTCCTCGCTTTCCACTTCTTAACCCTAGTTTGCGATCCCACGTTTCCTCCATCTTCAATCGATCCGCCGCCATTCGACATCTCATTCAATCGATCCGTCCAGGAGCTCTCCGTTCGTGCCGACGTTCAATCTCCAGTCTCAAAATTGATCCGCTTCGTGGCGGAGTTCTGGTATCAGGTAAAATTCAAACCTACGTTTCCTTCGTTGTAATTGCTTGCTCGATTTCGATTAATCCCCATCCTGTTCAAATCTGTGATGAAACGAATTTAAGATTCAATTTTGTTTTACTGTTGAAGTTGCTCTCAAATCAGTATGAAACAATTATGTATGAAGGAGATAAAATAGTAAATTGCTTGGTTTTAATCCATCGTATTATGCTCCCGACAAATTTTTGTTGGCTTGGATTCCCTATGATCGACTTAAATATAGTAACTTTAAGTTATTGGTGATTGGTCTATGATAATTACTAATTAAAGAACAACCTGGTAGAAAATAGGTTGGCACAAATGACTATTTCTGGATAGTAAAGGGTACGATTGAAGCTTTCACATTAAGATTTTATTGCGATATGAACATTCCGGTTCTGGATTAATATTGTGGAAACGCGCTCTAGGATGCCTATATGATATACACATCAACTTTGTCATGTTTTCCTTTGGAAAAAAAAATTGATCGACAACTTTCCATCTCATGTATGTTCTTCGTCAACTTAGTAAATGTGTTTCTCCATGCAATTTTTCTTGCTTTACTTTGATGCATAATTTTAACAAAAGATTTTTTTTCTGGCACAAAACTAAACTATCCTACATACGGTACAATTTTCATGATATTTTAGAAGCTAATTGATATTATTTTTTCAAGAAGTGAACCAATTTAAATTTTGATTCTGTCAACATTCTCAAATGATAAAAACTACATTCCTCCAATTTGATAAGTGCGTCACAATTCTGCTAGCATAACTGCCTCCCATGTATTTTTATTTTCACTGATCTTGATATTCCTTCGGTGGACACTGTTTTTTTCTTCCTTCGATGTCCTAATGCTAGATAACTGCCTCCATCAGAAATGAAAGTTTTCTTCCCATCTCTAATCTTTAACCAAAAGTTACCTTTTGATTTTCTTTTGCTTAAATTTATTTTAAAACAGGTACATTTAGTATTTTTATTCTAATTTCCTTTGATTTTGAATTTGTAAATTTTTGTTGAATATTATAGGGATTGTTTTGGCAATTACTGGCTCATAATAGAATATTTTGGCAACTATTTCGCCAATTACCAGTATAGTATTCCTTTATTATCCTTTTGATTTTTTTTATTAATAGTGTTATATTACTAATATTTTTGAGAGAAGGAAACCATATTCTATTATGATTAATTTGTAAGAAACTTGTACATTATTGTTTTACAAGCACTACAATTTTGACTTATTCAATATTAGTACACATCGGCTAATGCAAGTAGAATTGGTTCAGTGTCAAACGACATTAAATCTTTTGATGAATTCTTAACAAAATAACACTTTCAAAATAGCAAAATATAATATGAAAAACTATAGTAATCACATGGAATTTTAGAACTCTAATGGATAATTATTATGAGTCAAAGGATACTTCAATTAGGTGAACAAGTAACACATGTAATTTGCTATACATAGGACTAAATAGAGAGACAAAAAAATTAATGATTTTGTCTAGTCTTTGTTGTGTCTCTAAAGCAAACTAGAACCTTCTATGAATGAGGCTACTGAAAGAGGAAAAATGTCTGGAATATGTTATCCTAGTTGATTTTTATTTTGGGGTGAAAATTTTCCTAAAACAACCACAAAAAAACACCTAGTGTTTAGAATGAGGCTGAAGGTGTCCTAACAAGCAATGAAAAGTTAGTAGACATATGGAGGATAATATGCATATATAGACATACATACACACATACACATTAGCAAGAATCTAATGTATAAAATAATATGAAATATTTGTTATAGTCCTTTCAAATGGTTTGCTAGCCAAAATAATAAAAAATAACCATTTCTGCAATTGCCGAGCTGGGGAAGCTTTTATTGCCGCTATCTCTTTCCATGTCAAGGGCTTTGAGGCTTACTGATTTGGTAATTTAATGATATGTTGCTATTTTCATATTTTCTCATGCATGTTTTTTTTTCATGTTTAAATGTAAAATTACCCCTAAATCTAAGGACATGGCTGTTAGGTTTTTTACACAGATAAAAATATGTTTTTTTTTATATTGATATATTTCAGTCTTCAACAATATTGCTTCACATATCATGTATCACAGAAAAGTATTTTTTTGCAAATTTATTTAATTTTGTTTTTTAAACTACATGTATAGAGAGGTCAGCCATGATTATTTAACCCTTACATATCATGTATTGCAGAAAAATATTTTTGTGGATTTATTTGATTTTGATTTTGAAACTGACAGTTTCAAAAGGTCAGCCATGATTATTTAATTTTTTTTAAGTGATTTATGTGGAAAAAATCCACTTTATGTAGCTCTATTGAAGATTTGATAAACAGCAGATGCTTGGGTTAATAATACTGATTATTTATATATTTTTATTTTATTGGCGCTGGGGTCTATTTGAGAACATGGATGCATAAACATAATTGTCATCCATACGAATAGATTTAGACCTTAAACTTTGAACTTCATACCAGAAATAAGGAAGATCGTTAAATCAACCGAATCGAACCAGCTTTTTCAGTTCAGTTGATTTTGGTTTTGAAAAATATTAGTTCAGTTAGAATTTGGTGTTTTTTATTTTTGTTAAATGATTATTATGGTTCTGAAAATGTTTATCAATTACAAACAGAACAAACTGCTTGTTAACCCCTTGTAGAAAGAAGTTTGGTCAAATTTTGAACATGCAATCAAATTCACTTAAAAGATTCCAATTCTTATTCACGATAAATATTATTAAACCTATGAATATGGAACCTAGATAACTTGACAATAAAGTGTCAAGTGTTTATATTAGGCAGATGATTTGGTTAACTAGCACATTATACATAATAATTATAAAGATATTTTTTTTGACCTAAACCATGTTCAAATACCAACCGACTTGAATAAGATAGATCCAGCAAAAGGTTATCTATATATTTAGCATGTATATTTTTTTACTGGCACAATGCCTTTATTTCAAAACATTCATATATATTGAAAAATATGTCATACTTATCACGTAACTAGCAATAATTATTTTGATTCATGAGAATACGAAATGCAACTATATTGTCAAATGTTTGTGCTTTTTACTCTCAAATAACCACTTAAATCTATATATTTTCTAAATTCATATCTTCGAGGAAGCCCATTGATTTGCAAAAACCTGGGTAGAAAACAAGTTTTGAAAAAATGTATTGCATATAAAATAATCCTAATATATACTAGTTGCATCTACAGTAATATAATATTAGTTAATGTAAGAAAGAAGCTTGCGTCAAAATAAAACAAAGCAAACTGTAGTGGAAAAGTTAAAGTCTAACCATGTTCAATTGTTATGTATATAGCTTAAGGCCTCACAAACTTGTTTTTCACATATTTTGCTTCAGCCATAAACAAATTCCAGAGATTCAGTTTCATTAAGATTACTTTAGTATAAACATTATAGCGATTACTATGTGATTATTATTTTTGGTTGGGGGTGGGAGGGGGGCTGGGGCCCCACTGGCCCCATAATAGTTCGGCCGTTGTACTATGGATTCTCGGTCAGCATTATAAGTTGTCGTGGTTGCCAAAATGAAGAAAATGCAAATCAGCTGCGTACTGTAAACACATTTTTAGCAGCAGTATTTAGTCCAATAAAAACATAACTCGATACAAACAATTAAAGGAAAAATGAATGTATTTGATTTAAAATTTAAACTAATTTTATTACATCACTGACATTGTCAATTTCTAGATTAGATGAAGTAGATGAACATAAATACATAATGTGCAAGTTCTACTGGTCTCCCTAATATCAGTAGTATTCCAAGAGGCTATGGCTTGGAGTGAATTTAACTAGCATAGGAGGTTTTCCATAAAGATGGAAAAAAATATGTAGGTAGTTTGCTTACGTGCACAATCAACTAAACCAAAGTTCGATATTCTTTAGTTAGAAACCAAGAGTTTTTTTTTTAATTTAGTCGAATTAGGTTTCAAGTACAAAAGATAAACATTCTAGACTACATGTAAAACATGGCTCGTTTTAGTGGTTGAAAGGGTTTTAGGTTTCGACTACCCACTTATCACTCACACCATTGATTGATTTTGGGAATTTCAGGTTTTTAGGAAAGGCTAAGATATTAGAGGATCATCAAGATGGACAAAACATGGATTTATCTACCAAGGTTTTGTTAGTTTTGGTTATTAGTTTCATAGTTGCAATTATTTAAGATTGATTACCAATATTTTCATGTTTTATAGAATGACAGAAGAATATAAGCAAGCTGTTTGGAATTTTGTATATGGGCATGCAGAAAGAGAGGGAAATCCGGAGAAAATTATCTGTCCTTGCTTAGAATGTTGGAATCTTAACAGGGAATCGCCAAGGAATGTCGTGTCACACTTGATTTGTTATGGATTTGACCCAACATATGATGTTTGGATTTTTCACGGGGAAGAACGTCCTTCACAAGATGAAGGTAATCAAGGTAATGAAGTGTAACAACCCAAATTTTAATAACCTGTTGAAACTAGAAATCAGGGTATAATTAAATTTTAAATTAAGAATCAAGGGAACTGGATTACTCGATTGCGTTCGTCTCGAAATTTTACATGAAATAGAGTCTGAGTTTTTGAAAATCGGAGTCCGGATGAAGAAGTTATGGCCTGTAGAAGATTCAGCAGATTTTAGGCAGCACAGGACCAGGTAGGTCGACGTGGGGACCAGGTCGACCATGTGGTCGACCCTAGGGTCGACCTACCCCCCAGGTCGACCATGTAGTCGACCTCCCCCCTTACAGGTCGACCTAGTCGGCCTGTTTTGAACCAGAACTCATTTTTGAAGCCTGAGACGTGTTTTGACGGTCCGGATTGATTCTAGGGTTAATCTAAGGGCCTAAACTAGTTTCTACACCTATAAGAACACCCTTAGACCTAACCTAATTTATATAAAATCATTCTTACACCATTATGCTACTAAAATACCTCTTGAACCATGGACGCCGTCTAAAAATCGAAGTACAAACATTCAAACTCAAATCAATTCAAAGAACAAGGCTTCTACAATGATTCAAGATAATAAATTAACAACGCCGCAACATTTTTACAACAAATTCAGTTCCTAATTCACTAGCCATGCTCTGTAAGTTCTAGTTGTTTTAGATTTAAACATTTAAATTATAATATGGCCATGAAATAAAGTGGAATTATATTTAAGTATGTTTATTGATTCAGATCTATTTCTGTTGCTTCTTAGATCTTGAGTTATGGGACTTTTCTATTCTCATTTTCATGTCAAGCCTATGATCTATTCAGCTTGTTGTAAATCAGTTTTTCTTGATTCATGTTGATATTATTATCAAGATCTATCCTTTATGCCTGAGACGATGTTCTTATGCTTGTTTTCTCTCTGTACTTATTGTTATACAAATTCTACCTTCCCCTATTTATTTTCTTTTGATGAACCTTAGTCAATTTCGGACCTAGGCCTAAACTACGATATACGTGCGATTTGTATACAGGGAAATATTGGGAGATTACCTATTTGGATATATGTGTGTGGTGGAATTAACGGCATAACATGAAATTTGAAATTTGGGTATTGTCAATATAATTGAAATTGCAAGTTTGGGCATACATGAATTGGCATGTAAATTAAATCATGAGTTTGGGACTAGGTAAATTAAATCAAAAGATTAGGCATATGTAGAATTGGGAATTTGAACAAGAAAGCAATCGTAAACTTGATATTTGGCCTAAACATGTATTATGAACTTGGACAACTGACATTTACTGTAATAAAAAGATTATAGTTTGGGATAACTACACCATGAATCATGATTTGGGTTTATTGGGTATGGAACTTGATACATGTAATTTTGGCCAGAACTTGAT
Source organism: Allium sativum (assembly GCA_030737875.1). Lineage (NCBI taxonomy): Eukaryota > Viridiplantae > Streptophyta > Magnoliopsida > Asparagales > Amaryllidaceae > Allium > Allium sativum. Next base: position 500,081,590 of record CM060924.1, on the reverse strand, counting down.
ATGGTAAAATGGTATAAAATTGGCATACATATAAAACGGCATAAATTGAACATATGTAAATTTTGTACGAATTGGGCATATGTAAAATTTACATGTAATCTAGAACTTGGGCATATGTTAATTATGTAAAATTTAGAGTTGAAACATATATGATAATTTATGACTTAGTAGAGGTTTAATATGAATGCGCCTAAGTTGGGTTTTGGGCAATTGGCATGTATTTTAAATAAAAGGCTATAACTTGGCATAACCTTATAGTGAATTATGGTAATAATTTGGGAATACATTTTGGGGCAAAAATGTGAACCATGAACATTTCTATATGTTAAACTCATGAACTGATATTGGGGTTTTGGGTGGAATATGACCATTAATGAACCTTTGACACGAGGTTAGACTCGTTTGTGGTGTAAATCTGCCCGGAACCGCCATGCAAATCCAGTAGCCACAAAGTGTCAGTCTAATGTGAGAGGTCGAAGGCCAAATTGTAGGCGAACGGTTTATGACACGAGGTTAGACCCAGTTTGTGGTGTAAATCTGCCCGGAACCGCCCGACAAATCCAGTGGCCACAAAATGCATGGTCTAATGTGAGAGGTCATGATTCGTTCGTCATAATGAATGAATTAAGGAATACTAACCATAATAAGACGTGGGTATGGTTAGAGGGTTAGGTGGGATGACATGGAATTTTGACATGTAAATATGGACCTAACTGGTATGAGTTAAGAACATGTAAAACTTATAAATGTAGGCTCAACCAACATAATTGTTAATCAGGCCAATGGGTGGGTTAACTAATATGACTAGACTAGTGACACTTAACCAATATGATATGAATGGGTGGGTTAAGTATCGTGGTTAGGCTAATGACACTTAACCGTTATAACATGACTAGCGGATGGGTTGGGCTAATTAGAATAGGTTGATAACACCCAACCGATATAACCTGATGCGTGGTAAGGTTAAGTAACAACATAGGGTAACACTTAACCGTCACAACATGATAAGTACGTGGTCTAAGTCAATGTACACTTAACCGATATGACATGACATGCGGTGGGGTTAAACTAACACAAGGGAGAACACTTAGCCAGTATAACAAGGCTTGTGGTAGGGTTAAGTAACACAAGGAACAACACTTAACCGATATAACATGATGTGTGGTAGGGTTAAGTAAAACAAGAGAAAACACTTAACCAAATTAACGTGATGGACGGAGAGGGTTAAGTACATATCGGGTTGGTGGGTAATATTAGTAAATATAGGCCCACAAACTTAACCATTAATAAGCATGTTTGAATCGGTGGGTTAAGTACATCACGGGAAGGTGGGTAATATTTGTGTATATAGGCCCACAAACTTAACCAGTAGGAAACCCTAGTAACGAGGACCCATTTTAGCAGTAACCCAATTAGGTATCATGGTACCCTGAAACTAAGCAGGGTGGGGCACGATTACTGGTCTGATTGTAAGCGGTCAAAGCGACGGCGGTGGGTGCAACAGTGTGGGTTCTAATGGAGTGCGGGCGTGCACACACTTCGGAGCAGATAAACAGGGCACTGGGGGCACCGGTAATATATCCTATGTATTCTAGAATTGCGTCGGGCCGCCACCATGGGTCTTGATACACCCCATGGTAGGACCAGCATAGGTATCTACAATCATTGGGGGCCGTATGACACACATACGTAGCATAATCGCTAGGTTGGACCTAGGTGGCATAAACCCTAAATCTGAGAAGCGTTCAATAGGTAGCATAATCCCTAGGTTGGACCTAGGTGGCATAAATCCTGGTTGAATCTAGGAAGCGCTCGATAGAAAACCCTAGATTAGATCTAGGTAATAAATAATAGATGTACACGTGAAAGCAACCTTAATTTCGGGGATTGGGATTACATTATGATTTTATCGTTTTATATAGATTACTAGTTGGGACACTAGTTAGGTGGTGCAGAGCAAATAGATATCATTTTAATGGTGAAGCAAAGAAATCTTGCGATGCTTGATAGAAATCTTGCGAAATTATACTTAGTTCATCTTGAATGGGAACCTTGCAATGTTATACTTGATTCATCGTTCCTGTAGCTTACCTTGTCATCATGCTTATGTTTACTTTCAGTTTATTCATGCCATATTATCTTCACCTATTTTTATGCTGAAAGCCACCAGGACTTACTCAGTCTTTATGACTGACCCGGTTTGTTTTGCCTCTTTTTCTTTCGTTTCCCCCCCAGGTTCGCAGGGTGGAAATACAGCTTAGTTCGGATCTTTCCAAACTCCTAGGCTCTTTCATGTGCTGCTTGGATCCCTCTTGGCTATGGCTTGCTTTGCTTTATCGGGGAATACTACAATTTGTTTTCATGCTTCTTTGTTTTTGAGCAAGACAGATATTTTAGCTATGTAATTGGGTATTGGAAGTTGATGGGCTTTTATTGTAAACAATTATATTTAATAAATGATTTGAAGTACTTCCACTTTACTTTCTGTTGTTTTATATATGTCTGTCTTGTAATATTTTTGTTCCAGTACCCATAATGCTCCATTGAAGTTAAGACATTCCCTTGGTGAGTGACCTTAACAGATGTGAGGTGTTACATTTGGTATCAGAGCAGAAGGTTACCAGATTGGGCAAAAGCTTTTAAAAACCTTCTGAAATTATTTGCAAAACGTTTACAAAGAAGCATTTTTCTAAGAAAAATTTTGTTTTACGAAAGGCATATTCCCCAAAGCCATATGCACTATCTTTTGATTCTCTCGTTGAGTCTCTTCTCTCTTTCTCTTTCACCATAGTTTGTAGGCATACAACGCATGTAGGAGGGCAAAGAAGTGCCCAACCCCCATCAAGAGCCACAGTAGTTCCATCTGCGACTAATCTTATTTCAAGCTTTGTAGGGTTGCCATGCGATGGAGGTAGCTTTCGAGAAACTTGTCAACAAGCTATACAAGGATAGTAAGAACGAGGATAAATGAACACAAGCCTAAGGATAAGAAACTTGTTGATAGGTCTTAATCCTCGAAGGAGGAAAAGGTGAAAGGAAAGAGGCCAAAGTGAGAGAATAATAAAACCCATGACAAGAGAGAGTATCTTTAGTATGGTAAAAGGGGACATGTAGTTAAGTATTATAGGACAAGGACAAGGGCAAAGAACAAGATCGTCGAGAGGGCAATTGTATGCTCTCAATACTAGCATACCTAAGAGAGGTGGTAACGTTTCTGTCAAAGGTTTAGCTTTTCTTTTCCATCATCCCATTAGAACTTTGTTTTTGTACATCACATCCTTTTAATTCTGCTTCGATAGTTGGAGTCTCTGCACCTTAGTACTAGCGTAGTAGAGGATCCCATTTTTTTTGTCTCAAATCCTTTTAGGGAATCGGCTCATTTATTCAGGACTTGTTTGGATGTGGTAATGTCTATGCTAAGTGTTGTGTTTAGAAGTAATACTTATGTTTTTTTTGGGGCTATGGGTTAATTCTAGGGATGGAGTGGTTATCCAGTAATGGTGCCATTCTTGAGTATGAAAAGAGCGTAGTTAGATTCTTGACTTGCCTTGGTAATGCCCTCGAAGTCTAGTGTAACCATTAGGGTCCTGCCATGTTTTGTTACCTAGAATCTCTTGATACATTTATCGATCCGCTCGAGTAGTGTTCGCCACTAAGGAGGATGGTTCATTTCGCTTATGCATGAGTTATAGAAAATCACCTTAGTAAGTATATTTGGCAACATGGTTGACATTTGTTTGTTTTCAAGAGATAGTTCTTCTGCGTGGAATACCTTATAGTGAGTAAACGAGATCCAGGATTCACTAGTGAATTTTGGAGAGCTTGCATAAAACCATGAGTACGTAGTTATGTTTAAGCCGAGTATACTAGAAGAAGAATAAGTAAAAGTGGAATGAGAGGCAACAATGGAATGAGTTCCAACTCATATTTTGGAAATAAGAATTAAGAAGCTACGAAATTGTGAAGCTAAAGACGGTCAAAGTACAATGGAGTTAAGCTCAAGGAAATGCGACCTAGAAGATTGAAGACTAGAAACGCATATCATATCTCTTTTTAAGAGTATATCCTTGATCCCTCTTTTCCTGTAGAGCTTATTTGCATGCTATCTTTCAAGTATATCCTCTCGGTCCTATTCTCAATCCCATTTCTGTTAGAAACCCCATAGGGAGCTTGACTCGTCTGTTAGTAATACATTTTGGGGCTTGAGGGTGTCCACTGGGTTGACTAAACTCTTTGGGTTTTATAGGATACAGGTTGGTTTTAGGAAGGGATTTCCTTGTGACCTAAAAGGAGTCCATCATGCTTAGTTTCCTAGAGTCATATATATTGGTTGGGTTGAGTAATTCTTTGGGTATCGGCCTGATGTTGATTTCGGTCTTCGGGGTTGGGGCTTAGGGAGTTCTTCTCCAAATCAGTATATATGTGACATAGATTTCCAGTTTTGACATTGCCTAATGGGCACAAGGTTTTTACTTGCTTCTATCGTTCGACTATACCTTTAGGTAGGAACAATTGGGTGTAAACATGTGTTTGAGACATGTTATGATTGGTGGTTGCAAGTGGTTGCAAGTGGCTTCTAGTGGTTGCTCGTGATTGCATAACACAAATTAGTCACTAAATCGGCTCAGACACATTTCCGTATTGCATATGCACGAGTGTTTATACTTGTTTATGGATGAAATTAAATGTGTTATCATGTGGATGTTGCATATGGATGGATGTTTGTGCACACATATAGTGTTTATGTGACTAGGACTATTTGCATACGTGTTGGATTCATGGCACTAAACGTATTTTACATTGAGAACAGGCCTGATCATTTGCATTAGATAAGGAACATATACACACACATTCTGCATATGTTCATACAGCATTAGAAATCTCTTAAGGACAATGGATGTCTGTGATTGATGATTGAGTAGATGGATGATTGGATGGTAGGACACATTCTTCTTAACTTGAAGATTTCGGGGACGAAATCCTTTAAGGAGGGGAGAATGTAACAACCCGAATTTTAATAACCGGTTGAAACTAGAAATCAGGGTATAATTAAATTTTAAATTAAGAATCAAAGGAAACAGGTTACACCATTGTGTTCAACTCGAAATTTTACATGAAATAGAGTCCGAGTTTTCGAAAATCGGAGTCCGGATGAAGAAGTTATGGCCTGAAGAAGATTCAGCAGATTTTAGGCAGCACAGAACCAAGCAGGTCGACCTGGGGGTCGACCTGGGCACCAGGTCGACCATGTGGTCGACCCTAGGGTCAACCTATCCCCCAAGCCGATCATGTAGTCGACCTCCCCCCTTACAGGTCGACCTAGTCGGCCTGTTTTGACCCAGAACTCATTTTTGAAGCCTGAGACGTGTTTTGACAGTCTGGATTGATTCTAGGGTTAATCTAAGGGCCTAAACTAGTTTCTACACCTACAAAAACACCCTTAGACCTAACCTAATTCATATCAAATCATTCTTACACCATTATGCTGCTAAAATACCTCTTGAACCATGGCCGCCGTCTCCAAATCGAAGTACAAACATTCAAACTCAAATCAATTCAAAGAACAAGGCTTCTACAATGATTCAAGAAAATAAATTAACAACGCCGCAACATTTTTACAACAAATTCAGTTCCTAATTCACTAGCCATGCTCTGTAAGTTCTAGTTATTTTTAGATTTAAACATTTAAATTATAATATGGCCATGGAATAAAGTGGAATTAGATTTAAGTATGTTTATTGATTCAGATCTATTTCTGTTGCTTCTTGGATCTTGAGTTTTGGGACTTTTCTATTCTCATTTTCATGTCAAGCCTATGATCTATTCAACTTGTTGTAAATCAGTTTTTCTTGATTCATGTTGATATTATTATCAAGATCTATCTTTTATGCCTGAGATGATGTTCTTATGCCAGTTTTCTCTCTGTACTTATTGTTATACAAATTCTACCTTCCCCTATTTATTTTCTTTTGATGAATCTTGGTCAATTTCGGACCTAGGCCTAAACTACGATATACGTGCGATTTGTATACGGGGAAATATTGGGAGATTACCTATTTGAATATATGTGTGTGGTGGAATTGATGGCATAACATGAAATTTGAAATTTGGGTATTGTCAATATAATTGAAATTGCAAGTTTGGGCATACATGAATTGGCATGTAAATTAAATCACGAGTTTGGGACTAGGTAAATTAAATAAAAAGATTAAGCATATGTAAAATTGGGAATTTGAACATGAAAGCAATAGTAAACTTGATATTTGGCATAAACATGTATTATGAACTTGGACAACTGACATGTACTATAATAAAAAGATTATAGTTTGGGATAACTACATCATGAATCATGATTTGGGTTTATTAGGTATGAAACTGGATACATGTAATTTTGGATAGAACTTGATATGGTAAAATGGTATAAAATTGGCATACACGTAAAACGGAATAAATTGAACATATGCAAATTTGGTACGAATTGGGCATATGTAAAATTTACATGTAATCTAGAACTTGGGCATATGTTAATTATGTAAAATTTAGAGTTGAAACATATACGATAATTTATGACTTAGTAGAGGTTTAATATGAACGCGCCTAAGTTGGGTTTTGGGTAATTGGCATGTATTGTAAAGAAAAGGCTATAACTTGGCATAACCTTATAGTGAATTATGGTAATAATTTGGGAATACATTTTGGGGCAAAAACGTGAACCATGAACATTTCTATATGTTAAACACATGAACTGATATTGGGGTTTTGGGTGGAATATGACCATTAATGAACTTTTGACATGAGGTTAAACTCAGTTTGTGGTGTAAATTTGCCCGGAACTGCCCAGCAAATCTAGTAGCCACAAAGTGTCAGTCTAATGTGAGAGGTCGAAGGCCAAATTGTAGGCGAACGGTTTATGACACGAGGTTAGACCCAGTTTGTGGTGTAAATCTGCCCGGAACCGCCCGACAAATCCAGTGGCCACAAAATGCATGGTCTAATGTGAGAGGTCATGATTCGTTCGTCATAATGAATGAATTAAGGAATAATAACCATAATAAGACGTGGGTATGGTTAGAGGGTTAGGTGGGATGACATGGAAATTTGACATGTAAATATGGACCTAACTGGTATGAGTTAAGAACATGTAAAACTTATAAATGTAGGCACAACCAACATAATTGTTAATCAGACCAATGGGTGGGTTAAGTAATATGACTAGACTAGTGACACTTAACCAATATGATATGAATGGTTGGGTTAAGTAACGTGGCTAGGCTAATGACAGTTAACGGTTATAACATGACTAGCGGATGGGTTAGGCTAATTTGAATAGGTTGATAACACCCAACCGATATAACCTGATGCGTGGTAAGGTTAAGTAACAACATAGGGTAACACTTAACCGTCACAACATGATAAGTAGGTGGGCTAAGTCAATGTACACTTAACAATTATAACATGACATGCGTTGGGGTTAAGTTAACACAAGGGAGAACACTTAGCCAGTATAACAAGGCTTGCGGTAGGGTTAAGTAACACAAGGAACAACACTTAACCGATATAACATGATGTGTGGTAGGGTTAAGTAAAACAAGAGAAAACACTTAACCAACTTAACGTGATGGACGGAGAGGGTTAAGTACATATCGGGTTGGTGGGTAATATTAGTAAATATAGGCCCACAAACTTAACCATTAATAAGCATGTTTGAATCAGTGGGTTAAGTACATCACGGGAAGGTGGGTAATATCTGTATATATAGGCCCACAAACTTAACCGGTAGGAAACCCTAGAAACGGGGACCCATTTCAGCAGTAACCTAATTAGGTATCATGGTACCATGAAACTAGGCAGGGTGGGGCACGATTATTGGGCGGATTGTAAGCGGTCAAAGCGACGGCGGTGGGTGCAACAGTGTGGGTTCTAACGGAATGCGGGCATGCACACACTTCGGAGCAGACAAACAGGGCACTTGGGGCACCAGTAGTATAACCTATGTATTCTAGAATTGCATCGGGCCGCCACCATGTGTCTTGATACACCCCATGGTGGGACCGGCATAGGTATCTACAATCATTGGGGGCCGTATGACACACATTGGTAGCATAATCCCTAGGTTGGACCTAGGTGGCATAAACCCTAACTCCGAGAAGCGTTCAATAGGTAGCATAATCCCTAGGTTGGACCTAGGTGGCATAAATTCTGGTTGAATCTAGGAAGCGCTCGATAGAAAACCCTAGATTAGATCTAGGTAATAAATATTTGATGTACACGTGAAAGCAACCTTAATTTCGGGGATTGGGATTACGTTATGATTATCATTTTATATAGATTACTAGTTGGGACACTAGTTAGGTTGTGCAGAGCAACTAGATATTATTTTAATGGTGAAGCAGAGAAATCTTGCGATGCTTGATAGAAATCTTGCGAAACTATACTTAGTTCATCTTGAATGGGAACCTTGCAATGTTATACTTGATTCATCGTTCCTATAGCTTATCTTGTCATCATGCTTATGTTTACTTTCAGTTTATTCATGCCATATTATCTTCACTTGTTTTTATGCTGAAAGCCACTAGGACTTACTCAGTCTTTATGACTGACCCGGTTTGTTTCGCCTCTTTTTCTTCCGTTCCCCCCCCCCAGGTTCGCAGGGTGGAAATACAGCTTAGTTTGGATCTTACCAAGCTCCAAGGCTCTTTCATGTGCTGCTTGGATCCATCTTGGCTATGGCTTGCTTTGCTTTATTGGGGAATACTACAATTTATTTTCATGCTTCTTTGTTTTTGAGCAAGACAGATATTTTAGCTATGTAATTGGGTATTGGAAGTTGATGGGCTTTTATTGTAAACAATTATATTTAATAAATGATTTGAAGTACTTCCACTTTACTTTCCGCTGTTTTATATATGTCTGTCTTGTAATACTTCTGTTCTAGTACCCATAATGCTCCATTGAAGTTAAGGCATTCCCTTGGTGAGTGACCTTAAGGGATGTGGGGTGTTACATGAAGTGTCAGATGCATATAGAATGTACTTAGATACACAAATATGTAATGAGGAGATGAAAGGTCATGCTAATGTAACACATGGAGAAGGGATTAATGAGATCCTGAGGAATGTTGAAATTCCTTTGTATCCTGGGTGTACAAGCTACACAAAGCTATCAGCTACAATACTTTTGTATAAACACAAAGCTCGAAACGGTTTAACTGACGCAGCATTCACAGAACTTCTTAAACTTTTGAAGGATATGTTGCCTGTAGAAAACACGCTTCCTAATTCCACGTATGAAACAAAGAAGCTGCTTAAATCATTTGGCTTGGGCTATAAGAAAATACATGCATGTGTGAATGATTGTTGTCTATTTCGAAAAGAGCTTGCACATAGTGATTTTTGTCCTAAATGTGGTAAGTCTCGTTGGAAATAAAGCAAGACAAAGACAAACGAAAAGGATGCCAAAATACCTAAGAAGATTTTGAGATACTTTCCAATAATACCTAGATTGAAAAGAATGTTCACGTACTCAGAAACATCAGAGCAATTGAGATGGCATAGCAACCATAAGAGTGAAGATGATAAATTACGTCATCTAGTGGATTCTTCTCAGTGGCTACAATTGATAGGATATATCCATCTTTTGCATCTGATTCACGAAATTTAAGGCTTGGTCTTGCAAGTGATGGCTTTAATCCCTTTGGCAATTGGAACAGTAAATATAGTTTTTGGCCTGTGTTTCTTGTTGCGTACAACTTTCCTCCATGGCTTTGTATGCACAAAGACAATCTGATGTTATCTTTATTAATTCCTGGGCCACGACAACCAGGAAATGATATCGATGTGTATCTACAACCACTTATTGATGATCTAAAAAAATTATGGGACAAAGGGTAAAGACTTATGATGCATATAGTTGTAGTGAATTCAAATTAAAAGCCATTTTAATGTGGACAATAAGTGATTTTCCAGCTTATGGAAATATAGCAGGTTGTACAGTAAAGGGTAAAGGAGCATGTCCTGTTTGTGGCATCAATACTTGCTCGACTTGGTTGCCTTTTAGTAGGAAGTATGCTTACTTGGGTCATAGGAGATTCCTTGACCCTAATCATGAGTATCGTAAACGGAAAAACTTGTTTGATGGAACTGTAGAGAATAGACAAAAGCCTCCAGTACAAACGGTGCTCAAATCTTCGATTGTATTAAAGATATTTGCAATGAATGGGGAAAAAAGCCAAAGGAGGAAGATAAAGGAAAAGAAATAAAGAAAAGGAAAAGAGGAGATGGGAAGAAAAACCGAAGTCAAATATGGAAGAAGAAGTCGATATTTTTTTATTTGCCTTATTGGGAGGTAAATTTTAACTTAAAATTTTTATCTATCAAAGTATCTAGTATGTTATCGTTAGGTATTTACATGAAATTATTTTTATTTCTTCAGGCACTTCCCTTACGTCACAATCTAGATGTAATTCATGTAGAAAAAAATATTGGTGAGAGCATTCTTAGCACGTTACTTGATATTAAAGGGAAAACAAAATATGACATCAATGCACGTAGAGATCTAGAAGTCATGGGTATTAGAAAAAAGTTGCATCCCATAGATATCGGAAGCAAAGTGTTACTTCCAGCTGCACCATGCACTTTAACTGACCAAGAAAAAGAGATATTTTAATATAGAATGAGGAACTTAAAAGTACCTGATGGATATAGCTCCAATATTGGAAATTTCTTTGCAAAACAAGATAAAATTTCAAATCTGAAGTCTCATGATTATCGTGTTTTGATGCAATAACTATTATCTGTATCACTGCGAGGACTTCTACCCAAAGCAACAAGGAATGCATTACATCGATTATGTTCTTTTTACAAGGACGTTTGTCAAAGAGTGATAGATAGAGATAAATTAGAATTCGTCGAGAATCAGGTTGCAGTCGCACTATGCGATCTTGAGAGATTCTTCCCTCCTTCCTTTTTTGATATCATGGTTCACTTGACAGTAAATTTAGGGAGAGAAGCAAGAATTTGTGGTCTAGTACAATATCGATGGATGTATCCGTTTGAGAGGTAAAATTTTAACATGAGTATTTAAAGCAGTTAATGGTGTATGTATCTATGGGGGCATTTTATGTATGCATCTTGATTATAGGTATATGAAAACATTGAAAGCATATGTTAAAAATCAAGCTCGGGCCGAAGGGTGCATAGTTGAGCGCTATTCTTCCGAAGAATGCATGAAATATTGTGCTGAATATATTAAAGATGGGTTAGAAATTGGGAAAAGAAGAAATAGAAATGAAGTGCAACAAAGTGATTCCATACTTGAGGGACGTCCTATCTCCAAAGGAAAACCTATGGTAGTCACCAAGGATGTGATTAATGCTGCTCATCGGTATGTGTTGATCAATACCGAAGAAGTAGAGCCGTATATAGAGTAAGTATAAAGTTAATACAACTATTATATTTGAAACAACTTAATTTTTGATTCATGCATTTTTGTGTATAAAATGCATAAGGAAGAGCTAAAACGTTTGCATCCTCGGCTTTCACGAGATGATGTAGAACTTTCAAAGCTGCATTCAAATGCATTTAGCGATTGGTTTGAAAAAAAGGTTGAAAGTGTTATAAATTTTGTTTCGGATAGATAATGTTGAGGTAGAAGTATTTGTTATATACTATTATGTTTTTTTCAGGTTAAAGATGATAGACAAACATCGAATGTTAGCGAAATAGTAAATTGGCTTTCGTATGGACCTCGCCATCAAATAATATCTTATACCGACTATGTTATTAACAGTCGACGTTTTCATACAAAAGAGTATGAGAAGTCTACACAAAATAGTGGTGTTTCTATCGAGGCAAGTACTATTCATGAAGATGGGTCCATTGAGAAAAAAATTTACTATGGGGTTCTACGTGAGATTTTATTACTAGACTACCGCCGATTTCAACTTGTCCTGTTTAAGTGTGACTGGGCAAATATTAATCGTGGAGTGAAGATTGAAGATGGATTCACATTAGTCAATTTACACCAGTTCCAAAATCAATTTGCAAGTGACCCTTTCATTTTAGCTACGCAAGCTACACAAGTATTTTTTGTAAAGAAAGCAACTCATCAAATTGGTATGTTGTATAGAAAGCACCACCTCGAGGTTTTCATGAGTTAGAAAACTATGATGAGGATAAAGAACCAACTAGTAAACCTGTAGACGAGTCACAAATTGATGATAGAGATGTAGACAATGGAGACGAAAGTTACATAAGAAAGGATTGTGAGGGCATTTTGGTATGAAATAAATATCTTTTATTGTTGTTTGTCATATAACCATTTTCAATTCTAGAAAAGTATTTCTGTTTATTATTTTCAATAATTACCATCATATATGATTTTTATATATAAGATTCAAAATTTGGGACTGAACTTAAATTGATATGCGACTAGACCTAGACATGAAAATCCGATATTGTGTCACCTTTTTTCAACGGATCAGGCACTAGTTAATAGACCAGGCATACTATTTTGACGTGTATTCTATTCTGCTGTCATTTGCATGATTTATTCTATTTAGCTTCTAATTGTTATGGCATAACACGTTTTCTCCTTTTATTGTTGTTGTTTGTGGCAATATGTATACTGATATTTTTTATTGTTGTTTATTAAACCATTTGTGTATTTCAGATAAATTCTTCCGTACTGGTAATATGCTATTTCTAACACTTTGTATACTGATTTTTCTTTTTCTTTTTTTTAGGTTGACGATAACTGAACAAGAAGTATCAATGGGGAAAGAGGACCAAGACTTAACAGAGGTAAGATATTTAGAATCATGCAAGTAATCAATTTTTATGTAGGAATTCCTGTCAATGATGTTATGTGTACTTTTTCTCTTTATCATGTCATCATGAATGTCAGAGTCATAAATGTAAACTAAATGTAAACTGGTTTGCCAAAATTAGTGATAAAACGTTGCGTGAAAATGATATTGAACTTAACATCTTTTCGACCATGCACACCGGAAAACATCTATTAATTACTGTGTTTTGTACGAAGGGTTCTTTTCTGATTCTTCTTTTTTCCTTCATACTGTTGTGGAAGGATGTGCTAATTTATTTATGTGTCAGTTAAGCGTAAGGAAAAAAAATCAAAAGCAAAGAGAGCAGACTTCTTTTTTTCATTTATGAATGGTAGAATTGCAATTAATATACCACTTAATGGGTGGGGGTAACGTAGCTTGGTGGCTTGTAAAGTCATATGTATTTGTCCTCATAATCGATCAATACAAGATTAGCTTGGTGGCTTGTAAAGTCATATGTAATAAACTAGCTTATGAATTTTACTGGTTGGCTGTGAAAGCTTGCGTAAATATTAAATTAATTGGGAACAATAGTATTTATATGCACTCTGTTGAGCCGGATTTCCACCGAGTTTAGTAATAGTGAACCTGTACTTCCACAAACCTATTTATACATGTTTGTGGAGACTATTTGTGGAGACTGTTTGACATGGATTTACAATGATGCGGTTAAGTCTAATTATAGCATGTGTATAGCCTATGCACGTGAACAAGGTGCACAACCAGTTTTTATCCCTTCTAACTGCAATTATTTGTTATCTTCTGTCAATACATGATCATCAAGCATCCCTTAGGTTTTAGATTCACTTTAGGCTTGCTGTAAACATTTGTGTTGATCGTTGTTCTTATTTTTCAAAACTATTTATTGAAATGCCATTACAGCTTTTATGCCACTGTGGAAAATGTTATATGCTTTATGTTTTATATGGTATGTGTGTACACAAAAGCTGGAAAATTTGAACGGTTAGGGAAACGAAGGGAAATTTCTTTTAATACAATCATGAATTATATTAATCACAATCAAAACACAATCAAAACAGAGACTGATTTTTCGTTTCAATTTTGAAAATTGAAATCAAAAAGGAAAAAGGGAAGAAATAGCAATGGAAAATCAAAACCATTTCATTACACTGCAATACAAAAATTATCACACAAACACGTGGATGCGTGCACAACAATTACACAATAGTAATGGAAAAGTTAACATTAATTTTTTAAAAGCTTTCTTTAATTCCACTTGACTAAGTTACATTTAGGTTTTTATTGCTATATTTATTTTGAAATTGGAATTTTATAATGAACCAACATATACACAAAAACTGAACCACATGACTTGCACAAATACGTGAATAAAACAAAATATAATATGTATATCAGCTATTTGACTGTATATTTGATCGTTTCTTCTACGACATTACCTTGTGCAAACAATGATTATTCATTAGTAATAAGTTAAACTATAAGTTACCAATCTGCATAGAAGAAAACAATGCTCAAGTTCAAACTTTTCAGTTGAATGTTAGGGGACGTTCGCAGTTAAATTTGTCCACGTTTCCGTTTTGATGCGTCTTCTGACGTCCTAACGAACAAGAAGCACGTTCAACTAAACACAATAATAGATTTGCTATCTGAGAATAAAGTTTGGACTATTAAACAAAATTTGACGCTACATAAGCTGTTAATTCTGCTTTCTTTAACCAAAGAAATATGCGAGGATAGTAATAAGAATATAAGAAAGATACCTGATAAGATTGAACCAATTACATTGTTAATTTCCAAGTTTATATTCTTACATGTTTGACTCAAAGAATACTGAGCTTCCACCTTTAATCGTTTGCAAGTGTAGCATATACAACAAGTATAACTATAAGACGAATGGATATCCAGACCATTTAAATTAAAAAAAAAAAATGAACGGATCGGCAGAAGCTTTTGCGATCATATCAAGTTATCTCTTTATCAACTTGTAGAAAACCTAGACATAATTCCTCATACATCCTCTTACATTGAAAATCCATTCAGATTTTCCACTTACTTGGATTTTCTTTGTGATCTGAAAGTAACTCAAGCTCATAGTGCCATTAAGTAAATAGTTCCTCAAGCTCATGGTGGTATTGACTAAATAGAAAACCTACCCTTGAATTCAGGCAATTATCAGGATTATTTTTCTTTTCCCAGTTGCTCTTAGCTTCAAGCCAGACCCCAAGTAGTGGTTGTTCTTTAATTTTTCTTTCTTCTGAATTCCGACCGATAAGCAAACCTATATTGTTCACTCAGAAAGGTCCTCCTTGAACACTCTATGATCCTCTTAATTCTTCCATTTTAACTTCGTCAACTTGGGGTCTCTTTCATTTTGATTCTTTATCAGAAAAAGCACCTGGTGATCCAAATGTAATTATTTTAATTTATCCTACCATGCTAGGAATCACTGTGCACTTAAAATGTACATTAATCAATTCACTGCAACTCGTTCAGTACAAAACATAATACAAGAACTTTATTTTTGGGTTACTGATGAGATCTGTGCTCAATGATATTTTTTTCTCTGAAATTTAAGGAAATATTGGGAGAAAAGACCAATAGTCAGGCGCCCCCATTAATAGGCGCCTAACATTGATGTTAAATAGCTGTAAATTATGCGTTATTAGACGCCCATTTTTAATGTGTGTCTATGTTCTAGCGCCCATTAAATGGCAATCAATCATTAAATGGACGTCCAGTTTCACTAGTTTTCTGAAGAGTAAACTGAACATTCATCCTGAACACCTCTATGTATCACATATCAACAATGCTTTGCGCAAAACCATGGGAACACATGTACTAATGCATAAATACATCTATGTATCACATATGCTTTGCGCAAGGTACCATAAGAATCACAGGTTTTGTTTTTTTTTAAATCACACAAAAGAATTTTGTGTTGCACACACTTATTTATTAATTCTTTTTGTTGCATCAGCTAACCATATTCTTTTTAGCTAACCTCATTTGTTGTGTGCTAATTTCAGAGCTCAATTGCAGCACTAAGACGATCAAAAAGGCAGAGTTTAGCTGCACTTATAGCTTCGCGTGATTTCGAAGATAATAATGTTAAGAACAGTGGTGTAAAAATAAAAGAAAAGGGTAATGTTGAAGTTGAAGCTGCTCAGATTTTTAAATACTAATGTTAGAAGATCTCCTCGCAAGCGTCATGTTCAGCCTGTTGAAGTTGAAGCTGCTCAGATTTTAAACACTAATGTTAGAAGATATCCTCGCAAGCGTCCTGTTCAGCCTCAACCGAAGGAAATTCAACGTCAACCCAAGGAAATTCAGCCTTTTTCTGTTTCCCCTGGCCCTATTTCAAACCCATCTCCGAATATTACTCCAAACTCAGCTGACACGCCTACTGCCATGGACCCGGATGTTTGCAGTGAACATTGTCGACTAGAGCCGGCCATGAAAAAAAGAGGAAGGACGACGATGAAGAAATTTTCCTTGATTCCTGACGAGAAGCTTGAAGTGGAATTTAATGATTTAGGTCAACCGGTAGGTGTCAATTCTCGTCACTTATCATCTTACATCGGTATATTAGTAAGGGAAATGGTTCCTATGACCATTAGTGAGTGGAAAAAAGTCGACAAGAACCTAAAGGATGATTTATGGACTTGTATACAGGTATGACCATTGTGATTTCTGTTTTATATTTTTATTTCTTTCTGTAAAGTTTTTGTATTTTACCTTAATTGATTTCTTTTTGTAGAAACTATGTTAGATATACCATTAAATCGAAAATTCTAAACAATTATTGCTATTTTCTTAAAAATAAAAATTACATAATGCTAGCCTTGAACCTATTTTCTTAAAAAAGAACGAAAATGAGTTCGGATCCAGAAAATAAACTCATCCATACTGATCATTAATTTGACTTTAAAAAAAATTACATAATGTTATCCCTTGAACCTATTTTCACTTGGATTTATACAGTATCTACGCTTTTTATCGACGGCATTAGAAGATTAAATCTAACGAACATGCAAAGCAATTTCGTTAGTTATACATTTTTATTTTTATTTTTTTCTAAAGGCAACTATGAATACATCATGAAGTCTTTCAATAATATGATGCTGTTTTATTGCTGTTTCTGCTATGCAGACGAGATTCAAGGTAGATGCAGTTTACAAGGACTTGTTGTTTCAGATGATGGGAGCACGATGTAAAGAGTCCAAATCGAGATTGGTTTTTTCTATTAAATCGGCGTCTGATTCTCCCGACTCTTCTTCTAGGTTAGCCATGCTAAAACCAGTTAACATAAAGAGTGATGAAGAGTGGAATGACTTTGTAAAGGAAAAACTGTCATAAAACTTTGAGGTAATAAGCTTTATCGGTTATAAATTCAAATGTAAATTACATATTACTAATGAAATTGTCTTGTGTAGCTAACCAGCAATAAATTCAAAGCAATTAGAGAAAAGAACAAAACTCCACACACAATGGGTAGAAAGGGTTACGCAAGGTTAGCAGAAGAAATGGTAAGAAAATGCGTGTTTGGGTTATGTTTACATCCATAATATATATATTCTCTTTGTTTCTTACTTTTTTTTTTGGTAGAAAATGGAAAGTGGAACATCGGATGTTAGCCGAGACGATCTATGGTGCAAAGCCCACATAAAAAAATGGAAAGCCGCCAAATTCTGTCGTGGCTAACTGCATTGTAAGAATTTATTTATAGTAATATTGTAACTTTGTTTTGTGTTACTTTCTGTCAACGTCCATTCTAGCAAACTTCATTACTAAAAGAATTGACTCATTCTAAACACGACAATCAACTGAACAAAAGAATTTTTGATTTAGATGGAGGAAAAACCTTGTTTCAATTTTAGATCTCGCTCAAAATGAGAACTATTTAAAAGATATGCCTGGATTTGCACAATCCACATCCCTGAAAATATATTTTTTTTTAAAAAGAGAAAAAGCATAAAATTGATGGTTGCCATCAATACAGACACCTAAGGCTACATACATATATGGTAAGTTGCAAGGATCATTTAATTTCATACCTAAAACACTTACCTTGGGGCAATCAGTCAATCATATAACACATTGAGTTGACCTGCATGTAATATGAACCTCAAAATGTTTAATGTTAATATATTCTCTGTCTTTTGCCTCTATCTAAACATAGGATACATATTGATATAGGTACTCTAATCCAGTAAAAGTTATAATACTAATAATGACAATATGCATATGATACATGATACCACATGTGCAGTTAGCTTTTTCAGTTCACTTTGTCGACCAATATTTCATAATTTTCAGAATACAGTTCCACTTTTCTAAAAAAATAGGTCTCGACAAACGCTTATGTTATTTTAGAAAAAGTTGCAGTTCCTTTCTTACAGATATGTAATAAAGTAAGATTTATGCATTCATCTATTATTTCATGGTAAAGTATGAAATTTATAATAAGGGACCTCAGTTTCATCTTTGAGTTGGTGAACAATATTATTCATAGAATGGCTTTTAGTTGAAGAAACAAAAATGATTGGAGCTGCCTGTTAGATTCTTGTGGCAACATAATTGCCCAACCTGCCTTTGCATTAGCCAAAAACTCACTGTTCCCCAGCTCATCTATTACTTCAGTTAACATCTAATGGCAACCATCAATCAAAACTGCTCCTTTACCATCATCCAACATAATTTCAGAGATCATTTATTAATGTGGATTTTTTTTTATTACAAAAATCTGCAGGCTAAGGTAAAAGAGCATAGCAGTAGCACTCATAGCTCTCAGGGAATGTCATCGATAGGTGAAGATGGAGTGTCGAAGGTTTTTGGCACCGAGCATAAGGGAAGAGTGAGAGGACTAGGCTTTGGCATTGTACCATCTCGAATTGGTATTCGTGTAAGCAATTCAAAAAAGTGTCTGTATTGGAAAACCAAGTTGCTAGCTTGACGGCTAAAGTAGAAGAGTTAACTAAATTGTTCATTACAGTAAGTTATAGATAGTTAGTCCTATTTATGAATATATGATATGTTACAGTAAGTTATAGTATCTAACATTATACATTTTACAGAACATGAATGAAAAGAGGATCGATAATGCACCACATTCGAAGACTCCTCCTACTCATACGGCACAGGTAATATATGATTTGATTTCGAAAGATATTTTACATCACAAAAGGATGAAGTCTAAAGTGGGTAGGCAAATCACTAAGGGACCAGATGTTAATAATGACAGTGATCCTATTCTTATTTGCAATATAGATTATTATTAGTTTTCTGAATAATCAAATAATATCAGTATTTGTATCTATTCTGTGAATTCTATTCTTCCAAAGGCATGGCAGCAACTAGATTTGGTTGTAGGAAACACAAATTTAGGTATAAATGCTACTTGAATGTTTGTTTTACTATATTATCATTAAAAATGAGCTAACTATGGAGCTCAACCGGTAATTTTATATATGTCGGTAGATTTATGCAATCTATACATAAATATCAGAATCAGGAGAAAGCAAATTAGTGTACCCAAGCATCCAGCCAATTTTTTCAGCTCTGTTTCAACTTTGTTTCTGTTTCAGCCAATTTTTTTTTGTTTGTAGTCGCACCGTGAAAGTAATAATGTGCAAATTGAAGATCGTCAAAATAGCAAAAGTCCCGAAAGTTTGTTTAAAAGGAAGTGCAAGCTATTGGGTTTGAAAAGAACATAGTTCCAGAAGGAACGATTGCAAGCACCGATCTGAATGCTACGGTACACTTTATGAAACTTGGGCAGGACTTCTGGAAGGTATGGGTTAATGATGTGATATCACCTTCATCTTAGTGTTTTGGGTAGTGTGTTCCGGTTTTATATGCTTGCAAGTTGAAAGCTTGTCATCTTAATATAGCTTACGGTTTATTTATTATATTATTATTAGTTGACAGAACATAGAATTCAGCACTGTCACCTACCTTACAAAAAATTCAACTACAAGTCGAAAAAAAAATCTTTACAAACATTTTTCTATTTGATGCGGCTGTAACAACCCGTATTTTTATAACATGTTAAAATAAGAAATCAAGGAAGAATTAAATTTTAAAGTCAGAATCAGGGGAAACGGTTACGCCATTGCATTCGTCTCGAAATTTTACATGAAATAGAGTCCGAGTTTTCGAAAATCGGAGTCCGTATGAGGGAGATATGAACCTCTGAAGTTTTAGAAATTTTCAGAATCAAAGACAGCTCGAATTTCGAATTCGAAATTCGAATTCAAACCCCGCAGCAGGCAGGGCGGGAAAACTCCTGCCCATAGACCAGGTCGACCATAGTGTCGACCTCCCAGGGACCAGGTCGACCATAGTGTCGACCTGGGGGTCGACCTGCCTCCCGAGCCCACTTCTTGAACCAGGTGTGTAACAACCCGTATTCTACACATCATAGGATTGTAGAATATTTATTTCATTCCCATGTGAAGTCGTATGGTCATGTAACTTTGGGAAACATCCATTAGAGTCATTTCCCATGTTCATGATTTTTGTCGATTTTTAAATGACCATTTTGCCCCTAGTTGGTACTGTTTTGGCCATAACTTTTGATTGGAAAGGAATTTTGACCTGAAACCACTTCCATTGGATTCGTTTGATGGTTTACCTTTCCGTAGAGTGGTCATATTAGCCAAACGGACTTACCGTTTGGGAGATATGGCTGAAATAAGGTTTGGAGGGTGAAAAACTGCTTAACCGGGCCAAATCGGGTGATTAGTGAGTAGGCCTATAACCCATTTCGGGATTAGGGTTATGGGGAGGCTGAAATGAGATAGAGGATCATTCCATTTCAGTTTTCTAGCCTCCACTTATCACCAAGGAACCCTAAAAATGGCCTCCAACCTCTAAATCACCTCCAAATCACCTTTTGGTCAAGGATTTGGCTTAGCAACCCCTAATCAAGGAAGATCTACACCAAAGCAACATTGGAGCTGTTGTTTAGCATTGGGATTCGCATCAAATCAGAGATTTATTTCAGATCTAAGTTTTGTTTGTGGCTAAGGTGAGTGATTTGCATAGTTTTGCAATAATTATGGCTAATTAGGGTTGATTAGTGTTAATTAGCGAATTTAAGCATGATAAAATTCTGGAAAAATGTTCATAAATTCTTAAATGATGTTTTAGACCTCTGATATGAATTTGGGTTAATTTGGTTAAGTTTTGCTAATCCTATCATTAGTTTCACCTAAACATGCTTAAGGGGAAATGTGGGATTTTGGGTATGTTTGATCCATTTTAACCTATCATATTGATGTTTTGGTATTTATGGTCGATTTTATATGTTGCTATGACTGTTTGGAATATTTAGAAAAGTTAGATTGGTCAAAAACGTCGTTGTATGGCGTAAATAGCTCGCTGGAAAAGTTGCAGGAATTTGGACCGGATCGGATCGCATCCCCACACCACGACCCCTAGGATCGGATCGCGTCCCCACACCACGACCCCTAGGATCGGATCGCAACCCCACACTCGGACCGTGGAGTATGACCACGATCCCACACTCGGACCGTGGGGTAGAACCACGATCCCCACACTTGAAGCGTGAGGAATGACCATGATCCCCACACTTGAAGCGTGAGGAATGACCACGATCCGCACACCTGGAGCGTGAGGAAGGACCACGATCCGCACACTTGAAGCGTGAGGAATGACCACGATCCGCACACCTGGAGTGTGAGGAATGACCACGATCCGCACACCTGGAGCGTGAGGAAGGACCACGATCCGCACACCTAGAGCGTGAGGAATGACCATGATCCGCACACCGCGACCGTGAGGGAAGATGACGAACCGTGCACATCTGAACTGAAGTATGGACATGAATGGAAGCATGGAGCTAGGGACCGAATGATGACCGATCCGAAGAAGAATAAAAACCCGAGATGCAAAGGTAGTCCAATATGGGAAGTTAGAGCTCAGGATCCAGTTGGGAACCGATGAGTTCACTTCATGGTTGGACTTTGCTGCGGGACGTGTGCTAAGGAGTTGTCGACGTTCATAACTTCGATTCACCACTAAAAATGAAGGATGGCTACTTATCAGTGCAGTAGGGTCATTATGACCTGAGGGGCAAGGTGATGGTAGCAAGACTACGTTATCAGTGCAGTAGGGTCATTATGACCTGAGGGGCAAGGTGATGCGTAGTAAGACTATGAGCCAGTGCAGTGGGGTCATTGCGACTCCATGGGGCAGAGTGGACATAGTAAGGATTAGTAAGGCTATGAGCCAGTGCAGTGGGGTTCTTGTGACTCCATGGGGAAAAGTGGACATAGCGAAGGATTTGTGGCTACGTTATCAGTGCAGTGAAGCCATTTACGACTTCATGGGGCAGAGTGATCGTAGCAAGGTATGTTGGGTGAACGAAGTGGTGAATATCGTATGCTTTACGCACTGAGTGAGAGATGTAAGGATGGATGCTATGTTTGATTGTTTGCCATCCCTATGACATGCACACCTCCCCCACCTCCGTATCTTTACACTGTTTGATATGGTACCTTAGAGTGTTGTACAGTATGTAGTGCTAACTCTTTGGTTGCAGGTCCAGGTTCAGGTATGTTTTAGTCTACCTGTTATTGTTCACTTTAGATGCTTATCGCTCATACCAGGCTTTATGTCTGACCCAGAGTTTTATGTCTCCTCTTATTACTCTGAGTGCTCACACGAGCAGACTAGAGACAGGTTAGCTGGTGATGCGCGAGTAGCTGATTCGGAGGCGGGCAGAAGGCTTCCACGTATGATATATATATACACATTCTCCCTGTGTCGTTGGTGGTCACTACTTGGGCATTAGTAGTGTACCTCCTTTATCTTACTTTTGCTTTGAGACAGTTTGAAAGTTGTAATAAGCTGTATTTTGGATTTCCGCTGCTATGATGTTTAGTTCTGATTTTCAGCTTATGCACTGTCTCTCCTGTTTTATGTCAAGTATGTTATTATTATATTTTGTTCTATGCGCTGTGAGACATTCTACAGGTTCTTTGTATGTTCATTTCCTTCTTCCCTTTCCTTCACACGACCCGTTCCATGCTAACTGGACATGTGTACAGCGCACTTTTGGAGTAAATATCGGTTGGTGCGGGGCGGGCCGTCACACTTGGCATCAGAGCTCTAGGTTGCGTAGTTAACCTAGGGAAAGACACTAGGGAGAGATAGTACGTATATGAGAGCGCGTATTTGTAATTACTTTGGTTTTCAAAAGCTATGTATATATATACTATTAGTAGTATAAGAATGAAGTCTTACTGCACTAGCACCACTATGGGGTCGTTAATTGTTTCCCTTTTTCAGATTGACGATGAGCCAAGACACGAGGGGTGCTGGTAGAGGAACCAACCCAGGGAATGCCGCTGACATGAGGGCGATGTTTACTAACCTCATGAGAGACATGCTTAGAGAAGTGCAAGGGGCAGTTCCCAATCCCGGAGTTGGTGTTGGCCCAGTAGTGCAGGCGCCTAGGGTCGATTTCGCCAAGTTGTGCAAGGATTACACTAACCTTGGTGGAAAGCCGTTCCGCGGGACGGAGTCGGCCACAGATGTTCAAGATTGGATGGATAGCTGTGATCGTATCTTTGATGACTTGGGTCTTGAGGATGCGATGAAGAGAAGGCTAGCGTCTAGTCAGCTGCAAGGGCGAGCGATGAATTGGTGGAATGCCATTAGAACAGCTACTCCAGAGGATCAGGTTACTTGGGATCAGTTCAAGGCTCGCTTTAGCGAGAAGTTCATTCCAGCTGCCCAGAAGTCAGTATTGTTCAAGAGGTTCTTGGAACTCAAGCAGGGTGGCAGGGCAGTTTCTGATTATATTGTTGAGTTCGACACTTTGTCGAAGTATGGACTGTCTCTCATTGATACTCCTGAGAAGAAGAATGAGAAGTTCATTACTGGTTTGGATGGATACTTGGGGGAAAGGCTTATCAACCACATCGATGAGACTTTTGAATCGATTGTGGGGAAAGCTTTGAGATCATAAAGTCTTTACCCTAAGTCAAAGACTGAGGCTGCATCTGCAGAAGGGCCAAAGTCGCAAGCAGGCGGTGGAGGCAAGAATAACTCTCAGAATAAGAGGAAGCAGGACCAATCTAAAGGTGGCCAGAAAAAGAGCAAGAAGGATGTTGAGTGCTTCAGCTGTGGAAAAAAGGGCCATTATGCTAAGGAATGTCGGGCCAAGCCAGCGGAAAGGAAGTGCTACAACTGTGGTCAAATGGGACATCAGAAGGATAAGTGTCCGCAACCTCTTAAGGAGAAGCAGATTGTGAAAGCATATGCTATTGATGTTGTTCCTTCTTCGTCGAATGCCCCAACTGCGGCGGAGAAAGGAAAGAATGTTGTTATTCAAGGTATGCTTTCTATTTATGATGTACCAGTTCGAGTTTTGTTTGATACTGGGGCTTCCCGTTCCTTCATATCTAGTGACCTGGTAAATAGGTTGGGACTGGAACCCGAGATAGTCGATAGACCATTGGTTGTGACGAACCCGATTGGTGGTTCGACTAGCCTTGGTATGATTTGCAGGAATTTGGTCTTATCGAGTCATGGATGTATGTTTGTTTGTGATTTCTTTGTTTTGGGCTTTACTGGGTATGGCATGATATTGGGAGTCGATTGGCTCCAAAGATACGGGGTGGTGGTAGACTGTGAGGGCTTTTTGGTGACAGTGAGGGCGGATGATGGGCGGAGGGTAGTGTTTGGTAGTCTACCTAGTGATGGGGTTATGGCTAGTTTTGTAAATTCCCTCGACATCCCGCAGGATGAGTTGTCAGATGTGCCCGTGGTTGGCCAGTATCCGGACGTCTTCGAGGAGGTGACCGGGCTTCCACCACACCGAGAGATTGAGTTCCGTATTGATTTAGTGAAAGATGCCAGACCTATAGTAATGCCACTTCGTCGTATGGCACCAAGGGAGAAGCGAGAGCTCGGGGTGCAAGTCAGCAATCTTTTGAAGAAGGGATTTATTAGAAGGAGTGTCTCCGAGTGGGGAGCACCAGTTGTGTTTGCCACTAAGGCAGATGGTTCCCTTCGTTTGTGTGTGGACTATCGCGAGTTGAATAAGGTAACGAGGAAGAATAAGTATCCTCTACCACGTATAAATGATTTGTTTGATCAACTGGAAGGAGCAAGAGTGTTCTCCCAGTTGGACCTCGCGACAGGATTTCATCAGCTACGAGTAGCAGATGAGAGTGTTCCGAAAACGGCATTTAGGACGCCGTCTGGATTTTATGAGTGGTGGGTCATGCCATTTGGGTTGACCAATGCACCGGCCTACTTTGTGGATCTCATGAATCGAGTATTCAGAGATCAGTTGAATAAGTTTGTTCTTGTGTTCGTGGATGATATCCTTGTTTACTCAAGGACAGAGGAGGAACACAAGGGACACTTGAGGATAGTGATGGAGGTGTTGAGGAAACACCAATTGAAAGCGAAATTCTCAAAGTGTCATTTTTGGAGAAGGGAAGTGAGATTCTTGGGTCATGTTGTTTCAGAGAGTGGTATTGCCGTGGACCCTGCGAAGGTGGCTACGGTACAGGATTGGCCTACGCCCAAGAATGCGACAGACGTAAGAAGTTTCTTGGGATTAGCTGGATATTATCGTAAGTTTATCCAGGACTTCTCCAAGATAGCAGCACCGTTGACTCAGTTGACTAAGAAGAATCAGTCCTTCGTCTGGGACGGAGTGTGTGAGGATGCCTTCAAGAGTCTAAAGGAGAAGTTGACGCGTGCGCCAGTGTTAGTCATTCCTAAAGGGAATGAAGAGATGACGGTATACACGGATGCTTGTGGTACCGGACTGGGTGCAGTATTGATGCAACGAGGTAGGGTTGTAGCTTATGCTAGTCGACAGCTAAAGCCGCATGAGAAGAAGTATCCTACCCATGATTTGGAATTGGCAGCGATTGTATTTGCTCTGAAGATGTGGAGACACTATCTCTTGGGAGAAAGATTTGAGTTGTTTACCGATCATAAATCGTTAAAGTATCTCTTCTCTCAGAAAGATCTGAATCTCCGTCAGCAGAGATGGTTAGAGTTCTTGGCTTCATATGGTTTTGATATCGCATACACACCTGGGAAAGGTAATGTGGTAGCCGATGCCTTGAGTAGGAGACATGCCAGCTTAGGGGCAATGTTTCTTGAATGGAAGCAACTGGAGTATATCGCGGGGTTTGATTTCAGACCAAAGTGCGAATTGGATCCAGTCATGCTAGCTAGTTTGACGATCAGACCCACCTTGATAGAGCGGATTGGTTCCAGCCAGAGGAACGATCCTAATATATTAGAAATCATCTCCAAGATAGAGATGAACATCGACGATGAGGAGATGAATGTGTATGGGCTTGATCGGGATGGATGGCTTCGAAAGAATGGAAGACTAGTTGTGCCCAACGTGAATGGATTGAGAGATGAAGTGCTTAGAGAATGTCATCACTCAAAACTGACTATACATCCCGGTGGTAATAAGATATATCGAGACATGAGACAGACTTACTACTGGGAAGGGATGAAAAGAGACGTTGGGAAGTTTATATCCAAATGCATGAATTGCCAACTAGTTAAAGCCGAGCAAAAGAAGCCTAGTGGGTTGTTGCAACCATTAGAAATTCCCGAATGGAAATGGGAGCAAGTCTCGATGGATTTCATCGATGGTTTACCTAGGACTAGATCGGGATATGATAGCATTTGGGTAATTGTGGATCGATTGACTAAAAGTGCAAGATTTATACCAGTCAAATCGACCAGAACGGCAGCCAAGTTGGCAGAATTGTATATGAAGTGGGTAGTGAGATTTCATGGAGTACCCAAAAGCATTGTGAGTGACCGAGACCCGTTGTTCACTAGTGGGTTTTGGAAAAGCTTACAAGAGGCTCTAGGGTCAGGATTACATCTCAGTACCGCATATCATCCTCAGACCGACGGTCAGACGGAGAAGGTGAATCGTATATTGGAAGATCTCTTGAGAGCTTGTATATTGGATTTTGGTGGATCATGGGATGACCATTTGCATCTAGTAGATTTTGCATATAATAATAGCTACCAATCCAGTATCGGTATGGCTCCATATGAAGCTTTGTACGGAAGACCGTGCAACTCACCATCATGTTGGATAGAGACTGGCGAGAAGTTTGTCTTGGACCAGATGTGGTGAGAGAAACTTCGGATAAGATCAAGATCATTCAGCAATGAATGAAAGCTGCCCAAGATAGGCAGAAGAGTTATGTTGATAAGAGGAGAAGAGACTTGAAATTCTCCGTTGGTGACTTGGTGTTTGTCAAGATCTCTCCGTTGAAGAGCGTGATTCGATTTGGCAGGAGAGGCAAGTTGGCACCAAGATTTGTTGGCCCATTCCCTGTTCTTGAACTAGTCGGGAATTTGGCATATAGAGTTGGCTTACCAGAGAAAATGGCGGGAGTTCACGATGTATTTCATGTTTCCCAACTAAGGAAGTTCGTTCACGACTCAGATATGACTATTTCACCTGATCAGTTAGAGGACTTCGAAGTAGAACCCGAGGCGGTTGGGAACCGCAAGCCGATTCATATTGTGGGGCACGATACGAAGCAACTTCGAAGGAAGGCGGTGAAGCTAGTCAAGGTTCAGTGGGGCGAGGACGAGAATGATTGTACTTGGGAGACAGAGGAGAGCATTAGGAAGGCATATCCAGAACTCTTTGCCTAGTAAGATTTACTTTGCAATTTAGTTTTCCGCATGCTAGGGTAGACTTGTTTTGCATGTTTGATTGTTGTTTTATGATTGATAGGCATGCGGGACCTTTGTGTGTGTTTTGATTAGGGAATTTCGGGAGCGAAATTTCTTAAGGGGGGGAGAGTGTAACGACCCGTATTCTACACATCATAGGATTGTAGAATATTTATTTCTTTCCCATGTGAAGACGTATGGTCATGTAACTTTGGGAAACATCCATTAGAGTCATTTCCCATGTTCATGATTTTTGTCGATTTTTAAATGACCATTTTGTCCCTAGTTGGTACTGTTTTGGCCATAACTTTTGATTGGAAAGGAATTTTGACCTGAAACCACTTCCATTGGATTCGTTTGATCGTTTACCTTTCCGTAAAGTGGTCATAATAGCCAAACGGACTTACCGTTTGGGAGATATGGCTGAAATAAGGTTTGGAGGGTGAAAAACTGCTTAACCGGGCCAAATCGGGTGATTAGTGAGTAGGTCCATAACCCATTTCGGGATTAGGGTTATGGGGAGGCTGAAATGAGATAGAGGATCATTCCATTTCAGTTTTCTAGCCTCCACTTATCACCAAGGAACCCTAAAAATGACCTCCAACCTCTAAATCACCTCCAAATCACCTTTTGGTCAAGGATTTGGCTTAGCAACCCCTAATCAAGGAAGATCTACACCAAAGCAACATTGAAGCTGCTGTTTAGCATTGGGATTCGCATCAAATCAGAGATTTATTTCAGATCTAAGTTTTGTTTGTGGCTAAGGTGAGTGATTTGCATAGTTTTGCACTGATTATGGCTAATTAGGGTTGATTAGTGTTAATTAGCGAATTTAAGCATGATAAAATTCTGGAAAAATGTTCATAAATTCTTAAATGATGTTTTAGACCTCTGATATGAATTTGGGTTAATTTGGTTAAGTTTTGCTAATCCTATCATTAGTTTCACCTAAACATGCTTAAGGGGAAATGTGGGATTTTGGGTATGTTTGATCCATTTTAACCTATCATATTGATGTTTTGGTGTTTATGGTCGATTTTATATGTTGTTATGACTGTTTGGAATGTTTAGAAAAGTTAGATTGGTCAAAAACGTCGTTGTATGGCGTAAATAGCTCGCTGGAAAAGTTGCAGGAATTTGGACCGGATCGGATCGCATCCCCACACCACGACCCCTAGAATCGGATCGCATCCCCACACCACGACCCCTAGGATCGGATC
Organism: Allium sativum; assembly: GCA_030737875.1. Classification (NCBI taxonomy): domain Eukaryota; kingdom Viridiplantae; phylum Streptophyta; class Magnoliopsida; order Asparagales; family Amaryllidaceae; genus Allium; species Allium sativum. The sequence goes on along the minus strand of CM060924.1, from coordinate 500,052,829 downwards.
GCAACCCAACACTCGGACCGTGGGGTATGACCACGATCCCACACTCGGACCGTGGGGTAGAACCACGATCCCCACACTTGAAGCGTGAGGAATGACCACGATCCCCACACTTGAAGCGTGCGGAATGACCACGATCCGCACACCTGGAGCGTGAGGAAGGACCACGATCCGCACACTTGAAGCGTGAGGAATGACCACGATCCGCACACCTGGAGCGTGAGGAATGACCACGATCCGCACACCTGGAGCGTGAGGAAGGACCACGATCCGCACACCTAGAGCGTGAGGAAGGACCACGATCCGCACACCTGGAGCGTGAGGAATGACCATGATCCGCACACCGCGACCGTGAGGGAAGATGACGAACCGTGCACATCTAAACTGAAGTATGGACAAGAATAGAAGCATGGAGCTAGGGACCGAATGATGACCGATCCGAAGAAGAATAAAAACCGGAGATGCAAAGGTAGTCCAATATGGGAAGTTAGAGCTCAGGATCCAGTTGGGAACCGATGAGTTCACTTCATGGTTGGACTTTGCTGCGGGACGTGTGCTAAGGAGTTGTCGACGTTCATAACTTCGATTCACCACTAAAAATGAAGGATGGCTACTTATCAATGCAGTAGGGTCATTATGACCTGAGGGGCAAGGTGATGGTAGCAAGACTACGTTATCAGTGCAGTAGGGTCATTATGACCTGAGGGGAAAGGTGATGCGTAGTAAGACTATGAGCCAGTGCAGTGGGGTCATTGCGACTCCATGGGGCAGAGTGGACATAGTAAGGATTAGTAAGGCTATGAGCCAGTGCAGTGGGGTTCTTGTGACTCCATGGGGCAAAGTGGACATAGCGAAGGATTTGTGGCTACGTTATCAGTGCAGTGAAGCCATTTACGACTTCATGGGGCAGAGTGATCGTAGCAAGGTATGTTGGGTGATCGAAGTGGTGAATATCGTATGCTTTACGCACTGAGTGAGAGATGTGAGGATGGATGCTATGTTTGATTGTTTGCCATACCTATGACATGCACACCTCCCCCACCTCCGTATCTTTACACTGTTTGATATGGTACCTTAGAGTGTTGTACAGTATGTAGTGCTAACTCTTTGGTTGCAGGTCCAGGTTCAGGTATGTTTTAGTCTACCTGTTATTGTTCACTTTAGATGCTTATCGCTCATACCAGGCTTTATGTCTGACCCAGAGTTTTATGTCTCCTCTTATTACTCTGGGTGCTCACACGAGCAGACTAGAGACAGGTTAGCTGGTGATGCGCGAGTAGCTGATTCAGAGGCGGGCAGGAGGCTTCCACGTATGATATATATATATATATATACACATTCTCCCTGTGTCGTTGGTGGTCGCTACTTGGGCATTAGTAGTGTACCTCCTTTATCTTACTTTTGCTTTGAGACAGTTTGAAAGTTGTAATAAGCTGTATTTTGGATTTCAGCTGCTATGATGTTTAGTTCTGATTTTCAGCTTATGCACTGTCTCTCCTGTTTTATGTCAAGTATGTTATTATTATATTTTGTTCTATGCGCTGTGAGACATTCTACAGGTTCTTTGTATGTTCATTTCCTTCTTCCCTTTCCTTCACATGACCCGTTCCGTGCTAACTGGACATGTGTACAGCGCACTTTTGGAGTAAATGTAACACCCCACACCCGCTATGGTCACTCACTAAGGGAATGTCATAGCATCGGTGGAGTATTTTAGTGAATATAGAACAGAAAAATTACACCAAGACAGATATAGATAGTGCATGAAATTTAAAACGTCATCTCATAACAGCGGAAATAAACATGTCTGGTTACATCATAAAGCCATGATAAAAGTCAAGTACAATATCTGTCAAAATAAAGAAGTACATAATCCCACTCTCTCATACAATAGCCATGACAAAAGAAAAGATAACTGGATAACTGGAGCTTTACATCTACCCAAGCTCCCAAAGGCTGGAACAGCAATCCGATCAAGCTCTACTACCGCTAGGATCCACCGTAGGACCTGAGGGTTGGGAAAAAGATAAAAACAACGGGGTCAGACATAAGTCTGAGTGAGCCCTATAACCTTAACAATACAATTATTAAAGTAATTAGGGTATGACATGAACTCGGTACGGTACCTTTGGGGATAATAACTACACTAAGTAGCCAACAACATAGGACGAACTAAGATAACCGTCAGGACGCATCTACCCACCCAAGGATAATTACTAACTGCACCACACCAGTCATTCCTACTTAAAGGTTGATCCCTTCCAAGGATTTAGAAAATTTCCCCAATAATTTCATGTACTCCTAGCTCACTACATAGGTGCCGTCTGCCCCTATCTCCACTAGGTGTACTCAGTAATTCTTACCCAGTAGTTTCGTGTACCCCTACATAGGTGCCGTCTGCCCCTATCTTCACTAGGTGTACCCACTACTCCCCATCGATCGGCTCCCTACCGTAGATACCCGTGCTGGTCCCACAGTGGGGTGTATCACTCCCGTAACGTGGCTACCCAATACTAACGGTGCACGGCTTTATATCTACACGATGCAACAACGGCTTATCTACCAGCCCGGGCCCACACACGCATATGAAGCCCGTTGGACTTGCGTTGCCACCGCTAACCCGTTTTGGCCTCTTATAATCAAGCCCAATATGCGTGTCCCGTCACTCGACATGGGTCGAGCCCACAAAGATACGTTTGGGATATTGGTTGAAATGGGCCCCCACAAGCTACCCACTTAAGCTTGTCATATATCTAGTGTATCCCACTTAACCCTTTAATCATGTTTAGTTACATGTTTCCACTTGGTTAAGTATTCTAATCGTATTTTCTATTGCCACCCAAGGCAGCCCACTAGATTCCACATGCCACCCAAGGCAACCACAAAATTTCCTCATGCCACCCAAGGCACCCACTTAACCCCTCATGTCCCACTACATGCTATTATGGTTAAGTGTTTCTTAATTAATTAAGACCGTGATCTCCTATAAAGACCTCCCACATTAGACTGGCTGTTATGACCGCCTGGTTAAGCCGGTAGAATCCGGGCAGTCTTACGTCATAACAGAGTCTAACCTCGTGTCTTTACCTTAATCACGTATTTAATTTATGGCTAAGACCTCTCACATTGGGCTGACATTTGTAGCAACTGGTTAAGCCGGTCGGGTCCGGGCAGTTTTACACTACAAATGAGTCCAACCTCGTGTCTTAGTCGATTAATTACCCCTAATTAATCACCCCCCATATTAATTATCCCTAATTAATATCAAGTTTACCATAACATGGGTAGACCTAACTCAATAGGTAAATTCCCATGGGGTAGACCTAACTCAATAGGTAAATTCCCACTTATGGTAATTTATTTTTACGGTATGCTTAATCATACCCAATCATTCATTTACTAACATATTTACCCACCCCATCGTTCCCCACGTAAATCGTTCGCATTTCATAACATAATAAAAGGGGAAGATCCATCACACATATCATGGGTTTAGCATATAACTTTGTCATGGGTTAAGAGGATGTCAACTTGCATATATGAACACATATTAACCCAACTTGCTCTTAAGCATCTACATAACTTGCATAATTATTCACATGACCTCATAAGCATGCATAACATGGTAATCTTGCATTTGAGCATACACCTAACTTGCATATTTATTCACATAACTTCATATGCATGCATAACATGTTAATCTTGCATTTAAACATACACGTAACTTGCATCATTATTCACATAACTTCATATGCATGCATAACATATTAATCTTGCATTTAAACATACACATAACTTGCATCATCATTCACATAACTTCATATGCATGCATAACATATTAATCTTGCATTTAAACATACACATAACTTCATAAGCATGCTCAACATGTTGCATAATAGATCAATGTCCAACTTAGTGTTTTGCATCATAATCATCATGAAACATAGCACCAAACTTGCATAACATTAAACTTGCATAAAAATGTCATGAACACATACACTAAACTTGCATGACATAGAGCATATAACTTGCAAAACACATGACATATACAATATTAAGCTTGCATAAACACATTGATCCACAAACATAACCATACATCATCATATCCTATCTTAATCAATTTAACAATTGATTATTAAGGGGATAGAAGCTCACCAAAACAAAATTAGCAAACTAATGAAGAAGATTAAGAGGCTAAAAGTTGATTTGGAATGCTATCCCTTCTCTAATTTTGGTGGAGGCTCTCTCAAGTTTCAATTTGCCATAGTTTAGTTACTAGATTTAATTATGAATGAATTAGGGTAGGGTTAGGGTCTTATTTATAGGATTAGGTGAGTGTTTTAGGCCCTTAGATTAACCCTAGATTAGATTAGGACCCTTAGATTTAGGAAATCTCTAGAACCAGCCCTCCTAGCCAGCCTGAAACCCAACCTGGTGCAACCTGGTGCACCCAGGTTCACTGGGCGCCTGGACCCTGTCGACAGGCAAGTCGACAGGCATGTCGACACCCCTGTCGACAGGCCTGTCGACAGCCCTGTCGACATGGGCTGGGCGGGAAGCTTCCCGCCTGACCCCGCCTGGCCCATTTCAAATCTGCATATTTTAAATTTTTAAATCTGTTTTAGTTTTGAATTTTCTGCAAACTTCATCGGGCCATAACTGGGCCACACGGACTCCGATTTTTGAAAACTCGGACTCTATTTCGCGTATTTTTCCGAGACGAACGTAATGACGCCGCCCGTTTCCCCTAATTCCCACATCTGAGATTATTTATCCTGTAATTAGTGAATTTTAGTATTAACTAAAATTCGGGGTGTTACATTCTCCCCTCCTTAAAGGATTTCGTCCCCGAAATCTCTAAGCTAAGGAGAATGCCTATCCTACCATCCAAACAACCATCTACTCAAATCATCAACCACGGGCATCCATTGTCCTTAAACAGTTTCTAATGATGTATGAGCATATGCAAACAGTGTGTGTATATGTTCCCTATCTAATGTATGAACATATGCAAACCATGATAGTGCCATGCATCCATTATGTATGCGAGAAGACCCTATCGACACATACAATATCTACATGAGTGCACAATCATTCACCAAAATGCATCATCCATGTGATAACACAACCATTATACATCCATAAATATATTTTCCTACACACAATTTTATGCAATATGCAATATGAAGTGACTGAGCCGATCTAGTGCCTAGAGTGTGTGTATATGCATCCACGAGCAACCACTAGCAAACACTTGCATCCACTTGCATCCATCAACCATAACATGTCTCAAACACATGTTTCAACCATAGGTTTACCCTATATAAAGGTCAAAGGTACTAACGAGGGGACATACCAAGGATAAGATAAGTACTAGACAAACGATAAAGGAAAAAGTAAAGACATACCCTCAAAAAGAAATGGGTACAATGAACGCATCTTCGCTTCCGTCTCCCAAGTTGCGTTGCTCTCATCTTCTCCCCATTGCACCTTGACTAGTTGAACCTCTCTGTTTCTTAACTTCCTAGTCTCTGACCCAAGGATGCGAGTAGGAGCTCGTCTAATAGTCGCATCACGCTCTATCTCCATATCTCTAAGCAAGCTCGGCTCTACCACCTCTGCAGTCTCATGTAAGCATTTTCTCAGATGTGATACATGGAATACATCATGAACACCGCTAAGTCTGTCGGGCAACTCCACCCTATATGCCATCCGTCCAATCCTTTCCTTGATAGGAAACGGCCCAACAAACCTTGGTGCTAACTTCCCAACGGATCCGAAGCGAACAACATTTCTCAACGGAGATACCTTAACAAAAACCATATCCCCAACCTCAAACTCAAGATCCGTCCTTCTCTTGTCCGCATAAGATTTTTGCCTATCCTGCGCTGCTTTCATCCTTCTTCGAATCAAATCGATCTTCTCTGAAGTCTCCCTAACCATATCAGGCCCAAGCAAAATCTTATCCGTAGATTCCCACCAACATGTAGGGGATCGACAAGGCCTTCCATAGAGAGCTTCGAAAGGAGCCATACCAATACTGGACTGAAAGCTGTTATTATATGCGAACTCCACCAATGGAAGATGCTCTTCCCATGTACCTCCAAAATCTAAGATACAAAGTCTCAAAAGGTCTTCTAGAACACGATTCACCCTCTCAGTCTGGCCGTCTGTCTGAGGATGATATGCGGTGCTCAGACACAATTGAGTCCCCACTGCCTCTTGCAAACTTCTCCAGAACTCACTAGTGAAGATAGGATCTCGATCACTCACTATGCTAGAGGGTACCCCATGCAATCGAACTATCTCTCGAAGATATACTGAAGCTAGCCATGGAGCGGTCCTCTTGCTCTTCACAGGTATGAAATGGGCGCTCTTAGTAAGTCTATCTACCACCACCCAAATTCCTGTATTACCCTTCCTCGATCTGGGTAACCCGTCAATAAAATCCATCGAGACGCTATCCCACTTCCATTGCGGAACTTCCAATGGGTGAAGCAACCCACCTGGTTTCTTTTGCTCCGCCTTCACCTGCTGACATACCAAGCATCGAGCTACATATTCGGCCACATCTTTCTTCATACCGGCCCAGAAGAAGACCCTCTTCATATCTTGGTACATCTTGTCCCCAACGGGACGAATGGTCATCCTAGAACGGTGTGCATCATCAAGAATAACCTTCCTCAACCCTTCATCTTTCGGTACACAAAGTCTACCATCTCTACGCAAGCACCCCCTATCGTCTAGGGTGTACCTACTCAAATGGCTGGACGACTCCCCCCTTATGAGCTTCTCTATCAACTCAACCAACTGTGGGTCGTCCCTCTGGGCTTCCCCAATCCGCCCCAAAAGAGTAGGCCTAACTTCCAAGGAAGCTAGCAAACCGGGTACATAATCAATGGAAGGTCTGAAATCAAACATCGAGATAAATTCCAAGCTTTGCCGTTCCACGAACAATGGACTCAAGGACAACCTCTTCCTGCTCAAGGCGTCCGCCACCACGTTACCCTTACCAGGGGTATACGCTATCTCGAAATCATAGGATGCTAAAAACTCCATCCACCTTTGCTGTCTCAAGTTTAAATCTTTCTGAGAGAATAAGTACTTTAATGATTTATGGTCAGTGAACAACTCGAATCTCTCACCAAGAAGATAATGGCGCCAAATCTTAAGCGCAAAAACAATAGCGGCCAGCTCTAGATCATGGGTAGGGTAATTTTTCTCATGTGCCCTCAACTGCCTTCCACCATAGGCTATTACCCTTCCCTCTTGCATTAGGACTGCGCCAAGTCCTGTCCCACAGGCATCGGTATAGACAATAAATGGCTTGCTCCCATCTGGCAATACTAAAACTGGAGCCGTGGTTAAAGCTCTCTTTAACCGTCGGAACGCATCATCACAATCTACGTCCCATGTGAAAACAAGATTCTTCTTTGTTAAGCGGGTTAATGGGGCTGATATCTTCGCGAAGTCTTTGATAAACTTCCTATAATAACCCGCCAACCCCAAGAAACTTCTTACTTCGGTAGCATTCTTCGGAACCTTCCAATCCTGAATTGATACTACCTTCGCGGGATCCACAGCTATCCCTTCCTTGGAGACCACATGCCCCAAGAACCGCACTTCCCTCCTCCAGAAGTGACATTTAGAGAATTTAGCCTTAAGGCTATGCGCTCGAAGAGTCTTCAACACTTCCCCAAGATGTAGGGCATGCTCTTCTTCACTCTTAGAGAATACTAAGATATCATCCACAAAGACCACCACGAATTTATTAAGGAACTCCCTGAACACCCTACTCATCAAATCAACGAAATATGCAGGGGCGTTCGTCAACCCAAATGGCATCACCAACCACTCATAGAAACCATCCGGAGTCCTAAAGGCAGTCTTGTCTATGCTATCCTCAGCCACCCTCAACTGATGAAACCCCGTGGCTAAGTCCAACTGAGAAAATACTGAAGCGCCAACCAACTGATCGAAAAGATCATCAATCCTCGGCAATGGGTGTCTATTCTTCTTTGTGAGCTTGTTGAGTTCTCTATAGTCTACACAAAGTCTGAGGGACCCATCCGCCTTCGTAGCAAATACTACTGGAGCACCCCACTCCGATATGCTCCGTCTTATGAACCCCTTCTCAAGCAACTCCCCTACTTGCTTATGGAGTTCCCTCCTCTCACGAGGAGCCATGTGGCGCACTGGTAAAGATACCGGTTTAGCATTATCCACCAAATATATTCGGAAGTCAATCTCCCGCTTCGGAGGTAAGCCCCTCACCTCCTCAAACACATCCGGATATTCCCGGACCACTCTCATAGATTGCAAACTCTCGACCGAAGCGTCAAGCGATTCAAGATAACTTAGCATAACAGAGTCCATGGGATTACAAGAAATCTCGAGAGTGTTACCCAAGCGGGTCATGAGCCTAACAACTCTCCTTTCGCAATCAAGAACGGCACCATTACTGGATAACCAGTCCATGCCCAAAATCAACCCATAGCCCGTGAAGCCCAACACAAAAGCATCACATCTAAACTCAATGCTAAGTATAGAAATCTTCAAACCCAAACATATCATGGATAAATAAGTGGAGCCCCCAATTGGGTTTGAAACAACCAAGGGATCATCTACAAGACTGGTGTCTAAGTGCAGTGACTCAACTAATGATGATGAGATAAACGAATGCGATGCGCCTGAATCAAACAATGTACGGACAGGATGATCAAATAGAAAAACCAGACTTTCCACGGAAATAGTCCTACCTCTCTCCTGAATCGGTGGAACCGCGAGAGCCTGTACTTGCCCCCTAGCCTGGCTCGGTGCCATAAGAGCTTGCACCTGTCCTCCTGAAGTAGATCCCGTCCTTTGCCCTTTCTTAGGGCAATCTTTCACTAAATGCCCTGCTTCGCCACAGTGGAAGCAGCCAGTCTTCTTCTTCTTGCGACAATCCTTGCTTAGGTGGCCAGGTGCCCCACAATTGAAACACTTCTTCTTCTTGCCCTTGCCACCGTTGCCTTTCCCACCTTTGCTTTGCTGTTGTTGAGGTCTCTTTTGATCTCCCTTCTTCTCGGGTGCCTTATTAGCATTAGGACCCTTCTCTTCCTCAAACATGAGTGCCATGTCAACTAGCTTCTCAAAGGTGGCCCCCATAGGGATGTGAGTCATAGCCAACCCATGCATAGGTTCATTCAAGCCTTTCACAAACCGCAAAGCCTTCTTCTCCGGTGTATTCACCATATCTAGGCCAAACCTTGCCAACTGATTAAACTTGTTAACATATTCCTTCACCGAAAGATTTCCTTGCTTTAGAGTCAAGAATCTCTCCATATACAAGTTCTCCTCCGCCCTTGAGAGAAACTTTGCCACAAATCTTTGCTTAAAATCCGCCCAAGAGTCAACGGGGCGTTCTCCATTAGTAACCTCCCACTAGAATGAGGCCTCTCCCTTCATTAACCAAGCAGCCAACTTGACTTTCTTCCCTTCTTCCATCTCAAAGATATCTATCAACTCTTCCACCTCCTTAAGCCAATCTCTAGCCTCCACAAAAGTTTCAGATCCTTGAAAAGGTTTCCCTCCCATAGCTTTAAATTCCTTGCAAGTCTTAGCAAAAGTATCCGTGCGAGGAGGAGGGGGAGGAGGAAGATCGGGTGCTACGGTTGGTGGAGGAATATTCGCTGGACCCGCAGTGGTGGCCCTAGCCTCCATCAATCTCCTATACCATACTGGTACCGTCACACCCTCCGGAAAGTTAAGATCCTCAGCCATGCTGAAACGAAAAAAAGGAAAGATTCAAAACGGAGAATTCGAAGGATATAGATATGGCTATTGGGGATTATGCTTTTCTTTCAAAAACTTTTCTCTTAAAAGACATGTTTTTGAAAATATATTTTCCAAAAATGTTTTAGAAAAATAGTTTTCTAAAAATTTTATCTGTTCCGGTAACCTTTGCTCTGATACCACGTGTAACACCCCACACCCGCTATGGTCACTCACTAAGGGAATGTCATAGCATCGGTGGAGTATTTTAGTGAATATAGAACAGAAAAATTACACCAAGACAGATATAGATAGTGCATGAAATTTAAAACGTCATCTCATAACAGCGGAAATAAACATGTCTGGTTACATCATAAAGCCATGATAAAAGTCAAGTACAATATCTGTCAAAATAAAGAAGTACATAATCCCACTCTCTCATACAATAGCCATGACAAAAGAAAAGATAACTGGATAACTGGAGCTTTACATCTACCCAAGCTCCCAAAGGCTGGAACAGCAATCCGATCAAGCTCTACTACCGCTAGGATCCACCGTAGGACCTGAGGGTTGGGAAAAAGATAAAAACAACGGGGTCAGACATAAGTCTGAGTGAGCCCTATAACCTTAACAATACAATTATTAAAGTAATTAGGGTATGACATGAACTCGGTACGGTACCTTTGGGGATAATAACTACACTAAGTAGCCAACAACATAGGACGAACTAAGATAACCGTCAGGACGCATCTACCCACCCAAGGATAATTACTAACTGCACCACACCAGTCATTCCTACTTAAAGGTTGATCCCTTCCAAGGATTTAGAAAATTTCCCCAATAATTTCATGTACTCCTAGCTCACTACATAGGTGCCGTCTGCCCCTATCTCCACTAGGTGTACTCAGTAATTCTTACCCAGTAGTTTCGTGTACCCCTACATAGGTGCCGTCTGCCCCTATCTTCACTAGGTGTACCCACTACTCCCCATCGATCGGCTCCCTACCGTAGATACCCGTGCTGGTCCCACAGTGGGGTGTATCACTCCCCTAAAGTGGCTACCCAATACTAACGGTGCACGACTTTATATCTAAACGATGCAACAACGGCTTATCTACCAGCCCGGGCCCACACACGCATATGAAGCCCGTTGGACTTGCGTTGCCACCGCTAACCCGTTTTGGCCTCTTATAATCAAGCCCAATATGCGTGTCCCGTCACTCGACATGGGTCGAGCCCACAAAGATACGTTTGGGATATTGGTTGAAATGGGCCCCCACAAGCTACCCACTTAAGCTTGTCATATATCTAGTGTATCCCACTTAACCCTTTAATCATGTTTAGTTACATGTTTCCACTTGGTTAAGTATTCTAATCGTATTTTCTATTGCCACCCAAGGCAGCCCACTAGATTCCACATGCCACCCAAGGCAACCACAAAATTTCCTCATGCCACCCAAGGCACCCACTTAACCCCTCATGTCCCACTACATGCTATTATGGTTAAGTGTTTCTTAATTAATTAAGACCGTGATCTCCCATAAAGACCTCCCACATTAGACTGGCTGTTATGACCGCCTGGTTAAGCCGGTAGAATCCGGGCAGTCTTACGTCATAACAGAGTCTAACCTCGTGTCTTTACCTTAATCACGTATTTAATTTATGGCTAAGACCTCTCACATTGGGCTGACATTTGTAGCAACTGGTTAAGCCGGTCGGGTCCGGGCAGTTTTACACTACAAATGAGTCCAACCTCGTGTCTTAGTCGATTAATTACCCCTAATTAATCACCCCCCATATTAATTATCCCTAATTAATATCAAGTTTACCATAACATGGGTAGACCTAACTCAATAGGTAAATTCCCATGGGGTAGACCTAACTCAATAGGTAAATTCCCACTTATGGTAATTTATTTTTACGGTATGCTTAATCATACCCAATCATTCATTTACTAACATATTTACCCACCCCATCGTTCCCCACGTAAATCGTTCGCATTTCATAACATAATAAAAGGGGAAGATCCATCACACATATCATGGGTTTAGCATATAACTTTGTCATGGGTTAAGAGGATGTCAACTTGCATATATGAACACATATTAACCCAACTTGCTCTTAAGCATCTACATAACTTGCATAATTATTCACATGACCTCATAAGCATGCATAACATGGTAATCTTGCATTTGAGCATACACCTAACTTGCATATTTATTCACATAACTTCATATGCATGCATAACATGTTAATCTTGCATTTAAACATACACGTAACTTGCATCATTATTCACATAACTTCATATGCATGCATAACATATTAATCTTGCATTTAAACATACACATAACTTGCATCATCATTCACATAACTTCATATGCATGCATAACATATTAATCTTGCATTTAAACATACACATAACTTCATAAGCATGCTCAACATGTTGCATAATAGATCAATGTCCAACTTAGTGTTTTGCATCATAATCATCATGAAACATAGCACCAAACTTGCATAACATTAAACTTGCATAAAAATGTCATGAACACATACACTAAACTTGCATGACATAGAGCATATAACTTGCAAAACACATGACATATACAATATTAAGCTTGCATAAACACATTGATCCACAAACATAACCATACATCATCATATCCTATCTTAATCAATTTAACAATTGATTATTAAGGGGATAGAAGCTCACCAAAACAAAATTAGCAAACTAATGAAGAAGATTAAGAGGCTAAAAGTTGATTTGGAATGCTATCCCTTCTCTAATTTTGGTGGAGGCTCTCTCAAGTTTCAATTTGCCATAGTTTAGTTACTAGATTTAATTATGAATGAATTAGGGTAGGGTTAGGGTCTTATTTATAGGATTAGGTGAGTGTTTTAGGCCCTTAGATTAACCCTAGATTAGATTAGGACCCTTAGATTTAGGAAATCTCTAGAACCAGCCCTCCTAGCCAGCCTGAAACCCAACCTGGTGCAACCTGGTGCACCCAGGTTCACTGGGCGCCTGGACCCTGTCGACAGGCAAGTCGACAGGCATGTCGACACCCCTATCGACAGGCCTGTCGACAGCCCTGTCGACATGGGCTGGGCGGGAAGCTTCCCGCCTGACCCCGCCTGGCCCATTTCAAATCTGCATATTTTAAATTTTTAAATCTGTTTTAGTTTTGAATTTTCTGCAAACTTCATCGGGCCATAACTGGGCCACACGGACTCCGATTTTCGAAAACTCGGACTCTATTTCGCGTATTTTTCCGAGACGAACGTAATGACGCCGCCCGTTTCCCCTAATTCCCACATCTGAGATTATTTATCCTGTAATTAGTGAATTTTAGTATTAACTAAAATTCGGGGTGTTACAGTAAATGTCGGTTGGTGCGGGGCGGGCCGTCACAAGGTGCATCCTGATGTATTTAGACTCGTTTTCTGTCCAGATTCGTCTGCCTAATCCTATATAAACTCACCCCTAGTCTCATTATCTTCACACCATTTCTTTCTGTCCTTATGCTGCTTCTAAGATAATCAAAGTATTAAGATAAAAAGGAAGAAAAAAGTATTGCTTCTTCTCCATCAAGACTACGCTTAGAGATTTGCAAATTGGTGGATTTCAATTAGAACACGATCAATCAAATAGAGATTCAACAATCAAATATCTGCACTCTAATTCTCGATCCGTGCTCTGTAAGTTCTAGTTACTTTGAGATTGAATCTTGTTAAATTTGATATGGACATGGAATAAAATGAAATTGGACCTAAGCTTGATTATCTATTTGGATCTGTTCTTGTCTCTTCTTGAATCTATGATTTTGGGATTATTTCTTATCGATTGAATCATGCCCATTCATGTTGTTGGACCTAGTTTATTATTCAAACGCTAGATTGTAACATAAATTCTTGGATCTTGACTTGTGGGAATATTTCTATTTGGGGCCTATTCATGTTGTAAATCAAATTCTTTCAGGACTATAACATTAATATGCCTAAGACTATGGACATAAGGTTATGCCTATGCCTATGACTATGACGATGAACATAAGACTGTACCTATGCCTATGACTATGACGATGAACATAAGACTATAACTATGCCTATGACAGAACATAAGACCATGCCTATGACTATGAACATAAGACTACGCCTATGACTATGACGAGGACAATTGTGGCTAATCAGCTATGACTCTTGGCTATGAGGATTGTTACGTATGATTATGAACATAAGGCCATTATCTATGACCATGACTTTGAAACTATTACTGTTAATTGCCTATGACTATTTGCCTAGAACTATTTTTGATAATTGTCCTTGATTATTGTGACGAGTCGCTTATGATTCATAACTATGAGATTTCTACCTATGACTATTAGGGTTAATTGCTTAAGACTATTATAGTTGATTGTTCATGCCCATAACACTACAGTTGAAACCCATGATGTGCACCGAATTGGCATTTTGTTGGATTGTATACCTAGGGTGTGGCTTGCTTAGTTTATTCGCTATTATGTACACCAAAACCGTTGGATCCATTATCCTTGTATTTGGCTTTCTTTTGCATGCCTATTCTTTTATGTCAGCATTTACCATGACTAATGCCTTATCTTGCTAGATTTGAAATCCTTTATGCCAATGATGTTGTAACCAATTATCTCAAGTTATGTAATGCTAGTCTTTTATCGCTTTATGCTCGTCCCTTTTGCCTATCATAGTTTTGATGTTATTCCCTTTATTATGAGGTTTGGATTTATTTGTAGTATAGATCGATTCACGTTTACGTGCGATTGGAATACGATTTGGGTAGAATAGGCAAAACATGAATTGGTTATGAACATGAATTATGAACCTGATAAAAGGCAAAACTTGAAACATGAACGCTGTTATAACTTGAACTTGGATATGGACACGAACTTGACATCGACTTGACACGAAACTTGCCTTGAAAACTTGACACGAACTTGACATGAAACTTGAACATGGTCATGACACTTAGAATGAACTAGAAAATGGCCAACTCGAGGTTGGGTTGAGTTTGCAGTGTAATTCTGCCCGGAACCGCCCGGAAAATCCAGTTGCTGCAAACAATAGGATATAATGTGGGTAGTTGGTCATATCACACTTGAAAACCCGAGGTTAGACTGAGTTGTAGTGTAATTCTGCCCGGAACCGCCCGGCATATCCAGTGACCACAACAACAGGTCCGATGTGAGAGGTTGGGGTGCATTAATGTATTAATGTATTAATGTCACATGATAGGGTTAAGTCATGAACCACTTGAATATACTTAACCAATTTGACACGACTATTTGATAGGGTTAAGTCATGGATCGCTTGAATATACTTAACCAACTTGACACATGATTCGTAGGGCTAAGCCATGAACTTAAACGACAACACCTAGCCAATTTGACATGACATGTAGGCGGGTTAAGTCACGAACTTGAATGACAACACTTAACCAACTTAACATGCTAGACTAATGAGGTTAAGTCTCGAATTTAAATGACAACACTTAACCTACTGAACGGAAACCCTAGTTACGCGGTCCTTTTCAGCAGTAACCCACTAGATGTATCACGGTACCCTGGAACTAGGCAGGGTGGGGCACGATTACTGGGCTGATTGTAAGCGACCAGAACGACGGCTGAGTGGGTGCACCATTGTAGGTTCAGGCGGACTATGGTCGTGCGCATATTCCGGAGTTGAAAAAGCAGGCATTGGGCACCAGTAGGTTTACACTGTGCGTGCTTTATTCTTGTCGGTGGTTGGCACCCTAGGGCTTGATACACCCTATGGTGGACCTAGCACAGGTGACTACATTTCATGATTGGGCCGTATGACACAGACACATGAACGAGCTAGGACTTGTAGGGAGCCGATTGACTAATAGATCGTTACGTGGAATTCGTTAGGTAGCATAATCCCTAGTGGTCCTAGGTGACATAAACCCTAATCGAATCTAGAAAACGTGCAATAGGTAGCATAATCCCTAGTGGTCCTTGGTGGCATAAATCCTAGTTGAACACGCGATAGCTCATGATAAAGAAACCTGGCCAGAACAAGGGTGGCGGTCCAAACGATTTCAAGAATGGTGGCACTGCGTTGAAATAGTATAGAAATACGTGATGAAACCCAAGGGACTGTACATATACATGGAAAGGATGATACGGGTTGGGGTACTAGTACAGTTGGTGCAGAGAATGTTAAACATGCGATGCTATACGTAGTTTACCTGGTTTACATAGTTTATCTTGTTACCGTAGTTTATCTTGTTACAATAGTTTATCTTGTTATCTTAGTTTAACTTGCCTATCTCGTCATCATCCTTATGTTTACTTTCAGTTTATACATGTCATGTTACCTTTACTTGTTTCTATGCTAAAAGTCACTAGGACTTACCAGTCTGTATGACTGACCCGTTTTGTTTCGCCTCCTTTTCTTCCGTTTCTCCCCCCCCCCCCCCCAGGTTCTCAGGGAGGAAGCACTACTATTTAGTTTGGAGTTCTTTCTGCTTCAAGATCATCATATATGTCTTGGACCTTTCTTGGCTATGGCTGCTTTACTGTTTTACTTAGGGAATGATTTATGACTGTGGTTTTATGCTTCTTTACTATTGCAAGACAGATTTCGATGTAATGGATTTAATGGCATTTTGATGTAAAAGGCTTTAGACCTTACTAGATTTTAAAGAAATGAAATTTGGTTTTTCTTCCGTTGTTTTATATATTCTGTCTTGTAATATTTTTGTATGTGTTTACCTAGATAATGCACCACCAAAGCTAGTGCATTCCCCTTGTGAGTGACCCTAGCGGAGGTGGGGTGTCACATTTGGTATCAGAGCAGAAGGTTACCAGACTGGGCAAAAGTTTTTAAAACCTTTTGAAATTGTTTTCCAAGCCATTTACAAAGAAGCATTTTTCAAGAAAAGTTTTATTTTTAAAGGCTATTCCCCAAGGGCCATTAGCATTATCTTTTGTTTCCTTGTTTGAATCCCTTTTCCTTTCTTTCCTCCATCCGTAGTCACATTAGTTCCATCTTCGACTAATCTTATTTCAAGCTTTGTAGGGTTGCCGTGTGATGGAGGTAGTTCTCGAGAGACCTGTTAACACTTTATATAAGAGGGGATAAGAGTGGTTAAGGCGAATGAGGCTCAGAACAAGAAGGTAGAAATGTTTCTGTAGGAAAGTCTAGTTTATTTTCTATCCTGTTCGTACCCTTTTTGATTATGGTACATCGCATCCTTTTTATTTCTGCTTCAATAGTTGAGTCTGTGCACCTTAGTACTAGCATAGTAGAGGATCCCATTTTATTCTCAAATCCTGTTAGGGAATCGGCTCATTTATTCATGACCTGTTTGGATTTGAGAATGTCTATGCTAAGTGTTGAGTTTAGAAGTAATGCTTATGTTTTTGGGCAATGGGTTGATTCTAGGGATGGAGTGTTTTTCCAAAAATGATACCATTCTCAAGTATGAAAAGAGTGTAGTTAGACTCTTGACTTGCCCCAGTAAGGTCCTCGAAGTCTAGGTTAACCCTTAGGGTTCTTCTATGCTTAGTTACCTAGAATCTATTGATACATTTATTGATCCGCTCGAGTAGTGTTCGCCACTAAGGCGAATGGTTCATTTCGCTTATGCATGAGTTATAGAAAATCACCTTAGTAAGTACATTTGGCAACATGGTTGACAATTGTTTGATAGTTCTTCTGCGTGGAATACCATATAGTGAGTAAACGAGATCCAGGATTCACTAGTGAATTTTGGAGAGCTTGAGTACGCAGTTATGTTTGGGCCGAATATACTAGAACAAGAATAAGTAAAACTAGAACAAGAGGCAACAGTGGAATGAGTTCCAACTCATATTTTGGAAACAAGAATTAAGAAGCTACAAAATTGTGAAGCTAAAGACGGTCAAAGCACAATGGAGTTAAGCTCAAGGAAATGCGACTTAGAAGATTGAAGACTAGACACGCACATCATATCTCTTTTTAAGAGTATATCCTTGATCCCTCTTTTCCTGTAGAGCTTATTTGCATGCTATCTTTCAAGTATATCCTCTTGGTCCTATTCTCAATCCCATTTCTATTAGAAACCCCATAGGGAGCATGACTCGTCTGTTAGTAATATATTTTGGGGCTTGAGGGTGTCCATTGGGTTGACTAAATTTTTTGGGTTTTATAGGATATGGGTTGGTCTTAGGAAGGGATTGCTTGTGACCTAAAAGGAGTCCATCATGCTTAGTTTCCTAGAAACATATATATTGGTTGGTTATTTATTTGGGTGTCAGCCTGATGTTGATTTCGGTCTTGGGGCTGGTGCTTAGGGAGTTCTTCTCCAAATCATATGTGACATAGATTTCCAGTATTGACATTGCCTAATGGGAACAAGGTTTTTACTTGCTTCTATCGTTCGACTACACCTTTAGGTAGGAACAATTGGGTGTAAACATGTGTTTGAGACATGTTATGATTGATGGTTGCAAGTGGTTGCAAGTGGCTGCTAGTAGTTGCTCGTGATTGCATAACACACATTAGGCACTGGATCGGCTCAGACACATTTTCATATTGCATATGCATGAGTGTTTATACTTGTTTATGGATGAAATTGAATGTTATGTCATATGGATATTGCATATGGACGGATGTTTGTGCACACATATAGTGTTTATGTAACTAGGACTATTTGCATACATGTTGGATTCATGACACTCGACATATTTTGCATTAGGAAGATCAATCAGGCCTGATCATTTGCATTAGACAAGGAACATATACACGCACTTTCTGCATATGTTCATACAGCATTAGAAATCTCTTAAGGACAATGGATGCCGGTGATTGATGATTGAGTAGATGGATGATTGGATGGTAGGACACATTCTTCTTAACTTGAAGATTTCAGGGACGAAATCCTTTAAGGAGGGGAGAATGTAACAACCCGTATTTTTATAACATGTTAAAACAAGAAATCAAGGCAGAATTAAATTTTAAATTCAGAATCAGGTGAAATAGGTTACGCCATTGCGTTCGATTCGAAATTTTACATGAAATAGAGTCCAAGTTTTCGAAAATAGGAGTCCTTATGAGGGAGATATGACCCTTTGAAGTTTCAGAAATTTTCAAAATCAAAGACAACTCGAATTTCGAATTCGAATTCAAACCCCGCAGCAGGCAGGGCGGGAAAACTCCTGCCCATAGACCAGGTCGACCATAGTGTCGACCTCCCAGGGACCAGGTCGACCATAGTGTCGACCTGGGGGTCGACCTGCCTCCCGAGCCCACTTCTTGAACCAGATGCATCCTGATGTATTTAGACTCGTTTTCTGTCCAGATTCGTCTGCCTAATCCTATATAAACTCACCCCTAGTTTCATTCTCTCCACACCATTTCTTTCTGTCCTTATGCTGCTTCTAAGATAATCAAAATATTAAGATAAAAAGGAAGAAAAAAGGACTGCTTCTTCTCCATCAAGACTACGCTTAGAGATTTGCAAATTGGGGGATTTCAATTAGAACACGATCAATCAAATAGAGATTCAACAATCAAATATCTGCACTATAATTCTCGATCCGCGCTCTGTAAGTTCTAGTTACTTTGAGATTGAAACTTGTTAAATTTGATATGGACATGGAATAAAATGAAATTGGACCTAAGCTTGATTATCTATTTGGATATGTTCTTGTCTCTTCTTGAATCTATGATTTTGGGATTATTTCTTATCAACTGAATCATGCCCATTCATGTTGTTGGACCTAGTTTATTATTCAAATGCTAGATTGTAACATAAATTCTTTGATCTTGACTTGTGGGAATATTTCTATTTGGGGCCTATTCATGTTGTAAATCAAATTCTTTCAGGACTATAACCTTAATACGCCTATGACTATGGACATAAGGTTATGCCTATGCCTATGACTATGACGATGAACATAAGACTATACCTATGCCTATAACTATGACGATGAACATAAGACTATACCTATGCCTATGACAGAAAATAAGACCATGCCTATGACAGTGAACATAAGACTATGCCTATGACTATGACGAGGACAATTGTGGCTAATCACCTATGATTCTTGACTATGAGGATTATTACCTATGATTATGAACCTAAGGCCATTATCTATGACCATGACATTGTAACTATAACTGTTAATTGCATATGACTATTTGCCTAGAACTATTTTTGATAATTGTCCATGATTATTGTGACGAGTCGCTTATGATTCATAACTATGAGATTTCTACTTATGACTATTGGGGTTAATTGCTTAAGACTATTATAGTTGATTGTTCATGCCCATAACACTATAGTTGAAACCAATGATGTGCACCGAATTGGCATTTTGTTGGATCGTATACCTAGGGTGTGGCTTGCTTAGTTTATTCGCTATTATGTACACCAAAACCGTTGGATCCATTATCCTTGTATTTGGCTTGCTTTTGCATGCCTATTCTTTTATGTCAGCGTTTACCATGACTAATGCCTTATCTTGCTAGATTTGTAATCCTTTATGCCAATGATGTTGTAACCAATTATCTCAAGTTATGTAATGCTAGTCTTTTATCGCTTTATGCTCGTCCCTTTTGCCTATCATAGTTTTGATGTTATTCCCATTATTACGAGGTTTGGATTTATTTGTAGTATAGATCGATTCACGTTTACGTGCGATTGGAATACGATTTGGGTAGAATAGGCAAAACATGAATTGGTTATGAACATGAATTATGAACCTGATAAAAGGCAAAACTTGAAACATGAACGCTGTTATAACTTGATCCTGGATATGGACACGAACTTGACATCGACTTGACACGAAACTTGCCTTGAAAACTTGACAAGAACTTGACATGAAACTTGAACATGGTCATGACACTTAGAATGAACTAGAAAATGGCCAACTCGAGGTTGGGTTGAGTTTGCAGTGTAATTCTGCCCGAAACCGCCCGACAAATCCAGTTGCTGCAAACAATAGGATCCAATGTGGGTAGTTGGTCATACTGCACTTGAAACCCGAGGTCAGACTGAGTTGTGGTGTAATTCTGCCCGGAACCGCCCGACATATCCAGTGACCACAACAACAGGTCTGATGTGAGAGATTGTGGTGCATTAATGAATTAATGCCACATGATAGGGTTAAGTCATGAACCACTTGAATATACTTAACCAATTTGACACTATGATTTGATAGGGTTAAGTCATGGACCGCTTGAATATACTTAGCCAACTTGACACATGATTCGTTGGGCTAAGTCATGAACTTAAACGACAACACTTAGCCAATTTGACATGACACGTAGGCGGGTTAAGTCACGAACTTGAATGACAACACTTAACCAACTTAATATGCTAGACTGATGGGGTTAGGTCTCGAATTTAAATGACAACACTTAGCCTACTGAACGGAAACCCTAGTTAGGCGGTCCTTTTCAACAGTAACCCACTAGATGTATCACGGTACCCAGGAACTAGGCAGGGTGGGGTACGATTACTGGGCTGATTGTAAGCGACCAGAACGACGGCTGAGTGGGTGCGCCATTGTAGGTTCAGGTGGACTATGATCATGCACGTAGTCCGGAGTTGAAAAAGCAGGCATTGGGCACCAGTAGGTTTAAACTATGCGTGCTTGATTCGTGTCGGTGGTTGGCACCCTAGGGCTTGATACACCCTATGGTGGACATAGCACATGTGACTACATTTCATGATCGGGCCGTATGACACAGACACATGAACGAGCTAGGACTTGTAGGGATCCGATCGACTCATAGATCGTTACGTGGAATTCGTTAGGTAGCATAATCCCTAGTGGTCCTAGGTGGCATAAACCCTAATCGAATCTAGAAAACGTTCAATAGGTAGCATAATCCCTAGTGGTCCTAGGTGGCATAAATCCTAGTTGAACACGCGATAGCTCATGATAAGGAAACCAAGCCAGAACAAGGGTGGCGGTCGAAAAGATTTCAAGAATGGTGGCACTGCATTGAAATAGTATAGAAATACGTGATGAAACCCAAGGCACTGTACATATACATGGAAAGGATGATACGGGTTGGGGTACTAGTACAGTTGGTGCAGAGAATGTTAAACATGCGATGCTATACGTAGTTTACCTGGTTTACATAGTTTATCTTGTTACCGTAGTTTATCTTGTTACCATAGTTTATCTTGTTATCTTAGTTTAACATGCCTATCTCGTCATCATCCTTATGTTTACTTTCTGTTTATACATGTCATGTTACCTTTACTTGTTTCTATGCTGAAAGTCATTAGGACTTACCAGTCTGTATGACTGACCGTTTTGTTTCGCCTCTTTTTCTTCCGTTCCTCCCCCTCCCCAGATTCTCAGGGAGGAAGCACTACTATTTAGTTTGGACTTCTTTCTGCTTCAAGATCATCATATATGGCTTGGACCTTTCTTGGCTATGGCTGCTTTACTGTTTTACTTGGGGAATGATTTATGATTGTGGTTTTATGCTTCTTTACTATTGCAAGACAGATTTCGATGTAATGGATTTAATGGCATTTTGATGTAAAAGGCTTTAGACATTACTAGATTTTAAAGAAATGAAATTTGGTTTTTCTTCTGCTGTTTTATATATTCTGTCTTGTAATATTTCTGTGTATGTTTACCTAGATAATGCTCCACCAAAGCTAGTGCATTCCCCTTGTGAGTGACCCTAGCGCAGGTGGGGTGTTACAGCGGCACAACACGTTCTTTGATCATCTCTGCTTCAAGATTGCTGCATACAATCAAACGTTTTTCAAACCAAAACATGTTCTTTTCCGATAATAAAGATATCAAATGTTCTAATTGTAACTAATTGCTTGGGATCGTGGATCCATCGATCGTTACGTTTATGCTGTCAATGATCGTTTACCACACACTTTGCCATGCAAATAGAAAGTATAACGAGTGTGCTTAGCATTTATCTTTTTGAAATTAAGAAACACATACATGGCCAGTCGGCGATTCTGGCATCGCTATTGCAAGCAGCAGGCATTTCTATTATCAAAACACAGAGACATTTCGGAACATTCTTTCATCGCAGCATTCCTGTGTTGGTTTCTGCATTGCGCCGCTAACGTAAGGCAAACAGGCAACGAGGTTTAGTTTCCACCCTTATTTAAAGATGGGTTTTAGACGAGCATGAATTTATTTTATAATTTCAACAACTTACGTTTTCCAAACATAAATTCACAAATTATTAATTATCATATTAAAACCACTTAATACTTCATATTGAAAATATATTTCTACTTAAATATTAATTACTAATCAATATTTTATATTTTCAACATTCATTAAAACCATCATAATATAATATTAGAAACACAAATTGAAAAAAAAATTATAATTCTAAAAGAATTTAATTCATTCCAATATATACAAATTTCCTAACGAACCACAATTTTTTCATCTTGGCTTATTATATGAGTTAGGCTCGCAAAATCGTATTTTATTCCTGTTGCTTTTAAAATTTACAGAACTAGATACAATTTGTTTACCCTAGGTTGTTACAAACTCCAACACATTTCAAATTCTTGATTAATACTTGCCGAACATTAATGGCATCCCCTCTTAGCGATAAGGACATCCACCGTCTTCTGAATCTCCCACCTTTTTTTCGTCTTGTCACATCTTAATCTATTCACAGCCTCCTTCTTCTTGATCGCTCTCATAACTCCCCCCTCTTTCCCGTGCCTAAGAAAAAGAATTCCAAACCCCATTTTTCAAACAGTGTTACTTGATCTAGGTGAAGCTTTTCAGATCTTGGCAACGTTAATGTTCCCTAGTGCCAGCAGTACTTCCAGGTAGCTCCCTTCTATTGCAAGACCTCGCTAAAGAATTGGCCTTCTTAAACCCAATCATTCCTTCATCTAGCATACACGACCTGGTAACCGCGTCTGTTACCCTATTGCTTAATGGTTGTGTGCAGGAAGCTCAGAGATGGTCATAAGTCAATGTCTTTGTTAACCTAGATGGTTCCAACTTTGCGAGCTTTAAAGGTAAATTTCCAAATATGTCGGGTATTGGGAATGCATCTGGTCGCTTATCTGTGGAATTGAATAATATGAATACGACCAGTAAAGATTTGAATAGTGAAGTTGTGATTGTGCCTTCCAAACCCGCTGTGTTACCTAACACACTCCCTGATCCTGCCTGCCCTCCAAATATTAAAAGTAATGCTGCTTTCCAGTCCTATGTGTGTTAACCCAGACCCTAAACTTGTTTCTACCAGCACGCCAATTATTCAAGTCCATGTTGCTTCCAAGCCAGCTTTGCAAAACACTAAACTACCAGTTCTACTCCAAATGCTTGTGTCAATGTCCCTACGTAGCTCTGGTATATATCTTTACATGTTAGAGCCAATTTACGTAGCTCTGCCTTCGAATTGGGTACGTTTTTGTTCTTTCCGGATTCGAGCTTTGCTACCTCTTCGACAACGCGAGGGATAAACATCCATTGTTCCATTGCAAGTTGAATATCCTACCAATTAATAGATTTAATCTTATATTAATAAACTGATTAGTTAAGCAAATTGCTATAAGTTTAAATATTGTTCATGATATTTGTTTTGGGTGCCCTATTAATGTATTTACATCTCGTTTTTTAGGCTCAAATCAATAAACATTTGTGTTGGTAAACTAATTAATATGATTTTTTTGCCCTAAAGGAAATTTTTCACAAAATATTTTAAAGGTGTTAGCAAAGGTTTGAATATTTGACAGTACACGTAGCTTAAAAATCGAGACATGGAGGAGTAGCCATACTTTGTTTCCTTTCAGATAGTCTATTGCGTCTTGCAAACAAGTGATGATCCCTTCGGCAGCAATAGCTTTTACTTCACAAGTGATTGGTTATGAAAATTTTCAGATAGTCTATTGTTTTCTTTCAGATAGCTTCTGGCTATATATAAATCACAAGTGATTGGTTAAATAAATGGTTATTTGACATGTTGAATGGATAACTGAAATCAAAGAATTTATTAGGATGCATGAGTGTGTACCACTGTATTATATGTATAATACACATGCATTATCAATGGGTTAACCCTTCATTATCAGAGCAGAGATGATCCATGACCTTCATAACTATAGTATATATGCAGCAGTATTATATGTTTATCTTCTACAAATTGTGTGCAAGCAGTATTAAACTATTTATGTTTTTCAGCTTTCTTTTATGATATTTTTCTTGTATTGCTCAACTTTCATTATGTTGGTCTTTGCTTTCACTACTTGCGTTAAAATTAGATTTTTAACGTGTACCGTATTGCTTTTGGAAGGTATGGGTTAACGTAGCCGTGGATCCTGATGCTTTTCTACTAAGGCCTAATTCGGAGATGTACACCATTAAAGAGGCCGTTGGAACAACCGTAGCATGGCACAAAGACTTCATTTCACTAGAGTAATATGTGTTGCTTAGCTTTTAGATGTTATGTTATGCTATATTTTGGAATTGTTGGTACGGTATGATGCATTTATATTATGTATGGATCACGTTCGTTACTATGCTAATTTTCGAATGTAACTTCAACTAATGTTTTGGAATGTTAAAGTTAGTGAATCTATTGTTTTGTCAATGTATTTTCAGATGTATGTGTATTTCTTCGTAATATGTCTTATCTTTACTACAGTAAATTATCGAATTTTGATATTGATGAATTGAATGTAGCATCTGCAACTGTCAGTTGCAGTTGAGTCATTAGCAACAGTAAATAGCAGTTGTACTTGAACTTATTGCAACTGTCAAAAACAGTTGTGGTATCACTATCTGTTAAAAATTTGCAACAGGTAATTGACTGTTGCAAAATTACCTATTGCAACGGTCAGTAACTGTTGTAATTTGACTTACTACAACGGTCAAAAATAGTTGTGGTATCTTGTTTGTCGATACCTAATAGGGGCTTACAACGGTCATTTGTTGTTGCAAAAGTAGATGTTGCAACAACAAAAGCCCGTTGCAAAAAAGTATAACGCAACATCTTATTGCAATAGGCGAAAACTGTTGTAGACCTTTAGCAACTTCGGCTATGCCAACGGGCGCTGGCCTGTTGCAGTAGGCCTTCTGCAACAGATTTTGCCTGTTGCGAAAAGTGTTTTTTGTTGTAGTGCACGATCCGATTCACTCCTTCCATCACGACCCGATCCGTACCCAGAGGCCAGGCTGAGGATTATGACCCAGTCATTCACGATCCGTAAACAAAGGATCTGACGACACCTGTCCACAACGGTCATTTTGACTATTTCTCCATCAAGCTACGAACCAGTCTGAAATCCTCGGGATTCGTGCCACCTGTGACCGCGATCCACCTGCAGAAATCAGCTACAAATAGCCCAGAACTTGGCATTTTTCAGGATCTTTTTTGGCAATTCTGAGTTTGGTATCCACCATTATCACACATCCATTATTATTTAGAGCTGTTTCGAAATTATTGAGTGAATTCAACATTGTAAGAGTGAGATTGAGGGATAAATCATCAATTGTACTCTGATTTTAAGTATAATCATTGACATAAAGTGGACGTAGGCTAGTTAACACTGAACCACTATAAATCTTGTGTCTTTTCTGATTTTCTAGCATTTTTCCTGATATTAATTTCTACATAACTGAACAACTTGGGTGTTAGATCCAATTTTGGATCTAACAGTGTTTGTAGCTCCCCTTTGTAAATAAATTGTAGATCTGTTGGATATGAGAACTGTAAGCCTAAAAGTTGTGTTTAGATTCAGATTTGGATAGCTTTCGAGTGAGTGGGAAATATATTCATTATTTATAATAACCTATATAATTCATTTGTGTTGAATTTGATTGTCAAATCTGAAATATTGTGAATATAAATTTGGTGTGAATTTGGAGACCTTTTGGTCTAATATTATCATCGTGCCTATAACTATTTTTGGATTGTTGGTGGTTATTGTAAACACCTCAAACTTGGAAATCAGTCTAAAAATTATTACTAGATGTATAGTATTTTATTCCAGATTCATAGGATTTGGATGTTGATTTGTGGTTTGTGCAGTTTAAGTTCGAAGAAGAATCCTATTTGTGTTTGATATCATTTGGGTTTTACTTGGTTATTGTAATTTTTTATTATTTTGAAATAAAAAGACGTTATTTGTAATCTTCAAGAAATATAAACATTAAATATTTCCTATTTCTTGTGGTTTGAAATATGCCTATATTCCTATTAATGATAAAAATCGTCAACACTCAATCTAGAGTTTGACAATGCATATGTGATGAAATTTAGAGGGTAATCGATCTTAGCAATGCTGAGTGATAATTCAATCTCAACAATCTCAACATATTATGTCATTTCCTAGATATCAAAATCAAAAGCCCGAAGATTAGTTACTCTTCTATCGAGAGGTGAGTATCACGCTTGCATGGCATAAAAGTCAACAATCAACTTGGGATAAGGGCATTATAGGCTTACAGAAGATTGAGGACCTCATTACCACAATTATCCTTAGATTCAAGATAAAATAATATACATTGTGTTGAAAAGAAATAGGATAATGTACCACAACAGTAGGTTTAGTGACATAACATAACCTTTATTGATTAGGATGATACTGCTGCATCGAACCAACCTACAAGAAGGCCTTGGTTGCTTTAGTTATCGCATCATAAGTTTATCATAGGCCTTTCTTTAGTAACTTGTGCTAAATTAGGCTTAATGTGAAAGATTAAGAACACATATAAGAGTCATATGGAGGAATTTATTGGTTTTATTCAATAAATTTCCATTTTTTTGTATACTCCCATGCCCAACTCTTCCACAAAAATAGCACTACACCAAAATCATCATTTAGCAATGACTTTGAGCTGTTATAAATGAGTTCAACAATGGATTTTAGTCGTTGCTAAATCCTAGGTTGCTAAATTTTAGCAACGGATCAAAGTCATTGTGAAATTTGATTTTAGCAACGGGTCGTAGCCATTGCTAAATGTTAATTTGCAACGACTGAAGTCTCAATTTCTCCATGTTCAACCAATATGACATGTAACACCCCGTATTTTCTATGAATGTCAAAGTAACAAATTAAAGTATACTTAATTTTTAAAAGAAGAATTAAGAGAAACGGGTAACGCCATTGCGTTCGTCTCGGAATTCTGCTTGAGATAGAGTTTGAGTTTGCGTCAATCGGACTCCATATGAAGAAGTTACGACACTTAGAAGTTTCAGGAATTTAAATAAATTAAAACAGCACAAGTTTAGAAACTCAAATTCGAAATTCAAATCACATGCCTGGGCTGGGCGGGAAATTTCCCGCCCAGGACCCAGGTCGACCTGGTCACATGGGTCGACCATGGGATCGACCTAGGGGTCGACCTTCCCCCCTTTTCCAGATCCGAATACAGATTCACTTTTCTGTATTTGGACGCCCGTTCTGACCAGATTCGTTGCTCTTAAGCTATTTAAATACCCCCAAACCTCACTTTCTCTCCACACAACTTCATTACGCCTATACTCTACCCTAATTCATATCAAAATACATCTAAGACGGGGTTATGCTACTCAAGTCCTTTGTAGAAATCAAGTTTAGAATTCTAGTAGAGATTCAAAGTCCAATTCAACGACTATTTCTAAGAATCAAATCAAATCTAAATTATAAGAACAAAATAGTCTACTTCAAGGGAGAGCTATTCAGTTTCAGAATACAGATCCCAGAATTCAAGACCGTTCTATAATTTGTAAGTTCACGTTACTTTCAGAAATAAAAGTTAATTGTGATTCTGACATTGTAATAAATATGGATCTGAGATTATGCCCGCCTTTCTATATCCTTTGGATCTCTCTCATTGATAATATTATGTCCATTCTTTGTCTCTTCTTTCCTTCCTCCCGTTTTGTTTTATAGCCAGGCTACTACGAGCCTGAGCCAAATCTCATAAGAGATGAACGTACGTTGGAAATACAATTGGGCATAATTGAGTTATATTCAAAATATAAAGTGTTGGACATATGACTTGAGATTTGAGGCATAAAATATATTGGACATATAACTTGGGATTTGGGCCGTAAATTGAACTATAAACATGTATGTTCAAGTTATTTTCAGATTTAAGCAACTAATAGTGATTTTGGCATATAATGAAATGGATCTAAGCCCATGCTTGATGATAAGACAAACCTTTTAGATTAATTCCTATCTTCCTATTGAATCAATGATTTACATGCCTAGGAAGTTATTATTTAATCATGCCCGTCTTTATTGGACATCTGATATATAACCCTTTTTAGGTTCATGATGTTATTTATATCAGATATATATGTCTATAAGGTTATTTCTGTCAGTTTGTTTCAGATCTATCTTTGTTATACCCCAACACTAACAGATCTATAATCTTGTTAGGTCCAAAATATTTGACAAAACTACCATTTTAATGCCTGTTTTATGCCTACTCTCGTTTATGTTCCTCTTTCGTCCCCTTCATTTTATGAATCTAGATTAACCTCGAATCTAGACTGAAACTAATTATACGTGCGAGTGGAATGCGGGGGTATTGGGGAATATTCTATTTGGTAATGGTGGAACATAATTTTGTAACTTATGATTTGGGGCATTAATTGTCTTTGTTGCGAACTTAGGGTAAATTGAAATATTAAATCTAGATTTGGCACAAACTATAAATTGGAATATTAATCTAGATTAGGCATAACCATTGGTTGAGATGCCAAAGAATAATGTATATTGGAGTATTTGGTCGTGACTATTAGTACAAACTTGGGAAGATTAGATATAGCCTAATTTGAGTAATAACTCGAAACTTGAATTTGGGGGCCATAACTTGCAATTAGCTTTGTTGGACATAATTTGAGAATTGGAACATAACTAGTATTGGTGAATTTGGTAATTAGCATGAAAAATCTAGAATTGGGTATATATGGTAATTGTGAATAATTTGCATATAAACTGTAAATAGGGGAACTAGTGAAAGATGAATATGCCTAACCCGAGGTTAGATTGAGTTGTGGTGTAAAACTACCTGGAACCGCCCGGCACATTAAGCAACCACAACAACACCTATCTAATGTGAGAGGTTAGTGCATCATGCCCAAGAAAAACCCGAGATTAGATTGAGTTGTGGTGTAAAACTGCCCGAAACCGCTTGGCGCATCCAGTAACCGCAACAACACATATCTAATGTGAGAGGTTGGTGCATTAATAAATCAATTAATGCTAATGAACAAGACATGCTAAGAAATGACTAGGGTTAAGTAATAAAAACACTTAACCAATATAACATGGATGACTAGGGTTAGGTAATAAGAACACTTAACCAATATAGCACGAATGACTAGGGTTAAGTAATGAGAACACTTAACCAATATAACAAGATGAATGACTAGGGTTAAGTAATGGGAACACTTAACCAATATGACAAGATGGATGACTAGGGTTAAGTTAATAGGAAACACTTAACTGGTATAGCATGATAAATGGAAAGGGTTAAGTTAACGCTTAACCAATAAAACTTGATTTGTAGTAGGGTTAAGTTAACACAAGAAGGCGACACTTAACCAAAGTAACATGACATGATGAGTAGGTGGGTTAAGTTAACCTGAATATACTGATAACACTTAACCAATACAACAAGACGAACACATGGGGTTAAGTAACAAGGAAACACTTAACCAATATAACTTGATGAACGGACAGGGTTAAGTAAATAAGGAACACTTAACCAATATGACACGATGAATGGGTGAGTTAAGTTAACATGAATGGACAACACTTAACCAATATGACATAATGTGCGGGAGGGTTAAGTACTATTGGGTTGGTGGGTAATATTAGTAAATATAGGCCCACAAAACTTAACCGTTTAATAAACATGCTTGAATTGATGGGAGGGTTAAGTACATCTCGTGTAGGTGGGTAATATTAGTACATATAGGCCCACAAACTTAACCGTTAAATAAACATGCTTGAATCAGTGGGAGGGTTAAGTAAACTTGATTTGTAGTAGGGTTAAGTTAACACAAGAAGGCGATACTTAGCTAAAGTAACATGACATGATGAGTAGGTAGGTTAAGTAACTTGAATAAACTGATAACACTTAACAAATACAACAAGACGAACACGTGGGGTTAAGTAACAAGGAAACACTTAACCAATATAACTTGATGAACGGACGAGGTTAAGTAAATAAGGAACACTTAACCAACATGACACGATGAATGGGTGGGTTAAGTTAACATGAATGGACAACACTTAACCAATATGACATAATGTGCGGGAGGGTTAAGTACATATCGGGCTGGTGGGTAATATTAGTAAATATTGGACCACAAAACTTAACTGTTTAATAAACATGCTTGAATCGATGGAAGGGTTAAGTACATCTCGTGTAGGTGGGTAATATTAGTACATATAGGCCCACAAACTTAACCGTTAAATAAACATGCTTGAATCAGTGGGAGGGTTAAGTACATATCGGGTTGGTGAGTAATATTAGTAAATATAGGCACACAAACTTAACTAATAGGAAACCATAGTAACGGGGACCCATTTCAGCAGTAACCCGCATAGATGTATCACGATACCCTGAGCTAGGCAGGGTGGGCACAATTACTGGGCTGATTGCAAGCGGTCAAAGCAGCGGTAGGGCTACGTTAGTGTAGGTTCCAACGGTTTATGGGCATGCACGTACTTCGGAGTGGGAAAAAGCAGGCATTGGGTACCAGTAGTTATACACTGTGCATCTTGAATCGTGTCGGGTAGCTATCACAAGGATTGATACACCTCATGGTGGGACCACCACAGCGTATCTACACGCAAGAGAAGGCCGATTGACACAGACACAAGGGAAATGAATACAAGTAGGGAGCCGATTGATAGGGTATTAAGGGTGAATCTAGCATGTTCATGGCAATTAGGATGATTGAGGTGGAATCCTCACGATAGATGTACACCTGAAGGCTACCACAATTAGGGGGATTGGGATCACGTTATCATTTATACGGACTACTAGTTGGGACACTAGTTAGGTGGTTCAGAGATAGATATAGAAATCAGAATAACAAAGTAGTAGCGAAGCAGAGAAAGAGTAGAAGCGCATTCAGTTTATCTTGCCTTATCATACCTTCTGTTTATCCTATGTTATCTTGTTATCCTTGTTATCATGGTATTGTCTTATATTCAGTTTATTCATGTCATAATACTTTTGCCTGTTTATATGCTGAAAGTCACTGGACTTACCAGACTTATGTCTGACCTAGTTTTGTTTCGCCTCTTTTCTTCCGTTCCCCCCTCCCAGGTTCACAGGGAGGAAATGTTATCACTTAGATCAGTTTTCTTTCCAAGCCCGAAGATAGTCGATGTATTGTTTTGGACTCTCTCTTCCACTGCTATGGCTGGTTCAGGATTTATTGGGGAATATCATTGTTAGTTTTACGCTTCTTTTATACTTGGAAGTTTTTGAATCAAGACAGAATTTCTATGTATTACTTTTAAGTATGACTGAGACAATTGTTTTAAAAGCTTGACTGAATTAAGTTGTTTATGAAATGACTTTATTTTTCGCTTCTTTATTCGTCTGTCTTGTAATTTATCTGCATCTTTTACCTAAAATTCTCCACCAAAGTTAAGGCATTCCCTTTGTGAGTGACCTTAACGGAGGTGGGGTGTTTCACTTGGTATCAGAGTTGAAGGTTACCGGATCAGATAAAAGATTTGAAAAATTATTTTCAAAACGGTTTTAAATGAAGCATTTTCAAAAGAAACGTTTTTTTTAAAGGAATATTCCCTAAAGTCATATGCACTATCTTTTTGATCCTCTGTTTGGATCCTTGTTTCCTTCTTTCCTAAGTTTCTAGGGCTCCTGGGTTTCTGGGTGGTAGCCTCATCGCGGCATGGTTCCGTAGGCTTGATGAGACTACGACACTTGTCAAAGGGCAAATAAGCGCCTAACTTCCATCTATAGCCATAGTAGCTTCACCTACGGCTAATCTTCTTTCGAGCTTTATAGGATTTTCCATGCGATAGAGGCAGCTTTCAAGAGACCTGTCAACAAGTTACACAAGGATGGCAAAGATAAGAATAAGGGAGTTTAGCTAAGGAGCACAACCCAAGGATGAAGAACTCATGGATATAGACTTGGTTCACAAAGGAGGGGAGGAAAGAATAGTGAAACCTAAAACAAGAGGAAGTGTCTTTATTATGGTATAACGGGTTGTATAATTAAGGGCAAGGGCATGAACAAATGACATGATTTTCAGAAGGGCAAATGCAT
This sequence comes from Allium sativum, assembly GCA_030737875.1. Classification (NCBI taxonomy): domain Eukaryota; kingdom Viridiplantae; phylum Streptophyta; class Magnoliopsida; order Asparagales; family Amaryllidaceae; genus Allium; species Allium sativum. Next base: position 500,019,821 of record CM060924.1, on the reverse strand, counting down.
GCTCTCACCGCCAGCATACCTAAGAGTGGTAGTAAAGTTTCTGTTGAAAAAGTCTAGTTTTTCTTTTGATTATCCTATTAGTACTCTTTTGATTTTAGGGCTTCACATTTCTTTATGTCTGCTTCCATAGTTAAGTCTCTACACCCTAGAGCTTGTATAGTAGAGGATCCCATTATTGTCTCAAGTCCAATTTGTGGTTTGGCTCATTTATCTTTGGTTTGTAAGGATTTGAGATACTTATATTTTTCGTTTCATGGGTTGTGGGTTGATTCTAGGCATGGATGGGTTAGCTAGTAATTGTGAACGGAGGGTAGTCAGACTTTCGACTTGCCTCGGGAATACCCTCGAAATTTCGTGCGATCCTAAGGGATCAGTTTGTCTTAGCTACCTGGAATCACTTTATGTATTTATCGATGATTTTTGATCCGTTGGAGTAGTCCATGAGTACGCAGATGTTTTTGATTAAGGTTAGGAGTTTGTCCCCTAAAACGTGAGGTAGATTCCCACATATATCTAGATGACAATGCAAAGCCAGTTATGCGATCAACGATAGTTTTGGAGCAAGATTAGAGAGGATAGCCAGAGTCGGTTAAGTGCTCAATTGTTTGGTTTTTTTTGCTAGTATCATCTCACATAAATCGTCCAAATTCGGAGGAGGTATTCCTTGGGTGCATGTCCGATATTAGTTTAGGCCTTTGGGGCTTGTACTTGAGGGATGTCAGGTTCGACTAGGATGGTTTGTGTGAGAGATATCGACCCTCGGATTTGTGACATGATGGATAAGCTAAGTAGAGGAGAGACCTATAATCATCTTAGTATATACACTTGGTATCTTGGTTAACGTCTGTTTATCTTGGAAAGATAGTTCGACTACATTGGATACCATCTAGCATAATAAGTGAAGTTAAATTAGATAAGGTACAATGAAGTGAAGCTCAAGAAGATGCGACTTAGAAGACTGAAGACTAGATACGCGCATCATACCCTTTTTGAGAGTATGTCCTTGATTCCTCTTTTTCTGTAAAGTTTATTTGCATGCTAGTCTTTATCTTTTAAGTATATCCTCTCGGTCCTATCCTCGATCCTTAGGAAGCCAATGGATGTAAACATGTGTTTGAGACATGTTATGTTTGGTGGATGCAAGTGGTTGCAAGTGTATGCTAGTGGTTGCTCGTGGATGCATATACACACATTAGGAACTATATCGGCTCAAACACTTTCATATTGCATATGCATGAGTGAATTTATATATATATGGATTGAAACATGATGTATTATCATATGGATGTTGCATTCATATGATTTATTGTGCACTCATGTAGAAGTTATAAAGTACGATTAGGAATAATTGCAGACATGATGGACTCATGGCACTGACATAATTCGCATTAAGGAGGTCAACTGAATCAGTAGACCGCCTGATTTTGCATTAGATAAGGACATGTACACACACTTTGCATATGATCATGAAAGCATTAGAAATATTTTTAAGGACAATGGATGCCTGTGATTGAATGGATGAGTAGATAGATGTTGGATGTTAGGATATATATTCTTCTTAACTTGAAGATTTCGGGGACGAAATCCTTTAAGGAGGGGAGAATGTAACACCCCGTATTTTTTGTGAATGTCAAAGTAACAAATTAAAGTATGTTTAATTTTTAGAAGAAGAATGAAGGGAAACGGGTTACGCCATTGCGTTCGGCTTGGAATTCTGCTTGAGATAGAATCCGAGTTTGCGTAAATCGGACTAAGTATGAAGAAGTTATAGCATTTAGAAGTTTCAGGAATTTAAATAAATTAAAACAACTCAAGTTCATAAATTCAAATTCGAAATTCAAATCACACACCCGGGCTAGGAGAGAAATTTCCCGCCTAGGACCCAGGTCGACCAGAGGGTCGACCTGGTCACATAGGTCGACCATGGGGTTGACCTGGGGGTCGACCTCCCCCCTTTTTCAGATCCGAGGACAGATTCACTTTTCTTTATTTAGACACCCGTTCTGACCAGAATCGTTTCTCCTAAGCTATTTAAACACCCCCAAAACTCACTTTCTGTAACACCCCATGTATTCTATAACTGTGAAATTAACAAATTAAAGTATAATTAATTTGAAATCAAAGAACTAAGGGAAACGGGATACGCCATTGCGTTCGTCTCGGAAAAATACGCGAAATAGAGTCTGAGTTTTCGAAAAACGGAGTCCGTATGAAGAAGATATAGCCTCCGGAAGTTTCTGAATTAAGTTTAAAATTCGAACAGCTCAGAAAAACAAGTTTAAAATTAATAATCGGGCCCAATTGGCCAGGGCGGGAAAATTCCCGCCTAAGACACCCAGGTCGACTGGGCTGTCGACCTGGTCTAGCCAGGTCGACAGGGCTGTCGACCTGGTCCAGACCCAGGTCGAACCCAGTCCACTCTGGCTGGCCTAGTCTATGTTGGTCGATTTTCAGAAGCATGCTTTGTCATTAGGGCTAGGTGGCAGGCTCTAATTGGTCTCTCTTTCGAATGAATGGCTACGATCAATCCAAGCAACATCGATGGTCCTAATCAGTTCATAAACTCTATAAAAATGACCCTAGACTCAACCTAATCTATTCATTCAAAAATAAGAACAAAGCCATCATGCTGCTAAGGAACGACTAGGAGTAGCCACCAATTTGGGAGAAGACTAGGAGGAAAATTCTAAAGCATAAAGCAACTTAGACAAATCAAATCAACGCCTACGTCAAAAGGAGTCTCATCTCCAAATTCCTAAATTGGAGAATTCGCCACACAATTGTAAGTAGAGTATTATTTTGGTATGAACAAATAATTGTGTTGGTTTGTATACTTGATTTGTGGTGATTAAGCAATTCATATTTGTGCGTTACTATGATTCTTATCGATTTGGAATATTGTATACATTTGGATATTCTCAAATTATGTTATTCATTATAAAAACTACATGTTTGCTGTAGTTTTATGCAAGTATACGTTTGGATATTCGCAAATCACGTTATTCATTATAAAAACTACATGTTTGCGGTAGTTTTATGCAAGTATACGTTTGGAATATTCACAAATTATGTAATTCATGTTGAAGCTACATGTATGTAGTTGTTTAATTGAAATTCATGCAAGTTTGGGGTTTTGCTACTATGCCATCATAATGTATATTTTTATACAAAAATCATTTTGTGAGTAATTGGAGCAAATTTGGGTTATTATAATCCATATGAAATTATGTTGAAAATTTGGCATCATGATCTATGTATTAAGCCATACTTTTGTACTAGAAAACCTCTTTGTGAACTTATGAATATGACTAGGCTATGATTGATATTTTGCATAATTGAAAACCATGTTAGGTCTATATTGTTAACAAGAATTATATGATGACATATGTGGTACATAGCTAGGTTAGATTCAAAATCCCATTTGCAAGTTTGCATGACTAAAGTAAAAATCATGATTTCATGTTAGAAATATTTATGCCATAAGTATATGTGTGCCATGGTTATGTGAATAGATTTAGAATCATGATTAAGTTGGATTAATTCTAGTTGAATTATGCTTTTGTATTAGTAACAAAAGCAAACCCCTTTGTAAACATGTAGGAATCTTATGAACATGATTTGCCTATGTTTGACATTATGCCTAAATAAAAACATAGGTTTATGTTGTAGTTAAGACTATGTGTAAATAATGATATCCAATTTAGATTCTTGTCTCAACTACAAGTTTACATGCTTTGATTCATGTCACTTATGCTTTATGACCGAAGTATACATTACTACTATGCAAGTACACCAGTTTCTATTTTGTAGTTCCAACGTTATGTTGCAAGTTCATGCGTTCACATTCCCCTTCTTGTGTATGTAATCATGCTTTAAGCCTCCCCTTTTCACGTGGCTAAGTTGGGCTTAAAAAGGCTAAGCCCAACATATATATAATAAACGAGCGAATTAAACGGGGGTAAATAGCGTTGGGCCAAATTAATTAATAAATGAAAATATAAAGTAAAGGGGCCCAAATTCAAGTATGGGTTGGGCCCATGATTGGTGTAACCTTCACACCATTGATTTTTAATAATGGGCCGCAAATATTTACATATAAGAAAATAAAGAAGAAAGACAAAATATGTAAATGTAGAACATACGATGTGTTTAACCCGAGGTTGGATTGAGTTGTGATGTAAACCTGCCCGGAACCGCCCGGCTGTCCAGTAGTCACAACAATACCTATCCAATGTGGGTGGTTAAACATGGAGCCCAATAAGGACCCGAGGTTAGACTGAGTTATGGCGTAAGACTGCCCGGAACCAACCGGCAACAGGCAGCCACAACAATACCTGTCTAATGTGAGAGGTCAAGGCTTTAATAAGACAGTTAAGGCTGAGTCAGGATTGTTAGGATTAAGTGAACTAAAGACTTAATCAAAATGGAACATGCTAAACTAAACAGACTGATTGGGGGGTTAGGTTATAAAACACTTAACCAACTTAGCATGTTGGCTAGAAATAGAAACCCTAGTAGCGGGGGACCCTTTTCAGCAGTAACCCTATAAGGTGTATCATGATACCCTGAAACTAGGCAGGGTGGGGCACGATTACTGGGCTGATTGTAAGAGGTCAAATCGACGGCGGAGGTGTAGCAGTGTAGGTTCTAACGGGGTGCGGGCGTGCACACACTCTGGCGCAGAAAAATAAAGCACTGGGCACCAGTAGCATACCTGTGCATTCTAAGGTTGTGTCGGGCCGCTGCCATGGGACTTGATACACCCCATGGTGGGACCAGCATAGGTAACTACAACATCGGGGGCCGTAAGACACATGTAACTATGCGAGTAGGAGCCGATCATCATAAAATGGATCACTTCACCCTGATTATGGGGTGCCAGTTGAGAACTAGTTTATATGGGTTCAGAGATTAACATGGGGTACGATAGTATATTCGACCCTAGACAACTTAACTAAGTTTATAGTGCTTTCCCACTTCTTGTTTATACTTATCATACCCAGTTCTTTATTCATAGACAGAATAGTCCTAGACTTACTCAGGCTTTATGTCTGACTCTACTTTTCTTTCGTCTTCTTTTCTTCCGTTCCCCCCCCCCCCAGGTCCACAGGGAGGGAACACTGCAGCTTGACCAGCCTTCATATCTAGCTTGAAGAGAAAGAATGTATTGCTTGGACCTTTTCGTTTTGAACTATGGCTTTGGACAACCACTATGGGGCTTTTGCAGTTTATCTATGTTTTCTTTATGCTTCTTTAAATAATGTAATCAAGACAGATTATGAAAGTGTTATGTTATGTTTTTGGAAAAGATGTAAGACAATCATGGTGATGTTGTTGTAACACGTATTTGCTTTTATGAAATAAAAATTGTTGTTTTTCCGTTGTTTACAAATATGTGTTTTTATATCTGTCTTGTATATCTGTGACTTATACTTATAAACCTCCACCAAAATTAGGGTATTCCCATTGAAAGTGACCCTAACGGAGGTGGGGTGTTTCACTTTCTTTCCACACAACTTCATTATGCCTATACTCTACCCTAATTCATGTCAAAATAAATCTAAGATGAGGTTATGCTGCTCAAGTCCTTTGTAGAAATCAAGTTTAGAATTCTAGTAGAGATTCAAAGGCCAATTCAACGACTTCAATAACTATTTCTAAGAATCAAATCAAATCTGAATTAGAAGAACAAAATAGTCTACTTCCAGGGAGACCTATTCATTTTCAGAATACAGATCCCAAAATTCAAGACCGTTCTGTAACTTGTAAGTTCACGTTACTTACAGAAATAAAAGTTAATTGTGATTCTGACATTGTAATAAATCTAGATCTGAGATTATGCCTGTCTTTCTATATCCTTTGGATCTATCTCATTGATAATATTATGACCATTCTTTGTCTCTTCTTTCCTTCTTCCCTTTTTGTTTTATAGCCAGGCTACTGCGAGCCTAAGCCAAATCTCATAAGAGATGAACGTACGTTGGAAAAACAAACGGGCATAATTGAGTTATATTCAAAACATAAAGTATTGAACATATGACATGAGATTTGAGGCATAAAATATATTTGACATATAACTTGGGATTTGGGCCATAAATTGAACTGTAAACATGTAAGTTCAAGTTATTTTTAGTTTAAACACCTAATAGTGATTTTGGCATATAATGAAATGGATCTAAGTACATGCTTGATTATAAGACAAACATTTTAGATTATTTCCTATCTTCCTATTGAATCATTAATTTACATGCCTAGGAAGTTATTATTTAATCATGCCTGTCTTTATTGGGCATTTGATATATAACCATTTTTAGGTTCATGATGTTATTTATATCAGATCTATATGTCTATAAGGTTATTTCTGTCAGTTTGTTTCAGATCTATCTTTGTTATACCCCAACTCCAACAGATCTATAATCCTCTTAGGTGTAACGACCCGGATTTTCGAGCGACTTTGGTTATCGACGTAAGCTCGACGTCGATAACCAAAACATCGAAAAATCCCGGTAATTAATGAAAGAAATTAGAAGGTGAGAATAGATAAGACAGAAACGTAGAATAGAAGAAGAAGAAGAACACAACATCAGAGTAACACGAACCTCACAGCGGAACGAATAACATATAATAGATAACATAACTTTGAAATATAACAGTTATGTATACAATAGCACTTATCAGAGTACAACACTTAAAAAACATCGGAAATAACTATAGCTATATGATCTTGAAGCCTCCTGCTCCACGCTCTTCCAGTATATCTGTAAATTCCTGACTACTTGACTACCCGTACAAAAATTAGGCACCCAAGAGTTTAGGGAAAACAAAACAAATAAACTCCGGGTCAGTCATGGGACTGGTATGAGTAAAACAGTTTAAACAGGTATATGAACAAGTAAACGATATCTCATAAGACCACGCCGCAGAACGGAACGGGTTTTTCCCTTATGAGAATCCATAATATCTTTATATCAAAAACCTTTTGATATTATAATAATGTCTATGTACAAATAGATATCAACTAGCAGAAACGCTTTCATCTCACGTTCTACATATATAGTATACAATCAAAATCGCAAGCACGTATTGGATAATGGATTTCCAACTATGACAAGGTATGGAACCACCTTCCGATCAGTGTACTCTAGGAACGATACACTGGAGTTCAACAAGAACATCTTGTAACTCAGCCACACATGACCGACCACTCATTTCGCTTGAGTGTATCGAATGTACATCACCAACGGTTGGGATCAGCAACCGTTCCCGTATATATATGGGACAACATTGATAGATTTAAGAAACAAATGAATATTCACTAGATAGGTGATTATACACCCTACTTCGGTGCGACCGACTTAGCCATGTTGCCTGCCCGATTTCTGTCATTTACTGGTTGATGAGGCTAGAAGCTACGCTTTATCATCACATCAGATTCACTTCGAATGCCACATTGTTAGGTCCATCGAAAATCACTAATTGACGTCTACGACAGTACATTACGTGTTAGCTAAAGAAGTTTCCTTCTCCGCTTCCACTCTTGGTACGGTCGAAGAAATCAATGTACGTGACCTTTCTGGAAATACTCTGTCAGACATTCATCCACACAAGTCATCTTCATTCACTTGGAATGTCACATCGTCATACCCGCCAAATCACAAATTGACTTATCCAAAAATAACACGGGTATACAGCTAAGAGAAACGAATTCCTCCGCCACCAAACGTGAATACGTTTGAACAGATCAACTTACGCGATCTATTGGATATACTCTGTCAGACCTTCGTCCATACAAGTTGTCCTGGGACTGGACAAACCGAAGGCACTATTCTGTAAACAGGATAGCCCTTGCATTTTACTCCGTCTTCAATTATCTTTGGCATATATGATTCGCAACGCTTATGCCAATACAGAGTGGTTCTATGGATAATAATCCAACCGGTCTCTCCATATTAACACCGTTAAAATGGTCAAAACTTCGATAGTCTGTGATTTAACTATCAAATGAAAACATGTCCGTGTACAAACAACGATCTAAATTCCAAATGGAATGTCAATCGATCAATCATCATGTATATCTATACATATTTCCTTATTTTCTATATTTAGAAAATATTTGTTATCAACGTTGGAAAACATTTCCATTGTTTATTTACGTATCACTATCCTTCCACAACTATCAGACTCTAACTATAAACTAACAAGAGAACAACTTCCTAAGTATAAACCCCGAAGGCCGAAACCAACATCAGATCGATACCCAGGAAATCATTCAACTTATTAATCTCTAGTCAGATTCTAATTTTTCTTAACTCTATATTCTTTAACTCCATTCGCTCAACTCTAGATCGCAGCGATCACAATGGTTACGCCTGATTCCCTCAGGAAACATCCGAACGCCGTAGGCAATTTACAGCCCTGCGAATTACGCAAGCAGTCGTGCTAAATGGCAACTCATCCTGAATAACTATGTTTGTTTTAACTCTAACTGTTTAACTCTAACTGTTTAACTCTAACTGTTTAACTCGACTGTTTAACTCTAACTGTTTAACTCTAACTGTTTAACTCGACTTGACTAACCCCTTTCGAATAACATATTCGATTAACTAACTTTCGAATACCATATTCGATTTCTCCTTTTTAACAACGTTTTATTCATTTGAAAAGATTTACTTTTAAATAACGGTTCTACACTTTAAAAATGATTTCCTTTTTATAATGTTTCCTTTTCAATTCTATTTGTAAATGGTTTACAAATATTCCCTTTTCAAATTTATTCTTGAAATATTCTAACTCCTTAAATTCTCTGAAAAATTCGTCATAACCTCCTTTGTATTGGAAGCATCAGGAAAATCCCCAAACTCGCCACACAAGCCTTTCCATTCAAAAAGAAATGTTTTGAATTTATTTCCTTTTCAAATATCTCCTATTTATAAATATCCCAATTTATAAATATTCCTTATTTATAAATATTCCACTTTATAAATATCTCTTATTTATAAATATCCCATTTTATAAATATGCTATTTTCAATATCACTTTGAAAATTCTCTTATCTACATTCCGGTATGTTATGGTATTTTAACATATCAAATTACGATGTCTAATCTCGTCCATACACACACAATCAACAACAGGTTATAATTCACATCATATACAAAAATATATGAAAAACAATAAAATAACTGTTGAGGAATCCAGTCGGATTCCTCCAACCTGTTTCCCTGCATCACAGATGTTAGACAGTATAGATAACATCACTTTCAGTTCCATATGATATATTCTGTTAAACAGAATCAAATATAGAAATTTAACTAACTGACTAGCAGTTCAATCAAACAATCAACACATAGTAAATCAGACAATTTCTAACAGTTCTAAAGATACAACATGAAATTATAAACTGTTTAGAGTTGGTGAGATTTACTCACATTGGCAGTTCATCGTTAAAGAATGATAAACTGTTATTTGATTCAGTCGGACAATTTATTTCGCCATAAATTGTGACGAGCTCAGATTCACTCCCGGTCAGTCTCATTGTGTTGCTCCCGTCCATACGATCCCAACGCAACTCACAGTTTGTCAATCAAAAGCACTCGGCCCATACCATTATCTCATTTAGCCCAACTCGTACCACTAGAACAGTAGATCCTTCTCCAACACTCCTCATTCACCTCTTAGTCAACGTGAAGGTCATACTGCTTGTGGCATCACCCATTCACGCATCACTTACTGTTCACGTACCAACACACTCCATCCCCATCGTGCCGAAGTCTAGTGTGAAACCGAACTGTCACGTATCACTTATGGCTCTTCTCACGTACCAACGCATATATTACGTTAACACATATAATTACTGTTCACGCATCACTTACTGTTCACACCTCTCAGTCAACGTTACCATTTTCTCTTCTTTCCTCTTATGTCCACAACAAGCTGCTCCATCAAAACAAACCCATCGTGCCATTTTTAAAACACTATATCCGAACTAAAACAAACTCCCTCTTCTTCTCAGAGAAAAACATGCTCCAGTAAAAGACATTTGCCGAATGTTTTGAGCTTCCATTCATGCTTCACGTATCCAAAACTTTATGCAAATGAACACCTGCCAGTTCCTGCAACAAAGCCCCATCGCACCATTGCTTTCCCTCGTCACAACTCCACTGCTCCAAATTATGTGCTTCTTTCCATTTGCGGCAAGCTCCTTTTCCCATTTTCCCAATCAACGTCAGACCATCCTACCAACATCAGACCACACTTCACGGTTACACATGCTCAGATCTCTCTTCTCACCTAAGCCTTCCACGAAACAAACATGCGAGCTGCTCCAGCGTAATACCCATTTTGCATCGACATTTTAAGTCTCGTTCAACTCGAGACCGTGCTCGCTCCCGAAAACCCACTCAAAGCCGACGGTTTAAACCCCAAAGCCACTTCACACCTTTCAAAACGTAAGTGGAAACGAAGGGTATAGCATCAGGAAATCAAGTAGATTAGTTTGAGGAGTTATAGGATTTTATTCGATTTTATTTTGAGGATTCTTTCTCTCGTTTCAATTTGCAGAAACTAAGTGGCGGCCGGGATTTGTTAGAAGAGAATGAAGAGATAATTAGGTTAAACTATGTAAAGGGGTACTTATAGTATTTAGTTTTCTTTTCTTTTCATTGATTAAGATTGCTCCACGCTTTAAATTGAGGAAAACGTTTTGTGCGGCTGAGAAATGTGAAGACGTGGTCTTCTTTTGACCATAAGAGAATGATGTTTAGAGATTGGGGTATTTAGATATTTTAGGTTATGTTGTCATGAAAAATTTCGTCATGTACGAACCGATAACGACAGAACTAAAAATACCATCGAAATGAGCTCGGTGCCACGATCCCAAAAATATAATAATATCGGTAGATTAACTCATATTGTGAAACCCCAAAATGTTGATTTCAGGGTGCGAAATACTTCAAATAAAAAGTTGCTTATTAAATTAATTAAAAATTACCATAAAATTCTAAAAATTAAATTATCACTACGTCTCAAAAGAACCTCGTCTAAATTCAAATCTGATATTTAAATATTCTCAAATAACCGTTATGGCCACGAACGAATATACCGCTGTTTTTCTGAATATTTGATTTGGACATAAATCAAAACCTACAGAACGAAATCCCGATTTTTCTCTTCCACTAGAAAGATATACTCCACCAGCTCCGTACGTTTCTTGTTTCACAGAAATCCGATTTAAAACGAATCCTGTACATTCGGTTGAAGTTCGAATCGCCAATTTACGAACTGCAGCGCCATTTCGAGCTCGATTTTAATTATAATATAATTATACGTTCAAACTGTCGTCGATTCAATATAATCGTTATTATATTTCGAATTGAAACTCCACCAAATCTCCTATGCTATTCAATTCACATGATATTGTGAATTTCACTATTTCCGACTATTTCAACATTATAATATATTATTATATTATGGTTATTTATTAAATATTCAATATTATTTAATTGAACGATCATTAACTTCTCTAAATCACCAATTATATAATTAAATAAATTAATTATATATCTCTAAAAATGCGGGTCATTACATTCTTCCCCACTTAAAATAATTTCGTCCTCGAAATTGCTAAGTTAGAGGACGACCCTATCTATTTGAACTCCTAAGATTTGTTCACACCTTAATTCTGATTTCAACTGAACCAATTTAATTTCATTTAAATTATTAATTAATTCTTTTCAACGAAAATTTTCAAAAATCTTGAAAATTTTCTAACGCCTTAACTTTTCTAAAAATTTCGCCAGCACCTCCTTTGTACTGGTCAATAGCTCAAATTCCAACTCGCCTCCTTGGGCCTTCTTCAACCCAAAAGAAAATCAAAACGCCAAATGGCTTGCCAATTCGGCTCATAAATTCCAAACTCATATAAATTATAAACTTGTACCTTTTTGCTGGGCATATCAACTCTATCACTCCCATATGCTATCAACTCAGCATATACCAGTGTTATTTCCATCAAATTCCAATCAGTTCATATCCTCAAAACCAAATCGAATTTCATTCGAACCCCAATATCAAATTTCAAATTCTTAACTCATCAACCCAATTCCATAACAGATTATTCTCTAACCCAATTCAATTCTATTTAACTATGTTCAAGTTAAATTTCAATTTATTTTTACCATCTCATTTTATTTAACTTCATTAGTTAAATTTTAATTTCTAGAACTTAAATTCTAGGGTAAATTTCAAATCAATTTGAAATCATACTGCCAATTCAAAACCTTTGAATTTCTAAACACTTGTTTTCTCAAAACAATTCAAATCAAAATCTCTGGTAGTAATCCACCACTTAGAACTCGAAAATCACACCGATGATACTGCGCAGTCATCATCGGAATTATTTTCCAGCGACCCAAGTGATTTCAATACTATATCATTTCCAAAACCATTACTGAATACTTCCATTTTGAAAACATTTCAAAATCTCCCAGGAACTTAAAATTTCCTTATTTTAATTCCAAATCTGATTTAAATTCATATTCAATTCATCTTATTTCATATACTTTACTTATATGAATTCTTATTGGTTATATATAACCATTTCACATGTCATAATCTTACTCGATTATAATCAAAACCTATATATGATAATATATCACATATCCATACTGTGTCGGTCCATCGTATTCAAGTGTTTATTTACTCCTACCGATACAGTGGATCAAACTGATTGACCAGAACTCATAAACAACTCAGCCAATGAATCTCCACAATATAAAACCATTTTTATATCAAATACAAATACGCACTCGTATATATACACTCAAACTCAATCTAGGGTGTTACTAACCCTATCTCTACCGAGTCACGCCACAGAGCCAAGGTAATTCTTAACTTAAGCTCTGATACCAACTGTAACGACCCGAATTTTCGAGCGACTTTGGTTATCGACGTAAGCTCGACGTCGATAACCAAAACATCGAAAAATCCCGGTAATTAATGAAAGAAATTAGAAGGTGAGAATAGATAAGATAGTAACGTAGAATAGAAGAAGAAGAAGAACACAACATCAGAGTAACACGAACCTCACAGCGGAACGAATAACATATAATAGATAACTTTGAAATATAACAGTTATGTATACAATAGCACTTATCAGAGTACAACACTTACAACACAGCGGAAATAACTATAGCTATATGATCTTGAAGCCTCCTGCTCCACGCTCTTCCAGTATATCTGTAAATTCCTGACTACTTGACTGCCCGTACAAAAATTAGGCACCCAAGAGTTTAGGGAAAACAAAACAAATAAACTCCGGGTCAGTCATGGGACTGGTATGAGTAAAACAGTTTAAACAGGTATATGAACAAGTAAACGATATCTCATAAGACCACGCAGCAGAACGGAACGGGTTTTTCCCTTATGAGAATCCAAAATATCTTTATATCAAAAACCTTTTGATATTATAATAATGTCTATTTACAAATAGATATCAACTAGCAGAAACGCTTTCATCTCACGTTCTACATATATAGTATACAATCAAAATCGCAAGCACGTATTGGATAATGGATTTCCAACTATGACAAGGTATGGAACCACCTTCTTATCAGTGTACTCTAGGAACGATACACTGGAGTTCAACAAGAACATCTTGTAACTCAGCCACACATGACCGACCACTCATTTCGCTTGAGTGTATCGAATGTACATCACCAACGGTTGGGATCAGCAACCGTTCCCGTATATATATGGGACAGCATTGATAGATTTAAGAAACAAATGAATATTCACTAGATAGGTGATTATACACCCTACTTCGGTGTGACCGACTTAGCCATGCTGCCTGCCCGATTTCTGTCATTTACTGGTTGATGAGGCTAGAAGCTACGCTTTATCATCACATCAGATTCACTTCGAATGCCACATTGTTAGGTCCATCGAAAATCACTAATTGACGTCTACGACAGTACATTACGTGTTAGCTAAAGAAGTTTCCTTCTCCGCTTCCACTCCTGGTACGGTCGAAGAAATCAATGTACGTGACCTTTCTGGAAATACTCTGTCAGACATTCATCCACACAAGTCATCTTCATTCACTTGGAATGTCACATCGTCATACCCGCCAAATCACAAATTGACTTATCCAAAAATAACACGGGTATACATCTAAGAGAAACGAATTCCTCCGCCACCAAACGTGAATACGTTTGAACAGATCAACTTACGCGATCTATTGGATATACTCTGTCAGACCTTCGTCCATACAAGTTGTCCTGGGACTGGACAAACCGAAGGCACTATTCTGTAAACAGGATAGCCCTTGCATTTTACTCCGTCTTCAATTATCTTTGGCATATATGATTCGCAACGCTTATGCCAATACAGAGTGGTTCTATGGATAATAATCCAACCGGTCTCTCCATATTAACAACGTTAAAATGGTCAAAACTTCGATAGTCTGTGATTTAACTATCAAATGAAAACATGTCCGTGTACAAACAACGATCTAAATTCCAAATGGAATGTCAATCGATCAATCATCATGTATATCTATACATATTTCCTTATTTTCTATATTTAGAAAATATTTGTTATCAACGTTGGAAAACATTTCCATTGTTTATTTATGTATCACTATCCTTCCACAACTATCAGACTCAAACTATAAACTAACAAGAGAACAACTTCCTAAGTATAAACCCCGAAGGCCGAAACCAACATCAGATCGATACCCAAGAAATCATTCAACTTATTAATCTCTAGTCAGATTCTAATTTTGCTTAACTCTATATTCTTTAACTCCATTCGCTCAACTCTAGATCGCAGCGATCACAATGGTTACGCCTGATTCCCTCAGGAAACATCCGAACGCCGTAGGCTATTTACAGCCCTGCGAATTACGCTAGCAGTAGTGCTAAATGGCAACTCATCCTGAATAACTATGTTTGTTTTAACTCTAACTGTTTAACTTTAACTGTTTAACTCTAACTGTTTAACTCTAACTGTTTAACTCTAACTGTTTAACTCGACTGTTTAACTCTAACTGTTTAACTCTAACTGTTTAACTCGACTTGACTAACCCCTTTCGAATAACATATTCGATTAACTAACTTTCGAATACCATATTTGATTTCTCCTTTTTAACAACGTTTTATTCATTTGAAAAGATTTACTTTTAAATAACGGTTCTACACTTTAAAAATGATTTCCTTTTTATAATGTTTCCTTTTCAATTCTATTTGTAAATGGTTTACAAATATTCCCTTTTCAAATTTATTCTTGAAATATTCTAACTCCTTAAATTCTCTGAAAAATTCGCCATAACCTCCTTTGTATCGGAAGCATCGGGAAAATCCCCAAACTCGCCACACAAGCCTTTCCATTCAAAAAGAAATGTTTTGAATTTATTTCCTTTTCAAATATCTCCTATTTATAAATATCCCAATTTATAAATATTCCTTATTTATAAATATTCCACTTTATAAATATCTCTTATTTATAAATATCCCATTTTATAAATATGCTATTTTCAATATCACTTTGAAAATTCCCCTATCTACATTCCGGTATGTTATGGTATTTTAACATATCAAATTACGATGTCTAATCTCGTCCATACACACACAATAAACAACAGGTTATAATTCACATCATATATAAAAATATATGAAAAACAATAAAATAACTGTTGAGAAATCCAGTCGGATTCTTCCAACCTGTTTCCCTGCATCACAGATGTTAGACAGTATAGATAACATCACTTTCAGTTCCATATGATATATTCTGTTAAACAGAATCAAATATAGAAATTTAACTAACTGACTAGCAGTTCAATCAAACAATCAACACATAGTAAATCAGACAATTTCTAACAGTTCTAAAGATACAACATGAAATTATAAACTGTTTAGAGTTGGTGAGATTTACTCACATTGGCAGTTCATCGTTAAAGAACGATAAACTGTTATTTGATTCAGTCGGACAATTTATTTCGCCATAAATTGTGACGAGCTCAGATTCACTCCCGGTCAGTCTCATTGTGTTGCTCCCGTCCATACGATCCCAATGCAACTCACGGTTTGTCAATCAAAAGCACTCGGCCCATACCATGATCTCATTTAGCCCAACTCGTACCACTAGAACAGTAGATCCTTCTCCAACTCTCCTCATTCACCTCTTAGTCAACGTGAAGGTCATACTGCTTGTGGCATCACCCATTCACGCATCACTTACTGTTCACGTACCAACACACTCCATCCCCATCGTGCCGAAGTCCAGTGTGAAACCGAACTGTTACTTATCACTTATGGCTCTTCTCACGTACCAACGCATATATTACGTTAACACATATAATTACTGTTCACGCATCACTTACTGTTCACACCTCTCAGTCAACGTTACCGTTTTCTCTTCTTTCCTCTTATGTCCACAACAAGCTGCTCCATCAAAACAAACCCATCGTGCCATTTTTAAAACACTATATCCGAACTAAAACAAACTCCCTCTTCTTCTCAGAGAAACACATGCTCCAGTAAAAGACATTTGCCAAATGTTTTGAGCTTCCATTCATGCTTCACGTATCCAAAACTTTATGCAAATGAACACCTGCCAGTTCCTGCAACAAAGCCCCATCGCACCATTGCTTGCCCTCGTCACAACTCCACTTCTCCAAATTATGTGCTTCTTTCCATTTGCGACAAGCTCCTTTTCCCATTTTCCCAATCAACGTCAGACCATCCTACCAACATCAGACCACACTTCACGTTTACACATGCTCAGATCTCTCTTCTCGCCTAAGCCTTCCACGAAACAAACATGCGAGCTGCTCCAGCGTAATACCCATTTTGCATCGACATTTTAAGTCTCGTTCAACTCGAGACCGTGCTCGCTCCCGGAAACCCACTCAAAGCCGACGGTTTAAACCCCAAAGCCACTTCGCACCTTTCAAAACGTAAGTGGAAACGAAGGGTATAGCATCAGGAAATCAAGTAGATTAGTTTGAGGAGTTATAGGATTTTATTCGATTTTATTTTGAGGATTCTTTCTCTCGTTTCCATTTGCAGAAACTAAGTGGCGGCCGGGATTTGTTAGAAGAGAATGAAGAGATAATTAGGTTAAACTATGTAAAGGGGTACTTATAGTATTTAGTTTTCTTTTCTTTTCATTGATTAAGATTGCTCCATGCTTTAAATTGAGGAAAACGTTTTGTGCGGCTGAGAAATGTGAAGACGTGGTCTTCTTTTGACCATAAGAGAATGATGTTTAGAGATTGGGGTATTTAGATATTTTAGGTTATGTTGTCATGAAAAATTTCGTCACGTACGAACCGATAACGACAGAACTAAAAATACCATCGAAATGAGCTCGGTGCCACGATCCCAAAAATATAATAATATCGGTAGATTAACTCATATTGTGAAACCCCAAAATGTTGATTTCAGGGTGCGAAATACTTCAAATAAAAAGTTGCTTATTAAATTAATTAAAAATTACCATAAAATTCTAAAAATTAAATTATCACTACGTCTCAAAAGAACCTCGTCTAAATTCAAATCTGATATTTAAATATTCTCAAATAACCGTTATGGCCACGAACGAATATACCGCTGTTTTTCTGAATATTTGATTTGGACATAAATCAAAACCTACAGAATGAAATCCCGATTTTTCTCTTCCACTAGAAAGATATACTCCACCAGCTTCGTACGTTTCTTGTTTCACAGAAATCCGATTTAAAACGAATCATGTACATTCGGTTGAAGTTCGAATCGCCAATTTACGAACTGCAGCGCCATTTCGAGCTCGATTTTAATTATAATATAATTATACGTTCAAACTGTCGTCGATTCAATATAATCGTTATTATATTTCGAATTGAAACTCCACCAAATCTCGTATGCTATTCAATTCACATGATATTGTGAATTTCACTATTTCCGACTATTTCGACATTATAATATATTATTTTATTATGATTATTTATTAAATATTCAATATTATTTAATTGAACGATCATTAACTTCTCTAAATCACCAATTATATAATTAAATAAATTAATTATATATCTCTAAAAATGCGGGTCATTACATTAGGTCCAAAATATTTAACAGGTCTACCATTTTAATGCATGTTTTATGCCTACTCTCGTTTATGTTCCTCTTTCGTCCCCTTCATTTTATGAATATAAATTAACCTCGAATCTAGACTGAAACTTATTATACGTGCGAGTGGAATGCGGGGGTATTGGGGAATAGTCTATTTGGTAATGGTGGAACATAATTTTGTAACTTATGATTTGGGGCATAAATTGTCTTTGTTGCGAACTTGGGGTAAATTGAAATATTAAATCTAGATTTGGCGCAAACTATAAATTGGAATATTAATCTAGATTGGGCATGACCAATGGTTGAGACGCCAAAGAATAATGTATATTGGGTCATTTGGGCGTGACTATTAGTACAAACTTGGGAAGATTAGATATAGCCTAATTTGAGTAATAACTCAAAACTAGAATTTGGGGGCCATAACTTCCAATTAGCTTTGTTGCGCATAACTTGAGAATTGCAACATGACTAGTTTTGGTGAATTTGGAAATTAGCAAGAAAAATATGGAATTGGGTATATATGGTAATTGTGAATAATTTGCATATAAACTGTAAATAGGTGAACTAGTGAAAGATGAATATGCCTAACCCGAGGTTAGACTGAGTTGTGGTGTAAAACTGTCTGAAACCGCCCGGCACATCCAGTAACCACAACAACACCTATCTAATATGAGACGTTAGTGCATCATGCCCAAGAAAAACCCGAGGTTAGATTGAGTTGTGGTGTAAAACTACCCAGAACCTCCCGGCATATCCAGTAACCGCAACAACACATATCTAATGTGAGAGGTTAGTGCATTAATAAATCAATTAACGCTAATGAACAAGACATGCTAAAAAATGACTAGGGTTAAGTAATAAGAACACTTAACCAATATAACATGGATGACTAGGGTTAAGTAATAAGAACACTTAACCAATATAGCACGAATGACTACGGTTAAGTAATGAGAACACTTAACCAATATAACAAGATGAATGACTAGGGTTAAGTAATGAGAACACTTAACCAATATGACAAGATGGATGACTAGGGTTAAGTTTATAGGAAACACTTAACCGGTATAGCATGATAAATGGAAAGGGTTAACATTTAACCAATAAAACTTGATTTGTGGTAGGGTTAAGTTAACACAAGAAGGCGACACTTAACCAAAGTAACATGACATGATGAGTAGATGGGTTAAGTTAACTTGAATAGTCTGATAACACTTAACTAATACAACAAGACGAACATGTGGGGTTAAGTAACAAGGAAACACTTAACCAATATAACTTGGTGAACGGACGGGGTTAAGTAAATAAGGAACACTTAACCAACATGACACGATGAATGGGTGGGTTAAGTTAACATGAATGGAAAACACTTAAGCAATATGACATAATGTGCAGGAGGGTTAAGTACATATCGGGTTAGTGGGTAATATTAGTAAATATAGGCCCACAAAACTTAACGGTTTAATAAACATGCTTGAATCGATGGGAGGGTTAAGTACATCTTGTATAGGTGGGTAATATTAGTACATATAGGCCCACAAACTTAAACTTTAAATAAACATGCTTGAATCAGTGGTAGGGTTAAGTACATATCGGGTTGGTGGGTAATATTAGTAAATAGAGGCCCACAAACTTAACCAATAGGAAATCGTAGTAACGGGAACCCATTTCAGAACCAACACTGAAAACAAGCTAGAATGAAGAGGTACGTAGGAGCCGATACCAAAAGCAAAAATGTAACAACCCACATTTTCAGAACCAATTCAAAATTTTAATCTAAGCTATTATAAGTAAATTGTGAATATAAATTGGTTCTTCCTGAGAAATAAAATTTGAGAATAAATTAAAATTTTATTTTTATATTTTTTTTGACTTAAAACAAACCGAGGAAAATTATTAAATTGATTTATAAGCTTTGTATTTGAAAATTTTGAAAATTCGATTTTTGAAATCATCGCATAGCCCTTAAAAAGTGAAATTTTGCTAAGAAGCTCAAAATTCGATGAGACCAGTTTTTTGGATTCATAATGAAAAATCATTGATGAGTTCCAAAATGTGCGTTGAACAGAGTCAACATGTGGCCGTGCGAATAAAAACCATTTGTTCAAAAACTGATGATCAGTTTACAAAGGAACATTATGGAAACAATCTCATAATTCAATTCCGGTTTTTATTCTTGATTCACATTATCTAATAATGGTTAAATCCAAAAGGCCATAATTTTTGGAGTTAGCGTTTGGGCGTACAAGAAGAAAAGGTACGCTAAAATCACATTTTAAAGCTAATTTGAGTAGTTTTACAAAGGAACATTATTGAGACGACCACGAAATTCGATGAAACTTTTTTTATTGAATCCATAGCATCAAATAATGGGAAGATTCCAAATTTCATGATTTTTAAAACCAGTATGTGTCCGGGCGTGATTTTTAAAGTGAAAAACAAATAATATTTTGACTTTAAAAATTCGTTGTTTGTGCATACAGACTCGGAATTCGACAAAACCAGTTTTGTTGTGTCCGTAATGTCAGAGAATAGTTGCATGTCAATTTTCATTGAAAACGGGATCCGTAGGTGGTCACATGAATTTTTAAACGAGGAAAATAAGCGAAAATTAAGTATAATAAAATATAAAAATAGTAAAAAAAAAAATAATTTGCACCCACTATATAACATCTTAAACACATTCTAACCTAATCCTATTCCTCATTTACATGGCCGCCCCTTTCTTCATTCCTGAACCTAATTTTGCAACCTTTATAAAATCAAAACAAATCGATAAATTCCAAAGCAAGCGTCTTTGTGATCCTAGAGTCATTCTCCTCGAATTGGTATGAGTTTGGAAGGATGCATCTCAAGTATGGGGGCTGCGTTTTTTACAGTTAGAGGAAAATGTGAGTTTTTGTGCCTAGGGTTTGAACTTGTAGCAAATGCAAGCAAGGATACACGTTTTAGTTATTGTGTTTGAGTTTAGCATAGAAAATAGCACTTGGATGTGAAGTTTGAAGCGATTCAGTGCCGAAAAGTGTAAGGACCTGAAGCATGCGTGCGTTGTAAATGGAAGTGGGTGGATTTTTCATGGTGAGCTTAAGTTTGAGAAGATGGTGTTAGAATCAAAGAGTGTTCGGAGAGAAGAACAGTGGTGTATGTGGCGTTTGATTTCATTAAGAAATGAAGGAGGGAGAGGGGAGAGAAGTTGCATGAATGGTGAAGGGGGCTTTTGTGTTAGGCGTGAGTTTTGAGAGAGGAAGAAGAGATTAGAGGATGTAATTAGTAAGGATTAAGGTAATTAATTAATTAATTACTTGTGTTAATTACTTATATGTACATGAAAATTGAAAAAAGCGCAACTTTTTCATAAGAATTCGGAATTCAGCGAAACAAGATGCGTTGGAACCGTATCGATGAGTGCTTCGCAATAAAACTAATTATGAGTGATTTGGATGTATATGTGGACTGTGGAGATGAAAAGGTCGCATTCTTTTACATAAAAAAATGACGGAGTGGAAACCCAAGGTGAGAACTCCTCACTAAATTATATTTTATCATGTTATTTTATTTATGTATAAAAAATATATAATTGCCAATGTAGGTTTTTATCAGTTTTAATCATTATAAATTGTTAGCTCACCTCATTTATCCACAGACCATGGACGATTTAATTGACTGTATTGTGTGTTGTTTGTGATGTGAAATGTTTAACGTATTAAAAATAATGTTAACATTAATGTGGTAATTGAAATTAAATTATAAATATTCATTTATAATTTAAAATAGTGAAAATTGGTTAAGTTTAAAAATAATTCAATCTGAATTAGAATTGGTTAGATTTGTTAATCAATAATTTATTTAAATTCACTGTTGTTGTTTGAAAACCCCACACGGGTATTGTGATGATATTTGACAAACACTAGTCCCAATATTTAGCTTTATGTCAATCGATGGATTGACAGTCTGTAGTGAGCGTTATTTATTTATTTTAATGCTCATACGGTTGTAAATTTCGCTCTGGATGTGAATGGACTGTTTGATGATTATTTATCATTATTGTTGCATACATGCGATGTATGAAATCCATATAACTGAAATTATATGGTAATTGATTGAGTTGCATTCCGATTCAGAAATAAAGAACATTTTTAAATAAAGGACATTTTAAAATCAATAACTTTTTAAAATAAAGAGTATTTTGAAAAAAAAAAGTTTTAACAATAAAAATCAGATTTTTATTGTATGTATAAAAAATAAAAGAATCATGTGTTAAAATTTGTTAGAAAAAAATGTCATCTTTAACATGTAAATGAAGAAGAAAAAGAATCATGTGTTAAAATATATTTTTTTAGATAAAAATATTATTTCTAACATGTTAATGAGGTGAATAAGATATTCATGTATTGAATAAAATTTTTGAACAAATATCATTTTGATTGAATGTATAAACCATATAAAATATTCATGTGTTGAATAAAATTTTCGAAAAATAAAAATAGTTATGTAGTTAACACCCTTTTGTTATTGATCGAGTTATTCATTTTATAGTGAATATCGAAAAGAAGTGATTTCAAAATCTAATATTTTGATAATATTATTATTTTAATATGATAAAGATATATAATATTCAATTTTGATTTAAAATTGAAAATGGAGTTGAAATCATTTTAAAAAGAATATATATATAAACAATTTATAAAATAATTTTTAAATGGAAATCGATAAAATATATATAATATATATTATATATTTATTTAATGGCCTGAATAGAACGCGTCGCACCGCGATCGTTCACAAATTTCGACTATTAACTTCAAATTGATGTAACAGGAGATCCGACAGTCGGATTCTCCTAAAACTAGGACCGTTGGGTTTGTATAAAAAAAAAGCTTCCTAATGAATATAAGAGATTTGAAATCTAATGGTTAGATTTGGAAATATGTCCAAATCAAATTCAAAAAAGGTCGCTATGGATGTAGTTCGGTGGCCGTTATTGGAAACCGACCGTACGGGCCGTGATAAAATTATTAAAAATATGGGAGAATTATGTAAAATCATAATAAGTGATTTGGAAAGATTTTGGATGAAAAATTCAATATTTGAAAAGATAAAAATATATGTTTATCGAAATGAGCAAGTTGTTAACTAGAACAATAATCCAATGTAATTAAATAAAATAAATTGGATTTTTGAGTTTGTCGTAAATGGTGTCTTAAATAACACTGTTCTTCAACCCAATTGAGAAGAGGTTAAATCTTTTAATTAAGATTTAGATAAATTTACCAATTAATTAATATTTAATTGGAACTGAAATGAAAGTTGATTGTGGGTTTATCATGAACTATGTTTTAAACGACATTTGTTCTTTAACCCAATTAACAGTGAAAATATAATTTGGAACTTATAAATCTTTTTATTAAGGTTTAATGGAAATTTTCCGAAGTAAATTTTTCCAAATTAATATATTAAATTTGAATAGAATGGAATTTGGTTTGTTAATAATCGAGATGAGCTTCTATGGATGAAGACCGTTACTATATATGGAATTTAGAATTCCTTGCCGCTATTCCATTTATATTATTATTCTGATACGGAAATTTATATCGACTATATACAAATATGATTTCCGTGTAGATTCCATTTTGATGGAAGATGATTTTGGGTTTATCGTGAACTGTGTTTTAAATGACATTGGTTCTTTAACCCCGTTAAAGATAAGATTAATTTCTTAAATTTGAATAATTATAAAGTAATGATTTTTAATATCAAAACCAAATTAGAGTTTTAATGAATCTTTAATTAGATTATGATGAGAAAGAGATAATTAAATTTATCGAATTCTTGATATGATTGAAAATGGAGTACAGCCAGTTTTACTCCAGGCGGTAGTTAAATCTTTAATTAGATTTGAACGAGAAATGGTAATTAAATTTACTGATAACGCAGTGGATGATAGGTATAGAATACTACCAGTTTTGCTTCATGGGATGAATAGGTTGGGATTGGGATTATTAAATAAATGATTACTTCGGTAAAGTTCGCTAATCCCGACTAGTTGATAAACCTTAATTTGGTTTAGAATTGTGAAAGGATAAAATAAAATCTTTTGAAATGAGGTCCAAAAGAAGATTAAAGAATAAATTTTAAAAGAATTTATCTTTGATAAAATTAATGGGAACATCCCCCTAAAAATATGAACATTGAAATAAAAGAATATTCTGAATTGGAATGAGGCATATGATGTGTTTTTATAGCACTTTATTATTGATTATAAAATACGCGAATTATTCGGAAAGACCGGGTTTAACCCATTCTGAATAATTACTACGACGATCAAAAGTAGACAATGAAGACGGTGGTTGAAGACCGGATTTCTTCACATCATTTGGATGATCACTGATGTCTTGATTGGGTTATACACACAAGACAAGGTAATAAGTGGTGACCATTCAGACGTACTTGGAGATCGACAGATATGCGAGCACCTCTCTCCTGTATTGGACATGTGGGACGAGGAATAAGGTGCCTCTTGTTTTGTTAAGATCTAGAACAGACTTGTAAATGGATGTGTGTCTAACATTGGATTTCATTATGTACTAATTGATTTCTATTAAATATATATCTGTTTGGTGGCGGAGAATTTATTATCTTGCTTAATACCCTTCTCTGAGACGTACGAGCTTAGAGGTTATATATTGATGGACATCAGTTGTATGGCGTGAATTGTCATTGTGGCATGCCAAGATGCAAATGATCAAGGCTTCCGTTGAAAAGCAGAGTCTTGTGGTTGATGATCAAAGCACAGCTTTAATTAGCATAGATTTATGTATGGTGTTACTTCGCAAGCCTCACACCCTGGTATGAACCAAAAATGGGAGAAGGACCCCAGGGAGGACTTGCATTTCTTTCTAGCTAGAAGTGTTGTCAAGGTACGGAGCCCAGACATTTTTACTTATGTGGATGAATGAAAGTGAGGTACCTCAGATATTGAGTCCCTAGTGGCTTAGATTTTATGCCCCCATAGGGCTGGGAAACGTATTGTTCAGGAATAACTAATCCACTAACGTATGTGTGGACCGGCCCTGGAGCTCCTAAGGGCTTGACTGAGTACTTTCCCTCGGACATGGGCTAGATTGTCTCCAATTCGGTAAGGACGATCCCTTGCCTTGTTCATGATGGAAATACAACTTCCAATACGACATTATGTGGTTTTAACTGTAGAACTAGTATGACGACATGATATATGGTACCCATGCCGTCTATGATTGATACATTTATGTTTGAAGTTATTTTTAAACAATATGCACTTAGAATATCAAAATAATTTGTTTTATACGTATTAAGCATTTTTGGCTATTATAAGGGAAAACTCTATCCTCCGGCTTGCGTTGCATTGTGTGATGGGACGTGAATCTTATAATAGATTCATTTTTCGAAAAGCATTGCGTTGTTTTATTTTAAACTAAGATTCATGTGGAGTAAACCCGTTCCGTGTTATACGGCGTGGTCCCATGATTTACCCTACCTTAAAATAAAGTTAATAACTGTTTTAGTTCTTTCACGAGTCCCATGACTGACCTGAAGTTTATTTTTTTAACCTAAACTCTGGGTGCCCCTATTTTCCACGTGGGCGGCTAGTAGTTTTGGTTTTGCATATATTATATTCACAGGATCCTGGTTTACAGCTGGAGCTATATTCATAACGCTCTGTATCCGTGTATTTCTTCAGTTGTGTTGTATACTATTTTCTACTGCTATGTAATTTTAAAATCTCTGATATTGTATATTCCAATGTGTACTAATTATTCGTACTGTTATATTCTAGTACTCTGATGTAAATTGTTGTAATAACAATGAAATGTTCTTCTTTTTGTTTTCTGATTTGTCGCATTCTCAACTCAATCTGGGCTTTCCCGAAAGGGGAAGTTTGGGTCGTTTCAGCGTGGTATCAGAGCTTTGGTTTATATAGCTCGAAAACAAGAAACGTTAGAACCAAACCAAAAAATTCATCAGAGATAGGATCAGCAGCATCCTATAAGAATAACTCATTAGGGATAAGGTTAATAATGCCGTAGAATGAGTTTGAAGAGTAATATTTATGGAAAAAAAACAAATTTGGTTTTGAAAATTATATCATATTGTTCGTATTTGAATATTTGTTTATTTTGAATTTGGACAATCAAGTATATAAAGATATTTCTTATACGCCCAGCTAGCGTATATACGAAGTCTCAAATATACTGGGTAGATATAGAATCACACTCTAGTTGCCCAAAAATTATTCTGATGATAGCGGCCACATCATTAG
The DNA here is from genome assembly GCA_030737875.1 of Allium sativum. Taxonomy (NCBI): domain Eukaryota; kingdom Viridiplantae; phylum Streptophyta; class Magnoliopsida; order Asparagales; family Amaryllidaceae; genus Allium; species Allium sativum. The sequence goes on along the minus strand of CM060924.1, from coordinate 499,993,421 downwards.
AATTTATGTTCGAGTTTCGAAGGTGGTATGTCTATATATCTCCAATTGACTGGTGTGAGAACTGAAACATAGCTAGAGTTTATTTTTTGTGATTTGACACACAAAATATGATTTTTGATTATATAAAAGCTATATATGTTTGAAAATTTAATCAACAAATTGATTGATGGTTGTGTTGTTTGATAATTAGTTTGACTAATTAAAATATTGGAATAATAAAACCAATAAGAGAATGGATGGTAAATTTAGCCAAATCAAATCAAAATATTGAACTGAATAAAAAAATTGTTGCAATTGCATACATGTACATATATATGTGTAAACAGGTCATAGCATGGAAGCTAAGAGAGGAATAAAATTGTATGCCCAGCAAATAGCTACATATTTTATTTCTTGGGTTTTGATGATTTTATGAGCCGATTGGCTAGCCGCTTAGCATTTTCTTTTTCTTTTGAATTAATGAGGGCCATGTGAGGCAAGTTGTAGTTCTACCAATCAGCCCGTACAAAGGAGGTTATAGCGAAAATTTTCGAAAATTTAGGGTGTTAGCCAAATTTTTGAGAAATTAAAAAATTCTTAGAAACTGAAAAGTTGAAGAATGAAAGTTGAGTTGGTTAGTTAAACAACTTTCAGCTCTGTTCCTTTTCGAGGACGAAAAGATTTTAAGTGGGGGAGATTGTAACAACTCGCATTTGCAGAACCAATTTAAAATTTTAATCTAAGCTATTTTAAGTAAATTATGAATATAAATTGGTTATTTCTGAAAAATAAAATTTGAGAATAATTTTAAAATTTATTTTGATATTTTGTTTTGACTTAAAACAAACCCAGTAAAATTATTAAATTGATTTATAAGCTTTGTATTTGAAATTTTTGAAAATTCGATTTTTAAAATCATCGCATAGCCCTTAAAAAGTGAAATTTTGCTAGTAAGCTCAGAATTCGACGAGAACAATTTTGTTGGATTCATAATGAAAAATCATTGTTGAGTTCCAAAATGTGCGTCGAACAGAGTCAGCATATGGTCGTGCGAAGCAAAACCATTTGTTCAAAAACTGACGATCAGTTTATAAGGGAATATTATGGAGACAATCACAGAATTCAATTCCGTTTTCTTTTCTTGGATTCGCATCGTCTAATAATGGTTAAATCCAAAAGTCCATAATTTTTGGAGTTAGCGTTTGGGCGTACAAGAAGAAAAGGTACACTAAAATCGCATTTTTAAGCTAATTTATGCAGTTTTACAAAGGCACATTATTGAGACGAACTCGGAATTCGACGAAACTTTTTTTATTGAATCCGTAGCGTCGAATAATGGAAAGATTCCAAATTTCATGATTTTTAAAATCAGTATGTAACCGGGCATGATTTTTAAAGTGAAAAACAAACAATGATTTGACTTTAAAAATTCACTATTTGTACGGACTCGGAATTCGACGAAACTAATTTCGTTAGGTCCGTAATGTCAGAGAGTATTTGCATGTCAATTTCATTGAAAACGGGATCCGTAGGTGATCATATGGATTTTTAAACGATGGAAATAAGCGAAAATTGAGTATATAAAATATAAAAATAATAAAAATAATAATTTGCACCCACTATATAACATCTTAAACACATTCTAGCCTAATCATATTCCTCATTTACACGGCAGCCCCTTTCTTCATTCCTAAACCAAATTTTGCAGCCTTTAGAAAATCAAAATAAATCGATAAATTCCAAAGCAAGTGCCTTTATGATCCTAGAGTGATTCTCCTCGAATTTGTATGAGTTTGGAAGGGTGCGTCTCAAGTTTGGGGTCTGGTTTTTTGTACAGTTAGAGGAAAATGTGAGTTTTTGTGCCTAGCGTTGGAATTTGTAGTGAATGCATGCAACGATACACGTTTTAGTTATTGTGTTTGAGTCTAGCATAGAATATAGCACTTGTATGTGAAGTTTGAAGCGATACGACGTTGAAAAGTGTCGGGACCTGAAGCATGCGTGCGTTGTAAATGGCAGTGGATGGATTTTTCATGGAGAGCGTAAGTTTGAGAAGATAGTGTTAGAATCGAAGAGTGTTCGAAGAGAAGAACGGCGGTGTATGTGGCGTTTGATTTCGTTGAGAAATGAAAGAGGGAGAGGGGAGAGAAGTTGTGTGAATGGTGAAGGGGGCAGCTGTGTTAGACGTGAGTTTTGAGAGAGGAAGAAGAGATTAGAGGATGTAACTAGTAAGGATTAAGGTAAGTAATTAATTAATTACTTGTGTTAATTAATTACATGTACATGAAAATTGAAAAAACATAACTTTTTCATACGAACTCGGAATTCAGCGAAACAAGATGTGTTGGAACCGTATCGACGAGAGCTTCGCAATAAAACTGATTTGGAGTGATTTGTATGTCATATGTGGATTGTGGAGATGAAAAGGTCACATTCCTTTGCATAAAAAATAACGGAGTGGAAACCCGAGGTGAGATCTCCTCACTAAATTATATTTTATCATGTTATTTTATTTATGTATAAAAAATATATAATTGCCAGTGTAGGTTTTTATCAGTTTAAATCATTATAAAGTATTAGCTCACCTCCCTCGTCCACAGACCATGGACGAGTTAATTGACTGTATTGTGTGTTATTTGTTGTAACACCCCCACCTCCATTAAGGTCACTCACAAAGGGAATGCCTTAACTTTAGTGGAGCGTTTTTGGTAAACAGACACGGAATAGCCCAAGACAGATATAAATTTTTTGCAGTGGAAAATGAACAACTTTATTAAATCACCAAAATACTTTGTTACATAATACCATGAGTCATAAACCCTTACAGCAAAAATCTTCTGTCTTACATTATCAGAGTACATAGGTATTTAAAAGAAAAAACATCATTCCCTAGATTAAAGAGCAAGCCATAAAAGAGACAGAGACTCGAGCCATACTTCAGACGTAGCTCCTAGAAGATGATATCCAAATCCTGACTAAACCTTGGTGTTTCCTACCTGACAACCTAGGGGGGAAACAGAAGAAAAGAGGCGAAACAAACTAGGTTAGACATACATCTGGTGAGTCCAGTAACTTTTAGCCAGTAAATAAATAAAGGTAAACATGGCAGGCATACAAAGTGGATAAGAGGATTCACGGTACAGATGACAGGTATGACAGGACAAATAAGGTAAGGTGTATGCATGCTTCACTACAAACTACTCTCCACTTATACTAGTAAAATCAAGATGGGATGATCCCTTCTACTAACCATAATAGCGATAACGATGGTGATAGTTTCGTGTATTCCTAGCTGCTGTCATATGTGCCGCCTGCTCCTACCTCAACTAGTCATACCCACTACCCTCCTACTATAAATTGGTAGACTTAGGGCATACGTCCGGGTATACCCTAACCACTACCCTAATCGATCGGCTCCCTACTCTGTAGATACCCTGTGCTGGTCCCACAACTAGGGGGTATAACTTCCCTAAAGTGGCAACCCAAGGTATGCACAGTTATACCTACTGGTGTCACTGTCGTCTTGTCCCCCTCTGCCCGGCCCATGCACGCACATGTTCCCGGTCGGTTTGCGCCGCCCACACCATCCGTCTTATTTTGGATCTCTTACAATTAATCAGTAAGCGTGCCCCTTCCCCGCCTAGTACGGAGTTCTTTACTTTGATACCCCTCCGGGTTACTGACTGAAATGGATCCCACACAACATGATACAAGCTCACCCCTATGTCTTGTATCCCCACTAGGTTTTCTACTGACTATGTATACCCTAAGGTGTCTTTAATTACATAGCCCTCCATCAGTTATGCGTACCTATAGGTGTCTTTAATACATAACCCTTAATCTACCTATCGATATGCTTACCTATAGGTGTCTTTAATACATAACTCTATCTATTCCCATTAGTTATGCGTACCCCTTAGGGTGTCTTTAATACATAACTTTACTATTTTGCCCCGGTTATGTATACCATTAGGTGTCTTTAATTACATAACCCTTTTTATCCGGTTAAGTTTGTGGGCCTATGTATATTAATATTACCCACGTACCCTTCAGTTGTACTTAACCGTCCCACTGATTTAATCCTATTTATTTAATGGTTAAGTTTATGGACCTATATATATTAATATTACCCACCTACCCATCAGTTGTACTTAACCCACCCACAATCCAACTCATTTTACTTAACCCTAACTTATGTCTATCATCATACAGTCCACATGTATTAAGTTAGGTTAAGTAGTCTTTTCTTATTACCATGTCCAATTATGGTTATATTGGGCTAGACCTCCCACATTAGGCCTACAACATGTGGATGCTGGATATGCCGGTCGGGTCCGGGCAGTCTTATTCCACAGTTGGATCTAACCTCGTGTCTTAGCCCGAGTGGTATTCACACACTTAGACCTCTCACATTAGGTTCAAAATTAGTGGCTGCTGGATATGCCGGTCGGGTCCGGGCAGACTTCCACCACTAATGTAACCTAACCTCGTGTCATAATTGTTAATTAAATTTTCAGACTTTAATTGCTTAAACATTCCTCTTTTGATTAATTAAGTTAATTAATTAATCCTTTCCTTTTTATAGGTGTCAATACCTATTTTATTAACAATTTGAATTTCCTATCCATAAATGGTCATATTCAAATTATACCATTTTTACTTAACTTTACCTATGTCATAATAGGTAATTTTTTTATATGTTTCCCTACTGGAATCATGTGCCCAATTTACATAAAAACTATGTAAATTATGCCTATTACAAATTCCCCTTTTCCCCGTTTCTTAACTAGCGTAACTGTTTGCGTTTTTTGGGTCATCGAGGCTACAAGGTAGCCTCGCCATAACAATAAAATAAAGGGAAGGACAAGGTGATCGTTTTCAGTACAATTTTTGGCATAAGCATAACAACTAGGGAAAATGACAAGATAAGTTCGCATATAATTATGATTCATCACATAATTAACAACTTGCATAGATTCATGATTTTGCAACATAACAACTTACATAGGTTCATGAATTTCAACATAACAACTTGCATAGGTTCATGAATTAACAACATAATTAACAACTCACATAGGTTCATGATTCACAACATAACAACTTGTATAGGTGACTTGCATAGGTTCATGAATCGCAACATAACAACTAGCATAGGTTCATGAATTCATCGCATAATAACTTGCATAGGTAACTTGCATGATCTCATAACAACTTGCATAGGTTCATGATAACAACTTGCATAGATTCATGATAACAACTTGCATAGATTCATGAATTCGCAACATAATAACTTACATAGGTAACTTGCATAGGTTTATGAATTTCACTTGCATAATTTCATGATTCACCACAAAAATAAACTTGTATAATTTCATGATCCACAACAAAAATAAACTTGTATAATTTCATGATCCACAACAACAATAAACTTGTATAATTTCATGATCCACAACAATAATAAACTTGCATAACTACAAACAACATATACCCAAATCATAGTCTACCAAAATTCACTTTTATCTATTTAAACCTAAAAGTGACTAGAACTCACAGAAAAAGAGGGTCTTGAGTTCTGGGATTTGAATTTTGTAATTGATTAGCGTTCCCTTGTTGTAGACAGTTTCGTTGTTGAGATTAAACTTTAATTTGAATAGAATTGAGTTGCTTTACTATGCTTCTAGTTGGTGGCGGCTACTCTAGGTTTTTGAGAGACAGTATGACGGCCATTGATCTAATTTTTATTTGATTCTAGGGTTTGAGTCTACGCATGTTTATATAGAATTTCAATTCAATTAGAGCCGTCGGATGCTCTTAGGGTTAATCAAAACCATTTAGTCAGGATAGGGTGACACCTCAGCCCTAATGACTCTGCAAGGAGTCAGAAAGGACTCAGCGATGAGTCACAGTGTGGATCAGATCTCACCAGAAAGCTGTGCAGGCTTTCTGCTCGGCCTGGGCGCACTTAGGAAGTGCGCCAGTGTATTCTTGCACTAGCACACTTCCCAAGTGCGCCAGTGCATTTTATTTTTTCTTTTTTCTTTTGTTCTTTTTCTTCTTCTAGTTTTTTCCGTCTAACTTCGTTCGTCCATATCTCCATCATATGGTGTCCGTTTTACGCAAACTCAGACTCTATCTTAAGCAGAATTCTGAGAAAAACGCAATGGCGCAACCCTTTTCCCTTAATTCCCACATTTGAAATTAAGTATTCTTAAATTTAGTTATTTTGATTATTCAAAAATTCGTGGTGTTACATTCTCCCCTACTTAAATGATTTCATCCTCGAAATCTTCAAGTTAAGAACAATGGGTCCTACCATCCAATAACCCATCTACTCAACCATCATCCACAAGCATCCATTGTCCTTAGAAAACTTCTAATGTTGTATGAACATATGCAAAAGTTTGTGTATATGTTCCTTATCTAATGCAAAGATTAGGCGGTCCACTGATTCAGTTGACCTCCTTAATGCGAATTATGTCAGTGCCATGAGTCCAACATGTATGCAATTTTCCTATTTGATACGTATTATCTCTTCATGTGTGCACAACCATTCATCAAAATGCAGCATCCATATACACAACCATTATACATCCATTACCCTAAATACGCACACATTTTTATATGCAATATGAAAGTGATTTGAGCCGATCTAGTGCCTAATGTGTGTGGAAATGCATCCACGAGCAACCACTAGCAAACACTTGCATCCACTTGCAACCATCAAACATAATATGTCTCAAACACATGTTTACATCCATGGATTTCCTATCTAAAGGTCGAAGATTCGGTTGATGGGATACAAACAAATGATATAACTAAAACAAAAGCTCTGTTCCCATTTGACATCGGTTAAGATAATAATTCCCTAAGTCTCAGCCCCGAAGACCGAAATCAACATCAGACTGACACTCAGAGAATTACCCCCATTAAACAATGTCTAAACTAGAAATCAACTTCATGCTTCAAGTAGAAACCCCTATCCTTCAGAAATATTCAGATACTTACAGACTACTGGTATAGATCAGATTACAGAACAATTCTCAGAAATCTAAGCATAACAGACCCTTGCGGGTCACAAGAAACATTGGGGGTCTTCCCATGACAAGTTAGAAAATTAACGACCCTCCTCTCAAAATCTAGAACGACCCTCTACATAGAAAGCTGGTCCATTTAGAACCAACCCATAGCCCATAAACTTGAGCACACAAATGTCACATTCAAATTTTTGACCCCTAACACGGATAATTTCAACCCCTTACAAATCACCAATAAATGATCCAAACCACCAAAGGGGTTTGAAACAACTATGGGATAAGAAACAAGACTAGTATTAAAGTGCTGAGTCTCAATTACAAAATCAAAATGCCAGAATCCAAAAGAGTCTTAACTTCATAATCAGATAAGGAAATTAAACCTTTTACATAAATTTTTCCTATCTCTATCCTATGCAACTGCCACGAGAGCATTCGCCTGCCCTCCAGAAGTCCCTTGCGATCCCTGCGCCTTCGAGCATTCCTTGGAGAAGTGTCTGACCTCTCCGCACTTAAAGCAATTGAACTTCCTTCTCTTACATTCTTTGACTAGGTGACCTTCTTTCCCACAATAGTGGCATTTCCTCTTATCCTTTCCCTTGTCATCCTTCTTGCCTTTCTTCTGCTGTTGTTGTTACTGTCACTTCTCATTTTTCAATGTCCCTTCAACTTTTTCCTCTTTCTTTGCTCCCATGTCCTATTCATGCATTAGGGCCATATCCACCAGGTTTTCAAAAGTGGCCCCCATGGGAACGTGGGTCATAGCCAATCCGTGTAGCGGCTCATTCAAGCCTTTAACAAATCTCAGAGCCTTCTTCTCAGGTGTGTTCACCAAGTCTAACCAAACCTCGCCAACTGATTGAACTTGTTGACGTACTCTTTTACTGACAGATTCCCCTGCTCCAATGCCAAGAACCTTTCCATGTATAGATTTTCTTTTGTTCGTGAGAGAAATTTCGTCTCAAACCTATGCCTGAAATCCAGCCATGTATCAACTGGACGCTCTCTATTAGTGACCTCCCACCAAAACGAGGCCTCATCCTCCATTAACCAGGCAGCTAACTGGACCTTTCTTCCATCTTCTACCTCAAAGATTCCAAACAATTCTTCCACCTCCTTTAGCCAATTTCGAGCTACAACAAACGTCTCCGAACCGTGAAAAGGTTTCTTGCCCATTGCCCGAAAGTCCTTACATATCTTTGCAAAAGTATCAACACGAGGAGGGGGAGGAGGAGGAACGGGTGCAGCTGGGGGAGGAGGAACATTTGCTGGACCTGCGGCGGTGGCCCTAGCTTCCAAATACCTCCCAAACCATCCTTGTATCGGTACACCCTCTGGAAGGTTAAGATCCTCAGACATGGTAAGATGAAAAAGGGAGAGATTTTAGAAAAAGGACCGAAGGATACTACTTATGGCTTTTCGGGTAATATATTTTTCAAAACAGGCTTTCCTTTTTGAAAATACTTTCTTTTAAAAACTTTTTGAAAAATATTTTTAAAACTTTTATCTAATCTGGTAAGCTTTAGCTCTGATACCAAGTGTAACACCCCACCTCCATTAAGGTCACTCACAAATGGAATGCCTTAACTTCAGTGGTGCGTTTTTGGTAAACAGACACAGAATATGACAAGACAGATATAAAAATTTTGCAGCAGAAAATAAACAACTTTATTAAATCACCAAAATACTTTGTTACATAATACCATGATTCATAAAAACCTTACAGCAAAACTCTTCTGTCTTACATTATCAAAGTGCATAGGTATTTAAAATAAAAAAACATCATTCCCCATATTAAAGAGCAAGCCATATAAGAGACAGAGACTCGAGCCATACTTCAGAAGTAGCTCCTAGAAGATCATATCCAAATCCTGACTAAACCTGGGTGTTTCCTCCCTGACAACCTGGGGGGAAAACGGAAGAAAAGAGGCGAAACAAGCTAGGTCAGACATACGTATGGTGAGTCCAGCAACTTTTAGCCAGTAAATAAATAAAGGTAAACATGACAGGCATAAAAAGTGGACAAGAGGATTCACTGTACAAATGACAAGTATGAAAGGACAAATAAGGAAAGGTGTATGCATGCTTCACTACAAACTACTCTGCACTTATACTAGTAAAATCAAGATGGGATGATCCCTTCCGCTAACCATAATAACGATAATGATGGTGGTAGTTTCGTGTATTCCTAGCTGCTGGCATAGGTGCTGCCTGCTCCTACCTCACTAGTCGTACCCACTACCCTCTTGCTATAAATTGGTAGACTTAGGGCATACGTCCGGGTATACCCTAACCACTACCCTAATCGATCGGCTCCCTACTCTATAGATAGTTGTGCTGGTCCCACAACTAGGGGGCATCACTTCCCTAAAGTGGCAACCCGATGTGTGCACAGTTATACCTGCTGGTGCCACGGTCGTCGTGTCCCCCTCTGCCCGGCCCATGCACGCACATGTCCCAGGTCGGTTTGCGCTGCCCACACCATCCGTCTCGTTTTGGATCTCTTCCAATCAATCAGTCAGCGTGCCCCTTCCCCGCCTAGTACGGAGTTCTTTACTTTGATACCCCTTCGGGTTACTGACTGAAATGGGTCCCACACAACATGATACAAGCTCAACCCTATGTCTTGTATCCCCACTAGGTTTTCTACTGACTATGTATACCCTAAGGTGTCTTTAATTACATAGCCCTCAATCAGTTATGCGTACCTATAGGTGTCTTTAATACATAGCCCTTAATCTACCTATCGGTTATGTTTACCTATAGGTGTTTTAATACATAAAACTATTTATTCCCATTAGTTATGCGTACCCCTAAGTGTATCTTTAATACATAACTTTATTTTTTTGCCCCGGTTATGTATACCATTAGGTGTCTTTAATTACATAACCCTTTTTATCAGGTTAAGTTTGGGGGACTATATATATCAATATTACCCACCTACCCTTCAGTTGTACTTAACCTTCCCACTGATTTAATCCTATTTATTTAATGGTTAAGTTTGTGGACCTATATATAATAATATTACCCACCTACCTATCAGTTGTACTTAACCCACCCACAATCCAACTCATTTTACTTAACCCTAACTTATGTCTATCATCATACATTCCACATGTATTAAGTTAGGTTAAGTAGTCTTTTCTTATTACCATGTCCAGTTATGGTTATATTGGGCTAGACCTCCCACATTAGGCCAACAACATGTGGATGCTGGATATGCCGGTTGGGTCCGGGCAGTCTTATTCCACAGTTGGGTCTAACCTCGTGTCTTAGCCCGATTCGTATTCACACACTTAGACTTCTCACATTAGGTTCAACATTAGTGGCTGCTCGATATGCCAGTCAGGTCCGGGCAGACTTCCACCACTAATGTAACCTAACCTCGTGTCATAAGTGTTAATTAAATTTTCAGACTTTAATTGCTTAAACATTCCTCTTTTGATTAATTATGTTAATTAATTAATCCTTTCCTTTTTATAGGTGTCAATACCTATTTTATTAAAAATTTGAATTTCCTATCCATAAATGGTCATATTCAAATTATACCATTTTTACTCAACTTTACCTATGTCATAATAGGTAATTTTTTATATGTTTCCCTACTAGAATCATGTGCCCAATTTACATAAACACTATGTAAATTATGCCTATTACAAATTCCCCTTTTCCCCGTTTCTTAACTTGCTTAACCGTTTGAGTTTTTGGCATCATTGAGGCTATAAGGTAGCCTTTCCATAACAATAAAATAAAGGGAATGGCAAGGTGATCGTTTTCAGTACAATTTTTTGCATAAGCATGACAACTAAGGAAAATGACATGATAACTTCGGATATAATTATGATTCATCACATAATTAACAACTTGCATAGATTCATGATTTTGCAACATAACAACTTGCATAGGTTCATGAATTTCAACATAACAACTTGCATAGGTTCATGAATTAACAACATAATTAACAACTCATATAGGTTCGTGATTCACAACATAACAACTTATATAGGTGACTTGCAAAGGTTCATGATTCACAACATAACAACTAGCATAGGTTCATGAATTCATCACACAATAACTTGCATAGGTAACATGCATGATCTCATAACAACTTGCATAGGTTCATGATAACAACTTGCATAGATTCATGATTACAACTTGCATAGATTCATGAATTCGCAACATAATAACTTGCATAGGTAACTTGCATAGGTTTATGAATTTCACTTGCATAATTTCATGATTCACCACAAAAATAAACATGTATAATTTCATGATCCGCAACAAGAATAAACTTGTATAATTTCATGATCCACAACAATAATAAACTTGCATAACTACAAACAACATATACCCAAATCATAGTCTACCACAATTCACTTTTATCTATTTAAACCTGAAAGTGACTAGAACTCAAGAAAAAGAGGGTCTTGAGTTCTGGGATCTGAATTATGTAATTGATTAGCGTTCCCTTGTTGTAGACAATTTCGTTGCTGAGATTAGACTTTGATTTGAATAGAATTGAGTTGCTTTACTTTGCTTCTAGTTGGTGGCGGCTACTCTTGGTTTTGGAGAGACAGTATGACGACCATTGATCTAATTTTTATTTGATTCTAGTGTTTGAGTCTACACATGTTTATATTGAATTTCAATTCAATTTGAGCCATCGGATGCTCATAGGGTTAATCAAAACCATTTAGTGTGACGGCAAAGAATTTCGCTCGGTCCGAACCAGTCGCTAAACCGACTCAGACCGTTCGAAACGCCCTATCGTTTGAGAACACGACAAAACAGAACGCATACAGAAGAACGTTTCATTGTATATTACAACAATGCATCAGATTACAAGAATATACAGAGTATAAATGAATATTACACAGAAATATCAGAGATTTAAATTACATTTAAATACATAGCAGCGGAAAATAATACAATACACAACTAGAAGAGATATACGGATACAAAGCTTTCCGGATATCGTTCCAGCTGTAAACCAGGATCCTGTGAATATAAATCTGCAAAACCGAAACTACTAGCTGCCCGTGTCAAAATAAGGGCACCCAGAGTTTAGGTTAAAACAATAAACTCCAGGTCAGTCATGTGACTGGTGTGAGAACTAAAACAGTTATTAATCTTTATTTTAAAAGTTAGGTAAATCAAGGGACCACGCCGTATAACACGGAACGGGTTTTCTCCCAAGAATACCAGTGCATAAAACAAACAGCGCAATGCTAAATAAAGAAAGATGAAGCTGTTATAAGACCCAGGTCCTATCACACAATGCAACGCAAGCCGGGGGATAGGGTTTTCCCTTATAACAGCCAAAGAATGCTTGATACGTTTAAAACAAATCATTTGATACTATAATAAGTGCATAGTGCATAAAACAACTTCAAATCATAAGTATCAATCATAGGCGGCATGGGTACCATATATCATGTCGCCATATATAGGTTTACAAATAAAACCGCAAAGTCACGTATTTGGAAATTGGATTTCCTTCTATGAACCGAGGCAAAAGATAGTCCTCAACCGATTCGAGACTGTCTAGCCCGAGCCTCAGGAACAGCCGCAACTGCCCCTTGGATCGTCAGGGCCGGTCCACACGGAGTGGATTATTATGCCTGAACAATACGTCTCCCCACCCTATGGGGTGTAAGTCTGGTCCGTCAGCCGACCAGAATGCATTCGGCCGAAACCGATATAACCGAGGCGCCTCGCAACAACCACAACCACATAAGTCAAACTCGTCAGGGCGTGTAAAACCACTGACGCCACTTCTAGCTAGAAAGAAACGCATGCCCTCCCTGAGGTCCGTCTCCCGTTTTTGGTTCATACCGGGTGTGAAACACGCGAGGTAAACGTTACACAAAGCTACGCCACAAAGGCCGTGCTTTGATCATCACCACAAGACTTTGCTTTTCAACAGAAGCCTCGATCATTTGCATCTTAGCATGCCACACAGGCAAGCCATCCTATGCAACCGATATCAGTCACACAGAATGAAATCCGATGTCAGACACACAGTCCATTTACAAGTCCGTTCTGGGTCTGAACGAAACCGGAGGCACCTAGTACCCCGCATATCCATCGATCTCCAAGTACGTCTGGACGATCACTAACTGTTTCCATCTTCTTGGGTGTACAGCCCAATCAAGATCATCAGTTATCACCCAAACGACGTGAAGACTTCCGGTCTTCGACCATCGTCTTCATCTTCGACTTATCGTCGTATCAGTTATTCAGAATGGGATAAACCCGGTCTTTCCGAATAACTCGCGTATATATTATAAAAGTGTTACACAAACACAACATACGCCTCATTCCAATTCATTAGTCACTAACCGTAAATTAATCAAGAGAATAATTCCCCAAATATTAACCCCGAAGGCCGAAACCAACATCAGATCAATATCCAGAAAACCATTCTGCTTGGCTAACCGCCAGTTAGTTTCTAAATTTCACATTCAAATCTAATTAAAGATTTAACTATCGCCTGGAGCAAAACTGGTGATACTCCATTCTCGATCTTTTCAATCTAATTAAAGATTCATTAAAACTCCACTTAGTTTTAATCTGTGACTGGGTTAAAGAATCAGTGTCATTTAAAACACGGTTCACGATAAACCCAAAGTCACATCCCATTAATTATCGGGTTAAAGAACAAGTGTTATTTAAAACACTGTTCACGATAAACCCAAAAATCAATATCAATTCAATTCCAATTAAATATCATTTAATTGGTACACTTCATTAAATCTAAATAAAAAGATTTAATCTTTTCTCAACTGGGTTCAAGAACAGTGTTAGTGAAGACACCATTCACGACAAACCCAAATCACATTCGATATTCAATACAAGGCTCTGAATAGAAACTATATCGGCCTATATTCAATATCAAATTCTACGATTAACAAATGTCGTATTGGAAATAACGATATACATATATATCTTTCAAATTTCCATAACAACACCTGTAATATCACGAATTCCAACATCGAAATATTCCGAAGACAATTTCGATTCAAATCCACTCCAATGCAATCATTGGAAATTTTGGTTATTTTCAAAACCATTTCAAATTCAATTTATTTATTTAAAAATAAATAGAATTATAATTCTAGTTCAAAACTAGTTCATTTCGATAAAAATCTATTTTTATCTTTTCAAATATGGAGTTTTTCATCCCAAACTTTCACAAATCATTTCTTATGATTTTACACAAATTATTACTATTTTTAATAATTTTATCAAGGCCCGTACGGTCGATTTCCATTAACGGCCATCGAACTGCACTTACAGCGACCTTTTTCGAATTTGATTTGGACGTATCTCCAAATCCAACCGTTAGATTTCAAATTTCTAACATTCATTAGAAAGCTCTTTTCGATACGAACCCAACGGTTCCGGTTTTAGGAGAATCCGACGGTCGGATCTCCCGTAATGTCCGTTTGAAACAAATGATCGAAATTCGCGAACTGCCGCAGCGCGGCGCGTTCTATTCAGGCCATTATATTATATATATAATATATATAATATATATTTCGTCGATTACTATTTAAAACGAATTATATAAATGGTTTTAAATTCGTTTCAAAAGCAATTTCAACTTCCTTTTCAATTCAAATCAAAATTGAATTCTTCTTTATAAATTCGTTTCAAAATTCATTTCTATTCAATTCAAATTTCAATTCAATTTGAATTCATTTCAATTCGCTTTCAATTCCATTTGAATTCGTTTTCAATTCAATTCATTTCGAAATCGTTTTAAAATTCAATTCATTTCGAAATCGTTTTCAATTCAATTCATTTCGAAATCGTTTTCAATTCAATTCATTTCGAAATCGTTTTCAATTCAATTCATTTCGAAATCGTTTTCAATTCAATTTATTTCGAAATCGCTTTCAATTCAATTTGAATTCGTTTTCAATTCATTTCGAAATCGTTTTCAATTCAATTTATTTCGAAATCGTTTTCAATTCAATTCATTTCGAAATCGTTTTCAATTCAATTTATTTCGAAATCGTTTTCAATTCAATTCATTTCGAAATCGTTTTCAATTCAATTTATTTCGAAATCGTTTTCAATTCAATTCATTTCGAAATCGTTTTCAATTCAATTCATTTCGAAATCGTTTTCAATTCAATTCATTTCGAAATCGTTTTCAATTCAATTCATTTCGAAATCGTTTTCAATTCAATTCATTTCGAAATCGTTTTCAATTCAATTCATTTCGAAATCGTTTTCAATTCAATTCATTTCGAAATCGTTTTCAATTCAATTCATTTCGAAATCGTTTTCAATTCAATTCATTTCGAAATCGTTTTCAATTCAATTCATTTCAAAATATTCGATTTCGAAATCACGTTTCAATATTCATTTTAAAATGAATAAAATCGATATAAATATCGTTCACGTCAAAATGGCGTCAATCTAATCCTCACGGCTTCACATATTTCTATTTTCAAATATTCTATTTCAAATATTTCTATTTCAAATATTTCTATTTCAAATATTTCTATTTCAAATATTTCTATTTCAAATATTTCTATTTCAAATATTTCTATTTCAAATATTTCTATTTCAAATATTTCTATTTTTCTCGAAACTGGAATGAGGCCCAATCAATTACCATATAATGTTAATTATATGGATTTTCTACAACACATGTATATATCAACAACGATGAATAATCAACCATCAACCAAAGTGCACTACACTGTATAAGCATCAAATATAGACATTTAACGCTTATAGCAGCTTGTCAATCAATCGATCGACATATTTAATAAATCAGGATGAGTGAACTTCAAATTTCATCCTAACACCCGTGTGGGGTTTCAAACAATCAAACACATATTTTATTTGTGCAGTTAGGCGATGTGTAAAATTTATCGACCCAATCAACGTCATTCAAATAGGTGTACATAAACAAACCGTCTGGTTTGTAAATGAATATTTATTTATTCACATTCACGTTAAAAATTATATTTTTAACGATAACACATTTTATTTTAACATATGAATTTATATTCAGTTCATTCGTTAAATAAAATGCTAATTTTATTTTTCTAACTTATTTTAGAAAATTTCGGCGGCATAACGGCACGATACTAGAAACGGGACAAGGCCTAGCCTTATCCCCGGTCTAGTGAAGGCCCACGCCATTCACACATCAATCAAATCAATTCGTTATGCAAACCACAAACTTTGGAGTAAGGGTCTAACCTAGCCTTACTCCTTCGCCTTATAACGGCGCACGTCTAATCCTAACCAATTTATCGATTCGATTTTTCACACCACAAACCACATTCAAACCAATATCACAATCAATCACCAAACAGTCAAACAAACAAGTCCATGGTCTGTGGACGGGTGTCGGGTGCTACTAAGCACCGTCTGCATCCTAGTATATATATAACTAGAAAAATAAATTGAAAGGTGAGAAATTCTCACTTATAGCTATCCTAGCTCCACGGCTCTTCATTTGCAGAAGTCTTCGTCGTTTCGCCATTTTTGTCACCTTCGTTGTCCGCTTTCACTACATATGTAAAAATCGAATTTTTACTATGTTATTCAATAAATATAAAAATCGAATTTCCATTTCAAAGTTCAATATATAAAAATCGAATTTTTATTTCAAAGTTCAATATATAAAAATCGAATTTTTATTTCAAAGTTCAATATATAAAAATCGAATTTTTATTTCAAAGTTCAATATATAAAAATCGAATTTTTATTTCAAAGTTCAATATATAAAAATCGAATTTTTATTTCAAAGTTCAATATATAAAAATCGAATTTTTATTTCAAAGTTCAATATATAAAAATCGAATTTTTATTTCAAAGTTCAATATATAAAAATCGAATTTTTATTTCAAAGTTCAATATATAAAAATCGAATTTTTATTTCAAAGTTCAATATATAAAAATCGAATTTTTATTTCAAAGTTCAATATATAAAAATCGAATTTTTATTTCAAAGTTTAATAGATAAAAATCGAATTTTTAGTTCGAAGTTCAATAGATAAAAATCGAATTTTTAGTTCGAAGTTCAATAGATAAAAATCGAATTTTTATTTCAAAGTTCAATAGATAAAAATCGAATTTTTAGTTCGAAGTTTAATAGATAAAAATCGAATTTTTAGTTCGAAGTTTAATAGATAAAAATCGAATTTTTAGTTCGAAGTTTAATAAATAAAAAAACCTATTTTTAATTCTAAAAATCCCAACTTTATACATCTTAAAAATCCTTTCTTTATATTTTAAAAACATCGCTAACTTTATTTTCAAAAACAACTCATGTCTTGTATTTCAAAAATAATGATATACATATATAAAAGTTAACCAAAAATCAAATCTTTTCGCTTGTTAACAAAATCAATTTCTAAACTTTTCTAAAAAGATATATATATATAAGAAAACTGATTTTATAAATAATGTCATATTAAAAATGCTCACTGTTTTTTTTCTATTTAACTAAAATCAGTTTTTCAATTTTTAATAAAACAGTTTTTAAACATTAATAAAATTTACAGATAAAAGAAAATAAACAAATAAAACAAAACTAAACTTACAGTCTTTGGTCAACAGAGGATAGGGAGAGGGGAGCGAGCATCGGAGGTCGGCGGTGGGCAGCCGCGAGGCGACAGTGGCTTGGGGGCTAGGGTTTCGATTTGCGGTGGTTTGCTGGGCGTGGCGATTTGGGGTTGGGGTCCAGGGGTCGCGAGGCTCGAGCGGGGTTCATCAGAGGATGGGCGCGAGGGGGAGGTGGACTCGGCGGAGGCGGCGGTCGGCTCTGGCAAAGGGTGGCGCCGACAGGAGGAGGGAGGCGCGATTTTCTTTGGGGGTTTTTTTTTTATTTATTTTTATTCGATCTGCAGAAGGGGGGGGGCCAACGTATAAAAGGGAAAGAAGATATATATTTTTTTTTTATTATTATTATTATTATTTTAATTATTTTATTCGAAAAAAGGTTGACCTTTAAATACGAACTCGAAACGAGGCCCACCGCCTGTCGTCCATAGCGTTTCACCCCCATTCCGAACACAATGGGACATGTATCGCAAGCTGATTTGACCGTTTCGATCAGTTTCCTTTGAATTTACATTTAAATCACTATATTGAATTTTAAACGTACATTTCAAATTACCGGGGTCACATACTAACTAGAAAAATTGCAGAAAAATATTTTCTAGCTTCGTATTGACGATACGGTCCTAACAAAACTAGTTTCGTCGAATTCTGAGACCGTTAGAAAAATGGCCAATTTCCAGTCGATTAAAATCAACTGAAACAGGTCAAACGCGTTTTCCTTTGCCATGCTCACATATTGATTCGAAAAATTATGAAATTTGGAATTTAGCAATAACTTGGCACTGCGGATCCAACAAAACTGGTTTCGTCGAAATCCGAGGTCGTTTGCAAAATGTCCATTTTTAAGGGCCTGAATTCCATAGCGACTATTCAGAATTTTCAACTGGACATATCTTTTGATTCCCGATATGAAATCTTGATTTTTCGGATTCGCTGGAAAGATATTCACTATTAGATTCCATTATTTTTGGTTTCACTAAAATCCGGATTGTTTTGCACCCGGTACATTCAATTGAAGTTTGAAATCGAATTATCGAACTACCGCGCCATTTTCAATTCTATTTATAATTATATATAATTATTTATATTCTAACGACGACGCGTATAATATATACGTTCGAATTATATTCAAAATAAATTTATTGTCGATATTATTTAAAATAATTCATTTTAAATAATCAAAATTCGCTAAAATTGCCAAAATAAAATTTTCAAACTGGCCCAGATTTTCCGGGTTGTTACAATCTCCCCCACTTAAAACTTTTCGTCCTCGAAAAGGAACAAAGTCGAAAGTGGTTTGATTATTCAGCTCTACGTTCGATTTGGCTTCCATTCTCCAACTTTTCAGTTTCTGAGAACTTCTAAAATTTCAAAAATTTGGCTAACACCCTAAATTTTCGAAAAATTTCGCCATAACCTCCCCTGCAATGGGAGCATCGGGGAATTTCAAATAGCTTCCCCGGTCCTTCAGATCTCAAAAAGAAAAAGAAAAAGCCAAGCGGCTAGCCAATAGGCTCACAAAATCATCATCACCCAAACAAAACAGGAAATTATGTAGTAAACATGTACCTATTTGTCGGGCAAACAAATTTTATTCTCTGGCTCTAGCCTCCTTGCTATGACCTGTTCCAAAAGATATACATGTATGCAAGCAAATGCGACCAATTTTCAATATAAGTCAATATATGATTCAATCAGGCTAATTGGTTAAAAATTATCAAACAATTCAACAAACAACACAAACATCAATCAATTAGTGAATTAGAGTTTCAAATTCATAATTTTGATACATATACAAAAATCATGTTTTTGATGCCAATTCACAACAATGTATTCTAGCTATATATAAGTTTTGGGTTCTCACACCAGCCTAATGGAAATATATAGAAAATCACACCTTCGAGACACGAACATAAATACCGATGATGCACGTGCTATCATCAGTACCTTCTCCGGGCGACTAGAGTGTGATTCTATATCTATCCAATATATTAAAACTTCGAATACACGCGGATCAGACGTATACGCAAAATCTATATATACTGGATTGTCCAACTCAATATAAATAGAAAATCAAATACGAATGATTGATTTAAATTTTCAAAACAAAATTTGTTTTCACTTGAAAAAAATATACTCTTCACACTCGTTCTAGGATACTACTGATCCCATCTCTAACGAGTCATTCTAATTGGATATTACTAATCCAATATCTGATGAATTCTTTCGTATGGTTCTAATGTGCCTTGTTCTCTGAGCTTTGTAAACCAAAGCTCTGATACCAAATGTGACGGCAAAGAATTTCGCTCGGTCCGAACCAGTCGCTAAACCGACTCAGACCGTTCGAAACGCCCTATCGTTTGAGAACACGACAAAACAGAACGCATACAGAAGAACGTTTCATTGTATATTACAACTTCCCCGTAAAGGAAAGCGTCGGATAGTTCGAGAACAAGCCACAGCAGAACGCATACAGAAGAACATTTCATTGAATATTACAACAGTGCATCAGATTACAAGGATATACAGAGTATAAATGAATATTACACAGAAATATCAGAGATTTAAATTACATTTAAATACATAGCAGCGGAAAATAATACAATACACAACTAGAATGAGATATACGGATACAAAGCTTTCCGGATATCGTTCCAGCTGTAAACCAGGATCCTGTGAATATAAATCTGCAAAACCAAAACTACTAGCTGCCCGTGTCGAAAATAGGGGCACCCAGAGTTTAGGTTAAAACAATAAACTCCAGGTCAGTCATGTGACTGGTGTGAGAACTAAAACAGTTATTAATCTTTATTTCAAATCATTAGGTAAATCAAGGGACCACGCCGTATAACACGGAACGGGTTTCCTCCCAAGAATACCAGTGCATAAAACCAACAGCGCAATGCTAAATAAAGAAAAATGAAGCTGTTATAAGACCCAGGTCCCATCACACAATGCAACGCAGTCGAGGATAGGGTTTTCCCTTATAACAGCCAAAGAATGCTTGATACGTTTAAAACAAATCATTTGATACTATTATAAGTGCATAGTATATAAAACACTTCAAATCATAAGTATCAATCATAGGCGGCATGAGCGCCCCATCCCACTATGTCGCCATATATAGGATATACAATCAAAACCGCAAAGTCTCGTATTTGGAAATTGGGTTTCCATCTATGAACCGAGGCAAAAGATAGTCCTCAACCGATTCGAGACAATCTAGCCCATGTCTCAGGCAAGCGCGCAGGCAAGCCTTGGATCGTCAGGGCCGGTCCACACGGAGTGGATTATTATGCCTGAACAATACGTCTCCCCACCCTATGGGGTGTAAGTCTGGTCCGTCAGCCGACCAGAATGCATTCGGCCGAAACCGATATAACCGAGGCGCCTCGCAACAGCAACAACCACATAAGTCAAACTCGTCAGGGCGTGTAAAACCACTGACGCCACTTCTAGCTAGAAAGAAACGCATGCCCTCCCTGAGGTCCGTCTCCCGTTTTTGGTTCATACCGGGTGTGAAACACGCGAGGTAAACGTTACACAAAGCTACGCCACAAAGGCCGTGCTTTGATCATCACCACAAGACTTTGCTTTTCAACAGAAGCCTCGATCATTTGCATCTTAGCATGCCACACAGGCAAGCCATCCTATGCAACCGATATCAGTCACACAGAATGAAATCCGATGTCAGACACACAGTCCATTTACAAGTCCGTTCTGGGTCTGAACGAAACCGGAGGCACCTAGTACCCCGCATATCCATCGATCTCCAAGTACGTCTGGACGATCACTAACTGTTTCCATCTTCTTGGGTGTACAGCCCAATCAAGATCATCAGTTATCACCCAAACGACGTGAAGACTTCCGGTCTTCGACCATCGTCTTCATCTTCGACTTATCGTCGTATCAGTTATTCAGAATGGGATAAACCCGGTCTTTCCGAATAACTCGCGTATATATTATAAAAGTGTTACACAAACACAACATACGCCTCATTCCAATTCATTAGTCACTAACCGTAAATTAATCAAGAGAATAATTCCCCAAATATTAACCCCGAAGGCCGAAACCAACATCAGATCAATATCCAGAAAACCATTCTGCTTGGCTAACCGCCAGTTAGTTTCTAAATTTCACATTCAAATCTAATTAAAGATTTAACTATCGCCTGGAGCAAAACTGGTGATACTCCATTCTCGATCTTTTCAATCTAATTAAAGATTCATTAAAACTCCACTTAGTTTTAATCTGTGACTGGGTTAAAGAATCAGTGTCATTTAAAACACGGTTCACGATAAACCCAAAGTCACATCCCATTAATTATCGGGTTAAAGAACAAGTGTTATTTAAAACACTGTTCACGATAAACCCAAAAATCAATATCAATTCAATTCCAATTAAATATCATTTAATTGGTACACTTCATTAAATCTAAATAAAAAGATTTAATCTTTTCTCAACTGGGTTCAAGAACAGTGTTAGTGAAGACACCATTCACGACAAACCCAAATCACATTCGATATTCAATACAAGGCTCTGAATAGAAACTATATCGGCCTATATTCAATATCAAATTCTACGATTAACAAATGTCGTATTGGAAATAACGATATACATATATATCTTTCAAATTTCCATAACAACACCTGTAATATCACGAATTCCAACATCGAAATATTCCGAAGACAATTTCGATTCAAATCCACTCCAATGCAATCATTGGAAATTTTGGTTATTTTCAAAACCATTTCAAATTCAATTTATTTATTTAAAAATAAATAGAATTATAATTCTAGTTCAAAACTAGTTCATTTCGATAAAAATCTATTTTTATCTTTTCAAATATGGAGTTTTTCATCCCAAACTTTCACAAATCATTTCTTATGATTTTACACAAATTATTACTATTTTTAATAATTTTATCAAGGCCCGTACGGTCGATTTCCATTAACGGCCATCGAACTGCACTTACAGCGACCTTTTTCGAATTTGATTTGGACGTATCTCCAAATCCAACCGTTAGATTTCAAATTTCTAACATTCATTAGAAAGCTCTTTTCGATACGAACCCAACGGTTCCGGTTTTAGGAGAATCCGACGGTCGGATCTCCCGTAATGTCCGTTTGAAACAAATGATCGAAATTCGCGAACTGCCGCAGCGCGGCGCGTTCTATTCAGGCCATTATATTATATATATAATATATATAATATATATTTCGTCGATTACTATTTAAAACGAATTATATAAATGGTTTTAAATTCGTTTCAAAAGCAATTTCAACTTCCTTTTCAATTCAAATCAAAATTGAATTCTTCTTTATAAATTCGTTTCAAAATTCATTTCTATTCAATTCAAATTTCAATTCAATTTGAATTCATTTCAATTCGCTTTCAATTCCATTTGAATTCGTTTTCAATTCAATTCATTTCGAAATCGTTTTAAAATTCAATTCATTTCGAAATCGTTTTCAATTCAATTCATTTCGAAATCGTTTTCAATTCAATTCATTTCGAAATCGTTTTCAATTCAATTCATTTCGAAATCGTTTTCAATTCAATTTATTTCGAAATCGCTTTCAATTCAATTTGAATTCGTTTTCAATTCATTTCGAAATCGTTTTCAATTCAATTTATTTCGAAATCGTTTTCAATTCAATTCATTTCGAAATCGTTTTCAATTCAATTTATTTCGAAATCGTTTTCAATTCAATTCATTTCGAAATCGTTTTCAATTCAATTTATTTCGAAATCGTTTTCAATTCAATTCATTTCGAAATCGTTTTCAATTCAATTCATTTCGAAATCGTTTTCAATTCAATTCATTTCGAAATCGTTTTCAATTCAATTCATTTCGAAATCGTTTTCAATTCAATTCATTTCGAAATCGTTTTCAATTCAATTCATTTCGAAATCGTTTTCAATTCAATTCATTTCGAAATCGTTTTCAATTCAATTCATTTCGAAATCGTTTTCAATTCAATTCATTTCGAAATCGTTTTCAATTCAATTCATTTCAAAATATTCGATTTCGAAATCACGTTTCAATATTCATTTTAAAATGAATAAAATCGATATAAATATCGTTCACGTCAAAATGGCGTCAATCTAATCCTCACGGCTTCACATATTTCTATTTTCAAATATTCTATTTCAAATATTTCTATTTCAAATATTTCTATTTCAAATATTTCTATTTCAAATATTTCTATTTCAAATATTTCTATTTCAAATATTTCTATTTCAAATATTTCTATTTCAAATATTTCTATTTTTCTCGAAACTGGAATGAGGCCCAATCAATTACCATATAATGTTAATTATATGGATTTTCTACAACACATGTATATATCAACAACGATGAATAATCAACCATCAACCAAAGTGCACTACACTGTATAAGCATCAAATATAGACATTTAACGCTTATAGCAGCTTGTCAATCAATCGATCGACATATTTAATAAATCAGGATGAGTGAACTTCAAATTTCATCCTAACACCCGTGTGGGGTTTCAAACAATCAAACACATATTTTATTTGTGCAGTTAGGCGATGTGTAAAATTTATCGACCCAATCAACGTCATTCAAATAGGTGTACATAAACAAACCGTCTGGTTTGTAAATGAATATTTATTTATTCACATTCACGTTAAAAATTATATTTTTAACGATAACACATTTTATTTTAACATATGAATTTATATTCAGTTCATTCGTTAAATAAAATGCTAATTTTATTTTTCTAACTTATTTTAGAAAATTTCGGCGGCATAACGGCACGATACTAGAAACGGGACAAGGCCTAGCCTTATCCCCGGTCTAGTGAAGGCCCACGCCATTCACACATCAATCAAATCAATTCGTTATGCAAACCACAAACTTTGGAGTAAGGGTCTAACCTAGCCTTACTCCTTCGCCTTATAACGGCGCACGTCTAATCCTAACCAATTTATCGATTCGATTTTTCACACCACAAACCACATTCAAACCAATATCACAATCAATCACCAAACAGTCAAACAAACAAGTCCATGGTCTGTGGACGGGTGTCGGGTGCTACTAAGCACCGTCTGCATCCTAGTATATATATAACTAGAAAAATAAATTGAAAGGTGAGAAATTCTCACTTATAGCTATCCTAGCTCCACGGCTCTTCATTTGCAGAAGTCTTCGTCGTTTCGCCATTTTTGTCACCTTCGTTGTCCGCTTTCACTACATATGTAAAAATCGAATTTTTACTATGTTATTCAATAAATATAAAAATCGAATTTCCATTTCAAAGTTCAATATATAAAAATCGAATTTTTATTTCAAAGTTCAATATATAAAAATCGAATTTTTATTTCAAAGTTCAATATATAAAAATCGAATTTTTATTTCAAAGTTCAATATATAAAAATCGAATTTTTATTTCAAAGTTCAATATATAAAAATCGAATTTTTATTTCAAAGTTCAATATATAAAAATCGAATTTTTATTTCAAAGTTCAATATATAAAAATCGAATTTTTATTTCAAAGTTCAATATATAAAAATCGAATTTTTATTTCAAAGTTCAATATATAAAAATCGAATTTTTATTTCAAAGTTCAATATATAAAAATCGAATTTTTATTTCAAAGTTCAATATATAAAAATCGAATTTTTATTTCAAAGTTTAATAGATAAAAATCGAATTTTTAGTTCGAAGTTCAATAGATAAAAATCGAATTTTTAGTTCGAAGTTCAATAGATAAAAATCGAATTTTTATTTCAAAGTTCAATAGATAAAAATCGAATTTTTAGTTCGAAGTTTAATAGATAAAAATCGAATTTTTAGTTCGAAGTTTAATAGATAAAAATCGAATTTTTAGTTCGAAGTTTAATAAATAAAAAAACCTATTTTTAATTCTAAAAATCCCAACTTTATACATCTTAAAAATCCTTTCTTTATATTTTAAAAACATCGCTAACTTTATTTTCAAAAACAACTCATGTCTTGTATTTCAAAAATAATGATATACATATATAAAAGTTAACCAAAAATCAAATCTTTTCGCTTGTTAACAAAATCAATTTCTAAACTTTTCTAAAAAGATATATATATATAAGAAAACTGATTTTATAAATAATGTCATATTAAAAATGCTCACTGTTTTTTTTCTATTTAACTAAAATCAGTTTTTCAATTTTTAATAAAACAGTTTTTAAACATTAATAAAATTTACAGATAAAAGAAAATAAACAAATAAAACAAAACTAAACTTACAGTCTTTGGTCAACAGAGGATAGGGAGAGGGGAGCGAGCATCGGAGGTCGGCGGTGGGCAGCCGCGAGGCGACAGTGGCTTGGGGGCTAGGGTTTCGATTTGCGGTGGTTTGCTGGGCGTGGCGATTTGGGGTTGGGGTCCAGGGGTCGCGAGGCTCGAGCGGGGTTCATCAGAGGATGGGCGCGAGGGGGAGGTGGACTCGGCGGAGGCGGCGGTCGGCTCTGGCAAAGGGTGGCGCCGACAGGAGGAGGGAGGCGCGATTTTCTTTGGGGGTTTTTTTTTTATTTATTTTTATTCGATCTGCAGAAGGGGGGGGGCCAACGTATAAAAGGGAAAGAAGATATATATTTTTTTTTTTTTATTATTATTATTATTTTAATTATTTTATTCGAAAAAAGGTTGACCTTTAAATACGAACTCGAAACGAGGCCCACCGCCTGTCGTCCATAGCGTTTCACCCCCATTCCGAACACAATGGGACATGTATCGCAAGCTGATTTGACCGTTTCGATCAGTTTCCTTTGAATTTACATTTAAATCACTATATTGAATTTTAAACGTACATTTCAAATTACCGGGGTCACATACTAACTAGAAAAATTGCAGAAAAATATTTTCTAGCTTCGTATTGACGATACGGTCCTAACAAAACTAGTTTCGTCGAATTCTGAGACCGTTAGAAAAATGGCCAATTTCCAGTCGATTAAAATCAACTGAAACAGGTCAAACGCGTTTTCCTTTGCCACGCTCACATATTGATTCGAAAAATTATGAAATTTGGAATTTAGCAATAACTTGGCACTGCGGATCCAACAAAACTGGTTTCGTCGAAATCCGAGGTCGTTTGCAAAATGTCCATTTTTAAGGGCCTGAATTCCATAGCGACTATTCAGAATTTTCAACTGGACATATCTTTTGATTCCCGATATGAAATCTTGATTTTTCGGATTCGCTGGAAAGATATTCACTATTAGATTCCATTATTTTTGGTTTCACTAAAATCCGGATTGTTTTGCACCCGGTACATTCAATTGAAGTTTGAAATCGAATTATCGAACTACCGCGCCATTTTCAATTCTATTTATAATTATATATAATTATTTATATTCTAACGACGACGCGTATAATATATACGTTCGAATTATATTCAAAATAAATTTATTGTCGATATTATTTAAAATAATTCATTTTAAATAATCAAAATTCGCTAAAATTGCCAAAATAAAATTTTCAAACTGGCCCAGATTTTCCGGGTTGTTACAATTAGTCAGGATAGGGTGACACCTCAGCCCTAATGACTCGGCAAGGAGTCAGAAAGGACTCAGCAATGAGTCACAGTGTGGATCAGATCACACCAGAAAGCTATGTAGGCTATCTGCTCGTCCTGGGCACACTTGGGAAGTGCGCCAGTGTATTTTTGTACTGGCACACTTCCCAAGGGCGCTAGTGCATTTTATTTTATTTTATTTCTTTTTCTTCTTCTAGTTTTTTCCGCCTAGCTTCGTTCATCCATATCTCCATCATATGGTGTCCGTTTTACGCAAAATCGGACTCCATCTCAAGCAGAATTCCGAGACGAACGCAATAGCACAACCCGTTTCCCTTAATTCCCACATTTGAAATTAAGTATTCTTAAATTTAATTAATTTGATTATTCAAAAATTCGGGATGTTACATTTGTGATTTTGAAATGTTTATCGAATTAAAAATAATGTTAAAATTAATGTGGTAGTTGAAATTAAATTATAAATATATATTTATAATTTAAAATAGTGAAAATTGATGAAGTTTAAAAACAATTCAATCTGAATTAGAATTAGGTAGATCTGTTAATCAATAATTTATTTAAATTCACTATTGTTATTTGAAAACCCCACACCGGTATTGGGATGATATTTGACATACACTAGTCCCTATATTTAGTTGTATGTTAATAGATGGATTGACAGTCTGTGGTGAGCATTATTTATTTATTTTATTGCTTACACAATAGTAAATTTCACTCTGGATGTGAATGGATGTTTGATGATTATTTATCATTATTGTTGCATACATGCGATGTATGAAATCCATATAACTGATATTATATGGTAATTGATTGAGTCGCATTCCGATTCAAAAATAAAGAACATTTTTAAATAAAGACATTTTAAAATAAAGAATCTTTTAAAATAAAGAATAATTTTAAAATAAAATGTTTTAACATAAAAATCAAATTCTTATTGTATGTATAAAGAATCATGTATTAAAATACATTTTTGTTAGATAAAAAATGTCATCTTTAACATGTAAATGAAGAAGAAAAAGAATCATGTGCTAAAATAATTTTTTTAGATAAAAATATTATTTTTAACATGTTAATTAAGTGAATAAGATATTCATGTATTGAATAAAAATTTTGAACAATAAAAATATCATTTTGATTGAATGTATAAACCATATAAAATATTCATGTGTTAAATAAAATTTTTGAATAATAAAAATAGTTATGTAGCTAACGCCCTTTTTTTATCGATCGAGTTATTCATTTTATAATGAATATAGAAAATAAGTGATTTCAAAATCTAATATTTTGAAAATATTGTTATTTTAATATTATAAAGATATACAATATTCAGTTTTGATTTAAAATTGAAAATGGAGTTAAAATCGTTTTAAAACGAATACATATAAACGATTTATAAAATACGTTTTAAATGGAAATCGACGAAATATATAAAATATATATTATACATTTATTTAATGGCCTGAATAGAATGCGCCGCGCCGTGACAGTTCGCGTATTTCAACCATTAATTTCAAATTGATGTAATGGGAGATCCGACCGTCGAATTCTCCTAAATCCTGGACTGTTGGGTTCATATCAAAAAAAGCTTTCTAATGGATATAAGAGATTTTAAATATAACGATAAGATTTGGAAATATGTCCAAATCAAATTCAGAAAAGGTCGCTATGGATGTAGTTCGGTGGTCGTTATTGGAAACCGACTGTACGGGCCTTGATAAAATTATTAAAAATATGGGAAAATTATGTAAAATCATAATAAGTGATTTGGAAAGATTTTGAATGAAAAATTCTGTATTTGAAAAGATAAAAATATATTTTTATCGAAATGAGATAGTTATGAACTAGAATAATAATCCAATGTAATTAAATAAAATAAATTAGATTTTTGGGTTTTCGTAAATGATGTCTTAAATAACACTGTTCTTAAACCCAATTGAGAAAAGGATAAATCTTTTGATTAAGATTTAGATAAATTTACCAATTAATTAATATTTAATTTGAACTGAAATGAAAGTTGATTGTGGGTTTATCGTGAACGACATTTGTCCTTTAACCCAGTTAACAGTGAAAATATAATCTGGAATTTATAAATAATTTTATTAAGGTTTAATGGAAAATTTCCAAAGTATAGTTTTACAATTTAATATATAAAATTAAAACAGAATGGAAATCGATATATTAATAATCGAGATGAGCTTCTGTGGATGAAGACCGTTACAATATGTGGAATTTAGAAGTCTTTGCCGCTATTCCATTTATATTATTAGTCTGATACGGAAATTTATATTGATTATATAATGTTATGACTTTCGTGTAGATTCCATTTTGATGGAAGATGATTTTGGGTTTATCGTAAACTGTGTTTTTAATGACATTAGTTCTTTAACCCAGCTAAAGTTAAGATTAATTTTTTAAATTTGAATAATTAGAAAGTAATGATTTTTGAAATAACAAAATTAGAGTTTTAATGAATCTTTAATTAGATTATGATGAGAAAGAGATAATTAAATTTATCAAATTCTTGAAATGATCGAAAATGGAGTACCGCCAATTTTACTCCAAGCGGTAGTTAAATCTTTAATCAGATTTGAACGAGAAATGGTAATTAAATTTACCGAAAACGCAATGGGTGTTAGATATGGAATACTACCAGTTTTTCTCCATAGGATGAATAGGTTGGGATTGGGATTATTAAATAAATGATTACTTCGGTAAAGTTCGCTAATCCTGATTAGCTGATAAACCTTAATTTGGTTTAGAATTGTGAAAGGATAAAATAAAATCTTTTGAAATGAGGTACAAAAGAAAATTAAAGAATAATTTTTAAAAGAATCAATCTTTAATAAAATTAATGGGAACCTCCCCCTAAAAATATGAACATTGAAATAAAAGAATATTCTGAATTGAAATGAGGCATATGATGTGTTTTTATAGCACATTATTATTGATTATAAAATACGCGAAGTATTCGGAAAGACCGAGTTTAACCCATTTTGAATAACTACTACGATGATCAAAAGTTGACGATAAAGACGATGGTTGAAGACCGGAGTTCTCCACATCGTTTGAATGATTACTGATGTCTTGATTGGGCTGTACACACAAGACAAGGTAATAAGCGGTGATCGTTCAGACGTACTTGGAGATTGACGGATATGTGAGGACATCTCTACTGTATTGGACATATGGAACGAGGAAGAAGTTGCCTCCGGTTTCGTTCAGACCCAGAACGGACTTGTTAGTGGATATGTGTCTGACATTGGATTTCATGCTATACTAATTAATTTCTATTAAATATATATATCTGTTTGGTGGCGGAGAATTTATTCTCTTGCTTAACACCCTTCTATGAGACATACGAGCTTAGAGGTAATATATTGATGGACATTAGTTGTATGGCGTGAATTGTCAGTGTGGCATTCCAAGATGCAAATGATCAAGGCTTATATTGAAAAGCAGAGTCTTGTAGTTGATGATCAAAGAACGACTTTATTTAGCATAGCTTTGTGTACGGTGTTACTTCGCGAGCCTTACACCCCGGTATGAACCAGAAACGGGAAAAGGACCCCAGGGAGGACATGCGTTTCTTTCTAGCTAGAAGTGGTGTCATGGTACGGAGCCCAGACATTTTTACTCATGCGGATGATGGAAAGTGAGATACCTCGGATATTGAGTCCCTACTGGCTCAGATTTTATGCCCCATAGGGCGGGGAAATGTATTGTTCAGGAATAACTAATCCACTAACATATATGTGGACTGGCCCTGGAGCTTGACTGAGTACTTTCCTTGAGACATGAGCTAGATTGTCTCAAATTCGGTAAGGACGATCCCTTTCCATGGTTCATGATGAAAATCCAACTTCCAATATGACATTATGCGGTTTTAATTGTAGAACTAGTATGGCGACATGATATATGGTACCCATGTCGTCTATGGTTGATACATTTATGTTTTAAGTTGTTTTTAAACAATATGCACTTATAATATCAAAATAATTTGTTCTATACATATCAAGCATTTTTGGCTATTATGAAAGAAAACTCTGTCCTCCGGCTTGCGTTGCATTGTGTGATGGGACGTGAGTCTTATAATATATTCATTTTTCAAAAAGCATTGCGTTGTTTTATTTTAAACTAATATTCATGTGGAGTAAATCCGTTCCGTGTTATACGGCGTGGTCCCGTGATTTACCCTACTTTAAAATAAAGTTAATAACTGTTTCAGTTCTCACACCAGTCCCATGACCGACCTGGAGTTTATTATTTTAACCTAAACTCTGAGTGCCCCTATTTTCCACGTGGGCAGCTAGTAGTTTGGTTTTGCATATATTATATTCACAGGATCCTGGTTTACAGCTGGAGCTATATGCGGAACGCTCTGCATCCATGTATTTCTTTCAGTTGTGTTGTGTATTATTTTGCGCTGCTACGTAATTTTAAAATCTCTGATATTGTATGTTCCAATGTGTACTAATTATTCATACTTTGTTATATTCTTGTACTCTGATGTAAATTGCTATAATAACAATGAAATATTTTCTTTTTATGTTCTGATTTGTCGTGTTCTCAACTCAATCCGAGCTTTACCAAAAGGGGATGTTTGGATCATTTCAAAAAACAATAACGTCTTCAGCAAAAGGGAAAGTATTCAGTGTCGGCATCAAATCATGAAAGTAGAAGACATGCTATCAGAACCAACATGTTTGGAACAATTAGCTTGGTGTTGATAATCAAAGAAAAGACAATTGATCTAGTTCTAGTACCAAGGAAGAGGAATCAAAGGCTCATAGCTAACACAAAGG
Organism: Allium sativum; assembly: GCA_030737875.1. Taxonomy (NCBI): domain Eukaryota; kingdom Viridiplantae; phylum Streptophyta; class Magnoliopsida; order Asparagales; family Amaryllidaceae; genus Allium; species Allium sativum. The sequence goes on along the minus strand of CM060924.1, from coordinate 499,961,476 downwards.
GTAGAAAACAAAGATTTTGGTATGATACCGAAAGAAAACATTGATAAAAAGCTGAAAGCAATCAATCCGCCATCAGGATACAGAGCCACCTAAAAAGAATTAAATTCGATAGTCAATTTAAGAGCAAATGAAGGGCTGACGGTATCGGTTGATTCACTATCGACATCATTGAAAGGATAAAGTCAACTACAATACCAGGAATAAGCATAGACGAGGGATTGACAACAAACTAAATGCTCTAATAAAGGTGTTATCGCTATCAACAGGCTTGGTAGCGATACCAAAAGCGGTCAAGCAGTAGTCTCCACTAAAGCTCACCATTACAAAATAGGGGACCAAATTGTCTATAAATAAGACCTTAGGTGTCACATTTTGGGGATCTTTTCCTTATTCTATAATCTTGTATTCTTTTCTTAGAGAGCAAACCCTAATTTCTCAAATCGAATTGGGGGTTTCCACAATAACTATAATACCATCATAATGAATAAAAAAGGGGAAATCGAGACTTAATCTTTTCTCTATTCGATAATCATGTTATGTCATGAAACACCCCACCTCCGTTAAGGTCACTCACAAAGGGAATGCCTTAACTTTACTGGAGCATTTTACGTAAAAGATGCAGATAAATTACAAGACAAATGAATAAAGCAGCGGAAAATAAAGTCATTTCATAAACAACTTAATTCAGTCAAGCTTTTGCAACAATTGTCTCAGTCATACTTAAAAGTAATACATAGAAATTCTGTCTTGATTCAAAAACTTCCAAGTATAAAAGAAGCATAAAAATAACAATGATATTTCCCAATAAAGCATGAACCAGCCATAGCAGTGGAAGAGAGAGTCCAAAACAGTACATCGACTATCTTCGGACTTGGAAAGAAGGGGTACGTAAATTTTCCCCGCTAGTGAAGGGTATTCCTGAATTTTCAAGTAAGACCTTTCGCTCTAGTTTACAATATCTTCACTTAGAATTATACTTGTGCTTCTCCTGCATAAATTTCGACAACTAGTATTTGGTGTGACTCTTTTGCTTGAAGTAGGATATTACAGCTATTTACCCATATTATATTTGGCACCGCCCTGGCAGTAACACCCCACGTCCATTAATGTCACTCACAAAGGGAATGCATCAATGTCCATGAAGCGTTATTGTTTGTATAGAACAGATAAATTACAAGAATAAATAAAACAACACAGCGAAAGATAAAACTTATTTTATTTCATCATAACACAAAACGAGTTTACATAAGTAGTTTCCAAAACCATTACAACAGGATCAGTAGTCTTTTTCAAAAACTTCAAAGTACAAAAAGAAGCAAGTATTTAATAACATAAATGTATAAATCTCCACTGAGCATAAGCAAAGCCATAAAGATGAGAGAGTCCTAAGCGATATATCTACTATCTTCAAGCAACTGAAAGAAATCGGCACAAAGCTGTAGTATTCCCTCCTTGCAAACCTGAGGGGAAAGGAAGGAAGAAAAGAGGTGGAAAGAAAAGGGGGTCAGACATAAAGTCTGGCGAGTGCGATAACTTTAAAAATATAATTATCAAAATTACTAGGCTAAGGCATAAGCTGGAAAATAAGGAAATGACTGTGAACAATTGGGTATGACAGAACAAAACGAGGAAATAAGATGAATCAAGATAACGTTAAAGGCGCCCCTAATCATTATAAGATAATTACTACACTGCACCACCACTAGTTACCCCTAAAGATTGACCCCACCTACAAAACTTAATAATGATAATGGTAGTTTAGTGTACCCCTAGCTACCTTCATAGGTGTGTCGTCTGCCCCTATCTCCACTAGGTGTACCCACTACCCCCATTCGATCGGCTCCCTAACTCGTAGATACCCGTGATGGCCCCACAGTAGGGTGTATCACTCCCCAAAGAGGCAACCCGATACAACCAAAAATGCACGACTTATATCTACACGATGCAACAACGTCTTACCTACCAGCCCGGGCCCACACACGCATATGAACCCGTTGGACTTGCGCTGCCACCGCTAACCCGTTTTGACCTCTTGAAATCAAATCCAGTACACGTGTCCCGTCCTCGACTTGGGTCGAGCCCACAAAGATACTTAATGGGTTACTGGTTTGAAAAGGGCCCCCATGTATGACACAAGCTTTCCACCTATGCTTGGTCCCCTCTAAGGTTTTTTCCACTTAACCCCATTCTTATTTATGTCCTCTTACATGTTTCAATCTTGGTTAAGTGCATCTAATCGTATTTCAAATGCCACCCAAGGCACCCACTTAACCCCCTCATGTCCCACTACATGTTTATCTGGTTAAGTGTTTCTTAATTCATTAAAACCGTAACCTTGTAAAGGCATCCCACATTAGACTGGCATTTGTGGCAGCTGGATTTGCCGGGCAGGTCCGTGAGTCTTACACCACAAACGAGCCTAACCTCCTGTCTTTACAACTGTTACACATTTAATTTATGCCTAAGACCTCCCACATTAGACTGGCATTTGTGGCAGCTGGATTTGCCGGGAGGGTCCGGGAAGTCTTACACCACAAAAGAGTCTAACCTCGTGTCTTAGGCAATTAATTACACCTATTTAGTTATCCCCAATTTGAATTAATTTCCCTATTCAAATTGCCAGTCAATTACAAATTTAACTATGTCCATAATTGGCTCAATTATGTCCATCAATTTATGGTATATAAAATTATACCAATTAACATCACATTTAAGGCATTTATGCCAATTCTCAATATTAAATCTTTTAATATTATCCCATTGCCCCACGTTGTACGTTCATTCGTTTAATGTAAAATATACGTTAGACTCGAATAGTCTAACTTATGGAATAAAGAGAAAACATCACAACACTCATAGGATAAAAACTAGATCTAAACATAAGGGGTGAATTTGCATGTGTGAATAAGGTTTTTCATCCAAAAACTTGCATAGGCCAAAGTTATAACATGCATAAACTATAGATGTCATAGATCTAATCATAAGGTGTAAACTTGCTTAGGCAATAGTCACAAACTTGCACAAACTATGGATGCCATAGATCTATTCATAAGGTATAAACTTGCATATGTGATTTATACAACATAGACTATGATGTAAACTTGCATCTAACTCACATATGTCATAGTCTAACTTTAGATCCAATTTACACATAAAATAGATGTCATGAAACATGTAAGGTTGTATATGATTTTCACTAACTTGCATACGATTCATATCTAAATTAACATCTAAACTTGCATACATACATATGATTTAACATATGAATTAGTTCCAACAACTTAACCAAACTAGCATATGAAACATCATTATGAATTGATTATACATAAGCCAATCATGGATTTACAACATAGATGATAACATCACATCTTACAACATAGATAATAACATCATAGAATTTACAACATAGACGATGTCATCATAGAATTTACAACATAAGTAATAACATACGGTCAATGATTCACAACATAACCATATAATCCTAATCATGGCTCAATCCAATTAAATTGTTAATTATCTTATTAAACAAATCGAACTCACAAAAAGAAGGTCTTGCATTCTGAAATCTGAGTTGTGAAATTGATTTAGCTCGCCTTTGTAGTAGATTTGTTATTGTTCAGATTAGAGTTGAATAGAACTGAGTTGATTAGCTTTGATTTCCCTCTAGTTGGTGGCGGCTACTCTAGGTTACAAGATGACAGCATGACGGCCATGATTCAGATTTTTATTTGATTTTAGGGTTTGAGTCTACCCATGTTTATATAGAATTTTAATTTAATTATAGCCGTCGGATGATCTTAGGGTTAATCAAAACCACTCAGTCAGGATAGTGTGACACCTCAGCCCTAATGATTCAGCAAGGAGTCAGAAAGGACTCAGCAATGAGTCACAATATGGATCAGATTGCACTAGAAAGCTGTGCAGGCTTTCTGCTCGGCCTAAGCGCACTTGGCAGGTGCGCCAGTGCCACTTTTGTACTGGCGCACTTCCCAAGTGCGCCAATGCAAGTAATTTTTTTCTAATTTCTCCGCCTGACTTTGTTCGTCCATATCTCCTTCATCCGGTGTCCGTTTTACGCAAACTCGGACTATATCTCAACCAGAATTCCGAGATGAACACAACGGCGCAACCCATTTCCCTAAATTCTCACGTTTGATATTAATTATTCTTGACTTAAGTTAATTCAATTATTCAAAAATTCGGGGTGTTACATTCTCACCTACTTAAAGGATTTCGTCCTCAAAATCTCTAAGTCAAGAAGAACGAATCCTACCATCCAATAATCCATCTATTCAACCATCAACCACTAGCAACCATGGTCCTTAAAAGATTTCTAATGCTTTTCATGTACATATGCATAGTGTGTGTATATGTCCATATACTAATGCTAAATCAGGCGGTCCACTGATTCAGTCGACCTCCTTAATGCAAAAAATGATAGTGCCATGTATTCATCATGTATGCAAAGAATCCTATACATATAATTACTACATGTGTGCATAATCATCCATCTAAATGCAACATCCATATGATACACACATTCAATGTACATTCATTTTACTAAATACATCCATTTATATGCAATATGCAATATGAAAGTGATTGAGCCGATCTTAGTGCCTAAAGTGTGTGTATATGCATCCACGAGCAACCACTAGCAAACACATTCATCCACATGCATCCATCATACATAACATGTCTCAAACACATGTTTCAACCATATGACTAACCTATCTAAAGGTCAAAGATACTAGCAAGAGGAATACTAAGGATAAAACATGTACAAGCTAAGCGATAAAGGAGAAATTAAAAGACATACCCTCGAAAAGAAAAGGGTATAGTGAATGCATCTTCTCTTCCGTCTCCCAAGTAGCGTCGCTCTCATCATCTCCCCATTGCACTTTGACTAGCTTGACCTCTCAATTCCTCAACTTTTTAATCTCCGACCCAAGAATGCACGTAGGAGCTCGTCGAATCGTCGCATCACGTTGTATCTCCACCTCTCTAAGCAAGCCCGGCTCTACCACTTCCGCAGTCTCGTGCAAGCACTTCCTCAAATGTTATACATGGAATACGTCGTATACACCATTGAGTCTCTCGGGCAACTCCACTCTATTCGCCATCTGTTCAATCCTCTCCTTAATAGGAAATGGCCCTATGAACTTTGGTGCTAACTTCCCAACAGACCCAAAGCAAACAACATTCCGTAATGGAGACACCTTGATAAAGACCATGTCCCCAATATCAAACTCAAGATCTGTCCTCCTCTTGTCCGCATAATATTTCTGCCTATCTTGCGCCGTCTTCATCCTCCTTTGAATCAAATCGACCTTTTCCGAAGTCTCTCTAATCATATCGGGCCCAAGTGAGATCTTATCCGTAGATTCTCACCAACATGTAGGCGAATGACACGGCCGTCCATAAAGAGCTTCGAAAGGTGCCATTCCAATGCTAGACTGAAAGCTATTATTATATGCGAACTCCACCAAAGGAAGATGCTCCTCCTATGTACCACCGAAGTCTAAAACACATAGCCTCAAAAGGTCCTCTAGAATACGATTCACCATCTCGGTCTGGCCGTCCGTCTGAGGATGATATGCGGTGCTCAAACATAACTGAGTCCCTACCGCCTCTTGCAAGCTCTTGCAAAACCCGCTAGTAAAGATAGGATCGCGATCGCTCACTATGCTAGAAGGAACACCGTGCAAACGAACTATCTCTTGAATGTATATGGAGGCTAACCATGGAGCAGTCCTCTTACTCTTCACGGGAATGAAATGGGCGCTCTTAGTAGGTCTGTCTACCATGACCCAAATCCCCGTATTACCCTTCCTCGATCTCGATAACCGGTCAACAAAGTCCATCGAGACACTCTCCCACTTCCATTGTGGGATCTCCAATGGGTGAAGCAACCCACCGGGCTTCTTTTGCTCTGCTTTTACTTGTTGGCACGCCAAGCATCTAGCGAAAAACTCGGCCACATCCTTCTTCATACCTGCCCAAAAGTAAACTCGTCTCATGTCCATGTACATCTTGTCCCCGCCGGGATGAATGGTCATCTTCGAACGATGTGCATCATCAAAAATGGTCTTCCTCATGTCCTCGTCTCGTGGTACACAAAGTCTACCGTCCCTACGTAACCAACCCTTATCATCTAGGGTATACCTACTGAGATGGCTCGATGACTCCCCCCTTATGAGCTTCTATACTAACTCAACCAACTGTGGGTCATCTCGTTGTGCCTTACCAATCCGTCCCAAAAGCGTAGGTCTGACCTCTAAGGATGCCAGCAAACTGGGTACAAAGTCAATGGAAGGTCTAAAGTCAAACGTAGAGATGAACTCTAAGCTTCGTCGTTCAACAAACAACGGACTCAAGGACAACCTTTTCCTACTTAAGGCATCTGCCACCACGTTTCCCTTGCCAGGGGTATATGCTATCTCAAAATCGTAGGACGCTAAGAATTCCATCCACCTTTGCTGCCTTATGTTTAAGTCCTTCTGAGAGAACAAATATTTTAGTGATTTGTGGTCTGTAAACAATTCGAATTTCTCTCCAAGAAGATAATGGCGCCAAGACTTAAGCGCGAAAACAATAGTGGCCAACTCTAGGTCATGCATAGCGTAATTTCTCTCATGTACTCTCAATGCCTTCCTCCATAGGCTATTACCCTTCCCTCTTGCATTAAGACTACGCCTAGTCCTGTCCCACAAGCATCAGTATAAACAGTAAATGGCTTACTCCCATCTGGCAACACTAAGACTGGGGCTGTGGTCAAAGCTTTCTTTAAACGTTGGAACACATCATCACAATCTACGTCCCACGTAAAATCTAGGCTCTTCTTCGTTAAGCGTGTTAATGGGGCTGATATTTTTGCGAAGTCCTTGATAAACTTCCTATAGTAGCCTGCCAACCCCAAGAAACTCCTAACTTCGGTAGCATTTTTAGGGACCTTCCTATCTTGAATGGCCACCACCTTCGCGAGATCCACAGCTATCCCTTCTTTGGAAACCACGTGCCCTAAGAATCGCACTTCCTTCATCCAAAAGTGACATTTAGAAAATTTAACTTTAAGGTTATGCGCTCGAAGGGTCTCCAATACTTCCCTAAGATGTAGGGCATGCTCTTTCTTGCTCTTAGAAAAGTCCAATATATCATCCACAAGGACCACCACGAATTTATTAAGGTACTCCCTAAACACCCTACTCATCAAGTCAACAAAGTATGTGAGGGCGTTTGTCAAACCGAAGGGCATCACAAGCCATTCATAGAAACCATCCGGAGTCCTAAAGGCAGTCTTGTCTATGCTATCCTCAGCCACTCTTAGCTGATGGAAACCAGTGGCTAAGTCCAACTGCGAAAACACTGAGTCGCCAACTAACTGATCGAAGAGATCGTCAATCCTCGGTAGTGGGTGTCTATTCTTATTAATAAGTTTATTAAGTTCTCTATAGTCCAAACAAAGTCTAAGGGACCCATACGCCTTCGTGGCAAATACTACTGGAGCACCCCACTCCGATATACTACGTCTTATGAACCCCTTCTCAAGCAACTCCCCTACTTGCTTATTGAGCTCCCTCCTCTCACGAGGAGCCATGTGGCGTACTGGCAGAGATACTTGTTTTGCATTGTCTACAAGATAAATACGAAAGTCTATCTCACGTTTTGGGGGTAGACCCCTCACCTCATCGAGGACATCAACATATTCACGGACTATATGAACAGAATGTAAATCACCATTGGATGTGTCAAGTGACTCAAGATAAATAAGCATCACTGGTCCTCTAGGGTCATAAGAAATATTAAGGGTCTTTCCACTACGAGTCAACAATTTTACTACACTTCGTTCACAATCTAGGATGTCGCCATATCGGGCTAGCCAGTCCATCCCTAGAATCAACCCATAGCCTATGAAACCAAGCACAAAAGCATTATATTCAAAACCAACGCCTAAGATAGACAATCTCAAATCCCTACAAACCATGGATAAATGAGCCGACCCACCAATAGGATATGAGATTACAATGGGATCCACAACAAGACTAGTATCTAAGTGTAGTGTTTCAACTAATGATGTAGAGATAAACGAATGTGATGCGCCAGAATCGAATAAGGTACGGACATGATTATCAAACAGAAAAACTAAACTCTCAACGGAAATGTTTCTACCTCGTTCTTGCAGCGGTGGGACTGCGAGAGCCTGGACCTGCTCCCTTGCCTGCCCTGGTGCCACGAGAGCCTGAAGCTGTCCTCCAGAAGTTCTTTGCCCTTGCCCATGTTTCCTTGGGCAGTCCTTAACTAGATGACCTGCCTCTCCACGGTGGAAACAGCCAGTCTTCTTCTTTTTCGTACAGTCTTTACTTAGATGGCCTGGTGTCCCACAATTAAAGCACTTCTTCTTTCCTTTGCCATTATTGTTCTTCCCTCCCTTCTTGTTTTGTTATTGTTGCTGCGGTTTCTTTTGATCCCCTTTCTTCTCAGGTGCCTTATTAGCATTGGCGCCCTTCTCTTCTTCATGCATGAGCGCCATATCAACTAGCCTCTCAAAGGTGGCCCCCATAGGGATGTGGTTCATAGCTAACCCATGTAGTGGCTCGTTCAAACCCTTAACAAATCTCAGGGCCATCTTTTCGGGTGTATTCACCAAGTCTAAGCCAAATCTCTCCAACTGGTTGAACTTGTTGACGTATTCTTTTACTGACAGGTTCCCTTGCTTCAACGCCAAAAATCTTTCCATATATAAATTCTCTTCAGCCCGTGAGAGAAACTTTGCCTCAAACCTACGCCTGAAATCTGGCCATGTATCAACTGGACGCCCTCCATTAGTGACTTCCCACCAAAACGAAGCTTCGTCCTTCATCAACCAAGCGGCCAATTGGATCTTCTTACAATCGTCCAAATCGAAGATGCCAAACAGATCCTCCACTTCTTTCAACCAATTTCTAGCTTCAATGAATGTGTCAGTCCCACTAAAAGATTTTCCACCCATCGAACGAAAGTCTTTACATATCTTGGAGAAAGTATCTCCACACGGAGGAATGACTGGAGCTGGGGGAGGAGGAGGAACTTTGGCCGATCCCGCGGTAGCGGCCGTAGCCTCGAGATATTGGCGAAACCAACTGGGTACATGAATACCCTTTGGTATCTCAGATGCTCCAGACATACTGAAAAAGAAAAAGAAAGAGTTTCAAAACAAGGGAAGCGAAAGAGAGATGTATGGCTTGCGGGGATTATGCTCTTTTAAGTAAACTTTCCTTGAAAATATCTTCTTTGAAACAAGTTTTTGAAAATACTTTCCAAGAAAATAATACTTTTGAAAACACTTTTCAAAACTTTTTATCTGTTCTTGTAACCATAGCTCTGATACCACGTGTAACACCCCACATCCATTAATGTCACTCACAAAGGGAATGCATCAATGTCCATGAAGCATTATTATTTGTATAGAACAGATAAATTATAAGAATAAATAAATAAAACAACACAACGGAAGATAAAACTTATTTTATTTCATCATAACTCAAAACAACTTTACATAAGTAGTTTCCAAAACCATTACAACAGGATTAGTGGTCTTTTTCAAAAACTTCAAAGTACATAAAGAAGCAAGTACTTAAATAACATAAATGCATAAAATCCCCACTGAGCATAAGCAAAGCCATAAAGATGATAGAGACCCAAGCGATACATCTACTATCTTCAAGCAACTGAAAGAAATCGGCACTAAGTTGTAGTATCCCCTCCTTGCAAACCTGGGGGGGGGGGAAGAAGAAAAGAGGTGGAAAGAAAAGGGGGTCAGACATAAAGTCTGGCAAGTGCGATAACTTTAACAATATAATTATCAAAATAACTAGGCTAAGGCATAAGCTGGAAAATAAAGAAATGACAGTGAACAATTGGGTATGACAGAACAAAACGAGGAAATAAGATGAACCAAGATAATGTTAAAGGCGCCCCTAATCATTATAAGATAATTACTACACTGCACCACCACTAGTTACCCCTAAAGGTTGATCCCGCCTACAAAACTTAATAATGATAATGGTAGTTTAGTTTACCCCTAGCTACCTTCATAGGTGTCGTCTTCCCCTTTCTCCACTAGGTGTACCCACTACCCCCATTCGATCGGCTCCCTAACTCGTAGATACCCGTGTTGGCCCCATAGTGGGGTGTATCACTCCCCAAAGTGGCAACCCGATACAACCAAAAATGCACGACTTATATCTACACGATGCAACAGCGTCTTACCTACCAGCCCGGACCCACACACGCATATGAACCCGTTGGACTTGCGTTGCCACCGCTGACCAATTTTGACCTCTTACAATCAAATCCAGTACGTGTGTCCCATCCTCGACTTGGGTTGAGCCCACAAAGATACTTAATGGGTTACTGGTTTGAAAAGGGCCCCCATGCATGACACTAGCTTTCCACCTATGCTTGGTCCCCTCTAAGGTTTTTTCCACTTAACCCCATTCTTATTCATGTCCTCTTACATGTTTAAATCTTGGTTAAGTGCATCTAATTGTATTTCAAATGCCACCCAAGGCACCCACTAAATTCCTCATGCCACCAAAGGCACCCATTTAACCCCCTCATGTCCCACTACATGTTTATTTGGTTAAGTGTTTCTTAATTCACTAAGACCATAACCTTGTAAAGACCTCCCACATTAGACTGGCATTTGTGGCAGCTGGATTTGGCAGGCGGGTCCGGGCAGTCTTACAACACAAACGAGCCTAACCTCGTGTCTTTACAACTGTTACGCATTTAATTTATGCCTAAGACCTCCCACATTAGACTGGCATTTGTGGCAGCTGGATTTGCCGGGCGGGTCCGGGCAGCCTTACACAACAAAAGAGTCTAACCTCATGTCTTAGGCGATTAATTACACCTAATTATTTATCCCCAATTTGAATTAATTTCCCTAATCAAATTGCCAATCAATTACAAATTTAACTATGTCCATAATTGGCTCAATTATGTCCATCTATTTATGGTATATAAAATTATACCAATTAACATCACATTTAAGGCATTTATTCCAATTCTCAATAATAAATCTTTTAATATTATCCCATTGCACCACGTTGTACGTTCGTTCGTTTAACATAAAATATACGTTAGACTCGAATAGTCTAACTTATGGAATAAAGAGAAAACATCACAACATGCATAGAATAAAAACTAGATCTAAACATAAAGGGTGAACTTGCATGTGTGAATAAGGTTTTTCATCCAAAAACTTGCATAGGCCAAAGTTACAAACATGCATAAACTATGGATGTCATAAATCTAATCATAAGGTGTAAACTTGTATAGGCAATAGTCACAAACTTGCATAAACTATGGATGTCCTAGATCTATTCATAAGGTGTAAACTTGCATATGTGACTTATACAACATAGATTATGATGTAAACTTGCATCTAACTCAGATATGTCATAGCCTAACTTTAGATCCAATTAACATATAAAATAGATGTCATGAAACATGTAAGGTTGTATATGATTCTCACTAACTTGCATATGATTCATATCTAAATTAACATCTAAACTTGCATACATACATATGATTTAACATATGAATTAGTTCCAATAACATAACCAAACTAGCATAAGAAACATCATTATGAATTGATTGTACATAAGCCAATCATGGATTTACAACATAGATGATAACATAACGGCTTACAACATAGATAATAACATCGTAGAATTTACAACATAGATGATATCATCATAGAATTTACAACATAGATAATATCATACAGTCAATGATTCACAAAATAACTGTATAATCCAAATCATAGCTCAATCCAATTAAATTGTTAATTATCTTATTAAAGAAATCGAACTCACAAAAAGAAGGTCTTGCGTTCTGAAATTTGAGTTCTGAAATTGATTTAGCTCGCCTTTGTAGTAGATTCGTTATTGTTTAGATTAGAGTTGAATAGAACTAAGTTGATTAGCTTCGATTTCCCTCTAGTTGGTGGCAACTACTCTAGGTTACAAGATGACAGCATGACGACCATGATTCAGATTTTTATTTGATTTTAGGTTTTGAGTCTACCCATGTTTATATAGAATTTTAATTTAATTATTGTTGTCGGATGATCTTAGGGTTAATCAAAACCACTCATCCAGGATAGGGTGACACCTCATCCCTAATGACTCAGCAAGGAGTCAGAAAGGACTCAGCAATGAGTCACAATATGGATAAAATTACACCAGAAAGTTGTGCAGGCTTTCTGCTCGGCCTGGGCGCACTTGGCAGGTGTTCCAGTGCCACTTTTGTACTGGCGCACTTCCCAAGTGCGCCAGTGCAAATATTTTTTTTCTAATTTCTCCGCCTGACTTCGTTCGTCCATATCTCCTTCATCCGGTATCCGTTTTACGCAAACTCGGACTCTGTCTCAACCAGAATTCCGAGACGAACACAATGGCGCAACCCGTTTCCCTTAATTCTCATGTCTAAGATTAATTATTCTTGAATTTAGTTAATTCGATTATTCAAAAGTTCGGGGTGTTACATTGGCCTAAGCCAAATAGCATACTATGCCCGCAATTGGGGTAGCTTGACCTTCATATTTCATACTTTATTGGAATAACGATCAACAATGCTTTTATTATAAGCTTAGAAGACTTCCCCGCGTAAAGTGTGAGGAACATTTACCCTTATTACCGAATTTTGTAATGAAGTTCTCATGACTCCCACCTAATGGTGGATTCAAATTTTTTTACTAGAAATCAGATGGAATACCTTCAGAAATGAATGGCCTGCATAGAGCCCTCAACAATAGAGGGTCCAAAATCGTTTATAAATTAATAAATGAAATACCTGAAAACCAAGATTCAAGTATTTGATAGAAGACCAGAATTCCACTTTTGGTTATAATCAAAGTCTCGAAACATCCTTGATTCAGGTATTTGATAGAAGACCAGAATTCCACTTCCGGTAATAATAGAAGTCCCAAACCAACCCAGATTCGGATATTTACTAGAAGACCAAAATTCCACTTCTGGTAAAACTAGAAGTTCTGAGCCAAGCCAGATTTAGGTATTTGGTTGAAGATAAGAATTCCACTTCTGATAACTATAGAAGTCCCAAACCAACCTAGATTCATGTATTTGGTAGAAAACCAGAATTCCACTTCTAGTAACAATAGAAGTGTAACGACCCAGATTTTTGGTTGATTTATTTTAATATTGGATTGATAATATAAATGAATTTTTATATTCGAGTTATCGATTTAATAATCGAAATATGATTTATATTAAATAAATGTAATCATCGTAATACGAGAATCTGAAATAATCCAATTTGAAATTTAAATTTTGAATCAAAATAATTCATATAATTAATCGAATTTCTATTTGAATAAAAATGATGATAATAATAATTTATTATCAAGGAATTAATTATTCGTAATTTAATTTATATCGATTTAAATTAATATTGTCTCCATACGATCGAGTTAGACTTTGAAACCATTTCCAGTGTGTTCAGAATAGTGATATAACCCTAGGGATGCCAGTTTTTATGCTCAAATAGGAGTTCGAAATCACGTAATTTTTTAATAATGTAAGATCACACTGGTTCAACTCAAATTAAAATTAAAATTGGTACCAAACTATTTTCCTTCTACCCTAAGCTAAGGTACATCCTAAACTACTTCACAATGCAGGCCAACTTATCTCTAGTCACCGTTGTCTTTAAAATTCTTGTACGATGGTTCCCTCTCTTCATAACGAAGTAAAACATGGAGTTAATTTCCTTGTGCGCTATGTCCTCTCGTTCTATATATATAAACAAATTTATTCTTCAATTTTCTAGTCTTCAGTCAAAATTAAAATAGGCAATTCGAAGCCAGTACCTCTCAAATCCCTCAACAAATTGAATCAAAAAATCAATCAATGAAATCGAATGAGGTTATATTCATCAAACTTCTTTAATCAAGTGCTTTAGTTTCGTACCCCTTTTAAATGGTGCGATGCATCTATGTCGATCGGAAGATTTGAGAGCGTCATCGATTAAGGCTTCAAGTATCGGCGCGAGGCTCATGAGGTGGAGTTCGTGGAAGGGTGGAACGCAGGTGGACAAATTTGGGAGGCCTTGGGTAAAGGGAAAGTAGCCACTGTAGTGTATAAATGATGCTTGTATTCTATACTACAGGATGGAAATCATGAAGCCAGAAGGGGTTGCGAGTTCATGATAAATGCGTTGGGTGATGCGGTGAGGACTGGAGAGTCGCGTATTGGCTGTCGCAATGTTAGATGAGACATCGATGAGAAAGAAGGTGCTAGTTCACCTTGCAATGATGTAAATAGCTGAGATATCGACGAGGAAGAAGGTGTGAGTTTACCTTGCGATGATGTAAATGGCAGTAAGGTAGAGGTGTAATAGATCAGTAATGATGGCAGCGTATTACAGCAGTCAGCTGTAATGTTAGTTTGGGATTTCACTACATAATTCAAGAAAGGTCAGGGATTAGAAATTACTAATAACCCTTTAAATTATATAATGTGACGTTTGAATTAGAAACATGATATTTCATCCAATTTAGGTCCTAATCCAATGTGATCGGTTGCTTGGATTCGTAACAATGTTACCATCGAAAAAGAATTTGGTTGAAGTAGTTCGAAATTGGAAATCGATCATTATTTCGATAATTAAAAATCAAGGTGAGTAAATCTCACTCAAAATTTACTACTTAAATTTTATTTTGAATAGTTGAAAATATTTGTGACTATTCTATACATCTATTAGTTATATAGGATTAGTGTTTTTTGTTATTATAATATATATCGGTGGTTGAATAGTTCCCTCAGTATCATTAGCGGATGCCTGCGGTATCATTAGTGGATGAACCTATGTGCCCCACAATATGATAGTGGATGACCTTCTATACCGTGATATCCTACCTTAATGCAGGATGCGTATTATTTATGTTGGCTAACGTCTATGGATGGAGGAAAACAGGTTAGAGTGATCCAACTGGATTCCTCAAAAATATTATTATTTGTTTTTTTTCATATATATAATCATATATATGATGTGTCAGAAACCCTGTGATTGAATTGAGTGTTTTGGGTGTTTAAATATCACTGGGCCTGAATGTTGTATCGTGAAAAGGGGTTTTGAAATTTAAAAGGGGAAATCTATTTTTAAAAATAGAATTTAAGTTTCGAATGGGCTATAAAGATATATTCTTGTTTTAAATAAGACAAGTATTGAATTTATAAACGATGTTTATAAACTAAATAATACAGGAAATTGAATTATTGAATTATTGAATTGATAAAGGATGTTTATAAATTGAATAATGCACGAATTGAAATAAATTTATAAACGGTGTGTATAAATGAAATGGATATTATCATTGGATAATTGGAGAGTATAAATTCAAATATGAATTTAGAACAAGAAATTAGAAACCGTTTTAGATAGAAAACGATGAAATCTATTCCGATGTTCGGAATATAAATTTAATTGGAAAATTTAATTAGACTATGCTGAAATTATAAAATAAACCATACCCAGAAAGGATATTAGAATTGTATTAATTAGAAACTAAGGTTTAAAATTTCAATATTTAAAATAGATTATATGTTATATATAGATAAGTTAAAATAAATAGAATATTCCAAAAATAAGAATTTTGTTTTAAATAGACTTCGAAATGGAACTTGTTGAAAATATATAACAAGCAAGTTTATAAACGATGTTTATAAATGTGGTGAATTAATTATCAAGAAATAATTTATCATTTTAAATTCAAGTATGAATTTAAAATATAATTTGAAATTATTTCGAAAAACGGAACGATAGTTTTTATTTCGGAATTCGGAATATAAAATGAATTGAGTTTAAATAGATTTGAAATAAAACCTTTTTTAGTATATAAACAAGGAAGTCGGATTTATAAACGATGTTTATAAATCTAGTAAAGTAGATTATCATTTGATAATTTAGACATTTGAATTCAAGTATGGATTTAAACGTGAATCGGAAAACGGTTTGAAGTAGGGCGATAAATTTTATTCTGGAGTTAGAAATATGAACGGAACTGAGATAAATCTGAGGATTTAAAATTAGAATTCGATTATATCGAATTTTATAGATAATTTATTTATAAAGGATTGGAATTCAGTATAAAAGATTTAATTATGACTTAATTATAAAATAATCAACGGTTAGGGAAAATCAGAAATATTAAGTTGAGTTTGGAAAACTGGATTAATCTATATTTAAAAATATGGAAGAATGGAAGTGAAATTTATTAATAAACGAAGTTTTAAGCATTTATATTTAAATATAATTAAAAGGAGCTTGCCACAGCATGGTAGTTCGTAAATTGGCACGTGTTTCGAACTTCAATTGAGTATATAGAACTCAATTTAACTTGGAAGTCTTTGAAACAAGAACCGTCAGGACCAACTAGATAATAGTTTTCTAATGGAAGAGAAAAATCTAGATTTCGTCTTATAGATTTTAAGTTATGTCAAAATCAAAATTTTCTAAAAAACATTGCTATAACCATTTTAAAACCATAACGGTTTATTTAAATAATTTAAAGGATTTTAAGTAAATAAAAATCTGAGTTTCCATTAGAAAATCCAAACTTGAGTTATAAAAATAAATATGAACTCAAGTGAAGTAAACGAATTGATTTTTACACAAATCAGATTTTTAACTATTGAATAGAATTAACTAATTTGAATAATAATTAGTTAATTGAATTTTGAATCGAAATTGAACTTTGAAAGGTAAATGAGATTTGAAAATCAATATTCGAAATTTAATATGAAACTTGAATTGAAAATGGAATTCAATTGGTTTATAAGCATATTAAAATTATATATGAACGTGATATATCCAAATAAAATGTGAACTGGGCCAAAGAGCCAATTAAAGAATAAATTAGCGAATTGAGTTAAAATTGATTGATTTGAGTTAGAATAAATTGGGAATGGAAATATATGGATTAGACATGTATGAAATAAAGTGTATAAAGATTATAATTCGTGTGCCTGATAAAAAGGTACACGTTTAATTTCCATATGAGTTTTATGCGCTGAATCGGCAAGCCACCTGGCTTTTTGATTTTTTTTTTTTTTGAATAGAAAGGGCCTAGAGAGGCGAGTTGAGGATTGAGCTATTGACCGGTACAAAGGAGGTTCAAGCAAAATTTTCTGAAAATTTAAGGAGTTAGAATATTTTTAAGAAAACTTGATAACTAGAAATCAATATATCGATATATATATATATATATATATATATATATATATATATATATAGAACTCGGTATGAAAACGAACTTAAAATAGAATATTATAAACAAAAAGGATTTATATAATTAACAATAAAAATATAAAGAGAAACGTATACAAGTTTTAAAAATGAGTAATTGGTTTATATGATGTTGATTATTCAAGATAAGTAGTATTGTCTGTTATGAAGTTAACAATGTTATTCAATCAAGGTCAGAGAGGTATTTATACCCAACTTGATTGATTTCAGTATTAACCAATAAATAGCAAGATTCAGGCTTGAAGATTTTGAATAAGATTTAGTTGAATGCAGTATTTTGAGTTGTTGTAACAATGTTTTACACAACATTCGTTTTAACCTAGATAAGTGGAATTTTGGAAATATAATAATAAGTATTTTCTAAGTATAGAAATGAATGGTCGTGAAAGGGAGAAGTACTTGGAATGTTTTCCAATAATTAATAAGAGATATTTCCTAGGTATAGAAAATAAAAGAAGGCAATATATGGAAATGTTTTCCAAATAGCGTAAGACGCCAAGATGATTATTGAAAATATTCGGTTAACATACTGATAAGGAAATGGAGAAGTGATTTTATTAATGAAATATTAAATTACGGGGCCCAGTGATTGTTTGATGCTTTGAATGGATGTTTGTTTTCTTTGATAGTTAAATAACCGACTATCAAAGTATTTGCCAATATCGATGTCAATATGGAGAGACATGTTGGATTATTATCCCAGAACCACTCCGTATTGGCAGTAGCAATGCAAATCAGATTATAAGAAGATAATCTAAGACGGAGTGAAGTGCAAGGGATTTTTTCTATTAATCCTAGGTAGAAATTGTCTAAGATGGATTAATGGAAATTGTGCCTTTGGATTTGTTCAACCCCAGAACGAACGTGTATGGACAAATGTCTGACAGAATATTTCCAATGATCACATATGTTGGTCTGTATAAATATATATATGGTGGCGGAGATTTTATTCTCTTAGCAAAATATCCAAAATATATTTGTGTAAATCAATTAATGATTAACGGATCTAGCATTCAAAGTGATTCTGCTATAAATGAATGGTAAGTAATCGTAGCCCCAGGCCTCAACAACTGGTAAATGACAAAAATCGGGCAGGCGGCATGGCTAAGTGGGTCGCTCCCAATTAGGGTGTATTATCACCTATACAGAGAAATTTATTTCAATTTTATTCTATTCGGTGCTGCCCCGTTCGGGAAAACTGTTGTTGATCCCAACCGTTAGTGATATACATTCGATACACTCAAGCGAAATGAGTGGTCAGTCATATGTGGTCAGGTTACAGGATGTTCTTGTTGAACCCAGTGTATTCCTCTCTAAAGATACACTATTGGAAGGTGGTTCCATACCTTTTCATAATTGGAAATTCATTACCTAATAAGTGCCCGCAGTTTTGATTGTATATTATATATCTGGAGCGTGAGATGCAAATGTTCCACTGATTGTTAATTATTTGATTTAGACACTATTATAATATCAAAAGTATTTTGATATAAAGATTATCGTTTTTTCAAAAGGATTTTGAAAGTTAGATCAAGTATTTTTTTATTCTCATAAGGGAAAAACCCGTTGCGTGTTATACGGAGTTGTGACACCCCGTATTTTCTATGAATATTAAAATAACGAATTAAGAACACTTAAAATTCAAAAGATGAATTAAGTAAAATAGATTACGTCATTATATTCGTCTCGGAATTCTGGTTGAGATAGAGTCCTAATTTGCGTAAATCAGACACCGTATGAGGAAGTTACGAAGCTTAAAAGATTTCATTTCAATTTAGATTTAAATTAAAACAATAATTAAATAATCAAAACAAATTCGGAATTCAAAAATTCCGAAAAGCAGATGAGCGGGAAATTTCCCGCTCAGGGGTGTCAACCCTCAAGTGGTGTCGACATGGGAGTCGACCCATCTATAGGGGTGTCGACCCCCTTATTCCCAGATCTGGGGGACAAATTCTGAGGTATTAGGGCTTATGTGTCGCGCTGTGGTTGGCTAGGTAACGTATCTCTTTGTTTTGGATGGATCTGATGACTCATGTGCTAATCTAAAGGCCATGGTTTGCCTAACACATCTATAAATACATATCTAAACTTAACCCTAACCTCATAACCCTATTCTATGATGCCACCATGTTGTCCATCTCTAAATTAGTCTAGCCTCCTTCTTCTCCAAATTAGACATCAAATTAGAGAGCTTCGAATTAAAGTGAAGGTTTTCCTCTTCAATCAACAAAGAAAGATTAGAATCAACGTCAAACATTCTCTTTTTCTAATCCTATCACTGTAAGTTTAGTTATTATTCAGATCTGAACACATAATAGAAATCATGACTGTAATGAATCGAATCTAGAACTATGCCTAATTGTAATGATAACCAATTCTGATTCATTCTTATCCTTTTGTCAAATCTGAAATTACCAATGCTTATGAGACCATTGTGATTGATACAATTGAACCTATCATGTTATACATCAGATTAGTAATTTCTTTATGTTCAATTCTATCGAATCTGTATACGTATGATGTATTTTCCTTAGTTTGCTCATATTCATTGTTAATGTACAACATGTCTATTGGAAACACGATTCTGGTATTTGGTACAACTTTACATGCCTACTTTCCTTATGTTAGTTCTTGTGTTTCCTCTCTATCCCCTTTCCATTTTATTTTATGAGTACTTAGAATTTGGAAACCTTGTTGAATCTTGTTGTATGTACGATTGAAACGCGGGGAATTGGGTATAACTTAATTGAGTAATTTTGGGCATAACAAGTAAATGAGACACAACTTGAATTGACTACACTTGTGGATAATTGACATATAGACTCGGACATGTATGGTAAATATGTAAATTGGCTAAAAGATGAACATGCCTAACCCAAGGTTAGATTGAGTTGCGGTGTAAGGCTGCCAGAAACCGCCCGGCACATCCAGCGACCGCAACAACAGATCTAATGTGAGAGATTAGCACATTAAGCCCAAAACCCGAGGTTAGAATGAGTTTGCGGTAGAAATCTGCCCGGAACCTCACGGCACATCCAACAACCGCAAACAACAGTTCTAATGTGAGAGGTTGGTGCATTAATGAATGAATTAATGCTAATGAACAGACATGCTAAGAATGGTAGGGTTAAGTTAACGTAGGCAACACTTAACCAATGCAACATGTTAATTAAACAAATGGGTGGGGTTAGGTTAAATTGAGAACACTTAACTGTTATAACATGTTGGTTAGGAAACCCTAGTAATGGGGACCCATTTTAGCAGTAACCCACATAGATGTATCACGGTACCCTAAACTAGGCAGGGTAGGGCACGATTACTGGACTGATTATAAGCGGTCAAAATAGCGGCAAGTGGTGCATTAGTGTAGGTTCCGACGGAGTACGAGCGTGCACGTACTCTGGAGTGGAAAAATCAGGCACTGGGCATCAGTCGTTATACACTGTGCATCTTGAATTGTGTCGGATCGCCATCATATGGCTTGATACACCACGTTGTGGGACCAACACAGGTATCTACAAACAAGCGGGGCCGAATGACATAAGTAATAAATACATGCGAGTAGAAGCTGATCGATAAAGGGACCATTTTATTATGAACACATGAGGCTTGTTGAAACAATTGTTAGTAGGTGCAGAGAAATAGAAATGGGTGCAATAGCATATTTAGTTTATCTTGTCTTATGTTATCTTGTTACTATGGTATTGTCTTATATTCGGTTTATTCATGTCATGATCCATTTTCTTGTTTACATGATGAAAATCACTGGGCTTACCAATCTTTATGTCTGACCCGTTCTCTTTCATCTTCTTTTCTTCCCCCCCAAGGTCCACAGAGAGGGAATACTTCAGCTTAGTTCAGACCTTTTCCAGCTTGAAGAGGGTAGATATATTGCTTGAATTCTCTTTTCTTGGGCTCTGGCTGTGATTACAATTTTATTGGGGATTTATGCTGCTTTACTACTGTTTTATGCTTCTTTATGTATTTGGAGTTTTGAATCAAGACAAAGGTTTTATTGTAATGATTTGGAAATTGGGTTTTGAGACAATGGTTGTAATGTTTTGACTGAACCATGCTGCCTATGAAATGATTTCATGTGTTCGGAAAAATATTTTTTCGAAGTATATTAAAATAATATAGCTTTGTTTTGGAAGGATTTTTGAATTAAAAAAGCCATCTTTAAATGGATTTTTGGTAAAACACTGGACTCACTTCGGTTGTTGGAAAATAATTCTGATGATGACTGCAACATTTTTATTGTTCATTTTCGGGTTTCTAATCGATGGATTGCTACCTTAGAAAAGTTTTTGATGAAAATTTGTTTGAAAGAAAACAAGTTGGTTTAAAAATTCAAATTTTTTGAATTTGGAATGGTTATAAATATATGTGTACATATTTATGTGATTTTGAAAGGATTTGAAATGAAAACTCGAGAATTTAAATTGTGGAATTTAAAATTTAACTTAAGCAACTAAAATGGATCGAAGTGAATAAGTTTATTTAGAATCAATTTGAATGAATATGAATTGGATGTGAATATACTAGTTGTAAATCATTCATAATTAAATGAAAACAAAAAGTTTTGGGTGGAACTAAATTTGTTGACAGGAAAATACCCTGAAGGACAAAATTAACAAAAAATTGTTCCATAAGGACAAGAGGGCAAAAATTTGTCCGTAAGGAAAAGTGTAAGTGTAAAGGGAGGAATTATAGTGGGCCCCTGAATTCCTCCCTTTACACTAAATTTTGTCCTTGAGGATAAAATTTTGTGTCGTTGTCCTTATGGAACAATTTTTTATTCCTTTTGTCCTTGAGGTTTAAAACCCCTTTTGTTGAAATATAAAGAGTTGAGTTTCAACATAAATGAGTTTTTGAAAAGTTAATGGGTTTGTAGCATTTTTCCTACCTTAGTAAATTTCGGAGACGAAATTCTCTTAAGTTGGGAAGAATGTAACGACCTAGATTTTTGGCCGATTTATTTTAATATTGAGTTGATAATATAAATGAATTGTTATACTTGAGTAATTGATTTAATAATCGTAATACAATTTATTTTGAATAAATATAATCATTATAATACGAGAATACGAAATAATTCAATTCGAAATTTAAATTCTGAATCAAAATAATTCAGATAATTAATCGAATTTCTATTTGAATAAAAATGATGATATTAATAATTTATTATCAAGGAATTAATTATTTTGAATTAAATTTATATCGATTTAAATTAATATCATATCCATACGATCGAATTAGACTTCGAAACCATTTCCAATGTGTTCAGAATAGTGACATAACCCTAGGGATGCCAGGTTCTATGCTCAAATAGGAGTTCAAAATCATGTAATATTTTAATAAGTTAAGATCACACCAGTTCAACTCGAATTAAAATAAAAACTGGTACCAAACTATTTTCCTTCTAACCTAAGCTAAGGTACATCCTAAACTACTTTACAATGCAGGCCTATTTATCTTGAGTCACCGTAATCTTTAAAATTCTTGTACGATGGTTCCCTATCTTCATAACGAAGTAAAACATGGAGTTAATTTCTTTGTACGCTTTGTCCTCTCTATTTATCTATATAAACAATTTCAGTCTTCATTTTTTCATTCTTCAGTCAAAACTAAAATAGGCAATTCGAAGTCGGTACCTCTCAAATCCTTCAATAAATTGAATCAAGCAAATCAATCAATGAAATCGAACGAGATTATATTCATTGAACTTCTTTAATCAAGTGCTTTAGTCTTGTACCCCTTTTAAATGGTGCGAAGCATCTATGTCGATCAGAAGATTTGAGGACGTCATCGATTAAGGCTTCATGTATCGATGCGGGGCTCATGAGGTGGAGTTCGTGGTAGGGTGGCTCGTAAGTGGATAGATCTGGGAGGTCTTCGGTGATGGGAAACTAGCCACTGTAGTATGTAAATGATGGTCATGCTCTGTACTACAAGGTGGAAATCGTGAAGCCAGAAAAGGATGTAAGTTCATGATAATTGCGTTGGGTGATGCGGTGAGGACTGGAGAGTCGTGACATTGACTGTCGCAATATAAGCTGAGACATTGATGAGGAAGAAGGTGCGAGTTCAGCTTGCAATGATGTAAATAGCCCAGACATCAATGAGGAAGAAGGTGCAAGTTCACCTTGCGATGATGTAAATGGCAGTAAGGTGGAGGTGTAATCATTCAGTAATGATGGCAGCGTATTTCAATAGTCAGCAGTAATGTTAGTTTAGGATTTCGCTACATAATTCAAGAAAGGATCGGGGGTAAGAAATTGCTAATAACCCTTTTAATTATATAATGTGACGTTTGAATTAGAAACATGATATTTCATCCAATCTTGGTCCTAATCTAATGCGATCTGTTGTTTGGATTTGTAACAATGTTATCATCGAAATGTAATTTGGTTGAAGCAGTTTGAAATTTGAAATCGATCATTATTTCGACAACAAAAAATCAAGATGAGTAAATCTCACTTAAAATTTACTATTTAAATTTTATTTTGAATATTTAAAAATATGCATTGATTGTTTGGACTCGTTTAAATATATTTGTGGCTATTCTATATATTTATTAATTATATAGGATTGGTGTTTGTTGTTATTATTATATATATATTGGTGGTTGAATATTTCCTGCAGTATCATTAGCGGATGCCCGCAGTATTATTAGCGGATGACCCAATGCGCCCCCACAATATGATAATGGATGACCTTCTATACTGCGATATCCTGCCCCGTAACAGGATGTGTATTATTTATGTTGGCTAACGTCTGTGGATGCAGGAAAACAGGTTGGAGGGATCCAACTAGATTCCTCAAAAATATTATTATTTGTTTGTTTTCATATATATAATCATATATGATGCGTTAGAAACTCTGTAATTGAATTGAGTGTTTTGGGTGTTTAAATATCACTGGGCTTGAATGTTGATATCGTGAAAAGGAATTTTGAATTTTAAAAGGGGAAATCTATTTTAAAAAAAAAGAATTTGAATTTCGAATTGGCTATAAAGATATAAACTTGTTTCAAATAAAACAAGTATTGAATTTATAAATGACGTTTATAAATTAATTAATACAGGAAATTAAAGTATCGAATTTATAAACGATGGTTATAAATTGAATAATGCAGGAATTGAAATAAATTTATAAACATTGTTTATAAATGAAATGGATAATTATCATTGGGTAATTAGAGAGTTTCAATTCAAATGTGAATTTAAAACAAGAAATTAGAAATCTTTTTAGATAAAAAAGGATGAAATCTATTTCGATGTTCGGAATATAAATTTAATTGGAAAATTAAATTAGATTATGGTGAAATTATAAAATGAACTATACGCAGAAAGGACATTAGAATTGTATTAATTAGAAATTGAGGTTTAAAATTTTAATATTTAAAATAGATTCTATGTTAAATATAGACAGGTTAAAATAAATAGAATATTCCAAAAATAAGATTTTGGTTTTTAAACAAACTTCAAAATGGAACTTACTGAATATATATAAAAAGAAATTTTATAAACGACGTTTATAAGTGTGGTGAATTAATTATCAAGAGATAATTTATCATTTTAAATTCATGTATGAATTTAAAATATAATTTGAAATCATTTCGAAAAAGGGAACCGTAGTTTTTATTCCGGAATTTGGAATATAAAACGAATTGAGTTTAAATAGATTTGAAATGAAACTTGTTTTAATATATAAACAAGGAAGTTAGATTTATAAATGATGTTTATAAATCCAGTAAAATAAATTAATATTTGATAATTTAGACGTTTGAATTCAAGTATGAATTTAAATGTGAATTGGAAAACGGTTTGAAATAGAGCAATAAATTTAATTCTGGAATTGGAAATATAAACGGAACTGAGATAAATCTAAGGATTTAAAATTAAAATTCGATTATTTCAAATTTTATAAATAATTTATTTATAAACGATTGGAATTCAGTATAGAAGATATAATTATGACTGAATTACAAAATAATCAACGGTTAGGGAAAATCTGAAATATTAAGTTGTGTTTGGAAAACTGGATTAATCTATATTTAAAAATATGGAAGAATGGAAGTGAAATTTGTTAATAAACAAAGTTATAAACGTTTATATTTAGCCATAGCATGATAGGTCGTAAATTGGCATTTCGAACTTCAATTTATATATAGAACTATATTTAAGTCGGAATTCTTTGAAACAAGAACCATCAGGACCGATTAGATAGTAGTTTTCTAATGGAAGAGAAAAATCTGGATTTTGTCTTACAGATTTTGAGTTATGTAAAAATCAAATTTTCAGAAAAACAGCACCATAACTGTTTTTAAACCATAATGGTTTATTTAAATAAATAAAAGGATTTTAAGTAAATACAAATCCGAATTTTAATTAATTAGTTATAAAAATAAATATGAACTCAAGTGAAGTAAACAGATTGATTTTTACAAAAATCAGATTTTTAAATATTGAATAGAATTAACTAATTTGAAGAATAATTAGTTAATTAAATTTTGAATCGAAATTGAACTTTGAAAAGTAAATATGATTTGAAAATTCATATTCGAAATCGAATATGAAACTTGAATTGAAAATGGAATTCAATTGGTTTATAAGCATATTAAAATTATATATGGACTTGATATGTTCGAATTAAAAGTGAAATGGCCCAAAGAGAAAATTAAAGAATAAACTAGTGAATTGAGTTAAAATTGACTGACTTGAGTTAGGATAAATTGGGAATGGAAGTATATGGATTAGACAGATATGGAATAAAGTGTATGAAGATTATAATTCGTGTGCCCGACAAAAGTACACATTTAATTTCCATATGAGTTTTTTTCGTCGAATCTTTGCAAGCCACTTGGCTTTTTGAATTATTATTTTTTGAATGGAAAGGGCTTAGACATCCGAGTTGAGATTTGAGCTACTGACCGGTACAAAGGAGGTACTGGCGAAATTTTCTAGAAATTTAAGGAGTTAGAATATTTTTAAGAAAATTTGATAAATAGAAATCAATATATCGATATATATATACAGAATTCGATAAGGAAATGAACTTAAAATAGAATATTATAAACAAAAAGGAAATCTATAATTATTAGTAAAAATAGAAAGATAAACATATACATGTTTTAAAATGAGTAATTGGTTTATATGATGTTGATTATTCGAGATAAGTAGTCTTGTCTGTTTTGAAGTTAACAATGTTATTCAGTCAAGGTCTAAGATGTATTTATACCCAACTTGATTGATTTCGTTATTAACCAATAAATATCAAGATTCCGGCTCGAAGATAAATGTTTTGAATAAGATTTAGTTGAATGCAGTATTTTGGGTTGTTGTAATAATGTTTTACACAACATTAGTTTTAACCCAAATAAATGGAATTTTGGAAATATAATAACAAATATTTCCTAAGTATAGAAACAAATGATCATGAAAGGGAGAAGTACTTGGAATTTTTTCCAATTATTAACAAGAGAAATTTTCTAAGTATAGAAAATAAAATAAGGCGATATATGGAAATGTTTTCCAAATAGCGTAAGAGGCCAAGATGATTATTGAAAATATTCAGTTAACAAATATTGATAAGGAAATGGATAATTAATGAAATATTAAATTAAGGGGCCTAGTGATTGTTTGATGCTTTGAATGGATGTTTGTTTTCTTCAATAGATAAATAACCGACTATCGAAGTGTTTACTAATATCTTTGTCAATATGGAGAGACCGGTTGGATTATTATCCGAGAACCACTCCGTATTGGCAGTAGCATTGCGATTCAGATTATATGAAGATAATCGAAGACAGAGTGAAGTGCAAGGGATTTTTTTTCTATTAATCCTAGGTAGAAATTACCTAATATGGATTAATGGAAATTGTGCCTTCGGTTTTGTTCAATCCCAGAACGAACGTATCTTAACGGATGTCTGACAGAGTATTTCCAATGATCACATACGTTGGTTTGTATAAATATATATGGTGGCCAAGAATTTATTATGGTGGCGGAGAATTTATTCTCTTAGCATAATATCCATAATATATTTGTGCAAATCAATTAATGATTAACGGATATGACAATGTGGCATTCAAAGTGATTTTGCTATAAATGAATGGTAAGTAATCGTAGCCTTAGGTCTCAACAACCGGGAAATGACAAAAATCGGGCAGGCAACATGGCTTAGTGGGTAGCTCCCAATTAGGGTGTATTATCACCAATCTAAATTTTTTTTTTCAGTCTTATTCTATTCGATGATGTCCCATTCGCGAAAACGGTTGCTGATCCCAACCGTTGGTGATATACATTCAAAACACTCAAGCGAAATGAGTGGTCGGTCATGTGTGGTCAGGTTACAAGATGTTCTTGTTGAACCGAGTGTATTCCTCTCTAGAGATACACTATCGGAAGGTGGTTCCATACCTTGTCATAGTCGGAAATTCATTACCCAATAACTGCTCTGGGTTTTGATTGTATATTATATATGTGGAGCGTGAGATGCAAACGTTCCACTAGATTGTTATTTATTTGATTTAGACACTATTATAATATCAAAAGAGTTTTGATATAAAGATTATCGTTTCTTTTAGAAGTATTTTGAAATTTAAATCAAGTGTTTTAGATTCTCATAAGGGAAAAACTCGTTCCATGTTATATGGCGTGGTCTTATGAGATATTGTTTATTTTCTCAAACTGATTTCAATTGTTTACAGTCCCATGACTGACCCAGAGTTTTTTTTGTTTACCTAAACTCTAGGGTGCCCAAGTTTGTACGGGCATTCCTGTAGTTCAGGATTTTACAGATTTATCTGAAGGAGATTGGAGTAGGAGGCTTCGGCGTTATCAAGTTATTGTTATTTTCTGCTGCATTATAAGTGTTCTACTTTGATAATTGTATGTTATACAGTCATAGCTTTGTATTTCAAAAGTTATGATATATTATATTTTGTTCCGTTGTGATGTGAGATTCTGTGTTGTTTTTTGTGTTCTTCTTCTATCTTTTTCTTCTTTATTTCATAATGATTCGTATTTCTATGCAATTTGGGTTGGACGTGTGATGTGTTATGTATGTAGTCAACTCAGATAATATGGATTTGCAGGCCACTACAAGAAGTCCCAAACCAACACAGATTTGGGTACTGATGATAGATGATCAGAGATCCGCTTCTAATATTTATAGATGTCCTGAACCAATCCAGATTCGGGTATTGATGATAGAAACCAGAAATCAACTTCTGGTGTCTATAGAAGTCTTGAATCAACCCAGATTCAGGTATTGATGATAAAAGACCAGAAAACAACGTTTGGTATTTGATAGTTTTGTTACCCCCTTCGAGTTTGATTTGTAAAGTAGAGGATGTACGTGCTTTATGAGCCACTCTCTGGGGTTTTGATTACCAAAGCAGAGGATGTACGTGCTTTTTGAGCCACTCTCTGGGCTTTCGATTGTCAAAGCATAGGATGTGTGTGCTTTGTGAGTAACTCTCTAGGCTTTCGATTATCAAAGCAGAGGATGTACGTGATTTGTGAGCTACTCTCTGGGCTTTCATTCCCTTCCGCGGAAAGAGACATAAGAAGAGGTAGAGTGTACTTTTCTGCGAGCAGAGGCATGATGTGCTTAGTCGAAGCAGAGGAAGAGCGTGTTCTTCTATGAGCAAAGGCAGAGCATGCTTTATTCGTTCCATTCTGTGGGATACGAGGAACATAAACAAAGGTAGGACGTGCTCTTCTACAAGCAAAGGTAGGACGTGCTTATTCAAGCAGAGGCAGAGCGTACTCTTCTACGAGAAGAGGCGGGGCATGCTTATTTAGATGCCCCATCCATACCATTTCTGGCATGGATATGAGGCTTACACTTTTGATGCTTTAACCTGGCCCTTTCTTCTTTCGACGCGGCTAAAAGCTTACACACCACCTCCCTCCGGGAGAAGCCTTGCTCTGGCCATCGTGGCGTTGGCAAGGTTTTTGACCATTTTAGGCTGCTTTACCCATTTTGGGAAATTCGAAATTTTGAGTGGGTTTCCATACCCTTATTTATCGAATATTCTCAAGGAGACCTCTTATTAACTTATAGTTGGAAAGTATGGTCTCAAATGTTTTGTGATCCATGTTCTAGGTATGAGATCGCCATTTTCCTTGTAGAGTCGGTATGCTCCTGTTGTGAATTCTTGATGTACAAGGAAGGGTCCTTCCATATTTGGGCCAAGAGGACCATCTGCTGGATTCTTAGTGCTGGCCATTACCCTTCGTAAGACCAAATCTTCCTTAAGTTAAATTTAGATTTCAGAATTCAAATTCCTGGGTCTTTATTTGAAATTTTCTTTTGAAATCATATAACTATATGCACATAAATTTATAACCATCTCAAATTTAAAACATTTGAATTTTCCAAATAATTTGTTTTTTGAAATAAATTTCCATTTGAAATCCAACTATGGTAGCAATCCATCACATAGTTACTTGAAAATTAACACCGACGATGTCGCGATCATCATCAGAATTATTTCCCAGCCACTCAAGTGAATTCGGTGCTTTATCACTTTCAAAATCCATTAAAAATGATTTTTATCCAAAATCCTTTCCAAAATAAGGATATATTATTTTAATAAACAATGGAAAAATATTTTCCAACTTTTCGTGATTTAAATTCCAAATTCTGGTCTGAATCCATTTTTTAATTCATTTCATTTACATATTTCATTCTTATCCAAATTATGGTTATAATCTCATCTGATTATAATAATAATAATATCAACCAATTCATCCATATATAAATAAAGTTAGAAAATTATTCATTTTTATATCGAAATATAATTTTGGGCAAAATTATTTCTTTTACCCTTAAAACAATATTATGTCAATTCTTCTGTTTAAGGGTTAGAAACTCCTATCGACATCGTGGCACCCCACGATTCGACCATAATTCATAAAACACTCAACAGACGAGCCAACACGAGATAAAACAATTTCCATATCAACTCAAAAATACGCTCTCTCATATATATACATCGACTCATTCTAGGGTACTACTGACCCTATCTCTAATGAGCAACCTCAACAAAGCCTAGGTGTTCGCTCAACCTAAGCTTTGATACCAACTATAATGGCTCAGAAATCCATACTACCTGATTTGACTAGATACCACGCATGCCCAACTCAAATAACACAGAATTATGAGTCACTAGGGTTAAAGAAATAGAAACAGATAGAAGATAAAACAAAGAAAAACATCAGAATCTCACAACGGACTGAACAACATATAATATCAAATATCATAACTTTGAAATACAAATCGGTATTATATATACTTACCATATTAGAGTACAATACATATACATCATAGCGGAAATAACTCTAAATAACTAACAGTGAAGGCTCCTGCTTCAAGCTCCTCCAAGTATCTTTAAAATCCTGAAACACTTGACTACCTGTACAAAATTTGGGCACCTAAGAGTTTAGGGGAAACAAACAAAATAAAGTCTGGGTCACTCACGGGACTGGTGCGAGTAAACTCCAACCATATTGTTTAACTTTGAAAAAAAAATCTTTTGAAAGAAAAGGAAAATAGTAAGACCAGCCCACACATAAACATGGACGGTTTTTACCTTACTATAACCCAAACCATTTCTGATATCAAAATCCAGTGATATTATAATAATGTCTAATCAAGTAAATAACCAAATACTAGAACGCTTGCATCTCATGCTCTGCATATAAAGTATAAAATCAAAAACTGCAGGGCACTTATTGTAGATTGAATTCCAACTATGACTAGGTATGGGACCACCTCCCGATCAGTGTACACTAGAGGGGATACGCTGGGGTTCAGCAAGAACATCTTGCAACCCGAACACACATGACCACCCACTCATTTAGCTTGAGTGTAACGAATATATTGTCACCCAGGTTGTCGACCGTCCAACTGTACTCCGTAAGATACAAAATCGACAGAAGAACAAATAATGAATTTTCTCTAGATCGGTGACAAATATATCCTACTTGGGTATGACCTAACTAGCCATGCTGCCTGCCCGATTTTGGTCATTTCCCTGTTGTGAGGCTTGAGGCTACGTCTATCTTTTTAGAACATCTAGCCACCATTCACTCTGAATGACACATCGCTAAAACCGTCAAATCACCAGCTGATCTTCCCAAAGTATTACGGGTATAAAAAGCTAAGAGAAACAAATTCCTCCACCACCAAACGTAATACCTTGAAAAGATCGTCTTATGTGATCTGTTAGGAATACTTTGTTAGACATTCGTCTACAAGTTGTCCTGGGTCTGGAAAAATAGAACAACCCTTGCATTTTATTATGTCTTCAATTTATCTTCAGCATAATCTGACTTGCAATGCCTGTGCTTATACGAAGGGTTTTCAGATATTACATCCAACCGGTCTCTCTGTAATGACAACGATGGTAAAAAAAATCCTTGGTAGCTAGTGATTTAAATACCAAACGAAAACAAACATCCATCAAAACAATCACTGGCCCTCTTCGATTAATATTCTGTTTTAAGTTTCTTTATCGAATTCTATATATATCGATACATTGATTTATGGTTATCCAAAATTTCTTTATAATATTCTAACTCCTTAAATTTCCGAAAAATTTCGCCAGCACCTCCTTTCTACCAATCAATAGCTCAAACTCCAACTCGCCTCTCTAGGCCCTTACCAATCAAAAAGAAAATCAAACAGGAAAGCTGCTTACCCAATAGGCTCATAAAATCTCATATGGAATTGAAACATGTACCTTTTTGTTGGACACTCAAATTATAATCTTCACTCTTCTCATTACATACCTATTTAACATGCATACGCCAATTCCCAATTTATTTCAATCAATTTAACCACTTTCAACTCAATTCGCTAATCTGCTCTTTTGCCTAATACACTTTCGATTTGAATATGTCATAGTCAAATATAATTTAGTTCACTTATACACATGTTGAATTCCATTTCTAACTCGAGTTTCATATTTGATTTCAAACTTTAATTCATAAACCCAATTTACTTAACAAAGGTTAAGTTTGATTTGAAATCCCATTAAAATTTTCAAATTAGTTAATACTATACCACAATCCAAAATATGATTTTTATATTAAAAGTCACTTCATTTACTCTGCTTGTGTTTATATTTATTTGATAACTCAACTTCCAATTTTCCTAAAAAGTTTTGAATTTTATTCACTCAAAATCCTTTTAATTTATTAAATAAACTGTTATGATTAAAAAATGATTATGGCGCTGTTTTCCTGAAAAGTTGATTTTGACATAACTCAAAATCTATAAAACGAAATCTAGATTTTTCTCTTCTACTAAAAAATTATTGTTCAGTAGGTCTAGACGTTTTTTTTTTATCAAATTCGGACTTATATTAAGTTTTATATACCCAATTGAAGTTCAAAACGCCAAATTACGAACTACCCGCAACGGCAAGTTCATTTTAATTAAATTAAATTATAAACATTTAAAACTTTGTTTATAATTAAACTCCAACTCCATTATTGAATATTTACATATAAATTAAATTAGTTTTCTAACATAAACGTCTCGATTTTACAAATCGTTGATCACTTTAACCAAAATTCATAACTCGATTATAAGTTATTCATAACTCCAATTTTATATTAATTTCCAATTTCCTTAGTCGTAAATTATTATATAAAAAGATTTAATATAATAGAATTCAAATTATGAATTTCTTTTATAGGACTAATCAATTAATTGAACGCCTTCATCATTACAAACTAATATCAGCTCCCGTTAATAGTGAAGCCGTCCAAGTTGGGGTATTTTATTTACCTCTCAGACCTTGATCGACAACATTATTATCTGGAGACAGATAAGAGTTTGTAATAAAAACTGGCATTACTTATCTCAAAAATCCCTTCTTCTATCTCATTTAAAAATATCATTTTGAAATGCCATCTCTTATATTTGGAAAAACCTATTTTCGAGTTTATCAAATGAAAATCAGTTCATTATATTTATAAACGTTGTTATAATTTAACTTTCTTATTTTATATTAAACAAACTTCCATATTAATAATTTGTTTGAAACTCTATTCTCATCTTGGAATATTTTTTAGTATAACTTATATATATAAATTTAGCAAATCTATTTCCATATTAAAATTTAAATTCCTATTTAACATAACTCCAATATCTTTTCAGGAATTAATTATTTTTATAAACACGACATAGTCGAATTTTATTTATAAATCCATACAGATTATTCTAATTCAATTCATATTATGAACTTTGGAATATATCTATCATTTTTCCTTTTTAGTGATTCCCAATTCCCTTTTTAAATTCATACTTGAATTTAAATTTATAAATTATCCAATGATAATTCCTCTCTTTTATTTATAAATATTGTTTATGCATTACCGATTAACATGCAAATGTGTTTATTTTATGCTCTTATATCTTATCTTCGTATATAAATAAATATTACTTGGGTATTATTTTGTCATTTTTATAGATTTGCCGACTAAGCCACATGCAGTCAGAAAAATAGAAAATAGAGATCAGTTTGCTGTGTGTGTGTCTGTGTGTATATATATATATATATATATATATGTATATATTTGAAGACTTGTAGATGAGGATCTCACATCAAGATGCTTGTTGGACAAGAAAATATTTGGTAGAAAGGTTATGCATATAACAAATCAATGAAGCATGATAAAAGAAGCAAGAGGAAAAGAGGAAAGACCCAATTTTAATAGAATTAACCAAGGCCCATTTGTGATTGTATTAGGGTTTAGGTTGGCTATCAATCTTACAAATACCCCTGTATTCTCATTGTAAAGGACCATCCATTAATTGAGAGTTTTCTTTTACTTTTTTGCGTTTTTATTTTATTATCAACTAGTGCCATCTACACAATTAGGTTTGGTAGAGTACTAATTGTCTTTTGCACTTATTTTCATTAGTGATTGACCGTTTGATTAGATTCAGGGATAATCCTAATTTTATTTTTATTTATTATTTAATTTCTACAATTCTGATTTCTTCTTTTTAATTTCTTTCCTAGGTCATGTTGGATTGAATATAGATTTGATTAGATTCAGATTTGATTCAATTCAATAATAGTTTTATTTGCAGTTTCAATTTCGTTTTGTTTTTAAAATCAATCTCCAAGTTTCATCTAATTCGCCCATGAAATATATAAATAATAAAATTTAAATTTTCTCCATGTGTTTGACCTGCATACAACACACCTATGCGCCTGCAGTTGTTATTACATAAATTTTGCTTTCCTAATTTATAGAAAGCATCGATCAAGTTTTTGGCGCTGTTGCCGGGAAGGTAACAATTGAATTTTATCATTTAATTTCCGATTTGTGTTAGTTTTTATTTTTCCTTTTGTTTTCTTGTATGTATAAATATTCTTGATTGGTTAGATTTGGAATTATTCAATGGTACTATAATTTTCTAAAATAAAAAAATATTATTTTTTATTTCAGTTTCTTGCCAATTTTCCGATTTCTTTCCTTCCACCTTCTTTCCTAATTTCTTACGTCCATTTTTCTCAAGATTTCAAAAAAAAAAAAGAATTGTTAATTTGTTTTAATTTCTTTCCTTTCTCAATTCATTTTCCTTTCCAATTTTTACATAGCTCTCCTTTTGTACAAATTTCAGTTTAAAAAAAACTTGACATTTTTTCTCGATTTCTTTCTTTTCTTCATTTCCCTTTCCAATCTTTTACCTTTCTTTTATTTACACATTCTTTTTAACCGAAAACAAAAAAAATTCTTTGCAATTTTTTTCCTTTTTATTTTGATTTCTTTCCTCCTTTGTCTACCCAAAATCAGCCTCTACACAGTGCCAAACTAATTACATCAAAGTCATATACATACCCACTTTCTTCCCACCATCCTTCGAAGCTGAATTTCCATCATCTCCTCCAACAAATTAACCCACATACCACATCTCGCCTCTACACGCAACACGAACGACACCATCAATTCAAACCCATATCACCAAAATTCCTGGCCTTTCTTCGCTACATTACAGCATCTCAAACCAAACTTCGATCCAAAACCTCATCCTCAGAACTCACCATATAAAGTATTCCATGACTTCCTGAAGTACAATACCACCTTCATCACAAGGTACAACCACACTTTACCATAAAAACTCCACTGCCATATTGCCACAATCCACATCTTCTTTTATATGAACCACGACAATCACACAACCAACTTCTGAAACCAGCGTGATTTTGAAACCCTATTATGAAACTCGATTGAAACCTATAACCCATAGTGAATCACGATTCAAAGACCGCAGAGCTCGATTCGGTAACAATCTGAGAATCCAAAACCATAAATCAAACCCGCGGAACCCCCTACCCGATTCACCAATTAGAACAGCTCTTTTCGAACCATGGTTTGAATTCAAAAATAATAGAGAGAAGAGAGCGTGAGTTTTTTTTTGATGAGCTAGAGATCTAACAAAAAACCGAACAAATGATTTGAGAAATCTAAGTGGAAATATTTTTAGACTTTCCCTTTTTATTATCGTGATTTGTTTAAAAAGGAAGGAGAGTTTTAGTGAGTGGTTTGACTTGCGCAAATTTGTTTGTTGAGCCTTAGTTTTTTTTTTCTTTTAACATAGTTTTTTTATGTTCTTTTTAGTTTAGTTTTTATCATTAGCTTCCTTTTTCTTATGTTCTTTTAGTTATTTCATTCAAAAAAAATCAAAAACCAAAGCAAAAGATAGTGTTCAAGCAATCAAACGGGCAATTCAACAATCAACCGATTTGCAGACAGTGGGATTTTAATCATTCAAGCTACTCAACTGCTTTGGACGGACATACATTAACCGCTGTGCAAAGAAAAATATACAGAAATTGCTTGTAAAGATTTCCTGCAGGTGCCCTGGCTTGCTTTTAAAATTTTTATTTTTGTAATTTATTATTATTTGACTGTTCTGTGATTGAAATTTCTGAATCTTTTTATTAGAAATTAATTTCCATAACTTAAATCATCACTCTCATTGGTTTTCAACTTTAAAATTCATTAAACGTTGATTCTAGGAAAAAACGAGCTCATATAAAATAATATAATTGAAAAGTGGTGCTTGGTGAAGTTGACTGTCTCGTATATTGGATTGCAGATATATAATAGTTCAATTTATTGAATTATTAGCAAAAGCGGTTGCATACTATCCGTAAAACATTGGTCGTTTCCCTTAGTATTTATACTATATGTCAATGACCATAAGACGCTTTTCCCCCTTCTAATTGAGTTAGTTAATTAATAGAGCACAACTCAGTATTGTTTACTATTTTGAAGTGAGATTAATTTTTGTCTTGCCTTGACTTCATTCAAATGTCTGATTCAAAAAAATCCTTGAGAGAATCGTAGGTTAATAACCTGAGAAGATGTAACAACTAAGAAAATCAAAACCAATTTAAAATTTTATTTTAAGGAAGTTTTAACAGAAATTTGGTTAGAATTTAAAATTTCCATTTTTAAATAACAACAAAGCCCTTAAAAATAGCCATTGTGCAAACGACCTCCGTTTTTGACAAAACCACTTTGGTTGGATCCGGGGTGTCAAATTACTACTAGGTTTAAGA
This sequence comes from Allium sativum, assembly GCA_030737875.1. Classification (NCBI taxonomy): domain Eukaryota; kingdom Viridiplantae; phylum Streptophyta; class Magnoliopsida; order Asparagales; family Amaryllidaceae; genus Allium; species Allium sativum. The sequence continues at coordinate 499,924,557 of CM060924.1, read as the reverse complement.
TTCCATAATTTTTGGAATTAACATGTGAGCGTGGTAAATTAAAACGCATTTGGTAGTTTCAGTTTAAATTGGATCGACCAAAAAATGACCATTTTTCAAACGGTCTCCAAATTCGATGAAATCAGTTTTGTTGAGACCGTATCGTCAAAACATAGCTAAATTTATTTTTCAGAAATTTTTGGAATCAGTATGTGGCCCCAATAAATTAAAATGTATGTTCAAATCTAATATTGAATGTTTTATCTTTTAATTTGAAGAATAAATGACTGAAACAGTCGAATGCGCTTACAAAACTTATTCCATTGTGTCCAGAATAGGGGTATTTAGCTAGGAGCAATAGTTGTTGGGTTTGATTTAGAGTCCATATGGGGAAACAGATATTTTTGGAATTAAATAAAAATAATAATTTAAATATATATATGGCCCAATGAAATTTCACCAAAACCATATCTCATTTTACCGTGCCACCTCTAGATCAAATATCGAACGATGGAAAACTATTCAATCCGTTCTTCCTCGATTACTTGCGATTCCCTCAAGGAAATTCAATGATTCAAGAGGGGATTTTGTAGAGATTTTCATCTTCTTTGAATCCATACAAGTCTCATCTTCCATCGTTGCATGTTTCTAGAGGTCCAAGCCTACAAAGTCTGCCCGCCTCGTGCCAGTTTGCTCTACCATGCCACCACCGAGTTCGACGTGACCACCACCTCCAAGAGCGCCTCTCTAAGCGGTACAGTGTGGTGCAACCCGATCGTTCTCTCGCGCAACGAATTGGAAGAAATTAGCTGACCTAGTTTTGAACAAGTTTGAAAGGTGACAGCTATGTAAATTTTAAAGGGTTTCAACATATAAAAGCATTGCAAAGTTTGATTATCGAATAAAAATCATATCTTTTTCGTATGTTGTCGAAATCCAGTGAAACAAGAGACATTGGACTCACGACATCATACACTACATTCTAGAAGTGAATAGAAAACATTTGTAGCTCTCTATAAAACTAGAAGGAGTGGAACCCAATGTGATATTTCTAAATTCAGATAAAATGGATAAAAATATATTAGGTTGCAGACGGAACTTAGTAGCTCCCGACACTACTTTCTGTTAAACCATGGACGATTGTATAATGATTGTGGTGTGAAATTGATTGTGATTGTAAATGGTTGATTGTGGTTGCAACAAAATTGATTGTGTTTTTGGTAAATTCATTGTATTGTGAAAATGAATTGTATTATGGAAATGAAATTATTGTAATGCTGCAAGGCCTAGGATAGCAGAGGAGTCGTGCTGGACACGGTGCTGGTGCTAAATACCCTACCGTTGTAATGCCGATTTTTTTTTGAAATGAACTAACTAAAATATTTGTTGTGTTAAAATAAATTGTTTGAACAATAAAAATAACATTTTTATTGTATGTATGAAGTATACAAAATATTCACGTTTGAAATTAATTGTTTGAACAATAAAAATAATATTTTAATTGTATGTATGAAGTATATAAAATATTCATTTTTGAAATGAATTGTTTGAACAATAAAAATAACATTTTCATTGTATGTATGAAGTATATAAAATATTGATGTTTGAAATAAATTGTTTGAACAATAAAAATAACATTTTTATTGTATGTATGAAGTATATAAAATATTCATGTTTGAAATAAATTGTTTAAACAACAAAAATAACATTTTTATTGTTTGTATGAAGTATATAAAATATTCATGTTTGAAATAAATTGTTTGAACAATAAAAATAACATTTTATTGTATGTATGAAGTACATTAAATATTCACGTTTGAAATAAATTGTTTGAACAATAAAAATAACATTTTTATTATATGTATGAAGTATATAAAATATTCATGTTTGAAATAAATTGTTTGAAAAATAAAAATAACATTTTTATTGTATGTACGAAGTATATAAAATATTCATTTTTGAAATAAATGGTTTAAACGATAAAAATATTATTTTTATCATGTATGTGAAGTAATAAAAATGGTCATGTGTTGAAATATATTTTTGTTCGCCAAAAATATTATTGTTATCATGTATGTGAAGTAACAAAAATGGTCGTGCATTGAAATATATTTTTGTTTGCCAAAAATATTATTTTTATCATGTATGTGAAGTAATAAAAATGGTCATGTGTTGAAATATATTTTTTTCGCCAAAAATATAATTTTTAGCTTGTATCTGAAGTGTTAAAAATGACCTTGTGTTGAAATAAATATTTGTTTTCTATAAATATTATTTTTAACATGTATATGAACTAAATAAAATAGTCATGTGTTGAAATATATTTTTGTTCGCCAAAAATATCATTTTTATCATATGTATGAAGTATTAAAAATAAATAGGTGTTGATTAAAATGTTAGTTCATTGAAAATATTATTTTTAACATGTATATGAAGCGTTAAAAATAGACATGAATGGAAATAATTATTTGTTCGCTAAATTTTTTTTTATAGCTTAGATATGCATGTATATACACATGCTAAACAGGTAAATGGATTTGCTGTTGAGTGAAGAGTTTATTTGTGTGCCGACAAATAGGTAAACCTTAATGAGTTGGCTACACAATTTTATTTATTATATAAACTCCTGTGAATGCCATTGGATGCGATGTGTTGGTTGTTCTGTGTGAGATAATAAACAACGCCATAGGATAGTAACAATTAATTTTGAACTACACTACATGACATATTTCGTGATTATAGCATACTCTATCATATACCATATAAGCATTTGGAGCCTATGTGATGAGGTTGGAATTACCATACAAGCGAGAGGCTTGTATTGCGATGACTATGTTTCAGGCTGAACCGAAGACGAACTATTGATTTCATAGCATATCATATTCCATATAAGCATTTGGAGCTTGTATGACAAGGTTGAGATTACCATACGAGCGACATGCTCGTATGGAGATGATTGAATTACAGGTTGAACTGAGGACTGGTATGGACTAAATAAAATATAACTGCAAATGGCAAGATAAAAAAAAATCTCCACACGAGTCTGGAGTTGATAATAATCATGTCTCTCTAGTTATTAGATACGACACATGGATTATTTTATTTCCAACACTGGACAAGGTGATGAGAACTTATTCTCTGGAGTTATGATCTTTACACACTCCCTTGGGTATAGAATAGGTCACTAAGAATTGTGTATGCTTATTCTGGATTTATTGGGTGCCTAATACGTCCCAATAAATTTCCAAACCCTTTCTCGTACAAAGGGGGTTATGGCAAAAAAATTCGAAATTTAAAGGCGTTAGCCAAATTTTTGAAGTGAAAATGGTTTGGAAATCGTCGAATGAATTATATTTATATATATATATATATATATATATATTAAAATAAAACGAATTGCGCAGCTGCAACGTTTTGGAATCGTAACTTTACACGATTATACCGAGAAATCCGACTGTCGGATTTTCCTGAAACCGGAACCGTTAGGTTCTCTTTGGAAAGATTTTTCCAACGATATTAAGTTTGTTAAGATCCAACGGTTAGATTGGGAGAAATGTGTAATTCAAATCTGAAGAAAAACAGCGTCAGGGCTGCGTAATGACTTGAAGTGTCGTTTAATTAAAATGGGCTATTTTCATATAAATAAAAATAGCGATAAATCATTTTAAAATATTATAAACAGTATGGAATGGAAATAAATTGATTTTATTTGGTTTATTGGATATTCTGATGGTTAGACCTATTTGACGTGAAATTATTATATTGAATTGAAAAGTGAATATCAAATAAATTAACCATGAAAAGAATTGATTTGAATTCTATATGTATACGTGAATTATTTGAAAAGGCCGAGTTAATTCTCATTTCAAATAATTGATTGACGACTAAATGTCGAAGATACGAAGACGGTGCAAGATCGGTGATCTTCACATCGTGTGGATTACTATTGATGCCTTAGATATGGGTAGCTCCATTGATGAGGTTACAGTGGTAGTGGTCTGGACGTACATGTTGATTGTCTGGATGTGCGTGGGCCTCTCTTCCGTATTGGACATATGGAACGAGGAATAAGGTTCCTCTAGTTTCGTTCAGACCCAGAACATACCAATAAATGGATGTATGTCTGACGTTGGATTTCGTTCTGTATTGATTGATCTCTATTAAATATATATCTATTTGGTGGCGGAGAATTTATTCTCTTGCTTAACACCCTTCTCTATGACATACGAGCTTAGAGGTTATATATCGATAGACATCAGTCGCATGGCATGGAATGTCAATGTGGCATGCTGAGATGCAAATGATCAAGGTTATTGTTGAAAATCATAGTCGTGTGGTTGATGTTCAAAGCATGGCTTCAAATTGCATAGTTTTGTGTATAGCATTACTTCGTGAGCCTCACACCCGGTATGAGTCAAAAACTGGATAAGGCACCCAAGGAGGACTCGACGTTTCTTTCTAGCTATGGGTGGTCTCATGGTATGGAGCCTAGACATTTATTTATTTTTACCTATGTGGATGATGGAATGCGAGGCGCCTCGGATATAGCGGTTACTACGGAGCCGATGGATAGCTCTGATAGGACCGGAAAATGTGTGTTCAGGAATACTAATCAACTAACATAATTGTGGACCGACCTTAGAGGATCGATGGGTTGCCCAGAGTGTGTAACACTAAGGCATTTGCTAGAGTGTCCCGAAGCCGGCGAGGAGTACATCCCTTGCCTCGACTAATGATGGAATCCAATTTCCAATACGACATTTTGGTTTTGATTGTAAACCTATATATGGAGACATAGTAGGGTGGGGTACTATGCCGTTTATGATTGATACATTATGATTGAAATTGTTTTTGAAACATATATGCACTAGTGATAATATCAAATGATTTTGTTTTACACGTATCAAGCATATTTTGGCAATTATAAGGTAAAACTCTATCCTCCGGCTTGCGTTGCATTATGTGATGGGACTTGAGTCTTATAATGGCTTCATTTTTCTCAAAAGCATTGCGTTGTTTTAAATAATTTACTTGTTTTATGCACTGACAATCCAACGGAGTAACCCGTTCCGCGTTAGCCGGCGTGGTCCTCTAATTTTCCTTATTATTAAGTTAAGTAGATTTCTCATACCAGTCCCATGACGGACTCGTAGTTTGTTTCATTGCAAACTTGGTTCCCTTATTTTTACACGGGCAACCAGGTAATAGGTTGTAGGATTTATTTTGGCTTAGCACTATAGCTTGGAGTGAGCTTTTGGCTAGACTAGATTTTATCTATATTTTGGACTATTGACATTAACGCCTGTATTATCTTATGTATATGTACCGCTGATCGCGATGTAGACTGATCATTTCTCTTATGCACTAAGTTGTATCCTTAAACTGTGCAACTCTAATGATGATGATGTTTATTACATTTTACGATTCTGCTGTCATATTGCATTTTACCATAACGGCCATTAGGTGACCCTTTTTTTCCCAATTGCCAACACTTATTTGTGTTGTAAGGTAGTCTCAATAATAAGCGTTGCTATGTTTAAAAAGTGTTACCAAAAATACATAATTATAAATTTTTTATTCCCAACCCTTATTTGTGTTGGCAGGAGTGGTTTCTAAGGGTAAAAATGTAAACTTACATTGGTAACCTTATTTCCCATTTCTCGTTCCTTTCTCCAACGCTTTTGCAAAAATCGGCCGCTCCTAACTCAATAATCCGAATTCCACTGTTTCAGAAGGGAAAAAAATCGCAGCATGGCGATGATTGAAACTTCAAATCCGTTCCTCTCTGATCGTATTTTGGGAATCTTTGTCCGATTTGTGCTCGCATTCAACTCGGATTCAATCGCATCGCTTCAAATATAAATTTTGTTCAATATTTGCTTTGTCGATTTCAGGTATAAGTTTCATTTATCTTGTCTTTATTGATTATCTGGTTTTTAACTCGCATTCAACTCGAATCTAGTTTTTAAATTTTGTTCGATTGTTGCTTTATGGTTTGATTATCTGTAAACACAAAAAAACAGTTGATTACCTGAAGATAATGCTATATTGAGTTTGATGTTGCTTTATTGATTTTTTTCCTGAGATTGATTGTTAATTTCATGTATAAACTATACTGAAGATAATACTAAATTTACAACAGCTGATTATCTGTAACACAAAAAACAATATGAATCCAAAACACAACTTAACAATTGATAATGCATATGTTTAATGTTTCGAAACTTATGTTGGATGTACTTTCTTCAATTTAACTAAAACGTAACCTTTGTTCAACATTTAATTGTTACTTTTTGGTTTTCCTTCCCTCCCTTGTTAATTTGGAGGAGGAAATCTGCTGTAAATTCCAAAGTGTTTGGATTGGGTATTATATTATTTGAAGTTCTTTGTAAATTTCAGTTAAACCTGCAATGAATAAAATATTTTAAAAACAGTTGTATTGTTGGAAGTAAATATAAAAAGTAAGTATGAATATCTGTAATTTTTCTAAACAAAAAAGAAGTTTCTGATAAAAATCTCATAGCGCTAGGTCTAGTGTACAAAAACAAATCAAGCATTTTAACATTATATTTCGAAGCTTAAGAAAATAAGATTTGGATTGAAATTAAAATAAATAAATAAAACCTTAGTTTTTAATGGTCTAATCTTAGTCTAGGAAGATGGAGCAAGATATGAAGAAGCGAGAATGACAATCTACATGCTTTGTGCAAACAAAAAATGATAGGACTGCATAGTAGTTGTGTTTCTTTACAGCTCCTGCATATAAGCCACTATCTTTACTTCTGCAAAATTTAGAAGTAAAGATATAAAAGTGGCAATCACAACTCTAGACGCACACGCAATATGTATGTTTATTGGGTTTCCTACCTGAAGGTACTCTTGCTATCTTCACTGATGCGACCTTTGAATGTAAGGGTTGAGAATGTAAACTTAAAATTAGAAATAGTAATTGCCAGTTATCAATATAATTAACAAAGCAGGATCAACCAACGTTGTTACACATGCTGAAATTGATTAAGTAACAATGTCGTATTATGTAAAATGATATTATGTCCGATTATTAGATACAATCAAATTAATTATAACATATAGGATTAAATTATATTGGATAGAATATTATTAAATGATCACCCTGCCGAATTTAATTATTACTTTTTGGTTTTGTTGCTTTGTTTATTTAAATTGCATTGAGAAATATCGAGAGAGAAGAGTAGGAAATGTGTAAGGTTGTTGAAGCACATAACAAAAAATTAGCGCTTGTTCTGAATAATAAGAATCTTGCTATGCCTCAATAGCAGCATGAAGCTGGAAACCTGGAGAATGGTTTGAGGCATATATTTGAACCTATGGAGGACTACTAGTATCACATTAAAAGCTTACGAGGATCTTAGTAGTCGTGTTCAGGAAGAAAGTTCGACCAGGGAAAATGAGACCATTGAGTAGTTTTTTTTTAACATCAGGTTATACTGTAAAAGGGCCAAAAGTGACGCATGGGTTCGAGTCGGTAACAGTCATCCTAGATATATTTATTAATAAGATTGGAAAGAAGAGGTGAAAGTTTGATAAGGTTTCACAGTTTGGGGTTAAGTAGTCTGCGAGGCCATTTTTCCGAAGGAAGCTATTGACTATAGGGACTAAATTATTCATCGGCGGGTATCAACATTCTGATAGAAGAATTAGCAGTTGTGTAATAACCAGTAAGTGTTGATGGCATTTAGGTGTAGTGATATATGGCCCTTGTGGGTGTTTGCTTTTTGGAATCATCTTATGCACTTTTTTAATAATCTTGTAATTAGGGCCAAAAATAAAGATAAGTAAACTGTAGCAAATTAACACTTAGCACATTGGCTATTTTCTGGTGGTCCATTTAACAAATAATTTCCCTTGGAATTTTGGTTTGCAATTTTTGTTGAGAAGAACACATTTGATATCTTAAGCAGTTTCATGAAAATACTGATAAAATATTCTGTTTCATGAATTATAATATATTCATTATGTTTATTATGTTTCACGAAAATACTGAAAACACATTATGCTCAAGCTGCGGAAGCATACAAAATACATATATTACTGAGCTAAAAAGCCCTATCTAAATTTAATTACTGAGCTCGTCAAATATTTCATTTGTACTCGTCATATATTCCTGAGCTGCTCAAGCATGCAAATTTAATTAACCATATGAAATAACTGTGTCAGTTATAAGATTTTTTTTGGTGGGGTGAGTTTGGAGCGTTACTGAAATCAGAAGCCTTTGTGTCTTTGGGACCATTGTATTTCATATTTTATGACATACTTATGCACATCATTTTCACAGGAAAGGCTGAAAAGTTCACGGAATTTGGGGGCGATCTTGCCTCCCCCTCATTCTTTTCTTTTTTGTATCAGTCAAACCTGGATGATCATTATTTCCTTTTTTAATAGTCACAACAGTTAAAACGGAAAGAACAAGGCTAACAATGCATCCTTGAACATACTTTCTTCTGCATTCTCCATTGCGCCTTTCATAGACACAGAAACATTGTTTTCCGGTTAGTTCATGGCTCACCATTTATTGATTTAATACTCACTAAATCACTGTATATGTCTTAAAGTGCATAATATTAAATGATATTCCTTTCAGTATCCATGAATGCATGGTGCACATCTTGTTAAATGGCTCGTCGGATTCATGAAAGCATGGTGCACATCTCAGTAAATGGCTCACAGAGTCACTATTTAACACTAAATAAATCATTGCATTTAACTTAAAATACAAAATAGTAATTAAATATCTCAGCGTAAGTGAAAGCATGATATTCCCAGTAAACGTTGTTCCCTTTAGCATATTAACTATTATAGAGTTTGCTAAGTTACTTATTTTTGGTATACAATGTCATATTCAATTATCAGAAAGAAAACTTTGCATACAAAGTACACTATACTAACCAATGGTATCCCAAATTTTGTCAGACAAATGCTTATATTATGATTCCTATAGTGTAAAAGGTGCCAAAACTTGTAACGTCCAGTACTAAGTATAAGGGAAAAAATAGATAAAATGGCAAGAAAAATGGTAGATATGATTTACTAGCTCACCTAAGTTACAGCCTACAACAATATCACTGGTTTTAACAATGAATATATGCATATATGACACAAATACCCAAAATCCTTGCATATCAGCGGTCACATAATTAATTATTCTAGAAATATAAATGGATAATTATTCACACACATGAGCACAAGTAAAGAAATAACATGAATCATAGGAACATATATACCTATGACACAAACATAATATAATTGGATCATGGCTCAAGCATAATACAATGTAAGCGGCCACTTGAGGTAGGAACTCTCTGCCAGTCATCAAATGGTGTTCATATGAACCTTGAATTTTGATTTATTTTCAATGAAGAATTTTAACTTACTATACTATGACATTGTTAAGCTGCAACGGCAGCATCATCCTAGAACGGTACAGCATTACTGAGCCTAAGAATATGTGTAGACGGCTGCGACTCGCATGTCTATAGTTATTTGCAAGTGATTTGGGAAAATAGTTTATACAAAATATTAATATGCATGATATATTGTTTATTTGTTAGAATAATAAGAGAGAAAATAACATATAAGGCCAAGATTTTGTGTACATAAATATTGTTTGAATGTAATTAAATGTAACATACAAGTGTATGTGCAACAATTTTTTTGAGAATTAACAAAACAGGGCTGAACTCTTTTGATTATAACTCTTAAACTGTTTATCCGATTTCGCTGATTTTACACAAAATGGAAAGCTAGAAACATAAGCTTCAACTTCTATTTTAAGTGTTTCGGGAAATTGTGGCATTTACTACGCTGAAAACGTAGATTAAAGTTACTGACTTGCGCACATTTTTTGTTTTGTTTTGTCGAGCCATGTTGTGCAAATCGTAACTTTTGATTTGCTTATCCAATTTTAATGATTTTGTACATTTCAGAAACCTAAGACCGTAAGCTACAACTTTAATTTAGAGTATTTCATGAAATTTTAAGGCTTGCTAAGCTAGAAATATATATTTGCATCGCTGTCCTAAAACAGAACTTATTTAAATTTTGAGCTGAAACCGGTATGGTCTTAACTTTTGATTGTGTTGTCCGAATTTGACAATTTTATACATCCTAGAAAGCTTACAACCTACGCTATAACTTTCATTTGAGGTGTTTCAAGAAATTTTGAAGTTTGTTTGGTCGAAAACAAGTTTTGTTTCGCTGACCTTCTGTTATAAATTCATAACTCAGTTTTTAAGAGCTGACTTGTTTTGATCATAACTTTTAAACTATTGATCCGATTTTGATGATTTTAGTCATTCCGGAAAGCTCAAATCTTAAGCTACGACCTTTATTCAAGTGTTTCATTAAATTTTGTTGTTTACTACACTAAAAACACATATTTACATGGAAGATTTAAAGTAAAATTTGTACATTTTGTTACCCGAAATTGTACATCTTTTTATTTTTGAAGTCACAAGTACAGATGTTTCAAAATTAAAGTATTACTGAGCCTAAGGCCCAGTAAAACTGTGCAGAACGACACAGTATTACTGAGTCGAACGGCTCAGTAGTTCGGCTCGGTACTACTGAGCCTAAGGCGCTAGCAACCTAATTATGTATTGAATTTAACAACTTAATTATGTATTGAATTTGACAGCATAATTATGTATTGTAATTGTCTATTGTTAACTGATATTTTATGTCATTACGTGATTATGAATGTTGTCTATTGGTATGCATTGAGTTTAAATTGAGAATAATATTAGTTTTTGATTCATATTGAATATCGTCTATATTATTATCATGTTGGTTATTAGTTGACTATTAATGTTAGAATATGTAAGTTGCTAATACATATTCTCATTGTCTTGATGGTCAGAATGAAAAATAGAAACTATCCTTCAGAATGAAAATTCAAATGTGTTTTGTCTATTTAGTTTTATTAACCACTACACTACAATGCTTCATTTTTCTTGCATTTTAGCAGCTTCGTAACAGACGTCTCATGATATATAGCTGTAATACTTAAACATTTTGCATGCAAGCATTTGAAGATGATCATGTTGTGTTTCAAGTAGACATTGCACCATGGAAAATATATCATGAGGATCCAAATGTTTTCAAGGGCCTGCACCATGAAAATGCTCATCAATGTACATCAAAGGTATGGAATGGTTTATAACGTTGAATATTAGTAATATACTTTTGTCCTTAGATACAGTAGATAAATCTTTGGGATACAACTCGGGTACATGAAAATAATGAAAATCGTGTTCACTTAGTTTTACTGAGCCTAATATGCTCAGTTTTACTGAGCTAATGGCTCAGTTAAACTGAGCACAACAGCTCAGTTAAACGGAGCATAACGGCTCAGTTTAACTGAGCTTAACAGCTCAGTTAGACTGAATCATGTAGGCTTAGTTTAAAACTGGGCCGGCTCAGTTTTACTGAGCCTTGTAGGCTCAGTTTAAAACTGCACCATTCGGAGCCAACAGTTTAATGTTTTTTCTATGTGATGTTATACGAGTTTACTATACGTATTGGCTAATGAGTGCAACCATGCTATTGTCAGGCCAGAACAGTCTGCACTTCCTTTGATAACTATAGCAATGGAAATGTTTACGACTTCAACATTTACAGGGAAAAGATAAAACATCAGAGGAAAGGAGGATTTCCATTATCATATTTGATGATGTAGCCGAGAATTGTCGTGAAGCAGCTCTCAAGTACGTTCATTATTGTTTTTCATAAGTAGTTCACTTACTTTTGATTGTGCAATCTACAGGTACTATGTTGCATACCTACCTTTTCTACTAGAATCTTGTAATGATAGTAACATAGATGTTCTCCAGGTTAAATCTCCTTTTTTCTGTATTGGACTTCATGATTCTCTTTTGACTATATCACGAAAGTGCCTTTTAAGGCTGCTGCTGTTTTTGGTATTGGTGTATGTGTCGAGTTTGGTGGTTCAGTATTTTGGCTGTTGGAGTTACTGAAGGAAAAAGAGAATGAAAAATGCATGATTATTCTTATGGATGCACTATATGATTCAATATTTTCATTCTATGCAGAGGCTTTTTCGAGGTTGAATGTTGTAAGTAGACATCCAGATGCACAAAGTGCAGATAATATAATGGCATATAATAATGTTGTTTCAGCTCTCTGAAAGATATGTTTATTTCACTGTGATGCCATTGATGCTTCCTTCATAGGTATTTTGCCTATTTTATCTACCTGTACTTAACAATTTCAATGGCTTTTTGATCAAAAATATGTAAATGTTGTGAACTATTCTTTCATATTTAATTCATTAGTGTGTTTGCATTCTTCTACAAAATTTAATTTGAAATGTTTTAGTTGAAATTCCAGTTCAAGATTATTTTAGGAAGTATATTTTAATATATCACATATATCACTATTTAGTTTTAGGTCCCTCTCATTTGGTGTGAAGTTATACTCATGATCTGAAATATTGTACGACTTAAAAACAAAGGTATATTAAGCAGTAATGCTTTTAGTTAGCAACTTAAATTGGCAATATGTTTGGTAAACCAATCCGTTTTTTTTTTTTTTTTTTTTTTGTGAAAACCAGGAGAACCCGGCGGACTGGTAAACTCTTGAGGAGGGTACAGTAAAGCCATCCGCTAATCCAAGCCCTCATACCCCCGGGTAAACCAATCCTTTTATTCTTTTGACAAAGAAATTCAGGTTAAAAACACACTGCTGCAGTTAAAATGAACATGGTACCTTTAATCATTAAAAGAAATGCAAGCATCAAATGCAAAAGTTCTTTTTATCTCATAAATCAAACAATTTTGCATCAGACTCTTTTCACGATCAAAAATCAGTTTTATGGAAAGAGAGTTTAATTGTGTGCTTTTAGTTTTAACGAAATGTGTATGTACGTCATGGTTTTGATTGGTCTAAATTAGCATATTTGAACACATAATTTAGACCCATTGTTTCATGCATAAACCAGTTGGGTATTATATGTCATATAGTATTGATTTTCTTGAACATCTTTGTAAAACGAGATGGAAATAGAATCAAAAAAATTATATTATTTAAGTTTTCCTATTGAAAATTCAATTATTTTATATTCATTTAACATTATGTGTAATGTAGTATTGTACATTTAATTTTAGTTTGTTTCAGAACTCTTATATGTTTGGGAAGTTTTTAATCACTTATACAAATGCAAGCTATGATGATTATGTTGATACATTTGGGTTCTGCGTTCATGAATGTCACATGCTAGAAAATAAGAATTATTATAAAAGTTCATTTTCAAAACAATTGATACGTAAAAATAGTTTCAACTTCGTACCCTTATACAAGCATATGCCTAAATGTGGTATCTTTTGCACCTGAGCTTGCAACTGAGATTGCCGAACAACTCAGTTGCGCAACTTAGTTTGCAACTGAATTTTGCTGCCCGGTTTGAATTTAAATGTTGAATCAGTGCATTTTTTTTTGCAGTCTTAGCTTTAACTGATAATTTTAAATCATTGTGATATTGAATGCATGTAGGTACTTTTAAAAGAAAAGAGAAGATTGGATGGTATTTGTAGCGGTACTGATGAAGAAGATCTTTAATTTTCAGATAGGGACTTCGTTGTACGGCCCGAGATTCGAATTTGGTATTTATAGAATTTCATTTATTTATTGAATTTAGCTACTTAATTATGTATCGTATTTGTCTGTTGTTAACTGATATTATATATCGGTACTTGATTATGAATGTTGTTAATTGATATTCATTGAGTTATTCTTTTTAAATTGAGAATAATATTAGTTTGGGATGCATGTTGAATATTCTATATTATAATCATGTTAGTTATTAATTGTCATTTTAGCAACTTAATTGACAATTAATGTTATTAACTTTTTATTCATAAGAAGATTTACCAACGCTTGTAGGTACTTTTAAAAGAAAAGAGAAGATTGATGGTATTTGTAGCGGTACTGATGAAGAAGATCTTGAATTTTCAGATAGGGACTTCGTTGTATGGCCCGAGTTTCGAATTTGGTATTTGTAGAATTTCATTTATTTATTGAATTTAGCTACTTAATTATGTATCGTATTTGTCTGTTGTTAACTGATATTATATATCGGTACTTGATTATGAACGTTGTTAATTGATATTCATTGAGTTATTTTTTTAAAATTGGGAATAATATTAGTTTTGGATGCATGTTGAATATTCTATATTATAATCATGTTAGTTATTAATTGTCATTTTAGCAACTTAATTGACAATTAATGTTATTAACTGTTTATTCATAAGAAGATTTACCAACGCTTATAAGCGTTGCGAAAGAAAATCTACCAATGCTTACAAGCGTTGCGAAGGAAGATATACCAACGCTTATAAGCGTCGCCAAGGAAGATATACCAACGCTTATAAGCGTTGGATTAGAAAATCTACCAACGCTTATATGCATTGGAAATAAATTGCCACGCCCCCATAGCAACACTAATAAGTGTTGCTGAAATTGTTTGCGACGGTTATACTCGTTGGTAATCACCTGTTTTGGTGTAGTGTTGATGTAAATTATTCTATTTCATGTTTATGCTATTATCTGTAATCTGCTAATGCTGATTAATGTGTTATATTCCAATGATTATCCTTGCTTCCGTGGCACAGCAGTTTGGGGTTAACATAGAGGATCTCGTCGACTCCAGGATTATAAGTATGATTTATAATTCATAAGGCAAAATTCTTCGATATTTCACGAGCCAAATGCCAACAATTTTCCAAATGGCTAACATTTTCAAAATCATATAAATGATCGAAATTGCGATTTCAATTCAAATTTCAATAATTTCGATTATGGGTCACATCCATACAAGATAGCTTTGAATCCTAATATAGCTTTGGTCAACATCAATATGGGTTGTAAACCAAAATTTTCAAAGTTATAGCCCATATCAACATCTTGAAAATAACCAAAATTGTAATTTTCCTTCGAATTTCAACAATTTTTTGTTACAAACATGATTGTTATAATCAAAATGATTTCCAATACCATTGTCATTTTTCTGAAAATTCAAACAACCACCGTATTGGAAAAAAAATACTTATCGTGAAATTGATGTGGACTATAATTTTGAGAATCAAGAAATCCCAGAAAATTTGATAGAAAAGCGGACTGTGATAGAATCATCGAGGAGGACCTTATTTTTATGATAGGAAGTTAATGATGTTGAAACGCTATCAAATCAACGATTCTGAAGAATATCATCTTAACATTCCTAGAGAGAGGGTCGAAAGGCTAGATAAATAGATTGATGAACTTCTTTGTTCAATGACATCTTTTGGAGAACGACGCAAGCAACAAAATCAAATGAGCACTGAATTGGAAAATAATTCAATTTTTACTAACAGTGAAAATTTTCAAATAACAACTTTGAAAATTGAGAATAACCTTCTAAATGAAGTTGTTCACAATCTAATAAATGACTTGGACTTCAACTCTTTTATGGAAAACAATTTAAGCTCCAGTGTCGATCCTTCTTTTTCTGATCATGAGAAACTAGAAATAAAAAATTTGAAAATTGAAAACTTTGGAAATGTTGAAGCTATCAACAACTCAAAATTTGAGAAAGAATCTAATGAACATGAATTTTTTTGGTTGTATAAGGATGAATTGCCATATGAGGAAGAAGTAGATTCAAGTCACGAGTGCCAAAATTTTAACTTTGAGAAAAATTCCAAAAAACTTGAAGTTGTCAGGATCGAAAATATGTTGTCCAGTAATGGGAATTGAGATATGTGATCAAATAGTCTTAAATAATACTGAGCGTTCAAATTTCACGATTGCAACTGAATTTATATAAGATCACAAATTTTCGAACAAGTACACTCATAAATTTATTGAACACATGAATTATTTTTAGAATGTTATCTTGCTTGAAAAACTTTATGTTAGGATGACACTGGACATTTATCTATTGGACTATAAATTTAGGTATAAATATGAGATGGTTCTCAAAAACCTTAGCTTATTTGAAAACATGCCTAGACATGGTGGGAATGGGATTTATTGGGCTAGAACCAAGTGTAGGGGGGAAAAGTTGGTGGCATTCTTTGCATCGCATGCATCGCAAACACATATATCATTGTACGTATGATCCATTCTTACATATAATTACACTGCATTTCATTCTGCAAATAATTTTTCATCTCATCCATCTTTGGGTGCTATCTTTCACATTTAGAAAACTTGTATACAGTGTGGACACTGTTTAGATCAAGTGTGGGGGGAGGAGTCTTCATTACATCCTTTTATTTTTTTTCTTTTATCTTTTTCTTCTCATATAGGACCAGCATGCATTTTAGATCGTAGTAACATGTCATTTTTTTATATTTTTTATTTTTATTGAAACATAACTCATTTTAGATTGATACAATAAAATAAATTGACAATTGTTAATCAGTTGATAGTATTTTTTCTCTCAACTAAGATCGAATAAGAAATACAATGAAAAGTTGAATTTTGAGGGAAAATATTGTAACCGGTACATAGGAAGATTCTTAGGAGATGTCCATGAAGTTTATTCTAAATCGTAGTCTTTGTTTAATGAGTGGAGGACTTAAAAATACTTATATTGGCTTTTCGAATACTTAAAACTAAGTTATGTTAAGCTGAATTCGCGTAACTCTCTCTTGTTCTTATATTTTCAATAATAATAATAATAATAATAATAATAATAATAATAAAAGTAATCCAAGGGTATCCAACATTGCTTGTAAATCTAGCGTTGGTGTGCAAACCCGCCAAGCTCTATTTGACATGTTGTTGACAAAGTCGGCTTTGGTATATCTTGGTCTCATTTTATGAGTTGGACATCTAAGAATTACAGTCATGTTGTTGATAAAGTCAGAGTCGGTCTGAACAATCTTCCAAGTTCTGTTCCATCTACCATAGGTGGTATACTTTGGTCTTTTAAGTTAGGTGTATGTAGTTAATCATAAATTTCAATTTTTATAGAGATAGAGAATAAGTGATGAAGCCCAAGCACTTCTTGAGCTTATTGATTTGACTAGTCATCCACAAGAAAATTAGAATACCATTTTGCGAACTGTGACAAGCGAACTAAGAATTTATTTCATGGCTGCACTATGTTATCAACCAAACCAACTTGCCAAACTAGAACATAACATTTGAAAACTTGAATTATATTGAAAATTTGTGACTAGTTGAGGTATCTAGAATAAAAGCAACTGACTAGAAATTGTTAACTTAATTTGTTGTACCACTTTTCAGAAATAAGTCGTGTTTTCATTTTTTGTTTTCATTTGCATATGTCCATTGCATACATGTAGTTGCATTAGAATCACACCATACCGCATTTAGATTTTGTGGGTAGTATCCGCTGAAAATCCTCACGAGACACCACTCATCCTACTAGGGACACCTAGAGAATTAACGGCTTGTTGCATACGCTCAATGCAATCGTGTTTCCTACGAAAGTGTAACCTACCTACTTTAGTTTTTAATTCTTGTTTTACTCGAGGATGAGTAAAAGATAAGTGTTGGGGTATTTGATTAACATGAAAATGTGTTTATTTTATGCTCTTATATCTTATCTTTTGTATATAAACAGATATTACTTGGGTATTATTTTGTCACTTTTACAGATATGCCGACTAAGCTATATTGTAACGGCCCGCCCCGCACCAACCGACATTTCCAACGAAAGTGCGCCGTGCCGATGCCCAACCAGCACGGGACGGTTGCCAAAGAAAGGAAAGAAGGGAATTTGAACTAGCAAGGAACCTGTAGAATGTCTCACAGTGCATGAAATAAAATATAATAATAACATACTTGACATAAAACAGGCGAGACAGTGTATAAGCTGAAAACTAAACCACAATAGCAACGGAAAAATTCAAATACAACTTATGTTTCACATCATCATTATTACAACCTTTCAAGCTATCTCTAAAGCAAAGTAAAGGAAGAGTACACTACTAAGGCCCAAAGTAGTGACCATCAGCGACACAGGGAGAATACATATATATCTTACGTGGGAACCTCCTGCTCGTCTCCGGATCAGCTACTCTTGCATAACCAGCTAACCTGTCTCTAGTCTGCCCGTTTAAGAGCACCCAGAGTAATAAGAAGAGACGTAAAACTCTGGGTCAGACAAAAGTCTGGTATGAGCGATAAGCAGCAAAACAGAACAATAACATGTATACTAAACCATACCTGAACCTGGACATGCAACCAAAGAGTTAACACAACAAGATGCACAATACTCTAAGGTGACACTAACATATGGTGTAAAGATTCTGGGGAGGGGGTGTGCATGTCATAGTGATGTCAAACAATCAAGCATAACAACCATCCTCACATCTCTCACTCGGTGCGTAAAGCATACGATATCCATCATTTTGACTACCCAAATCCTTTGATATGATCACTCTGCCCCATGGAGTCACAGTGACTCCAATACACTGATCCATAGACACTAATCCTTTGCTATGTCCACTCTACCCCATGGAGTCATAATAACTTCACTACACTGGCTCATAGACTTGCTACGATTACTCTACCCCATGAAGCCATGATGACTTCACTGCACTGATCCGTAGACAATATCCGTCTCTCAGTGGTGAATCAAAGCAATAGACGTCGATAACCCCTTTGCACACGTCCCGCAGAAAAGTCCAATCATGAAGTCAACTCGTTGATCCTATTTGGACCCTGAGTAATAACCTCCTATCTGGACTTCCTTTGCATCTCGGGTTTTGGTCGAATTGGAGTTGGTCTTCAGAAGAGTCGTCGCGTAGAAGTAGTGGCACACGTCCGGTTCGGTTTGGTGGCTTTCCCTTTGTTCGGTTTGACATGCTTCATCTCCTGGTCATCCATTCGGTATGGTTCGTTCAACACCATCTAGGTCGGTTCGGTTGTGGCACTCCATCCGGGTCGGTTTGGTCATCTGCATCCATTTCGATTCGCTTACGACGAACCGATCCCATCCCTTGCTCCAGCTCCTCTCCTCCGATCTGATCCCATGCTCAGCTCCGATCTGATCTCCAACCCAAATCCAACTCTTTGCAAGTGGCCTTCCTTCTTACCAAGGCTCCGCTAGTGCCAAGTTTCGATCCAGTTCGTATTCCCTTGCCCGGTCCACCGATCCGATCCGAGCCCTATTATCTGATCCGAAACCCTGCACATTTCTTGCAACTTTTCCAACGACTGTTTTACGCCATACGATGGCGTTTTTGACCATTCTAACTTTTCTAATCAATCACAAAACATACCATACAGTCATAGCAACATAGATAATCGACCATAAACACCAAAACAATAATTTGATATGTCAAAACGGATGTAACATACCCAAAACCCATATTTTTCCCGTAAACATGTTTAAGCATAACTAATGGTATGATCAGCAAATCTTATCCAACGTAACCCAAATTTCTAACAGGGGTCTAAAATAATATTTAAGAATTTATAAATATTTTTCCAAATTTTTAACATGTATAGTTTCGTTAATTAGCACTAATCACCCTAATTAACTGTAATTAGTGTAAAAACTATGCTAATCACTCACCTTAGCCACAAATAAACTCAGATCTGAAAATTTGGACAAAATGGTTTGGATTCCAATACATTCCAGCAGCTCTACCTCGATTTTTGTGCTAATCTACTTTGATTTGATGTACATTTGGCTTAATTAGCGATTATAAGGTGATTTGGGGTGTTTAGCAAGTAGAGGCCATTGCTAGGGTTCAAAGGTTTTAAGTTGTGGCTAAAAAATGAAATAAAAACTGATTTACTAACTCATCTCAGCCCTCCCATAACCCTAATCCCGAAATGGGTTATGGGCCCTCTTGCTAATCACCCTAATTAGGCCCGGTTAAGCTGTTTTTCACCTTCTAAACCTTGTTTCAGCCATATCTCCCAAACGGTGAGTCCATTTAGCTAATATGACCACTCTACGGAAAGGTAAACCATCATTTGAATCTAATGGAAGTGGTTTTAGGTCAAAACTGCTTACCAATGAAAAGTTATTGCCGAAACAAGATCAGCTATGGGCAAAACAGTCATTTAAAAATTGGCAAAAATCATGAACATGGGAAATGACCCCATTAGTCGTCTCCCAAAGTTACATGGCTATATGACTTTGCATGAGAAAGAAATAAATTTTCTACGATCCCCTAATGCGTAGAATGTGGGTCGTTACATTCTCCCCCCTCCCCCCTTAAGAAATTTCGCCCCCGAAATTCGTTAACTAAGAAACAAGTAAAGTATCTCGCATGCCTACCAACTATTCACAACAATCAAACATGCAAAACAACAAACAAGTCTATCCTAGTATGTGGAAAACTAAATTGCGATTAAAATCTTACCAGGCAAAGAGTTCTGGATATGTCTTCCTAATGCTCTCCTCTATCTCCCAAGTACAGTCATTCTCATTCTCGCCCCCACTGAACTTTGAATAGGTTCACCTCTTTCCTTCGAAGTTGCTTCATATCATGCTCGACAATACGAATCGGCTTGCGATTCCCAACCGCCTCGGGTTCTACTTCGATATCATGCAACTGATCAGGTGAAATAGCCACATCGGGGTTGTGCACGAATTCCCTTAATTGGGAAACATGAAATACGTTATGAACTCTTGCCATCTTGTCTGGCAACTCAACTTTATATGCCAGATTCCCAACTTGCTCGAGGATTGGGAATGGAACAACAAATCTTGGTGTTAACTTGCCTCTTCTACCAAATCGTATCACGCTCTTTAATGGAGAAATCTTGGCAAACACCAAGTTGCCAATGGAGAATTTTGAATCTCTTCTCCTCTTATCATCATAACTCTTCTGCCTATCTTGGGCTGCCTTCATTCATTGTCAGATAACCTTGATCTTATCTGAGGTTTCACTTATCACATATGGTCCAAGAACAAACTTCTCACCGGTTTCTAACCAACATGACAATGAGTTGCACGGTCTTCCGTACAAAGCTTCAAATGGAGCCATACCAATACTGGATTGATAACTATTATTATATGCAAACTCTACTAGATGCAAATGGTCATCCCATGATCCATCAAAATCCAATATGCAAGCTCTCAAGAGATCTTCTAATATAAGATTTACCCTCTTTGTTTGACCATCAGTTTGAGGATGATACGCGGTACTGAGATAAAATTCTGACCCTAGAGCCTCTTGTAAGCTCTTCCAAAACCCACTAGTAAACAACAGGTCTCAATCACTCACAATGCTTTTAGGTACTCCATGAAATCTCACTACCCACTTCATATACAGTTCTGCTAATTTAGTTGATGTTCTATTCGACTTGATGGGTATAAACCTTGCACTCTTGGTCAATCGGCCCACAATCACCCAAACGCTATCATGGCCCATTCTAGTTCTTGGTAACCCATAAATGAAACCATTGAGACTTGTTCCCATTTCCATTCTGGAATTTCTACTGGTTGCAACAAACCACTAGGCTTCTTTTGCTCAGCTTTAACTAGTTGGCAATTCATGCATTTGGATATAAACTTCCCAACGTCTCTTTTCATCCCTTCTCATTAGTAAGTCTGCTTCATGTCTCGATACATTTTGTTACCACTGGTATGTATAGTCAGTTTTGAGTGATGACATTCTCTAAGCACTTCTTCTCTCAATCCATTGACATTGGGCACAACTTGTCTTCCATTTTTTCTAAGCCATCTATCTCGATCAAGCCCATGCTTGTTCATCTCCTCATCGATACCCATCTCTAACTTGGAGATGATTTCCAATAGGTTAGTATCGTCTCTCTGACTGGAACCAATCCACTCAATCAAAGTGGGTCTGCTCGTCAAACTTGCTAATACTTCTGGATCCAATTCACACTTTTGGTCTGAAATCATACCCAACGATGTACACCAGTTGCTTCCATTCTAGAAACATAGCCCCTAAACTGGCATGTCTTCTACTCAATGCTTCAGCTACCGCATTGCCCTTTCCTGGTGTATATGCAATATCGAAATCGTAGGAAGCCAAGAATTCTAACCATCTTTGTTGTTGGAGATTTAGATGCTTCTAAGAGAAAGGATACTTTAACGATTTATGATCGGTAGACAACTCGAATCTTTCTCCCAAGAGATAATGTCTCCACATCTTCAATGCGAACACGATCGCTGCCAATTCCAAATCATGGGTAAGATATCTTTTCTCATGCCGTTCCAGTTGCGACTAGCATAAGCTACAACCCTACCTCCTTGCATCAATACAGCACCTAGTCTGGTACCACAGGCATCTGTGTATACCGCCATCTCTTCATTCCCTTTAGGAATGACTAACACTGGTGCACATGTCAACTTTTCCTTTAGACTCCTGAATGCATTCTCGCACTTTTCGCCCCAGACGAAAGCTTGATTCTTCTTGGTCAAATGAGTGAATGGTGCTACTATCTTGGAGAAGTCTTGGATAAACGTACGATAATATCCAGCTAATCCTAAGAAACTTCTTACGTCTGTTGCATTCTTGGGCGTAGACCAATCTTGTACCGTAGCCACCTTTGCAGGGTCCATGGCAATACCATTCTCTGATACAACATGGCCCAAGATTCTCATTCCCTTCTCCAGAAGTGACACTTAGAAAACTTTGCTTTCAATTGTTGTTTTCTCAACACCTCCATCACTACTCTCAAATGTTCCTTGTGTTCTTCCTCTATCCTTGAATAAACCAAGATATCATCTACGAACACAAGAACAAACTTATTCAATTGATCCCTGAATACCCTATTCATAAGATCCACAAAATATGCTGGTGCACTGGTCAACCCGAATGGCATGACCAACCACTCATAGAATCCAGACGGCGTCCGGAAGGCCGTTTTAGCTATACTCTCAGCTTGCACCTTAAGCTAATGAAAACATGTCGCGAGATCCAACTGGGAGAACACCCTCACATCACTCAACTAATCAAACAAATCATCTATCCGTGGTCGAGGATACTTATTCTTCCTCGTCACCTTATTCAACTCTCGGTAGTCCACACACAATCGAAGGGAACCATCTGCCTTGGTAACAAACACACCTGGTGCTCCCTACTCAGAAACACTTCTTCTGATAGATCCCTTCTTCAACAGATCGCTTACTTGCTCCCCGAGCTCTCGCTGCTCCCTTGGTGCCATACGACGAAGTGGCATCACTATAGGTCTGGCATCTTTCACTAAATCAATCCGAAACTCAATCTCTCGGTATGGTGGAAGTCCGGTCACCTCCTCGAAGACGTCCGGATACTGGCCAGCCACGGGCACATCTGACAACTCATCATGCGGGATGTCGAGGGAATTTAGAAAACTAGACATTACCCCCATCACTAGGTAGACTACCAAACATTACCCTCCTCCCTTCATCCGCTCTAACTGTTACCAAAAAGCCCTCACATTCTACCACCACCCCGTACCTTTGGAGCCAATCGACTCCCAAAATAATGCCAAACCCAATAAATCCCAAAACAAAGCAATCACAAACAAATATGCATCCATGACTCGATAAGACCACATTACGACAAATCATGTTAAGGCTAGTTGAACCACCAATCCGGTTCGTCACTGCTAAAGGTCTATCGACTATCTCGGGTTCCAGTCCCAACCTATCTACCAGGTCACTAGGTATGAAGGAACGGGAAGCCCCGGTATCAAACAATACTCGAACAGGAACATCATAAACCGAAAGCATACCTTGAATGACGACATTTTTTCCTTTCTCCGCCGTAGTTGGTGCATTCGACGAAGAAGGAACAACATTAAGAGTATATGCTTTCACAATCTGCTTCTCTTTAGGGGGTTGCGGACATTTATCCTTGTGATGCCCCACTTGGCCACAGTTGGAGCTCTTCCTGTCAGCTAGATTTGCTCGACATTCTTTAGCATAATGGCCCTTCTTGCCACAGCTAAAGCACTCAACATCTTTCTTATTCTTTTTCTTCTGGTCATCCTTGGTCTGATTCTGCTTTCTCTTATTCTGTGAACCATTCTTGCCACCACCGCTTGTTTGCGGTTTTGGCTCCTCTACAGATGCAACCTCAGTCTTTGACTTAGGGTATAGACGATCTAATCTTAAAGCTTTCCCCATAATCGATTCAAACATCTCATCGATATGGTTTATAAGCCTTTCCCCCAAGTACTGATCTAAGCCTATTATGAACTTCTCAATCTTCTTCTTGGGAGTGTCAATAAGAGACAATCCATACTTCGATAAAGTATCGAACTCAGCAATATACTCCGACACTGCCCTACCATTCTACTTAAGCTCTAAGAACTTCCTAAACAACTCTGACTTCTGAGCAGCCGGGATAAACTTTTCACCGAATCGGGCCTTAAACTGATCCCATGTAACTTGATCCTCTGGAGTAGCTTCCTTAATAGCATTCCAGCAATTCATCGCCCGTCCTTGCAGCTGACGGGATGCTATCTTTCTCTTCGTCGCATCCTCGATACCCAATTCTTCGAAGATACGCTCATAGCTATCCAACTAATCCTGAACTTCTATAGCCGATTCCGTTTCGTGGAACGACTTTTCACCAAGACTAGTGTAATCCTTGCATAGCTTGGCGAAATCGGCCTTAGGCGCCTACACCGCTGCACCACCACCATTTGCAGCATTGGAAACTGCTCCTTGCACATTTCTAAGCATCTCTCTCATGAATTCAGTGAATATCATCCTCATATCAGGAGCATTCCCATTATTAGCTACTCTACCAGTACCCCTAGTATATCTGCTCATCGTTCAATATGTATGGAGAAAACAATTAACAATCTCTTCAGTGGTGCCAGAGCAGTGCGACTTCATCCTTAAATATACTAATAGTATATATATATATATAGCTTTTGAAAACCAAAATATCACAAATACGCGTTCTCATATACGTACTATCTCTCTCTGGTGTCTTCCCTAGGTTAACTATGCAACCTAGAGCTCTGATACCAAACGTGATGGTCCGCCCTGCACCAACCGAGATTTCCAACGAAAGTGCACTGTGCCGATGTCCAATCAGCACGAAACGATCGCCAAAGAAAGGAAAGAAGGGAATTTGAACTAGCAAGGAACCTGTAGAATGCCTAACATCGCATGGAATAAAATATAATAATAACATACTTGACATAAAACAGGCGAGACAGTGCATAAGCTGAAAACTAAACCACAATAACAGCGGAAAAATTCAAATACAGCTTATGTTTCACATCATCATTATTACAACCTTTCAAGCTGTCTCTAAAGCAAAGTAAAGGAAGAGTACACTACTAATGCCCAAAGTAGTGACCATCAGTGACACTGGGAGAATACATATACATACATACATACATATATATATATATATATATATATATATCTTACGTGCGAGCCTCCTGCTCGTCTCCGGATCAGCTATTCGTGCATAACCAGCTAACGTGTCTCTAGTCTGCCTGTTTAAGAGCACCCAGAGTAATAAGAAGAGAAATAAAAATCTAGGTTAGACAAAAGTCTGGTATGAGTGATAAGCAGCAAAACAGAACAATTACAGATATACTAAACCATACCTAAACCTGGACTTGCAACCAAAGAGTTAGCACAACAAGATGCACAATACTCTAAGCTGACACTAACATATGGTGTAAAGATATTGTGCAGGGGGTGTACATGTCATAGTGATGTCAAACAATCAAGCATAACAACCATCCTCACATCTCTCACCCGGTGCGTAAAGCATACGATATCCACCGCTTTGACCACCTAAATCCTTTGCTATGATCACTCTGCCCTATGGAGTCACAGTGACTCCATTGCACTGATCCATAGCCATCAATCCTTTACTATGTCCACTCTGCCCCCATGAAGTCATAACAACTCCACTGCACTGGCTCATAGCCTTGCTATTATCACTCTGCCCCATGAAGCCATGGTGACTTCACTGCACTGATCCGCAGCCAATATTCGTCTCTAAGTGGTGAATCAAATCTATAGACGTCGATAACCCCTTTGCACACGTCCCGCAGCAAAGTCCAATCATGAAATCAACTCGTTGATCCCATTTGGATCCTGCGTAATAACCTCCCATCTGGACTTCATTTGCATCTCGGGTTTTGGTCGAATTAGAGTTGGTCTTCAGAAGAGTCATCGCGTAGAAGTAGTGGCATACGTCCGGATTGGTTTGGTGACATTCCCTTGGTTCGATTCGACATGCTTCAGCTCTTGGTCATCCATTCGGTTCGGTTCGGTCAAAACCCTCCAGGTCGGTTGGGTTGTGGCACTCCATTTGGGTCGGTTTGGTCATCTCCATTCGGTTCGGTTATGATGAACCGATCCCATCCGTTGCTCCAGCTCCTCTCCTCCGATCCGATCCCATGCTCAGCTCCGTTCTGATCTCCAACCCATCTCCAACTCTTTGCAAGTAGCCTTCCTTCTTGCCAAGGCTCTGCAAGTGCCAAGTTCCGATCTGGTTCGTATTCCCCTTGCCCGGTCCACCGATCCGATCCGAGCCCTATAATCCGATCCAATCCGAAACCCTGCACATTTCCTGCAACTTTTCCAGAGACTGTTTTACGCTATACGATGACATTTTCGACAATTCTAACTTTTCTAATCAATCACAAAGCATACCATACAGTCATAGCAACATAGAGAATCAACCATAAACACCAAAATAACAATTTGATGCGTAGAATGTGGTAGAAAGGAACAAGAAAATGGCTATACGACTTCGCATGAGAAAGAAACAAATATTCTACAATCCCCTGATGCGTAGAATGTGGGTCGTTACATACATGTAATAAGAAAAATAGAAATTAGAGATCAATTTGTTGTGTATACATATATATATTTGAAGACTTTCAGATGAGGATCTCACATCAAGATGCTTGTTGGACAAGAAAATATTTGGTAGAAAGGCTATGCATATCACAAAATCAATGAAGAATGATCAAAGAAGCAAGAGGAAAGGCCCAATTTTAATAGAATTAACTAAGGCCCATTTGTGATTGTATAGGGTTTAGGTTAGCTATCTATCCTATAAATACCCCTGTATTCTCATTGCAAAGGGTCATCCATGAATTGAGAGTTTTCTTTTACTTTTCTGCATTTTTATTTTATTAGCAACTAATGTCATCTACACAATTAGGTTTGGTAGAATACTAGTTGTCTTTTGCACTTGTTTTCATTAGTGATTGACCGTCTAATTTGATTCAACGGTAATCCTATTTTTATTTTTGTTTGTTATTTAATTTCTGCAATTTTAATTTCTCCTTTTTAATTGCTTCCTAGGTCATATTGGATTGAATATAGATTTGATTAGATTCAGATATGATTCAATTCAGATATGATTCAATTCGATAATAGTTTTATTTGCAATTTAAATTTTTTTGCTTTCAAAATCAATATCCAAGTTTTGTCTAAGTCTCCCATGAAATATATAAATAATAAAGTTTAATTTTCCTTCCGGTGTTCGACCTGCATACTACACCTATGCGCTTGCAGTTATTATTGCATAAATTGCGCTTTTCTAATTTCATAGAAAGCGTCGATCAATTACACTTCTTGTTTTGAATATTCAAAACAAGTTCCTATTTCATATTCCGTTTGAAATTAAATTTCAATTTCGAAAAATAAATTTTCCCTCTTTAAATTCATACTTGAAATTAAAATTTAATATTATCAACTGATAATATTTCTTTGTATTTATAAACATCGTTTATAAATTCAATTACTTGTTTTTATTATTTAAACAAGTAAATATTTCCTAACCCATTTGAAATTCCATTTCTATTTCAAAAATTAAAATTTCCTTTTTAAATCTAAAAATTCCTTTTTGATATTTTTAAATATAAATATCTAGGGTCAGTGATATTCAAACATCCAAAAAGATCCAATTATCAATCATTGATTTCAAACACGTCATATATGAACATATATATATATATATATATATATATATATAGGAAACAAAAATTATAAATTTTGAGGAATCTAGTTGGATCCGTCCAACCTGTATTCCTGCATTCACAGATGCCAGACAACATAAATAATACCAATCCTGCTTCAAGGTAGGATATCGTGGTATAAATGATCATCCACTCATATATCGTAGGGCGTTAGGGTAATCTGCTAATGATACTGCGGGCATCCGCTAATGGTATTGCGGGAAATATCCAGTATATATATATATATAATAGCCACAATCACCACGCCTAAATAATTAATATATATAATACCCACAATTTATTAATAAACAGCAATGCAACCAATCAACCACTAACAAATATTAATATTTTTATTAAATAAAAATTCGATTATAACAAATTATAATTGAACCAGAGAGTGAGTTTACTCACCGTGATTTTTATTTGCAGATCCGATACAATTTTAACTTAAATCGAATAATATTTGATTTAAATTAAAATTCCAAGTTGAATCTAGTTGATTTTAAAATTTCAAACTGAATCCCAGCTTGTAGCCCATGTCTTTACAGCTCTATCAAAATGATGGTGTTCGAATCTGATTCCATTTGGATTCAAAATTTATTTTATAAGTAACCAAACACTTCGTATATACTTAAATATTTAATTAAGACAAATTACCTATTAAATTAAATTGAAATATATGTTTATAGTGTCTTAGCCTTCCAGTAAAACACAATTTGAATCCCACCCCTTGACAAAACTGATGCCTGCAATTTCCCTTCTCACTACTATCTCATCGGTCATTGGCCTGCTCCACTATCGTCTGCTAAACCGACGACTGCATTTAACTCCCCTTCCATTCTCTCCATCCACTTGGTGATCGCCTGCTCTACTAGTGCTTGTAGGGAAACGCGACTTAAAGCTTGTCGACTCATAGACTACGGCAGGAATTTCCATCGAATTCCACCAGACCCCAACCATTAGCGTGCTTCTACACCACGAACACAACGTCATCCATCGCTGAACTTGCCTCGTTCAGAATCATCCATGGCCCTCAGCCCTAGCTTGACTACTACTTGAAATTTGCACCTTCAGACAATGGTTCGCACCCTCAAAAAAGGTCATTGAAAGAAAATTCGAACCAATTGAATTTGATTTCGAACTCACAAAACACTTTTTGCTTTCGAGCATTAAGAATCGACCATTTCTTTTTTTTTACTGGAGCTTGCAATTTGATTCAGAAGAATGAAGTAATTGAAAGATGGGGTCGCGATGTATTAAGGGAAAAGGTTCGGCCTTTTTGAAGTATCTGATTTTTTTTTCGGAACCGAAATGAATAAGGAAATGGCAGATTAATTTATTTTATAGAGGGAATTTTTATTGCCTAGAAAGCTAAGTGAAAGAGAGAAAGGGGAAGAGGATAATCGCAATAAATAAGGGAAGAGGGGAACCAACCATACGCGAGTTTTAAATGGTTGTCTGCCCATGTACAAACAAATTTTTTAATTGAATCGATTTTTTAATTAAATCGATTTGATTTTGATCTTATCCGTTTAAATTTTATAATATATATATATATATATTACGGTTCCGAACCCCTATTTAATCGTAACGACCAATGATTTCCAACGTCATATGCTATTCTGAACTCAACAGAACAGATTTCGAAATTTATTTCGATCATATATATAGAGTAACCATATTAAATCAACATAAATAAATTTTAAATTCAAAACAAATAAATCCCTGGTAATAAATTATTATTATTATTATTATTATTATTATAATTTATATTCGAATAGAGTTTATATTGATCCACTGAATCATTTTTATTCAGTTTTAACTGCGAATTCAGTTATTATCATTTCATGTTACGATAATTAAATATATTCGATATTAAATCGTATATTGGTTATTAAATCGATAAATTCAATATTAAAATTCAATATTAAAATTCAATATTTCCAGTTCAATATTTAAAACAAATTCAAATGTTTAATATTAAATATCTAAAAATCTGGGACGTTACAGATTCCATTTTTATCACAAAACCGTGTGAATTCTTCACTCTCAAACCGTGTTATGTTGTCTGATATGATCTTATAAGGAATCCTAAAGCGTGTGACAGTATTCTTTATCACAAACTTTAACACTTTCTTAGATGTAATAGTTGGGAGTGGTTCTGCTTTAACCCATTTAGTAAAGCAGTCGATGGCTACTACCGCATAATTAGCTCCACCTTTGGAGATAGGTAGGGGTCTAATTAAGTCTATTCCCCATACACCAAAGGGCCATGGGCTTGAGATGGTTGTCAAGTCACTTGAAGGTAGTCATAGTATCTTAGAATACCTTTGGCATTTTTCACATTTCCGTACATACTCAGCTGCTTGGCTAACCATTTACGGCCAATAGAAGCCTTGTTGCATAACTTTTTTGGCTAATTTAATCTCATTAGAATGATCTCCGCACAAGCCATCATGTGCTTCTTTTAACAATGTGAGCCCATCTTCAAGACTTACACATCTCAAGTAAGGGAGTGAATGTACTTTTTTGTAAAGCACCTTATCCATAATTACGAAGGTAGTAAGGTATTTAACCCTCCTAGCATATTGCTTATTAGTGGGATGGCCCGCAAATCCGTACCATCTGAGTGGACTAAACAACAAACGTCCAACCCAAATAACACAGAAATACAAGTCATTAGGTTAAAGAAATAGAAGCAGATAGAAGATAGAACAAAAGAAAACATCAAAATCTCATAGCGCACTGAACAAAATATAATATCGTAACTTTGAAATATAAATTTGTATCGTTATACATAACATATCAGAGTACAATACAATCATATACATCACAACGGAAATATTCTAATAACTAACGGTGAATGTAACACCCCACACCCGCTACGGTCACTCACTAAGGGAATGCCATAACATCGGTGGAGTATTTTAAGTGAATATAGAACAGAAAAATTACAACAAGACAGATATAAGTAATACTTGAGAATTTAAAACATCATTTCATTTCAGCGGAAAGTAAAACATGTTTGGTTACACCAAAACCATAAATAAGAGTCAAGTACATAATATCCATCCTGATAAAAACAAAAGTACATAATCCCACTACCATAACCTAATAGCCATAATAGAAAAGATAAACTGAGCTTTACATCCACGGTCCAAGCTCCAAAAGATAGATAAAGCAGTCTGATCAAAGCCCACTAGTGCTAGGCCCACTCTGAAAACCTGAGGGTTGGGAAAAAGATAAAGAAACAACGGGGTCAGACATAAGTCTGAGTGAGTCCTATAACCCTAACAATACAATCATTAAAGTAATTAGGGTATGATATAAACAAGGTACGGTACCTCTGGGGATAATGACTACCCAAAGTAGCTAACTAAACACAGGATGTACTAAGATAACCGAAAAGACGCATTTATCCACCCAAGGATAATTACTAGATTGCACCACCCCAGATCTACCCACCCAAGGGTAATTCCTACACTGCACCACACCAGTTCTACCCACCCAAGGGTAATTCCTACTTAAAGGTTGATCCCACTAAGTGTACTTAGTAATTTTTCCCTAGTAGTTTCGTGTACCCCTAGCTGACTACATAGGTGCCGTCTGCCCCTATCTCCACTAGGTGTACCCACTACTCCCAAGCGATCGGCTCCCTACCGTAGATACCCGTGCTGGCCCCACAGTGGGGTGTATCACTCCCCAAAGTGGCAACCCAATAACCAATGGTGCACGGCTTATACCTACACGATGCAACAACGTCTTACCTACCAGCCCGGGTCCACACACGCATATGAAACCCGTTGGACTCGCGTTGCCACCGCTACCCCGTTTTGGCCTCTTATAGTCAAGCCCAATATGCGTGTCCCGTCCTCGACTTGGGTCGAGCCCACAAAGATACGTTTGGGATATTGGTTGAAATGGGCCCCCACAAGCTACTACTTAAGCTTGTCATTTTATCTAGTGCATCCCACTTAACCCCTTTTATAATCATGCCCCCTTACATGTTAAGGTTTGGTTAAGTCATCTAATTATATTTCAATTGCCACTTAAGGCCCCCACAAGCTACTACTTAAGCTTGTCATTTAATTATATTTCAATTGCCACTTAAGGCCCCCACAAGCTACTACTTAAGCTTGTCATTTAATTATATTTCAATTGCCACTTAAGGCCCCCACAAGCTACTACTTAAGCTTGTCATTTAATTATATTTCAATTGCCACTTAAGGCCCCCACTAGATTTCCACATGCCACCCAAGGCACTTACTTAACCCTTTAATCATGTTTAATTACATGTTCCGCTTTGGTTAAGTATTCTAATCGTATTTTCTATTGCCACCCAAGGCAACCCACTAGTTTCCTCATGCCACCCAAGGCACCCCCACTAGTTACTACATGCCACCCAAGGCACCCACTTAACCCCTCATGCCTCACTACATGCTAATTTGGTTAAGTGTTTCTTAATTAATTAAGATCGTAACCTTTATAAAGACCTCTCACATTAGACTGTCTTTTATGGCAGCTGGATATGCCGGTTGGTTCCTGGCAGCCTTACACCATAACAGAGTCTAACCTCGTGTCTTTACACTTGTCACGTATTTAGTTTATGACTAAGACCTCTCACATTGGGCCAATCATTTGTAGCCGCTGGATTTGCCGGTCGGTTCCGGGCAGTCTTATGCTACAAAAGGGTCCAACCTCGTGTCTTAGTAGATTAATTACACCTAATTAATCACCCCCATAATTTGTATTAATTATCCCTAATTAATTACAAATATTTAAGAATATGGCTAGACCTAACTCAATAGGTAAATTCTCAATTCCATAATATGGGTAGACCTAACTTAATAGGTAAATTCCCAATTATGTCCATCCACTTTATGGTATGTTTAATCATACCCACTTCACACAATTTTATGTGTTCATTAATTTTTACCCCATCGTCCCCACGTAAATACGTTAACGTGACATACTTCAAAAGAGAAGATCCATCATACACACAATGGGTTCAACTTAGCATATCATTAGCATTATCATGGGTTTAAAAGGTGTCAACTTGTATATATGACCATAAACCCAACTTGCATAAATAACCAACCCAAACTTGCATGAATCACATTTGTCATAAAGATGGCAACTTGCTTAAATGTTCATGTCATAGACCTATCATAAAGGTGTCAACTTGCATACATGTCATAGGTCTAAAAGGAATGAACTTGCACATGTACTTATGTCATACATAGAGGCAAACTTGCATATGAACTTGCATCATAACTTGCATATGAACTTGCATCATAACTTGCATATGAACTTGCATCATAACTTGCATATGAACTTGCATCATAACTTGCATATGAACTTGCATAACATGCCATACTTAGAGGCAAACTTGCATATATTATGCATATCATAAAAAAGAGACAAACTTGCATATGAACTTGCATCATAACTTGCATATGAACTTGCATCATAACTTGCACAAAACCAAATACTTAGCATGCACAAAACCAAATACTTAGCATGCATAAAACCAAATACATAACTTGCATAACATGTTACATATAACTTGCATATAATCTCACATATATAACATGTTACATATGCATCAATGTTCAACATAGTGTTTTGCATAGTGAGCATCATAAAACATAGCATTAAACTTGCATATAGCATAAAACTTGCAAAACACACCACATACACTATACTAAACTTGCATAAGCACATTTATCCACAAACATAGCCATATCTTATCATATCCTATCATAATCAATTTAACAATTGATTATTAAGGCTATAGAAACTCACTACTAAATTCCCATAAGCAAACCCTTGCCAAAAATCACCCAAAAACTCTAGCCTTGAACATAAAGCTTGCAACTTGATGATGAATGCAAGCTAATGATCACTCATACAACTCAAAGATGCTTGTATGGACATGAAAGCCTTCATAGAAATAGGATTTAAAGAGGATGGAGGCTAGGGATTTGAGTGGAGGCCATGATCATAGAAAATTTTGGCATAGTTTAGTTAGATGATAGGATTATGATCATTTAGGGCTAGCTTAGGGTCTTATTTATAGGATTAGGCAAGTGTTTTAGGCCATTAGATTAACCCTAAATTAGATTAGGACCATCAGATCTCGGAAGCTTCCATAAACCAGCCCCAAAACACAGCCCAAAGCCTGAAATGGTGCACCAGGCCAAACTGGCCGAGCACCCCCTGTCGACACCCAAGTCGACAGGGTTGTCGACTTGGTCCTAGCCAAGTCGACTGCCCAGTCGACAGGGCTGTCGACTTGGGTAGCTAGGCGGGAATTTTCCCCCCCTGCGCCCAATGGCCTCAATTTTGAAATTTGAACCTGAATTTTAAATCTGTTTTGAATTTTGAATTTTCTGTAAACTTCATTGGGCCATAATCGGGCCATACGGACTCCGATTCTCGAAAACTCGGACTCTATTTCGCGTATTTTTTCGAGATGAACGCAATGACGCAGCCCGTTTCCCCCAATTCTCACATCAGAGATTATTTATTCTGTAATTAGTGAATTTTAGCATTAACCGAAATTCGGGGTGTTACAGTGAAGCCTCCCGATTCAAGCTCCTCCAAGTGTATCTGTAAAAGCCTGAAACACTTGACTGACCGTAAAGATTTAGGCACCCAAGAGTTCAAGGAAAAACAAAAAAAATAAACTCTGGGTCGGTCATGGGATTAGTGTGAGTAAACTCCAACTATATTGTTTAAGTTTCATAAACCTTTCGAAATAAAAGGATAACAGTAAGACCAGCCCACACATAAACATGGATGTTTTTTACCTTACTATAACCCAAAACATTTTGATGTCAAAATCTAGCAATATTGTAATAATTTCTAATCAAATAAATAACCATGTAGTAGAACGCTTGCATCTCACTCTCTACATACATAGTATAAAATCAAAAACCGCAGCGTGCTTATTGGAGATTGGATTCCAACTATGAAAGTTATGGGACCACGTTCCAATCAGTGTACTCTAGAGGGGATACACTGGGGTTCAACAAGAACATCTTACAACCTGGCCACACATGACCGCCCACTCATTTAGCTTGAGTGTAGCGAATATATTGTCACCCACGGTTGTCGGCCATTTAACTGCAATCCGTAAGATACATAATTGAAAGAAGAATAAATAATGAATTTTCTCTAGATCGGTGACAAATATACCCTGCTTAGGTATGACCCAACTAGCCATGATGCCTACCCGATTTTTGTCATTTCCCAGTTGTGAGGCTTGAGGCTATCTTTATCCTTTTTAGAAAACCTGGCCACCATACACTTTGGATGCCACATCGTCAAACCCATCAAATCACTAGTTGATCTTCCCAAAAATATTATGGGTATAAAAAGCTAAGAGAAATTACTCCTTTTGCCACTAGATGTAATACCCTGGAAATATCGTCTTATGTGATCTGTTAGGCATACTCTGTTAGACATTCGTCCATATAAGTTGTCTTGGGACTGGAAAAATATAATATCCCATGTATTTCATTCCATCTTCAATTCTCTTCAGGATAATCTAATTCGTAATGCCTATGCCTATACGGGGTGGTTATCGGATATTAAATCCAACCAGTCTCTGTGTATTGACAACGATGGTCAAAAGTTCTTTGATAGCCGGTGATTTTACTATCAATGGAAAACAAACATCCATCAAACAATCACTGGCCCTTTTTAATTAATATTCATTCATTAACTATTTTCCAACTTCCTTATCGAATCCTATATATATATATATATCGATGTATTGATTTCTAGTTATCAGAACTTCTTAAAATTATTCTAACTCCTTAAATTTTTGGAAAATTTCGCCAGGACCTCCTTTGTACCGGTCAGTTGCTTAAACCTCAACTCGCCTCTCTAGGCCCTTTCCATTCAAAAAGAAAATC
The DNA here is from genome assembly GCA_030737875.1 of Allium sativum. Taxonomy (NCBI): domain Eukaryota; kingdom Viridiplantae; phylum Streptophyta; class Magnoliopsida; order Asparagales; family Amaryllidaceae; genus Allium; species Allium sativum. Next base: position 499,888,729 of record CM060924.1, on the reverse strand, counting down.
AAAAAGCCAAGCAGCTTGCCCAATAGGTTCATAAAATCTCAGATGGAAATTAACACGTGTAACTTTTTGTTGGGCACTCAAATTAAAATCTTCAAACTCTCTTCCTTTCATACCTATCAACATATATACGTCCACTTCCAATTTATTTCAAATCAATTCAATCATTTTTTCTTTCCATTCACTAATTAATTTTTATTACCTTCCTTACTTAATCTTCTCTTAATTTGAACATATCACGTTCAAATATGTTTGTATTCACTTATATATAATTCAAACTCAATCTCCTTGCTCGCTTCCAAATTCTAATCCAAGTTTTTTATTCGAATTCCCAATCTTGATTAACAAATATGATTCGCATAAACTAAGTTAAGTTCGAATCAAAACACTATTAACTAATTCCTTTTGAAATTAGTTAGCCTCATTCGATAATTAAAATTTGATTTTTGTTCCAAAAATCACTTTATCTACTCCACTTGAGTTCATATTTAATTTGTAACTCCAATCTGGATTTTACCATTGGAAATTTGGATTTTTATTCACTTAAAATCCTTTTATTTTATTTAATAAACCGTTATGGTTAAAAACGACTATGGCACTGTTTTACTAAAACTTTATTTTGACATAACTCAAAATCTACAAGAGAAAATCCAGGGTTTTCTCTTCCATTATAAATATATTATTCAATAGATCCGAATGTTTCTTGTTTCATCGAATTCCGAATTGTATTGAGTTTTATATACTCAAATGAAGTTCGAATCGTCAAATTACGAGCTACTGCGCTGCAACGAGTTCGTTTTAAATATAATTAAATATAAAAGTTTAAACTTAGTTTATTAAATAAACTAGTGAGAGGCCCGTGCTACACACACGGGCATTGTGTAAGCAATAAATCATGTGATGGTGTAATAAGATAATATGCAGAACTAAAGTGTAAGTTTTTTGTTCAGTTAATGTGTGTGACGTAGAATGTATGAAGTTATTTTATAACTAAAGCATATAAGTTTACTAATGTTTGCGTGAAGTTAATGTTGCTTACAAGGTCGTATTAGTGCATGCAATTTGAAAATGGACATAAATTCTGATTTGGAAATGAGTGTAGTGTGTAAGCTGGTAAAGAATATAAATTTAGTCAGTCATAATGGGAAGGAGTCAAAATTGGAACGTAGGTTGCGGCATGTACGTGCGAATAAAACATGGATTGTACGTTGTATAATATGATTTGTGTTAAGTAAAAAAGTAAATGAAGTGAAAATTTTCATCCGTATATGACAGCAGGCATGCAGTGGGAAGACACAGAATGAAGTGTAATATATGAGAATGATGTAGCACATCATAAAATGAAACCTTCAATGCTATACTTTAGAAGGTAGATGGCTTAAACGTCACAGAATACAAACATGAATTTGGAACATAAAGGCTCAGATACATATAAGTCAAGTACAAACAGACGGTATATGTTGACAGGACACAACAGGTTAAAAAAGAATAGAAAGAACGTGCAATAAAATACAGACATTGCAAATAAAAGTTGAATTTTTTTTTTGGTACACGATACGTAGTCAGCTGGTGGTAGGGACATGAAGGATTACTTGTTCTTTCTCTTCTGTGATGATTGCTGACGGGTCTTTGTTTTACAACGTTTCTTGGCACTCTCATCCTGGAAAACGTTGTGTAATAACATAAGCATGAGAAATGGACGGTGTGCAGTTGGAAGAAAAGTGACCAGTGTGATGCAGCAGAATGTTTGTTTTTTTAAAACATGTTAAGAATGTCACCCCATTGAGTTTTCCAGTGTGAGTTGTAGTGCCAGGCTCCGCTTTGTTTCCCGCAGATTCAGGACCAATGTCAATAAAGTTTGTTTCCTGTAAATAAACATAAATGTAGAAATGGAGAATGATGTATGGAATAAAGTAGTAGGTAATTAATCATGAATGTATGTGCTGAGAACCTCAAACATTTTCCCCTTGCCTTTGACATAAACATGTGGGTCTACTGTAAGTAGTGTTTAGTAGAAGTAAATGAGTGCATGGTTACTTGTAAGTAAGACAAAAGCAAAAGGGAAGTATACATACTGGCATTGGTTAACGTGCTGGACTCAACGGTTTGCTGAGTGGATGGTAACTCTGGTGTCTCATTTACCTCTACTTTAATGGACTCCGCATTCATGGGTGTGTATGGTTGGTGCACATTTGAAACCTTGCTAATTGTTAGTGATTTTGCACGGTTTATTATGTCGTACTGAGTTGGTTTGAATTCAAAATGCGCTTCTACTCCCACCAACATGTTCAATAGTTTGTCAACCATATCAACGCCGCAGTCATGAAGTAGTAGCATTGATTTAGAGTAAGATACGATTCTATGATTACAAAAAAATCAAGGACTCTTTTCATTAAGAGAACAAGGTGGGAATGGGTGAAAAAAGAAGATGTTGATGACCTTGTTTGATATGTCCACCAGTTCGTCAACGGGTCGTTTTAGCAATGAAGTAGCGTCCCTATCAAAAGCTATTGCAGTTGCTGAGCCAGTGTGGTCAAAAACTTCCATTGACAATCGATATCTGGTCAAAAAGTTGTATTAGTAAATAATGGAGAAATCGTTGCCATGTTCGAGTTGTTTACCTATTAGCAGGGTTAGGAACAGGGTTTCTGCATTTAGGACATTTATAGCAGGTAGGCTCCTTTGTTACAGTTTTCCTGCAAAGTAGACATGAAATATAACTCCATCCGCCCGATGTGTTTATCTTCATTATAGTTGCTTGGACAACATATTTTTTCCCCTAATAATATTTGAGCATAGTAAGCGGTAGTAATGTTATATCATTATTGCAATAGGATATATTAGTACAAAGATGTTACTTGACAATCATTTGCTCTAATATCGCTTAGCATAGTCGAAATGGTAGAACGAATTTGAGTATCTTATTGATTTGAGTCCATGTCAGTGTGACTGTCGATAGTGGTTATTGTACCATCTTCATTTGGTGGAATACTGTCATGGTTGTAGTAATGTTATTGAAACCGTGGTAAACCGTCATTATTAGTAGGAAAAAAAATATCGATAACTTAACCTCGGAAATATGTTCATATTTTGTGCATACTCCAGGTTCCGATACATTTGGGTAGCGTTTGTCGAAGAAAAAGTAAAGTCGCCTGCAATTTGTCATATGAAAGATGTACGTGTACAAATATTTTAAATCGTTAAATAGTAATATAAGATTACCTTTATAAAGTTTTACCACCATTGATGTAAAAATATGGTTTGGTGGGTTGTTTTCGTTTTCCATGTGCGGCACATCAATTAAGTCTGTCTTATCAGCCCAAAGAGTCACGGACGCGGCTCTTGAACTGTAGGAATAGTATACAGGTTAGTGAGAAAGATTAGATGTTTAAAAAAAATTACAGGTTTGGTTGTGAAGAACCCTGCAGTGGTAAGAGTTAGTTCTCTCTTGATGGTTTGACATCCTCTCCTTGCTATCGTGTTACCAATAGTTGAAATGGATCGTAGTATACCGGCAATATCTGCGTTGACGGCAGAAAAAATAACAGTTTATAATATATGATCAGTATCAAATTAAAAGTGTGATATTTATGCGTATATAGCAAAGTGTACGTAGTAGTCAAAATTATTACCAATAAGCTGGTCCAATTTGTCAACAAGTTGAGGGAGAACGTCATCACCAACAAATTCAAATTTATATTTCGGCATTTTGCACAGTGTAGGCGATAGACGTGTAACTTGAGTATCATGACAAAGGATGATCATCAGATCTCCAATGATTGGACGATAGTCCGATTTTGATGGGTAAACGTTGAATGATTCAATTTCATAGATTGATTGCTCTGCAAAAGTGTGTAAATATCTGTCCACCAAATTTTTTGGTACCACGGCATGTTTTTGGTTGCCCTGTCAATTACATCAATAAAGATGGTATGCAAAACTGATGTACAATTTCAATATGTATTCAACGCTGGTGCGAAAAATGGAAACTTACTTGAATGTCAAGGAGTTGAAGATTTATTGAGTAAATCTGTTTAGTAACATTTGTGATTGAATTCCATATCCTAGACACTCTACGGTGATGCGATCCCAGATAGGTCCTGGAGGTAAATCAGACAGCAGTGTAGCGTTACCGGCCATTGTTGTACCTAGATCATATTGACAAAAAGTACGTCACAGTGAACAATATAAAGTGTGTAATGATCACGAAATTATGTAAAGAACATGGAGAAGGGATCATTACTGAGAAGGTTGGGAAGTCAGGGAAATATTAAGATGATATGATTTCCTGGATTGTAAATAAGATATATGAGTATGGCAGATAGTGTAATATTTCTATTTAATTACTGTGTGTTTGTAAGGAACCAAAAAGAAGAAAATGTGAAAGTGGGGTTTCAGTTGAAAGTAGTGGGTGCAGTTAGGATAGAAAATGGGTTCTAAAAGAAAGGAAATAGAAAATGTCAGAAACAGTTAAGAGCGGTTAAATTTCCGGTTTTATTTCTGAAGTATATGAATTGAAATAAAACAGTCACGAAAAGTAGGGGAATTGTGACGGCCCGCCCCGCACCAGCCTGCATTTCCTCCGAAAGTGCGTTGTACACATGCCCAACTAGCACGGGACGGTTGTCAGGAGAAAGGAAAGAAGAGAATGAACTAATCAAGGAACCTGTAGAATGTCTCACAGTGCATGGGATAAAATATAATAATAACATATTTGACATAAAACAGGCGAGACAGTGCATAAGCTGATAACTAATAATCAATGTCAACATCAGAGCAGCGGAAATCCAAATACAGCTTATTACAACTTTCCAAATTTACTGTCTCTAACAAGAGAAAACTAAAGTAGAAGATGCACCACCAATGCCCAAGCAGTGATCTTCAACAACACAGGGAGAATACTATATATATTACGTGGAAGCCTCCTGCTCGTCTCCGGATCATCTACCCATGCATCACCAGCTAACCTATCTCTAGTCTGCTCGTGTGAGCACCCAGAGTAATAAGAAGAGACATAAAACTCTGGGTCAGACATAAAGCCTGGTGTGAGCGATAAGCATCTAAACAGAATGATAACAGGTATACTAAACCATACCTGAACCTGGACCTGCAACCAAAGAGTTAGTACCACATACCGTACAATACTCCAAGGTGCCATAATGAATAGTGTAAAGAATACGGGGGTGGGGTGTGTATGTCATAATGATAGCAAACAAACCATCCATAGCAACCATCCTCACATCTCTCACTTAGTGCGTAAAGCATACGACATCTACTACTTTGGAACACTAGACAAAATTGAGGTAACGACGAATCCCGACTTGTAGAGACCCTGCTGTGACCAAGCCAAACACTTGGAGTCATGACCAAACATTTCAATGACCCACTTCATTGGTCGTAGCCCTTGGTTCTACCAATGCCATAATGGCCCTGAATCCGCCTTCGTACCTCCTACCATAGTGGTCCAAAGCTATAGACATCGATAACTCCTTGGCACGCGCCCCGCAGCAAAACCCAACCATGAAGCGAACTCGTTGATTCCCATCTGAATCTTGAGCTCTAACTTCTCATTTGGGCTTCCTTTGCATCTCGGGTTTCTGTCATCACCGGATCGGTTCGGGTCCCCTCATTGCCATCGGTTCGGTTCGGGTCCCCTCATTGCCATCGGTTCGGTTCGGCCTTCAGCTCCCCATCATCAACGCGATGTGGTTCGTGGCATCCATCTGGTAGCGGTTCGGATCGGCCTCCCCCAAGCACACCGGTTCGGGTCGCACTTTCTGCTCACGAATGGTTCGAATCGTGGTCACCTCACTGGATCGGTTCGGGCTCCTCTTCGTGAAGCAACACGGATCGCCTCGCGAAGTCTCGATCGGATCGGATCGTATCGCGCCGTCGGATCGGAGTCTCTCACAAGAACAGGTCAGATCGGAGTCTTCCAGCATCGACGGATCGGATCAGATCGCACCATCGGATCGGGGTCTTCAACCATCGGCGGATCGGGTCGCGCCATCGGATCGGGTCGCGCTCACTCCCACCGATCCGGTTCGGATGATTTCCTGCAGTTCTTCCAACGAGCAGTTTACGCCATTCGACGGCGTTTTTGACAAATCTAACACTTCTAATCAATCATAAAACACACCATAGAGTCATAGCAGTATGTAATAGCAACCACAAACAACAAACAACCATTCAAATGAATCAAAATGGATCAAAAGTGGTCAAAACTCCTTATTTTCCCTTAAGCATGTTTAAGTAAAACTGATCATAGGTTTAACAAAACTTAATCAAATCGAACCAAACTTCAACCAGAGGCATAAAACATTATTTAAGAATTTCTAAACATTTTTCCAGAATTTATTAGAGTACAAATTCGCTAATCTTCACTAATTACCCTTAATTACCGTAATTAGTGCAAAAACTATGCAAATCACTCACCTTTGCCACAATAAAACTTTCAGATCTGAAGTGAACCTCTGATTTGCACGAATTCCAATATATAACAACAGCTCTACCTCGGTTCTTGTGCTAATCCTCCTTGATTTGATGCCTCTAAGCCTTAATCCTTGATTAGGAAGTGATTTTGGGTGTTTTGAAGAGATTTAGAGAGTGGAGGCCATGGCTAGGTTAAGAGGAATGAAAGTGGCGGCTGGAAAATGTCTAAAGAAATGTTTTCTAACCCTAATCAGCCCCTACATACTCCTAAACCCGAAATTCCCCTTTGGGCCTAGCTGTTAATCACCCGGTTAAGCCCAATTAAGCTGTTTTTCACCATCTGAAACTTGTTTCAGCCATATCTCCCAAACGGTGAGTCCGTTTGGCTAGTGTGACCACTCTACGGAAAGAGAAACCATCATCCGGAGCCAATGGAAGTGGTTTCAGGTCAAAATTCCTTTCCAATCAAAAGTTATGGCCAAAACAGTGCCAACTAGGGGTAAAATGGTCATTTAAAAATCGGGAAAAATCATGAACGTGGGAAATGACCCCAATAGTCGTCCCCCAAAGTTACATGACCATACGACTTCGTATGTGAAAGAAATAAATATTCTACGATCCTATGATGCGTAGAATGCGGGTCGTTACACTCTCCCCCCCTTAAGAAATTTCGTCCCCGAAATTCCTTAACCCAAACATACAAAAGATCCCGCATGCCTAGCAACCACATACAACAATCAAACATGCGAAACAAGCAAACAAGCCTACCCTAGCATGCGGAAAGCTAAATCGAAGTCAAAATCTCACCAGGCAAAGAGTTCTGGGTGTGTCTTCCTAATGTCCTCCTCTGTCTCCCAAGTACAATCACTCTCGTCCTCGCTCCACTGAACTTTGACCAACTTCACCTCCTTCCTTCGAAGTTGCTTCATGTCGTGCTCAACAATACGGACCGGCTTGCGGTTCCCAACCGCCTCGGGTTCTACTTCGAAGTCCTCTAACTGATCAGGTGAAATAGTCATATCTGAGTCGTGAACGAACTTCCTTAGTTGGGAAACATGAAATACGTTGTGAACTCCCGCCATTTTCTCTGGTAAGTTAATTCTATATGCCAAATTCCCGACTAGTTCAAGAACAGGGAATGGGCCAACGAATCTTGGTGCCAACTTGCCTCTCCTTCCAAATCGTATTACTCTCTTTAACGGAGAAATCTTGACAAACACCAAGTCACCAACGGAGAATTTCAAGTCTCTCCTCCTCTTATCAGCATAGCTCTTCTGCCTATCTTGAGCAGCTTTCATTCGTTGCTGAATGATCTTAATCTTATCCGACGTTTCTCTCACCACATCTGGTCCAAGCACAAACTTCTCGCCAGTCTCTATCCAACATGATGGTGAGTTGCACGGTCTTCCGTACAAAGCTTCATATGGAGCCATACTGATACTGGATTGGTAGCTATTATTATATGCAAACTCTACTAGATGTAAATGGTCACCCCATGATCCACCAAAATCCAATATACAAGCTCTCAAGAGATCTTCCAATATGCGATTCACCCTCTCCGTCTGGCCGTCGGTCTGAGGATGATATGCGGTACTGAGATGTAATCTTGACCCTAGAGCCTCTTGCAAGCTCTTCCAAAACCCACTAGTGAACAACGGGTCTCGGTCACTCACAATGCTTTTGGGTACTCCATGAAATCTCACTATCCACTTCATATACAATTCTGCCAACTTGGCTGCTGTTCTGGTCGATTTGACTGGTATAAACCTTGCGCTTTTAGTCAACCGATCCATAATCACCCAAATGCTATCATGTCCCGATCTAGTCCTTGGTAAACCATCGATGAAATCCATCGAGACTTGCTCCCATTTCCATTCGGGGATTTCTAGGGGTTGTAACAACCCACTAGGCTTCTTTTGCTCGGCTTTAACTAGCTGGCAATTCATGCACTTGGATATAAACTTCCCAACGTCTCTTTTCATCCCTTCCCAGTAGTAAGTCTGCTTCATATCTCGATACATCTTGTTACCACCGGGGTGTATAGTCAGCTTTGAGTGATGACATTCTCTAAGCACTTCATCCCTCAATCCATTGACATTGGGTACAACAAGTTTTCCATTCTTTCTAAGCCATCTATCTCGATCAAGCCCATACTGGTTCATCTCCTCATCGATACCCATCTCTAACTTGGAGATGATTTCCAATAGGTTGGGATCGTCCCTCTGACTAAGCCGATCCGCTCAATCAAAGTGGGTCTGATCGTCAAACTTGCTAACATTTCTGGATCTAATTCGCACTTTGGTCTGAAATCAAACCCCGCGATAAACTCCAGTTGCTTCCATTCAAGGAACATAGCCCCTAAGCTGGCATGTCTTCTACTCAATGCATCAGCCACCGCATTGCCCTTTCCTGGTGTGTATGCGATGTCAAAATCATAGGAAGCTAAGAACTCTAACCATCTCTGCTGACGGAGATTCAGATCTTTCTGAGAGAAGAGATACTTTAACGACTTATGATCTGTAAACAGCTCAAATCTTTCTCCCAAGAGATAGTGTCTCCACATCTTTAGCACGAACACGATCGCTGCCAATTCTAAATCATGGGTAGGGTATCTTCTCTCGTGCGGTTTCAATTGCCGACTTGCGTAAGCTACAACCCTACCGCCTTGCATCAATACAGCACCCAGTCCGGTACCACAGGCATCCGTGTATACCGTCATCTCTTCATCCCCCTTAGGAATGACTAACACTGGTGCGCTTGTCAACTTGTCCTTTAGACTTTTGAATGCATTCTCGCACCTTTCATCCCAGACAAAAGCTTGATTCTTCTTGGTCAACTGGGTCAATGGTGCTGCTATCTTGGAGAAACCTTGGATAAACTTACGATAATATCCAGCTAATCCCAAGAAACTTCTTACATCTGTTACGTTCTTGGGCGTAGACCAATCCTGTACCGTGGTCACCTTTGCCGGGTCCACGGCAATACCATTCTCTGATACAACATGGCCCAAGAACCTCACTTCCCTCTTCCAGAAGTGACACTTAGAAAACTTGGCTTTCAATTGGTGTTTTCTCAACACCTCCATCGCTACTCTTAGATGTTCCTTGTGTTCTTCCTCTGTCCTCGAATAGACCAAAATATCATCAACGAACACAAGGACAGACTTATTCAACTGATCTCTGAATACCCTATTCATAAGATCCACAAAATATGCTGGGGCATTGGTCAGCCCGAATGGCATGACCAACCACTCATAAAACCCAGACGGCGTCCGAAATGCCGTTTTAGCTATACTCTCAGCTTCCACTCTAAGCTGATGAAAACCTGTCGCGAGATCCAACTGAGAAAATACTCTCGCGCCACTCAACTGATCGAACAAATCATCTATCCGCGGTAGAGGATACTTGTTCTTCCTCGTCACTTTATTCAATTCGCGGTAGTCTACACACAAACGAAGGGAACCATCCGCCTTGGTAGCAAACACAACTGGTGCTCCCCATTCAGAAACACTCCTTCTGATAAATCCCTTCTTCAAAAGATCGCTGACTTGCACCTCGAGCTCTCGCTGCTCTCTTGGTGCCATACGACGAAGTGGCATCACTATAGGCCTGGCATCTTTTACCAAATCAATACGAAACTCAATCTCTCGGTGTGGTGGAAGTCCGGTCACTTCTTCGAAAACATCCGGATACTGGCCAACCACGGGCAAACCTGACAACTCACTATGCGGAATGTCGAGTGAGTTTAGAAAACTAGCCAATACCCCCTTACTGGGTAGACCACCAAACACTATCCTCCGCCCATCATCCGCTCTAGCTGTCACCAACAAGCCCTCACAGTCTACCACCACCCCGTATCTTTGGAGCCAATCTACTCCCAAAATAATGTCAAACCCAGTAAAGCCCAAAACAAAGCAATCACAAACAAACATGCATCCATGACTCGATAAGACCACATTACGACAAATCATGCTAAGGCTAGTCGAACCACCAATCGGGTTCGTCACTACTAAAGGTCTATCGACAATCTCGGGCTCCAATCCCAACCTATCTACCAGGTCACTAGATATGAAAGAACTGGAAGCTCCGGTATCAAACAAAACTCTAACAGGAACATCGTAAACAGAAAGCATACCTTGAATGACGACATTCTTTCCCTTCTCCGCCGCTGTTGGGGCATTCGACGAAGAAGGAATAGCATTAAGAGCGTAGGCTTTCACCATTTGCTTTTCCTTAGGGGGCTGTGGACACTTGTCCTTGTGATGTCCCATTTGGCCACAGTTGAAGCACTTCCTATCCGCTGGCTTGGCCCGACAATTACTAGCATAATGGCCCTTCTTACCACAGCTGAAGCACTCAACATCTTACTTATTCTTTTTCTTCTGGCCATCCTTAGCTTGGTTCTGCTTTCTCTTATTCTGGGAACCACCCTTGCCTCCACCACTTGCTTGTGGTTTTGGCTCTTCTGCAGATGCAACATCAGTCTTCGACTTAGGGTAGAGACTTTCTGATCTTAATGCTTTCCCCACAATCGACTCAAACGTCTCATCGATGTGGTTAATAAGCTTTTCCCCTAAGTACTGATCCAAACCAGTTATGAATTTCTCATTCTTCTTCTCGGCAGTATCAATAAGAGATAACCCATACTTCGACAAAGTGTCGAATTCAGCAATGTACTCCGAGACAGCTCTGCCATTCTGCTTGAGCTCCAAGAATTTCTTAAACAGCACTGACTTCTGAGCAGCTGGAATGAACTTCTCGCTAAAGCGAGCCTTAAACTGCTCCCAAGTAATCTGATCTTCGGGAGTAGCTGCCTTTATAGCATTCCACCAATTCATTGCCCGCCCTTGCAGCTGACGGGACGCTAGCTTTTTCTTCATTGCATCCTCGATACCCAAATCCTCGAAGATACGTTCGCAACTATCCAACCAATCTTGAACATCCGTAGCCGACTCCGTTCCGTGGAACGGCCTCCCACCAAGGCTAGTATAATCCTTATTCAGCTTGGCGAAGTCGACTCTTGGCGCCTGCACTATTGGACCACCACCATTTCCACCATTGGGAGCTGCCCTCTGTACATCTCTAAGCATCTCTCTCATGAGGTCTGTAAACATCGTCCTCATGTCAGCAACATTCCCATTATTGGCTCCTCTACCAGCACCTCTAGTATACCGGCTCATCGTCAATCTGAAAAAGGAAACGATTAACGACTCCATAGTGGTGCTAGTGCAGTACGACTTCATCCTTATACTAGTAATAGTGTATATATATATATATATATATAGCTTTTTAAAAACCAAAGTAATCACAAATATGCTCCCTCATATACGTATAATATCTCTCCCTGATAACTTCCCTAGGTTAACTACGCAACCTAGAGCTCTGATACCAAGTGTGACAACCCGCCCCGCACCAGCCTGCATTTCCTCCGAAAGTGCGCTGTACCCATGCCCAACTAGCATGGGACGGTTGTCAGGAGAAAGGAAAGAAGAGAATGAACTAATCAAGGAACCTGTAGAATGTCTCACAGCGCATGGGATAAAATATAATAATAACATATTTGACATAAAACAGGCGAGACAGTGCATAAGCTGATAACTAATAATCAATGTCAACATCAGAGCAGCGGAAATCCAAATATAGCTTATTACAACTTTCCAAATTTACTGTCTCTAACAAGAGAAAACTAAAGTAGAAGATGCACCACCAATGCCCAAGCAGTGATCTTCAACAACACAGGGAGAATACTATATATATTACGTGGAAGCCTCCTGCTCGTCTCCGGATCATCTACCCGTGCATCACCAGCTAACCTGTCTCTAGTCTGCTCGTGTGAGCACCCAGAGTAATAAGAAGAGACATAAAACTCTGGGTCAGACATAAAGCCTGGTGTGAGCGATAAGCATCTAAACAGAATGATAACAGGTATACTAAACCATACCTGAACCTGGACCTGCAACCAAAGAGTTAGTACCACATACCGTACAATACTCCAAGGTGCCATAATGAATAGTGTAAAGAATACGGGGGTGGGGTGTGTATGTCATAATGATAGCAAACAAACCATCCATAGCAACCATCCTCACATCTCTCACTTAGTGTGTAAAGCATACGACATCTACTACTTTGGAACACTAGACAAAATTGAGGTAACGACGAATCCCGACTTGTAGAGACCCTGCTGTGACCAAGCCAAACACTTGGAGTCATGACCAAACATTTCAATGACCCACTTCATTGGTCGTAGCCCTTGGTTCTACCAATGCCATATTGGCCCTGAATCCGCCTTCGTACCTCCTACCATAGTGGTCCAAAGCTATAGACATTAATAACTCCTTGGCACGCGCCCCGCAGCAAAACCCAACCATGAAGCGAACTCGTTGATTCCCATCTGAATCTTGAGCTCTAACTTCTCATTTGGGCTTCCTTTGCATCTCGGGTTTCTGTCATCACCGGATCGGTTCGGGTCCCCTCATTACCATCGGTTCGGTTCGGGTCCCCTCATTGCCATCGGTTCGGTTCGGCCTTCAGCTCCCCATCATCAACGCGATGTGGTTCGTGGCATCCATCTGGTAGCGGTTCGGATCGGCCTCCCCCAAGCACACCGGTTCGGGTCGCACTTTCTGCTCACGAATGGTTCGAATCGTGGTCACCTCACTGGATCGGTTCGGGCTCCTCTTCGTGAAGCAACACGGATCGCCTCGCGAAGTCTCGATCGGATCGGATCGTATCGCGCCGTCGGATCGGAGTCTCTCAAAAGAACAGGTCAGATCGGAGTCTTCCAGCATCGACGGATCGGATCGCACCATCGGATCGGGGTCTTCAACCATCGGCGGATCGGGTCGCGCCATCGGATCGGGTCGCGCTCACTCCCACCGATCCGGTTCGGATGATTTCTTGCAGTTCTTCCAGCGAGCAGTTTACTCCATTCGACGGCGTTTTTGACAAATCTAACACTTCTAATCAATCATAAAACACACCATAGAGTCATAGCAGTATGTAATAGCAACCACAAACAACAAACAACCATTCAAATGAATCAAAATGGATCAAAAGTGGTCAAAACTCCTTATTTTCCCTTAAGCATGTTTAAGTAAAACTGATCATAGGTTTAACAAAACTTAATCAAATCGAACCAAACTTCAACCAGAGGCATAAAACATTATTTAAGAATTTCTAAACATTTTTCCAGAATTTATTAGAGTACAAATTCGTTAATCTTCACTAATTACCCTTAATTACCGTAATTAGTGCAAAAACTATGCAAATCACTCACCTTTGCCACAATAAAACTTTCAGATCTGAAGTGAACCTCTGATTTGCACGAATTCCAATATATAACAACAGCTCTACCTCGGTTCTTGTGCTAATCCTCCTTGATTTGATGCCTCTAAGCCTTAATCCTTGATTAGGAAGTGATTTTGGGTGTTTTGAAGAGATTTAGAGAGTGGAGGCCATGGCTAGGTTAAGAGGAATGAAAGTGGCGGCTGGAAAATGTCTAAAGAAATGTTTTCTAACCCTAATCAGCCCCTACATACTCCTAAACCCGAAATTCCCCTTTGGGCCTAGCTGTTAATCACCCGGTTAAGCCCAATTAAGCTGTTTTTCACCATCTGAAACTTGTTTCAGCCATATCTCCCAAACGGTGAGTCCGTTTGGCTAATGTGACCACTCTACGGAAAGAGAAACCATCATCCGAAGCCAATGGAAGTGGTTTCAAGTCAAAATTCTTTTCCAGTCAAAAGTTATGGTCAAAACAGTGCCAACTAGGGGTAAAATGGTCATTTAAAAATCGGGAAAAATCATGAACGTGGGAAATGACCCCAATAGTCGTCCCCCAAAGTTACATGACCATACGACTTCGTATGTGAAAGAAATAAATATTCTACGATCCTATGATGCGTAGAATGCGGGTCGTTACAGGAATCTTACCTGTGGGTGGAACCGAATTGTGTCAATAAAATATTTTTTATATTATTGGGTAGGCGTAAAGCATACAAAGTAAGAACTACATACAGGGTAAGCAGAGTAAATTTATAATATTATATGTCCTATTACGCTAACAGTTGGTATAGGCATAGAGTCAATTAGATGTAGATGGGTGTTTACATAGTGTAATTGGTCCCACAAAATTAAAATAATGTACCGGGCTTGAGTCCATTAAAATCTTATATTATATGTAAGGTATAGACAATGTTGTCAGTGACAAAAAAAAATTGTTTGGGCATGACTGTGTTACCCTAACGTTATATGTAAAAATGGAATAATAGAAAGTAACAGCCAAGAAATAAATAAAGTTATAAATGTTTTGGTGAAGCTATGTAAAAGAAAAAGATATGAAATTACTGAAAATGTGATAATTAGTTATGAAACTTGCACATGAATTTTAATTTAAAGGATAACTACCTTTTCCCATCGGTCGTGAAGCAAATCAGGAGCTGTATCGATTAAAAAGTTTGGTTGAAATGTGAATGGAGTACATGAAACGTGATTCTTTGTGACCTGTTTTTAGTAATGTAGAAATACTTGGTTGAATCGCGTCATGTGTACGAACATTGTGTGGAACTCGTGTGACAAATATTTTGTAAGAACTCATCACAGATGGTTACTGGTATGAGAGAAAAGAAAATAATATGAAAATGTAGCATAAAATATAAGAGCAGCACATATATGTATGATATTAATTAATCAGAAAACTATGTCACTGAGTTTATGGAGATGGGTTCGTAAAGAGGTTTAATGTTGAGTACCAGTAAAAGGATTGTTCAAGTAACGCTAGTGATAGTTCCTTGCATAATTTATTTCGAGTAGGAACAAAAATTCGCAATAAGCACCGAATATTATAACCCTTCTTTTTTATTGATATATTCTCCGATGTACGCAAGTGGAAAATGAACTAAATTCATTGACAATGTTGATTATATCAACGATAAAGTGTTATAGGACAATCAATATTAAAAGGTGTTCATCTAATTTATGTTCAAGACAAGCATCATACAACCATCATGTATGCAGCATATTACTCACTACATCCATTGCTGGAGATTTTTACTATGTAAGTTGACCAGGGTGCACACACTTTTATAATCAGAAACATGAAGTGGATCTAAGAGAAAATGCTAAACCACATATGTATATGGTTAACAGAAGCAAAATAAGATGTATGACCCATGTATATTGAAATTGTAGCCTTATTGAGTTATTGTGTTACCAATGGTATATCACTTCAAGCAACATAAGTGACAGAAGGAACAAAGTATTTTCAAAATCACACTATATTTTGGCTTCAATATGAGAATTGTACGAAGGCCGTAATAGGAATGCCAAAAGTCGTAAATGTCCATCTTCGAAAATTGAATGTATCTAATAATTACATAATATGTTATGACCAAGAACATGCATGCCTACAACACTCCATAAACATATCATGCATCAATACATGTAGAATGGATCATAAAGTTGGAGACTCTAGTTAAAAATTAAATACTCACATAATAACGCGCAACTATCCATAGTTTGTTATGTAGTTAGATGCCTATCTGAGCATCTTCATCATGTGTAGTGAATCCCGGTTCAAGAGGTCTTTCAACCATTGAATTAGCTAAGAACCTGCGAAATAATCACATAATTTTATTACAACACAATACAACTAAATGTATATCTATATGTTATAAGATTTAAATTGTGGTACTTTTTTTGATATGTGCATCTCATAAATTTTACGGTTTAAAAGCATGACCTGTTACTGCAAATGCTGGTGTGCTTAAGAATTTTTTGGTTGAAGCATACCAGCAAGAATTCACAATATGATTATAAAAGTTTAGTGATAAATTTTTAGCATAATAATTTAATCTAACAAAGCAGACATGCATATAGAATTTATCCAATGTTCATTAAGAAAAAGCATAACTACTAATACAAATAGGTAAACACACAATATATAAAGTTTAAATACAGACTAAATAAACAAAATACTTGGTAGGAGGGGACATGGGATGCAATGTTCATAATTCGTATGGAACCAACAATATGAAACAGACATTAAGATGATGATATAACATATGACTGAAATTAAGTTATGTAAATTAAATGGTGCAATGATCGTCATATTAAAATATGACTTGCTTTATTCAAAAGCAATAAAATAATCCTTGTTAAAAATAAATATTTAATTAGATTAAAAATCTGAACAAAATGCTTCAAACCATGTGACCATTAATTATTTGTATCTTAAGGACTCAAAGAGCAAGGCGTTTCCATCATAATCTGTAAGAGAAATGTTTTCTTATTTATTGCAGATGTAACGCATTTATTAAAAATAATGATACTATAGATTTTATTGGTACCTATTAAAGTCACCAAGTGTTTGCATATTAGCGCGGATGTTACAACTACCTTTGTAAGAACAAAAATTATAAATGAATATCTTGAGCCGATCAAGCATTTTCAATTGATATGTAATTCAAATAAATTCTTGTAATTACATTGTCATTTACATATTTGCATAACTGTACGTGTAACACTACCCCTTAAGATTTTTACTATTGTAGTATCATTATTTTCCATTGTATTACCATTTTTTATCGATATATATTTGGATACGTATAACATTCTTATAGTCTTGCTTGTGAAATATACAATGAAATTACAATACGTAATTGGCAAAGAAAAGAATACAAATGTTATCTATGATAAAATATACCAAATGAAAATTGTTTATGAAAAGGTGAATAATTCATAGCTTAGCGCAGAATAGAAATCAAAATATAATTTTTGGTTTATTCCTACAATGAATTTGATATTACATGTAAAACAAATTAAAAAGGTTGATAATTACATACCATTTCAAGATTGGCAAAGAAATGTTTCCTCTCAACTGTTGTACGTTGAGCAAAATGTTGAAAAATCTTGTTATACATAGGTGTAAACGCATGTATGCTGACACGCACGCGTGCGGACGCTATAAAATATATATATATACAAATATATATATAAAAAACAACTATGACTTATAATCGAATGGCGACTTCAGTTTCTTCTTTTTGTCAAGACTCTAGATTGGGTAGATCTAGCCGTTATTATTCTTCTTTTTTATCTAATTCAACGAGCGTAGCTCAGAATTCATATGCAGATGCGATTAAGCAGGGTAACAATAATTATTCTAGTGATTCTTATTGGAGTTCGTTATTGAGAAAGCGGTCTTTTATTTCCAGAAGACGTTCTTGTTTCAGATGTGGAGGATCAGATCACATAGTGAAAGATTGTATGAATAAGATTCGATGCTTCTTTTGCGGTGGATTTGGACATCGAAAGATCTTCTGTTCGGAGTTCTATAGAGGAAAATCAAAATTCGAATTATTGCACATCATCTGTTCGAGATTATGCCAGAAACTTATTTCTTTCATAAATCTTTTTGAATTGGCAAATTCTAATCAGAAGGATGAAGGAGCATATATGCTGTTTTTGATGGGTTGGCACTTTGAAGGACTAGTGGATGGTTTGCTGTGGCCAAAGAGGGATCTTGGCGTATCAAGTAATGTTTGTTATCCTCCTTTGCCTCGTCCGCTGGAGAGGAAGGAGCACGCTATTTCATTTTATATTAATTTCTTGAAACTAAGGTGTTTATTTATTGATTCGGTTTCAATGTACAAGAAGAAGGGGATACTGCTATTGAATGATATTATGATGCTTTTCGAGATTATTAATACAGAAGTTAGTGGTGCTCGAGGAGATGCTGTTTTGCCAAGTTACTCGAAAAGTGATGATGATGTTATTATGAGACCGGAGAGTTGTGTTAAGCTGCAGGGTGATGTATCAATGACTGATATAGTTTGTGATTTAGTGGGTGATATGGTTCATGAGTTATATGATGGTTCGTTTTTCTGTGAAGATGTAATGGTGGTTTTGTCTGAAAGGTGCTTGGTGTCACAGCATGTAGATCCGATGGTTCTTGATCCCTTCGTGCAGTACTGTTTAGTTGATGGCAGGGGTCATGATTTGTCGAGGGAAGATACGGGAAAGGAGATGGTGATAGGCATAGATTCTGTTGATCTGCAATGTTTGGAACCAGTAAAGCATTTGGATTCCAATGTTTCTATAGCCAAATATTCTAATGTTGAAGGCCTTGGTGCTGAAAGGCAAATTGTTAATGATTTGAGGCTGTGTAATAGCTTTGATGTTTTGTTTGATCTTGGTAAAGAAGGGGAGTGTACTGCTAAGGAGGACTTGGATGGATATTCCATGGCGTCTCCAGAAAGTGTAGGGTCTGGCAATATGGACTTAGGATATCAATCCTCTTTCATTCATCTTGTTAATAAAAATGATATGTTGGGTTTGGAATGCGAGGAGATTTGTTCAAGTCAGGGGATCTTAGGGATGTCAAAAGGGGTTTTTCAGTTTTCAAAGCATTTAGCTGCTGACCGCATGAATAAGAGGAGAAGAACCTCTGTTGTTATGAAGTTTGATCTCTGGTTGGCTATGAATAAGGGGATTTGCATGGGTTCGGTGCTTTCAGGGTTGAGAGACAGCCCGGGTTCCTTCTCTCGCTGTGTGAATTGTGATCAGTTTAAGTCGTGGTTGGAAGCTCATAGTCAGATTGGTGATTCTGATTTGGCCGGAATGCAAGAGGATAATGGTGTGAGATCTCATGATAGTGATTTGTCTATACCTTTGTCTAGGAGGGGCAAGCGTAGGAGAGTATATCCCAGAGCGGGCTTAGTTCGTCGTAGTGCGCGTATTAGATCTTATACCAGATTCTGATAGCCGTGTTTCGTTTTTTGACTTGGATTCAGGACTCGAGAAGTAGTTATGCTATGGGGATTGCATCGTGCTGTTTTGGATTGGTGATGGTCTCTGCACTGGTGTTTTTTTTATGTTCTGTGTTGGAGTGTTTGTGATGAGGTAGTCTTTTCTCTTGTTTTTTTTGTTGTTTGTTGTTTGGAGAGACTAGTCTTAGCATGTGTAGTTGTTTTTTTCAGTTTTTTTTTAAGCTGGCAGTCTGTATTTGTAATCACTTTTTCCATCTATAAATATATGTGTGCTCTCTTCTTTTTAGAAGATCACACATTTTGCTTTCAAAAAAATATACATACATACATACATATATATATATATATATATATATATATATATATGTATATGTATGTGTGTGTATATGTGTGTATATATATGTGTATATTTATATGTATGTATATATGTTCAAAAACAAATTATGTATGTATATATATAATGCTTTATTGCACCACAAACACTGTAACGCCCATAAATGTCGATGGTTTTTATCACAATCATTTTTCTCTCTCTTGAATTGTCACTCACACGATATTTACGTACAAATGAGTGATCTTGCTTTGGGTGCAGAAGGATGGTTTCGAATAAGAGCGTCAGATACAGTTCTTAACTGAATATCGTACTGTTTTTGCAGAAAATAAACTGGATTAGACAAATCATGTATAATATTAATGGCACGTGAACCTTACAATTTAAATACATATTTCTTGCAATCATGTTCAGTATGACTAAGTTTTGATGAAACATTTTTTTTTGTTATTTATAATTAGGAATTATTTGTGTGGGGTAAGACTATATCAAAATACTATGCGGCAATAATATATGGTGCTATTCGTATCCGTATAATATATTTAGTATCACATTTATGTATTTGTATATACCAGTAGTACGAAATCATTTTATTCATTCCTACAGTAAGATGTTTAAGTATTACATTATGTTCCTCGCTTTCATGTAAAAGAACCTTTATTGGAATTATACTGTAACAGTAATATTATATAAATGCATTACTATGTACTTCATCTTCAATGACTGGACGCTGAAATTGTTTATCTTTGAAAGATGACACAAATATGCATTGACAATCTATTGCAAAAGCCAAATAACAATAGAACAAAATGGGAGCAATATATTTGAAATGAGTTCACCTTGCCAACCACGTTAATAAAAATCAATGATATACTTAACTTATAGATTAACAGTTTGATGTAAAATAATGTTGAACCCATGCATTTATGCGTTGATGAGGAATACATGATCAGTAAGAAGGATGCACATTATATATGCATAACACATGATGTTACTTGAACTAAAGTAGTAAAACAAATAATATTTCCATGAATATTTAGTATTACATTGGTGTGTTTTAAATAAAACGTCATCGGTTTATACATAACCACCAAGATTTGATTCAATTTAATTAGGCAACCATTTTACTGATCAATGGACAAAATTCAGTTTTAATATTTTTGTTGTCTTACTACGAAAATAGCTTAATTACAAATAAAAATAAAAATAAAGATTGGTTTATAACGGATCTCAAGTATCTCTTAGATGTTAGGACAAAAAAGGCAAATAAGAAACAATAATTAACAGCTAAAAATAAATCAATGAAATTAGTACATCAACAAATGTTGTTAAGTAAAATGTCATGTCACACATCCAGCAATGCCTTCATTTCTGTAGTAGAGGATCGTTGCTTACTGAAAACAATATTATTTAGTTTTTAATTTGTCGAACTGTCATTTGCCAAAAAAAAAACTTGGAAGTATAATACATGTTGACCAAGTAACTCCGCTAAGCTTCTATTATGTAATAGTGGAATTAGATTTTTGAAAAATATCTATGTTTCCTTTCGAATCTCCTCATTGTGCTTCATACCATGTTGGTATGAAAAGGTTGCATTTTATGCTTCCAGGTTAGCTCATTTACCCACCTCTCATTTTTAAACCACTCGCCTATATAATATTTGTTGAATCGAGATTATAAATTGTCAAAAAATCGTATTTGACAAAAAAGGTTGAGATCAATATTAACAGGAGAATACTAAAAGTAGTTTCGTCATCTTACTAGAATTTAGCAAAGTGAATGAAAACATTTTCCTGCATACCATAACCTCATCTCCTTTATTTCGCCTAATGCTGGAATTAGTACAATACAAAGAAAATATGATCAAAATTGATTCAATTTGTGGATCTAATGAGATTAAAACAGTCTCGCCATAGAATAAGGCTTCAAAGAATTTGATAAAATCATACCAGGAATTCCAACTAATTAGTTTTTTGAAGATGGGGACAAAACCGAATTGCCCTAGCCGATGCATAGAAATATTGAATTAGTTAATTGAAACCTGCAAATTTTAATTAGCAGATGAGGAAATGAATAATAGAGAAGTAAGAAATAGAGTAGTTACGGAAGAATAGCGAAAAAGAAGAAACAGGAAATATGAAAATTAAAACGCGAGAAATATGCAGGAATTATGTAACTGCTGCAGGAATGCTGACCAAATTTTATGAGTCATATCTTACCTGTGCTAACTTCAGAATGGACAGATGTCATCATCTCGGTGTTTTGTCAGAGTGGGCAGATGTCACAACCACAGTGTTTTGGTTTCTCCGTTCCTATTTAAGTGATAGATAGATTGAAACGTCATAAACTGAGAAGGTTGCATTTGAAATTTAAAAGTTTACAGGGAATTAGTGAGTTAAAAAAAATAGCACCAAAATATAAATCAACTTTCCTTTTTGAAACAATGATGATCACAAAAGGAAAGATGGCTTTTATGTCGAAAAATCACATTTTTCAGATTATTCCAGCCTTACATAATACAAAATGGAAAGACAATTGAATTCTTAATTGCCTTAATTGACTAAAATCGATAGTCTATGGCATGACAAATATTTCAATGAATATTAAAATCAACGATGGTGCATGTCAGTTTAGAGTTAGTTTTATACACTCAAGGCAATTAAGAATTTAATTATCGATCCATTTACGGAAGGCCACAATAAAATGAACCTTACCAAATGGGTGAATCAGTGACAAAGTTAGTAAGTAATAATTGAAATGGAAAAAAGGCAACGACAATGAAAAAAAGGCATTGCTTCCATGTTGAAAAATCTCATCTTTCAAAATATTCAAACCTGACATAACATAAAAAGACAATTAAATTCTTAATTGACTGCAAGATATAAAATTTAAACTTAAAAGAGCATGATTAATATATCATTTGATATCATAATCAAAAATGGTTCATGTCATTTAACAATCAATGTTATACAATGAAGACAACTAAGAATCTAATTGTCTATCCATCTATGGAAGGCCAAACTAATTTTAACAGATGATTGATTTCCAAACCTGAAAGCTCTGTATCAGCGCAAACCCGAAGCTCTTCTATATAGGCATTAATTTATATTAGTTAGGACAGTTCTGAACTTTTTGCAAAATTAAACTAATGTAGCATAATGTAATATGAATGTACAGTAAAGAAATTAAAAAAAAAAATCAGTAAGTCAACCCGTACCAAATCAGAAAGTAGTTCACTGTGTATCAGAACGTATATCGACTGATTGCGTGTAATATACAGAAATATATGTTTCAATAAAATGGGTACTTGAAAGTGTACAAATTTATTGGTTTATTATTAACTGCCTAATTAAGTTAATATTATGTCAATATCATATTGGAGGAGTAAATATAGTTAATACACAGTTGGAAATTTGTGATCAATTATGTGTAATCTCTTTTTCCCAAAATAGTATTTCAATATTTTGGGCCTAACAATTCTGACAATCTTTTATGTTTATTTGGAATCGGTGAGTGGAGCTCTGTCGGATATGACGAATAAGTTTTAATTGTATGTGATAGTTCTACCAACAGAGATATGTGAGTTTTGTTTGTTGTGTCATTATTTGAGTGATAGGGTGCTATATTGCAAGCGGAGTAAACAGCCAAAAACTATACGTATCATAATATATATATATATATATATATATATATATATATATATAATATGTATAAATAAATAAATAAATATATATATATATATATACATATGATGGTATAATAATATAAGTTATATGATACAAAATTTACGTGTACAATAGAGTAATAAAAAAGGTAGTTTGTTGTCAAACTAAGCAGTATGTAAACAGTTGGTTTATCAACAAAGATGACACTGAAACTGGTTTATTAACATGCTTACGGAAGGATTACGAAATAAAAGGTTGAATAATTTTTTTAGAGAAAAACACTGGTTTAACAAATTCAATCGTAGAGGCCAAATCATATGAGCATTGAAAGCAATAACTTGAAATGAAAATTAGTTAATATTCAGAAAACTTAGACGATTTGATAATGATGAGTGGGCTTTTATATTTCACATGTAAAACTGTTGAAGCAGAGTAAATATTGAAAATGTGAAATTGTAAATTTATTGTATAAACCAAAAAATGAAGAAAAAAAACCTGTTGATGTAATGTACGCCAGGAAATCCTTTCTCCATGTTGAGCGATCAGAAGGCAGGATTCGTTGTGATAATTTATTAAATTTGTGCCAATTCCAGCATAAAAAACCTGCAACGTACCATAGAAAATGTGTCGGAATATAGAACGTGAGTAAATGACAGATTCGAAATGAATATGCAAAACAGACCGTGTCCCCAAATTTTTGACATCACAAAATATTTCCAAGTGTATGTTGATGTAAATGAAATCAGGTAGAAAGTAGATGTATGTAGAAGGCAGAAATCGAAGTGACAATCGGCTTACAATGATTAAGTTGGAACCAAACCGGAAAAACTCCGGTGTAAGCTGGAGATACGTACATGGAAAACAACGTGGTTTAAGAAGTAGATCAAATTCCTGTTGTCAAATGGTTAATAATAAAATTCATATGTGAGCGGGTTTTTCAATTACAAATTAAGTACGTGTTTTAGTTAAAATTAAAATAACAGTTCACCAATAACTATGTGTAAAGTGGCAGTAAATTGAACTTGTATTAGTATATCGTACCACAGTAAGTTAATGAATGACCAAGTTAATCAAAGGTTGAAAAGAAGAAGAAATAAGACGCGTAAAAAGACTGTAAATGAAACATAACTCAAAGGAAGCGAAGAAGATAGCAGATCAGAAGAAATATAATACAGTGGGTAAAGTTTCATTACGTCATACAAAGCAAGTAGTTTGTGTAAAAAATAATGAATGAAAAAAAAAATTGTTAAAGCAACAGGTGGAAGTAAATAACTAACGAAGGTTTACAGACTGAAAACGACATAGAAATTAAGGGAGTAGTTTAACGTTTCCATTGTCCGTGGAATGAGAAATTCGAAGTTGGTCCAGTTGAATGAATTCCTGACGATACGGAGTAAAAAAATTTGTTAGTACATAAATAACAGAAGTGAGACGAAGAAGAAAAAATTATGTGGTATAAACGTGGTGGAAGTAAGAGCAGGAACGCACTGATGATTTTCCGTCATCCTGCACGGAAAAATAAGAAAAAAATAATATCGGTCAGCTGAATTGAAAGGTAGATATGTAATTTAATTTATTGCATAGGGTTGTTACCGCATAATCCGTTGAACACCTCTTTGTACACAATATTTTTGGTATAACCACGTGTTCTTTCGTCGGCTTGTCCAAGAAGAAACTTGAGACCATCATAAGAAGTTGTTCTAGAAATTGCAACATACAGCTGTCCATGGCCAAATATCGGCCGAGGCAAATATATACCAACATTTTCTAATGTTTGTCCTTGAATCTTGTTTATTGTCATTGAGAAACAGACCTTTATAGGGAATTGTCTTCTTCGTAGCACAAACGGCCATTTTGTATCAGAAGAGGTGAGAACGATTCTAGGAATAAGAACTTTTGTACCAATATGATTACCGGTAATGATTTCACCTTCTATTACCCTTTCAGCAAGGCGGCTAATAACTAACCGTGTTTCATTGCAAAGGCCTAAACTTTGATTCAAATTTCTCAACAGCAATATAGGTACTCCTACCTTTAACTGTAAGTTATGGTTAGGCAGTCCAGATACTTTCAAGGAGTTTAAGAATTCAGGAGGATACAGTATATGCTTGTAACAACCCGAAAATCCGGGCCAGTTTAAATTTTTATTTTGGCAATTTTAGTGAATTTTGAACATTTAAAATAGATTATTTTAAATAATATCGACGAAAATTTATTTTGAATATATTTAGAACGTATATATTTATACGCGTCGTCGTTAGAATATAAATATTTATTTGTTGAATAGAATAACGGAATTATTGAAATATATAAAGCCGTGTTGATTAGAGATGCGCTATTTTGACGCGAACGATATTTATATTTATTATATTCGTTTTCCGAATTCGATTTCGATTGAATATATAACGAATTTGATTTGAATTGAATATATAACGAATTTGAATTGAATTGAATAGAAAACGAATTTGAATTGAATTGAATAGAAAACGAATTCGAATTGAATTGAATAGAAAACGAATTCGAATTGAATTGAATAGAAAATGAATTCGAATTGAATTGAATAGAAAACGAATTCGAATTGAATTGAATAGAAAACTGAATTGAATAGAAAACGAATTCGAATTGAATTGAATTGAATAGAAAATGAATTCGAATTGAATTGAATAGAAAACGAATTCGAATTGAATAGAAAACGAATTCGAATTGAATTGAATATAAAACGAATTCGAATTGAATTGAATAGAAAACGAATTCGAATTGAATTGAATAGAAAACGAATTCGAATTGAATTGAATAGAAAACGAATTCGAATTGAATTGAATAGATAACGAATTGGAATTGAATTGAATAGAAAAAGAATTCGAATTGAATTGAATAGAAAACGAATTCGAATTGAATTGAAAACAAAACGAATTCGAATTGAATTGAATAGAAATCGAATTGAATTGAAATCAAATAGAAATGAAATTAAAAAGGATTTATAATAGAAAATTCAATTTTGATTTGAATTTGAAATAAAGGTTGAAATTGTTTTTGAAACGAATTCAAAACTATTTATAAAATTCGTTTTAAATAGAAATCGACGAAATATATATTATATATATAATATAATGGCATGAATAGAACGCGCCGCGCCGCGGCAGTTCGCGAATTTCGACCATTGATTTCAAACGGAAATTACGGGAGATCCGACCGTCGGATTCTCCTAAAATCGGAACCGTTGGGTTCGTATCGAAAAGAGCTTTTTAACGAGTATTAGAAATTTGAAATCTAACGGTTGGATTTGGAGATACGTCCAAATCAAATTTGGAAAAGGTCGCTGTAAGTGCAGTTCGATGGCCGTTGATGGAAATCGACTGTACGGGCCTTGATAAAATTATTAAAAATAGTAATAATTTGTGTGAAATCATAAGAAATGATTTGGGAAAAATTGGGATGAAAAACTCCATATTTGAAAGGACAAAAATAGATTTTTATCGAAATGAACTAGTTTTGAACTTAAATTAAACCTGTTTATTTTTAAATAAATAAATTGGATTTGAAATGGGTTGTAAATAGAATTGATTTGTGGGTTTATCGTGAAGGGTGTTTTACATGACACTTGTTCTTTAACCCGATAATAAATAGAATGTGGTTTGGGTTTGTCATGAACTGTGTTTTAAATGACATTAGTTCTTTAACCCAGTAAAAGGAGTTTTAATGAATCTTCAATTAGATTGAAATGTGAATTGATAATTTAAATTATCAACTTTAGAAAGTGAGCGAGAATGGAGTATCACCAGTTTTGCTCCAAAGCGGTAGTTAAATCCTTAATTAGATTTGAACGTGAAATGGTAATTAATTTTACCGATAACACCGTGGTGTTAGATATGGAGTATTACCAGTTTTGCTTCATGGGATAAATTGGTTGGGATTGGGAAATAAAATAAATAATTACTTCGGTGTGGTTCGCTAATCTCGACTAGTTTGGAAAACCATAATTTGGTTTGATACGATATCCAATGGAAGATTAAAGAATAAATTTTAAAGAATTTATCTTGGATAAAATTAATGGGAACCTTTCCCTAAGAATTGATATTTAGAAACTAGCGGTAGGTTAGTTAAGAAGAATGATTTCCTGGGTATTGATCTGATGTTGGTTTCGGTCTTCGGGGTTAATATTTGGGGAACTGCTCTCTTACTGATTTACGGTTAGTGACTAATGAATTGGAATGAGGCGTATGTTGTGTTTGTGTAACATTTGTTTTTAATATACGCGGGTTGTTCAGAAAGGCCGGGTTTACACCCATTCTGAATAACCGATTCGACGATATGTCGAAGATAAAGATGGTGGTTGAAGACCGGAAGTCTTCACATCGTTTGGATAATTACTGATGATCCTGATTGGGCTGTACACCCAAGAGGATGGAAATAGTTGGTGGTCGTCCAGACGTACTTGGAGATCGATGGATATGCGAGGAAAGTGCCTCCGGTTTCGTTCAGACCCAGAACGAACTTGTAAATGGATTGTGTGTCTGACATTGGATTTTATTCTGTGTTGATTGATTTCTGTTAAATATATATCTGTTTGGCGGCGGAGAATTTATTCTCTTGCTTAACGCCCTTCTCTAAGACGTACGAGCTTAGAGGTTATATATCGATAGATATCAATCGCATGGCATGAATTGCCTGTGTGGCACGCTGAGTTGCATAGATCAAGGCTTCTGTTGAAAAGCAAAGTCTTGTGGTTGATGATCAAAGAACGGCCTACGTGGCAGCTTTGTGTATAACGTGAATTCGCGAGCCTCACACCTCGGTATGAGTCAAAAACGGGATAAGGACTGTAGGGAGAGCACGACGTTTCTTTCTAGCTTTGGTGGTGTCAGTGACTTACCAGCCCTGACATTTATATACTTTTCACCTATGTGGTTGTTGGATGAGGCGCCTCGATTTTAGGTCTGTAAGGACCGGGAAACGTGTGTTCAGGAATTGCCAATCCTCAAACGTAAGAGAGGACCGGCCCTGAAGCATCCAGGGGTTACCCAGAGTGTGTAGTCCCGAGGCATTTGCTAGAGTGTCTTGAAGCGGAGAGGAGCTTGCCCCTTGCCTCGAATCATGACGGAAAT
This sequence comes from Allium sativum, assembly GCA_030737875.1. Classification (NCBI taxonomy): domain Eukaryota; kingdom Viridiplantae; phylum Streptophyta; class Magnoliopsida; order Asparagales; family Amaryllidaceae; genus Allium; species Allium sativum. The sequence goes on along the minus strand of CM060924.1, from coordinate 499,860,433 downwards.
CCAATTTCCAATACGTGTATTGCGGTTTTAATTGTAGAGCTAGTATGGCGACATGATATATGGTACCCATGTCGTCTATGATTTATATTTATGATTGAAATTGTTTTGACACTATACACTTATTATAGTATCAAATGATTTGTTTTAAACGTACCAAGCATGTTTGGCTATTATAAGGGAAAACCCTATCCTCCGGCTTGCGTTGCATTGTGTGATGGGACCTGGGTCTTATAATAGCTTCATTTTTCGAAAAACATTGCGTTGTTTATCCTATGCACTGGTATTCTTAGGAGGAAACCCGTTCCGTGTTATACGGCGTGGTCCCTTGAATTACTCTCTTTTAAAATAAAGCTTTAAATAACTGTTTTAGTTCTCACACCAGTCACATGACTGACCTGGGTTTTATTGTTTTAACCTAAACTCTGGGTGCCCTTATTTTCGACACGGGCAGCTAGTTGTTTTGGTTTTGCAGATTTATATTCACAGGATCCTGGTTTACAGCTGGAATGATATCCGGAAAGCTCTGTATCCGTATATCACCTTCAGTTGTGCTTTGTATTATTTTCCGCTGCTATGTAATTTATTGTAATCTCTGATATTTATCGAATGTAATTTATTCATTATACTCTGTATATTCTTGTATTCTGATGGAATTGTTGTATTAACAATGAAATGTTCTTCCGTCTGCGTTCTGATTTGTCTTGTCCTCACAGTAATTCGTTCTTTCTCATCTCTTCGGAGACCGGGGAAGTTCGGGTCGCTTCATTTGGTATCAGAGCTTTGGTTTACAGAGCTCGAGAACAAGACACATTAGAACCGTACGAAAGAATTCATCAGATATTGGATTAGTAATATCCAATTAGAATGACTCGTTAGAGATAGGATCAGTAGTATCCTAGAACGAGTGTGAAGAGTATATTTTTCAAATGAAAACAATTTTGTTTTGAAAATTTAAATCGTTTTATTCGTATTTGAATATTTATTTATTTTGAATTTGGACAGTCGAATATATAAAGATTTTGCATATACGCGTCATGAACGTATATTCGAAGTTTTAATATACTGGATAGATATAGAATCACACTCTAGTGGCCCGAAGATGATTCTGATGGTTGAGTACTCGTCGTCAGAATTTATATTCGAGTGACGAAGGTGAGATTTCTATATATTTCCATTAGACTGGTGCGAGTACCAAAACTAATATAGCTAGAATACATTGTTGTGAATTGGCATCAAAAACAAGATTTTCAGTATTGAATATATATCAAAATTATGAATTTGAAGCGTTAAATTCACTAATTGATTGATGTTTGTGTTGTTTGTTTATTTGTTTGATAATTTTGAACCATTTAGCCTAATTGAATCAAATATTGAATTGTACTGAAAATTTGGTCGCATTTGCTTGCATATACATGTACTTACATTGAACAGGTCATAGCAAAGAGGCTAGAGCAGAGAATGAAATTTGTTTGCCCGACAAATAGGTACATATTTACTATAATTTACTGTTTTGTTTGGGTGATGATGATTTTATGAGCCGATTGGCTAGCCGCTTGGCTTTTTCTTTTTCTTTTTGAGATCAGAAGGCCTATATGGTAATTTCGGGATTTTCCCGTGGCTCCCGGTGCAGGGGAGGTTATGGCGAAATTTTTCGAAAATTTAGGGTGTTAGCCAAATTTTTGAAGAATTTGAAAATTCTCAGAAACTGAAAAGTTGGAGAATGGAAGCCAGATCGAACGTAGAGTTAATTAATCAAACCACTTTCGACTTTGTTCCTTTTCGGGGACGAAAAGTTTTAAGTGGGGGAGATTGTAACAACCCGAAAATCCGGGCCAGTTTAAAATTTTTATTTTGGCAATTTTAGTGAATTTTGAACATTTAAAATAGATTATTTTAAATAATATCGACGAAAATTTATTTTGAATATATTTAGAACGTATATATTTATACGCGTCGTCGTTAGAATATAAATATTTATTTTAAATTATAAAAGGAATTGAAAATGGCGCGGTAGTTCGATAATTCGATTTCAAACTTCAGTTGAATGTACCGGGTGCAAAACAATCCGTATTTTAGTGAAACCAAAAATAATAGGATCTAATTGATAATATCTTTCCAACGAATCCGAAGAATCAAGATTTCATAACGAGAATCAAAAGATATGTCCAGTTGAAAATTCTGAATAGTCGCTATGGAATTCAGGCCCTTAAAAATGAAATTTTTGCAAACGACCTCGGAATTTGACGAAACCACTTTTGTTGGATCCGGGAGGTAAAGTTATTGCTAGATTCCAAATTTCATAATTTTTCGAATCAATATGTGAGCGTGGCAAAGGAAAACGCGTTTGACCAGTTTTAGTTGATTTTAATCGACTGGAAAATGGCCATTTTTCTAACAGTCTCAGAATTCGACGAAACTAGTTTTGTTAGGACCGTATCGTCAATACGAAGCTAGAAAATATTTTTCTGGAATTGTTAGAGTTCGTATGTGACCCCGGTAAATTGAAATGTGCGTTCAAATTTAATATATAGAGTTACATGTTGATTTTGACGAAAAACTGATCGAAACGATCGAATCAGTCTGCGATACATATCCCATTGTGTTCGGAATGGGGGTAAAACGCTAGGGACGATAGTCGGTGGGTCCCTTTTCGAGGTCGGAATTAAAAGTACCCTTTTGGGAATTTAAAAATTAAATTAAATATAAAAATAAAAATATTCCTCTCCTTCCCTTAAATTCCTCTGGCCCCCCTTTTGATTTTCAATCGACTTTCAGAAAAAAAATGAAAAAAAGGAGAAAAGAGGCGACGGGGGGGGGGGGGGGGGGGCACATCGCCCCCCTTGATCGATCGCCACCGCCTCAGAGGTGGGGCGCCACCTCCGAACCCACCCCCCTTCCACATCGGCCTCGCAGACCCCCCCCCCCTCTTCGATCGACGCGACACAACCCCCCCTTGGGGCACCGCAACCGATACCCCCCCTCCCTCCATCTTCTCCGTCGAAGCCCCCCCCCCCCTGCGCGCAACCGCCACACCCCCCCCCCCTTCCGAGCCTTGCCCCGACCTCCTCCACCCCCGCTGGCCTCGCCGACAGCCCTCCACCGAACGCAAAGACCCCCTTCTCTTCCTTAAAGCAATGTAAGCCCTCTATTTATTTTATTTTGTTTTGTTTAATTAATTTTTACAATAGAAAAATATGATTTTTAGGTCATAGAAAGAGTTGATTTTATTTTATGACAAAGATAATATTTGTATGATGAGAAAGATTATATCTTTACGATAGAAAAGGTTAGATTTTTTAAAGGAAGAAAGACGATTTTTTTTTTAAATATGAAAAGACGATATTTTGATATAAGTAGTGAAGTAAAAATATGATTTTTACTTCGATAAAAATATAATTTTTATAATGTAGAAAGGTTGAAAATATAATTTTTAAACTTGTGGAAGATTAAAAATATGATTTTTACACTATAAAAGTATTAAAGATTTGACCTTTATTATGTAGAAGGAACAAAGTTGTGATTTTTATACAAGTGGCGATATAAAAATATATTCTTTATTGTATGTACATCGATATAAAAATAGAATTTTATCCATGTAGCGTAGTTATAAAAATATGATTTTTATATTATAGAGAGAATAAAAATCCGATTTTTAACTTATAGAAGATATAAAGATAAGATTTTTTTATATAATGTAGATATTAAAAATATGATTTTTATATACATAGCAAGAATATAAAAATGTGATTTTTATATATGTAGTGGCTACGGGCGACGAAAGGGACAAAAGGCGAGCACGACGAAGATTTCTACATAAGAAGAGTCAAGATGATTGGATAGCTATTTGTGAGAACTTCTCACTCAAATTTCCCTTTTTCTAGTTATATATATATACTAGGATGCAGACGGTGTTTAGTAGCACCCGACACCCGTCATCCACAGACCATGGATGGCTTGTTTGTTTGATTGATGTGGTGAAATTTGTTTGTGAAATTGATGTGAAATAGATAATGAAATATATTCATGTGTTGAAAGGAAATAAAATATTTATATAGTTAAAAATATTTTATCGTTAAAAATAAATTTTTTAACGTGAATGTGAATAAATAAATATTTATAAACAAATCGACCGATTTGTTTATACACACTGATTTGACTGATATTGATTGGGATGATAAATTTTACACATCGCCCAACTGCACGAATAAAAATATGTGTTTGTTGATTTGAAACCCCACACGGGTATTGGGATAAAACACGGCATACACTAATCCCAATAATCAGTTGTATGTCGATCGATGGATCGACAGGCTGTTATAAGCGTTAGATATCTATATTTGATGCTTATACAGTGTAGTGCACTTTGGATGATGGTTGATTGTTTATCGTTGCTATTATATACATGTGTTGTATGGAACCCATATAATTAACTTTATATGGTAATTGATTGGGCCTCATTCCAATCGGGAAAATAAAGAATATTATAAAATAAAGGTTCATGTGTTGACTATACTCATCCGTTGAGATTAGTCATGTGTTGAACGAAATATTTTAACAATAAAATTTACATCTTTATATTATAAAATAAAGGTTCATGTGTTGACAGTACTCATCCGTTGAGATTAGTCATGTGTTGAACGAAATATTTAAACGATAGATACCATAATTTTTATAAAATATATTAAATAACAAAAATAGTCACATATGGACAGTACTCATTCGTTGAGATTAGTCATGTGTTGACAAAGATATAGATTCATGTATTGAATAGAATAAATATTCATTTGTTGAATAGAATAACAGAATTATTGAAATATATAAAGCCGTGTTGATTAGAGATGCGCTATTTTGACGCGAACGATATTTATATTGATTATATTCGTTTTCCGAATTCGATTTCGATTGAATATATAACGAATTTGATTTGAATTGAATATATAACGAATTTGATTTGAATTGAATATATAACGAATTTGATTTGAATTGAATATATAACGAATTTGAATTGAATTGAATAGAAAACGAATTCGAATTGAATTGAATAGAAAACGAATTCGAATTGAATTGAATAGAAAACGAATTCGAATTGAATTGAATAGAAAACTAATTCGAATTGAATTGAATAGAAAACGAATTCGAATTGAATAGAAAACGAATTCGAATTGAATTGAATAGGAAACGAATTCGAATTGAATTGAATAGAAAACGAATTCGAATTGAATTGAATAGAAAACGAATTCGAATTGAATTGAATAGAAAACGAATTCGAATTGAATTGAATAGAAAACGAATTCGAATTGAATTGGATAGAAAACGAATTCGAATTGAATTGAATAGAAAACGAATTCGAATTGAATTGAATAGAAAACGAATTCGAATTGAATTGAATAGAAAACGAATTCGAATTGAATTGAATAGAAAACGAATTCGAATTGAATTGAATAGAAAACGAATTCGAATTGAATTGAATAGAAAATGAATTCGAATTGAATTGAATAGAAATCGAATTGAATTGAAATCAAATAGAAATGAAAGTAAAAATGATTTATAATAGAAAATTCAATTTTGATTTGAATTTGAAATAAAGGTTGAAATTGTTTTTGAAACGAATTCAAAACCATTTATAAAATTCATTTTAAATAGAAATCGACGAAATATATATTATATATATTATCTATAAAATATAATGGCCTGAATAGAACGCGCCGCGCCGCGGCAGTTTGCGAATTTCGACCATTGATTTCGAACGGACATTACGGGAGATCCGACCGTCGGATTCTCCTAAAATCGGAACCGTTGGGTTCGTATCGAAAAGAGCTTTCTAACGAATATTAGAAATTTGAAATCTAACGGTTGGATTTGGAGATACGTCCAAATCAAATTTGGAAAAGGTCGCTGTAAGTGCAGTTCGATGGCCGTTGATGGAAATCGACTGTACGGGCCTTGATAAAATTATTAAAAATAGTAATAATTTGTGTAAAGTCATAAGAAATGATTTGGGAAAAATTGGGATGAAAAACTCCATATTAGAAAGGACAAAAATAGATTTTTATCGAAATGAACTAGTTTTGAACTAAAATTAAACCCGTTTATTTTTAAATAAATAAATTGGATTTGAAATGGGTTGTAAATAGAATTGATTTGTGGGTTTATCGTGAAGGGTGTTTTACATGAAACTTGTTCTTTAACCCGATAATAAATAGAATGTGGTTTGGGTTTGTCGTGAACTGTGTTTTAAATGACATTAGTTCTTTAACCCAGTAAAAGGAGTTTTAATGAATCTTCAATTAGATTGAAATGTGAATTGATAATTTAAATTATCAACTTTAGAAAGTGAGCGAGAATGGAGTATCACCAGTTTTGCTCCAAAGCGGTAGTTAAATCTTTAATTAGATTTGAACGTGAAATGGTAATTAATTTTACCGATAACACCGTGGTGTTAGATATGGAGTATTACCAGTTTTGCTTCATGGGATAAATAGGTTGGGATTGGGAAATAAAATAAATAATTACTTCGGTGTGGTTCGCTAATCTCGACAAGTTTGGAAAACCATAATTTGGTTTGATACGACATCCAATGGAAGATTAAAGAATAAATTTTAAAGAATTTATCTTGGATAAAATTAATGGGAACCTTTCCCTAAGAATTAAGATTTAGAAACTAGAGGTAGGTTAGTTAAGAAGAATGGTTTCCTAGGTATTGATCTGATGTTGGTTTCGGCCTTCGGGGTTAATATTTGGGGAATTTCTCTCTTACTGATTTACGGTTAGTGACTAATGAATTGGAATGAGGCGTATGTTGTGTTTGTGTAACATTTGTTTTTAATATACGCGGGTTGTTCGGAAAGGCCGGGTTTACACCCATTCTGAATAACCGATTCTACGATATGTCGAAGATAAAGACGGTGGTTGAAGACCGGAAGTCTTCACATCGTTTGGATAATTACTGATGATCCTGATTGGGTTGTACACCCAAGAGGATGGAAATAGTTGGTGGTCGTCCAAACGTACTTGGAGATCGATGGATATGCGAGGAAAGTGCCTCCGGTTTCGTTCAGACCCAGAACGAACTTGTAAATGGATTGTGTGTCTGACATTGGATTTTATTCTGTGTTGATTGATTTCTGTTAAATATATATCTGTTTGGCGGCGGAGAATTTATTCTCTTGCTTAACGCCCTTATATGAGACGTACGAGCTTAGAGGTTATATATCGATAGATATCAATCGCATGGCATGAATTGCCTGTGTGGCACGCTGAGTTGCATAGATCAAGGCTTCTGTTGAAAAGCAAAGTCTCGTGGTTGATGATCAAAGCACGGCCTACGTGGCAGCTTTGTGTATAACGTGAATTCGCGAGCCTCACACCTCGGTATGAGTCAAAAACGGGATAAGGACTACAGGGAGAGCACGACGTTTCTTTCTAGCTTTGGTGGTGTCAGTGTCTTACCGGCCCTGACATTTATATACTTTTCACCTATGTGGTTGTTGGATGAGGCGCCTCGATTTTAGGTCTGTAAGGACCGGGAAACGTGTGTTCAGGAATTGCCAATCCTCAAACGTAAGAGAGGACCGGCCCTGAAGCATCCAGGGGTTACCCAGAGTGTGTAGTCCCGAGGCATTTGCTAGAGTTTCTCGAAGCGGAGAGGAGCTTGCCCCTTGCCTCGACTCATGACGGAAATCCAATTTCCAATATGTGTATTGTGGTTTTAATTGTAGAGCTAGTATGGCGACATGATATATGGTACCCATGCCTTCTATGATTTATATTTATGATTGAAATTGTTTTGACACTATACACTTATTATAGTATCAAATGATTTGTTTTAAACGTACCAAGCATGTTTGGCTATTATAAGGGAAAACCCTATCCTCCGGCTTGCGTTGCATTGTGTGATGGGACCTGGGTCTTATAATAGCTTCATTTTTCGAAAAGCATTGCGTTGTTTATTCTACGCACTGGTATTCTTGGGAGGAAACCCGTTCCGTGTTATACGGCGTGATCCCTTGAATTACTCTCTTTTAAAGTAAAGCTTTAAATAACTGTTTTAGTTCTCACACCAGTCACATGACTGACCTGGAGTTTATTGTTTTAACCTAAACTCTGGGTGCCCTTATTTTCGACACGGGCAGCTAGTAGTTTTGGTTTTGCAGATTTATATTCACAGGATCCTGGTTTACTGCTGGAATGATATCCGGAAAGCTCTGTATCTGTATATCACCTTCAGTTGTGCTTTGTATTATTTTCCGCTGCTATGTAATTTATTGTAATCTCTGATATTTATCGAATGTAATTTATTCATTATACTCTGTATATTCTTGTATTCTGATGGAATTGTTGTATTAACAATGAAATGTTCTTCCGTCTGCGTTCTGATTTGTCTTGTCCTCACAGTAATTCGTTCTTTCTCATCTCTTCGGAGACCGGGGAAGTTCGTGTCGCTTCAATGCTGATCGGCTACGATTTCAGAAGAATGACTAAAGGAATCCGCACTTAAATAGGTTTTTAATTCACCAGTTATTTTGGAAAGTATGTATGCATTAATTTCTTCAACAAACTCGTTGGTTGTAGCAAGAAAGCACCGTTTTTGTAAGTAATCTTTGTGTTGCAAATTATTATTCAAATCAGGATACACAGCGTCAACAATTTTCTTCAGTCCATCATCCCCTGGTTCAATCAAATATTCATCTGGTATTTTAATCCATGACAGATCATCATCATACTCTATCGCAACTTTACTTATGTTCCCATCACCAATGTCTAACACCCATTTTGCAAAATTTTCAAGTTTGGGTAAATCATAAGGATCACATGTTGCATTTCGAATTCTCATGTTACATGTAAGATAAAATACATGACACGTTGACCATAGATAAGAATTACTAATAAAAGCAGATACCACCATTTCTCTTGTACCTTTTTCAACAACAGGAAGAGTTTGACGAAAATCACCTCCAAGTAAAATCATTTTCCTTCCAAACGGTGTAGAACGTCCATGGTCATTAGCCAGTCTCATTATATCTTGTAAGCTTTTTTCAAATGCCTCCAACGCATTACGATGCATCATAGATGCTTCATCCCAAATAACTAAATCAGTGGATTTTATTAACTTTCCTAAAGAGGGTTGTTTTGATATATTGCATGTAGAATTTTCATCCAAAAACAAGGAATTTTGAACTTGGAGTGAGCCGTGCGTCCACCAGGTAACAGCAATGACGCAATTCCAGAAGATGCTACAGCCAAAACAATTTTCCCTTTCGATCGCAAGTACGTGATTATTGTTTTCCACAAAAATGTTTTACCAGTACCACCACTTCCATAAACAAAGAAGAATCGACCATTATTCCCTTCAACGGAAGCGCAAACCACGTCAAACACATCTCGTTGTTTGTTGTTTAGGGATGGAATCAAATTTGAAGCCTCGATTTCCAATTGACGACAATCATAATTTTGTTCTTCCCCTACCAAATTGTTGTCAACATTAAATAGTGTATCGAAGTTAGAGGGAGGGATTAAGTTAAACTCTTTTAATGACCTACCACTTCTTACCATCACGTTTTCCATTTCAAGTAAAGCTTGTTGTTCTAGTCGACCTTCATCTAGCATATTGGTTGGACATTCGTAATGCAGTCCAAAACGCCACTCAATGTCATCACATAACTTCTTCCAATTTCTATTCCATAGTCGAATGGGTTCAGACACCTCGCAATAATGCAGCAACATAGCAAACATTTCGCGTAGAGAGGATTAGGATGCCCATTGTGATGCCTCGGTTAAAGCAATGTTCCATTCGTTATCGTCCTCTAGAAGGCCGCGAGCTACACATGCACATTTGAAAGTATCAAACACAACGGAGTTAAAAGTTCTAATATCTTCATAGCTGGTAGGTCCTTTAACAACGTTTAGAAGCAACCTCAAATAAAATATTTCACCACATGTTGGGTGTGCAAAATATACTCTTCCAATACTGAAACCCTTCTTTCTTGGAGTCCACCTATTTTTTGTTTTCTGCCAAACCCATTTTGTTGGAAAATCAACATATATAAGTGTTCGTGCATCTTCACTGACCTTATTTGTTTCCATCCATGCTGTGAAAATTGTATTTTTAATGCTACTCTGACATAGTACATCAACTAAATTATCGTTATCATGAAACACTACATTTTGCTCTTCTGGCAAATGAAATTGTAAACGCTCAACTGATGGTTTATGAAAATGAATATCAAACTTGAAAATTCTCCAACTCGCTTCAGAAGCGGAAATGTAACGACAGTCTAGATATGTTTTTATTTCATCAACTTGTCTGTAAAATTGACGGTTTGTTGCATTATTTTCCTCTATAACCACAGCTGCCCTATCATGGCCTTTATTAATGTACTTAAATAAATATTTAATTGACTTTTCTCTATTGCATAACTCAACATTAATATGTGCCTGAAATTTGACCACTAAATCAACATTATGTGGAACTACCCAACTGTTTTTCATAACAACCCCATTAGCTGTTGTGAAGCAGTTGTTGTTGTCACGTCTTCTGTATTTTGGGAAGCCTTTTGTATCGAAATAGGTGTCAGAATTAATTTTTTTGGGTAATGTTTAGAACATGTACCATTAAGCATACATTGACAATCAGGATTGTAGTCACCACATGGGTCGTGCACCATGAACTGGGTAATGGAATTATATGCAACAGGATCTGATTCGTATTCAGAAAACTCTGCACTAACCACTTGGTCGACATAAGCTGTAGTTTTAGGTTTATCATCAGCATGGATAAAAAGCAATACATGTGCATGAGGCAAGCCACGTTTTTGAAAATCTATTGTATATAATGCTGCATAATGACAAAAAAGAAGAAGACATGAATACTAATGTAGAAAATGAGGAATAATAATAAATGAATGTACTCATAGTTATTGTACCTGTGTTTACTTCTCCAAAATGTTTTTTTTTCTCTTAATGTCCTCCATTAACTCGATGAGCTTTATGTGAAAAACACGTAAGATCACATCAGGTCTATCTTCAGGCCTTTGGCCGTCAATGTGTTTCAAGCACTCCTTTATCTCTGGCCACTTTGGATTACATGTAAATGTTAAAAAATAATCTGGAGGACCAGCCCATCTACAAATTGCCATTGCATCTTGATAATTTTGAATCATATATCTAGGACTACTGGTGAATGATGATGGTAACACCATTCTTTTACCAATGGCAAAAGCTGATGTATCTCTAGAAGTAATTGCATCCTTTAAGCCTTTATACACCTCGGATCGAATGTTGTGTTGATTGTTTTTAATCCAATTCAACCTATCTTCCTCCACGCTATGCATCCACAATTAGTTGTTGTAATAGTCTTCCACCTAAAAGCAAAGTATTACCATCTCCTTCTCTATACTGCAGTATATACGCCTAATATTCTCGCAAAGTCACCATTTCGTCTTTATTGTCATCATTTTGTCGTGTGTACCTATAAGGTATGTTCAGTCTGTACCCGTCCTCTGCAAATGGAAATAGGATTGGATACTGCATCGCCATAAAACTGGGGTGTTTCTCATTAATTCTCTTTAGCAACCCACTTTTCTCTTCAATGACAATGTCTCTATAACCTTCACTTCTTCCACTATTTCCCGTAACTAATGCTGCAACCTCTGAAGTTGTAGGCAAGTTGTACTGTCTACCATCTCTATCCCTCCTTTCCAACAACCTTAAAGTAACATTGTGAAGGTTACTAATTTCAAACCTGTCTCTAGCCATACGGAACATTTTAGCAAGTGGATTGCACTCATTGAACATGGATATTAAATTGCTAACAATATGAGAGTATGTAGACTGTGTGGTAGAAACCCCATGGGCATTCATTCTGTTGTTTACCTCATTAGCTGTATCGTAAATGTAGAGCTGGGCAAATTTAGCACGTCCATCGTGTGGTAGCATAGATTCAATTTGATGATAATTCTGACCATGTATGCGAAAGACATAATGTCCTCGACCAATATTGACTGAATTGTCTATTCTACCACCCATGGAAGTAAATGCAAATATTGAGTTATATACACGTATATTTTGTCTGAAATGAGAACTATCGGAACCATTGTTGTAGTCAAGTAGATGTTGTAAATACTTAGGGGATTTTTTGTATGTAGGAAGTTCTATTTTACCACCCATACAGCATATGGAAAACTGTGGATTGCACGGTCTTCTTGATTTTCGATTTCTTTCCTCATACCAGACCGATGCATTACAATGAGCACACCTATAGGTGGGACCTCCAAAATTCCATGGTTCGAACATTTTCCCTATGCAAATAAGTTTCCTATCATTTTACGAAAAAAGTATGGTTGATGTATGTAAAATGAATAATAAATATCGAACTTACTAATAGCTACGGTGGTATTAGTCGAACAAAAATTTTGACTGTTCTGTTCGCCGTTATTACTGGTACTCACAGCTATAAACCAGCCATGCATTGGATACAAACCAATTTCAGTAACTTCTGTACTGAACAAATAAATAATCAGCAAATCCCGTGTATTTATCATACCTGGACGTGGTTTGTGGCGGTTGGTATCAGGGGATGCCGTTGTACTACATGGTACGTTTTGTTTTCCGTCTACAATGTAGAATAACACAATGTATTTAGTACTAACATATGGAAAGAAAGAGAAGTGAAATACACAGATCAAATTAGAGGTATTATTACTTCGCTTGCGGATTGACTTTGTCGTATGTCTACATGACACTGATCCATTTCTTTTCCTCTTATTGATGGACACTCTTCTTTGGTCTCGAGCAATCCTTCGATGCTGAATGGTATCCATGATATATGTCGAAGTTCTCGCTGCAAAATATATATTCAGCAGGTAAATAACCTAAATAGCTGTATTAATTTTTATCCTAAATACAAACAGCAAAAAGATTGAAGAAAAAGAAAAAATAAAAAATAAATTAATAACCGAAGATTATTATACTGCGTACTCTATTCAAATGGTTGTTATCATAATACTCCAGTTGTAACAACCCGAAAATCTGGGCCAGTTTAAAATTTTTATTTTGGCAATTTTAGCGAATTTTGAATATTTAGAATAGATTATTTTGAATAATATCGACGAGAAATTTATTTTGAATATATTTAGAACGTATATATTTATATACGTCGTCGTTAGAATATAATAATTATATATATAATTATAAAAGGAATTGAAAATGGCGCGGTAGTTCGATAATTCGATTTCAAACTTCAATTGAACGTACCGGGTGCAAAACAATCCGGATTTTAGTGAAACCAAAAATAATAGGATCTATTTGATAATATCTTTCCAACGAATCCGAAAAATTGAAATTTCATAGCGGGGATCGAAAGATATGTCCAGTTGAAAATTCTGAATAGTCGCTATGGAATTCAGGCCCTTAAAAATGGAAATTTTGCAAACGACCTCGGATTTCGACGAAACCACTTTTGTTGGATCCGAGATGTCTAGTTATTGCTAGATTCCAAAATTCGTAATTTTTCGAATCAATATGTGAGCGTGGCAAAGGAAAACGCGTTTGACCAGTTTCAGTTGATTTTAATCGACTGGAAAATAGCCATTTTTCAAATGGTCTCATAATTTGACGAAATTTGTTTTGTTAGGACTGTATCGTCAATACGAAGCTAGAAAATATTTTTCGGGAATTTTTAGAGTTAGTATATGGCCCCGGTAAATTGAAATGTACGTTTAAAATTAAATATATAGATTTATATTTTAGTTTAAATGAAAGCTGATCGAAATGGTCGAATTGGCTAGCAGGACATATCTCATTGTGTTCGAAATGGGGGTATTTAGCTAGGGGCGGCGGTCGTTGGGTTGGAATCAGGGTTCAGAGGCGAAATCCACTTTTGTTTGGAAAAATTAAAATTAAATAATATTAAAATAATTACTATAAATAACCCCAATCTCTCATAACCCTAATCCTATTCAGAGCGCCGCCGCTGTTTTAAAATCAAAGGGCGAAAACGTTCCATACAATTTCAAATTCAATCCTCAAATCGGATAATCAATTCGAAATACTCTTCAAACAAAAATCGAAGAACATTCAAAGGGCTTTCAATCCACATATATTTGGTGATTTATTGTTTCGTGTTGCGTTCGAATTCCAGCCACAAAGGGCATGCGTTTCGAGATGCTTTCTGACGTCAAGGGATAACCGAGTTTGACGAGGGGGCGACCATGGATAACGGTGACGGAGGACGACGAGGTGAGCTGCTCCGATCTGGCCCCGACAGCTCCAGGCGTGCACGATTTTAAACCCAAGGGGGCAGCTGCTTGATGGCGAACGATTTCCTGAACAGTGCAAAACATTGAAGAAGGGTATAAACCCTTAATTTTGTAATTGATTATGTAGTTAGTAAATCAATGGTAATTAATGTACACAATGACATTGTTTAAAGCAGATTGTTTTTAGTATGTTTTCTTTTCAGTGTTTTTATAGCATAAATAAAATCTGCTTTGTTTGTCAAAATAAAATCTGCTTTGTTTGTCAAAATAAAATCTGCTTCGTTTGTCAAAATAAAACCTGCTTTGTTTTTAAAAATAGAATAAGGCTTTATTTTTAAAAATAGAAATCAGAGATGATTTTAAAGATATAAAAGCAAGGATTTTCAAGTTGGGTTTAAAAATATAATCTTTGTATAAGAAATTAGAGTTATAAAAATATAATCTTTGTATAAGAAATTAGAGTTATAAAAATATAATTTTTGTGTAGAAAGTAGAGATATAAAAATATAATTTTTATATGGAAGGTAGCGAGATAAAAATGTGATTTTTATATATGTAGTGAATACGGTCAACGAAGGTGACAAAAAGGCGAGAACGACAAAGACTTCTGCAAAAGAAGAGTCGAGATGGTTGGATAGCTATTGGTGAGAATTTCTCACTCTTCAATTTATTTTTCTAGTTATATATATATATACTAGGATGCAGACGGTGTTTAGTAGCACCCGACACCCGTCATCCACAGACCATGGATGGCTTGTTTGTTAAATTGTTTGTTTGTGTAGTTGGTTAGATTATTTGGTTTGAATTAAATTGTTTGGTAAAATTGAATGGATTTGATTGATGTGTGAATGGCGTGGGCCTTCACTAGACCGGGGATAAGGCTAGGCCTCGTCCCGTTTCTAGTATCGTGCCGTTATGCCGCCGAAATTTTCTAAAATAAGTTAGAAAAATAAAAATATCATTTTATTGGGTAAATGAACTAAAAATTAATGTGTTGAAAGAAAATAAAATATTTATATAGTTAAAAATATTTTATCGTTAAAAATGTAATTTTTAACGTGGAAGTGAATAAAATAAAATATTCATTTGCAAACCGGACGGTTTGTTTATGTACACCTAATTGAAGGACATTGATTGGGTCGATAAATTTTACACATCACCCAACTGCACAAATAAAATCCGTGTTTGTTGATTTGAAACCCCACACGGGTGTTGGGATGAAATTTAAAGTTCACTCATCCTGATTGATTAAATATGTCGATCGATTGATTGACAGACTGTTATAAGCGTTAGATATCTATATTTGATGCTTATAGTGTAGTGCACTTCGGATGATGGTTGATTATTTATCATTGCTATTATATACATGTGTTGAATGGAATCCATATAATTAACTTTATATGGTAATTGATTGGGCCTCATTCCAATTTAGAAAATAACGAATAATATAAAATAAAGGTTCATGTGTTGACAGTACTCATCCGTTGAGATTAGTCATGTGTTGAACGAAATATTATAATAATAAAATTTACATCTTTATCAATATAAAATAAAGGTTCATGTGTTGACAGTACTCATCCGTTGAGATTAGTCATGTGTTGAACGAAATATTTTAATAATAAAATTTACATCTTTATCAATATAAAATAAAGGTTCATGTGTTGACAGTACTCATCCGTTGAGATTAGTCATGTGTTGAACGAAATATTTTAATAATAAAATTTACATCTTTATCAATATAAAATAAAGGTTCATGTGTTGACAGTACTCATCCGTTGAGATTAGTCATGTATTGAACGAAATATTTTAATAATAAAATTTACATCTTTATCAATATAAAATAAAGGTTCATGTGTTGACAGTACTCATCCGTTGAGATTAGTCATGTGTTGAACGAAATATTTTAATAATAAAATTTACATCTTTATCAATATAAAATAAAAGTTCATGTGTTGACAGTACTCATCCGTTGAGATTAGTCATGTGTTGAACAAAATATTTTAATAATAAAATTTACATCTTTATCAATATAAAATAAAGGTTCATGTGTTGACAGTACTCATCCGTTGAGATTAGTCATGTGTTGAACGAAATATTTTAATAACAGAAATATTTGAAATAGAAATATTTGAAAAGGAAATATTTGAAAAGAAATATTTGAAATAGAATATTTGAAAATAGAAATATATGAAGCCGTGTTGATTAGATTGACGCCATTTTGACGTGAACGATATTTATATCGATTTTATTCATTTTAAAATGAATATTGAAAAGTGATTTCGAAATCGACTATTTTGAAATGAAATTTGAATTAAATTGAATAGAAAACGAATTCGAATTGAATATATAACGAATTTGATTTCAATTGAATATATAACGAATTCGAATTGAATATATAACGAATTTGATTTCAATTGAGTATATAACGAATTTGATTTCAGTTGAATATATAACGAATTTGAATTGAATAGAAAATGAATTGAATTTGAATTGAATAGAGAATGAATTGAATTTGATTTGATAGAAAATGAATTGAATTTGGATTGAATAGATAATGAATTGAATTTGATTTGAAAGAAAATGAAATTTGAATTAAATTGAATCGAAAACGAATTCGAACTGAATTGAATAGAAAATGAATTCGAACTGAATTGAATATAAAACGAATTCGAATTGAATTGAATAGAAAACGAATCTGAATTGAATTCAATTGAAAACGAATTGAAATAGAATTGAAATCAATTTGAATTGAAATCAAATAGAAGTGAATGTAGAAAGAATTTATAAGGGAAAATCCAATTTTGATTTGAATTAGAAATAAAGGTTGAAATTGTTTTTGAAACAAATTTAAAACTGTTTATATAATTCGTTTTAAATAGAAATCGACGAAATATATATAATCTATATAATATAATGGCCTGAATAGAACGCACTGCGCCGCGGCAGTTCGCAAATTTCGACCATTTATTTCAAACGGACATTACGGGAGATCCGACCGTCGGATTCTCCTAAAACCGGAACCGTTAGGTTCGTATCGAAAAGAGATTCCTAACGAATATTAGGAATTTGAAATCTAACGGTTGGATTTGGAGTTACGTCCAAATCAAATTTGAAAAAGGTCGCTGTAAGTGCAGTTCGATGGCCATTGTTGGAAATCGATTGTACGGGCCTTAATAAAATTATTAAAAATAGTAATAATTTGTGTAAAATCATAAGAAATGATTTGAGAAAAATTGGGGTGAAAAACTCCATATTTGAAAAGATAAAAATGGATTTTTATCGAAATGAACTAGTTTTGAACTAAATTTAAAACCCGATTATTTTTAAGTAAAAAAATTATATTTAAAAAGCGGTTTTAAATAATCGGAATTTCTAATATATTTGATTGGATTTGAAATGGGTTTATCGTGAACGGTGTTTTAAATAACACTAGTTCTTTAACCCGATAACAAATAGAATGTGATTTGGGTTTGTCGTGAACGGTGTTTTAAATAACACCTAGTTCTTTAACCCAGTAAAAGGAGTTTTAACGAATCTGCAATTAGGTTGAAATGTGAATCTATAATCTAAATTATCAAATTTAGAAATGAGCGAGAATGGAGTATCGCCAGTTTTGCTCCAAAGCGATAGTTAAATCTTTAATTAGATTTGAACGTGAAATGGTAATTAATTTTACCGAACACTGTGATGTTAAATATGGAGTATTACCAGTTTTGCTTCATGGGATGAATAGGTTGGGATTGGGAAATAAATTAAATAATTACTTCGGTATGATTCGCTAATCTCGACTAGTTTGGAAAACCATAATTTGGTTTGAAATGACATCCAAAGGAAGATTAAAGGATAAATTTTAAAGAATTTATCTTGGATAAAATTAATGGGAACCTTTCCCAAAAGATGTGAATATTTAAATAACAGAATATTCAGAATTGGAATGAGGCGTATATTGTGTTTTCTAGCACTGTTTTTAATATACGCGGATTGTTCGGAAAGGCCGGGTATATACCCATTCTGAATAACCGATTCGACGATATATCGAAGATGAAGACGGTGGTTGAAGACCGGAAGTCTTCACATCGTTAGGATAATTACTGACGATCCTGATTGGGCTATACACCCAAGAGGATGGAAATAGTTGGTGGTCGTCCAGACGTACTTGGAGATGGATGGATATGCAAGGAAAGTGCCTCCGGTTTCGTTCAGACCTAGAACGGACTTGTAAATGGATGGTGTGTCTGACATTGTATTCCTTTATATTGTATTTGTTGATCTCTGCTAAATATATATCTGTTTGACAGCGGAGAATTTATTGTAACGACCCGGATTTTGAGCAACTTTGGTTATCGACATAAACACGATGTCGATAACCAAAACATCGAAAAATCCTGATAATTAGTGAAAGAAATTAGAGGGTGAGAAAAGATAAGATAGAAACCTAGAATAGAAGAAGAAGAAGAACACAACATCAGAGTAACACGAATCTCACAGCGGAACGAATAACATATAATAGATAACATATCGTTGAAATAAATCATTATATGTATACAATACATTATCAAAGTACAACACTTACAACACAGCGGAAATAACTATAGCTATATGATCCTGAAGCCTCCTGCTCCAAGCTCTTCCAGTATATCTGTAAAATCCCGACTACTTGACTGCCCATACAAATTTAGGCACCCAAGAGTTTAGGGAAAACAACAAAGTAAACTCCGGGTCAGTCATGGGACTGGTGTGAGTAAAACAGTTTAAAAACAGTTCGAACAAGTAAATGATATCTCATAAGACCACGCCGCATAACGGAACGGGTTTTTCCCTTATGAGAATCCAAATATCTTTATATATAAAACCTTTTGATATTATAATAATGTCTATCAACACAATATAATAATCATCTAGCAGAAACGCTTTCATCTCACGTTCTACATATATAATATACAATCAAAACCGCAAGCACGTATTGGGTAATGGATTTGCAACTATGACAAGGTATGGAACCACCTTTCGCTTGTGTACCTCTAGAGAGGAGTACACTGGGTTCAACAAGAACATCTTGCAACCCGACCACACATGACCGACCACTCATTTCGCTTGAGCGTATCGAATGTATATCACCAACGGCTGGGATCAGCAACCATTTCCCGAATGGGACAGCATCAACAATAGATTTTTAGAAGTAAATGAAACTCTAGATCAGGTGATTATACACCCTACTTCGGTGCGACCGACTTAGCCATGCTTCCTGCCCGATTTTTGTCATTTACCGGATGTTGAGGCTAGAAGCTACGCTTTATCATCATACCAGATTAACTTTGAATGCCACATCGTCAAATCCATCAAATCACCGATTGACGTCCTCAACCATACATTACGCGTTAGCTAAAAGAAGTTTCCTTCTCCGCTTCCACTCTTGGTACAGTTGGAGAAATCAATATACGTGATCGTCTGGACATACTTTGTCAGACATCCGTCCATACAAGTCACCCAAGAACAGGATGAACCGAAGGCACTATTCTGTAAACAGGATAGTCCTTGCATAACTCCGTCTTCAATTATCTTTGGAATATATGATACGCAACGCTTATGCCAATACAGAGTGGTTCTTTGGATAATAATCCAACCGGTCTCTCCATATTAACAACGTTAAAATGGTCAAAACTTCGATAGTCTGTGATTTAACTATCGAATAAAAACAAGTGTGCAAACAACGATATTATTTCCAAATGGAAATTATATCGATCAAACATCATTTAACATTCATCTTCTTAGTTCATTTTTTTCATCTCCTGTTTCCCTATATTCAACATTTGCTATTTTCTAAATTTAGAAAATATATCTTATTAACAATGGAAAACGTTTCCATTCCCTGTTTTCTTTATTAGAAAAAACATTTCTGGTTTCTTATTTGGAAAACATTTCCAAAGCTTCTTCATTGGGCTTAGACAGATGTTTTAAACAAACCATCGCATGCCAACTCAAACCACTTCCTTTACTGCCGAACCTTAACTATTCCTTAGTTAAAACGAAGCCAATCAAGTTGGGGTAGAACTACCTCTCAGACCTTAACTGAACAACATTTCTAACTTTGAAATTAGCAAAGTTCACTTTATATTCCTTTAACTGACTTCCTTACTTAACTCTCGTTCGAATAAATCTTTATTCGATTTATTCTATTTGATTTACTCTATTTGATTTACTCTATTCACTTAACCCCTTTTGAATAAACTATATTCGATTTACTAACTTTATTCGAATAAACTATATTCTATTAACTCCTTTTACTTTAACTCTAATCGATTAAACTAACATCGATTAACTCCTTTTAACTTTATCACTAATCGATTAACTAACATCGATTAACTCCTTTTAACTTTATCACTAATCAATTAACTAACATCGATTAACTCCTTTTACTTTAACTCTAATCGATTAACTAACATCGATTAACTCCTTTTAACTTTAACTCTAATCGATTAACTAACATCGATTAACTCCTTTTAACTTTATCACTAATCGATTAACTAACATCGATTAACTCCTTTTAACTTTATCACTAATCGATTAACTAACATCGATTAACTCCTTTTATTCTATTCGAATAAACTATTCATTTATTAAGATTTACTTTTAGTAACAGTTCTTCACTTTACAAATGATTTCCCTTTTATAAAACTCTATTCGTTTTAAAAACATTTTTCCCTTTTATTTATTTTCGAAATATTTCCTTTTATAAAATCTGTTGATTTTATAAAATCCCTTTATTTCAATATACATTGAAATAATTCTTTTTACATCCCAGGGTCTTTTATGATATTTAAAATATCGAATAAAAATGATCAACATCATTCCAACACCCATAATCCATAACAGATTATATAACACATCATATATCACAATATATGAAAACAGTAAAATAAATGTTGAGGAATCCAGTTGGATTCCTCCAACCTGTTTCCCTGCATCACAGATGTTAAACAATATAGATAACATCACTTTCAGTTCCATATGATATATTCTGTTAAATAGAATCAATATAGAAATTCAACTAACTGACTAGCAGTTCAATCAATACACAAACAACTCAACCAAACAGTTAACACACATTAATCAACAGCAAATTATCAGTTCTAAATATACGTTAGAAAAATATAACTGTTCAGAGTTGGTGAGTTTTACTCACATTGGCGCGTTAACCGTTAAACAACGATTTACGTCGGTTGATTATACCCGGCGCTTTAATATCTGATTCACGCTGTACAATATCAGCGA
The DNA here is from genome assembly GCA_030737875.1 of Allium sativum. Classification (NCBI taxonomy): domain Eukaryota; kingdom Viridiplantae; phylum Streptophyta; class Magnoliopsida; order Asparagales; family Amaryllidaceae; genus Allium; species Allium sativum. The sequence goes on along the minus strand of CM060924.1, from coordinate 499,838,906 downwards.
CTATCTTGCTCACGAATAACTTTCTGAAACATTTAATAGATTCCCCTGGCTTCCCCACAACAATCTCCACTATCCGATCATTTCGCAAATGGCTTCCTGACACCATACAAGACACGCTGCTGCTCTTCATAATGCACAGACATGGCCGAGCCCTTTCAGGCTATAATCCTTTCTCCCTTGGATTCAAAACAAACTAAAATTGCCATAAATCATAACTCCAGCTTCATACCCAACGTTCACTCCCCTTAAAGTCTTCTTCCTATATGATAACTCGCTGAAGCCTTCTACGAACTAGCTACTCCCGATAACGCAAGCTCCTCATTACTTCCAATGCCTCACATGTCTTCAACTTCCTCTTATAAATATTGAAAACACCATCCTCACTATCATACAATACTCGCCGACCTCTTATCCCAAGCCTCTTCCACCCTGACTTCGCTCCTCAACCTGCTCCTGAAATCCTATCATCTCCACCAACTGACAGTTTTACACACCAATCAACCCCAAATCAGTGAACCCCTGCTTCACAAAACGAACCACCAACTGTCTCCCTGAAATCGATAGAACCCTGATATGATACTAAAAACCAAATCGAAAGTTTCGATTTTTTTTAGAAGCTCCAAACTAGATTCTACGCCACCTGACTTCGATGCGGAAACCTGATCGAGCATTCAGATCTCGGTATGAATTTGTAGGGCGACGCCCAATGGATCAAAATTAACTTGTTTCGATATTCCAGGATTATCGAGTGATTTTATTTCGATTTTCGAATTACATGATTTTGTTTTCGATTTTTAACTCTTGCGTTTTGAAGGAGAAAAAGAATGGAGTGGCGGCTGAGTGTTTTGATCGTGGAAACTGGTATTAGGTTAAGAAAGGGGTTTTAAAGTTATTATATAGGAATGTATATGGGACGTGGAGGGATCAACTGCCACTCGAAACCAATGGCAAAGGAGCTATACACGTATTTACTTCGGTGGTCCAAATTCTACGTTATATAAAACTTCGTCCACCTACAGACTGCTATCGACAAAAATAAAGATACCGATGAGACGAGCAATGTTCCACGATCCCAAAAGTATCCTAATACCGGTAGGTTAACTCATTTTGTGAAACCCCAAAATCGCTGATTAAGGGTGCAAAATACTCCAAATAAAAAGTTGCTTATTTATTTAATTAAAAATTACAGTAAAATTCTAAAAATTAAATTATCGTTATGTCCCAAAAGAACCCTATCCAAATTCGAGTCCGATATTTAAATATTCTCAAATAACCGTTATGGCCGTAAACGAATATGCCGCTGTTTTTCTTAATATTTGATTTGGACGTGAATCAAAATCTACACGACGAAATCTCGATTTTTCTCTTCCACTAGAAAGACATACTCCACTAGCTCCACACGTTTCTTGTTTCACAGAAATCCGGCTTAAAACGAATCCTGTACATTCAGTTGAAGTTCAAATCGCCAACTTACGAACTGCAGCGCCATTTCAAGTTCGTTTTTAATTATTTTATAAACTATACGTTCAACTGTCGACGATTGAATATATTCGTTATTCAAATTCAATTCCAAGCTGAATTAAATATCACAGATGATCCGGTTCACACCATATCGTCATTTCGACAAATTCTGATTATTCAGAATTAAATATATTATATAATTTATTATTTTAATTAAATATTCATCATAATTAAACTCCACGGCCATTAAATTCTCTAAACCACCATTTCAATAATTAAATTAATTAATTATAATACCTCTGCCAATGCGGGTCATTACAATCTTCCCCACTTAAAATAATTTCGTCCTCGAAATTGCTAAAAGGTAGAGGACGACCCTATCGACTGGTTAGAACATATTTGTTCACTCCTTAACTTCAGTTTCAACTGAACCAATTTAATTTCAATTAAATTATTAATTAATTCTTATCAACGAAAATTTTCAAAAATCCTGAAAATTTTCTAACGCCTTAACTCTTCGAAAAATTTCGTCAACACCTCCTTTGTACTGGTCAATCGGTAAAACCACAACTCGCCTTTCTGGGCCATCTTCAACCCAAAAGAAAATCAAACAGCCAAGCGGCTTGCCAATTCGGCTCATCAAAAACTCATACCATATGAAATATAAACTTGTACCTTTTGTCGGCATATCATTATATCCTTTCCACCTGTTATCAATTCAGCAGATACAAGGGTCATCCCAATCAAATTCCAATCAGTTTTTATCTCCAAGACAACCATTCGCTTATATCCAAGCCAAATCCCATTTCAACTCAAGTTCAATTCTTGATTTTCATTTCCTTAACTCCTCAATCCAATACCATTTCAGATTCTAATTTCACAAATCCAATCTTATTCGATTTCAATTCAACTTCAGTTACCACTTAACTGACTTTGCTTTAATTCAAATCTGTTTCACAAATTTCTGTTAAATTTGTTTTTAATTTAAACAGTCTTTCCCTGGGAGTTTTTAAACAGTTTACTCTTTTCAAAAATCAAATTTTCTTTTTTGAAATTCAACTGAGACCATAATCAATATTCCATTAGTTAAATCACTCCTGTATTTCTTTATCAATATTTGTTAACAAATATTTTCAATAACCATATTGGCCTTTTATGTTATTCGGAAAACATTTCCGAATATCGCCTTCCTTTATTTTCTAAACTTTAGAAAATATATGCTATTTATAATTGGAAAATATTCCAATTACTTATCTCTTTTCCGATCTTGTTTATTTCTATACTTAGGAAATATTTATCATTCTATTTCCAAGTTACACTTATTTGGGTTAAAACGGATGTTGCGTAAAACATCGTTACGACAATCCAAATACTATATTCAACTAACTCTTATTCAACATTGATCTTCGAGCCTGAAATCTTACTATTTATTTGTTAATAATGAAATCAATCAAGTTGGGGTATAACTACCTCTCAGACCTTGACTGAATAACATTTATAACGTCAAAACAGATATGACTACTTACTCGAATAATCAATACCATACAACTACTTATTCACTTTTAAACACGTATACACTTTCTCTTTCTATTCTTACTAGATTTTATTCTAGACTTCCTTTTTGATTTTACTATTCTATTTCTAAGTCCGTTTCCTTATCGACTTCTATATATATATATATATATCGATACGTTGATTTCTAACTATCAAATTATCTTAAAAATATTCTAACTCCTTAAATTCCCGGAAAAGTTCGCCATAATCTCCTTTGTACTGGGAGCATCGGGATATTTCAAATAGCCTCCCATGGCCCTCACCAATCCAAAAGAAAAAGCCAAGCGGCTAGCCGATACGGCGCATAAAATCTCATATGTGAATTAAATACATACCTTTTTGTCGAGCATTCTATTTATATACCTTCATACCATATCCATACCTATCTCATGTATATCCATACATTTCTAATTCATTCCAACTTAATCCAATCGTTTTAACTTATTTCGTTAAGTGATTTTCAAATTACCGGTTTGCCCATTTCACCTTTTTATTTGAATATACATGTACAAATATAGGTTTAACTTATTTATCAACTAATTGAGTTCCATTTCAATTTTATTTGAATTTCCTATATTCAAATTCCATTTCGATTCTCTTATTCAAATTCTGTATTTGAATTTCATTTCAATTCTATTTGAATCTTCTATATTCAAATTTCAAATTCAATTCTATTTGAATCCTCTACATTCAAATTTCATTTTCAATTCTATTTGAATCCTCTACATTCAAATTTCATTTCACTTTCGATATTCAAATCCTATATTTGAAATCTCTTATATTTTCTATATCCAAACGCCATTTGAATTTCTATATTCAAATTCTATATCACTTCCATTGAGTTTCATATATTCATACTCCCTTTGAATTTCTATATTCAATTTCTATTTCACTTCCATTGAATTTCATATATTCAAACTCCCTTTGAATTTCTATATTCAATTTCTATTTCACTTCCATTGAATTTCATATATTCAAACTCCCTTTGAATTTCTATATTCAATTTTCCTTTGAATTTTCTTATTTACATTCTATGTTTGAATTTTCTTTATTCAAATTCCTTTTCAAACTTTCTTTATTCATTCTTTACATAAGTCTCGATTTTAATTCCTTTTGAAATCGATATTACTACCTTTGGAAAATAGGTTTCCCTTTCAACTTCACACTTGTATTTTTATTTCTGAATTATCTAATGATAATTCTCTTCACTTCATTTATAAACTTCGTTTATAAAAGAACTTTTTATAAACTTCGTTTATAAAGGAACTTCTCGTTCTATTTCCTTTAAAACAAGTTAATATTTCAAATCTATTTCAAAATTCAAATTCTATATTATAAATCCCATTTTGAAATTCAACACACTTGTCTTTCCCAAAACAAATTCAAAACAGTATCTCTGGTAGTAATTCGTCACTTACAACTCGAAAATGAATACTGATGATGCAGCTGTCATCATCAGAATCTATTTTCCAGTGATCGAAGTGAGTTCAATACTATATAACCATTTCTAAACATTTCCACTTTGAAATTCATTTCAAAATATAATTCACACTGCTTGTAAAACAATTTAAAATCTCCCAGGATCTTAAATTTTCCTTATTTTTAATCCAAATCCCTTTACAAACACTTATCCAATTCTCTAGAATTTTAATTCAATTTCTGGTTTAAAATTTCAGATTTAACTCATCTGATTTCACGCATTTGACTTATATGGATTCTGATTGGTTATTTACATAACCGTTCAATTTATAATCTTACTCGATTATAATAACAACCAATATATCCAATATATATGAAAATATACATTGGGTAACTATTTTCATTTACCCTCTTTTCAAAACATACCATGACGGTTCATCGTATTCGAGTGTTTACAAAATCCCTACCGATACAGTGGATCAAACTGATCGACCAGAATTCACAAACAACTCAACCAATGAATCTCCACAATATAAAACAAATTTTTATCTCAAATACAAATACGTTCACTTGTATATATACACTCAAACTCAATCTAGGGTATTGCTAACCCTATCTCTACCGAGTCACGCCACAGAGCCAAGGTAATTCACTTAACTTAAGCTCTGATACCAACTGTAACGACCCGGATTTTGAGCGACTTTGGTTATCGACATAAACACGATGTCGATAACCAAAACATCGAAAAATCCTGATAATTAGTGAAAGAAATTAGAGGGTGAGAAAAGATAAGATAGAAACTTAGAATAGAAGAAGAAGAACACAACATCAGAGTAACACGAATCTCACAGCGGAACGAATAACATATAATAGATAACATATCCTTGAAATAAATCATTATATGTATACAATACATTATCAAAGTACAACACTTACAACACAGCGGAAATAACTATAGCTATATGATCCTGAAGCCTCCTGCTCCAAGCTCTTCCAGTATATCTGTAAAATCCCGACTACTTGACTGCCCATACAAATTTAGGCACCCAAGAGTTTAGGGAAAACAACAAAGTAAACTCCGGGTCAGTCATGGGACTGGTGTGAGTAAAACAGTTTAAAAACAGTTCGAACAAGTAAATGATATCTCATAAGACCACGCCGCATAACGGAACGGGTTTTTCCCTTATGAGAATCCAAATATCTTTATATCAAAAACCTTTTGATATTATAATAATGTCTATCAACACAATATAATAATCATCTAGCAGAAACGCTTTCATCTCACGTTCTACATATATAGTATACAATCAAAACCGCAAGCACGTATTGGGTAATGGATTTGCAACTATGACAAGGTATGGAACCACCTTTCGCTCGTGTACCTCTAGAGAGGAATACACTGGGTTCAACAAGAACATCTTGCAACCCGGCCACACATGACCGACCACTCATTTCGCTTGAGCGTATCGAATGTATATCACCAACGGCTGGGATCAGCAACCGTTTCCCGAATGGGACAGCATCAACAATAGATTTTTAGAAGTAAATGAAACTCTAGATCAGGTGATTATACACCCTACTTCGGTGCGACCGACTTAGCCATGCTTCCTGCCCGATTTTTGTCATTTACCGGATGTTGAGGCTAGAAGCTACGCTTTATCATCATACCAGATTCACTTTGAATGCCACATCGTCAAATCCATCAAATCACCGATTGACGTCCTCAACCATACATTACGCGTTAGCTAAAAGAAGTTTCCTTCTCCGCTTCCACTCTTGGTACAGTTGGAGAAATCAATATACGTGATCGTCTGGACATACTCTGTCAGACATCCGTCCATACAAGTCACCCAGGAACAGGATGAACCGAAGGCACTATTATGTAAACAGGATAGTCCTTGCATAACTCCGTCTTCAATTATCTTTGGCATATATGATACGCAACGCTTATGCCAATACAGAGTGGTTCTTTGGATAATAATCCAACCGGTCTCTCCATATTAACAACGTTAAAATGGTCAAAACTTCGATAGTCTGTGATTTAACTATCGAATAAAAACAAGTGTGCAAACAACGATATTATTTCCAAATGGAAATTATATCGATCAAACATCATTTAACATTCATCTTCTTAGTTCATTTTTTTCATCTCCTGTTTCCCTATATTCAACATTTGCTATTTTCTAAATTTAGAAAATATATCTTATTAACAATGGAAAACGTTTCCATTCCCTGTTTTCTTTATTAGAAAAAACATTTCTGGTTTCTTATTTGGAAAACATTTCCAAAGCTTCTTCATTGGGCTTAGACAGATGTTTTAAACAAACCATCGCATGCCAACTCAAACCACTTCCTTTACTGCCGAACCTTAACTATTCCTTAGTTAAAACGAAGCCAATCAAGTTGGGGTAGAACTACCTCTCAGACCTTAACTGAACAACATTTCTAACTTTGAAATTAGCAAAGTTCACTTTATATTCCTTTAACTGACTTCCTTACTTAACTCTCGTTCGAATAAATCTTTATTCGATTTATTCTATTTGATTTACTCTATTTGATTTACTCTATTCACTTAACCCCTTTTGAATAAACTATATTCGATTTACTAACTTTATTCGAATAAACTATATTCTATTAACTCCTTTTACTTTAACTCTAATCGATTAAACTAACATCGATTAACTCCTTTTAACTTTATCACTAATCGATTAACTAACATCGATTAACTCCTTTTAACTTTATCACTAATCAATTAACTAACATCGATTAACTCCTTTTACTTTAACTCTAATCGATTAACTAACATCGATTAACTCCTTTTAACTTTAACTCTAATCGATTAACTAACATCGATTAACTCCTTTTAACTTTATCACTAATCGATTAACTAACATCGATTAACTCCTTTTAACTTTATCACTAATCGATTAACTAACATCGATTTACTCCTTTTATTCTATTCGAATAAACTATTCATTTATTAAGATTTACTTTTAGTAACAGTTCTTCACTTTACAAATGATTTCCCTTTTATAAAACTCTATTCGTTTTAAAAACATTTTTCCCTTTTATTTATTTTCGAAATATTTCCTTTTATAAAATCTGTTGATTTTATAAAATCCCTTTATTTCAATATACATTGAAATAATTCTTTTTACATCCCAGGGTCTTTTATGATATTTAAAATATCGAATAAAAATGATCAACATCATTCCAACACCCATAATCCATAACAGATTATATAACACATCATATATCACAATATATGAAAACAGTAAAATAAATGTTGAGGAATCCAGTTGGATTCCTCCAACCTGTTTCCCTGCATCACAGATGTTAAACAATATAGATAACATCACTTTCAGTTCCATATGATATATTCTGTTAAATAGAATCAATATAGAAATTCAACTAACTGACTAGCAGTTCAATCAATACACAAACAACTCAACCAAACAGTTAACACACATTAATCAACAACAAATTATCAGTTCTAAATATACGTTAGAAAAATATAACTGTTCAGAGTTGGTGAGTTTTACTCACATTGGCGCGTTAACCGTTAAACAACGATTTACGTCGGTTGATTATACCCGGCGCTTTAATATCTGATTCACGCTGTACAATATCAGCGACTATCTTGCTCACGAATAACTTTCTGAAACATTTAATAGATTCGCCTGGCTTCCCCACAACAATCTCCACTATCTGATCATTTCGCAAATGGCTTCCTGACACCATACAAGACACGCTGTTGCTCTTCATAATGCACAGACATGGCCGAGCCCTTTCAGGCTATAATCCTTTCTCCCTTGGATTCAAAACAAACTAAAATTGCCATAAATCATAACTCCAGCTTCATACCCAACGTTCACTCCCCTTAAAGTCTTCTTCCTATATGATAACTCGCTGAAGCCTTCTACGAACTAGCTACTCCCGATAACGCAAGCTCCTCATTACTTCCAATGCCTCACATGCCTTCAACTTCCTCTTATAAATATTGAAAACACCATCCTCACTATCATACAATACTCGCCGACCTCTTATCCCAAGCCTCTTCCACCCTGACTTCGCTCCTCAACCTGCTCCTGAAATCCTATCGTCTCCACCAACTGACAGTTTTACACACCAATCAACCCCAAATCAGTGAACCCCTGCTACACAAAACGAACCACCAACTGTCTCCCTGAAATCGATAGAACCCTGATATGATACTAAAAACCAAATCGAAAGTTTCGATTTTTTTTTAGAAGCTTCAAACTAGATTCTACGCCACCTGACTTCGATGCGGAAACCTGATCGAGCATTCAGATCTCGGTATGAATTTGTAGGGCGACGCCTAATGGATCAAAATTAACTTGTTTCGATATTCCAGGATTATCGAGTGATTTTATTTCGATTTTCGAATTACATGATTTTGTTTTCGATTTTTAACTCTTGCGTTTTGAAGGAGAAAAAGAATGGAGTGGCGGCTGAGTGTTTTGATCGTGGAAACTGGTATTAGGTTAAGAAAGGGGTTTTAAAGTTATTATATAGGAATGTATATGGGACGTGGAGGGATCAACTGCCACTCGAAACCAATGGCAAAGGAGCTATACACGTATTTACTTCGGTGGTCCAAATTCTACGTTATATAAAACTTCGTCCACCTACAGACTGCTATCAACAAAAATAAAGATACCGATGAGACGAGCAATGTCCCACGATCCCAAAAGTATCCTAATACCGGTAGGTTAACTCATTTTGTGAAACCCCAAAATCGCTGTTTAAGGGTGCAAAATACTCCAAATAAAAAGTTGCTTATTTAATTAATTAAAAATTACAGTAAAATTCTAAAAATTAAATTATCGTTATGTCCCAAAAGAACCCTATCCAAATTCGAGTCCGATATTTAAATATTCTCAAATAACCGTTATGGCCGTAAACGAATATGCCGCTGTTTTTCTGAATATTTGATTTGGACGTGAATCAAAATCTACACGACGAAATCTCGATTTTTCTCTTCCACTAGAAAGACATACTCCACTAGCTCCACACGTTTCTTTTTTCACAGAAATCCGGCTTAAAACGAATCCTGTACATTCAGTTGAAGTTCAAATCGCCAACTTACGAACTGCAGCGCCATTTCAAGTTCGTTTTTAATTATTTTATAAACTATACGTTCAATTGTCGACGATTGAATATATTCGTTATTCAAATTCAATTCCAAGCTGAATTAAATATCACAGATGATCCGGTTCACACCATATCGTCATTTCGACAAATTCTGATTATTCAGAATTAAATATATTATATAATTTATTATTTTAATTAAATATTCATCATAATTAAACTCCACGGCCATTAAATTCTCTAAACCACCATTTCAATAATTAAATAAATTAATTATAATACCTCTGCCAATGTGGGTCATTACATTTATTCTCTTGCTTAACGCCCTTCTCTGAGACATATGAGCTCAGAGGTTATATATTGGCAGAAATCAGTGGTACGATATGGATTGATAGTGTGGCATGCTGAGATGCAGTGATCCAGACTTTTGTTGAAAAGCAAAGTTTGGTGGTTGATGATCAAAGCGCAGCTGATATAGCATGGCTTTGTGTATAGCGTTGATCCGCGAGCCTCACACCCCGGTATGGTGGTAAACTGATGGTTTGATCAGTATGCTTTTTCGTGGATGGGCACCTTAGTGGTGTCGTGGATTCGGTCGACCGAGATGAGCCTAGTGCTCAGGGATATATAGAGTAGGCGGTGTTTTCTCTCGCTGGGACGTAAGCCGCGGTGGTACTCTGGTCCCAAATGTGCGGATGTGCAGACGGTGTTACGGGTATTCACAGTTGGTATCAGAGCTTTGGTTTACAAAGCTCAGAGAACAAGACACATTAGAACCATACGAAAGAATTCATCAGATATTGGATTAGTAATATCCAATGAGAATGACTCGTTAGAGATGGGATCAGTAGTATCCTAGAACGAGTGTGAAGAGTAAATTTTTAAAGTGAAAACAAGTTTTGTTTTGAAAATTTAAATCAATTATTCGTATTTGATTATTTATTTATATTGAGTTGGACATTCCAGTATATAAAGATTTTGCGTATACGTCTGATCTGCGTATATTTGAAGTTTTAATATACTGGCTAGATATAGAATCACACTCTAGTCGCCCGGGGATGATGCTGATAATTGTGATCACATTATCAGTGTTTATATTCGAGTGGCGAAAGTGAGATTTCTATATATTTCCTATTGACTGGTGTGAGAACCAAAATTAGATAGGACCTATTGTTGTGATTTGGCATCAAAAATCTGATCTTTTGACTATATATCAAAGTTGCGAATTTGAAAAGCTAATCAACTAATGGATTGATGGTTGCGTTGTTTGATTATTGTTGGATTAATTAAAATTTGAACCATTTAGTCAAATTGTACCAAAAAGTGAGTTGTATTGAAAATTGGTCGCATTTGCTTGCATATACATGTGCTTACATTGAACAGGTCATAGCAAAGAGGCTAGAGCAGAGAATAAAATTTGTTTGCCCGACAAATAGGTACATGTTTAATACATAATTTACTGTTTTGTTTGGGTGATGATGATTTTATGAGCCTATTGGCTAGCCGCTTGGCTTTTTCATTTTCTTTTTGAGATCAGAAGGCCTATATGGCAATTTCGGGATTTTCCCGTGGCTCCCGGTGCAGGGGAGGTTATGGCGAAATTTTTCGAAAATTTAGGGTGTTAGCCAAATTTTTTGAAGAATTTGAAAATTCTCAAAAACTGAAAAGTTGGAGAATGAAAGCCAAATCGAACGTAGAGTTGATTAATCAAACCACTTTCGACTTTGTTCCTTTTCGGGGACGAAAAGTTTTAAGTGGGGGAGATTGTAACAACCCGAAAATCTGGGCCAGTTTAAAATTTTTATTTTGGCAATTTTAGCGAATTTTGAATATTTAGAATAGATTATTTTAAATAATATCGACGAGAAATTTATTTTGAATATATTTAGAACGTATATATTTATATACGTCGTCGTTAGAATATAATAATTATATATATAATTATAAAAGGAATTGAAAATGGCGCGGTAGTTCAATAATTCGATTTCAAACTTCAATTGAACGTACCGGGTGCAAAACAATCCGGATTTTAGTGAAACCAAAATTAATAGGATCTATTTGATAATATCTTTCCAACGAATCCGAAAAATTGAAATTTCATAGCGGGGATCGAAAGATATGTCCAGTTGAAAATTCTGAATAGTCGCTATGGAATTCAGGCCCTTAAAAATGGAAATTTTGCAAATGACCTCGGATTTCGACGAAACCACTTTTGTTGGATCCGGGATGTCTAGTTATTGCTAGATTCCAAAATTCGTAATTTTTCGAATCAATATGTGAGCGTGGCAAAGGAAAACGCGTTTGACCAGTTTCAGTTGATTTTAATCGACTGGAAAATAGCCATTTTTCAAATGGTCTTAGAATTTGACGAAATTTGTTTTGTTAGGACTGTATCGTCAATACGAAGCTAGAAAAGATTTTTCGGGAATTTTTAGAGTTAGTATATGGCCTCGGTAAATTGAAATGTACGTTTAAAATTAAATATATAGATTTATATTTTAGTTTAAACGAAAGCTGATCGAAATGGTCGAATTGGCTAGCAGGACATATCTCATTGTGTTCGGAATGGGGGTATTTAGCTACGGGCGGCGGTCGTTGGGTTGGAATCAGGGTTCAGAGGCGAAATCCACTTTTGTTTGGAAAAATTAAAATTAAATAATATTAAAATAATTACTATAAATAACCCCAATCTCTCATAACCCTAATCCTATTCAGAGCGCCGCCGCTGTTTTAAAATCAAAGGGCGAAAACGTTCCATACAATTTCAAATTCAATCCTCAAATCGGATAATCAATTCGAAATACTCTTCAAGCAAAAATCGAAGAACATTCAAAGGGCTTTCAATCCACATATATTTGGTGATTTATTGTTTCGTGTTGCGTTCGAATTCCAGCCACAAAGGGCATGCGTTTCGAGCTGCTTTCTGACGTCAGGGGATAACCGAGTTTGACGAGGGGGCGACCATGGGGAACGGTGACGGAGGACGACGAGGTGAGCTGCTCCGATCTGGCCCCGACAGCTCCAGGCGTGCACGATTTTAAACCCAAGGTGGCAGCTGCTTGATGGCGAACGATTTCCTGAACAGTGCAAAACATTGAAGAAGGGTATAAACCCTTAATTTTGTAATTGATTATGTAGTTAGTAAATCAATGGTAATTAATGTACACAATGACATTGTTTAAAGCAGTTTGTTTGTAGTATGTTTTCTTTTCAGTGTTTTTATAGCATAAATAAAATCTGCTTTGTTTGTCAAAATAAAATCTGCTTTGTTTGTCAAAATAAAATCTGCTTCGTTTGTCAAAATAAAACCTGCTTTGTTTTTAAAAATAGAATAAGGCTTTGTTTTTAAAAATAGAAATCAGAGATGATTTTAAAGATATAAAAGCAAGGATTTTCAAGTTGGGTTTAAAAATATAATCTTTGTATAAGAAATTAGAGTTATAAAAATATAATCTTTGTATAAGAAATTAGAGTTATAAAAATATAATTTTTGTGTAGAAAGTAGAGATATAAAAATATAATTTTTATATGGAAGGTAGCGAGATAAAAATGTGATTTTTATATATGTAGTGAATACGGTCAACGAAGGTGACAAAAAGGCGAGAACGACGAAGACTTCTGCAAAAGAAGAGTCGAGATGGTTGGATAGCTATCGGTGAGAATTTCTCACTCTTCAATTTATTTTTCTAGTTATATATATATACTAGGATGCAGACGGTGTTTAGTAGCACCCGACACCCGTCATCCACAGACCATGGATGGCTTGTTTGTTAAATTGTTTGTTTGTGTAGTTGGTTAGATTATTTGGTTTGAATTAAATTGTTTGGTAAAATTGAATGGATTTGATTGATGTGTGAATGGCGTGGGCCTTCACTAGACCGGGGATAAGGCTAGGCCTCGTCCCGTTTCTAGTATCGTGCCGTTATGCCGCCGAAATTTTCTAAAATAAGTTAGAAAAATAAAAATATCATTTTATTGGGTAAATGAACTAAAAATTAATGTGTTGAAAGAAAATAAAATATTTATATAGTTAAAAATATTTTATCGTTAAAAATGTAATTTTTAACGTGGAAGTGAATAAAATAAAATATTCATTTGCAAACCGGACGGTTTGTTTATGTACACCTAATTGAAGGACATTGATTGGGTCGATAAATTTTACACATCACCCAACTGCACAAATAAAATCCGTGTTTGTTGATTTGAAACCCCACACGGGTGTTGGGATGAAATTTAAAGTTCACTCATCCTGATTGATTAAATATGTCGATCGATTGATTGTGTAATAACCCGAAAATCTGGGCCAGTTTAAAATTTTTATTTTGGCAATTTTAGCGAATTTTGATTATTTAAAATGAACTATTTTAAATAATATCGACGAGAAATTTATTTTGAAAATAAATAGAACGTATATATTTATACGCGTCGTCGTTAGAATATAAATATTTATAAATAATTATAAATAGAATTGAAAATGGCGCGGTAGTTCGATAATTCGATTTCAAACTTCAATTGAATGTACCGGGTGCAAAACAATCCGGATTTTAGTGAAACCAAAAATGATAGGATCTATTTGAGAATATCTTTCCAACGAATCCGAAAAAATTAAAAGTTCGTAGCGGGAATCAAAAGATATGTCCAGTTGAAAATTCTGAATAGTCGCTATGGAATTCAGGCCCTTAAAAATGGACATTTTGCAAACGACCTCGGATTTCGATGAAACCAGTTTTGTTGGGTCCGGGATGTAAAGTTATTGCCAGGTTTCAAATTTCATAATTTTTCGAATCAATATGCGAGCGTGGCAAAGGAAAACGTGTTTGACCAGTTTCAGTTGATTTTAATCGACTGGAAATTAGCCATTTTTCAAACGGTCTCAGAATTCGACGAAACTAGTTTTGTTAGGACCGTATCGTCAATACGAAGCTAGAAAATATATTTCTGGAATTTTTCGTGTTCGTATGTGGCCCCGTTAATTTGAAAGGTACGTTTAAAATTCAATATAGCAATTTAAATGTAAATTCAACGGAAACCAATCGAAACAGTCGAATCAGCCTTCGTAACATATCCCATTGTGTTCGAAATAGGGGTAATTAGCTAGGGACGTCAGGCGGTGGGTCTCATTTCGGTTTCGTATGTAAAAAATTGCTTTTTGAGATTAATTAATTAAATAAAAAAAAATTCCTTTAAACCCCTCCTCCCTTCCTCCCTACCAGGTCAAACCCCCCCATTTCAAATCGGTAAAACCCGATTAAAAAAAAGAAAAAGACGGAGCCCCCCCGTCGACGATCACCGCCGATCCTTCCGCCACCCCCTCCCCAGGCCTGCGCGCCTCCGACCCACATCACCGACGCCTCCCCCTCCTCGGAAGTCGATCGACGAGAAGAACCACCCCCCCTCCTCATTTCAGAATCGCGACGAAGACCCCCCCTTCAACAGCCGCCGCGACAGTTTCCCCCCCCCCCCAAGACGACCGCAGCGACGCAAACCCTTCCCCCTTTCGGCAAATTGCTGTAAGTATTTTCTGATTTAGATTTTTTATAAAAATTTTTCTTTAGGAATGCACATGATTTTTATTTTAGGAAGTTAAACGATATTTTTTTTATTCATGAAGTTCTTGGATTTTTAACATGAACAAGAACGGATTTATTTTTATGAAAAGATATGATTTTTATATTTTTAAAGTAGTAAAAATATAATCTTTTATATTGTAGAAAGGTAAAAATATGATTTTTATATTTTTAAAGAATTAAAAATATGATCTTTATATTTTTAAAGTATTAAAAATATAGTCTTTACTATATAGATGATGTAAAAATATGATTTTCGTTTATGTAGAGAATTAGAAATATAATTTTTACATGATAGCAATATTAAAAATAGCATCTTTATATGTGTAGAAAAATAAAAATGTGATTTTTATAATGATGTATATGAAAAAGTTCAATCTTTATATTCGAAAAGATAAGATCTTTATATGTAAAAAGGCGAAATCTTTATATAGAGAATAGCGTTATAAAAATAAAATCTTTATCTATATAACGGAATAAAAATTCGATTTTTAAATATATGAAGTGATTATAAAAATATGATTTTTAAATTGAAGGTGAATAAATAAAAATGTGATTTTTATTTTAAAGACATCAAAATATAAAAATGTGTGATTTTTATATATGTAGTGGCTACGGGCAACGAAGATGACAAAAAGGCGAAGACTTCGACAAAAGAAGAGTCGAGATGATTGGATAGCTATATGTGAGAACTTCTCACCTTTCAATTTAATTTTCTAGTTATATATATATACTAGGATGCAGACGGTGCTTAGTAGCACCCGACACAATCGTCCACAGACCATGGACTTGTTTGTTTGGTTGCATAGATTAGTTATATGATGTGATTTGAATTTGGTTGTTTGGTGATTTGATTGATGTGTGAATGGCGTGGGCCTTCACTAGACCGGGGATAAGGCTAGGCCTCGTTCCGTTTCTAGTATCGTGCCGTTATGCCGCCGAAATATTCTAAAATATGTTAGAAAAATAAAAATATCATTTTATTTAAAGAAATGAACTGAATAGAAATTCATATGATAAAATAAAATGTTTTATCGTTAAAAATATAATTTTTAACGTGAAGTGAATAAAATAAAATATTCATTTACAAACGAGACGGTTTGTTTATGTACACCTATTTGAAGGACATTGATTGGGACGATAAATTTTACACATCGCCCAACTGCACAAATAAAATATGTGTGTGATTGTTTGAAACCCCACACGGGTGTTAGGATGAAATTTGAAGTTCACTCATCCTGATTGATTAAATATGTCGATCGATCGATTGACAGGCTGTTATAAGCGTTAGATATCTATATTTGATGCTTATACAGTGTAGTGCACTTTGGTTGATGGTTGATTAATTTTCAATGCTATTATATACATGTGTTGTATGGAATCCATATAATTAACATTATATGGTGATTGATTGGGCCTCATTCCAATTTAGAAAATAAAGAATATTATAAAATAAAGGTTCATGTGTTGACAATACTCATCCATTGAGATTGGTCATGTGTTGAACGAAATATTTTGATAATAACAACTATTTTGAAAAAGAAATATTTGAAATAGAATATTTGAAAATAGAAATTTATGAAGCCGTGTTGATTAGATTGACGCCATTTTGACGTGAACGATATTTGTATCGATTTTAACGATTTCGAAATGAAGTGAATTGAAAACGATTTCGAAATGAATTGAAAACGAATTCGAAGTGAATTGAAAACGATTTCGAAATGAATTGAATTGAAAACGAATTCAAAGTGAATTGAAAACGATTTCGAAATGAATTGAATTGAAAACGAATTCAAAGTGAACTGAAAACGATTTCGAAATGAAGTGAATTGAAAACGATTTCGAAATGAATTGAATTGAAAACGAATTCAAAGTGAATTGAAAACGATTTCGAAATGAATTAAATTGAAAACGAATTCAAAGTGAATTGAAAACGATTTCGAAATGAATTGAATTGAAAACGAATTCAAAGTGAATTGAAAGCGATTTCGAAATGAAGTGAATTGAAAACGATTTCGAAATGAATTGAATTGAAAACGAATTCAAATTGAATTGAAATTTGAATTGAATAGAAATGAATTTTAAAACGAATTTATAAAGAAGAATTCAATTTTGATTTGAATTGAAAAAGAAGTTGAAATTGTTTTTAAAACGAATTTAAAACTATTTATATAATTCGTTTTAAATAGAAATCGACAAAGTATATATTATATATATATTATATATATAATATAATGGTCTGAATAGAACGCGCCGCGCCGCGGCAGTTCGTGAATTTCGACCATTTATTTCAAACGGACATTACGGGAGATCCGACCGTCGGATTCTCCTAAAACCGGAACCGTTGGGTTCGTATCGAAAAGAGCTTTCTAACGAATGTTAGAAATTTGAAATCTAACGGTTAGATTTGGAGATACGTCCAAATCAAATTCGAAAAAGGTCGCTGTAAGTGCAGTTCGATGGCCATTGGTGGAAATCGACTGTACGGGCCTTGATAAAATTATTAAAAATAGTAATAATTTGTGTAAAATCATAAGAAATGATTTGTGAAAGTTTGGGATGAAAAACTCCATATTTGAAAAGATAAAAATAGATTTTTATCGAAATAAACTAGTTTTGAACTAGAATTATAATTCTATTTATTTTTAAGTAAATAAATTGAATTTGAAAAGGGTTTTAAAAATAACCAGAATTTCCAATGATTACATTGGAGTGGATTTGAATCGAAATTGTCTTTGGAATATTTCGATGTTGGAATTCGTGATTATACAGGTGTTGTTATGGAAATTTGAAAGATATATATTTATATCGTTATTTCCAATACGACATTTGTTAGTCGTAGAATTTGATATGGAATATAAGCCGATATATTTTCTATTCAGAGCCTTGTATTGAATATCGAATGTGATTTGGGTTTGTCGTGAATGGTGTCTTCACTAACACTGTTCTTGAACCCAGTTGAGAAAAGATTAAATCTTTTTATTTAGATTTAATGAAGTGTACTAATTAAATGATATTTAATTGGAATTGAATTGGTATTGATTTTTGGGTTTATCGTGAACAGTGTTTTAAATAACACTCGTTCTTTAACCCGATAATTAATGGAAGGTGATTTTGGGTTTATCGTGAACCGTGTTTTAAATGACACTGATTCTTTAACCCAGTTAACGATTAAAACTAAGTGGAGTTTTAATGAATCTTTAATTAGATTGAAATGATCGAAAATGGAGTATCACCAGTTTTGCTCCAGACGATAGTTAAATCTTTAATTAGATTTGAACGTGAAATGGTAATTGAATTTACCGATAACACTGTGGTGTTAGATATGAAGTATTACCAGTTTTACTTCATGGGATGAATAGGTTGGGATTGGGAAATAAAATAAATGATTACTTCGGTGTGGTTCGCTAATCCCGGCTAGTTTGAATTGATATTCAAAGGAGGTTAAAGAATAAATTTAAAGAATTTATCTTGGATAAAATTAATGGGAACTTTTCCCAAAGTATAGGAATATTTGAATAAAAGAATATTCTGAATTGGAGTGAGGCGTATGTTGTGTTTGTGTAACACTTTTATAATATATACGCGAGTTATTCAGAAAGACCGGGTTTATCCCATTCTGAATAACTGATTCGACGTGGTGTCGAAGATGAAGACGGTGGTCGAAGACCGGAAGTCTTCACGTCGTTTGGGTGATTACTGATGATCTTGATTGGGCTGTACACCCAAGAAGATGGAAACAGTTAGTGATCGTCCAGACGGACTTGGAGATCGATGGATATGCGGGGTACCAGGTGCCTCCGGTTTCGTTCAGACCCAGAACGGACTTGTAAATGGACTGTGTGTCTGACATTGGATTTTAGTCTGTGTGATTGATTTCTATTAAATATATATCTGTTTGGCGGCGGAGAATTTATTCTCTTGCTTAACGCCCTTCTCTGAGACGTACGAGCTCAGGGGTTATATATTGATGGATATCAAACGCATGGAGTGAATTGCCTGTGTGGCATGCGTAAGTGGCAATTGATCGAGGCTTCTGTTGAAAAGCAAAGTCTTGTGGTGATGATCAAAGCACGGCCTTTGTGGCGTAGCTTTGTGTAACGTTTACCTCGCGAGTTTCACACCCGGTATGAACCAAAAACGCGAGACGGACGTCAGGGAGGGCATGCGTTTCTTTCTAGCTAGAAGTGGCGTCAGTGGTTTTACACGCCCTGACGAGTTTGACTTATGTGGTTGTTGCTGTTGCGAGGCGCCTCGGTTATATCGGTTTCGGCCGATGCATTCTGGTCGGCAGACGGACCAGACTTACACCCCATAGGGTGGGGAGACGTAGTGTTCAGGCATAATAATCCACATCGGTGGACCGGCCCTGAGGATCCAGGGGGCAGTTGCGGCTGTTCCTGAGACACGGGCTAGAGCGTCTCGAATCGGTTGAGGACTATCTTTTGCCTCGGTTCATAGATGGAAACCCAATTTCCAAATACGTGATTCTGCGGTTTTATTTGTAGAGCCTAGTATGGCGACATAGTGGGATGGGGCATTCATGCCGCCTATGATTGATACTTATGATTTGAAGTTGTTTTATACACTATGCACTTATGATAGTATCAAATGATTTGTTTTAAACGTATCAAGCATCCTTGGCTATTATAAGGTAAAAACCCTATCCTCCGGCTTGCGTTGCATTGTGTGATGGGAACTGGGTCTTATAATAGCTTCATTCTTCTTTATTTAGCATTGCGCTGTTGTTTTATGCACTGGTATTCTTGGGAGGAAACCCGTTCCGTGTTATACGGCGTGGTCCCTTGATTTACCGAACTTTAAAATAAAGAATTATAACTGTTTTAGTTCTCACACCAGTCCCATGACTGACCTGGAGTTTATTGTTTTAACCTAAACTCTGGGTGCCCCTATTTTGACACGGGCAGCTAGTAGTTTTGGTTTTGCAGATTTATATTCACAGGATCCTGGTTTACAGCTGGAACGATATCCGGAAAGCTTTGTATCCGTATATCTCTTCTAGTTGTGTATTGTATTATTTTCCGCTGCGATGTATTTAAATGTAATTTAAATCTCTGATATTTCTGTGTAATATTCACTTATACTCTGTATATTCTTGTAATCTGATGCATTGTTGTGATATACAATGAAATGTTCTTCTGTATGCGTTCTGATTTGTCCTGTTCTCAAACGATAGGGCGTTTCGAACGGTCTGGGTCGGTTTAGCGACTGGTTCGGACTGAGCGAAATTCCTTCTCGTCACAGTTGGTATCAGAGCTTTGGTTTACAAAGCAGAGAACAAGGCACGTTAGAACCATACGAAAGAATTCATCAGATATTGGGTTAGTAATATCCAATAAGAGTGACTCGTTAGAGATGGGATCAGTAGTATCCTAGAACGAGTGTGAAGAGTATATTTTCAAATGAAAACAATTTTGTTTTGAAATTTAAACCATTTTAAAACGTATTTGATTATTTATTCTATATTGATTTGGACAGTCCAGTATATAAAGATTTTGCATATACGCCTTGCAAACGTGTATGTGAAGTTTTAATGTACTGGATAGATATAGAATTACACTCTAATCGCCCAGAGGTGATTTTGATGATGGAGCTCCATCATTAGAATTTATATTCGAGTGACGAACGTGTAATATCTATATATTTCCTATTGACTGGTGTGAGAACCAAAATTAGATAGGGCCTATTGTTGTGAATTGGCATCAAAAACATGATTTTCTGTATATGTATCAAAATTATGAATTTGAAACTCTAATTCACTAATTGTTTGATGTTTGTGTTGTTTGTTTAATTGTTTGATAATTTGGAACCATTGTGCCTAATTGTATCAAATATTGAACTGTATTGAAATTTGGTCGCATTCGCTTGCATATACTTGTACTTTCATTGAACAGGTCATAGCAAGGAGGCTAGAGCAGAGAATAAAATTTGTTTGCCCGACAAATAGGTACATGTTTACTACATAATTTACTGTTTTGTTTGGGTGATGATGATTTTATGAGCCTATTGGCTAGCCGCTTGGCTTTTTCTTTTTCTTTTTGAGATCTGAAGGACCGGGGAAGCTATTTGAAATTCCCCGATGCTCCCGGTGCAGGGGAGGTTATGGCGAAATTTTTCGAAAATTTAGGGTGTTAGCCAAATTTTTGAAATTTTAAAAATTCTCAGAAACTAAAGAGTTGGAGAATGGAAGCCAGATCGAGCGTAGAGTTGAATAATCAAACCACTTTCGACTTTGTTCCTTTTCGGGGACGAAAAGTTTTAAGTGGGGGAGATTGTAATAACCCGAAAATCTGGGCCAGTTTAAAATTTTTATTTTGGCAATTTTAGCGAATTTTGATTATTTAAAATGAACTATTTTAAATAATATCGACGAGAAATTTATTTTGAAAATAAATAGAACGTATATATTTATACGCGTCGTCGTTAGAATATAAATATTTATAAATAATTATAAATAGAATTGAAAATGGCGCGGTAGTTCGATAATTCGATTTCAAACTTCAATTGAATGTACCGGGTGCAAAACAATCCGGATTTTAGTGAAACCAAAAATGATAGGATCTATTTGAGAATATCTTTCCAACGAATCCGAAAAAATTAAAAGTTCGTAGCGGGAATCAAAAGATATGTCCAGTTGAAAATTCTGAATAGTCGCTATGGAATTCAGGCCCTTAAAAATGGACATTTTGCAAACGACCTCGGATTTCGATGAAACCAGTTTTGTTGGGTCCGGGATGTAAAGTTATTGCCAGGTTTCAAATTTCATAATTTTTCGAATCAATATGCGAGCGTGGCAAAGGAAAACGTGTTTGACCAGTTTCAGTTGATTTTAATCGACTGGAAATTGGCCATTTTTCAAACGGTCTCAGAATTCGACGAAACTAGTTTTGTTAGGACCGTATCGTCAATACGAAGCTAGAAAATATATTTCTGGAATTTTTCGTGTTCGTATGTGGCCCCGGTAATTTGAAAGGTACGTTTAAAATTCAATATAGTAATTTAAATGTAAATTCAACGGAAACCAATCGAAACAGTCGAATCAGCCTTCGTAACATATCCCATTGTGTTCGAAATAGGGGTAATTAGCTAGGGACGTCAGGCGGTGGGTCTCATTTCGGTTTCGTATGTAAAAAATTGCTTTTTGAGATTAATTAATTAAATAAAAAAAATTCCTTTAAACCCCTCCTCCCTTCCTCCCTTCCTCCCTACCAGGTCAAACCCCCCCCCATTTCAAATCGGTAAAACCCGATTAAAAAAAAAAGAAAAAAAAAGAAAAAGACGGAGCCCCCCCGTCGACGATCACCGCCGATCCTTCCGCCACCCCCTCCCCAGGCCTGCGCGCCTCCGACCCACATCACCGACGCCTCCCCCTCCTCGGAAGTCGATCGACGAGAAGAACCACCCCCCTCCTCGTTTCAGAATCGCGATGAAGACCCCCCCTTCAACAGCCGCCGCGACAGTTCCCCCCCCCCAAGACGACCGCAGCGACGCAAACCCTTCCCCCTTTCGGCAAATTGCTGTAAGTATTTTCTGATTTAGATTTTTTATAAAAAAAATTCTTTAGGAATGCACATGATTTTTATTTTACGACGTTAAACGATATTTTTTTTATTCATGAAGTTCTTGGATTTTTAACATGAACAAGAACGGATTTATTTTTATGAAAAGATATGATTTTTATATTTTTAAAGTAGTAAAAATATAATCTTTTATATTGTAGAAAGGTAAAAATATGATTTTTATATTTTTAAAGAATTAAAAATATGATCTTTATATTTTTAAAGTATTAAAAATATAGTCTTTACTATATAGATGATGTAAAAATATGATTTTCGTTTATGTAGAGAATTAGAAATATAATTTTTACATGATAGCAATATTAAAAATAGCATCTTTATATGTGTAGAAAAATAAAAATGTGATTTTTATAATGATGTATATGAAAAAGTTCAATCTTTATATTCGAAAAGATAAGATCTTTATATGTAAAAAGGCGAAATCTTTATATAGAGAATAGCGTTATAAAAATAAAATCTTTATCTATATAACGGAATAAAAATTCGATTTTTAAATATATGAAGTGATTATAAAAATATGATTTTTAAATTGAAGGTGAATAAATAAAAATGTGATTTTTATTTTAAAGACATCAAAATATAAAAATGTGTGATTTTTATATATGTAGTGGCTACGGGCAACGAAGATGACAAAAAGGCGAAGACTTCGACAAAAGAAGAGTCGAGATGATTGGATAGCTATATGTGAGAACTTCTCACCTTTCAATTTAATTTTCTAGTTATATATATATACTAGGATGCAGACGGTGCTTAGTAGCACCCGACACAATCGTCCACAGACCATGGACTTGTTTGTTTGGTTGCATAGATTAGTTATATGATGTGATTTGAATTTGGTTGTTTGGTGATTTGATTGATGTGTGAATGGCGTGGGCCTTCACTAGACCGGGGATAAGGCTAGGCCTCGTCCCGTTTCTAGTATCGTGCCGTTATGCCGCCGAAATTTTCTAAAATATGTTAGAAAAATAAAAATATCATTTTATTTAAAGAAATGAACTGAATAGAAATTCATATGATAAAATAAAATGTTTTATCGTTAAAAATATAATTTTTAACGTGAAGTGAATAAAATAAAATATTCATTTACAAACGAGACGGTTTGTTTATGTACACCTATTTGAAGGACATTGATTGGGACGATAAATTTTACACATCGCCCAACTTCACAAATAAAATATGTGTGTGATTGTTTGAAACCCCACACGGGTGTTAGGATGAAATTTGAAGTTCACTCATCCTGATTGATTAAATATGTCGATCGATCGATTGACAGGCTGTTATAAGCGTTAGATATCTATATTTGATGCTTATACAGTGTAGTGCACTTTGGTTGATGGTTGATTAATTTTCAATGCTATTATATACATGTGTTGTATGGAATCCATATAATTAACATTATATGGTGATTGATTGGGCCTCATTCCAATTTAGAAAATAAAGAATATTATAAAATAAAGGTTCATGTGTTGACAATACTCATCCATTGAGATTGGTCATGTGTTGAACGAAATATTTTGATAATAACAACTATTTTGAAAAAGAAATATTTGAAATAGAATATTTGAAAATAGAAATTTATGAAGCCGTGTTGATTAGATTGACGCCATTTTGACGTGAACGATATTTGTATCGATTTTAACGATTTCGAAATGAAGTGAATTGAAAACGATTTCGAAATGAATTGAAAACGAATTCGAAGTGAATTGAAAACGATTTCGAAATGAATTGAATTGAAAACGAATTCAAAGTGAATTGAAAACGATTTCGAAATGAATTGAATTGAAAACGAATTCAAAGTGAACTGAAAACGATTTCCAAATGAAGTGAATTGAAAACGATTTCGAAATGAATTGAATTGAAAACGAATTCAAAGTGAATTGAAAACGATTTCGAAATGAATTGAATTGAAAACGAATTCAAAGTGAATTGAAAACGATTTCGAAATGAATTGAATTGAAAACGAATTCAAAGTGAATTGAAAGCGATTTCGAAATGAAGTGAATTGAAAACGATTTCGAAATGAATTGAATTGAAAACGAATTCAAATTGAATTGAAATTTGAATTGAATAGAAATGAATTTTAAAACGAATTTATAAAGAAGAATTCAATTTTGATTTGAATTGAAAAAGAAGTTGAAATTGTTTTTAAAACGAATTTAAAACTATTTATATAATTCGTTTTAAATAGAAATCGACGAAGTATATATTATATATATTATATATATAATATAATGGCCTGAATAGAACGCGCCGCGCCGCGGCAGTTCGTGAATTTCGACCATTTATTTCAAACGGACATTACGGGAGATCCGACCGTCGGATTCTCCTAAAACCGGAACCGTTGGGTTCGTATCGAAAAGAGCTTTCTAACGAATGTTAGAAATTTGAAATCTAACGGTTGGATTTGGAGATACGTCCAAATCAAATTCGAAAAAGGTCGCTGTAAGTGCAGTTCGATGGCCATTGGTGGAAATCGACTGTACGGGCCTTGATAAAATTATTAAAAATAGTAATAATTTGTGTAAAATCATAAGAAATGATTTGTGAAAGTTTGGGATGAAAAACTCCATATTTGAAAAGATAAAAATAGATTTTTATCGAAATAAACTAGTTTTGAACTAGAATTATAATTCTATTTATTTTTAAGTAAATAAATTGAATTTGAAAAGGGTTTTAAAAATAACCAGAATTTCCAATGATTGCATTAGAGTGGATTTGAATCGAAATTGTCTTTGGAATATTTCGATGTTGGAATTCGTGATTATACAGGTATTGTTATGGAAATTTGAAAGATATATATTTATATCGTTATTTCCAATACGACATTTGTTAGTCGTAGAATTTGATATGGAATATAAGCCGATATATTTTCTATTCAGAGCCTTGTATTGAATATCGAATGTGATTTGGGTTTGTCGTGAATGGTGTCTTCACTAACACTGTTCTTGAACCCAGTTGAGAAAAGATTAAATCTTTTTATTTAGATTTAATGAAGTGTACTAATTAAATGATATTTAATTGGAATTGAATTGGTATTGATTTTTGGGTTTATCGTGAACAGTGTTTTAAATAACACTCGTTCTTTAACCCGATAATTAATGGAAGGTGATTTTGGGTTTATCGTGAACCGTGTTTTAAATGACACTGATTCTTTAACCCAGTTAACGATTAAAACTAAGTGGAGTTTTAATGAATCTTTAATTAGATTGAAATGATCGAAAATGGAGTATCACCAGTTTTGCTCCAGGCGATAGTTAAATCTTTAATTAGATTTGAACGTGAAATGGTAATTGAATTTACCGATAACACTGTGGTGTTAGATATGAAGTATTACCAGTTTTACTTCATGGGATAAATAGGTTGGGATTGGGAAATAAAATAAATGATTACTTCGGTGTGGTTCGCTAATCCCGGCTAGTTTGAATTGATATTCAAAGGAGGTTAAAGAATAAATTTAAAGAATTTATCTTGGATAAAATTAATGGGAACTTTTCCCAAAGTATAGGAATATTTGAATAAAAGAATATTCTGAATTGGAGTGAGGCGTATGTTGTGTTTGTGTAACACTTTTATAATATATACGCGAGTTATTCAGAAAGACCGGGTTTATCCCATTCTGAATAACTGATTCGACGTGGTGTCGAAGATGAAGACGGTGGTCGAAGACCGGAAGTCTTCACGTCGTTTGGGTGATTACTGATGATCTTGATTGGGCTGTACACCCAAGAAGATGGAAATAGTTAGTGATCGTCCAGACGGACTTGGAGATCGATGGATATGCGGGGTACCAGGTGCCTCCGGTTTCGTTCAGACCCGGAACGGACTTGTAAATGGACTGTGTGTCTGACATTGGATTTTAGTCTGTGTGATTGATTTCTATTAAATATATATATCTGTTTGGCGGCGGAGAATTTATTCTCTTGCTTAACGCCCTTCTCTGAGACGTACGAGCTCAGGGGTTATATATTGATGGATATCAAACGCATGGAGTGAATTGCCTGTGTGGCATGCGTAAGTGGCAATTGATCGAGGCTTCTGTTGAAAAGCAAAGTCTTGTGGTGATGATCAAAGCACGGCCTTTGTGGCGTAGCTTTGTGTAACGTTTACCTCGCGAGTTTCACACCCGGTATGAACCAAAAACGGGAGACGGACGTCAGGGAGGGCATGCGTTTCTTTCTAGCTAGAAGTGGCGTCAGTGGTTTTACACGCCCTGACGAGTTTGACTTATGTGGTTGTTGCTGTTGCGAGGCGCCTCGGTTATATCGGTTTCGGCCGATGCATTCTGGTCGGCAGACGGACCAGACTTACACCCCATAGGGTGAGGAGACGTAGTGTTCAGGCATAATAATCCACATCGGTGGACCGGCCCTGAGGATCCAGGGGGCAGTTGCGGCTGTTCCTGAGACACGGGCTAGAGCGTCTCGAATCGGTTGAGGACTATCTTTTGCCTCGGTTCATAGATGGAAACCCAATTTCCAAATACGTGATTCTGCGGTTTTATTTGTAGAGCCTAGTATGGCGACATAGTGGGATGGGGCATTCATGCCGCCTATGATTGATATTTATGATTTATAGTTGTTTTATACACTATGCACTTATGATAGTATCAAATGATTTGTTTTAAACGTATCAAGCATCCTTGGCTATTATAAGGTAAAAACCCTATCCTCCGGCTTGCGTTGCATTGTGTGATGGGAACTGGGTCTTATAATAGCTTCATTCTTCTTTATTTAGCATTGCGCTGTTGTTTTATGCACTGGTATTCTTGGGAGGAAACCCGTTCCGTGTTATACGGCGTGGTCCCTTGATTTACCGAACTTTAAAATAAAGAATTATAACTGTTTTAGTTCTCACACCAGTCCCATGACTGACCTGGAGTTTATTGTTTTAACCTAAACTCTGGGTGCCCCTATTTTGACACGGGCAGCTAGTAGTTTTGGTTTTGCAGATTTATATTCATAGGATCCTGGTTTACAGCTGGAACGATATCCGGAAAGCTTTGTATC
Source organism: Allium sativum (assembly GCA_030737875.1). Classification (NCBI taxonomy): domain Eukaryota; kingdom Viridiplantae; phylum Streptophyta; class Magnoliopsida; order Asparagales; family Amaryllidaceae; genus Allium; species Allium sativum. The sequence continues at coordinate 499,811,189 of CM060924.1, read as the reverse complement.
CGTATATCTCTTCTAGTTGTGTATTGTATTATTTTCCGCTGCGATGTATTTAAATGTAATTTAAATCTCTGATATTTCTGTGTAATATTCACTTATACTCTGTATATTCTTGTAATCTGATGCATTGTTGTGATATACAATGAAATGTTCTTCTGTATGCGTTCTGATTTGTCCTGTTCTCAAACGATAGGGCGTTTCGAACGGTCTGGGTCGGTTTAGCGACTGGTTCGGACTGAGCGAAATTCCTTCTCGTCACAGATTGACAGACTGTTATAAGCGTTAGATATCTATATTTGATGCTTATAGTGTAGTGCACTTTGGATGATGGTTGATTATTTATCATTGCTATTATATACATGTGTTGAATAGAATCCATATAATTAACTTTATATGGTAATTGATTGAGCCTCATTCCAATTTAGAAAATAACGAATAATATAAAATAAAGGTTCATGTGTTGACAGTACTCATCCGTTGAGATTAGTCATGTGTTGAACGAAATATTTTAATAATAAAATTTACATCTTTATCAATATAAAATAAAGGTTCATGTGTTGACAGTACTCATCCGTTGAGATTAGTCATGTGTTGAACGAAATATTTTAATAATAAAATTTACATCTTTATCAATATAAAATAAAGGTTCATGTGTTGACAGTACTCATCCGTTGAGATTAGTCATGTGTTGAACGAAATATTTTAATAATAAAATTTACATCTTTATCAATATAAAATAAAGGTTCATGTGTTGACAGTACTCATCCGTTGAGATTAGTCATGTGTTGAACGAAATATTTTAATAATAGAAATATTTGAAATAGAAATATTTGAAAAGGAAATATTTGAAAAGAAATATTTGAAATAGAATATTTGAAAATAGAAATATATGAAGCCGTGTTGATTAGATTGACGTCATTTTGACGTGAACGATATTTATATCGATTTTATTCATTTTAAAATGAATATTGAAAAGTGATTTCGAAATCGACTATTTTGAAATGAAATTTAAATTAAATTGAATAGAAAACGAATTCGAATTGAATATATAACGAATTTGATTTCAATTGAATATATAACGAATTCGAATTGAATATATAACGAATTTGATTTCAATTGAGTATATAACGAATTTGATTTCAATTGAATATATAACGAATTTGAATTGAATAGAAAATGAATTGAATTTGAATTGAATAGAGAATGAATTGAATTTGATTTGATAGAAAATGAATTGAATTTGGATTGAATAGATAATGAATTGAATTTGATTTGTTAGAAAATGAAATTTGAATTAAATTGAATCGAAAACGAAATCGAACTGAATTGAATAGAAAACGAATTCGAACTGAATTGAATAGAAAACGAATTCGAATTGAATTGAATTGAATAGAAAACGAATCTGAATTGAATTGAATTCAATTGAAAACGAATTGAAATCAAATAGAAGTGAATGTAGAAAGAATTTATAAGGGAAAATTCAATTTTGATTTGAATTAGAAATAAAGGTTGAAATTGTTTTTGAAACAAATTTAAAACTGTTTATATAATTCGTTTTAAATAGAAATCGACGAAATATATATTATATATATAATATAATGGCCTGAATAGAACGCACCGCGCCGCGGCAGTTCGCGAATTTCGACCATTTATTTCAAACGGACATTACGGGAGATCCGACCGTCGGATTCTCCTAAAACCGGAACCGTTAGGTTCGTATCGAAAAGTGCTTCCTAACGAATATTAGGAATTTGAAATCTAACGGTTGGATTTGGAGTTACGTCCAAATCAAATTTGAAAAAGGTCGCTGTAAGTGCAGTTCGATGGCCATTGTTGGAAATCGATTGTACGGGCCTTAATAAAATTATTAAAAATAGTAATAATTTGTGTAAAATCATAAGAAATGATTTGAGAAAAATTGGGGTGAAAAACTCCATATTTGAAAAGATAAAAATGGATTTTTATCGAAATTAACTAGTTTTGAACTAAATTTAAAACCCGATTATTTTTAAGTAAATAAATTAGATTTAAAAAGGGGTTTTAAATAATCGGAATTTCTAATATATTTGATTGGATTTGAAATGGGTTTATCGTGAACGGTGTTTTAAATAACACTAGTTCTTTAACCCGATAACAAATAGAATGTGATTTGGGTTTGTCGTGAACTGTGTTTTAAATAACACCTAGTTCTTTAACCCGATCAAAGGAGTTTTAACGAATCTGCAATTAGGTTGAAATGTGAATCTATAATCTAAATTATCAAATTTAGAAATGAGCGAGAATGGAGTATCGCCAGTTTTGCTCCAAAGCGATAGTAAAATCTTTAATTAGATTTGAACGTGAAATGGTAATTAATTTTACCGAACACTGTGATGTTAAATATGGAGTATTACCAGTTTTGCTTCATGGGATGAATAGGTTGGGATTGGGAAATAAATTAAATAATTACTTCGGTATGGTTCGCTCATCTCGACTAGTTTGGAAAACCATAATTTGGTTTGAAATGACATCCAAAGGAAGATTAAAGGATAAATTTTAAAGAATTTATCTTGGATAAAATTAATAGGAACCTTTCCCAAAAGATGTGAATATTTAAATAACAGAATATTCAGAATTGGAATGAGGCGTATATTGTGTTTTCTAGCACTGTTTTTAATAAACGTGGATTGTTCGGAAAGGCCGGGTATATACCCATTCTGAATAACCGATTCGACGATATGTCGAAGATGAAGACGGTGGTTGAAGACCGGAAGTCTTCACATCGTTCGGATAATTACTGACGATCCTGATTGGGCTGTACACCCAAGAGGATGGAAATAGTTGGTGGTCGTCCAGACGTACTTGGAGATGGATGGATATGCGAGGAAAGTGCCTCCGGTTTCGTTCAGACCTAGAACGGACTTGTAAATGGATGGTGTGTCTGACATTGTATTCCTTTATATTGTATTTGTTAATCTCTGCTAAATATATATCTGTTTGGCGGCGGAGAATTTATTCTCTTGCTTAACGCCCTTCTCTGAGACATATGAGTTCAGAGGTTATATATTGGCAGAAATCAGTGGTACGATATGGATTGATAGTGTGGCATGCTGAGATGCAGTGATCCAGACTTTTGTTGAAAAGCAAAGTTTGGTGGTTGATGATCAAAGCGCAGCAGATATAGCATGGCTTTGTGTATAGCGTTGATCCGCGAGCCTCACACCCCAGTATGGTGGTAAACTGATGGTTTGATCAGTATGCTTTTTCGTGGATGGGCACCTTAGTGGTGTCGTGGATTCGGTCGACCGAGGTGAGCCTAGTGCTCAGGGATATATAGAGTAGGCGGTGTTTTCTCTCGCTGGGACGTAAGCCGCGGTGGTACTCTGGTCCCAAATGTGCGGATGTGCAGACGGTGTTTTCTCTTGTTGGGACGTAAGCCGTGGTGAATTGCATTACGCGATCGATCTTTCGAATCAGGAGCCACCATGATGGAAATCCAATTTCCAATACGTGTATTTCGGTTGTATTTGTAGAGCCTAGTATGGCGACATAGTGGGATGGGGCACTTATGCCGTCTATGATTGATACTTATGATTTGAAGATATTTTATACAATATGCACTTATAATAGTATCAGAAGATTTGTTTTAAACGTATCAAGCATTCTTGGCTATTATAAGGTAAAAACCCTATCCTCCGGCTTGCGTTGCATTGTGTGATGGGACCTGGGTCTTATAATAGCTTCATTTTTCTTTATTTAGCATTGCGCTGTTGTTTTATGCACTGGTGTTCTTGGGAGGAAACCCGTTCCGTGTTATGCGGCGTGGTCCCTTGATTTACCTAACTTTAAAAATAAAGATTAACAACTGTTTTAGTTCTCACACCAGTCACATGACTGACCTGGAGTTTATTGTTTTAACCTAAACTCTGGGTGCCCCTATTTTCGACACGGGCAGCTAGTAGTTTTGGTTTTGTAGATTTATATTCACAGGATCCTGGTTTACAGCTGGAATGATATCCGGAAAGCTTTGTATCCGTATATCTCTTCTAGTTGTGTATTGTATTATTTTCCGCTGCTATGTACTTTATTGTAATCTCTGATAATTTCTGTGTAATATTTACTCATTTATACTCTGCATATTCTTGTAATCTGATGCATTGTTGTAATATACAATGAAATGTTCTTTCGTTTGCGTTATGTTGTGGCTTGTTCTCGAACTATCCGCGCTTTCCTCACCGGGGAAGTTACGGGTTTTCACAGTTGGTATCAGAGCTTTGGTTTACAAAGCTCAGAGAACAAGACACATTAGAACCATACGAAAGAATTCATCAGATATTGGATTAGTAATATCCAATGAGAATGACTCGTTAGAGATGGGATCAGTAGTATCCTAGAACGAGTGTGAAGAGTAAATTTTTAAAGTGAAAACAAGTTTTGTTTTGAAAATTTAAATCAATTATTCGTATTTGATTATTTATTTATATTGAGTTGGACATTCCAGTATATAAAGATTTTGCGTATACGTCTGATCCGCGTATATTTGAAGTTTTAATATACTGGCTAGATATAGAATCACACTCTAGTCGCCCGGGGATGATGCTGATAATTGTGATCACATTATCAATGTTTATATTCGAGTGACGAAAGTGAGATTTCTATATATTTCCTATTGACTGGTGTGAGAACCAAAATTAGATAGGACCTATTGTTGTGATTTGGCATCAAAAATCTGATTTTTTGACTATATATCAAAGTTATGAATTGGAAAAGCTAATCAACTAAGTGATTGATGGTTGCGTTGTTTGATTATTGTTGGATTAATTAAAATTTGAACCATTTAGTCAAATTGTACCAAAAAGTGAGTTGTATTGAAAATTGGTCGCATTTGCTTGCATATACATGTGCTTACATTGAACAGGTCATAGCAAGGAGGCTAGAGCAGAGAATAAAATTTGTTTGCCCGACAAATAGGTACATGTTTAATACATAATTTACTGTTTTGTTTGGGTGATGACGATTTTATGAGCCTATTGGCTAGCCGCTTGGCTTTTTCTTTTTCTTTTTGAGATCAGAAGGCCTATATGGCAATTTCGGGATTTTCCCGTGGCTCCCGGTGCAGGGGAGGTTATGGCAAAAAATTTCGAAAATTTAGGGTGTTAGCCAAATTTTTTGAAGAATTTGAAAATTCTCAAAAACTGAAAAGTTGGAGAATGAAAGCCAAATCGAACGTAGAGTTGATTAATCAAACCACTTTCGACTTTGTTCCTTTTCGGGGACGAAAAGTTTTAAGTGGGGGAGATTGTAACAACCCGAAAATCTGGGCCAGTTTAAAATTTTTATTTTGGCAATTTTAGCGAATTTTGAATATTTAGAATAGATTATTTTAAATAATATCGACGAGAAATTTATTTTGAATATATTTAGAACGTATATATTTATATACGTCGTCGTTAGAATATAATAATTATATATATAATTATATGATTTGAAAAAAAAATTAGTTGGAAAATATATATGATTACGAAAAACATAGTGTGCGGGAAAAAAATGAAGTAGTATGTGACAAATTTGCATTGTAGTGAAGGCAATCCGTTTTGAGTTCAACTGTAAACAGGAGAGAGTTGAAATGTTGTTCTTCCGTATGCAGCTAAATAATGTGTGCGCGCGCATGTGTGTATGTTATTTGTTTAAGGTTTACGTACATAATAGTCCCCATCATTAAGTCTACTGTCTCCTTAAACGAAAGTAACATGTATTTAATTGTTACACACATGATGCAAATATACGGTAAATAAAGCGTTTATGATAAGTTGTTGGATACAGTTTAAAAATAGGTGAAACCTAAACATGAAATGTGCATCGGTTGAATTGACTTATGGTCGGCTGTGCGATCAGTTGTCATATTTACCTGAAGTGGGAAGAAGGAAGAAAAATTATCAGTATGGCTTATTTTTTTCAACAAAAAGGCATGTTTACAGTTTTCAGTTTTATGATTATTAAATGTAATAAAAGTTTTTGCTCCAAATTAGTATCAATGTGGGAAAAATGACGTGATGTGCTATGTGAAGGGGAAAACCCAAATTATGTGAAATCAAAATCGGAACGTACGTAAGAATGGAGAAAATGATATATGAGTCGACTATATGGAAATAAAAAATTAGACTACAGAAATTAAAAAATAAGATTGAAGTATCAGCAATCATTGAGCAAATGTAAACGGTCATAAAATATCGAGTAATATGAGAATGTAACAGCAAAGAAGACAAAGGAACGCACAAATGTATGATTTTGGTAGCAAAATGTAAAGCACGCCGAGGGAAACATCATATGTGGTAGAGTTATCAGTTGTAAATGGAGAAACTGTAGTACCAACAATCTAAATATAACCCCAAAAATATGCACAACTTATGAATAATCATGGGCGGTATGAATGAGCAGCACCCAAAAAATTTGGTAAACATTTGTGTGTGCAACAGTGTGTGTGGTTATTACAAATATGAAGTAAACAGGAAGCGGGAAGAAACCGTGTGAGATGAAGAGCAAAGAAATAAAACCTTGTTATCACAGCAACTTCGGTAGACGGATGTAGGGACTGAAGTTAAATTGTAGGTGCACTGGTAACCTCTGAAAATCGGAGGTGGATGATCGTGATATGTTGTCGGTGGATGATTTGGATATGTTGTGTGTAATGATGATTTGGATATCTTCTGCCTAACCTGTTATCAACAGCAAAATTGTGAGGAACAAAGATTTTCAGTCAGAAATTGCGAGATGTCTGCGTGAAATAAAGGAAATAGAAGGATGAAGAGGGATTATCCCATTGGGTGCCCCACCTCCTGCGATAATAACATAAATAAATGGGGAATTATGAAGGAGGGAGTCTCAGTGTTCGTGGAAGTGTGAAGCGAGAATACCTGGGTTTGAGAGTCGATCCACTGTAACGATTCGTTAAGTTTGGGGAGGAATTGGTTGGAGTGGTAGGAGTGCGTGGGAGAGAAAGGAATGGCTGAAGAAGGGGAAGAAGGGCAGAAAACGTCAGAAGGATGAACGATTTGATGACGGCGCCATGGAGGTAGTGAATTAAAGGAGCGGGCAGACAGATTCGGGTTCAACTATAAGATCGGGAAACACAGATAACAGAGGGAGGAAGGAGTGGATGAAATTGGGAGATTTTCAAAGTAACGGGGAAGAAAGTTACGCGAGAACGAAAAGGGACAGATGTCGGCACCTAAACGTTGTGGATTCTGCTTTCCAGTATAAGTAATAGATTCTAACTCCATTTTCAATATTTTAAAATAATTCAAGCTCGTTATCCAAATCTGGCTTAACAATTCAGGTTATTCAACTTTTCGATTATTTAACTTCATGTTCATAACCCAGTTATGAACAAAACTCAAATTTCTATATTCAATTCCAATTCTTACGAAATTATATTATTTAAAAGATATCGATATAATCGAAATCCAATTATAAATTCCTTTTATGGCATAATCAATTAATTCAACATCCTTTACCATTACAAACTAATATCATCCCTTGATAATAGTGAAGTCGTTCAAATTTGGGTGTTTTATTTACCTCTCAGACCTTGACCGACAACGTTCTTTTCTTGAGATAGATAAAAGCTTGTAATACAAGAATTCGTTTTAAATCTCACCTTTTATTCCATTCTTTAATACACTAATATAAATTTAAATAATTTTAGAAATCTAGCTTTAAAATTTTAGACTATCCAACATCGTCTATTTCTTCGTTCAAAATTTATAACTTAGTTATAAATTCATTTTCAACTCAATCCTTTATATTAATTTCCAATTTATTTGAAACTAAATTATTTTATAAAATCCTACAAAATCGAATTCTAGTTTTAAATCCCTTGGATTTATACTAATTCAATATATATATTCCAGGGTTAAGAATAAAATATTAACGTTCCTTTTTTGAAACAATTTTTAATACCTCCTTTTGAATTCATATTTTGATTAAACTTTCAAACTATCCAATAATAGTTATTTTTCTTTATTTGTAAATATCATTTATAAATTTCATTTTTTGTCTTAAATATTAAGACAAGTTTCGATTTCAAAGTTCATTTGAAATCCAATTTCCACTAGGAAAAATAAACTTTTCCTTTTAAATTCATACTTGAATTTAAATTAAATATTGTCAAATGATATTTTTTCTTTCCATTTATAAACATCGTTTATAAATTCAATACTTTTTTTATTATTAAAAGCAAGTTAATATTTTTTAGCCTATTCGAAATTTAAATTTTATTTCAAAAAATAAAATTCCCTTTTCAAATCTAAAAATCCCTTTTTACGATATTTTAAAATATAAACCTCTAGGGCCAGTGATATTCAAACATTCAAATACAAAAACATCAATTCAATGCAACATATCACGCATATATAAATATATAAACAACAATAAATAAATTTTGAAGAATCTAGTTGGATCCCTCCAACCTGCTTTCCCTGCATCCATAGATGTTAGACAACACAAATAATACCAATTTGCTTCAAGGTAGTATACCACGGTATGAAGGTCATCCACTATAATATATTGTGGGGGCGTATAGGGTCATCCGCTAATGATATTACGGGCATGTGCTAATGGTACTGTGGGAAATATCCAATATATATAATAATAGCCACAACTACCAAGCCTAATATAACTAATATATAATGACCACAAATTATCAATAAAAGCAATGCAATCAACCCAACAACAAACAATATACAAAAATTTGTGTTAAATAAAAAAATCGATTATAATAAATTATAATCGACCCAAAGAGTGAGTTTACTCAACTTGATTTTTATTTGTCAAATATCCCATAAATTTCAATATGGTCGACTACGAATTTACTCGAGTCTTCTCGAGTGAGTTTTATTCGCACCAATAATTAATTTTTATTACTTGAATAAATTATTATTTATTTAACTAAATTACTAACATAAATAAGTAAATTATTTTACGTGTTTTAAATTTAGTAAAACGTATACCTCTCTCTGCTGCACCACTCGATAAGTTAGTGAAACCCCTCGCCGATCAGCTCTATGAAGCTTATTCCAAACAGCTCCAAAACTGCACTAACCCAAACCGCAAATCTTTCTTTCGGCATTCCATCGAACAATATACTGTCAAGCTCCATTTCCCCATTTTTCCACACTAATACCCATAGTATTGATGCTGTTACATCATCCCAATTAACCCAACCTCACTACAATTTCATTTTCCGGTCATCATGACTTCCTCACGCAAATTTCCAGCTTTAGTATTGAAATGCCAAGGCGGTTTTCTTCTTACCAAGCTATGACTTCAGTGTTGACAGAACCCATCATAGTTTTAATATTCACAATCCGTCCTGACCAGTAGTAACAAATTCGAAAGTAACAACAAGCAATTCAATATGTCCATCATTGAACTTCCTAAAACATTACAGAACAATCTTTCACCTTCCAGTTGCCGAACTCCTGCTCCAGTCCATCGTCATTCAATTAAAACTCCTCTAGTTCAACCCAGACCACTAACGACTTCATAATTGACAGAACATGATAGCATTGACAATCCTGTCTCCAACCTTAAATCGCAAATACCTCTCGCGTGATTTCGAACTCCAGATTTCTAGGGCTTTCAAATCACGATTCCCTAATTCGCGCGCCTCCTCCTCGAATCATCATATACCATGGTATTGCTATCCTCAATGAACGCTTCGTCGCACCAAAATTTATTGGTACTCGAGTGAAGCTGTTGGACACACGAACCCTACTTCGCTACCTTAATCTCGAGTTCCCCAATAATGATCGCACCTCCTCCGATTATCGAATCGAAATGGTTCAATTCACATATTTTTATATATTTGAAAGTGGTTTCAGATTTCTGGGGACTTGAATGAAGAGAGGGATTTGGTTTTTAACTTGCAGAAGGAATAAAATTGGGAAAAAGGGTATGCACGATTTATACAGGAGAAAGGGGGAACATTTCGTACGTAGGTTTTTAATGAGTGTTGGTGAAGTGCATGGAAGTTTTAATATGATTTGATTTTTAATTTAATTTGATTTGATCTCGATATGAATTTTTTCTTATCTATTAAATTTTATAATAACATATTTCGCGGTTTTGAACCCTTGTCGATTCGCAACAACCGACATCTCCAAGTCATACTGCTATTCTGGACTTAGCGGGTTCGATTTTTAATTTTAATTTGAAAGTATATACGGAATAACCATGTTAAATTGACATAATATAATTTAAATTCAAAATGGACAATTTACAAATAATAAATTATTATTATCATTATAAAATCATATATCGATTATTAAATCGATAAATTAAATATATAAATCCATTTATTGTTCCAAATCAAGATTTAAAATAAATATTTTAAATTAAATGACTAAAAATCCGGGACGTTACATTCCTTCCCCCTTAAAAGAATTTTGTCCCCGAAATTACTAAGGTAAAAGAAATGCTATAGACCCGCTAACCTTTTAAAAGTCCATTTTGTTACAACTCAGTATCATATCTATAACTCAAGTCTTATTCAATTTCAAGTTTTCATGGAAATATTTAATTTCCTATTTTCCATTCAAAGAAACTTCAAAATGAATTCAATTTGGAAATCATCTCTATTATCTTTACACAAAAAAAATCAACTGTTTTTTGAAAAATTTCTAACTCCCTGAATTTTGGAAAATTTCTGGGTCTCCCCTATACGGAGGAGCTTTTGCAATATACCGAAAGACAGAAAAAGGTACACATCAACCTATATTAATCGAAAAACAGTTCATATATCCTAATTTGATATTTTTTGATTGTCGTACCTTACATAAACATTTACTAAGCGTGCATGCTTAGCATATAAGCAATCGGCATATCCAAAAACAAGCCAGGTAGCTCCACATATATGTACTTACTCAATTTTTACATATAAGGCTCATATATGTGAAATTTCAAAAACCACCATTCATTTAAATGACTAACACATGAATTTAATACCAAATAAGTCATATCATGTATATGCTAATACAAGCCCCAATATTTAGTTCATACTACCTTTAATTCATATTAATCACCCTATATGCTTACATTCATTTAGTCCAAACGATTTACAACCAATAAATTTTACATTGACTTATATTCCATGTATATGCATTCTAATTCATTTAAATTGATTCTAATCAATGTATTTATTTCGTTTATGACAAACAAAAAAATTCTATGCATATTTGGTATTATTGGGCTAATACAATAGCCACTTATATTTTTGGCCAAAATTTTAAATTGATTCCAAATTAATTTATCCATTTCAATTCACTTTCACCAATTCAATCAATTTAGCTTGCTTATGTTAAATTCTAGAATTCAATTCCTAGAATTTTTTTTCAAATCCCTTTGAAATCATATAAAAATATGTAAATATTTATTTCCATTTCAAATTCAAATCATTTGAACTTTCCAAAACAAGTTGTTTTCTAAACTAAATTTTCATTGGAAATCTCAATATGGTAGCAATCCATAACTTAGAAACTCAAAAATGAAAACCGACAATGGCGCGCTTCATCATCATTATTATTTTCCAGTATTTGAAGTGAATTCAGTACTCTATCATTTTCAAAAATCCATTTAATACGATTCTTATTCAAAAATCCTTCTAAAATGATGCTATATTATTTTAATATACATCAAAAAAATATTTTCCAAATTTTCGGGATTTAAATTTCAAATTCTGCTTTTAATTCAACTTAATTCATCTCATTTTTATATATTATTCATATACAAGTTCTATTTGGTTATATATAACCATTCCAGTTTTTATAATCTCATTTGATTGTAATAATACAACCAACACATCCATATATTATAATAATCTTGGAAAATCATTCACTTTTATATCCAAAATATAATTTTGTGTAAATTTTTTTATTTACCAAGCTGAATTACTCTGTTCAAATGTTTATATATACGATACAGTTGATTATATTGTACCGACCAGAGTTCATAAACCACTCGACAAGCCAATCAGCATAATATAAAACAGTTTTTATATCAACTTACAAGTACGCTGTCTCATATATATATACTCCCTCATACTCATTCTAGGGTGCTACTAACCCTATCTCAAAGCCTAGATGTTCGCTCAGCCTAAGCTTTGATACCAATTGTGATGGCCCGCAAATCCTTGCTATCTGAGTTGACTGAACAACACATGTCCAACCCAAATAACACAGAAATATGAGTCATTAAGGTTAAAGAAATAGAAGCGGATAGAAGATAGAACAAAAGAAAACATCAGAATCTCATAGCAGACTGAACAAAATATAATATCATATATAATAATTTTGAAATATAAATCTGTATTGTTATACATACCATATCAGAGTATGATACATATACAGCACAGCAGAAATATTCTAATAACTAACGGTGAAGCCTCCTTATTCAAGCTCCTCCAAAGTGTATGTAAAAGCCTGAAACACTTGAATGCTCATACAAATTTGGGCACTCAACAGTTTAGGGGAAAACAAATAAAATAAACTCTGGCTCAGTCATGGGACTGGCGTGAGTAAATTCCAACCATATTATTTAACTTTCAAAAACCTTTTGGAATAAAAGTATAATAGTAAGACCAGCCCACACATAAATATGGACGGTTTTTACCTTACTATAACCCAAAACATTTTGATATCAAAATCATATTATATTATAATAATGTCCAATCAAATAAATAACCATCTAGTAGAACGGTTGCATCTCACGCTCTACATAAATTGTATAAAATCGAAAACCATAGGGCGCTTATTGGAGATTGGATTCCAACTATGACAAGGCATGAGATCACCTTCCGATCGGTGTACTCTAGAGGGGATACACTGGGGTTCAGTAAGAACATCGTGCAACCCGACCACACATGACCGCCCACTCATTTAGCTTGAGTGTAGCGAATATATTGTCACCTACGGTTGTCGGCCATTCATCCATAATCCGCAAGATACAGAATTGAAATAATAATAAATAATGAATTTTCTCTAGATCGGTGATAAATATACCCTGCTTGGGTATGACCCAACTAGCCATGCTGCCTACCCAATTTTTGTCATTTCCCGGTTGTGAGGATTGAGGCTACGATTATCTTTTTTAGAACATCTGGACACCATACACTTTGAATGCCACATCGTCAAACCCATAAAATAATTAGTTGATCTTCCCAAAAATATTACGGAAATAAAAAGCTAAAAGAAACAAATTCCTCCGCCACCTGACGTAATACCCTAAAAAGATCTTCTAATGTGATCTATTAGGCATAATCTGTTAGACATTCGTCTATACAAGTTGTCTTGGGACTGGACAAACAGAATAGCCCTTGTATTTCACCCCCTCTTCAATTCTCTTTAGGATAATCTAATTCGCAATGCCTATTCCTGTACGGAGTGGTTTTCGAATATTAATTCCAACCGGTCTTTCTTTATTGACAACGTTGGTAAAAAATTCTTTGATGGCCGGTGATTTTATTATTAATGGAAAACTAACATCCATCAAACAATCACTGGCCCTTTTTAATTAATATTCATTCACTAACTATTTTCCAAATTCCTTATTGATTCCTATATATATATATATATATATATATATATATATATCAATATATTGATTTCTAGTTATCAAAACTTCGTAAAAATAATCTAACTCCTTAAATTTTCAGAAAATTTCACCCGCATCTCCTTTGTACCGGTCAATAGATCAAAGAAAAGCGAAAAGCCAAGTGCCTTGCCCAATAGGCTCATAAAATCTCATATGGAAATTTAAATGTGTACCATGTTGTCGGGCACTCAAATTAAAACCTTCAAACTCTCTTCCTTTTATACCTGTTAACATATATACGTCCACTTCCAATTTATTTCAAATCAATTCAATCATTTTTGCTTCCCATTCACTAATTAATTTTCTAATTAGCTTCTTTACTTAGTCTTCTCGTAAATCAAACATATCACATTCAAATATGTTTGTATTCACTTATACATAATTCAAACTCAATCTCCTTTCTCACTTTCAAATTCTAATCTGAGTTTTATATTCGAATTCCCAATCTCGATTAACAAATTAAATTCACATAAACTAAGTTAAGTACGAATCAAAACTTTATTAACTAATTCCTTTTGAAATTAGTTGACCTCATTTGATAATTAAAATTTGATTTTGGTTCCAAAATTCACTTCATCTACTCAACTTGAGTTCATATTTAATTTGTAACTCAAATCTGGATTTTACTATTGGAAATTCGTATTTTTATTCACTCAAAATCCTTTTATTTTATTTAATAAACCGTTATGGTTTAAAATGATTATGGCGCTGTTTTTCTGAAAACTTGATTTTGACATAACTAAAAATCTACAAGATGAAATCTAGATTTTTCCTTCCATTATAAGATATTATTGAATAGATCCGAACGTTTCTTGTTTCATCGAATTCTGACTTGTATTGGGTTTTATATGCCTAGTTAAAGTATGAATCGTCAAATTATGAATTACCGCGCTACTGCTAGTTCGTTTAAATATAATTAAATATAAACGTTTAAACTTAGTTCATTAAATAAATTCCAACTCCATTTTTAATATTTTAAAATAATTCAATCCTATTTTCTAAATTCGACTTAATAATTCAGGTTATTCAACTCGTCGATTATTTTGTTCCACATTCATAACTCGGTTACGAGTAAAACACAAATTTTTATATTCAATTCCAATTCTTATGAAATTATATTATTTAAAAAATATCGATACAATCGAAATCCAATTATAAATTCCTTTTATGGGCATAATCAATTAATTGAACATCCTTTACCATTACAAACTAATATCATCCCTTGGTAATGTTGAAGTCATTCAAGTTAGGGTATTTTATTTACCTGTCAGACCGTGACCAACAATGTTCTTATCTTGGGATAGGTAAAAGCTTGTAATACAAGAATTTGGTTTAAATCTCACCTTTCATTCCATTCTTTAATACACTAATATAAATTTAACTAATTTTAGAAATCTAGCTTTAAAATTTTAGATTATCAAATGTCGTCTATTTCTTCGTTCAAAATTTATAACTTAGTTATAAATTCATTTTTAACTCGATTCTCTATATTAATTTCTACTTTATTTGGAACTTAATTATTTTATAAATATTGACAAAATCGAATTCTAATTTTAAATCACTTGTATTTATACTAATTCAATATATATATTTCGGGTTTTAGAATAAAAATTTAACGCTCCCTTTTTGAAACGATTTTTAATCCCTCTTTTTAAATTCATACTTGATTAAACTTTCAAATTATCCAATAATAGTTATTTTTCTTTATTTATAAATGTCATTTCTTGTTTTAAATATTAAGACAAGTTTCGATTTCGAATTTCATTTGAAATCCA
The DNA here is from genome assembly GCA_030737875.1 of Allium sativum. Classification (NCBI taxonomy): domain Eukaryota; kingdom Viridiplantae; phylum Streptophyta; class Magnoliopsida; order Asparagales; family Amaryllidaceae; genus Allium; species Allium sativum. Next base: position 499,795,791 of record CM060924.1, on the reverse strand, counting down.
ATTTCCACCTCAGAAAATAATTTTTTCCCTTTTAAATTCATAATTGAATTTAAAATTAAATATTATCAAATGATAATTTTTCTTTCCATTTATAAACATCGTTTATAAATTCAATACTTGTTTATTATTTAAAACAAGTTAATATTTTCTTAGCCTATTCAAATTCAAATTTTATTTTAAAAAATAAAATTCCCTTTTCAAATCTAAAAATCCCTTTTTATGATATTTTTAAATATCATCCTCTAGGGCCAGTGATATTCAAATACACAAACATCAATTCAATTCAAGATATCACACATATAAAAATTATAAACAACGATAAATAAATTTTGAGGAATTCAGTTGGATCCGTCCAACCTGTTTTCCCTGCAACCGTAGATGTTAGACAACATAAATAATACCGATCCTGCTTCAAGGCAGGATATCACCAACCACTAAGCCTAAAATAAATAATATATAATGACCACAAATTATCAATAAACAACAATCCAACCAACCAACCAACAAACAACATGCAAGTATTTGTATAAAATAAAAAATCAATTATAATAAATTATAATTGAACCAGAGAGTGAGTTTACTCACCTTGATTTTTATTTGCCGAATATCCCGTAAATTTCAATATGGTCGGCTACGAATTTATTCGAGTCTTCTCGAATGAGTTTTATTCGCACCCATAATTAATTTTTTTTACTCGATTAAGTGATTATTTGTTTTACTAAATTACTAACATAAATAAGTAAATTATTTTACGTGTTTTAAATTTAGTAAAATGTATACCTCTCTCTGTTGCACGACTTGATAAGTTAGCGAAACCCATCGCCGATCAGCTCCATGAAGCTTATTCCCAAATAGCTCCAAAGCTGCATCAACCTAAACTGCTAATTTTTGTTTCGGCATTCCCTCGAACAATATACTATCAAGCTATATTTCCCCTTTTTTCCATACTAATACCCACAGTATTGATGCTGCTACATCATCCCAATTAACCCAACTTCACTGCAATTTCATTTTCCGGTCATCCTGACTTCCTCACACAAACTTCCAGCTTTAGTATTGAAATGCCAAGGAGGTCTTCTTCTTACCAAGCTATGAATTCACTGGTGACAGAACCATTCATAGTTCTGCTATTAACAATCCCTCCTTACTACCTGTAACAAATTTGACAGTAACTGCAGGCAATTCATTCGGTCCGTCATTGAAATTCCCAAAACATTACAGACCAGTCTTTCACCTTCCAGTTGTCGAACTCCAACCACAGTCCATCCTCATTCAATTATAAATCCTCTAGTTCAACCCAGACCACCATCGAATTCGTAACTGACAGAACACGATAGCATTGACAATCCCGTCTGCAACCATAAACCGTGAATACCTCTCGCGTGATTCCGAACTCCTTATTTCTAGGGCTTTCAAATTACGATTCCCTAATTCGCGCGCCTCCTCCTCAACTCATCATAAACCCATGGTATTGCTATCCTCAATGAACCCTTCATCGCACCAAAGTTTGATGGTACTCGAGTGAAGCTATTGGATACACGAACCCTAATTCGCTACCTTAATCTCGAGTTCCCCAATAACGATCACACCTCCTCCTATTATCGAATCGAAATGGTTCGATTTGCATTATTTAATATATTTGAAAGTGGCTTTGGATTTCTGGAGACTTAAATGATGAGAAGGATTTGGTTTTTAATTTGCAGAAGGAATAAAAATAGGGAAAAGGGTATGCGCGATTTATACAGGAGAAAGGGGGAACATTTCGTATGTATGTTTTAAATGAGTGGTGGTGAAGTACATGGCAGTTTAATATGATTTGATTTTTAATTTAATTTGATTTGATTTTTTCCTTATCCGTTAAATTTTATAATAATATATTTTGCGGTTTCGAACCCCTGTCGATTTGCAACAACCGACGTCTCCAAGTCATACCGCTATTCTGGACTTAGCGGATTTGATTTTTTTTTTTTAATTTGAAAGTATATACGGAATAACCATGTTAAATTGACATAATATAATTTAAATTCAAATGGACAATTTCCAAATAATAAATTATTATTATTATCGTTTCGATAATTCAATATCTTCAATATTAAATCGTATATCGATTATTAAATAGATTTATTAAATATATAAATCCATTTGTTATTCTAAATCAACATTTAAAATAAATACAAATATTTAAAATTAAACTACTAAAAATCTAGGATTTACAACTAGTAGGTAAGGTTTCATTCAAAAGATAATTTGCGATGGGATCCATCCAAGTATTCTGGTAATGGTAATCTCATTCAGTTGATGTGGGTTCCTTAATGGGAGTGTCATCTTTTTCATTTTCAGTTTCTCTTGCTCAGGATTGAGATCTTGTTAAGACTAGCAATTCCTTTCCCGATTTGGGTGCCTTTTGTTTTATACTAGGTTTCTCCTGATATCCTATTGGGATTATTCAAGTTTTAGTGCTCCTCTTGAGCTGGTCAACTTTGCCAAAGAATCGTCTTCGGAGTTTCCCCTCTTGGGATCTAAAGTATAGAAAATTCTTTGAGTTGAGTGAGCATCTTTAGTATTATCTTCACATATAGTGCTAACCGTGCATCCTTTGTTTGATAGGTTTGCCTAATTTGGTTTACCATTAGTTGTGAGTTGATAAAGATCTCAATCCATGATATCTTTAATTGTAGTGCTAAGCTCAGTATAGTCCCCATCGACTCATACTTTGCTACATTGTTCGTTACGACAAAACCCAACTTCATTGCGTAATGAAAACGATGTCCGTCGGGGGTGAATATTATATACCATGCTCATGCTCCTTGTTCATTTGAAGCTCCATCTACAAATAACTACCATTTAGCCTTTAAATCATTTTCTTTGTTGACTGTTCTGTAAATAAAACTTGTTCACTCATTCATAAAATCTATAAGAGCCTATCCTTTAATCACTGCTCAAGGTTGGAACTTGATTTTATACCGGCTAAGCTTAATTCCCCACTTTACTAACCTTCCTGAAGTTTTTGACTTACTAAATACTTTTTTTGGCAAAGCCGACCGGTTTTTTAGGTGACTGCAAACACCTTTTTATTATTATAATAATAAGAAATGCAATATGGTACAGGTGATTGTAGTTAACAATCAACTACATCGATTTTTAAGGTCCACCGCTTACGGAGTTTATAGTGTTCCGTCAACTCTACCTAACATGCTTATAGCATTGGAGCTAGTCTAATTTAACTAGGCTACAATAATACTCCACATAGGGAGGTCAATTACATATTTCATTGCATATTTCAAAGGAAGTGATTATTACATTATTTATTACAGTAATCACTGTTACATACACTATAAAAAAGACTCGTACAACATCACATATTAACTTTCAGCCCAGGTAACAGTAGAGATGACAATACATGGGAGCAACAGGCCAAAGAGATATTACATGATTATGTGACATGCTTTATGCAAGCAAAATAGCATAGCCAAAAGCACAGGTAACAGGCTTACGGAAAACTTGTTTGAGTGGATAGTTGGTTAAGAGTTTAATGGAATGTGCTTGAAAATAACCCCAAGCTTCTGTAAATACTAGACAATAAGCTAAAATTTCTACCACAAGGTATTAGGTTTCTGCATCTTTTAGCCTTCTACTAACATATTAAATTGGGAACTGCGTTCCATTATCTTCCCCGATAAGAACTGAGCTAATCGCATGCTCTGAGACATCCATATAAAGGTATAGTATTTATTCTCTTCCAGGACTAGATAAAATCAAGGGATTTCCCATATAATCCTTCAATTAATGAAAAGTCTTCATGCATTCCTCATTGCATTCAAAATTCTTTTTCTTCTTTATTACATCAAAGAAATGGGCACACTTATCTGTGGCTTTGAAAATCAACCGACTCAGGGCTATTACTTTACTGTTTAAGCTTATAACCTCTTTGCTTGTCTTTGGTTCTTCCATATCTTTTACATCATTGATTTTATTGGAACTAGCTTCAATTCCCCGTTTGCTAACAATATATCCTAAGAACTTTCCAAATTGTACTCCAAAAGAACACTTTTGTGGATTTTACTTCATTTGATATTCTCTTAGGATGTTGAACATCTCTTCTAGATCCTTCAGATGACTTTCTGCCTTGGTAGATATCACTAGCATGTCATCCACATATACCTCCACTTTCTTCCTATTTGATCATGTAATATTCTGTTAACCAACCTCTGATAAGTTTCTGTAGCATTCTTTAATCTAAATGGCATTACATTGTAACAAAATGTTCCCCAATCAATAATAAAGATTATATGTTCTTCCTCGGGTTTGTGCACAGGGATTTGGTTGTATCCTGAGTAGGCATCCACAAGGGATAGCAACCTTTGTTCACTAGTCGCATCAACTAACTGATCTTTCTGGGGAAGGGGATAACAATCCTTTGGGAAAGCTTTGTTCAGGTCTGTGTAGTCAGCAGACATCCTCCATTTCCTGTTAGACTTTTTCACCAATACTGGATTAGCCATACATTTAGGATAAAAGACTTCCCTGATAAATCTGTTCGTAAGCAACTTCTTGACCTCTTATTTCAATGCTTCCAATCTATCTCCATTGTATTGCCTTTTCTTTTGTTGAATAGGGGTTATAGACAGATTTATGTTTAGAGCATGGCTCATGACAAAAGGGTTAATTCCTACCATGTCCGAGTGGCTTCAAGAGAATACATCCTTATTATGTTGTAGGAATTGAATCAAGTCACTTCTCAATGGTTCTTACGACCTCTTCACTACCTTAATGGTTTTAGCTTTATCAGTTGGATCAACACTTATTTCCTTCAAATCTTCTATTGGTTTGATTCTTTCGGTATCCCCTCAGGAATCTAATTCCGTGACATTTTCTTCGTCCACTATCAAGTTTATCTTGTCGGCTCTCTTTCTCTTTCTTCTCGGAGAAGTGTACCTACCATTCATACGCTTGTTGGTTTCATTAATTATTATTTTAGCCTTGAAGTCTGATGTAAGATTCTGTCATCCAAGGGTTGAAATACTTTAAAAGAATCAAAGTAAGCAAGATACTCCATTTTGTATTGGTCAACGGTTGCGAAATATAACTCACAAGAACTGAACTGTTCCCCCTGATTGTGCCCCAGCCTTGCTTGGTTAGAAATTTCATCATAAATTATTTGGATGAGACAAAAGCTTCCAATTCATCCCAAGCGGGTCATTCAAAGAAAGCATTGTAATAGGAAGGCTGGTCAATGACGACGAAGAGAGTTTGAAAGTTCCTACAAAGAGGAGACATCCCAACTTGGACATAAAGATTGCTTTTCCCCACTGGAGTTGATCCTTTGTTGTTAAAACCAATGATAGGCTCATTGCTTGGTTCCAGATTTTGCTCGGAAATCCCCATTTGGTCGAAGGCATGCCTAAAGATAACATTCACCGCACTACCGGTATAAACAAGAATTTTAGCAATTATAGAGAGCCCAATCTTTGATGTTATCATGAGGGGGTTATTATCTGGATGACAAACTCCCTTTTGCATCTCATTTGGGGAAACCACTAGGGTATGCATCTTGATATTATAGTGGACATTCTTTAGTGATGGTTCCTTTTGAACAGAAAATATTCTCTTGTGGGCTTCCCTTAGAAACTGGTTTCGAGCTGCTTGGCTATTCCTAACAAGATGTAGCCCACCATGGATCACATTTATTCAGTTTATGGGAGCATCCAGATCTAGTTGACCCTTCTCAATTGGAGCTTCCACCGAGTTGGCTGAAACTTTTGGTGCCTGTTGGTACGCTAGGTTGAAGGATGTTTGTCGAAAACAAATTCTTCAAGTGTCCTTCATGGATGAGCTTTTGAATCATGCCTTCCAACACCTTACATTCATCAATCTTATGTCCATTCATCATGCGGTACTCACAATACTTTCCTCCACTGTAACGTTCTAGGAAATTCTTGGCTATAAAGGGTACTAGGAAGTTGTTAACTCTCTCTTTAGCCACAGCATGGATAAGCGAAATAGGTTTACTCAAAGCCACCGAATTAGTGATAGATTCTTCCTATCTTAGTTTCTTATGGATTCTGTCAAGCCTAAACCTCCCACCTTGCAGTTTCCGATTAAAGTCTGGCTTCCTTCCTTCCTCGGGGGAGCTAAATTTCTTCTTTGTGTAGTATAGCTTAGCCATATGGATGAATTTATCAGCCCGAAAGTGGAAAGCTTGCAAGTCTTTGCACTGGTGAATATACAACTCCTTCCAAAAAGGAGTGTTTTCGATTATCCTTGAATGAAAAGCAATAAGCTTGTCTCAATCATTCATGTCTTTGGCCTTTAAAGCTTCCAAAAAGGAGTGATTTCCTTGATGGTCTATCCCCATAAGATGGGATTTCTTCTTCTTGGAAGAAGTAGCTTTGACCTTCTCCTTTCCCTATGAATCTTGGAATCTTGGATGAGAGCTTTTCTTCTTGGAGATTCGATTTCAACCCTTGGGCCTGGCCTAGTGATCCTCGATAACTTTTGCATTTGATTAGTTTCCAAGCGAGTTTGCATTTCACGGATTTGTTTTTCCAGAGCCATTAGTTTGATGACATTTTCCTCTATGACATTCGGGTTTAGAGGTTGTACCATATTAAAGGTTCCACCAAGTTGAGTGGTGTCCAAGTTAAGCGTTGGAGATACGTTCTCTTCTAGGGCAACATTAGGAGATGGTTCTTTATCCAGAGCCTCCACTCTTTTTGACTTCGTTCTTTCCTATGATTAAGCGATAAGTTTAACAAATTAATCTATAATTAAATAAAGGAAGTTGGAGGTTCAGGCCCTCCTTCTAGCACCAAATGTTAATGATAAAATCGTCAACACCCAATCTAGAGTTTAACAATGCATATGTAATGAAATTTAGATGGTAATCAATCTAAAGGATACTGAATTATAATTCAATCTCAACAAGCTCAACTTATTCTGTCATTTCCTAGATATCAAAATCCAAAGCATGAAGATTAGTTACTCCTCCTTGGAGAGGTGAATATCACGCTAGCATGGCTTAAAAGTCAATAGTTACCTTGGGTTAAGGGCATTATATGCTTACAGAAGGTTGAGAACCTCATTACCATAGTTATCCTTAGATTCAGTATAAAATAATATACGTTTTGTTGAAAAGAAATAGGCTAATATATCATAACAGTAGGTTTAATGACATAACATAATCTTTATCGACTGGGAAGATACTTCCACATCGAAACAACGTACAAGAAGCCCTTGGTTGTGTTAGTTATCGTGTCATAAGGTTACGATAGGATTTTCTTATGTGCGTTGTTCTACATTAAGCTTATTGTGAAAGGTTTAGAACACGTATAAGAGCCGTAAGGAGGAATTCATTGGTTTCTCCAATAAATTTCCCTTTTTCATAAACTCCCGTGCCTAACTCTTCCTCGAAAAGAGGTTAGCAATAACTCCCAGTTCGATCAATATGACATAACATGATTATCGAATCGAGAAAAGATTAAGTCTCGATTTTCCCCTTTTTATTCATTACGATGGTATTACAATGGTTGTGGAAATCCCCAATTCGATTTGAGAAATTAGGGTTTTATCTCTAAGAAAAGAATACAAGATTGTAGAATGAGGAAAAGATCCCCTGTAGTGTCCAGAAATTCCGGTACATTTTGAGCTGACCAAATAACACAAGTCCAACCCAAATTACACTGGAACCCAGAAAACTAATAGAAAGAAAACAGTGGGTGAGAATAGATAAGATAGAAACTTAGAATAGAAGAAGAAGAACAACACAACATCAGAGTAACATGAACCTCACAGCAGAACGAATGACATATAATATATAACATAACTTTGAAATGTAAATCTGTACTTGAATATACATATCATTTCCAAAGTACAACACTTACAACACAACGGAAATAACCATAGCTATATAATTCTGAAGCCTCCTGCTCCAGCTCTCCAAATATATCTGTAAATCCCGACTACTTGACTGCCCGTACAAAATTGGGCACCCAAGAGTTTAGGGAAAATAAAACAAAATAGACTTCGGGTCAGTCATGTGACTGGTGTGAGTAAACTCAAATCATTTGTTTAACTTTAAAAATCCTTTCAAAAGAAAGAATAATCGTAAGACCGATCCACACATAAACACGGATGGTTTTTAACTTACGATAACCCAAATCATTTGTAAAACAATATTATTCTGATATTATAATAATGTCTAACATAAGTAATATCAATCTAGTAGAAACGCTTGCATCTAACGTTCTACATATATAATATACAATCAAAACCGTGGGCTCTTATTTTGGGAATGGATTCCAACTATGACAAGGTATGGATCCACCTTCCGCTAAGTGTACTCTAGAAGAGATACACTGGAGTTCAACAAGAACATCTTGCAACTCGGTCACACATGACCGACCACTCATTTCGCTTGAGTGTATCGAATATATTTTCACCTTACAGTTTGTAAACCAACATAACCATTCCCAAGAGATACAGAATTGAAAGAAGTAACAAATATGAAAATTCTCTAGATGGTGACAATATACCCTACTTGGGTGCGACCCACTTAGCCATGCTGCTTGCCCGATTTCTGTCATATCCCGTTTGATGAGGCATGAGGTTATAATGTATCTCTATACAGATCACGTCTTCATTTACTTTGAAACTTGAAGAGCTGGAGCAGGAGGCTTCAGAATTATATAGCTATGGTTTTTCCGCTGTGTTGTAAGTGCTGTACTTTGGAAATGATATGTATATTCAAGTACAGATTTATATTTCAAAGTTATGTTATGAAATATATTTATTCGTTCCGCTGTGAGATTCGTGTTTACTCTGATGTTGTATGTTCTTCTTCTTCTTCTTCTTTTATTCTAAGTTTATATGTTATCTATCCTCACCCACTAATTTCTTTCATGGACTATCTGGTATTTCTGATGCTTGAATAGTCGACAAAAGGTTGTATGTCGATATCCAGGATCGCAAAACCCTGGGTAATTACCTATCTTATCTGTTCTCACCCTAAGTTTTCTTTCTATTAGTTTTCTGGGTTCCAGTGTAATTTGGGTTGGACTTGTGTTATTTGGTCAGCTCAAATTGTACCGGAATTTCGGGACACTACATCCCCAAAATGTGACCTCTGGGGTCTTACTTATAGACAACTTGGGCCTCCTTTTGGTAATGGTCAGCGGCAGCCCTCTTTCGTAATCGGCAATGGCATATGATGTCGGTGATGGCCGAATAAGTGGCTTTTGGTGCCCACTTTCGGCCTATCTGGTTTCCGGTCTTTCTGGCTTCCGGTATCGTTTCCTTTTAGAATTACTTTTCTTTGTTTCTTTTGCTTTAGTGGCGACTATCGGTTGACTGCTTTCGGTATCGCTACCAAGCCTATTGGTAGCGATAACTCCTTGGTTGAAATCCCTCATCTTTGCTTATCCCTAGTATCATATTTCGATAATAGACTTTATCCTTTCAATGATGTCGATAATGAATCAACCGGTACCGTTAGCCCTTCATTTTCTTTTAAATTGAATATCGGCCTTAATTCTCTTTCGATGGCTCTACATCCTGGTGGCGGATTGATTGCTTTCGGTTTTTTCTCACTATTTGCTTTCTTATCATACTAACTTCTTTATTCTCTTCCCATTGTGTAAGCTCTAAGCCTTTGCTTCCTCTTCCTTGGTTCCATAAAAAGATCAACTGTCTTTTCTTTGAGTATCGACACCAAGGTAACTCTTCCAAACATGTTAGTGCTGATAGCATGCCTTTTACTTTCATGATTTGATGCCGACACTGAGTACTAGCCCTTTTGCTGATGACGATAGTGTTTTTTCTTTCGATATCGGCTACTGCTCGATACCCCTTTGTTGTGTATAACGATGTTGTATACAAAATAATATGATTTTTGTTTGATGATAACAAACAAATATATTTTATTTCAAATGTGTTTGTTATTGTACTATTATATAACATCACAGACAGGAATATAATATTTATATTTAAATAGAATACGACTGTACAGAAATTAATATATTCACACAATATTTTATTTAAATATAATATTATATTTCAACATTCAAACAGTACAAGTTATATGAATCCACTATTTGTACACATTTACAGATAATACACATGATATTGTACTTGTAAAATAAAACTAAATACGATTGACAAATTTGTTTGAACACTATAAAATAATATTTTATTTCAATCAAATTTGTTTATCACAAATATCAGTACAATATTCTTTTTATACATAGCTACTCACCACAACACTCACACTCGACCGTACACACTTTGATTTCATATATACATACAATTTTTTTTCACTCATATACAGATATACGTGTCTATTTTTTTCTGTCTTCTGTCTTCTGTCTTCAAGCTTCTGTCTTCACAACTCACTGTCAGTCCAGTCACCATCTTCATACCTGCCACATACAGAAACACACACATAGTATATAGAACAAAAATAATTTTCAAAATTCATGTGAATATAAATTTTATTTGCCTCAGATTTCTGGTGTGTTTCTCATCATTTTTCATGACTCAATGATTTTCATATCCATCCGACTGTGTCTAGACAACTTGTGATATTCACAGTGATACAGTGTAAATTTCACAAGGTAGACTGTTTACAAAATATTTCAGTGTAGACTGTTAGTAATGTCGTTCGGCTTATGTAACGCTCCAGCATAATTCGTCGATTTAATGAATAGAGTGTTCAAAGGAGTCTTGAATAAGTTTGTTCTGGTTTTTATTGATGATATTCTAATCTTCTCTAAGTCAAAGGCCGAACATGAAAAACATTTGGAGCAATTGTTATAAATTCTGAGAAGGAATGTATTGAAAGCTAAACTTTCCAAATGTATATTCTGGCAAGATGAAGTAAAGTTTCTGGGCCACGTCGTATCAAAAGAGGGAATTGCTGTGGATCCAAGTAAAATCACCGCTATTCAAAATTGGAAACATCCTAGTACTCCCATAGAAGTCCAAAGTTTTCTTGGATTGGCTAGTTATTACCGGAAGTTCGTTAAAGATTTTTCGAAGATATCTAGTCACTTAACAAAGCTTACAAAGAAGCACGCGAAATTCAAGTGGACTCTCGAATGTGAGGAGGCTTTTGAGGAGCTAAAGTTAAGATTAACAACGGCTCCAGTGTTAACGATAATCGATGGCAATCAAGACTTGAAAGTCTAGACATATGCCTCTAGAGAAGGCCATGGTGCAGTATTAATGCAAAGAGGCCAGGTGGTTGCTTATGCTAGCCGTCAACTGAAGCCACATGAAAAGAATTACGTTACTCATGATCTTGAGTTATTAGCTTTCGTGTTTGATTTGAAAATCTGGAGGCATTATCTTTTGGGTGAGAAATTCGAACTGTATACAGACCATCAGTCATTGAAGTATCTGTTCACCCAGAAAGACTTGAATCTGAGGCAGCAACGTTGGCTAGAGTTCCTTGCAGCATACGATTTTGAGATTCTGTACACTCCAGGGAAAGCCAATGTCGTGGCCGATGCGCTAAGCCGAAAGACTGTAATGATCGCCTGTTTTATTATTACGACTTCATTGATTGATAAAATATCTGCTCTTCAGAAGGATGATCACTTCATTCAGAAGATCAGAGAGATAATTCAGAAAGGCGAGCCCTCGAGTTTTCAGGTTGATAATGATGGGATTCTAAGGCTAAAAGGTCGAATCTGTGTTCCTAACATTTCTGAGCTCCGAAAGGAAGTACTAGATGAATGCTACAAGTCAAAACTTAGTATCCATCCAGGAGTAAGCAAAATGTATAATGACATCAAACACACTTTTGGTGGAAGTCGATGAAGAGAGACATTTCTTTATATGTTAACCGATGCCCTACTTGCCAACTAGTCAAAAGCGACCAACAGAAACTGGCTGGATTGTTGCAACTGCTGGACGTTCCAGGTTGGAAGTGGGAACATATTTCCATGGACTTCATAGATGGTTTTCCCAGAACCAGAAAAGGAAATGACAGTATTTGGGTGATCGTAGATCGCTTCACGAAGACCGCCCATTTCATACCTGTCAGATCGAACTGAACTGCTCAAAGACTGGCGCAGATATATTTCAAGGAAATTGTTAGGCTACATGGAGTGCCGCTCAGTACAGTTAGAGATAGAGATCCAATATTTACTATCAAATTCTGGGAGGCATTTCAAGTAGAACTGGGAACAAATCTGAATCTAAGCACCGCCTATCATCCTCAAACAGATGGTCAGACTGAGAGGTCGAATCGCATACTCGAAGATTTATTGCGGGCTTGTGTCCTTGACTTTGGTGGATCATGGGAAGACCATTTGCATTTGGCTAAGTTCTCATACAACAACAGCTACCAAGAAAGCCTGAAAATGTCACCATTTGAAGCATTGTATGGTAGACCGTGCCGATCTCCAGCTTGTTGGGTCGAACCTAGTAATAGGCTTGTATTGGGACCTGATATGATCCGCGAAGCTGCCAACAAAGTCGATTTCGTTAAGAAACGATTACTCGCCGCTCAAAGCCGACAGAAGAGCTATGCTGATTCGAGAAGAAGGGATTTGGCTTTCTTTGTTGGTGAGTATGTGTATTTAAGGGTTTCTTCGATGTGAGGAGTGATTCGATTTGGCAAAACTGGGAAACTAGCGCCCAGATTTATTGGACCATTCCCTATTCTTGAACGGATTGGGACTCTCACTTATAGAATTCAATTGCCTGGTTGGTTTCCTGGAGTTCATGATGTATTTCACATATCTCAACTTCGAAAGCACGTTCATGATCCAGACTTGATCGTGGAAGAAGCCGCACAACAGGATATTGAAATTACTCCAGAATTAGCTATGAGAAGAGAGCCGCTAAAGATTATCGGCAAAGAAACCAAAGAACTGAGGAACAAGAAGGTTCACTAAGTCAAAGTGCAATGGAGTGGAGATCCGCAAGATTGTACTTGGGAAACAGAGGAAAGCATTAAGAAAGCCTATCCTAAGTGCAGGGTGGATATCTCTAATTGACTCTAGTGCAAGGTACATTTACCATACTTTGCATTACCATTTTGTTCTCTACTTTGTTGTTATTTTCTTTTCATGGATGGGAACTTTTAATTCTATAGTCTGATTATTTTAAAAGAGTATAGGAATTGATTAGTATATTTTGAAAAGTTAAAAACAAATAGATTGTTGTTTGTGTTGTGTGATAGTGGATATGATTAATTAAATTATTAGAACGATAGTTAACTTAATCAATAAGAGAATGAATGGTAGAATTTATTCGATTAAATCACACATTGAACTAATTTAAAAATAGATTGAAATATATACATGTGCATTATATATGTTTCAACAGGTAAATGGATTAGCTGTTGAGTAAAGAATTTATTTGTGTTCCCGACAAATAGGTAAACCTTAATGAGTTGGATGTGAAATATTATTATATCAACTCCTGTGAATGTCATTGGATGCGGAGTGCTGGTTGTTCTGTGTGTAATAATAAACGTCGCTATAGGATAGTAACAATAAATTTTGAACTACGCTACATGGCATACTTCTTGAAGATAGGCATACTTCATCATATACCACATAAGCATTTGGGGCTTGTGTGACGAGGTAGAAGATTTACCATATGAGCGAGAGGCTTGTATGGTGATGACTATATATTACAGGTTAATTGATGACTGATATGGACCATATGAAATGTAACGGTAAATAGCAAGATTAATAAAAACCCCACACGGGTCTGGAGATGGCAATAAACACGTCTCTCTGGTCATTAAGGCACAAAAACCATTTATAGGGTGACGAGAATTTATTCTCTGGAGTTATGATCTATACACACTCCCCTGTGGACACCGGAATATATCACTATAAATATGTGCATGCTTATTAGGATTTATTGGGTACCTAATACGGTCCAATAAATTTCCAAACCCCTTCCCGTACAAAGGAGGTTATGGCAAAAAAATTCGAAAATTTAGGGTGTTCGCCAATTTTTTCGAAAATTTAGGGTTGTAGCCAAATTTTTGAAGAATTTGAAAATTCTCAGAAACTAAAAAGTTGGAAAATGGAAGCCAGATTGAAAGTAGAGTTGATTAATCAAACCACTTTCAACTTTGTTCCTTTTCGAGGATGATAAGTTTTAAGTGGGGAAGATTGTAACAACCCGAAAAATCTGAACCAGTTTGAAAATTTTTAATTGGCTATTTTAGTGGATTTAAAATATTTAAAATAAATATTTTAAATAATAACGATGAAAAGTAAGTTTGAATCGACGTTTCAAAATAAATATAATTAATTCTAATTATAAACAAGGCCTGAAATGGCGCGGTAGTTTCCAAAATTGATTTCAAACTTTGACTGACTGTACCGGGTGCAAAATAAAATGGATTTTAGTGAAAACAAAAATATTTAAATCTGTTAGTGAATATCTTTCTAACGAATCTGAAAAATCAAAGTTTCATAGCTGGAAGCAAAAGTTATGGTGAAATGAATTTTCAAAAAGGTCGCTATAGAGTTTATATAGCCCGTGAAAATGGCCATTTTGCAAACGACCTCAGAATTCGACGAAACCACTTTTGTTGGATTCGGGATGTCAAATTATTGCTAGGTTTCAAATTTCATAATTTTTGAAGCTAGTATGTGAGCGTGGCAAAGGAAAATGTGTTTGGTCGATTTATATTAAATTGGATCGACCAGAAAAGGGACATTTTTCAAACGATCTCAGAATTCGACGAAACTAGTTTTGTTGGGACCGTATCGTCAAAACATAGCTAGATTTATTTGTCGGGAAATTTTAGAATCAATATGTGGCCCCGACAAATTGAAATGTACGTTCAAATTAAATATTGAATGTTTTATATTTTAATTTGAAGGAAAACTGACTGAAACAGTCGAATGGGCCTTCGAAACATATCTCATTGTGTTCGGAATGGGTGTACTTGGCTAAGGACGACAGTCATTGGGTTTGGATTGGTGTTCGTGTGTGAAAGAGGGTATTTTAGAGATTTTAAAAATATATAAATAAATAAAAAATCCCATTGGTCAACGAAACCATTCTCTCCCCCCGTAACCCGCACCCCCTCCCCCCCTCGATCGACGGCGGAACTGCTTCCCTCCGTTCCCATCCACATTCCGACCAAACCAGGAAGAATCAGACCCTGCTCTAGTTCAACCTTTTGATGATCATCCCGAGAGCTTCAGATCCATATAAGGAGCACCCTCCATCGCTTCGTGAAGCTCGAGATCGGACGCTCCAAACTCGGCATTTTCAAACCGCCGCCGTCCGTTCATCTGGCCACCGAACTGGCCATCGTGGGTGGCGCCTGTGCGCCCTTCCTAGCCCGTCGTGGTGGCATAGCCTGGTCGTCCAATTGTTGCTCGGATTTCACGCAATTCCGTAACCTAGTTTTGAACAAATCTGAGAGGTAACGGCCTATATTTTATTTTATAGTTTATAGCACTTTAAAGCGCTACGGTTTTTGATTTCACTGTAAAAATCATATCTTTTTCGTTTGTTGACGAAATTCAGTGAAACAAGAGACAGTGGACTCATGTGGACGTCTTCTACATTCTAGAAGAGACCGCATATTTTTCTGAGCCTTCTGCTATTTTTGGTGGAGTGGAACCCAATGTGAGATTTCTGAATTATAAACGATATGGAAAACGACGATGTATAAATTATATAGTCGATGTATGAGTTATATAGGCGTTGTACACCACATGTATAAGCATTGTATAAGTTGTACGGTCGATGTATAAGTTATATATGCGTTGTAAAAATTATATATGTGTTGAATAGATGTGAAATTTATTTATATAAATATACATATATATATGTGCCCCTCGTCCACAAACCATGGACGATATTTATTGGTTGTGATTGGTGTAAAAATTGGTTGATAGCGAATGGTTGATTAGAATTGTTTTTGGTTGAAATTGATTGATTGTGGTTGAAAAATACCTGTTTGTGGTTGAGAATTATTTGGTTGAAACCACATAGGACTAGTTTGTGGAAATGAAAAAAATATACATGCTGCCTGCGTGCGAACTAGATGCATGAAATCCCCATTGTCAAAAGCTGCGAGGCTTTAAGGTACAGCGAGGAGCCGTACTAGGGACGGCCCCGGTTTTAACTACCCTGCCGTTATGCTGCCGAAATTTTCTGAAATATTCATGTGTTAGAATTATTTTCATTTGCTGAAATTATTTTCATATGTCGAAACCGCATTCCTGTGTTGAATAGAAATTCATTTGTTGAATAGAAATTCATGTGTTAAATGGTATTCGTGTTTTAAATAAATTGCTTTAACAATAAAAATCACATTTTTATTATATATACGAACTATAGAAAACCTTCATGTGTTGAATAGAAATTCATGTGTTGAATGGTATTCGTGTTTTAATTAAATTGCTTTAACAATAAAAATCACATTTTTATGATATATACGAACTATAGAAAACCTTCATGTGTTGAATAGAAATTCATTCGTTGAATAGACATTCATGTGTTGAAAGGTATTCATGTTTTAAATAAATTGCTTTAACAATAAAAATCACATTTTTATTATATATACGAACTATAGAAAACCTTCATGTGTTGAATAGAAATTCATTCGTTGAATAGAAATTCATGTGTTGAATGGTATTCGTGTTTTAAATAAATTGCTTTAACAATAAAAATCACATTTTTATTATATATACGAACTGTAGAAAACCTTCATGTGTTGAATAGAAATTCATTCGTTGAATAGAAATTCATGTGTTGAATGGTATTCGTGTTTGAACTGAATTGTTTTATAATAAAAATCATATTTTTATCATCTGTATGAATTATATAAAATAGTCATGTTTTGAAATAAATGGTTTTATAATAAAAATCATATTTTTATCATCTATATGAACTATATAAAATAGTCGTGTTTTGAAATAAATTGTTTTGCAATAAAAATCACATTTTTACTATGTACATGAATCGTTAAAAATAGTGAAGTGTCGAAATAAATGTCGGTTGGATAAAAATATCATTTTTATCAAATGTATGAAAAGAAAATAGTTTTGAAATCGAAGAATCGATTATATTTATATATACATATATAAATATAATTGAAATATATCGAATAACAAAGCTGCAGTTCATGTTTTGAAATCGTGATTTCAAACGATTAGTGCGGGAGATCCGATCATAGGATTTTCCCGAAACCGAAACCGTTGGGTTCGTCTTGGAAATATCTTTCCAACGACACCAACTTTGTAAAGATCCAACAGTTGGATTGTCTAGAATGTTTAATTCAAATCTGAAGAAAAACAGCGCCAGAATCGATTATATTTATATATATATAATTAAATTAAATCGAATAACGACGCTGCAGTTCGTATTTTGAAATCAAAACTTCAAACGAGTGTACCAGGAGATCCGACCGTCGGATTTTCCCAAAAATGGGACCGTTGGATTCGTTTTGAAAAGATCTTTCTAATGATATAAAATTTGTGAAGATCCAACGGGTAGATATTCTGATATGTGTAATTCAAATCTGAAGAAAAACAGCGCCACGACCGCGTTATGGCCCGAAGCGTCGTTTGAATGAATTGGCTATAAATAAATAAATAAAAATAGTGATAAATCATTATAAAATATTATAAACGATATGGAATGGAAATAAACCAAATTTACCTGGTTTATTGATTATTTGATGTCTGAATAACTGAATCAACGATAAGAAGTCGAAGATGAAGACGGTGGTTGAAGACCAGAGATCTTCACCTCGGTTGGACGATAACTGTTGTCCTGATTGGGAGGCATCCCGAAATATGGATAATGAGTGGTGATCATCCAGACATACATGGAGATCGATGGGTATGCAAGGTATGTAGTGCCTCCGGTTTCGTTCAGACCCAGAACGGACTTGCATATGGACTATGTGTCTGACATTGGAATTCATTCTGTGTGATTGATATCCATCAATTGCATGGTGTGAATTGCCTGTGTGGTATGCTAAGATGTAGTGATCAAGGCTTCTGTTGAAAAGCAAAGTCCGGTGGTTAATGATGAAAGCACCGCCTATGTGGCGTAGCTTTGTGTATAACGTGAATTCGCGAGCCTCACACCCCGGTATGAACCAAAAACGGGAGAGGACCTCAGGGAGGGCATGCGTTTCCTTCTAGCTAGAGGTGGTGTCAGTGTTTGAACTGGCTGACATTTATATTATTTTCACCTATGTGGTTGTTGCTGTTGCGAGGCGCCTCGGATATAACAGTGACTATGTGAAGCCGATGGAGTCATACGTTGGTTCATTTACGCCCCAAAGGGTGGGGAAACGCAGTGTTCATACATTTTAATCCACATCGGTGGACCGGCCCTGACGATTCAAGGGTCACTCGAGCTCTGATCCTGAGACTCGGGCTAGACAGTGTCGAAGTCGGTAAGGACTATCTTTTGCCTTGGTTCATGATGGAAATCCAATTTCCAAATACGACACCGTGCGGTTTTGATTGTATATATATATGGCGACATGATATATGGTACCCATGCCATCTATAATTGATAGTTATGATTGAAATTGTTTTTGAAACATATAAACACTAGTAATAATATCAAATTCTTTTGTTTTATTCATATCAAACATATTTTGGCCATTATAAGGTAAAACTCTATCCTCTGGTTTGCGTTGCATTGTGTGATGGGAACTGAGTCTTATAATGGCTTCATTTTTATCAAAATCATTGCGATGTTTAAAAGAATTACTTGTTTTAAAGCACTGGAAATACAATGGAGTAAACCCGTTCCATGAAAGTGGCGTGGTCCTATGATTAGCCTTGTTATAAAATGTGGTAAGTAGATTTCTCATACCAGTCCCATGACTGACTCGTAGTTTGTTTCACTAGCAAACTCGGGTGCCCCTTTTTCTACACGGGCAACCTTGTATTCAGGTTTTAGCAGGCTCTTTCTGGATAGCTGGAGCTGAAGATGGATTCTATCATTTATCTCTTTTTATGTTGTTCAGCTCCTATTGTACATATTATGTTTGTTTCCCGCTATGGACGTTTATGTATAGCTGAATTATATTTGTACTAAGTATGATCATGTATACTGTGTAACTCTAATTATTACGTTTATCCAGTGTATTATTTGTACGTTATCTGGTGTATTTATTTAATTCTGTTATGCTATTATCTGTTTATGTGTTATATTCCAAAGATTACCCTTGCCACCGTAAGTACGGGGTTCGGGTCGTCTCAGCAGAATTCATATTTTTTTGGAAATTTGCTTCATTAGAATAAAACTCTGTTGTTTTAAACATTTCTAGGTCTTGAAACTAAACTTGTGTATATATCTGCAATTTTTTTGATGTTCATTTTCTGTCTTCTGAATTCCTAACAGTGTTGACGTATTCCTGTTATATTTTTGAACACTATTAATATGAATTCTAAAAAAAAATTGATCTGAAAAATAATTGAAATTTCACACATCTCTGCTGTTCTGAGGTTCTTCTAATTCATTTTAGAAAGGCTTGAAAATTTATACTCATTACAGCACACTATTATTCCTCAGTCGTGATAATTTCATTGGTTTTCAGATTGGCTTGGATATTTTGATTTATCTTGAATCAGTGTTACATCCTGAAATTCATCTTTATTCATGATCATTAAGGCTGTTTTTGTTTGTTTGAGATCACTTGAAAATTTCTGATATTTTGAATCTCATACACCTCTCAAATCTAAAATTTTAATCCTGTGAGATTGATTCATTGTATCTCAAGATTTACATTTGTTTAAGTGATTTTGAATAAACCACTATTTTTTTTGGATCATGAATTATTACTCAAACTTGATGTAAATATTCGGAAAAATTCTTTGTGCTTTTCAGAAATTATTGTGAAAAAGTCTTTGAAAATCCTGTCTTAAATCTCTTTGTTTTTCATGATTATTTGATATGAATATATGTTTGTTTAAAATCATTTGAAGTTATTGATTTATTGAATCATACACATATCTTGAATATGAAATTTACATTCTGGTGTGACTGATTCACTGAATCTTGAGAGTTTCATATTTCTCAAATGATTTTAGATCATGAATCATCTTATGTAACCGTCATCTAGACATGTCCGATTTGAATTTGATTTTTGTGCTGCTCTAATACTGTTTCAGATTACTACTTGCTTTGATCGGTCTGCTGCTTTGATATATGTTTTAATCATTTGAGTTGTCTTCTTGGGCCATGTAACTAAATTTCTTTTATATATGATATCCTGGTTTGTCTCCAGTGCCTTTTTATAATCCTCATTAATTGAGACACCAATTGGTATTAGAAGTGTTGATTTTTTTTGTATATAATTTTTTTATTCCCTTTTTCTTTGTATAGAACTTTTCAATTTCCTCTTATAATTAATTTTCAATTTTAAAATTATTTATGGATTATTCATTCAGAAATTGAAATCAATATCCAAATTGAACTGTATTTAAAATTCATCAAAATTATTATCAGTTTTTGAAATTGTGATGAATTGTGACTACAGTATATTTCACAACAAGAGGAGAATTTATTTAGTTTTTCATGATGATTGAACATTTATTATAATATCTTTGAATTGGCAATTATTTCACGACCATCTCTTTTATCTACCATCATTCTGCCATCCATAATAATTTTATATAAATGTGGAGAGTTAATTTTTTTAAAAAAATTCATTCTGAATAAATAGTGAAAATATTTGTGATGGAACTGTGGTTATGTTATTATTCAGAATTAGTGATAACTGAAAATTTTCAATAATCCCAGTACAATCGAGCATATTTCATAATATAATTAATTTAGAAATTTATTTCATAGTCCATTTCTGTACCTACCACATTTCTACCATTCATATTGGTTGTATATGCCGAGGAGTTTTTCTATTTAAAGCTGAAAATGATAAAATATATAATTAATTCATAAGTGTGTCTCTAACCTCATTTAAAAATCCAAGCTCTGGTTACGCATGGTTATGAGACAACTTATAATTTAAGCTGCGACTGACCTCAATTAAAAATCCAATCTCTGGTTATGCGTGGTCAGTGTGCTCTTATATAAAAGAAAAAGAAAAAGGAAATAATGCGCTATAAATTAAAACTAATATGATACACTCCTTGGTGTATAAAAACCAGCCTATCAATACACCTTTCTAATCTATGAAGTGTGTTAATATCTTATGACGTATTATGATTTGTTGATTGATAGTTATTGGGATTTGAGAATATTCGATTTAGTCAATTAAATTGAAATATTAGCTATAGTTCAAATCCGTCACTGTTTTTGAACTTCATTTTTATAAAATCTTTTGAAAATAATTGAAATTCATATTTATATAACTCTCCTCATTTTTATAAAATTCATTGTCAATATATCATTCTATACGTGAAATATGCCACCTGTTCTCAGTTTATTATGATTTTTATTTGACTGATTGAGATTTATGATGACCATTCTTTCTCTTAAGCTGAAATTATATTGTTTAGTCATTATTCATCTATATTTTAAATTTTGAATCCTTTTGATGATAACAAAAGGGGGAGAATGGATTGAGATTTTGATTTATGGGTGAATAGTTTACAAAAATTTTAAATTTTGAAAATTTATTCCACTTTCATTTTTCACTCATTTTTTTAACATAGTTATAGGGGGAGTTCCTGTTGTAGGGGGAGCTTTCAAATAGGGGGAGCTCAGTGCTTCACTGTCAAACACATTTATTGGATTCAAAATCTTAACATTTGTTTGTCATCATCAAAAGGGGGAGATTGTTGTATATAATGGTGTTGTATACATAATTATATGATTTTTGTTTGATGATAACAAACAAATATATTTTATTTCAAATGTGTTTGTAATTGTACAATTATATAATGTAACGACCCGCATTCTACGCATCATAGGATCGTAGAATATTTATTTCTGTCACATACGAAGTCGTATGGTCATGTAACTTTGGGAGACGACTGTTGGGGTCATTTCCCATGTTCATGATTTTTCCCGATTTTTAAATGACCATTTTACCCCTAGTTGGCACTGCTTTGGCCATAACTTTTGACTGGAAAGGAATTTTGACCTGAAACCACTTCCATTGGCTCCGGATGATGGTTTCTCTTTCCGTAGAGTGGTCACATTAGCCAAACGGACTCACCGTTTGGGAGATATGGCTGAAACAAGTTTCAGATGGTGAAAAACAGCTTAATTGGGCTTAAGCGGGTGATTAGCAGCTAGGCCCAGAGGGGAATTTCGGGTTTAGGGGTATATAAGGGCTGATTAGGGTTAGAAAACATTTCTTTATACATTTTCCAGCCACCACTTTCATCCTTTGACACTCTAACAATGGCCTCCTACATCTAAAACACCCCAAATCACTTTCTAATTGAAGATTAGGCTTAGCAACATCAAATTAAGAAGAAAAAGCACCAAAGCAAGGTTAGAGCTGCTGTTGGACATCAGTATTCGCCCCAAATCAGAGAAGTTTCAGTTCTGAGAATTTTATTTGTGGCCAAGGTGAGTGATTTGCATAGTTTTTGCACTAATTACGGTAATTAAGGGTAATTAGTGAAGATTAGCGAATTTATACACTAATAAATTCTGGAAAAATGTTTAGAAATTCTTAAATAATGTTTTATGCCTCTGGTTGAAATTTGGTTCGATTTGATTAAGTTCTGTTAATCCTATGATCAGTTTTACTTAAACATGCTTAAGGGAAAATAAGGAGTTTTGGCCACTTTTGATCCATTTTGATTCATTTGAATGGTTGTTTGCTGTTGTGGTTGCTATTACATGTTGCTATGACTCTATGGTGTGTTTTATGATTGATTAGAAGTGTTAGATTTGTCAAAAACATCGTCGAATGGCGTAAACTGCTCGCTGGAAGAACTACAGGAAATCATCCGAACCGGACCGGGTCGGTGGGAGTGAGGGCGATCCGATCCGATGGCGCGACCCGATCCGCCGATGGCTGAAGACCCCGATCCGATGGTGCCGATCTGATCCGATCAAGACTTCGCGAAACGACCAGTGTTGCTTCATGAAGAGGTGACCCGATCCGCCCCTACCTTTCACGAACCATTCCAGCTTGGGTGTCACGATCCGCCTGAAGGAACACATCACGAACTCAGCAAGGTGGCACGACCCGAACCAATGGGTATTCACGATCCGACCCGGAGCTCATAGGGCGAACTGATCCGGTGCATTTGAAGCGATGGCCGATCCGATCCGATGGGGTTTCTACGACCCGATCCGCGTAGGTCATTCCGATCCGATCCAGTAAGGAATGAAGAGGGCCGATCCGAACTGATGCAGCGCCACGATCTGATGTTGTGGGACATGCACGACCCAAATGATGGAGACCGATCCGGATGAAGATGAAGACTATAACTCGAGATGCAAAGGAAGTCCAAATGAGAAGTTAGAGCTTAAGATTCAGATGGGAATCAACGAGTTCGCTTCATGGTTGGGCTTTGCTGCGGGACGCGTGCCAAGGAGTTATCGACGTCTATAGCTTTGGACCACTATGGTAGGAGGTACGAAGACGGATTCAGGGCCATTATGGCATAGGTAGAACCAAGGGCTACAACCAATGAAATGGGTCATTGAGATGTTTGGTCATGACTCCACATGTTTAGCTTGGTCATAGCAGGGTTTCTACAAGTCGGGATTCGTCGTTACTTCAGTTTGTCTAGTGTTCCAAAGTGGTAGATGTCGTACGCTTTACGCACTGAGTGAGAGATGTGAGGATGGTTGCTATGGATGATTTGTTTGCTATCATTGTGACATGCACACCCCACCCCCGTATTCTTACACTATTTATTATGGCACCTTAGAGCATTGTACGGTATGTGGTACTAACTCTTTGGTTGCAGGTCCAGGTTCAGGTATGGTTTAGTATACCTGTTATTATTCTGTTTAGATGCTTATCGCTCATACCAGGCTTTATGTCTGACCCAGAGTTTTATGTCTCCTCTTATTACTCTGGGTGCTCACACGAGCAGACTAGAGACAGGTTAGCTGGTGATGCACGGGTAGATGATCCGGAGACGAGCAGGAGGCTTCCACGTAAAATATATACATAGTATTCTCCCTGTATTGTTGAAGATCACTACTTGGGCATTGGTGGTGTATCTTCTACTTTAGCTTTCTTTTGTTTAGAGACAGTAAATTTGGAAAATTGTAATAAGCTGTATTTGAATTTCCGCTGCTCTGATGATGGATGTTGATTTTAGTTATCAGCTTATGCACTGTCTCACCTGTTTTATGTCAAGTATGTTATTATTATATTTTATTCCATGCGCTGTGAGACATTCTACAGGTTCCTTGATTAGTTCATTCCCTTCTTCCCTTTCTTTGGCGACCGTTCCGTGCTAGTCGGGACATGTGTACAGCGCACTTCCGGAGGAAATGTAGGCTGGTGCGAAGCGGGCCGTCACACTTGGTATCAGAGCTCTAGGTTGCGTAGTTAACCTAGGGAAGTTATCAGGGAGAGATAATATACGTATACGAGAGAGCATATTTGTGATTACTTTGGTTTTTAAAAGCTATATATATACTATTACTCGTATAAGGATGAAGTCGTACTGCACTAGCACCACTATGGAGTCGTTAATCGTTTCCTTTTTCAGATTGACGATGAGCCGATATACTAGAGGTGCTGGTAGGGGAGCCAATAATGGGAATGCTGCTGACATGAGGACGATGTTTACTGACCTCATGAGAGAGATGCTTAGAGATGTACAGAGGGCAGCTCCCAATGGTGGAAATGGTGGTGGTCCAATAGTGCAGGCGCCAAGAGTCGACTTCGCCAAGCTGAATAAGGATTATACTAGTCTTGGTGGGAAGTCATTCCACGGAACGGAGTCGGCTACGGATGTTCAGGATTGGTTGGATAGTTGCGAACATATCTTCGAGGATTTGGGTATCGAGGATGCGATGAAAAGAAAGCTTGCGTCCCGTCAGCTGCAAGGGCGGGCAATGAATTGGTGGAATGCTATAAAGGCAGCTACTCCCGAAGATCAGATTACTTGGGAGCAGTTTAAGGCTCGCTTTAGTGAGAAGTTCATTCCAGCTGCTCAGAAGTCAATGTTGTTTAAGAAGTTCTTGGAGCTCAAGCAGAATGGCAGAGCTGTCTCGAAGTATATTGCCGAATTTGACACTTTGTCAAAATATGGGTTATCTCCTATTGATACTGCCGAGAAAAAGAATGAGAAATTCATAACTGGTTTGGATCAGTACTTGGGGGAAAAACTTATTAACCACATCGATGAGACGTTTGAATCGATTGTGGGGAAAGCATTAAGATCAGAAAGTCTCTACCCTAAGTCGAAGACTGAGGTTGCATCTGCAGATGAGCCAAAGCCACAAGCAAGTGGTGGAGGCAAGGGTGGTTCCCAGAATAAGAGAAAGCAGAACCAAGCTAAGGATGGCCAGAAGAAAAAGAATAAGCAAGATGTGGAGTGCTTCAGCTGTGGTAAGAAGGGCCATTATGCTAGTAATTGTGGGACCAAGCCAGCGGATAGGAAGTGCTTCAACTATGGCCAAATGGGACATCACAAGGACTAGTGTCCACAGCCCCCTAAAGAAAAGCAAATGGTGAAAGCCTACGCTCTTAATGCTATTCCTTCTTCGTCGAATGCCCCAACAGCGGCGGAGAAGGGAAAGAATGTCGTCATTCAAGGTATGCTTTCTATTTATGATGTTCCTGTTAGAGTTTTGTTTGGTACCGGAGCTTCCAGTTCTTTCATATCTAGTGACCTGGTAGATAGGTTGGGATTGGAGCCCGAGATTGTCGATAGACCTTTAGTAGTGACGAACCCAATTGGTGGTTCGACTAGCCTTAGCATGATTTGTCGTAATGTGGTCTTATCGAGTCATGGATGCATGTTTGTTTGTGATTGCTTTGTTTTGGGCTTTACTGGGTTTGGCATTATTTTGGGAGTAGATTGGCTCCAAAGATACGGGGTGGTGGTAGACTGTGAGGGCTTGTTGGTGACAGCTAGAGCGGATGATGGGCGGAGGATAGTGTTTGGTGGTCTACCCAGTAAGGGGGTATTGGCTAGTTTTCTAAACTCCCTCGAAATTCCGCATAGTGAGTTGTCAGGTTTACCCGTGGTTGGCCAGTATCCGGATGTTTTCGAAGAAGTGACCGGACTTCCACCACACCGAGAGATTGAGTTTCGTATTGATTTGGTAAAAGATGCCAGGCCTATAGTGATGCCACTTCGTCGTATGGCACCAAGAGAGCAGCAAGAGCTCGAGGTGCAAGTCAGCGATCTTTTGAAGAAGGGATTTATCAGAAGGAGTGTTTCTGAATGGGGAGCACCAGTTGTGTTTGCTACCAAGGCGGATGGTTCCCTTCGTATGTGTGTAGACTACCGCGAGTTGAATAAAGTGACGAGGAAGAACAAGTATCCTCTACCGCGGATAGATGATTTGTTCGATCAGTTGAGTGGCACGAGAGTATTTTCTCAGTTGGATCTCGCGACAGGTTTTCATCAGCTTAGAGTGGAAGCTGAGAGTATAGCTAAAACGGCATTTCGGACGCCGTCTGGATTTTATGAGTGGTTGGTCATGCCATTCGGGCTGACCAATGCCCCAGCATATTTTGTGGATCTTATGAATAGGGTATTCAAAGATCAGTTGAATAAGTCTGTCCTTGTGTTCGTTGATGATATTTTGGTCTATTCGAGGACAGAGGAAGAACACAAGGAACATTTAAGAGTAGCGATGGAGGTGTTGAGAAAACACCAATTGAAAGCAAAGTTTTCTAAGTGTCACTTCTGGAAGAGGGAAGTGAGGTTCTTGGGCCATGTTGTATCAGAGAATGGTATTGCCGTGGACCCGGCAAAGGTGGCTACGGTACAAGATTGGCCTACGCCCAAGAATGCAACAGTTGTAAGAAGTTTCTTGGGGTTAGCTGGATATTATCGTAAGTTTATCCAAGGTTTCTCCAAGTTAGCTGCACCATTGACCCAGTTGACCAAGAAGAATCAAGCTTTTGTTTGGGATGAAAGGTGCGAGAATGCATTCAAGAGTCTAAAGGACAAGTTGACAAGCGCACCAGTGTTAGTCATTCCTAAGGGGGATGAAGAGATGACGGTATACACGGATGCCTGTGGTACCGGACTGGGTGCTGTATTGATGCAAGGCGGTAGGGTTGTAGCTTACGCAAGTCGGCAATTGAAACCGCACGAGAGAAGATACCCTACCCATGATTTAGAATTGGCAGCGATCGTGTTCGCGTTAAAGATGTGGAGATACTATCTCTTGGGAGAAAGATTTGAGTTGTTTACAGATCATAAGTCGTTAAAGTATCTCTTCTCTCAGAAAGATCTGAATCTCCGTCAGCAGAGATGGTTAGAGTTCTTAGCTTCCTATGATTTTGACATCGCATACACACCGGGAAAGGGCAATGCGGTGGCTGATGCATTGAGTAGAAGACATGCCAGCTTAGGGGCTATGTTCCTTGAATGGAAGCAACTGGAGTTTATCGCGGGGTTTGATTTCAGACCAAAGTGCGAATTAGATCCAGAAATGTTAGCAAGTTTGACGATCAGACCCACTTTGATTGAGCGGATCGGCTCTAGTCAGAGGGACGACCCTAACCTATTGGAAATCATCTCCAAGTTAGAGATGAGTATCGATGAGGAGATGAACAAGTATGGGCTTGATCGAGATGGATGGCTTAGAAAGAATGGAATGCTTGTTGTACCCAATGACAATGGATTGAGAGATGAAGTGCTTAGAGAATGTCATCACTCAAAGCTAACTATACACCCCGGTGGTAACAAGATGTATCGAGATATGAAGCAGACTTACTACTAGGAAGGGATGAAAAGAGACGTTGGGAAGTTTATATCCAAATGCATGAATTGCCAGCTAGTTAAAGCCGAGCAAAAGAAGCCTAGTGGGTTGTTGCAACCATTAGAAATTCCCGAATGGAAATGGGAGCAAGTCTCGATGGATTTCATTGATGGTTTACCAAGGACTAGATCGGGACATGATAGCATTTGGGTGATTGTGGATCGATTGACTAAAAGTGCAAGGTTTATACCAGTCAAATCAACCACAACGGCAGCTAAGTTAGCAGAATTATATATGAAGTGGGTAGTGAGATTTCATGGAGTACCTAAAAGCATTGTGAGCGACCGAGACCCGTTGTTCACTAGTGGGTTTTGGAAGAGCTTACAAGAGGCTCTAGGGTCAGAGTTACATCTCAGTACCGCATATCATCCTCAGACCGACGGTCAGACGGAGAGGGTGAACCGTATCTTGGAAGACCTCTTGAGAGCATGTATATTGGATTTTGGTGGATCATGGGATGACCATTTGCATCTAGTAGAGTTTGCATATAATAATAGCTACCAATCCAGTATCGGTATGGCTCCGTTTGAAGCTTTGTACGGAAGACCGTGCAACTCACCATCATGTTGGATAGAGACTGGCGAGAAGTTTATGCTTGGACCAGATGTGGTGAGGGAAACTTCAGATAAGATCAAGATCATTCAACAACGAATGAAGGCTGCCCAAGATAGGCAGAAGAGTTATGCTGATAAGAGGAGAAGAGACCTAAAATTCTCCGTTGGTGACTTGGTGTTTATCAAGATTTCTCCGTTAAAGAGCGTAATACGATTTGGCAGGAGAGGCAAGTTGGCACCAAGATTTGTTGGCCCGTTCCCTGTTCTTGAACTAGTCGGGAGTTTGGCATATAGAATTGACTTACCAGAGAAAATGGCGGGAGTTCACAACGTATTTCATGTTTCCCAACTAAGGAAGTTCGTTCACGACTCAGATATGACTATTTCACCTGATCAGTTAGAGGACTTCGAAGTAGAACCCGAGCCGGTTGGGAACCGCAAGCCGGCCCGTATTGTCGAGCACGACATGAAGCAACTTCGAAGGAAGGCGGTGAAGCTAGTCAAGGTTCAGTGGGGCGAGGACGAGAATGATTGTACTTGGGAGACAGAGGAGAACATTAGGAAGACTTATCCGGAACTCTTTGCCTGGTAAGATTTTGACTTAGATTCAGTTTTCTGCATGCTAGGGTAAGCTTGTTTATTTGTTTTGCATGTTTGATTGTTGTATATGGCTGTTAGGCATGTGGAATCTTTTATTTGTTTTGGGTTAAGGAATTTCGGGGACGAAATTTCTTAAGGGAGGGAGAGTGTAACGACCCGCATTCTACGCATCATAGGATCGTAGAATATTTATTTCTGTCACATACGAAGTCGTATGGTCATGTAACTTTGGGAGACGACTGTTGGGGTCATTTCCCATGTTTATGATTTTTCCCGATTTTTAAATGACCATTTTACCACTAGTTGGCACTGTTTTGGCCATAACTTTTGACTGGAAAGGAATTTTGACCTGAAACCACTTCCATTGGCTCCGGATGATGGTTTCTCTTTCCGTAGAGTGGTCACATTAGCCAAACGGACTCACCGTTTGGGAGATATGGCTGAAACAAGTTTCAGATGGTGAAAAACAGCTTAATTGGGCTTAAGCGGGTGATTAGCAGCTAGGCCCAGAGGGGAATTTCGGGTTTAGGGGTATATAGGGGCTGATTAGGGTTAGAAAACATTTCTTTAGACATTTTCCAGCCGCCACTTTCATCCTTTGACACTCTAACAATGGCCTCCTACATCTAAAACACCCCAAATCACTTTCTAATTGAAGATTAGGCTTAGCAACATCAAATTAAGAAGAAAAAGCACCAAAGCAAGGTTAGAGCTGCTGTTGGACATCAGTATTCGCCCCAAATCAGAGAAGTTTCAGTTCTGAGAATTTTATTTGTGGCCAAGGTGAGTGATTTGCATAGTTTTTGCACTAATTACGGTAATTAAGGGTAATTAGTGAAGATTAGCGAATTTATACACTAATAAATTCTGGAAAAATGTTTAGAAATTCTTAAATAATGTTTTATGCCTCTGGTTGAAATTTGGTTCGATTTGATTAAGTTCTGTTAATCCTATGATCAGTTTTACTTAAACATGCTTAAGGGAAAATAAGGAGTTTTGGCCACTTTTGATCCATTTTGATTCATTTGAATGGTTGTTTGCTGTTGTGGTTGCTATTACATGTTGCTATGACTCTATGGTGTGTTTTATGATTTATTAGAAGTGTTAGATTTGTCAAAAACGCCGTCTAATGGCGTAAACTGCTCGTTGGAAGAACTGCAGGAAATCATCCGAACCGGATCGGATCGGTGGGAGTGAGGGCGATCCGATCCGATGGCGCGACCCGATCCGCCGATGGCTGAAGACCCCGATCCGATGGTGCCGATCCGATCCGATCAAGACTTCGCGAAACGACCAGTGTTGCTTCATGAAGAGGTGACCCGATCCGCCCCTACCTTTCACGAACCATTCCAGCTTGGGTGTCACGATCCGCCTGAAGGAACACATCACGAACTCAGCAAGGTGGCACGACCCGAACCAATGGGTATTCACGATCCGACCCGGAGCTCGTAGGGCGACCCGATCCGGTGCATTTGAAGCGATGGCCGATCCGATCCGATGGGGTATCTACGACCCGATCCGCGTAGGTCATTCCGATCCGATCCAGTAAGGAATGAAGAGGGCCGATCCGAACTGATGCAGCGCCACGATCTGATGCTGTGGGACATGCACGACCCAAATGATGGAGACCGATCCGGATGAAGATGAAGACTATAACCCGAGATGCAAAGGAAGTCCAAATGAGAAGTTAGAGCTTAAGATTCAGATGGGAATCAACGAGTTCGCTTCATGGTTGGGCTTTGCTGCGGGACGCGTGCCAAGGAGTTATCGACGTCTATAGCTTTGGACCACTATGGTAGGAGGCACAAAGACGGATTCAGGGCCATTATGGCATAGGTAGAACCAAGGGCTACAACCAATGAAATGGGCCATTGAGATGTTTGGTCATGACTCCACATGTTTAGCTTGGTCAAAGCAGGGTTTCTACAAGTCGGGATTCGTCGTTACTTCAGTTTGTCTAGTGTTCCAAAGTGGTAGATGTCGTACGCTTTACGCACTGAGTGAGAGATGTGAGGATGGTTGCTATGGATGATTTGTTTGCTATCATTGTGACATGCACACCCCACCCCCGTATTCTTACACTATTTATTATGGCACCTTAGAGCATTGTACGGTATGTGGTACTAACTCTTTGGTTGTAGGTCCAGGTTCAGGTATGGTTTAGTATACCTGTTATTATTCTGTTTAGATGCTTATCGCTCATACCAGGCTTTATGTCTGACCCAGAGTTTTATGTCTCCTCTTATTACTCTGGGTGCTCACACGAGCTGACTAGAGACAGGTTAGCTGGTGATGCACGGGTAGATGATCCGGAGACGAGCATGAGGCTTCCACGTAAAATATATACATAGTATTCTCCCTGTATTGTTGAAGATCACTACTTGGGCATTGGTGGTGTATCTTCTACTTTAGCTTTCTTTTGTTTAGAGACAATAAATTTGGAAAATTGTAATAAGCTGTATTTGAATTTCCGCTGCTCTGATGATGGATGTTGATTTTAGTTATCAGCTTATGCACTGTCTCACCTGTTTTATGTCAAGTATGTTCTTATTATATTTTATTCCATGCGCTGTGAGACATTCTACAGGTTCCTTGATTAGTTCATTCCCTTCTTCCCTTTCTTTGGCGACCGTTCCGTGCTAGTCGGGACATGTGTACAACGCACTTCCGGAGGAAATGTAGGCTGGTGCGGAGCGGGCCGTCACATATAACATCATAGACAGGAATATAATATTTATATTTAAATAGAATACGACTGTACAAAATTTAATATATTCACATAGTATTTTATTTAAACATAATATTATATTTCAACATTCAAACAGTACAAATTATATGACTCCACTATTTGTACACATTCACAGATAATACACATGATATTGTACTTGTAAAATAAAACTAAATACAATAGACAAATTTGTTTGAACACAATAAAATAATATTTTATTTCAATCAAGTTTGTTTATCACAAATATCAATACAATATTCTTTTCATACACAGCTCCTCACTACAAACTCATGCTCGATCGTACACACTTTGATTTCATATATACATACAACTTTTTTTTTTCACTCGTATACAGATATACATGTCTATTTTTTTTGTCTTCTGTCTTCAAGCTTCTGTCTTCACATCTCACACAGAGTATATGGAACAGAAATAATTTTCAAAATACATGTGAATATAAATTTTATTTTTAAAATTTTGTTTGCCTCAGATTTCTGGTGTGTTTCTCATCATTTTTCATGACTCAATCTGATTTTCATATCCATCCGACTGTGTCTAGACAGCTTGTGATATTCACAGTGATACAGTGTAAATATCACAAGGTAGACTGTATACAAAATATTTCAGTGCAGAGACAGGAAAACTTGTCTGGATGGCTGCATATATACACACGTGTATATATATACACGTATGCACTGCCTCGCCAGTCCAGTGTGCAACTGAGGAGCAGCCACGTGGACCAACTCGACTCAGTGCATCTGAAGATGGTCAAGCCAACAAAGTAAAAATGATCCATACATGTTCAAGTCAGCCCAAATACATCAGTGTTGCATGTTAAGCTTAAACAAGACAGTACACAAAGCATTCATGAATAATTTCAAACATGTACATGGTGGAAGAATACATGGTTCAACAAATTTCAAATGATCATGTTCAAGTTCCTTTTCAATTCAAAATAAAAATAAAAAAGGCAAGCACAAATGGAGCGTAAAGCATATCATTTCTTAGATTCAAGTGGCTCAAGTGATCATGGGTGTGCATGCATATACAACTTGAAGGGACATGCACATGACAGTGAGCATCAAAGTGGTCGAGCAACTTTAATATGGCAAAACTAGGTTGAAAAACAGAAATGGTCGAGCTTCACAAATAAGGGTGATCAAGTGAACATGTATATAAATGAATATTAGTATGTCAAAAGTATTTTCAGGTTGAAGAAAATCATATTCAAGAGTGCACAAGCCAACACAGTACAACATTTATATATTCATTTAACATGGGTGCTCATGAATGGATGTATTTTCGAAAGTCAAGCATGGTCAAGCACAAAACAGGTTCTGGCATGAGTATAGCAAGCATATGTATATGTTTCAACAATGTGCACAAGCAGGTACATCACAAGTCAGGGGACAGTATACATGTTTACATGGAAACAACAAAGTGGTGTAGCAAACAAGCATGTCTCAGGGTCAAGTATCGGCAAGAAAAGTATAACATCAGTTTGAATGACTAGAAATCAATGCATCAGTCTAAAGCCGAGACTTTTTAATGAGGGACAATCTGTTTGAGGGCATAAATTTCATCTACACACTGCAATGAACAAGTAAGTGATGGGCACATGGCAGAGTTTGAAGCATGCACATGAATGCTCAACCCAAGGCACAGGTATATGCCAACTACACTAACAAGTTCAAGTATCTAAACCAAACTTCTCAATGCATTCTCAAGGATAAACAGATATGGTTAGCAAGAGAAAGCAGAAGAGATGACAATGGCTACAAAGCATACAATAAAGAACAAATTTTTTGGGAAGAATTTATTTTTGGAACTTTTTTTTAATATAAATCTTTCCAGAAAATCAGAATTTTCATATAAGGTATAATCTTAAATGTTTTGAGAATTCAAAACATTTCTATTTCCAGAAAATCTCAAGTGTTCTAAGCAATTTTTAATTCAAAGAAATTCTTTGGGAACAAATTCAAATAAGGCAATATGACAATGCAATTCACATTTTGAATTGGTTTCCAGAAACTGACAGGATGGTTCATTGGGCATTTAATCAAGCAAGAATTTCAGGAAATTAACTCACGAGCAAATCATTTATGCAAAGGAGCATTCACAAGCAAATACACATCCAGGTTCATCGAATAATCCATAGAAACTAGTCAAGGTAGAGTTCATTCAAGAATCAGTCACGCAAGTAAATCAAAGCAGCAAAAGGGGCAACACGAAATCAGCCAAGTCATATACACGAAATCAGAGGCTAGGGTTTTCTATTAACCCTATTTAAATCACCATTTTCATCATTGGCAAAAAAAATCAAAAACCAAGCAACAAAATTTCAAGCATAGATTTAAATTTCAGATAATTCACTTTTTAGGGTTTTGATCAGAACAGAGAAAGAGCTCGAGCAAATCGACATCAGAAAGCTTTGGAGCTTCAGAGAATTAATATTCATCAATCAAGTGTCGATCCAATTTGGAGATTCAAAGTGAAACCCTAGTTTCGATTTCACATTTTCAAGCCTCCATTTTTCCAGAAAGAAAGGGGTCGGAGAAAATAAAACTCGAGTGCAACAAATTCTAAGTGGGTCGGCCATCTTTAATTAAATGGGGATAACCCTTTTTAAATTAACTCCCAAGGGTTTCTTTGTTTCCATTGTATTTGTTCTATTTTATTTTTCTTTTGTAAAAACCGATCAAACATTTTTTCTAGTGTCTGTAAAAAAAACTAGGGGAATCAGTCAGGGTGTTGACTGGCAGTTGCTAGAGTCTGTAAAATCTAGATTACTGGTTACGGGGTCGTAACTAGGGGAAATCTGATCAGGGGGACATCGATCAGTCTAGGGTTTTGAGCATAGGGTTAGAATAAGAGCAGGGACTGCGAGTGTACATGGCTTCTATGCGGGATCTGTTCTATCACCAAGTAGAAACCTTAGGAAAGCAGCAGTAGACAGGATTTTGCCGAAGCTGGGTATATCTTATGTCATTTACTTTCTGCATTTCTGTTTCTGCTATATTCTGTTATCTGTGAATACTTTTTAATACCCCTTAAGTTTTTCAACTCAGAAAAAAACTGTGATAAACCCTATTCACCCCCCTCTAGAGTTAATCTAGATCCAACAGCCTTTGTTCCAGCTTTTTTTTGATGTCGAATTCTCGTAGTAACAATTCCTCTTTTAAATATTTTGGGGAAAAAATTTACAATAACTATTTGATGAGATTTTGAATCTTAAAACAAGATTAAACACAAAAGGGTTTCTTTGATCGTTTGTTTAGACCAAAGTTTAAATAGTAAAAATAATAATAAAGAAAATTAGTATTATGCTAACTCCACGCTTATATTATAAATATTAACGTGTATTATAATCTTACTCGTCCAAATCTACATAAATAATGCCATAAATAAAAAAGCCGTGGATAAGGTAATAAATATTGTAAATACGTATGTTTTTGGGAAATGAATTGAATAGAAAATAAATGCCTATATGTTACAATTTAAATTGTGATTAGGGATATGGATTGTAACTCCAACTAGAGAAATAAATAAGTAATAAACTTATATGTATATATATATATTTAAATAAGAAGTAAATCAAATTAAATTAATGTAGTAATGTTTGGGAGTTACAAATATTAGATTAGCATTTTAAACGGGACCGATATAAATCGCAATAAATAGGATAATTAATGCCTTCGAAAATATGACCGTTAGGGTAATAAATGGTAGACAATCTTAATAAAAATAAAAAATTGAATCAAAGGGGATTAATGGGTATTGGTTGTCGTAGTAAATACTAAGTCCAATAAGGAAATAATTAATTAAACATCCTAGGATAGGAAGTTATAGATTTTCCTTACTTTATTCTAGTTAATCTAGAATTAATATAATTAGAAATAAGGATTGGACTTAGTAGGTTAATGATGTGAGGTAGGTTGCCTTATTCAATAGAAGTTTGCACTTTTTAGTAGTTAGATATATGTCCAACTAATGTAAGATTTCATTGATCACAGGAATCAGTGACGATGGTTAGTTGCATAGCGAGGATTATTCCCTAAAATAAGGTTTACTTCCAGTGTTGAGGTATTAAGTGGTTGTACAGACCGCCTCCCATCCAAAAGAAGAAACCAAAAACGAAATAATTTATTGTAACAGCCTGCATTTTACGTATCGAAAGATCATAAAATATTTTTATTTTTTTCCCTGAGAGTTGGATCATTCTCATATTTTAATACGTTTCTTATGGGGATGTGAGACATGTCCATAATTTTTATCAACTTTGTTTGTGACCATTTTTCCCTTGTCAGTCTTGTACATCGCATAACTTTTGACTCGGATCGAATCAGGTGTTGATACCTGTGCCATTGAAAAGGAAATGATGATTCCCTTTCCATAGAGTGGTCACACTAAAGATTTGGCTCGGCGGTTTAGGAGGAATCGCTATTTTAAGGTTTAACAGTTGTCTATTCAACTTTTATAGCCATACTGGGCTAATTTGGAGAGGACCATTAGTGGGCTGGTGGGAGGCTATAAATAGTGGGTAGGAGGCATGGAGAATAGTTTACTTCCTCCATTCTCTCATTTGAAAAAGTGAGAGCTCCTCCATCTCTCCATTCTTTTCACCTTTACACCATTAAAGCTTAGGGAATTTGAAGATCTACATCATTTGGGGCTAGATCTACTCAAAACGAAGAGGGAGTTCATCAATTAAAGAGTTTAGATCAAATTCGTCGCTGTTCGAAGCTAGATCTAGATGTTTTTGAGTTGTTCTAGAGAATTGGTGAGTTATATGCATCTCTCACATGGATTCAATCAAGTATATGAGTGTTCGATCTTGTTTTTCATCAAATTCAAGTCATTTTCCTTAAATCTACATCATGGTAAGTTTAGTTTCATATGAATCGCCATAGGATCATGTTTAGCAACTTAAAACCGATAATTTCTATGCTATTTCATATGTTTATGCAAGTTAGATCCATAATTATGTTCATTTATCATGATTTTAGTGAAATTGCATAATTTTGGTGAAAATCGTCATATTCATGTTGTTAGTGATTTCATAACGTGTTTATTGTTGCAATTGATGAATTGGATGAGTAGATTTCGTCGATATAGTTGTTTGGCGAAGTTTTGGTCGAAATGGGAGTGGAATTGGGGCTGTACAGTGAACCGATCGGTCATAAAGGATCGGTTGGTCAGGGAGGATCGGTCAGAAGGAACGAACGATCGGTCAGGAAGGATGGTTGGTCCGGGAGGATTGGTCAGAAAGAAGGACCCATCGGTCAGGAAGGTCGTTTGGTCAAGGAGGATCGGTTAGAAGGAAGGACTGATCGGTTGGTCAGGGAGGATCGGTCAGAAGGAAGGACCGATTGGTCAGGAGGATTGGTCGGTCAGGGAGGATCGGTCTGGGAGGATCAGTAAGGGAGGATCGGTTGGACGGAAGGATTGATTGGACGAGAGGATCGATTGGACGGGATTCAAAGCGAGTTCAAGGGGAATGTTCAAAGTGGTGTGAGACATTCGTTGATTGTGGAAAAGCAACGAATGAGATGACAATTCAAATGTCGTGAGTTGGTGGATAATGGATTCTCAAGCATGTTTTGAGCTTGTGAATAGCCGCAGGTGTTGACGACTAGAGGTGATGAAGACTGAGAATTATCTTTGTCGTAGGTTCTAGCAGGCTCAAAGCAGGGATGCAATAGGGCACATAAAAGACCGGATGTAGGTCGAGTACCTTTGTTATCGTTGAAAGGCCTAGGTACATATCGTTGAAAGGCATATGGGGTTTTTTCTAGAGCCCGGGTTACCATTAGCCCTTGACAGATGGTAGTATGATATGGCCAGTCATACGATTAACGATGGTTTCAAAGCAGGATTGGTAGTGATAGCCAGAGTCTGACATGGATGATTGTTTCCTTGTGTAATGACCTGGATCCTTATGGGTTAATTTTAAATATTTAATATGGATTTAAATATGGGGGGGGGGGGGGGGGTAATATAAATGGAATTTTATATTATGTTATCGGTTTAATAATCAATTTCGATTTAATATCGAATATATATTAAATCATCGTAATGCGAAAATATAATTCAGTTCGAGATTTAAAACTGAATTAAATACAGTTCAGAATTCTGTTTGAATTCGAGTAATAATATTAATTTATTATCGAAGAATTTAATGGTTGGACATTTAATTTATATCGATTTAAATTAATATCTTCCACAGACGATCGAATTAGACATCGTAACCTATCCCAGTGTGTTCAGAGCAGTGGTATAACGCTAGAAATGTCACTTGTTGGGTTCAGAAAGGAGTTCGCAGTCAAGAGGTATTTTAATTTAAGGATATCAGTTCAATTAAATTAAAATAAAAAAAATAAAATAACCTAGTTGTGGTCACAAAACAAACCCGTGCTCCCTTATTATCCACAAACAAATACAAACCCGTGCTCCCTTATTATCCACAAACAAATACAAAGCCGTGCTCTCTTATTATCCACAAAACCGAAACCCCCTTTCCTATAAAATCCCGTCATCCTCATAGCTTCAGCAAACAAAAATCTGTTCCTTTCCTCAAAACTAAAATCCATATCCTCCTCAAGTTCTAAAAATCCAATATACAAACTAAATCGCGAGCTCGAGTCCGAGCGGAAGGCACTTGCGATTGCTTGGGAGTATCAAGAGTTGCTGTCGATCTGTAGAAAGGGGTGCGAAATGGATTTCCACCTTTGCTTTGAGTTGCGACAGTAGGAGCGATTCAAGTAAAGGTCGACTTCAGTGAGTTCAAACTAGAAAGGGGTTTTTGCGATGGCTGTTGAATTTGGAAGGGGTACGGTTGCCCCTGAAAAGGTCGATGCTGGTGAAGATGGACTTGGCGATTGGGTTGTAGTGAAGTTGATGGGAATACGCAGTCACAATGTGGGAGTGGATGGTGGCTATCGCAATTTTATTAACGTCAGAAGCAACGTCAATGGAAAGTGACTGTGTGATGTTCGGTGAAATGCCACCATGAAGACTGCAGTTGTTTGGAGCTGTTAGGGGATTTGTTTGAGGAGTGGTTTGTAGGGCCTGATAAAAACAAGTAACGAGGAAGGTATTGCTGTGAATTAGGAGCATAGGTTTGTGGGAAAGTTTGATCATTTATTTTTGGTATGAGGAGGTGCAGCGTGACTAATAAGGGTTGTAAATGGAGAATGTTTGGACTGGACAGCGAGGGGTGTTGAGGTTGAAACATTGCAGTGAAGAGTTGAGGCAGTACAATGGTGATCATCGGCAAGTATTGGTCGATGGCGATGGTTAGGAAGACAATGTAGTGTTTTGGTCGAGGGGAGCAAGGTGCTTGAGTAAATTCATTCAAGACAATTCGTAGTAGAGATGATAAGGAATCAGAATGGATATTCGACAAGTAAAATAAATGTGAGTAAATCTCACCTTTTATTTAGAAATTTATTTTTATATAGTTAAAAATAATTGTCTGTGCTTGTTTGAATGTTGTCTGATTGTTTTAAAATATATATTAGTTATTTAGGGTTGACTATTATATATATATTGGGTTGATGATTGGTTGGATTCCCGCAGTCTCATTAGCGGATGCCCGCGGTACCATAGCGGATGATTACCCTATACGCCCCACGCTATGATAGTGGATGACCTTTATACCGCGATATTCTGCCACGAAGCAGAATGGGTATTACTATGTTGACTAACGTCTTTGGATGCAGGAAAAAACAGGTTGGAGGAATCCAACTAGATTCCTCAAAAATATATATAATCTGTTTTTTGTTTCTTTGTTTGATTTCATATATATTCATATATGATGTGTTAAAAATCAAATGATTGAAAATTGGTTGATTTAATTGTTTAAATTATCACTTGGGTTTGGAATATTGATTTATAAAATACCCTGAAAGGGTATTTGGGATTTAAAAAGGGAATTCTATTTTTATAAATAGAATTTGAATTTTTAAATAAAACTATAGAAAATATTAACTTGTTTTGAAGATATATAAAACAAGTAATTGAATTTATAAACTCTGTTTATAAATGAAAAGATGGGATTTGAATTGAATTTATAAACTCTATTTATAAATTAAGATATGGGATTTGAATTTATAAACTTTGTTTATAAATATATAATGGGGGGATTTTAAGTGAAGTTATAAACGTTGTTTATAAATAATGCAGAGAATTCTATAGAATTTGAATATAGAATTCAAATGGACTTTAAACTATAGAATTTTAATATAGAATTCAAATGGACTTTAAACTATAGAATTTGAAAATAGAATTCAAACGAAGTTTAAATAGAGAGAATTCAAATAGAATTGAATTGGAATTTGAATAAGAAGTGGATAAGGAAACGAGAGTATGAGTATAATTAGAATTTGTTAATATGCAAGTTAAAATATATTTGAACATGTCATGTTCAAATATGAAGGTGAAATAGACTGAAGAGTTAAGTAACAAATTTATTTAACAAATTTAGTTAAAAAGATTGGTATAGTTAAAATAGATTGGACAGGTATAAATATACAGGAGACAGGTTTGGAATAAAGTGTTAGAAGGTATATAAATAGAATGCCCGACAAAAAGGTATGTATTTAATTCATATATGAGATTTTATGTGCCGTATTGGCTAGCCGCTTGGCTTTTCTTTTTCTTTTTGATTGGAGAAGGCCTGTGTGGCAGTTTGGGGATTTTCCCGAAGCTCCCGGTACAAAGGAGGTTATGGCGAATTTTTCCGGGAATTTAAGAAGTTAGAATATTTTTAAGATAATTTGATAGTTAGAAATCAACCTATCGATATATATAGAAGTCGATAAGGAAACGAACTTAGAAATAGAATAGTATAATCAAAAAGGAAGTACAAGAATAAAATCTAGTAAGAATAGAAAAGAAGTGTATATGTGTTTAAAAGTGAAGAATTAATTATATGGTATTGATTATTCGAGTAAGTAGTCACATCTGTTTTAACGTTATAAATGTTATTCAGTCAAGGTCTGAGAGGTAGTTATACCCCAACTTGATTGATTTCATTATTAACAAATAAATACTAATATTCCAGGCTCGAAGATCAATATTGGATAAGAGTTAGTTGAGTATAGTATTTGGGTTGTCGTAACGATGTTTTACACAACATCTGTTTTGACCCAAATAAGTGTAAGTATGGAAATAAACGAGATCGGAAAAGAAATAAGTAATTGGAATATTTTCCAATTATAAATAGCATATATTTTCTAAAGTTAGAAAATAAAGGAAGGCCAATATGGTTATTGAAAATATTTGGTTGACAAATATTGGTAAAGAAATAGAGAAGAGATTTAATTAATGGAATATTAATTAAAGGCTCGGTGATTGTTGGATGTTTGGATGAACACTTGTTTTTCTTCGATAGTTAAATCATCGACTATCGAAACACTTGTTTTTATTCGATAGTTAAATCACAGACTATCGAAGTTTTGACCATCGTTGTCAATATGGAGAGACCGGTTGGATTATTATCCAAAGAACCACTCCGTATTGGCAGTAGCGTGCGAATCAGATTATATAAAGATAATCGAAGACGGAGTAGAGTGCAAGGACTTTTTCTATTAATAGAAATTGTGCCTTCGATTCATCCTGTTCCTGGGTGACTTGTATGGATGAATGTCTGACGGAGTATTTCCAGAAAGGTCACATACATTGATTTCTTCAACCGTACCAAGAGTGGAAGCGGAGAAGGAAACTTATTTTAGCTAACACGTAATGTACTGTTGAGGACGTCAATCGGTGATTTGATGGATTTGACGATGTGGCATTCGAAGTGAATCTGGTGTGATGATAAAGCGTAGCCTCTGGCCTCATCAACCGGTAAATGACAGAAATCGGGCAAGCAGCATGGCTATGTAGGTCGCACCTATTAGGGTGTATAATCGCCTGATCTAGAGTTTCATTTACTTCTAAAAATCTATTTTCGATGTTGTCCCATTCGGGAAACGGTTGCTGATCCCAGCCGTTGGTGA
Organism: Allium sativum; assembly: GCA_030737875.1. Lineage (NCBI taxonomy): Eukaryota > Viridiplantae > Streptophyta > Magnoliopsida > Asparagales > Amaryllidaceae > Allium > Allium sativum. The sequence continues at coordinate 499,754,062 of CM060924.1, read as the reverse complement.
TATACATTCGATACACTCAAGCGAAATGAGTGGTCGGTCATGTGTGGCTTAGTTGCAAGATATTCTTGTTGAACTCGGTGTATTCTCCTCTAGAGATATACCAGCGGAAGGTGGTTCCATACCTTGTCATAGTTGGAAATCCATTACCCAATACGTGACTTGCGGTTTTGATTGTATATTATATATGTGGAACGTGAGATGCAAACGTTCCACTAGATTGTTATCTACTTGATTTAGACATTATTATAATATCAAAAGAGTTTTGATATAAAGATTATAGTTCCTTTCAAAGGGATTTTGAAAGTTAAATCAAGTGTTGGATTCTCATAAGGGAAAAACCCGTTCCGTGTTATACGGCGTGGTCTTATGAGATATCATTTAGTTTTCTGAAACTGTTTTAAACAGTTTACTCATAGCAGTCCCATGAATGACCCGGAGTTTATTTGTTTTGTTCTACCTAAACTCTTGGGTGCCTAAATTTGTACGGGCAGTCAAGTAGTTCAGGATTTTTCAGATATATCTAAAGGAGCTTGGAGCAGGAGGCTTCAGCGTTATCTAGTTATAGTGTTGTTCCGTTGTGTTGTAAGTGTTGTACTCTGATAAGTATATGTTATACAGTTGAGCTTTTGTATTTCAAAGATATGATATATTATATTTTGTTCCACTGCAATGTGAGATTCTGTGTTGTTGTTTCTGTTCTTCATCCACCTTTTTCTTCTAAAAAAAATGTTTTGTATTTTCGTGATATTTGGGTTGGACGTATGATGTATATAGTCCACTCCGATGTTACGGATATCTGGGTCATTACAGTTGGTATCAGAGCTTAGGTTGAGCGAATACCTAGGCTTGTTGGAATGTGCTCATTAGAGATAGGATCAGTAGTATCCTAGAATGAGTTGAGTGTATATATATACGAGAGAGCGTATTTGTTATTTGATATCAAAACTGTTTTATATTGTGTTGACTAGTCTGTTGAGTGGCTTATGAATTCTGATCGAATCGTGGGACGCCACAATGTCGATAGGAGTTTATAAACACTTGAACAGGAGATTGGACACGATATCGTTTTTAAATGGTTGAGTTGATTGTTACGATTATAATCAAATTAGATTATAAAACTGAAATAGTTATATATATAACCAATGGAATTTGTATATGAAATCAAATACAAATGAGATAAATTGAAATTGAATTCCAACCAGAATTCAGAATTTAAAATCCTGGGAGTTTGGAAAATATTTTTCTAAATGGATTTTGAAAGAAATATAGCACTGGACTCATTCAGTAGCTGGGAAATAATTCTGATGATGGTCGCAACATCATCAGTGTTCATTTTCGAGTTTCTAAGTGATGAATTGCTACCTTAGAAAAGTTTTGATGGAAATTTGTTTGAAAAGAAACAAATAGTTTGAAAATTCAAATGTTTTGAATTTGAGATGGATATAAATATATGCATATATTTATATTACTTCAAAGGAATTTTGAAATGGGAATTGGAATATAGATTTCAAATAGAAGTAAAATATAAGGGAATTCAAAAATAAAATTTGAACGTATAAATTCAAATGGATTTGAATAAAGAAAAGTCAAATAGAGATTTGAATATTAGAAATCAAATGGAATTTGGTTAAATAGAATTTCAAAGAGAATATAAAGTGGAGGTTGAATATTAGAATTCAAAGAAAATAAAAAGTTTGAAATAGAATTTTAAATAAAAGGAGTTTAAATAAAATTTGAATTCAAAGTGAAATTAAATAGAATTTGAATTCAGCGGATTTCAAATAGAAATTGAATAAAGGATTTCAAATGGAATTTGAATAAGGGATTTGAAATGGGTTTTGAATAGAAGGAAATTCAAATATAGAGTTTGAATAAAGAAATTCAAATGGAATTTGAATATTGTAAATATATAGGATTTGAATATTAGAAGTGAAATAGATCGGAATATTATGTGAAATGGATTGGATATATATTAAAAATATATCAGAATGGAGTTGAATTTATTATAAACAAAGTTAAAACGTTTATATTTATAAATATAATTAAAACGAGCTCGTCGTAGCGCGGCAGTTCGTAAATTGGCGATTCGAACTTCAATTTAGTATAAAGAACTCAATTGAAGTCGGAATTCTTTGAAACAAGAATCGTCGGAACCGGTTGAACAATAGTTTTCTAATGAAAGAGAAAAATCTGGATTTCGTCGTATAGATTTTGAGTTATGTCAAAATCAAATTTTTAGAAAAACAGCGCCAGAACCATTAGAAAACCATAACGGTTTAATTAAATAAACAGAAGGATTTTTAGGAAATAAAATCCGAATTGGCATTAGAAAAATCCAGGCTGGAGATATAAAATAAATATGAACTCCAGTGAAGTAAATGAAATGATTTTTAAAACAAAAATCATATTTTAAATGGTTAAATAGAATTAACTAAATTGGAGAATAATTAGTTAAAGGAAATTTGAATCGAAATTGGGTTTTTGGATAAGTGAAAGAGATTGAGAATTCATATTCGAAATCGAATATATAACTCGAGTTGAAAATATAATTAGATTAGTTTATAATTAAGTTGACATATATTTGAACAAGTTATATTCAAATAAAAAGGGTGAAATAGGCAAAACGGTTAATTAGCAACTAGTTAATGGGAATTTGAATGATTGAAATTAAATTTAACTTAAGTAAGTTAAAGGGATCGAAATGAATAAATTGAGTAAAATCAATGTGAATGAAATATGAATTGGGTGTGAATAAAGAAAATATATTTGTAAAACAAATACAAAGGAAGTTATGTGCAAACAAATAGAAGGAGGAATATTTGTAAAAACATTTACAAATAGAATTTAAAAAGGGAATATTTGTAAAACATTTACAAATAGATTCAATGGAAATATTTATTTATAGAAAATAAATAGAATGTTATAAATGAGATATTTATTTGTTAAATAAATAGAATTAATCAAAGGAATATTTAGAAGATGAATAGAAAATGGAAATCTGTTTTAACAGATAAATAGAAAAGATTAATTTATAAATAAAAGTTTATAAATTAAATTAAATATTTACCATTCGATAAATGGAATATATAAGTCTGAACTTATATAGAGAAGAGATATTGGTTTTTAACACAGATAGTTTTAAATAGAAGGGGTACACAACACTTGTATAAGTGAAGTAACGTTATTAAAGAGAACATTTATAAAGTGAAGAACCGTTACTAAAAGTAAATCTTTATAAATGAATAAACGTTATCCAATAGGAGTTATTCGAATAGGAGAAGTCGATTATAGTTAGAAATAATCGAGAATAAATCGATTAGAGTAAGAATTTACCAGTTAGAGTTAATCAGTTAGGGTTAATCCGTAGAGTTAATTGAATATTAGTTATTCAATTAGAATTTATCGAATATTTGTTATTCAAATTAAGAGTTAACCAGATAGGGTAAATTGAACATAGTTAATCGAATTAGGATTTAATTGAATGTTAGTTATTCAATTAAAGTTGATCGAATATAGTTATTGAGATAGAGTTAGTTAAACATAGTTACTCAGGATAAGTTGCCATTTCGTACGACTGCTAGCGTAATTCGCAGGGCTGCAGATAGCCTAGGGCGGTCGGATGTTTCCTGAGGGAATCAGGCGTAACCATTGTGATCGCTGCGATCTAGAGTCAAGCGAAAGGAGTTATCGAATATAGCTTATTCGGAAGGAGATGAGTAAAAAGAGCTAATCAAATAGGGTAAATCAATAAGAGTTAAATCCAATAGAGTTAATTGATAAAAGTAAATTGAATAGAGTAAATCGAATATAGTTTATTCGAAGAAAGGTTTTCGAATCGAGTTATTCGAAGGAGAGATTATCGAATATAGTTATTCGAAAGGAGGAGTTATCGAATAGGGATTTATTCGAAAGAGAGTTACGTAAGGAAGTTTGAAATGTTGAGTATCAACATAAATAAGTTTTGAAAAGGACATGGGTTGGTAGCACTTTTCCTACCTTAGCAATTTCGAGGACGAAATTATTTTAAGTGGGGAAGATTGTAATGACCTGGATCCTTATGGGTTAATTTTAAATATTTAATATGGATTTAAATATTGGGGGGGATAATATAAATGGAATTTTATATTATGTTATCGGTTTAATAATCAATTTCGATTTAATATCGAATATATATTAAATCATCGTAATGCGAAAATATAATTCAGTTCGATATTTAAAACTGAATTAAATACAGTTCAGACTTCTGTTTGAATTCGAATAATAATATTAATTTATTATCGAAGAATTTAATGGTTGGACATTTAATTTATATCGATTTAAATTAATATCTTCCACAGACGATCGAATTAGACATCGTAACCTATCCCAGTATGTTCAGAGCAGTGGTATAACGCTAGAGATGTCACTTGTTGGGTTCAGAAAGGAGTTCGCAGTCAAGAGGTATTTTAATTTAAGTATATCAGTTTAATTAAATTAAAAAAAAAATAACCTAGTTGTGGTCACAAAACAAACCCGTGCTCCCTTATTATCCACAAACAAATACAAACCCGTGCTCCCTTATTATCCACAAACAAATACAAAGCCGTGCTCTCTTATTATCCACAAAACCGAAACCCCCTTTCCTATAAAATCCCGTCATCCTCATAGCTTCAGCAAACAAAAATCCGTTCCTTTCCTCAAAACTAAAATCCGTATCCTCCTCAAGTTCTAAAAATCCAATATACAAATTAAATCGCGAGCTCGAGTCCGAGCGGAAGGCACTTGCGATTGCCTGGGAGTATCGAGAGTTGCTGTCGATATGTAGAAAGGGGTGCGAAATGGATTTCACCTTTGCTTTGAGTTGCGACAGTAGGAGCGATTCAAGTAAAGGTCGACTTCAGTGAGTTAAAACTAGAAAGGGGTTTTTCCGATGTCTGTTGAATTTGGAAGGGGTACGGTTGCCCCTGAAAAGGTCGATGCTGGTGAAGATGGACTTGGCGATTGGGTTGTAGTGAAGTTGATGGGAATACGCAGTCACGATGTGGGAGTGGATGGTGGCTATCGCAATTTTATTAACGTCAGAAGCAACGTTAATGGAAAGTGACTGTGTGATGTTCGGTGAAATGCCACCATGAAGACTGCAGTTGTTTGGAGTTGTTAGGGGATTTGTTTGAGGAGTGGTTTGTAGGGCCTGATAAAAACAAGTAACGAGGAAGGTATTGATGTGAATTAGGAGCATAGGTTTGTGGGAAAGTTTGATCATTTATTTTTGGTATGAGGAGGCGCAGCGTGACTAATAAGGGCTGTAAATGGAGAATGTTTGGACTGGACAGCGAGGGGTGTTGAGGTTGAAACATTGCAGTGAAGAGTTGAGGCAGTACAATGGTGATCATCGGCAAGTATTGGTCGATGGCGATGGTTAGGAAGACAATGTAGTGTTTTGGTCGAGGGGAGCAAGGTGCTTGAGTAAATTCATTCAAGACAATTCGTAGTGGAGATGATAAGGAATCAGAATGGATATTCGACAAGTAAAATAAATGTGAGTAAATCTCACCTTTTATTTAGAAATTTATTTTTATATAGTTAAAAATAATTGTCTGTGCTTGTTTGAATGCTGTCTGATTGTTTTAAAATATATATTAGTTATTTAGGGTTGACTATTACATATATATATTGGGTTGATGATTGGTTGGATTCCCGCAGTCTCATTAGCGGATGCCCGCGGTACCATAGCGGATGATTACCCTATACGCCCCACGCTATGATAGTGGATGACCTTTATACCGCGATATTCTGCCACGAAGCAGAATGGGTATTACTATGTTGACTAACGTCTTTGGATGCAGGAAAAAACAGGTTGGAGGAATCCAACTGGATTCCTCAAAAATATATATAATCTGTTTTTTGTTTGTTTGTTTGATTTCATATATATTCATATATGATGTGTTAAAAATCAAATGATTGAAAATTGGTTGATTTAATTGTTTAAATTATCACTGGGGTTTGGAATATTGATTTATAAAATACCCTGAAAGGGTATTTGGGATTTAAAAAGGGAATTCTATTTTTATAAATAGAATTTGAATTTTTAAATAAAACTATAGAAAATATTAACTTGTTTTGAAGATATATAAAACAAGTAATTGAATTTATAAACTCTGTTTATAAATGAAAAGATGGGATTTGAATTGAATTTATAAACTCTGTTTATAAATTAAGATATGGGATTTGAATTGAATTTATAAACTTTGTTTATAAATATATAATGGGGGGATTTTAAGTGAAGTTATAAACGTTGTTTATAAATAATGCAGAGAATTCTATAGAATTTGAATATAGAATTCAAATGGACTTTAAACTATAGAATTTGAATATAGAATTCAAATGGACTTTAAACTATAGAATTTGAAAATAGAATTCAAATGAAGTTTAAATAGAGAGAATTCAAATAGAATTGAATTGGAATTTGAATAAGAAGTGGATAAGGAAACGAGAGTATGACTATAATTAGAATTTGTTAATATGCAAGTTAAAATATATTTGAACATGTCATGTTCAAATATGAAGGTGAAATAGACTAAAGAGTTAAGTAACAAATTTATTTAACAAATTTAGTTAAAAAGATTGGTATAGTTAAAATAGATTGGACATGTATAAATATACAGGAGACAGGTTTGGAATAAAGTGTTAGAAGGTATATAAATAGAATGCCCGACAAAAAGGTATGTATTTAACTCATATATGAGATTTTATGTGCCGTATCGGCTAGCCGCTTGGCTTTTCTTTTTCTTTTTGATTGGATAAGGCCTGTGTGGCAGTTTGGGGATTTTCCCGAAGCTCCCGGTACAAAGGAGGTTATGGCGAATTTTTCCGGGAATTTAAGGAGTTAGAATATTTTTAAGATAATTTGATAGTTAGAAATCAACGTATCGATATATATAGAAGTCGATAAGGAAACGAACTTAGAAATAGAATAGTATAATCAAAAAGGAAGTATAAGAATAAAATCTAGTAAGAATAGAAAGAGAAGTGTATATGTGTTTAAAAGTGAAGAATTAATTATATGGTATTGATTATTCGAGTAAGTAGTCACATCTGTTTGGACGTTATAAATGTTATTCAGTCAAGGTCTGAGAGGTAGTTATACCCCAACTTGATTGATTTCATTATTAACAAATAAATAGTAAGATTCCAGGCTCGAAGATCAATATTGGATAAGAGTTAGTTGAGTATAGTATTTGGGTTGTCGTAACGATGTTTTAGCCAACATCTGTTTTGACCCAAATAAGTGTAAGTATGGAAATAAACGAGATCGGAAAAGAAATAAGTAATTGGAATATTTTCCAATTATAAATAGCATATATTTTCTAAAGTTAGAAAATAAAGGAAGGCCAATGTGGTTATTGAAAATATTTGGTTGACAAATATTGGTAAAGAAATAGAGAAGAGATTTAATTAATGGAATATTAATTAAAGGCTCGGTGATTGTTGGATGTTTGGATGAACACTTGTTTTTCTTCGATAGTTAAATCATCGACTATCGAAACACTTGTTTTTATTCGATAGTTAAATCATAGACTATCAAAGTTTTGACCATCGTTGTCAATATGGAGAGACCGGTTGGATTATTATCCAAAGAACCACTCCGTATTGGCAGTAGCGTGCGAATCAGATTATATAAAGATAATCGAAGACGGAGTAATGTGCAAGGACTTTTTCTATTAATAGAAATTGTTCCTTCGATTCATCCTGTTCCTGGGTGACTTGTATGGATGAATGTCTGACGGAGTATTTACAGAAAGGTCACGTACATTGATTTCTTCAACCGTACCAAGAGTGGAAGCGGAGAAGGAAACTTCTTTTAGCTAACACGTAATGTACTGTTGAGGACGTCAATCGGTGATTTGATGGATTTGACGATGTGGCATTCGAAGTGAATCTGGTGTGGTGATAAAGCGTAGCCTCTGGCCTCATCAACCGGTAAATGACAGAAATCGGGCAAGCAGCATGGCTATGTAGGTCGCACCTATTAGGGTGTATAATCGCCTGATCTAGAGTTTCATTTACTTCTAAAAATCTATTGTCGATGCTGTCCCATTCGGGAAACGGTTGCTGATCCCAGCCGTTGGTGATATACATTCGATACACTCAAGCGAAATGAGTGGTCGGTCATGTGTGGCTTAGTTGCAAGATGTTCTTGTTGAACTCGGTGTATTCTCCTCTAGAGATATACCAGCGGAAGGTGGTTCCATACCTTGTCATAGTTGGAAATCCATTACCCAATACGTGACTTGCGGTTTTGATTGTATATTATATATGTGGAACGTGAGATGCAAACATTCCACTAGATTGTTATCTACTTGATGTAGACATTATTATAATATCAAAAGAGTTTTGATATAAAGATTATAGTTCCTTTCAAAGGGATTTTGAAAGTTAAATCAAGTGTTGGATTCTCATAAGGGAAAAACCTGTTCCGTGTTATACGGCGTGGTCTTATGAGATATCATTTAGTTTTCTGAAACTATTTTAAACTGTTTACTCATACCAGTCCCATGACTGACCCGGAGTTTATTTGTTTTGTTCTACCTAAACTCTTGGGTGCCTAAATTTGTACGGGCAGTCAAGTAGTTCGGGATTTTTCAGATATATCTAAAGGAGCTTGGAGCAGGAGGCTTCAGTGTTATCTAGTTATAGTGTTGTTCCGTTGTGTTGTAAGTGTTGTACTCTGATAAGTATATGTTATACAGTTGAGCTTTTGTATTTCAAAGATATGATATATTATATTTTGTTCCGCGGCGATGTGAGATTCTGTGTTGTTGTTTCTGTTCTTCATCTACCTTTTTCTTCTAAAAAAAAATGTTTCGTATTTTCGTGATATTTGGGTTGGACGTATGATGTATATAGTCAACTCCGATGTTACGGAAATCTGGGTCATTACACCTTGTTTTTACTATCTCATGTAGATTGTCCAACTTCTAAGGAGATGTTTCTTGGGTGCTTGTCTGATATTAGTTTAGGCCTCTGGGTCTTGTGCTTAAGGGATGTTGAATTCGGTTAGGATGGTTTACATGAGATTTATAATCTGGGCATTATGAGTGTTATTGTTGGTTGCTTCTGTTTGCCATGATTGGATGGTTGTTCTGATTATCGTGATGAATTGTTGTTCCTTTGGTTGAATGTTTGATGTAAAGGCTATCACTGTCCGATGTGGGAAAGATGGGAGTCGAGTTCTTCTCTGGTGTTGTGGGTAGATTAGTTTGTTTATTTACCCATCCATATATACTTTATTGATGATGTTAGATAGTTGTTTTATCGCTCACTAAGACTATTGTCCGACTCAAGGTTTTATGTTTCCCTCTTATTACCATGGGATGTTCATCTGATTTTGGATGGGTTGACTATTTGGCAGGTGATAGATGATAGCTTAGTGAGGACGATGTAGCGGTTCGGAGGCGAGCAGGAGGCTGGCGTACTATATTTCTTACTAAATAGTATTTGGATTTCCACTGTTTGTTTTATTATTCTCTAAGTGCTGTAGTGAGGCAATTTGTATAAACACTATTGTCGTAATCCAAGTGTATTGATATTACTCTCTAGTTGTTATGAAAGTTTAGTGTTTCCTCTTCACTAATATTACCCGTTGTATATGTTATATTATATTTTATCCTTGCGCTGTGAGTTTATGACAGGTTCCGCTTATGTTATCATACCTTGATGATCGTCCATGGTTGCCTGACACACCTTTCAGCGCACTATTCCTGTAACACCCCGTAATTTTATAACATTAAAATTCACAAATTAAAGTATACTTAATTTTTAGAAAAGAATTAAGTGAAATGGGCTGCGTAGAGAAATATATATATATATATATATATATATTGATATATATATATATATATATAAATTAAAAAATAAATAAATAAATATGCGAAAAGGTTCAAAACAGCGAATTGGGAGGGGGAATAACCGAACCGGCCCATTTTTGAGGTCGACCCGAGCCAGGCTGGGTCGACTAGGGGTTAATCCAGGGTGTTTGGCTATCAACCCGTGGGCCGATTCGCTCAAATGTAGATTTTGCATTTGATTGGTTCTCATGGTTCAGGGTTAATCTAATGGTCCTAAATAACTTCCTATACCTATAAATACATCCTAATGCTAACCCTAAACCTAATTAAAATAGAATAGTTACCGTCATACCATCGCCATGGAAATCAATGGAGTCACCGCCAACTAAGAAAGAAGAAAAGCAAATTCAATTCTAATTCTCTCAAACCTAAAGCAAAGCAAAACTCTCTCTTTTCTTCTCTAAATTGTGAGTATGATGATCTTAATAAGATTATTATTATTTTAATTAGATTGAGTTATGAATGGATTATGAGTAGATGATGTGAATTATCATATATGTTGTTGTAAACCATTTTTGCTATCATGTATGTTGTAAATCCAATGTTATGTGATGATGATATCTTATATGTTGTAAATCATGCTATGGTGATGTTATGTATGTTGAAAGTTTCTATGCGAAGTTGTGATGAATCATACATGTTAAAAAGGCCATGATGTTACCATCTATGCTAGTTAGTTCATATTAATTAAATCATCATGTTTGGGTTATGTTGATCTATATGACAAGTCACATATGCAAGTTAGATTGATTAGAAAAGTTATGAACATATACCAAGACATCTACTATGACATCTAGAATTATGCTATGACATATGTGATATCCTATGCTAGTTCACACCATCATTATGTTGCCTAAAAACCCCATATGCAAGTTTATGTATAGATTTGGGCTATGACCATATCATGTAAATTGTGACCTTTAACAAGTTGACACCTTTTGATCCTTAACATGTGTAGTTTATGCAAGTTTCACCCCTATTATGATTAGATTTATTTTAATTGTCTATATTTTGTGATAATTTATCTTTGTGCTAGGTGTTAGACTATACAAGTCTAGCCTATATTATGCGTTGAATAAGCGAACGTATAAACGTGGGGTAGGGGTAATATTAAGGATTTAATATTAAAAAGTTGGGGTGCAATTGATATGATTTTGCATGCCATAAGTGGATGGCCATAATTGAGTCAATTATGGACATCATTAAAAGTTGACTTAATTAATAATTTGAATAGGGAATTATTAAAACTGGGGTAAAAGATTTAAGTGTTAATCAATGCTTAGGACACGAGGTTGGACTCGTTTGTGACGTAAACCTGCCCGGACCCGCCCGGCAAATCCAGTGGTCACAAATGTCAGCCCAATGTGAGAGGTCCTAGGCCTAAACTAAAGCATAACAGTTGTAAAGACATGAGGTTAGACTCTTTTATGGTGTAAGACTGCCCGGACCCGCCCGGCAAATCCAGCTGCCATAAATGCCAGTCTAATGTGAGAGGTCTTTATAAGGTTATGGCCTGAATGAATTAAGAAATACTTAACCAGATAAACATGTAAGGTGGGACATGGGGGTTAAGTAGGTGCCTTGGGTGGCATGAGGAATCTAGGGGGTGCCCTTAGTGGCATGTGAAATACGATTAGTAAGACTTAACCAAACACACATGTAAATGAACATGACTAAGAGGGTTAAGTGGGATATACTAGTGACAAGCTTAGGTGGGTAGCTTGTGGGGGGCCATTTCGACCAGTATCCCAAACGTATCTTTGTGGGCTCGACCCAAGTCGAGGACGGGACACACATGCTGGGTTTTACTGTAAGAGGCCAAAACGGGGAGCGTTGGCAATGCAATTCCAACGGGTTTCATATGCGTGTGTGAACCCGGGCTGGTAGGTAAGACGTTGTTGCATCGTGTAGGTATAAGCCGTGCATTCTCAAGTTGTATCGAGTTGCCACTTTAGGGGAGTGATACACCCCACTGTGGGGCCAACACGGGTACCTACGAGTAGGGAGCCGATCGAAAGTGGGTAGTGGGGTACACCTAGTGGAGATAGGGGCATACGGCACCTATGTAGTCAGCTAGGGGTACGTAATGCTATTTATAAAGTTTCTGTGTGAAGCAAGTGGGATCAAGCAATAGGGTGACTGGTGTGGTGCAGTGTAGTAATGTGCGGTGTAGTGTAGTAATCATTCGTTAGTAATTAGGTGTGCCTTTAACGTTATCTTTAACGTTATCTTAAACGCTATCTTTATCTTCCTAAGAGTTCATAGACATTTACTTGTCTTCCAGCTTATGCCTTAGTCTAGTTATTTTGATAATAGTATTGTTAGAATTATCATACTTGCCAGACTTTATGTCTGACCCCCTCTATTTCTATCCTTTTTCCCCCTCCAGGTCCTCAGGTTGGGCCCAGCTCTAGTGGAGTTTGATTGAATTACTTCATCTCTCTTTGGAAAGCTTGGACCGTTGAAGTAAAGTCCAGCTTGTTATCTTTTTAATGACTATTTATGTAATGGGATTATGTATTTTGTTTTTATGAAGATGGATATTGTACTTGGTTATGATCTATGATTTTATGACGTAACAAACATGTTTAATTTCCGCTGCAATAAAATGAAGTTTTAGATTTCCAAGTACTATTTATTATCTGTCTTGTTGTAATTTTTCTGTTCTATATTCACTTATAACCTCCATGGAAGTTAATGCATTCCCTTTGTGAGTGACATTAATGGACATGGGGTGTTACACGTGGTATAAGAGTTTAAGGTTACCAGAACAGATAAAAATACTTTAGAAAAATAGTTATTTTTGGAAGAAGTGTTTTCAAAAACATGTTTTAATGAGAAATTTTAAGAGAAAAGTTTTTAAGAAAAACATAATCCTTAATAGCCACATATCTTTATCTTTCGAATTCTCCATTTTGAATCTTTCCTTTTTTGTTTCAGCATGGCTGAAGATCTTAATCTACCCGACGGTATAACGATACCAGGATGGTATAGGAGGCTATTGGAGGCTAGGGCCGCTGCAGGTCCAGACAATGTTCCTCCACCACCAGTTGCACCCGTTCCTCCTCCTCCTTCTCCTCCTCGCGTAGATACTTTTGCAAAGACGTGCAAGGAATTCAAGGCTATGGGTGGAAAACCATTTCAAGGGTCAGAAACGTTTGTGGAAGCTAGAGATTGGCTTAAGGAGGTGGAAGAATTGCTAGAAATCTTTGAAGTAGAAGAAGGGAGGAGAGTTCGTTTAGCAGCTTGGTTGATGAAGGGAGAGGCCTCGTTTTGGTGGGAGGTCACTAATGGGGAGCATCCCGTTGACTCTTGGGCGGATTTCAGACGTAGGTTCGAGGCGAAGTTTCTCTCAAGGGCGGAAGAAAATCTATATATGGAAAGGTTCTTGACATTGAAGCAAGGAAGCTCATCACTGAAAGAATATGTCAATAAATTTAATCAGTTAGCAAGGTTTGGCTTGGACTTAGTAAACACGCCGGAGAAGAAAGCTCTAAGGTTCGTGAATGGCTTGAATGAACCATTGCAAGGGTTGGCTATGACCCACATCCCGATGGGGGCCACCTTTGAGAAGTTAGTAGAAATGGCTCTCATGCATGAGGAGAAAAGCGCTAAAGCTGATAAGGCACCCGAGAAGAAGGGGGATCAGAAGAAACCACAACAGCAAAACAAGAAGGGTGGAAAAGACAATAATGGCAAGGGAAAGAAGAAGTGCTTTAACTGTGGAACCCCAGGCCATCTCAGCAAGGATTGCCGAAAGAAAAAGAAGACAGGCTGTTTTCATTATGGCGATGCGGGACATTTAGTGAAGGATTGCCCAAAGAAGGGGCAAAGGGCAGGAGCTACCTCGGGAGGACAGCTGCAGGCTCTTGAGGCACCAGGGCAGGCTAGGGGACAAGTTCAGGCTCTCGCGGTCCCACCGCTGCAAGAACGAGGTAGAACCATTTCTGTTGAAAGCTTAGTTTTTCTGTTTGATCATCCTGTCCGTACCTTATTCGATTCGGGCGCATCACATTCGTTTATCTCTACATCATTAGTTGAATCACTGCACTTAAACACCAGTTTAGTAGAGGATCCCTTAGTTGTTTCGAATCCAATAGGGGGCTCAGCTTATTTGTCCATGATGTGTTTGGATTTGAAAATTTCCATACTTAGCGTTGAATTTAGATGTGATGCTTATGTGTTGGGCTTCACGGGCTATGGGCTAATTTTAGGAATGGATTGGTTATCCAGAAATGGGGCAGTTCTTGATTGTGAAAGGAGAGTAGTTAGGCTCGTGACTCACCTTGGCAACACTCTCGAAATCTTCTGTAATCCCATAAATTCGGTTATGCTAAGTTATATAGAATCGCTTGACGCGTATGAGGAAAATCTACGATCTGTTAGAGTGGTCCGAGAATATTCGGATGTGTTTGAGGAGGTGAAGGGCTTGCCTCCGAAGCGGGAGATAGATTTTCGAATATATCTTGTGGATAATGCGAAACCAGTATCTTTGCCGGTACGCCACATGGCTCTACGTGAAAGGAGGGAACTCGATAAGCAAGTGAAGGAGTTGGTTGAGAAGGGGTTCATAAGACGAAGTATATCGGAGTGGGGTGCTCCAGTAGTATTTGCCACGAAGGCGGATGGGTCCCTTAGACTGTGTGTGGACTATAGAGAACTTAATAAACTTACTAAGAGGAACAGACACCCACTACCGAGGATTGACGATCTCTTCGATCAGTTAGTTGGCGCCTCAGTGTTTTCGCAGTTGGACTTAGCCACTGGTTTCCATCAGTTGAGAGTGGCTGAGGATAGCATTGACAAGACTGCCTTTAGGACTCCGGACGGTTTCTATGAATGGCTAGTGATGCCCTTCGGTTTGACAAACGCCCCCGCATACTTTGTTGATTTGATGAGTAGGGTGTTTAGGGAGTACCTTAACAAATTCGTGGTAGTCTTTGTAGATGACATCTTGATCTTTTCTAAGGATGAAGAAGAGCATGCCCTACATCTTAGGGAAGTGTTGGAGACTCTTCGAGTGCATAAGCTTAAAGCTAAATTTTCTAAGTGTCACTTTTGGAAGAAGGAAGTACGGTTCTTAGGACACATGGTTTCCAAAGAAGGGATAGCTGCAGATCCCGCGAAGGTGGTGGCCATCCAAGATTGGAAGGTCCCTAAAAATGCTACCGAAGTGAGAAGTTTCTTGGGGTTGGCTGGCTACTATAGGAAGTTTATCAAAGACTTCGCAAAGATATCAGCTCCATTGACACGCTTGACGAAGAAGAACCTAGTTTTCACATGGGACGTAGATTGTGATGATGCGTTCCAACATTTGAAGAGAGCTTTGACTTCAGCCCCAGTCTTAGTATTGCAAGACGGGAGTAAGCCTTTTACCGTTTATACTGATGCTTGTGGGACAGGACTAGGCGCAGTCTTAATGCAAGAGGGTAGGGTAATAGCCTATGGTGGAAGGCAGTTGAGAGCGCATGAGAAAAATTATCCTACACATGGCCTAGAATTGGCCGCTATTGTTTTCGCGCTTAAGTCTTGGCGTCATTATCTTCTTGGCGAGAAATTCGAATTATTCACTGACCACAAGTCTTTAAAATACCTATTCTCTCAAAAGGACTTGAACTTAAGGCAACAAAGGTGGATGGAGTTCTTAGCGTCCTACGACTTCGAAATAGCCTATACCCCTGGCAAGGGTAACGTGGTGGAAGACGCCTTAAGTAGAAAAAGATTATCCTTAAGTCCTTTGTTTGTTGAGCGGCGAAGTTTAGAATTCATTTCGATGTTTGACTTTAGACCTTCCGTTGACTTCGTACCCAGTTTGCTAGCATCCTTGGAGGTCAGACCTACGCTTTTGGGACGGATTGGCAAGGCACAGCGAGATGACCCACAGTAAGTTGAGTTAGTAGAAAAGCTCAAAGGAGGGGAGTCATCAAGCTATCTCCGTAGGTATACCCTAGATGATAAGGGTTGGTTACGTAGGGACGGTAGACTTTGTGTACCAAAAGACGATGACCTAAGGAAGACTATTCTTGACGAAGCACATCGTTCGAAGATGACCATTCATCCCGGCGGGGACAAGATGTACAAAGACATGAAGAGAGTTTACTTTTGGGCCGACATGAAGAAAGACGTGGCCGAGTATGTCGCTAGATGCTTGGTATGCCAACAAGTAAAAGCGGAGCAAAAGAAACCCGGTGGGTTGCTTCACCCATTGGAGGTTCCACTATGGAAGTGGGAGAGTGTCTCGATGGATTTTGTGGATGTATTACCGCAATCGAGGAGGGGTAATACGGGGATTTGGGTTATAGTAGATAGACTTACTAAGAGCGCCCATTTCATTCCCGTGAAGAGTAAGAGAATTGCTCCATGGTTAGCTTCCGTATATGTCCGAGAAATAGTTCGTTTGCACGGTGTTCCTTCTAGCATAGTGAGCGACCGCGATCCTATTTTCACTAGCGAATTGTGGAGAAGCTTACAAGAGGCGATAGGGACTCAGTTATGTTTAAGCACCGCATATCATCCTCAGACGGACGGCCAGACTGAGAGGGTGAATCGAATTCTAGAGGATCTGTTGAGGCTATGTATCCTAGACTTTGGGGGTACATGGGAAGAGCATCTCCCATTGGTTGATTTCGCATATAATAATAGCTTTCAGTCCAGCATTGGTATGGCACCATTCGAAGCTCTTTATGGACGACCTTGTCGTTCACCTACATGTTGGTGGGAATCTACGGATAAGATCTTACTTGGGCCCGATATGATTAGGGTGACTTCGGAGAAGATTGACTTGATTCGAAGGAGGATGAAAGCAGCACAGGATAGGCAGAAATCTTATGCGGATAAGAGGAGGACAGATCTCGAGTTTGAAGTTGGGGACTTGGTCTTTGTCAAAGTGTCTCCATTACGGAACGTTTTTCGCTTTGGGTCCGTTGGGAAATTAGCACCAAGGTTTGTAAGGCCGTTTCCTATTAAGGAGAAAATTGGACAGATGGCGTATAGAGTGGAGTTGCCCGAGAGACTTAGTGGTGTACACGACGTATTCCATGTGTCACATTTGAGGAAGTGCTTGCACGAGACCGCGGAAGTGGTAGAGCCGAGCTTTCTTAGAAAGGTGGAGAAAGAGCGTGATGCGACAATTCGACGAGCTCCTACACGCATTCTTGGGTCGGAGATCAAGAGGTTGAGGAATCGAGAGGTCAGACTAGTCAAAGTGCAATGGGGAGATGATGAGAGCAAAGCTACTTGGGAGACAGAAGAGAAGATGCGTTCACGATACCCTTTTCTTTTTGAGTGTATGTCTTTTAATTTCTCCTTTATCACTTGACTTGTACTTATCTTATCTTTAGTATATCCTCTCGCTAGTTTCTTTGACCTTTATTTAGGATAATCCTATGGTTGAAACATGTGTTTGAGACATGTTATGTATGGTGGATGCAAAGTGGATGCAAGTGTTTGCTAGTGGTTGCTCGTGGATGCATATACACACACTATTAGGCACCAGATCGGCTCAGTCACTTCATATTGCATATTGCATATATATGGATGTATTTAGTAAGATGGATGTATAATGGTTGTATTATCATATAATTGCTGCATTCGGGTGGATGGTTGTGCACGCATATAGAATTAATATGTATCATTAGGAATCTTTTGCATACATATTGGACGCATGGCACTATCATGAATTGCACTAAGGAGGTCGACTGAATCAGTAGACCGCCTAATTTTGCATTAGATATGGACATATACACACACTGTGCATATAAACATTAAAGCATTAGAAGTCTTTTAAGGACAATGGATGCTGGTGTTTGATGGTTGAGTAGATGGACGATTAGATGGTAGGATATACATTCTTCTTGACTTGGAGATTTCGGGGACGAAATCCTTTAAGGAGGGGAGAATGTAACAACCCGTAATTTTATAACATTAAAATTCACAAATTAAAGTATACTTAATTTTTAGAAAAGAATTAAGTGAAATGGGTTGCGCAGAGAAATATATATATATATTGATATATATATATATATAAATTAAAATTAAAATAAATAAATATGCGAAAAAGTTCAAAACAGCGAATTGGGAGGGGGAATAACCGAACCGGCCCATTTTTGAGGTCGACCCGAGCACCGCTGGGTCGACTAGGGGTTAATCCAGGGTGTTTGGCTGTCAACCCGTGGGCCGATTCGCTCAAATGTAGATTTTGCATTTGATTGGTTCTCATGGTTCAAGGTTAATCTAATGGTCCTAAATAACTTCCTACACCTATAAATACATCCTAATGCTAACCCTAAACCTAATTAAAATAGAATAGTTACCGTCATACCATCGCCATGGAAATCAATGGAGCCGCCGCCAACTAAGAAAGAAGAAAAGCAAATTCAATTCTAATTCTCTCAACCCTAAAGCAAAGCAAAACTCTCTCTTTTCTTCTCTAAATTGTGAGTATGATGATCTTAACAAGATTATTATTATTTTAATTAGATTGAGTTATGAATGGATTATGAGTAGATGATGTGAATTAATATATATGTTGTTGTAAACCCTTTTTGCTATCATGTATGTTGTAAATCCAATGTTATGTGATGATGATATCTTATATGTTGTAAATCATGCTATGGTGATGTTATGTATGTTGAAAGTTTCTATGCTAAGTTGTGATGAATCATACATGTTAAAAAGGCCATGATGTTACCATCTATGCTAGTTAGTTCATATTAATTAAATCATCATGTTTGGGTTATGTTGATCTATATGACAAGTCACATATGCAAGTTAGATTGATTAGAAAAGTTATGAACATATACCAAGACATCTATTATGACATCTAGAATTATGCTATGACATATGTGATATCCTATGCTAGTTCACACCATCATTATGTTGCCTAAAAACCCCATATGCAAGTTTATGTATAGATTTGGGCTATGATCATATCATGTAAATTGTGACCTTTAACAAGTTGACACCTTTTGATCCTTAACATGTGTAGTTTATGCAAGTTTCACCCCTATTATGATTAGATTTATTTTAATTGTCTATATGTTGTGATAATTTATCTTTGTGCTAGGTGTTAGACTATACAAGTCTAGCCTATATTATGCGTTGAATAAGCGAACGTATAAACGTGGGGTAGGGGTAATATTAAGGATTTAATATTAAAAAGTTGGGGTGTAATTGATATGATTTTGCATGCCATAAGTGGATGGCCATAATTGAGTCAATTATGGACATCATTAAAAGTTGACTTAAATAATAATTTGAATAGGGAATTATTAAAACTGGGGTAAAAGATTTTAAGTGTTAATCAATGCTTAGGACACGAGGTTGGACTCGTTTGTGACGTAAACCTGCCCGGACCCGCCCGGCAAATCCAGTGGTCACAAATGTCAGCCCAATGTGAGAGGTCCTACGCCTAAACTAAAGCATAACAGTTGTAAAGACACGAGGTTAGACTCTTTTATGGTGTAAGACTGCCCGGACCCGCCCGGCAAATCCAGCTGCCATAAATGCCAATCTAATGTGAGAGGTCTTTATAAGGTTATGGCCTGAATGAATTAAGAAATACTTAACCAGATAAACATGTAAGGAGGGACATGGGGGTTAAGTAGGTGCCTTGGGTGGCATGAGGAATCTAGGGGGTGCCCTTAGTGGCATGTGAAATACGATTAGTAAGACTTAACCAAACACACATGTAAATGAACATGACTAGGAGGGTTAAGTGGGATATACTAGTGAAAAGCTTAGGTGGGTAGCTTGTGGGGGCCCATTTCGACCAGTATCCCAAACGTATCTTTGTGGGCTCGACCCAAGTCGAGGACGGGACACGCATGCTGGGTTTGACTGTAAGAGGCCAAAACGGGGAGCGGTGGCAACGGAAGTCCAACGGGTTTCATATGCGTGTGTGGACCCGGGCTGGTAGGTAAGACGTTGTTGCATCATGTAGGTATAAGCCGTGCATTCTAAAGTTGTATCGGGTTGCCACTTTAGGGGAGTGATACACCCCACTGTGGGGCAAGCACGGGTATCTACGAGTAGGGAGCCGATCGAAAGTGGGTAGTGGGGTACACCTAGTGGAGATAGGGGCAGACGGCACCTATGTAGTCAGCTAGGGGTACGTAAGGCTATTTATAAAGTTTCTGTGTGAAGCAAGTGGGATCAAACAATAGGGTGACTGGTGTGGTGCAGTGTAGTAATGTGCGGTGCAGTGTAGTAATCATTCGTTAGTAATTAGGTGTGCCTTTACCGTTATCTTTAACGTTATCTTAAATGCTATCTTTATCTTCCTAAGAGTTCATAGACATTTACTTGCCTTCCAGATTATGCCTTAGTCTAGTTATTTTGATAATAGTATTGTTAGAATTATCATACTCGCCAGACTTTATGTCTGACCCCCTCTATTTCTATCCTTTTTCCCCCTCCAGGTCCTCAGGTTGGGCCCAGCTCTAGTGGAGTTTGATTGAATTGCTTCATCTCTCTTTGGAAAGCTTGGACCGTTGAAGTAAAGTCCAGCTTGTTATCTTTTTAATGGCTATTTATGTAATGGGATTATGTATTTTGTTTTTATGAAGATGGATATTGTACTTGGTTATGATCTATGGTTTTATGATGTAACAAACATGTTTAATTTCCGTTGCAATAAAATGAAGTTTTAGATTTCCAAGTACTATTTATTATCTGTCTTGTTGTAATTTTTCTGTTCTATATTCACTTATAACCTCCATGGAAGTTAATGCATTCCCTTTGTGAGTGACATTAATGGACGTGGGGTGTTACAATTCCTCTTGTTTACTGTAGGGGTTATGGGCGGTCGTCACGGTAGCCTATTTCTAGAGTTAAGGTATTAACTAGTGTATCCACATATTGGGTGTTAAGTGATTCGATTCACCCTTCCCCGTAAGGGTATAGTCATTGGTCCACCCTTAAAAGGGTATTAAGTGATCAGATAGCTCATCACTTCATAAATAAGAAGTATTATTGGCTAATTGGGTATGAGATTGGTAATATCTACAATAGTCCGCTTCCTTTGGGTATTAAGTGACGGGGTTAGAACCCACCCACGGAAAACGGGTTAAATGAATGCTACAGAAGTACCATAGGTCTGCCTATCCGGCGGGAAGTATCAAGTGACTAGGAGATTATCTAGTAAGGTTTGTTGGGTAATAACATGGGGGTCCGTCGGGGAAGGTCATAAATGACAGTTAGTCGTCTACCTATCTTATAAATAATAAGTGATTGCTTACTATCTCCTACCTTATGCGGGTTTTGGGTATATACGTGAATGAAGGAAGCCTTAAATTAGTAGGACTTAGTAGCTAGTTTCCTCTAATTTATATTAGTGTAGGTAAAACACCAAGTAAGACATTAAGTGATCAATGGATCTTCCTTGGGTCTTGAGTGATCGAAAGGATCCGCTCTTGTCTTTATCTTTTCTTCAGGATACAGACAATCCAACTCGAGCTTCGATAGGTTGGGATTTTTGAAAAAAAATCGATCTGTCGACTTCTGGTTATTACAGACGTGCTCCCACTATGTCTCCCGACACCTTTGATGGTTTGCCTCGATGGGCTCTTCAACCTTACAGACTGGACCAAATTCATTTCGTTATTTTAATTAGAGATTATGTTTAATCTACCATTATGTGTGCCACTTACTTTCCTTTTTATTGATTTATAATGTTTATTGATCCATTTAATATGAACATTATTTTTTTCATTGGTCATCTTTGTTATTTACCACAGAATAGAAATTTAGTTTAAGCCCGTACTCGCACACTATAAATCAATATGTCATATTAAAGCCTGACGACAGAAGTTATAGGATCGTTAATTTACCCAAAAACTGTAAATCAATATGCACATATTAGTCCTAACTGTTTTTTCAATTGTTTCTTATAAAATTCGTATCTACAAACATACTGTGATGTTTATCATGATTTCACAATTACCATATTTACGCAAATACAACTTATGGTTCATTTTTCACCATAGGATCATTGCAATAAAAAAATTCTTACTGAATTAAGTTTAAAATTTTATAATAAGCCCTTTCCTTTTAATTCCAACAATTCCTATTTCCATTCCCTTCTAGACCCGAAAGATGATTTGTTACAAATAATGTGGAAATTGTCAAATTTACCATTTAAACACAAAATTTACTATGCATAGTATTAATTAATCAAGTTTGCTTATTTTCAATCCAAATCCCCCTTTCACTGCAATTTTTACATTATACATTCAATTATTCCCAAATTATTAAAATTTCCCTTTTTGTTCATAACTCTAACTAAATTATATCTTTTCAATTCGCGTAAACAAAAGGGATTATAATCAGTTGTATAGATCAAGCGCACAATTCAATTATGTAAGCCAACATATCAAGTTCATGTATATTTTGCGCATAACTAAGGTTCAACATAAACTATATATTCCGACGTAGAAAGGGGGAACAGAAGAAGAGAATAAATTCTTATAGGAATCAAATGATATAATATACTATCATAAGAAAATATAATTTATATCCACTCATCTAGGATTATGCACTCTAATTTTTGGATCTGATTAAAATCGGCGTTTAGTTTCATAGATCTATGGAAATCCGAGCACCTACATCTTGAATTTACTATATTTTCCTTTAATTATGGAAACAGAAATCTTAAATCTGAAGTACAATTTATTTCTGAAGAGTTTTGAGGAGAAAAGAAAATGGTAGTGCTATGGCTCCCCCTTAGAAAATATGAGTTGGAAGCTAGGCCCTATGGTTTATTTATAGCTCCCCAGAAGAACAATGTCCTCTTGATTGAAACGAATAAAATCCGAGCCATTCAGAATAAAACGAAGTATGCTTCCTGACTCGAAGTGGGTCGACCCAGGCTCTAGGTGGGTCGATCCAGCTCCCAAGTGGGTCGAATCACTTCTAATGTGGGTCAACCCACTTCTAATGTTGGTCGACCCATATATAATTGAAAAAGTTGTATACTGGGTCGGCCGTTCATGATTGTCACTCGAGTGAAAACGTTTTCCTATAACGTTATTTTCTAGCCTATTTTTATCAATTCTATTTTATTATTTTCCATTTTTAGTATATAATTTAAATTTCAAATTTAAATATGTGCGTATATATTCATGTAAAGCTTTATAAAATTTCAATAATTAAAAAATTTCTCATACAGAATATGTTTGGGACAAATCCTATATGTAAACCATACAGAAAATTACCACGAACGCAACGCCATATGTTTCAAGGCCAAATTCTGAAATCCTAGAATGTTGATATTTCAATAAAAACTATTTAATTTTATATTATTATTATTATTATTATTTAAGAATGCGACATGTTACATTCTCCCACCCTTATGAAGTTTCGTCCTTGAAATTTAGTAAGGGTAAAATTACGTAGTACCTCGCATAATTTACAAGAAAAATGTTTACATTCAATTTTGCAACTATTTGTGCACTTGTGCGAGTGTACACAACATAAAAATACATGAATGCCTAAGTGGTACCTCCTATATGAATGCAAATTTTGTTGAAATTCTTCTAAAAATATGATTCATACATTCTAAATATACTGGAAATTTCTATATAGATGCAAGATTTTAAAAATCATAATTAATTTTTCATCCATTTTTTCCCACATTCTTACCAAGTAAGAATGTAGTTCACACAATTTATGCATCCAAATACTATTAATCAACTTTAAATTTAGGAACTTCAAAAAAATCAAATTTTTTGAATTTGATTTCTTATGCTAGTAAAAGGTAGAAAATGGAAAATTCCATATTTTCCATCCCATTTTTGTATACCCTTTTTCTCTGCGCTTGAAAATTTTAAGTATTTTACTATTTCCTAAGCATAGTTTACATAAGAAAACTCTCTTATTAATTTTCGTATTTTCAAAAATCCAATTCCCAAAGAATTTTATTTTCTTTCACTATTTATCGCTTCTTGTCATCATCATCTCATTAATTATTTCAAATTTTCACTTCCATAATTATCTTATCCATTTTATCTTATACCATGAGTATTTTTCGACAAAAGAAAGGTTACACACGTTTATTAAATAAGACAGAATATCGCATAAAAGTACAAGTCAACACTAATATACTAGTTTCCGATGCATGTTTCATTTTAGCAAAGAATAGCTAAATGCTAAAACAAAGAGTTCTAAATAGAAAACCACAACAATACTAATAAATCCTCAAAAGGGAGGCCTAGGACCCTGTTCACAAGGTCCGAAAATATATTGGGTAAAAGAATCCAATCCACCTAAGCTTCCTCCTGATGTCTAATACTCTCTCGAACCTCAAACTATATCTGCTCAAATCGCTAATATGCTAGAAGTAACTCATGTAAGGACTGCTGCTGGGTCTGGGCAAAGTCAAGCTGAGTGCAGACCAAATCTTGTCGTCCAAGCAAGATCTCCTAATGCTCTCTGGCCAACTGTTCTTGCCTCTTCGATATAGACCTAACCTCTCCCTTCAAATCCCATGGTTTCCACGAGGATGTCCTCTCACCAGGCCATGGACTCCACTGTGATGGCTGGGAAGACTCAGCATCTCCCTAGTATGGTGGCTTTATACCTTGGAACCCCTAATACACCGGAGGGGAATCGAAATACTGGTAAGGCTGTTGGATGCCATGCTCCTCCTCGTACTCAGCCTCAGGATGTATAGGTTGATCTTCCTTGATAGGATAATCATCATGATCATCCTCCAGATGTATTGGTTGTATCCCCTATAACTGCGCTAGCTCGAGGTGCATCCTAGTTATGGTGGATGCATCGATCAATGGGTGTGCCTCCTCAATAAAACTCTTATTGCCTAACGCTACACCAAACTACCCGAATACTAAAGTCCATAGGTTGCCAAAAGGAATCATCGACTGTCTCCTACTTGATGCAGTCGCAAACTGTGTCATAATCTCTAATGCCCGGTTAATTGAAATCCCACAAATATAGCAAAGGTAGCTCGTCTAATAATGACAGCGACCCTATTGTAACTGCCGGTTCTAGAAATAAGGTTATACTGAAAAATGCATATACCAATCTAACCAAATGGCATAAATGCTCCTTATCCCATGCCCTATGCCGAAGAATAATAAAAATCTGGCCCAAAATGTTCTCATTTGTTATCTTGACTTGGTCTAACTTCAGGCCCTAAGCCTTAATGCCCAACATACAAACCAAACTAGGTCTTAGTAAATAATATCCTCACTCCGTTAACTTTGGACTCAAAACTGGTTTCATTACCAATGTAACCAACAACTAAACCAGCATAAAAAGGAGGACTAACTTGGGATAAGTGACTCGCCAAATCATATTATGGCTAAGAATCTAATGCAACCCTATATCCTGAAAAGATACTCTAATGTGATGTTCAAGAAATTTGAAAACTTTACAGGACACTCAAGAAAAATCCAATATCTTGCAAAATCCACATAGGCTTGGGCTATCTTTTTATTGTTTCAACATCAAGCAATCTCTTAAGATATCAATTGGAGAAAAAGGGTTGATAATGACTGCTGCTTTCAAGGCATGATAGAAAACTCAAATCCAGGTAGAGATCTTAGTAAACTTCGATTTGGAATAAATTTTGGAGGAAACGAAGCATTGTTGAGGCAGTTATGGGGCTTAGAACTGATGGTAGAAGTGGGTATTGCTGGTTTTCAATGGAGGCTATGTTCTCTCTGGTGGAAGAGAAAATAATGAAGAAATGCTTCATTATATAACTAATGTAATAACGCTGGATGGGTTGACACATGTATCGACCCATACTACAGCTGCATTAACATAGGTGTCAAACCACTCTATGCTTGGGTCAACCCAGGCAACAAAGCTTTTTTTAGATATATATACACTATTATATACTTTAAATTTTCGCTCATTGCATATTGTGCTCTTCCCTTATGATTATCATTTCCAGTTGCTGCCGTAAACTAATCCAAGTGTCGGTTGCAATGCTGCCACATCTGAGTAACTTCTCCAATGTTTTTTTTCTTCTAAGTAGTACCTCTCTTCTAACTTTGAATTTTCCAAATCACATTTCCAATCTAGTAAAAAAAAATTAAATCTATTCTGTTTCTCCATTCATTGTCATGCTTGTAGATTTGTTCTTTAATCCGGTTCTTTAAAAATTTCCAAAATAAAAGCAAAGTCTGGCTCCAGTGCTTACTGTGCACACTATATATTTACAGTATCCTAATCCACCTATTTTCCAAACACAAGGCATTCTTGCATACCTATAAATTTGGATTTACTGTCCATTTCCAAATACCTACGCATGGGCTTTCCCGTTTGAACACCAAACTAATTGTACACCCTATTCCATAGTTAAGCTAGAACTTAAATTATAATGTTCTTCAAAAATCCTAACATTGGTGTAGGTACTTATTCCTAAAAACCTTTCATGTGAGGTTTACTCAAAGTGGGTTTCTCTCAAGGATTCAGGTATATATATATTTAATTTGGAAATACAAATATTCCCATTCACTAGTTATATAGAATCATAAACCTAAGCTTTGAAACCAGATGAAACAACCTAAATTTCAGTAGGACTGATTTTTTCGCAAAAATGCTAAAAATCCATGTCCACTAAAACCCGAGTTGGTTTGTCTGGTATCCGGCAGAAAGGCAAAAATAAAATATATCAGAGTTCATAATAAGATATGTCATAGAGGAACGAATAAAATTTAATAGTAAGTAAATACTTACACTAATAATGAAGCTATCTAACATGCGTCTCTAAGCTGAAATCTCCGTACTTGTCTAACCTGCGAGTTTGTATGAGCAGGCGTCAGAACAAAAGTTCTAGTGAATAAACAAATTATACTTTCTATAAATAACACTACATATACCGTTTTATCACTGGTTTATATTTATTAAGTTATTTTGGGTTTATTACATCGTTACACTTTGGATTTCACGCATAAATCGTGTCCATCTACTCCCAAGTAGACTAACCTAATAAACCATATACATGTAGCTATACGCCCAACATATTGAGGTACTCCTCATAGTACCCTCCTTGAGTGGTCTCTATCGTCGTACTACGAAAACACATGAGACCACCATTGCTACGCTATGAAAGCATACTAGACGATGCTGCCAAAACATATTATGTCTTCATCACTACGCCACAAAAGTGTATTAAGTCGTGCTACGAAAGCGAATAGGCTCCTAACGCTATGCCAAAAAGGCTACCAAAACACGAGTTCTTCCATGGAACTCAGTCGGGGGCTTTACTATATCTGCCAAGAATGGCCTCGTTTGGCCCAAAAATAATGGCTTCGTTAACCCCGAAATACAGATATAAAAATTTGGTCTATCTCTTTTGGTATCTCTTCTAGGCCTTACCCAGCCTACCCCTTACTAATGAAAGACAATTCAAGAGCTAAATGGCCGCTCCTAACAAACAATCTAAACAAACATATGGTCCCTCATCCAATGTCCCGATAGTAAAGGATCATTAGCCTCTTGGTTTTAGCTCCATTCTTTCTTGCATATGCTTCAATAGTGTAACAACCCGGATATTTATATAAAAATATTTAATTAATTTAAATATTTTAAATGATTAATTTTAATATTTAATTTCTTGAGTTTAAATTTTAAATAAGGATATGGCAACAAATTGACTTATAATTTATAATATTATGTTTAAATTTTAGTTATACTATTTTGAAGCAATAGAAAATTTTATTTGAATATAAATGATAATAAGAAATTATTTTAAACGAATTTGAGTGTTTAAAATCTATTTATATTTTATTGATTTAATATAGCATCTGAAAATAGCCATTTTTAAATGACATCGGATTTCAATAAAACCAATTTTATAAAATTTTCAATGGTTAATAGTTGTAAGATTTTCAATTTTGGGTCAACTGGAGTTGTTTTGTGTTCGTATGCGATATAAACGCGTACGGTTTGAGATGTAATATATTTGGTTTGGCAAATAGTCTAGAAATTTGATGAAGCCAGTTCCATCGGGTCCAGAATATTCAATCATTGTAGGATTTCAAATTTCATAGTGATACAATTTTTATTTTTGGGGTTGCGGGCTGTTCATTGTAAATAATGCATCAACAAAATATAGTAAATCATAACCAATATAATATCGTTAAAACTCAAACTTAACTTTCACTTTCCTCTTTTTTCTTCCAACTTCTTCAAGCTGCCACTTCTTCGTCTTGAATGAAAAAAGACGTGGTCTTTAAAAATCCAAATCAAATTAAAAAAAATTCTAAAATATAAAAACAATGATTTTTTGCTTGTCTGGGTTAGTTTTGGCTTTAGTGTTGTTTTCATTTCGTATGCATGCAATTCTTGAGGATTACTGTCCATGCGTGACCTGGCGTTAAATATTGTTGGAATTTGGTGCATCGTTTGGTGAGTTGGAGGTTGGATCGGTGCTTAGGTGGTCATTTAGTACCTTACTGCAAATGTTGGTGGATTTTCGGGCATAATCATGTCGCACTTACCTGGACAACATGGGTTCGAAGCTGTGGGACACTATGGGCTAGGGTAGTGTGAGCTTGCTTCCATAAAGAGAAGATGGAAGCATTTGAAGGTAGGAAGAATGAACGTGGCCTCACGTGATACGGCGACTTGTGGGTGGAGCTTGGAGGGATAAAGTCCACGGTGGTAATGGGTACAGGCGCAGCCTGAAAAATTTGAAATGGAGAAAGACGGATTTAAGGTGGATTAAGTTAATTTATGGTTAACTAATATGTTAATGATGCCTTAAACTATGTTCAATCTTGTAAAAATCATAACTTGTTCATACGTGATTAGATTCGAGCGATATAAGATCCATTGGGATTGTATAGGAGAATACTACGTGTAGGAACTAGTTTGGAGTGATTTGGAGCATTTTGGAATTTTATATAATTTTATTTATTAGTTTGAAATTAGATAAAATAACAAGAAATTCTCAATTTTAATGGATGGTGAGTTACTCAGGCTTTTTGGAAAACTTAGAATATTGTTATTTAATTTAATAATATTTATTGTTATTGATATATAAATTGTGTGTTTGGAGATTTGGACGGTTCATTGTTTTGTTGGTTGTTGTTGATAGATATAATTCTCGTTTGTGAATAAGTGAACCTTTGACACTACTTGCTATTGACGAAGATTCATGTTAAATGAATTAGATTATATTACCTATTTAATATGCAAATATAAACTGATATATGTGCTATGGTCCAAGGAGAAAGGTTGGAGGGATCCAACTGGACTCATCAGTGTTTTGGATGTTACTTGCTTTTATTATTTGACACATATGAACTGTTAAATGGAAGTAACATTTAAATATGGTTTCGTCATTGATTTGTTGAATTTAAAATTTTATACAAATGCTTTAGTAATCATTAAACAACATTTGTTAAGTAATTGGTAGCATATGGCCTCAAATCTATTTTTTTTAAGATGTTGATTCATCGTTAGGTGAATTGACTATTTCGAAGTTATAAAATTTAATTTTATGATTGAAACAAGTGTTAAAATTATTTTATATTTGTTTTATAAAACAAAAGGTTTTAAATATAAATCCATATTTATAGTTGGATTTTATAAAGAGATTGTAAAAAATTTCTATAGAAATTCCTTTTTTTTATAAATAAATTTTATAGTCGGAGATTACGAGTATTTAAAAGTTAACTATGTTTTTATGATTAATTATCAAGATTATAAGATCTTGTTTTGTGATTTGAGCTTTAAAAGTATTTTTCCTATTGTTAACAAGTTAAATAAATAGTTTTATTGAAATTGTTGAAATTGATATTGGTAACAAAATAAAACCCTGTTACGTTACTTAAACTGAGTTGATTTTGAATATCCTTTTAAAAAGGTGAAACATCATCCCGTTAATATGTTATTGTTGTACACGTTTATATTATTGACATGTTATATGATGAATTATATTGTGGGCATTTATTAGTAGAATACATCCCCATTTTACTTTAACTTAATTATTGATAATGTTGACATCTTTTATCCAGAATAAAACCCATTCTATTGTATTGTGAACTCGAACATTTATATAGAAGAACAAATCGCCATATGCTATTATTATTTTAATACTTCTGTTATATTGATCTACTATTATCAGTTGATTCTTTATACATATCTGGTCATATATAAGCATTCTTATTTTAACTTGAAAAGTTAATCTCATTTTAAATGAGGACCTTTGGAAAATTCTAAGTATTCTTTAAAATTTGAAAAATGTATGAATTCTTTTTAAATAAGCTAATACGGTTATTATTTTACAATGTTAATTTCACTCGTCTGAGTTTTTAAGCAATGATTCTAAAAAGGAATTTTCATAGAAGATATTATTTGAATTTAACAAAAGATTTTCGTTTGATTATTATATTATAGTTAATTATGGTTTGGAATTCAGTAAAATGATTCACAAACCTTTATTAAAGGAATTTAATACGATTATCGAATGTAACGACCCGGAAAATCCAAACCAATTTACAATTTTTATTTTAAATTATTTGGTGGAAAAATGTGGCAGAAATTTAAATTTTTCATTTTTAAATAATATTAAAGCCAGTGAAAATAGTCAATTTTCAAACGATCTCTGTTTTCGACGAAACCACTTTTGTTGGAACCGGAATGTTGAATTATTGCTAGGTTTCAATTTTTAGAATTTTTCGATTTAATATGTGAGCGTGGCGAAGGAAAATGTGTTTGGTCGATTACAGTCAAATTTAATCGACTGAAAAACAGCCATTTTTCAGACAGTCTCAGAATTCGACGAAATTAGTTTTGTTAGGACCGTATCGTCATAACATAGACAAATGTATTTTTTCTGGATTTTTCTGAGTCCGTTTGTGGCCTCGGTGAATTTATTTATGCAGACGAATTAAATTAATAAAGGAATTAAATATTAAATTAAATAATACAGGCCACAGACAGCCTTTTGGGCTGACGGGACCTGTCGCATTGGATCCGGAATATGGGCTATTGGGTAGGGTCACCTTCTGCTGGACTGAAATTGAGCCAGTTTGTAAAATATGGATTTTATTTTAAAATTACATTAAATAATATTATAAATATTGTATTTTTAAAACCCTAGGTTCACTATTCATCATCTCCCAGCCGCCACCTCTTCTAATCAATGGCCATCCTCCTTCGAAACTTTCTCCTCTAATTTCTCATCCATCTCCACGAGTTAAAACCCAATCCCTACACCATATCAAAGCCCTTTTCACCACCTCCACATCCGTACGGTGAACCCCCCTGTAGTCGCCTGTAACGACCGTTCCAAACCCCCGAACGTCCGCCGCATCGCACCGCCGCGGGCCCCCCAGGCTCAACCGAGCTGCGCCGAACACCCCCCTCGTGCGCCTCTCCGAGCTCCCCATCGTGACGCCAGCCGATCAGCACCTCGACCCCTGTACGGCCAGCGAACCCGAACCCTAGTTTTGAATGTCACGTGAAAGCAACAGCCGATACTTCGATTTAGAGAAGAAGGGTAATTTCTTGATTAAATTATTTAATTAATTAATTAAAATTGTTTCTAATCTTATTTTGACCATAACAAACCCATACGAACATGAAATTGAATAACTTCAGAAGCTGTGTGATCGTGTGACTGAGATCTACGCGTCTAAACTGACTGGAGCTGATTCTGAACAGTTGGAATTTTGGCCAAAATCTGCAACGATTGTGAGAATTCTAATTAATTTAATTAGTTAAAATTGTGAAATCATGATCTGTATGTTATTATTGTTGATCTGTGATGTGGTAATATAGAATATTTATTGTTGTGTGATTTGTAATGTTTTTGTGTTGTGTTGAAATAGCCATGCTAGTCTGGATCTACATTTTGATGTAATCATAATAAAGTTCTCATTTTTTTTATTTTTATTTTTATTCCTTTCTATTAAAGTTGAATTTTTATTTTGAAACAAAAAGCAAAGTTAGAATTTTAATTTGATTTACAAAGTTTTGATCTTTTGTTTTTGAAACAAAATATATTAAAATTTTGATCTTTTGTTCTTGAAACAAATCAAAACAAAGTTGAGTCTTTTGCTTTGATTTATATAATAAAGGAAGATTTGATCTTTTATTTTGAGATATAATAAATAAAGATTTGATCTTTTATTTCGATTTATAAAATAAAAGAAAGTTGGAATTAAATAATAAATAAAGATTTGATCTTTTATTCTAATTTATAAAATAAATAAAGTCCAGATATTTTGTTTGATTTCACAAAATAAAGGTGGGACCTTTTATTTTGATTCATGGAAATTATACACCCGGTCATATGTTGTCATTGTTGCGATGACACAAAATTCATCGTTATGTTGTCGTAGTTGTAATGACACAAAATTTCATCGTTATGTTAATTTAGTTGTAATGAAACAAAATTCATCGTTATGTTGTCGTTTTTGTGATGACACAAAAATTTCATAGTTATGTTAATTTAGTTGAAATGTATCAAAATTTCATCGTTATGTCTATTTAGTTGAAATGAACATACTTTGGTGTTGGGTTAAAAATTGAAACTTAGAAAAATAATAGAACATTTACATTTTTCTATGTAAAGAAAAATAATAGAAAACATTTACATTTTTCCTATGTAAAGGAAAATAAAGAAGGAGTTACATTTTCAATGTAAAGGAAAAAGAAAAGAAAATATTTACAATTTTCAATGTAAAAGAGAAGAAATAAAGAGAATTTACATATGTAAATAAAGACAATAAAAAGAGGATTTACATTTCAATGTAAAGAATAAAAAGGCATTTACATTTTTCTATTATAATAAAGAGTAATAGGAAATTTACATTTTTTCATTGTAATAAAGAGTAATAGGAAATTTACAGTTTTTCATTGTAATAAAGAGTAATAGGAAATTTACATTTTTTCCATTGTAATAAAGAGTAATAGGAAATTTACATTTTTTCCATTGTAATAAAGAGTAATAGGAAATTTACATTTTTTCATTGTAATAAAGAGTAATAAGAAATTTACATTTTTTTTCCATTGTAATAAAGAGTAATAGGAAATTTACATTTTTTTCCATTGTAACAAAGAGTAATAGAAAATTTACATTTTTTTTCCGTTGTAATAAAGAGTAATAGAAAATGTACATTTTTCTAATGTAATAAGGAGTAATAGGAAATTTACATTTTTTTATTGTAATAAAGAGAGATAGAAAATTTACATTTTTCTATGTTAAAATATAAGATTTACATTTTCCTATGTGAAGATGAAAGATTTACTTTTTTTCTATGTAATAATGTAAGGTTCACATTTTTCAATGCAAAAGAATTTACAATTTTCATTGTCAAAGAAAAAGAGATGAAACATTTACATTTTATAAAAAGTTCATTTGTATGTTATTAAAAATGAAATAGCATAAAAAGTTCATTTTTATGTTAAAAAAATGTAATAGAATAAAAGTTCATTTTTATGTCTTTAAAACAAATAGGATAAAAGAACATTTTTTATATAATTGAATAAAGAGTACGTTGAAAACATCATTTTTGTTGCATTAGAATTGGCGAACAAAAATGTCATTTTTATTGAATATAAAAATATTCGATGTTGAAAACATCATTTTTGTTGCATTAGAATTGGCGAACAAAATTATCATTTTTATTGAATATAAAAATATACGATGTTGAAAACATCATTTTTGTTGCATTAGAATTGGCGAACAAACTTATCATTTTTATTGAATATAAAAATATACGATGTTGAAAACATCATTTTTGTTGCATTAGAATTGGCGAACAAAAATGTCATTTTTATTGAATATAAAAATATACGATGTTGAAAACATCATTTTTGTCGCATTAGAGTCGGCGAACAAAAATGTCATGTTTATTTGATATAAAAATATACAACGTTAAAAACATCATTTTTGTCGCATTAGAATGGACGAACAAAAATGTTATTTTTATTGCATATAAAAATATACAATGTTGAAAACGTCATTTTGTCGCACTAGAATTGGCGGGCAAAAATATTATTTTCATGGAATAAAAGGAATGGATTTTAGAATAGGGGAAATCGCCAAATGGTTTATATATATAAATATAAAATATAAAATATAAAATTAAACGAAACGAGCGCAGTAGTTCGCGTATCGACAATCGTAACTTCAACCGATTATATAGAAAGATCCCACCGTTGGATTTTCCCAAAACTGGAACCGTTGGCACCATTTTGGGAAGAGCTTTCCAACGATATAATTTTCAACGAAATCCAACAGTAAGATTTTAAGATATGTGTAAATCAAATTTTGGTAAAAGCAGCACCGGGTCCGCCCATTGACCCGAAACGTCGTTTATTTATTTCGAGCTATTTTTAATATATAAAAATAGCGATAAATAGTTATAAATATATATGAAATGTTTTAAATTATAATTATGCGACAATTATTTGAAAGGGCCGAGTTTAACTCATTTCAAATAATTGCATGGCGATTAAATCAAAGATGTAAGCAGACGATGGTTGAAGACCGACGATCTTCACATCGAATGGACGATGACTTCTAATACCTTGGACTGACTTGCTCCCAGGACTAGGTTGAAGCAGTAATTGTCCGGACGTGTGTGTTGGTCGTGCGGATAAGCGAGCGCCTTTTTGGTGTCTCCGGTTTCGTTCAGACCCAGAACGGACTTGTAAATGGATGCGTGTCTGACGTTGAAATTCACTTCATGTAATTAAATCGATTTCTATTAATATATGTCTGTTTGGTGGTAGAGGATTTACACTCTACTTAACACCCTGATACGTAGTAATAGTTATCGATCGCATGGCGTTGAATTGTCAAAGTGCCACGCCAAGATGCAATGATCAAGGCTTTGTTGAAAAGCAGGCCTTGTGGCTGATGATCAAAGCATAGCCTGTTTAGGCATAACTTTGTGTATAACGTGACTTCGCGAGCCTCACACCCCGGTATGAGTCAAAAACAGGATTAGGACTGCAGGGAGTGCACACGTTTCTTTCTAGCTAGTGGTGTTTGGGCTTTAACACGGCCCGACATTTTACTTATGTGGATTTTGTATTGAGGTACCTCGGGTTTTTATAGGCCGGAAGTGGTCATACTATAGGTTCATAGGAACCGGGAAACGTGTGTTCAGGCATAATTAATCCACTACCGTTAGGTGGGGACCGGCCCTGAAGATCCAAGGGTTCACTACGGGGGATCCTGGGGCATTTGCTAGAGTGTCTCAAATCGGAAGAGGACGATCCCTAGCCTCGATTTCATGACAGAAAACCAATTCCCAATACGACAACATTTAGGTTTTGATTGTAAACTTATATATGTCGACATAGTAGGATAGGGTACTATGCCGTCTAGGATTGATATATTTATATTGAAGTATTTTAATACTGCTTAGACACTAATAATAATACTAAAATAAAATATTACTTTTCACGTATTAAGCATGTTTGATCATCATAAGGGAAAACTCTATCCTCTTGTGTGCGTTGCATTGTGTGATAGGACTTGAGTCTTATGATGATTTCATTTTTCAAAAGTCATTTCGCTGTTTTATACGAACTTTATAAAATTATGCACTGGCAATCCAATGGATTAAACCCGTTCCGCGTTAGCGGCATGGTCCTGTGATTCGCCATATTGATAGTTAATTTAGTTAAGAATTCTCACACCAGTTCCATGACTAACTCGTAGTTTGTTTCACTTTTGCAAACTCGGGTGCCCTCTTTCCACACGGGCAGCCAATTGACAGGTTCAGGTGATACATTCTGATTGGAGCTTGCTTGGATGGACGAAGAAGAAGACCTTTTCTCTAGTTTTTATTTCTTCTTTGAGACGTTTTATCTGTAGTTTTGAGATTGTTTCTTTTTTCATTTGGAAACTTATTTCCCTTTTTGTTGGGACTCTTTATTTGGCTAAGTTGTATCTTGTACTGCGTACTCTGATGTATTCGATATTATGATGCTGATGACATTTATTTCCGCTGCAATGTTTTATGTGTTATGATAATTATCTGAGATCTGTTTTTGTTGTAAATATGTTGTATTCCAAAATGATTATCCTTACTTTTGGTCTACGGAAGTTTGGGGTCATCACATCGAAATATTTATTTATAAATTAACTAGTGGTCATAAACTTTAATTTTTTTCATAGGATAAGAGTGTACTGAGAGGTAATAAAAAAACCCAACTAGATTTGCTTCATTATTATCCAAAAAGTAGTATGTATTTAAGATCGAGAGTTTAAGATTTATAATTCGATATTTATAAAGGAGTTTTGAAATGTTGATTTTATCA
The DNA here is from genome assembly GCA_030737875.1 of Allium sativum. Classification (NCBI taxonomy): domain Eukaryota; kingdom Viridiplantae; phylum Streptophyta; class Magnoliopsida; order Asparagales; family Amaryllidaceae; genus Allium; species Allium sativum. Next base: position 499,717,916 of record CM060924.1, on the reverse strand, counting down.
CCGAAGTTTAAACTGACTTTTGATATTTATAAATAAAGTTTATAAAAGAATGTTATTTGAAATTGGCTTTATAAATGAATTTTGTTTAAAATTAAATATTATATAAAAGGAATTGATATTCAACTCTCCCAAATTTTGATCTTCTTAAAAATGGTGGTATGGATATTTGTCTTCACTTACACAAGAGGAATCGAGTTTGAGATTCTTTTTAAAATCGTTTATTTAATTCTTTAAATAAGCTTTAGAAAATAAGATTGCTTTTAGAATATACTTAGTAATAAAATAGGTTATGAATATATATTTTCTAGGCATTGAAAATATATTGATTATTTAGTAAACTTAGATAGGTAAGATATGCATAAAAATAATTTAATAAATATTCTTAAGATCTTGTTTTATAAATGAAAGATTCATTTTACAAGGCTTAGTAATTACCATGGTACATAAATCTTTTTATTGATTAGTTGTTTGTTTATTTGATAGCTAAATAATTAGCTATCAAATATGCTTGCTGTGTAGATTTAAAATGATAGGAAGTTCTCGCTTTGTGTTTAGTAGCAAGTAAGAGACTCTTACCCCTACACGTCCCAGTGAAGGTTTAATTAGTCCTGATCATAGGTTGGTTGCTAGTCGTGAGTCTGACCATAAAATTGGATCTGAAGTGCCAGTGTAAGCTACAGTGGGTTTACCTGCTGGACGATGGTTGAAAAGCCGAAATTTGGAATTTAAACAACAAATAATAAGGAAAACCATTCTCATAAATGGTAAGGAGGTGAACATTGTACTTATATATTGTCCGTTTAATCCTATAGAACCGGACTTAAGTTTTCTGGAAACTATCAATTATCGTTTCGAAGAGAACGGATTCAGATATAGTTGTATGTAACCACTTCAATCTGGTTAAAGTGTTTTCGAATCTGAAATATTTTTAAGATGATTAAATATAGAGTTATTTAGTTTCGTTCAGGCCCAGAACGTACCTGTATGGTTGAATGCTAGCATTACATATCTTATTGAAAGGCAATGTCAGAATTCCAAGATATTTTGCTATTTACAAGGTAAACGTAACCTTTAATCGCTCAACCTACAAATGAATAAAGCATAGGAAAGCGACAGGGATATATGGGTTGCTCTTATTAGGATATGATCGTTCCATATCTAGAATCGATTTTCCTCTGTATGCTTTAGGGCCCCTATATGGTTGTTTTTATCAAACGGGATGATCATTTTCGGCGTTATCCATTTTAGGGATGGTTCCGTCTTGAGTAGCTGAGGTGCAAATTAATGCATCCTACCATATGTTTATCTAGAGATGTATGGATTCGACAGGTAGACCCTTACCGTTTCATGGTTGGAATCCATTCTCCAATACGAACGTTTGGTTTGATTGTATACCTATAACGTTGGAATGTTAGATGCAAGCATTTCGACTATTTTAATACGTTTACTTGCGAATCATAGGCATTATTATAATATCATTGGGTAACTACTATAAAAGAATTTTGGTTATCGTAAAGGTAAAACATGTGCCAAGTTTATGTGCGGTCATATCTTACGAGAGTTCCATTCTTTTGGAAATGGATTTTCAAAAATTAAGCAAGTTTTTTGTGACGAATGTTTCATTGTTAAGTTTTCGAGATTGACGAATCCTTGTGATTTTGCTCTTTTGCAAAGTGGGTATGGTAAGACCGATTATGTTTTCCATGTCACATTGGATTTACTTGGAGCTGCAAAAGAGGGAATGGAGTTGAAACGTATTCTCGTATTTCTCATATCAATTTATTTTCGCTGCATGTATTATATTTATCAGTTATTTACAGATAGATTGTTATGATTGTATATGCTGATTTATTGTGTACTCTAATGATTAATGTGTGTGTATATATATACAATTTGTGTCTAGTGTACATTGTATTGGTATATTATATTTTGTTCATACCGTTGTAAGATTTTAATCTTTTCTGATTCTGATACGTTCATGTTCTTGTTCTTCTTCTATTCTAACTTTTCTTTCTTTATTCTTTCTCACCCTCCAACATCTTTCTCATAATTTTCTAGGTCTTTGGTACATAAGTTTAGGCATGTGAATACTAATGATGTATTATTGTTGAAATTCGAGTATTGGATTACTCTAATCGCTACATTTGGTATCAGAGCGCAAGGTTAAGCGAGAACGTTGGCTCTGTGGCGTTACTCTGTAGGGATAGGAATTAGGAATCTCCTAGATTGAGTTTTGAGTGTGTATATATACAAGCATGTATTTGTTAGTGAATATAAAAATATTTAATATTATGTTGTTTATCTGTTGAGTGACATATAAATACTAGATCGACGCGTTAGGCCGACGTGGTCGATAGGGATTTCTAAACAGTCGAACAAAGGCAAATCGACATAGTATTCTTTTAAAGAGATGGTAGATGAAATAATTTACCAAGTTTTATATATAATGGAATTTTTAAATTAATTATTGATTTATGGATGATTAGTTTGATTGGAAATGATAATATTCCATTATTATCATTTATTATTGTTGAGTCGTGCTCACTTTTTGAGACGACCCCAAACCCCGTACTGACGGCGGCAAGGGTAATCCTTGGAATATAACACAGAAACAGATAATAACAGAACAAAAATAAATAAATACACCAGATAATGAACAATAGAATATACTGGATAAACGTAATCATCAGAGTTACACAGTATACAGGATCATAGTTAGTACAAATACAGTTCAGCTATACATAAATGTCTACAGCGGAAAACAAACATAATGTACAATAGGAGCTGAATAGCATAAAAAGTGATAAATAATAGAATCCATCTTCAGCTCCATCTATCCAGAAAAAGTCAGCTAAACCTGTATACAAGGCTGCCCATGTAGAAAAAGGGGCACCCGAGTTTGAAAGTGAAACAAACTACGAGTCAGTCATGGGACTGGTATGAGAAATCTACTCAACACATTTATAATATGGCTAATCACAGGACCACGCCACTTTCGTGGAATGGGTTTACTCCATTGGATTGCATGTGCTTTAAAAACAAATCTTTCTTTTAAACATCGCAATGCTTTTTATAAAAATGAAGCCATTATAAGACTCAGTTCCCATCACACAATGCAACGCAAACCGGAGGATAGAGTTTTTACCTTATAATGGCCAAGATATGTTTGATACGAATAAAACAAAAGCATTTGATATTATTACTAGTGTTTACATGTTTCAAAAACAATTTCAAATCATAAGTATCAATCATAGACGGCATTAATGCCCCATACCACTATGTCGCCATATATAGGTATACAATCAAAATCGCACAGTCACATATTTGGAAATTGGATTTCCGTCATGAACCAAGGCAAAAGATAGTCCTTACCGACTTCGAGACAATCTAGCCTACCATGTCTCAGGATCAGAGCTCGAGTGACTCTTGGATCGTCAGGGCCGGTCCACCGATGTGGATTAAAATGCCTGAGCAATACGTCTCCCCGCCCTATGGGGCGCAAATGAGCCAACGAATGACTCCATCGGTCCCGGATCGACCGATATATCCGAGGCGCCTCGCTATCCATCATCCACAAAAGTAAAATTTCAGGCCGTGTAAAAACACCGACACAACTCCTAGCTAGAAAGAAACGCATGCCCTCCCTGAGGTCCTTCTCCCGTTTCTGGTTCATACCGGGGTGTGAGGCTCGCGAATTCACGTTATACACAAAGCTACGCCACACAGGCTGTGCTTGGATCATCAATCACAAGACTTTGCTTTTCAACTGAAGCCCTGATCACTGCATCTTAGTATGTCACACAGGCAATTCACACCATGCAACTGATGGCTATCAATCACATACAATAAATTCCAATGTCGGACACACAATCCATTTACAAGTCCGTTCTGGGTCGGAACGAAACCGGAGGCACTATATACCTCGCATATCCATCAATTTCCACGTACGTCTGGACGATCACCACTCATTATCCATATTTTGGGATGCCTCCCAATCAGGACATCAGTTACCATCCAAACGAGGTGAAGATCGGTCTTCGACCACCGTTTTCATCTTCGATTTCTTATCGTCGATTCAGTTATTCAGAATGGGTTAAACCCGGTCTTTCTGAGCAACTCGCATATATAATAAACACGTGCTACACAAACACTACATACGCATCATTTCAATTCATTAGCCACTAACCGTAAATCAGTAAGAGAGCGATTTCCCAAATATTAACCCCGAAGGCCAAAATCAACATCAGATCAACACCCAGGAAACCATTCGACTTAGCCAACCTTCAGTTAGTTTCTAAATTTCACATCCATATCGTTTGTAATATTTTATAACGATTTATCGCTATTTTTATTTATTTTAAAATAGCCAATTTATTCAAAACGACGCTTCGGGCCATAACGCGGTCGTGGCACTGTTTTTCTTCAGATTTTATTTACACATATCTGAAAATCTAACCGTTGGATCTTCACAAAATTTACATCATTAGAAAGATCTTTTCAAAACGAATCCAATGGTTCCAGTTTCGGGAAAATCCGACGGTCGGTCCTCCCGGTATAATCGTTTGAAGTTTCGATTTCAAAATACGAACTGCAGCGTCGTTATTCGATTTAATATAATTTTATATATATATATATATATATATAATCGATTCTGGCGCTGTTTTTCTTCAGATTCAAATTAAACATTCCAGACAGTCCAACCGTTGGATCTTTTCAAAGTTGGTGTCGTTGAAAAGGTATTTCCAAAGCGAACCCAACGGTTTCGGTTTCGGGAAAATCCGATGGTCGGATCTCCCGCACTAATCGTTTGAAATCACGGTTTCAAAATACGAACTGCAGCTTCGTTATTCGATATATTTCAATTCTATTTATATATATATCGATTCTTCGATTTCAAAACTATATGATTTTCATACATTTGATCAAAATGATATTTTTATCTAACTGTTTTCTATTTCAACACTTCACTATTTTTAACAATTCATGTATATAATAAAAATGTGATTTTTAATGTAAAACAATTTGTTTCAAAACTCGACTATTTTATATAGTTAATATAGGTGATAAAAATAGGATTTTTATTATAAAACAATTTATTTCAAAACAAGATTATTTTATATAGTTCATATTGATGATAAAAATAGGATTTTTATTATAAAACAATTTCTTTCAAAATATGAATACCATTCAACACATGAGTTTCAATTCAACGAATGAATTTCGATTCAACACATGAAGGTTTTCTATAGTTTATATATATAGATAAAAAGGTGATTTTTATATTTAAAACACGAATACCATTCAACACATGAATTTCTATCCAACGAATGAATATCGATTCAACACATGAAGGTTTTCTATAGCTTATATATACAGGGTAAAAATGTGATTTTTATTGTTAAAACAATTTATTTAAAACACGAATACCATTCAACACATGAATTTCAATTCAACGAATGAATTTCGATTCAACACACGAAGGTTTTCTATAGTTTTTATATATATAGATAAAAAGGTGATTTTTATATTTAAAATACGAATACCATTCAACACATGAATTTCTATTCAACGAATGAATTTCAATTCAACACATGAAGGGTTTCTATTCAACGAATAAATATAGTTTCAACAAATGAAAATAATTCTAACACATGAATATTATTCAAAATTTCGGCAGCATAACGGCAGGGTTGTTAAAACCGGGACCGTCCCTAGTACGACTCCTCGCTCTACCTTAAAGCCTCGCAGCTTTTGACAATGGGGAATCATGCATCTAGTTCGCACGCAGGCGGCATGTATATTTTTTTCATTTCCACAAACTAATCCTATGTGGTTTCAACCAAATATTTCTCAACCACAAACGGGTATTTTTCAACCACAAATAATTTCAATCAACCTTTCACTATCAATCAATTTTCACACCAATCACAACCAATAAATATCGTCCATGGTTTGTGGATGAGGGACGTGTGTTTATATATATATATATATATATATATATATATATATATATATTTATATATAGCATTTCACTTCTATTTCAACACATATATAATTTTTACAACGCATATATAACTTATACATCGAACGTACAACTTATACAACGCTTATACAAGAGGTGTACAACGCTTATATAGCTCATACCTCGACTATATAATTTATATATCGTCGTTTTCCATATCGTTTATAATTTAGAAATCTCACATTGGGTTCCACTCCACCAAAAATAGCAGAAGGCTGAGAAAAATATGCGGTCTCTTCTAGAAGGTAGAAGACGTCCACACGAGTCCACTATCTCTTGTTTCACTGGATTTCGATCACACAAGAAAAAGATATGATTTTTCAAAGTTTGCAACGGTTTAAAGGTGTTAAAACAGTTGAAAATATACCAAAGCCGTATACCTTTCAAAAACCTTCAAAACTAGGTTTGGATTTTCATGCAAATCCGTGTAGCTATATGACGATCGGCCATCGCCACTCGAAAGGGCTTGGAACCAGCTCCCCGCGCCAGGTCGTCTCGCCCAGTTCGGTGGTCCCCACCAGTCACGGCGGCGGCTGGAAGTCAAGAACTTCCCGGCTTCTATTCTCCCAAAATACACAATGAAAAAATCCAAACTATATATGGATTTGAAGGTGGTGAGGAGCACTACAAAATTCTCCAAAGGGGGATGGGTTTTTATTGAGCGGATTAGAAGAAATCGAGGAGAGAAGGAAAGAAGGGGGTTCCGCTCGGTTATCGGCTACGGGGAGAGAGAAAAAGAATTTTCTGACCAATGAGGATTTTTCTTTAATTTATATATTTTAAAATTTCGAAAATACCCCCCTTTCACACACGAACTCCAATCCAAACCCCACGACTATCGTCCCTAGCGTTTTACCCCCATTCCGAACACAATGGGATATGTTTCGAAGGCCCATTCGAATGTTTCAGTCAGTTTTCCTTCAAATTAAAATATAAAACATTCAATATTTAATTTGAACGTACATTTCAATTTGCCAGGGCCACAAACTGATTCGAAAAATTCCAGAAAAATAAATCTGGCTATGTTTTGACGATACGGTCCCAACAAAACTAGTTTTGTCGAATTTTGAGACCGTTTGAAAAATGGCCCATTTCTGGTCGATCCAATTTAACTGTAATTGACCAAAACACATTTTCCTTTGCCACGCTCACATACTAGCTTCAAAAATTATGAAATTTGAAACTTAGCAATAACTTCACATCCCGGATCCAACAAAAGTGGTTTCGTCGAATTCCGAGGTCGTTTGCAAAATGGCCATTTTCACGGGCTATATAAACTCCATAGCGACCTTTAAGAAAATTCATTTGGCCATAACTTTTGCATCCCACTATGAAACTTCGATTTTTCAGATTCGTTAGAAAGGTATTCACTAACAGATTTAAATACTTTTGGTTTCACTCAAATCCGTTTTGTTTTGCACCCGGTACAGTCAGTCGAATTTTGAATTCAAATTTTGAAACTACCGCGCCATTTCAGGCCTTGTTTATGATTCAAAATAATTATATTTATTTTCAACTTCGATTCAAACTTACTTTTCATCATTATTATTTAAAATATTTATTTAAAATATTTAAAATCCACTATTTTAGCCAATTTATTTTTTTTAAATTGGTTCAGATTTTCTGGGTCGTTACAATCTCCCCCACTTAAAACTTTTTGTCCCCGAAAAGGAACAAAGTCGAAAGTGGTTTGATTAATCAACTCTACGTTCAATCTGGCTTCCATTCTCCAACTTTTCAGTTTCTGAGAATTTTCAAATTCTTCAAAAATTTGGCTAACACCCGGAATTTTCGAAAAATTTCGCCATAACCTCCTTTGTACGGGGAGGGGTTTTGAAATTTATTGGGCCGTATTAGGTACCCAATAAATCCTATAAAGCATGCACATATTTATAGTGATATATTCTGGTGTTTACAGTGGAGCGTGTATAGATAATAACTCCAGAGAATAAATTCTCGTCACCCTGTCAAAGCCTGAGGGAGTGTGTATTTTAATTGCTCCAGAGGATAAATCCTCGTCACCTCGTCCCGTGTGGGAAATAAATAGTCCATATGTCGTATCTAATGACTAGAGGGACGTGATTATTGTCAACTCCAGACCCGTGAGGGTTTTTTTATTAATCTGGAAATTTATCGTTACAATTTTATATTGTCCATATCAGTCATCAGTGCAACCTGTAAAATATAGTCATCGCCATACAAGCCTCTCGCTCGTATGGTAAATCTTCCACCTCGTCACACAAGCTCCAAATGTTGATGTGGTATATGATGAAGTATTCCTACCTTCAGAAGTATGCCATGCAGTGTAGTTCAAAATTAATTGTTACTATCCTATGGCGACGTTTATGATTACACACAGAACAACCAGCACTCTGCATCCAATGGCATTCACAGGAGTTGATATAATAATATTTCGCATCCAACTCATTAAGGTTTACCTATTTGTCGGGCACGCAAATAAAATCTTTACTCAACAGCTAATCCATTTACCTGTTCAAACCACTACAACAGAAGTTGTCTTTTATAGCGGTCTATAGCCGCTATTAATAACAGTTATAGCGGTTCGATAAATGTTGTATATCGACATGTTATAAAAAACTGCTGATTATTTATAACACATAAAAGCCGCTATAAAAGAGTTTGGTTTTATAGCGCAAATTTTCCGCTATGTTATTTAAAGACAATAGCTTATTCTAACCGCTATTAAACATATAAATCTCAATGAAAATGAGAATATTTATAACATATTTTAGCTGCTATAACATATTTATTCTATAGCGGCTATATGACGCTATTAAATCAACAGGTTATAGTTTTGCTAAATCCTTTTACAGCTCATACATGCCATAATCAAAATGAATCTTCATAACAATTTAAAAAGCAATGCATAAACGAAAAATATAACAATCAGCAAATATAACGCATATTCATGATAACAAAATAAAGTATCAACAAAAAATAATTTTAATCCATGAGTTACCAAATTCAATACAAACGTTTCCAATTCCATATTTATGTCAATTTGAGTACACAAAAAACAAAACATAGTTTATATTTAAAGTTTACAAGTACTAAATGCATCATTATGATTCATAAGGCTGAATCATAAATGATTTCATAAACCCATTACTTTCTTCTACCAATAAATGAATTCAATTTGCGCCTTTTGCAGTTCAGGTAAACTAGGTAGCGAAATTCACTACCATAACAAACACAATGCCTTTTATATTCAATTCGCTTGGCTTATCCCTTCCAAATTTTTTTTAGTATGCCACCAAATATGCCTGCAGCAGCCAGTCCGGTGCCACGCTTCGAATGATATCACATACCTGTATTACTATCTTCCTCTCTTCTACTGAGCTGCTGATCTGATTTTAGTAAAAAGAAAAAGAGAAAAAAAATTAAGTTGTTCATGTTGTAGTCGATTATTAATAAAACAAGCTTATTTTTTTGGATTTAGTTTCATTTTAATAGATGTACATTTATGGGACACGCAGATGTATTTTCTGGATTACATTTCATGAATGCATAGGTAGAAATTCTCATCTTATACTTGCGCATTGCGTAAATTCATGATCATACTTTTTCCATGTATAAAAATGAGGTCTATTTTCGTAACAAGTTTCATATGAGGCCTGCTTTTGTGAAGCTCTGTTAGTGTAGCGAGTCCTTGATATTTATTTATGAGTGCAACAAGATAAAGAAATATACCTCCAAAATTTCTTCGAGCTTTTTGCCAACGACATTGAGATCAGGTGAAGAATCTTGATGCATGGCAGACATGGCTGGTGTCCTGCATATTCGATTGAAATTTAATAGCATGTTATAACTTGCTTTCATAGGCGGAACTATGTACATATCATCTTCGGTTGAATCGCTAGTGTATTTAAATTTCTATATACAACAAATATGGCATCAACGATTGAACCGATCAGACCTTTGACCATGGAGCATTGCAGTTCTACTGATGGCTCGGTCTTCAAAACTACACTAGAAAGTGTAAAGCATACCTCAAAATAAAAGGAATGTGGAGTTACAAGGTACAACATCATCAAAAAGTGTTGTTTCTTCAGCTATTTCCAGAATTTCCCTTCTTACTATTTCGCTCAAATACATTCTCGATATTAGTTTCTCGTAGATACGTGTAACATTCATACGTCAGGTGGTGCAAGTTTGTGTACAATCTTTAAAAAAAATGAGTAGATAAAGCGTACCTGTTCACCTGGATTCAAGCTTCCGTTATCTAGCGCATGACAATGTTTTGTCATTGGAAGATGAGATAAGAAATCGTTGCCCCATTCCATGTTGATAACCTAATCAAAATGCTCACTTCTTAGCAAAACAGAATTAACTAAAAATAGTTATTTTACATGTTATTACCATGGTAGATTACAGAATTCCATATTACACAGTTCACTGTTAAACAGTTTTAACACGTTGAATCTTACAATCTGTCCCAATTTAGGTAGTAGTCCATCCCATTTGGGAATAGCCTGAGCATTCTCAACATATGCAGCATTTGTTCCTGGTCCCAATATAACAGAAGAGATAATATCATCATCATAATACCTGCCACCAGCAAGAGTTCCAACTGTATCATTCACCTACATGAAGATTCAATGTTTAAAAAAGCCGAAATCATATTGACTAAACATAAGGCTGAATCACAAATGATTCATAAACCCGTTACTTTCTTCTACCAATAAATGAATTCAATTTGCGCCTTTTATGGTTCAGGTAAACTAGGTAGCAAAATTCACTACCATAATAAACACAACCAAAATAATTGCAGTAACTGAAGTGAAGCTTATCCACAGCTTCATTATTTCAGAAGTTTCTAAACAAACCTCCAAGTCAAAAATGCAAAGCCTGATAATGATGATACATCCATGGCCCTTCGTTTGACGAGATTGCATGGAATTTCTGAAAACAGATATCCTCAACCACTTCAAGGACAAAAATGGAAACTTCTTCTGTTTTCTATGGGAAACACATAAAGTTATTTCAGACATGTTCAATTTGCACCGATTCTCCCAATTTTTTTTCCAGGAGAGAATATACTTGTTGAGGCCAAATCTTTAACCAAGCAGTCCTACACAAGTGTCTTGAAAATGATGTGGTGGATGACAAATGGCTTTTGAAAAAGGACTTAAACAAACATGCAGGTTTCTATAGTGCCTAGTATTTCAGTTTGGTTACTATTGACAATTCCAATAGTATTTGTGTGCACCAGCTCCTTTCCAGTGATATATTTTTACCTTGGTTACATGAAGTTGAGTAGAAGCACGCAAGTAAGAAATTTCTACTAATAACGAAGGAGGCGGGTTAAATTTTACATCAGATGCGTAATTCCATTTATGAACCTCTTGTAAAGCATGGACCGAGGGTCGCCACAAAAGCTCAACAAATCTGTACTAAATAAATTTAGACTTTGAAGGCTGTTTATAAAGATTGCTAATTTGGTTTTAAAAAAAGTGATAAAAAATAATAACACCACAATGAAAATCTTCTTGACAAGGATCCCAGCAAAAAAAATGGGCATCAAAGACCTTTTTGCATATAGGTGCTTCCTTGCAAGGTTAGAATATTTTATTCCACGTACCTTTGATTTACCAATCTGCAAACATGTGAACATAAACACAATTAGACATATACTACATGAAACTAAAACACACAATACCAATCAAATATATATAAGAGAGAAAATGTAAAAATAACATAATCATATGTTATATAACTAACTTACAATCATATGTTTCCGACGAGATTGATTTCCATTAAGTTTCACTGTTCATTTTTGTTCATTTCCCTGTGGAAATTTATCGACTGTGACTAATTCTTGTCTACTATTTTCGGTGGACTAATTTTGACAATTGACATACAAATTGTTCTTCTTCTTTTTTTGCATCAAATTGTGATTATGATCCAACATTGTCTTCAATTTTTTCATATTTTAAACTAATTCTGTTGCTTGAATTTTTTCTTCTATGTTTAATAAAAGTGAAACTTGGCGATCTATGTTCTTCTCCATAAAATTTCCAGAATTAATTCTCAAATTCCTATGAATTTCACTTTGTAAGCATAAACAGATTATATAACTCAAACCTATCCCGTACTTTCTTCTTTCTGAGCCTCTGGGGTCTTCGAATAATAAATTGTGTATTTTGAACCTCAAACTCAACATCAGGTCGACTGTGAATCAAATCGTACATAATTACTGTGATTTTAAGTGTCATTACTGTATGATAGTGGCCTGCTATTTAATTTCAAGATGGGTGATTGCTTCAACTTTAACAAATTTCCCAGAATAAGTATTTTGTGCTACTAATACTGCTTGGTTTAAAAGTATAATATTTTGAAAGGTACTTTTTACACTTTCTGTCCATTGTTGGTACTAGGCACCTTAAAATGTTGTTGCTTTAGAATCCCTAATTTAGAATCCCACAATGGTTTTAAACTTCCTTTCTTTTCTGAATGGCAATGAATTCATGTTTTTATGCATCAGTTTGCATTTTGTACATTTGATTACAATGTTCCTATTTGGGTGCTACAAAAATTTATTATTACTGATCATTATAGGGCCTGAAACAATTAAAGCTAAAGAGTTCAAGGGTATGAAACAGAGGTAACATTCTGCATTTATTTTGATATATGAATTCTTCTATGAACAATTATATGATTTCTTACTTTTATTCTTCTGGTTTTGTGCTTAGTGTGTTTGGACAGAACTGGTTCTTCTCTGTTTTATTTTTACACTTTTTTAGGGACTGAAAATTGAGTTGAATGGCTTGGCATGATGTCTACCAAGCTTTGTTAATTTATTTTTTGGCTACATTTATGATTTGATTTTGCAAAATCTTGAATCTTAAACTTCAGTTTCTTTTGTTTATGAAATCAGATATCACTATACGTTTGGTAGAATAACTTCGTATTTATCGCGTTAAGTTAGGTTTTTTTAATCAAAGGTAGGATAAAAATAATATTATTCAATTCTGAAAATACCGAGAACTAAGAAAGTTGATAAAAATGGACAATGAGTGTTTAAGTTGTATGCTTATGAAGTAGATAATGAATATTACCTAATTAGTAATATCGATTTTATAGGTATGTTTCTACACTTTTTCTTCTAAATATCACATGGGATTTACTGGCCTGGTTGAGGGGGTTGTGGATTTGTGTGTGCATTCTGGTGCATATCGTAGTTGTGTGACTATTTATTACTACTTACCTGGATAGATAAGTAACGCATGTTAACTTTTTTTAACCCTTATGAAATACGTCAGTTCTATCTTTGTTTCAGTCTGTTTAAATATATGTAACTGTTGTACTTATTTCACCTTACTATTTAGTTAAATCTTAATATCCCGATGAATACATCACTTATAAATAGGAATATTATGCATTTGCCAAATGAGATAGTTTCCATGGTTAAGCAATATATTTACATGACCTTCAATAATTACTATCTATTTATTTATGCTTAATTTAAGCAAATGATGCTGGATTATTTGGTAAGACCTTTATACGTGCATCATTTGAATATGACAGCTGAAATAATGACTACATTGCTATTTTATTCAGCTAATTATCCTACGAGTTTTGACGTCGTGGAAGATAGCATTATGCCTTTACCAGGTAAATATATGGATTTTATATTTTTGACTCAGATATTTCATACGTTATTTGTACCAAATTGGGTCATTGCACTCTCATCCTGATTGAAATCAGTTTGTTTTTATTTATTGTCCGTCTAGAAGAAATATTCTTCTTTCAAACTGTAGTTTTATCATATAACTCTACTCTGTGATTTGACTTACTCACAATTCTACGACTAAGTGCTACACTGCTTGCTCAGGACCTTAGCTGTTGGAACCACCAGGTTTAACCCGTAGAACAAGTCTACAACTAAATTTCAATTCTTGAAACCAATTTTGTATGTATTTGGGAGATGCAATGTAAAACTCAATGAAAAAAAATATCATGGCATCTTGTTCGACACTTTAGACATTCATTTTCACATAAATGAACTTCAGTAATTTACAAGGTTTACAACTGCTGTGGTTCTATAAAAACTAGCAATTTGGATAGCGGTCATCATTCTTGCATACTGATTAATCATATATAAACAGAACATTACTAAAATAAAATGTGTTTGCACCACATGTATAACATTTAACGTTAATTAGCTATGCGCAAAGATTTTCGCTTACAATTAGTGAACTCAATTATTGATTTCTTACTACTATAATATTCTGGCTTCAATTAATTTATCATTAATACGCATACATTTTTCACCGTATTTAGATCTTAATTGGGATTATTAACTCTATCACCATATCCCATCTAATATGTTCAATCACAACAACAGAACTGGTATTTTACAATTCAACAGATAATTCTATAATTTGTTTTAAATTATCTCCATGGTAAAATCTCCTTTTGAAATAAAGAGAATTTTAATTTTATAGTGTATTTTCCCTATGGTGCTATGTTAACCATCATTCAATTTAAACAAACTGAAGCAGATCGGTTTAGACTCAAAGTTTTGGTTTTATGATACCACATACTGATCTTTCTTACATGCAAAAGACTCTTTACAAGTTCTATAAAATATAGTTTTATGGAAATATTGCCATTTTATAATCCAAAATTTGTGTATGTAGTGTTTTTAGTCAAATACTGAAATCCATTGTCATTTATGCATACGTCTCGCTACTACTGATTTTTGGGTATAAATCATCTTGACTCAAATTATGATCTTTCAGCATACCAAGTCATTTTAAAATTGGCATATGAATTTTATTTGAAAATAATTCTACTAGAAAAGGGTAAAAATAGATTTGTTTACAAATTTTCAACCAATCTTCTTGTGATTTGCTTGCCTAAATTTTAATTATCCAAACAATTGTTGCATTTCATACGTTTGTCTCATAACAAAGTTTTCCTGTGAAGCATGCGTCAGTAACATTACCTGTGAGCATCATTGAAATCAAAATCTTAAAATTAAAAAAACAAGCAGACATGCATGAATCTTGTGATGGGAAATAATAGACAGGTGAATGGCTTGCGTTCCATTATTAAATGTTAATTTGATCTTCAGAATAGTGCACAAGCTTTTACAATAGCCAAACTGTTTGTATCATGGTTAAACAAATAGGAGGAACATAAACTTTAGCAAACTCACAAATGATAGTTCGATATTTCTTTTAAAAAAGGAGTTAACGTACGAAGTCTGCCAATTCAAAAGGAAACGTGAGCATGACAAATGATAGGTGAGGTTCTTTGCATTTACGCAATTTTACCCTAATCTACAAATCCATCTTCGTAAATCCATAATTGATTCAAATCTGCAACATATAAAATAACTAATAACTTTACATGAGGATTGGGTTCGCATACCAGAATCCAAATCGAAGATTATATCCAAAACGCGCCGCCGCAGCTTCGACAGAACGGTGGTTCTGGAGGGAAAGAGACAATAATCGGTTGAGGAGATTGAAGGAAAATCGATGGTTTTTGACAAAACGGTGGTGGTTTTCGGAAGATTTGGTGGTTTTCAGCAGATCGGTAGTGGTTTTCGGCAGATCTGGTGGTTTACAGCAGATCGGTGGTTTTTTTGTAAGGCGTTGTTTTGGAGGAAGGGGAACGGTTTTGGAGTGGGGAAAATGAATAATTCGTGGAAAGTTGAGGGAATCCGTGAATAGAAGCGTTACACTAATAAGACTAAAACAAAATCACGTGCGGAACAAGAATCAACTATAATTAATAACAGTTCAGAAAAATGTGTTATTAAATAGCGTTATCAATATCATATTTTGTTGTAGTGAACATATATAATGCACAAGCATATATTTCTATCTATTTTCTAATCAGTTCAATGTGTGATTTAATCGAATAAATTCTACCATTCATTCTATTATTGATTAAATTAACTATCGTTTCAATAATTTTAATTAATCAAATCTACTATCACACAACACAAACAGCAATCAATTTGTTTTTAACTTTTCAGAATCATACAAATTAATTCAAACACTCTTTTTAAATTAAGCAAACTATAGAATTAAAAGTGCACATCCATGGAAAGAAAATAACAACAAAGTAGAGAACTAATTGGTAATGCAAAGTATGGTAAATGTACCTTGCACCGGAGTCAATCAGAGATATCTACTCGACACTTAGGATAGGCTTTCTGAATGCTCTCCTCAGTTTCCCAAGTACAATCTCGCGGATCTCCACTCCATTGCACTTTGACTAAGTGAACCTTCTTGTTCCTCAGCACTTTGGTTTCTTTGCCGATGATCTTTAGCAGCTCTCTTCTCACAGCCAATTCTGGGGTAATTTCAATATCCTGTTGCGCTGCTTCTTCCACGATCAAGTCTGGATCACGAACGTGCTTTCGAAGTTGAGATATGTGAAATACATCATGCACTCGAGGCACCAATCAGGCAATTTAACCCTATAAGCGAGAGTTCCAATCCGTTCAAGAATAGGAAATGGACCAATGAATTTGGGCGCCAACTTCCCTGTTTTACTGAACCAGATAACTCCTCTCATCGGCGATACTTTCAAATATACATAGTCGCCAACAGCAAACGATATATCTCTCCTTCTCTTATCAACATAACTTTTCTGGCGGCTTTGAGCGGCGAGTAATCGTTTCTTAATAAAATCGACTTTGTCGGCAGCTTCTCGAATCATATCTGGCCCCAACACAAGTCTATAACCAGGTTCGACCCAACAAGCAGGAGATCGGCATGGTGTACCATACAGTGCTTCGAATGGTGACATTGTTAGGCTCGCTTGGTAGCTGTTGTTATAGGAGAATTCTGCCAAATGCAAATGGTCTTTCCATGATCCACCAAAATCTAGAACACAAGCCCGCAATAGATCTTCTAGTATACGATTAACCCTCTCAGTTTGACCATCTGTCTGAGGATGGTTAGGGGTGCTTAAGTTCAGCTTTGTTCCCAGCTCTACTTGAAATGCCTCCCAGAATTTGCTAGTGAATATTGGATCTCTATCGCTCACTATACTAATCGGCACTCCGTGTAGTCTAACAATTTCCTTGAAGTATATCTGCGCTAGACTCTGAGCAGTTCTGTTTGATCTGACAGGTATGAAATGGGCGGTCTTCGTGAAGCGTTCTACGATCACCCAAATACTGTTATTTCCTTTTCTGGTTCTGGGCAAACCATCAATGAAGTCCATGGAAATATGTTCCCACTTCCAGCTTGGAACATCCAGCGGTTGCAACAGTCCAACAAGTTTCTGTTGGTCGCTTTTGACTAGCTGGCAAGTAGGGCATCGGCTAACATATATTGAAACGTCTCTTTTCATAGCCTTCCACCGGAATGTTCGCTTGAGGTCATTATACATTTTGGTCACCCCAGGATGGATACTCAGCTTGGATTTGTGACACTCGTCTAACACTTCCCTTTTTAACTCTGGGATGTCAGGAACACAAATCCTTCCTTTCAATCTCAGGGTCTCGTCGTTATTTATTTGAAAACCCGAGGGTTCGCCTTTCTGAATCCTTTTGATCATATCCTTAATAAAGTTATCCTCCTTCTGAAGAATAGATATTTTGTCAATCAAGGAAGTCGTAATAATAAAGCTGGCGATCGTTACATTCTTTCGGCTTAACGCATCGGCCATGACATTGGCTTTCCCTGGAGTGTATAGAATCTCAAAATCATATGCTGCAAGGAACTCTAGCCAACGTTGCTGCCTCAGATTCAGGTCTTTCTGCGTGAACAGATAATTTAACGACTGATGATCTGTATATAGTTCGAATTTCTCACCCAGAAGATAGTGTCTCTAGATTTTTCAAAGAGAATACGATAGCCAACAACTCAAGATCAAGAGTTACATAGTTCTTCTCGTGTGGTTTCAACTGACGGCTAGCATACACAATCACTTGACCTCTTTGCATTAACACTGCGCCAAGGCCTTCTCTAGAAGCGTCAGTCCAGACTTTTAAATCCTGATTGCCATCAATAATGGTTAACACTGGAGCAGTCATTAAACTTAACTTTAGCTCTTCAAAAGCCTCCTCACATTCTAGAGTCCATTTTAATTTTGAGTGCTTCTTTGTAAGCTTCGTTAGGTGACCAGATATCTTCGAAAAGTTTTTAACGAACTTCCGGTAATAACTAGCCAATCCGAGAAAACTTCGGACTTCTGTAGAAGTACTGGGCTATTTCCAATTTTGAATAGCTGTGGTTTTACTTGGATCCACAACAATTCCTTCTTTCGATACGACGTGGCCCAGAAATTTCACTTCATCTTGCCAGAATATACATTTGGACAGTTCAGCTTTCAATACATTCCTTCTGAGAATTTCCAGAACCTGTACCAAATGCTTTTCATGTTCGGCTTTTGATTTAGAGAAAATTAGGATATCGTCAATAAAAACCAGAACAAACTTATTCAAAACTCCTCTGAACACTCTATTCATCAAATCGACGAAGTAAGCTGGAGCATTACATAAGACGAACGACATTACTAACTACTCGTAGAATAAGTCTGGACCTCTGAATGCTGTCATTGGAACACACTCTTCGGCAATTCGAAGCTGTTGGAAGCCTGTAGCTAGGTCCATCCTTGAAAATACTTGTGCTCCATTCAGACGATCCAATAAATCATCGATTTGCGGCAATGGATATTTGTTCTTTATTGTCTGCTTGTTCAAATCACGATAATCCACACATAGCCATAGAGTACCGTCTGATTTTGGGACAAACACCACTGCTGCACCCCAATCAGAGAAACTAGGCCTGATCAGACCCTTCCATACGAGCTGTCGTGTTTGATTGTCTAATTCCTCTTTCTCTTTCAAGGACATTCTTCGAATAGCGTGAACTACCGGCCTTGCGTTCGGAATTAAAGCAATTTTGAAATCAATTTCTCTATGCGGAGGTAAGCGAACAACTTCTTCAAACACATCCGCATAATTCTTGACGACAGGAATATCTTTTACGAGGTCGGGAATATTCTCTGTAACTTCAGGGATATTTTCTATTTGAACAGGAGAAACATCCAAAGCTGCCCAGAAGTCTTTTCTATTAGCATTCTGACCTTCACAGGGAATGGTTATATAATCACCTGATTTAATCTTTGCCTTAACGACTCTGTCGGCGCATTTAACCTCAGCTTCATACTTGGTCAACCAGTCTAACCCCAAGATAAGATCAAACTCTGTAAAATTCATGACGATCGCGATGGTAGGGAACCGATAACGAGAAAAAGAAACCGGCACTCCACAAACCCAACTGAGATCGATGGAACCCCCGACCGGATTTTGGACAGTCATTGGTTCTTTGAGATTCTTCAAATTCAAATCTAGTTTCTTAACTGCATTCTTGGCAATGTAGCTTCGTGACGCGCCTGTGTCAAACAGTACTTTAACTGGAATATCTTTGATAGTAAGCGTGCCTTCTAAAACATCTGGCCTTTCCTGAGAAGACGAAGATGCAGGCTCTTCTGCCACTTCATTTACATGTACTGCTTCAGGTTTCCTGAATAGCGGGCAGGCCTTTAAAAGATGACAGGCCCATTGGCATTGACTGCACTTTCTATTCTCTTGAAAATTCTTCCAGGATTTAGACCCATCACCCTTTCCTCTGTTCGAAGATCTACAATTTCTCATCGAGTGCCCTTGCTGATCACACTTTAGACATACGACCGTCTTTACCTTTTTCTGATTGATCTTTGGCCTCTTTATGACTTCAGCCTTCGTACTGGCCTCAGGCTGCACACTTGTCTCTGGGCTATCAGCTTCAAATTTTCTTTTGCTGCTAGAACTGATTTCTTCTTCGTCTCGGAACATACCTTTCCTATCGAGATCCTCATACTGGTAGGCCATATATATCATTTCAGAAAAGGGGAGCTTCACATTATTCATTACACTGTTCTGATATTTTCTTTGAAGCCCATTGATAAATCTCAAATTCTTCCTCTTCGGATTTTGGATTAGATGAGGGGAAAAGTGAGAAAGTTCATTGAATTTCTTATGATATTCTGGGATGGTCATATCTCCTTGTATCAGATAAAACACATAGTCGCTCAATTGCTTAAGGAGGAGTAAATCTCTCTAGGAAAATCACTTTGAATCTATCCCAGGTGATATCACCTTCTGGATTATCCTTAATAACCGAATCCCACCAGAACAAATCTCCATCTTGGAGTGCCCAGGACGCCAATAATCTTTTCTGGTCATCTCTCAGCTTTAATCCTTCAAAGATTTTCTCAGCCGAACGAATCCAGGCTTGTGTTTTCATAATTGATTCTTCACCCGAGAAGGGTTTTCCACCCAGATTTCTATATTTCATAAATAGAGCTTCTATATCCGGGTCAGTATTACTTCTTCTGTTTCTGGCACTCATTTTCTAGTACTTCTGCAAATAGCAGATCAAGTGTCAGGTCACAGAAAAGATATTTCAAAATATAGAGACAAATACTTGAATGTAAATGTGTCTATCTAGGTGTTATTTCATTCTGCTACTCATACTAGGATATTACTGATCCTATCTGTAATGAGTTACCCGTCCTAGAACACTACTGGTTCTATTTCTGACGAGTTCGTTAGTATGTTATATTCCAGAACTAAGCTTAACCAAAGCTCTGATACTAAATGAGACGACCCCAAACCCGTACTGACGGCGGTAAGGGTAATCCTTGGAATATAACACAGAAACAGATAATAACAGAACAGAAAAAATACACCAGATAATGAACAATAGAATATACTGGATAAACGTAATCATCAGAGTTACACAGTATACAGGATCATACTTAGTACAAATACAGTTCAGCTATACATAAATGTCTACAGCGGAAAACAAACATATTGTACAATAGGAGCTGAACAGCATAAAAAGAGATAAATAATAGAATCCATCTCCAGCTCCAGCTATCCAGAAAAAGTCAGCTAAACCTGAATACATGGCTGCCCATGTAGAAAAAGGGGCACCCGAGTTTGAAAGTGAAACAAACTACGAGTCAGTCATGGGACTGGTATGAGAAATCTACTCAACACATTTATAATATGGCTAATCACAGGACCACGCCACTTTCGTGGAACGGGTTTACTCCATTGGATTGCCTGTGCTTTAAAAACAAATCTTTCTTTTAAACATCGCAATGCTTTTTATAAAAATGAAGCCATTATAAGACTCAGTTCCCATCACACAATGCAACACAAACCGGAGGATAGAGTTTTTACCTTATAATGGCCAAGATATGTTTGATATGAATAAAACAAAAGCATTTGATATTATTACTAGTGTTTACATGTTTCAAAAACAATTTCAAATCATAAGTATCAATCGTAGATGGCATTAATGCCCCATACCACTATGTCGCCATATATAGGTATACAATCAAAACCGCACAGTCACGTATTTGGAAATTGGATTTCCGTCATGAACCAACGCAAAAGATAGTCCTTACCGACTTTGAGACAATCTAGCCTACCATGTCTCAGGATCAGAGCTCGAGTGACCCTTGGATCGTCAGGGCCGGTCCACCGATGTGGATTAAAATGCCTGAGCAATACGTCTCCCCGCCCTATGGGGCGCAAATGAGCCAACGAATGACTCCATCGGTCCTGGATCGACCAATATATCCGAGGCGCCTCGCTATCCATCATCCACAAAAGTAAAATATCAGGCCGTGTAAAAACACTGACACAACTCCTAGCTAGAAAGAAACGTATGCCCTCCCTGAGGTCCTTCTCCCGTTTCTGGTTCATACCGGGGTGTGAGGCTCGCGAATTCACATTATACACAAAGCTACGCCACACAGGCGGTGCTTTGATCATCAATCACAAGACTTTGCTTTTCAATAGAAGCCCTGATCACTGCATCTTAGTATGCCACACAGGCAATTCACACCATGGAACTGATGGCTATCAATCACATAGAATAAATTCCAATGTCGGACACACAATCCATTTACAAGTCCGTTCTGGGTCGGAACGAAACCGGAGGCACTATATACCTCGCATATCCATCGATTTCCACGTACGTCTGGACGATCACCACTCATTATCCATATTTCGGGATGCCTCCCAATCAGGACATCAGTTACCATCCAAACGAGGTGAAGATCGGTCTTCGACCACCGTTTTCATCTTCGATTTCTTATCGTCGATTCAGTTATTCAGAATGGGTTAAACCCAGTCTTTCTGAGCAACTCGCATATATAATAAACACGTGCTACACAAACACTATATACGCATCATTTCAATTCATTAGCCACTAACCGTAAATCAGTAAGAGAGCGATTTCCCAAATATTAACCCCGAAGGCCGAAACCAACATCAGATCAACACCCAGGAAAACATTCGACTTAGCCAACCTTCAGTTAGTTTCTAAATTTCACATCCATATCGTTTATAATATTTTATAATGATTTATCGCTATTTTTATTTATTTTAAAATAGCCAATTTATTCAAAATGACGCTTCGGGCCATAACGCGGCCGTGGCGCTGTTTTTCTTCATATTTGATTTACACATATCTGAAAATCTAACCGTTGGATCTTCACAAAATTTACATCATTAGAAAGATCTTTTCAAAACGAATCCAACAGTTCCAGTTTCGGGAAAATCCGACGGTCGGATCACCCGGTATAATTGTTTGAAGTTTCGATTTCAAAATACGAACTACCGCGTCGTTATTCGATTTAATATAATTATATTTATATATATATATATATAAATATAATCGATTCTGGCACTGTTTTTCTTCAGATTCGAATTAAACATTCCAGACAATCCAACCGTTGGATCTTTACAAAGTTGGTGTCGTTGGAAAGGTATTTCCAAAACGAACCCAATGGTTTCGGTTTCGGGAAAATCCGATGGTCGGATCTCCCGCACTAATCGTTTGAAATCACGGTTTCAAAATACGAACTGCAGCTTCGTTATTCGATATATTTCAATTCTATATATATATATATATATATATATATATATATATATATCGATTCTTCGATTTTAAAACTATATGATTTTCATACATTTGATAAAAATGATATTTTTATCTAACTGTTTTCTATATCAACACTTCACTATTTTTAACAATTCATGTATATAATAAAAATGTGATTTTTAATGTAAAACAATTTATTTCAAAACTCGACTATTTTATATAGTTAATATAGGTGATAAAAATAGGATTTTTATTATAAAACAATTTATTTCAAAAAAAGATTATTTTATATAGTTCATATTGATGATAAAAATAGGATTTTTATTATAAAACAATTTCTTTCAAAATATGAATACCATTCAACACATGAGTTTCAATTCAACGAATGAATTTCGATTCAACACATGAAGGTTTTCTATAGTTTATATATATAGATAAAAAGGTGATTTTTATATTTAAAACACGAATACTATTCAACACATGAATTTCTATCCAACGAATGAATATCGATTCAACACATGAGGTTTTCAATAGTTTATATATATAGGGTAAAAATGTGATTTTTATTATTAAAACAATTTATTTAAAACACGAATACCATTCAACACATGAATTTCAATTCAACGAATGAATTTCGATTCAACACATGAAGGTTTTCTATAGTTTATATATATAGATAAAAAGGTGATTTTTATATTTAAAACACGAATACCATTCAACACATGAATTTCTATTCAACGAATGAATTTCAATTCAACACATGAAGGTTTTCTATTCAACGAATAAATATAGTTTCTACAAATGAAAATAATTCTAACACATGAATATTATTCAAAATTTCGGCAGCATAACAGCAAGGTAGTTAAAACCGGGACCGTCCCTAGTACGGCTCCTCGCTCTACCTTAAAGCCTCGCAGCTTTTGACAATGGGGATTCATGCATCTAGTTCGCACGCAGGCGACATGTATATTTTTTTCATTTACACAAACTAATCCTATGTGGTTTCAACCAAACATTTCTCAACCACAAACGAGTATTTTTTAACCACAAACAATCAATTTCAACCACAAACAATTTCAATCAACCATTCTCTATCAATCAATTTTAACACCAATCACAACCAATAAATATCGTCCATGGTTTGTGGACGAGGGGCGTATATAAATATAAATATATATATTTATATATATATAGCATTTCACTTCTATTTCAACACATATATAATTTTTACAACGCATATATAACTTATACATCGAACGTACAACTTATACAATGCTTATACAAGAGGTGTACAACGCTTATATATCTCATACCTCGACTATATAATTTATACATCGTCGTTTTCCATATCGTTTATAATTTAGAAATCTCACATTGGGTTCCACTCCACCAAAAATAGCAGAAGGCTCAGAAAAATATGCGGTCTCTTCTAGAAGGTAGAAGACGTCCACACGAGTCCACTGTCTCTTGTTTCATTGGATTTCGAACACACATGAAAAAGATATGATTTTTCAAAGTTTGCAATGGTTTAAATGTGTTAAAACAGTTGAAAATATACCAAAGCCGTATACCTTTCAAAATCCTTCAAAACTAGGTTTGGATTTTCACGCAAATCCGTGTAGCTATATGACGATCGGCCATCGCCACTAGAAAGGGCTTGGAACCAGCTCCCCGCGCCAGGTCGTCTCGCCCAGTTCGGTAGTCCCCACCAGTCACGGCGGCGGTTGGAAGTCAAGAACTTCCTGGCGTCTGTTCTCCTAAAATACACAATGAAAAAAATCCAAACTATATATGGAGTTGAAGGTGGTGAGGAGCACTACAAAATTCTCCAAAGGGGGATGGGTTTTTATTGAGCGGATTAGAAGAAATTGAGGAAAGAAGGAAAGAAGGGGGTTCCGCTCGGTTATAGGATACAGGGAGAGAGAAAAAGAAATTCTGACCAATGAGGATTTTTCTTTAATTTATATATTTTAAAATTTCGAAAATACCCCCCTTTCACACACGAACTCCAATCCAAACCCAACGACTGTCGTCCCTAGCGTTTTACCCCCATTCCGAACACAATGGGATATGTTTCGAAGGCCCATTTGAATGTTTCAGTCAGTTTTCCTTCAAATTAAAATATAAAACATTCAATATTTAATTTGAACGTACATTTCAATTTGCCAGGGCCACAAACTGATTCGAAAAATTCCAAAAAAATAAATCTGGCTATGTTTTGATGTTACGGTCACAACAAAACTAGTTTCATCGAATTCTGAGACCGTTTAAAAAATGGCCCATTTCTGGTCAATCCAATTTAACTGTAATTGACCAAAACACATTTTCCTTTTCCACGCTCACATACTAGCTTCAAAAATTATGAAATTTGAAACCTAGCAATAACTTCACATCCCGGATCCAACAAAAGTGGTTTCGTCGAATTCCGAGGTCGTTTGCAAAATGGCCATTTTCAAGGGCTATATAAACTCCATAGCGACCTTTCAGAAAATTCATTTGGCCATAACTTTTGCATCCCACTATGAAACTTTGATTTTTTAGATTCGTTAGAAAGGTATTCACTAACAGATTTAAATATTTTTGGTTTCACTCAAATCCGTTTTGTTTTGCACCCGGTACAGTCAGTCGAAGTTAGAATTCAAATTTTGAAACTACCGCGCCATTTTAGGCCTTGTTTATAATTCAAAATAATTATATTTATTTTCAACTTCGATTCAAACTTACTTTTCATCATTATTATTTAAAATATTTATTTAAAATATTTAAAATCCACTATTTTAGCCAATTTAAAATTTTTAAATTGGTTCAGATTTTCCGGGTCGTTACACTTTTGAGCACCGACTCTTAGTGATTGATTGGTAGTTGTGCCCAAACAGTTTATGGGTGTTATCTACATTGCTTGGATGAGATAAATATTGTCATTCTCTTGCATGGGTTGGGTAATAATATAACCTAAGTGTAATGTTTAATTTAGATTTAAAAGAGAATAAACCTTAAGGGAATAATCTTATATAGGACTATATTTATACAAGTATATTTTATAAACGAGGTTTATAAATAGAAACTGAATTTGTGTTGAGAAGGAAAGGATCTGAATTTTTGTTAAATTTGGAAAATGGATTTTAAAGATTTTTAAAATCATAGATCTTACTTCGGTCGTTGGAAAATAATTTCGATAATGGTCATGAACGTCATCTGCGTTAATTTTTGAGTCTATGTAAGACTAGCTACCATGGACATTGTTTGGGTTTAAGATAAAACCTTGTTCTTAATCCAAGTGATGTTATTTTGAAATTCGGCATTTGGTTTCGAAATTATCAACTAAATTATTGAATGGATGCATACATATTCTATTTTTTAGTTGTTTGATTTTGCATTTAACTTGATATGATGATTAATAGATTATAGTAGAATATTCAACGATTTTGTACAGTCGAAAATTTCAAGTTAGATTGGAAAATCTGGATTAGTTATATCAAAATGTAGGAGAATGGGTTGAAATTTATTAATTAAACGAAATTTGAATGTTTTAATTAAATTAAATTAAAACGAGCTTGTCGCATTGCGGTAGTTTGTAGTTTTAGAATTTGAACTTAAATTAAATATACAGGATCCAATATAAGTCGGTATTCTTTGAAAC
Organism: Allium sativum; assembly: GCA_030737875.1. Lineage (NCBI taxonomy): Eukaryota > Viridiplantae > Streptophyta > Magnoliopsida > Asparagales > Amaryllidaceae > Allium > Allium sativum. The sequence goes on along the minus strand of CM060924.1, from coordinate 499,691,317 downwards.
AAGAATCTTTTAGATCTATTGGATTAAAGTTTTCTAATGAAAGAAAAAAAATAAAGACTTCATTTTGTAGATTTTTGAGTTATGTCAAAATCAAATTTTCAAAAAAATCACGGTATGGTCATTTATGAACTATTACGATTTATATAATAAAATGGAAGAATTTTAACAAAATAAATTTTAGGTTTCTATTAATAAAATATACCTTCTTGGTATATTAGCTTGTGGTGAGTTTGAAATTAAATTTCTGAGTTGCTCGGGTTAGCATGAATAATTGGTTAAGTAAAGCCTGAGCTATTGAGCGAATGGTGATGCTTAACAAGTTGTTTATTATTCCGGTGCGATGATGTGGTTTATATTCTAAATACATCTCAAGTTAAGGTTTTTAGCATTTCTAACACTATATGATAATAATGTGTGTTGATTGATTGTGACTGCATTAGCGTTATGCTACATTTATTTTGTTTGCTGATTTGCATCGTTATTGCTAATCGCATCATATTTGGTTGTTACATATGATTGTTATGTTGTCTATGCATATCAAATATTGTCATATTACTTGTCTATTTTGCTTAACTCTTTTGAGTTACGTAAGTATATATAGGTATATGGAGACAAAAACTGATTAAATAGCTTGTAGCTTTCGGTTTCATAAGTAATAGTTTTGTTTCCTGAAAAATAGGTACATGTTTATGTTATGACTTGTTTGGGTGATTTTGTGTCCTAGATTTGGGTAGCTGCTTGTCTTTTGTTTTCTTTTTGAATTGGAAGAGGCCCTATGTGGCATTTGAAATTTTTCGGATTGAGCGGTGCAAAGGAGGTGCTGCGGAAATTTTCCAATGTGAGAAAACTTCAACTAAATTTATAAAAAATGTTTTTAAGTAAAATTAATCGGTTTGTGAAATACTTCTTAACTCGTGATTTAGGGTGCGAAATCATTTTAAGGTGGGAAGAATGTAACAACCCGGATTCTTCTATAAGAATATTTAGTCAATGTAATTATTATAAATGATTAATTTTAATGTTAATTGCTTGAGTTTAAATTTTAAATAAGGACATGCTTACAGAATTGACTTGTAATTTAGAATATTGAGTTTGAAGTTTAGTTAAGCTATTCTGAAGCTATATAAAATTATATTTGAATATAAATTATAACAAGAAATTATTATCAATGAATTTAAGTGTTTAAAATCGATTTACATTTTACCGATTTAATATAACACGTGAAAATAGCTATTTTTCAAATGACCTCAGATTTCAACAAAGCTAATTTTACAAAATCCTTAATGGTTAATTATTGTATTATTTCCAATTTTGGGTCAATTGGAGTTGGTTTGTGATCGTGCGCGATATAAACGCTTAGTGATTAACATTTTGAGATAGAATATTGGGTGCGTTTTCTAAAGGTCCCTATTAACTTTTTAAATTTGGCTCGCATCCGATCATAAACTTACTGTAAATTTAGTCCCTATTTTTCAAAAAATCAACAAAAAATAAAAAAATAAAAAAATAATGTAAATTCGTAATTAATTAAAACAAATAATCGTGAAAAAATTCAGATTAAAAAACATCAAAAACAACGTCAAAATCAAAAATTACACAAAAACAACGAAATGCAGTAAAATGCATCAAAAGATGCATATAATTTAATTAGTTGCATACACGTATGCATCTACTTCAATTCTGCGTCAAAACTGCAGTATAAACGCATACATGTATGCACATATTGTGAATACATGCAACTTTTCGTGCATTTATTTAACAACTGCATACATACGTGCAATTTGTTCACTTTTGCATAATTTTTGACATATATGCACACATGTATGTAGTTATACAGAAAAACTGCATATATGTATGCAGTTATTCAAGAGGCGTGCTTTAATATGTGCATGTGCATTCAAATAGTTGCATATATGTATGAAACTATTTGTAATAGTTGCATACACATATGAAACTATTTTTTTTCTTTACGAGGACTTCTGAGATTATTTCAAGATTTTAGAATTTTTTTTTTAGTTTAAAGCGCATTTTTTTTGGATGAAATACGTAGAAGGCGGAATGTTTGAAGTGGCAGGCGGAATGTTTGAAGTGGCAGGCGATAGCTAAAAATAGAGGGCGGGATTGAAAATGTAATAACTTGGAAAATCATAACCACATTAAACTTTTTATTTTGGAAATTTTAATGAATTTGAATATTTAAAATGATTTATTTTAAATAATAATGACTAGAAATTTATTTTGAATAGAATTAAAATGTATAAATTTATTTAAATTGAAGTTAGAATATGAATATATTTTTAATTATAAAACAAATTGGAAATGGCGCGGTAGTTTGAAAATTCGATTTCAAATTTCAAATGATGTACAAGATTCAAAACAAACCGAATTTTGGTAAAACCAGAAATATTTGAATTTGTTTGAAAATATCTTTCCAAGGAATGTGAAAAATCCAGATTTCATAACGAAAAAAAGTTATGTCTAGCTGAAAATTCAGGATAATCGCATTGGAATTTATATAATATATAGCCCTTGAAAATAGCGATTTCGCAAACAACCTCCGTCTTCGACGAGACCACTTTGTTGGATCTGGAATATCAAGTTATTGCTGGATTCCAATTTTCATTATTTTTGGAATCAATATGAGAGCGTGGTGAATTAAAAAGTATTTGGTAATTTTAGTTTGAATTTAATCGACCGGAAATTGACAGTTTTTCAAACGGTCTCCAAATTTGATGAAATTAGTTTTATTAGGACCGTATCGTCAAAGCATAACCAGATTTATTTTTCTGGAATTTTTGGAGCCTGCATGCGGCCTCGCTAAATTAAAATGTACATTGAAATCAAATTTGAATGTTATATTAATTTATATTTTAATTTTGATAAAAACTAATCATAACAGTCGAATTGGCTTACCAGACATATCCCATTGTGTCCAAAATGGGTTAATTAGCTAGGGGCGACAGTCATTGGGTTTGATTTTGTAACGACCCAAACTTCCCCGTAAAGGAAAGCCCGGATTGTAAGGATAACACGACAAATTAGAAAACAAACAGAAAAATATTTCATTGCTTATTACAACAATTTACATCAGAGTACATGAATATACAGAGTATGAACAAATAATATACATTTGATAAATATCAGAGATTTTAAATATATACAATGCAATGGAAAATAATACGAAAACACAACTGAAAAGAATACATGGATACAGAACTTTCTGATTATCATTTCATCTATAAACCAGGATCCTGTAAATATAAATCTGCAAAACCAAAACTACTAGCTGCCCGCGTGGAAAACAGGGGAACCCAGAGTTTAAGTTAAAACAATAAACTCCAGGTCAGTCATGTGACTGGTGTGAGAACTAAAACAGTTATTTAAAACTTTACTTTCAGATAAGGTAAATCAAGGGACCACGCCGTATAACACGGAACGGGTTTCCTCCCAAGAATACCAGTGCATAAAACAAACCGCGCAATTCTTTTCGGGAAAGTGGAGCTATTATAAGACCCAAGTCCCATCACACAATGCAACGCAAGCCGGAGGATATGATTTTCCCTTATAATAGCCAAACATGCTTGGTACATTTAAAACAAATCATTTGATACTATTACTAGTGCATATATGTTTCAAAAGCAATTTCAATCATAAATATCAATCCTAGACGGCATAACTACCATCTATTATGTCGTCATATATAAGTTACAATCAAATCCGTAATTTCGTATTGGAAATTTGGATTAAATCATGAGTTTAGGCAAGGGATGTGCTCCTTTCCGCTTCGAGACACTCTAGCAAGTGCCTCAGGACTACACACTCTGGGCAACCCTGGATCCTGCAGTGCTAGTCCACACTTACGTTAGTGGATTGGTTATTCCTGAACACACGTTTCCCGGTCCTATAGGATCTATCCATTGGCTCCGAAGAGACCGATATATCCGAGGCGCCACGCAATCCAACAACCACATGGATAAAAATATAAGAATGTCAGGGCGTGCAAAACCCTGACACCACCCATAGTTAAAAAGAGACGTCATGCACTCACTACGTTCCCTTATCCCGTTTCTGACTCATACCGAGGTGTGAGGCTCGCGAGTTAACGCTATAAACAAAGCTATGCTATATTAAAGCCGTGCTTTGATCATCAACCACAAGACTCTGCTTTTCAACAGAAGCCTTGATCATTTGCATCTCAGCAAGCCACACAGGCAATTCACGCCATGCGACTGATGTCTATCGATATATAACCTCTGAGCTCATACGTCTCAGAGAAGGGCGTTAAGCAAGAGAATAAATTCTCCATCACCAAACAGATATATATTTAATAAAGATCAATCAACAGAGAATAAAATCCAATATCAGACACACATCCATTTACAAGTTTGTTATGGGTCTGAACGAAACCGGAGGCACCTTATTCCTTATCCCATATGTCCAATACAGGAAAGAGGACCTCGCATATCCGTCGATCTCCAAGTACGTCTGGACGATCACCACCTATTACCTCGTCTTGGGTGTACAGCCCAATCAAGACATCATTAATCATCCAAACGATGTAAAGACCTCCATTCTTCAACCACCGTCTTCATCGTTGACTTATCGTCAAATCAGTTATTCAGAATGGGTATAAACCTGTCCTTTCCGAATAACTTGCGTACATAATAAACAAGTGCTATAAAACACAACATACGCCTCATTCCAATTCTGAATATTCTTTTATTTAAATATTCATATCTTTTGGGAAAGGTTCCTATTAATTTTATCAAAGATTAATTCTTTAAATTTATTCTTTAATCTTCCTTTGGATATCATTCAAACCATTTTAAGGCTTTCCAAACTAGTCGGGATTACCGCACCTTACCGAAGTAATCATTTATTTAATTTCCCAATCCCAACCTATTCATCCTATGGAGCAAAACTGGTCATACTCCATATCTAACACCACGGTGTTATTGGTAAATTTAATTACCCTTTCACATTCAAATCTAATTAAAGATTTAACTATCACTAGGAGCAAAACTGGTGATACTCCCTTCTCGACCATTTCCCAATTTTGATAATTTAAATTAGCAATTCCCTTTTCAATCTAATTAAAGATTCATTAAAACTCCACTTAGTTTTAATCTTCCCAAAAATCAATATTAATTATTATTTAACTTTGGAAACACAAACATGTCGCATCGACAATCTACACCGTACTATGGATTTCTGCCGATATATAACCTCCAAGCTCGTACATCTTAAAGAAGGGTGTTAAGAAAAAGAATAAATTCTCGACCACCAAACAGATATTTATTTAGCAGAGATCAACCATACAGTTCAAAATACAATGACAGGCATGTAATCCTGCCTTTAAATGGGTTAAATAGCTAATGTCATTTAAAACACAGTTCACGATAAACCCAAATCACATTCCGTTAATTATGGAATCTTCACGGAAAAACAAATCAATATATAATTGATATCAATTTCCGTATCCGACTAATAATATAAATAGAATAATGGCAAAGCCTTTTAAATTCCATATGTATTAATAGTCTTCCTCCACAGAATTTCACTTCGATTATTATCAAATCGAATTCCATTCAATTCCAATTTAATATATTAAATTGGAAAACTTTACTTTGGAAAATCTCCGTTAAATCTTAATAAAAAGATTTATAAATTCCAAATCTCATTTCACTGTAAATCGAATTAAAGAACGAATGTCGTTAAAAACACATTTCAATAAACCCAATTCACATTCCATTTTCAATTCCAATTAAATGTTAATTAATTGGTAATTCTTCTTTTCAGACAGGGTTTAAGAACAGTGTTACTGAAGACACCATTTCATCATCTCTAACCATAAATTAGTAATAGGACAATTCCCTAAGTATTAATCCTAAAGGCCGATCAGATCAATACCCAGGAAACCGTTCAACTTAGCTAATCTCCAATTATTTTCAAGTTTTCTAAACTCCATTGGGTTTAAGAACAGCATTTTTAAAGACACCATTCACGACAAACCCAAAATTCAATTCAATTCAATTTCAATTAAATAGTAATTAATTGGTCAACTTCATTAAATCTTAATAAAAAGATTTAATCTTTTCTCAACGGGGTTTAAGAACAGTGTTAATGAAGACACCGTTCATGACAAACCCAAAATCTGATTCAATATTAAATACAAGGCCCCTGAATTGAAATTATATCGGCTTATATTCAATATCAAATTCTGAAATCAATAAATATCGTATTGCGAATAACGATATACATATATCTTTAAAATTTCCATAACAATATCCGTATAATCATGAAATCCAAAATTGAAATATTCCGAAGATAATTTCGATTCAAATCCACTCCAATTCATATATTGGAAATTCTGGTTATTTTTATAAACCCATTCTCAATCCAATTTACTTATTTAAAAATAATTGGATTTTAATTCTAGTTAATAACTAGTTAATTTCGATAAATTATATTTTCATCTTTTCAAATATGGAATTTTTCATCCTAATTCTTTCCTAATCATTTATTATGATTTTACACTAATTATTGATATTTTTAATAATTTTATCAAGGCCTGCATAGTGGATTTCCAAAAACGGTCATCGAACTACACTTACAGCGATCTTTTCCAAATTTGATTTGGACATAAATTCCAAATCCAACCATTAGATTTCAAATCTTTCATATTCGTTGGAAAGCTCTTTTCAATACGAACCCAACGGTTCTAGTTTTAGGAGAATCCTACAATCGAATCTCCCGTAACGTCAATTCGAAGTCAATGGTCGAAGATCACGAACTGCCGCGGCGCGGCGCATTCTATTCAGGCCATTAAATATATATTATATGTATTTCATCGATTTCCATTTAAAACGTATTTTATAAATCGTTTTAAGTTTGTTTTCAAAATGATTTCAACTTCATTTCAAATTTCAAATCAAATTTGAATATTCCCTTATAAGTTCCTTTTAAATCGATTTCAATTTCAAATTTCAAATCGAATTTGAATATTCCTTTATAAGTTCATTTTAAAACAATTTCAATTTCATTTCAAATTTCAAATCAAATTTGAATATTCCCTATCATTTTAATATTAAAGTGATAATATTTTCAAAATATCAAATTTTGAAATCACTTTTCTATTTTCATTATAAAAATGAATAAAATCGACAAAATTCCCGTTCGTGTTAAAATGGCGTTTAACTACTTAACACGGCTTCATATTTCAATATTCACCGAATATTATTTTAAAATATTCGTTAATTCTGAACTGGAATCAGACTCATTCAATTACCATATAATTTTATTTATATGGATTCCATACATACATGTACACAACAATAATCAAACATAGTCAACCATCATCCAGAGTGCATTACACAACTGCATAAGTGTTAAATATAAATAAATAACGCTCATCACAGCCTGTCAACCCATCGATTGACATACCACTAATTATTGGGATCAGTGTATGTCAAATATCATCCTAATCCCCGTGTGGGGTTTTCAAACAATAAACACAGATTTTATTTGTGCAGTTGGGTGATATGTAAAATATATTGTCCTAATCAGTATCCGATAAATGGGTGTACATAAACAAATCGTCCGATTTGTTTATGAATATTTACTTTAATTTCATATACACGTTAAAAATTATATTTTTAACTATAAAATATTTATTTCAACACATGAATACTTTATACAGTCCATTTCACACCACAATCAATTTTCACAACACAATCAAACAAACAAGTCGTCCATGGTCTGTGGATGACGGGGAACATTTCATATATGCAGTTATAAAATAAATAACTATACAAAGAAAATTATAGTGAGAAGTTCTCACCTTTGGGATCCACTCCTCCATTTCATTTCTGAACGGTTTGGATTTGGATTAGATTTCAGTCTGTCCCATCACAATCTGTTTCACACGACTTTTATATTAAAAATCGCATTTTTATCTCAACGCTATCAAAATCACATTTTTATAACGATGTTTATATTATAAAAATCATATTTTTATATTCTCTACATATATAAAAATCACATTTTTTACATAATGAAAATTATATTCTTTTCCTCTACTAAAAATCATATTTTTATAATCTTAAAAATCATATCTTTTTACCTTATAAAAATCATAACTTTATTGTTTTAAAAAAAATCATGTCTTCTTCATTTTAAAATCTAACTTTTCTAATTAAAAAAAGTCAAATCTTTATATTTCAAAAAATCTAATCTTTTCACTTCGCTATATAAACAAAAACCATACATGTAAAATTTGGATTTTTATTTCAAAATCATATTTTTTTATTCTGAACCACTTCTATAAAAATCATATTTTTATATTGTCACTTCATATATAAAAATCGTATTTTTATAACGCTACTTTCTATATAAAAACTATATTTTTACATTGTTATATATATATTAGATTTTTATTCGCTATTCACATATACAAAAATCATATTTTTATTCGCTGTTCACATTTATAAAAATTAGATTTTTACGTATTAATTAAACTAAATAAAATCAAATAAAAACTTACTCTATTTTAATCGGAGGAGGGGGCTTGGCGGTTTGCTACTGAACTGAGAAGGGGATTTTCTTCTGCGCTGACTGGAGGTGGCAGGTTGGGCTATGGGGTTGTGCTCGGGACTGAGGAGGAAGTGGCGGAAGTGGCACGGGGTGGCACGTTCTATTTGGGTTAGGAGGGCTTACGTTCTTCGTCGTTGGAGGAGGAGAGAGTGGCAGAGGTGTGTGTGGCGGCGCTTGGAGGGGGCAGTGGCCACCTGCGGTGGTGGGCGGCGGAATGCGCGGCTGCGGCTGCACGGTCTTCTTCCCTTTTTTTATTTTACTGAATGAAATCGATTGGGGAAATGAAAAGGAAGGGGGGTTTAAGAGAAAGAGGGGTTGACTTTATTATTTAATGTATATTATATATATATATTTTTCCATAAAAAGTACCCTTTTCATTTGAATCCCAAATCGAACCCATCAACTATTGTCCCTAACTAATTACCACCATTCCGAACACAATGGGATATGTATCATAAGCAAATTCGGCTGTTTCAGTCAGTTTTCATTTAAATTACAATATAAATCAATATATATTTAATTTAAACATACATTTCAATTTATTGGGGCCACATACGGACTCCAAAAATTCCAGAAAAATAAATATGGCTATGTTTTGACGATACGGTCCTAACAAAAATAATTTTGTCTAATTTGAAGACCGTTTGAAAAACGGTCAATTTCCAATCGATAAAATTCAAACTAAAATGACCAAACACGTTTAAATCCGCCACGCTCATATATTGATTCCAAAAATTATGAAAATTGGAATTCAATAATAACCTGACATTCCGGATCCAACAAAAGTGGTCTCGTCGAAAACGGAGGTCATTTGCAAAATATCTATTTTTAAGGGCTATATTTCCATAGCGACTTTTCTGAATTTTCAACTGGGCATAACTTTTTATTCCCGCTATGAAATTTCAATTTTTCGGATTCATTGGAAAGATATTTTCAAATAGATTCTAATATTTCTAGTTTCACTAAAATCCGGTTTAATTTGAATTCTATACATTCATTTGAAATCGAATTTTCAAACTACCGCGCCATTTCCAATTCCTTTTATAATTAAAATAAATATTTATATTCTAATTCGATTTAAATAAAGTTATACATTCTAATTCTATTCAAAATAAATTTCTTGTCATTATTATTTAAAATAATTCATTTTAAATATTCAAAATTCATTAAAATTGCAAAAATAAAAATTTTAAATTGGTTCTGATTTTCCGGGTTGTTACAGATTTGGAGTTCGATTTAAAAAGTAACTTTTTGGAGGAAAATAAAATAAATTAAACATATATATATTATATTCTCTAACCCCCCTCCTTTTTCATTTCCTCGTTCAGTAAAAAACGCGCTTCCTCTCCAAATCAATTCCGTTGCCCCTCCCACAGTAGAGCCACACCGTCCAGTCATGCCTTAGGTGATAGCCATCGCCGGAGCACCTCCTCCCCCTCGCCAATGACCGTAGCCCTCATCGCTTCCTCCATTCGAGACCACCCCCAAATCCCCAAATAGAGACCGCAAGCCACCCCCTAGCGCACTGTCGACCGCCACCGCCATTGGATGGCCTTCGCACTGCCCCCTCGGCCCTGCGCCACCTCCACAACCCCCAGCTCTGACGATGGCCTCTCCTCCATCCAAAAATTAAATTTTTACGTGCAAAGGTGAGTTTTTTTGCTGTTTAGTTAATTTAAAATTGAATACACGGTTTAAAATCAGTTTTTATATATTAAAAATCATTGTTTTAGAAATTATTTTTATATAAACTATCTTAGTATAAAAATATGATTTTTTTACATATAATAGCTAGAATAAAAATATGATTTTCATTTATATGGTAGTAATGATAAAAATACGATTTTTACCTGTGTGAATTAACGATAAAAATATGATTTTTCTCTATGAGAAGTAGCGATCAAAAGATGATTTTTAACATAGTAAAGATATGATTTTTATGTACATGTAGTGATAATAAAATTTTGATTTTTGTATACATATATAGCGATATAAAAATGTGATTTTTATATGAACGGTATTGATATAAAAATGTGATTTTTATATGAACGGTGTTGATTTAAAAATGCGATTTTTTTATATATGTTGTAGTGAAATAAGAATATGATTTTTATAATATGAATAGCATTATAAAAATGCGATTTTTACATATGAAGTAGCAATATAAAAATGAGATTTTTATTTATATGATAGCGATATAAAATGAGATTTATATATATATATAGTGAATTAAAAATATGATAGCGATGTTAAAAATATGATTTCTAATATAAAAATCATGTGAAACAGATTGCGATGGAACCGGCTGGAAATGAATCAAAATTCAAACCGTTCAGAAATAAAACTGGAGGATTGGAAATCAAAGGTGAGAACTTCTCACTCTAATTTATTTTCTAGTTAAATATATATACTAGGATGCAGATGGTGCTTAGTAGCATCCGACACCTTTGTTTGAAACCATGTTTGTTTAGTTGTTTGGTTGATTGGATTATTTGGTTGAATTTGTTTTGGGAAATGAAATGAATTGATTAGAATTTGGTTTGTATATGGCACGATCCATTATTAGGAGAGGGATAAGACTAGACCCTATTCCGGTTCTAGTATCGCGTTGTAATGCTGCCGAAATTTTCTAATAATGTAAGAACAATAAAAATATCATTTTTATTGTATAAATGAACTATATAAAATATTCATATTTCGAAATAAATATTTTACAGTTAAAAATATAATTTTTAATGTGTACATGAATAAAATAAATATTCATTTACAAATCGGACGATTTCTTTATATACACACATTCGACTGATATTGATTGGGACGATAATTTTACACATCGCCTAACTGCACAAATAATATCCAATATTTGTCGGTTGAAACCCCACACGGGTATTGGGATGATATTAGACATACACTAATCCTAATTGTTTAGTTGTATGTCAATCGATTGGTTGACAGGCTGTTGTAAGCATTAAATATACGCTTATGCAGTTGTGTAATGCACTCTGATGATGGTTGATTGTGTTTGATTATTGTTGTGTACATGTGTGTATGAAATCCATATAAATAAAATTATATGGTAATTGATTGTGTCTGATTCCAATTCGGAAAGAACGAATATTTTAAATTAACGAATATTTCAAAATGACGAATGATGAATATTTTAAAATAATTAATATTTTAAAATAACATTCAGTAATGGATCAAAATGTGATTCTGATGTCCGATTTGGGATGGACACAAAAATATTGAAATATATGAAGCCGTGTTGATTAGATTAACGCCATTTTAACGTGAATGATATTTATATCGATTTTATTCATTTTTATAATAAATATCGAAATGGAAGTGATTTCAAAATCTAATGTTTTGAAAATATTATCATTTATATATTAATGATATGGAATATTCAATTTTGATTTAAAATTGTATATGTAGTTTAAATCGTTTTGAAAACGAATTTAAAATGATTTGTAAAATACATTTTAAATGGAAATCGATGAAATATATATATATATATATATATATATATATATATATATATATATATATTTAATGGTCTGAATAAAACGCGCCGCGTCACGGCAGCTCGCGGATTTCGACCATTGAATTCGAATGGACATTACGGGAGATCTGACCATCGGATTCTCCTAAAACTGGAACTGTTGGGTTCATATCGAAAAGAGCTTTCCAAGAATATAAGAAATTTGAAATCTAACGGTTGGATTTGGAACCATGTCCAAATAAAATTTGGAAAAGGTCGTTGTAAGTGTAGTTCGATAACTATTTATGGAAATCGATTGCACGGGCCTTGATAAAATTATTAAAAATATTAATAATTTGTATAAAATCACAATAAATGATTTGGAAAGAATTAGGATGAAAAATTCCACGTTTTAAAGATAAAAATATTTTTTTAAAAAAAATGAACTAGTTATAAACTAAAATTATAATCCAATATGTTTAAATAAATAAATTGGATTTGAAATGGTTTTAAAAATAACCAGAATTTCCAATATGTGGATTAGAATGGATTTGAATCGAAATTATCTTTGGAATATTTCCATATTGGATTCCATGATTATATGGATATTGTGGAGGAATTCGTAAGATATATTTATCGTTATTCCTAATACAATATTTGTTGATCTCAGGATTTGATACTGAATATAAGCCGATATAATTTCTATTCAGAGCATTGTATTTAATATTGAATTGGATTTTGGGTTGTTTTGAATGGTGTCTTCATTAACACTGGTCTTAGGCCCAGTTGAGAAAAGAATAAATATTTTAATTAAGATTTAGAGAAGTATGCCAGTTAATTAATGTTTAATTGGAATTGAATAAAAAATTGGAATTTGGGTTTGTCGTGAATGATGTCTTAAATAACACTGTTCTTAAACCCCATGTGAAAAGAATAAATCTTTTTATTAAATTATTAGTGTTTCCATTTAATTAACATTTAATTGGAATAAAATGGAATGTGAATTGGGTTTATTGTGAACTGTGTTTTAAATGACACTCGTTCTTTAATCCAATCTGCAGTGAGATGTGATTTGGGATTTATAAATCTTTTTATTAAGATTTAACGGGAATTTTCCAAAGTAAAGTTTTTAAATTTAATACATAAAATTGGAATTAAATGGAATTCGATTTGATAATAATCGAAATGAGCTTCTGTGGAGGAAGGCTGTTAATATATATGGAATTTAAATGGCTTTTTCATTATTCCATTTATATTATTAATCGAATACGAAAATTGATATCGATTATATATATTGATCTGTATTCCATAAAGAATCCATAATTAATGGAATGTGATTTGGGTTTATTCTGAACTGTGTTTTAAATGACTTAGTTCTTTAGCCCAGTTAAACACAGGATTACATGTCTAACATTGTATTTCAAACTGTATGGTTGATCTCTGCTAAATATATATCTGTTTGGTGGCGGAGAATTTATTCTCTTTCTTAACACCCTTATCTAAGATGTACGAGCTTAGAGGTTATACATCGGCAGAAATCAATAGTACGGTGTAGATTGACGATGCTGCATGTTTGTGTTTCCAAAGTTAAATATTCATTAATATTGATTTTTGGGGAGATTAAAACTAAATGGAGTTTTAATGAATCTTTAATTAGATTGAAATGGGAATTAATAACTTAAATTATAAAATTTTGCAAATGATCGAGAATGGAGTATCACTAGTTTTGCTCCTAGCGATAGTTAAATCTTTAATTAGATTTGAACGTGAAACGGTAATTAAATTCACCGATAACACTGTTGTGTTAGATATGGAGTATGACCAGTTTTGCTCCATAGGATGAATAGGTTGAGATTGGGAAATTAAACAAATGATTACTTCGGTAAGGTGCGCTATCCCGACTGGTTTGGATAAACCTTAATTTGGTTTGAATTGATATCCAAAGGAAGATTAAAGAATAAATTTAAAGAATTTATATTTTATAAAATTAACGGGAACCTTTCCCAAAGGATATGAATATTTAAATAAAAGAATATTTAGAATAGGAATGAAGCGTATGTTGTGTTTTATGGCACTTGTTTATAATATATGCGAGTTATTCAGAAAGGCCGGGTTTATACCAATTTTGAATAACTGATCCGACGATAAGTCAACGCTGAAGACGGAGGTTAAAGACTGGAGGTCTTCACATCGTTAGGATGATTGTTGATGTCTTGATTGGGCTGTACACCCAATACAAGGTAATAAGTGATGATCGTACAGACGTACTTGGAGATCGACCGGATATGCGAGGACCTCTCTCCTGTATTGGACATATAGGACGAGGAATAAGGTGCCTCCGGTTTCATTCAAACCCAGAACGAACTTGTAAATGGATGTGTTTCTGACATTGGATTTTATTCTATGTTGATTGATCTCTATTAAATATATATTTGTTTGGTGGCGGAGAATCTATTCTCTTGCTTAACACCCTTCTCTGAGACGTACGAGCTCAGAGGTTATATATCGATAGACAGCAGTCGCATGGCGTGAATTCCCTATGTGACATACTGAGATGCAAATGATCAAGGCTTCTGTTGAAAAGCAGAATCTTGTGGTTGATCATCAAAGCACGGCTTTAATATAGCATAGCTTTGTGTATAGCGTTAACTCGCGAGCCTCACACCTCGGTATGAGTTAAAAACGGGATCGGACCGTTGGGAGAACATGACATTTCTTTTTACCTATGGGTGGTTTCATGGTATGGAGCCTAGACATTTATATTTTTTTACCTTTGTGGATGATGGATAGCGAGGCTCCTCAGTTATATCGGTTACTACGAAGCCGATGGATAGGTCCGATAGGACCGGGAAACGTGTTTTCAGGAATTGCCAATCCTTAAACGTAAGAGAGGACCGACCCAACCGATCCAGGGTTCTCTGCGGGGTGTCCTGAGACATTCGCTTGAGTGTCTTGAAGCGGTGAGGAGCCATCCCTGGCCTCGACTCGTGACGGAAATCCAATTTCCAATACGTGACATTTCGGTTTTTATTGTAGAGCCTAGTATGGCGACATGATATATGGTACGCATGCCGTCTATGGTTGATACATTTATGTTTGAAGTAGTCTTGTACACTATGCACTTATAATAGTATCAAAAGATTGGTTTTAAACATACCAAGCATGTTTGGCTATTATAAGGGAAAACCCTATCCTTCGGCTTGCGTTGCATTGTGAGGTGGGACCTGGGTCTTATAATAGCTTCATTTTTCCAAAAAGCATTGCGTTGTTTGTTTTATGCGCTGGTATTCTCAGGAGGAAACCCGTTCTGTGTTATACGGCGTGGTCCCTTGAATTTCTTTATTTTTAAAGTAAATATTTAATAACTGTTTTAGTTCTCACACCAGTTACATGACGGACCTGGAGTTTATTGTTTTAACCTAAACTCTAGGTACCCCTATTTTCTACACGGGCAGCTAGTAGTTTTGGTTTTGTAGATTTATATTCATAGGATCCTGGTTTATAGCTGGAATGATATTCAGAAAGCTCTGTATCCGTGTATCTCTCTCAGTTGTGTTTTGTATTATTTTCCCCTACATTGTAATTTGTAAATCTCTGATATTAATCACATGTATATTATTTGTTCATACTCTGTATATTCTTGTAATCTGATGTAAATTGTTGTAATTTGCAATGAAATGTTCTTCTGTTTGTGTTCTGATTTGTCTTGTTCTTAGACAATCCGTTATTTCTCTTCTCTTCGGAGACCGGGAAGTTCGGATCGTTACAGTTTGGTATCGGAGCTTTAGTTTACAGAGCTCGAGAACAAAACATATTAGAACCGAACGAAAGAATTCATCAGAGATTGGATTAGTAATATCCAGTAAGAATTACTTGTTAGAGATGGGATCAGTAGTATCCTAGAATGAGTTGGAAGAGTGTTATTTTTAAAAAATAAATTGTAACAACCCAGAAAATCAGAACTAATTTAAAAAATTTATTTTGGAAATTTTAATTAATTTTGAATATTTAAAATGATTTATTTTAAATATTAATGACTAGTTAATAGAATTAGAATGTATATATTTATTTAAATCGAAGTTAGAATATAAATACTTATTTTAATTATAAAAGGAATTGGAAATGGCGTGGTAGTTCAAAAATTCGATTTCAAATTTCAATTGAATGTACAGGATTCAGAATAAACCCAATTTTGGTAAAACCAGAAATATTTGAATCTGTTTGAAAATATCTTTCCAACAAATGTGAAAAATCCAAATTTCATGACGGGAATAAAAAGTTATGTCCAGTTGAAAATTCAGGATAATCGTTATGGAATTTATATAATATATAGCCCTTAAAAATAGCAATTTTGCTAACGACCTCCGTTTTCAACGAGATCACTTTTGTTGGATCTGGAATGTCAAGTTATTGCTGGATTCCAATTTTCATAATTTTTGGAATTAATATGTGAGCGTGGTGAATTAAAATGTGTTTTGTAATTTCAATTTGAATTTAATTGACTGGAAAATAACAGTATTTCAATCGATCTCCAAATTCGATGAAATTAGTTTTATTAGGACTGTAACATCAAAACATAGGAAGATTTATTTTTCTAAAATTTTTGGACCCCATGTGTGGTCCCGGTAAATTAAAATGTATGTTGAAATCAATTTTTAACGGTATATTAATTTATATTTTAATTTTGATAAAAACTGATTGTAATAGTTGAATTGGCTTACAGGACATATACCATTGTGTTCGGAATGGGGGCAATTTGCTAGAGGCGACAATCATTGGGTTTGATTGGGAGTTCAATTTAAAAACTTACTTTTTGGAGAAAAATAAATTAAATTAAATTTACATATTATATACTCTAACCCCCCTTTTTTCATTTCCTAGTTTAGTAAAAAAAACACGCCCCCCCCCCAAGTCAATTCCGTCTCCCCTCCCACAGTAGAGCTGCACCGCCCAGACGCGCCTCAGGCGATCGCCATCGCCGGAGCACTCCCTCCCCCTCGCTGTTAACCGTAGCCCACCCATTGCTTCCTCTGTTAGAGACAACCCCCGAATCCCCAAATAGAGACAGCCAGCCACCCCTTGGCCCACTATGGACCGCCACTGGATGGCCGCCGCACCACCACCTCGGCCCTGCGCCGCCTCCACAACCCCCAGCTCCGACGGTGGCCTCTCCTCCATCCAAAAATTGAATTTTTACATGCAAAGGTGAGTTTTTTTGTTGTTTAATCAATTTAATATTGAATACATGGTTTAAAATCAGATTTTATATATTAAAATCATTGTTCTAGAAATTATTTTTATATAAACTGTTTTAGTATAAAAATATGATTTTTATACATATAATAGCTAGAATAAAAATATGATTCTTATTTATATGGTAGTAACGATAAAAATATGATCTTTACCTATGTGAAGTAACGATAAAAATATGATTATCTATGAGAAGTAGCGATCAAAAGATGATTTTTAACATAGTAAAGATCTGATTTTTATGTACATGTAGCGATAATAAAAATGTGATTTATATATATAGCGGTATAAAAATGTGATTTTTATATGAACGGTATTGATATAAAAATGTGATTTTTATATGAACGTTATTGATATAAAAATGTGATTTTTATATGAACGGTATTGATTTAAAAATTTGATTTTTGATATATGTTGTAGTGAAATAAAAATATGATTTTTATTATATGAATAACATTATAAAAATGTGATTTTTACATATGTAGTTGCTATATAAAAATGAGATTTTTATTTATATGGTTGCGATATAAAACGAGATTTTTATATACATGTAGCGAATTAAAAATATGATAGCGATGTTAAAAATGTGATTTTTAATATAAAAACCGTGCGAAACAGATTGCGATGAAACCAACTGGAAATGAATCAAAATTCAAACAATTCAGAAATAAAACTGGAGGAGTGCAAACCAAAGGTGGGAACTTCTCACTCTAGTGTAATTTCTAGTTAAATAAATATACTTGGATGCAGACGGTGCTTAGTAGCACCCGACGCCTTTGTTTGAAACCATGTTTGTTTAGTTGTTTGGTTGATTGGATTATTTGGTTGAATTTGGTTTGGGAATGAATTGAATTGATTAGAATTTGGTTTGTATATGGCGCGAGCCATTATTAGGCGAGGGATTAGGCTAGACCTTATTCTGGTTCTAGTATCGTGTCGTGATGCTGTCGAAATTTTCTAAAAATGTTAGAACAATAAAAATATCATTTTTATTGTATAAATAAACTGTATAAAATATACATATGCTGAAATAAATATTTTATAGTTAAAAATATAACTTTTAACGTGTATATGAATAAAAAATATATTCATTTACAAATCAGACGATTTGTTGTTGTACACACATTTGACTGATATTGATTGGGACGACTGTAACACCCCAAATTTTCTGTGAATATTAAAAGTAACGAATTAAAGAATACTTAATTTTTATTGGAGGAATTAAGGGAAACTGGTTACGCCATTGCGTTTGTCTCGGAATTCTTCTTGAGATAGAGATAGAGACCGAGTTTGTGTAAATCGGACTTCGTATGAAGAAGTTATGGAGGTTAAAAGTTTTCAAGTTTAAATTAAAATAATAATTAAAAGTGAAAAAAAAACAGTTTGAAATTCGAAATTCAGTCAGAACAGCTAAGCGGGAAATTTCCCACTTAGGGGTGTTGACCCCCTCCCCCCAAGGGGAGTCGACATAGGTGGTCGACCCCCCCAATAGGGGTGTCGACATAGGTATCTAACCCCCCTTAGGGAGTCGACCCCTTTGAGATCCAATTCCTGTGACGATTTTTTATAGCCCTGAGCTGGTGTGGCCTTCTCTTATTGGCCTGATGACAAATTCTGAGGTATTAGGGTTTATGTGTCATGCTATGCTTGGCTGGATGACACATCTTTTTGGTTTGGATGGCTCTGATTTCTCCTAGACTAATCTAAAGGCTAGAATTAATCCTAAACATCTATATATACGTAGCTAAACCTAAACCCTAACCTCATAACCCTAAAACTATGGTTTCGTCATGTTGTTCATCTACAAGCCAGCCTAGCCTCCTTAATCTTCTCCAAACTAGAAAATCAAATCCAAACTAGAAATCGATTAGAAGAACTTCAAATCAAAAGTCTACATCAAAGGATTAGCTTAACAAATTCAGAAATCAAATCCAAGAATACAAGACCCGTCCTTTTTCTGTAAGTTCAGTTATTATTCCAATTTAAACAACTAACGGAAATCATGACTGTAATAATCGGATTTAGAACTATCCCTAATTCTAATTCATGCTTATCCTTTTGTCAAATCTTAATTGCCTATGCCTATGAGACTATTGTGATTGATGTAATGGCACCTATCATGCCTATGGGACTGTTGTGACTGACATAATAAAACCAACCATGCCTATGAGACTGTTGCGATTGACATAATGGAACCTATCAGCCTATGAGACTGTTGTGATTGATATGACGGAACTTATCATGTTGTAAATCCTATGCCTATGAGAATATTATGATTGATATAATGGGATTTTTCATGTTGTACATCAAAATTGGTGATTCTCTTAATTCCAATCCTATCTAATCTTTACACCTACGGTGTAAATTGCTTAGCTTGCCCACACTTGTTATTAATGTACAACATGCCTGTTGAAAGATGATTCTTGAATTGGGTATACCTTTACATGCCTATTTTTCCTTGTGTCAATTCTTATGATCCTTCTCTGTTTTTCCTTTTTTTATTTTCTTTTGTGAATACTAAGATCATTCAGAACTTAGATTGAATCTCGTCGTACGTGCGATTATAACGCTGGAAAATTGGGTATAATTTAATTGAGTAAATTTTGGCATAGCATGTGAATGTGGCATAAAACTTGTACTGGCCACACTTGGGAAATATTAACATAAAACTTGGACACATATGACAAATATATAAAAGGGCTAAAGATGAACTTGCCTAACCCGAGGTTAGATTGAGTTGCGGTGTAAGACTGCCCAGAACCGCCCGACACATCAAGCGACTGCAACAATATAGATCTAATGTGAGAAGTTGGTGCTTTAATGAATGAATTAAAGCTAAGGAACAGACAGGCTAAGAATGGTAGGTTTAAGTTCATTAAGGCAACACTTAACCAATATAACATGTTAAACAAATGGGTGGGGTTAGGTAAATTTGAGACACTTAACTGTTATAACATGTTGATTAGGAATCCCTAGTAACGGGGACCCATTTCAACAGTAATCCACATAGATGTATCACGGTACCCTGAACTAGGCAAGGTGGGTGGGGCACGATTACTATGCTGATTATAAGCGGTCAAAATATCGGTGGGTAGTGCAGTAGTGTAGTTGCGACGGAGTATGGGCATGCACATACTCCGGAGTGGAAAAATCAGGCACTGGGCGTTAGTAGTATACACTGTGCATCTTGAATTTATGTCTGGTTGCCTCCATAGGGATTGATACACCCTTTGGCGGGACCAGCACAGGTATCTACAATCAAGCGGGGCCGAATGACACAAGAAATAAATGCATGCGAGTAGAAGCCTATCGGAAAAGGGATCACTTTGTTATGAACACATGATGATAGTTGAAACATTCGTTAGTAGGTGCAGAGAAATGGAAATAAGTGCGATAGTGTATTCAGTTTATGTTTCCTTATCTTATGTTATCTTATTGCCATGGTATTGTCCTATTTTCATTTTATTCATGTCATGATCCTTTTACCTGTTTACATGCTGAATAATCACTGGACATACTAGGCTTATGTTAGACCCGTTTTCTTTCGCCTTCTTTTCTTTCGTTCCCTCCCCCCCACCAGGTCCACAGGGAGGGAAAACTTTAGCTTAATGCAGACCTTTTCCAACTTGAAGAGAGTAGATGTATTGCTTGGATTCTCTTTTCTTGGGCTATGGCTGTAGTTACACTTTTATTGGGGATTTATGCTGCTGTTTTATGCTTCTTTATGTACTTGGAGTTTTAAATCAAGACAGATGTTTTATTGTAATAATTTAGAAGTTGGGTTTTGAGACAATGCTTGTAATGTTTTGACTGAACCACGCTATTTATGAAATGATTTCAGTTTTCCGCTGTTTATATGTCTGTCTTGTAAATTATCTGTGCCTTTTACCTAAAATGCTTCACCAAAGTTAATGCATTCCCTTTTTGAGTGACCTTAACGGAGGTGGGGTGTTTCACTTGGTATCAGAGCGTTGGTTTACCGGATTAGATAAAGGTTTTTGAAAACTATTTTTTCAAAAAGAAATTTAAAGAAGCATTTTCAAGAAAAAGTGTTGTTTTATTTTAACGACATTATCCCCAAAGCCATATGCACTATCTTTCTGTCCTTGGTTTTGAAACTTTTCTTTTCGTTTCAGCATGTCTGGGAATCTCAATCTTCCCGAGGGCGTAGCGATACCTGGCTGGTTCAGAAGGTATCTAGAGGCTAGGGCTAATGGCGCAGGCCCAGCAGACGTTCCTCCTTTCCCAACTGCAGTCGTTCCTCCTCCTCCTCCGCGTGTGAATGGTTTCTCGAAGATATGTAGAGACTTTCGAGCTATGGGTGGAAAGAATTTTAATGGGACTGAGTCATTTGTGGAAGCAAGAAACTGGCTCAAGGAAACCAAAGATTTGTTTGTTATCTTCGAAGGGGACGATAGGCAGAAGATACAATTGGCTATATGGTTACTTAAGGACGAAGCCTCTTACTGGTGGGAAGTTACTAATGTTAAGAGGCCAGTTGAAACTTGGGATGATTTCAGAATGAGATTTGAAATGAAGTTCCTCTCGCAAGCTGAACGAAGTCTACAAATGGAGAAGTTCTTAGCACTCAAACAGGGAAGCCTATCGGTTAAGAATACGTCAACCAATTCAACCAGCTGGCTAGATTCGGACTGGAGTTAATAAAAACTCCACATAAAAAGGCTCTTTGATTCGTTAAAGGGTTAAATGAGCCACTACATAGCCTAGCTATGTCCCAAATACCTATGGGTGCGACTTTTGAGAGACTGGTGGACATGGCACTGTTACAGGAGGAACATAAGGATAACAAGAAAGAGGCAAAGGTGGAAGAACCTCTAGACAAGAAAGTGGAGGGACCGCAGAATAAGAAGACGGATTCCAAGAAAGGCGGGAAGAATAACAAACCTCGTGACAAGAGGAAGTGTAAATTTTGTTGCATACCTGGACATCTAATTAAAGACTGCAGGAAGAAGAAAAGGAAGATGGGTGGTTGCTTTAAATGCGGCGAGACAGAAAAAATGGCTAAGGATTGCCCAAAAAGGCAAGGGTAGAGGATTGGATCTACTTCTGGAGGGCAGATTCACGCTCTCATTGCACCTCCATAAGAAAGAGGTAGAAATATTTCTGTTGAGAGTTTAGTTTATCTTTCTGATCATCCAGTTCGTACTATTTTTTATTATGGTGCATCGCACTCTTTTATATCTACTGCTTTAGTTGAATCTCTACACCTAGATATTAGTATAGTAGAGGATCCCATGGTTGTTTCAAATCCAATTGGGGGTTCGGCCTATTTATCAATGATTTGTTTGGATTTCGAAATTTCTATACTAAGCGTTGGGTTTAGATATAATGCTTATGTTTTGGGTTTCACGGGCTATGGGTTGATTCTAGGCATGGATTGGTTATCTAGAAATGGTGTCATCCTCGATTGTGAAAAGATAGTGGTTAGACGTATGACTCGCCTCGGTAACACTATTGAAATCTCTTATAATCCCGTGAATTCTGTTATGCTTAGTTACCTAGAATCTCTTGATGCGTCTGTTGAAAACTTGCAATTTGTTAGAGTAGTCCGTGAATACTCCGATATCTTTAAAGAGGTGAAGGGTTTACCTCCAAAGCGAGAGATAGAATTCCACATATACCTTATTGATAATGCAAAACTTGTTGCTTTACCCGTTAGACACATGGCTCCAAGGGAAAGGAAAGAGCTCAGCAAACAAGTTAAAGAGTTGCTTGAAAAGGGGTTCATAAGGCGGAGTATTTCAAAATGGGGTGCTCCAGTGGTGTTTGCAACCAATGCGGATGGTTCACTTCGCCTGTGCGTGAAACAAGCTGACCAAGAAGAATAGGCACCTACTTCCTAGAATAGACGACTAGTTCGACCAGTTCGTAGGTGCCTCGGTTTTCTCCCAATTTGATCTGGCCACCGGATTTCATCAGCTAAGAGTGGCTGAAGACAGCATAGATAAGACCGCGTTCAGGACCCCAGATGGTTTCTTCGAACGGATTGTCATGCCTTTCGGCTTGACAAACGCACCCACCTATTTCGTCGACTTGATGAGTAGGGTGTTCACAGAGTTCCTTAATAAATTTGTAGTGGTCTTCGTGGACGACATTTTGATTTTCTCAAAAAGTGAGGAAGAACATGCTTTGCATTTAAGGGAAATCATGGATACTCTTCGTGCACATCAGCTGGAAGCAAAATTCTCCAAATGCCGTTTTTGGAGAGATGAATTAAGGTTTCTTGGACATGTGGTGTCCAAAGAGGGAATAGTTGTGGATCCCGCAAAAGTAGTTGCGGTGCAAGATTGGAAGATTCCACGGAATGCAACCAAAGTATGAAGCTTTCTCGGGCTAGCAGGCTTCTACAGAAAGTTCATTAAGGACTTTGCGAATATCTCAGCCCCACTTACTAGGTTGACGAAGAAGAACCTAACTTTTGCCTGGGATTTGGATTGTGATGTTGCTTTCCAATGATTGAAAAGGGCTCTAACAACAACCCCGGTTCTGACATTGCCTGATGGGTGTAATATGTTTACGGTATACACAAATGCATGCGGTACCGAACTAGGCGTTGTCTTGATGCAAGAAGGCAAGGTAGTTTGTTATGGGGGAAGGCAGTTGAAGGTACATGAGAAGAACAACCCAACTCATGATCTAGAACTAGCTGCCATTGTTTTCGCTCTTAAGTCATGTCGTTATTACCTACTAGGAGAAAGATTTGAATTGTTTACTGACCATAAATCGTTAAAGTACCTTCTCTCATAGAAAGATCTTAACTTAAGACAACAAAGGTGGATGGAATTTCTTGCCTCATACAATTTTGAGATTGCTTATACCCCTGGCAAGGGCAATGTGGTAGCAGACGCCTTAAGTAGGAAAAAGATGACCTTAAGTCCTCTCTTTGTAGAAAGGCAAAGCTTGAAGTACATGGAAAACTTTGACTTTAGAACCTCCTTTGAATTTGTACCTGGTTTGTTAGCTTCGCTAGAGGTGCGGCCTACTCTTTTGGACTCAATAGGAACCGCGCAACGTGAAGAGCCTCAGCTAGTTGATGTAATGGATAAGCTAATTACAGGTGAGACTTCTAGTCACCTCAATAGATACTCCATCGATGACAAGGGTTGGTTGATACGGGATGGAGCACTATGCATCCCACAAGCAAGGGATTTGGTGAAAACTGTTCTCGAAGAAGCACACCATTCTAAGTTGACCATACACCCAGGTGAGGACAAGATGTATAAAGACAAAAAAGGGTTTTCTTTTGGAATGGCATGAATAAGGATGTAGTTGAGTTTGTCTCTAAATGCTTGATATGCCAGCAAGTCAAGGCAGAGCAGAAGAAGCCTGGTGGTCTGCTTCATCCTTTAGAGGTCCCACAGTGGAAATGGGATAGCATTTCGATGGACTTTTTTGATGGGTTGCCTAGATCAAGAAGGGGCAATACCAGTATTTGGGTAATAGTAGATAGGCTCACTAAAAGCGCTAACTTTATACCTATTAAGAGTAGAAGGACTGCCTCATCGTTAGCATCCATTTATCTTAAAGAGGTAGTTCGACTACATGGAATACCCTGTAGCATAGTAAGTGATCGAGATCCTATCTTTACGAGCGAGTTTTGGAAGAGTATGCAAGAGGCTGTAGGCACACAGCTATGCTTAAGCACTACCTATCACCCTCAAACTGATGGTCAGATGGAAAGGGTGAACAGAGTATTAGAAGATCTCTTGATATTGTGCATTCTTGATTTTCGGGGAACATGGGAGGATCACCTTCCTTTGGTGGAGTTCGCCTGCAGCAATAGCTACCAAGCCACCATAGGCATGGCACACTTTGAGGCCTTGTATGGGAGACCATGCCGATCACCAACTTGTTGGAGGGAGTCTACAAACAAACTCGTACTTGGGCCTGACATGATCAGAGAAACTTCAGAGAAGATGGACTTGATATGAAGACGAATGAAGACCGCACAAGATAGACAGAAATCCTACGCTGATAAAAGAAGGACCGACCTTGAGTTTGAGTTTGGAGACAGAGTTTTTCTTAAAGTATCTCCTTTGAAGAATGTCGTTCGCTTTGGGTCCGTAGGAAAATTGGCACCAAGATTTGTAGGGCCATTTCCTATCATTAGGAGGATTGGGAAGATGGCTTATACAGTAGAGCTTCCCGAAATATTGGCTGGAGTACATAATGTCTTTCATGTCTCTCATCTACGAAAGTGCTTTCATGAGTCTGCAGAAGTTGTGAAGCCAAGCATACTAGAGTAAATAGAAGTGGTACATGAAGCAACTGTCAGAAGAGTTCCAACTCGTATCTTGGGTACAGAAGTTAAAAAGCTACGCAATCATGAGGTCAAGCTAGTTAAAGTACAATGGAGTGATGCTAAGGAAGACGCGACTTGGGAGACTGAGGACAAGATACGCGCAGCCTACCCTTATCTTTTTTACGGTACATTCTTGATCTCTTTTTCCATAAGTTTATGCACGTTTGCATCTATCTTCTAAGTATATCTCCTCGGTCATATTCTTGATCCTTAGGTAGAAACCAATGAATGTAAACATGTATTTGAAAACATGTTATGATTGGTGGTTGCAAGTGGTTGCTCGTGGATGCATACACACACACACACTAGGTACTAGATCGGCTCAGTCACTTTCATATTGCATATGCATATATGTATTTATATATGGATTGAAACTTGATATGTTATCATGTGGACATTTCATTTGTATAAATGATTGTGCACTCATGTAGAAGTTACAAAATACGATTAGGAATAATTGCATACATGATGGACTCATAGCACCGACATGATTCGCATTAAGGAGGTCAACTGAATCAGTAGACCGCCTGATTTTTCATTCGATAAGGACATATACACACACTAAGCATATGATCATGAAAGCATTAGAAATCTTTTTAAGGACAATGGATGCCTTTGATTGATGGTTGAGTAGATGGATGTTGGAAGTTAGGATACATTCTTCTTAACTTAGAGATTTCGGGGACGAAATCCTTTAAGGAGAGGAGAATGTAACACCCCGTATTTTCTGTGAATATTAAAAGTAACGAATTAAAGAATACTTAATTTTCAGAAGAGGAATTAAGGGAAACGGGATATGCCATTGCGTTCGTCTCGGAATTCTACTTGAGAAAGAGTCAAAGTTTGCGTGAAACGGACTCCGTATGAAGAAGTTATGGAGGTTAGAAGTTTTCAAGTTTAAATTAAAATAATAATTAAAATTCAAAAAAACAGTTTGAAATTCGAAATTCGGTCAGAACATCTGAGCGGGAAATTTCCCGCTCAGGGGTGTCGACCACCCCAAGGGGAGTCGACGTAGGTACCGACCCCCCTATAGGGGTGTCAACATAGGTGTCGACTCCTCCGTAGGGAGTCGACCCCTTTGAGATCCAATTCCTGTGACGAATTTTTATAACCCTGAGCTGATGTGGCCTACTCTGATTGGCTTGATGACAAATTCTGAGGTATTAGGGCTTATGTGTCATGTTGTGGTTAGCTGGATGACACATCTCTTTGGTCTGGATGGCTCTGATTTCTCCTAGACTAATCTAAAGGCTAGAATTAATCCGAGACATATATATATATATATGTATATATATATGTAGCTAAACCTAAACCCTAACTTCATAACCCTAAAACTATGGTGCTGTCATGTTGTTCATCTACAAGCTTGCCTAGCCTCCTTAGTCCTCTCCAAACTAGAAAATCAAATCCAAAATAGAAATTGATTAGAAGAACTTTAAATCAAAAGTCTACATCAAAGGATTAGCTTAACAAATTCAGAAATCAGATCCCAAAATACAAGATCCATCCTTTTTCTGTAAGTTCAGTTATTATTCCGATTTAAACACCTAATAGAAATCATGACTGTAATAATCGGATTTAGAACTATGCTTAATTCTAATTCAAGCTTATCCTTTTGTCAAATATGAATTGCCTATGCGTATGAGACTATTGTGATTGATGTAATGACACTTATCATGCCTATGGGACTGTTGTGACTGACATAATGAAACCTATCATGCCTATGATACGGTTGCGATTGACATAATGGAACCTATCATGCCTACGAGACTGTTGTGATCGATATGACGGAACTTATCATGTTGTACATCCTATGCCTATGAGACTATTGTGATTGGTATAATGGGACTTATCATGTTGTACATCAAAATTAGTGATTCCCTTAAGTCCATTCCTATCTAATCTTTATACCTATGGTGTAAATTGCTTAGCTTTCCCACACTTATTATTAATGTACAACATGCCTGTTGAAACATGATTCTTGAATTGGGTATACCTTTACATGCCTATTTTTCCTTATGTCAATTCTTATGCTCCTTCTCTATTTTTCCTTTTTTTTTATTTTCTTTTGTGAACACTAAGTTCATTCGGAACTTAGATTGAATCTCGTCGTACGTGCGATTATAACGCGGGAAAATTGGGTATAATTTAATTGAGTAAATTTTGGCATAACATGGGAATGTGGCATAAAACTTGTACTGACTACACTTGGTAAATATTGACATAAAACTTGGACACATATGACAAATATCTAAAATGGCTAAAGATGAACATGCCTAACCCGAGGTTAGATTGAGCTGCGGTGTAAGACTGCCCGGAACTGCCCGGCACATCCAGCGACCGCAATAATATAGATCTAATGTGAGAGGTTAGCGCATTTAGCCCAAAACCCGAGGTTAGATTGAGTTGCGGTGTTAGACTGCCCGGAACCGCTCGGCACATCCAGCGACTGCAACAATATAGATCTAATGTAAGAGGTTGGTGCTTTAATGAATGAATTAAAGCTAAGGCACAGACAGGCTAAGAATGGTAGGGTTAAGTTAATTAAGGCAACACTTAACCAATATAACATGTTAAACAGATGGGTGGGGTTAGGTAAATTTGAGTACACTTAACCGTTATAACATGTTGATTAGTAAACCCTAGTAATGGGGACCCATTTCAGCAGTAACCCACATAGATGTATCACGGTACCCTGAACTAGGCAGGGTGGGGCACGATTACTGAGCTGATTATAAGCGGTCAAAATAGCGGCGAGTGGTGCAGCAGTGTAGGTTCCGACGGAGTATGAGAGTGTACGTACTCCAAAGTGGAAAAACAGGCACTGGGCATTAGTAGTATATTGTGCATCATGAATTTGTGTCGGGTTGCCTCCATAGGGATTGGTACACCCTATGGCGGGATCACCACAGGTATCTACAATAAAGCGGGGCCGAATGACATAAGAAATAAATGCATGCAAGTAGAAGCCAATCGGAAAAAGGGATCACTTTGTTATGAAAACATGATGGTAGCTGAAACACTCATTAGTAGGTGCAGAGAAATGGAAATGAGTGCGATAGTGTATTCAGTTTACCTTGCCTTATCTTATTGCCATGGTATTGTCCTATGTTCAGTTTATTCATGTCATGATCCTTTTACCTGTTTACATGCTGAATAATCACTGGACTTACCAGGCTTATGTCTGACCCATTTTCTTGCGCCTTCTTTTCTTCCTTTCCTCCCCCCTCCCCCAGGTCCGTAGAGAGGGAATAATTCAGTTTAGTGCAGACCTTTTCCAACTTGAAGAGAGTAGATGTATTGCTTGGATTCTCTTTTCTTGGGCTATGGCTGTAGTTACATCTTTATTGGGGATTTAGGCTGCTGTTTTATGCTTCTTTATGTACTTGGAGTTTTAAATCAAGACAAATGTTTTATTGTAATAATTTAGAAGTTGGGTTTTGAGACAATGCTTGTAATGTTTTGACTGAACCACGCTATTTATGAAATGATTTTAGTTTTCCGCTATTTTTATGTATGTCTTGTAAATTATCTATGCCATTTACCTAATATGCTTCAGCAAAGTTAATGCATTCCCTTTGTGAGTGACCTTAACGGAGGTGGGGTATTTCAACGATAATTTTCACATCGCCCAACTACACAAATAATATTCAATATTTGTTGGTTGAAACCCACACGGGTATTGGCATGATATTGGACATACACTAATCCCAATTGTTTAGTTATATGTCAATCGATTGGTTGATAGGCTGTTGTAAGCGTTAATTATTTATATTTAATGCTTATGCAGTTGTGTAATGCACTCTGAATGATGGTTGATTGTGTTTGATTATTGTTGTGTACATTTGTGTATGAAATCCATATAAATAAAATTATATGCTAATTGACTGTGTTTGATTCCAATTCGGAAAGAATGAATATTTTGAATTAACGAATATTTTAAAATGACTATTAATGAATATTTTGAAATAAATGATATTTTAAAATAACATTCAGTAATGGATCAAAATGTGATTTTGATGTCAGATTCGGGATGGACATGAAAATATTGAAATATATGAAGCCGTGTTGATTAGATTAACGCCATTTTGACGTGAATGATATTTATATCGATTTTATTCATTTTTATAATGAATATCGAAATGGAAGTGATTCAAAAATCTAATGTTTTGAAAATATCATCATTTATATATTAATGATATCGAATATTCAATTTTGATTTAAAATTGAATATGAAGTTGAAATCGTTTTGAAAACGAATTTAAAATGATTTATAAAATACGTTTTAAATGGAAATCGATGAAATATAATATATATATATACATATATATATATATATAAATAAATTATACATATTTAACGGCCTGAATAGAATGCGTTGTGCCGCGGCAGTTCACGAATTTCGACCATTGACTTCGGATGGACATTACGGGAGATCCAACTGTCAGATTCTCCTAAAACCAGAACCGTTGAGTTCGTATAGAAAAGAGCTTTCCAACAAATATAAGAAATTTGAATTCTAACTGTTAGATTTGGAATTATGTCCAAATCAAATTTGGGAAAGGTTGCTGTAAGTGTAGTTCGATGACAGTTTATGGAAATCGATTGTACGGGCCTTGATAAAATTATTAAAAATATTAATATTTTTTGTAAAATCATAATAAATGACTTGGAAAGAATTGGTATGAAAAATTTCACATTTGTAAGGATAAAAATATATTTTTATCAAAATGAACTAGTCATGAACTAGAATTATAATCCAAAATTTTGAAATAAATAAACTGGATTTGAAATGGTTTTAAAATAACCAAAATTTCCAGTATATGGATTGGAATGGATTTGAATCGAAATTATCTTCGGAATATTTCGATATTGGATTCTATGATTATATGGATATTATGGAGAAATTTGGAAGATATATATATATATCGTTATTCCCAATACGATATTGATTGATCTCAGCATTTGATATTGAATATAAGCCGTTATAATTTCTATTCAGAGCCTTGTATTTAATATTGAATTGGATTTTGGGTTGTCGTGAATGATGTCTTCATTAACACTGTTCTTAGGCCCAGTTGAGAAAAGAATAAATCTTTTAATTAAGATTTAGAGAAGTTTACCAGTTAATTAATATTTAATTGGAATTGAACAAAAAAATTGGATTTTTGGTTTGTCATGAATGGTGTCTTAAATAACATTGTTCTTAAACCCTGTGTGAAAAGAATAAATCTTTTTATTAAGATTATTAGTGTTTCCAGCTAATTAACATTTAATTGGAATAAAATAGAATGTGAATTGGGTTTATTGTGAACTGTTTTTTAAATGACATTCGTTCTTTAACCCGATCTGCAGTGAAATGCTATTTGGGATTTATAAATATTTTTATTAAGATTTTATGGGAATTTTCCAAAGTAATGTTTTCCAATTTAATATATAAAATTGGAATTGAATGGAATTTGATTTGATAATAATCGAAATGAGCTTCTGTGGAGGAAGACTGTTAATTTATATGGAATGTAAAAGGCTTTATCATTATTCCATTTATATTACTAGTCTGATACGGAAATTGATATCGATTATATATATTGATCTGTTTTCCGTGAAGATTCCATAATTAATGGAATGTGATTTGGGTTTATTATGAACTGTGTTTTAAATGACATTAGTTTTTTAACCCAGTTAAAGACAGGATTACATGTCTATCATTGTATTTCGAACTGTATGGTTGATCTCTGCTAAATATATATCTGTTTGGTGGTGGAGAATTTATTCTCTTGCTTAACACCCTTCTCTAAGACGTATGAGCTTAGAGGTTATATATCGGCAGGAATCAATAGTACTGCGTAGATTGTCGATGCGACATATTTGTGTTTCCAAAGTAAAATGATCATTAATATTTATTTTTGGGAAGATTAAAATTAAGTGGAGTTTTAATGAATCTTTAATTAGATTGAAATGGGAATTGATAATTTAAAATATCAAATTTGGGAAATGATCGAGAATGGAGTATCACCAGTCTTGTTCCTAGCAATAGTTAAATCTTTAATTAGATTTGAACATGAAATGATAATTAAATTTACGGATAACACCGTGGTGTTAGATATGGAGTATAACTAGTTTTTCTTCATAGGATGAATAGTTTGGGATTGGGAAATTAAACAAATGATTACTTCGGTAAGGTGCGCTAGTCCCGACTGGTTTGGATAAACCTTAATTTGGTTTGAATTGATATCCAAGGGAAGATTAAAGAATAAATTTAAAGAATATATCTTTGATAAAATTAATCAGAACCTTTCCCAAAGAATATGAATACATAAATATAAGAATATACAGAATTGGAATGAGGCGTATGTTGTGTTTTATAGCACTTGTTTATAATATACGTGAGTTATTGGGAAAGGCCGGGTTTGTACCCATTCTAAAAAACCAATTCGACGATAAGTCGATGATGGTTGAAGACCGAAGGTCTTCGCATCGTTTGGATGATTACTGATGTCTTGATTGGGTTGTACACCCAAGACAAGGTAATAAGTGGTGATTTCCAGATGTACTTGGAGATCGACCGAATATGCGAGGACCTCTCTCCTGTATTTGACGTATGGAATGAGGAATATGGTGCCCCCGGTTTTGTTCAGACCCAGAACGAACTTGTAAATGGATGTGTGTCTGACATTGGATTTTATTTTTTGTTGATTAATTTCTATTAAATATATCTGTTTGGTGGTGGGGAATCTATTCTCTTGCTTAACACCCTTCTCCGAGATGTACGAGCTCAAAGGTTATATATCGATAGACATCAGTCGCATGGCTTGAAGTGCCTGTGTGCCAAGCTGAGATGCAAATGATCAAGGCTTCTGTTGAAAAGCAGAGTATTGTGTTTGATGATCAAAGAATGGCTTTAATATAGCATAGCTTTGTGTATAGTATTAATTCGCGAGCCTCACACCTCGGTATAAGTCAAAAACGAGATCGGACCGTTGAGAGAACATGACGTTTCTTTATAGATATGGGTGGTGTCATGGTATGGAGCCCAGACATTTATATTTTTTTTACCTATGTAGATGATGGATAGCGAGGCGCCTCGGTTATATCGGTTACTATGGAGCTGATGGATAGATCCGATAGGATTGGGAAACGTGTGTTCAGGAATTGCCAATCCTCAAATGTAAGAGAGGACCGGCCCAAAAGATCTAGGGTTCTCTGCGGGGAGTCTTGAGACATTTGCTAGAGTGTCTCAAAGCGGTAAGGAGCCATCTCTAGCCTCGACTCATGACTGAAATCCAATTTCCAATATGTGACATTTCGGTTTTGATGTTGGAGCCAAGTATGGTGACATGATATATGGTACCGATGCCGTCTATGATTGATACATTTATATTTGAAGTTGTTTTATACACTATGCACTTATAATAGTATCAAATGATTTATTTTAAACGTACCAAGCATGATTGGCCATTATAAGGGAAAACCTTTTCCTCCGGTTTGTGTTGCATTATGTGATGGGACCTGGGTCTTATAATAGCTTCATTTTCCCAAAAAGCATTGCGCTATTTGTTTTATGCACTGGTATTCTCGGGAGGAAACCCATTCCATGTTATACGGCATGGTCCCTTGATTTACTTTATTTTTAGTGTAAAGAATTTATAACTGTTTTAGTTCTCGCACCAGTCACATGACTGACCTGGAGTTATTGTTTTAACCTAAACTCTGGATGCCCCTATTTTCAGTACGGGCAGCTAGTAGTTTTGGTTTTGCAGATTTATATTCACAGGATCTTGGTTTACAGCTGGAATGATATTCGGAAAGCTCTGTATTCGTGCATCTCTATCAGTTATGTTTTGTATTATTTTCTGCTGCATTGTAGTTTGTAAATACCTGATATTTATCACATGTACATTATTTGTTCATATCTATATATTCTTGTACTCTGATGTAAATTGTTGTAATAAGCAATGGAATATTCTTCTGTTTGTGTTCTGATTTGTCGTGTTCTCAGACAATCCGTTCTTTCTCTTCTCTTCGAAGACTGGGGAAGTTCGGGTCGTTATAGAAAAGTAAACGTAACAGGGATGTGGCGTGTATTTCAATAAGTTTTAGGGACCTAAGCCTTATTTTTACTAGAATATAACTGCTTTTGCAAACAGTCTCGGAATTCGATGAAACCACTTTCAATGGGTTCAAAATATTAAACCATTGTAGGATTTTAAATTTCGTAGTGATCTGATTTGTTTTTTGGAGTAGCAAGCTATGAATGTTCGTTGTAAATTACATATCGAGAAAATATAGTAACACTACAAGAAAACACTGATTTTGCAATGGACGAATCCGTCGCTAAATATGTATTAGCGACGAATTTGTGATAGATAGCACTGCTTGGTAAATTTCACGTTGATATTTTAGTGACCATTTTACGATGGAATTTAACTTCAATTCTCAGACACTTTATCGTCATTTGTCAATATATTTAAATTTAATTTTTAAAAATTTTACTGACATTTTACCTACGGATATATAAATTTCTTTAAATTATTATTTTTTAAAATTCGTTGGAGATCCCTTTGTTAAACAGCAAAGGATTAGAAACAGATGATTTCAACTTTTGCTTCACCTTAGATATCTATCGGTTATTCGTCACAAATGCCAACATTTTAGCAAGATTATTGGTGACAGTTGTTTTTATTTCCGTCGGCAATCACTCGAAGATTTGCAAAACCCACTGTAACAACCCGGAAAATGCGAGCCAGTTTGAAATTTTTATTTTGGCAATTTTAGCGAATTTTGATTATTTAAAATGAATTATTTTAAATAATATCGACGAGAAATTTATTTTGAATATAATTCGAACGTATATATTATACGCGTCGTCGTTAGAATATAAATATTTATTTATAATTGTAAATAGAACTGAAAATGGCGCGGTAGTTCGATAATTCGATTTCAAACTTCAATTGAATGTACCGGGTGCAAAACAATCCGGGTTTTAGTGAAACCAAAAATAATGGAATCTAATAGTGAATATCTTTCCAACGAATCCGAAAAATCAAAAGTTCGTAGCGGGAATCAAAAGATATGTCCAGTTGAAAATTCTGAATAGTCGCTATAGAATTCAGGCCCTTAAAAATAGACATTTTGCAAATGACCTCGGATTTCGACGAAACTAGTTTTGTTGGATCCGCAGTGTAAAGTTATTGCTAGATTCCAAATTTCATAATTTTTCGAATCAATATGTGAGCGTGGCAAAGGAAAACACGTTTGACCAGTTTCAGTTGATTTTAATCGACTGGAAAATGGTCATTTTTCCAACGGTCTAAGAATTCGACGAAACTAGTTTTGTTAGGACCGTATCGTCGATACGAAGCTAGAAAATATTTTTCGGGAATTTTTAGAGTTAGTATATGGCCCCGGTAAATTGAAATATACGTTTAAAATTAAATATATAGATTTATATTTTAGTTTAAACTAAAACTGATCGAAATGGTCGAATGGGCTAGCCGGACATATCTCATTGTGTTCGGAATGTGGGTATTTAGCTAGGGGCGGCGGTCGTTGGGTTGGAATCAGGGTTCTGAGGCGAAATCCACTTTTGTTTGGAAAAATTAAAATTAAATAATATTAAAATAATTACTATAAATAACCCCATTCTCTCATAACCCTAATCCTATTCAGAGCCCGCCGCTGTTTTAAAATCAAAGGGCGAAAACGTTTTCAAATTCAATCCTCGAATCGGATAATCAATTCGAAACTCTCCAAGAAAAAATCGAAGAACATTCAATTGGCTTTCAATTATTTGGTGAGTTATTGGTTCGTGTTGCGTTCGAATTCCAGCCACAAAGGGCATGCGTTTCGAGCTGCTCTCTGACGTCAGGGGATAACCGAGTTTGACGAGGGGGCGGCTATGGTGAACGGTGACGGAGGCGCTCGATGTGGCGATGGCGGATGTAACTCCGGTGGCTCCCTGGCGACGTGATTTGGAACCCTAGGTCTTGAGCAAATGGGTTTTCAATCGGTTGAGAGAAGGAAGAAAGGTAAATTACAGTAGTTTTTTTTATATAATTCAAATACAGTAGTTTTTTTATATATAATTTAAATACAGTAGTTTTTTTTATATAATTTAAATGCAGTAGTTTTTTTTATATAATTTAAATACAGTAGTTTTTT
Organism: Allium sativum; assembly: GCA_030737875.1. Taxonomy (NCBI): domain Eukaryota; kingdom Viridiplantae; phylum Streptophyta; class Magnoliopsida; order Asparagales; family Amaryllidaceae; genus Allium; species Allium sativum. Next base: position 499,655,507 of record CM060924.1, on the reverse strand, counting down.
TTATATAATTTAAATACATTAGTTTTTTTATATAATTTAAATGCAGTAGTTTTTTTTTTATATTTAAATGCAGTAGTTTTTTTTATATATATAAATGCAGTTTTGAATAAATATAAAGGCAGCTTTTATTTTCATTTTTTTTATTATATATATATATATAGCATTATGAAAATAAAGTTAGTAAGGTTTTAAATTAAAATTAGGATTGATTTTGAAAATATAAAACAGGATGGTTTTGGAAAAATAAAATACTTCCAAATAGAAAATATAAAATAGACTTAAAAATAAAATTACCTCTGATTTGGAATTAAAATCATCTTTGTCTATCAAATATAAACCATAGTTTAAAAATGAGATTTTAAAAAGGGGAAAGACGAGATTTTTAAATAGAGAAAAATAGAATTTTTATATATTGAACTTCGATAGAAAAATAGAATTTTTACATATTGAACTTCGATAGAAAAATAGAATTTTTATATATTGAACTTCGATAGAAAAATAGAATTTTTATATATTGAACTTCGATAGAAAAATAGAATTTTTATATATTGAACTTCGATAGAAAAATAGAATTTTTATATATTGAACTTCGATAGAAAAATAGAATTTTTATATATTGAACTTCGATAGAAAAATAGAATTTTTATATATTGAACTTCAAAATAAAAAGATGATTTTTATATATTGAATAGCGAAATAAAAATTCGATTTTTATATATTGAATAGCGAACTAAAAATTCGATTTTTATATATTGAATAGCGAACTAAAAATTCGATTTTTATATATTGAATAGCGAACTAAAAATTCGATTTTTATATATTGAATAACGAAGTCAAAATTCGATTTTTATATATGTAGTGGCTACGGGCGGCAAAGCTGACGAAGATGCGAAAACGGCGAAGATTTCCTGCATTAGAAGTGCCGTGGAGCTAGGATAGCTATATGTGAGAATTTCTCACTCTTCAAATTTTTTTCTAGTTATATATATATATATATATACTAGGATGCAGACGGTGTTTAGTAGCACCCGACACAATCGTCCACAGACCATGGACTTGTTTGTTTGGCTGTTTTGGTTATTGATTGTGATATTGGTTTGAATGTGGTTTGTGGTGTGAAAAAAAAATCGAATCGATAAATTGGTTAGGATTAGACGTGCGCCGTTATAAGGCGAAGGAGTAAGGATAGGTTAGACTCTTACTCCAAATTTTGTTGTTTGCATAATAAAATTGATATGATTGATGTGTGAATGGCGTGGGCCTTCACTAGACCGGGGATTAGGCTAGGCCTTGTCCCGTTTCTAGTATCGTGCCGTTATGCCGCCGAAATTTTCTAAAATATGTTAGAAAATAAAAATATCATTTTATTGTGTAAATGAATTGAATAGAAATTCATAGGTTGAAATAAAATGTTTTATCGTTAAAAATATAATTTTTAACGTGAATGTGAATAAATGAATAGTTATAAACAAATCGGCCGATTTGTTTGTATATACACTGATTTGACTGATATTGATTGGGTCGATAAATTTCACACATTGCCCAACTGCACAAATAAAATCTGTGTTTGATTGTTTGAAACCCCACACGGGTGTTGGGATGAAATTTGAAGTTCACTCATCTTGATTGATTAAATATGTCAGTCGATTGATTGACAGGCTGTTATAAGCGTTGAATATCTATATTTGATGCTTATACAGTGTAGTGCACTTTGGTTGATGGTTGATTATTTTCAATGCTATTATATACATGTGTTGTATGAAAATCCATATAATTAATTTTATATGGTAATTGATTGGGCCTCATTCCAATTTGAAAAATAAAGAAAATTTGAAAATAGAAATTTATGAAGTCGTGTTGATTAGATTGACGCCATTTTGACGTGGATCTATATTTATATCGATTTTAAAACGATTTCGAAATAGATTGAATTGAAAACGATTTCGAATTGAATTGAATTGAAAACGATTTCGAAATGAATTGAATTGAAAACGATTTCGAAATGAATTGAATTGAAAACGATTTCGAAATGAATTGAATTGAAAACGATTTCGAAATGAATTGAATTGAAAACGATTTCGAAATGAATTGAATTGAAAACGATTTCGAAATGAATTGAATTGAAAACGATTTCGAATTGAATTGAATTGAAAACGATTTCGAAATGAATTGAATTGAATTGAAAACGATTTCGAAATGAATTGAATTGAAAACGATTTCGAATTGAATTGAATTGAAAACGATTTCGAAATGAATTGAATTGAAAACGATTTCGAAATGAATTGAAAACGAATTCAAATGGAATTGAAAGCGAATTGAAATGAATTCAAATTGAATTGAAATTTGAATTGAATAGAAATGAATATTCAAAACGAATTTATAAAGAAGAATCCAATTGTGATTTGAATTGAAAAGGAAGTTGAAAAAGTTTTTGAAACGAATTCAAAACTATTTATATAATTCGTTTTAAATAGAAATCGACGATATATATATTATATATATTATATATATAATATAATGGCCTGAATAGAACGCGCCGCGCCGCGGCAGTTCGTGAATTTCGACCATTTATTTCAAACGGACATTGCGGGAGATCCGACCGTCGGATTCTCCTAAAACCGGAACCGTTGGGTTCGTATCGAAAAGAGCTTTCTAATGAATATTAGAAATTTGAAATCTAACGGTTGGATTTGGAGTTACGTCCAAATCAAATTTGAAAAAGGTCGCTGTAAGTGCAGTTCGATGGCCATTGATGGAAATCGACTGTACGGGCCTTGATAAAATTATTAAAAATAGTAATAATTTGTGTAAAATCATAAGAAATGGTTTGGGAAGAATTGGGATGAAAAACTCCATATTTGAAAAGATAAAAATAGATTTTTATCGAGACGAACTAGTTTTGAACTAGAATTATAATTCTATTTATTTTTAAATAAATAAATTGAATTCGAAAAGGGTTTTAAAAATAACCAAAATTTCCAATGATTGCATTGGAGTGGATTTGAATCGAAATTGTCTTCGGAATATTTCGATGTTGGAATTCGTGACTATACAGGTGTTGTTATGGAAATTTGAAAGATATATATTTATATCGTTATTTCCAATACGACATTTGTTAGTCGTAGAATTCGATATTGAATATAAGCCGATATATTTTCTATTCAGAGCCTTGTATTGAATATCGAATGTGATTTGGGTTTGTCGTGAATGGTGTCTTCACTAACACCGTTCTTGAACCCAGTTGAGAAAAGATTAAATCTTTTTTATTTAGATTTAATGAAGTTCACCAATTAAATAATATTTAATTGGAATAGAATTGATATTGATTTTTGGGTTTATCGTGAACAGTATTTTAAATAACACTTGTTCTTTAACCCGATAATTAATGGAATGTGATTTTGGGTTTATCGTGAACCGTGTTTTAAATGACACTGATTCTTTAACCCAGTCGAAGATTAAAACTAAGTGGAGTTTTAATGAATCTTTAATTAGATTGAAAAGATCGAAAATGGAGTATCACCAGTTTTGCTCCAGGCGATAGTTAAATCTTTAATTAGATTTAAACGGGAAATGGTAATTGAATTTACCGATAACACTGTGGTGTTAGAAATGAAGTATTACCAGTTTTACTTCATGGGAAAAATAGGTTGGGATTGGGAAATTAAAACAAATGATTACTTCGGTAAGTTTCGTTAATCCCGACTAGTTTGAATCGAAATTCAAAAGAAGATCAAAGAATAAATTCAAGGAATTTATCTTGGATAAAATTAATGGGAACGTTTCCCTATGAATGTGAAATTTAGAAACTAACTGTCGGTTAGCCAAGTAGAATGGTTTTCTGAATATTGATCTGATGTTGGTTTCGGCCTTCGGGGTTAGTACTTGGGGAATTATTCTCTTGATTAATTTACGGTTAGTGACTGATGAATTGGAATGAGGCGTATGTTGTGTTTGTGTAACACTTATTTAAATATACGCGAGTTATTCGGAAAGACCGGGTTTATCCCATTCTGAATAACTGTTACGACGATAAGTCGAAGATGAAGACGATGGTCGAAGACCGGAGGTCTTCACGTCGTTTGGGTAATTACTGATGATCTTGATTGGGCTGTACACCCAAGAAGATGGAAACAGTTAGTGATCGTCCAGACGTACTTGGAGATCGATGGATATGCGGGGTACTAGGTGCCTCCGGTTTCGTTCAGACCCAGAACGGACTTGTAAATGGACTGTGTGTCTGACATTGGATTTTAGTCCGTGTGATTGATCTCTATTAAATATATATCTGTTTGGCGGCGGAGAATTTATTCTCTTGCTTAACGCCCTTCTCTGAGACGTACGAGCTCAGGGGTTATATATTGATGGATATCAAACGCATGGAGTGAATTGCCTGTGTGGCATGCCTAAGTGGCAATTGATCGAGGCTTCTGTTGAAAAGCAAAGTCTTGTGTTGATGATCAAAGCACGGCCTTTGTGGCGTAGCTTTGTGTAAAGTTTACCTCGCGTGTTTCACACCCGGTATGAACCAAAAACGGGAGACGAACCTCAGGGAGGGCATGCGTTTCTTTCTAGTTAGAAGTGGCGTCAGTGGTTTTACACGCCCTGACGAGTTTGACTTATGTGGTTGTTGCTGTTGCGAGGCGCCTCGGATTGATCGGTCGTTCTCGAACCGATGGAGTCATTTAGTTGGCTCGTTTACGCCCCATAGGGCGGGGAAACGCATGTTCAGGGTTTAAGTTTAATCCACATCGGTGGACCGGCCCTGACGATCCAAGGGCCCACCTGTGTCTGGGTCCTGAGACACGGACTAGAGCATCTCGAATCGGTTGAGGACTATCTTTTGCCTCGGTTCATAGACGGAAATCCAATTTCCAAATACGTGACATTTGCGGTTTTATTTGTAAACCTATATATGGCGACATGATATATGGTACCCATGCCGCCTATGATTGATACTTATGATTTGAAGTTGTTTTATACACTATGCACTTATAGTAGTATCAAATGATTTGTTTTAAATGTATCAAGCATTCTTTGGCTGTTATAAGGGAAAACCCTATCCCCCGGCTTGCGTTGCATTGTGTGATAGGACCTGGGTCTTATAACAGCTTCATTTTTCTCTATTTTAGCATTGCGTTGTTTGTTTTATGCACTGGTATTCTTGGGAGGAAACCCGTTCCGTGTTATACGGCGTGGTCCCTTGATTTACCTAACTTTAAAAATAAAGATTAACTGTTTTAGTTCTCACACCAGTCACATGACTGACCTGGAGTTTATTGTTTTAACCTAAACTCTGGGTGCCCTTATTGACACGGGCAGCTAGTAGTTTTGGTTTTGCAGATTTATATTCACAGGATCCTGGTTTACAGCTGGAACGATATCCGGAAAGCTTTGTATCCGTATATCTCTTCTAGTTGTGTATTTTATTATTTTCCGCTGCGATGTATTTAAATGTAATTTAAATCTATGATATTTCTGTGTAATATTCATTTATACTCTGTATATTCTTGTAATCTGATGCATTGTTGTAATATACAATGTAATGTTCTTTTATATGCGTTCTGATTTGTCGTGTTCTCAAACGATAGGGCGTTTCGAACGGTCTGGGTCGGTTTAGCGACTGGTTCGGACCGAGCGAAATTCCTTGCCGTCACATTTGGTATCAGAGCTTTGGTTTACAAAGCAGAGAACAAGGCACATTAGAACCATACGAAAGAATTCATCAGATATTGGATTAGTAATATCCAATTAGAATGACTCGTTAGAGATAGGATCAGTAGTATCCTAGAACGAGTGTGAAGAGTAAATTTTTTAAAATAAAAGTGAAAACAAGTTTTGTTTTGAAAATTTAAATCAATTATTCGTATTTGGTTATTTATTTATATTGGTGTGGACAATCCAGTATATATAGATTTTGCATATACGTCTGATCCGCGTGTATTCGAAGTTTTAATATATTGGATAGATATAGAATCATACTCTAGTGGCCCGAAGATGATTCTGATGGTTGAGTACTCATCGTCAGAATTTATATTCGTGTGACGAAGGTGTGATATCTATATATTTCCATTAGACTGGTGTGAGAACCAAAATTAGATAGGGCCTATTGTTGTGATTTGGCATCAAAAATCTGATTTTTGACTATATATCAAAATTATGAATTTGAAACGTTAATCCACTAATTGATTGATGTTTGTGTTGTTTGTTTAATTTTTTGATAATTTTTAACCATTATGCCTAACTGAATCAAATATTGACTTGTATTGAAATTGGTCACATTTGCTTGCATATGCATATATTACATTGAACAGGTCATAGCAAGGAGGCTAGAGCCAGAGAATAAAATTTGTTTGCCCGACAAATAGGTACATGTTTACTACATAATTTCCTGTTTTGTTTGGGTGATGATGATTTTGTGAGCCTATTGGCTAGCCGCTTGGCTTTTTCTTTTTCTTTTTGAGATCTGAAGGACCGGGGAAGCTATTTGAAATTCCCCGATGCTCCCATTGCAGGGGAGGTTATGGCGAAATTTTTCAAAAATTTAGGGTGTTAGCCAAATTTTTGAAATTTTGGGAAATTCTCAAAAACTAAAGAGTTGGAGAATGGAAGCCAGATCGAGCGTAGAGTTGATTAATCAAACCACTTTCGACTTTGTTCCTTTTCGGGGACGAAAAGTTTTAAGTGGGGGAGATTGTAACAACCCGGAAAATGCGAGCCAGTTTGAAATTTTTATTTTGGCAATTTTAGCGAATTTTGATTATTTAAAATGAATTATTTTAAATAATATCGACGAGAAATTTATTTTGAATATAATTTGAACGTATATATTATACGCGTCGTCGTTAGAATATAAATATTTATTTATAATTGTAAATAGAACTGAAAATGGCGCGGTAGTTCGATAATTCGATTTCAAACTTCAATTGAATGTACCGGGTGCAAAACAATCCGGGTTTTAGTGAAACCAAAAATAATGGAATCTAATAGTGAATATCTTTCCAACGAATCCGAAAAATCAAAAGTTCGTAGCGGGAATCAAAAGATATGTCCAGTTGAAAATTCTGAATAGTCGCTATAGAATTCAGGCCCTTAAAAATAGACATTTTGCAAATGACCTCGGATTTCGACGAAACTAGTTTTGTTGGATCCGCAGTGTAAAGTTATTGCTAGATTCCAAATTTCATAATTTTTCGAATCAATATGTGAGCGTGGCTAAGGAAAACACGTTTGACCAGTTTCAGTTGATTTTAATCGACTGGAAAATGGTCATTTTTCCAACGGTCTCAGAATTCGACGAAACTAGTTTTGTTAGGACCGTATCGTCGATACGAAGCTAGAAAATATTTTTCGGGAATTTTTAGAGTTAGTATATGGCCCCGGTAAATTGAAATGTACGTTTAAAATTAAATATATAGATTTATATTTTAGTTTAAACTAAAACTGATCGAAATGGTCGAATGGGCTAGCCGGACATATCTCATTGTGTTCGGAATGTGGGTATTTAGCTAGGGGCGGCGGTCTTTGGGTTGGAATCAGGGTTTTGAGGCGAAATCCACTTTTGTTTGGAAAAATTAAAATTAAATAATATTAAAATAATTACTATAAATAACCCCATTCTCTCATAACCCTAATCCTATTCAGAGCCTGCCGCTGTTTTAAAATCAAAGGGCGAAAACGTTTTCAAATTCAATCCTCAAATCGGATAATCAATTCGAAACTCTCCAAGCAAAAATCGAAGAACATTCAATTGGCTTTCAATTATTTGGTGAGTTATTGGTTCGTGTTGCGTTCGAATTCCAGCCACAAAGGGCATGCGTTTCGAGCTGCTCTCTGACGTCAGGGGATAACCGAGTTTGACGAGGGGGCGGCTATGGTGAACGGTGACGGAGGCGCTCGATGTGGCGATGGCGGATGTAACTCCGGTGGCTCCCTGGCGACGTGATTTGGAACCCTAGGTCTTGAGCAAATGGTTTTTCAATCGGTTGAGAGAAGGAAGAAAGGTAAATTACAGTAGTTTTTTTTTATATAATTTAAATACAATAGTTTTTTTTATATAATTTAAATACAGTAGTTTTTTTTATATAATTTAAATGCAGTAGTTTTTTTTATATAATTTAAATACAGTAGTTTTTTTTATATAATTTAAATACAGTAGTTTTTTTTATATAATTTAAATGCAGTAGTTTTTTTTATATATTTAAATGCAGTAGTTTTTTTTATATATATAAATGCAGTTTTGAATAAATATAAAGGCAGCTTTTATTTTCATTTTTTTTATTATATATATATATATAGCATTATGAAAATAAAGTTAGTAAGGTTTTAAATTAAAATTAGGATTGATTTTGAAAATATAAAACAGGATGGTTTTGGAAAAATAAAATACTTCCAAATAGAAAATATAAAATAGACTTAAAAATAAAATTACCTCTGATTTGGAATTAAAATCATCTTTGTCTATCAAATATAAACCATAGTTTAAAAATGAGATTTTAAAAAGGGGAAAGACGAGATTTTTAAATAGAGAAAAATAGAATTTTTATATATTGAACTTCGATAGAAAAATAGAATTTTTACATATTGAACTTCGATAGAAAAATAGAATTTTTATATATTGAACTTCGATAGAAAAATAGAATTTTTATATATTGAACTTCGATAGAAAAATAGAATTTTTATATATTGAACTTCGATAGAAAAATAGAATTTTTATATATTGAACTTCGATAGAAAAATAGAATTTTTATATATTGAACTTCGATAGAAAAATAGAATTTTTATATATTGAACTTCAAAATAAAAAGATGATTTTTATATATTGAATAGCGAAATAAAAATTCGATTTTTATATATTGAATAGCGAACTAAAAATTCGATTTTTATATATTGAATAGCGAACTAAAAATTCGATTTTTATATATTGAATAGCGAACTAAAAATTCGATTTTTATATATTGAATAACGAAGTCAAAATTCGATTTTTATATATGTAGTGGCTACGGGCGGCAAAGCTGACGAAGATGCGAAAACGGCGAAGATTTCCTGCATTAGAAGTGCCGTGGAGCTAGGATAGCTATATGTGAGAATTTCTCACTCTTCAAATTATTTTCTAGTTATATATATATATATACTAGGATGCAGACGGTGTTTAGTAGCACCCGACACAATCGTCCACAGACCATGGACTTGTTTGTTTGGCTGTTTTGGTTATTGATTGTGATATTGGTTTGAATGTGGTTTGTGGTGTGAAAAAAAAATCGAATCGATAAATTGGTTAGGATTAGACGTGCGCCGTTATAAGGCGAAGGAGTAAGGCTAGGTTAGACTCTTACTCCAAATTTTGTGGTTTGCATAATAAAATTGATATGATTGATGTGTGAATGGCGTGGGCCTTCACTAGACCGGGGATTAGGCTAGGCCTTGTCCCGTTTCTAGTATCGTGCCGTTATGCCGCCGAAATTTTCTAAAATATGTTAGAAAATAAAAATATCATTTTATTGTGTAAATGAATTGAATAGAAATTCATAGGTTGAAATAAAATGTTTTATCGTTAAAAATATAATTTTTAACGTGAATGTGAATAAATGAATAGTTATAAACAAATCGGCCGATTTGTTTGTATATACACTGATTTGACTGATATTGATTGGGTCGATAAATTTCACACATTGCCCAACTGCACAAATAAAATCTGTGTTTGATTGTTTGAAACCCCACACGGGTGTTGGGATGAAATTTGAAGTTCACTCATCCTGATTGATTAAATATGTCGATCGATTGATTGACAGGCTGTTATAAGCGTTGAATATCAATATTTAATGCTTATACAGTGTAGTGCACTTTGGTTGATGGTTGATTATTTTCAATGCTATTATATACATGTGTTGTATGAAAATCCATATAATTAATTTTATATGGTAATTGATTGGGCCTCATTCCAATTTGAAAAATAAAGAAAATTTGAAAATAGAAATTTATGAAGTCGTGTTGATTAGATTGACGCCATTTTGACGTGGATCTATATTTATATCGATTTTAAAACGATTTCGAAATAGATTGAATTGAAAACGATTTCGAATTGAATTGAATTGAAAACGATTTCGAAATGAATTGAATTGAAAACGATTTCGAAATGAATTGAATTGAAAACGATTTCGAAATGAATTGAATTGAAAACGATTTCGAAATGAATTGAATTGAAAACGATTTCGAAATGAATTGAATTGAAAATGATTTCGAATTGAATTGAATTGAAAACGATTTCGAAATGAATTGAATTGAAAACGATTTCGAAATGAATTGAATTGAAAACGATTTCGAATTGAATTGAATTGAAAACGATTTCGAAATGAATTGAATTGAAAACGATTTCGAAATGAATTGAAAACGAATTCAAATGGAATTGAAAGCGAATTGAAATGAATTCAAATTGAATTGAAATTTGAATTGAATAGAAATGAATATTCAAAACGAATTTATAAAGAAGAATCCAATTGCGATTTGAATTGAAAAGGAAGTTGAAAAAGTTTTTGAAACGAATTCAAAACTATTTATATAATTCGTTTTAAATAGAAATCGACGATATATATATTATATATATTATATATATAATATAATGGCCTGAATAGAACGCGCCGCGCCGCGGCAGTTCGTGAATTTCGACCATTTATTTCAAACGGACATTGCGGGAGATCCGACCGTCGGATTCTCCTAAAACCGGAACCGTTGGGTTCGTATCGAAAAGAGCTTTCTAATGAATATTAGAAATTTGAAATCTAACGGTTGGATTTGGAGTTACGTCCAAATCAAATTTGAAAAAGGTCGCTGTAAGTGCAGTTCGATGGCCATTGATGGAAATCGACTGTACGGGCCTTGATAAAATTATTAAAAATAGTAATAATTTGTGTAAAATCATAAGAAATGGTTTGGGAAGAATTGGGATGAAAAACTCCATATTTGAAAAGATAAAAATAGATTTTTATCGAGATGAACTAGTTTTGAACTAGAATTATAATTCTATTTATTTTTAAATAAATAAATTGAATTCGAAAAGGGTTTTAAAAATAACCAAAATTTCCAATGATTGCATTGGAGTGGATTTGAATCGAAATTGTCTTCGGAATATTTCGATGTTGGAATTCGTGATTATACAGGTGTTGTTATGGAAATTTGAAAGATATATATTTATATCGTTATTTCCAATACGACATTTGTTAGTCGTAGAATTCGATATTGAATATAAGCCGATATATTTTCTATTCAGAGCCTTGTATTGAATATCGAATGTGATTTGGGTTTGTCGTGAATGGTGTCTTCACTAACACCATTCTTGAACCCAGTTGAGAAAAGATTAAATCTTTTTTATTTAGATTTAATGAAGTTCACCAATTAAATAATATTTAATTGGAATAGAATTGATATTGATTTTTGGGTTTATCGTGAACAGTATTTTAAATAACACTTGTTCTTTAACCCGATAATTAATGGAATGTGATTTTGGGTTTATCGTGAACCGTGTTTTAAATGACACTGATTCTTTAACCCAGTCGAAGATTAAAACTAAGTGGAGTTTTAATGAATCTTTAATTAGATTGAAAAGATCGAAAATGGAGTATCACCAGTTTTGCTCCAGGCGATAGTTAAATCTTTAATTAGATTTAAACGGGAAATGGTAATTGAATTTACCGATAACACTGTGGTGTTAGAAATGAAGTATTACCAGTTTTACTTCATGGGAAAAATAGGTTGGGATTGGGAAATTAAAACAAATGATTACTTCGGTAAGTTTCGTTAATCCCGACTAGTTTGAATCGAAATTCAAAAGAAGATCAAAGAATAAATTCAAGGAATTTATCTTGGATAAAATTAATGGGAACGTTTCCCTATGAATGTGAAATTTAGAAACTAACTGTCGGTTAGCCAAGTAGAATGGTTTTCTGAATATTGATCTGATGTTGGTTTCGGCCTTCGGGGTTAGTACTTGGGGAATTATTCTCTTGATTAATTTACGGTTAGTGACTGATGAATTGGAATGAGGCGTATGTTGTGTTTGTGTAACACTTATTTAAATATACGCGAGTTATTCGGAAAGACCGGGTTTATCCCATTCTGAATAACTGTTACGACGATAAGTCGAAGATGAAGACGATGGTCGAAGACCGGAGGTCTTCACGTCGTTTGGGTAATTACGGATGATCTTGATTGGGCTGTACACCCAAGAAGATGGAAACAGTTAGTGATCGTCCAGACGTACTTGGAGATCGATGGATATGCGGGGTACTAGGTGTCTCCGGTTTCGTTCAGACCCAGAACGGACTTGTAAATGGACTGTGTGTCTGACATTGGATTTTAGTCCGTGTGATTGATCTCTATTAAATATATATCTGTTTGGCGGCGGAGAATTTATTCTCTTGCTTAATGCCCTTCTCTGAGACGTACGAGCTCAGGGGTTATATATTGATGGATATCAAACGCATGGAGTGAATTGCCTGTGTGGCATGCCTAAGTGGCAATTGATCGAGGCTTCTGTTGAAAAGCAAAGTCTTGTGTTGATGATCAAAGCACGGCCTTTGTGGCGTAGCTTTGTGTAAAGTTTACCTCGCGTGTTTCACACCCGGTATGAACCAAAAACGGGAGACGGACCTCAGGGAGGGCATGCGTTTCTTTCTAGTTAGAAGTGGCGTCAGTGGTTTTACACGCCCTGACGAGTTTGACTTATGTGGTTGTTGCTGTTGCGAGGCGCCTAGGATTGATCGGTCGTTCTCGAACCGATGGAGTCATTTAGTTGGCTCGTTTACGCCCCATAGGGCGGGGAAACGCATGTTCAGGGTTTAAGTTTAATCCACATCGGTGGACCGGCCCTGACGATCCAAGGGCCCACCTGTGTCTGGGTCCTGAGACACGGACTAGAGCGTCTCGAATCGGTTGAGGACTATCTTTTGCCTCGGTTCATAGACGGAAATCCAATTTCCAAATACGTGACATTTGCGGTTTTATTTGTAAACCTATATATGGCGACATGATATATGGTACCCATGCCGCCTATGATTGATACTTATGATTTGAAGTTGTTTTATACACTATGCACTTATAGTAGTATCAAATGATTTGTTTTAAACGTATCAAGCATTCTTTGGCTGTTATAAGGGAAAACCCTATCCCCCGGCTTGCGTTGCATTGTGTGATAGGACCTGGGTCTTATAACAGCTTCATTTTTCTCTATTTTAGCATTGCGTTGTTTGTTTTATGCACTGGTATTCTTGGGAGGAAACCCGTTCCGTGTTATACGGCGTGGTCCCTTGATTTACCTAACTTTAAAAATAAAGATTAACTGTTTTAGTTCTCACACCAGTCACATGACTGACCTGGAGTTTATTGTTTTAACCTAAACTCTGGGTGCCCTTATTGACACGGGCAGCTAGTAGTTTTGGTTTTGCAGATTTATATTCACAGGATCCTGGTTTACAGCTGGAACGATATCCGGAAAGCTTTGTATCCGTATATCTCTTCTAGTTGTGTATTTTATTATTTTCCGCTGCGATGTATTTAAATGTAATTTAAATCTCTGATATTTCTGTGTAATATTCATTTATACTCTGTATATTCTTGTAATCTGATGCATTGTTGTAATATACAATGTAATGTTCTTTTATATGCGTTCTGATTTGTCGTGTTCTCAAACGATAGGGCGTTTCGAACGGTCTGGGTCGGTTTAGCGACTGGTTCGGACCGAGCGAAATTCCTTGCCGTCACACCCACTCGTGTTCCTTTCTATTCTGTCAGTAAATGTACTACAATAAAATACTAATTTATAACTGATAGACGCCAATTAGGCCTGTCAACGGATGTGGATATGACAATATCTGCATCCACATCCCAAAAAAACCGAATCCGCATTTGATATCCGCCGATATTAAAAAACAACATCCACATCCATAGAAATTTTTTGGATACACGAAAATATTCGCATCCGGAAATCGAATCCGGATATTTCCAAATATCTGCATCCAAAAATGAACAAAACATATGCATACCATACTTTCTAAAAATAAACAAAATAGCTTAATAATTTTCTTTCTCAAGTTAGTTCACATGCAATATTCAAACAAGCTCACATAAAACAACAATACACAGAATATTAAACAAATTCATATGTTACTACAATACAAATAATAAAAAACACAGAAACAAAGATAAAAAAATTTCTTCCTTCCATCTAACATAGGTTTTCATTTTTCAACATTTCCTATCAATAAAAACAAGATAATAACAATCAAATATAGTAAGAGGCATTAAACTAAATGTAAAACTGTGGATCGCTTCGCTATTGCTTTTTTTTAATAACAAATACTGTATTCATCCCTATGATTCTAAAGGCAGATTGGTAAAGGAATTCAAAAGGTTTTGTAGCAAGTCAAAATTTCTACCGTAAGGTTATAGAAAATAAAAAAGTTACCCTAAATTATGAGCTGACAAACACTTCAATTGAAAAGTGTTCAGTTATTGGACAGAGGAAATCAGTGCTAGTTACTTCCATATTCTTAAGCAGCAGAAGCTGCCCCGAAGCGGCCTGACCCAACCCCATCTTTTCCAATTCGCTGATGAATCCATCAACGTCAGCTTCACTTATTTTGTAGGGTTTGTAGGTTTTGGTTGGAAACATTTGTTCTTAACATCTTTCTTGTATTCCGAAAGAGCTTTATTTATGATGTCCTCCACTTGGCTAAATTGCTAGCAGAATTTGTGAGTCACCTTGGCATGATGAGGGTGTTGAAGCATTCCCAGTAAGTCATGGTAAATCATAACCTGCCCGCTACAAATGGCCTAGCGCCAATGCCAATTGTAACGACCTGCGGATTTTCGACTCCGAAAATTGACATAAAATAACATGTTAAATATTCAAGCATTGAAAAATATTCAGTCCTTAATAGAAAGAGATTAGAGGGTGAGATAAGAAAGAAAGAAATATTAGAATAGAAGAAAAAGAAGAAACACACATCATAGAGTTTCACATTACAGTGGAACAAAATATAATATGTAATAAAAATTTTAAGAAGAGCTTTAAAAATACTTACAATCATCAGAGTACATCAACACATCTAGACAGCTATAATAACTAGTCCTCATATACAACACACAACAGAATAACAACAATATATCATAGGCCAGGACTTCCCTAGCTCGTCTCTTTACAACATCCGATAACCTGAACCTGTACAACCCAGGCTAACTTGAGAATTACAAACGCTGGATTAGTCTGCTGAACCAGAGTGAGAAAACACACTAAGTTTATAGGTTACATCCAACTTTGATTTATAAGGCAAAAATCTTTTCAAAAGACAGGATAATCGTAAGACCAAATCCACACATAAATACGAATGGGCTTTACCTTACGATAACCCAAAACATTTTTGAAATCAATATATTTTCTGATATTATAATAATGTCTAAATACAAGTAAATAACAATCTAGCAAAACGTTTGCATCTCACACTATACATATATAGTATACAATCAAAACTATGGGCTCTTATTAGAGAATGGATTTCCTAGCAAGGTATGGGACCACCTTCCCGGAAATGTACCTACAGAGATGAATACATTGGGCATCTTGCAAACTAGGCTAGAAATGATTGCCCCCTCACTTCTCTTGAGAGTACCGAATATATCATTACCATAGTTGGGGGCCGGCAAACTGAACCAATAGTATACATACAAAAATAAAAAGGGACAACCGAAGGCATTTAATTTCTCCAGATCAGGTAATGATATAACCTTTTGCTGGGTGGGACCCACTAGCCATGCGTCTTACCCGATTTTATACCATTTCCCGGTTGATGAGGGTTGAGGTTAAACATACTTATTAGAACATCTGGCCACCATTCACTTTGAATGCCACATTGTCAAATCTGCTAGAATCACTAAATGATTGCCACAAAAATACTCTAGTTGTTAAGAGAAGGCCTTTCTCCACCAAAACTGTGGTACGTTTGAAGAAATCAACGTACGTAATTCCTTTGGAAATACTTATTCAGACATTCATCCATACAAGTCATCCATGAACAGGGTGAACTGAAGGCACTCTCCTACCACATCGTATATATGTATCACCCTAAGGATCAGTAGTGAGTAGTCCTTGCAATCCGTTGATTCCAATCACGACAGAATCACTGCTGAAATATCTTTGGGAGTTAACCAGAGAAATTCAGCAAGTAGTTATATCGCTCATGAAGATCAACGATCTTCAATTGCTCCATCTTAAATCAGCATCTTTACGTATTGGCTGATTCAGAATGGTTTTCGCATGTAGTTCAATCTCGGTTTTTCCGTACCAACAATCGTATTGGCCAGGTTTGATAGTCGGTTATTTAACTATCGAATTAGTTGTCGTGAAAATAAAATGAGTTCACTGATTCAGTACACAACATTACTTGGCCTTTTAATTTAAAAATAATTAACAAATGGTTAACTTAAAACTCTTAAATCTTTCTATATTTAAAAAAAAATACGATATTTACTTCCTATTATAAAGAGTATTCGCAAAACTATTTCAAGTACGTTAGAATTAAATCATATATATATATATATATATATATATATATATTTCCCACTTTGGTTTTAACACGTTTCATGTAAAACATTATTACTTGTGAAGATATCCAATACCTATTCTTTCAGAATAACTTATTTCAACAACTTTACTTTTTATTTCCTTTTTCTCAAAGTATCATTATATATATATATATATATTCTTAAATCTTCTCATTTCTGTAACTTTGGAAATCTCATTATATATATACTCAAATCTTGCAATTAATGTTGCGTTATTATTTTTCATATGGAAATAATAAATTGTTCTTAACCTATTTCCCATTTCAAACTAATATCATCCTCGGATAATCCTCAGGTAATTCAATTTGGGGTATTTATTTACCTCTCGGACCTTGATCAACAACGTTCTTATCTTAAGATAGATTTGAGTTTTGTTTCAAAAACCGATATTTATTCTAATATCAAAAACAAATATCATTTAACTATTTTATTTGAAATACGGTTTTACAAAACATTCTTACTTTTGGAAATCTCCTTCTTGAATATAACTATTATTTCTTAATTCATTGATTAAGAAATTACTTATTAAAACATCACCATCTAATTTTCTTTAAACAAATTGTTTTATAACTCAGATTTTTGTGCCAAGATCATATCACTTACTTCTTTACCGAATTCACCTTTAACCATCCCTTTTCTAATCCACTTAACCATTCCCGCTTGAAAATCTTATTTTATTTTCCCATTTTTACATAATTTCATTATTAAGTAACATTAATTTATAATTATCGCTTTAACACCTCATCTCCTTTTTATAATCTTCATTTATAAAATTCTAGTTTAATATAAACCCTTTTATTCTCAATTTTCTTTTATCTAATTGAAACATTAAGTAAACATTAATTTAAGTTATCCTATTCGCTTAAAATTCCTTTTATAACTTCGTTATGAAAACTTGGGTTTTAATATCAAACCCATTCATAAACTCCTTTCACCATTCAATTATATTTCATTTCAACTTCGATCACTTTTTTAAATGAATTTCAAATAAAAGTAATCTCCTAAATTATTATTAATTAAAATAATAATTTATTTCAAACATTAACTACAGTAGCAATAGTTAACTTCTTTTATTAACTAAAATAATTAGTATATTCCTTTTGAAAAACTTATTAAAACTAAAACAAATATTTGTTAAATTAGATTAATTCAAATCAAATTAATTTAATAATCAATCCTAGTTAAAACGGTTGAATTAGTCAACTCAATACACGACTAATCCGTTAACCGATTCAAATTAGTTCTCACTTTAAATTAATTAATAATATAAATAATTTAAATAATTCGATTTAGCTGTTTCTAAAAAATAATTATCTAATTCTTAACCGTTAGGTTAAGTTCTGCTCATTTGCTTATAAATCTGATTAATATCAGAATTTGCTTTATAAAATCATTTAATAATTAAATATAAACTTAAATAATAAATATTTATTTCCTTTTAATACTTTCATTTAAAATAATTGATTTAAAAATTTATCTTTAGTTATAAAATAAATTTTATAACTTCACTTCTATTGATTTACCTAACAGTAAATCCATATTTAGAAAACGATTGATTTATAGGCTATATACTGCCAATTACTTAACCAATATTTTCCATTGATTAAAACAGAACAACCATGGAATTTCAGGTCAACGGTCAACAACCAAATCAATCAGAACAGTTCATATGATGATTATATGAAAATAAATAACATTAAATATATTTGAGGAATTTTGTTGGATCCCTCCAACCTGTACTTTCCTGCATCCCAATATTTTATCTCAAATATAATCATTCAATTCAAATGAATAATGGTTTTCATAAAAGTCATAATGACAACTCAAAATCAACTAATTTATTTCACTCGACCATAAAAATTCAAAGAATTCATTAAAATAAACACGTTTATAAAATAAATGTGAACAATAAGGTAAGTTACCTTAATTGGGTCCAATCATTGAAATAACAATTTGGTTTTTCACCAAAATTAAACAAGTGTTTAATTTTATCGGTTCAGTCAATATATGAATATATAAATGAAAAAATGTCAATCATAAGCAATCATAGCACATAATTATAAAAGCTGACTTATATAAAATATAAGTAGGAAAAACTGAGTGAGTTTAACTCACCTTGATTTTTGTTTTACTAAAAGGGTTCGGTTATAATTAAATTAAACAAACGTTTAATTTAATTGTAAATTATTGTCATCTTCTGCACTGTCTGGATTAGTTCTAGAATATTCTATTGGAAAATAAGATTCCAAAGGCATATGGTTTGTCTGATTCTATTGATATATGTAATAGTTATTAATCGTTTAAATATTAATGGTTTAAATAATAATTGATATATTCCTTAATTACCATTATAACTAATTAACTATTTAATTAAATAATTTAACATATTACGTTAAAAATATATTGGCCGAACTCTTTCTAATCATACTGTATTGTCTTCGTTTTGCTCCAGTCCATTGAACCCATGCTCACCGTCGATGATAACCGGCGCACAGCCCCCCGCTTGCTCCGATGTCAATCCGACACTACCGGACGAAGCGCTTGATGTTGCTCCTCCCACATTCTGGGTTTATGTGCACCATTCTCCACCAGTCGCCACCAAAGCCCCAAGAAGCGCCAGACCTTCATGCTGAAATTCTGGTCGCCAACTTTCATCGAATCTAATCATCACCGGTCAAAATCACAAACTTAACATGGCGAACAATTTTGTAGGAGGCATTTGTAATCGATCAGTGGATTTTGAGATCAAAGAGGGAAGAGATTGGAAAATACTGGGCGTTGGTTTTATATGTGGCGGTGGAAAATATAAGTTGACCACGAAGAAGTTAAAAAAAGGGTTTTGACCGTGTGTTACTTATATACGTAGGGTTGGGAAAGGATTTATTATTATTTAATATTAGTTGAAACGTTATTATGAAATACTAGGTTAAAACACTCATATATGACTTCCAATGGAGATGAAACTCCTAATCCTAGCATAAAAAAAGTATTCAGGACCCGATGGGACAAATTTCGTCGAATTTCGAGGTCATTTGTAAAAAGTCCTTTATAAATCACAGGTTAAAAATCAAGTGTTTGAATTTCCCAAGGTCAAAAAACAAATCCAATCAATTTGAAGCTTTGAAATTATACTAGACCTTTTCCTTGTGGATCCAATGAAATTTGTTTCGTTCAAATCGGAGTTCGTTTGGCCGGACGTTTATTCCTTTAAAGTTACCTATGTCAAATAATATAACCAGTTAAATAATAACAACGACGTTTGACGCTGCCACGATCAAAAGGTAAGTCCGATTGACACAAAATTTGAAATCTTATAATAATTAATCTATATGAATCCAATGGCAAAATTTTCATCACATTCCAAGACTGTTTTCTGGTATGCTATTTTTATACGCCAAACAATGCTATTTTGGACACCAAAATACCCGATGTCCAAAAGTAACAAGCTACCTACTTATTCTGAATCTAAACATCGATACAAACTCAACGGAATTGGTTTCAGGGCTTAATTTGATCGTCTGCTTAAGTTATACATAAATACCCCTCTATTAAATTAAATTAATTATGCGATATAGAAAATAACTAGTCCTTTACGGCTGCCATTGTCACATACGACATCGGTTTGCCATGATATTTTATACCATACAATAATTTAATGTTACGGTTCCAAGAAACTAATTTCGTCGAAAACAGACTCTGTTTGCAAAATGGCCACTTTGAAAGCTTATAAAATATCGTTTAAAACATTATAAAAATCAAAAAAATCAAATAAAATAATAATAAATTATTGTTAATATAAATTCCCAACTGAAAATATCATATAGCTTCAAATATAAATTATACAACTCAGTATCATCAATTTTGAGTTAAAGGATGTCCAAATTATATTGAAACCCTTTTAAATATATTAAATAAACATTATAATTTAATAACGATTTCCATAGTGACTAATTTAAATTTTGATTTGGACATAACTCACAATCTATAACACGAAATACGGATTTTTCTCTTTTATATGAAAATTATAATGAACAAGATTCCAACATTTCTTATTCCATAGAAATCCGACTTATATCGGATCTTGTATAGTCAACTGAAGTTCAAAACTCAATATTACGAACTGTCGTGGCATTTCGAGTTCGTTTATAATTATATATAAATTTAACGTTTAAACTTTGTTTTATAAACGATTTCAAAATCAAAATCCAATAATATTCCAAATATAATATTTAAAATAATAAATTAAATTAAATATATTTGACTTCCAAAAATACTGGACATTACATTCTTCCCTCCTTAAAAGAATTTCGTTCCTGAAATTACTAAGGTAAGAAAAATGTTACAAATCCCATTATCTTTAAAATCCAATTTATTTAAAACGAAAAACATTTCATTATTATAAATTTAAATTTTCAAAAATATCGAAAATTTTCTAACACCTTAAATTTTCGGAAAGATTCAGTTGAGTCTCCCCTGTAGAACTGACTTCTGCGATATCGCAGGAACAAATAATATATATACATCGGCCCACACGATCGGAAAACAAAAACAAAAAAACAAAAATTTATATTTTCGCGTAGGCGTACCTTTTTCGAGCGCTATTGAGCGTACTTCTCAACTTATATGCAATATACGCAACCATACTTAATCCTCATAGTCTTCTGGCACCTGTAATTAACTCATTTAACAAGTTAGCAACAAATTCATTAAATTTTTAAATAATATTCCATTAATCAACATGTATAACTACACAAATTCCAATAATCAAACATGAAACATCGGTTCATTTGTAAATGCAGGTTTAAATCATTAATTCATATGCAATTTCACTCCAATTTATAGTACTAGAATTTATTTTCTTAGTTTATAATTCATCTCCATTAAATTTTTGATTATTTCTATTCAAACAATCTATCATAAAATAAACAAATAATTCACAATCAACAACCAATGCACAACCAAATAAACAAAATCAATTTAATTTATATTCAACATTAATAATAATTCCAATTTAACATATTTGAACATGAATCAGTTAATATCCGATCGATTTCAATTTTATTATTATTATTCATTCAATTTCCAAATCCAAATCAATTTTATTTAATTTCAAAAGTATTTCTTAATTTAATTCCAGTTAACCAAGTTAAGTTCCAATTCAAATTTTAAAACCAATTTGAATTCCATTTAAATCAATTAATACACAATATCTCAATAATTTGAGAAAATTATTCCTTTTCTATACAAAAATAGATTTCGGGTAAAATTATTTCTTTTACCCACTTTACAAAAAAATATTGTATTCATTACCACTTCAATGCCTCTCAACACTCGAACCGATTAACAACACAAAACAAAACATTTGTAATATACAAATATGCTCTCTCATATATACACTCAAGTCAATCTAAGGTATTACTAATCCTAACTTTATCGAGTTATACCACAGAGCCAAGCTTATTACTAAACCAATAGCTCTGATACCACTGTAACGACATGCGTATTTTTGACTCCAAAAATCAACATAAAATACCGTGTCGAATATTCAAGCATAAAAAATACCGAGTAATGAATAGAAAGAGATTAGATGGTGAGATAAGAAATGAAGAAATATTAGAATAGAATAAGAAGAAACACACAACATAGAGTCTCACATCGCAGAGAAACAAAATATAATATAGAAACAAATCTTTACAGAGAGTTTTAGAAGTACTTACAATCATCAGAGTATATCAGCACATTTGGACAGTTATGATAACCTGTCCTCATATACAACACACAGCGGAATTACAATCATATATCATATGCTTGGATTCCTCCAGCTCGTCTCTTTACAGATTTGAAAACATGAACCCATACAACCTGGGCTAACCTGAGCATTACAAACGCCGGATCATTCTAGTGAACCAGAGTGAGAAAACACACTAAGTTTATGGGTAACATCCAACTTTGATTTTTAAATCAAAAATCTTTTCAAAAGAAAGGATAATCGTAAGACTAAATCCATGCATAAATACAGATAGATTTTACCTTACAATAACCCAAAAGCTTTTTGAAATAAATATTTTTTATAATATTATAATAATGTCTAAATACAAGTAAATAACAATCTAGCAGAACGCTTGTATCTCACGCTCTACATACATAGTATACAATCAAAATCATGGGCTCTTATTGGAGAATGGATTTCCTGGCAAGGTACAGGACCACCTTCCAGACAATGTACCTCTGGAGATGAATATATTGGGGTTCAACAAGAACATATTGCAACTTAGGCTAAACATGACCGACTACCTACTTCTCTTGAGAGTACCGAATATATAATTACGACGGTTGAGGGCCAGCCAACCGAACCGATAGCGTACATACAAAAATAAAAAGGGATAACCGAAGGCATTTAATTTCTCCAGATCAGGTAATGATATACCCTTTTGATGGGTGCGACCCACATAGCCATGCGACCTACCTGATTTTATACCATTTCCCGATTGATGAGGCTTGAAGTTAAACCTACTTTTTAGAACATCTGGCCAGCGTTCACTTTGAATTCCACATCGTCAGATTCGCCAGAATCACTAATTGATTGCCACAAAAATATTTTAGTTGTTAAGAGAAGGCCTTTCTCCCCCACAACTGTGGTACGTTTGAAGAAATCAACGTAAGTAATTCCTTTGAAAATACTCCGTCGGACATTCGTTCAGTCATTCAGGATAAGGATGAACCGAAAGAACTCTCCTACCATATCCTACATAGATATCATCCCTAGGATCAGTAGTGAGAAGTCCTTGCAATCCGTTGATTCCAATCATGACAGAATCACTACTGAAATATCTCTAGGAGCTAACCAGAGAAATTCAGCAAGTAATTCTTTCGCTTGCGAAGGTCAACGGTGTTCAATTGCTCCCTCTTAAATCAACTTCTTTACGTATTGGCTGGTTCAGAATGGTTTTCAAATATATTCGATGTTGGTCTTTCCGTACCAACAATCGTATTGGCCAGATTTGATAGTCAGTTATTTAACTATCAAATTAATTATTGTGAAAATAAAATGAGTTCACTGATTCAGTGCTCGACATTACTTGGACCTTTAACTTAAAAATAATTAACAAATGTTTAACTTAAAAAACTTAAATCTTTCAGTATTTAAAAAAAATACGGCACTTACTTCCTATTATAAAGAGTATTCGCAAAATTATCTCAAATATGTCAGAATTAAATCATATATATATTTCCCACTTTGGTTTTAACACATTTCACGAAACATGTAATGACCCGCATTCTACGCATCGGAGGATCGTAAAATATTTATTTCATTTACATACGAAGTCTTATGGTCGTGTAACTTTGGGGAATGACTATTGCGGTCACTTCCCATGTTCACGATTTTTGCTGATTTTTAAATGACCGTTTTGCCTCTGGTGAATCTTGTTTCATCAATAACTTTTGATTGGAAAGGAGTTTTGACCTGAAATGACCTCCATTAAGTCTGGATGATGGTTTACCTTTCCGTAGAATGGTCACATTAATCAAACGGACTTACCGTTACGGAGATATGGCTAAAATAATGTTTGGAAGGCGAAAAATAGCTTAACTGGGCCAAATAGGGTGATTAACAGCTAGGCCCATTGGGAGATTTCGAGATTAGGTTGCATAAGGGTTGAAAAGGGTTAGAGAAAACTTTCTTTGACCTTTTTATAGCCGCCATTTACCGCTCTTAAACCCTAACAATGGCCTCCACCTTCTAAATCTCTTCAAAACATCTCATAATCGCCTTCTAATCGAGGATTAAGCTAATCTACAACAAATCAAGGCAAATAAATACCAGATTAGAGTTGGAGGTGCTGTGTTGCATAGGAATTCAACCCAAAACAGTAGTAAAGTTCAGATCTATAATTCATTTGAGGCTAAGGTGAGTGATTTGCACATTTTTTACAATAATTACGGCAAATTAGGGGTGATTAGTGTTAATTAGCGAAATTATGCATGTTAAAATTCTGGAAAAATATGTAAATATTCTTAAATATTATTTTAGTGTTGTAATAAAAATTTGAGTTAATTTGGACATGTGTTGTTGATCGTATGGTCAAAACATGATCAAGGGGAATAAGGGAAAAACTTGGGTTTTGGGTATGTTTGATCTAAAATAATCTATACGCTTGATGTTTTGGCCTTGTTGATTGATTCTATATGTTACTATGAATGTTTCGGTAATCCTATAGGAAAGTTAGAATGGATGAAAACGTCGTCGTATGGCGAATATGGACGATATATGCTCACTCGAAAATGTGCAGGGTTTCGGATCAGATCGGATTACAAGGCTCGAATCAGATAGGAGAACCAGGTAAAGAAATTCGAACCGGATCGGAATTCGGCATAAGAGACATAGCCAGAAGGAAGGCCATTTGCATAGGGTTGGAGTTAGGCTCGGATCAGAAATAAGGGCGAGGGGGATTCGATCGGAAATGGTAAGTAAAATCCAAATCGGGCAAGGATTGCAAGCACCGAACTAAACCGGATGAGGACACCCGAACAAAACGGAAGATGGAGCATGGAAATGAGGGCTGAACCGAACCGATGTGACATGGAGGACCCCATATACTAAACCGAACTGGATGACTGAACCGAATCGAACGTATGTTCTTACTCTTCCACTACCGCGTGATGACTCTTCAGAAGGCCAACTCCAATTCGACCAAAACCCGAGATGCAAAAGAAGTCCAAATGGGAGGTTATTGCTTAGGATCCAAATGGGGATTAACAGTTAACTTCATGAGTTGGGCTTCGCTGCGGGATGTGTGCAAAAAGGTTATCGATGTCTATAGCTTTGACTCACCACTGAGAGACAGACCATTGGCTATGGATCAGTGCACTGGAGTTTCCATGACTCCATGGGGAAAAGTGATCGTAGCAGGGCTATGAGCCAGTGTAGTGGAGTTGTCATGAATCCATGGGGCAGAGTGGAAATAGCAAAGGATTAGTGGCTATGGATCAGTGCAGTGGAGTCATCATGACTCCATGGGGCAGAGTGATCATATCAAAGAATTAGGTGATCAAAGTGGTAGATATCGTATACTTTACGCACTGAGTGAGAGATGTGAGGATATTTGCTATGTTTGATGTTTGCTATCTCCGTGACATGCACACCCCCTACCCATTGTGTTTGTGTCACCTAAGAGTAATGTACATCCTGTTCCGCTAACTATTTGGTTGCAGGTCCAGGTTAAGGTACGGTTATGTATACCTGTTATTGTTCTATTTTTGCTGCTTATCTCTCATACCAGACTTTTGTCTGACCCATAGTTTTATGTCTCTTCTTATTACTCCAGGTGCTCCTAAACGAGCAGACCGGAGACAGGTTAGCTGGTTATGCACAGGCAGTTGTTCGGAGACGAGCATGAGGCTTACAATTATTATTCCCATATATTCTCCCTGTGTTATTGTTGGTCACTACTTTGGGCATTAGTAGTGTACCTTCCTATTTTGCTTTAGAGATAGTTTTAAAACTTGTAATAAAGATGGTTTGGATCATAAGCTATATTTTGAATTTCCCGCTACTATGATGATTTAGTTTTCAGCTCATGCATCGTCTCGCTTGTTTTATATCAAGTTACGTTATTACTATATTTTGTTCCATGCGCTGTGAGATATACCACAGGTTCTTTGTAGATTCATCGTCTTCTGTCTTTTCTTTTGACGATCGTTCCATGTTGGTTGGGCGTCGGCACATCGCGTCTCATTGGAAATGTCGGCTGGTGCAGGGCGGGACATCACACTTGGTATCAGAGCTCTAGGTTGCATAGTTAACCTAGAGAAAGACACCAGGGAGAGATACTACATATATGAGAATGCGTATTTGTTATATTTTGGGTTTTCAAAAGCTATATATATATATTATTAGTATATCTAAGGATGAAATCGCACTGCACTAGCACCACTGAAGAGATGGTTAATCGTTTTCTCTTTACAGATTGGACGATGAGTCGATATACGAGGGGTACAGGTTCAGGGGCCAATAACAGGAATGCTCCTGACATAAGGACGATGTTCACCGACTTCATGCGAGCGATGCTTAGGGATGTTCAGGGACCAGCTCCTAATGTTGTAAATGGTGGTGGTGCAGCGGTGTAGGCGCCCAGGACCAATTTCACCAAGCTTTGTAAGGACTACACTAGCCCTGGTGGGAAGACGTTCCACGGAACATAATCCGCTACAGAAGTTCAGGATTGGCTTGATAGTTGTAAGCGTATCTTCGAGGATCTGGGAATCGAAGACGCAACGAAGAGAAAGCTAGCATCCCGCCAGCTGCAAGGACGGACTTCGAATTGGTGGAATGCTATTAAGGCAGCTACCCCTGAGGATTAAGTTACTTGGGATCAGTTTAAGGCCCGATTCAGTGATAAGTTTATCCCAACTGCCCAGAAGTCATTGTTGTTCAGGAAGCTCTTGGAGCTTAGACAGAATGGTAGGGCAGTATTGGAATATATTGCTGAGTTCGATACTTTATCAAAATATGGATTATCTCTTATCGATACTGCCGAGTAGAAGAACGAGAAGTTCATAATTGGTTTAGATCAGTACTTGTGAGAAAGGTTTATAAACCATATTGATGAGACTTTTGAATCGATTGTTGGGAAAGCATCAAGATCAGAGAGCCTTTATCCTAAGCCCAAGACTGAAGTCGTTGTTGCATCTACAAAGGGGCAAAAGCCGCAGGCAAGCGGTGGAGGCAAGAATAATTCTCAGAATAAAAGGAAGCAGAGTCAAACCAACGATGGTCAGAAAAATAAAGGCAGGAAAGATGTAGAGTGCTTTAGCTATGGCAAGAAGGGCCAATATGCTAAAGAATATCGAGCAAAGACAACGGACATGAAGTGATTCAATTGTGGCCAAGTGGGACATTATAAGGATAAATGTCCACAACCTCCTAAAGAGAAGCAGACTGTGAAAGCATATGCTATTAATGTTGTTCCTTCTTCATCGAATGCACTAACTGCGACGGAGAAAGGAAAGAATGTCGTCAATCAAGGTATGCTTTTTGTTTATGATGTTCTTGTTCGAGTATTGTTTGATACTGGGGCTTCCCATTGCTTCAAATCTAGTGACCTGGTAGATAGGTTGGAATTGGAACCCGAGATAGTCGATAGACCTTTAGTGGTGATGAACCCGATTGGTGGTTCGACTACCCTTAGTACGATTTGTCGAAATTTGGTCTTATCGAGTCATGGATGTATGTTTGCTCGTGATTGGTTTGTTTTGGGCTTTACTGGGTTTGGCATTATTTTCGGAGTCAATTGGCTCCAAAGGTACGGGGTGGTGGTTGACTATGAGGGATTTTCGGTGACTATTAGGGCAGATGATGGGCGGAGGGTAGTGTTTGGTGGCCTACCTAGTGAGGAGGTGATGGCTAGTTTTCTAAATTCCCTCGACATTCCGCAGGACGAGTTATCAGGGGTTCCCATTGCTGGTCAGTATCCGGATATCTTCGAGGAAGTGACCGGACGTCCACCACACTGAGAGATTGAGTTCCGTATTGATTTAGTGAAAGATGCCTGACCTCTAGTGATGCCACTTCGTCATATGGCCCCAAGGGAGCAGCGAGAGCTTGGGGTGCAAGTAAGCGATCTTTTGAAGAAGGGATTTATCCGAACAAGTGTTTCCAAGTGGGGAGGACCAGTCATATTTGCCACTAAGGCAGATGGTTCCCTTCGTTTATGTGTGGACTATCGCTAGTTGAATAAGGTGACTAAGAAGAATAAGTATCCTCTTCCATGGATAGATGATTTGTTTGATCAACTGGTAGGAGCAAGAGTGTTCTCCCAGTTGGACCTCGCGACAGGATTCCATCAACTGTGAGCAGCAGTGAGAGTATTCATAAAACGACCTTTCAGATGCCATTTGGATTCTATGAGTGGTTGGTTACGCCATTAGGGTTGACCAATGCACCAACATGTTTTTTTAAATCTTATGAATAGGGTATTCAGGGATCAATTGAATAAGTTTGTTCTTTTGTTCGTGGATGATATCTTGGTCAACTCGAGGATAGAGGAAGAACACAAAGAACATTTTAGGATAGTGATGGAGGTGTTGAGAAAACACCAATTGAAAGAGAAATTTTCTAAGTGTCACTTCTGGAGGAGGGAAGTGAGATTCTTGGGCCATATTGTTTCATAGAATGGTATTGCCGTGGATCGTGCAAAGGTGGCTACAGTTCAAGATTGGTCTACACTCAAGAATGCAACGGACGTAAGTAGTTTCTTGGGATTAGCTGGATATTATCGTAAATTTATCCAAGACTTCTCCAAGATAGCGGCACCGTTAACTAAATTGACCAAGAAGAATCAAGCTTTCGTCTGGGATGAAAGGTGCGAGAATGCATTCAAGAGTCTAAAGGAGGAGTTGACGTGTGCACCAGTATTAGTCATTCCTAAGGGGAAGGAAGAGATGACGGTATACATGGATGCATGTAGTACCGGACTAGGTGTTGTATTGATGCAAGGAGGTAGGGTTGTATCTTATGCTAGTCGGCAACTGAAACCGCATGAGAAAAGATATCCTACTCATGATTTGGAGTTGGCAGCGATCATGTTGGCATTGAAGATGTGGAGACACTATCTCTTTGGGAGAAAGATTCAAGTTGTTTACCGATCATAAGTCATTAAAGTATCTCTTCTCTCAGAAGGATCTAAATCTCCGACAACAAAGATGGTCATAATTCTTGGCTTCCTATGATTTCGATATTGCATATATACCTGGAAAAGGCAATGCGGTAGCTGATGCATTGAGTAGGAGACATGCCAGTTTAGGGGATATGTTACTTGATTGGAAGTAACTGGAGTATATCTCAGGGTACGATTTCAGACCAAAGTGCGAATTAGATCCAGAAATATTAGCAAGTTTGGCGATCAGACCCACTTTGATTGAGCGGATTGGTTCTAGTCAGAGGGATGATCCTAATCTATTACAAATCATCTACAAATTAGAAATCGGAATCGATGAGGAGATTAACAAGTATGGGTTTGATCGAGAAGGATGGCTTAGAAAGAATGGGAGGCTAGTTATGCCCAATGTCAATGGACTGAGAGATGAAGTGCTTAGAGAATGTCATCACTCAAAACTGACTATACATCCCAGTGGTAATAAAATGTATCGAGACATGAGCAGAACTATTACTGGGAAGGGATGAAAGAGACGTTGGGAAGTTTATATCCAAATGCATGAATTGTCAGCTAGTTAAGCAGAGCAAAAGAAGCCTAGTGGTTTGCTGCAACCACTAGAAATTTCAGAATGGAAATGTGATCAAGTCTCAATGGATTTCATTGATGGGTTACCAAGGACTAGATCGGGCCATGATAGCATTTGGGTGATTATGGACCGATTGACCAAGAGTGCATGGTTTATACATGTCAAGTCAAATAAAACACCGGCTAAGTTAGTAGAACTGTATATGAAGTGGGTAGTGAGATTTCATGGAGTACCCAAAAGGCATTGTAAGTGACCAAGATCCGTTGTTTACCAGTGGATTTTGGAAGAGCTTACAAGAGGCTTTAGGATTAGAATTACATCTCAGTATCACATACCATCCTCAAACCGATGGTCAGACGGAGAGAGTGAATCGTATATTGGAAGATCTCTTGAGAGCTTGCATATTAGATTTTGGAGGTTCGAGGGATGACTGTTTGCATCCTAGTTGAATTCGCATATAATAATAGTCATCAGTCCAGTATCGGTATGGCTCCATTTGAAGCTATGTACGGAAGACCGTGCAACTCACCATCATGTTGGTTAGAAACCGGTGAGAAATTTTTGCTTGGACTAGATATGATAAGGGAAACTTTAGATAAGATCAAAGTTGTTCAATAGCGGATGAAGGATGCACAAGACAAGCAGAAGAGTTATGATGATAAGAGATGAAGAGATTTGAAATTCTCCATTGGCGACTTAGTGTTTGCCAAGATTTCTCCATTAAAGATCGTGATTCGATTTGGTAAGAGAGGCAAGCTAGCACCAAGGTTTGTTGGTCCATTCCCAGTTCTCGAGCTAGTTGGGAATTTAGCGTATAAAGTTAAGTTACCTGATAAGATGGCTGGAGTTCACAACGTATTTCATGTTTCCCAGTTAAGGAAGTTCGTGCACTGCCCCAATATGACTATTTCATGGATCAGTTGGATGACATCGAGTAGAACTTGAGGCGGCTGGGAACCGCAGGTCAATGTGTGTTGTCAAGTACGATACGAAGCAACTTCGAAGGAAGGCGGTGAAACTGGTCAAGGTTCAGTGGGGGTAATAACGAGCATGACTGTACTTGGGAAACAGAGGTGAGAATAAGGGAGTCGTATTCAGAACTTTTAGCCTGGTAAGATTTTACTTGCAATTTAGCTATTCCGCATGCTAGGATAGACTTGTTGTGTTATTATGTGTGTTTGATTGCTTGTAAATGGCTGATAGGCATGCGGGACCCATTGTATGTTTTGGTTAAGGAATTTCGGGGGTGAAGTTTCTTTAAAGGGGGGAGAATGTAACTACCTGCATTTTACGCATTGAAGGATCATAGAATATTTATTTCATTTACATACGGAGTTGTATGGTCATGTAATTTTGGGGAACTACTATTGGGGACACTTCACATGTTCACGATTTTTGCCAATTTTTAAATGACCGTTTTTCCCCTAGCAAATCTTGTTTCGTCTATAACTGTTGATTGGAAAAGAGTTTTGACCTAAAATCACTTTCATTGGGTTCGAATGATGGTTTACCTTTCCATAGAGTGGTCACATTAATCAAACGGACTTACCGTTTGGGAGATATGGCTGAAATAAGGTTAGGAAGGTGAAAAACAGCTTAACCAGGCCAAGTAGGGCGATTAGCAGCTAGGCCTATTGGGGGATTTCGGGATTAGGGTTGCATAAGGGCTGAAAAGGGTTAGAGAAACCTTTCTTCGTCATTTTTATAACTGCCACATACCTCTCTTCAACCCTAACAATGGTCTCCACCTTCTAAATCTCTTCTAAACATCTCCTAATCGCATTTTAATCGAGGATTAAGCTAAGCTACATCAAATCAAGGAAAATCAATACCAAATCAGAGTTGGAGCTACTATGTTTCATAGGAATTCGACCCAAAACAGTAGTAAAGTTCAGATCTATAATTCATTTATGGCTAAGGCGAGTGATTTGCACATTTTTACTCTAATTACGGCTAATTAGGGGTGATTAGTGTTAATTAGCGAAATTATGCATGTTAAAATTCTGGAAAAATATGTAAAAATTCTTAAATATTATTTTAGGACTCTAATAAAATTTTTGGTTAATTTGGATATGTTTTGCTAATCGTATGGTTAAAACATGATTAAGGGGATTAAGGGAAAACCATTGGTTTTGGGTATGTTTGATCTAAAATAACCTATATGCTTGATGTCTTGGCCTTGTTGATTGATCCTATATGTTACTATGACTGTTTGGAATGTTAAGTGATCCTGTAGGAAAGTTAGAATGGTTGAAAAAGCTATCGTAAAGTGAATATGGACGATAAATGCTCACTGGAAAATGTGCAGGGTTTCGGATCGGATCGGATTATAGGGCTCAGATCGGATAGGAGAACCGGGTAAAGAAATTCAAACTGGACCGGAACTTGGCATAAGAGACTTGGCAAAAAGTAAGGCCATTTGCACAGGGTTGGAGTTGGGCTCGGATCGGAAATGAGAGCGAGGGGGATCGGATCGGAAATGAGAGCGAGCAACCCGAACCGGGCCAGGAATGCAAGCACCGAACCAAACCGGATGAGGACACCCGAACTGAATGGAAGCTGGAGCATGGAAACGAGGGCCGAACCGAACCGATGTGACATGGAGGACACCCCATATACCGAACCGAACCAGATGATTGAACCGAATCGAACATATGTTCCTACTCTTCCACTACAGCGTGACGACTATTCAGAAGACCAACTCCAATTCGACTAAAATTTGAGATGCTAAGGAAGTCCAAATGGGAGGTTATTACTCATGATCCAAATGGGGATCAATGAGTTAACTTCATGAGTTGGGTTTTGCTACGGGATGTGTGCAAAGGGGTTATCGATGTCTATAGCTTTGACTCACCACTGAGAGGCGGACCATTGGCTATGGATCAGTGCGCTGGAGTTGCCACGACTACATGGGTCAAAGTGATTGTAGCAGGGCTATGGGCCAGTACAGTGGAGTTTTCATGACTCCATGGGGCAGAGTGGACATAGCAAAGGATTAGAGGCTATGGATCAGTGCAGTGGAGCCGTCAAGACTCCATAGGGCAGAGTGATCGTAGCAAAGAATTGGGTGATCAAAGTGGTAGATATCATATACTTTACGCACTGAGTAAGAGATGTGAGGATGATTGCTATGTTTGATGTTTGCTATCACCAATACATGCACACCCCCTCCCCATTATATTCACACCATGTGTTTGTGTCATCTGAGAGTAATGTACATCCTGTTTGCTAACTCTTTGGTTGCGGGTCCAGGTTGAGGTATGGTTATGTATACCTGTTATTATTCTGTTTTTGTTGCTTATTGCTCATACCAGACTTTTGTCTGACCCAGAGTTTTATGTCTCTTCTTATTACTCTTGGTGCTCCTAAACGAGCAGACTAGAGACAGGTTAGCTGGTTATGCATGCTTAGCTATCTGGAGACGAGCTGGAGGCTTACACGTATTACTCCCATATATTCTCCCTGTGTTATTGCTAGTCACTACTTTGGGCATTAGTAGTGTACCTTCCTATTTTGCTTTAGAGACAGTTTTAAAACTTGAAATAAAGATGGTTTGGATCATAAGCTGTATTTTGAATTTTCTGCTGCTATGATGATTTAGTTTTCAGCTTATGCACTGTCTCGCCTGTTTTATATCAAGCTATGTTATTATTATATTTTGTTCCATGCGCTGTGAGATATACTACAGGTTCTTTGATGATTCATCGTCTTCTTTCTTTTCTTTTGACGACTGTCCCATGCTGGTTGGGCATCGGCACAACGCACATCATTGGAAAAGTGGGCTGGTGCAGGGCGCGCCATCACATAAAACCTTATTACTTGACACGATATCCAGTTCCTATTCTTTCATAATAACTTATTTCAACAACTTAACTTTTTAGTTCCTATTCTTAAATCTTCTCATTTCCGTTACTTTAGAAATCTCATTATATATACTCAAATCTTGTAATTAACATTGCATTATTATTTCTCATATGGAAATAATAAATTGTTCTTAACCTATTTCCCATTTCAAACTAATATCATCATCAGGTAATTCTCAAATCATTCAAGTTAGGGTATTTATTTACCTCTCAGACCTTAATCAACAACGTTCTTATCTTAAGATAGATATGAGTTTTGTTTCAAAAACCGATATTTATTCTAATAACAAAAAAATATCATTTAACTATTTTATTTAAAATACGTTTTTATAAAACCTTCTTACTTTTGGAAATCTCCTTCTCGAATATAACTATTATTTTTTAATTCATTGATTAAGAAATTACTTATTAAAACATCACCTTCTAATTTTCTTTAAACAAATTGTTTTATAACTCAGATTTTTGTGCCAAAATCATATCACTTACTTCTTTACCGTATTCACCTTTAACCATCCCATTTCTAATCTATTTAAAGATTCCCGCTTGAAAATCTTTTTTCAACTTCCCCAACTTTACTTAATTTTATTATTAAGTAACGTTAATTTATAATTATCGTTTTAACACCTCTTCTCCTTTTTATAATCTTCATTTATAAAATTTTGGTTTAATATAAACCCTTTTATTCTCAGTTTTCTTTTACCTAATTCAAACATTAAGTAAACATTAATTTAAGCTATCATATTCGCTTAAAATTCCTTTTATAACTTGGTTATAAAAACTTGGGTTTTAATATCAAACCCGTTCATATACTCCTTTCATTATTCAATTAGATTTCATTTCAACTTCGATCATTTTTAAATGAATTTCAAATAAAACTAATCTCCTAAATTATTATTAATTAAAATAATAATTTATTTCAAACATTAACTACATCAACAGTAGTTAGCTTCTTTTATTAACTAAAATAAACTGTAAAATCCTTTTGAAAAACTTATTAAAATTAAAACAAATATTTATTAAATTAGATTAATTCAAATCAAATTATTTTAATAATCAATCCTAGTTAAAACGGTTGACTTAGTCAACTCAATACACGATTAATCCATTAACCGATTCTAATTAGTTCTCGCTTTAAATTAATTAATAATATAATTAATTTAAATAATTCCATTTAATTGTTTCTTAAAAATAATTATCCAATTCTTAACTGTTGGGTTAACTTTTTATCATTTGCTTATAAATATGGTTAATATCATAATTTTCTTTATAAAATCATTTAATAATTAAATATAAACTTAAATAATAAATATTTATTTCCTTTTAATACTTTCATTTAAAATAATATATTTAAAATCTATCTTTAGTTATAAAATAAATTTTATAACCTCACTTCTATCAATTTATCTGACGATAAATCCATATTTAGAAAACGATTGATTTATAGGCTATATGTTGCCAATTACTGAACCAATATTTCCCATTGGTTAAAATAAAACAACCATTGAATTTCAGGTCAACGGCCAATAGCCAAATCAATCAGAATAGTTCATACGATGATAATATGAAAATAAATAACATTAAATATATTTGAAGAATTCCGTTGGAAACCTCCAGCCTGTACTTCCCTGCATCCCAATATGTTATCTTAAATATAATCATTCAATTCAAATGAATAATGGTTTTCATAACAGTCAATAGTGACAGCTGAATATCAACCAATTTATTTCACACAACCATAAAAATTCAAACAATTCATTAAATTAAACATATTTATAAAATAAACGTGTCCAATAAGGTAAGTTACCATAATTGGGTCCAATCATTAGAATAACAATTTGGTTTTTCACCGAAATTAAACAAGTGTTTAATTTTGTAGGTTCAGTCAATATATTAATATATAAATGACAAACAATCAATCATAAGCAATCATAGCACATAATTATAAAATCCAACTTATATAAAATACAAGTGGGAAAACTGAGTGAGTTTAACTCACCTTGATTTTTGTTTCACTAAAACAGTTCAGTTACAGTTAAATTAAACAGTCATTTAATTTAACTGTAAATTATTGTCGTCTCCTGCACAATCCGGATTAGTTCCAAAATGTTCCGCTCGAAAATACGATTCCAACGGCATATGGTTTGTCTGATTCTGTTGATATATGTAATAGTTATTAATTGTTTAAATATTAACGGTTTAAATAATAATTGATCTATTCCTTAATTACCATTATAACTAATTAACTAATTTAACATATTATGTTAAAAATATATCGGCCAAACTCTTTCTAATCTTCTCATATTGTCTTCGTTTCGCTCCAGACCATTGAACCCATGCTCACCGCCGAACTGGCGCACAACCCCCTACTTGCTCTGACGTTGGTCTAACACTACCGGACGAAGCGCCTAACGTTGCTCCTCCCACGTCCTGGGTTTCAGTGAACCATTCTCCACCAATCGCCACCAAAGCCCCGTGATGCGGTAACTCTTCATGCTGAAATTATGGTCTCCATCTTTCATCGAATCTGAACATCACCATCGGAATCACATACTTAACATGTCAATCAATTTTATAGAAGGAGGCATTTGTAATTGATCAGTCGATTTCGAGATCAAAGAGGGAAGAGATTAGAAAATACTGTTCGTTGGTTTTATATGTGACGTCGAAAAATATAAGTTGACCACAAAGAAGTAAAAGAAAAGGGTTTTGACTATGCGTTATTTATATATGTAGGGTTGGGAGAAGATTTAATATTATTTTAAACTTCATTATGAAGTAATAGGTTAAAACACTCGTTTACGATTTCCAATCGAAGAAAAACTCCTAATCCCAACATAAAAAAATATTCAGGACCCGATGGGACAAATTTCATCGAATTCCGAGGTCATTTGTAAAAAGTCCTTTATAAATCACAGGCTAAAAATCAAGCGTTTAAATTTCCCAAGATCACAAAACAAATCCAATCAACTAGAAAGTTTGAAATTACACTAGACCTTTTCCTTACGAATCCAGTGAAATTTGTTTCATTAAAATCAGAGTTCGTTTGGTCAGTCGTTTATTCCTTTAAAGTTACCCATGTCAAATAATTTAACCGAATAAATAATAACAAGAGCGTTTGACGCTGCCACGATCAAACGGTAAGTCCAATTGACACGAAATTTGAAACCTTATAATAATTAATTTATATGAATCCAATGGCACAAGTTTCTTCGCATTCCAAGACTGTTTTCCGGTAAGCTATTTTTATACACCAAATAACGCTATTTTGGACACCAAAATACCTGATGTCCAAAAGTAAAAACTAACCACCTATCCTGACTCTAAACATCGATACGAACTCAACAGAATTGGTCTTGTGGCTCTATTCGATCATCTACTCAAGTTTTAAACAAATGCTCCTCTATTAAATTAAATTAAATTAATTATGCGCTATAGAAAATGACTGGGCGTTTACGGCTGCCATTGTCACATATGACATAGGTTTGCTATGAAATTTAATACCATAAAATAATTTAACGTTATGGTTCCAATGAAACTAATTTCGTCGAAAACGGACTCTGTTTGCAAAATGACCACTTTTAAGGCTTATAAAATATCGATTAAAATATTATAAAAATAAAAAAAATCAAATAAAATAATAATAAATTATTATTATCATAAATACCCAACTGAAAATATCATATATCTTTAGATATAAATTATACAACTCAGTATCATCAATTTTGAGTTAAACGATGCCCAAATTATATTAAAACACATATAAATATATTAAACAAACATTATAATTTAATGACGATTTCCATAGCGACTATTTTAAATTTTGATTTGGACATAACTCATAATTCAAAACACGAAATTTGGATTTTTCTCTTTCATATGAAAGTTATAATTAATAAGATTCCAACGTTTCTTGTTTCACAGAAATCCGACTGTTGTCGAATCCTATATAGTCAATTGAAGTTCAAAACTCAATATTACGAACTGCCATGCCATTTCAAGTTCGTTTATAATTGTATATAAATTTAACGTTCAAACTTCATTTTATAAACGATTTCAATATTAAAATCCAATAATATTCCAAATATAATATTTAAAATAATAAATTAAATTAAATATTTGACTACCAAAAATACGGGACATTACACTAATGGTTGGAATTTGAAGATCCCGTGTTACTGCAATAGCTATAGGTATAGGAACACATTCCAAGACAACCGAAAAAGATCCTGCTTCTTACAATGCCATTGTTGTTTCTACAACCTTCACAGCATTGGAGACAGTTCCACAATGCGGTCTAAATCTACCAAGCACACTAATAGCTTGCTTCGATGTTGCTTGCTGAGCAGCAATAACAATGAATTGCTGCTGCGAACAGCAATAAGTCACCACTGCTGCTGTTCGCAGCAGCAGATGCGTGGTGACGAATTGCTACTTTGCACGTTGACTTCTTAATTAATTAGCATCTAAATTAATAATTAACCAAATAGAGAATGGCCCACATTGTAGTGAAAATTAAATGATAGAAAATGGGAAGAAGAAAAGACCACAAGTCGTAACCTCCTCTCTGCTGTAGAACAATCTACTAGAAAGATAGGTAAGGGTTCTTTTACGATTATCACAGCGACTCCCTGAGGTAAGTCGACTGAGATCCAAATACAAAAATGTCGATCTAAGAGAAAGATCTTTTTTCCTAAGGTCCCACGAATCTTTGTCATAATCAATGATATAATCTTCTATGGACATCAAATTGCTTTCTTACCCTAAATTTGCATCCGAGCAATTCAACATCACTCACTGTTCCTTCTTTGAATTTGTCTTCCTATAATAGTCAACTGATGCATATTACCTATTTTCACTATCAAAATGAGTATGGAAAGAAAGTTTATTTTTTTACTTAGAAGCAAATGAAGGTATACAACTAATATAAAGCATTAATATTTAATAGGCAGACTGGTACAACATTTAAAAATAATAGTGAACCACCATGTGATGGAATAAGGAATGTAACATAACTTCGTTCACCCTTATTTGACATTTGGGTATTTTACATATGATAAGAAAATACCATGAGAATGCTATTTTGTATCAAAATATACAAATTTTGATGTTAAGGGTTATGCTAAACTCTAAAATGAAGGCTAACAAAACTACTCTCTTGATTAAACTGTTTACATGTACATGATTGTGCATTCCAATGTGTCAAACAAAAAAGATTAGAGATCCAATGGTTCTCAAAAGGATCAGGGGAACCCCACTCTGGTTTGGACTAGAGTTGGGGATCTTCATAAATCATAAGTGGCAAAATATGACTCGTACATGATAAATGAATTTTCCAAGAAATAACTAGCCTTTTTTAAATTATAGTGCATTCTATCTTCTCACTAACACTATTATTTAAACCAAAACTTTAGGTGAAAATCGAAGCATTTGAAATGGTGCAATGTTTGAGATATAATTGAACGCTCTTCCATGTGTGTCTGCACATGCATGCACATACACAAATATGATTTATGACTAGTTGCTAGCATTAAACTATAAAATACTTGAGATAGTTATCATTGCATAACGTTAATCCAGGGAACACCTAAAAAAATAAGAGAAATTAGGGACGCTACCATTTTCCTAAATTATTTGTTTTACATTATTCATTTTTGAAAAATATTTTATATGTCCCACTTCTTTTGAATGTCTTTTATTCTGCTTCAGTTTCCAACTTCAAATTGAAGTGACCACTAAAACATGTATTGCAAAGACCATAAGGTGCAGACATATTCCCCAAAACACATGTTAAAATTAATAAAATTACACAAACATCTAATTCATTGTCTAATAGTGCAGTCTTCTATCCAAATGAAAAAAAATACTTCACTTAATAAGAATTGGAATCCAATACACAAACTATTTGGTTTAGTTTTGGTTTCTTCTAAAAAAATACAACGGTTAGTGGAGTTTTCCGTAACTACTATGTTAGTCCAAATTTAATAGTCCCATTTATGCATTTTCTGATTCCGTTCTTTTTCCTTTGGCTACGCTGGTACATAAGGATTAATTATTGATATAAACAAATATATATTTTCTAAAGTGATACTGTTAATTTTTTTTTTGAATTTTGTAGCTATGGATCAATAGTGCAAGTCTAACATCATAACTTATAAATACACCTTTACAGTTATCACCAACATATGTATTTAGTCAATATTAGCCAGAAGTGGAATTAGTTTTTATCATAATATTAATCTTTTATGTAGAATAACAAAGCAGTTTAACTTTGTTTTTGTTCTTCGTGGTTGGTAATAAGTGGAAATTTGTTTATTTTTAAAAATTACAATTAATAACCAGACAGACAACCTACGATATAGGTGGATGATGAGAGATAAGGTGATTTATATACATTAATACTAACAGTTTTGTGTATAGTAAAGTTACTTTATGTTTAAGGTTTAAAATGTATTATTTTAATAGGATGCCAAAGAAGCATCTTACTAATTAGTTTTATAATTATAGTTCATGATTCCAATCACAATTTTCATACATAATAAAATTTTAAAATACCAAAGCCCAATCAAATTGAGTAAAGAAAACAAACTAATACTTCTAAAGGAATAATTTCACACTATCAATGCTCAAAACCAGTACTATACAAACTGATTCTAGAAATACCATGTGGGTATACAATCATATAGATTAGATCTAAAATCGATTCAGCACATTTACAATGGTCTAGAAATCACCTAAACCAAAATTTGATTCATTACCAAAAAAAATCGTAGGAAGAGGAGGTGCTTATACTAGTGGAACAGATGAAGATGCCTTGTCGATTTTGAGCTATCGCCCACTAGTATGCCGAATGAAAAAGACAACCAATGTCGAGTTGGAGACTACAAAAATTAAAAGAGTGGGAGAGTTGAAGACCGTTGTTAGTCATTCTGGAGGTGATTTTGGGCCGAAAGGGGCAAGCGATACTGGTAGGAGAGGAGGACAAAGGCGACCAACTACAGAAGGGCAAAACACCAATAGGCAAATCTAAACTTTGAAAACAAAATTGACATAGCAGAATTTCAAACCATATTCTAGAACTTGACGCAAAGCACCAGGAAGCGAAACCAAGTTTTAAAACTTAAAGCGAAGCATAGAAATCGAAACCAACTTCGGGAAATTGAAATCTTTTTTAAAATTTTGATATTTTGATCGACTGATTTAGGTTTATGGTTAAAGGTGATAGGGTATCTCGATCTATGAACGAAAGTGGAAGTGTAATAGGGAGGCACGAAATTTTGGGATGCGGAACGTTAAATTTAGATACAGTATGGGTGGGATAGCCACAAAAGTTTAGTTCTAACCCGCTATTCTATCAGTTGACTGATAATTGCGTTGAAAACATTGAATATTATGTACAATAATAAATTATATTAACAGTAATCATAGAATACGGATTACTAAATATTAATTGTCAAAAGTTAATTACTATTAGTAATCTACATTATATATCAAATATTAACTATGTAACAACCCGGAAAATCAGAACCAATTTAAAATTATTAATTTGGCAATTTTAATGAATTTTGAATATTTAAAATGATTTATTTTAAATAATAATGACGAGAAATTTATTTTGAATAGAATTAGAATGTATAAATTTATTTAAATCAAAGTTAGAATATAAATATTTATTTTAATTATAAAAGGAATTGAAAATGGCGCGGTAGTTTGAAAATTCTATTTCAAATTTCAAATGAATGTACAGGATTCAAAATAAACTGGATTTTAGTGAAACAAGAAATATTTGAATCTGTTTGAAAATATCTGTCCAACGAATCTGAAAAATTAAAATTTTATAGTGGAAATAAAAAATCATGTCCAGTTGAAAATTCAGAATAGTCGCTATGGAAATATAGCCCTCAAAAACAACACTTTTGCAAACGACCTCCGTTTTTGACGAAACAATTTTTGTTGGATCCGGAATAATAAATTATTGCTAGATTCAAACATTCATAATTTTCTGAATCAATATGTGAGTGTGGCAAAAGAAAACGTGTCTTGTCAGTTTTAGTCAATTTGGATCTACCAGAAAATGACCATTTTTCAAACGGTCTCCAAACTCGATGAAATTAGTTTTGTTAGGACCATATCGTCAAAACATAACAGATTTACTTTTCTGGAACTTTTAGAGTCGGTATGTGGCCCCGGTAAATTAAAATGTGTGTATGAATTTAAAATATAATGATTTATATTTTAAATTTAGCGGTAAATAATCGTAACAGCCGATTTGGGTTACGATACATATCCCATTGTGTTTGTAATGGGGGTAATTAGTTAGGCACGATAGTCGGACTCGATTTGGAGTTCGAATTTAAAATGTAACTTGATGGAAATAAATAATTAAATAATAAAAAAAAAAGGGGAAAGTCAACCC
This sequence comes from Allium sativum, assembly GCA_030737875.1. Taxonomy (NCBI): domain Eukaryota; kingdom Viridiplantae; phylum Streptophyta; class Magnoliopsida; order Asparagales; family Amaryllidaceae; genus Allium; species Allium sativum. The sequence continues at coordinate 499,613,378 of CM060924.1, read as the reverse complement.
TTCCTCTTAATCCCCTCTCTCTCTCTCTCTTAAAAACCCACGGTCAGTTTCTAAGTCTAAAAAGAAAAAAGAAAAATGAGACCGCGCCTACCCCCATCGAAGAACGCGATAACCATATGAGGCACCCACCGCCGCACCCTAGATCGCACCACCCCCTCCTCTGACCGACGCAACCCCCTCCCCCCCGCCCCCAGGTCCTCCCCCTGGACTCCCCCTCCTCTATATCGAACCCCGACTAACCATGATCCTTCCCCCTTTTTCCGGCGCAGCGCCGCCCTCTTCCCCCCTAGACTCGCCACCACCATCTCCCCAACCACCGCGACCTTCCCCCCGACCCCTGACTATCTCCAAAAGCGAAACCCCCTTTTTTCTTCAATGGTAAAGGTAAATTTAATTTTGTTATTTCATTTATTTTTATTTTCTTCGATGTAAATAAAAATAGGATTTTTATTTGTGAAAAAGATTAGATTTTTATACGTATAATAGCGATAAAAATGTGATTTTGATTTGTTTAAAATAGCGATAAAAATATGACTTTGATTTGTTTAAAATAGCGATAAAATTGTGATTTTGATTTGTTTGAAATAGCGATAAAAATGTTAGTTTGATTTGTTTGAAATAGCGATAAAAATGTGATTTTCATTTGTTTGTTAGCGGAATAAAAATATAATTTTTATATGAATTAGCATTGTAATATATATATATATATATATATATAATTTTTATATATATGAGAAGCGATATAAAATTATCATTTTTATATATGAATAGCGAAATAAAATTATGATTTTTAATAAATATAGAAAGGTATAAAATGTAATTTTTAAATATATAAGCATCATATTAAAAATGTGATTTTAATATGAACAGCGAGAAAGAGGATTGAGTTGGGATTTCAGGCAAATCCAAATGGTTCAGATTTTCAGAAATGAAAAGGCGGAGTGGATCCCAAAGGTGAGAACTTCTCACTTTAATTTTACTTTTGTTTTGTTAAAATATATAATAGGATGCAGACAGTGCTTAGCCGCACCCGACACCGTCGTCCACAAACCATGGACGACTTGTTTGTTTGGTTGTTTGGGTGAATTTAATTGATTAGAATTGGTATGTATATGGCGCGAGCCATTAGTAGGCGAGGATAAGGCTAGACCTTATTACCATTCTAGTACCGCGCCATTGTGCTGCCGAAATTTTCTAAAAATATTAGAACAATAAAAATATCATTTTTATTGTATAAATGAACTGTATAAAATATTCATGAGTTGAAATAAATATTTTATAGTTGAAAATATAATTTTTAACAAGTATATGAATAAAATAAATATTCATTTACAAATCGGACGATTTGTTTATGTACACACATTTAACTGATATGGATTGGGACGATATATTTTGCATATTGCCCAACTGCATAAATAATAATCAGTGTTTGTTGTTTGAAAACCCCACACGGGTATTGGGGTGATATTGGACAAACACTAATCCCAATATTTAGGTGTATGTCAATCGATTGGTTGATTGGTTGTTATAAGAGTTGATTATTCATATTTGACGCTTAAGCAGTTGTGTAGAATGCACTCTGGATGATGGTTGATTGTTTATCATTGTTGTTTGATACATGTGTTGTATGAAATCCATACAAATAACATTATACGATAATTGACTGTGTCTGATTCCAGTTCAGAAAGAATGAATATTTTAAAATAACGAATATTTTAAAATAACGAATATTTTAAAATAATGAATATTTTAAAATAATATTCAGTAAAAGATCAAAATATGATTTTGATGTCCGATTTGGGATGGACACGAAAATATTTAAATATGTAAAGCCATGTTGATTAGATGTGTGCCATTTTGACGTGAACGATATTTATATCGATTTCATTCATTTTTTTAATGAATATAAAAAGGAAGTGATTTCAAAATTTAATGTTATGAAAATAATATCATTTATATATTAATGATGTGCAATATTCAATTTTGATTTGAAATTGAATATGAAGTTGAAATCATTTTGAAAACGAATTTAAAACAATTTATAAAATACGTTTTAAATGAAAATCGATGATATATATATAATATGTATATTATATATATTTAATGGCCTGAATTGAACGCGCCGCACCACGGCAGTTCATGAATTTCGACCATTGACTTCAAATGGACATTACGGGAGATCCGACCATCGGATTCTCCTCAAACTGGAACCTTGCGTTCGTATCGAAAAGAGCTTTCCAACAAATATTAGAGATTTGAAATCTAACGATTGGATTGGGAATTAGGTCCAAATCAAATTTGGAAAATGTCGTTGTACGTGCGGTTCGATGGCCGTTTATGGAAATCGACTGTATGGGCCTTGATAAAATTATTAAAAATATTAATAATTTGCGTAAAATTATAATAAATGAATTGGAAAGAATTAGGATGAAAATTTTCATATTTGAAAAGATAAAAATATATTTTTATCGAAATGAACTAGTTATGTACTAGAATTATAATCCAATATTTTTAAATAAATAAATTGGATTTGAAATGGTTTTAAAAATAACCTGAATTTCCAATATATGAATTGGAATGGATTTGAATCAAAATTATCTTCGGAATATTTTGATATTGGATACCGTGATTATACGGACATTGTGGAGGAATTTGGAAGATATATATATATATATATATATATATCGTTATTCCAATACAATATTTGTGGATTTCAAAATTTGATATTGAATATAAGCCGATATGTTTTCTATTCAGAGCCTTGTATTTAATATCAAATTGGATTTTGGGTTTGTCGTGAACGATGTGTTCACTAACACTATTCCTAAACCCAGCTGAGAAAAGATATAAATCTTTTTATTAAGATTTAATGAAGTCTACCAATTAATTAACATTTAATTGGAATTAAACTGAAATTGGTTTTTGGGTTTATCGTGAACGGTGTTTTAGATAACACTTATTCTTTAACCCGATTAACAATGGAAAGAGATTTTGGGTTTATCGTGAATGGTATCATTAATAATACTGTTCTTAAACCCAATGGAGTTAAGAAAATTAGAAACTAACTGGAGATTAGCTAAGTTGAATGGTTTCCTGGGTATAGATCTGATGTTGGTTTCGGGCTTCGGGATTAATACTTAGGGAATTGTTCTCTTACTAGTTTACGGTTAGAGACTGATGGGATGGGGTCTTCAATAACACTGTTCTTGAACCCAATGTGAAGAGAATAAATCTTTTAACTAGGATTGTTAGAGTTTCCAATTATATTTAATAATTTATTGAAAGGCAAATGAAATTTATTCACAACAAAACAAAGATTACAAGAGTCCACCAAAATTACAATGAATCATATGTACAGCATTGAGAAAAAAACTATAACATACATACAAGAATCACACAAAAAACTCAATGCTGTACAAAAAGAATATCTCCACAAAGTCAAATTGCATATCAAAAGAAAAAGCATCTCTCAAAACAGCAACTTCAGTTAATCATCCAACTTCAGACGCTTAGAAATGGCATTATTAATGAATGAGAAAAGCTGATTAGCAGACAACATAGAAGAAGTAAAGACCCTTTTATTTCTCTCCATCCAAATCTCAAATATAAATGTCTTCAGCACTCTAAGAAGCATCATACTCTTACCGTTCTTCCACCTTTTTGCTTTGAAGAGAGTATACCATTCATCCCTACTGATATTCGATGGCTTATGGAGGTTATAATATTGCAAAATGCGTTGCCAAAGCTGAAAGACAAAGGAACACTCAAAGTATAAATGGGTATTACATTCAGTCTCGTCCCCACAGAACACACACAAATCTTCAGAAAGAATACCCATATTAAATAACTTATCCTTTGTATTTATGGCATTCGACATTACCTTCCATAATAACAAATTCTGCTTAGCATTGCTCATTAAGTTCCATATCCTCTTATGCCATGGAAAGTAAGGCTTATCACCTACTAAAAGATCATACACATGATTAATTGAATGGCATTTCCCCATCCAAGACATAGTAGAACAATCTGACCTAAAGTTAGAAGTAATCTCTTCTCATAATACTCTCAATAAAGCTGAACTGTTATGAGGTAAAATCAAAGTACCATCATGTATGAACTAATCCACCACAGCACTCTCAGAGATACCACTGTTCCTCCTCAAATTATAATCCACTATGTTACTCAAAATCAAACCATTTCCTGCCCATGGTGAGTGCCAAAAAGAAAGACCATTAATCCTAACAGCATTGCAGTGAACAAAAGGTAAAAATAAGGTTCTAAGTTTCAGGATTTGTCTCCAACTCCAACTACAAGAATTAGGAATAGGCATAGTCCAAAATTGTTTCCTTCCAATCAAATTGCTCTTAACATATTTAGCAAATAAGCATTCTTCCTTAGAGAAATGCTTTTCAAAATAGACAGAAATAACTGCTTTGTTCCAAAGAAAAAGATTAATAATACCCAAACCTCCATACTTTTTATCCTCACATAATTTTGCAAAAGCAATGGGAGTAATTTTCTTAAGAAAGGATCCCCAAGCCACAGGAACTTGTTAACAGCGCTGACAATCATATTAATAAGCTTCAAAGGCAGAATATAGTGCCTGGTATAATATGTTGTCATAGCCATAACAATTAATTGAACAATGACTAATCTTCCTGCCTGTGATAAACTGCACGAGGACCATTGCTTCAATCTATCAATAATTTTTTCATAAAGAGGCACACATTTATCCTTGGAGATCCTACCAGTAAACAAAGGCAATCCAAGATAATTAGAGTTTTCTGGTAACTGCTTTAACCCATATAAAGCAATTAATTCATCTTTCTCATTTTGTCCCAATCCAGCAATTTTAATATGTGATTTATGCAAATTGATCTCCAACCCAGTAATCTCATAAAATGATTTAAGAATAGATACCAAACATTGAATATTTCTCATAGTTGGCTTGGTAAAAATAATGAGATCATCAGCAAAGCACAAATGAGTTATAACAGGGTCCTTGCATCTAGGATGGAGTTAAAAATTACCTAACTTTACTTGTTCATTAATCAAAACATTAAACAACTCCATAACTATAATGAACAAATAGGAGGAAATAGGGTCTCCCTGTCTAATGCCACGATTACTCTTGAAATATCCATGCAACTCTCCATGTCTTGAAATAGAAAACTTAGGAGTGGAAATACAAGTATAAATCAAGGCTAAGAAAGGTTTGGGAAAATTCATTCTAGATAGAATGGCAATAATAGAGGCCCAAGTAACAATGTCAAAAGCCTTTTTAATATCAAGCTTGATCATACAGCGTAGGGAAATGTGCTTTCTGTCATAACCATGTAGTAATTCCTGAGTTATCAATATGTTATCACTTATTGATCTACCAGGAATAAATGTAGATTGATTACAAGAAATAATATTCTAATGGCCAAAACTTTGGATATTATCTTGTAAAAGATATACAACACGAGATAGGCCTAAAATCTGAAACACTGCTAGGATTATCCAACTTTGGTACCCGAGCAATAAAGGTAGCTGTAAAAGATTGAGGCAGATAATTCTTTAAAAAGAAAAACTTAACTGCTTAAATAACATCAGAACCAATGATGGACCAACTTTTATGTAGAAAACAAACATTATAACCATTAGGCCCACCAGAACTAGAGGAGTCCAGATAAACACAGCAGCTTTAATTTCCTCACTAGTAACAGAATTAACAAGCTTCATAGCATGACTATTAGAAAGAAAGGGTAGTTCAATATGAAATAATGGGTCAACACTTAACATAGGTGATGGAGCAGGAGCTAAAAGAGAAATAAAGAAGTCAACAAAAGCAGTATCTATACTACTCTGAGAAGATAGGATATTACCATCAGAATCCTTTATCATATGAATCACCTCCTTTATTTTGTTAACTTTTAATAAATTATGAAAGTACTTTGTGTTCCTATTTGCTTCCATTTCCTTCTTAGCATAAGATTTATGCCATAAAGACCGATACTCCATATCCAATAACTGCTTTAGCTCATTTTGCAACTGTAATTCCAATGCTTGTAACTGTGAATCATAAGGGCAGCCCACTTGATAATTCTGCACTTGAATAAGTTGAGATCTAACCAGAGAGGACTGTAAAGATGCTTCCCCAAATGTATGACCAGACCAAGCTTTTAGATGTATCTTCAAACGTCTTAATTTGTAACACAGAATTTCCATTGGATTCCTTCCATTATTATTAACCCAAGCCTGCATTAAAATACCAGTAAAATCTTTATGAGAGCACCAAAAATTAAAAAATTTGAAAGAAGACTTCCCTTTTACAATGGCATCTGATTTTCCCCAATATAAAAGTAAAGGACAGTGATCAGATATAGTAGGAGGCATGATTTGACAAAAAGATTTAGGCCAAGTAAGAAAAAAGGAAGAGTTTGCAAAGATATGATCGAGTTTGCAAAGAGTTGGAGCACCAGTACGAATTTTATTGGACCAAGTAAAATTTGAACCAAAGCTATTAAGAGGAAAAATTAGAGGAAATCATAGCTTGATTAAGAGGAGAAATATCATTTACTGTTAAGGCACAACCACCCAATTTTTGAGAGGTAGAATACATGGAGTTAAAATCTCCTCCTAAAATCCAAGGATCATTAGTTTTATGAATATTACAAATATTAGAAAGGAAAGGAGTTCAAGAGATGAGGCATTATGAGCATAGATAGATGTAAGGAAAAATGAAGAGTTAGTTGGCAAGTAAATACAATGATAGTGAATGAATTGATCAATGGAGGATAGCTTCGAATGCTTAAAGACAGATGGATTCCATTAAGTAAGAAAATGACCAAAGGAAGCTTTATCTAGATTATGGTCAAAGTTCCAATTAAAAGAGATGTAGTAGGCAGCAGATACAGAAGAACCCATATCACGTTCAGTCTCAGATAAACAGAGAAGATGAATATTGCTTTTCTTCAAGAAAAATTTGATCTCACTTTGTTTTGAGGTAGATTCATCCCTCTAATATTCCAGAATGATATGTTATGATTCATAATTTGATATTTGGAGGATCGACATAAAGCCCAGTACTACTCCTAGTACACCTTTTCATTTGATTTTGCTAATTACTTAAAGGGAGAACTTCATCCTTATCGTAAGTGATTCCCTCATCAATATCATTTTCATCTATGGAGTTAACAATAACTTTCTTCTTTCTGCCCTTTTTTGACTTAGAAACAACTTTAGAACCTGATTTAGAAGCTGATTTAAGAGCAGCATCAACATAATCACTGACAGTAGCCTTGGGAACATTTGAAGGATCATGAGAGTCATCAAGCTGATTAATATTTGGAGGAGGAGGAAGAGTAACACCAGCAGGAGGTGATAAATGAGAGTAAGGAGAAGAGAAGGTATTAGAAAGGTTATTCAGATTAACACTGAAATTTGATTGAGGATGAGCATTGAATTTAAGGGGAGAAATGCTAGAAGAGATTGCGCAATTGGAAGAGAAAGAAATTGGACATGATTGAGAGATATTAGAAGATGTAAACTTGGCATGATTAATAGGATCACTTGAAGAAGCAGATGGCATTATAGAATTCTCAGATAAAATTGAGAATGAATTATGAATTTGAAAATGATTTTGATTAACTTGCTAATTAATATCAATCGACTTCTCTTTTCCTTTATCAACACCTGTTCTCTCATTGACAATCACATCTTGCTTCCTTCGAATAAAGCAAACACCATTTCCATCCACCTACATAACTTTTGGATCTCTAACACCACTCCTAACACAGTCAATATCCACTGATTCCTCATTATTTTGTTCAACTTGCAATTCACCATTGCAATTATTTCAACAACTTTTTCCAATGTCTTATTTACCTCTTTCTCAACATTTGTGCCATACTTTGCTTCCTTAACCTGCCATACCTTTTTCTTCCTATTATTAACCTTTGCCCAATCCATATTGCCATTATTCTGCTCAACATTACAATTAACTCTCCTTCCATTATGAATAACTTCTTCCTGAATAAACCCATTCCCTCCATCAAATTGACAACCATCATACTTATTATCTGAATTAAAAATATCACACTGACCTATGGAGTGCCCAAACACCTTACAGAGTGTGCAGATTGCAGGCTTCCAATCATAAGATACTATAACAGGTGGACAATTCTCTCCTAATTCTCCTAATTCAGTAAAACGAGGTAATTCAGACTCAGCATCAACCTCAACAAGAACTCTAGCATACTTAAATCTATGCATTCTCCCAGTATTCGAATCAAAACAAATAAGCTTTCCAACTTGACAAGCAAGCCAATTAATACCCATCAGCGTCTAAAGTAAAAGGGGAATACGATGCAAATGAATCCAAATAGGAACTCTTTTAATTTGAGATTGAGCACTCCCAATAGATGGATCCCATCTTGTAATAATGAACATTCGCCCTCTAATGAAAATTGGATCTGCTTTCAACACCTAATCCCAATCAATGTCATTAGAAAATTTAAAATAAAATTTGATCCCATCCGATTTAATGTAAACTTCACCATGCAATTTCCAATGATTCCGCAGAAAATTCACAACAGACAAGTAAGATAAAGATCCATCAAGAAACAACCCCACCAAATATTGATTCCAATGTTTTATACCTTCAGCTCTTACTATGTCAGGAGGCTTCTTCTTTTGACTATCCTTAATTTTCTTAAACTCCAAAGGTTTATAAGCACCAACATTCCTAGGAAGCAAGTTGAATAAGGATAGATAATCCTTTTTGGTAGAGGTAGCAAGATTCTTAGAAGAGTTCAAAGAGTTCGGAATGTTCAAACTGGGATTAATAGGATTAGGATCTGATCCATTAGAAGTGGCAATATTCATGGAAGAGTTCAAAGAAACCAAATTATTCAAAGAAGAAGAGGAAGAAACTAATCCATTAGAAGAACCAGGCAAATCCAAAGAATTATTCGATACTGAGCCAACATTCACCCCTAAAGGCAAGATGTTTGAAGAATTGCCTGAAAAAGAATTAAGAGTAGCAGAACCATTTTTACCATTCACAAGATCAAGAGAATTAACCAAAACATCATCAAGAACATCTAAGAGAACAAAATTCAAAATTTCATCCAAAATTTCTGAAACTAACAAAGAAGATGACAATTCAGAACCAGACACAACAAGAGGAATAGGGGTAGAAGACGCAAGGGGGAAGGACGAGGAGGAAGGGATGGGAAAGAGGATGAAACAAGTAAAGAGGAAGACAAATCAAGATTAGGGAAAATAGTCGCCATTCTCTCTCTTTTTTGTTCTTTTCCTTGTTAATTCAATTATATTCAATAATTGGAATGAAATGAAATGTGAATTGGGTTTATCGCGAATTGAATTTTAAATAACACTCGTTCTTTAACCCGATTTATAGTGAAATGGGATTTGGAATATATGGAAATTTTCAAAAGAAAACTTTTCCGATTTAATAAAATTAATTGGAATGGAATGGAATTCGAATTGGTAATAATCGAAGTGAGCTGCGGAGGAAGACTGTTAATATATATGGAATTTAAAAGGCTTTGTCATTATTCCACTTATATTATTAGTTGGATACGGAATTTGACATCGATTACATATCGATATGTTTTCTGTGAAAATTCCATAATTAATGGAATGGGATTTTGGGTTTATCGTGAGCTGTGTTTTAAATGACATTATTTGTTTAACCCAGTTAAAGATAAGATTAATTTCTTAACTTGGAATAATCATTAAGTAATGATTTTCGAGATTAAAACTAAATTGGAGTTTTAATGAATCTTTAATTAGATTGAAATGTGAATGTGATAATCTAAATTATCAAATTCGGGAAATTGTCGAGAATGGAGTACCACCAGTTTTACTCCAGGCGATAGTTAAATCTTTCATTAGATTTGAACGTGAAATGGTAATTAAATTTACCGAAAACACTGTGGTGTCAGATATGGAGTATTACCAGTTTATCTCCATGGGATGAATTGGTTGGGATTGGGAAATTAGATAAATGTTCACTTCGGTAAGGTTCTCTAATCCCGATTAGTTTGGACAAACCATAATTTGGTTTGAATTGACATCCAAAGGAAGATTAAAGAATAAATTTAAAGAAATTATCTTTGATAAAATTAATGTGAACCTTTCCCAAAGGATATGAATATTTAAATAAAAGAATATTCAAAATTGGAATGAGACGTATGTTGTGTATTTATAGCACTTTTTTACTATATACGTGAGTTATTCAGAAAGACCGGGTTTATCGCATTCGGAATAACTGATTCGACGATAAGTCGACGATGAAGACGGTGGTTGAAGACCGGAAGTCTATAGATCGTTCGGATGATTACTAATGTCTTCATTGGGCTGTACACCCAAGACGAGGTAATAAGTGGTGGTCGTCTAGATGTACTTGGAGATCGACCGAATATGTGACGACCTCTCTCCTGTATTGGACATATGGGATGAGGAATAAGGTGCCTCCGGTTTCATTCAGACCAGAACGAACTTGTAAATGGATGTGTGTCTAACATCAGATTTCATTCTGTGTGATTGATAGACATCGGTTGCATAGCGTGAATTGCCTGTGTTGCACGCTGAGATGCAAATGATCAAGGCTTCTATTGAAAAGTAGAGTCTTGTGGTTGATGATCAAAGCACGGCTTTAATATAGCACAGCTTTGTGTATAGCGTTAATTCGCGAGCCTCACACCCCGGTGTGAACTAGAAACGGGAGAGGACCTCAGGTGGGACATGCGTTTCCATCTAGATAGGAGTTGTGTTTGGGTTTTGCATGCTTAAACGTTTTAATTATGTGGATGATGGATAGCGAGGCGCCTCACGGCACTGCGGGGACGATGGATGGTATGGTCTTTATACAGACCAGATTTATGCCCCATAGGGTGGGGAAACATAGTGTTCAGACATTTTAAGCCACATCGAGTGGACTGGCCTTGACGATCCAAAAGATTGATTGAGTACGTGTCTGAGACATGGGCAAGAGCATCTCGAAGCGGTAAGGACGAGCCCTTGCCTTGGTTCACATACGGAAATCCAATTTGCAATACATGACATTTCGGTTTTATTTGTAAAGCCTAGTATGGCGACATAGTGGGATAGGGCACTATGCCGTCTATGATTGATACATTTATATTTGAAGTTGTTTTCATACACTTTACACTATAATAGTATCAAAATGATTTGATTTAAACGTACTAAGCATGTTTAGCTATTATAAGGTAAAACTCTATCCTCCGGCTTGCGTTGCATTGTGTGATGGGACCTGAGTCTTATAATAGCTTCATTTTTTCAAAAAGCATTACGCTATTTGTTTTATGCATTGGTATTCTTGGGAGGAAACCCGTTCCGTGTTGTACTACGTGGTCCCTTGATTTAATTTATTTTTAAAGTAAAGATTTGATAACTATTTTAGTTCTCACACCAGTCACATGACTGACCTGGAGTTTATTGTTTTAACCTAAACTCTGGGTGCCCCTATTTTCCACACGGGCAGCTAGTAGTTTTGGTTTTGTAGATTTATATTCACAGGATCCTGGTTTACAGCTGGAATGATATCCGTAAAGCTCTGTATCCATGTATCTCTTTCAGTTGTGTTTTGTATTATTTTCCACTGCATTGTAATTTGTAAATCTCTAATATTTATCAAATGTATATAATTTGTACATGCTTTGTATATTCTTGTACTCTGATATAAATTGTTGTAATAAGCAATGAAATGTTCTTCTGTTTGTGTTCTGATTTGTCGTGTTCTTATTACAATCCGGGCTTTCCTTCACAGGGAAGTTCGGGTCGTTACATCATGGTATCAGAGCTTTGGTTTATAGAGCTCGAGAACACGGCGCATTAGAACCATACGAAAGAATCCATTAGAGATTGGATTAGTAATATCCAATGAGAATGGCTCGTTAGAGATAGGATCAGTAGTATCCTAGAACGAGTGTGAAGAGTGAAATTTTAAAATAAAAATGAAAACAAATTTTGTTTTAAAGATTTAAACCTTATTATACGTATTTGAGTATATTATTTTATTTTGAATTTGGACAATCGAGTATACGACATTTTGCATATACACGTCATGAACGTATATTCGAAGTTTTAATATACTAGATAGATACAGAATCACACTCTAGTCGCCCGGAGAGGGTACTCTGATGATTGGTATGACATCATCAGTATTTATGTTCGAGTTTCAAAAGTGGGATATCTATATATTTCCATTAGACTGGTGTGAGAACCAAAACTAGATAGGGTTATTGTTGTGAATTGACATCAAAAAAAAAAGATTTTGTATATATATATATATATATATATAACTTATGTGTTTGAAACGATAATTAACTAATTGATTGCTGGTTGTGTTGTAGGATTATTGGTTTGGTTAATTAAAATTTTGAACCATTAACCAAATTGAATCATATATTGAACCGTATTGAAAACTGATTGGAATTGCATGCATATACATGTATATACATTGAACAGGTCATAGCAGGGAAGCTAAGCAGTGGAATAAAATTGTATGCCCAACAAATAGGTACATGTTTACTAATTTATTGGGTTTGGATGATTTTATGAGCTGATTGGCTAGCCGCTTGGCTTTTTCTTTTTCATTTTGAGATGAGAGGGCCTTTGTGGCGGTTTAGGGATTTTCCTGGGGCTCCTCATACAAAGGAGGTTATTATGGCAAAAAAATTCAAAAATTTAGGGTATTAGCCAAATTTTTGAAAAATTTGAAAATTCTTAGAAATGGAAAAGTTGAAGATTGAAAGCCAGAATGGAAGTTTAGTTGGTTGGTTAAACAAATTTCTGCTCCGTTCCTTTTCGAGGACGAAAAGATTTTAAGTGGGGGAGATTGTAACAACCCGGAAAATCAGAACCAATTTAAAATTTTTATTTTCGTAATTTTAATAAATTTTGAATATTTAAAATTATTTATTTTAAATAATAACGATGAGAAGTTTATTTTGAATAGAATTAGAACGTATAAATTTATTTAAATCGAAGTTAGAATATAAATATTTATTTTAATTATAAAAGGAATTGAAAATGGCGCGGCAGTTTGAAAATTCGATTTCAAATTTCAAATGAATGTATAGGATTCAAAATAAACTGGATTTTAGTGAAACTAGAAATATTTGAATCTGTTTGAAAATATCTTTCCAACGAATCTAAAAAATTGAAATTTTATTGCGGGAATAAAAAGTTATGTCCAGTTGAAAATTCAGAATAGTCGCTATGGAAATATAACCCTTAAAAATAGCAATTTTGCAGACGAACTCTGTTTTCGATGAAACCACTTTTGTTGGATCCGAAATGTCAAATTATTACTAGATTCCAAAATTCATAATTTTTTGAATCAATATGTGAGCGTGGCAAAAGAAAACGTGTCTTGTCAGTTTTAGTAAATTTGGATCGAGCAGAAAATGGCCATTTTTCAAACGGTCTCTAAATTCAACGAAAATAGTTTTGTTAGGACCGTATTATCAAAATATAGCCAAAAAAAATTTCTGGAATTTTTAGAGTCAGTATATGGCCCTGGTAAATTAAAATGTGTGTTTGAATTTAAAATAAAATGATTTATATTTTAAAATTAGCGGAAACTGATCGTAACAGCCAAATTGGGTTACGATACATATCCCATTATGTTCGAAATGGGGGTAATTAGTTAGGGACGATAGTCGACGGACTCGATTTGGAGTTCGAATTTAAAATGTAATTTGATGGAAATAAATAATTAAATAATAATAAAAAAGGGGAAGTCAACCTTCCTCTTAATCCCCTCTCTCTCTTCAAACCCCCTCCCCCCGGTCGGTTTCTAAATCTAAAAAAAACTGAGACCTCTTCTACACCCATCGAAGAACGCGCCGCCCGCCGGAGGCACCCACCGCTACACCTCAGATCGCGCCACCCTTTCCTCTGATCGACGCAACCCCCTCCGCCTCTAGGTCCTCCCCCTTGGCCTCCTCCTCTAAATCAAAACCCGACTAACCGTGACCCTTCCTCCTCATTTCCAATGCAGCGCCTCCCTCTTCCCCCCCCCCTCAGACTCACCACCACCATCTCCCCGACCACCTCGACCTTCCCCCGACCCCTGACTATCTCCGGCAACGAAACCCCCTTTTTTCTTCAATGGTAAAGGTAAATTTTAATTTTGTTATTTCATTTATTTTTATTTTCTTTGATGTAAATAAAAATAGGATTTTTATTCATGAAAAAGAATAGATTTTTATACGTATAATAGCGATAAAAATGTGATTTTGATTTGTTTAAAATAACGATAAAAATGTGACTTTGATTTGTTTAAAATAGCGATAAAAATGGGTTTTTGATTTGTTTGAAATAGCGATAAAAATGTGATTTTGATTTGTTTAAAATAGCGATAAAATGTGATTTTGATTTGTTTAAAATAGCGATAAAAATGTGATTTTTATTTGTTTGTTGGCGGAATAAAAATATAATTTTTATACACGAATTAGCATTGATAAAAAAATATTTAATTTTTATATATATGAGAAGCGATATAAAAATATCATTTTTATATATGAATAGCGAAATAAAATTATGATTTTTAATAAATATAGAACGGTTTAAAAACGCAATTTTTAAATATGTAAGCATCATATTAAAAATGTGATTTTAATATGAACAGCGGGAAAGAGGATTGAGTTGGGATTTCGGGCAAATCCAAATGGTTCAGAAATTTAGAAATGAAACGGTGGAGTGGATCCCAAAGGTGAGAACTTATCACTTTAATTTTAATTTTTTTTGTTAAAATATATACGAGGATGCAGACGGTGCTTAGCAGCACCCGACACCGTCGTCCACAGACCATGGACGACTTGTTTGTTTTGTTGTGTGGTTGATTGTATTATTTGTTTGAATTTGGTTGTTTGGGTGAAATGAATTGATTAGAATTGATACGTACATGGCGCGAGCCATTAGTAGGCGAGGGATAAGGCTAGACCTTATTCCGGTTCTAGTATCGGGCCATTGTGTTGCCAAAATTTTCTAAAAATATTAGAACAATAAAAATATTAGTTCTATTGTATAAATGAAATTTATAAAATATTCATGAGTTGGAATAAATATTTTATAGTTGAAAATATAATTTTTAATGAGTATATGAATAAAATAAATATTCATTTACAAATCGGACACGTACACACATTTAACTGATATAGATTGGGGCGATATATTTTACACATCGCCCAACTGCACAAATAATAATCAATGTTTGTTGTTTGCAAACCCCACACAGGTATTGGGGTGATATTGGACATACACTAATCCCAATATTTAGGTGTATTTCAATCAATTAGTTGACAGGCTGTTATAAGCGTTGATTATTCATATTTGACGCTTATGCAGTTGTGTAGAATGCACTCTAGATGATGGTTGATTGTTTATCATTGTTGTTTGATACATATGTTGTATGAAATCCATATAAATAACATTATATGGTAATTGATTGTGTCTGATTCCAGTTCAGAAAGAATGAATAATATAAAATAATGAATATTTTAAAATAATATTCAGTAAAAGATCAAAATATGATTTTGATGTCCAATTTGGTATGGACACGAAAATATTTAAATATGTAAAGTTGTGTTGATTAGATGTGCGCCATTTTGACATGAATGATATTTGTATCGATTTTATTCATTTTTATAATGAGAGGAAGTGATTTCAAAATCTATTGTTTTGAAAATATTATCATTTATATATTAATGATGTGGAATATTCAATTTGTATTTGAAATTTGAATATGAAGTTGAAATCGTTTTGAAAACGAATTTAAAACGATTTATAAAAGACGTTTTAAATGGAAATCAACGAAATATATATAATATATATATTTAATGGCCTGAATAGATCGTGCAGCGCCGCGACAGTTTGCGAATTTCAACCATTGACTTCAAATGGACATTACGGGAGATCCGACCACCGGATTACCCTAAAACCAAAACCATTGGGTTCGTATTGAAAAGAGCTATCCAACGAATATTATAGATTTGAAATCTAACGAATGGATTTGGAATTAGGTCCAAATCAAATATGGAAAAGATCGTTATACGTGCAGTTCGATGGCCATTTATGGCAATCGGCTGTACGGGCCTTGATAAAATTATTAATAATTTATGTAAAATCATAATGAATTATTTGGAAAGAACTGGGAAGAAAAATTCTATATTTGAATAGATAAAAATATATTTTTACTGAAATGAACTAGTTATGAACTAGAATTATAATCCAATACTTTTCAATAAATTAATTGGATTTGAAATGGTTTTAAAAATAACCATAATTCCCAATATATGAATTGGAATGGATTTGAATCGAAATTATCTTTGGAATATTTCGATATTGGATTCCGTGATTATACAGACATTGTGGAGGAATTTGGAAGATATATATATCGTTATTCCAATACGGTATTTGTGGATTTCAGAATTTGATATTGAAAATAAGCCGATATATTTTCTATTCAGAGCATTGTATTTAATATCAAATTGGATTTTGGGTTTGTCGTGAATGATGTATTCATTAACACTGTTCTGAAACCCAGCTGAGAAAAGATATAAATCTTTTTATTAAGATTTAATGAAGTCTACCAATTAATTAACATTTAATTGCAATTAAATTGAAATTGGTTCTTAGTTTTATCGTGAACGGTGTTTTAAATAACACTTGTTCTTTAACCCGATTTACATTGGAAAGAGATTTTGGGTTTGTCGTGAATGGTATCTTTAATAATACTATTCTTAAACCCAATGGAGTTAAGAAAATTAGAAATTAACTAAAGATTAGCTATGTTGAATGGATTCCTAGGTATTGATCTAATGTTGGTTTCGGCCTTCGGGATTAATACTTAGGGAATTGTTCCCTTACTAATTTACGGTTAGAGTCCGATGGGATGGGGTCTTCAGTACCACTGTTCTTGAACCCCATGTGAAGAGAATAAATCTTTTAATTAAGATTGTTATAGTTTCCAATTATATTTAATAATTGGAATGAAATGAAATGTGAATTGGGTTTATCGCGAACTGTGTTTTAAATAACACTCATTCTTTAACCCGATTTACAGTGAAATGGGATTTGGAATATATAAATCTTTTATTAGGATTTAATGGAAATATTCCAAAGTAAAGTTTTCCAATTTAATAAAATTAATTGGAATGGAATTCGAATTGGTAATAATTAAAGTGAGCTTCTGTGGAAGAAGACTGTTAGTATATATGGAATTTAAAAGGCTTTGTCGTTATTCCATTTATATTATTAGTTGGATACAGAATTCGGCATTGATTATATATCGATATGTTTTCCGTGAAAATTCCATAATTAATGGAATAGGATTTTGGGTTTATCGTGAGCTGTGTTTTAAATGACATTAGTTCTTTAACCCAATTAAAGGTAAGATTAATTTCTTAACTTGCAATAATCATTAAGTAATGATTTTCGAGATTAAAACTGAATTGGAGCTTTAATGAATCTTTAATTAGATTGAAATGTGAATGTGATAATCTAAATTATTAAATTTGGTAAATGATCGAGAATGGAGTACCACCAGTTTTACTCTAGGAAATAGTTAAATATTTAATTAGATTTAAACTTGAAATGGTAATTAAATTTACCGATAACACCGTGGTGTTAGATATGGAGTATTACCAGTTTTGCTCCATGCGATGAAAAGGTTGGGATTGGGAAATTAGATAAATGATTACTTCGATAAGGTTCGCTAATCCCAACTGGTTTGGATAAACCATAATTTGGTTTGAATTGATATCCAAAGGAGGATTAAAGAATAAATTTAAAGAACTTATCTTTGATAAAATTAATGGGAACCTTTCCCAAAGGATATGAATATTTAAATAAAAGAATATTCAGAATTGAAATGAGGCGTATGTTGTTTTTTTATAGCACTTGTTTATTATATATGCGAGTTATTCAGAAAGACCGGTTATCCTATTCTGAATAACTGATTCGACGATAAGTTGACGATGAAGACGGTGGTTGAAGACTGGAGGTCTTCACATCGTTTGGATGATTACTGATGTCTTGATTGGGTTGTACACCTAAGACAAGGTAATAAGTGGTGGTCGTCCAGACGTATTTGGAGATCAACCGGATATGCGAGGACCACTCTTCTGTATTAGACATATAGGATGAGGAATAAGGTGCCTCCGATTTCGTTCAGACCCAGAACGAACTTGTAAATGGATGTGTGTTTGACATCGGATTTCATTCTGTGTAATTGATAGACATCGGTTGCATAGCGTGAATTTCCTGTGTGGCATGCCGAGATGCAAATGATCAAGGCATTTGCTGAAAAGCAGATTCTTGTGGTTGATGATCAAAGCACGACTTTAATATAGCATAGCTTTGTGTATAGCGTTAATTCGCGAGCCTCACACCCCAGTGTGAACTAGAAACGGGAGAGGACCTCAGGGAGGACATGCATTTCCTTCAAGCTAGGAGTGGTGTCTGGGTTTTTTGCACAACCAGACGTTTTACTTTTGTGTATGATGGATAGCGAGGCGCCTCGGATATATCGGAACTGCGGGGCCGATGGATGGTATGTTCTTTATACAGACCAAATTGACGACCATAGGGCAGCGAAATGTAGTGTTCAGGCATTTTAATCCACATCGAGCGGACCGACCCTGACGATCCAAAGGCTTGACTGAGTACTTGCTTAAGACATGGGCTAGAGCGTCTCGAAGTGGTAAGGATGATCCCTTGCCTTGGTTCATAGACGGAAATTCAATTTCCAATACGTGACATTTCGATTTTAATTTGTATAGCCTAGTATGGCGACATAGTGGGATGGGGCACTATGCTGACTATGATTGATATATTTATATTTGAAGTTGTTTTCATACACTTTGCACTATAATAGTAACAAAATGATTTGTTTTAAACATACCAAACATGTTTGTCTATTATAAGGTAAAACTCTATCCTCCGGCTTGTGTTGCATTGTGTGATGGGACTTGAGTCTTATAATAACTTCATTTTTCCAAAAAGCATTGCGTTATTTGTTTTATGAACTGGTATTCTTGGGAGGAAACTTGTTCCGTTTTGTACGGGTGGTCCCTTGATTTATTTTATTTTTAAAGTAAAGATTTGATAACTGTTTTAGTTCTCACACCAGTCACATGACTGACCTGGAGTTTGTTATTTTAGCCTAAACTCTAGGTGCCCCTATTTTCCACATGGGAAGCTAGTAGTTTTGGATTTGCAGATTTATATTCACAGGATCCTGGTTTACATCTGGAATGATATCCGGAAAGCTCTATATCCGTGTATCTCTTTCAGTTGTGTTTTGTATTATTTTCCGCTGCATTGTAATTTGTAAATCTCTGATATTTATCAAATGTATATTATTTGTACATGCTCTGTATATTCTTGTACTCTGATGTAAATTGTTGTAATAAGCAATGAAATGCTCTTCTGTTTGTGTTCTGATTTGTCGTGTTCTCATTACAATCCGGGCTTTCCTTCACGGAGAAGTTCGGTTCATTACAAACTATTTATTATATAATAATCATTATTAATTATTAAAATATAACTCCTTGGTTACTAACTATTATTGATTACTTTTTATTTAATGACTATAATTGAAAGTTAATCAAACATATTTACTATTTAATTATTATAAGTAATTATTAGTTATTACATATTCAGTATTAATTATTAAGAATTAAATTAATTATTAAATAATTTCTTCATATTTACTAATTAATAAAATATTAATTCATTTCAATTGTAAAAACCCGGAAATCTGAGCCAATTTAATTTTTTTATTTTGGCAACTTTAATGAATTTTGAATATTTAAAATGAATTATTTTAAATAATAACAATGAGAAATTTATTTTGAATAGAATTTGAATTTATAGATTTATTTGAATTGTAGTTGGAATATAAATAATTATTTATAATTATAAAAGGAGTTGACAATTGCGTGGTAGTTTGAAAATTCGATTTCAAATTTCAAATGAATGTATAAGATTCAAAACAAACTGGATTTTAGCGAAACCGAAAATATTAGAATCTATTTGAAAATATCTTTCCAACGAATCCGAAAAATTGAGATCTCATAGCGGGAATAAAAAGTTATGCTCAGTTGAAAATTCAGAATAGTCGCTATGTAAAATATGGCCCTTAAAAATGAAAATTTTGAAAACGACCTCTGTTTTCGACGAAACCACTTTTGTTGGATCCAGGATGTCAAGTTATTGCTAGATTCCAAAATTTGTAGTTTTTGGAGTCAATATGTGAGCATGGAAAAAGAAAACATGTTTTGTCAGTTTCTGTCAATTTGGATCGACCTGAAAATGACCATTTTGCAAACGGTGTCAGAATTCGACGAAATTAGTTTTGTTAGGACCGTATCGTCACTACGAAGCTAGAAATATATTTTTTGGAATTTTTAGAGGCAGTATGTGGCTCCAGTAAATTGAAATGTACGTTTAAATTGAATATATAATGATTTATATTTTAATTTAAATGAAAACTGAACTAAACAACCGAATTCGCTTACGATACATATCCCATTGTGTTCGGAATGGGGGTAATTAGCTAGGGGCGACAGTCGGTGAGTTCGATTTTGAGTTCGAAATAAAAAGTGACTTTTTAGAATTTATTTAAATAAAATATATATATTTCCCTCTACCTTCTCTCTCCCTCTCCCTTACCTATACGGTCAAACCCGAAAGTCAAAAGAAAAAAAATGAGGGCGATGGAACCCCCCATCACGCTGCCACCGTCACCCCCCCTCATTGCGCGCGCCGCCTGCGATCCCCACCACCGCCGTCCTCCCCCTCAACTCCTCCCACTTTCTTTCTCTCTCCTCCAGGAACTGAATCCCCATATCCCTCATCCGCCACCAACCCCAAACCACCGCCCTCCTGGTCCACACCCCGACCACCGCCGCCACTCTCCACTGCCCCTCCGGCACCCTGCCCTTCGCCAACAACCGCGTGGACTCCCCCGGCCTCCCTCCTTTGTATGACACTATGTTTTTTTACTTTTAATTTAATTTAAAATCCGATTTTAGTTTATTTTAAAAACTGATTTTAGTTTATTTTAAAAACTGATTTTAGTTTATTTTAAAAACTGATATTTTTTTAGTTTAAAACTGAAAAATATTTGATTTTTATCGCTTGAAAGTTATGATTTTTATAAGTCAAACGAAGGGATAAAGTTATGATTTTTTATCTATGTGAAGAAGCAATAAAAAAAGTGATTATTATCATATGAGAAGTGAAATAAAAAATTATGATTTTTATATTATAGGAATAATAAAAAGATGGTTTTTATATTATATAGATAATAAAAATCTGATCTTTATATATGTAGCGATAGGATAAAAATACGATTTTTATATATGAAGTGACAATATAAAAATGTGATTTTTATCATATATGTAGCAAAGTAAAAATATATGAAGTCAAAAGAATAAAAATATGATTTTTATTTATTGGAATGAAGCAATAAAAATATAATTTTTATTATGAACAGCGTGGTAAGGACTGCATTGGAATTTCAAACAAATCCAAACGGTTCAGAAGTAAAACACGGCGGAGTGGAACCCTCGGTGAGAACTCCTCACTTTTATTTTGTTTTCTAGTTGAAATATATACTACGATGCAGATGGTGCTTAGTAGCACCTGACACCCGTCGTCCATAAACCATGGATGACTTGTTTGTTTGATTGATGTGTTGTGAAAAATGATTGTGTGTAGTGGAATGAAATAAATTATTTTATGGTTAAAAATATAATTTTTAATGTGTATATAAAATAAATAGTTATAAACAAATCGGACGATTTGTTTACGTACACATATTTGACTGATATGGATTGGAGCGTTAAACTTTACACATCGCCCAACTGCACAAATAAAACCTGTGTTTGATTATTTGAAAACCCCACATGGGTGTTAGGATGAAATTGGCCATACACTAGTCCCAATAATTAGAAGTATGTCGATCGATTGATTGACAGGCTGTTATAAGCGTTAAATATTTATATTTGATGCTTATGCAGTGTAGAATGCACTTTGGGTGATGGATGACTGTGTTTGATTGTTGTAGTGTACGTGTGTGTATGAAATCCATATCAATCACATTGTATGGTAATTGATTGGGCCTCATTCCAAGTTGGAAAATAAGGAAAATTCATGTGTTGAATAAAAATATATATTCATGTGTTGATTAAAAGAAAATTTATGTGTTGAATAAAAATATATATTCATGTGTCGAATAAAAGAAAATTCATGTGTTGAAGAAAATATTCATTTGTTGAATAGAATAACGAAGTTATTGAAAAATATGTAAAGCCGTTTTGATTAGATTTGCGCCATTTTGACACGAATGATATTTATATTGATTATATTCGTTTTTATAATGAATATAGAAAAAGAAGTGATTTCAAAATATAATGTTTTGAATATATTATCATTTATATATTAATGATATGGAATATTCAATTTTAATTTAAAATTGTATATGAAGTGAAATCGTTTATAAAACGAATTTAAAATGATTTATAAAATACGTTTTGAGAGGAAATCGATGAAATATATAATATATTTTATATTATATATATAATGGCCAGAAAATAACGCGCCGCGTTGCGGCAGTTCGCGAATTTCGACCATTTACTTCGAATGGACATTACGTGAGATCCGACCATCAGATTCTCCTAAAACCGGAACCGTTGAGTTCGTATCGAAAAGTGCTTTTTAAGAATATTAGAGATTTGAAACTAACAGTAGGATTTGGAATTATGTCCAAATCAAATTTGGAAAAGGTCGCTGTAAGTGCAGTTCGATGGACGTTGATGGAAATCGACTGTACGGTCCGTGATAAAATTATTAAAAATAGCAATAATTTGTGTAAAATCATAAGAAATGATTTGGAAAGGATTGAGATGAAAAATTCCATATTTGAAAAGATAAAAATAGTTTTTTATCGAAATGAACTAGTTTTGAACTAGAATTATAATTCAATTATTTTTAAAAAAATAAATAAATTGGATTTTGTTTGCAAACAAATTATACAATTGTAAACAACTGTAAAATCCGTTCGGCTTTCCTAAACAACAAGAATTGTTGTAGAGGGTGTCGAACTCTGGGACCAAAAATATTTTAATTAATAAATCCAATCAAGTTATTCCAAGATTTTGATTGATTGAAAACACAGAAAATAACAGCAATTAAATAAAGACGATAGATTTATCTAATAAGAGAAAGCAATTAGGGGATAATGATATAGATTAGATTCACACTCATCAATAGCCAACAAATAAATATAGATCTAATTCATGTTTCTGTAACAAACACGAATCAACGATAAATAGATTCTTAGAAACAAATAAGTCAATAACGACAGGCATAGCCTATGCAGGAGCTGAGCTCTTAAACAACCATAGACTATCAGGACAGATTCACAAATTAATTTCTAAAAACCTAATATTATATCTAAATCTGATAATTGTTGGATCGAACACGAATATACCCTGTGAAGGAGCATAGCTCTTAAACGACACAGAATATGAAGGTTCAGATCTAATGTAACAACCCGTATTTTCAATAACCTGTAATGATGTAAATCGAGGCAGAATTTAATTCTAAAATCTGAATCAAGGGAAACGGGCTATGCCATTGCGTTCGTCTCGGAAAAATACGCGAAATAGAGTCCGAGTTTTCGAAAATCGGAGTCCGTATGACCCGATTAAGGCCCAACGAAGTCTTCTGAAAATTTCAAAGTAAAAACAGATTTCAAATTCAAGTTTGAAATTGAAAATTAGGGTCATATCGGGCCAGGCGGGAAAGTTCCCGCCAGAGCACCCAAGTCGACAGCCCTGTCGACTTGGGAGTCGACTTGGTTGGACCAAGTCGACAGCCCTGTCGACTTGGCTCAGCCGGGCAGTCCTGCCTGGTGCACCATTTGGAGATTGTGTTGAGCTTGGGGGCCAGATTCGGTTTTAAGGGCTGAGATTGCAACTAGGGTTTAATCCTATGGCCTAAAACACTTGCCTAATCTATAAATAAGGCCCTAACCTAACCCTAAATCATCATTAATCTATCCTACAACTAAACTATGGCAAAATCAATCCTCTCATGGCCTCCACTCTCTTCATAAAATTTCTAAATAAATTTCTAAGTGATTTTCCATGCATACAAGTGTTTTCAAACTTGTATGAGCATCATTAGCTTGCATTCAAGTCAAGTTTCTATATTTGCATCATAAAGAAAGAGTTTCGATCATTTTGGCTCAAGGGTTTTTATGTTAGAGCTTGCATTTTGGGTTTGATTGATTTCATAAGGGCTTTGTCATATTTTTGTGACTTCTTAAGCATTGTAAGCCCTATTCTACTTTCATACTTAAACTCTAAAGTTAAATGTATGATATGCAAGTTTACTAAGTCATGCTATGCAAGTTTGATATGTTATGCTATGCAAGTTTGCCATGTTGTGATATGCAAGTTTATCAAGTTATGATATGCAAGTTTATATGCAAGTTTGAGATGTTATGATATGCAAGTTTATCATGTTATGTTATGCAAGTATGTCATGTTATGATATGCAAGTTTTGCTATGCAAGTATGCCATATTATGATGTGCAAGTATGCTATGCTATGATATGCAAGTTCATCATGTTATGTTATGCAAGTATGCCATGTCATGATATGCAAGTTTATCGTGTTATGTTATGCAAGTTTGATATGCAAGTTTGTCATATGATATGCAAGTTATGTTATGCAAGTTTGGGTTGAACATTTTGTTCATGCTATCATGTTATGCAAGCTTATCTTGGGTTTATGAACATAAAGCTTCAAGCTTTATGCTAAAGGTTGCATTTTGGCAACATGTAAGTTATCATATCCCTTATGATAACTTGCATGTGAGGCTAAATGCGAACTTATGGCCATTTCTACATGTCATTTATCAACATGTATCACCAATATGCTAAGTTTGGTTTTATGCATGCTTTTGAGGCCTAAAAATGTAATATGCAAGTATATGAACATATGTACATTTCATATGCCACCATGTTGAACTTGTGGCTTCAACACCTTTTATGTCATGATTATGCCAAGTTCCCTCTTTCTATCCTTTATGCGCTATTGCGATATGTAAGCGATGGGATTGCGTTTGGGGTTGGGTAAAAGTAAAAGACATAAAAACATAAGCTTGGGAATTTACCTATTAAGTTAGGTCTACCCATTGGGAATTTACCTATTAAGTTAGGTCTATCCAATTGCTTAAAATTTGTAACATGTTTTGGAAACATGATGGACATGACACTTAGAAAATATAAGTGTGACCAACTCGAGGTTGGGTTGAGTTTGTAGCGTAAACCTACCCGGAACCGACCGACTTAACTAGTTGCTACAAACAATAGGACCCAATGTGAGAAGTTGGTCATGTTGTACCTTGAACCCGAGGTTAGAACAAGTTGTGGCGTAAAGCTACCCGGACCCGCCCGGCTTAACTAGTAACCACAACAAGGTCTAATGTGAGAGGTTAAGGCGCATTAAATTAATTAATGCCTCGTGATTAGGGTTAAGTCATGGTCCACTTAATACTTAACCAATTTGGGCTTGGTAGATTAATCGGGGTTAAGTCGTGAACTCATCGTTACACTTAACCAAGTTAATCCATAATTAGCAAGAGGGTTAAACCGTACTTAACCCACTAGAAAATCCTAGCAATGGGGGTCCACTCCAGCAGTAATCCCAAGTTTGTATCATCATGACCCTAGGGACTAGGCTAGGGTGGGGGCACGATTACTGAACTGGAGGTAAGCGACCAAAGGCGACGGCAGAGTGGTACGCCGGTGTAGTTCCGGGCGGACTTATGGTCGTGCACATAGTCCGAAGCCGGGGAAAGCATGCACGGGTACCAGTAGATCGAGACTGTGCACGCATGTTTATGGTGTCCAGGGGTTGCCACCCTAGGGCTTGATACACCCGACGGGAGACCCGGCACAGTCTGACTACAATCATGTTTGGGCCGTATTGACACCAACACGTGACGAGTTAGGCTTAGGGAGCCGATCGACTAGACCGTTTGGTTGGACCTCGTGTTAGGGTCACTTCATGTTATTGGACCTCGTGTTAGGGTCACTTCATGTTATTGGACCTCGTGTTAGGGTCACTTCATGTTATTGGACCTCGTGTTAGGGTCACTTCATGTTATTGGACCTCGTGTTAGGGTCACTTCATGTTATTGGACCTCGTGTTAGGGTCACTTCATGTTATTGGACCTCGTGTTAGGGTCACTTCATGTTATTGGACCTCGTGTTAGGGTCACTTCATGTTATTGGACCTCGTGTTAGGGTCACTTCATGTTATTGGGCCAAAGCTTGGGCCAAGGGATCAATACTTGTTTATTCAAGTCATGTTAGTTTGCTAGTACACCTGTGGTGCAAAAACCTTAATCCTGATTATGCGATGACACCTTTATCTACCTTGTTAGTTAATCATCATGCTAGTATGTTGTTATCCTTATGTTCATCCCTGCTTCTCATGCCAGTTAACTTTATTAGTTTACATTGATTGTAGTAGGGCTTACTCAGTCTTTTTGACTGACCTGTTTTCTTTCGCCTCTTTTCTTCCGTTTCCCCCCCCCCCAGGTTCTCAGGGTGGGAACGTTGGAGCTTAGCTTGGATTTCGGATTGCTTGCTTGTGGGATTTTAGCTCATGTACGGTCTTGACATGAAGCTAGCTATGGTTATCACTTATTTTGGGGATAGTACTTATGTATTTCAGTTTTTCAGTAATGTTGTTTTTATCTGGACTTGTGTATTTGGGAAGTTAACATTATGTTGTACCAGACTTGTTTTGAAATGGTTTGAAAATCTTCCGCTGTTTTATCTATGTTATTTACTCTGTTTACATATATGCATATGTTCTTGTTCTGCCTTGATATATCATTATGCATGTTTACCTGATTCAAACGCCCCTCCAAAGTCAGAGTGCTTGCAAGAGTCACCCTGGCGGAGGTGGGGTGTTACATTTGGTATCAGAGCATATGGTTTACGAGAAGGAACAAAAAGGTTTTTAGAAATCTTTTGGAAAACTATTTTCTAAACCAAGTATAAAGTATTTTCCAAAGAAAAGTCTAGTTTATTTTAAAGGCTATTCCCCAAAAAGCCATTAGCAAACTTCCTTCGTTTTTCTCCATTCTGAATCTGTCTTTTTCTTCGTTTTCAGTATGGCCGATAACTTTGCTATTCCGGAGGGAGTACAAGTACCCGTTTGGTATAGGAGACTTTTGGAGGCTAGGGCGACCGAAGCCGGCCCCGCAGATGTCCCTCCTCCTCCTCCTCCGGTAGTTAATGTTCCTCCTCCTCCTGTCGCTGAGGTTCCTCTTCCTCCTTCCCCTCAGCATCCTCAAACTGACTTCGCAAAGATTTGCCAAGATTGTAAGGCGATGGGTTGCAAGAATTTCTTTGGAACCGAGACTTATGTAGAGGCAAGGAATTGGTTGAAAGAAACCGAAGATCTTTTTGCCTTCTTTGTTATAGGTGACCGTGGGAAGGTTTTATTAGCAGTGTGGTTGCTAAAGGAAGAAGCTGCACGTTGGTGGGTGGTCACCACCGCTACTAGGCCAATTGAGACTTGGGATGACTTTCGGGGAAAGTTTGGACTAAGGTTCCTATCACTGAAGCAAGGGGACATGACTATTAGGGAATACATAGATAAGTTTAATCAACTGGCTCGGGTCGGTTTAGACTTGGTTAACACAGCTCAGAAGAAGGCCCTATACTTTGCTCTAGGATTAAACGAGCCATTACATTGTTTAGCCATGTCTCATATACCTTTGGGGGCAACTTTCGAGAGCTTGGTGAATATGGCCCTACTCAATGAAAAGAATAGGAGTGACAAGAAGGAGGAGAAGTCTGAAGATAAGAAGGAAAAGAAGTGCTTTACTTGTGGAAGCTCGACTCATCTAAACAAGGATTGCAGGAAAAGGAAGGGCACTTGCTTTAACTGTGGAGAAATGGGACACTTCACTAGGGATTGCCCGAAGAAGCGAGGGCAAGGCCAGGGTCAGACTCAGCGTGCTGGACCTTCAGGAGGGCAAGTTCATGTTTTCAATGCCGCTCCAGTTCCCGATCGAGGTAGTATTTCGGTTAAAAGTCTTGTTTACATTTCTGATTTTCCTGTTCGTACTTTGTTTGATTCTGGCGCATCGCATAGTTGTTTCATCTGATCTATTTGAAAGTTTGCACCTAAGTACTAGTTTAGTTAATGATCCCGTGTGTGTTTCAAATCCAATTGGGGGTTCCGCCCATTTGTCTATTATCTACGTGGATTTGAAAATCTCTATCTTGAGTATAGAGTTCTCGCGTGATGCTTATATTCTCGGCTTCATGGGGTATGGGTTGATTTTGGGCAAGGATGGGCTGTCCAGTTTTGGAGCCATCCTTGATTTTTGAGCATAGGGTTGTGAGGCTCATGACTCGCCTCGGTAATACCCTAAAAATTTCTAGTAACCCTATGAGTCCCGTCATGTTGTGTTATCTTGAATCCCTCAACTCGTCTATCGATAGTTTGTAATCGGTGAGGGTGGTCCGAGAATATCCTGATACCTTGGGGGAAATGAAGGGGGTTACCCCTAAGCGAGAGATAGATTTCCGCATTTATCTGGTTGATAATGCCAAGAAAGTTTCGTGGCCGGTAAGGCACATGGCCCCGCAAGATGAGAGTTAAGAAAGCAAGTCAAGGAGTTGCTTGAGAAGAACTTCATTAGATGAAGTATATCTGAATGGGGAGCGCCTGTAGTATTTACTACCAAGGCAGATGGTTCTCTTCGACTTTGTATTGATTATCGTGAGTTAAAGAGAATAGACAACCATTGCCAAGGATTGATGATTTGTTTGATCAGCTTGTAGGAACATCTGTTCCATCAGCTCAGAATGGCTGAGGATAGTATAGACAAGACTGCGTCCAGAACTCCAGATGGATTCTTAGAATGGCTGGTCATGCCATTCACACCTACCTACTTCGTGGACTTGATGAGTAGGGTGTTCAGGGAGTTCTTGAACAAGTTTGTCGTGGTCTTCGTAGATGATATTCTGATCTTCTCTAAGGATGAGGAAGAGCATGCAAGGCATCTCGTGGAGGTGATGGATACGCTTAGAGCGCATCAGTTGAAGGCCAAGTTCTCCAAAGTGTCACTTTTGGAGAGGGGAAGTTAGATTCCCTGGGCACATAGTTTCTAAGCAAGGCTTAGCGGTGGATCCCGCTAAGGTAGTTGCAGTTCAGGATTGGAAGACTCCAAAGAATGCAACCGAAGTAAGAAGTTCTCTCAGTTTAGTTAGTTAGTAAGCGTCCCTTGAGTTTAGACCTACCCTTCTGGATCAAGTAGGGACATCACAGAAAGAAGACCCGCAGTTAGTCGAGATCATGGACAAGTTGACTCGAGGCGGGATGGTAAGTCACCTCGCTATAGATGACAAGGGATGGCTAAGACACGATGAGAGAAAGAAGGTTCTTGAAGATGCACATCACCCGAGGAGGTGGCCGAGGTTGTCCCAAGGTGCATGTTGTGCCAACAGGTTAAAGGCCGAGTCATAGAAGCCCGGTGGGCTATTATATCCATTAGAGGTCCCCGCAATGGATGAGGGAAAAGCGTCATGAAGGATTTCGTGGATGGACTGCCTAGATCAAGAAAGGGAATAAGAGCATGTGGGTCATAGTAGGTAGACTCACGAAGAGTGCTTATTTCACTCCGGTAAAGAGCGAAAGGACTGCATTATAACCAGCGACAGTTTACTTTCAAGAAATAAAGCAGTTGCACGGGGTTCCCTAAAGTATAGTTAGTAACCATGACTCACTAGCCAGCTTTGGGATAGTCTACGGGAAGTCGTGGGCAAGCGACTGAATCTAAGCACGGCCTATCATTCGCAGGCGGATGGTTCATTGGCAACGTGGATTGGTATTTTCAAGAAGAGTTCTGTTGCGTGGAATACTTTATAGTAAGTAAACGAGATCCAGGATTCACTGGTGAATTTTGGAGAGCTTGCATGAAATCATGAGGTCATAGTTATGTTTAAGCCAAGAATGATAGAAGAGTAAGTGAAAGAGGAAGACGAGAGGCGACAATGAAATGGGTTCCAACTCATATTTGGAAATAAGGGTTAAGAAGCTAAGAAATCATGAGGTAAAAGACGGTCAAAGCACAGTGGAGTTAAGCTCAAGGAAACGTGACTTAGAAGATTGAAGGCTAGATACGTGCATCATATCTCTTTCTAAGAGTATATCCTTGATCCTTGTTTTCCTGCAGAACTTACTCGCATGTTATCTTTTTATGTATATCCTCTCGGTCCCATTTTCGGTCCCATTTCTGTCGGGAGGTATGACTTATCGGCTAGTAATACACGTCAGGGTTTGAAGGGGGTCCGTTAGGTTGACTAAACCTTTTGGGCTTTTATAGAATATGGATTGGGTTAGGAAGGGATTTCTTGTAATCCGAAAGAGGAATATATCCTGCTTATCTTCCCGATCTCTTTGTAGCATATCTTTTGCTATCCATGTTTGTCTTGATTATCTAGTTTATCATGTAAATCTGGTCATGAGAACCTTAGGTAGAAACCCTTTGGATGAAACATGTGTTTGAAACATGTTATGCTTGGTGGTTGCAAGTGGTTGCAAGTGTTTGCAAGTGGTTACTCGTGGATGCATTATACACATTAGGCACTAGATCGGCTCACACACTCCTCATATTGCATATGCATGAGTGTTTACGCTTATTCATGGATGAAAATTTTGGTGTTATCACATGGATGTTGCATATGGATGTATGTTATGTGCACACATATAGATGTTATACATTATGTTAGGAATTGCATACATATGGATTCATTTCACTAACACAATTTGCATTGATGATATTTGCATTAGATAAGTACATATACACACACCTTTGCATATGTTCATACAACATTTAGAATCTTGTAAGGACAATGCTTGCTCGTGGATGATGTTTGAGTAGATGGATGATTGGATGGTATGATACGTTCTTCCTAACTTGAAGATTTCGGGGATGAAATCCTTTAAGGAGGGGAGAATGTAACAACCCGTATTTTCAATAACCTGTAATGATGTAAATCGAGGCAGAATTTAATTCTAAAATCTGAATCAAGGGAAACGGGCTATGCCATTGCGTTCGTCTCGGAAAAATACGCGAAATAGAGTCCGAGTTTTCGAAAATCGGAGTCCGTATGACCCGATTAAGGCCCAACGAAGTCTTCTGAAAATTTCAAAGTAAAAACAGATTTCAAATTCAAGTTTGAAATTGAAAATTAGG
Organism: Allium sativum; assembly: GCA_030737875.1. Lineage (NCBI taxonomy): Eukaryota > Viridiplantae > Streptophyta > Magnoliopsida > Asparagales > Amaryllidaceae > Allium > Allium sativum. The sequence continues at coordinate 499,582,034 of CM060924.1, read as the reverse complement.
GTCATATCGGGCCAGGCGGGAAAGTTCACGCCAGAGCACCCAAGTCGACAGCCCTGTCGACTTGGGAGTCGACTTGGTTGGACCAAGTCGACAGCCCTGTCGACTTGGCTCAGCCGGGCAGTCCTGCCTGGTGCACCATTTGGAGATTGTGTTGAGCTTGGGGGCCAGATTCGGTTTTAAGGGCTGAGATTGCAACTAGGGTTTAATCCTATGGCCTAAAACACTTGCCTAATCTATAAATAAGGCCCTAACCTAACCCTAAATCATCATTAATCTATCCTACAACTAAACTATGGCAAAATCAATCCTCTCATGGCCTCCACTCTCTTCATAAAATTTCTAAATAAATTTCTAAGTGATTTTCCATGCATACAAGTGTTTTCAAACTTGTATGAGCATCATTAGCTTGCATTCAAGTCAAGTTTCTATATTTGCATCATAAAGAAAGAGTTTCGATCATTTTGGCTCAAGGGTTTTTATGTTAGAGCTTGCATTTTGGGTTTGATTGATTTCATAAGGGCTTTGTCATATTTTTGTGTCTTCTTAAGCATTGTAAGCCCTATTCTACTTTCATACTTAAACTCTAAAGTTAAATGTATGATATGCAAGTTTACTAAGTCATGCTATGCAAGTTTGATATGTTATGCTATGCAAGTTTGCCATGTTGTGATATGCAAGTTTATCAAGTTATGATATGCAAGTTTATATGCAAGTTTGAGATGTTATGATATGCAAGTTTATCATGTTATGTTATGCAAGTATGCCATGTTATGATATGCAAGTTTTGCTACGCAAGTATGTCATATTATGATGTGCAAGTATGCTATGCTATGATATGCAAGTTCATCATGTTATGTTATGCAAGTATGCCATGTCATGATATGCAAGTTTATCGTGTTATGTTATGCAAGTTTGATATGCAAGTTTGTCATATGATATGCAAGTTATGTTATGCAAGTTTGGGTTGAACATTTTGTTCATGCTATCATGTTATGCAAGCTTATCTTGGGTTTATGAACATAAAGCTTCAAGCTTTATGCTAAAGGTTGCATTTTGGCAACATGTAAGTTATCATATCCCTTATGATAACTTGCATGTGAGGCTAAATGCGAACTTATGACCATTTCTACATGTCATTTATCAACATGTATCACCAATATGCTAAGTTTGGTTTTATGCATGCTTTTGAGGCCTAAAAATGTAATATGCAAGTATATGAACATATGTACATTTCATATGCCACCATGTTGAACTTGTGGCTTCAACACCTTTTATGTCATGATTATGCCAAGTTCCCTCTTTCTATCCTTTATGCGCTATTGCGATATGTAAGCGATGGGATTGCGTTTGGGGTTGGGTAAAAGTAAAAGACATAAAAACATAAGCTTAGGAATTTACCTATTAAGTTAGGTCTACCCATTGGGAATCTACCTATTAAGTTAGGTCTACCCAATTGCTTGAAAATTTGTAACATGTTTTGGAAACATGATGGACATGACACTTAGAAAATATAAGTGTGACCAACTCGAGGTTGGGTTGAGTTTGTAGCGTAAACCTACCTGGAACCGACCGGCTTAACTAGTTGCTACAAACAATAGGACCCAATGTGAGAAGTTGGTCATGTTGTACCTTGAACCCGAGGTTAGACCAAGTTGTGGTGTAAAGCTACCCGGACCCGCCCGGCTTAACTAGTAACCACAACAAGGTCTAATGTGAGAGGTTAAGGCGCATTAAATTAATTAATGCCTCGTGATTAGGGTTTAGTCATGGTCCACTTAATACTTAACCAATTTGGGCTTGGTAGATTAATCGGGGTTAAGTCGTGAACTCATCGTTACACTTAACCAAGTTAATCCATGATTAGCAAGAGGGTTAAACCGTACTTAACCCACTAGAAAATCCTAGCAATGGGGGTCCACTCCAGCAGTAATCCCAAGTTTGTATCATCATGACCCTAGGGACTAGGTTAGGGTGGGGGCACGATTACTGAACTGGAGGTAAGCGACCAAAGGCGACGGCAGAGTGGTACGCCGGTGTAGTTCCGGGCGGACTTATGGTCGTGCACATAGTCCGAAGCCGGGGAAAGCATGCACGGGTACCAGTAGATCGAGACTGTGCACGCATGTTTATGGTGTCCAGGGGTTGCCACCCTAGGGCTTGATACACCCGACGGGAGACCCGGCACAGTCTGACTACAATCATGTTTGGGCCGTATTGACACCAACACGTGACGAGTTAGGCTTAGGGAGCCGATCGACTAGACCGTTTGGTTGGACCTCGTGTTAGGGTCACTTCATGTTATTGGACCTCGTGTTAGGGTCACTTCATGTTATTGGACCTCGTGTTAGGGTCACTTCATGTTATTGGACCTCGTGTTAGGGTCACTTCATGTTATTGGACCTCGTGTTAGGGTCACTTCATGTTATTGGACCTCGTGTTAGGGTCACTTCATGTTATTGGACCTCGTGTTAGGGTCACTTCATGTTATTGGACCTCGTGTTAGGGTCACTTCATGTTATTGGGCCAAAGCTTGGGCCAAGGGATCAATACTTGTTTATTCAAGTCATGTTAGTTTGCTACTACACCTGTGGTGCAAAAACCTTAATCCTGATTATGCGATGACACCTTTATCTACCTTGTTAGTTAATCATCATGCTAGTATGTTGTTATCCTTATGTTCATCCCTGCTTCTCATGCCAGTTAACTTTATCAGTTTATATTGATTGTAGTAGGGCTTACTCAGTCTTTTTGACTGACCTGTTTTCTTTCGCCTCTTTTCTTCCGTTTCCCCCCCCAGGTTCTCAGGGTGGGAACGTTGGAGCTTAGCTTGGATTTCGGATTGCTTGCTTGTGGGATTTTAGCTCATGTACGGTCTTGACATGAAGCTAGCTATGGTTATCACTTATTTTGGGGATAGTACTTATGTATTTCAGTTTTTCAGTAATGTTGTTTTTATCTAGACTTGTGTATTTGGGAAGTTAACATTATGTTGTACCAGACTTGTTTTGAAATGGTTTGAAAATCTTCCGCTGTTTTATCTATGTTATTTACTCTGTTTACATATATACATATGTTCTTGTTCTGCCTTGATATATCATTATGCATGTTTACCTGATTCAAACGCCCCTCCAAAGTCAGAGTGCTTGCAAGAGTCACCCTGGCGGAGGTGGGGTGTTACATCTTACCCTTGATTCAGATCTAGATCTACATATATAAAGTCCTCATCTATTGGCTATGTGATTCATGTTGAATCATATCTATTAGCGTCATCACCCCCTAATCAAAGGGGATTAGCTAGACATAGCTAAAGAAGAAGAAAAACAGAAATTAAACAACATGAACATAAATAAAACTAAAACTAAATAGAACAGAAGAAGAAGAGTTTTATTCCAAGAGAAAGATTACAGAATAAAACTAAGTGTGTTTTACAATGAATGGGATAAAGTGTATTTATAGCTGATATGACAAAGGCTACTTGGCAAATTCCATAATGTGGGACTAAAGAATTAGCCCAACTAACACATAAGCTAGTGTGAACGCAGTTGTAGAGTGAGAGGCCTTGCAAATGAGCTAATGTGAACGCGTGCAGTGTGTGAATGAGAAGCCTTGCAAAGGAGCTAATGTGAACGCAACATGAGTCTTTAGTGAGCCAAATCCACCCAACTGAACTCTATTTGCAACCGTTCTTCAAGCTTTAAACTCTTCAAGCTTTAGTAATTTCAACTTCACTCTTTTTAAGCAAATTCTTCATGCTTTATCCATCAAATGATCTAAACCAAGCTTTTTATCAACAATCTGAAAACACAGCTATAAATACACAATATTAATTATTTTAAATAGAAAACTAGATAAATAAGCGGATAAAATATACACATTTACGTGTATATCAGATTTGAAAGGGTTTTAAAAGCAACCAGAATTTCCTATAATTGAATTGGGATGGATTTGAATTGAAATTGTCTTGGGAATATTTCGATGTTGGATTTCGTGATTATACAGATGTTGTTATGGAAATTTGAAAGATATATTTATATCGTTATTTCCAATACGGTAATTGTTGGTCGTAGAATTTTATATTGAATATAAGCCAATATGTTTTCTATTCAGAGCCTTGTATTTAATATCAAATGGGATTTGGGTTTGTCATGAATAGTATCTTCATTAACACTGTTCTTAAACCCAGTGGAGAAAAAGATTAAATCTTTTTAGTTAGATTTAATGAAGTATACCAATTAAATGGTATTTAATTGGAATTGAATTTGAATTGATTTTTGGGTTTATCGTGAACGGTGTTTTAAATAACACTTGTTCTTTAACCCGATAATTAATGTAATGTGATTTTGGGTTGTCGTGAATGGTATCTTCAATAATACTGTTCTTAGACCCAAAGGAGTTAAGAAAATAAGAAACTAATAGGAGATTAGTTAAGTTGAATGGTTTCTTGGGTATTGATCTGATGTTGGTTTCGGCCTTCGGGGTTTAATACTTCGGGAATTGTTCACTTGCTAATTTACGGTTAAAGGCTGATGGAATGGAATGTGATTTTGGGTTTATAGTGAACCGTGATTTAAATGACATTGGTTCTTTAACCTAGTTAAAGATAGGATATGGTTTCCCAAGTTAAACAATCATTAATATTGATTTTTCGGAAGATTAAAACCAAGTGGAGTTTTAATGAATCTTTAATTAGATTGAAATGATCGAGAATGGAGTATCACAATTTTTGCTCCAGGCGATAGTTAAATCTTTAATTAGATTTGAACGTGAAATGGTAATTGATTTTACCAATAACACTGTGGTGTTAGATATGAAGTATGACCAGTTTTACTTCATGGGATGAATAGGTTGGGGTTGAGAAATTTAACAAGTGATTAGTTCGGTAAGGTTCGCAAATCCCGACTAGTTTGGATAAACCATAATTTGGTTTGAATTGATATTCTAAAGAAGATTAAAGAATAAATTTAAGGAATTTATCTTTGATAAAATTAATGGAAACCTTTCCCAAAGTATAAGAATATTTGAATAAAAGAATATTCTGAATTGGAATAAGGCATATGTTGTGTTTATGTAACACTTGTTTATTATATACGCGAGTTATTCAGAAAGACCGGGTTTATCCCATTCTGAATAACTGATTCGACGATGTGTCGAGGATGAAGACGGTGGTCGAAGACCGGAGGTCTTCACATCGTTTGGATAATTACTAATGATCTTGATTGGGATGTACACCCAAGAGGAGGGAATCAGTTGGTGATAGTCCATACGTACTTGGAGATCGATGGATATGCGAGGTACAAGGTGCCTCCGGTTTCGTTCAGACCCAGAACGGACTTGTAAATGGACTGTGTGTCTGACATTGGATATCATTCTGTGTGATTGATGGATATCGGTTGCATGGAGTGGTTTGCCTGTGTGGCATGCTAAGATGCAAATGATCAAGGCTTCTGTTGAAAAGCAGAGTCTTGTGGTTGATGATCAAAGCACGGCCTTTGTGGCATAGCTTTGTGTAACGTTAACTCGTGAGCCTCACACCCCGGTGTGAACCAGAAACAGGAGAGGATATTAGGGAGGGCATGCATTTCCTTCTATCTAGAAGTGGCGTCAGTGTTTTCACACGCCCTGACGAGTTTTACTTATGTAGTTGTTGGAATGTGAGGCGGCCCCGATATATCGGTGACTATGTGGAGGCGATGGAGTCATTGGACTCATTGACACCCCATAGGGTGGGGTAACGCAGTGTTTAGGCATTATAATCCACATCGGATGGACAAGCCCTGACAATCCAAGGTGCAGTTACGGCTGTTCCTGAGACGCGGGCTAGAGCGTCTCGAAGCGGTAAGGACGATCCCTTGCCTTGGTTCACAGATGGAAATCCAACTTCCAATACATGACTTTGCGGTTTTGATTGTAGAACCTATATTTGGCGGCATAGTGGTATGGGGCATTCATGTCGTCTATGATTGATACTTATGACTGGAATTGTTTTGACACTATACACTTATAGTACTATCACAATAATCTATTTTAAAACGTATCAAGCATTCTTTGGCTATTATAAGGTAAGAACCTATGCTCCGGTTTGTGTTGCGTTGTGTGATGGGACCTAGGTCTTATAATAGCTTCATTGTTCTTTATTTAGCATTGCGCTGTTGTTTTATGCACTGGTATTCTTGGGAGGAAGCCCGTTCCGTGTTATACGGCTTGGTCCCTTGATTTACCTAACTTTAAAATAAAGATTAATAACTGTTTTAGTTCTCACACCAGTCACATGACTGACCTAGAGTTTATTGTTTTAACCTAAACTCTGGGTGCCCTTATTTTCCGCATGGGAAGCTAGTAGTTTTGGTTTCGCAGATTTATATTCATAGGATTCTGATTTATAGCTGGAACGATACTCGGAAAGCTCTGTATCCGTATATTACTTTCAGTTGTGTTTTATATTATTTTTCCGCTGTTATGTAATGTATTGTAATCTCTGATATTTATCGAATGTATATTATTTTTTTATACTCTGTATATTCTTGTATTCTGATGAATTGTTGTAATAAGCAATGAAATATTCTTCTATTTGTGTTCTGATCTGTCGTGTTCTCAAAGCAATCCATGCTTTCCTTCACGGGAAGTTACGGGTTCTTACATCTGGTATCAGAGCTTTGGTTTACAGAGCTCGGAGAACAAGACACGTTAGAACCATACGAAAGAATTCATCAGAGATTGGATTAGTAATATCTAATAAGAACGACTCGTTAGAGATGGGACCAGTAGTATCCTAGAACGAGTGTGAAGAGTATATTTTTAAAATAAAAAACAAATTTTGTTTTGAAAATTTAAACTTTATTCAACGTATTCGAATATTTGTTTGTATTGGATTTGGACAATCAAGTATATAAAGATTTTGCGTATTTGTCTGATCCGCGTGTATTCGAAGTTTTAATATACTGGATGGATATAGAGTCACACCCTAGTAGCCCGGGCATGATTCTACTGATGACGTACGACATCAGTGGTCTGTTTTTGAGTTTTGAAGGTGTGGTATTTATATATTTCCATTAAATTGGTGTGAGAACCAAAACTTACATAGGATTATTTGTTGTGAGTTGGCATCAAAAATCTGATTTTTTAGACTATATATCAAAGTTAGGAATTTGAAAAGATAATCAACTAATTGATTGCTGATTGTGTTGTTTGATTAATTAAATGTTGAACCTTTAGCCAAATTGAACCAAATAGTGAATTGTATTGAAAATTAGTCGCATTTGCATGCATGTACATGTACTTACATTGAATAGGTCATAGCAAGGAGGCTAGAGAAGAGGAATAAAATTGTTTGCCCAACAAATGGGTACATGTTTATTGTATTTCTTGGGTTTTTGATGATTTTATGAGCCGATTGGCTAGCTGCTTGGTTGTTTCTTTTTCTTTTCGGATTGGTGAGGGCCATGGGAGGCTATTTGAAATATCCCAAAGCTCCCGGTGCAGAGGAGGTTATGGCGAAATTTTTCTAAAATTTAGGGTGTTAGCCAAAATTTTTAAAAACTTGAAAAGTTCTTAGAAATTGAAAAGTTGAAGAACCTAAGCCGTAAAGAAAATAATGAAAGTTGAGTTGATAAGTTGAGCTTCGTTCCTTTTCGGGGACGAAAAGTTTTAAGTAGGAGAGATTGTAATAACCCGGAAATCTAAGCCAATTTAAATTTTTTATTTTGGCGACTTTAATGAATTTTGAATATTTAAAATGAATTATTTTAAATAATAACGACGAGAAATTTATTTTGAATAGAATTTAAACGTATAGATTTATTTGACTCATCGTCGGAATATAAATAATTATTTATAATTATAAAAGGAATTGAATATGGCGCGGTAGTTCGAAAATTCGATTTCAAATTTCAAATGAATGTACAAGATTCAAAACAAACTGGATTTTAGCGAAACCAAAAATATTAGAATCTATTTGAAAATATCTTTCCAACGAATCCGAAAAATTGAGATCTCATAGCGGGAATAAAATGTTATGTCAAGTTGAAAATTCAGAATAGTCGCTATGGAAAATATGGCCCTTAAAAATTGAAATTTTGCAAACGACCTCTGTTTTCGACGAAACCAATTTTGTTGGATCTGGGATGTTAAGATATTGCTAGATTCCAAAATTCGTAATTTTTGAAGTCAATATGTGAGCATGGCAAAAGAAAACGTGTTTTGTCAGTTTCTATCAACTTGGATCGACCTGAAAATGGCCATTTTGCAAATGGTCTCAGAATTCAGCGAAATTAGTTTTGTTAGGACCGTATCATCACTACGAAGCTAAAAATAATTTTTCTGGAATTTTTAGACATAGTATGTGGCCTCATTAAATTGAAATGTACGTTTCAATTGAATATATAACGATTTATATTTTAATTTAAACGAAAACTGAACTAAATTTCTGAATTGGCTTACGATACATATCTCATTGTGTTCCGAATGGGGGTAATTAGCTAGGGGCGACAGTCGGTGAGCTCGATTACGAGTTCGAAATCAAAAGTGACTTTTTAGAATTTATTTAAATAAAATATATATATTTCCCTCTACCTTCTCTCTCCCTCTCCCTTACCTATACGGTCAAACTCGAAAGTCAAAAGAAAAAAGAAAAAAGAAAAAAATGAGGGCAACGGAACCCTCCATTGCGCCGCCTCACGCTGCCACCGTCACCACCCCTCCCTCGGTCGCCCGCACCGCCGACCATCATTACCACCGCCATCCTCCCCCTCAACTCCTCCCTCCTTCTCTCTCTCCTCCTGGAACCGAATCCCCATATCCCCAATCCGCCACCAACCCCAAACCGCCGCCCTCCTGGTCCACACCTCGACCACCGCCGCCACTCTCCACCGCCCATCCGGCACCCTCCCCCTCTCCAATAACCGCGTTGACTCCCCCGGCCTTCCTCCTTCGTATGACAGTAAGTTTTTTTACTTTTAATTTATTTTAAAAACTAATTTTAGTTTATTTTAAAAACTGATTTTAGTTTATTTTAAAAACTGATTTTAGTTTATTTAAAAACTGATTTTGGTTAAGTTTAAAAACTAATATTATTTTTTAGTTTAGAACTGAAAACGATTTGATTTTTATCGCTTGAAAGTTGTGATTTTTATAAGTCAAACGAAGGGATAAAGTTATGATTTTTTATCTATGTGAAGAAGCGATAAAAATGCGATTTTTATCATATGAGAAGTGAAATAAAAAATATGAGTTTTATATTATAGGAATAATTAAAAGATGATTTTTATATTATAGAGATAATAAAAATATGATCTTTATATATGTAGCGATAGGATAAAAATACGATTTGTATATATGAAGTGACAATATAAAAATGTGATTTTTATCATATATATGTAGCAAAGTAAAAATATATGAAGTAGAAAGAATAAAAATATGATTTTTATTTATTGGAATGAAGCAATAAAAATATAATTTTTATTATGAAAAGCGTTGTAAGGACTGCATTGGAATTTCAAAAAATCCAAACGGTTCAGAAGTAAAACACGGCGGAATGGAACCCTCGGTGAGAACTCCTCACTTTTATTTTGTTCTCTAGTTGAAATGTATACTAGAATGCAGACGGTGCTTAGCAGCACCCGACACCCGTCGTCCACAAACCATGGATGACTTGTTTGTTTGATTGATGTATTGTGAAAAATGATTGTATGTAGTGGAATGAAATAAATTATTTTATGGTTAAAAATATAATTTTTAAAGTGTTTATAAAATAAATAGTTAAAAACAAATCGGACGATTTTTTTATGTACACACATTTGACTGATATGGATTGGGACGATAAATTTTACATGTAACAACCCGTATTTCTGATAACCTGTTATAAAGTAAATCGAGGCAGAATTTAATTTATAAATCTGAATCAAGGGAAACGGGCTATGCCATTGCGTTCGTCTCGGAAAAATACGCGAAATAGAGTCCGAGTTTTCGAAAATTGGAGTCCGTATGACTCGGTTAAGGCCCAACGAAGTTTTCAGAAAATTTCAAAGTAAAAACAGATTTCAAATTCAAGTTTGAAATAGGAAATTTGGGCCAGTTTGGGCTAGGCGGGAAAATTCCCGCCAGAGCACCCAAGTTGACAGCCCTGTCGACTTGGGAGTCGACTTGGTTGGACCCAAGTCGACAGCCCTATCGACTTGGCTGTCGACTTGGTCCAGCCGGGCTGTTTAGCCTGGTGCACCATTTTGAGATTGTGTTGAGCTTGGGGGCCAGATTCGGTTTTGAGGGCTGAGATTGGAACTAGGGTTTAATCCTATGGCCTAAAACACTTGCCTAATCTATAAATAAGGCCCGAACCTAACCCTAAATCATCATTATTCATCCTAGTAACTAAACTATGGCAAAATCAATCCTCTCATGGCCTCCACTCTCTTCATAAAATTCCTAAATAAATTTCTATGAGATTTTCCATGCATACAAGTATTTTCAAGCTTGTATGAGCATCATTAGCTTGCATTCAAGTCAAGTTCTTATATTTGCATCATAAAGCAAGGATTTTTATTGATTTAAAGCTTGCATTTTGGGTCTAATTGGTTGCATAAGGGCTTTGTCATAGTTTTGTGTATCTTCATAAGCATTGTAAGCCCTATTCTACCTTCATACTTAAACTCTAAAGTTAAATGTATGATATGCAAGTTTATATGCAAGTTTACTATGCTATGAAATGCAAGTTTATCATGTTGTGATATGTAAGTTTTTATGCAAGTTTATCATGTTGTGATATGCAAGTTTATATGTAAGTATGCCAAGTTATGTTATGCAAGTTTGGGTTGAACACTTTGTTCATACTATCATGTTATGCAAGCTTATCTTGGGTTTATGAACATAAAGCTTCAAGCTTTATGCCAAAGGTTGCATTTTGGCAACATGTAAGTTATCATATCTCTTATGATAACTTGCATGTGAGGCTAAATGCGAACTTATGGCCATGTCTACATGTTATTTAGCACCATGTATCTCCAATATGCCAAGTTTGGTTTTATGCATGCTTTTGAGGCCTAAAAATGTAATATGAAAGTATATGAACATATGTCCATTTCATATGCCACCATGTTGAACTTGTGGCTTCAACACCTTTATGTCGTGATTATGCCAAGTTCCCTCTTTCTATCCTTTATGCGCTATTGCGATATGTAAGCGATGGGATTGCGTTTGGGGTTGGGTAAACTTAAAAGACATAAAAACATAAGCTTGGGAATTTACCTATTAAGTTAGGTCTACCCATTGGGAATTTACCTATTAAGTTAGGTCTACCCAATTGCTTGAAAACTTGTAACATGTTTTGGAAACATGATGGACATGACACTTAGAAAAGATAAGTGTGACCAACTCGAGGTTGGGTTGAGTTTGTAGCGTAAACCTACCCGGAACCGACCGGCTTAACTAGTTGCTACAGACAATAGGACCCAATGTGAGAAGTTGGTCATGTTGTACCTTGAACCCGAGGTTAGACCAAGTTGTGGTGTAAAGCTACCCGGACCCGCCCGGCTTAACTAGTAACCACAACGAGGTCTAATGTGAGAGGTTAAGGTGCATTAAATTAATTAATGCTACTTGATAAGGTTAAGTAAATTTGATTTATGACACTTAACCAATTTGACATGAATGGGTAGGTTAAGTGAAACCGGGCTTGATTTCTTAATGACACTTAACCAATCTGAACTCGGTAATTTAACGGGGTTAAGTTGAACTATACTTAACCAATCCAACTTAGTAATTTGATAAGGCTTAGAACCAATTTGATACCTGGTCTGGATAAACTAACTTGATTGATAAATTAAACGAACCTGTTTTGCGGATCTGTAGGACCCACACCAAGTTAGGCAAGTTTGTAAATCTGTTATCTGATTCGTTAGTCTGAAAACTGATCGTCTGAACCTGGTATGTCTGAACTCTGTTAATAAGTTAATCTGAATCTGATAGTCTGGGGACACAAGGGGGAATACTTGTGTCATCTGTTGTTTGGGACCCATATTAGTCAGTAACCCTCTCTGGTATCAAAACTTTGACCCAACTGTAGGTAGGGTCCGGGCACGCTTACTGAACTAATTATAAGTGGTTCATTCTGATAATGGCGATGGGTGTTGATGGTGCGTTCCAACCGGGTCATGTGCGTGCATGGATCCCGGTCTGCCTCTGAGGATGTAAGACGCCGTGACATCTGTAAATACGCCTGTGCCAATGGGTTGCCACTTTAGGGAGTGATACACCTTATCGTGGGGCCGACATAGGGTATTTATGTATTAGGAAGCCGATCGCTTGGGTAGGATTTAGGGTACACTTAGCTCTGTATGATTCTGTTGGTACCGTCTGTTTGTTGGGTGGTAACGCCCGTCTGTGTCTGCGTGGTACCGTCTGTTAGGGTGGTAAAGGCCCACTACTAGTGTACACCTAATTGTAGTATTCCGTTTCTGTACTCTGTTCTGTTAGGGTGGTAAAGGCCCACTACTAGTGTACACCTAATTGTAGTATTCCGTTTCTGTACTCTGTTCTGTTAGGGTGGTAAAGGCCCATTATTGTTAGCATTCCGTTTCTGTACTTTATCTGTTAGGGTGGTAAAAGCCCATTTTTCCCGAACTCTATCTATGGACCACTCTGTTCCATCCTGTTTCGATGTAGACATTAGGGGAACACCTAATCCTATTATACTAGTATTGGTACTAAGAAGTTGGATCTTGACTTAGGTCAACACCTGATATTAGGCCAAGGGATAAATTCTTGTTTATACATGACATGTTAGAATGCTGGTACACCTGTGGTGAAAAACTTCACCTTGATTATATGATGACTCCTTTGAACTATCTGTTAGATATTCACCATGCAAGTATGTTATTATCCTTATGTTCATCTCTGCTTCTCATGCCAGTTAACTTTATCAGTTTACATTGATTGTAGTAGGGCTTACTCAGTCTTTTTGACTGACCTATTTTCCTTTCGCCTCTTTTCTTCCGTTCCCCCCCCCCCCCCCCAGGTTCTCAGGGAGGGAATATTGGAGCTTAGCTGGATTTCTGATCGCTTGCTTGTGGGATTTTAGCTCATGTACGGTCTTGACATGAAGCTAGCTATGGTTATCACTTATTTTGGGGATAGTACTTATGTATTTCAGTTTTTCAGAAATGTTGTTTTTATCTAGACTTGTGTATTTGGAAAGTTGACATTATGTTGTACCAGACTTGTTTTTGAAATGGTTTGAAATCTTCCGCTGTTTTATCTATGTTATTTACTCTGTTTACATATATACATATGTTCTTGTTCTGCCTTGATATATCATTATGCATGTTTACCTGATTCAAACGCCCCTCCAAAGTCAGAGTGCTTGCAAGAGTCACCCTGGCGGAGGTGGGGTGTTACATTTGGTATCAGAGCATATGGTTTACGAGAAGAAACAAAAAGGTTTTTAAAACTTTTGGAGAATTATTTTCAAAACCAAGTATAAAGTATTTTCCAAAGAAAAGTCTAGTTTATTTTAAAGGCTATTCCCCAAAAAGCCATTAGCACAATCCTTAGTTATCTATTCTTAGTTCCCTCGTTCTGAATCTATCTTTTCCTTCGTTTCAGTATAACAGATAACTTTGTTATCCCAGAGGGAGTGCAAGTTCCTGTTTGGTATAGGAGACTTATGGAGGCTAGGGCGACCGAAACCGGCCCCGCAAATGTTACTCCTCCTCCGGTGGTTAATGTTCCTCCTCCTCCTGTCGCTGAGGTTCCCCCTCCTCCTCCCCCTCAGCATCCTCCAGTAGAGTTCACGAAGATTTGCAAGGACTTCAAAGCAATGGGTGGCAAGAACTTTCTAGGTACCGAGACTTTTGTAGAGGCCCGGAATTGGTTGAAAGAGACCGAGGATTTATTCGCTATCTTTGGATTAGATGATCAGAGAAAGATCTTGTTGGCGGTTTGGCTTATGAGAGATGAAGCCGCTTATTGGTGGGAAGTCACCAATGGTACTAGACTCGTTGAGACTTGGGCCGATTTCAGGACAAGATTCGGGCTTAAGTTTCTGTCTTCTGCTGAAGAGAATTTGCAAATGGAGAGGTTTATTGCTTTGAAGCAAGGAGACATGTCTGTCAAAGAATATGTGAACAAGTTCAATCAGTTAGCTCGTTTTGGCTTGGATATGGTGAGTACTACTCAGAAGAAGGCTCTCTGTTTTGCTAGAGGATTGAATGAGCCGTTACAGGAGTTAGCTATGTCTCATGTGCCCATGGGGGCCACGTTTGAGAGTTTGGTAGATATGGCCCTACTCAATGAAGAGAACAAGAGTGCAAAGAGGGAGGTCAAGGTGAATGAGTCTCAGAACAAGAAAACGGGGCCCAAAAAGGAAATGCAAAAGAAGGAGGAGAAGTCTGAAGATAAGAAGGAAAAGAAGTGCTTTACTTGTGGAAGCTCAACTCATCTAAACAAGGATTGCAGAAAGAGGAAGGGCACTTGCTTTAACTGTGGAGAGATGGGACACTTCACTAGGGACTGCCCGAAGAAGAAAGGGACTACATCAGAAGGAACAGTGAATACTCGCATGGCGAGTGAATAGATTAGGGCTAGAATAATTTGTCTGTAGGATGTTTAGCTTTCCTTGTCTGATTTTCAGTCTGAAACTCTTTTTCTGGTATTTTGATTCTGTAATGGAAACTCAGTACTTTAATGCTAGTCTTTCTTCTGATCTGGTAATAGTCTCAAACTCCCTGAGAGTTATAACTCATCTGTTTGTGATAAATTGGGGTTTGAGAGTATCTGTGTTGGGCATGAGGGTGACTATGACGAATACATTCTGGGTTTCTATCATGCTTAGTTTCCTAAGAACCATTTGGAAAAAAAAAAAATCTGATCTGTACTAGTAGTCTGTAAGTATATGTACCAAGTTTTTGTTTTATCTGTACTCGCTTCCATCACTCGACTATATCTTGTTGAGATAGGAATCCTATGGATGTAAACATGTGTTTGAGACATGTTATGTTTGATGGTTGCAAGTGGATGCAAGTGGTTGCTAGTGGTTGCTCGTGGATGCATAAACACACACTAGGCACTAGATCGGCTTGAAATACACTCTCATATTGCATATGGACGTGTGTACATTTTCAATTCTTATGGTTGTAAGATGGTTAATTCGGCACATGGATGTTGCATATGGATGAATGTTTGTGCACACATATAGTATTATATGATTAGGACTATTTGCATACATAATGGATTCATTTCACTGACATACTTTGCATTGAGGATCTTTGCATTAGATAAGAACATATACACACACCTTTTGCATATGTTCATACCGCATTAGAATCTTTAAGGACAATGATTGCTCGTGAATGATGATTTGAGTAGATGGATGATGGATGGTAGGATGCGTTCTCCCTAACTTGAAGATTTCGAGGAAGAAATCCTTTAAGGAGGGGAGAATGTAACAACCTGTATTTCTGATAACCTGTTATAACGTAAATCGAGGCAGAATTTAATTTATAAATCTGAATCAAGGGAAACGGGCTATGCCATTGCGTTCGTCTCGGAAAAATACGCGAAATAGAGTCTGAGTTTTCGAAAATCGGAGTCCGTATGACTCGGTTAAGGCCCAACGAAGTTTTCAGAAAATTTCAAAGTAAAAACAGATTTCAAATTCAAGTTTGAAATAGGAAATTTGGGCCAGTTTGGGCCAGGCGGGAAAATTCCCGCCAGAGAACCCAAGTCGACAGCCCTGTCGACTTGGCTGTCGACTTGGTCCAGCCGGGCTGTTTAGCCTGGTGCACCATTTTGAGATTGTGTTGAGCTTGGGGGCCAGATTCGGTTTTGAGGGCTGAGATTGGAACTAGGGTTTAATCCTATGGCCTAAAACACTTGCCTAATCTATAAATAAGGCCCTAACCTAACCCTAAATCATCATTATTCATCCTAGTAACTAAACTATGGCAAAATCAATCCTCTCATGGCCTCCACTCTCTTCATAAAATTCCTAAATAAATTTCTATTAGATTTTCCATGCATACAAGTATTTTCAAGCTTGTATGAGCATCATTAGCTTGCATTCAAGTCAAGTTCTTATATTTGCATCATAAAGCAAGGATTTTTATTGATTTAAAGCTTGCATTTTGGGTCTAATTGGTTGCATAAGGGCTTTGTCATAGTTTTGTGTATCTTCATAAGCATTGTAAGCCCTATTCTACCTTCATACTTAAACTCTAAAGTTAAATGTATGATATGCAAGTTTATATGCAAGTTTACTATGCTATGAAATGCAAGTTTATCATGTTGTGATATGTAAGTTTTTATGCAAGTTTATCATGTTGTGATATGCAAGTTTATATGTAAGTATGCCAAGTTATGTTATGCAAGTTTGGGTTGAACACTTTGTTCATACTATCATGTTATGCAAGCTTATCTTGGGTTTATGAACATAAAGCTTCAAGCTTTATGCCAAAGGTTGCATTTTGGCAACATGTAAGTTATCATATCTCTTATGATAACTTGCATGTGAGGCTAAATGCGAACTTATGGCCATGTCTACATGTTATTTAGCACCATGTATCTCCAATATGCCAAGTTTGGTTTTATGCATGCTTTTGAGGCCTAAAAATGTAATATGCAAGTATATGAACATATGTCCATTTCATATGCCACCATGTTGAAATTGTGGCTTCAACACCTTTATGTCGTGATTATGCCAAGTTCCCTCTTTCTATCATTTATGCGCTATTGCAATATGTAAGCGATGGGATTGCGTTTGGGGTTGGGTAAACTTAAAAGACCTAAAAACATAAGCTTGGGAATTTACCTATTAAGTTAGGTCTACCCATTGGGAATTTACCTATTAAGTTAGGTCTACCCAATTGCTTGAAAACTTGTAACATGTTTTGGAAACATGATGGACATGACACTTAGAAAAGATAAGTGTGACCAACTCGAGGTTGGGTTGAGTTTGTAGCGTAAACCTACCCGGAACCGACCGGCTTAACTAGTTGCTACAGACAATAGGACCCAATGTGAGAAGTTGGTCATGTTGTACCTTGAACCCGAGGTTAGACCAAGTTGTGGTGTAAAGCTACCCGGACCCGCCCGGCTTAACTAGTAACCACAACGAGGTCTAATGTGAGAGGTTAAGGTGCATTAAATTAATTAATGCTACTTGGATTTAGGGTACACTTAGCTCTGTATGATTCTGTTGGTACCGTCTGTTTGTTGGGTGGTAACGCCCGTCTGTGTCTGCGTGGTACCGTCTGTTAGGGTGGTAAAGGCCCACTACTAGTGTACACCTAATTGTAGTATTCCGTTTCTGTACTCTGTTCTGTTAGGGTGGTAAAGGCCCACTACTAGTGTACACCTAATTGTAGTATTCCGTTTCTGTACTCTGTTCTGTTAGGGTGGTAAAGGCCCATTATTGTTAGCATTCCGTTTCTGTACTTTATCTGTTAGGGTGGTAAAAGCCCATTTTTCCCGAACTCTATCTATGGACCATTCTGTTCCATCCTGTTTCGATGTAGACATTAGGGGAACACCTAATCCTGTTATACTAGTATTGGTACTAAGAAGTTGGATCTTGACTTAGGTCAACACCTGATATTAGGCCAAGTTTAGGCCAAGGGATAAATTCTTGTTTATACATGACATGTTAGAATGCTGGTACACCTGTGGTGAAAAACTTTACCTTGATTATATGATGACTCCTTTGAACTATCTGTTAGATATTCACCATGCTAGTATGTTATTATCCTTATGTTCATCTCTGCTTCTCATGCCAGTTAACTTTATCAGTTTACATTGATTGTAGTAGGGCTTACTCAGTCTTTTTGACTGACCTGTTTTCCTTTCGCCTCTTTTCTTCCGTTCCCCCCCCCCCCCCAGGTTCTCAGGGAGGGAATATTGGAGCTTAGCTGGATTTCTGATCGCTTGCTTGTGGGATTTTAGCTCATGTACGGTCTTGACATGAAGCTAGCTATGGTTATCACTTATTTTGGGGATAGTACTTATGTATTTCAGTTTTTCAGAAATGTTGTTTTTATCTAGACTTGTGTATTTGGAAAGTTGACATTATGTTGTACCAGACTTGTTTTTGAAATGGTTTGAAATCTTCCGCTGTTTTATCTATGTTATTTACTCTGTTTACATATATACATATGTTCTTGTTCTGCCTTGATATATCATTGTGCATGTTTACCTGATTCAAACGCCCCTCCAAGGTCAGAGTGCTTGCAAGAGTCACCCTGGCGGAGGTGGGGTGTTACATTACACATCGCCCAACTGCACAAATAAAACATGTGTTTGATTGTTTGAAAACCCCACATGGGTGTTGGGATGAAATTGGCCATACACTAGTCCCAATATGGTTGATTATGGTTGATTGTTGTAGTGTACGTGTGTGTATGAAATCCATATCAATCACATTGTATGGTAATTGATTGGGCCTCATTCCAAGTTGGAAAATAAAGAAAATTCATGTGTTGAATAAAAATATATATTCATGTGTTGAATAAAAGAAAAATCGTGTGTTGAATAAAAATATACATTCATGTGTTGAATAAAAGAAAATTCATGTGTTGAAGAAAATATTCATTTGTTGAATAGAATAACGAAGTTATCGAAAAATATATAAAGCCTTGTTGATTAGATATGCGCCATTTTGACTCGAACGATATTTATATCGATTATATTCCTTTTTATAATGAATATAGAAAAAGAAGTGATTTCAAAATATAACATTTTGAAAATATTATCATTTATATATTAATGATATGGAATATTCAATTTTAATTTAAAATTGAATATGAAGTGAAATCGTTTATAAAACGAATTTAAAATGATTTATAAAATACGTTTTGAGAGGAAATCAACGAAATATGTAATATAAATTTATATTATATATATAATGGCCAGAATAGAACGCGCCGCGCTGCGGCAGTTCGCGAATTTTGACCATTGACTTTGAATGGATATTACGGGAGATCCGACCGTCGGATTCTCCTAAAACCAGAACCGTTGGGTTCGTATCAAAAAGTTCTTTCTAACGAATATTAGAGATATGAAATCTAATGGATGGATTTGGAATTATGTCCAAATCAAATTTAGAAAAGGTCACTGTAAGTACATTTCGATGGCCGTTGATAGAAATCGACTGTACGGGCCTTGGTAAAATTATTAAAAATAGCAATAATTTGTATAAAATCATAAGAAATGATTTGGAAAGAATTGAGATGAAAAATTCCATATTTGAAAAGATAAAAATAGATTTTTATCGAAATGAACTAGTTTTGAACTAGAATTATAATCCAATTATTTTTTTAAAAATAAATAAATTGGATTTGAATGGGTCTTAAAAGTAACCAGAATTTCCAATAATTGAATTGGAATGGATTTGAATCGAAATTGTCTTCGGAATATTTCGATGTTGGATTTCGTGATTATACAGATACTGTTATGGAAATTTGAAAGATATATTTATATCGTTATTTCCAATACGGTATATGATGGTCGTAGAATTTGATATTGAATATAAGCCGGTATATTTTCTATTTAGAGCCTTGTATTTAACATCAAATGGGATTTGGGTTTGTCATGAATAGTGTCTTCATTAACACTGTTCTTAAACCAAGTTGAGAAAAAGATTAAATCCTTTTATTTAGATTTAATGAAGTATACCAATTAAATGGTATTTAATTAGAATTGAATTTGAATTGTTTTTTGGGTTTATCGTGAACGGTGTTTTAAATAACACTTGTTCTTTAACCCGATAATTAATGGAATGTGATTTTGGGTTGTCGAGAACGATATCTTCAATAATGTTGTTCTTAGACCCAAAGGAGTTAAGAAAATAAGAAACTAACAGGAGATTAGTTAAGTTGAATGGTTTCTTGGGTATTGATCTGATGTTGGTTTCGGCCTTTGGGGTTAATACTTAGGGAATTGTTCACTTGATAATTTACGGTTAAAGGCTGATGGAATGGAATGTGATTTTGGGTTTATAGTGAACCGTGTTTTAAATGACATTGGTTCTTTAACCTAGTTAAAGACAGGATATGGTTTCCTAAGTTAAACAATCATTAATATTTGTAACAACCCGCATTCTACGCATCATAGGATCGTAGAATATTTATTTCTTTCACATACGAAGTCGTATGGTCATGTAACTTTGGGAGACGACTATTGGGGTCATTTCCCATGTTCATGATTTTTCCCGATTTTTAAATGACCATTTTACCCCTAGTTGGCACTGTTTTGGCCATAACTTTTGATTGGAAAGGAATTTTGACCTGAAACCACTTCCATTGGCTCCGGATGATGGTTTCTCTTTCCGTAGAGTGGTCACATTAGCCAAACGGACTCACCGTTTGGGAGATATGGCTGAAACAAGTTTCAGATGGTGAAAAACAGCTTAATTGGGCTTAACCGGGTGATTAACAGCTAGGCCCGAAGGGGAATTTCGGGATTAGGAGTTTAAAAGGGCTGTTAGGGTTTGGAGAGTACCTTTTTCTCATTTTTCAGCCGTCACTATTCATTCCTCTTAACCTAGCCATGGCCTCCACTCTCTAAATCTCTCTAAAAACACCCAAAATCACTTCCTAATCAAGGATTAAGGCTTAGAGGCATCAAATCAAGGAGGATTAGCACAAGGACCGAGGTAGAGCTGCTGTTATATATTGGAATTCGTGCAAATCAGAGGTTCACTTCAGATCTGAAAGTTTTATTGTGGCAAAGGTGAGTGATTTGCATAGTTTTTGCACTAATTACGGTAATTAAGAGTAATTAGTGAAGATTAGCGAATTTATACACTAATAAATTCTGGAAAAATGTTTAGTAATTCTTAAATAATATTTTATGCCTCTGTTAGGAATTTGGTTCGATTTGATTGAGTTTTGTTAACCCTATGATTAGATTTACTTAAACATGCTTAAGGGAAAATTTGGGGTTTTGACCATATTTGATCCACTTTACATGCTATGATTTGTGTTATGGTGTTCGTGGTCGATACTATACATTGCTATGACTGTATGAGATGTTTTGTGATTGTTTAGAAGTGTTAGTTTGGTCAAAAACGCCGTCGAATGGCGAAAGACTGTCGCTGGAACGAAGTGCAGGAATTTACCCGGATCGGATCGCCCCCTCTGAGCACGATCCGATGGAAGCTCACGCCACGATCCATTTCACTTCGAAGGCCACGAACCGATGCAGCGCCGTGTCCAAACTAAAATACCCCGATCCGAATTGCTCCAGCTTGGTGGACCACGAACCGATCAGAAGGTGCGATCCGAGATGAGGCGCGACGATCCAGACGAGGTAGCACGACCCGAACCCAATGGGTTGCCAGCGCCACGAGCTGTTGAGGCGCGATCCGTATGGCGCGACACGATCCGATGGAGCTGGAGCACCACGAGCTAGCAGGAACTCGACCCGATCCGATTGGGGAGGCACCACGAACCGAACCATCCAAGGGAGAACGATCCGAGGAGAAGACTGAATAAAGACCGATCCGGAGGTGAAGACCAAAACCCGAGATGCAAAGGTAGTCCAGTATGGGAAGTTAGAGCTCAGGATCTAGTTGGGAACCAATGAGTTCGCTTCATGGTTGGACTTTGCTGCGGGACGCGCGCCAAGGGGTTATCGACGTCTATAGCTTTGGACCACTATGGTAGGAGGTATGAAGGCGGATTCAGGGCCATTATGGCATCGGTAGAACCAAGGGCTACGACCAATGAAGTGGGTCATTGAAATGTTTGGTCATGACTCCATGTGTTTAGCTTGGTCACAGCAGGGTTTCTACAAGTCGGGATTCGTCGTTACCTCAAGTCGTCTAGTGTCTCAAAGTGGTGGACCTCGTATACTTTACGCAACGAGTGAGAGACGTGAGGATGGTTGCTATGCTTGATTGTTTGACATACACACCCCCACCCCCGTATTTCTACACCATATGTTGTTGGCATCCTAGAGTATTGTACGGTATGTGGTACTGACTCTTTGGTTGCAGGTCCAGGTTCAGGTATGGTTTAGTATACCTGTTATTATTCTGTTTAGATGCTTATCGCTCATACCAGGCTTTATGTCTGACCCAGAGTTTTATGTCTCCTCTTATTACTCTGGGTGCTCACACGAGCAGACTAGAGACAGGTTGACTGGTGATGTACGGGTAGATGATACGGAGACGAGCAGGAGGCTTCCACGTAATATACATATAATATTCTTCCTGTGTTGTTGAAGATCACTGCTTGGGCATTGGTGGTGCATCTTCTACTTTAGCTTTCTTTTGCTTAGAGATAGTAAATTTGGAAAATTGTAATAAGCTGTATTTGGATTTCCGCTGCTCTGATGATAGATGTTAATTTTAGTTATCAGCTTATGCACTGTCTCACCTGTTTTATGTCAAGTATATTATTATTATATTTTATTCCATGCGCTGTGAGGCATTCTACAGGTTTCTCATTAGTTAATTTCCTTCTTTTCTTTCTTCTGACGACCGTCCCGTGCTAGTCGGGCATGTGTACAGCGCACTTTCGGAGGAAATGCAGGCTCGTGCGGGGCGGGCCGTCACACTTGGTATCAGAGCTCTAGGTTGCGTAGTTAACCTAGGGAAGTTATCAGGGAGAGATAATATACGTATACGAGAGAGCGTATTTGTGATTACTTTGGTTTTTAAAAGCTATATATATATACTATTACTAGTATAAGGATGAAGTCGTACTGCACTAGCACCACTATGGAGTCGTTAATAGTTTCCTTTTTCAGATTGACGATGAGCCGATATACTAGGTGCTGGTGGGGGAGCCAATAATGGGAATGCTGCTGACATGAGGACGATGTTTACTGACCTCATGAGAGAGATGCTTAGAGATGTATAGAGGGCAGCTCCCAATGGTGGAAATGGTGGTGGTCCAATAGTGCAGGCGCCAAGAGTCGACTTCGCCAAGCTGAATAAGGATTATACTAACCTTGGTGGGAAGCCGTTCCACGGAACGGAGTCGGCCACGGATGTTCAGGATTGGTTGGATAGTTGCGAACGTATCTTCGAGGATTTGGGTATCGAGGATGCAATGAAGAGAAAGCTAGTGTCCCGTCAGCTGCAAGGGCGGGCAATGAATTGGTGGAATGCTATAAAGGCAGCTACTCCCGAAGATCAGATTACTTGGGAGCAGTTTAAAGCTCGCTTTAGCGAGAAGTTCATTCCAGCTGCTCAGAAGTCAGTGCTGTTTAAGAAATTCTTGGAGCTCAAGAAGAATGGCATAGCTGTCTCGGAGTACATTGTTGAATTCGACACTTTGTCGAAGTATGGGTTATCTCTTATTGATACTGCCGAGAAGAAGAATGAGAAATTCATAACTGGTTTGGATCAGTACTTAGGGGAAAAGCTTATTAACCACATCAATGAGACGTTTGAGTCGATTGTGGGGAAAGCATTAAGATCAGAAAGTCTCTACCCTAAGTCGAAGACTGAGGTTGCATCTGCAGATGAGCCAAAGCCACAAGCAAGTGGTGGAGGCAAGGGTGGTACCTAGAATAAGAGAAAGCACAACCAAGCTAAGGATGGCCAGAAGAAAAAGAATAAGCAAGATGTGGAGTGCTTCAGCTGTGGTAAGAAGGGCCATTATGCTAGTAATTGTCGAGCCAAGCCAGCGGATAGGAAGTGCTTCAACTGTGGCCAAATGGGACATCACAAGGACAAGTGTCCACAGCCCCCTAAGGAAAAGCAAATGGTGAAAGCCTACGCTCTTAATGTTATTCCTTCTTCGTCGAATGCCCCAACAGCGGCGGAGAAGGGAAAGAATGTCGGCATTCAAGGTATGCTTTCTGTTTATGATGTTCCTGTTAGAGTTTTGTTTGATACCGGAGCTTCCAGTTCTTTCATATCTAGTGACCTGGTAGATAGGTTGGGATTGGAGCCCGAGATTGTCGATATACCTTTAGTAGTGACGAACCCGATTGGTGGTTCGACTAGCCTTAGCATGATTTGTCGTAATGTGGTCTTAACGAGTCATGGATGCATGTTTGTTTGTGATTGCTTTGTTTTGGGCTTTACTGGGTTTGGCATTATTTTGGGAGTAGATTGGCTCCAAAGATACGGGGTGGTGGTAGACTGTGAGGGCTTGTTGGTGACAGCTAGAGCGGATGATGGGCGGAGGATAGTGTTTGGTGGTCTACCCAGTAAGGGGGTATTGGCTAGTTTTCTAAACTCCCTCAACATTCCGCATAGTGAGTTGTCAGGTTTGCCAGTGGTTGGCCAGTATCCGGATGTTTTCGAAGAAGTGACCGGACTTCCACCACACCGAGAGATTGAGTTTCGTATTGATTTGGTAAAGGATGCCAGGCCTATAGTGATGCCACTTCGTCGTATGGCACCAAGAGAGCAGCGAGAGCTCGAGGTGCAAGTCAGCAATCTTTTGAAGAAGGGATTTATCAGAAGGAGTGTTTCTGAATGGGGAGCACCAGTTGTGTTTGCTACCAAGGCGGATGGTTCCCTTCGTTTGTGTGTAGACTACCGCGAGTTGAATAAAGTGACAAGGAAGAACAAGTATCCTCTACCGCGGATAGATGATTTGTTCGATCAGTTGAGTGGCGCGAGAGTATTTTCTCAGTTGGATCTCGCGACAGGTTTTCATCAGCTTAGAGTGGAAGCTGAGAGTATAGCTAAAACGGCATTTCGGACGCCGTCTGGATTTTATGAGTGGTTGGTCATGCCATTCGGGCTGACCAATGCCCCAGCATATTTTGTGGATCTTATGAATAGGGTATTCAAAGATCAGTTGAATAAGTTTGTCCTTGTGTTCGTTGATGATATTTTGGTCTATTCGAGGACAGAGGAAGAACAGAAGGAACATTTAAGAGTAGTGATGGAGGTGTTGAGAAAACACCAATTGAAAGCAAAGTTTTATAAGTGTCACTTCTGGAAGAGGGAAGTGAGATTCTTGGGACATGTTGTATCAGAGAATGGTATTGCCGTGGACCCGGCAAAGGTGGCTACGGTACAGGATTGGCCTACGCCCAAGAATGCAACAGATGTAAGAAGTTTCTTGGGATTAGCTGGATATTATCGTAAGTTTATCCAAGGTTTCTCCAAGACAGCAGCACCATTGACCCAGTTGACCAAGAAGAATCAAGCTTTTGTCTGGGATGAAAGGTGCGAGAATGCATTCAAAAGTCTAAAGTGTTGGATCTGGATTAACCCTAGAGGGGGGGTGAATAGGGTTTATCGCAGTTTTTAAAACGAATTGAAAAACTGACAGGATATTAAAATAATAAACAGATCACAGAATGCAGCAGAAATAAAAGTGCAGAAAGTAAATCACACACAGATATACCCAGCTTCGGCAAAACCCTGCCTACTGCTGCATTCCTAAGGTTTCTACTAGGTATTATAAACAGATCCCGCATACAAGACCATGTACACTCGCAGCGCCTGCTCCTGTCCTAACCCTACGCTCAAAACCCTAGACTGATTGATATTCACTCGATCGGATTTCCCAAATTACAAACCCTGTAACTCGTAACCCAGATTTTACAGACTCCAGTGGACTGCCAGTCAACACCCTGACTGGAACTCTAGAATTTTACAGACTTCTAGAAAAACTGTTCAAAATTGTTTTCAGAAGAAAAATCAAAATCAAAACAAAAATAAACAAAGTAAACCAGAATTTAAATATAAGGGGTTATCCCCTTTTAAACTAGGCTAAACCATCAAGAGAAATTAGCCGGCCCATTTCATTTGCGTTTACCCAAAATCATTTGCTCTATCTCTTTCTGGAATTGTAAATGGCGGCAGAAAAAATAGCTAGGGTTTCAGAATTGAATCCCAAATCAAGGCCGATGTCTGATGAATTTGCTGCTCTCTGAAACTCGAATCTGGTGTTCTTCCTTTGTCTATGATTTGGTGTTGATTTCTGGTTCTCTGAAGAACTTCGATTTGGCTTCCCTCTCTGGCGCTCGATCGAAACCCTAATGAAACGTTGTAAGTGACTTTCGACTTCAATTGCTCTGCCTTTTGATTTATTGATGCTTGGGTTTTCGATTTGAGATGTTGGGTTGGTTTGCGATTTGCTGTCTTTTTTTTTTGAATTGTCGCGTGTGGATTCGATGCACTTTGCCAGTGATGATGTTGGTGGTAAATAGGATTTAGAAATCCTTTAATTGAGCTCTGATTTCAAACATGATTTCGATCTGATTTGAGGGTTTCCCTTTTTGTAATTCTCGATTTGGAAATGATAAATCTGGAAAAAAATCTTTGCCCCTTTTTGAATTTGTTGATTGAATCCTTTTGTGCGAATGAGAAACACGTATGAAATGCTTGATTGAATCAATCGGCTTTGAATATTGCTTTTATGATTTTGAACAAATCTGGAAATATATTATCTGTGGCCCCTATGGTATTTTCCCTTGTGTGAATTTCTTGATTGAAAGTTTGTGGCCCCTTGAATTTATGCTGTGAATTTGCTTGATCAAATTCTTGCCATGTGACTTGAATCTTTTAATCTGTTGCCAAAAACAGATTGAGTTTCTTGAAATAAATTGTCCCAAAAAGAAATGATTTTCTTGCCAAATGCGAATTGCTGATGTTAGTAAATCTGGAAATGTTAATTCCCTGTCCCTTGATTGAATATGCCACATATGTGCTGCCCATTAAAAATAAATTTTACAAAATGAAATCTTTCCCAAAAATGCTGCATGAATCTCTTCCCAATAACATGACACTGATTGGTATAAATTTGGAGATAATTTGTTATTTTGAAAACTGATTTCTTGCACTTTCTTGCTTACTTGCAATACTTCCCATATATGAACATGAAATCTTTTCCATGCATATTTGAGTCCATTTGCTATACATAGATCCTTGTTGTGGATTTCTGGAAAGTATTTTGAAACCTGTTTTGCACTTTGAATGTTTTGCTTCACCTTGTTTCATGAATACATGCTGTAGTAAACTGATTTTGTGCTCGACCCATTTGTGCTTGTTCATTTCTGACTTGCTCCATGTTTGAGCTGCACCCACTATTGCAGCTACCATGCCATCTGCATATATGCTTGTATACTACTGATAAGAACATGAACCCATGAATGACATGAGTATTTTGCAATGAACCTGCACATGCCCACTGTCCACCTTCCTGAGGATTTGCTGAAACTTTGTGCACAATCCATTTTGCTGAGCTTGTTCATACATGATCATTCTGAAGTGAAATACATGTGTGCATTTTGAATTGATGTTGCCTCGACCACTTTTGTTTGTTCATGACACATGTATATGCTTTCTTGCTGGCTTGGCTTTGACTTGACAAAATGAAGTTGGCATGTCACTTTGCATGTTTTAATCATCGCTGTTTTGATGTTGCTGCCATATTAATATGAGCTCGACCATGATTCACCTTGTATACTTGCATGCTCAAGTTTGTACTATGAATTGTGCTCGGCCATTTTTGTTTGCACTTGTCATGTTGACTTGAGTTCATTTATGTACTGCTTTTGTATTGACTTGTGTTGACTTTGACTATGCTGGTTGACATTTGTTTTGTTGCTTGAGTGTTGCACTGAGTCGAGATGGTCCACGTGGCTACTCCTCAGTTGCACACTGGATTGGCGAGGCAGTGCACACGTGTGTATATATGCACGTGTGTATATGCAGCCGTCCAGAATATTTTTCTGTCCCTGCATCATATATACATACTGTCTACCTTGTGGTATTTACAGTGTATCACTGTGAATATCACAAGTTGTCTAGACACAGATTGATGATTATATAAATCAGATCAAGTCAGAAAAATGATGAGAAATACACCAGAAATCTGAGGCAAATAAAAATTTTAAAAAATAAAATTTATATTCGCTTATATTTAGTATTGTTTCTATTGCAGTGTACTGTGTGTTTTCTGTTTCATGTGACAGGTAAGCAGACGGTGACTGGACTGACAGTGAAGACGCTGTGAAGACAGAAGACTGAAGACAAGAACAATGTGAAAAAGTGTATATGTATACGAGTCTATGTAAAAGAATGAATGAGTGAAACTGTGACTAAAAAAAATAGAGTGTTGTAGTGGAGAAGACTGTATATGAAATTGTATTTGATATGTAATACAGTGATGTACAAATAGTGGAGTTAAAAAAATTTGTACTGTTTGAATATTGAAATAAAATATTATATTTAAATAAAACACTGTGTATATTTGAATTTCTGTACAGTCGTACTTTATTTAAATATAAATATTATATTCATGTCTGTAATGTGATATAACAGTACAATAACAAACACATTCAAAATAATATATACTTGTTTGTTATCATCAAACAAAAAATCATATAATTGTGTATACAACACTGTTATATACAACAATCTCCCCCTTTTGATGATGACAAACAAATAAAAGATTTTGAATATATTTGTTCGTGAATATTTGAACTCCCCCTATTTAAATGCTCCCCCTACAACAGAAACTCCCCCTATAACTATGCATGAGTGAAATGTATGAATAATTAAATTTTCAAAATTAAAAATATTTATAAAATATTCACTCATAAATCAAAATCTAATCCATTCTCCCCCTTTTGTTATCATCAAATGGATACAGATTTTAAAATATAGATGAAAATTGAAAAAATATAATTTCAACTTAAGAGGAAGAACGGTCATCATAAAATTCAATCAGTCAAATAAAAATCATAATATTCTAAGAACTGGAGGTATATTTCACATTTTAGAGAACGACGGATATATGATGAATTTTATATAAGATGGAGAGAGTTTTTTTTTTTAAAAAAAAATTATTTCCAATTATTTTCAAAGGTTTTTTATAAAAATAAAGCACAAAAACAATGATGGATTTGGACTATAATAAATAATTCAATTTAAGTGACAAGATCGAATAATCTCAAATCCCAATATCTATCAATCAACAAATCATAATACGTCATAATATTTCAACATATTTCACAGATTAGAAAGATGGATTGATAGGCTGGTTTTTATACACTGAAGAGAATTTCAAATTTATTTCTATTTTTAGCACTTTATTTCCTTTTTATTTAAGAGCACACTGACCACGCATAACCAGAGCTTGGAATTTTAAATGGGATCAGTCACAGCTTAAATTATAAGACGTCTCATAACCATGCATAACCAGAGCTTGGATTTTTAAATGAGGTTAGAGACACTCTTATATATTAATTATATTTTTATCATTTTCAGCTTTATAAAAAAACTCCTCGGTATATGAAACCAATATGGATGATTGAAATGTGGTAGGTACAGAAATGGACTGTGAAATAAATTTCTAAATTAATTATATTATGAAATAAGCTCGACTGTACCGGAATTATTGAAAATTTTCAATTATCACTAATTTTGAAAAAATAATATAGTCCCATTTTTATCACAAATAATTTTCACTGTTTTAAAATAAGATGATTTTTCTTAAAAAAAATAAACTCTCCAAATTAATATTAAATCATGATGGATGACAGACGGGTGATAGGTAAAGGAGATGGTCGTGAAATAATTGCCAGTTCAAAGATATTATAATAAATATTCAACCATCATGAAAATCCAAATATATTCTCCCCTTGTTGTGAAACATACTGCAGTCACAATTCATCACAATTTCAAAATCTAATAATAATTTTGATGAATTACAAATACAGCACAAATTGGATATTGATTTCAATTTCTGAATGAATAAAAAATAAATAAATTTAAAATTGAAAAACAATTACAAGAAGAAATTAAACAGATTAAAAAAAATTGAACCTATACAGGGTGATAATTCAAAAAAAACAGATGAGTGAAAAAGACTGATACCAAATGTTCTCGCTTAACGAGGAATTTAATTACACCCTGCTGGACTATCATGGACATCTCAGACTAAAGAAATTTAAACACAAACCCAGCCAGACAAATTTAGCACATTTATTTGTATAAGGCAAAAAAAAAAAATATGGATCTATACAAGGTGAAAAATTTGAATCTCAGTACAGATGGGTGAAACAAATATAAGGCGCTTCTGATACCACTTGGTGTCTCTATTTACGAGGAATTTTAACATGATACTGAACAAGAATGTCATAGAAAAAAAAATTATTAAGTACCAAGCCCAAACAAACAGATAATAGATTATGCACATGTATCAGAGCAGCAAGCATGCGATTCCAGAACAGAACATTTTTCAAAACAGTATCAGAGCAACACAGAACACAGTTTCAAATCATACTTGTCAAGATGATGGCCACATATGATGATTCATGATCTAATGATTAAAATACTGTTTGCTTGAAATCATTTGAGGAATATGAAAATATCAGAATTTAATGAATCAATCACACCAGATTATGAATTTTTGATTTGAGATATGTGTGAGATTCAATAAATCAATAATTTCAAACGATTTTAAACAAACAAATAATTAGATCAAATAATCATGAAATAGGAGTGAATTTCAAGACCAGATTTTCAAAGGAATTTTTCACAAAATTTCTAAGAATGATTTCAGATCATTTACATCAAATAATTAAGAGATATTCATGATCCATAAATAAATAGTTTATTTGAAATCACTTGAATCCATGTCAAGTTTGAGATATAATGAATTATTCACACAAGATTGATTATTTCAAATTCAAGAGGTGTGTGATATTCAAAATATCAGGAATTTCAGATGATTTCAAACAGACATATTCTAACCATAATGATCATGAATAAAGATGGAATTCAGGATGTATCACTGATTCAAGCCAATCCGAAAATCAATGAAATTATCACAACTGATAAATAATAGAGTGCTGTAATGAGTATAATATTTTCAGCTTTTCTAAAATGAATTAGAATAAACTCAGAACAGCAAAGGTGTGTGAAATTTCATTAAATATTCAGATCTAAAAAATTTAAAATTCAAATTAACAGTGTTCAAGATATGACATGAATGTTTCAGCACTGTTATGAATTCAAGAATAAAATAAACTTCTAAACAATTGCAGATAATTACAAAATTAAATTCAGAATCTGGAAATGATTATAAACAAGAGAGTTTTATTCAAATAAAATGAATTTCCAGAAAATCATGAGAACTGCAATTGGAAGTTTAAGAAGCACAGAATAAACAAAGAGATATGGCAGTGACAAGTTAAAACAAAAAAATAAATAAACAGAAGAGACAGAAGGAGATAGAAGAAGAAATAAACAAGAAAATTAAAAAGATATTTACAAAGATGAGTTCAGAGATCATACCTGAGATCAGTGTAAACCAGAATCTCTGACTCAACTAGTTTGGCTAAAGGAACTGAAAGTGATTCAATGATATGAAGCAGTTTGAAGCCAGTTTCTCTTTCTGCACAGTAGTTCCTCAGCCTCCTTCGGTACCTAACAATTTATAGGATCGAGTGGTCTAACAAAGTTTGTAAAACCACTTACAGTTGTATTCATATGTTTTGGTACCCAGACTTGTTTATATAACAAACCTTTAGAATTAACTTTCGTACCCTTAGGAACCCAAATCTGTTTGAACTTGACAAAGCCTGTTTTATTTTTTGGAATCCAAGAATGTTTAAATGGTTTATTATAAAACGGTTTCTCATTTCTATTTTGATTCAAAAATCCTTTGAAATCTTCAGAGTTCAAATTTTCAAAGGAGTTCTTTTCAAAGCAGTTTGAGAAATTTTTCAAAACATTTGAATTTTGTTTTCCAAAAACATCATTTTTCCCAAAGCCAAGACCGGATTTATTTCCAATAGAAACTTGGTTTTGTAACAGCATATTCAACGATTTTTCCCCACTAGAAAATTTATCCAAAATTGATTCTAATCGTTGAATTTTTGATTTTAGATCGCTATTTTCTTTTAGTAAATTTGAGCAGTTATTTATAGCGATCTTCTATTCAGCATTGGACTGTTTCAAAACCAAATTCTCATTTTCAAGCGATTTAATTTTGACTTGGGATTTAGAAATTTCAAGTTCAAAATGATTTTGCTTTTCAGATTCAAGTTCTTTGAATTTTTCAATCTCAACTTCAAGCTCTTTTAAAATCGAATCACTTTTTAACAAATTTTCTTTTTCAGCAATTTCAAATTTGGAATTTATATCAGTTTTAAAAACTTCAAATTCCTTTTGTAGAAGATTGTTCAAATTTGATAACTCAATCTTGTTTGCTTTTAAGATCAAAATTTCATCTTCAAACTTTTGAATATTTTTATTGAGATGAACAAGACTGGTTTTCAATTTCAAACAATTTTTACAATCTGAATCTGAAAGGTTTTTAAAATATTCAAGTTGTGATTCCAAATCATTAATTTTGCTGGTCAACTCAGAATTCCTAGATTTTAGAGTTTTGTTTTTAGATTTGAGTTTATCAACAGATTTAGTTAAATCAACACACATATAAACCAAATCTTCGTATAAGAAATTTTCAACTTCAGCATCCGTTGATTCTCCATAATCTGATCCTTCTGAATTCTCATTTGTAAATCCTGTTAAACAGAATTCTGAATCTGAGTTGACAATATGGGGTTTTGAGCTGCAGTTGTCAATTTGACCATACTTCGTATTGAGAGCTATCCAGATTTCCTGCGCAGTTAAACAATGTGAGATCAGACTGTATTGATCATCATCAAGATAAGAATATAGAATATGTGTAGCACTAGAATTAAAAACTTTATCTACCATATCGTACCCATTGATAATAACATCCCAACATTTAATATTAACAGTTTTTAGATAAAAATCCATTCTGGATTTCCAGTTTAAAAAATCTGTTCCAGTGAAAATAGTTGGAGATGAATTGGACTGACTCTCACTAAACTGACAGCTAGGATTACCCATGTCTCTAGAGTTAATGAAAAACCTGCTCTAATACCAAATGTTGGATCTGGATTAACCCTAGAGGGGGGTGAATAGGGTTTATCGCAGTTTTTAAAACGAATTGAAAAACTGATAGGATATTAAAATAATAAACAAATCACAGAATGCAGCAGAAATAAAAGTGCAGAAAGTAAATCACACACAGATATACCCAGCTTCGGCAAAACCCTGCCTACTGCTGCATTCCTAAGGTTTCTACTAGGTATTATAAACAGATCCCGCATACAAGACCATGTACACTCGCAGCGCCTGCTCCTGTCCTAACCCTACGCTTAAAACCCTAGACTGATTGATATTCACTCGATCAGATTTCCCGAATTACAAACCCTGTAACTCGTAACCCAGATTTTACAGACTCCAGTGGACTGCCAGTCAACACCCTGACTGGAACTCTAGAATTTTACAGACTTCTAGAAAAACCGTTCAAAATTGTTTTCAGAAGAAAAATCAAAATCAAAACAAAAATAAACAAAGAAAACCAGAATTTAAATATAAGGGGTTATCCCCTTTTAAACTAGGCTAAACCCTCAAGAGAAATTAGCCGGCCCATTTCATTTGCGTTTGCCCAAAATCATTTGCTCTATCTCTTTTTGGAATTGTAAATGGCGGCCGAAAAAATAGCTAGGGTTTCAGAATTGAATCCCAAATCAAGGCCGATGTCTGATGAATTTGCTGCTCTCTGAAACTCGAATCTGGTGTTCTTCCTTTGTCTATGATTTGGTGTTGATTTCTGGTTCTCTGAAGAACTTCGATTTGGCTTCCCTCTCTGGCGCTCGATCGAAACCCTAATGAAACGTTGTAAGTGACTTTCGACTTCAATTGCTCTGCCTTTTGATTTATTGATGCTTGGGTTTTCGATTTGAGATGTTGGGTTGGTTTTCGATTTGCTGTCTTTTTTTTTGAATTGTCGCGTGTGGATTCGATGCACTTTGCCAGTGATGATGTTGGTGGTAAATAGGATTTAGAAATCCTTTAATTGAGCTCTGATTTCAAACATGATTTCGATCTGATTTGAGGGTTTCCCTTTTTGTAATTCTCGATTTGGAAATGATAAATCTAAAAAAAAAAAACTTTGCCCCTTTTTGAATTTGTTGATTGAATCCTTTTGTGCGAATGAGAAACACGTATGAAATGCTTGATTGAATCAATCGGCTTTGAATATTGCTTTTATGATTTTGAACAAATCTGGAAATATATTATCTGTGGCCCCCATGGTATTTTCCCTTGTGTGAATTTCTTGATTGAAAGTTTGTGGCCCCTTGAATTTATGCTGTGAATTTGCTTGATCAAATTCTTGCCATGTGACTTGAATCTTTTAATCTGTTGCCAAAAACAGATTGAGTTTCTTGAAATAAATTGTCCCAAAAAGAAATGATTTTCTTGCCAAATGCGAATTGCTGATGTTAGTAAATCTGGAAATGTTAATTCCCTGTCCCTTGATTGAATATGCCACATATGTGCTGCCCATTAAAAATAAATTTTACAAAATGAAATCTTTCCCAAAAATGCTGCATGAATCTCTTCCCAATAACATGACACTAATTGGTATAAATTTGGAGATAATTTGTTATTTTGAAAACTAATTTCTTGCACTTTCTTGCTTACTTGCAATACTTCCCATATATGAACATGAAATCTTTTCCATGCATATTTGAGTCCATTTGCTATACATAGACCCTTGTTGTGGATTTCTGGAAAGTATTTTGAAACCTGTTTTGCACTTTGAATGTTTTGCTTGACCTTGTTTCATGAATACATGCTGTAGTAAACTGATTTTGTGCTCGACCCATTTGTGCTTGTTCATTTCTGACTTGCTCCATGTTTTAGCTGCACCCACTATTGCAGCTACCATGCCATCTGCATATATGCTTGTATACTACTGATAAGAACATGAACCCATGAATGACATGAGTATTTTGCAATGAACCTGCACATGCCCACTGTCCACCTTCCTGAGGATTTGCTGAAACTTTGTGCACGATCCATTTTGCTGAGCTTGTTCATACATGATCATTCTGAAGTGAAATACATGTGTGCATTTTGAATTGATGTTGCCTCGACCACTTTTGTTTGTTCATGACACATGTATATGCTTGCTTGCTGGCTTGGCTTTGACTTGACAAAATGAAGTTGGCATGTCACTTTGCATGTTTTAATCATCTCTGTTTTGATGTTGCTGCCATATTAATATGAGCTCGACCATGATTCACCTTGTATACTTGCATGCTCAAGTTTGTACTGTGAATTGTGCTCGGCCATTTTTGTTTGCACTTGTCATGCTGACTTGAGTTCATTTATGTACTGCTTTTGTATTGACTTGTGTTGACTTTGACTATGCTGGTTGACATTTGTTTTGTTGCTTGAGTGTTGCACTGAGTCGAGATGGTCCACGTGGCTACTCCTCAGTTGCACACTGGATTGGCGAGGCAGTGCACACGTGTGTATATATGCACGTGTGTATATGCAACCATCCAGAATATTTTTCTGTCCCTGCATCGTATATACATACTGTCTACCTTGTGGTATTTACAGTGTATCACTGTGAATATCACAAGTTGTCTAGACACAGATTGATGATTATATAAATCAGATCAAGTCAGAAAAATGATGAGAAATACACCAGAAATCTGAGGCAAATAAAAATTTTAAAAAATAAAATTTATATTCGCTTATATTTAGTATTGTTTCTATTGCAGTGTACTGTGTGTTTTCTGTTTCATGTGACAGGTAAGCAGACGGTGACTGGACTGACAGTGAAGACGCTGTGAAGACAGAAGACTGAAGACAAGAACAATGTGAAAAAGTGTATATGTATACGAGTCTATGTAAAAGAATGAATGAGTGAAACTGTGACTAAAAAAAATAGAGTGTTGTAGTGGAGAAGACTGTATATGAAATTGTATTTGATATGTAATACAGTGATGTACAAATAGTGGAGTTAAAAAAATTTGTACTGTTTGAATATTGAAATAAAATATTATATTTAAATAAAACACTGTGTATATTTGAATTTCTGTACAGTCGTACTTTATTTAAATATAAATATTATATTCCTGTCTGTAATGTGATATAACAGTACAATAACAAACACATTCAAAATAATATATACTTGTTTGTTATCATCAAACAAAAAATCATATAATTGTGTATACAACACTGTTATATACAACATAAAGGACAAGTTGACAAGCGCACTTGTGTTAGTCATTCCTAAGGGGGATGAAGAGATGACGGTATACACGGACGCCTGTGGTACCGGACTGGGTGCTGTATTGATGCAAGGCGGTAGGGTTATAGCTTACGCAAGTCGGTAATTGAAACCGCACGAGAGAAGATACCCTACCCATGATTTAGAATTGGCAGCGATCGTGTTCGCGTTAAAGATGTGGAGACACTATCTCTTGGGAGAAAGATTTGAGCTGTTTACAGATCATAAGTCGTTAAAGTATCTCTTCTCTCAGAAAGATCTGAATCTCCGTCAGCAGAGATGGTTAGAGTTCTTAGCTTCCTATGATTTTGACATCGCATAAACACCGGGAAAGGGCAATGCGGTGGCCGATGCATTGAGTAGAAGACATGCCAGCTTAGGGGCTATGTTCCTTGAATGGAAGCAACTGGAGTTTATCGCGGGGTTTGATTTCAGACCAAAGTGCGAATTGGATCCAGAAATGTTAGCAAGTTTGACGATCATACCCGCTTTGATTGAGCGGATCGGCTCTAGTCAGAGGGACGATCCTAACCTATTGGAAATCATCTCCAAGTTAGAGATGTGTGTCGATGAGGAGATGAACAAGTATGGGCTTGATCGAGATGGATGGCTTAGAAAGAATGGAAAGCTTGTCGTACCCAATGTCAATGGATTGAGGGATGAAGTGCTTAGAGAATGTCATCACTCAAAACTGACTATACATCCCGGTGGTAATAAGATGTATCGAGACATGAGACAGACTTACTACTAGGAAGGGATGAAAAGGGACGTTGGGAAGTTTATATCCAAATGCATGAATTGCCAGCTAGTTAAAGCCGAACAAAAGAAGCCTAGTGGGTTGTTGCAACTATTAGAAATTCCCGAATGGAAATGGGAGCAAGTCTCGATGGATTTTATTGATGGTTTACCAAGGACTAGATCGGGACATGATAGCATATGGGTAATTGTGGATCGGTTGACTAAGAGTGCAAGATTCATACCGGTCAAATCGACCAGAACGGCAGCTAAGTTAGTAGAATTATATATGAAGTGGGTAGTGAGATTTCATGGAGTACCCAAAAGCATTGTGAGCGACCGAGACCCGTTGTTCACCAGTGGGTTTTGGAAGAGCTTACAAGAGGCTCTAGGGTCAGAGTTACATCTCAGTACCGCATATCATCCTCAGACCGACGGTCAGACGGAGAGGGTGAACCGTATTTTGGAAGATCTCTTGAGAGCATGTATATTGGATTTTGGTGGATCATGGGATGACCATTTGCATCTAGTAGAGTTTGCATATTATAATAGCTACCAATCCAGTATCGGTATGGCTCCGTTTGAAGCTTTGTACGGAAGACCGTGCAACTCACCATCATGTTGGATAGAGACTGGCGAGAAGTTTATGCTTGGACCAGATGTGGTGAGGGAAACTTTAGATAAGATTAAGATCATTCAACAACGAATGAAGGCTGCCCAAGATAGGCAGAAGAGTTATGCTGATAAGAGGAGAAGAGACTTAAAATTCTCCGTTGGCAACTTGGTGTTTGTCAAGATTTCTCCGTTGAAGAGCGTAATACGATTTGGCAGGAGAGGCAAGTTGGCACCAAGATTTGTTGGCCCATTCCCTGTTCTTGAACTAGTCGGGAATTTAGCATACAGAATTGACTTACCGGAGAGGATGGCGGGAGTTCACGACGTATTTCATGTTTCCCAACTATGGAAGTTCGTTCACGACTCAGATATGACTATTTCACCTGATCAGTTAGAGGACTTCAAAATAGAACCCGAGGCGGTTGGGAACTGCAAGCCGGCCCGTATTGTCGAGCACGACATGAAGCAACTTCGAAGGAAGGCGGTGAAGCTAGTCAAGATACAGTGGAGCGAGGACGAGAATGATTGTACTTGGGAGACAGAGGAGAACATTAAGAAGTCACACCCAGAACTCTTTGCCTGGTAAGATTTTGAGTTCGATTTAGTTTTCCGCATGCTAGGATAGGCTTGTTTGCTTGTTTTGCATGATTGATTGTTGTATGTGGTTGTTAGGCATGCGGGATCCTTTGTATGTTTTGGGTTAAGGAATTTCGGGGGCGAAATTTCTTAAGGGGGGGAGAGTGTAACGACCCGCATTCTACGCATCATAGGATCGTAGAATATTTATTTCTTTCACATACGAAGTCGTATGGTCATGTAACTTTGGGGGACGACTATTGGGGTCATTTCCCATGTTCATGATTTTTCCCGATTTTTAAATGACCACCCCTAGTTGGAACTGTTTTGGCCATAACTTTTGACTGGAAAGGAATTTTGACCTGAAACCACTTCCATTGGCTCCGGATGATGGTTTCTCTTTCCGTAGAGTGGTCACATTAGCCAAACGGACTCACCGTTTGGGAGATATGGCTGAAACAAGTTTCAGATGATGAAAAACAGCTTAATTGGGCTTAACCGGGTGATTAACAGCTAGGCCCAAAGGGGAATTTCGGGATTAGGAGTTTAAAAGGGCTGTTAGGGTTTGGAGAGTACCTTTTTCTCATTTTTCAGCCATCACTATTCATTCCTCTTAACCTAGCCATGGCCTCCACTCTCTAAATCTCTCTAAAAACACCCAAAATCACTTCCTAATCAAGGATTAAGGCTTAGAGGCATCAAATCAAGGAGGATTAGCACAAGGACCGAGGTAGAGCTGCTTTTATATATTGGAATTCGTGCAAATCAGAGGTTCACTTCAGATCTGAAAGTTTTATTGTGGCAAAGGTGAGTGATTTGCATAGTTTTTGCACTAATTACGGTAATTAAGAGTAATTAGTGAAGATTAGCGAATTTATACACTAATAAATTCTGGAAAAATGTTTAGTAATTCTTAAATAATATTTTATGCCTCTGTTAGGAATTTGGTTCGATTTGATTGAGTTTTGTTAACCCTATGATTAGATTTACTTAAACATGCTTAAGGGAAAATTTGGGGTTTTGACCATGTTTGATCCACTTTACATGCTATGATTTGTGTTATGGTGTTCGTGGTCGATACTATACGTTGCTATGACTGTATGAGATGTTTTGTGATTGTTTAGAAGTGTTAGTTTGGTCAAAAACGTCGTCGAATGGCGAAATACTGTCGCTGGAACGAAGTGCAGGAATTTACCCGGATCGGATCGCCCCCTCTGAGCACGATCCGATGGAAGCTCACGCCACGATCCGTTTCACTTCGAAGGCCACGAACCGATGCAGCGCCGTGTCCAAACTAAAATACCCCGATCCGAATCGCTCCAGCTTGGTGGACCACGAACCGATCAGAAGGTGCGATCCGAGATGAGGCGCGACGATCCAGACGAGGTAGCACGACCCGAGCCCAATGGGTTGCCAGCGCCACGAGCTGTTGAGGCGCGATCCGTATGGCGCGACACGATCCGATGGAGCTGGAGCACCACGAGCTAGCAGGAACTCGACCCGATCCGATTGGGGAGGCGCCACGAACCGAACCATCTAAGGGAGCACGATCCGAGGAGAAGACTGAATAAAGACCGATCCGGAGGTGAAGACCAAAACCCGAGATGTAAAGGTAGTCCAGTATGGGAAGTTAGAGCTCAGGATCTAGTTGGGAACCAATGAGTTCGCTTCATGGTTGGACTTTGCTGCGGGACGCGCGCCAAGGGGTTATCGACGTCTATAGATTTGGACCACTATGGTAGGAGGTATGAAGGCGGATTCAGGGCCATTATGGCATCGGTAGAACCAAGGGCTACGACCAATGAAGTGGGTCATTGAAATGTTTGGTCATGACTCCATGTGTTTAGCTTGGTCACAGCAGGGTTTCTACAAGTCGGGATTCGTCGTTACCTCAAGTCGTCTAGTGTCCCAAAGTGGTGGACCTCGTATACTTTACGCAATGAGTGAGAGACGTGAGGATGGTTGCTATGCTTGATTGTTTGACATACACACCCCCACCCCCGTATTTCTACACCATATGTTGCTAGCATCCTAGAGTATTGTACAGTATGTGGTACTGACTCTTTGGTTGCA
Source organism: Allium sativum (assembly GCA_030737875.1). Taxonomy (NCBI): domain Eukaryota; kingdom Viridiplantae; phylum Streptophyta; class Magnoliopsida; order Asparagales; family Amaryllidaceae; genus Allium; species Allium sativum. The sequence continues at coordinate 499,542,003 of CM060924.1, read as the reverse complement.
GGTCCAGGTTCAGGTATGGTTTAGTATACCTGTTATTATTCTGTTTAGATGCTTATCGCTCATACCAGGCTTTATGTCTGACCCAGAGTTTTATGTCTCCTCTTATTACTCTGGGTGCTCACACGAGCAGACTAGAGACAGGTTGACTGGTGATGTACGGGTAGATGATACGGAGACGAGCAGGAGGCTTCCACGTAATATACATATAATATTCTTCCTGTGTTGTTGAAGATCACTGCTTGGGCATTGGTGGTGCATCTTCTACTTTAGCTTTCTTTTGCTTAGAGATAGTAAATTTGGAAAATTGTAATAAGCTGTATTTGGATTTCCGCTGCTCTGATGATAGATGTTAATTTTAGTTATCAGCTTATGCACTGTCTCACCTGTTTTATGTCAAGTATATTATTATTATATTTTATTCCATGCGCTGTGAGGCATTCTACAGGTTTCTCATTAGTTAATTTCCTTCTTTTCTTTCTTCTGACGACCGTCCCGTGCTAGTCGGGCATATGTACAGCGCACTTTTGGAGGAAATGCAGGCTGGTGCGGGGCGGGCCGTCACAATATTGATTTTTGGGAAGATTAAAATCAAGTGGAGTTTTAATGAATCTTTAATTAGATTGAAATGATCGAGAATGGAGTATCACCAGTTTTGCTCCAAGTGATATTTAAATCTTTAATTAGATTTGAACATGAAATGGTAATTGAATTTACCGATAACATCGTGGTGTTAGATATGAAGTATGACTAGTTTTACTTCATGGGATGAATAGGATGGGGTTGAGAAATTTAACAAGTGTTTACTTCGGTAAGGTTCGCTAATCCCGACTAGTTTGGATAAACCATAATTTGGTTTGAACTGATATTCAAAAGAAGACTAAAGAATAAATTTAAGGAATTTATCTTTGATAAAATTAATAGGAACCTTTCCCAAAGTATAAGAATATTTGAATAAAAGAATATTATGAATTGGAATGAGGCGTATGTTGTGTTTGTGTAACACTTGTTTATTATATACGCGAGTTATTCAGAAAGACTGGGTTTATCCCATTCTGAATAAATGATTCGACGATGTGTCAAGGATGAAGACGGTGGTCGAAGACCGGAGGTCTTCACATCGTTTGGATAATTACTGACGATATTGATTGGGCTGTACGCCCACGAGGTGGGAATCGGTTGGTGATCGTCCAAAAGTACTTGGAGATCGATGGATATGCGAGGTACGAGGTGCCTCCGGTTTCGTTCAGACCTAGAACGGACTTGTAAATGGACTGTGTGTCTGACATTGGATATCATTTTGTGTGATTGATGGATATCAGTTGCATGGAGTGGTTTTCCAATGTGGCATGCTAAGATGCAAATGATCAAGGCTTCTGTTAAAAAGCAGAGTCTTGTGGTTAATGATCAAAGCACGGCCTTTGTGGCATAACTTTGTGTAACGTTAATTTGCGAGCCTCACACCCTGGTGTGAACCAGAAACGGGAGAGGACATCAGGGAGGGCATGCGTTTGCTTCTAGCTAGAAGTGGCGTCAGTGGAAAACCACGCCCTGACGTGTTTGATTTATGTGGTTGTTGGAATGCGAGGCGCCTCGGATATATTGGTGACTATGTGGAGCTGATGGATTCATTGGACTCACTGACTCCCCCATAGAGTGGGGTAAAGCAGTGTTTAGGCATTATAATCTACATCGGGTGGACCGGCCCTGACGATCCAAGGTGCAGTTGCAGTTGTTCCTGGGACACGGGCTAGAGCGTCTCGAAGCGGTAAGGACGATCCCTTGCCTTGGTTCACAGATGAAAATCCAACTTCCAATACGTGACTTTGCGGTTTTGATTGTAGAACCTATATTAGGCGGCATAGTGGTATGGGGCGTTCATGTCGTCTATGATTGATACTTATGATTGAAAATGTTTTGACAATATACACTTATAGTACTATCACAATAATCTGTTTTAAAACGTATCAAGCATTCTTTGGCTATTATAAGGTAAAACCCGATCCTCCGGTTTGTGTTGCATTGTGTGATGGGACCTGGGTCTTATAATAGCTTCATTGTTCTTTATTTAGCATTGCACTGTTGTTTTATACACTGGTATCCTTGGGAGGAAACCCGTTCCGTGTTATACGGCGTGGTCCCTTGATTTACCTAAATTTAAAATAAAGATTAATAACTGTTTTAGTTCTCACACCCGTCACATGACTGACCTGGAGTTTGTTGTTTTAACCTAAACTCTGGGTGCCCTTATTTTCCGCATGGGCAGCTAGTAGTTTTGGTTTTGCAGATTTATATTCACAGGATCCTGATTTACAGCTGGAACGATACTCGGAAAGCTCTGTATCCGTGTATTACTTTCAGTTGTGTTTTATACTATTTTTCCATTGCTATGTAATGTATTGTAATCTCTGATATTTATCAATTGTACATTATTGGTTTATACTCTGTATATTCTTGTATTCTGATGAATTGTTGTAACAAGCAATGAAATGTTCTTCTGTTTGTGTTCTGATCTTTCATGTTATCAAAGCAATCCATGCTTTCCTTCACGGGGAAGTTAAGGGTTCTTACATCAATTAATTATTATTACTTGATACTTTTTATACTATAACTAAATATTACTTATTACTTCGTACTTTTTTATTTATTAGTAATTATTTTTGCCAAATATGGATGGGAAATTTTGGGATTGTTTACGGTTATAATTATAAAAGAACAATTAAAATTTTGGGATTTAGCGTAATTTATACTGGCATACTGACTGAAATTTGTGATAAAAGCAGAAGACTTAATTAAGAATTTAGTAATTACATTGGTTATGGGCAAAGATTATTTTGCTATTGAAACACCCCACCTCCATTAAGGTCACTCACAAAGGTAATGCCTTAACTTTGGTGGAGAGTTATAGGTACAAGACACAGAAAAAATTACAAGACAGATAAATTTAAGCAGCGGAATCCAAATATTTATTTCATACGTAGTTCAATACAAAAGCATTACATCAAATTGTCTCAAACCAACTTCAAAACATTACACCATAATTTTTTTCTTGATTATTCAATAAAGAAGCATAAACCAAAAAGTAAAAATGCATAAATCCTCAAGGATCATATCCAAAGCCATAGCCAATGCAAGAGAGTCCAAGTCATACATTTACTTTCTTGAAGCTTGTAAAGAGTCTGATTAAGCTGGAGTATTTCCTCCTTGTGGACCTGAGGGAGGGGGGAAACGGAAGAAAAGAAGACGAAAGGAAACGGGACAGACAATAAGTCTGGTAAGTTCAGTGGTTACTAGTATTTAAACAAGAAAAAGGATCATGACAGTGATAACAGAACATAGGACAATACCCTAATATAAGATAAGAGGGATGTGCGATCGCACCCATTACTATAGTCTCTGCACCTACTTAACCATTGGTTCAACCAGCCCACGTGTTTACAACAAACGATCCCCTAAATGATCGGCTCCTACTCGCATGTATTCAAGTCCTGTGGCCTTCGGCCCCGCTTGATTGTAGTCACCTGTACTGGTCCTACCATGGGGTGTATCGGTCCCTCTGGTGGCAACCCGACACGATTCAAGATGCACAGAGTACACTACTGATGCCCAGTGCCTGATTTTTTTCCACTTCGGAGTATGTGCACGCCCATACTCCGTCGGAATCTACACTAGTCCACCAACCTCCGGCGTTTTGACCGCTTATAATTCAGCCCAGTAATCGTGCCCCACCCTGCCTAGTTTCAGGGTACCATGATACATTTATGTGGGTTACTGCTGTAATGGGTCCCCATTACTAGTGTTTTCAAATCAACATGTTTATTTGGTTAAGTGTCCAAGTTTACCTAACCCAGCCAATTTGTTTTAGTTAACATGTTGAATCGGTTAAGTGTTTTCCTAATTTACTTAACCCTACCAATCCTGACTTAGCTTTAATTTAAAGCACCAACCACTCACATTAGACAGATCTTGTTGTGGTTACTGGATATGCCGGTCGGTTCCTGGCAGATTTACACCACAACTTAGTCTAACCTCGGATTTGGGCTTGATGCACTAACCACCCACATTAGACAGGTCTTGTTGTGGTTACTGGATATGTCGGTCGGTTCCGGGCAGATTTACACCACAACTCAGTCTAACCTTGGGTTAAGCATATTTGTCTTTTCTAAATTCATATTTTTCTATATATGTCAAATTTCTTTATGTAAATTAATTTTAACTTACTCATGCCATAATTATCTTTTCAAATGTTGCTCACAATAAATGGTATATCAAGTATACCATTTTACGAACAATCCTATGCCATGAATTTTTATGTTTCCCCCTCGTTATCCCCGTAGAACTTATGTATGAATTACATAAAATGTTAGGCTAACAAATTAGCCTAAACCCATAAACAAAAAGGGGTAAAAAATCAAGGAACATGACATAAACATAAAATAGCATACGTTAAACTTATCACATGTAACTTGGCATAGATGTATCATTATCTCAACTAAACAGGTAAAGGTGAACTTGTGACTGATTCGTGTAAACTTGATATGGGTCTAACATGGAGGTTTAACACATAAAAAAGATTTAAACCGCAATTTAACATACTAACTTATGTATGTCAAAACATAAGAAAGCTACTCTAACCATTTTTAAATTGCAACTTAGCATGATAACTTATGTGTGTTAAACATAAGAGGATTGCAATTCCAACTTTTTACAACATAAATAGATTCAACTTGACATGGTTCTAACGATTCATGAGTGTTAATCTACATGCAGGCATGTGATTTAGATCCTAGACTTGCAAATAACCATCAAATTTCAACATGGCATGTTTCGCCATTTTGTTGGCATAATAAGTTCTTTACCCAATCATAATAACATACAATGTTGTACATCACCCAAGCATATAGACATGAAATATACAACATGTTCATTGCCATAAGCATATAGACATGAAATATACAACATGTTCATCGCCACAAGCATATAGACATGATTAATTACAACGATATTTTAAGATAAACGAGAACCAGATCTTATACATAAGCATCGTACTATATTCCAATTACAACATGTCATGAATTCAGTTGAAAGGAATGTTTAAATCTGTGTAACAACTAACTTACAAGCTAAAAGGAATTCTTGCGTTCTGAAATCTGAAATTGGAGATGCGCTCCTTTGAAGAAGATCGTTGAATTAGACTCGCTTTAATTTGATTTTTGATTCAAGTTCTTTAACTCGTCTTTGAATTGGAAATGGTGACGGCTACTCCAAGTCTTCTACTGACGACATTTCAGTTCTAGGTTTATTTTTCTGTGTGTTTTTGGGTTAGGCATTGAGTTGTTTATATAGAATTTCAGTTTGATTATAGCCGTCAGACGAACCTAGGGTTAATCACAGCCACTCAGACCTGATCATGACCATCCAGAAAACCCTAGTGACTCAGCAGCGAGTCAGGAGTCGTTCGAATTTCAGATCTGGCCGGGTGCCAGTTCGACCCCCAGGTCGACCACTAGGGGGGAGGTCGACCCCCTGGTCGACCTGCCTGGGCGGGAATTTTCCCGCCCAGGCCGCTTCTGGCTTTTGTTTGAATTTTAAACTCGTTTTCGAACTATTTGAATTTATTTGAATTTCTGAAACTTCCGACAGCCATAACTTCTTCATACGAAGTCCAATTTAAACTTGGACTCTATCTCAACCAGAATTCTGAGATGAACACAATGGCGTAACCCGTTTCCCTTAATTCTTACATTTTAAATTAAGTATTCTAGGATTCATTATTATAACCTGAATAGAAAATACGGGGTGTTACATTCTCCCCTCCTTTTAGGATTTCGTGCCCGAAATCTCCAAGTCGAGAAGATCTTATATCCTACCATCAAATCAACCATCTACTCAACCATCAAACACAGGCGTCCAATGTACTTAAAAGATTTCTAATGCTTCATGATCATATGCATAGTGTGTGTATATGTCCTTATCTAATGCAAAATCAGGCGGTCTACTGATTCAGTTGACCTCCTTAATGCAAATTATGTCAGTGCCATGAGTCCATTATGAATGCAAATTATCCTACTCAAAATTTCTTACATGAGTGCATAACCATTCATACAAATGCAACGTCCATATGATATCCATTAAGTTTTAATCCATAAACCAATACATATATGCATATGCAATATGGAAGTGACTGAGCCGATCTAGTACCTAATGTGTGTATATGCATCCACTAGCAACCACTTGCAACCATGAATCATAACATGTTTCAATTACATGTTTACATCCAAATAGGTTCCTACCTAAGGATAAAGGATAAGATCGAGGAGATATACCTAAAAAGATAGATACGAGCATAAACTTGAGGAAAAAGAGATTAAAGATGTACCCTATAAAAGAAAAGGGTAGGTTGCGCGTATACAGTCCTCAGTTTCCCAAGTCGCGTCTTCCTCGGCGTCGCTCCATTGAACCTTGACGAGCTTAACTTCACGGTTGCGTAGCTTTCTGACTTATGTTCCTAAGATACGGGTTGGAACTCTTCTCATAGTTGCTTCTCGTTCAACTTCAACTTCTTCTATCATACTTGGTTCTACCACTTCCGTAGACCCATGTAAGCACTTCCTCAGGTGAGAGACATGAAAGACATTATGAATCCTGGCAAATCTTTCGGGCAGCTATACCCTATAAGCCATCTTCCCAATCTTCTCGATGATAGGGAACGACCCTACAAATCTTGGAGCTAACTTTCTAGCGGATCTAAAGCGAACGACGTTCCTCAAAGGAGATACTTTAAGGAACACCTTGTCTCCAACTTCGAACTCAAGGTCAGTTCCACTTTTGTCTGCGTAGGACTTCTGTCTATCTTGGGCAGTCTTCATTCTTCTTCGTACTTTCTATGAAGTCTCCCTAATCATGTCTAATCCAAGTATGAGCTTGTCTGTTGACTCCCACCAGCAAGTTGGTGACCTGCAAGGTCTTCCATATAAATCTTCGAAAGGCGCCATGCCTATGGTGTCTTGGTAGCTATTGTTGTAAGTGAATTCTACCAAAGGTAGATGATCCTCCCATGTACCTCCGAAGTCAATAATGCATAACCCCAAGAGGTCTTCTAATACTCTGTTGACTCTTTCCGTCTAGCCATCAGTTTGAGGGTGGTAGGCCGTGCTTAAGCATAACTGTGTGCCTACAGCCTCTTGTAAACTCTTCCAAAACTCGCTCGTGAAGATAGGGTCTCGATCACTCACTATGCTGGAGGGTATCCCATGGAATCGAACTATCCCCTTAAGATATATGGATGCTAGAGATGAGGCAGCCCTTCTACTCTTGACGGGTATAAAGTGGGCGCTTTTTGTGAGCCTGTCCACTATTACTGTAATAACCCGAAAATTTGGGCCAGTTTAAAATTTTTATTTTGGAAATTTTAGCGAATTTTGATTATTTAAAATGAGCTATTTTAAATAATATCGACGAGAAATTTATTTTGAATAGAATTCGAACGTATATATTTATATTCGTCGTCGTTAGAATATAAATATTTATTTATATTTATAAAAGGAATTGAAAATGGCGCGGTAGTTCGATAATTCGATTTCAAACTTCAAATGAATGTACCAGGTGCAAAATAAACCGGATTTTAGCAAAACAAAAAATAATAGAATCTAATAGAGAATATCTTTCCAACAAATCCGAAAAATTGAAATTTCATAGCGGGAATCAAAAGATATGTCTAGTTGAAAATTCTGAATAGTCGCTATAGAATTCAGGCCCTTAAAAGTTGAAATTTAGCAAATGACCTCGGATTTCTACGAAACCACTTTTGTTGGATCCGAGATGTCAAGTTATTGCTAGATTCCAATTTTCGTAATTTTTCGATTCAATATGTGGGCGTGGAAAGGGAAAACGCGTTTGACCAGTTTTAGTTGATTTTAATCGACTGGAAAATGACCATTTTTCAAACGGTCTCAGAATTTGACGAAATTAGTTTTGTTAGGACCGTATCGTCAATACGAAGCTAGAAAATATTTTTCTGGAATTTTTCGAGTTAGTATGTGATCCCAGTAAATTGAAATGTACGTTTAAAATTAAATATAATGATTTAAATGTAAATTCAACGGAAACTGATCGTAACGGTCGAATAGGCCTGCGATACATATCCCATTGTGTTTGGAATGAGGGTAATACGCTACGGACGACTCTCGTTTGGTTCGATTTGGAGTTTGGAGACTAAACGGATCATGTTTGAATTAAATAAAAATAAAATATTTATATAAATAGGGGGGTCAAAATTGGTCAAAGGAAACCCTAGACCCGCTCAACTCAGCCGCCTCTATCTCTAAACAATCGAACGGCTGAGGGCTCCCAACAAAAATCGCCTCTGATCTACTCCTGGACGTGATGGCAGGGGGTGCATTCAACGTGAAATGGGTACGGCTTGGCGAGTTCTTCCAATGGCCAGCACCGCTTGGAGTTCGGTGGCCCCGTTCACCACTGGCGATCTCGAGAAAGGCCCGCAGTCTTTGCGCGATACAAGACGATAGGAGGGGTGTTAGGGGATGGGATGGTCGGCGCCGGAGGAGTGTTCAGTGGCGGTTCAAGGGGTATATTCTGATCTGGCTCAGGTCCCTCCGATTTGTGTGCGCAAGGAGGATTGAGGGGGGAGCAGTTACGATCTGAAGATGTTGAACAGGGAGGTATTAAAATAGAGAAGGTTTTGTTCTTGTTTTTTTTTACCTACTTTATTTAAAGTATACTCAGTTTAAAAACATAGAATTGTTTATAGAATGAAAATATGCCATTGTTTTATAAATAAAGATTAGCACTGATTTTTAAAATAAGAATTAGCATTTCTTTTAAATTAAAATGGGATTTTTGTAAATATAATCGCTTCTATAAAAATATATGATTTAGCTTCTATAAAAATATATGATTTTTAAAAATAAAAATCATTGTTTTAAATTTAATACCTAGCATTGTTTTTAAATCATATATACTAAGATGGTTTTAGAAAGATAAAGATGGGATTTTTATCTAAAGTAAGTATATGATTTTCCTTTGTGTCTAAAGTAAAAATACAATTTTTATAAAGCAAAAGATCGATAGAAAATGTGATTCTTATTTGGTAGAATCACGTTATAAAAACATGATTTTCTATATAGCAGCGTAGATAAAAATACAATTTTCATAACGAAGTAGCGAATTAAAAGTATGATTTTTATATAATAGAGAAAATAAAAATGTGATTTTTATATATGTAGCGAATACGAATGACGAAAGTGATGAAAGAAGAAACGGCGGAGATTTTCTACATAAGAAGAGTCGTGGTATTGGATTAGCTAGCCGGTGAGAACTTCTCTCCTTTTAATTTTGTTTTCTAGTTAATAATATATACTAGGATGCAGACGGTGTTTAGTAGCACCCGACACCCGTCGTCCACAGACCATGGACGGCTTGTATGCTTATTTGTTTGATTTTGATGTGTAGTTGATTGTGTGATGTGAAATGAAATAAAATATTTATATAGTTAAAAATATTTTATAGTTAAAAATAGAATTTTTAACGCGTATATGAAAGGAAATAAAAATAAAAAAATCGGACGATTTGTTTATATACACACATTTGACTGATATTGATTGGGACTATAAATTTTACACATCGCCCAACTGCACAAATAAAATCTGTGTTTGATTGTTTGAAATCCCCACACGGGTATTGGGATGATATATGACATACACTAATCATAATAGTTAGTTGTATGTCGATCGATTGATTAACAGACTGTTATAAGCGTTAAATATTTATATTCGATGCTTATACAGTGTAGAATGCACTTTGAATGATGGTTGATTATTCATCGTTGTTATTGTATACATGTGTTGTAGAAAATCCATATAATTAACATTATATGGTAATTGATTGGGCTTCATTCAATATTTGAAATAGGAATATTGGAATAGAAATATTTGAAAAAGAAATATTTGAATAGAAATATTTGAAAAAGAAATATTTGAGTGGAAATATTTGAAAAAGAAATATTTGAAATAGAATATTTGAAAATAGAAATATATGAAGCCGTGTTGATTAGATTGACGCCATTTTGACGTGAACGATATTTATATCAATTTTATTCATTTTATAATGAATATCGATTTTATTCATTTTATAATGAATATCGAAAGTGATTTCAAAATCTGATATTTTGAAAAGAATTGAAATTCAAACGAATTTGAATTGAATTTAATAGAAAACGAATTTGAATTGAATAGAAAACGAATTCGAATTGAATTGAATAGAAAACGAATTCGAATTGAATTGAATAGAAAACGAATTTGAATTGAATTGAATAGAAAATGAATTCGAATTGAATTGAAAACGAATTTGAATTGAATTTAATAGAAAACGAATTTGAATTGACTTGAATTGAAAACGAATTCGAATTGAATTGAACAGAAAACGAATTCGAATTGAATTGAATAGAAAACGAATTCGAATTGAATTGAATAGAAAACGAATTCGAACTGAATTGAATAGAAAATGAATTCGAATTGAATTGAAAACGAATTTGAATTGAATTTAATAGAAAATGAATTTGAATTGACTTGAATTGAAAACGAATTTGAATTGAATTTAATAGAAAACGAATTTGAATTGACTTGAATAGAAAACGAATTCGAATTGAATTGAATAGAAAATGAATTCGAATTGAATTGAATTAAAAACGAATTTGAATTGAATCGAATAGAAAACAAATCTGAATTGAATTGAAAACGAATTGAAATAGAATTGAAATCAATTTGAATTGAAATCAAATAGAAGTGAATGTAAAAAGAATTTATAAGGGAAAATTCAATTTTGATTTAAATTTGAAATAAAGGTGGAAATTGTTTTTGAAACAAATTTGAAATGATTTATAAAATTCGTTTTAAAAAGGAAATCGATGAAATATATAATATATATATATATATATATATATATATATATATATTATATAATGGCCCGAATAGAACGCGTCGCGCCGCGGCAGTTCGTGAATTTCGACCATTGACTTCGAACGGACATTGCGGGAGATCCGACCGTTGGATTCTCCTAAAACCGGAACCTTTGGGTTCGTATCGAAAAGAGCTTTTTAACGAATATTAGAAATTTGAAATCTAACGGTTGGATTTGGAATTATGTCCAAATCAAATTTGGAAAAGGTCGCTGTAAGTGCAGTTCGATGGCCGTTGATGGAAATCGACTGTACAGGCCTTGATAAAATTATTAAAAATAATAATAATTTGTGTCAAATCATAAGAAATGATTTGTGAAGAATTGGGATGAAAAACTCCATATTTGAAAGGATAAAAATAGATTTTTATCGAAATGAACTAGTTTTGAACTAGAATAATAATTTATTTATTTTTAAAATAAATAAAGTGGATTTGAAATGGTTTTGAAAATAACCAGGATTTCCAATATATTGATTGGAAATGGATTTGAAGCGAAATTGTCTTCGGAATATTTCGATGTGGGGTTTTGTGATTATACAGGTATTGTTATGGGAAATTTGAAAGATATATTTATATCGTTATTTCCAATACGATATTTGTTGGTCGTAGGATTTGATATTGAATATAAGCCGATATATTTTCTATTCAGAGCCTTGTATTTAATATCAAATGGGATTTTGGGTTTGTCGTGAATGGCGTCTTCATTAACGCTGTTCTTAAACCCAGTTGAGGAAAAGGTTAAATCTTTTTATTTAGATTTAATGAAGTGCACCAATTAAATAATATTTAATTGGAATTGAATTGGTACTAATTTTTGGGTTTATCGTGAACAGTGTTTTAAATAACACTTGTTCTTTAACCCGATAATTAATAGAATGTGATTTTGGGTTGTCGTGAACGGTATCTTCAATAATACTGTTCTTAGACCCAAAGGAGTTAAGAAAATCAGAAACTAACTGGAGATTAGTTAAGTTGAATGGTTTCCTGGGTATTGATCTGATGATGGTTTCGGCCTTCGGGGTTAATACTTAGGGAATTGCTCACTTGCTAATTTATGTTTAGGGTCTGATTGAAATGTAATGTGATTTTGGGTTTATAGTGAATCGTGTTTTAAATGACACTGATTCTTTAACCCAGTTAAAGATTAAAACTAAGTGGAGTTTTAATGTGTGACGGCCCGCCCCGCACCAGTCTGCATTTCCTCCAAAAGTGCGCTGTACACATGCCCGACTAGCACAGGACGGTCGTCAGTAGAAAGGAAAGAAGAGAATGAACTAATCAAGGAACCTGTAGAATGTCTCACAGCGCATGGAACAAAATATAATAATAACATACTTGACATAAAACAGGTGAGACAGTGCATAAGCTGATAATTAAAATCAACATCAATCATCAGAGCAGCGGAAATCCATATACAGCTTATTACAATCTTCCAAATTTACTGTCTCTAAACAAAAGAAGACTAAAGTAGAAGATGCACCACCAATGCCCAAGCAGTGATCTTCAACAACACAGGGAGAATATCATATATATATTACGTGGAAGCCTCCTGCTCGTCTCCGGATCATCTACCCGTGCATCACCAGCTAACCTGTCTCTAGTCTGCTCGTGTGAGCACCCAGAGTAATAAGAGGAGACATAAAACTCTGGGTCAGACATAAAGCCTGGTATGAGCGATAAGCATCTAAACAGAATGATAACAGGTATACTAAACCATACCTGAACCTGGACCTGCAACCAAAGAGTTAGTACCACATACCGTACAATACTCCAAGGTGCCATAATAAATAATGTAAGGATACGGGGGTGGGGTGTGCATGTCACAATGATAGCAAACAAATCATCCATAGCAACCATCCTCACATCTCTCACTCAGTGCGTAAAGCATACGATATCTACCACCTTGGAACACTAGACAAACTGAGGCAACGACGAATCCCGACTTGTAGAAACCCTGCTATGACCAAGCTAAACATATGGAGTCATGACCAAACATTTCAATGACCCACTTCATTGGTTGTAGCCCTTGGTTCTACCGATGCCATAATGGCCCTGAATCCGCCTTCGTACCTCCTACCATAGTGGTCCAAAGCTATAGACGTCGATAACTCCTTGGCACGCGTCCCGTAGCAAAGCCCAACCATGAAGCGAACTCGTTGATTCCCATCTGAATCTTAAGCTCTAGCTTCTCATTTGGACTTCCTTTGCATCTCGAGTTTTGATCGAATTGGAGTGGGTCTTCAGAAGAGTTGTCGTGCAGTAGCAGCCCTAGAATACGGTTCGGTTCGGTGGTCATTACCCTCGTCGGTTCGGTTCGGTCCTCCTTCCTTATCATCTTTCCATTCGGTTCGGGTCGGGTACTCCACTTCAGGTCGGGTCGGTGTCCTCCTCCGGGTCGGGTCGGGTGTCCTTCCTTCCAGTGCTCCGATCCGCTCCCTCATTTCTTCACGTATTCCGATCCGATCCCTCCTTGCCATCTGATCCGCGTGGCCTTCCCTCTTGCTAGTTCTCCCAAATGTTTACTTCCGATCTGAGCCCTGCGTCTCCAAGTCGATCCGATCTGGCCTCCAATTATTCTTCCGATCCGATCCCCTTGTCCACTCCAACTCTAAGTAAACGGCCTTCCTTCTCGCCAAGTCTCCTAGGTGTCAAACTCCAGTTCGGGTCGGTTTTCTTGCCCAGTTCACATATCCGATCCGAGCCTCATCCGATCCGAACCGGTTAGGAACCTGCACATTTCTGCAACTTTCCAGCGAGCTTTCTACGCCATTCGACGACGTTTTCGACCAATTTAACTATTCTAATCAATCATAAAACATACCATAGAGTCATAGCAACATGTAATAGTAACCACAAACAGCAAACAACAATTCAAATGAATCAAAATGGATCAAAAGTGACTAGAAACTTCATATTTTTCCCATAGCATGTTTGAGTAGAACTAATCATAGGGTTAACAAAACTTAATCAAATTGAACCAAATTTCTAACAGAAGCATAAAATATTATTTGAGAATTTCTAAACATTTTTCCAGAATTTATTAGTATATAAATTCGCTAATCTTCACTAATTACCCTTAATTACCGTAATTAGTGCAGAAACTATGCAAATCACTCACCTTGGCCACAAAATAAAACACCAAATCTGAAATATTCTCTGTTTGGGTCAAATTCCTATGTATAGCAGCAGCTCCAACCTTGCTTTGTTGCTATTTGGCCTTGTTTTGATGTAGTTTAGGCTTAATCTACACTAAAAATGTGTTTTGGGATGGTTTTAGAGGATGGAAGCCATTACTAAGGTCTCAAGAAGGTTTGTGGCGGCTCAAAACTGAAATGAAAGTGATAACCTAACCCTAATCAGTCCTCCTATACCTCTAAACCCGAAATTCCCCTCTGGGCCTAGCTGCTAATCACCCGGTTAAGCCCAATTAAGCTGTTTTTCACCATCTGAAACTTGTTTCAGCCATATCTCCCAAACGGTGAGTACGTTTGGCTAATGTGACCACTCTACGGAAAGAGAAACCATCATCCGAAGCCAATGGAATTAGTTTCAGGTCAAAATTCATTTTCAGTCAAAAGTTATGGCTAAAACAGTGCCAACTAGGGGCAAAATGGTCATTTAAAAATCGGGAAAAATCTTGAACATGGGAAATGACACCAATAGTCGTCTCCCAAAGTTACATGACCATACGACTTCGTATGTGACAGAAATAAATATCCTACGATCCTATGATGCGTAGAATGCGGGTCGTTACACTCTCCCCCCCTTAAGAAATTTCGCCCCCGAAATTCCTTAACCCAAAACATACAAAGAATCCCGCATGCCTAACAACCACATACAACAATCAAACATGCAAAACAAGCAAACAAGCCTATCCTAGCATGCGGAAAACTAAATCGAAATCAAAATCTTACCAGGCAAAGAGTTCTGGGTGTGTCTTCCTAATGTTCTCCTCTGTCTCCCAAGTACAATCATTCTCGTCCTCGCCCCACTGAACCTTGACTAACTTCACCGCCTTCCTTCGAAGTTGCTTCATGTCGTGCTCGACAATACGGGCCGGCTTGCGGTTCCCAACCGCCTCGGGTTCTACTTCGAAGTCCTTTAACTGATCAGGTGAAATAGTCATATTTGAGTCGTGAACGAACTTCCTTAGTTGGGAAACATGAAATACGTTGTGAACTCCCGCCATCTTCTCCGGTAAGTCAATTCTGTATGCCAAATTCCCGACTTGTTCAAGAACAGGGAATGGGCCAACAAATCTTGGTGCCAACTTGCCTCTCCTGCCAAATCGTATTACGCTCTTCAACGGAGAAATCTTGACAAACACCAAGTCACCAACGGAGAATTTTAAGTCTCTTCTCCTCTTATCAGCATAACTCTTCTGCCTATCTTGGGCAGCCTTCATTCGTTGTTGAATGATCTTAATTTTATCTGAAGTTTCCCTCACCACATCTGGTCCAAGCATGAACTTCTCGCCAGTCTCTATCCAACATGATGGTGAGTTACACGGTCTTCCGTACAAAGCTTCAAACGGAGCCACACCAATACTGGATTGGTAGCTATTGTTATATGCAAACTCTACTAGATGCAAATGGTCATCCCATGATCCACCGAAATCCAATATACATGCTCTCAAGAGATCTTCCAAAATACGGTTCACCCTCTCCGTCTGACCGTCGGTCTGAGGATGATATGCGGTACTGAAATGTAACTCTGACCCTAGAGCCTCTTGTAAGCTCTTCCAAAACCCACTAGTGAACAACGGGTCTCGGTCGCTCACAATGCTTTTAGGTACTCCATGAAATCTCACTACCCACTTCATATACAATTCTGCTAACTTAGCTGCCGTTCTGGTCGATTTGACTGGTATGAATCTTGCACTCTTAGTCAACCGATCCACAATCACCCAAATGCTATCATATCCCGACCTAGTCCTTGGTAACCCATCGATGAAATCCATTGAGACTTGCTCCCATTTCCATTCGGGAATTTCTAAGGGCTGCAACAACCCACTAGGCTTCTTTTGCTCGGCTTTAACTAGCTGGCAATTCATGCACTTGGATATAAACTTCCCAACGTCTCTTTTCATCCCTTCCCAGTAGTAAGTCTGCTTCATATCTCGATACATCTTGTTACCACCGGGGTGTATAGTCAGCTTTGAGTGATGACATTCTCTAAGCACTTCATCCCTCAATCCATTGACATTGGGTACAACAAGCTTTCCATTCTTTCTAAGCCATCTATCTCGATCAAGCCCATACTTGTTCATCTCCTCATCGATAACCATCTCTATCTTGGAGATGATTTCCAATAGGTTAGGATCGTCCCTCTGACTAGAGCCGATCCGCCCAATCAAAGTGGGTCTGATCGTCAAACTTGCTAACATTTCTGGATCCAATTCGCACTTTGGTCTGAAATCAAACCCCGTGATATACTCCAGTTGCTTCCATTCAAGGAACATAGCCCCTAAGTTGGCATGTCTTCTACTCAATGCATCGGCCACCGCATTGCCCTTTCCCGGTGTGTATGCGATGTCAAAATCATAGGAAGCTAAGAACTCTAACCATCTCTGCTGACGGAGATTCAGATCTTTCTGGGAGAATAGATACTTTAACGACTTATGATCTGTAAACAACTCAAATCTTTCTCCCAAGAGATAGTGCCTCCACATCTTTAACGCGAACACGATCGCTGCCAATTCTAAATCTTGGGTAGGGTATCTTCTCTCGTGCGGCTTCAATTGCCGACTTGCGTAAGCTACAACCCTACCGCCTTGCATCAATACAGCACCCAGTCCGGTACCACAGGCATCCGTGTATACCGTCATCTCTTCATCCCCCTTAGGAATGACTAACACTGGTGCGCTTGTCAACTTGTCCTTTAGACTTTTGAATGCATTCTCGCACCTTTCATCCCAGACAAAAGCTTGATTCTTCTTGGTCAACTGGGTCAATGGTGCTGCTGTCTTGGAGAAACCTTGGATAAACTTACGATAATATCCAGCTAACCCCAAGAAACTTCTTACATCTGTTGCGTTCTTGGGCGTAGGCCAATCCTGTACCGTAGCCACCTTCGCCGGGTCCACGGCAATACCATTCTCTGATACAACATGGCCCAAGAACCTCACTTCCCTCTTCCAGAAGTGACACTTAGAAAACTTTGCTTTCAATTGGTGTTTTCTCAACACCTCCATCGCTACTCTTAAATGTTCCTTGTGTTCTTCCTCTGTCCTCGAATAGACCAAAATATCATCAACGAACACAAGGACAAACTTATTCAACTGATCTCTGAATACCCTATTCATAAGATCCACAAAATATGCTGGGGCATTGGTCAGCCCGAATGGCATGACCAACCACTCATAAAATCCAGACGGCGTCCGAAATGCCATTTTAGCTATACTTTCAGCTTCCACTCTAAGCTGATGAAAACCTGTCGCGAGATCCAACTGAGAAAATACTCTCGCGCCACTCAACTGATCGAACAAATCATCTATCCGCGGTAGAGGATACTTGTTCTTCCTCGTCACTTTATTCAACTCGCGGTAGTCTACACACAAACGAAGGGAACCATCCGCCTTGGTAGCAAACACAACTGGTGCTCCCCATTCAGAAACACTCCTTCTGATCAATCCCTTCTTCAAAAGATCACTGACTTGCACCTCGAGCTCTCGCTGCTCTCTTGGTGCCATACGACGAAGTGGCATCACTATAGGCCTGGCATCTTTTACCAAATCAATACGAAACTCAATCTCTCGGTGTGGTGGAAGTCCGGTCACTTCTTCGAAAACATCCGGATACTGGCCAACCACGGGCAAACCTGACAACTCACTATGCGGAATGTCGAGGGAGTTTAGAAAACTAGCCAATACCCCATTACTGGGTAGACCACCAAACACTATCCTCCGCCCATCATCCGCTCTAGCTGTCACCAACAAGCCCTCACAGTCTACCACCACCCCGTATCTTTGGAGCCAATCTACTCCCAAAATAATGCCAAACCCAGTAAAGCCCAAAACAAAGCAATCGCAAACAAACATGCATCCATGACTCGATAAGACCACATTACGACAAATCATGCTAAGGCTAGTAGAACCACCAATCGGGTTTGTCACTACTAAAGGTCTATCGACAATCTCGGGCTCCAATCCCAACCTATCTACCAGGTCACTAGATATGAAAGAACTGGAAGCTCCGGTATCAAACAAAACTCTAACAGGAACATCATAAACAGAAAGCATACCTTGAATGACGACATTCTTTCCCTTCTCCGCCGCAGTTGGGGCATTCGACGAAGAAGGAATAACATTAAGAGCGTAGGCTTTCACCATTTGCTTTTCCTTAGGGGGCTGTGGACACTTGTCCTTGTGATGTCCCATTTGGCCACAGTTGAAGCACTTCCTATCCGCTGGCTTGGCCCGACAATTACTAGCATAATGGCCCTTCTTACCACAGCTGAAGCACTCCACATCTTGCTTATTCTTTTTCTTCTGGCCATCCTTAGCTTGGTTCTGCTTTCTCTTATTCTGGGAACCACCCTTGCCTCCACCACTTGCTTGTGGCTTTGGCTCATCTGCAGATGCAACCTCAGTCTTCGACTTAGGGTAGAGACTTTCTGATCTTAATGCTTTCCCCACTATCGATTCAAACGTCTCATCGATGTGGTTAATAAGTTTTTCCCCTAAGTACTGATCCAAACCAGTTATGAATTTCTCATTCTTTTTCTCGGCAGTATCAATAAGAGATAACCCATATTTTGACAAAGTGTCAAATTCAGCAATATACTCCGAGACAGCTCTGCCATTCTGTTTGAGCTCCAAGAATTTCTTAAACAGCACTGACTTCTGAGCAGCTGGGATGAACTTCTCGCTAAAGCGAGCCTTAAACTGCTCCCAAGTAATCTGATCTTCGGGAGTAGCTGCCTTTATAGCATTCCACCAATTCATTGCCCACCCTTGCAGCTGACGTGACGCTAGCTTTCTCTTCATCGCATCCTCGATACCCAAATCCTCGAAGATACGTTCGCAACTATCCAACCAATCCTGAACATCCGTAGCCGACTCCGTTCCATGGAATGACTTCCCACCAAGACTAGTATAATCCTTATTCAGCTTGGCGAAGTCGACTCTTAGCGCCTGCACTATTGGACCACCACCATTTCCACCAGTGGGAGCTGCCCTCTGTACATCTCTAAGCATCTCTCTCATAAGGTCAGTAAACATCGTCCTCATGTCAGCAGGATTCCCATTATTGGCTCCCCTACCAGTACCTCTAGTATATCGGCTCATCGTCAATCTGAAAAAGGAAACGATTAAGACTCCATAGTGGTGCTAGTGCAGTACGACTTCATCCTTATACTAATAATAGTATATATATATAGCTTTTACAAACCAAAATAATTACAAATACGCTCTCTCGTATACGTATACTATCTCTCCCTGATAACTTCCTAGGTTAACTACGCAACCTAGAGCTCTGATACCAAGTGTGACGGCCCGCCCCGCACCAGTCTGCATTTCCTCCAAAAGTGCGCTGTACACATGCCCGACTAGCACAGGACGGTCGTCAGTAGAAAGGAAAGAAGAGAATGAACTAATCAAGGAACCTGTAGAATGTCTCACAGCGCATGGAACAAAATATAATAATAACATACTTGACATAAAACAGGTGAGACAGTGCATAAGCTGATAATTAAAATCAACATCAATCATCAGAGCAGCGGAAATCCATATACAGCTTATTACAATCTTCCAAATTTACTGTCTCTAAACAAAAGAAGACTAAAGTAGAAGATGCACCACCAATGCCCAAGCAGTGATCTTCAACAACACAGGGAGAATATCATATATATATTACGTGGAAGCCTCATGCTCGTCTCCGGATCATCTACCCGTGCATCACCAGCTAACCTGTCTCTAGTCTGCTCGTGTGAGCACCCAGAGTAATAAGAGGAGACATAAAACTCTGGGTCAGACATAAAGCCTGGTATGAGCGATAAGCATCTAAACAGAATGATAACAGGTATACTAAACCATACCTGAACCTGGACCTGCAACCAAAGAGTTAGTACCACATACCGTACAATACTCCAAGGTGCCATAATAAATAGTGTAAGGATACGGGGGTGGGGTGTGCATGTCACAATGATAGCAAACAAATCATCCATAGCAACCATCCTCACATCTCTCACTCAGTGCGTAAAGCATACGATATCTACCACCTTGGAACACTAGACAAACTGAGGCAACGACGAATCCCAACTTGTAGAAACCCTGCTATGGCCAAGCTAAACATATGGAGTCATGACCAAACATTTCAATGACCCACTTCATTGGTTGTAGCCCTTGGTTCTACCGATGCCATAATGGCCCTGAGTCCGCCTTCGTACCTCCTACCATAGTGGTCCAAAGCTATAGACGTTGATAACTCCTTGGCACGCGTCCCGCAGCAAAGCCCAACCATGAAGTGAACTCGTTGATTCCCATCTGAATCTTAAGCTCTAGCTTCTCATTTGGACTTCCTTTGCATCTCGGGTTTTGATCGAATTGGAGTGGGTCTTCAGAAGAGTTGTCGTGCAGTAGCAGCCCTAGAATACGGTTCGGTTCGGTGGTCATTACCCTCGTCGGTTCAGTTCGGTCCTCCTTCCTTATCATCTTTCCATTCGGTTCGGGTCGGGTACTCCACTTCAGGTCGGGTCGGTGTCCTCCTCCGGGTCGGGTCGGGTGTCCTTCCTTCCAGTGCTCCGATCCGCTCCCTCATTTCTTCACGTATTCCGATCCGATCCCTCCTTGCCATCTGATCCGCGTGGCCTTCCCTCTTGCTAGTTCTCCCAAATGTTTACTTCCGATCCGAGCCCTGCGTCTCCAAGTCGATCCGATCTGGCCTCCAATTATTCTTCCGATCCGATCCCCTTGTCCACTCCAACTCTAAGTAAACGGCCTTCCTTCTCGCCAAGTCTCCTAGGTGTCAAACTCCAGTTCGGGTCGGTTTTCTTGCCCAGTTCACATATCCGATCCGAGCCTCATCCGATCCGAACCGGTTAGGAACCTGCACATTTCTGCAACTTTCCAGCGAGCTTTCTACGCCATTCGACGACGTTTTCGACCAATTTAACTATTCTAATCAATCATAAAACATACCATAGAGTCATAGCAACATGTAATAGTAACCACAAACAGCAAACAACAATTCAAATGAATCAAAATGGATCAAAAGTGACTAGAAACTTCATATTTTTCCCATAGCATGTTTGAGTAGAACTAATCATAGGGTTAACAAAACTTAATCAAATTGAACCAAATTTCTAACAGAAGCATAAAATATTATTTGAGAATTTCTAAACATTTTTCCAGAATTTATTAGTATATAAATTCGCTAATCTTCACTAATTACCCTTAATTACCGTAATTAGTGCAGAAACTATGCAAATCACTCACCTTGGCCACAAAATAAAACACCAAATCTGAAATATTCTTTGTTTGGGTCAAATTCCTATGTATAGCAGCAGCTCCAACCTTGCTTTGTTGCTGTTTGGCCTTGTTTTGATGTAGTTTAGGCTTAATCTTCACTAAAAATGTGTTTTGGGATGGTTTTAGAGGATGGAAGCCATTACTAAGGTCTCAAGAAGGTTTGTGGCGGCTCAAAACTGAAATGAAAGTGATAACCTAACCCTAATCAGTCCTCCTATACCTCTAAACCCGAAATTCCCCTCTGGGCCTAGCTGTTAATCACCCGGTTAAGCCCAATTAAGCTGTTTTTCACCATCTGAAACTTGTTTCAGCCATATCTCCCAAACGGTGAGTCCGTTTGGCTAATGTGACCACTCTACGGAAAGAGAAACCATCATCCGAAGCCAATGGAAGTGGTTTCAGGTCAAAATTCATTTTCAGTCAAAAGTTATGGCGAAAACACTGCCAACTAGGGGCAAAATGGTCATTTAAAAATCGGGAAAAATCATGAACACGGGAAATGACCCCAATAGTCGTCTCCCAAAGTTACATGACCATACGACTTCGTATGTGACAGAAATAAATATCCTACGATCCTATGATGCGTAGAATGCGGGTCGTTACATAATGAATCTTTAATTAGATTGAAAAGATCGAGAATGGAGTATCACCAGTTTTGCTCCAAAGCGATAGTTAAATCTTTAATTAGATCTGGACATGGAATGGTAATTAATTTTACCGATAACACCGTGGTATTAGATATGGAGTATTACCAGTTTTGCTTCATGGGATGATTAGGTTGGGATTGGGAAATAAAATAAATAATTACTTCGGTGTGGTTCGCTAATCCCGACTAGTTTGGAAAACCATAATTTGGTTTGAAATGATATCCAAAGGAAGATTAAAGAATAAATTTGAAAGAATTTATCTTTGATAAAATTAATGGGAACCTTTCCCTAAGAACGTGAAATTTAGAAACTAACTGTAGGTTAGCTAAGAAGGATGGTTTCCTGGGTATTAATCTGATGTTGGTTTCAGCCTTCGGGGTTAATATTTGGGGAATTGTTCTCTTGCTAATTTACGGTTAGTGACTGATGAATTAGAATGAGGCGTATGTTGTGATTGTGTAACATTTGTTTACTATATACGCGGGTTGTTCGAAAAGGCCGGGTTTATACCCATTCTGAATAACCGATTCGACGATAAGTCGAAGATGATGATGGTGGTCGAAGACCGAAAGTCTTCACATTGTTTAGGTGATTACTGATGATCTTGATTGGGCTGTACACCCAAGATGAGGGAATCAGTCGGTGGTCGTCCAGACGTACTTGGAGATCGACGGATATGCGAGGAAAGTGCCTCCGGTTTCGTTCAGACCTAGAACGGACTTGTAAATGGATGGTGTGTCTGACATTGTATTCCTTTATATTGTATTCGTTGATCTCTGCTAAATATATATCTGTTTGGCGGGGGGGGAATTTATTCTCTTGATTAACGCCCTTCTCTGAGACATACGAGCTCAGAGGTTATATATTGGCAGAAATCAGTGGTACGATATGGATTGATAGTGTGGCATGCTGAGATGCAGTGATCCAGACTTTTGTTGAAAAGCAAAGTTTGGTGGATGATGATCAAAGCGCAGCTTTAATATAGCATGGCTTTGTGTATAGCGTTGATTCGCGAGCCTCACACCTCGGTATGGTGGTAAACTGATGGTTTGATCAATATGCTTTTTAGTGGATGGGCACCTTAGTGGTGTCGTGGATTCGGTCGACCGAGATGACCTTAGTGCTCAGGGATATATAGAGTAAGCGGTGTTTTCTCTCGCTGGGACGTAAGCCGCGGTGATACTCTGGTCCCAAAAGTGCGGATGTGCAGACACTGTTTTCTCTTGTTGGTACGTAAGCCGTGGGGAATTGCATTACGCGATCGATCTTTCGAATCAGGAGCCACCATGATGGAAAATCGAATTTCCAATACGTGTATTTCGGTTTTATTTGTAGAGCCTACTATGATCGGGGGGGGGGGGGGGGTCTGAGGATTTTTCTTTTTTTTCTTTTTTTTTTCCTAAATTCTGATTGGTCGGTGGGTCTTTAAAGGGGTTTTCTGACACGACCACCAATTGAAACCCAACGACTGTCGTCCCTAGCGTTTTACCCCCATTCCGAACACAATGGGATATGTTTCGTAGGCCCATTCGATTGTTTCAGTAAGTTTCACTTCAAATTAAAATATAAAACATTTAATATTTGATTTGAACGTACATTTCAATTTGCCAGGGCCACAAACTGATTCGAAAAATTCCAGAAAAATAAATCTAGCTATGTTTTGACGATACGGTCCCAACAAAACTTGTTTCGTCGAATTCTGAGATCGTTTGCAAAAAGGCCCATTTTTGGTCGATCCAATTTAACTGTAATTGACCAAAACACATTTTCCTTTGCCACGCTCACGTATTAGCTTCAAAAATTATGAAATTTGAAACCTAGCAATAACTTCACATCCCGGATCCAACAAAAGTGGTTTCATCGAATTCCGAGGTCGTATGCAAAATGGCCAATTTCACGGGCTATATAAATTCCATAGCGACCTTTCTGAAAATTCATTTGGCCATAACTTTTGCTTTCGACTATGAAAATTTGATTTTTCAGATTCGTTAGAAAGGTATTCACTAACAGATTTAAATATTTTTGGTTCCGCTAAAATCCGTTTTGTTTTGCACCCGTTACAGTCCGACAAAGTTTGAATTCAATTTTTGAAACTGCAGCGCCATTTCAGGCCTTGTTTATAATTACAATTAATTATACTCGTTTTCAATTGTCGATTCAACTCACTTTTCATCTCTATTATTTAAAATATTTATTTTAAATATTTAAAATCTATTATTTTAGCCAATTTAAAAATTTTAAATTGGTTCAGATTTTCTGGGTCGTTACAGGCGACATAGAGGGATGGGGCGCTTATGCCGTCTATGATTGATACTTATGATTTGAAGATATTTTATACAATATGCACTTATAATAGTATCAAATGATTTGTTTTAAACGTATCAAGCATTCTTGGCTATTATAAGGTAAAAACCCTATCCTCCGGCTTGCGTTGCATTGTGTGATGGGACCTTGGTCTTATAATAGCTTCATTTTTCTTTATTTAGCATCGCGCTGTTGTTTTATGCATTGTTGTTCTTGGGAGGAACCCGTTCCGTGCTATACGGCGTGGTCCCTTGATTTACCTTACTTTGAAAATAAAGATAAATAACTGTTTTAGTTCTCACACCAGTCACATGACTGACCTGCAGTTTATTGTTTTAACCTAAACTCTGGGTGCCCCTATTTTCCACACGGGCAGCTAGTAGTTTTGGTTTTGCAGATTTATATTCACAGGATCCTGGTTTACAGCTGGAATGATATCCGGAAAGCTTTGTATCCGTATATCTCTTCTAGTTGTGTATTGTATTATTTTCCGCTGCTATGTATTTAAATGTAATTTAAATCTCTGATATTTCTGTGTAATATTTATTCATACTCTGTATATTCTTGTATTCTGGTGCATTGTTGTAATATACAATGAAATGTTTTCCCGTCTGCGTTCTTTTGTGGCTTGTTCTCGAACTATCCGCGCTTTCCTCACCGGGGAAGTTACGGGTTTTCACTGTTGGTATCAGAGCTTTGGTTTACAAAGCTCAGAGAACAAGACACAATAGAACCATACGAAAGAATTCATCAGAAATTGGATTAGTAATATCCAACGAGAATGACTCGTTAGAGATGGGATCAGTAGTATCCTAGAACGAGTGTGAAGAGTATATTTTTGAAAATGAAAACAAATCTTGTTTTGAAATATAAATCAATTATTCGTATTTGGTTATTTATTTATATTGATGTGGACAATCCAGTATATATAGATTTTGCGTATACGTCGGATCCGCGTGTATTCGAAGTTTTGATATATTGGGTAGATATAGAATCACCTTCTAGTCGCCCGGAGAGAATTCTGATGATTGATGCATCATCATCAGAATTTATGTTCGAGTGACGAAAGTGAGATTTCTATATATTTCCTATTGACTGGTGTGAGAACCAAAATTAGATAGGGCTTATTGTTGTGATTTGGCATCAAAAATGTGATTTTGACTATATATCAAAGTTATGAATTTGAAAAGCTAATCAACTAATTGATTGATGGTTGTGTTGTTTGATTACTGTTTTGATTAATTGAAATTTTAACCATATAGCCAATTTGATCAAATAATGAGTTATATTGGAAATTAGTCGCATTTGCATGCATATACATGTCATAGCAAAGAGGCTAGAGCAGAAGAATAAAATTGTTTTCCCGACAAATAGGTACATGTTTACCATAATTTACTGTTTTGTTTGGGTGATGATGATTTTATGAGCCTATTGGCTAGCCGCTTGGCTTTTTCTTTTTCTTTTTGAGAACAGAAGGCCTATATGGAAATTTCGGGATTTTCCCGTAGCTCCCGGTGCAGGGGAGGTTATGGCGAAATTTTTCGAAAATTTAGGGTGTTAGCCAAATTTTTGAAGAATTTGAAAATTCTCAGAAACTGAAAAGTTGGAGAATGGAAGCCAGATCGAACGTAGAGTTGATTGATCAAACCACTTTCGACTTTGTTCCTTTCCGGGGACGAAAAGTTTTAAGTGGGGGAGATTGTAACAACCCGAAAATCTGGGCCAGTTTAAATTTTTTATTTTGTAAATTTTAGCGAATTTTGATTATTTAAAATGAGCTATTTTAAATAATATCGACGAGAAATTTATTTTGAATAGAATTCGAACGTATATATTTATATTCGTCGTCGTTAGAATATAAATATTTATTTATATTTATAAAAGGAATTGAAAATGGCGCGGTAGTTCGATAATTCGATTTCAAACTTCAAATGAATGTACCGGGTGCAAAATAAACCGGATTTTAGCGAAACCAAAAATGATAGAATCTAATAGAGAATATCTTTCCAACGAATCCGAAAAATTGAAATTTCATAGCGGGAATCAAAAGATATGTCCAGTTGAAAATTCTGAATAGTCGCTATAGAATTCAGGCCCTTAAAAGTTGAAATTTTGCAAACGACCTCGGATTTCGACGAAACCACTTTTGTTGGATCCGAGATGTCAAGTTATTGCTAAATTCCAATTTTCGTAATTTTTTGATTCAATATGTGGGCATGGCAAAGGAAAACGCGTTTGACCAGTTTCAGTTGATTTTAATCGACTAGAAAATGGCCATTTTCAAACGGTCTCAGAATTTGACGAAATTAGTTTTGTTAGGACCGTATCGTCAATACGAAGCTAGAAAATATTTTTCTGGAATTTTTCGAGTTAGTATGCGATCCCAGTAAATTGAAATGTACGTTTAAAATTAAATATAATGATTTAAATGTAAATTCAACGGAAACTAATCATAACGGTCGAATTGGCCTGCGATACATATCCCATTGTGTTCGGAATGGGGGTAATACGCTAGGGATGTCTCTCATTTGGTTCGATTTGGAGTTTGGAGACTAAACGGATCATGTTTGAATTAAATAAAAATAAAATATTTATATAAATTGGGGGGTCAAAATTGGTCAAAGGAAACCCTAGACCCGCTTAACTCAGCCGCCTCTATCTCTAAACAATCGAACGGCTGAGGGCTCCCAACAAAAATCGCCTCCGATCTACTCCTGGACGTGATGGCAGGGGGTGCGTTCAACGTGAAATGGATTCGGCTTGGCGAGTTCTTCCAATGGCCAGCGCCGCTTGGAGTTCGGCGGCCCCGTTCGCCACTGGCGATCTCGAGAAAGGCCCGCAGTCTTTGCGCGATACAAGACGATAGGAGGGGTGTTAGGGGATGGGATGGTCGGCGCCGAAGGAGTGTTCAGTGGCGGTTCAAGGGGTATATTCCGATCTGGCTCAGGTCCCTCCGATTTGCGTGCGCAAGGAGGATTGAGGGGGGGAGCAGTTACGATCTGAAGATGTTGAACAGGGAGGTATTAAAACAGAGAAGGTTTTGTTCTTGTTTTTTTTTATTTACCAACTTTATTTAAAGTATACTCAGTTTAAAAACATAGAATTGTTTATAGAATGAAAATATGCCATTGTTTTATAAATAAAGATTAGCACTGATTTTTAAAATAAGAATTAGCATTTCTTTTAAATTAAAATGGGATTTTTGTAAATATAATCGCTTCTATAAAAATATATGATTTAGCTTCTATAAAAATATATGATTTTTAAAAATAAAAATCATTGTTTTAAATTTAATACCTAGCATTGTTTTTAAATCATATATACTAGGATGGTTCTAGAAAGATAAAGATGGGATTTTTATCTAAAGTAAGTATATGATTTTCCTTTGTGTCTAAAGTAAAAATACAATTTTTATAAAGCAAAAGATCGATAGAAAATGTGATTCTTATTTGGTAGAATCACGTTATAAAAACATGATTTTCTATATAGCAGCGTAGATAAAAATATAATTTTTATAACGAAGTAGCGAATTAAAAGTATGATTTTTATATAATAGAGAAAATAAAAATGTGATTTTTATATATGTAGCGAATACGAATGATGAAAGTGATGAAAGAAGAAACGGCGGAGATTTTCTACATAAGAAGAGTCGTGGTATTGGATTAACTAGCCGGTGAGAACTTCTCACCTTTTAATTTTGTTTTCTAGTTAATAATATATACTAGGATGCAGACGGTGTTTAGTAGCACCCGACACACGTCGTCCACAGACCATGGACGGCTTGTATGCTTGTTTGTTTGATTTTGATGTGTAGTTGATTGTGTGATGTGATGTGAAATGAAATAAAATATTTATATAGTTAAAAATATTTTATAGTTAAAAATAGAATTTTTAACGCGTATATGAAAGGAAATAAAAATAAACAAATCGGGCGATTTGTTTATATACACACATTTGACTGATATTGATTGGGACGATAAATTTTACACATCGCCCAACTGCACAAATAAAATCTGTGTTTTATTGTTTGAAATCCCCACATGGTTAATGGGATGATATATGACATACACTAATCCCAATAGTTAGTTGTATGTCGATCGATTGATTAACAGACTGTTATAAGCGTTAAATATTTATATTCGATGCTTATACAGTGTAGAATGCGCTTTGGATGATGGTTGATTATTCATCGTTGTTATTGTATACATGTGTTGTAGAAAATCCATATAATTAACGTTATATGGTAATTGATTGGGCTTCATTCAATATTTGAAATAGGAATATTTGAATAGAAATATTTGAAAAAGAAATATTTGAATAGAAATATTTGAAAAAGAAATATTTGAGTAGAAATATTTTAAAAAGAAATATTTGAAATAGAATATTTGAAAATAGAAATATATGAAGCCGTGTTGATTAGATTGACGCCATTTTGACGTGAATGATATTTGTATCAATTTTATTCATTTTATAATGAATATCGATTTTATTCATTTTATAATGAATATCGAAAGTGATTTCAAAATCTGATATTTTGAAAAGAATTGAAATTCAAATGAATTTGAATTGAATATAATAGAAAACGAATTTGAATTGAATAGAAAACGAATTCGAATTGAATTGAATAGAAAACGAATTCGAATTGAATTGAATAGAAAACGAATTCGAATTGAATTGAATAGAAAATGAATTCGAATTGAATTGAAAACGAATTTGAATTGAATTTAATAGAAAACGAATTTGAATTGACTTGAATTGAAAACGAATTCGAATTGAATTGAATAGAAAACGAATTCGAATTGAATTGAATAGAAAACGATTTCGAATTGAATTGAATAGAAAACGAATTCGAATTGAATTGAATAGAAAATGAATTCGAATTGAAAACGAATTTGAATTGAATTTAATAGAAAACGAATTTGAATTGACTTGAATTGAAAACGAATTTGAATTGAATTTAATAGAAAACGAATTTGAATTGACTTGAATAGAAAACGAATTCGAATTGAATTGAATAGAAAACGAATTCAAATTGAATTGAATTGAAAACGAATTTGAATTGAATCGAATAGAAAACAAATCTGAATTGAATTGAATTCAATTGAAAACGAATTGAAATAGAATTGAAATCGATTTGAATTGAAATCGATTTGAATTGAAATCGATTTGAATTGAAATCAAATAGAAGTGAATGTAAAAAGAATTTATAAGGGAAAATTCAATTTTGATTTAAATTTGAAATAAAGGTGGAAATTGTTTTTGAAACAAATTTGAAATGATTTATAAAATTCGTTTTAAAAAGGAAATCGATGAAATATATAATATATATATATATATATATATTATATATATAATGCCTGAATAGAACGCGCCGCGCCGCGACAGTTCGTGAATTTCAACCATTGACTTCGAACGGACATTGCGGGAGATCCGACCGTCGGATTCTCCTAAAACTGGAACCGTTGGGTTCGTATCGAAAAGAGCTTTCTAACGAATATTAGAAATTTGAAATCTAACGGTTGGATTTGGAATTATGTCCAAATCAAATTTGGAAAAGGTCGCTGTAAGTGCAGTTCGATGGTCGTTGATGGAAATCGACTGTACAGGCCTTGATAAAATTATTAAAAATAATAATAATTTGTGTAAAATCACAAGAAATGATTTGTGAAGAATTGGGATGAAAAACTCCATATTTGAAAGGATAAAAATAGATTTTTATCGAAATGAACTAGTTTTGAACTAGAATAATAATTTATTTATTTTTAAAATAAATAAAGTGGATTTGAAATGGTTTTGAAAATAACCAGGATTTCCAATATATTGATTGGAAATGGATTTGAAGCGAAATTGTCTTCGAAATATTTCGATGTGGGGTTTTGTGATTATACAGGTATTGTTATGGGAAATTTGAAATATATATTTATATCGTTATTTCCAATACGATATTTGTTGGTCATAGAATTTGATATTGAATATAAGCCGATATATTTTCTATTCAGAGCCTTGTATTTAATATCAAATGGGATTTTGGGTCTGTCGTGAATGGCGTCTTCATTAACGCTGTTCTTAAACCCAGTTGAGGAAAAGATTAAATTTTTTTATTTAGATTTAATGAAGTGCACCAATTAAA
The DNA here is from genome assembly GCA_030737875.1 of Allium sativum. Taxonomy (NCBI): domain Eukaryota; kingdom Viridiplantae; phylum Streptophyta; class Magnoliopsida; order Asparagales; family Amaryllidaceae; genus Allium; species Allium sativum. The sequence goes on along the minus strand of CM060924.1, from coordinate 499,511,481 downwards.
TAATATTTAATTGGAATTGAATTGTTACTGATTTTTGGGTTTATCGTGAACAGTGTTTTAAATAACACTTGTTCTTTAACCCGATAATTAATAGAATGTGATTTTGGGTTGTCGTGAACGGTATCTTCAATAATACTGTTCTTAGACCCAAAGGAGTTAAGAAAATCAGAAACTAACTGGAGATTAGTTAAGTTGAATGGTTTCATGGGTATTGATCTGATGTTGATTTCGGCCTTCGGGGTTAATACTTAGGGAATTGCTCACTTGCTAATTTATGGTTAGGGTCTGATTGAAATGTAATGTGATTTTGGGTTTATAGTGAACCGTGTTTTAAATGACACTGATTCTTTAACCCAGTTAAAGATTAAAACTAAGTGGAGTTTTAATGAATGTTTAATTAGATTGAAAAGATCTAGAATGGAGTATCACCAGTTTTGCTCCAAAGCGATAGTTAAATCTTTAATTAGATCTGGACGTGGAATGGTAATTAATTTTACCGATAACACCGTGGTATTAGATATGGAGTATTACCAGTTTTGCTTCATGGGATGATTAGGTTGGGATTGGGAAATAAAATAAATAATTACTTCGGTGTGGTTCGCTAATCCCGACTAGTTTGGAAAACCATAATTTGGTTTGAAATGATATCCAAAGGAAGATTAAAGAATAAATTTGAAAGAATTTATCTTTGATAAAATTAATGGGAACCTTTCCCTAAGAACGTGAAATTTAGAAACTAACTGTAGGTTAGCTAAGAAGGATTGTTTCCTGGGTATTAATCTGATGTTGGTTTCGGCCTTCGGGGTTAATATTTGGGGAATTGTTCTCTTGCTAATTTACGGTTAGTGACTGATGAATTAGAATGAGGCGTATGTTGTGATTGTGTAACATTTGTTTACTATATACGCGGGTTGTTCGGAAAGGTCGGGTTTATACCCATTCTGAATAACCGATTCGACGATAAGTCGAAGATGATGACGGTGGTCGAAGACCGAAAGTCTTCACATCGTTTGGGTGATTACTGATGATCTTGATTGGGCTGTACACCCAAGATGAGGGAATCAGTCGGTGGTCGTCCAGACGTACTTGGAGATCGACGGATATGCGAGGAAAGTGCCTCCGGTTTCGTTCAGACCTAGAATGGACTTGTAAATGGATGGTGTGTCTGACATTGTATTCCTTTATATTGTATTCGTTGATCTCTGCTAAATATATATATCTGTTTGGCGGCGGGGAATTTATTCTCTTGCTTAACGCCCTTCTCTGAGACATACGAGCTCAGAGGTTATATATTGGTAGAAATCAGTGGTACGATATGGATTGATAGTGTGGCATGCTGAGATGCAGTGATCCAGACTTTTGTTGAAAAGCAAAGTTTGGTGGATGATGATCAAAGCGCAGCTTTAATATAGCATGGCTTTGTGTATAGCGTTGATTCGCGAGCCTCACACCTCGGTATGGTGGTAAACTGATGGTTTGATCAGTATGCTTTTTAGTGGATGGGCACCTTAGTGGTGTCGTGGATTCGGTCGATCGAGATGAACTTAGTGCTCAGGGATATATAGAGTAAGCGGTGTTTTCTCTCATTGGGACGTAAGCCGCGGTGATACTCTGGTCCTAAAAGTGCGGATGTGCAGACGATGTTTTCTCTTGTTGGGACGTAAGCCGTGGGGAATTGCATTACGCGATCGATCTTTCGAATCAGGAGCCACCATGATGGAAAATGCAATTTCCAATACGTGTATTTCGGTTTTATTTGTAGAGCCTAGTATGGCGACATAGTGGGATGGGGCGCTTATGCCGTCTATGATTTATACTTATGATTTGAAGATATTTTATACAATATGCACTTATAATAGTATCAAATGATTTGTTTTAAACGTATCAAGCATTCTTGGCTATTATAAGGTAAAAACCCTATCCTCCGGCTTGCGTTGCATTGTGTGATGGGACCTGGGTCTTATAATAGCTTCATTTTTCTTTATTTAGCATCGCGCTGTTGTTTTATGCACTGGTGTTCTTGGGAGGAAACCCGTTCCGTGCTATACGGCGTGGTCCCTTGATTTACCTTACTTTAAAAATAAAGATAAATAACTGTTTTAGTTCTCACACCAGTCACATGACTGACCTGGAGTTTATTGTTTTAACCTAAACTCTGGGTGCCCCTATTTTCCACACGGGCAGCTAGTAGTTTTGGTTTTGCAGATTTATATTCACAGGATCCTGGTTTATCGCTGGAATGATATCCGGAAAGCTTTGTATCCGTATATCTCTTCTAGTTGTGTATTGTATTATTTTCCGCTGCTATGTATTTAAATGTAATTTAAATCTCTGATATTTCTGTGTAATATTTATTCATACTCAGTATATTCTTGTATTTTGGTGCATTGTTGTAATATACAATGAAATGTTCTCCCGTCTGCGTTCTTTTGTGGCTTGTTCTCGAACTATCCGCGCTTTCCTCAGCGGGGAAGTTACGGGTTTTCACAATTACCCAAATGCTAGTATTGCCCCTTCTTGACCTAGGCAACCCATCTATAAAGTCCATTGAGATGCTATCCCATTTCCACTATGGGATCTCTAGAGGATGGAGCAGACCACCAGGCTTCTTCTGCTCTGCCTTGACTTGTTGGCATATTAAACATTTAGAAACAAATTCAGCTAGTCTTTCTTTATGCCATTCCAAAAGAAAATTCTTTTGATATCTTTATACATTTTATCTCCGTCTAGGTGTATGGTCATCTTGGAATGGTGTGCCTCTTCTAGAACCGTCTTTACCAAGCCCCTTGCCTGTGGGACACATAGTCTTCCATATCGTCTCAACTAGCCCTTGGCATCCATGGAGTATATATTGAGGTGATTAGAAGTCTCACCTCTAATTAGTTTGTCCATTACTTCGGCTAGCTGAGGGTCTTCTCTTTGCGCGGCTCCGACTGAGTCTAATAGAGTTGGTCGCACTTCTAATGTTGCTAGCAAGTCGGGTACAAAGTCAGTGGAGGGTCTGAAGTTAAAGCTTGATATGAACTCCAAGCTTTGCCTTTCCACAAAGAGAGGGCTTAAGGTTAGCTTCTTTCTACTTAAGGCGTCTGCTACTGCATTGCCCTTGCCAGGAGTGTAGGAAAACTCAAAATCGTATGAGGCGAGGAACTCCATCCACCTTTACTGCCTCAAGTTGAGATCTTTCTGCGAGAATAGGTATTTCAACGATTTATGGTCAGCATACAGTTCAAATTTCTCACCTAGGAGATAATGGCGCCAATACTTAAGCGTAAAAACGATGGCTGCCAACTCTAGGTCGTGGGTCGGGTAGTTTTTCTCATGTACTTTCAATTGTCTTCCACCATAAGACACTACCTTCCCTTCTTGCATCAGAACAGCGCCTAGTCCCGTTCCGCATGCATCTGTGTATACTGTAAACATCTTGCTTCCATCAGGCAATGTCAGAACTGGGGCGGTTGTTAGAGCCCTTTTCAAACGTTGGAAAGCAATATCGCAATTTAAGTCCCAATTGAAAGCTAGGTTCTTCTTTGTCAATCTTATTAGTGGAGCTGAGATTTTTGCAAAATCTTTGATGAACTTTCGATAAAATCCTGCTAGCCCGAGAAAGCTTCGGACTTCGGTTGCGTTTCGAGGAACCTTCCAATCTTGCACGGCAACCACTTTCGCGGGGTCCACAGCTATCCCCTCTTTGGACACCACATGTCCAAGGAACCTAACTTCTTCTCTCCAGAAATGGCATTTGGAGAATTTCGCCTTCAACTGATGTGCCCAGAGGGTATCTGTAATAACTCGGAAAATGTGAACCAATTTAAAATTTTTAAATTAGGTTATTACCAAAGAATTTGAATAATTGAAATGGCAAATTTCAATAAAATATAGAATTGGGTATGGAATTGCAGTTTGAAATTTAGAATACAAACTTTGCCTGACTGTACCGGGTGGAAAATATAATGGATTTTAGCGAAACTGAAAATATTTAAATCTGTTTATGAATACCTTTCTAACGAATCCGAAAAATCGAAGTTTCATAGCGGAAATCAAAAGTTATGGCCAAATGAATTTTCAGAAAGGTCGCTATATAGTATATATAGCCCTTGAAAATTGATATTTTGCATACGACCTCGGAATTCGACGAAACCACTTTTGTTGGGTCCGGGATGTCAAATTATTGCTAAATTTCAAATTTCATAATTTTTGAAGCTAATATGTGAGCGGGGCAAAAGAAAACGTGATTGGTCAATTTCTGTTAAAATGGGTCGACCTAAAAATGGCCGTTTTGCAAACGAGCTCAGAATTCGACGAAACTGGTTTTGTTAGAACCGTATCGTCAAAACAAAGCTAGATTTATTTTTTTGGAATTTTTCGATTCAGTTTGTGGCCCTGGCAAATTGAAATGTACGTTTAAATTAAATATCGAATGTTTTATATTTTAATTTGAAAAATAACTGACTGTAACAGTCGAATTGGCCAGCGAAACATATCCCATTGTGTTCGGAATGGGGGTATTTACCTAGGGGCGACAGTCGTTGGGTTTGATTTCGAGTTCGTCTGTGGAAGGGGGTATTTTTGGAATTAAATAAATTAAAAATTAAAATAAAAAGGGAGCCGACCAATCAGAATTCATCTCCCTCATCGTTCTTCCAGGCGCGACGCGGAAATTTGCTCCGAACTTCTCTCTTCAATTTCTCCACAACCACACAACGAAATCAAGCAAACTAAGATCCATTTTGAAGAGCGTTCAGAGATCTTCAAATCCATAGCAACTTCAAGATTTATCGTTGAGTGTAGAGGGAGATATCGCGCCGAGAAAGCTCGAACTTCGCGCCGCTGCCGTGGGTGCTAGGGACCACCGAGCCGATCATCTCGGGTAGTGTTGGGAAGCTCTTCCCTTCCTCTTCGATGCAGCGCTGGCCGTTCGTCCTATCGCTTCGCGGTTTAGCCGAAAAGTGGAACCCTAGTTTTCGAGCACAAAGGAGGTATACGGCTTAATCAATTTTCAACTGATTTTTACACTATAAAGTGTTGCAAACTTGTAAAAATCGTATCTTTTTGCTATGTGATCGAAATTCGATGAAACAGGAGACACCGTGACCGCAAGGAGGCTCTCTACATTCTAGAAGAAGCCGCGGATTTTTCTAACCATCCTGCGATTTTTAGCACTGCAATAACCAATGTGAGGAATCTAAACTATTTGTGTGAATGAAATCGTGTTGTATAAATTATATAAGCGAAGTGTAAATTATATATGCATTGTATACCTGATGTACATGTGTTGTATAAGTTATATTAGCGATGTATAAGTTATACAAGCGTTGAATGAAACATATATGCTTTTAATTGTGATGAAATGCAAGTGTATTATTATATTATATATATATATACTCCCCTCGTCCACAGACCATGGACGATATTTATTGCTTATGATTGACGTGATATTATATGGTATGACGAATGGTTGGGAATAATTGTTTGTGGTTGATATTATGGTTGAAAAATACCTTTGTGGTTGAAAAATACCCTCTTGTGGTTGAAACAAAATAGAATAGGATTGTGGAATTGAAAATAAAACATGCCGCCTACATGCGAACTAGATGCATGATCCCCATTGTCAAAAACCGCGAGGTTTTAAGGTAGAGCGAGGAGCCGTACTAGGGACGGTCCCGGTTTTAACTACCCTGCCGTTATGCTGCCGAAATTTTCTGAAATATTTATGTGTTAGAATAATTTTCATTCGTTGAAATAAATTACATATGCTATATAGAATATTCATGTGTTGAATTGCAATTCATTCGTTGAGTTGAAATTCATGTGTTGAATATTATTTTAATTTAAACAAATGGCTTTAGCAATAAAAATCACATTTTTATATATATACAATCCATAGCGAATATTCATGTGTTGAGTTGCAATTCATTCGTTGAGTTGAAATTCATGTGTTGAATATTATTTGAATTTAAACAAATGGCTTTAGCAATAAAAATCACATTTTTATATATATACAAACTATATAGAATATTCATGTGTTGAATTGCAATTCATTCATTGAGTTGAAATTCATGTGTTGAATATTATTTGAATTTAAACAAATAGCTTTAGCGATAAAAATCACATTTTTATATATATACAAACTATATAGAATATTCATGTGTTGAATTGCAATTCATTCGCTGAGTTGAAATTCATGTGTTGAATATTATTTGAATTTAAACAAATGGCTTTAGCAATAAAAATCACATTTTTATATATATACAAACTACATAGAATATTCATGTGTTGAATTGCAATTTGTTCGTCGAGTTGAAATTCATGTATTGAATGTTATCATCTTTTAAAAATAAAATGAATGGACAATAAAAACTACACCTTTATGGTGAACATGAAGTGTTAAAAATACACACGTGTTGAAATAAATAATAGTTTGCTAGAAATATTATTATTAGCTTGGTTCTGCATATATATACATGTGTTGAACAGGAAAAATGGATTAGCTGTAGAGTAAAGAAATTATTTGCGTGCCCGACAAATAGGTAAACCTTGATGAGTTGGCTGCGCAATTTTATTTATATATCAACTCCTGTGAATGCCATTGGATGCGGAGTGCTGGTTATTCTGTGTGAAATAATAAATAACGCCATAGGATAGTAACAATTAATTTTGAACTACACTACATGGCATACTTCTTGACGATAGGCATACTTTATCATATTCCACATAAGCAACTGGAGCTTATGTGACGAGGTGGAAGATTTACCATACAAGCAAGAGGCTTGTATGGCGATGACTACATACTACAGGTTGAACTGATGACTGATATGGACTAAATAAATTATAATGATAAATCGTCAGATTAATAAAAACCCCACACGGGTCTGGAGTTGACAATAATCACATCGCTCTAGTTATTAAATACGGCACATGGACTATTTATTTCCACACGGAAACGGGGTGACGATAATTTATTCTCTGGAGTGATTATCAGTACATGCTCCCCCGTAAACACCAAAATATATCACTATAAATATGTGAATGCTTTTTAGGATTTATTGGGTACCTAATACGGCCCAATAAATTTCCAAACCCCTCCCCGTACAAAGGAGGTTATGGCGAAATTTTTCGAAATATTAAGGCGTTAGTGAAATATTTGAAGTGAAAACGAAGTTGAAATTATAGAATGAGCTATAGTTGAAATTATAGAATGAACTATATTTATATATAAATATAAATTTAATTAAAAGGAATAGAGGCCATGCAATTCGTGTTTCGGAATCGTAATTTGAAACGATTAGTGCGAGAAATCCGACCATCGGATTTTCCCGAAACCGCAACAGCTGGGTTCGCCTTGGAAATATCTTTCCAACGGCACCAACCTTGTAAAAATCCAACGGTTGGATTGTCCGGAATGTTTAATTCAAATCTGAAGAAAAACAGCGCCAAAATCGTTTATATTTATATATAAATATAAATATAATTAAATTAAATCGAATAACGACGCTGCAGTTCGAATTTTGAAACCGTAACTTCAAACGACTAGTGTGGAAGATCCGACCGTCGGATTCTCACGAAACTGGAACCGTTGGGTTCGCTTTGGGAATATCTTCCCACTGATATAGACTTTGTAGAAATCCAACGGTTAGATTTTCTGATATGTGTAAAACAAATTAAGGGAAAAACGGCGCCAGTGCCACGGCACGACCTGAAACGTCGTTTAATTAAATATGACCATTTTTAAATAAATAAAAATGGCGAAAAATCGTTATAAAATATTATAAGCCACATAGATTGCAAATAAACCAATTGGGCTTGAATTGTTTGATATTTGATGGTTGTATGTGCCTGACACGAAAATAACACTAAAGAACTGAAAGATGGATGTCGAATAATATAACCATAGGAAGAATCGATTTAAATTCTAATGACGTGAATTATTTGAAAAGGCCGAGCTAACCCTCATTTCAAATAATTTATCGAGCGATTCGAATTGGAAAATGCAAAGACGATTCAAGGCCGACGATCTTCGTATTGGTTGGATGGGCGCTACTGAGGTTCCTGACCGGAGTAGCTACCGGAAAGGGACGGAAGTAGTAGCCGTCTGAACGTATGTGTTGATTGGACGGATATACGAGGAATTTGACACCTCCGGTTTCGTTCAGACCTAGAACGGACTTGTAAATGGACTGTGTGTCTGACATTGGATTTTGTTCTATACTGATTGATCTCTGTTAAATATATATCTGTTTGGCGGCGGAGAATTTATTCTTTTGCTTAACGCCCTTCTCTGAGACGTACGAGCTCAGAGGTTATATACCGATGGAAATCAATCGTACGGAGTGGACTACCTATGTGGCATGCCAAGATGCTGTGATCAAGGCTTCTGTTGCAAAGCAAAGTCTTGTGGATGATGATCAAAGCAAGGTCTACGTGGCCTGGCTTTGTGTATTTCGTAGATTCGCGAGCCTCACACCCCGGTATGAGTTAAAAACGGGATACGGACCACTGGGAGAGCACGACGTTTCTTTCTAGCTATGGTGGTGTCAGTGACTTACCAGCCTTGACATTTATATCTACTTTTCACCTTTGTGGTTGTTGGAATGCGAGGCGCCTCGATTATAGGTCTGTAAGGACCGGGAAACGTGTGTTCAGGAATTGCCAATCCTCAAACGTAAGAGAGGACCGGCCCAGCCGAATCCAGGGTTGCCCATAGTGCGTAGTCCTGAGGCATTTGCTAGAATGTCTCGAAGCGGAGAGGAGCTTGCCCCTTGCCTCGACTCATGACGGAAATCCAATTTCCAATACGAAATAACGGACTTGATTGTAGAACTAGTATGGCGACATAGTGGTATGGGGGCACTTATGCCGTCTATGATTGATATTTATGATGCTATTCGTTTTTGAAACATATATGCACTAGTAATAGTATCAAGTGATTTTGCTTTGTACGTATCAAGCATATTTGGCTATTATAAGGTAAAACTCTATCCTCCGGCTTGCGTTGCATTGTATGATGGGACTTGAGTCTTATAATGGCTTCATTCTTTCAAAAAGCTTTGCGTTGTTTTAAAAGAATTTACTTTGTTTTAAATGCACTAGCAATCACTGGAGTAAACCCGTTCCGCGAAAGTGGCGTGGTCCTATGATTTGCTTATTACTGTTGTTTAAACTATTAAATAGATTCCTCATACCAGTCCCCATGACTGACTCGTTGTTTGTTTCACTTTGCAAACGCAGGTGCCCTTATTTTCACACGGGCAGCCTAGTTCACAGGTGACAGGTTGTTTTTGGCTCTGCACTGTTGCATAGAGTGCATTTTTGGCTCATGGCGAGGCTGACTCCACAGAGACGACTTTGACTTTTTTCCGCCATTATTGTACTTATATTATGATTCCGCCACGGGCGACGCAGACTGATTTACTTTCCGTACTTCTTATTGTATGTATATGTTCCGCCTTCGGCGATGTAGACTGATACCCTTATTATGTATCACTGCATGTATGTATTCCGCCTCTGGCGATGATGACTGATCACTTTCCTTTTTATTTACTAAGTTATATCCTACACTATGCTATTCTGATGTTATTACATGTTGTGATTCCACTGTCATATCCATGTAAAATTATTCTATTTATTGTTTCTGCTATTATCTGTCTCTGCTATGATGATTAATGTGTTATATTCCAATGATTATCCTTAATACCGCCCCTCGGATTTTGGGATCGTCACAGTTGGTATCAGAGCTTTGGTTAACCTTAGTTCCGGGATCTAACACATTAAACACCTCGTCAGAATAGAATCAGTAGTGTTCTAATGCGAGTAGCTCATTAGAGATAGGATTAGCAATGTCCTAGAATGAGCTAAGCAGATTAGCAAAACAATTTGATCAGTACATCATCATTATCTTTCCTTGTATTCCCCTGCTTTATCATTTATGAAAATTATCAAATCTGTGAGCTTGACTCTTTTCTTGCTTATACAGTATTCTCTTAGATGGCTACACGAGCAACAGCAGCTAGAGGAGGCTGTGGAGGCCGAGGAGAAGCAGCAGGAGGATGGGGGAATATCCCCGTAGTTGTGGAAGGCCCTATTGTTCAGCCACCAGCACCCGAGGACTTTGAGCTAGACAAAGTAGCGAAGAGGTATAGGAACCTTGGGGGAAAACCCTTTACTGGCACTGGTACAGTGACCGAGGCTATAGCTTGGTTGAAGACCTGTGAGAAAATCTTTGAAGGCATGGGTATGGGAACCAACAACAAAGCACGACTTGGTATTTGGCTCCTTCAGGAGGAAGCAGAGCTGTGGTGGGATGCCATTACTTCAGAAGATGCAGCAGGTACTGTCAGAACCTGGGAGCAATTCAAAACTATGTTCAATGAGAAGTTTGTACCTGAACAGGCTGTAGAGAGGATGCGAGAGCAGTTTGCTAATCTCCAGCAAGGAGATCTCTCTATTCAGGATTATCTAAATAAGTTCACCCAGTTGTCGCGCTATGCTCCAGAGCTGATTTTGACCAACAAAGCAAAGAACAAGAGATTCATATTTGGGCTGAAGCGCAAGTACCATGACAGAGCTATGAGCAACATCAAACTCTCCTTTTTAGAATTAGTAGAAATGGCTTGCAATTATGAAGATATGGATGAAAGGCACGCTAGCCTAGACCGCGCCAAAAGCCAAGCTGGAAATAAGCGCAAGGCTTCAACAGATCAACCCGAATCTAGCATTACCGCGGCCGCTACTCAGAAACCTGCAAAGATCCCGAAAGGAAATTGCTACAACTGCGGGAAGCCAGGACATTTTTCTAATGTATGCAAAGCCCCGAGGAAGCCAAAGGAAAATGACTCCGCCGAGTGCTACAACTGCCATAAGAAAGGGCACTATAGCAGGAACTGTCCTCTGAAGCAGAATGCACAAGTGGCTCATGTGTACGACGGGAAGACCCCGCCAGCTACCACCAATGGATCAGGTAAACCCGACGTCTTGGGAGGTACCCTTACCATTAAAAATATTCCTGTTTCTGTACTTTTTGATACTGGTGCATCACGTAGCTTCATTTCTGGTAACCTTGTTCACAAATTAAAATTGAAACGAAGAAAGCTTAAAGAACCAATTAAAGTTCGAAACCCGATAGGAGGTTCTGTTAGTCTCAGTATATATTGTAGATTACCTATTTCGTTTTCTCGATACCGATTTCCTTTTGATTCGATTGTCATGGACCTTTCCGAATTTGATGTTATACTGGGGCTGGACTGGTTGACAAAATATAAGGCCGAAGTTAGATGTGCCGAAAGGATAGTCAAAGTCGAAACGAAGCTTGGACCTATATATATACCATGTCATGGCTCAGAAATTAATAGAACGGAATTTTGGTCTTCTTTAGAAGTTATTCCCCCTTCATTAGAAAAGATACCGGTCGTTAAAAACTATGCGGATGTGTTTGAAGAAGTAGAAAACTTACCGCCGCAAAGAGAAATTGAATTTAGAATAGATCTAATCCCTAACGCCCGACCAGTGGTACATCCAATTAGAAGAATGGCCCCGAAAGAAAAAGAAGAGTTAGGTAGTCAAACCCGAGAATTGCTTTGGAAAGGTCTGATCAGACCTAGCTTTTTAGCTTGGGGAGCAGCAGTAGCATTTGTCCCGAAATCAGACGGTACAATAAGACTTTGTGTTGATTACCGAGATCTCAATAAGCAGACACTGAAGAACAAATATCCCTTGCCCCGTATAGATGATCTGTTAGATCAATTAAATGGAGCAACAGTATTCTCCAGAATGGACCTAGCTACAGGTTTCCACCAATTGCGTATAGCCGAAGACTGTGTTCCTTTGACAGCCTTCAGGGGTCCCGATTTATTCTACGAATGGTTAGTAATGCCGTTTGGCCTGTGTAACGCTCCGGCATACTTCGTCGATCTTATGAACAGAGTGTTCCATGGTGTATTGAATAAATTTGTTCTAGTCTTCATCGATGACATTTTAATCTATTCCAAGTCGGAAGACGAACATGCAAAACATTTAGATCAAGTGTTGAAAATTCTAAGGAGAAATGTCTTGAAAGCTAAATTTACTAGGTGTGTCTTCTGGCAGGATGAAGTTAAATTCCTAGGCCATGTCGTATCAAAAGAGGGGATTGTTGTAGATCCAAGAAAAATTACAGCGATTCAGAACTGGAAACAACCTACTACTCCCATGGAAGTTCGAAGTTTCCTTGGATTGGCTAGTTACTATCGGAAATTCATTCAGGATTTTTCAAAGATATCTGGTGTATTGACAAAGCTTACAAAGAAGCATGAGAAATTCAAATGGACTCCTGAATGTGAAGAAGCTTTCCAGGAGCTGAAACTGAAGTTGACAACTGCTCCAGTATTGACAATAATTGAAGGCAACCAAGACTTACAGTATGGACAGATGCTTCTATTAGAGGGCTGGGAGCAGTACTAATGCAAAAAGGCCAAGTGATCGCTTATGCCAGCCGTCAACTAAAGTCGCATGAAAGAAACTACGCAACTCATGATCTTGAGTTATTAGCTATCGTGTTTGCTTTAAGAATCTGGAGGCATTATTTACTGGGCGAGAAGTTCGAACTATTCACCGATCATCAATCCTTGAAATATCTATTCACTCAGAAGGATCTGAATTTGAGACAACAGCGTTGATTAGAATTCCTTGCAGCATACGATTTTGAAATTCTATACACTCCGGGGAAAGCCAATGTTGTCGCAGATGCTCTCAGCAGAAAGAATGAAATCATTGCCAGTTTTTTCATTACGTCTTCTTTAATTGACAGGATCTCGACCCTTCAAAAAGAGGATAATTTTGTAAAAGTGATGATCAAAAGGATCAATGAAGGCATAGACTCCAGCTTCCAAGTGGATAGTGAGGGGGTTTTGAGATTAAAAGGAAGAATTTGTGTTCCCGACATCTCCGAGCTAAAAAGAGAAGTGCTTGATGAATGCCACAAGTACAAATTAAGTATCCATCCCGGTGTGAGCAAAATGTATAACGATATCAAGCGCACATTCTGGTGGAAGGCGATGAAAAGAGATATCTCATTATATGTTAATAGATGCCCCACTTGTCAGCTAGTCAAGAGTGATCAGCAGAAATTGGCTGGATTATTACAACCCTTAGAAATTCCAGGATGGAAGTGGGAACAAATCTCGATGGACTTCATTGATGGCTTGCCTCGAACTAGAAAAGGAAACGACAGTATATGGGTAATCGTAGATCGCTTCACGAAGACTGCCCATTTCATACCTGTTCGATCCAATAGAACGGCTCAAAGTCTAGCGCAGATTTACTTCAAAGAAATAGTTAAACTACATGGAGTGCCGCTCAATATAGTTAGTGATAGAGATCCCCTATTTACTAGCAAATTCTGGGAAGCATTCCAGGCAGAATTGGGAACCAAATTAAATCTAAGCACCGCTTATAACCCTCAGACAGACGGCCAAACGGAGCGGGTGAATAGAATTCTAGAAGATTTACTACGGGCTTGCTTTATTGATTTTGGAGGCTCATGGGAAGATCACTTACATTTAGCCGAATTGTCTTACAACAATAGCTATCAAGCAAGTCTGGGAATGTCCCCATTTGAAGCATTATACGGTAGACCGTGCAGATCTCCCACGTGTTGGGTAGAACCTGGAAACAGACTTGTGTTAGGGCCCGATATGATTCAAGAAGCATCGGATAAAGTCGATTTCATTAAGAAGCGATTAAAAACCGCACAGAGCCGACAGAAAAGTTATGCTGATGCAAGAAGAAGGGATATATCGTTTACCGTTGGCGATTATGTATATTTAAGAGTTTCTCCAATGCGAGGAGTAATCAGATTTGGCAAGACTGGGAAGTTGGAACCGAGATTTATTGGTCCCTTTCCTATACTTGAACGGATTGGAACTCTTGCATATAGGGTTTCATTACCTAATTGGTTGCCTGGTATACATGATGTGTTCCACGTGTCACAACTCAGAAAACATGTTCATGATCCCGATCTTGTTGTGGAAGAAGCAGAGCAACAGGATATTGATATAACTCTAGAATTAGCACTCAGAAGAGAGCCATTAAAGATAGTTGGCAAAGAAACTAGAGAGCTAAGGAGGAAAAAGATTCATTTAGTCAAAGTGCAGTGGAGTAGTGATCCTAGAGACTGTACTTGGGAAACTAAGGAAAGCATTAAACAAGCCTATCCCAAATGCAGAGTGCACATCTCTGACTAAATCCGGTGCAAGGTACCTTTACAATACTTTGCATTTACATTTTATTTCCTACTTAGTCGTTATTTCCTTTTCGAGGACGAAAAGTTTTAAGTGGGGGAGATTGTAATAACCCGGAAAATGTGAACCAATTTAAAATTTTTAAATTAAGTTATTACCAAATAATTTGAATAATTGAAATGGCAAATTTCAATAAAATATAGAATTGGGTATGGGATTGCAGTTTGTAATTTAGAATACAAACTTTGTCTGACTGTACCGGGTGGAAAATATAATGGATTTTAGCGAAACTAAAAATATTTAAATCTGTTTATGAATACCTTTCTAACGAATCCGAAAAATCGAAGTTTCATAGCGGAAATCAAAAGTTATGGCCAAATGAATTTTCAGAAAGGTCGCTATATAATATATATAGCCCTTGAAAATTGATATTTTGCATACGACCTCGGAATTCGACGAAACCACTTTTGTTGGGTCTGGGATGTCAAATTATTGCTAAGTTTAAAATTTCATAATTTTTGAAGCTAGTATGTGAGCGGGGCAAAAGAAAATGTGATTGGTCAATTTCTGTTAAAATGGGTCGACCTAAAAATGGCCGTTTTGCAAATGAGCTCAGAATTCGACGAAACTGGTTTTGTTAGAACCGTATCGTCAAAACAAAGCTAGATTTATTTTTATGGAATTTTTCGATTCAGTTTGTGGCCCTGGCAAATTGAAATGTACGTTTAAATTAAATATCGAATGTTTTATATTTTAATTTGAAAAATAACTGACTGTAACAGTTGAATTGGCCAGCGAAACATATCCCATTGTGTTCGGAATGGGGGTATTTAGCTAGGGGCGACAGTCGTTGGGTTTGATTTCGAGTTCGTCTGTGGAAGGGGGTATTTTTGGAATTAAATAAATTAAAAATTAAAATAAAAAGGGAGCCAACCAATCAGAATTCATCTCCCTCATCGTTCTTCCAGGCGCGACGCGGAAATTTGCTCCGAACTTCTCTCTTCAATTTCTCCACAACCACACAACGAAATCAAGCAAACTAAGAACTATTTTGAAGAGAGTTCAGAGATCTTCAAATCCATAGCAACTTCAAGATTTATCGTTGAGTGTAGAGGGAGATATCGCGCCGAGAAAGCTCGAACTTCGCGCCGCCGCCGTGGGTGCTAGGGACCACCGAGCCGATCATCTCAGGTAGCGTTGGGAAGCTCTTCCCTTCCTCTTCGACGCAGCGCTGGCCGTTCGTCCTATCGCTTCGCGGTTTAGCCGAAAAGTGGAACCCTAGTTTTCGAGCACAAAGGAGGTATACGACTTAATCAATTTTCAACTGATTTTTACACTATAAAGTGTTGCAAACTTGTAAAAATCATATCTTTTTGCTATGTGATCGAAATTCGATGAAACAGGAGACACCGTGACCGCAAGGAGGCTCTCTACATTCTAGAAGAAGCCGCGGATTTTTCTGACCTTCCTGCGATTTTTAGCACTGCAATAACCAATGTGAGGAATCTAAACTATTTGTGTGAATGAAATCGTGTTGTATAAATTATATAAGCGAAGTGTAAATTATATACGCATTGTATACCTCATGTACATGTGTTGTATAAGTTATATTAGCGATGTATAAGTAATACAAGCGTTGAATGAAACATATATGCTTTAAATTGTGATGAAATGCAAGTGTATTATTATATTATATATATATACTCCCCTCGTCCACAGACCATGGACGATATTTATTGCTTATGATTGACGTGATATTATATGGTATGACGAATGGTTGGGAATAATTGTTTGTGGTTGATATTATGGTTGAAAAATACCTTTGTGGTTGAAAAATACCTTTGTGGTTGAAAAATACCCTCTTGTGGTTTAAACAAAGTAGAATAGGATTGTGGAATTGAAAATAAAACATGCCGCCTGCGTGCGAACTAGATGCATGATCCCCATTGTCAAAAACCGCGAGGTTTTAAGGTAGAGCGAGGAGCCGTACTAGGGACGGTCCCGGTTTTAGCTACCCTGCCGTTATGTTGCCGAAATTTTCTGAAATATTTATGTGTTAGAATAATTTTCATTCGTTGAAATAAATTACATATGCTATATAGAATATTCATGTGTTGAATTGCAATTCATTCGTTGAGTTGAAATTCATGCGTTGAATATTATTTGAATTTAAACAAATGGCTTTAGCAATAAAAATCACATTTTTATATATATACAATCCATAGCGAATATTCATGTGTTGAGTTGCAATTCATTCGTTGAGTTGAAATTCATGTGTTGAATATTATTTGAATTTAAACAAATGGCTTTAGCAATAAAAATAACATTTTTATATATATACAATCCATAGCGAATATTCATGTGTTGAGTTGCAATTCATTCGTTGAGTTGAAATTCATGTGTTGAATATTATTTGAATTTAAACAAATGGCTTTAGCAATAAAAATCACATTTTTATATATATACAAACTATATAGAATATTCATGTGTTGAATTGCAATTCATTCGTTGAGTTGAAATTCATGTGTTGAATATTATTTGAATTTAAACAAATAGCTTTAGCGATAAAAATCACATTTTTATATATATACAAACTATATAGAATATTCATGTGTTGAATTGCATCATTCGCTGAGTTGAAATTCATGTGTTGAATATTATTTGAATTTAAACAAATGGCTTTAGCAATAAAAATCACATTTTTATATATATACAAACTATATAGAATATTCATGTGTTGAATTGCAATTTGTTCGTCGAGTTGAAATTCATGTGTTGAATGTTATCATCTTTTAAAAATAAAATGAATGGACAATAAAAACTACACCTTTATGGTGAACATGAAGTGATAAAAATACACACATGTTGAAATAAATAATAGTTTGCTAGAAATATTATTATTAGCTTTGTTCTGCATATATATACATGTGTTGAACAGGAAAAATGGATTAGCTGTAGAGTAAAGAAATTATTTGCGTGCCCGACAAATAGGTAAACCTTGATGAGTTGGCTGCGCAATTTTATTTATATATCAACTCCTGTGAATGCCATTGGATGCGGAGTGCTGGTTATTCTGTGTGAAATAATAAATAACGCCATAGGATAGTAACAATTAATTTTGAACTACACTACATGGCATACTTCTTGACGATAGGCATACTTCATCATATTCCACATAAGCAACTGGAACTTGTGTGACGAGGTGGAAGATTTACCATACAAGCAAGAGGCTTGTATGGCGATGACTATATACTACAGGTTGAACTGATGACTAATATGGACTAAATAAATTATAACGATAAATTGCCAGATTAATAAAAACCCCACACGGGTCTGGAGTTGACAATAATCACGTCGCTCTAGTTATTAGATACGGCACATGGACTATTTATTTCCACACGGAAACGGGGTGACGAGAATTTATTCTCTGGAGTGATTATCAGTACATGCTCCCCCGTAAACACCAAAATATATCACTATAAATATGTGAATGCTTTTTAGGATTTATTGGGTACCTAATACGGCCCAATAAATTTCCAAACCCCTCCCCGTACAAAGGAGGTTATGGCGGAATTTTTCGAAATATTAAGGCGTTTGTGAAATATTTGAAGTGAAAACGAAGTTGAAATTATAGAATGAGCTATAGTTGAAATTATAGAATGAACTATATTTATATATAAATATAAATTTAATTAAAAGGAATAGAGGCCATGTAGTTCGTGTTTCGGAATCGTAATTTGAAACGATTAGTGCGAGAAATCCAACCATCGGATTTTCCTGAAACCGCAACCGCTGGGTTCGCCTTGGAAATATCTTTCCAACGGCACCAACCTTGTAAAAATCCAACGGTTGGATTGTCCGGAATGTTTAATTCAAATCTGAAGAAAAACAGCGCCAGAATCGTTTATATTTATATATAAATGTAAATATAATTAAATTAAATCGAATAACGACGCTCCAGTTCGAATTTTGAAACCGTAATTTCAAACGACTAGTGTGGAAGATCCGACCGTCGGATTCTCACGAAACTGGAACCGTTGGGTTCGCTTTGGGAATATCTTCCCACTGATATAGACTTTGTAGAAATCCAACGGTTAGATTTTCCGATATGTGTATAACAAATTAAGGGAAAAACAGCGTCAGTGCCACGGCACGACCTGAAACGTCGTTTAATTAAATATGGCCATTTTTAAATAAATAAAAATGGCGAAAAATCGTTATAAAATATTATAAGCAACATAGATTGCAAATAAACCAATTGGGCTTGAATTGTTTGATATTTGATGGTTGTATGTGCCTGACACGAAAATAACACTAAAGAACTGAAAGATGGATGTCGAATAATATAACCATAGGAAGAATCGATTTAAATTCTAATGACGTGAATTATTTGAAAAGGCCGAGCTAACCCTCATTTCAAATAATTTATCGAGCGATTCGAATTGGAAAATGCAAAGACGATTCAAGACCGACGATCTTCGTATCGGTTGGATGGGCGCTACTGAGGTTCCTGATCGGAGTAGCTACCGGAAAGGGACGGAAGTAGTAGCCGTGTGAACGTATGTGCTGATTGGACGGATATACGAGGAATTTGACACCTCCGGTTTCGTTCAGACCCAGAACGGACTTGTAAATGGACTGTGTGTCTGACATTGGATTTTGTTCTATACTGATTGATCTCTGTTAAATATATATCTGTTTGGCGGCGGAGAATTTATTCTTTTGCTTAACGCCCTTCTCTGAGACGTACGAGCTCAGAGGTTATATACCGATGGAAATCAATCGTGCGGAGTGGACTGCCTATGTGGCATGCCAAGATGCTGTGATCAAGGCTTCTGTTGCAAAGCAAAGTCTTGTGGATGATGACCAAAGCAAGGTCTACGTGGCCTGGCTTTGTGTATTTCGTAGATTCGCGAGCCTCACACCCCGGTATGAGTTAAAAACGAGTTACGGACCGCTGGGAGAGCACGACGTTTCATTCTAGCTATGGTGGTGTCAGTGACTTACCAGCCCTGACATTTATATCTACTTTTCACCTTTGTGGTTGTTGGAATGCGAGGCGCCTCGATTATAGGTCTGTAAGGACCGGGAAACGTGTGTTCAGGAATTGCCAATCCTCAAACGTAAGAGAGGACCGGCCCAGCCGAATCCAGGGTTGCCCAGAGTGCGTAGTCCTGAGGCATTTGCTAGAATGACTCGAAGCGGAGAGGAGCTTGCCCCTTGCCTCGACTCATGACGGAAATCCAATTTCCAATACCAAATAACGGACTTGATTGTAGAACTAGTATGGCGACATAGTGGTATGGGGCACTTATGCCGTCTATGATTGATATTTATGATGCTATTCGTTTTTGAAACATATATGCACTAGTAATAGTATCAAGTGATTTTGCTTTATACGTATCAAGCATATTTGGCTATTATAAGGTAAAACTCTATCCTCCGGCTTGCGTTGCATTGTATGATGGGACTTGAGTCTTATAATGGCTTCATTCTTTCAAAAAGCATTGCGTTGTTTTAAAAGAATTTACTTTGTTTTAAATGCACTAGCAATCACTGGAGTAAACCCGTTCCGCGAAAGTGGCGTGGTCCTATGATTTGCTTATTACAGTTGTTTAAACTATTAAATAGATTCCTCATACCAGTCCCCATGACTGACTCGTTGTTTGTTTCACTTTGCAAACGCGGGTGCCCTTATTTTCACACGGGCAACCTAGTTCACAGGTGACAGGTTGTTTTTGGCTCTGCACTGTTGCATAGAGTGCATTTTTGGCTCATGGCGAGGCTGACTCCACAGAGACGACTTTGACTTTTTTCCGCCATTACTGTACTTATATTATGATTCCGCCACGGGCGACGCAGACTGATTTACTTTCCGTACTTCTTATTGTATGTATATGTTCCGCCTTCGGCGATGTAGACTGATACCCTTATTATGTCTCACTGCATGTATGTATTCCGCCTCTGGCGATGATGACTGATCACTTTCCTTTTTATTTACTAAGTTATATCCTACGCTATGCTATTCTGATGTTATTACATGTTGTGATACCGCTGTCATATCCATGTAAAATTATTCTATTTATTGTTTCTGCTATTATCTGTCTCTGCTATGATGATTAATGTGTTATATTCCAATGATTATCCTTAATACCGCCCCTCGGATTTTGGGATCGTCACAGTATCCATGACTTCCTTTAGATGCTGAGCATGTTCTTCCTCATTCTTTGAGAAGATCAAAATATCGTCTACAAAGACTACCACAAACTTAGTGAGGAACTCTCGGAACACCATGCTCATTAAATCCACGAAGTAAGCGGGTGCGTTTGTCAAGCCGAAGGACATGACAAGCCACTCGAAGAAACCATTGGGAGTTCTGAATCCTGTCTTATCAATGCTGTCTTCAGCCACCCTTAGCTGATGAAACCCGGTAGCTAAATCTAACTGGGAGAAAACCGATGCACATACAAGCTGATCAAACAAATCATCTATTCTAGGGAGTGGGTGTCTATTCTTCTTGGCCAGCTTCTTTAGCTCCCTATAATCAATGCACAGGCGGAGCGAACCATCAGCTCTGGGTGCGAACACTACCGGAGCACCCCATTCAGAAATACTCCATCTTATGAACCCCTTTTCAAGTAGCTCTTTGATTTGCTTGCTGAGCTCCTTTCTCTCCCTTGGGGCCATGTGCCTAACGGGTAAAGCAACGGGCTTTGCATTGTCAATGAGGTATATTCGGAAGTCTGTCTCCCGCTTCAGGGGTAAACCCTTTACCTCTTCAAACACATCAGAATATTCACGGATTACCTTTACAGACTACAAGTCCTCAACAGACGCATCAAGAGATTCTAGATAGCTTAGCATAACAGAGTTCAGGGGATTGAAAGAAATTTCAAGAGTGTTACCAAGGCGAGTCAGGAGTCTAACCAGTCTTTTTTCACAGTCGAGGATGGCACCATTGCTGGATAGCAAATCCATGCCTAGAATCAATCCATAGCCCGTGAAGCCCAAAACATAGGCATTGCACCTAAACTCAATGCTTAGAATAGATATTTTCAAATCCAAACAAACCATTGACAAATAAGTTGAGCCCTCGATTGGATTTGAAACAACCAAGGGATCCTCTACTAAACTAGTGTCTAGGTGCAGATATTCGTCTAAATCAACAGATACAAATGAGTGCGATGCACTAGAATCAAACAATGTACGAATAGGATGATCAAAAAGATAGACTAAACTTTTGAAAGAAATATTTCTACCTCGTTCTTGCGGAGGTGTTGTGAGAGCGTAAACTTGTGCTCCCGAAGAAGGTCCAGCTCCCTGCCCTTGCTTCTTTGGGCAAGCTCTAGCCATGTATCCTGATTCATCACAGTGGAAACAGCCACCCATCTTCCTTTTCTTTTTCCTATAGTCTTTGACCAGATTTCCAGGAATGCCACAAAAATTACACTTTCTCTTTTCACGGGGTTTGTTGTTCTTCCCGCCTTTCTTTGGATCAGCCTTCTTGTTCTGTGACCCGTCCCCCCTCTTATTTTTAGGCACTTCTGCTTTTGCCTCATTCTTGCCCTTGTCTTCCTCATTTAAGAGTGCCATGTCCACTAACCTTTAGTAAGTAGCCCCCATAGGTATGTGGGTCATAGCCAAGTTGTGAAGTGGCTCATTCAATCCCTTGACAAAACGGAGAGCCTTCTTATGAGGAGTATTCACTAAGTCTGGTCCAAACCGGACCAGCTGATTGAATTGATGGACGTACTCCTTGACTGTCATACTTCCTTGCTTAACAGATAAGAACTTTTCCAGGTGTAAACTTCGTTCAGCTTGTGGGAGGAATTTCATCTCAAACCTTATTATGAAATCCATCCATTTTTCAACCGACCTCTCAGCGTTAGTGAATTCCCACCAATAGGAAGCTTCGTCTTTGAGCAACCATACTGCCAAATGTATCTTTTGTCTATCGTCCACCTCGAAGATAATGAACAGATCCTTGGTTTCTTTGAGCCAACTCCTTGCTTCTACGAATGATTCAGTCCCCTTGAAATCCTTTCCACCCATGGCCCTAAAATCTCTACAGATCTTTAAGAAAGCATTTGCACGAGGAGGAGGAGGAACCGCTGTAGCTGGGGGAGGAATATCTGCTGGGCCTGCATCGTTGGCCCTAGCCTCTAAGTACCTCCTGAACCAACCAAGTATTAGCACACCCTCTGGAAGGTTAAGATTCCCAGACATGCTGAAACGAAAAATAAAAGATTCAAAACGAAGGATAGAAAGATAGTGCATATGGCTTTGGGGATTATGCCTTTTTAAAATTTAAAACAACACTTTTCCTTGTA
Source organism: Allium sativum (assembly GCA_030737875.1). Lineage (NCBI taxonomy): Eukaryota > Viridiplantae > Streptophyta > Magnoliopsida > Asparagales > Amaryllidaceae > Allium > Allium sativum. The sequence goes on along the minus strand of CM060924.1, from coordinate 499,488,941 downwards.
TGCTTCTTTATATTTCTTTTGAAAATAGTTTTTCAAAAATTCTTATCTAATCTGGTAAACCTTTGCTCTGATACCAAGTGAAACACCCCACCTCCATTAAGGTCACTCACAAAGGGAATGCCTTAACTTTGGTGGAGAGTCATAGGTACAAGACACAGAAAATTTTTCAAGACAGATAAATTTAAGCAGCGGAATCCAAATATTTATTTCATACGTAGTTCAATACAAAAGCATTACATCAAATTGTCTCGAAACAACTTCAAAACATTACACCATAATTTCTGTCTTGATTATTCAATAAAGAAGCATAAACCAAAAAGTAAAAATGCATAAATCCCCAAGGATCATATCCAAAGCCATAGCCAATGCGAGAGAGTCCAAGTCATACATCTACTTTCTTGAAGCTTATAAAGAGTCTGATTAAAACGGAGTATTTCCTCCCTGTGGACCTGAGGGGGGGGGGGAACGGAAGAAAAGAAGATGAAAGGAAATGGGTCAGTCAATAAGTATGGTAAGTTCAGTGGTTACTAGAATTTAAACAAGAAAAGGGAGTATGACAGTGATAACATAACATAGGATAATACCCTAATATAAGATAAGAAGGACGTGTGATCGCACCATTTACTATAGTCTCTGCACCTACTTAACCATTGGTTCAACCAGCCCACGTGTTTACAACTAACGATCCCCTAAATGATCGGCTCCTACTCGCATGTATTCAAGTCCTGTGTCCTTCGGCCCCGCTTGATTGCAGTCATCTATGTTGTTCCCACCATGGGGTGTATCAATCCCTCTGGTGGCAACCCGACACGATTCAAGAAGCACAGAGTACACTACTGATGCCCAGTGCCTGATTTTTTTCCACTCTGGAGTATGTGCATTCCCATACTCCGTCGGAACCTACACTAGCCCACCAACTGCCGGCGTTTTGACCTCTTATAATTCAGCCCAGTAATCGTGCCCCTGCCTAGTTTCAGGGTACCATGATACATCTATGTGGGTTACTGCTGAAATGAGTCCTCGTTACTAGGGTTTTCAAATCAACATGTTTATTTGGTTAAGTGTCCAAGTTTACCTAACCCAGCTAATTCGTTTTAGTTAACATGTTGAATCAGTTAAGTGTTTTCCTAATTTACTTAACCTTACCAATCCTGACTTAGCTTTAGTTTAAAGTACCAACCACTCACATTTGACAGGTCTTATTGTGGTCACTGGATATGCCGGTCGGTTCCGAGAAGATTTACACCACAACTCAGTCTAACCTCAGGTTCTTTTTTGGGCTTGATGCACTAACCACCCAAATTAGACAGGTCTTGTGTGGTTACTGGATATGCCGGTCGGGTCCGGGCAGATTTACACCACAACTCAGTCTAACCTCGGGTTAGGCATATTCGTCTTTTCTAAATTCATATTTTTCTATATATGTCAAATTTCTTTATGTAAATTAATTTTAATTTACTCATGCCATAATTATCTTTTCGAATGTTGCTCACAATAAATGGTATATCATGTATACCATTTTACGAACAATCCTATGCCACGAATTTTTATGTTTCCCCCTCGTTATCCCCATAGAACGTATGTATGAATTACATAAAATGTTGGGCTAACAAATTAGCCCAAACCCATAAAAAAAAGGGTAAAAATAAAGGTACATGACATAAACATAAAATAGCATACACTAAACTTATGACATGTAACTTGGCATAGATGTATCATTATCTCAATTAAACAGGTAAAGGTGAACTTGTGACCGAGTCATGTAAACTTGATATGGGTCTAACATGGAGGTTTAACACATAAACAAGATTTAAACCACAATTTAACATACTAACTTATGTATGTCAAAACATAAGAAAGCTACTCTAACCATTTTTAAATTGCAACTTAGCATGATAACTTATGTGTGTTAAACATATGAGGATTGCAATTCCAACTTTTTACAACATAAATAGATTGACATGGTTCTAACTATTCATGAATGTTAATCTACATGTAGGCATGTGATTTAGATCCTAGACTTGCAAATAACCATTAAATTTGAACATGACATGTTTCGACATTTTGTTGGCATAATAAGTTCTTTACCCAATAGTAATAACATACAATGTTGTACATCACCCGAGCATATAGACATGAAATATACAACATGTTCATCGCCATAAGCATGTAGACATGAAATATACAACATGTTCATCGCCACAAGCATATAGACATGATTAATTACAAAAAATTTTTAAGATAAACGAGAATCAAATCTTATACATAAGCATCGTACTATATTCCAATTACAACATGTCATGAATTCAGTCAAAAGGAATGTTTAAATCTGCGTAACAACTAACTTACAAACTAAAAAGAATTATTGCGTTCTGAAATCTGAATTCTGAAATTAGAAATGCGCTCCTTTGAAGAAGATCGTTGAATTAGACTCGCTTTAATTTTATTTTTGATTCATGTTCTTTAACTCGCCTTTGAATTGGACATGGTGACTGCTACTCCAAGTCTTCAACTAACGGCATTTCAGTTCTAGGTTTATTTTTATGTGTGTTTTTAGGTTAGGCATTGAGTTGTTTATATAGAATTTCAGTTTGATTATAGCCGTCAGATGAACCTAGGGTTAATCACAGCCACTCAGACCTGATCATGACCATCCAGAAACCCTAGTGACTCAGCAGCGAGTCAGCAGTCGTTCAAATTTCAGATCTGGCCAGGGGCTAGGTCGACCGTAAGGTCGACCCCCAGGTCGACCTCTAGGGGGGAGGTCGACACTAGGGTCGACCCCCGGGTCGACCTGCTTGGGCGGGAATTTTCCCGCCCAGCCCGCTTCTGTCTTATGTTTGAATTTTGAACTCGTTTTCGAACTATTTGAATTTATTTGAATTTCTAAAACTTCCGACAGCCATAAATTCTTCATACGAAGTCCAATTTACGCAAACTCGGACTCTATCTCAAACAGAATTCCGAGACGAACACAATGGCGTAACCCGTTTCCCTTAATTCTTACATTTTAAATTAAGTATTCTAGGATTCATTATTATAACGTGAATAGAAAATACGAGGTGTTACAGCTATTTCTAAATAAGCAATGATTATAAGTTATTTATTGTTTATAAATCATTAATTAGAACAAATCAATTATTAATTATTGAACATGTTAATAATTATTAAAAAATAAAAGAAGTATATCTTAGAAAAATAATATAAACATCTCTTGTAAATCTACTGGAATTCTATTGCAAAATAGCTTCGATAAATATTCATCGGTATTCTACTTGGATTTGCCGCGAAAAAAAGCAGTAGAAATTTTATGTTGGTAATTTGACGTAATTTGCAACGGCTTAGAAAGGGATGATAGAAGACGAGGTAATAAAAGAAAAAAAAGTTGCAAAAACAAAAAAAACTGTACCTTGTAGATCACATGGAAATCCGTTGCAAATTGGCGACATAAATTTCCACTTCTAAATATATGACGCTAAATTATTGTTTTCTTGTAGTGTAAACCCTAACCTATATAATATCCTTAATACGCAAACCTAATACTCACTTTCCTCTTTCTTTCTTCTAATCTCTTAAAGCTGCCACTTCCTCCTCTTGAATGAAAAAAAGATGTGGTCTTTAAAAATCCAAATCAAATAAAATAAATCTAAAATCATGAAAACAAAGCTTTTTGCTTGTTTTGGTTTGTTCTTGGCTTTAGTGTTGTTTCATTTCTGTAAAACCCCGTAAAATATACCAAAAAATATAAATAATAATAATAATAATGAGCAATTAAATAATAAAATAAAACAGGCTAAAAAATGAGATTTTGCTAAATAAAGAATATGGCTATGAAAAACTTTTATTTGGATTCGTGGCGAAATTTTGAGTCGTTTTCATATATAATACGAAGAAATTACAGTTCAATGAAATCAGATGGTAAATGCACATATATTTATATATATGTGGTTTAATTAATAATATGTATATCTAAGGGATAAATAAATTGGATAAGAATAATATTCTATTAGATAAATTTGAATTTCAAATGAGAAGATAAGGATAAGGGGACAAGGATATTTCTTATAAGTTAAGAAATAAGCCAATTCAATTAACATTATATATATTTAATATATCTAGCCGCACATACATTTATTGGGCGATTCAGAGACCAAGAGGTCGACCTCCCCATAGGAGGGGTGTCGACTGCCGGTCGACCACCCTTCTAGAGGGGAGGTTGACCGCATAGTGCCTGGAATGCCCAATAAGACTGGTTTGGGTTAGATTTTTGGGTTAATTTATAAAGAAGAACAACTGGGATTAAGTTTTAATAATCCGACAGTTTTTGTTTAAACAAACAATTATAAATATTCCTCTAGACTCCATACCTAAACCCTAGCCACTCTCTTTATTTGTGCCTCCACTCTACTTCCATTTATTCCAGAGAAACTTAAAAATAGGTTTTCTTCTTCTTCTACAAACCTATTCTTCTTTCTCTAACCTTTTCTTATAGATCATAGATCTGGAATCACATGATATATATGTACATATATATATATAAGAATTTTAATTATTTGATTATTATGTATATAGATCTCATGGGATTGGAGTTCACGTCAAATAGGCATAACAACGTCAGATCTACGACATTTCCAATTAATGTGAGTGGAATTAGTATTTTCTTAAGCATATTACACATTTGTAGATTACTATATGGATTTATATGCCTAAGGAGATTTGGTATAACGACAATATACAAAAACAAAACCCCTTAATCTCTTGTTTTTATGTATTTCGCAAGAATTGTCAATTTATATTGGGTTTGTGGATTTTGTTTAAGTAGCGGATGAAGAACAATTTGATGATGTACTTTTATTTTATTTTATTTATCCTTTTTTCTACATCTTTGATTGTAATGTGAAAAGGTTTAGATTTATTATTTGAATAGGTTTGGGTTTCTATTCTAATTAGAAAATCCGTACGTATTCAGATTTGAAGCCAATCAAATATGAACGTTTTTGTTTATAACATAAGAAGGGGTAAAATAAAAAAATAAAGGTTTATGCATATGTATGTATATATTTACACACACACACACACACACACACACATATATATATATATGAATATATATGATTTAAGAAATTTACACCCTATTCCTGATTCATTACTAGAATTATCCTTACAAGCCTAGGATGCAAGTTTTAATTGTATGTTGTATTTTTCCATTACTATTACTTGTAGTTATACAATTATGCCATTATCCCATGAAATATAGCGGTTGAATGTGGAAATTAACTTGTATGCCTTAAATTAGAACAAGTTGACAATTTTACCTCGTTCAAACGTTCTCTCGTTCATACGAAAACTAGTGTTATTTATATGTACTAAATATTTTGCTTATATAGCGTAATTAATGAATTAGCATAATAATGACGTAGTAAATACGATTAGGATAAGATTTGAATTTGAAAGGTCCTCATACATCGATCGCTTGTGTGTGCATATAAAATGACTTATATATATATAATAATGACACACAATCACGAGGTTAGTTGCCATTTATGGTAGAAGTCAGCCCAGAACCGACCGACAAACCTAGCAACCATAAGTGGGTCCGACTAATGTGTGAGGTCTGGGTGTCATGGGCCATTTAAGTTTAGTACACTATGACACGATGTTGAACGACTTGTAGTAGAAGTCTGCCTGGAACAACCCGACATATCTAGCATCTACACGTAGACGGTTTAATGTAAGAAATCTAACGTGTGTATATATATAAATACATATATATATATAAAGCTATTATGTGTGAAAATAGGCAAGTTTACTATGCCTTGGTAAGGTCTTAAGTGGTTAACTCTCTTCTTATCTAGTTTGGGTCTTAAGTGGTTAGGACTAGGATCCTCTCCGAATGTTTATTCTATAGATAGGTACCGAAGTCATGGGATCCACCCTTATTAGATTAAAAGCAAGTTTATGGGTGGTCCTCCTTCTCTGAAAGTGGTTATACATAGCAGTAAAGGAGTAGGGTAGTTCACGGGGGATGTCTTTCCTTTATAAGCTTGTAAGGGCTAAACTAGGGACAAGATTGGTTTATATTTTATATGTGGCAGTAACATGCTTACCAACTGTCTGAGAGAAGTCTTAAGCGACATAGGTGTTCTGCTGTAATATCGGTTAAGTAATAACATCTGAAATACTACTTCTCATATTACTTTTGAGAGTATAGATTTAAGAACGTTAATGTATTAGGATGAGGTTTTAAGGGGCTAGGCTGCGCCTCAAGGTTATAAGAATCCACCTTTAGTAAGGGCCTTAAGGAGGATGCCTACCTCGTTGGGTCTTTACCCTAAATGAACTAATGGAGGACTTAAGCGATTGACTAGGATATCCACCTCATTGGTTAGATACTTTGCATTTATGTGATTGTTTGTGTGTTGTGTAGACATACCTTGATATATATAACCTGCAAAATCTAGGGTATGGTCTTTAAGTATATACTGTTTTCAGTCACACAGGACTTTATGTTCTTGCCGCTCTCCTTAATATATCCAACATGCTAGTAGGTGGGGTAGATTTAATGGACAAAGAAATGATGGATACTGAAGACGAAAATGGAGTTATTATTATCAGTTATCACTGTTGTATTGCTTATGGAAACTTTTAACAATGAGTTTATTGATGTATGGAATAATTGTATCTTGACAATCTATGTTTGAATCCTGTGGCTTTTTAATAAAATGATACATCATATTTTGGTATTATACTTTCTCGTTCTGCTATGTTAGATTTCCATAATGCAATGTCTATATACTATTTTTTGCAAATGTAATTCTTTACAAGTACCAATGGCTCGTTTAGAGTGGCTTTAAGTTTCAATGGGCCTTTTCTGCATCAAAATTTAGTCCCATTCTGGGTGGGTTATTACATTTGGTATCAGAGAATAGGTTACACGATTATAGGGAAATTATATGTATGAGAGATGTATTTGCATTTTATAAAAGGTTTACAAACTATATATATGATATATATACTTACCCCAATAAGCATTCACATTTATACTAGGAAGTTTTATCGTTTGTTTCCCTTTTTCAGCTCAAATACTATCTTAGGAGTATCCACTGAAGGATTTTTTTTTTCTTTTCTTTTCAGATAGTAGAATGGTTGATAATCCTTTCGAATAGGGAAACCAGGCAAGGCCTCACTATTTGATAGAATGGTTCCAACAGTATCTGCATACTATGGAACAAGTCCTTATTACTAGTCCTGCCCCAGCGGTGCCTACAGCTCCTACCATTGAGGTAGCCTTTGATTTTTCTCGATTCTGTAAGATCTTCACAAACCTTGGTGGGAAATCATTCTCAGGAACGAAGGGTTTTACTAGTGCCAAACTTGGATAATGTACTGCGAATGAATTTTCAAAACTACTAATTGGCTAGATGAAGTAAAAAGGATAATTGTTGCCTGACACTTGAAGGTGGTGGCCCTTGAATGGTGGAACTTAGTATTTGGAGAGAACGTGGGGAAAATATTTACATAGGCTGAATTGAAAACCCGCCTCAAAGCAAAGTTTTTTCCAAAAGCCGAGATGATAATCCAGTTAGAAAAGCTTATCCATCTCAAGCAAGGAAGTTTAAATTTGAAAGAGTACGTGGCCAAATTCATCGAATTTATTAATTTTGATAGGGGTTTGGTGGATACTCCAATGAACAAAGCCTTGAGATTTATAAAGGGGTTGAACTCCCTATTGAAGTACACTTTGTTAGCACAAGTAACATTCGGAGAAACCTTCGAAACCTTAATGGAGATGGCTGTTATGTGCACGACTGAAGGCTCTAAGGAGAATAAGGATGGTGAGAAGGGAGACGGAAGTTCTAATAAGAATAAGAAAAAGTAATGGTGGAAGAACAAGAAGAAAGGGGGAAAATTCAAAAATGAAGCTAAGACTTGTATGAGGTGCAACCGCAAGGGCCATGAGGCCAAGGAGGGAACATGAGTTTAATGTTGGATACTCGGTATTCATAAAGGTATCCCCTCGTAAGAAGACTGTTCGGTTTGGAAAGACTATGAAGTTGGCTCCTAGATTTATTGGGCCTTTTTGCAACATCAAGAAGATATAGTCTTCGACTTATTGAGTGGATCTCCCAGAACGTCTACCAGGGATCCATAACGTTTTTCATGTATCTCATTTGAGGAAATTTCTTTATTATTCTGCTACCAGCCTTGAGCTTGATGAAACTGGAGACATAGGAAAACTCAAATTAGAGTCTAGGGTGCCCCGTGGCACTGCAATTATTGTAGAGCATGGAATCAAGAGACTCCACAATAAAACCGTTCACCTCGTCCGAGTACAATGGGGGAATGCTCCTATGGAAAGCACATGGGAGTCCAAGGATAAGATGAGACATACTCACCCAGAGCTTTTCTCGGGTAATTTTTCATCTAAATTAGTTTATGGATGGACTGTGGTTGCTAGACTGAATGTTTGGAAATGGATGCAACACAATTGCACAATGCACTCATATAGAAATATATACATATTATGATGTTTTGCATACATACTGCATCACTTATTACATATACATGTTAGGATTTGAGCTCAGTTTATTAAGTCTGCAGTTCATAATCATTGTGAGTCATGAATGTTTATAGATGGATAAAAAATAACATGGGTGTACAACATGGATGTTTAGATCAAGTCCGTTTTTCGCCCCTTCAAATAGATTTTAGGTTGAAATCTGTTTTAAGGAGGAGACTATAACACCTCATAAAGTATACCTAAAAATATAAATAATAATAATAAGCAATTAAATAATAAAATGCAAATAGGATGAAAATTGATATTTTGCAGCATTAAGAATTTGCTGCGAAAATCTTCAATTTGGATCCGTGGAGAAATTTTGAGTCATTTTCATATATAATATGTTAAAAACGATGATCATATGAAGAAATTACAGTTCAATGAAATCAGATGGTAAACACATACATATATATGTGTGTGTGTGTGTGTGTGTGTATGTGTGTGGTTCAATTAATAATATGTATATCTAAAGGATAAGTAAGTTGGATAAGAATAATATTCTCTTAGATAAATTAGAATTTCGAATGAGAAGATAAGGATAAGGAGACAAGAATAATCCTTATAAGTAAGAAATAAGCCAAATAAATTAATGTTATATATATTTAATAACTCCATCCCCATATACGTTTATTAGGCCATTCAGAGACGAAGTGGTCGACCTCCCCCTAAAAGGGGTGTCGACTGTTGGTCGACCGCCCTTCTAGAGGGGAGGTCGACTACTTGGTGCCTGGAATGCCCAATAAGGCTTGTTTGGGTTAGGTTTTTGAGTTAATTTATAAAGATGAACAACCATGATTAAATCTTAATTATTCAACGGTTCTTGTTTACACAAACGACAATAAATAACCCTCTAGACTCTATACCTAAACCCCTAGCCACTCTCTCTATTTGTGCCTCAAATCTACCACCATTGATTCTAGAGAAACTTAAAAATAGGTTTTCTTCTTCTTCTACAAACCTATTCTTCTTTCTCTAATATTTACTTATTGATTATAGATCTAGAATCACATTATATATATATATAAGAATTTTAATTACTTGTGTGACACCCCACGTCCGTTAATGTCACTCATTAAGAGAATGCATTAAGTTTCGTGAAGCATTATAGGTAAACAGAAATAGAAACATTTCAAGACAGATACAAAATAGCAGCGGAATTAAAAACTTTTATTAACCATAAAGCATCGTGGTTCAAAACATCATATGTCTAAAAATACATAAATCCAGTACATCATCAAAAATTCTGTCTTGCACTTAAAACATCAGAGTACCAAGTAAAATAAGCAAAATCCCCAAATAAAAACATATCCATAGTAGCAAGGATAGGAGCTTGAGCAATACATCTAAACAGCTCTAACAAAACGATAGCAAAATCCTGATCAAGCTTGAGTATTCTCACCCTGAGAACCTAGGGGGAAACAGGATAAAGAAGAGGAAACAAAAAGGGTCATGCATAATGTCTGGCGAGCCCGGTTACTTTTAGCAAATAAATAATTAAAATTATCATGATAGGCCTATAAAGTGTATGAGAAAGATAACATCACAAAAGGCAGGTATGACAAGGTAAACATGATAGAGTGTATACGCTTCTCTAATGATTACTCTGCACCAATACTAGTATAACCAGAATGAGATGATCCCAACAACTATAAGATGTTAGATTTAGGCGTACTTCTGGTGAGAGAATTTAACCCTATACAATCCACATGCAGCCCAACCTAATAGGCTCTTAAACTTTACCAGAGTCTAGATGTACCCTAACTACTACCCTAATCGATCGGCTCCGTACTCCGTAGATACCCTTTGTCGGCCCCACAATAGGATGAATCACTTCCTAAAGTGGCAAACCTTCGTTGATGTGTATAACCATATCTACAGGTGTCACGGTCGTCTTATCCCCCTCTGCTCGGACCATGCACACACATGGCCCCGGTTGATTTGCGCTGCCACATCGTCCTCCACGTTTAGATCTCTTACAATCAGCCCAGCAAGCGTGTCCCGACTCCGACTAGGGCAGAGTACTCGTCTGATAACATTCTAAGGTTTACTGACTGAAACGTGTCCCCCACACAAGATGATACAAGCTCTCCCCTTTGTCTTGAATCCCCACTAGGATTTCCACAGGTTATGCATACCTAATAGTATCTTTAATTACATAACCCCAACCGGTTAAGTTTGTGGGCCTATATATAAATATTACCCACCCTACCCAGATATACTTAACCTTCCCACTATTTCAACCAAGTTCACTTAACCCCTATTCAAATTCATGTTCATACAATCCCTATGGATTTAACTAGGTTAACTATTCCAATTCATTACCATGTCTATTTATGGTTATAATGTGCTAGACCCCTCACACTAAGGCTACCACTTGTAGATGCTGGATATGCTGGTCAGTTCCGGCCAAACTTCTTCCACAAGTCGGGCTTAACCTCGTGTCATAGCACGTCTCGTATTTGTGCACCTAGTCCCCTCACATTAGATTCATCACTTATGGTCGCTGGATATGCCTGGCGGTTCCGGGCAGACTTCCACCATAAGTGTAATCTAACCTCTGGTCTAGGCGCAGTTACATTTTCTAATTACTGTAATCCTAGGCATTTCATTATCAGCCAATTTTACCTATGTCATTATAGGTTTTCATGCCTCTTTTCCCAAGTTATGTTCATAATAAATTATATGCCCAAATTCATATTCGTACATTTTATTCAGGTTATGCCCTAATTCCCAATTATAAGTTATGCCCAATTTCAAAGTTTTCCCCCTCGTTCCCTATTTGATGTATTCTCATATTTCAGCAGCATGCCTAGGCTCGAAAGGAGCCAGGCTATATAAAATAAAAAGGGAAAGGTAAAGGTAAGATGATAGAAATGATCATACTAACTAGATTGACATATAATGGCATAAACATATACTGGCATAATGAAAAGATATGCACATAGGAACAGATCTAATGAACATATGATAATAGAACTGATTCTAACATTATAGGGATGTCATAACAGGCATGACAAGATCTAAACAATGGTTTAGATATCTAACTAATAACAGATCCAATTTAACCACAAACATGATAAGGATAAGTACAAGGTGATCTAAATAGTAAAACAATGGCAGATCTGACATGATAGATAAGTGAAGGTATAGATCTAAGTCATAATCATGTCATAACGTCACAGATACACAGGTTATAGGAGATATGATTTGATTCAAATGGTCATAGGCATAGATCCAAGTTAATGTCATATCAAGTTTTACTTTTAATTATTCAGATCTAAAATTAACTTAAACTCATAGTGTTTAGATCTAGAAAAATAGAAGGAGAGTAGCAAATGTTGAATCATAGATCTACACTTGAACAACTCTAAACTTGATTAACTCGATTGCAGAAGAAGAAAAAAGGTTTGATTCAATCTGGGAAGCGACAACATCTAGTCCTCCATTATTTTCAGTGTGAAGAAACTAGAGAAATGAGGCCATATTTATAGCCAAAAACCCCCGAAACCCTATTCTGCCCAGTCTGCCGCAGGGGGGTCGACCCCCCTTATGGGGTCGACCCATGGCTCAACACCCCCCTTGAGGGGTCGACCCAAGGGTCGACACCCCTCGGCGTGATTTTTCCCTCTTACCCCAATCTACATGATTTTGAATTTTCTGAACCAAATTTTGAATTTCTGGAACATATACATATACACTTATATATATATATATATTCTTTCGCAATGCTTGTTTTATGCTAATCAAGTGAAAAGAATTTCGAGATGGACGTAATGGCACAGTCCGTTTCCCTTAATTCTAAATATTAAATTAATTATTGTTTGATTTTCCCTCTTTATGTTGTTAAAATTACGAGGTGTTACATTCTCCCCTACTCAAAGTATTTCGTCCCCGAAATCTCCAAGTTAAGAAGAATGTATATCCTACCATCCATCACCCATCTACTCATCCACCAATGATAGACATCCATTGTCCTTAAAGACTTATAATACTTATATGTACATATGCAAAGGTGTGTGCATATGTCCTTATTCTAATGCAAAGATCAAGCGGTCTACTAGTTCAGTCGACCACCTTAATGTAATGTATGTTATTGCCATGAATCCAATCATGTATGTAACAATCCTATTATAACATGTAAGTTCTATATGGGTGCACAATCATCCGTCTAAATGCAACATCCATATGATAATACATCCATTTCCATCCATTAAAAGGAAAAAACGCACACACATCCATATGCAGTATGAGAATTATTGAGCCGATCTAGTGCCTAATGTGTGTGTATATGCATCCACGAGTAACCACTAGCAAACACTTGCATTCACTTGCATCCATAAAACATAACATGTCTCAAACACATGTTTACATCCAAGGATTCCTACCTAAAAGTCAAAGATTCGATCGATAGAACAAAATTAAATGATAGAAACAAGCATAAATAAAAGCTTTGGAAAGGAAGTTAAGAACATACTCTCGAAAAGAAAAGGGTACGAAGCACGAATCTTGTCTTCGGTCTCCCAAGTCGCATCCTCTGGGTTATCTCTCCACTGAGATTTAATCAACTTGACTTCTCTATTGCGTAGCTTTTTAACTTCTGATCTAAGAATACGAGTAGGAACTCGTCTGACTGTCACCTCCAGTTCTACCTCTACTTCCTCCAATACACTCGGCTCAACTACTTCTTTGGTATCATGTAAGCACTTCTGCAAATGAGAAATATGGAAAACATCATGAATGCCCGATAGTCTCTCTGGTAGCTTTAACCTATATGCCATTTGGCCAATCCTTTCTGTTATGGGAAATGGCCTTACAAATCTTGGCGCCAATTTTCCTGCAGATCCAAAGCGAACCACATTCCTCAATGGTGACACCTTAATGAAAACCATGTCTCCTACTTCAAATTCAATGTCAGTCTTTCTCTTGTTTGCATAGGATTTCTGCCTATCTTGAGCAGTCTTCATTCATCGTGTAATAAGATCAATCTTCTCGAACGTTTCTCTAACCATATCTGGTCCAAGTAATAGCCTTTCTATAGATTCCCACCAACAAGTTAGTGACCTACAGGGTCGTCCGTATAGTGATTCGAAGGGTGTCATGCCAATGCTAGTTTTATAACTATTGTTGTAGGCAAACTCTACTAAAGGAAGATGCTCTTCCCAAGCCCCTCCGAAGTCTAGGATACAAAGCCTCAAAAGATCCTCAAGAATTTTGTTCACTCTTTCCGTCTGTCCATCGGTATGTGGGTGATAAGCGATGCTCAAACATAACTGTGTACCTAATGCTTCTTGCAAGCTCCTCCAAAATTCACTGGTGAAAATGGGGTCATGATAACTTACGATGCTGGAAGGAACTCCATGAAGACAGACTATCTCACGAACATAAATTGATGCCAACCATGCTACCGTCCTCTTGCTTTTAACTGGAATGAAATGGGCGCTCTTAGTAAGTCTATCCACCACAACCCAAATGTTGGTGTTTAATTTCTTTGAACTAGGAACCATCTATGAAATCAATAGAGACGCTCTCCCACATCCACTGCGGAACCTCCAAAGGATGAAGTAAACCACCGGTCTTCTTTTGCTCATCTTTGGCTTGCTGACAAATCAAACATTAAGAAACAAACTCTGCCACATCTTTCTTCATCCAAACCCAAAAGAAAACCCTCTTCATATCCCTATACATCTTATCACCACCTGGATGAATAGTCATCTTAGAATGATGGGCCTCCTCTAGGACTGTCTTTAGCAAACTTCTAGTTTGGTGGAACACAATGTCTTCCATCTCCTCGCAACACCCTTTATCGTTTATGGAATATCTATTTAGGTGACTAGAAGTCTCCCCATTTCTGAGCCTATCCAAGATGTCTGAAATCTGTGGATCATCTCGCTGCGAAGCTCCTACCTGATCCATAAGAGTAGGTCGTATCTCTAGCGATGCAAACAAACTAGGCAAAAACTCGGTGGAGGGTCTAAAATTAAAAGTCGATATGAACTCCAAGCTTTTCCTCTCCACAAATAGTGTACTTAAGGCCATCCTCTGCCTACTCAGTGCGTCTTCCACCACATTACACTTGCCAGGGGTATAAGCAATCTCAAAATAATAAGAAGCTGGGAACTCCATCCACCTTTGTTTCCTTAAATTAAGATCCTTCTACAAGAACAAGTACTTGAGAGATTTATGATCGATGTACAACTCGAACTTCTCTCCAAGCAAATAATGACGCCACGTCTTAAGCGCGAATACTATGGAAGCTAGCTCTAAATCATGGGTAGGGTAGTTTTTTTCATGAACTCTTAGCTGCCTACCCCATAACACACTACCTTTCCCTCTTGCATCAGAACCGCACCAAGCCCTGTACCACATGCATCGGTGTAAATTGTAAACACTTTATTCCCATCAAGCAAGGTCAAGACTGGGGCTGTTGTCAGAGCCCTTTTCAACTGTTGGAAACCAACATCACAATCTATATCTCATGAAAACGCCAAATTCTTCTTTGTCTGCCAGGTGAGTGGGGCTGATATCTTTGCGAAGTCATTAATGAACTTCCTATAATAGCCTGCCAATCCAAGAAAGCTTCTCACCTCCGTTGCATTTTTCGGAATTTTCCAATCTTGAACTACAACTACCTTTGTGGGATCTACTGCTATCCCATCTTTAGAAACCACATGCCCTAGAAATCTCACCTCTTTTCTCCAAAAATGGCATTTGGAGAACTTTGCCTTAAGCTGATGTGCACGAAGAGTTTTCAAAACTTCTCTCAAATGTTGGGCATGCACTTCTTCGCTTTTTGAGAAGATAAGATATCATCAAAAAAGACAAATTTATTTAGAAACTCCCGAAACACCCTACTCATCAGATCAGACAAAATAGGCGGGTGCATTAGACAACCCAAAAGGCATAATTAGACATTCAAAGAAACCATTTGGAGTTCTAAAAATGGTCTTATCTATACTATCCTCAGCCACCCTCAACTGATGAAACCCCATGGCCAAGTCTAACTGAGAGAATACCGAGGCACTAACAAGCTGGTCAAACAGATCATCTATGCTCGGAAGTGGGTGCTTGTTCTTCTTATTGAGTTTATTCAACTCTCTATAGTCCATACACAAGCAAAGAGAACCATCCGCTATAGTCGCGAATAATACTGGAGCACCCCATTCAGATAGGCTTCGCCTAATAAACTCTTTCTCAAGTAGCTCCCGTACTTGCTTGCTAAACTCCCTCCTTTCCCTTAGAGCCATATGGTACACAGGTAATGCAACTGGCTTTGCATTGTCCACCAAATATATATGAAAATCAATTTCACACCTTGGAGGTAAGCCCCGTACCTCATCAAAAACATCAGTATAATCTCTGACTACTGGCATAGATCGCAAATCATCGATAGATGCATCTAAAGACTCTAGGAAACTAAGCATGATAGACACTTGCGGGTCACAAGAAATCTCGAGGGTCCTCCCCTGGCAAGTTAAAAGTCTAACGACCCTCTTCTAACAATCTAGAATGGCACTGTACATGGTTAACTAATCCATCTCTAGAATCCAACCATAGCCCATAAAACCATTGTAATAACCCGGAAATCCGAGCCAATTTAAAATTTTTATTTTGGAAATTTTAGCAAATTTTGAATATTTAAAATGAATTATTTTAAATAATAACGATGAGAAATTTATTTTGAATAGAATTAGAACATATATATTTATTTGAATCGTCATTAGAATATAAAAATTTATTTATAATTATAAAAGGAATTGAAAATGGCGCGGTAGTTCGAAAATTCGATTTCAAAGTTCAAATGAATGTACAGGATTCAAAATAAACCGGATTTTAGCGAAACAAAAAATATTATAATATATTTGGAATATCTTTCCAACAATCCGAAAAATCGAAATTTCATAGCGGGGATAAGAAGTTATGCCCAGATGAAAATTCAGAATAGTCGTTATGGAATTATATCCCTTAAAAATGGATCCGGGGTGTCGAATTATTGCTAGGTTCCAAAATTTATAATTTTTTGAATCAATATGTGAGCGTCGCGAAGTTAAACGTTTTTTAGCAGTTATAGTCAATTTCGATTGACCAGAAAATGGCCATTTTTCAAACGGTCTTCAAATTTGATGAAATTAGTTTTGTTAGAACCGTATCGTTGATACGAAGCTAGAAAATATTTTTCGGGAATTTTTGGGGTTCGTATGTGGCCCCGGTAAATTGAAATGCGCGTTCAAATTCAATATATAGATTTATATTTTGATTTTGACGGAAAACTTATCATAACAGACAAATTGTCTTACGAAACATATCCCATTGTGTTCGGAATGGAGGTAATTATTTA
Source organism: Allium sativum (assembly GCA_030737875.1). Taxonomy (NCBI): domain Eukaryota; kingdom Viridiplantae; phylum Streptophyta; class Magnoliopsida; order Asparagales; family Amaryllidaceae; genus Allium; species Allium sativum. The sequence continues at coordinate 499,472,043 of CM060924.1, read as the reverse complement.
TGGGCGACAATCGATGGACTTTGTTTGGAGGTCGAAATAAAAAGTTGCTTTATGGGGTAATAAAATAAAATAAAATATAAAAGTTGTGAAAACTCGTAACTTCCCCGTAAAGGAAAGCGGCGGATAGTTCGATAACAAGCCACATCAGAACGCAGACGGAAGAACAACTCATTGTATATTACAACAATGCATCAGATTACAAGAATATACAGAGTATAAATGAATATACATTACACAGAAATATCAGAGATTTAAATTACAATTAAATACATAGCAGCGGAAAATAATACAATACACAACTAGAGGAGATATACGGATACAAAGCTTTCCGGATATCGTTCCAGCTGTAAACCAGGATCCTGTGAATATAAATCTGCAAAACCAAAAATACTAGCTGCCCGTGTCAAAATAAGGGCACCCAGAGTTTAGGTTAAAACAATAAACTCCAGGTCAGTCATGTGACTGGTGTGAGAACTAAAACAGTTATTAATCTTTATTTTGAAGTTAGGTAAATCAAGGGACCACGCCGTATAACACGGAACGGGTTTCCTCCCAAGAATACCAGTGCATAAAACAACAGCGCAATGCTAAACAAAGAAAAATGTAGCTATTATAAGACCCAGTTCCCATCACACAATGCAACGCAAGCCGGAGGATAGGGTTTTTACCTTATAATAGCCAAGAATGCTTGATACGTTTAAAACAAATCATTTGATACTATAATAAGTGTATAGTGCATAAAACAACTTCAAATCATAAGTATCAATCATAGGCGGCATGAATGCCCCATACCACTATGTCGCCATATATAGGTTATACAATCAAAATCGCAAAGTCACGTATTTGGAAATTAGGTTTCCATCTATGAACCGAGGCAAAAGATAGTCCTCAACCGATTCGAGACGCTCTAGCCCGCCCCTCAGGAACAACCGCAACTGCCCCTTGGATCGTCAGGGCCGGTCCACCGATGTGGATTATTATGCCTGAACACTACGTTTCCCCACCCTTTGGGGCGTAAATGAGCCAACGAATGACTCCATCGGACCCGTATCGTCCGATCAAACCGAGGCGCCTCGCAACAGCAACAACCACACAGGTGAAAAGTATATAAATGTCAGGGCTGGTAGGTCACTGATACCACCCTAGCTAGAAAGAAACGCATGCCCTCCCTGAGGTCCGTCTCCCGTTTTTGGTTCACAACCGGGGTGTGAGGCTCGCGAATTCACGTTACACAAAGCGGTGCCACACAGGCTGTGCTTTGATCATCATCACAAGACTTTGCTTTTCAACAGAAGCCTTGATCATTTGCATCTTAGCATGCCACACAGGCAATTTACTCTATGCAACTGATATCAGTCACACAGAATGAAATCCAATGTCAGACACACAGTCCATTTACAAGTCCGTTCTGGGTCTAAACGAAACCGGAGGCACTTTCCTCGCATATCCATCGATCTCCAAGCACATCTGGACGACCACCGATTGATTCCCTCATCTTGGGTGTACAGCCCAATCAATATCATCAGTGATCACCCAAACGATGTGAAGACTTCCGGTCTTCAACCACCGTCTTCATCTTCGACTTATCGTCGTATCAGTTATTCAGAATGGGATAAACCCGGTCGTTCCGAATAACTCGCGTATATTTTAAATAAGTGTTACAAAAACACAACATACGCCTCGTTCCAATTCATCAGTCACTAATCGTAAATTAATCAAGAGAATAATTCCCCAAATATTAACCCCGAAGGCCGAAACCAACATCAGATCAATATCCAGAAAACCATTCTGCTTGGCTAACCGACAGTTAGTTTCTAAATTTCACTTTCATAGGGAAAGGTTCCCATTAATTTTATCCAAGGTAAATTCCTTGAATTTATTCTTTAATCATCTTTTGATATTCGATTTAACTAGTCGGGATTAACGAACCTTACCGAAGTAATCCTTTGTTTTAATTTCCCAATCCCAACCTATTCATCCCATGAAGTAAAACTGGTTATACTTCATATCTAACACCACGATGTTATCGGTAAATTCAATTACCATTTCACGTTCAAATCTAATTAAAGATTTAACTAACGCCTGGAGCAAAACTGGTGATACTCCATTTCGATTATTTCAATCTAATTAAAGATTTATTAAAACTCCACTTAGTTTTAATCTTCAACGGGGTTAAAGAATCAGTGTCATTTAAAAACACTGTTCACGATAAACACCAAGATCACATTCCATTAACTATTGGGTTAAAGAACAAGTGTTATTTAAAACACTGCTCACGATAAACCCAAAAATCAATTCGAATTCAATTCCAATTAAATATTATTTAATTGATACACTTCATTAAATCTAAATAAAAAGATTTAATCTTTTCTCAACTGGGTTCAAGAACAGTGTTAATGAAGACACCATTCACGACAAACCCAAATCACATTTGATATTAAATACAAAGCTCTGAATAGAAAATATACCGGCTTATATTCAATATCCAATTCCACGACAAACAAATATCGTATTGGAAATAACGATATAAATATATCTTTCAAATTCCCATCACAATACCCGTATCATCACTAAATCCAACATCGAAATATTCCAAGGATAATTTCGATTCAAATCCATTCCAATATAATTATTGGAAATTCTGGTTATTTTCAAAACGATTTCAATTTCAATTTATTTATTTAAAAATAAATAGAATTATAATTCTAGTTCAAACTAGTTCATTTCGATAAAAATTTATTTTTATCTTTTCAAATATGGAGTTTTTCATCCCAATTTTTCCCAAATCATTTCTCATGATTTTACACAAATTATTACTATTTTTAATAATTTTATCAAGGCCCATACAGTCGATTTCCATCAACGGCCATCGAACTGCACTTACAGTGACCTTTTTCTAATTTGATTTGGAAGTATCTCCAAATCCAACCGTTAGATTTCAAATTTCAAATATTCGTTAGAAAGCTCTTTTCGATACGAACCCAACGGTTCCGGTTTTAGGAGAATCCGACGGTCGGATCTCCCGTAATGTCCGTTTGAAATAAATGGTCGAAATTCACGAACTGCCGCGGTGCGGCGCGTTCTATTCAGGCCATTATATTATATATATAATATATATAATAAATATTTCGTCGATTGCTATTTAAAACGAATTATATAAATAGTTTTGAATTCGTTTCAAAAACATTTTCAACTTCCATTTCAATTCAAATCAAAATTAAATTTTGCTTTATAAATCCATTTTAAAATTCATTTCTATTCAATTCAAATTTCAATTCAATTGGAATTCATTTCAATTTGATTTTTCTTCTATTTCAATTCGTTTTCAATTTAATTCGAATTCGTTTTCTATTCAATTCAAATTCATTTCATTTTCTATTCAATTCAATTCAAATTGGTTCTATTCGATTCAATTCAAATTGGCTTTCTATTCGATTCAATTCAAATTGGTTTCCTATTCGATTCAATTCAAATTGGTTTCCTATTCGATTCAATTCGAATTCGTTTTCTATTCAATTCAAATTCATTATTTCAAAATATTCGATTTCGAAATCACTTTTCAATATTCATTTTAAAATGAATAAAATCGATATAAATATCGTTCACGTCAAAATGGCGTCAATCTAATCAACACGGCTTCATATATTTCTATTTTCAAATAGTCTATTTCAAATATTTCTATTTCAAATATTTCTATTATCAAAATATTTCGTTCAACACATGACTAATCTCAACGGATGAGTACAGTCAACACATGAACCTTTATTTTATAAAATTCTTTATCTTCTAAATTGAAATGAGGCCCAATCAATTACCATATAAAGTCAATTATATGGATTCCATACAACACATGTATATAATAGCAACGATAAATAATCAACCATCATCCAAAGTGCACTACACTGTATAAGCATCAAATATAGATTTCTAACGCTTATAACAGTCTGTCAATCAATCGATCGACATATTTAATCAATCAGGATGAGTGAACTTCAAATTACATCCCAACACCCGTGTGGGGTTTCAAACGATCAAACACAGATTTTAGTTGTGCAGTTGGGCGATGTGTAAAATTTATCGACCCAATTAATATCAGTCAAATCAGTGTATATAAACAAATCGGCCGATTTGTTTATAAATATTTATTTATTCACTTTCACGTTAAAAATTATATTTTTAACGATAAAACATTTTATTTCAACATATGAATTTCTATTCAGTTCATTCTTTAAATAAAATGATATTTTTATTTTTCTAACTTAATTTAGAAAATTTCGGCGGCATAACGACACGATACTAGAAACGGGACGAGGCCTAGCCTTATCCCCGGTCTAGTGAAGGCCCACGCCATTCACACATCAATCAAATCAATTTCATTTCACCAAACAATTCAATTCCAAACCGAATAATCTAACCAACTACACAACCAAACAATTAAACAAACAAGCCATCCATGGTCTGTGGATGACGGGTGTCGGGTGCTACTAAACACCGTCTGCATCCTAGTATATATTTCAACTAGAAAATTAAATTAAAGAGTGAGAGATTCTCACAGATAGTTATCCAACTTCCACGGCACTTCCAATGCAGGAAATCTTCACTGTTCTCGTCTCTTATCACTTTTGTTGCCCGTAGCCACTATATATATAAAAATCACATTTTTACTTCGCTATTCAATATATAAAAATCGAATTTTTACTTCGCTATTCAATATATAAAAATCGAATTTTTACTTTGCTATTCAATATATAAAAATCGAATTTTTACTTTGCTATTCAATATATAAAAATCGAATTTTTACTTCGCTATTCAATATATAAAAATCGAATTTTTACTTTGCTATTCAATATATAAAAATCGAATTTTTACTTCGCTGTTCAATATATAAAAATCAAATTTTTACTTTGCTATTCAATATATAAAAATCGAATTTTTACTTTGCTATTCAATATATAAAAATCGAATTTTTACTTTGCTATTCAATATATAAAAATTGAATTTTTACTTTGCTATTCAATATATAAAAATCGAATTTTTATACCGCTACTATATAGATAAAAATTATATTTTCACATCGATGTTCATATAGTAAAGATTATATTTTTATCACGTTATTCTTCATATAAAGATTTCGCCTTTTCAAAAATAAAGTTTTCGCCTTTTCAAAAATAAAGTTTTCACCTTTCTATAATATAAAATTTATATTTTTCTCGAAGTAAAAATCATATTTTTACTTCACTACTCATCTCAAAATATAGTCTTTTCATATCTATAAATATCGTCTTATCATATTTAAAAATATCGTCTTTTCACAACAGAGACTATATTTTTAACACGTTCTTTATGTTTCCAAAAATCAACTCTTTATAACTTTATAAAATCGCCTCTTTTCTATTTTAAAAATATGGTCTTTCTTATTTTTAGAACATCAAACCTTTTATGTAACTAAAAATCTACGCTTTTTGTAAATAAAAATCCCAACCTTCATGCTTATAAAAATCTATGTTTAATACTTTATATTTTCATAATCAAAGTCTATTTTATTTATATAAAAATCTGAAATTTATGACCAAACTAAATTGAAATCAAAAGAAAACTCACCGTATTTTCTGTTCGAAGGAGAGAGGGGCGCTGTGCTCTGAGGTGGAGCAAGAGGAGGGTGCACCAGTGCTGTCAGTGGCGGGGGAGTTCGTCGAAGTGGAGGGGGCCGATTGCTGGTGGTAGCTGGGCGTTGGAGGCCTCGCGGGTGCAGGGTTTGGGGGGGGGGGGGGTTCGATCAGTGTGGAGGAGGGGGGGGGAAAGGGAAGAGGGCTGGGGCGCCGGATGAGGTGCGCCACCGCCTAGGGAGGCGCGGCGGACGTCCCGGTGGCGGCTAGGGCTTCGTGCCCCCTTTTTTTTCTGGACTGAAAATGAGAGGGGGGGGCCAGAACGTATAGGAGAGGAAGAAAGAGAAAAGTGTTTTAAATTTTTAATTATTTTATTTTGCAAAAAGTTGACTTTTACATACGACCTCGAAACGAGGCCCACCGCCTGTCGTCTATAGCGTTCTACCCCCATTCCGAACACAATGGGATATGTTACGTAGGCTGATTCGATCATTTCGATCATTTTTCGTTAAAATCAACATATAACTCTATATATTGAATTTGAACGCGTATTTAAATTTACTGGGGTCGCATACTAACTAGAAAAATTCCAGAAAAATATTTTCTAGCTTCGTATTGACGATACGGTCCTAACAAAACTAGTTTCGTTGAATTCCGAGACCGTTAGAAAAATGGCCAATTTCCAGTCGATTAAAATCAACTAAAACTGGTCAAACGCGTTTTCCTATGCCACGCTCACATATTGATTCGAAAAATTATGAAATTTGGAATCTAGCAATAACTTGACACTGCGGATCCAACAAAAGTGGTTTCGTCAAAATCCGAGGTCGTTTGCAAAATTCCCATTTTTAAGGGCCTGAATTCCATAGCGACTATTCAGAATTTTCAACTGGGCATATCTTTTGATTCCCGCTATGAAATTTTGATTTTTCGGATTCATTGGAAAGATATTATCAATTAGATCCTATTATTTTTTGTTTCACTAAAATCCAGATTGTTTTGCACCCGGTACATTCAATTGAAGTTTGAAATCGAATTATCGAACTACCGCGCCATTTTCAATTCCTTTTATAATTATATATAATTATTTATATTCTAACGACCACGTATATAATATATACGTTCGAATTATATTCAAAATAAATTTCTCGTTGATATTATTTAAAATAATTCATTTTAAATAATCAAAATCCGCTAAAATTGCCAAAATAAAAAATTTTAAACTGGTTCGGATTTTCGGGTTGTTACAGTCTCCCCCACTTAAAACTTTTCATCCCCGAAAAGGAACAAAGTCGAAAGTGGTTTGATTAATCAACTCTATGTTCGATCTGGCTTCCATTCTCCAACTTTTCAGTTCTGAGAATTTTCAAATTTTCAAAAATTTGGCTAACACCCTAAATTTTCGAAAAATTTCGCCATAACCTCCCCTGCACCGGGAGCCACGGGAAAATCCCGAAATTGCCATACAGGCCTTCTGATCTCAAAAATAAAAAGAAAAAGCCAAGCGGCTAGCCAATAGGCTCATAAAATCATCATCACCCAAACAAAACAGTAAATTATGTAGTAAACATGTACCTATTTGTCGGGCAAACAAATTTTATTCTCTTCTCTAGCCTCCTTGCTATGACCTGTTCAATGTAAGTACATATATATGCAAGAAAATGCGACCGATTTTCAATACAATTCAATATTTGGTTCAATTAGGCTAAATGGTTCAAAATTATCAAATAAATAAATAAACAACACAAACACCAATCCATTAGTTGATTAGCTTTTGAAATTCATAACTTTGATACATAGTCAAAAATCAGATTTTTGATGCCAAATCACAATAATAGGTCCTATCTAATTTTGGTTCTCACACCAGTCAATAGGAAATATATAGAAAGTCCACCTTTGTCACACGAACATAAATTCTAATGATGGAGCTCCATCATCAAAATCATCTCCGGGCGATTAGAGTGTAATTCTATATCTATCCTGTATATTAAAACTTCAAATACACGTTTGCAAGGCGTATATGCAAAATATTTATATACTGGACTGTCCAAATCAATTTAAAATAAATATTCAAATACGAATAGTTGATTTAAATTTTCAAAACAAAATTTGTTTTCATTTTAAAAATATACTCTTCACACTCGTTCTAGGATACTACTGATCCTATCTCTAACGAGTAATTCTCATTGGATATTACTAATCCAATTTCTGATGAATTCTTTCGTTTGGTTCTAATGTGTCTTGTTCTCTGAGCTTTGTAAACCAAAGCTCTGATACCACCTGTGAAAACCCGTAACTTCCCCGTAAAGGAAAGCGGCGGATAGTTCGAGAACAAACCACATCAGAACGCAGACGGAAGAACAACTCATTGTATATTACAACAATGCATCAGATTACAAGAATATACAGAGTATAAATGAATATACATTACACAGAAATATCAGAGATTTAAATTACAATTAAATACATAGCAGCGGAAAATAATACAATACACAACTAGAGGAGATATACGGATACAAAGCTTTCCGGATATCGTTCCAGCTGTAAACCAGGATCCTGTGAATATAAATCTGCAAAACCAAAACTACTAGCTGCCCATGTCAAAATAAGGGCACCCAGAGTTTAGGTTAAAACAATAAACTCCAGGTCAGTCATGTAACTGGTGTGAGAACTAAAACAATTATTAATCTTTATTTTGAAGTTAGGTAAATCAAGGGACCACGCCGTATAACACGGAACGGGTTTCCTCCCAAGAATACCAGTGCATAAAACAACAGCGCAATGCTAAACAAAGAAAAATGAAGCTATTATAAGACCCAGTTCCCATCACACAATGCAACGCAAGCCAGAGGATAGGGTTTTTACCTTATAATAGCCAAGAATGCTTGATACGTTTAAAACAAATCATTTGATACTATAATAAGTGTATAGTGCATAAAACAACTTCAAATCATAAGTATCAATCATAGGCGGCATGAATGCCCCATACCACTATGTCGCCATATATAGGTTATACAATCAAAATCGCAAAGTCACGTATTTGGAAATTGGGTTTCCATCTATGAACCGAGGCAAAAGATAGTCCTCAACCGATTCGAGACGCTCTAGCCCGCCCCTCAGGAACAGCCGCAACTGCTCCTTGGATCGTCAGGGCCGGTCCACCGATGTGGATTATTATGCCTGAACACTACGTTTCCCCACCCTTTGGGGGTGTAAATGAGCCAACGAATGACTCCATCGGACCCGGATCGTCCGATCAAACCGATGCGCCTCGCAACAGCAACAATCACACAGGTGAAAAGTATATAAATGCCAGGGCTGGTAGGTCACTGACACCACCCTAGCTAGAAAGAAACGCATGCCCTCCCTGAGGTCCGTCTCCCGTTTTTGGTTCACAACCGGGGAGTGAGGCTCGCGAATTCATGTTACACAAAGTGGTGCCACACAGGCTGTGCTTTGATCATCATCACAAGACTTTGCTTTTCAACAGAAGCCTTGATCATTTGCATCTTAGCATGCCACACAGGCAATTTACACTATGCAACTGATATCAGTCACACAGAATGAAATCCAATGTCAGACACACAGTCCATTTACAAGTCCGTTCTGGGTCTGAACGAAACCGGAGGCACTTTCCTCGCATATCCATTGATCTCCAAGCACATCTGGACGACCACCGATTGATTCCCTCATCTTGGGTGTACAGCCCAATCAAGATCATCAGTGATCACCCAAACGATGTGAAGACTTCCGGTCTTCAACCACCGTCTTCATCTTTGACTTATCGTCGTATCAGTTATTCAGAATGGGATAAACCCGGTCGTTCCGAATAACTCGCGTATATTTTAAATAAGTGTTACACAAACACAACATACGCCTCATTCCAATTCATCAGTCACTAACCGTAAATTAATCAAGAGAATAATTCCCCAAATATTAACCCCGAAGGCCGAAACCAACATCAGATCAATATCAAGAAAACCATTCTGCTTGGCTAACCGACAGTTAGTTTCTAAATTTCACTTTCATAGGGAAAGGTTCCCATTAATTTTATCCAAGGTAAATTCCTTGAATTTATTCTTTAATAATCTTTTGATATTCGATTTAACTAGTCGAGATTAACGAACCTTACCGAAGTAATCCTTTGTTTTAATTTCCCAATCCCAACCTATTCATCCCATGAAGTAAACTGGTTATACTTCATATCTAACACCACGATGTTATCGGTAAATTCAATTACCATTTCACGTTCAAATCTAATTAATGATTTAACTAACGCCTGGAGCAAAACTGGTGATACTCCATTTCGATTATTTCAATCTAATTAAAGATTTATTAAAACTCCACTTAGTTTTAATCTTCAACGGGGTTAAAGAATCAGTGTCATTTAAAAACACTGTTCACGATAAACCCCAAGATCACATTCCATTAACTATTGGGTTAAAGAACAAGTGTTATTTAAAACACTGCTCACGATAAACCCAAAATTCAATTCGAATTCAATTCCAATTAAATATTATTTAATTGGTACACTTCATTAAATCTAAATAAAAAGATTTAATCTTTTCTCAACTGGGTTCAAGAACAGTGTTAATGAAGACACCATTCACGACAAACCCAAATCACATTTGATATTAAATATAAAGCTCTGAATAGAAAATATACCGGCTTATATTCAATATCCAATTCCACGACAAACAAATATCATATTGGAAATAACGATATAAATATATCTTTCAAATTCCCATCACAATACCCGTATCATCACGAAATCCAACATCGAAATATTCCAAGGATAATTTCGATTCAAATCCATTCCAATATAATTATTGGAAATTCTGGTTATTTTCAAAACGATTTCAATTTCAATTTATTTATTTAAAAATAAATAGAATTATAATTCTAGTTCAAACTAGTTCATTTCGATAAAAAATTATTTTTATCTTTTCAAATATGGAGTTTTTCATCCCAATTTTTCCCAAATCATTTCTCATGATTTTACACAAATTATTACTATTTTTAATAATTTTATCAAGGCCCATACAGTCGATTTCCATCAACGGCCATCGAACTGCACTTACAGCGACCTTTTTCTAATTTGATTTGGAAGTATCTCCAAATCCAACCGTTAGATTTCAAATTTCAAATATTCGTTAGAAAGCTCTTTTCGATACGAACCCAACGGTTCCGGTTTTAGGAGAATCCGACGGTCGGATCTCCCGTAATGTCCGTTTGAAATAAATGGTCGAAATTCACGAACTGCCGCGGCGCGGCGCGTTCTATTCAGGCCATTATATTATATATATAATATATATAATAAATATTTCGTCGATTGCTATTTAAAACGAATTATATAAATAGTTTTGAATTCGTTTCAAAAACATTTTCAACTTCCATTTCAATTCAAATCAAAATTAAATTTTTCTTTATAAATCCGTTTTAAAATTCATTTCTATTCAATTCAAATTTCAATTCAATTTGAATTCATTTCAAATTGATTTTTCTTCTATTTCAATTCGTTTTCAATTCAATTTAATTCTAATTCGTTTTCTATTCAATTCAAATTCATTTCGTTTTCTATTCAATTCAATTCAAATTGGTTTTCTATTCGATTCAATTCAAATTGGTTTTCTATTCGATTCAATTCAAATTGGTTTTCTATTCGATTCAATTCAAATTGGTTTTCTATTCGATTCAATTCAAATTGGTTTCCTATTCGATTCAATTCAAATTGGTTTCCTATTCGATTCAATTCAAATTGGTTTCCTATTCGATTCAATTCGAATTCGTTTTCTATTCAATTCAAATTCATTATTTCAAAATATTCGATTTCGAAATCACTTTTCAATATTCATTTTAAAATGAATAAAATCGATATAAATATCGTTCACGTCAAAATGGCGTCAATCTAATCAACACGGCTTCATATATTTCTATTTTCAAATAGTCTATTTCAAATATTTCTATTTCAAATATTTCTATTATCAAAATATTTCGTTCAACACATGACTAATCTCAACGGATGAGTACAGTCAACACATGAACCTTTATTTTATAAAATTCTTTATCTTCTAAATTGAAATGAGGCCCAATCAATTACCATATAAAGTCAATTATATGGATTCCATACAACACATGTATATAATAGCAACGATAAATAATCAACCATCATCCAAAGTGCACTACACTGTATAAGCATCAAATATAGATTTCTAACGCTTATAACAGTCTGTCAATCAATCGATCGACATATTTAATAAATCAGGATGAGTGAAATTCAAATTACATCCCAACACCCATGTGGGGTTTCAAACGATCAAACACAGATTTTAGTTGTGCAGTTGGGCGATGTGTAAAATTTATCGACCCAATTAATATCAGTCAAATCAGTGTATATAAACAAATCGGCCGATTTGTTTATAAATATTTATTTATTCACTTTCACGTTAAAAATTATATTTTTAACGATAAAACATTTTATTTCAACATATGAATTTCTATTCAGTTCATTCTTTAAATAAAATGATATTTTTATTTTTCTAACTTATTTTAGAAAATTTCGGCGGCATAACGACACGATACTAGAAACGGGACGAGGCCTAGCCTTATCCCCGGTCTAGTGAAGGCCCACGCCATTCACACATCAATCAAATCAATTTCATTTCACCAAACAATTCAATTCCAAACCAAATAATCTAACCAACTACACAATAAAATAATTAAACAAACAAGCCATCCATGGTATGTGGATGACGGGTGTCGGGTGCTACTAAACACCGTCTGCATCCTAGTATATATTTCAACTAGAAAATTAAATTAAAGAGTGAGAGATTCTCACAGATAGCTATCCAACTTCCACGGCACTTCCAATGCAGGAAATCTTCACTGTTCTCGTCTCTTATCACTTTTGTTTCCCGTAGCCACTATATATATAAAAATCACATTTTTACTTCGCTATTCAATATATAAAAATCGAATTTTTACTTCGCTATTCAATATATAAAAATCGAATTTTTACTTTGCTATTCAATATATAAAAATCGAATTTTTACTTCGCTATTCAATATATAAAAATCGAATTTTTACTTTGCTATTCAATATATAAAAATCGAATTTTTACTTCGCTATTCAATATATAAAAATCGAATTTTTACTTTGCTATTTTGCTATTCAATATATAAAAATCGAATTTTTACTTTGCTATTCAATATATAAAAATCGAATTTTTATACCGCTACTATATAGATAAAAATTATATTTTCACATCGATGTTCATATAGTAAAGATTATATTTTTATCACACTATTCTTCATATAAAGATTTCGCCTTTTCAAAAATAAAGTTTTCGCCTTTTCAAAAATAAAGTTTTCGCCTTTCTATAATATAAAATTTATATTTTTCTCGAAGTAAAAATCATATTTTTACTTCACTACTCATCTCAAAATATAGTCTTTTCATATATAAAAATATCGTCTTTTCATAATTAAAAATATCGTCTTTTCACAACAAAGACTATATTTTTAACACGTTCTTTATGTTTCCAAAAATCAACTCTTTATAACTTTATAAAATCGCCTCTTTTCTATTTTAAAAATATGGTCTTTCTTATTTTTAGAACATCAAACCTTTTATGTAACTAAAAATCTACGCTTTTTGTAAATAAAAATCCCAACCTTCATGCTTATAAAAATCTATGTTTAATACTTTATATTTTCATAATCAAAGTCTATTTTATTTATATAAAAATCTGAAATTTATGACCAAACTAAATTGAAATCAAAATAAAACTCACTGTATTTTCTGTTCGAAGGAGAGAGGGGCGCTGCGCTCTGAGGTGGAGCAAGAGGAGGATGCACCAGTGATGTCAGTGGCGGGGGAGTTCGTCGAAGTGGAGGGGGCCGATTGCTGGTGGTAGCTGGGCGTTGGAGGCCTCGCGGGTGTAGGGTTTTGGGGGGGGAGGGGGGGGGTTCGATCAGCGTGGAGGAGGGGGGAAAGGGAAGAGTGCTGGGGCGCCGGATGAGGTGCGCCACCGCCTAGGGAGGCGCGGCGGACGTCTCGGTGGCGCTAGGGCTTCGTGCCCCCTTTTTTTTCTGGACTGAAAACGAGAGGGGGGGCCAGAACGTATAGGAGAGGAAGAAAGAGAAAAGGGTTTTAAATTTTTAATTATTTTATTTTGCAAAAAGTTGACTTTTACATACGACCTCGAAATGAGGCCCACCGCCTATCGTCTATAGCGTTCTACCCCCATTCCGAACACAATGGGATATGTTACGTAGGCTGATTCGATCATTTCGATCAGTTTTCGTTAAAATCAACATATAACTCTATATATTGAATTTGAACGCGTATTTCAATTTACTGGGGTCGCATACTAACTAGAAAAATTCCAAAAAAATATTTTCTAGCTTCGTATTGACGATACGGTCCTAACAAAACTAGTTTCGTTGAATTCCGAGACCGTTAGAAAAATGGCCAATTTCCAGTCGATTAAAATCAACTAAAACTGGTCAAACGCGTTTTCCTATGCCACGCTCACATATTGATTCGAAAAATTATGAAATTTGGAATCTAGCAATAACTTGACACTGCTGATCCAAAAAAAGTGGTTTCGTCAAAATCCGTGGTCGTTTGCAAAATTCCCATTTTTAAGGGCTTGAATTCCATAGCGACTATTCAGAATTTTCAACTATGCATATCTTTTGATTCCCGCTATGAAATTTTGATTTTTCGGATTCATTGGAAAGATATTATCAATTAAATCCTATTATTTTTTGTTTCAATAAAATCCGGATTGTTTTGCACCCGGTACATTCAATTGAAGTTTGAAATCGTATTATCGAACTACCGCGCCATTTTCAATTCGTTTTATAATTATATATAATTATTTATATTCTAACGACCACGTATATAATATATACGTTTGAAATATATTCAAAATAAATTTCTCGTCGATATTATTTAAAATAATTCATTTTAAATAATCAAAATCCGCTAAAATTGCCAAAATAAAAAAAATTAAACTGGTTCGGATTTTCGGGTTGTTACAAAAGTCAACCCACCTTTATCCCTCCCCCTCCCCCCCCCCCCATCGTTCAACAGAATAGAAAAACCAAAATAGAAAAAAAAAAGAGGAAAAGAGAGCGCGACGGAGGAGGGAGCCATCGCCGCTCCTGGCGCTACGCCGCCTGACGCGGGCGATCGCGCCACCCCCTCCCTCTCCTTCTCCCCCTCCTCGGATCTGCTCGCTTCCCCTCTCAACCATAAAACCCCCCAAACCCTACAGCCCCTCAAATCGAACGCCGTGGTCCACCAACCCTCGAGCGCCGCCACCAGGAAGGAGCTCCGACACTCCAGCCCCCGACCGTGAGCTTCCCCCCATCTCAGTTCGTCGAAGACTGTAAGCCTTTCATTTTATTTTCATCTATATTTTTGTTTTTATTTTTATTTTTATTTCTTTCTTATTATATATAAAGCATAGGATATATTTTCAGTGTTAAAGTAATAATAATAGAATTTTTATATATTTAAAAGATAAAGATTTAATTTTTAGAAATAGAAATATTGGATTTTCTTCATGTAAATGAAGTAGAAAGGTAGGATTTTTATACATGATAAAAATTGGATTTTTATTTATTTTAATAACATATAAAAATAGGATTTTTATTATGTGATGAAAGTGTAAAGATAAAGATGAGATTTTTATCAGACAAAAGAAATAATTTTTGTATTATAGAAGATATAAAAATATGATTTTTATATTATAGAAGTTATAAAAATATGATTTTTATATTATAGAAGATATAAAAATATGATTTTGATATTATAGAAATAATAAAAATATGATTTTTATAATATATAGATAATAAAATTTTGATTTTTACATATGTAGTAGAGATATAAAAATACGATCTTTATATATAAAAATGTGATTTTTATATAGAGAATAGCGAGGGAAAAAAATGATTTTTATATACGAAGCAACGATATAAAAATATAATCTTTATATAGGAAGTAGCGTTGTTAAAAATATAATTTTTAACTCAAACGGTGTTGAACAGATCTATTTGGAAATAAGACGAAGTTTTCCTACATATGAAGAGTCGTGGCGTTTGGTTTAGCTAATCGGTAAGAACTCCTCACTTTTAATTTATTTTATTTCTAGTTGAAATATATACTAGGATGCAGACGGTGCTTAGCAGCACCCAACACCCGTTGTCCACAGACCATGGACGACTTGTTTGTTTTTTGTTTGTGGTGTGAAAGTTGATTGTGTGATGTGGAATGGAATAAAATATTTTATAGTGGAAAATATTTTATAGTTAAAAATATAATTTTTAACGTGTATATAAAATAAGCATTTATAAACAAATCGAACGATTTGTTTGTATACACACATTTGACTGATATTGAGTGGGACGATAAATATTACACATCGCCCAACTGCACAAATAAAACCTGTGTTTGATTGTTTGAAAACCCCACATGGGTGTTGGGATGAAATTGGCCATACACTAGTCCCAATAATTAGTTGTATGTCGATCGATTGATTGACAGGATGTTATAAGCATTAAATATCTATATTTGATGCTTATGCGGTGTAGAATACACTCTGGATGATGGTTGATTATTTATCGTTGCTATTATTTACATGTGTTGTAGGGAATCCATATAATTAACATTATATGGTAATTGATTGGGCCTCATTCCAAGTTGGAAACTAAAATATATATTCATATGTTGAATAGAAAAAAATTCATGTGTTGAATAAAATATATATTCATGTGTTGAATAAAAGAAAATCCATATGTTGAAGAAAATATTCATTTGTTGAATATAATAACAAAGTTATTAAAATATATAAAGCCGTGTTGATTAGATATGCGCCATTTTGACATGAACGATATTTATATCGATCATATTCGTTTTTTATTTTTTATAATGAATATCGAAAAGGAATTGATTTCAAAATAAAATATTTTGAAAATACTATCATTTACATATCGATGATATGGAATATTCAATTTTGATTTGAAATTGAATATGAAGTTGAAATCGATTTGAAAACGAATTCAAAATGATTTATAAAATACGTTTTAAAAGGAAATCGATGAAATATATATGTATATATATATATTATACATATAATGGCCTGAACAGAATGCGCCACGCCACGGCAGTTCGCGAATTTCGACCATTGACTTCGAATGGATATTACAGGAGATCCGACCGTCGGATTCTCCTGAATCCGTAACCGTTGGGTTCTTATCGAAAAGAGCTTTCCAATGAATATTAGAAATTTGAAATCTAACGGTTGGATTTGGAATTATGTCCAAATCAAATTTGGAAAAGGTTGCTGTAAGTGCAGTTCGATGGCCGTTGATGGAAATCGACTGTACGTGCCTTGATAAAATTATTAAAAATAGTAATAATTTGTGTAAAATCATAAGAAATGATTTGGAAAGAATTGGGTTGAAAATTTCCATATTTGAAAAGATAAAAATAGATTTTTAATCGAAATGAACTAGTTTTGAACTAGAATTATAATTCCATTTATTTTTAAAATAAATAAATTGGATTTGAAATGGTTTTGAAAAAAACAAGAATTTCCAATAAATGTATTGGAATGGATTTGAATCGAAATTGTCTTTGGAATATTTCGATGTTGGATTTCGTGATTTTACAGATATTGTTATGGAAATTTGAAAGATATATTAATATCATTATTTCCAATACGATATTTGTTGGTCGTAGAATTTGATATTGAATATAAGCCGATATATTTTCTATTCAGAGCCTTGTATTTAATATCAAATGGGATTTAGGTTTGTCGTGAATTGTGTCTTCATTAACACTGTTCTTAAAGCCAGTTGAGAAAAAGATTAAACCTTTTTACTTAGATTTAATGAAGTATACCAATTAAATGGTATATAATTGGAATTGAATTTGAATTGATTTTTGGGTTTATCATGAACGGTGTTTTAAATAACACTTGTTCTTTAACCCGATAATTAATGGAATGTGATTTGGGTTGTCGTGAATGGTATCTTTAATAATACCGTTCTTAGATCCAATGGAGTTAAGAAAATCAGAAACTAACTGGAGATTAGTTAAGTTGAATGGTTTCCTGGGTATTGATCTAATGTTGGTTTTGGCCTTACGGGTTATTACTTAGGGAATTGTTCACTTGCTAATTTACGGTTAAAGGCTGATGGAATAGAATGTGATTTTGGGTTTATCGTGAACCGTATTTTAAATGACATTGGTCCTTTAACCCAATTAAAGATATGATATGGTTTCCCAAGTTAAATAATCATTGATAGTGATTTTTGGGAAGACTAAAGAATAAATTTAAAGAATTTATCTTTGATAAAATTAATGGGAACCTTTCCCACAGTATAAAAATATTTGAATAAAAGAATATTCTGAATTGGAACGAGGCGTATGTTGTGTTTGTGTAACACTTGTTTATTATACACGCGGGTTATTCAGAAAGACCGGGTTTATACCATTCTGAATAACTGATTCGAAGATGTGTCGAGGATGAAGACGGTGGTCGAAGACCGGAGGTCTTCACGTCGTTTGGGTGATTACTAATTATCTTGATTGGGTCGTACACCCAAGAGGAGGGAATCAGTTAGTGGTCATCCAGACGTACTTGGAGATTGATGGATATGCAAGGTACAGGGTGCCTCCGGTTTCATTCAGACCTAGAACGGACCTGTAAATGGACCGTGTGTCTGACATTGGATATCATTATGTGTGATTGATGGATATCGGTTGCATGGAGTGGTCTGCTTGTGTGGCATGCTAAGATGAAAATGATCAAGGCTTCTTATGAAAAGCGGATTCCTATGGTTGATGAACAAAGCACAGCCTGTGTGGCACAGCTTTGTGTAGCGTTGATTCGCGAGCCTTATACCCCGGTTGTGAACCGGAAACGGGAGAGCACATCAGGGAGGACATGCGTTTCTTTCTAGTTAGAAGTGGCATCAGTGGTTTGACACGCCCTGACGAGTTTGACTTATGTGGTTGTTGGGTTGCAAGGCGCCTCGGATATATCGGTGACTATGTGGAGCCAATGGAGTCATAGGACTCATTTACGCCCCCAAAGGGTGGGGAAACGCAGTGTTCAGGAATTTTAATCCACATCGGTGGACCGGCCCTGACGATCCAAAGGCTTGACTGAGTACTCGCTCGAGGGGCAGACTCTAGGCTCTCGAATCGGTAAGGACTATCTTTTTCCTTGGTTCACAGATGGAAATCCAACTTCCAATACGTGACAATTGCTGTTTTGATTGTAGAATCTAGTATTGGCGACATGATATATGGTACCCATGCCGTCTAGGATTGATACATTTATATTTGAAGTTGTTTTATACACTATGCACTTATAATAGTATCAAATGATTTGTTTTAACGTATCAAGCATTCTTTGGCTATTATAAGGTAAAACTCTATCCTCCGGCTTGTGTTGTATTGTGTATGGGACCTGGGTCTTATAATAGCTTCATTGTTCTTTATTTAGCATTGCGCTGTTGTTTTATGCACTGGTATTCTTGGGAGGAAACCCGTTCCGTGTTTTAGTTCTCACACCAGTCACATGACTGACCTGGAGTTTATTGTTTTAACCTAAACTCTAGGTGCCCTTATTTTCGACATGGGCAGGTAGTAGTTTTGGTTTTGCAAATTTATATTCACAGGATCCTGGTTTACAGCTGGAACGATGTCCAGAAAGCTCCGTATCCATATATCTCTTTCAGTTGTGTTTTGTATTATTTTCTGTTGTTATGTACTATAATTTAAATCTCTGATATTTTTCTGATGTATAATATTTATTCATACTCTGTATAGAGTGTACTCTGATGGAATTGTTGTAATTAACAATGAAATGTTCTTCTGTTTGTGTTCTGATTTTCCGTGTTCTCAATACAATCCGGAGTTTCGAACGGTCTTGGTAGGTTTAGTGATCGATTCGGATCGAGCGAAATTCCTGGTCGTGTCGTTTGATATCAGAGCTTTGGTTTACAAAGCTCGAGAACAAGACACATTAGAACCATACGAAAGAATTCATCAGAGAGTGGATTAGTAATATCCAATGGGAATGACTCGTTAGAGATGGGATCAGTAGTATCCTAGAACGAGTGTGAAGAGTATGTTTTTAAAATGAAAACAAATTTTGTTTTGAAAATTTAAACCTTATTCAACGTATTTGAATATTTATTTGTACTGATTTGGGAAATCCAGTATATAAAGATTTTGCATATATGTCTGATCCGCGTGTATTTGAAGTTTTAATATACTGGATAGATATAGAATCACACTATAGTCGCCTGGGGATGATACTGGTAATTGTGATCACATCACCAGTATTTATGTTCGAGTTTCGAAAGTGGGATGTGTAATGACCCAAAATTCTGGTCCAATTTGAGCTGACCAAAAACACAAGTCCAACCCCAAATTAAACTGAAAATCAGGAAATTAATAGAAAGAAAACAGAGGGTGAGGAAAGGTAAGATAGAAACTTAGAATAGAAGAAGAAGAAGAACACAATGTCAGAGTAACACGAATCTCACAGTGGAACGAATAAATATATTTCATAACATAACTTTGAAATACAAATATGTACTTGAATATACATATCATTATCAAAGTACAGCACTTACAACACAGCGGAAATAACTATAACTATATGATCCTGAAGCCTCCTACTCCAAGCTCTTCCAGTATATCTGTAATTCCTGACTACTTGACTGCCCGTACAAAATTGGGCACCCAAGAGTTTAGGGAAAACAACAAAATAAACTCCGGGTCAGTCATGAGACAGTATGAGTAAAACATTTTAAAACAGTTCAAGCAGGTAATCGATATCTCATAAGACCGTATAACGGAACGGGTTTTTCCCTTATGAGAATCCAAATTATCTTTATATCAAAAACCTTTTGATATTATAATAATGTCTATCAACCGCAATAATAATAATCATCTAGTAGAACGCTTTCATCTCACGTTCTACATATATAATATACAATCAAACCGCAAGCACGTATTGGGTAATGGATTTCCAACTATGACAAGGTATGGAACCACCTTTCGCTAGTGTACCTCTAGAAAGGAATACACTGGGTTCAACAAGAACATCTTGGAACCCGGCCACACATGACCGACCACTCATTTCGCTTGAGTGTATCGAATGTATATCACCAACGGTTGGGATCAGCAACTGTTTCCCAAATGGGACAGCATCAACAATAGATTTTTAGAAATAAATGAAACTCTAGATCAGGTGATTATACACCCTACTTCGGTGCGACCGACTTAGCCATGCTGCCTGCCCGATTTTTGTCATTTATCGGTTGTGAGGCTAGAAGCTACGCTTTATCATCACACCAGATTCACTTTGAGTGCCACATCGTCAAATCCATCAAATCACCGATTGACGTCCTCAACCATACATTATGTGTTAGCTAAAATAAGTTTCCTTCTCCGCTTCCACTCTTGGTACAGTTGGAGAAATCAATATACGTGATCGTCTGGAAATACTCTGTTAGACATCCGTCCATACAAGTCATCCAGGAACAGGATGAACCGAAGGCACTATTCTGTAAACAGGATAGCCCTTGCATAACTCCATCTTTAATTTCCTTTGGCATATATGATTCGCAACGCTTATGCCAATACAGAGTGGTTCTTTGGATAATAATCCAACCGGTCTCTCCATATTAACAACGTTAAAATGGTCAAAACTTCGATAGTCTGTGATTTAACCATCGAAGAAAAACAGGTGTGCAAACAACGATATTATTTCCAAATGGAAATTTATATCGATCAAACATCATTCAACATTTATCTCCTTATTTCATTAATTTACTTATCTCTTGTTTCCCTATATTCAATATTTCTTATTTTCTAAATTTGGAAAATATACGTTATTAACAATGGAAAACATTTCCATTTCTTGTTTTCTTTATTAGAAAACATTTCTAGTTTCTTATTTGGAAAACATTTCCAAAGCTTCTTCATTGGACTTAGACAGATGTTTAAACAAACCATCGCGATGCCAACTTAAAACATTTCCTTTAATTACTAAATTCACTTATCCATCCTTTACTATCGAACCTTAACCATTCCTTAGTTAAAATGAAGTCAATCAAGTTGGGGTAATACTACCTCTCAGACCTTAACTGAACAACGTTTCTAACCTTGAAATAGACAAAGTTCACCCTTTTAATTCTTTAACAAACTTCCTTACGTAACTCTCTTTCAAATCTTTTCTATTCGATAATTCTTTCCTTCGATAAGGTATATTCGATAACTCTATTCAATTTATTCTATTCACTTAACTCTTTTGATTTAACTCTAACTCTATTCACTTAACTCCTATCGAATAAACTATATTCGATAACTCTTTATTTCTATTTGAATAAACTATATATTGGATTAATCCTTTTACTCTATTCGAATAAACTACATTCGATTAACTCCTTTATTCTATTTGAATAAACTATATTCGATTAACTCCTTTATTCTATTTGAATAAACTATTCATTTATAAAGATTTACTTTATTAATGGTTCTTCACTTTACAAATGATTTCCTTTTATTCTAACTTATCCTTTGATTTTATAAGTATTTCTTTTATAAAAATTCTTTTCCTTTTCTATATAAAATCCATCGATTTTATATAAATAATTCATTTTCAAAATACATTTTGAAAATCCCCTTTCCCATATCCAGTGTTTCTTATGGTATTTAACATACCATATAACAACGATAAATATCGTCCAAACACACATAATCAACAACAGATTATATATCACATCATATATCACAATATATGAATCACAGTAAAATAAATGTTGAGGAATCCAGTTGGATTCCTCCAACCTGTTTCCCTTCATCACAGATGTTACACAATAAAATCAACATCATTTTCAGTTCCATATGATATATTCTGATAAAAAGAATCAATATAGAAATTTAACTAACTGACTAGCAGTTCAATCAAACAGTCAACACACAGTCAATCAGCCAATATCTAACAGTTCTAAAAATACAACATGAAATTATAAACTGTTCAGAGTTGGTGAGATTTACTCACATTAGACGATCATCGTTAATAACGATAACCATCACTTGATTCAAACGGACAATTTATTTTTCTATAAATTGTAACGAGCTCCGATGGACTTCCAGTCAGTTTCATTCTGTAGCCACCGTCCATACGATCCCATCGAATCTTGTTTTGTGGAATTCTGATAGCGTATGACCAAGTTATTTAGATTACAAGCTTTTAAACAAATTAAACTAAAATAAACTTAAACCTTTTCTTTTAATTGGGCCTTCACTACGAATTGTCGACCCATCTTCATGACAATAAAAACCCGGACCCGCCTCTAATTTCCTTCTTCCTGCCAAGAAATTTCCGTGTTCTAGTAAATTTCCACTTCTCAACATAACCGAATTTGAACTTCCCAAACAAAGCCGACATCTAGAAAAATCCAAGCATCCTTCATATTTAAATCTCCAACTGGGCTCATTACTAAGACAAGGCCCATACCCATTTTATAATACCAGACCCGCTTCTATCTCTTCTTCCACGTTTTTGTCTCCTACTCCCCAAAACACCCTCTCGTTTTCACCCAAACACTGCCGTAACCCCTTCGAGCTGCTCCTCACTCCTTTAACGAACATTCAAACCGATAACACTAATGAACATCCCATTCAAATCTCCATCCATCTTTGTAAACCTAATCAAACTCGTATGCGAAACCCATATCGCATTTTCCAGCTTTGCCTCATCGACACTGTACAGGTATCGAACCAAAATGTGTTCGAATGCTGCATGACTCGGCGCGTAGGTAGTATTCGAACTCAGAAATCCAAATATCATACTGAAATCCAGAATTAAAACTCCAGAACCCCAAATTCACTAACCCTAGTTTTACTGTGAAGACTTGACATCGACGTCGATAGAGTTCGAGCGCCACCAAACCCATATCAAAATGAAGAGAAAATTACTAGGATCCCAAACATAAAACTCTTTTGATTTATAGGAATTTATTTCTATTTCTTTTGGATTTGATTTCCACGAATTTGTTTTGCTGTAAGAAAGAGGAACGGCGGAATAATTGGGTTGACTTATGAAAGTGAAAATTAGGTTTAGGATTCTTTTTGGGAGTATTTATAGGCCATAAGTTAGCTTAGAACTTAAGCTACATTTTAATTTAAATCCTTTTTATTACTTGTATCCTTGATCTAAAAATCCCTACAGTCACATATAATACCCAAAAATCATGAAAATTGACATGAAGCTAGAGTTCGACGTTACGGTCCCAACGTAACCGGTTTCGTCGAATTCTGACTCCGTTTGCTCACACCGCGTATTTTTAACCGTCAAAATACTGATTTTTTTCACTCTAAAAATCCGTACGGCGACACAGTGACTCTAAAAATCACGAAACTTGACATCTAGCAATAATTTAATATTGCGGATCCAAAAAATTGGTTTCATCGAATTCTGAGGTCGTTTACAAAATTGGCTATTTTTAAAGCTCTAAATAACCCTTTTAAATATATAAATATATTTAAAAATAATTAAATTTAATATTTAAAAATAAATATTATCGTATATATCCACAGTGAAATACCATACGGCTTCATAATATTCCTATATGAATTTCTAACTTGATATTTCAAATCTGGGTCAACCCGATATTCGATTTATATTGGAATTCCTTTTTAAAATATAAATAAATAATTCCTTTATAAATTATAAAGGAATTCCACAGCGACTTTTCTAAAATTTGATTTGGACATAAATCAAAATCTACACGACGAAATCCCGATTTTTCTCTTCCACTAGAAAGATATACTCCACCAGCTCCACACGTTTCTTGTTTCACAGAAATCCGGCTTAAAACGAATCTTGTACATTCAGTTGAAGTTCGAATCGCCAAATAGCGAACTGCCGCGCCATTTCGAGCTGGATTTTAATTATAATATAATTATACGTTCAAACTGTCGTTCAAATAATATATTCGTTATTCTAATTCAATTCTAAACTGAATTAAATATCACCGATGATCCAGTTCACACCATATCGTCATTTCAGCCAATTCTGATTATTTCGGAATTAAATATATTATTTAATTTATTATTTTAATTAAATATTCATCATTATTTAATTCTACGACCATTTAATTCACTATATCACTATTAATATAATTAAATAAATTAATTATAATACCTCTGCCAATGCGGGTCATTACAATCTTTCCCACTTAAAATAATTTCGTCCTCGAAATTGCTAAACGGTAGAGGATGACCCTATCGACTGGTTAGAACATATTTGTTCACTTCTAAATCTTCAGTTTCAACTGAACCAATTTAATTTCAATTAAATTATTAATTAATTCTTATTATCGAAAAATTTCAAAAATCCTGAAAATTTTCTAACGCCTTAACTCTTCGAAAAATTTCGCCAGCACCTCCTTTGTACTGGTCCATCGGTCAAACTCCAACTCGCCTCTCTGGGCCATCTCCAACCCAAAAGAAAATCAAACAGCCAAGCGGCTTGCTAATTCGGCTCATAAATCTTATATCCAATATGAAATATAAACTTGTACCTTTTGTCGGCATATCATTTTATCCTTTCCACCTGTTATCAATTCGACGGATACAAGGTTCATCCCAATCAAATTCCAATCTGCTTTTATCCACAACACACCCATTCGCTTATATCTGAGCCAAATATCATTTCAACTCGAGTTTCTTCTCGATTCCCAACTCTTAACTCATCAACCCAATATCATTTCAAATTCCTATGTCACCAATCCAATTTCCTCGACATCATTCTAATCCAATTCAACTCCCACTTAATTGATTTCAATTAAATTCCAACTTACTTTCACAAATTTCTATTTAAATTTGTTTTAATTCGAACAATCTTTTCCTGGGAGTTTTTAAACAGTTTACTCTTTTCAAAAATCAAATTTTCCTTTTGAACATGTCACTGAGCCCTTAATTAATATTCCATTAGTTAAATCACTTCTCTATTTCTTTATCAATATTTGTTAACCAAATATTTTCAATAACCATATTGGCATTTTATGTTATTTGGAGAACATTTCCGAATATCGCCTTCCTTTATTTTCTTAACTTTAGAAAATATATGCTATTTATAATTGGAAAATATTCCAATTACTTATCTCTTTTCCGATCGTTTATTTCTATACTTAGGAAATATTCTTTATTATATTTCCAAGCTTACACTTATTTGGGTTAAAAAGGATATTGTGTAAAACATCGTTACGACAACCCAAATACTATATTCAACTAACTCTTATTCAACATTGATTTTCGAGCCTGAAATCTTACTATTCATTTGTTAATAATGAAATCAATCAAGTTGGGGTATAACTACCTCTCAGACCTTGACTGAATAACATTTATAACATCAAAACAGATATGACTACTTACTCGAATAATCAATACCATACAACTACTCATTCACTTTTAAACACGTATACGCTTCCTCTTTCTATTTTTACTAGATTTTATTCTTATACTTCCTTTTTTGATTTTACTATTCTATTTCTAAGTTTGTTTCCTTATCGACTTCTATATATATATCGATACGTTGATTTCTAACTATCAAATTATCTTAAAAATATTCTAACTCCTTAAATTCCCGGAAAAATTCGACATAACCTCCTTTGTACTAGGAGCATCAGGATATTTCAAATAGCCTCTCATGGCCCTTACCAATCCAAAAGAAAAATAAAAAGCCAAGCGGCTAGCCGATACGGCGCATAAAATCTCATATATGAATTAAATACATACCTTTCGTCGAGCATTCTATTTATATACCTTCATACCTTATCCATGCCTATCTCGTGTATATTTATACTTGCCCAATCTATTTTAACTATACCTGATCATTTAACTCAATTCGTTAATTAATTTGTTAATTAACTCTTTAGTCTATTTCACTTTTATATTTGAACATGACATGTTCAAATATATTTTAACGTGCTTATTAACTAATTTGTATCCAAATTTCAAATTTAAGTTCTATATTCGATTTCGACTATACATTTACAAATCCAATTCACCTTTCAAAGTTCAACTTCAAATTCAAAACTTGATTAACTAATTCCTCTTCGACTTAGTTAATTCTATTCAATTTCTATTCAAATTTTACATTACTTCTATTATTCAAATCTATATATCAAATTCTATTCAAATTCTATTTTTCAAATTCTATATATCAAATTCTGTAGTTTAAATTCCATTTGAATTCTATATATTCAAATTCTATAGTTAAAATTCCAATATTTGAATTCCTTTATATTTTCATTATTCAAATTCTCTATTTGAATTCCATTTGAATTTCTATATTCAAATTCCATTTGAATTTCTATATTCAAATTCTATATCACTTCCATTGAATTTCATATATTCAAACTCCCTTTGAATTTCTATATTCAATTTCTATTTCAAACTTTCTTAATTCATTCTTTAAATAAGTCTCGATTTCAATTCCTTTTGAAATCGATATTTCTACCTTTGGAAAATAGATTTCCCTTTCAATTTCACACTTGTATTTTTATTTCTGAATTATCCAATGATAATTCTTTTCACCTCATTTATAAACTTCGTTTATAAAAGAACTATTTATAAACTTCGTTTATAAAAGAATTCTCGTTTTATTTCTTTTAAAACAAGTTAATATTTCAAATCTATTTAAAAATTCCAATTCTATTTGAATTTCTACACAAATTGTCTTTCCCAAAACAAATTCAAAACAGTATCTCTGGTGGTAACTCATCACTTACAACTCGAAAATGAATACTAATGATGCAGCTGTCATCATCAGAATCTATTTTCTAGCGATCGAAGTGAGTTCAATACTATAAATCCATTTCTAACCATTTCCACTTTGAAATTCATTTCAAAATATAATTCCCACTGCTTGTAAAACAATTTAATATCTCCCAGGATCTTAAATTATCCTTATTTTTAATCCAGATCCATTTACAAACACTTATCCAATTTTCCAGCATTTTTAATTCAAATTCTGATTTAAATTCAGATTTAACTCATCTGATTCCACGTATTTCACTTATATGAATTCTGATTGGTTATTTACATAACCATTTAATTTATAATCTTACTCGATTATAATAACAACCAATATATCCATTATATAATAATTTTGATATATATGTCTTCTCTATATCAAGATATACCTTGGGTAACTTATTTTAATTTACCTCTTTTCAAAACATATCGTGTCGACCCATCGTATTCAAGTGTTTATAAACTCCTACCGATATAGTGGATCAAACTGATCGAACGGAACACATAAACAACTCAACCAATAAATCTCCACAATATAATTTTTTTTTATATCAATAACAAATACGTTCACTCGTATATATACACTCAACTCAATCTAGGGTATTACTAACCCCATCTCTACTGAGTCACGCCACAGAGCCAAGGTAATTCACTTAACTTAAGCTCTGATACCAACTGTAATGACCCAAAATTCCGGTCCAATTTGAGCTGACCAAAAACACAAGTCCAACCCCAAATTAAACTGAAAATCAGGAAATTAATAGAAAGAAAACAGAGGGTGAGGAAAGGTAAGATAGAAACTTAGAATAGAAGAAGAAGAAGAACACAATATCAGAGTAACACGAGTCTGACAGCGGAACGAATAAATATATTTCATAACATAACTTTGAAATACAAATATGTACTTGAATATACATATCATTATCAAAGTACAACACTTACAACACAGCGGAAATAACTATAACTATATGATCCTAAAGCCTCCTTCTCCAAGCTCTTCCAATATATCTGTAAATCCTGACTACTTGACTGCCCGTACAAAATTGGGCACCCAAGAGTTTAGGGAAAACAACAAAATAAACTCCGGGTCAGTCATGAGACTGGTATGAGTAAAACAGTTTAAAACAGTTCAAGCAGGTAATCGATATCTCATAAGACCACGCCGTATAACGGAACGGGTTTTTCCCTTATGAGAATCCAAATTATCTTTATATCAAAAACCTTTTGATATTATACTAATGTCTATCAACCACAATAATAATAATCTAGTAGAACGCTTTCATCTCACGTTCTACATATATAATATACAATCAAACCGCAAGCACGTATTGGGTAATGGATTTCCAACTATGACAAGGTATGGAACCACCTTTCGCTAGTGTACCTCTAGAAAGGAATACACAGGGTTCAACAAGAACATCTTGCAACCCGGCCACACATGACCGACCACTCATTTCGCTTGAGTGTATCGAATGTATATCAACAACGGTTGGGATCAGCAACCGTTTCCCGAATGGGACAGCATCGACAATAGATTTTTAGAGATAAATGAAACACTAGATCAGGTGATTATACACCCTACTTCGGTGCGACCGACTTAGCCATGCTGCCTGCCCGATTTCTGTCATTTACCGGTTGTGAGGCTAGAAGCTACGCTTTATCATCACACCAGATTCACTTTGAGTGCCACATCGTCAAATCCATCAAATCACCGATTGACGTTCTCAACCATACATTATGTGTTAGTTAAAAGAAGTTTCCTTCTCCGCTTCCACTCTTGGTATGGTTGGAGAAATCAATATACGTGATCGTCTGGAAATACTCTGTCAGACATCCGTCCATACAAGTCATCCAGGAACAGGATGAACCAAAGGCACTATTCTGTAAACAGGATAGCCCTTGCATAACTCCGTCTTCAATTTCCTTTGGCATATATGATTCGCAACGCTTATACCAATACAGAGTGGTTCTTTGGATAATAATCCAACCGGTCTCTCCATATTAACAACGTTAAAATGGTCAAAACTTCGATAGTCTGTGATTTAACTATCAAAGAAAAACAGGTGAGCAAACAACGATATTATTTCCAAATGGAAATTTATATCGATCAAACATCATTCAACATTTATCTCTTTATTTCATTAATTTACTTATCTCCTGTTTCCCTATATTCAATATTTCTTATTTTCTAAATTTGGAAAATATACGTTATTAACAATGGAAAACATTTACATTTCTTGTTTTCTTTATTAGAAAACATTTCTGGTTTCTTATTTGGAAAATATTTCCAAAGCTTCTTCATTGGACTTAGACAGATGTTTAAACAAACCATCGTGATGCCAACTCAAACCATTTCCTTTAATTACTAAATTCACTTAACCATCCTTTACTATCGAACCTTAACCATTCCTTAGTTAAAATGAAGTCAATCAAGTTGGGGTAATACTACCTCTTAGACCTTAACTGAACAATGTTTCTAACCTTGAAATAGACAAAGTTCACCCTTCTAATTCTTTAACAAAATTCCTTACGTAACTCTCTTTCAAATCTTTTCTATTCGATAATTCTTTCCTTCGATAAGGTATATTCGATAACTCTATTCAATTTATTCTATTCACTTAACTCTTTTGATTTAACTTTAACTCTATCCACTTAACTCCTATCGAATAAACTATATTCGATAACTCTTTATTTCTATTTGAATAAACTATATATTCGATTAACTCCTTTTACTCTATTCGAATAAACTATATTCGATTAACTCCTTTATTCTATTTGAATAAACTATATTCGATTAACTCCTTTATTCTATTTGAATAAACTATATTCAATTGACTCCTTTATTCTATTTGAATAAACTATTCATTTATAAAGATTTACTTTTAGTAACGGTACTTCACTTTACAAATGATTTCCTTTTATTCTAACTTATCCTTTGATTTTAAAAGTATTTCTTTTATAAAAATACTTTTCCTTTTCTATATAAAATCCAACAATTTTATATAAATAATTCATTTTCAAAATACACTTTGAAAATCACCTTTCCCATATCCAGTGTTTCTTATGGTATTTAACATACCATATAACAACGATAAATATCGTCCAAACACACATAATCAACAACAGATTATATATCACATCATATATCACAATATATGAATCACAGTAAAATAAATGTTGAGGAGTCCAGTTGGACTCCTCCAACCTGTTTCCCTGCATCACAGATGTTACACAATAAAATCAACATCACTTTCAGTTCCATATGATATATTCTGATAAACAGAATCAATATAGAAATTTAACTAACTGACTAGCAGTTCAATCAAACAGTCAACACACAGTCAATCTGCCAATATCTAACAGTTCTAAAAATACAACATGAAATTATAAACTATTCAGAGTTAGTGAGATTTACTCACATTGGACGATCATCGTTAATAACGATAACCATCGCTTGATTCAGACGGACAATTTATTTTGCTATAAAGTGTAACGAGCTCCGATGGACTTCCAGTCAGTTTCATTCTGTAGCCACCGTCCATACGATCCCATCGAATCTTGTTTTGTGGAATTCTGATAGCGTATGCCCAAGTTATTTAGATTACAAGCTTTTAAACAAATTAAACTAAAATAAACTTAAACCTTTTCTTTTAATTGGGCCTTCACTATGAATTGTCGACCCATCTTCATGACAATAAAAACCCGGACCCGCCCCTAATTTCCTTCTTCCTGCCAAGAAATTTCCGTGTTCTAGTAAATTTCCACTTCAAAACATAACCGAATTTGAACTTCCCAAACCAAAGCCGACATTTAGAAAAATCCAAGCATCCTTCATATTTAAATCTCCAACTGGGCTCATTACTAAGACAAGGCCCATACCCGTTTTATAATACCAGACCCACTTCTATCTCATCTTCCACGTTTTTGTCTCCAGCTCCCCAAAACACCCTCTCGTTTTCACCCAAACACTACCGTAACCCCTTCGAGCTGCTCCTCACTCCTTTAACGAACATTCAAACCGATAACACTAATGAACATCCCATTCAAATCTCCATCCACCTTTGTAAACCTAATCAAACTCGTATGCGAAACCCATATCGCGTTTCCCAGCTTTGCCTCATCGACACTGTATAGGTATCGAACCAAAACGTGTTCGAATGATGCATGACTCGGCGCGTAGGTAGTATTCAAACTCAGAAATCCAAATATCATACTGAAATCCAGAATTAAAACTCCAAAACCCCAAATTCACTTACACTAGTTTTACTGTGAAGACTTGACATCGACGTCGATAGAGTTCAAGCGCCACCAAACCCGTATCAAAATGAAGAGAAAATTACTAGGATCCCAAACATAAAACTCTTTTGATTTATAAGAATTTATTTCTATTTCTTTTGGATTTGATTTCCACGAATTTGTTTTGCTGTAAGAAAGAGGAACGGCGGAATAATTGGGTTGACTTGTGAAAGTGAAAATTAGGTTTAGGATTCTTTTTGGGAGTATTTATAGGCCATGAGTTAGCTTAGAACTTAAGCTACATTTTAATTTAAATCCTTTTTATTACTTGTATCCTTGATCTAAAAATCCCTACAGTCACATATAATACCCAAAAATCATAAAAATTGACATGAAGCTAGAGTTCGACGTTATGGTCCCAACGAAACTGGTTTCGTCGAATTCCGACTCCGTTTGCTCACACATCGTATTTTTAATCATCAAAATACTGATTGTTTTTCACTCTAAAATTCCGTACGGCCACATAGTGACTCTAAAAATCACGAAACTTGACATCTAGCAATAATTTAATATTGCGGATCGAACAAAATTGGTTTCATCGAATTCTGAGGTCGTTTGCAGAATTGGCTATTTTTAAAGCTCTAAATAACCCTTTTAAATATATAAATATATTTAAAAACAATTAAATTTAATATTTAAAAATAAATATTATCATATATATTCACAGTGAAATACCATACGGCTTCATAATATTCCTATATGAATTTCTAACTTGATATTTCAAATCTGGGTCAAGCCGATATTCGATTTATATTGGAATTCCTTTTTAAAATATAAATAAATAATTCCTTTATAAATTATAAAGGAATTCCACAGCGACTTTTCTAAAATTTGATTTGGACATAAATCAAAATCTACACGACGAAATCACGATTTTTCTCTTCCACTAGAAAGATATACTCCACCAGCTCCACACGTTTCTTGTTTCACAGAAATCCGGCTTAAAACGAATCTTGTACATTCAGTTGAAGTTCGAATCGCCAAATAGCGAACTACCGCGCCATTTCGAGCTCGATTTTAATTATAATATAATTATACGTTCAAACTGTCGTTCAAATAATATATTCGTTATTCTAATTCAATTCTAAACTGAATTAAATATAACCGATGATCCAGTTCACACCATATCGCCATTTCAGCCAATTCTGATTATTTCAGAATTAAATATATTATTTAATTTATTATTTTAATTAAATATTCATCATTATTTAATTCTACGACCATTTAATTCACTATATCACTATTAATATAATTAAATAAATTAATTATAATACCTCTGCCAATGCGGGTCATTACAGGATGTTTATATATTTCCATTAGACTGGTGTGAGAACCAAAACTAGATAGGGCTTATTGTTGTGAATTGGCATCAAAAATCTGATTTATGGACTATGTATCAAAGTTATGAATTTGAAAAGCTAATCAACTAATTGATTGCTGGTTGTGTTGTTTGGTTATTGTTTGATTAATTAAATGTTGAACCTTTAGCCAAATTGAACCAAATAGTGAATTGTATTGAAAATTTGTCGCATTTTCATACATATACATGTACATACATTGAACAGGTCATAGCAAGGAGGCTAAAGAAGAGGAATAAAATTGTTTGCCCGACAATAGGTACATGTTTATTGTATTTCTTAGGTTTTGGATGATTTTATAAGCCGACTGGCTAGACGCTTGGCTTTTTCTTTTGGATTGGTGAGGGCCATGGAAGGCTATTCGAAATATCCCGAAGCTCCCGGTGTAGGGGAGGTTATGGAGAAATTTTTCAAAAATTTAGGTTCTTAGCCAAATTTTTGAAAAATTTGAAAAGTTCTTAGAAACTGAAAAGTTGAAGAACTTAAGCCATAAAGAAAATAATGAAAGTTGAGTTGATTTGTGAAACAGCTTTCAGCTTCGTTCCTTTTCGGGGACGAAAAGTTTTAAGTGGGAGAGACTGTAATAACCCGGAAATCCGAGCCAATTTAAAATTTTTATTTTGGCAATTTTAGCGAATTTTGAATATTTAAAATGAATTATTTAAAATAATAACAATGAGAAATTTATTTTGAATAGAATTAGAACATATATAATTATTTGAATCATCCTTAGAATATAAATATTTATTTATAATTATAAAAGGAATTGAAAATGGCGCGGTAGTTCGAAAATTCGAATTCAAAGTTCAAATGAATGTACAGGATTCAAAATAAATCGGATTTTAGCAAAACCAAAAACATTAGAATCTATTTGAGAATATCTTTCCAACGAATCCGAAAAATCGAAATTTCATAGCGGAGATAAAAAGTTATGCCCAGATGAAAATTCGGAATAGTCGCTATGGAAATATAGCCCTTAAAAATGGAAATTTTGCAAACAACCTCTGTTTTCGATGAAACAACTTTTGTTGGATCTGGGGTGTCGAATTATTGCTAGGATCCAAAATTCAAAATTTTTTGAATCAATATGTGAGCGTGGTGAAGTTAAACGTGGTTTAATAGTTATAGTCAATTTCGATCGACTAGAAAATGGCCATTTTTCAAACGGTCTTCAAATTTGACGAAATTAGTTTTGTTAGAACCGTATCGTCGATATGAAGCTAGAAAATATTTTTTGGGAATTTTTGGGGTTCATATGTGGCCCCAGTAAATTGAAATGCGCGTTCAAATTCAATATATAGATTTATATTTTGATTTTGACGGAAAACTAATCATAACAGAAAAATTGGCTTACGAAACATATCCCATTGTGTTCGGAATGGGGGTAATTAGTTATGGGCGACAGTCGGTGGATTCGTTTGGAGGTCGAAATAAAAAATTGCTTTATGGGGTAATAAAATAAAATAAAATATAAAAGTCAACCCACCTTTATCCCTCCCCCCACATCGTTCAACAGAATATAAAAATCAAAATAGAAAAAAAAAAGAGGAAAAGAGAGCGCGACGGAGGAGGGAGTCGTCGCCGCTCCTGGCGTTGCACCGCCTGACGCGGGCGATCGTGCCACCCCCTCCCTCTCCTTCTCCCCCTCCTCCGATCTGCCCTCTTCCCCTCTCCACCGTAAACCCCCCCCAAACCCTACATCCCCTCAAATCGAACTCCATGGTCCACCAAGCCTCGAGCGCCGCCATCAGGAAGGAGCTCCGACCCTTTAGTCCCCGACCGTGAGCTCCCCCCCTCTCTCAGTTCGTCGAAGACTGTAAGCCTTTCATTTTATTTTCATCTATATTTTTTATTTTTATTTATTTCTTATTATATATAAAGCATAGGATATATTTTCAGTTTTAAAGTAATAATAATAGGATTTTATATATTTAATAGATAAAAATTTAATTATTAGAAATAGAAATATTGGATTTTTCTTCATGTAAATGAAGTAGAAAGGTAGGATTTTTATATATGATAAAAATTGGATTTTTATTTATTTGAATAACATATAAAAATATGATTTTTATTATGTGATGAAAATGTAAAGATAAAGATGAGATTTTTTATCAGAGAAAAGAAATAATTTTTATATTATAGAAGATATAAAAATATGATTTTTATATTATAGAAGATATAAAAATATGATTTTGATATTATAGAAATAATAAAAATATGATTTTTATAATATATAGATAATAAAATTTTGATTTTTACATATGTAGTAGAGATATAAAAATACGATCTTTATATATAAAAATGTGATTTTTACATAGAGAATGGCGAGGGAAAAATATGATTTTTATATACGAAGCAATGATATAAAAATATAATCTTTATATAGGAGGTAGCGTTGTTAAAAATATAATTTTTAACACAAACGGTGTTGTACAGATCTCATTGGAAACAAGACGAAGTTTTCCTACATATGAAGAGTCGTGGCGTTTGGTTTAGCTAATCGGTGAGAACTCCTCACTTTTAATTTAATTTATTTCTAGTTGAAATATATACTAGGATGCAGACGGTGCTTAGCAGCACCTGACACCCGTTGTCCACAGACCATGGACGACTTGTTTGTTTTGTTGTTTGTGGTGTGAAAGTTGATTGTGTGATGTGGAATGGAATAAAATATTTTATAGTGGAAAATGTTTTATAATTAAAAATATAATTTTTAACGTGTATATAAAATAAATATTTATAAACAAATCGGACGATTTGTTTATATACACACATTTGACTGATATTGAGTTGGGCGATAAATTTTACAAATTGCCCAACTGCACAAATAAAACCTGTGTTTGATTGTTTGTAAACCCCACACGGGTGTTGGGATGAAATTGGCCATACACTAGTCCTAATAATTAGCTGTATGTCGATCGATTGATTGATAGGCTGTTCTAAGCATTAAATATCTATATTTGATGCTTATGCTGTGTAGAATGCACTCTGGATGATGGCTGATTATTTATCGTTGCTATTATTTACATGTGTTGTAGGGAATCCGTATAATTAACATTATATGGTAATTGATTGGGCCTCATTCCAAGTTGGAAAATAAAATATATATTCATGTGTTGTATAAAATATATATTCATGTGTTGAATAAAAGAAAATTCATGTGTTGAATATATATTCATGTGTTGAATAAAATATATATTCATGTGTTGAATAAAAGAAAATTCATGTGTTGAAGAAAATGTTCATTTGTTGAATAGAATGACGAAGTTATTGAAATATATAAAGCTGTGTTGATTAGATATGCGCCATTTTGACGCGAACGATATTTATATCGATTATATTCGTTTTTATAATGAATATCGAAAAGGAATTGATTTCAAAATATAATATTTTGAAAAGACTATCATTTATATATCGATGAAATGGAATATTCAATTTTGATTTGAAATTGAATATGAAGTTGAAATCGTTTTGAAAACAAATTCAAAATGATTTATAAAATACGTTTTAAAAGGACATCGACGAAATATATATAATATATATATTTAATATATATAATGGCCTGAACAGAATGCGCCGCGGTGCGGCAGTTCGCGAATTTCGACCAATGACTTCGAATGGACATTACAGGAGATCCGACTGTCGGATTCTCCTGAAACCAAAACTGTTGGGTTCATATCGAAAAGAGCTTTCCGATGAATATTAGAAATTTGAAATCTAACAGTTGGATTTGGAATTATGTCCAAATCAAATTTGGAAAAGGTCGCTATAAGTGCAGTTCGATGGCCGTTGATGGAAATCGACTGTACGGGCCTTGATAAAATAATTAAAAATAGTAATAATTTGTGTAAAATTATAAGAAATGATTTGGAAAGAATTAGGATGAAAATTTCCGTATTTGAAAAGATAAAAATGGATTTTTAATAGAAATGAACTAGTTTTGAACTAAAACTATAATTCCATTTATTTTTAAAATAAATAAATTGGATTTGAAATGGTTTTGAAAATAACCAGAATTTCCTATAATTGAATTGGAATGGATTTGAATCGAAATTGTCTTTGGAATATTTCGATGTTGGATTTCGTGATTATACAGATACTGTTATGGAAATTTGAAAGATATATTAATATCGTTATTTCCAATACGATATTTGTTGGTCGTAGAATTTGATATTGAATATAAGCCGATATATTTTCTATTCAGAGCCTTGTATTTAATATCAAATGGGATTTGGGTTTGTCGTGAATGGTGTCTTCATTAACACTGTTCTTAAAACCAGTTGAGAAAAAGACTAAATCTTTTTATTTAGATTTAATGAAGTATACCAATTAAATGGTATATAATTGGAATTGAATTTGAATAGATTTTTGGGTTTATCGTGAACGGTGTTTTAAATAACACTTGTTCTTCAACCCGATAATTAATGGAACGTGATCTGGGTTGTCGTGAATGGTATCTTTAATAATACCGTTCTTAGACTCAACGGAGTTAAGAAAATCAGAAACTAACCGGAGATTAGTTAAGTTGAATGGTTTCCTGGGTATCGATCTGATGTTGGTTTCGGCCTAACGGGTTATTACTTAGGGAATTGTTCACTTGCTAATTTACGGTTAAAGGCTGATGGAATGGAATGTGATTTTGGTTTATCGTGAACTGTGTTTTAAATGACATTGGTCCTTTAACTTAGTTAAAGATAGGATATGGTTTCCTAAGTTAAATAATCATTGATAGTGATTTTTGGGAAGACTAAAGAATAATTTTAAAGAATTTATCTTTGATAAAATTAATAGGAACCTTTCCCAAAGTATAAGAATATTTGAATAAAATAATATTTTAAATTGGAATGAGGCGTATATTGTGTTTGTGTAAGACTTGTTTATTATATACGTGGGTTATCCAGAAACACCGGGTTTATCCCATTCTGAATAACTGATTCGACGATGTGTCGAGGATGAAGACGGTGATCGAAGACCGGAGGTCTTCACGTCGTTTGGGTGATTACTGATGATCTTGATTGGGCCATACACCCAAGAGGAGGGAATCAGTTAGTGGTCGTCCAGGCGTACTTGAAGATCGATGGATATGCGAGGTACAAGGTGCCTCCGGTTTCGTTCAGACCCAGAATGGACTTGTAAATAGACTGTGTGTCTGACATTGGATATCATTCTGTGTTATGGATGGATATCGGTTGCACGGAGTGGTCTGCCTGTGTGGCATGCTAAAATTCAAATGATCAAGGCTTCGGTTGAAAAGCAGAGTCTTGTGGTTGATGATCAAAGCACAGCTTTGTGTAGCATTGATTCGCGAGCCTCACACCCCGGTTGTGAACCAGATTCGGGAGAGGACATCAGGGAGGACATGCTTTTCTTTATAGTTAGAAGTGGCGTCAGTGGTTTGACACGTCCTGACGAGTTTGACTTATGTGGTTGTTGGGTTGCGAGGCGCCTCAGATATATTGGTGACTATGTGGAGCCGATGGAATCATAGGACTCATTTACGCCCAAAAGGGCGGGGAAACGCAGTGTTCAGGCATTTTAATCCACTTCATTGGACCGGCCCTGACGATCTAAAGGATTGACTGAGTACTTGCCTGAGGGGCAGACTAGAGGCTCTCGAATCGGTAAAGACTATCTTTTGCTTGGTTCACAGATGGAAATCCAACTTCCAATACGTGACAATTGTGGTTTTGATTGTAGAACCTAGTATTGGCGACATGATATATGGTACCCATGCCGTCTAGGATTGATACGTTTATATTTGAAGTTGTTTTATACACTATGCACTTATAATAGTATCAAATGATTTGTTTTAAAGTATCAAGCATTCTTTGGCTATTATAAGGTAAAACCCAATCCTCCGGCTTGTGTTGCATTGTGTGATGGGACCTCGGTCTTATAATAGCTTCATTGTTCTTTATTTAGCATTGCGATGTTGTTTTATGCACTGGTATTCTTGCGAGGAAACCCGTTCCGTGTTATACGGCGTGGTCCCTTTATTTACCTAACTTTAAAATGAAGATTAATAACTGTTTTAGTTCTCAGACGAGTCACATGACTGACCTGGAGTTCATTGTTTTAACCTAAACTCTGGGTGCCCTTATTTTCGACACGGGCACCTTGTAGTTTTGGTTTTGCAGATTTATATTTACAGGATCCTGATGTACAGCTGGAACGTTGTCCGGAAAGCTCCGTATCCGTATATCTCTTTCAATTGTGTTTTGTATTATTTTCCGCTGCTATGTAATGTAATTTAAATCTCTGATATTTTTCTGATGTATAATATTTATTCATACTCTGTATATTCTTGTATTCTGATGGAATTGTTGTAATTAACAATGAAATGTTCTTATGTTTGTGTTCTGATTTGTCGTGTTCTCAATACAATCAGGGGTTTCGAACGGTCTTGGTCGGTTTAGCGATCGATTCGGATCGAGTGAAATTTCTGGTCGTGTCAACCGAGCACATATATGTTGCACTCAAACTCAATGCCTAACACAGATATTCTCAAACCCCGACAAATCATGGAAAAATGAGCCGAACCACCAATGGGGTTTGAGACAACTACGGGATCCACTACCATGCTAGTATTTAGGTCTAGAGACTCAACTACAGAACTAGATATAAATGAATGTGAAGCGCCAGAATCAAAAAGAGTTCTAATTGAATGACTAGAAAGAGAAATCAAACCTTCCACGGAAATTTTCCTACTTCTATCTGGAGCACTAGTTGCGAGAGCATGCACCTGCCCTCCAGAAGCTCCTGCCCTTTGACCTTGTCACTGTTTCATCGGGCACTCCTTAGAAAATTGTCCAACCTCTCCCTAATTGAAGCAAGAATTCTTCCTTCTTTTGCAGTCCTTACCAAGTGACCCTCCAATCCGCAACTATGACAATCGAAAGATATTACATATGGCTTTTAGGGAATATATTTTTTGAAGTAGACTTTTCTTTTGGAAATGCTTTCTTTTAAAACCTTTTTGAAAATAATTTTCAAAAACTTTTTTCTAATCTAGTAACCTTTAGCTCTGACACCAAGTGTGACACCCTACGTCCGTTAATGTCACTCATTAAGAGAATGCATTAAGTTTTGTGAATCATTATAGGTAAACAAAAACAGAAACATTACCAGACAGATATAAAACAGCAGCGGAATTAAAAACTTTTATTAATCATAAAGCATCGTGGTTCAAAACATCATATGTCTGGAAATACATAAACCCAGTACATCATCAAAACTTCTGTCTTGCACTTAAAACATCAGAGTACCAAATAAAAGAAGAAAAATCCCCAAATAAAAACATATCCATAATAGCAAAGATAGGAGCTTGAGCAATACGTCTAAGCAGCTCTAGCAAAATGATAGTAGAATCCTGATCAAGCTTAATTATTCTTACCCTGAGAACCTTGGGGGAAACGGAAGAAAGAAGAGGAAACAAAAAGGGTCAGACATGAAGTCTGGTGATTCCAGTTACTTTTAGCAAATAAATAAGAAAAAGTATCATGACAGGCATATAAAGTAGATGAGAAAGGTAACATCAGAAAAGGCAGGTATGACAAGGTAAACATGATAGAGTGTACACTTCTCTAATGATTACTCTGCACCAATACTAGTATAAGAAGAATGAGATGATCCCAACAACTATAAGATGGTAGACTAAAGTGTACTTCTGGTGGGAGGTCTTAACCCTATACAACCCACAGGCAACCTAATCTAATAGGTCCTAAACTTTACCAGAGTCCAGATGTACCCTAACTACTACCCTAATCGATCAGCTCCCTACTTCGTAGATACCCTATCCCGGCCCCACAATAGGATGTATCACTTCCTAAAGTGGCAACTCATCGTTGATGTGCACAACCATGTATACAGCTGTCATGGTCGTCTTATCCCCCTCTGCCCGGACCATGCATGAACACGGCCCCGATCGGTTTGGCCGCCCACACTGTCCTCCATGTTTGGATCTCTTAAAACCGGAACAGGAACCGACCATCGGATTCTCCTAAAACCAGAACCGTTGAGTTCGTATCAAAAAGAGCTTTCCAACGAATATAATAAATTTGAAATCTAACAGTTGGATTTGGAATTATGTCCAAATCAAATTTGGAAAAAGTCGTTGTAAGTGCAGTTCAATGACCGTTTATGGAAATCGAATGTACGGGTCTTGATAAAATTATTAAAAATATCGATAATTTGTGTAAAATCAAAATAAATGATTTGGAAAGAATTGGGATGAAAAATTCCATGTTTGAAACGATAAAAGTATATTTTTACTGAAATGAACTAGTAATGAACTAGATTTGAAATCTAATAATTTTTAGAATAAATAAATTCGATTTGTGAATGGTTTTAATATAACCAGAAATATCCAATATTAGAGTTGGAATGGATTTGAATCGAAAGTATCTTCGGAATATTTCGATATTGGATTCTGTGATTATACGGATATTGTGGAGGAATTTGGAAGATATACATATCGTTATTCCAATACGATATTTGATGGTTTCAGAATTTGATATTGAATATAAGCCAATATATTTTCTATTCAGAGCCTTGTATTTAATATCAAATGGGATTTTGGGTTGGTCGTGAATGGTGTCTTCACTAACACTATTCTTAAACCCAGTTGAGAA
Organism: Allium sativum; assembly: GCA_030737875.1. NCBI lineage: Eukaryota > Viridiplantae > Streptophyta > Magnoliopsida > Asparagales > Amaryllidaceae > Allium > Allium sativum. Next base: position 499,430,292 of record CM060924.1, on the reverse strand, counting down.
AAGATTAAATCTTTTTATTAAGATTTAATGAAGTTTATCAATTAATTAATATTTAATTGGAATTGAATGGAATTATTTTAGGTTTATTGTGAATGGTATCTTTAAAAACGTTGCTCTTAAACCCAGTGGAGTTAAGCAAATTAGAAACTAACCGGAGGTCAGCTAAGTTGAATGGTTTCCTGGGTATTGATCTGATGTTGGTTTTGGCCTTCGGGATTAATACTTCGGGAATTGTTCTCTTACTAATTTATGGTTAGAGACTGATGGAAAGGTGTCTTCACTCACACTGTTCTTAAATCCGGTTGAGAAAAGATTAAATCTTTTTATTAAGATTTAATGAAGTTTACTAATTAATTAATATTTAATTGGAATTGAATTGAATTGAATTTTGGGTTTATCGTGAATGGTATCTTTAAAAATGCTATTCTTAAACCTAATGGAGTTACGAAAATTAGAAACTAACTGGAGATTAGCTAAGTTGAATGGTTTCCTGGGTATTGATCTAGTGTTGGTTTCGACCTTCGGGATTAATACTTAGGGAATTGTTCTTTTAGTAATTTATGGTTAGAGCCTGATGGAATGGTGTCTTCAGTAACACTGTTCTTAAACCCCGTGTGAAAAGAATAAATCTTTTAATTAAGATTAGTAGAATTTCTAGTTATATTTAGTAATTCGAATAAAATGTAATGTGATTTTGGGTTTATCGTGAACCGTGTTTTAAATGACATTGGTTCTTTAACCCAGATAAAGATAAGATTAATTTCTTAGCTTTGAATAATCATTAATATTGATTTTTGGGAAGATTAAAACTAAATGGAGTTTTAATGAATCTTTGATTAGATTGAAAAGTGAATGTGATAATTAAAATTATGAATTCAAGAAAATGATTGAAAATGGAGTATCACCACTTTTGCTCCAAGCGATAGTTAAATCTTTAACTAGATTTGAATATGAAATGGTAATTAATATTTACAGATAACACTATGGTGTTAGATATGGAGTATTACTAGTTTTGTTCCATGGGATGAATAGGTTGGGATTGGGAAATAAAATAAAGGATTACTTCGGTGTAGTTCGCTAATCCCGACTAATTTGGAAACCCTTAATATGGATTGATATCCAAAGGAAGATTAAAGAATAAATTTAAAAGAATTTATCTTTGATAAAATTAATGGAAACCTATTCGTTAATGATGTGAATATTTGAATAAAAGAATATTCGGGATTGGAATGAGGCGTATGTTGTGTTTTTATAACACTTGTTTATTATATTCGCGGGTTGTTCGGAAAGGCCAGGTTTATACCCATTCTGAATAACTGATTCGACGATAAGTAGATGATGAAGACGATGGTTAAAGACCGGTGGTCTTCACATCGTTTAGATGATTACTGATGTCTTGATTGGGCTGTACACCCAAGACGAGGTAATAAGTGGTTATCGTCCAGACGTACTTGGAGATCGACCGGATATGCGAGGACCTCTCTCCTGCATTGGACACGGGACAAGGAATAAGGTGCCTCTAGTTTCGTTCAGACCCAGAACGAACTTTTAAATTGATGTGTTTCTGACATTGGATTTTATTCCGTGTTGATTGCTCTCTATTAAATATATATCTGTTTGGCGGTGGAGAATTTATTCTCTTGCTTAATGCCCTTATCTGAGACGTACGAGCTCAAAGGATATATATCGATAGACATCAGTCGCATGGCATGAATTGCCTATGTGGCATGCTGAGATGCAAATGATCAAGGCTTTTGTTGAAAAGCAGAGTCTTGTGGTTGATCATCAAAGCATGTCTTCAATATAGCATAGCTTTGTGTATAGCGTTAATTCGCGAGCCTCACACCTCGGTATGAGTCAAAAACGGGATTGGACCGTTGGGAGAACATGACGTTTCTTTCTAGCTATGGGTGGTGTCAAGGTTTTGCAAGCCGTTACATTTTTATATTTTTACATATATGGTTGTTGGATTGCGAGGCGCCTCAGATATATCGGTTTCTACGGAACCGATGGATATAGGTTCTATAGGACCGGGAAACATGTGTTCAGGAGTAACTAATCCTCAAACGTAAGGGAAGACCTTCCCAACCAATCCAAATATCTATTGCCGGAGATCCTGAGTCATTTGCTAGAGTGTCTTGAATCGGAGAGGAGTCATCCCTTGCCTCAACTCATGACGGAAATCCAATTTCCAATACGTGACATTCGGTTTTATTTGTAGAGCCTAGTATGGCGACATAGTGGTATGGGGCACTATGCCGTCTATGATTGATACATTTATATTTGAAGTTGTTTTCCTAAACTTTACACTATAATAGTATCAAAATGATTTGTTTTAAACGTACCAAGCATGTTTGGCTAATATAAGGTAAAACTCTATCCTCCGGCTTGCGTTGCATTGTGTGATGGGACCTGAGTCTTATAATAGCTTCATTTTTCCAAAAAGCATTGCCTGTTTGTTTTATGCACTGTTATTCTTGGGAGGAAACCCGTTCTGTGTTATACGGCGTGGTCCCTTGATTTACTCCATTTTAAAGTAAAGTTTCGATAGTTGTTTTAGTTCTCACACCAGTCACATGACTGACCTAGAGTTTAATGTTTCAACCAAAACTTTGGGTGCCCGTATTTTTCCACACGGGCAGCTAGTAGTTTTGGTTTTGTAGATTTATATTCACAGGATCCTGGTTTACAGTTGGAATGATATTCAGAAAGCTCTATACCCGTTTATCTCTTTCAGTTGTGTTTTGTATTATTTTCCACTGCTATGTAATGTATTTTAATCTTTGATATTTATCAAATGTATATTATTTGTGGATACTCTATATATTCTTGTCCGCTGATGTAAATTGTTGTAATAAGCAATGAAATATTCTTTTCTTTGTGTTCTGATTCGTCTTGTCCTCAAAGAAATTCGTGCTTTCCTTTACGGGGAAGTTTGGGTTGTGTCAATCCCCTAGAAGAAAATATAATAGAAAATATTTTGGCTTAGAAATCTCAATACCCCTAAATTTTAATGTAATTTGGCCTTGTCGCTCAAAAGGAGACTAACCTAGACGGAGGAAGAGATGTGTAATAAGGAAATCGGGAGGGGTTTGTGGGTTTATTTATAGGTGGAGCAAGAGACCCTCAGCTGATAGATTTAGGTTTTAAATCTGGACTGACTATGTCCTTGAGTCAATCCGGATTAACCATGTCAGCCAACTAGATGAAGACACATCAGATCAGTGAAATAATTCGTTTGTTCTAAATATTTTGTCCATAGCAAGTTTATGTGCGAGGCACGTATTGGGTGGACCCACCCACCATGTGGGTTGACATTTGGGTCGACCCACCCGACATTTGGGTCGACCCATAAGTCGACCTGTATGGTTGCCGAATCGACCCATGAGATTATTATTATTATCCATTTTAATTTCTGATTCAAATTTTAAACTTCTTATCGCCATAAGTACTTAATCTTTTTAAGTCCATTTTTCGCAAACTAAATGTATATCTAAATAAGAAAATTGTAATGCACCCAATGGTGCAATCCCCCGTTGCTAAATTCCCATAGTTTCATAACTTTATTGTTAATTTATTAACTTGTTAATTAATTACCGTGTCTTAAAATTTTGGGTTGTTACAACAGTAGGATAAATGACCTTAATGTGCTTTTAGTCATGTTTATTCATGGTAAAACCATTTTTCTTCAAGTATCTTAGGTTGCTAAATCGTTGAATTTAGCACACAAACTTACCAATTTTTTTTACCATATTATAATACTAACCGATCTCTAATTCTAATCAAAAGATTTCTACAAACTCATGGGGACTTCCATAAAGAAAACTAGAAATAACCAACTAGTAATTAATCAAGCAAAATAACAACTTCCGAGGTTTATCATGGTATCTACCTCTAACCTTAATTCTTGAATTTGTCCTTCGGCTTCCTCTCTTCTTCATCTTTCGTCATCGTCAAGCCCCTCTTCCCTCCTTTCTCCTATCCTTCATACCTAACATATGCCCTCAGCTAGCCCTACTGATGAAGGGTTTAGTTTGAAGCATTTAACCGCAGACTACGAAATAGTCATTCTTTTCTCCGGTTGGCTGAGATGAATCAGGTTTTCATTCTCTCTTCGAAGTTGCCACCTGAGAAGCCTATGCAAAATTCTATTGGTGTTTTATAGGCTTTGCATCGAGTATTGGTTGATTTGGATCTATAGCTTACTTCTTAGCAAAGGCCCCTCCCTTTGTTGAAGTCTTAGTTCCCTCCTCAGCAACCGTATTTCAACCAGATAATTTCTCAACATAAAGATGGGAAATGGTTTCCTTTGTGTGCAATTCATTCTTGGACATATGTTGTTTCAGGTAACCATATTACTGTTTACACTCCACTTAAATTTTTCCTACCTAACTTTTTTAATAACATGAGTTGTGCGAAAATATCTTTCGATGTTGTCCTAAAAGCTAGAAAAAAGTGGGAAAATGCTGTGGTCATTTATGTTGTTGGATCCAAACTTCATTACCCATTTTTCAAGGCTCATACATACAAGGTTTGGAAAATAGTTGGACATTCAAACATTTTCTCTAAGGATGATGGTTTGTATACTATCAAGTTTTAATTGAAAAAGACTATGATAGAATTTTGGAGGGGGCATTACTTTTATAATAGAAAATTAATGATGATGAGGCATTGGGAATTAGTTACAAATTTAATCAAGATTTTTTATTTACAATTCGTATATTGGTTCGCTTATCAGATCTACAGCTCGATTACCGGACGAAAAAGGGTATAAGTGATTTTGCTTCTACTTTTGGTAACCCTCTAAAGTCGAATAAATTCACCAAAGGAATCAAGAAAATTGCCTTTGCTTGAGTTCTTGTTGAAATATCAGGTTCATTTTCTTATCCTAAACATGTTCCTATCATATCTGAAGATGATTGGTTGGTGATGTAGGAGGTGGAATATTTAATGTCCCACTTTTCCGTACAATTTAAGCCGACATTTAAATACTTGGTTAACCCAAATCATACACAAAAAGTAGAAAGTTAAGAGAAAGAAATTAGAGGATGAGAAGAGAAAGGAAGAAATATTAGAATAAAAGAATAAGAAGACAACACAGAATTAGAATCTCACATAGCAGCGGAACAAAATATGATATAGAAATAAATCATTATAACGAACTTGAAAAAATACCTACATCATCAGAGTACAATAATATATCCGGATAGTTATAACAACCTGTCCACATATACAACACATAATGGATAATACATACATATCATACGTCTGGACTCCTCCAGCTCGCCTATGAACTTCACAGCACCCGATGACCTAAACCTGCAACTCGGGCTGACCCGAGACATTACAAACGCCATAGATCAGTCTGGTGAACCAACGTGAGAAAAATTCACTAAGTTTAAGTGACATCCATATTGATTTTAAAGTCAAAAATCCTTCTGAAATAAAAGGATAATAGTAAGACTAGCCCACACATAAATAAGGACGGTTATTACCTTACTATAATCCAAAAATAATAATTAGAAATCGATATTATTCTGATATCTTAATAGTGATGTAAATCAAGTAAATAACCAAGTAGTAGAACGCTTGCATCGCACGCTCTACATATATAGTATAAAATCAAAAACCACGGGCTATTATTAGAGATTGGACTCCGTCTATGACAAGGTATGGAACCACCTACCGATAGTGTATCTCTAGAGGGGAATACACTGGGTTCAACAAGAACATCTTGCAACCCGGCCAACACATAACCGACCATGCATTTTACTTGAGTGTATCGAATGTGTATCATCAATAGTTAGGAGCTACCCACCGTTTCCCGAAAAAGGGACATCATTGAAATAGATTAAAGAAGGAAATGGATTTTCTCTAGATATGTGATTATACACCCTAATGGGAGAGACCCACATAACCATGTTGCCTGCCCTATTTTTTTCATTTCACGGTTAATGAGGCTTGAGGCTACATTATCTTCCAGAACAACATGTCCCAATTATCTTTGAATGCCACATCGTCAAACCCGCCAAATCACAAAGTGATTTCCACAAAAATAATATGTAAGAGAAACGGATTTCTCCACCGCCAAACGCAAATAAGTTTGTGGTAATCAACCCGTAATCTATTAGGTACACGGTGTCAGACATTTGTCCATACAAGTCATCCAGGAATAGGGTGAACCAAAGGCACCCTCTTACAGCATTCACAGGATCAGTAGCGATAAGTCCTTGCAAATCTACAAAATCCCACTCATGACCGAATCAAGTCAGAATACCTCTGTGTTACCACACAGAGAATATTTGACAAGTAACCCTTCCGCTTATGAAGATCCACGGTATTCAATTGCGTCATCTTGATCAGCATCCTCAACGTTTTCGTATTTGCTGGTCGGAATGGTTTTTCGAATATAAATTCGATCCCGGTCTTTTCGTACCAACAATTGTTGGCCAGATTTTGATAGTCAGTTATTTAACTATCAAAATAAAACAACTATTCAATCATAAAAGAAAATTGAATTCACTGATTCTATACCCAGCATCATTTGGCCTCTTTGATTAACCCTTAGTTAATTAACTTCTAAAATCTTTACTCTTTTAACATTTGGAAAACTTTTCCATTTCAATATTACTATCCAATTTAAAATACGGTCTTTAAAAACCATTACCGCTTATTAACTCACTTCATTTAACCTGTCCTTGCTATCGAACCCAACCATTTCTTGGCCAACAATGAAGTCAATAAAGGTGGCGTATAATTACCTCTCAGACCTTAACTGAACAACATTATCAAGTTCAAAATGGACAGAGTTCACACCTTCGAATATCAACACATTCACTCTCGTAAACCTTGGATTCAGTAAAAGAATCTACTTCTTTACGAAATAATATGGATTATAATAATAACAATATAATCCGTATTTTCAAAATATCTATCTCGAGAACATACCATTATTCGTTAATACAAATAAATAATTCTTAAATAAATAATTAAGTCTTGTAAAGATAGAAAGTAAATATTACTTTCATATAACTCGATAAAGTTACTCCAATGTATAATTCCTTTTGAAAAATCTCTTATTTGATAGGGGTTTCGAACTACTCTCTTTTCAACTCATTTTAGAATTCTCCCACATTACAAATTCCACTTGAACTTTTTAAATTAGTTACAACATTTAATCATTTATAACTTGGCTATATATTTGCCCTGTTTGGAATTATACAAACTCGACCAATAGAGTTTCTTACTAATAATCCATGTTAACCTTTTAAATCCTTAACATTTTATTTAATCGCTCATAAGGCCTTACGACTTGATACACTTCCATTCAAAGAGTTAAATTCCAAGATCCTCATTTTTGATTATTAAGAAATAATCAAATTTATATATTATCAGAAATCCAATTTGTTTATTTTATTATTTACCATTATTAAAATAGTAAATTCTCCTTTAAAAGAAATCAAAATAATAATCGACTTTGAGAATAATCATCGATTCAATAGATAATCGATTCTAGTTAAAATTGTTGAGTTAGTCTACTCAAGGCGTGGTTAATTCATCAACCATTTCCAAATAATTTTTATAAATACTCTAATATAATTCATTTAAACAAATTCCGTTCAGGTTATTGTTTACTTATAATTTAAATGATCAAAAAGGTAATTAATTTCGGTGTTCAAACAAAATCATATTTTAAAATCGTATATAAACAGAATACTAAAAATATTCCTAATCAATTAAATATTTGTGACGACCCCAAACCCCGTACTAACGGTGGCAAGGGTAATCTTTGGAATATAACACATAAACAGATAATAGCAGAACACAAATAAATAAATACACCAGATAATGTACAATAGAATAAACTGGATAAACGTAATCATCAGAGTTACACAGTATACAAGATCAGACTTAGTACAAATACAGTTCAGCTATACATAAATGTCTACAGCGGAAAACAAACATAATATGTACAATAGCAGTTGAATAGCATAAAAAGAGATAAATGGTAGAATCCATCTTTAGCTCCAGCTATCCTGAAAGAGCCAGCTAAAACCTGAAGACAAGGCTGCCCATGTAGAAAAAGGGGCACCCGAGTTTGCAAGTGAAACAAACTACGAGCCAGTCATGGGACTGGTAACGTTTCACAATTTAATGAATCTTCCACTTATTTGATGGGGTGGTTAAGAGATAGAAATCTTCTTAACATATTTTATAATATGGCTAATCACAGGACCACGCCACTTTCGCGGAACGGGTTTACTCCATTGGATTGCCAGTGCTTTAAAACAAGTAAATCTTTTAAACATCGCAATGCTTTTTATAAAAATGAAGCCATTATAAGACTCGGTTCCCATCACAAAATGCAACGCAAACCGAAGGATAAAGTTTTACCTTATAATGGCCAAAATATGCTTGATACGAATAAAACAAAAGAATTCTTAATCAGACTCCAACTGTAAAATAGTAAGAGAACGATTCCCTAGGTATTAACCCCGAAGGCCAAAACCAACATCAGACCAATACCCAGGAAACCATCTGTCTTAGCTCGTTTCCAGTTAGTTTCTAATTTTATAAAACAATCATAAATATCAATCATAGACGACATGAGTGTCCCATGCCACTATGTCGCCAAATATAGGTTTATAATCAAAACCGCACGATGTCATATTTGGAAATTGGATTTCCGTCATGAACCACGGCAAAAGATAGTCCTTACCGACTTCGAGACTCTCTAGCCCGAGCCTCAAGATCAGAGCTCGAGTGACCCTTGATCGTTAGGGTCGGTCCACTGATGCGGATTAAAATGCCTGAACACTGCGTTTCCCCACCCTTTGGGGCATAAATGAGCCAACGAATGACTCCATCGGTCCCGGATCGACTGATATAACCGAGGCGCCTCGCAACAGCAACAACCACATAGGTGAAAAATAGTATAAATGTCAGCCGGTTTTAAGCACTGACACCACCTCTAGCAAGAAGGAAACGCATGCACTCCCTGAGGTCCTCTCCCATTTCTGGTTCATACCGGGGTGTGAGGCTCGCGAATTCAAGTTATACACAAAGCTACGCCACACAGGCAGTGCTTTGATCATCAACCACAAGACTTTTCTTTTCAACAGAAGCCTTGATCACTGCATCTTAGCTTGCCACACAGGCAATTCACACCATGCAACTGATGGCTATCAATCACACAGAATGAATTCCAATGTCAGACACACAGTCCATTTACAAGTCCGTTCTGGGTCTAAACGAAACCGGAGGCACTATATACCTCGCATACCCATCGATCTCCACGTACGTCTGGACGATCACCACTCATTATCCATATTTCGGGATGCCTCCTAATCAGGACATCGGTTATCATCCAACCGAGGTGAAGATCTCCGGTCTTCAACCATCGTCTTCATCTTCGATTTCTTATCGTCGATTCAGTTATTCAGAATGGGATAAACCCGGTCTTTCTGAGCAACTCGCGTATATAATAAACAAGTGCTACACAAACACAACATACGCCTTATTCCAATTCATTAGTCACTAACCGTAAATCAGTAAGAGAACGATTTACCAAATCTTAACCACGAAGGCCGAAACCAACATCAGATCAAAACCCAGGGAACCATTCGACTTAGCTAACCTTCAGTTAGTTTCTAAATTTCGCATTCCATATCGTTTATAATATTTTATAACGATTTATTGCTATTTTTATTTATTTAAAAATAGGCAATTTATTCAAACGACGCTCAGGCCTTAACGCGGTCGTGGCGCTGTTTTTCTTCAGATTCGATTTACACATATCTGAAAATCTAACCGTTGGATCTTCACAAATTTTATATCATTAGAAAGATCTTTTCAAAATGAATCCAACGGTTTCAGTTTCGAGAAAATCCGATGGTCGGATCTCCCAGTACACTCGTTTGAAGTTTCAATTTCAAAATACGAACTGCAGCGTCGATTTAATTTAATTATATTTATATATATATATATATATATAATCGATTCTGGCACTTTTTTCTTTAGATTTGAATTAAACATTCCAGACAATCCAACCGTTGGATCTTCACTAAGTGGGTGTCGTTGGAAAGATATTTCCAAGGCGAACCCAACGGTTTAAGTTTCGGGAAAATCCGATGGTCGGATCTCCCGCACTAATCGTTTGAAATCACGGTTTCAAAACACGAACTACAGCTTCATTATTCAATATATTTCAATTATATATATATATATATATATATATAATCGATTCTTCGATTTCAAAACTATTTTCTTTTCATACATTTGATAAAAATGATATTTTTATCCAACCAACATTTATTTCGACACTTCACTATTTTTAACAATTCATGTATATAATAAAAATGTGATTTTTATTACAAAACAATTTATTTCAAAACATGACTATTTTATATAGTTCATATAGACGATAAAAATATGATTTTTATTATAAAACAATTTATTTCAAACACGAATACCATTCAACACATGAATTTCTATTCAACACATGAAGGTTTTCTATAGTTCGTCTATATAAATAAAAATGTGATTTTTATTGTTAAAACAATTTATTTAAAACACGAATACCATTCAACACTTGAATTTCTATTCAACGAGTGAATTTCTATTCAACACATGAAGGTTTTCTATAGTTCGCATATATAAAATAAAAATGTGATTTTTATTGTTAAAACAATTTGTTTAAAACACGAATACCATTCAACACATGAATTTCTATTCAACGAATGAATTTCTATTCAACACATGAAGGTTTTCTATTCAACACATGAATATAGTTTTAACACATGAAAATAATTCTAACACATGAATATTATTCAAAATTTCGGCAGCATAACGGCAGGGTAGTTAAAACCGGGGTTGTCCCTAGTACGGCTCCTCGCTCTACCTTAAAGCCTCACAGCTTTTGACAATGGGGATTTCATACATCTAGTTCGCACGCAGGCGGCATGTTTATTTTTATTTCTTTTCCACAAACTAACCCTATGTGGTTTCAACCAAATAATTCTCAACCACAAACGGGTATTTTTCAACCACAATCAATCAATTTCAACCACAAACAATTTTAATCAACCATTCGCTATCAACCAATTTTCACAACAATTACAACCAATAAATATCTTCCATGGTTTGTGGACGAGGGGCGTATATATGTATATATATAAGTATATTTCCCTTCTATTCAACACATATATAATTTTTACAATGCATATATAACTTATACATTGAACGTACAACTTATACAACGCTTATACATGTGGTGTACAACGATTATATAACTCATACAACGACTATATAATTTATACATCATCATTTTCCATATCGTTTATAATTCAAAAATATCACATTGGGTTCCACTCCAACAAAAATAGCAGAAGGCTCAGAAAAATATCCGGACTCTTCTAGAATGTAGAAGGCGTCCACACGAGTCCATTATCTCTTGTTTCACTGAATTTCGTCAACATAGCAAAAAGATATGATTTTTACAGTGAAATCAAAAACCATAGCACTTTAAAGTGCTATAATATAGTTTAATTAAAATCAGCCGTATACCTCGTTTTGATGTTCTAAACTAGTCTTCAATTTTCGTCAAATCCGTGAAGCGATGCATCGATCAGCCTGCACCACGTCATCGGGCTTGGAGTCGCGCACCGAACCACCCCAGGTTAGTCAACTCGATCGCGCCCAGGTGGAGGATTTCGAGGGTGAACGGCGGCAGTTCGTGACCCTCGATCGAGCGAAATACAAGGCGAGGGGAGATGAGGCTTATACGGATTTGAAGATCGAGTGGAGAGCTACAAAAAGCTCAACTAGGCCATGGCGTTTCGATGCGTGTGGAAGGAGAAATCGGAGGGGGAAGTTTTGAATGTTTTCCGTCGTGCGTTTGGGTGAGGGAGAGAGAGAAAGCGGGGAGAGAGAGTGGTGTTGACCAATAGTTTTTTTTTATATTTATATTTTTAAAAATTCGAAAATACCCCTTGTCACATACGAACACCAATCCAAACCCAACGACTGTCGTCCCTAGCCAAATACCCCCATTCCGAACACAATGTGATATGTTTCATAGGCCCATTCGACTGTTTCAGTCAGTTTTCCATCAAATTAAAATATAAAACATTCAATATTTAATTTGAACGTACATTTCAATTTGCCAGGGCCACATATTGATTCTAAAAATTCCCGAAAATTAAATCGAGCAATGTTTTGAAGATACAGTCCCAACAAAACTAGTTTCGTCGAATTCTGAGACCGTCTGAAAAATGACCCTTTTCTGGTCGATCCAATGTAATAGAAATCGACCAAACACATTTTCCTTTGCCACATTCACATACTAGCTTCAAAAATTATGAAATTTGAAACCTAGCAATAATTTGACATCCCGGATCCAACAAAACTGGTTTCGTCGAATTCTGAGGTCGTTTGCAAAATGGCTATTTTCACGGGCTATATAAACTCTATGGCGACCTTTCTGAAAATTCATTTGGCCATAACTTTTGCTTTCCATTATGAAACTTCGATTTTTCAGATTCTTTAGAAATATATTCACTAACAGATTTAAATATTTTTGGTTTCACTAAAATCCGTTTTGTTTTTCACCCGGTACAGTCAGTCAAAGTTTGAATTCAAATTTTGAAACTACCGCGCCATTTTAGGCCTTGTTTATAATTAGAATTAATTATATCTATTTTCAAACATCGATTCATGCACATTTTTCATCGTTATTATTTAAAATATTTATTTTAAATATTTAAAATCCACTAAAATAGCCAATTTAAATTTTTTAAATTGGTTCAGATTTTCCGGGTCGTTACAGTCTCCCCCACTTAAAACTTTTCGTCCCCGAAAAGGAACAAAGTCGATAGTGGTTTGATTAATCAACTCTACTTTCAATTTGGCTTCCATTCTTCAACTTTTCAGTTTCTAAGAATTTTCAAATTCTTCAAAAATTTGGCTAACACCCTAAATTTTCTAAAAATTTCGCCATAACCTCCTTTGTACGGGGAGGGGTTTGGAAATTTATTGGGCCGTATTAGGTACCCAATAAATCCTAATAAGCATGCACATATTTATAGTGATATATTCCGGTGTCCACAGGGGAGTGTGTATAAATCATAACTCCAAAGAATAAATTCTCATTACCCTATTTTGTGCCTTAATGACCAGAGAGACGTGTTTATTGTCATCTCCAGACCCGTGTGAGGTTTTTATTAATCTTGCAATTTACCGTTACATTTTATATGGTCCATATCAGTCATCAGTTCAACCTGTAATACATAGTCATCACCATACATGCCTCTCGCTCGTATGGTAAACCTTCAACCTCGTCACACAAGCTCCAAATGCTTATGTGGTATATGATGAAGTATGCCTATCTTCGAGAAGTATGACATGTAGTGTAGTTCAAAATTAATTGTTACTAGCATATGACGACGTTTATTATTACACACAGAACAACCAGCACTCCGCATCCAATGGCATTCACAGGAGTTGATATAATAATAAAATTGCGCATCCAACTCATTAAGGTTTACCTATTTGTCGGGCACACAAATAAATTCTTTACTCAACAGCTAATCCATTTACCTGTTGAAACATATATAATGAACATGTATATATTTCTATCTATTTCTAACTCAGTTCAATGTGTGATTTAAGCGAATAAATTCTACCATTCATTCTGTTATTGATTAAATTAACTATCGTTCTAATAATTTAATTAATCAAATCTACTATCATACAACACAAACAACAATCAATTTCTTTTTAACTTTTCAAAATCATACAATATACTCTTTTACTTTTCAAATATATATCTTTTATATATTCAAAAATTTATATTTCTAAAACAGGACTATATATATAATCACAAATACATTATTTATAAACATATAACTCTCAACTCGTTCTAGGGCATTTCTGACCCCATCTCTAACGAGTTATTCCAATTCTGCTATACTCGTACTGGGATATTACTGATCCTATCTGTAATGAGTTACTTGTCCTAGAACTCTACTGGTTCTATTTCTGACGAGTTCGTTAATGTGTTATATACTAGAGCTAAGCTTAACCAAAGCTCTGGTACCACGTTATGATGTTACCGAGAAACCCGGTAGGCTTTGCAACCATCCCTTCATCCTCCAGTACAGCAGGTAAAACCCACCGCGGCTCACAATGGTCCCCCAGCCCCTTGTTTTACGACGACCCTCTCGAGTCTACCGGCACTTCCGAACCAACCCTCAACAGGGACATGTAGGGGTAAGAGTCTCCCATTTGCCACCAAACCGCGAAGCGAGAACCCCCTATCATGCGTACCCAGCCTACTCAGGACCAGCAACAAGGACTGGTATGGGAATTCTACTTAACACATTTTATAATATGGCTAATCACAGGACCACGCCACTTTCGCAGAACGGGTTTACTCCATTGGATTGCCAGTGCTTTAAAACAAGTAAATCTTTTAAACATCGCAGTGCTTTTTATAAAAAATGAAGCCATTATAAGACTCAGTTCCCATCACACAATGCAACGCAAACCAGAGGATAGAGTTTTACCTTATAATAGCCAAAATATGCTTGATACGAATAAAACAAAAGAATTCTTAATCAGACTCCAACTATAAAATAGTAAGAGAACGATTCCCTAGGTATTAACCCCGAATGCCGAAACCAACATCAGACCAATACCCAGGAAACCATCCGTCTTAGCTCGTTTCCAGTTAGTTTCTAATTTTATAAAACAATCATAAATATCAATCATAGAGACATGAGCGTCCCATGCCACTATGTCGCCAAATATAGGTTTACAATCAAAACCGCACGATGTCGTATTTGAAAATTGGATTTCCGTCATGAACAAAGGCAAAAGATAGTCCTTACCGACTTCGAGACTCTCTAGCCCGAGCCTCAGGATCAGTGCTCGAGTGACCCTTGGATCGTCAGGGCCGATCCACCGATGTGGATTAAAATGCCTGAACACTGCGTTTCCCCACCCTTTGGGGCGCAAATGAGCCAACGAATGACTCCATCAGTCCCGGATCGACCGATATAACCGAGGCGCCTCGCAACAGCAACAACCAGATAGGTGAAAAATAGTATAAATGTCAACCGGTTTTAAGCACTAACACTACCTCTAGCTAAAAGGAAACGCATGCCCTCCCTAAGGTCCTCTCCCGTTTCTGGTTCATACCGGGATGTAAGGCTCGCGAATTCACGTTATACACAAAGCTATGCCACACAGGCGGTGCTTTGATCATCAACCACAAGAATTTGCATTTCAACAGAAGCCTTGATCACTGCATCTCAGCATGCCACATAGGCAATTCACACCATGCAACTGATGGCTATCAATCACACAGAATGAATTCCAATGTCAGACACACGGTCCATTTACAAGTCCGTTCTGGGTCTGAACGAAACCGGAGGCACTATGTACCTCGCATATCCATCGATCTCCATGTACGTCTGGACGATCACCACTCATTATCCATATTTCGGGATGCCTCCCAATCAGGACATCAGTTATCATCCAACCGAGGTGAAGATCTCCGGTCTTCAACCATCGTCTTCATCTTCGATTTCTTATCATTGATTCAGTTATTTAGAATGGGATAAACCCGATATTTCTTAGCAACTCGCGTATATAATAAACAAGTGCTACACAACCACAACATACGCCTCATTCCAATTCGTTAGTCACTAACCGTAAATCAGTAAGAGAACGATTTCCCAAATCTTAACCCCAAAGGCCAAAACCAACATCAGATCAAAACCCAAGGAACCATTCAACATAGCTAACCTTCAGTTAGTTTCTAAATTTCGCATTCCATATCGTTTATAATATTTTATAACGATTCATCGCTATTTTTATTTATTTAAAAATAGCCAATTTATTCAAACGACGCTTCAGGCCATAACGCGGCCGTGGCGCTGTTTTTCTTCAGATTCAATTTACACATATCTGAAAATCTAACCGTTGGATCTTCACAAATTTTATATCATTAGAAAGATATTTTCAAAACAAATCCAACGGTTTCAGTTTTGGGAAAATCCAACAGTCGGATCTCCTGGTACACTCGTTTGAAGTTTCGACTTCAAAATACAAACTGCAGCGTCGTTATTCGATTTAATTTAATTATACTTATATATATATAAAAATATAATCGATTCTGGCGCTGTTTTTCTTTAGATTTGAATTAAATATTCCATACAATCCAACTGTTGGATCTTCACTAAGTGGGTGTCGTTGGAAAGATATTTCCCAGGCGAACCCAACGGTTTCCGTTTCGGGAAAATCCGATGGTCGGATCACCCGCACTAATCATTTGAAATCATGTTTTCAAAACACGAATTGCAGCTTTGTTATCCGATATATTTCAATTATATTTATATATATATATATATAAATATAATCGATTCTTCGATTTCAAAACTATTTTCTTTTCATACATTTGATAAAAATGATATTTTTATCCAACCGACATTTATTTCTACACTTCACTATTTTTAACAATTCATGTATATAATAAAAATGTGATTTTTATTGCAAAACAATTTATTTCAAAACATGACTATTTTATATAGTTCATATAGATGATAAAAATATGATTTTTATTATAAAACAATTTATTTCAAACACGAATACCATTCAACACATGAATTTTTATTCAACGAATGAATTTCTATTCAACACATGAAGGTTTTCTATAGTTCATATATATAAAATAAAAATGTGATTTTTATTGTTAAAACAATTTATTTAAAACACGAATACCATTCAACACATGAATTTCTATTCAACGAATGAATTTCTATTCAATACATGAAGGTTTTCTATAGTTCGTATATATAAAATAAAATTGTGATTTTTATTGTTAAAACAATTTGTTTAAAACACGAATACCATTCAACACATGAATTTCTATTCAACGAATGAATTTCTATTCAACACATGAAGGTTTTCTATTCAACACAGGAATATAGTTTCAAAACATGAAAATAATTCTTACACATGAATATTATTCAAAATTTTGGCAGCATAACGGCAGGGTAGTTAAAACCGGGGTCGTCCCTAGTACGGCTCCTGCTCTACCTTAAAGCCTCGCAGCTTTTGACAATGGGGATTTCATGCATCTAGTTCGCATGCAGGCGGCATGTTTATTTTTATTTCTTTTCCACAAACTAATCCTATGTGGTTTCAACCAAATAATTCTCAACCACAGACGGGTATTTTTCAACCACAATCAATCAATTTCAACCACAAACAATTCTAATCAACCATTCGCTATCAACCAATTTTCACAACAATTACAACCAATAAATATCGTCCATGGTTTGTGGACGAGGAGCATATATATATATATATATATATATATATATATATATAAGTATATTTCCCTTCTATTCAACACATATATAATTTTTACAACGCATATATAACTTATACATCGAACGTACAACTTATACAACGCTTATACATGCGGTGTACAATGATTATATAACTCATACATCGACTATATAATTTATACATCGTCGTTTTCCATATCGTTTATAATTCAGAAATCTCACATTGGGTTCCACTCCACCTAAAATAGTAGAAGGCTTAGAAAAATATCCGGTCTCTTCTAGAATGTAGAAGGCGTCGACACGAGTCCACTGTCTCTTGTTTCACTGAATTTCGTCAAAATAGCAAAAAGATATGAATTTTATAGTGAAATCAAAATCCGTAGCGCTTTAAAGTGCTATAATATAGTTTAATTAAAATCAGCCGTATACCTCGTTTTGATGTTCTAAACTAAGTCTTCAATTTTCGTCGAATCCGTGAAGCGATGCATCGATCAGCCTGCACCACGTCGTCGGGCTTGGAGTCGGGCGCCGGAACCACCCCAGGTTGGTCAACTCGATCGCGCCCAGGTGGAGGATTTCGAGGGTGAACGGCGGCAGTTCGTGACCCTCGTTCGAGTGAAATACAAGGCAAGGGGAGATGAGGCTTATACAGATTTGAAAATCGAGTGGAGAGCTACAAAAAGCTCAACTGGGCCATGGCGTTTCGATGCGTGTGGAAGGAGAAATCAGAGGGGGAAGCTTTGAACGTTTTCCGTCGTGCGTTCGGGTGAGGGAGAGAGAGAAAGCGGGGAGAGAGAGTGGCGTTGACCAATAGGTTTTTTTCTATATTTATATATTTTAAAAATCCGAAAATACCCCTTGTCACACACGAACACCAATCAAAACCCAACGACTGTCGTCCCTAGCTAAATACCCCCGTTCTGAACACAGTGGGATATGTTTCGTAGGCCCATTCGACTGTTTCAGTCAGTTTTCCTTCAAATTAAAATATAAACATTCAATATTTAATTTGAACGTACATTTCAATTTGCCAAGCCACATATTGATTCTAAAAATTCCCGAAAATTAAATCTAGATATGTTTTGACTATACGGTCCCAACAAAACTAGTTTCGTCGAATTCTGAGACCGTCTGAAAAATGGCCCTTTTTTGGTCGATCCAATTTAATAGAAATCGACCAAATACATTTTCCTTTGCCCCTCACATACTAGCTTCAACAATTATGAAATTTAAAACCAGCAATAATTTGACATCCCGGATCCAACAAAAGTGGTTTCGTCGAATTCTGAGGTCGTTTGCAAAATGGGTATTTTCACGGGCTATATAAACTCTATAGCGACCTTTCTGAAAATTCATTTGGCCATAACTTTTGCTTCCCATTATGAAACTTCGATTTTTCAGATTCTTTAGAAGGATATTCACTAACAGATTTAAATATTTTTGGTTTCACTAAAATTCGTTTTGTTTTGCACCCGGTATAGTCAGTCAAAGTTTGAATTCAAATTTTGAAACTACTGCGCCATTTCAAGCCTTGTTTATAATTAGAATTAATTATATCTATTTTCAAACATCGATTCAAGCACACTTTTCGTCGTTATTATTTAAAATATTTATTTTAAATATTTAAAATCCACTAAAATAGCCAATTTAAAAATTTTAAATTGGTTCAGATTTTCCGGGTCGTTACAATATTGATTTCAAAAATGTTCATTTTTGTCGATGGTACTAAAGAGGAAATTGTCTATTAAAGTATCAAACCATGAAATATCAGTCCATTTCACATTCAGTAACAATTTGTAATCATACTGATAAGCATTATAAAAAAATAGTGAGGAATCCAGTTTGATTCCTCCAACCTGTCCTTCCCTGCATCACAATGGGTTATCCCAATTTAAATACGACAACACATTTATCATGATAAATAGGAATAACTGTTTAACTAATAACGATCAACAATCAACTCACAACATTTCATTCAATTACCCAAATATACGTTTATATTATTATAAACATAACCAACAAGGTTAGTTTCTTTATTTGGAATATAATCATTATAATAACAATCTAATTTGATTAAATTAAACAAACATTTAATTTAATCATTAAATAAAAATATATAAATTCAGCATTCCATGAAACAACCATCAAATCATCAATCATTAGCAACCACAACACAAAAAACCGGCTTATATGAAAATATAGGCGGGATAACTGAGTGAGTTGAACTAACCTTGAATTGATTCTCGTTGAAACAGTTCAGTTTCAGTTGATTCCAAATGCGCCCAACTCCGTTTCAACTTGAAGTGCTTGTCACGACAACTCCAATCTCCTCTGTTTTTGTCCAAATCTGTCAATGTATGGGTACGTTATACCAATTATAAGGTATGGTTCTATTTAAATTTATTAATAACTTAATTAAATAAATAACGTTAATCGTATATAATGGCTAGGTTAATCCCGATTAGGCATAAATTTAAGATTTGTCTGCTAGCATCTTCTATAATCTGTCGGGCTCCCACTAATAACTACAGTCTATATATTTACCATATTTGAGCGATACGTATTACGGTCGCCCTTTGTAACCAATGCATCGTATACTATTTGTATATTCTTAATAGACTCAGTATATTTAATAA
Organism: Allium sativum; assembly: GCA_030737875.1. NCBI lineage: Eukaryota > Viridiplantae > Streptophyta > Magnoliopsida > Asparagales > Amaryllidaceae > Allium > Allium sativum. The sequence continues at coordinate 499,410,302 of CM060924.1, read as the reverse complement.
TTAGCTTAACATAGTATAACATTAGTGGGAATAGACATAGTTAGACTTTCCTAACCAAAGCGCACACATTTATATAAATAGAACTAACTACGCTAGATGAAAATTTCTAAATGCTTGCAAGTATTAATTTGATTCAATTATCATCTGCTGCTTGTATACCTGGCAATTGATCTAACTGTCACTTATTATATAGATATAACGTTATTATTATTAAAATATCCTACATATTATTTAATCTAATCTACCCTTACTCTTAAACTAATCGGCAAAGAATAAGTACAACAAATTAATATTTTAATACCAAATGGTCCACGTTAGTTTATATAAGTTACGGTTTAATTTTTTTTCTATATTTTTAAAATTAAAACTAACATATAAAATCTAAACATGCCTTACCTGTTTGTTTCCATCGGCCCAATGCCCCTCCAAGCTATAGCACTTATCTTCTCCACTTAGTTCGAAAGTTGTTGCCTCCTCCCATATCCTTACATATGTTTCCTAACCGTACCTTCCAGTTCACCGTCGCCTGGCTTCCCCATGGACTGCCTGTCCTCAACTTCACGCAACACCTCCCTTCACTTTCACAAAACACTTGAAACCGTCTACTCTCCATGTTTTTGACTCGTGACGCTAATACTTCTCTTTCTATTTCTCTTACCCTCCGTTAAAACACAGATCCCATGCAAACTCCTTTCTCCCCACTATTTTCGAAACTAAAATCCATCATTTTCTTCACCATCTTTATGATTTCGAACATCCTGTTCTATGTAAACATTCCCATTTTTGAAACCTGCTTTAACAAATGCAAGCTTTCCCACTTGAAAATATTCTTCCTTACTGTTTATACAAAAAAAGGCTCGATCCCTTTTTACTATTTTTGTCATGCCGAGATCACTATATGCTGCTTCGTTAAAACTGGTTCCTTGTATGCTTTGTTTTGAAATGTAAGGGTTTGGTTATGGTTTAATGAAAAATAGATATTTTTTTGATTTACTAAAAAGGATAGCAACGCCCCTGTATATATAGAAGAATAAAACAAAGGGATAAGAATGGTGTCATCTTCAAACGTGGAGGATAGGTTCGGTTGTTAGGAGACAGCTGGCTGGCTGAGAAAAGACCTAGTAGTTTTCTGTAATGATTTGGATTTCGCCTGGACCTAATCGATGGCTAAATCGACTAAGACCATTCAAAAACCTGAATATGCTAACTTTGGGAATACAACACATCAGAACAGATAACAAAAGACTTTTATAAACATTATAATAATGTTACATCAGAGTATAGAATGAGTACATCGAATAAATAATACAACGGAAGATTAATTTACAATAAACTTTAATACAACGTAGCTGAAACAAATAACTAAACTATCAATGATCTAGACACAGCTTTAAGCTTCGATCCAGAATCCTGCTAAAAAGATAAATATCTGCAAAACAAGCTACTCGACTGCCTGTGTGGAAAAGACGGGCACCCGAGTTTGCAAGTGAAACAAACTACAAGTCAGTCATGGGACTGGTATGAGAAATCATACTTAACTTATCTAATAATAATAAGGCTAATCACAGGACCACGCCGCTAACGTGGACTCCATCGGATTGCCAGTGCATAAATAATGTAAATCGTTAAACAACGCAATGCTTTTTAGAAAAATGAAACCATTATAAGACTCAAGTCCCATCACACAATGCAACGCAAATCGAAGGAAAGAGTTTTACCTTATAATGGTCAAAAATGCTTGATACGACAAAAAAAATTGATATTATTATTAGTGTTTATAAGTTTCAAAAACATTTCAATCATAATGTATCAATCATAGATGACATAGCTACCATATATTATATCGCCATAGTAGCTAACAATCAAAACCGTATGGTGTCGTATTGGAAGTTGGATTTCCATCATGAATCAAGGCATGAGATAGTCCTTACCGATTTCGAGACAATCTAGCCTACCATGTCTCAGGATGCAGCCGCAACTGCACCTAGAAGCGCCAGGGCTGGTCCACAAATATGTTAGTGGATTAGTTATGCCTGAACAATACGTCTCCCCGCCCTATGAGGCATAAAATAGAGCCACTAGGGACTCAAATCCGAGGTACCTCATTTTCCATCATCCACATAAGTAAAAATATCTGGGCTTGTAAAACCTAGACACCACTTCTAGCTAGAAAGAAAATGCATGCTCTCCCTGGGGTCCTCCCGTTTTTGGTTTATACCGGGGTGTGAGGCTCGCGAAGTATCACTACACAAAGCTATGCTAGATAAATTTGTGCTTTGATCATCAACCACAAGACTCTGCTTTTCAACAAAAGCCTTGATCATTTGCATCCTTGCTCGCCACATTGTCAGTCCATACCATACCTGTAACAACCCGAAAATCTGGGCCAGTTTAAAATTTTTATTTTGGCAATTTTAATGAATTTTGCACATTTAAAATGAATTATTTTAAATAATATCGATGAGAAATTTAATTTGAATAGAATTCGAACGTATATATTTATATACGTCGTCGTTAGAATATAAATAATTATATATAATTATAAAAGGAATTGAAAATGGCGCGGTAGTTCGATAATTCGATTTCAAACTTCAATTGAATGTACCGGGCGCAAAATAAACCGGATTTTAGCGTAACCAAAAATAATAGGATCTAATTCGGAATATCTTTCCAACGAATCCGAAAAATTGAGATTTCATAGCGGGAATCAAAAGATATGTCCAGTTGAAAATTCTGAATAGTCGCTATGGAATTCAGGCCCTTAAAAATGGAAATTTTGCAAACGACCTCGGATTTCAACGAAACCACTTTTGTTGGATCCGTGATGTCAAGTTATTACTAGATTCCAAATTTCATAATTTTTCGAATCAATATGTGAGCGTGGCAAAGGAAAACGCGTTTGACCAGTTTCAGTTGATTTTAATCGACTGGAAAATGGCCATTTTTCCAACGGTCTCAGAATTCGATGAAACTAGTTTTGTTAGGACCGTATCGTCAATACGAAGCTAGAAAATATTTTTCTAGGATTTATAGAGTTAGTATGTGACCCCAGTGAATTGAAATGCGCGTTCAAATTCAATATATAGAGTTATATGTTAATTTTAACGAAACTGATCGAAACGGTCGAATCAGCTTATGGTACATATCCCATAGTGTTCGGAATGGGGGTGAAACGCTATGGACGACAGGAGGTGGGCCTCGTTTCGAGGTCGAAATAAAAGTCAACTTTTTGAAATTAAAATAATAAAAAATTAAAACTTCATCTCTCCTCTCCTTACATCACTCAGGCCCCCCCCCCGATTTAAAATCAGAAATCAGAAAGAGAAAAGAAAAGAAATATGAAGGAAGGGGCGACGGGGGGGGGGAACCCGCCGCCGCCATGACCATCCCCCCCCCCCAGGTGGCGCCGACCCACACCGCACCCTCCTCCTTCTTCTCCTTCTCTCCCTTCTTCCTCTCCGCTGCTTCCTCCCTCTTCTCCTTCCGCCGTTCAACCCCCAACCTAGCCCCACCTCGAACCGCAACCCCCTGCCCCACCTCCGCTGTCGCCCCCCCCCACTTCCGCTCCACCTCCTCCTTCTTCCAGTCCTCCCCTCGAACCCAAAACCCCCCATTCACCGCTAAACCCGCTGAAGCCCTCCCCGACCACCACCATTTCACCCCCACCGACCGTCAGCACCTCTCTCCCCTTCCAGCGATACAAACGAACCCCCCACCTCCGTGGTAAAAGGTAATTTTAATTGATTTATATATATAATGTTGAAAAAAAATTCAATTTTTGTTTTATGAATTCGCGTTGTAAAAATATATGATTTTCCTATACGAAGTGCCATTATCAAAATATGATTTTTATAAAGTAGAAGATTTAAAAATATGATTTTTGTATTTTTAGAAGAATAAAAATATGATTTTATATAATGTAGAATAATAAAGATGTGATCTTTATAGTAGTAGCAATGTAAAGATATGATTTTTATAGTATAGAAAGTATAAAAATACGATTTTTATATTTTATAGATAGTAAAAATATCATCTTTATATATGTAGCAAAATTAAAATGTGATTTTTATAGTGATGAAATAAAAAAGGCAAAATCTTTTTATAGAGAATAACGTGATAAAAATATAATCTTTTTATAGAGAATAACGTGATAAAAATATAATCTTTATATAGAGAATAGCGTGATAAAAATAGAATTTTTATCTATATAGTAGCGATGTAAAAATAGAATTTTTATCTATATAGTAGCGATGTAAAAATAGAATTTTTATCTATATAGTAGCGATGTAAAAATAGAATTTTTTATCCATATGGAGCAATTATAAAAATATGATTTTTATATACATGGCAATAATATAAAAATGTGATTTTTATATATGTAGTGAATATAGGCAACGAAAGTGACAAAAGGCGAGAACGACGAAGATTTCTATAAATGAAGTGTCGTGGAGTTGGGATAGCTTTTGGTGAGAACTTCTCACTCTAAATTTCTTTTTCTAGTTATATATACTGTTAGCCCACTTTGTGAACTGGGCAACACAAAGTCGAGATGTGAAACAATGAAGAACTTGGAAAGCATTATAGCGGATCGGATCGGAGAAAATATAACGGGTCGGATCGGAGAGGTCTTGCTGTTCGTATCGATGAGCCATTACTGTTGGAATTAGAGAGGCACAGATGTTCGGATCGGAGAGCAACCTACTGCCAGTTGGAACAGAGGGCTTCCTACTACAAAGACAGGTTGGAATGGAGTGAAAGTAGACGAAGACTTAGCCTTGGGACAAAACCGGATCGGATCGGATACCCCGATCCGAACCCCTCCTGTACACTCCTCCGATCCGAACCCATATTCCACGTCACTCTCCTCCATGATCGCCTGGTTATTCGGAGTGGCTATGACCAGTTCCTACCCACAACGTCCACTGCTCTGATGCGTTGTCAACACAGAAATCCATCCGAACCCGAGGCTGATGGGATGGATGACACGTGGCTCCGATCCGGATCGGGTTCTGAGCGAATTTTCACCTATAAATACCCTGTCTGGAGACAATGAAAGTGATCTTCTTTTTGGCACTTGGAAAGTTCAACCACTTTCATAAACCGAATTCCAGCACTCCCGGATAATCCAAATCATCTTTCAACATTTGTTTTGGGACAATTGAGTGAATGTATGTGAGTTGTGAGTGAACTTGAGTGAATATCTCATTGTAATTGCAACTACATCATTGAAAATAGTGATTGACAAGTGGACGTAGGCATTTCTTCGCCGAACCACTATAAATTCTGTATCTCTATTTTACTTTTGATCTTATTTCATTCTGCTGTTAATCAATTTGGGTGTTAGAACCACTTTTTGGTCTAACATTTTGGTGCTTTCACTGAGAATCATCTGAATTCTCTGTTTTTCGGGATTATCGTTCTACTTTTTGGACCGTTGAGTTCAAAGAAGTTGATCCTCAAGTTTCGACGCTCTTGGATATTTGTTGAATTGATTGTTGAAGAACTATGGCCAAAAGAAAAGGCAAAGAGGATCAATCTAGTCGAGGAAATGGAGTTGGCGAAGATCAGCAAAATGCGGTCGTGACAAGGTCTCGTGGGCAGAGCTCAGCAGCAGGATGGACCGATACAGGAAACTTGAACTGCCTTCAGGGGGAGAGCTCCGATCCGATCCGGGTAGGAGAATCTGAAGCAGTGCATTCCCCCAACCTGAACCGACCCGAGCAACTTGCCATACACCGACTCGACCTGGCGTCCCAGCTCCGACCCGAACAGGCTTCCCAGCTTCGAACCAACCCGATGTCCCATCTCCGAACCGATCCGACACTTGGTGATGTTGGAACCTCTACTCGAGCCCCTACAAATGCTCCGATTCCAGCTACCAGGGTCAATGATCAGGTCAATCCATCCGCACCTATTACTCAAGGATATTTCTCGCGCCTACTTGACATGCTTGAGAGTACTAGGGAGGCTATGAAAATCCATGAGCGCACCAATCTCATGATGCAAGAAAATATGAGACTTATGAGCAGGGAAATTAGCGAACTCCGTAGGCAGAGAACCCCATCCCCGGTTCGCCACACACCAATGGATCAGTCTTCTTCTTCCGAGGAAGAGCGGCCCCGTGAACGAAGGCCACTCGAACGACCTCATAATTTGGAGCAGCCGACGTTCGGATCTTTTGGGTCTCACGAGGATATTGCACGAGCACTAGGAAACAATGACCCCACTCAGGGGCAAAGGTTCCAGCCCCCTCCTCCCGAGATCGACCGGGAGCGTAGGGAACGAAGTAGAGCAGAAGCAGCTCAAAGAAGAAGGGCATCTCCTGAACAAGAGCCCAGAAGGAACCCGGATACCAGGGTCATGGAGCCTGAACGGCCCCTAACTAATGCTGATGTACAGGCAATGGTACGCCAGATTATGTCCGAGAGCCGGAACTATACCAATGAAGATTATGGCATTGAGCGAAGCCATACTCCTTTCACTGACGACATCCTCAATTTTCAATTTCCCCGACGTTTTAACTTGCCGCAGATGGACAAGTACAATGGGAGAACTGATCCGGGACAGCATTTGATGCGATACGCGTGGCTCATGAATGCTGCTGCTGCTCCTGATGCAGTGAAGTGTAAAGCATTCCCGATCTATTTAGAAGATGTGGCGCTGTTATGGTTTACCCGACTTCCCCCTCGTTCGGTATCGAATTATAGGGAATTGAGCGAACGTTTTATGAATCAGTTCCGACTACATACCCGAAAGTCCAAAAGTGTTATTGAATTATCAAGAATTAAGCAGGCGCCAGGAGAGTCTTTGAGGTCATATCTTGACCGTTTCAACTTAGCTGTGACTAAAGTTAGTGACCCGCATGAGCCCACCATCTTGATGGCTTTGAAGGAAGGAGTCGATCCTGAATCCGAGTTTGGAGATTACCTTTCTGGGAAGACTCCCTCCACGAGAGAGATATTCTATGAAAAGGCCGATATTTATTTAAGACGAGAGGAGGCCAGGGCAAACCGAAAGAGAAAGTCTGAAGCGGCTTCAAAAGAAAATGTTCAGAGTAACGTCGCCGTGAAGCAGTCTGGGGAAAGTTCCGGAAAAGTTGAAGTGAATGTGGGAAACAAGAGTGGAAACGACAATTCTGGAAACGGGGGCAACAACAATAACCGTAACGCGAACGGTAACAAAAGAAATAGAAATAGGGGAAGTGATCCTAACAAAAGACTCCGATTCCAGACTTATGAGAATTATACACCGTTGAACGACACTCTGGAGAACATTTACTTGGACACATACAATGTTTTGCAATATAAAAGACCGCCACCTCGCGATTCAACAGAGAAAGAAATGGCAACTGGGAAGTTTTGTTTGTTTCATGGAACTCATGGGCATTCAACCAATGAATGTCGGCATTTGAGAGATGTTATTGAGAAGCTGATGCGCGAAGGGAAACTGGATGAATATAAGGTTGCCCCGAGGGACAGGGGGCAAGGAGAGCAAGCTCCAAAACAGATTCAATCTGCTCCCAAGCCTACAGCGCAGCAGAAAGGCAAGGGAATTGTTATCAACTCCATAGTGGGTGGACCCCACCCAGCAATCCATAGTTTTAGAGCAATGGATCAATATGTAAATGCTGCCAAGCATGTAGATGTGAATGAAGGTGATGATTTGGAAGATATCGCCCCCATAAAACAACAGAAGACAATGTTTGACGACGTGGTATTCCGTAGCAGAGATAATACCGGGATCCAGTCACCCACCGATGATCCATTGGTCATTACTACCACCATTGGGCCGGCCTTGGTTCATAAGGTATTAGTAGACAACGGAAGCTCTGTTAATATTTTATTTAAAAAGTCATTCGATCAGATGAAGCTTGAATCTGAAGATTTGAAGCCGTGTGAAGGTTGGATCCGAGGCTTCAACGGGGCGTCAACAGCTCCCATGGGTTACATAGAATTGCCCGTAACCTTGGGGCAAGGAGAACGCCGAAGAGTACGGATGCTTCAATTCGTAGTGTTGGACGTAGACTCGCCTTATAATGCATTTTTGGGAAGGCCTGCCCTTGCTGAATTCAGGGCTTGCATCGCCCCTTGGTGTTTATTGCTTAAGTTCCCAACTGAAGCCGGAACTGGGGTATTGAGAGGGGATCAAGTCTCCGGACGGGCCTGCTATGTTGCCGAATTGAAGATGTTGATGAAAGGACTTAACATCGAGAGTAAAGATGCTTCGCCTCCTCCAAAGGAGGGCTCGGCGTAGCAATTAGAGGGACCGACCCCGAAGGAGTTGCCCAAAGGAACGCCTGAAGACCTGGATCCCAGAAAAGACGAGGAACCAGAGACTAGAAATGCAACTCCTAATGAAGCGACAGTGGAAATTCCCATTGATGAAGCCGATCCAACAAGAGTTTTGAAGATTGGATCTCAGTTGGATCCACGTCGGGCCGAAGAACTAACAGACTTCTTGAAGGCGAACTTGGATGTGTTTGCCTGGACCCACGCTGACATGTGTGGGATATCGCCATCCATCATAAGTCACTCCCTAAATGTAAACCCGAAACACCTGCCTGTGAAGCAAAAGAGACGTATGCTGGGCCCAGAGAGGTCGGCTGCTCTCAAAGAAGAAGTGGAGAAGCTGAAACAGAACGGATTTATTCGAGATTCGACATATCCCGACTGGATATCGAATCCCGTCTTAGTAAAGAAGCCAAATGGGAAGTGGCGGACTTGCATTGATTTTTCAGATTTGAACAAAGCTTGCCCAAAAGATAGTTTCCCACTTCCCAGGATTGACCAGCTTATAGATTCGACAGCGGGTCATGAACTTCTCTCTTTCATGGATGCATATTCCGGATACAACCAAATTCCTATGCACGTGCCAGATCAAGAACATACGAGCTTCATTACAAATTTGGGGTTACATTGTTATGTTGTAATGCCATTCGGATTGAAAAACGCCGGAGCCAATTATCAGCGCTTGGTGAACAGAATGTTTTATAATCAAATAGGGAAGACTATGGAAGTTTATGTGGATGATATGCTTGTCAAATCAACACAGTCCTCTAGCCATACGCAAGACATGGCAGAAATGTTTGGTATCCTGCGAAAGTATCGGATGAAGTTGAACCCTTTGAAATGTTCATTTGGAGTGGCATCGGGAAAATTTCTAGGCTTCATTGTGAGTTCCCGAGGAATTGAAATCAATATTAGCCAAATAGCAGCGATTAGAAACATTGAAGATCCGAGAAGAATTAAAGATGTCCAAAGTCTTGCAGGGAAAGCAGCCGCGTTGAGTAGATTTATCTCCAAAGCCACGGACAAATGCGTCCCGTTTTTTGATTTAATTAAAAGGGGAAAGAAAAACTTCAAGTGGACTCCGGACTGTGTTGAGGCCTTTCGAAATTTATTGGAATTGCTAGAAAAACCACCGATTTTATCAAAACCGGTGGATCACGAAGAGTTATTTGTTTACTTGGCAGTTTCGGCTCACGCCGTTAGCACAGCCTTGGTTCGAGAAGAAGACAAAGTGCAAAGGCCAGTATATTATGTAAGCAAGAAATTGGCAGCGGCAGAACGCAACTACCCAAAGATTGAGAAGCTCGCTTACAGCCTCCTAATCGCATCCCGAAAACTTCGTCACTATTTCCAAGCTCATCCAATAACCATATACACTGACCAGCCTCTGAGGCAGGTGTTGCAGAGACCCGAAGCATCAGGAAGGTTGATCAAATGGAATATAGAATTAAGTCAGTTTGATTTAAATTTTCAACCACGAAGGTCGATTAGGGGGCAAGCTCTGGTAGATTTTATAGTAAAGTTCATTATCCCAGAGGAGGAAGTGATCAATGACAGAGTGGTCAAGTCTGAAGATGAGTTAAAGATAGATTCATGGAAGCTATACACAGATGGAGCCAAAAACGACCGAAGGTCCGGAGCTGGAATCGTCTTAGTTACTCCTGAAGGGCGGTCGTTATATTACGCTCTACGATTAGAATTTTCAGCGACTAACAATGACTCTGAATACGAAGCCCTGATTGCCGGGCTGAAGCTTGCTAAAGACCTCGGAATAAAAATGTTGGACATATTCTGCGACTCCAAAATCGTTGTTTGCCAAGTGCGAAAGGAATTTGCGGCCAGGGGACCTCGACTCATCGCCTACCTCGGGAAAGTGGAAAAGTTGTTGAGCAACCTGGAGCGGTACAGTATAACGCATATCCCAAGAGCCGAAAACCAGAAGGCAGACAGGTTGGTAAAGCTAGCTAGTTCCGACAATCCAGAAGAAACTGAAATAATTCCAATTGAAACGTTGGAATCGCCAAGCTTTGAGTCGATGGAAATTGAGTTCGCTTTCGAAGCGGAACCGGAGAAGGAGTCGTGGATGACCCCGATTAAGAACTTCCTTAAGAGTGGGACACTCCCATCAAAGAAGAGTGAGAAAAGGGCTATAGTTCGCAAGGCCACCAGATATGTCCTACAAGATGATACTCTTTATAGGCAAGGATTTTCTATGCCCCTGTTACGATGTATAGCACACGACGTCATCAAACGTGTACTAAGAGAAGTACACGAAGGTGAGTGTGGAGATCATACAGGAGGTCAGACTTTAGCGAAAAAGATATTGCGTTATGGATACTTCTGGCCCACAATTAATAAAGATGCAGCTGATTATTCACGACGCTGCGATAAGTGCCAGAGATTTGCCAAAATCCCCAGAGCACCGTCAACCCAACTCAAATCGATGGCGAGTCCTTGGCCTTTTGCCACATGGGGAATTGATATCATCGGAGTTCTACCGATTGCTAAAGGAGGAGCGAAATATGCAATAGTCGCTGTGGACTATTTCACGAAGTGGGTGGAAGCTGAGCCCTTAACCAAGATCACGGCGAGAAAAGTGATAAGTTTTGTGGTTAGAAATATTATATGCCGATTCGGGATCCCAAGGACCATTATAACTGACAACGGAACCCAGTTCGATGGTGCTGAATTCAGAAATTTCTGCCAGAAGTATAAGATCGACAAACGATACACTGCGGTTGCTTATCCGCAGTCGAACAGGCAAGTTGAAGCAATAAACAAAGTAATAAAATCCATCCTCAAGAAACGGTTAGAGCGCGCAAAGGCAAAATGGGTTGACGACTTGCCTTTAGCTTTGTGGGCATATCGAACAACATTTAAGACGGCTACTGGTCATACCCCTTTCTCTCTCTCTCTCTTTTGGTTCAGAAGTATAATTCCAGTAGAGCTTGAAGTTCCTTCCCACCGGGTGACGTATTATGACCCGATGACGAATCGGGCACTCTTACTCGAGTCTCTTGATGAAATCGAAGAAAAAAGGGACGAAGCAGATTTGCGTGCGGCAAGACATCGACGTCAGATGGCACGCTATTACGACAAAAAAGTTCACCTTAGGACTTTTGAGCCAGGAGATTTGGTGCTAAAGAGAATCTTTCCATCCCTTCCTCACCTCGGTCCGAAGTGGGAAGGACCCTTTGTCATCCAACGGAAACTTGAAAAAGGAACCTTCAAGTTAACGACCGTAGATGGCGAAGAAGTCCCTAGGGCATGGAATTCCCAACACTTGATGCGATATTTGGATTAGAAATGTTGTACTCTTTGTTATTTCTCTTATGAACTTTGTAAAAAGGCACGACTTGCCTTAGGAAAATCTGATGATATGAATAAAGGACTATAAAGTGGATGTAGGCTACGACTTAGCCGAACCACTATAAAAATATCGTGTGTTATTTACTTTTATGCATTGTATATATACATTCATCGAATATTCTGTTGTGATTATGGAATATAAGATGATTCAAAACCTGAAAGGTTGAAAACAGTTTAAACGCAAGAAAAAGCACAACGACTATTTGTGCGACAGGACATAAAAGAATGAGAAAACGACATTCTTAACTCTTACTCTCCAGAGAGAGAGAGAGTATAAAAGCGTCTCCGATTGAGCGCTGAGAAAGAGATCCCTCTCCGCTGAAGGATCGGGGAGTGAATAAATTGCTGAGCTCGAACTCTAACTCTCCAGAGAGAGAGAGAGAGTATAAAAGGACGGGAAGACGACGTCCTCTGAGGCGTGAAGGTGCACCCAGACAAGAGACCGCCTCAGTAAGAACTCTAACCTGAGTATAAGACAGGAGAGTATAAAAGAAATGCCAGAAAAAATGACAGGCATTGATGACACAGAAAATGCAATCCCGTCAGAAAATCGGGAGCATTCAGATTACTTGATTAAGCCTTGAATAGTTTTTTGAGATTGACTGGGGGCATATATGTATACATATATTTTCCCCTTACCGTAACTTCATTACACAACTATAGTGAAACATGCATTCTTACATAAGTGCAGAACTAGTGACTAACAAACATTGCGGAAAATGAATTATTTTTTATTTACGAATGAATGAATTTGTACAGGAAAACAGCCAAAAAGAAGGTGCAAAAGCCACCCTTACAGCAGCAATTGTTGATCTACCAAATACCAAAACAACGCAAGACAACCCATTATTTAGATTTCGAGTGAGGCTTGGACTTCTAGGCGGCTTTCTCCGCATCCTTTGCCTCTTTCTCGGCCTCCGTCAAGATGCGCTTTGATTTTATCTTTCCCGAAGATGCGGCGCTGGAATCGGTTGACTTCTTCCCGGAGGGCGGAGCGCTGGAATCAAGAGAAGATTTTTTAGCGAGTTCCTCTGTAATAGATCTAGTTGAAAGCTTAACAACTAACCTTGATCCCGCATCCACAACTGCGAGAGGCTTGAGGAGTTCAGGGTCTAAGTCTTCAGCTTTTAACTGCAAGCGTTTATCTTGGTCAGCTTTCATTGCAGCCAAAGTAACATCATCTGCACTTTTCGACTCCCCGACAATTGCTACTTCTGGATCTTCCTTATGTCCTCCATCGCCGCCATCATCCTTTAAGGCTGCTATCATTTCTTCATCATGGGGAGTTTCAGCCTTAGATGGTTCGCTCCCTTCTCCCAAATCTATAGGAGCAGCCTTGTCCTTCCCTTCTTTTGCCTTCTCCGTAGGTTCTTCCCTAGACGCGGCTCCCTGAGTCACATCTGTCTTTCCGGATGGCTCAATACCTACAGAGTGAGAAGCAATAGTTATCAACTCAGGAGAAAATAATGGGTTTTTCATCGATTGCTCAATCACGTGGCGAAAGGTAGAAATAGCCTGGACGAATTGAGGAGAAAAGGTAGGGATACCTTCCGAAGACTTCTCAGCAGGGGTAACTGCTGTCTCTGATGCCGTTTCGGGAATAGGGGATAGCAGAGTTGTTCGAGGGATTCCCGGGTGTTCAGGATCATACCCCTCTACTTCAGGAGTTGCGGGGGCAGTAGAAGAGGAACCAGCCTTGGGAATGTTCTTCTGTTTAGTCCTCCACCTTTCTTCTTCCATAGCATCAGCGATGAGGCGGCGCCCTTCAGCTAGGCGTTCTGGCTCATCATCCCTTAAGTATTTCTCCATCAGCTTGTCCTCATCGATGGAATCAACTTTGAGCTCCTCTTTTTCCCACTCAACGATCTGACTCCATACTTGGACTAGAGTAGATGGATAATCCTCAATCCAAGAAATGTTCCGGCGACGGATGATATGTGCAAAGAATTCAATCATTAATTCGCCGAAACCCTGAATCTCTGCCTCCGCCTCTGACAATTGTTTGCGGGCCTCCTCCGCAGATTTGATAGCACACTCAACGTTGCCCTCCGCCAGGGCAGCTCTGTTCTCCGCCTCCATTAGCTTAGAAGCCAAGTCAGCGTTTTTCTTTTCAAGCTCAGCATTCCTCCTTGCTAACTCGGCATTTTTCCGTTCAAGGTCAGTGTAAGCAAGGCGCGTTTTAGCGGCATCTGACTTAGCATCTTCAGCTTGCTTTTTTAACTCAGAACGCTCTTGAGTGTGAGATTCAAGCAAATCATGATAACGTTTTTGCATATCTTCAAATTGTTGTTTGAAATTAGAAGCGTCCCTTTGAGCAACAACAAGCTGGGCCTGTGTGTCCTCTAAATCTTTTCCAAGATTCTTTAAGGCCTTTGCATCTTCTTCCGCGGTTTTTTGCATTGAATCAGCATTCGTGATTAGAGTACGGATAATTCTGGAAAGGTTGCGTGAATATTTGAACATTTCAGAATACTGTTTTTCGACCGCATCTATCTTTGCTTTGGCCTCATCTGCCCACTTGGAAGAAATAGGTTTGAGGGCAGGTAAAAAAGTCAAAGTCTCGAAGTAATGTTCGGGAAATTGCTCCTCCAAATACGCCCGCTTGACTGCGGTTTCAGCGTCTAGTGGTGGAGGGGCGGGGATCGTCAATTCAGTATCCCTGTGCGTGGAGGATTCAATAGACTCTTTATCGGTTCTAGGCCGTTTAGCAGGGACTTTGCGTTTACTTCGCGACTCAGTATCTTTTGGCGGACTTCTCTCCCTGCTGCGTTTTTCTTGAGAAGAGGTGGAATCTCTTGGTTGCGGCCTGTCCTCTTCCCTACGACCTTGATAACCTTTATATCTCTTTGGGTCCGTCCGAACGGGAGAGCGAGAACGTGAGGTTCGAGAGCGATAGGGTTCATAAGGCCTTCTCTCCTCCCTACTGCGATCGTCGCGGCGATCATACTCAATATCCTGAGGTGGATTAGACATGCTGCGGCGGAGCTTCCTGATATCATAGTAGGATCGGGACATTGTGCCTGCACAATAAGACAAATGAAATTCAGAATCAATAGTTTCACAGAGAAAGAGGTGCAATGAATGCTAATGTTATTGTATAAAGTGTGTCCTAAGTGGTGTGTTTCCCCCCAACCAACCCGAGTCCGAAGCTAGACTAGTACGGGCAGGCTCTTTGGCCTTAGCAGGAGTGGTCTCTTCAGAAGAGGTGAAGATTAAAGGATCCTTCCTAAAATCATCTGAGGTGTATATAGTTTCAGGTAAGGGAAGATCCCCCAAACCCTGAAATAATGGGTCATCAGTGCTAGGGACATCTCCCTCGGAAGCGTCAGTTGGCGACTTTTTAGAAGACGTTGACCTTTCTGGAGAAATGGCATCCTCAGGAGCAGTATACCCTTCGCGATGCTTTTCGGCCAGGTTAGCCAACTCATCGTCTTGAGTAGAGGACGGAGAAGGTGAAGTTTGAAGAGGCATTGTAGGAGCTCCCGAACCTTCTCCTGTCTCTGGGACCACATCCACTGGAGGAATATATACGTATGGAGCCGTCCCATGGCCGATACTACGAAAAACAGATAGTAGTCCATGAAAATGAAGATATTCGTCCTTAAGGACTTCATCAATAGTCAGGAACTTCTGATCGCCATTAAGGAGATGGTGCATCCGGTCAAAGAACACCTGATCTGATATTTGTTTTGGGTTGTCGACTGCAAACACAAAGAAAAACAAGTTAAGGCAATGACTTGAATGTACAGAGCCAAGATTTAGAAAATCAGTGCTTTACTTGATTTCGTCCATCTCCTGGCACACCCAGGTTGTCGCTTCACGTAAAACCATTCCAGTCTAGAATCTCCAGCTTTACTACTGAATGGCGTTGAAATTATCTTCCTCTTAGGAACAGACTCAAAATAGCAAAAAGAAGGAGTTTCTCGAGTCCGATGCTTGAAGTTGTAGAAGAAATGAACGTCATCGAAAGTGAGCTCTATGCCTAAGATCTCACGGTATGCTATATATAAAGTGTGTAAATAAGCATAAGAATTGGGATGCAGCTGCATGGGGGCAATCCTCATTTGTCTTAGAAAATCTACGATGAAGGGAGAAAATGGAGGGATAGCACCGACCATGCACATCAACCGAGTGATTGCCATATATCCTTCTGGAGGGTTGTAGGGACGGTCAGATCTCGAAGGCACTAGAGTGTCCTTTTTCATTATCCCGTATTTTAAAAAAATTCGGATAAGTCGGTCGTTGTCGATTGTTGATTCAACAGAATCTTGGGGTGATTCCAATATGACAGCCGATTCAAACTCATCGGGAGCCCGGTCGTCACCAATCCCTCCTTCCTCTTCAAAACCTAGAGAAACTTTATTCTCCGAAGACACATCGTCATTTTCACGATTTCCGACCTCATAGTCTGAACCCTCATTATCCCATTCTGGATCCGACGGAGAAGATATGTCCTCGAGAGTAATTTTGTTGGAGGTTTCTGGGGCCTCTTTCATCTCAGCTAGTCTGGAAGAGCGTCTGGGTCTCATGGTCATAAAACTATTGAAGAAGCAATAGCACAAATTAGAGCAAATTAGCCCGTATCCCCCCGTGCATGTGTGCAAACTAAAATGTAAACAATGTATGCGGAAAGTGCAAAGTAAATGTTTAAAAGTGCGACGAAAAAGTTTGGCAAAATATAAAGAATTGAAGTAGTTCTTGATGTCCAGTTACGTTCGCAAGGCACTATCCTGACTGTCCATTAAGTTGAAGATTATGCCAAAAGTTGATTGGGCCAGTTAAACAAGTTTTTATGCATTAAGGTGGACTGCTCTTCGGTTCGGTTCGGGCGCGTTCATTGGGATCGGATCGGGGATGCGGCCTCGACTTGGGCTCGGATAAACTGTGGAACTCAGAGATCAAAAATCAGATCGGCTCGGAGGTAGAATCCCCTGACGGTTCGGATAGGATCACGTAGTCATATTTCTCCTCCTTTTATCTAACAATCCGACCCGATCAGGTTAGGAAAGCTCCCTTTTCCCTTTTTTTTTTAACTACTTGCTCCGACCCGATCCGATCTTCTGAACTTCTTTTCTTTTCTTTTTTCCTTTCTTTACTTGCCCCGACCCGATCCGACTTCCTGAACCTCTTTTCTTTTCCCTCTCATCCATCTTCGATACTCCAACCCGAACCGATCCCCTCAACCCTCTTCTTCTTCTTCCCATTCCTCAACCACAGTCAAATCCACATCCCTCTCTAAAGCTCCAGTTAAAGACAAGCGCATGCTTCATTTAACCTCTCAGTGCCTCGAGACGGTGGTAGAACCACCCACGACGACGACGACAGGGAAGGAGGGAGATGCGATATCGAAGCAAGAGAGGAGTCATGTTCAAATTATTCAAAATCAACCGCAATTTTCCATTGAAACCCATTGTTACAAAATTAATTGACGGATTCAAACCTACCAGAGTATATAGCTTGGAAATTTGCACGAAAAGGGTGAAAAGTTCTTATTTCTTTTTTCTGGAGTTCCAAAGCAAAAGCGGTAAAACAATAAAAGGAAATGAGAGAAGGAAGAAGACCCAGTTTATATAGAAAAGTAGAGTGACTATTCGTCTCCCCGTTCGGACCGGAACGACAGTCCAATAGTAGAGCTTGGCCCAATAGTCCAATGAAAAATAGAAAGAAGAAGGGGTCTGTTCGGATCGGAAACCGAACCGAATTTTGTAGCTCAGCAGCGAATTAAATTGAAGTTTGAAGAAGAAGATGAAAACACAAGGAAAATCAAAAGAAAAATTACCTCGAAGAACGCTGTGCAATGATAGTCAAAGCATGCTCCGTCTCCGACAGAAGCATCCTTTGAGGGGGCAAAATGTTAGCCCACTTTGTGAACTGGGCAACACAAAGTCGAGATGTGAAACATTGAAGAACTTGGAAAGCATTATAGCGGATCGG
Source organism: Allium sativum (assembly GCA_030737875.1). Classification (NCBI taxonomy): domain Eukaryota; kingdom Viridiplantae; phylum Streptophyta; class Magnoliopsida; order Asparagales; family Amaryllidaceae; genus Allium; species Allium sativum. The sequence goes on along the minus strand of CM060924.1, from coordinate 499,392,711 downwards.
ATCGGAGAAGATATAACGGGTCGGACCGGAGAGGTCTTGATGTTCGGATCGATGAGCCATTACTGTTGGAATCAGAGAGGCACAGCTGTTCGGATCGGAGAGCAACCTACTGCCAGTTGGAACGGAGGGCTTCCTGCTACAAAGACTGGTTGGAACGGAGTGAAAGTAGACGAAGACTTAGCCTTGGGACAAAACCGGATCGGATCGGATACCCCGATCCGAACCCCTCCTGTACACTCCTCCGATCCGAACCCATATTCCACGTCACTCTCCTCCATGATCGCCTGGTTATTCGGAGCGGCTATGACCAGTTCCTACCCACAACGTCCACTGCTCTGATGCGTTGTCAACACAGAAATCCATCCGAACCCGAGGCTGATGGGATGGATGACATGTGGCTCCGATCCGGATCGGGTTCTGAGCGAATTTTCACCTATAAATACCCTGTCTGGAGACAATGAAAGAGATCTTCTTTTTGGCACTTGGAGAGTTCAACCACTTTCATAAACCGAATTCCAGCACTCCCGGATAATCCAAATCGTCTTTCAACATTTGTTTTGGGACAATTGAGTGAATGTATGTGAGTTGTGAGTGAACTTGAGTGAATATCTCATTGTAATTGCAACTACATCATTGAAAATAGTGATTGACAAGTGGACGTAGGTATTTCTTCGCCGAACCACTATAAATTCTGTGTCTCTATTTTACTTTTGATCTTATTTCATTCTGCTGTTAATCATTTTGGGTGTTAGAACCACTTTTTGGTCTAACATATACATACTAGGATGCAGACGGTGCTTAGTAGCACCCGACACCCGTCATCCACAGACCATGGATGGCTTGATTGTTTGACTGATGTGTTGTGAAAATTGTTTGTGATGTTGATGTGAAATCGATAATAAATTGTAGATGGTTGAAATAGATTAATTATCGTTGAAAATATAATTTTTAATGAGAATGTGAATAAATGAATATTTATAAACAAAATGGCCGATTTGTTTATATACACTGATTTGACTGATATTGATTGGGTCGATAAATTTTACACATCGCCCAACTGCACAAATAAAAATCTGTGTTTGATGATTTGAAACCCCACACGGGTGTTGGGATGATATTTGGGTACACTAATCCCAATTATTTAATTGTATGTCGATCGATTGGTCCACAGGTTGTGTAAGCGTTAATTATTTATATTTGATGCTTATACAATAGTGTGGTGCACCTTGGATGATGGTTGATTGTTTATCATTGCTATTATATACATGTGTTGTATGGAATCCATATAATTAACATTATATGGTGATTGGTTGGGCCTCATTCCAATTGGGAAAATAATGAATATTATAAAAGGAAATTCATGTGTTGAATATAAAAATAGTCATGTGTTGACGATGTTCATGTGTTGAAACTATTTATGTGTTGAGTGAAATATTTTAATAATAAAATTTACATCTTTATCATATTTAAAATTAGAACTACTTCACGATGGAGTCTGATTGAAAATCAAACTATAGATACCACAATTTTATAAAATATTTTACATAACAAAAATAGTCGTGTGTTGACAGTACTCATGTGTTGAGATTAGTCATGTGTTGAAAGAAATATAGATTCATGTGTTGAATGGAATAAATATTCATTTGTTGAATAGAATAGCGAATTTATTGAAATATATAAAGCCGTGTTGATTAGAGTTGCGCCATTTTGACGTGAACGATATTTATATCGATTATATCCGTTTTTATAATGAATATTGAAAAGGAAGTGATTTCAAAATATAACGTTTTGAAAATATTATCATTTATATAGTAATGATAGGAAATATTCAATTTTGATTTGAAATTGAATATAGAGTTGAAATGGTTTTGAAAACGAATTTAAAACGATTTATAAAATACGTTTTAAAAGGAAATCAAAGAAATATATATAATATATATATATATTATATATATATATATATAATGGCCTGAATAGAACGCGCCGCTCCGCGGCAGTTCGTGAATTTCGACCATTGACTTCGAATTGACGTTGCGGGAGATCCGACCGTCGGATTCTCCTAAAACCGGAACCGTTGGGTTCGTATCGAAAAGAGCTTTCCAATGAATATTAGAAATTTGAAATCTAACGGTTGGATTTGGAATTATGTCCAAATCAAATTTGAAAAAGGTCGATGTAAGTGCAGTTCGATGGCCGTTGATGGAAATCGACTGTACGGGCCTTGATAAAATTATTAAAAATATCTATAATTTGTGTACAATCATAATATATGAATTGGAAAGAACTGGGATGAAAAACTCCATAGTTGAAAGGATAAAAATAGATTTTTATCGAAATGAACTGGTTTTGAACTGGAACTAAAACCAATTTATTTTTGAAATGAATAAATTGAATTTGAATCGGTTTTGAAAATAACCAGAATTTCCAATATATATAAAGTGGAGGTGGATCTGAATCGAAATTGTCTTTGGAATATTTCGACATTGGATTTCGTGACTATACAGATATTGCTATGGGAATTTGAAAGATATATTTTATGTCATTATTTCCAATACGATATTTGTTGGTTTCAGAATTTGATATTGAATATAAGCCGGTATATTTTCTATTCAGAGCCTTTTATTTAATATCAAATGTGATTTGGGTTTATCGTGAATCGTGTTTTAGATGACATTGGTTCTTTAACCCAGTTAAAGATAGGTTATTGATTTTTGAGAAGATTAAAACTAAGTGGAGTTTTTAAGGAATCTTTAATTAGATTGAAAGTGAATTGATTATTTAAATTATCAAATCTGAAAGGTGATCGAGAATGGAGTACCAACAGTTTTGCTCCAAAGCGATAGTTAAATCTTTAATTAGATTTGAACATGAAATGATAATTAATTTTACCGATAACACCGTGGTGTTAGATATGGAGTATTACCAGTTTTGCTCCATGGGATGAATAGGTTGGGATTGGGAAATAAAATAAATATTTACTTCGGTGTTGTTCGCTAATCCCGACTAGGTTGGAAAACCATAAAATGGTTTGAAATGATATCCAAAGGAAGATTAAAGAATAAATTTAGAAGAATTTATCTTGGATAAAATTAATGGGAACCTTTCCCTAAGAATGTGATTTTGTGAATAAAAGAATATTCTGAATTGGAATGAGGCGTTCGTTGTGTTTGTGTAACATTTGTTTATTATGCACGTGGGTTATTCAGAAAGGCCGGGTTATACCCATTCTGAATAACTGATTCGACGAGATGTCGAAGATGAAGACGGTGGTTGAAGACCGGAAGTCTTCACATCGTCTGGGTGATTACTGATGATATCGATTGGGCTGTACACCCAAGATGAGGGAAACAGTTGGTGATCGTCTAGACGTACTTGGAGATGGATGGATATGCGAGGAAAGTGCCTCCGGTTTCGTTCAGACCCAGAGCGAACTTGTAAATGGATTGTGTGTCTGACATTGGATTTTATTCTGTGTTGATTGATCTCTATTAAATATACATATGTTTGGCGGCAGAGAATTTATTCTCTTGCTTAACGCCCTTCTCTGAGACGTACGAGCTCAGAGGTTGTATATCGATGGACATCAGTCGCATGGAGTGAATTGCCAGTGTGGCACGCGTAAGTGGCAACTGATCAAGGCTTCTGTTGAAAAGCAAAGTCTTGTGGTTGATGATCAAAGCATGGCCTGTGTGGCGTAGCTTTGTGTATAGCGTGAATTCACGAGCCTCACACCTCGGTATGAGTCAAAAACGGGATAGTGACTGCAGGGAGAGCACGACGTTTCTTTCTAGCTAGGGTGGTTTCAGTGACCTACCAGCCCTGACATTTATATACTTTTCACCTGTGTGGTTGTTGGATGCGAGACGCCTCGTATATAGGTCTGTAAGGACCGGGAAAAGTGTGTTCAGGAATTGCCAATCCTCAAAAGTAAGAGAGGACCGGCCCTGAAGATCCAAGGATCATAGTGGGGTCCCGAGACATTTGCTAGAGTGTCTCGAATCGGAGAGGAGCTTGCCCCTTGCCTCGAGTCATGATGGAATCCAATTTCCAATACATGATATTGCGGTTTTAATTGTAGAACTAGTATGGCGACATGATAGATGGTACCCATGTCGCCTATGATTGATATTTATGATTGAATTGTTTTGACACTATACACTTATTATAGTATCAAGTGATTTGTTTTAAACGTACCAAGCATGTTTGGCTATTATAAGGGAAAACCCTATCCTCCGGCTTGCGTTGCATTGTGTGATGGGACCTAGGTCTTATAATAGCTTCATTTTTTCAAAAAGCATTGCGCTGTTTTGTTATATGCACTAGTATTCGTGGGAGGAAACCCGTTCCGTGTTATACGGCGTGGTCCCTTGAATCACTCTCTTTTAAAGTAAAGTTTTAAATAACTGTTTTAGTTCTCACACCAGTCACATGACTGACCTGGAGTTTGTTGTTTTAACCTAAACTCTGGGTGCCCCTGTTTTCGACACGGGCAGCTAGTAGTTTTGGTTTTGCAGATTTATATTCACAGGGTCCTGATTTACAGCTGGAACGATGCTCGGAAAGCTCTGTATCCGTGCATTACTTCTAGTTGTGCTTTTGTATTATTTTCCGCTGCGATGTATTTAAATGTAATTTAAATCTCTGATATTTGTTGAATGTAATTTATTCATTTATACTCTGTATATTCTTGTATTCTGATGGAATTGTTGTAATAACAATGAAATGTTCTTCCGTCTGCGTTCCAATTTGTCTTGTCCTCAATTCTATCCGCGCTTTCCTTCACGGGGAAGTTCGGGTCGTCTCAGTTTGGTATCAGAGCTTTGGTTTACAGAGCTCGAGAACAAGACACATTAGAACCATACGAAAGAATTCATCAGATATTGGATTAGCAATATCCAATTAGAATGACTCGTTAGAGATAGGATCAATAGTATCCTAGAACGAGTGTGAAGAGAATATTTTTCAAATGAAAACAATTTTGTTTTGAAAATTTAAATCGCTTTATACGTATTTGAATATTTATTTATTTTGAATTTGGACAATCGAGTATATAAAGATTTCACGTATACGCGTCATGAACGTATAGTCGAAGTTTTAATATACTGGATAGATATAGAGTCACATTCTAGACACCCGGGGATAATTCTGATGATGTGGCCACATCATCAGTATTTATGTTCGTATTTTGAAGGTGTGATATCTATATGTTTCCATTAGACTGGTGTGAGAACCAAAACTAATATAGCTAGAATACATTGTTGTGATTGGCATCAGAAACATGATTTTCTGTATATATATCAAAATTATGAATTTGAAACTCTAATTCACTAATTGATTGACGATTGTGTTGTTTGTTTATTTGTTTGATAATTTTGAACCATTTAGCCTAATAGAATCACATATTGAATTGTATTGAAAATTAGTCGAATTTTCTTACATATACATGTACTTACATTGAACAGGTCATAGCAAGGAGGCTAGAGCAGAGAATAAAATTTGTTTGCCCGACAAATAGGTACATATTTACCATAATTTGCTGTTTTGTTTGGGTGATGATGATTTTATGAGCCGATTGGCTTTTTCTTTTTGAGATCAGAAGGCCTGTATGGCAATTTCGGGATTTTCCCGTTGCTCCCGATGCAGGGGAGGTTATGGCGAAATTTTTCGAAAATTCCGGGTGTTAGCCAAATTTTTGAAGAATTTGAAAATTCTCAGAAACTGAAAAGTTGGAGAATGGAAGCCAGATCAAACGTAGAGTTGATTAATCAAACCCCTCCGCTGCTTCCTCCCTCTTCTCCTTCCGCCGTTCAACCCTCAACCGAGCCCCACCTCGAACCGCGACCCCCTGCCCCACCTCCGCCGTCCCCCCCCCCCCCCACTTCCGCTCTACCTCCTCCTTCTTCCAGTCCTCCCTTCGAACCCAAAACCCCTCTTTCACCGCTAAACCCGCTGAAGCCCTCCCCGACCACCACCATTTCACCCCCACCGACCGTCAGCACCTCTCTCCCCTTCCAGCGATGCAAACGAACCCCCCTCCATGGTAAAAGGTAATTTTAATTGATTTATATATATAATGTTGAAAAAAAATTCAATTTTTGATTTATGAATTCGCGTTGTAAAAATATATGATTTTCCTATACGAAGTGCCATTATCAAAATATGATTTTTATAAAGTAGAAGATTTAAAAATATGATTTTTGTATTTTTAGAAGAATAAAAATATGATTTTATATAATGTAGAATAATAAAGATGTGATCTTTATAGTAGTAGCAATGTAAAGATACGATTTTTATAGTATAGAAAGTATAAAATACGATTTTTATATTTTATAGATAGTAAAAATATCATCTTTATATATGTAGCAAAATAAAAATGTGATTTTTATAGTGATGAAATAAAAAGGCGAAATCTTTTTATAGAGAATAACTTGATAAAAATATAATCTTTTTATAGAGAATAACGTGATAAAAATATGATCTTTATATAGAGAATAGCGTGATAAAAATAGAATTTTTATCTATATAGTAGCGATGTAAAAATAGAATTTTTATCTATATAGTAGCGATGTAAAAATAGAATTTTTATCTATATAGTAGCGATGTAAAAATAGAATTTTTATCCATATGGAGCAATTATAAAAATATGATTTTTATATACATGTCAATAATATAAAAATGTGATTTTTATATATGTAGTGAATACGGGCAACGAAAGTGACAAAAGGCGAGAACGACGAAGATTTCTATAAATGAAGTGTCGTGGAGTTGGGATAGCTATTGGTGAGAACTTCTCACTCTAAATTTCTTTTTCTAGTTATATATACATACTAGGATGCAGATGGTGCTTAGTAGCACCCAACACCCGTCATCCACAGACCATGGATGGCTTGTTTGTTTGATTGATGTGTTGTGAAAATTGTTTGTGATGTTGATGTGAAATCGATAATAAATTGTAGATGGTTGAAATAGATTAATTATCATTGAAAATATAATTTTTAACGTGAATGTGAATATTTATAAACAAATCGGCCGATTTGTTTATATACACTGATTTGACTGATATTGATTGGAGCGATAAATTTTACACATCGCCCAACTGCATAAATAAAAATCTGTGTTTGATGATTTGAAACCCCACACGGGTGTTGGGATGAAATTTGGGTACACTAATCCCAATTATTTAATTGTATGTCGATCGATTGGTCGACAGGCTATGTAAGCGTTAATTATTTATATTTGATGCTTATGCAGTAGTGTGGTGCACCTTCGATGATGGTTGATTGTTTATCATTGCTATTATATACATGTGTTGTATGGAATCCATATAATTAACATTATATGGTGATTGGTTGGGCCTCATTCCAATTGGGAAAATAATGAATATTATAAAAGGAAATTCATGTGTTGAATATAAAAATAGTCATGTGTTGATGATGTTCATGTGTTGAAACTATTTATTTGTTGAGTGAAATATTTTAATAATAAAATTTACATATTTATCATATTTAAAATTAGAACTACTTCACGGTGGAGTCTGATTGAAAATCAAACGATAGATACCACAATTTTATAAAATATTTTACATAACAAAAATAGTCGTGTGTTGACAGTACTCATGTGTTGAGATTAGTCGTGTGTTGAAAGAAATACAGATTCATGTGTTGAATGGAATAAATATTCATTTGTTGAATAGAATAACGAATTTATTGAAATATATAAAGCCGTGTTGATTAGAGTTGCGCCATTTTGACGTGAACGATATTTATATCGATTATATCCGTTTTTATAATGAATATTGAAAAGGAAGTGATTTCAAAATATAACGTTTTGAAAATATTATCATTTATATAGTAATGATAGGAAATATTCAATTTTGATTTGAAATTGAATATAGAGTTGAAATGGTTTTGAAAACGAATTTAAAACGATTTATAAAATACGTTTTAAAAGGAAATCGATGAAATATATAATATATATATATATATATTTATATATATAATGGCCTGAATAGAACGCGCCGCGCCGCGGCAGTTCGTGAATTTCGACCATTGACTTCGAATTGATGTTGCGGGAGATCCGACCGTCGGATTCTCCTAAAACCGGAACCGTTGGGTTCGTATCGAAAAGAGCTTTCCAATGAATATTAGAAATTTGAAATCTAAGGGTTGGATTTGGAATTATGTCCGAATCAAATTTGAAAAAGGTCGATGTAAGTGCAGTTCGATGGCCGTTGATGGAAATCGACTGTACGGGCCTTGATAAAATTATTAAAAATATCTATAATTTGTGTAAAATCATAATATATGAATTGGAAAGAACTGGAATGAAAAACTCCATAGTTGAAAGGATAAAAATAGATTTTTATCGAAATGAACTAGTTTTGAACTAGAACTAAAACCAATTTATTTTTGAAATGAATAAATTGAATTTGAATCGGTTTTGAAAATAACCAGAATTTCCAATATATATAAAGTGGAAGTGGATCTGAATCGAAATTGTCTTTGGAATATTTCGAAATTGGATTTCGTGACTATACAGATATTGCTATGGGAATTTGAAAGATATATTTTATGTCGTTATTTCCAATACGATATTTGTTGGTTTCAGAATTTGATATTGAATATAAGCCGGTATATTTTCTATTCAGAGCCTTGTATTTAATATCAAATGTGATTTGGGTTTATCGTGAATCGTGTTTTAGATGACATTGGTTCTTTAACCCAGTTAAAGATAGGTTATTGATTTTTGAGAAGATTAAAACTAAGTGGAGTTTTTAAGGAATCTTTAATTAGATTGAAAGTGAATTGATTATTTAAATTATCAAATCTGAAAGGTGATCGAGAATGGAGTACCACCAGTTTTGCTCCAAAGCGATAGTTAAATCTTTAATTAGATTTGAACGTGAAATGGTAATTAATTTTACCGATAACACCGTGGTGTTAGATATGGAGTATTACCAGTTTTTCTCCATGGGATGAATAGGTTGGGATTGGGAAATAAAATAAATAATTACTTCGGTGTGGTTCGCTAATCCCGACTAGGTTGAAATGATATCCAAAGGAAGATTAAAGAATAAATTTAGAAGAATTTATCTTGGATAAAATTAATGGGAACCTTTCCCTAAGAATGTGATTTTGTGAATAAAAGAATATTCTGAATTGGAATGAGGCGTTCGTTGTGTTTGTGTAACATTTGTTTATTATGCACGTGGGTTATTTAGAAAGGCCGGGTTATACCCATTCTGAATAACCGATTCGACGAGATGTCGAAGATGAAGACGGTGGTTGAAGACCGGAAGTCTTCACATCGTCTGGGTGATTACTGATGATCTCGATTGGGCTGTACACCCAAGATGAGGGAAACAGTTGGTGATCGTCTAGACGTATTTGGAGATGGATGGATATGCGAGGAAAGTGCCTCCGGTTTCGTTCAGACCCAGAGCGAACTTGTAAATGGATTGTGTGTTTGACATTGTATTTTATTCTATGTTGATTGATCTCTATTAAATATACATCTGTTTGGCGGTAGAGAATTTATTCTCTTGCTTAACGCCCTTCTCTGAGACGTACGAGCTCAGAGGTTGTATATCGATGGACATTAGTTGCATGGAGTGAATTGCCAGTGTGGCACGCGTAAGTGGCAATTGATCAAGGCTTCTGTTGAAAAGCAAAGTCTTGTGGTTGATGATCAAAGCACGGCCTGTGTGGCGTAGCTTTGTGTATAGCGTGAATTCGCGAGCCTCACACCTCGGTATGAGTCAAAAACGGGATAGTGACTGCAGGGAGAGCACGACGTTTCTTTCAAGCTAGGGTGGTGTCAGTGACCTACCAGCCCTGACATTTATATACTTTTCACCTGTGTGGTTGTTGGATGCGAGGCGCCTCGGATATAGGTCTGTAAGGACCGGGAAACGTGTGTTCAGGAATTGCCAATCCTCTAAAGTAAGAGAGGACCGGCCCTGAAGATCCAAGGATCATAGTGGGGTCCTGAGATATTTGCTAGAGTGTCTCGAATCGGAGAGGAGCTTGCCCCTTGCCTCGACTCATGATGGAATCCAATTTCCAATACGTGATATTGCGGTTTTAATTGTAGAACTAGTATGGCGACATGATAGATGGTACCCATGCCGCCTATGATTGATATTTATGATTGAATTGTTTTGACACTATACACGTATTATAGTATCAAGTGATTTGTTTTAAACATACCAAGCATGTTTGGCTATTATAAGGGAAAACCCTATCCTCCGGCTTGCGTTACATTGTGTGATGGGACCTGGGTCTTATAATAGCTTCATTTTTTCAAAAAGCATTGCGCTGTTTTGTTATATGCACTAGTATTCTTGGGAGGAAACCCGTTCCGTGTTATACGGCGTGGTCCCTTGAATCACTCTCTTTTAAAGTAAAGTTTTAAATAACTGTTTTAGTTCTCACACCAGTCACATGACTGACCTGGAGTTTATTGTTTTAACCTAAACTCTGGGTGCCCCTATTTTCGACACGGGCAGCTAGTAGTTTTGGTTTTGCAGATTTATATTCACAGGGTCCTGATTTACAGTCGGAACGATGCTCGGAAAGCTCTGTATCCGTGCATTACTTCTAGTTGTGCTTTTGTATTATTTTCCGCTACGATGTATTTAAATGTAATTTAAATCTCTGATATTTGTTGAATGTAATTTATTCATTTATACTCTGTATATTCTTGTATTCTGATGGAATTGTTGTAATAACAATGAAATGTTCTTCCGTCTGCGTTCCATTTTGTCTTGTCCTCAATTCTATCCGCGCTTTCCTTCACGGGGAAGTTCGTGTCGTCTCAATGCCATTGATTTCTGCCAATATATAACCTCTGAGCTCGTACGTCTCTGAGAAGGGTGTTAAGCAAGAGAATAATTTCTCCGCCACCAAACAGATATATATTTAGCAGAGATCAACGAATACAACATAAAGGAATACAACTCAGACATACCATCCATTTACAAGTCCGTTCTGGGTCTGAACGAAACCGGAGGCACCTTATTCCTCATCCCATGTGTCCGATACAGGTGAGAGGTCCTTGCATGTCTGGTCAATCTCCAAGTTCATGTGGATGATCACCACTTATTACCTTGTCTTGGAATGCCTCCCAATCAAGACATCGGTAATCATCCAAACGATGTGAAGACCTCCGGTCTTCAACTACCATCTTCATCTTCGACTCTTAATCGTCATAGTAATTGTTCAGAATGGGTTAAACCCGGTCTTTCCGAATAACTCGCGTATTTTATAATCAAGAATTAAGTGCTATAAAAACACATCATACGTCTCATTCCAATTCAAAATATTCTTTTAATAAAATATTCATATTATTAGGGAAAGGTTCCCTTTAATTTTATCAAAGATAAATTCTTTAAATTTATTCTTTAATCTTCTTTTTAAAGGTTCATTAAAACTCCCATTTGGTTTTAATATCAAAAATAATTACTTAATGATTATTCAAATTTTAAGAAATAAATCTTGTCTTTAATTGGGTTAAAGACCCAATGTCATTTAAAACACAGTTCACGATAAACCCAAAATCATCTTCCATTTAATATGGAATTTTCACAGAAATCAAATAAATATATAATCGATATAAATTTCCGTATCAGACTAATAATATAAATGGAATAATGGTGAAGCCTTATAAATTCCATATATAATAATGGTCTTCTTTTACAGAAGCTCATCTCGATTATTATTTAAATCAAATTCCATTCAATTCCAATTTAGTATAATAAATTGCAAAACTTTACTTCGGAAATTTTCCATTAAATCTAAATAAAAAGATTTATAAATTCCAAATTATATTTTCACTATCAATTGGGTTAAAGAATGAATGTCGTTTAAAAACATAGTTCATAATAAACCCAATTCACATTTCGTTTTATTCCAATTACAAAATATAACTGGATACTCTAATAATCTTAATTAAAAGATTCATTATTTTCATACGGGGTTTAAGAACATGGCTATTGAAGACACCATTCACGACAACCCAAAAATCCAATTTGTTTTATTTAATTCTAATTAAATATCAATTAATTGGAAAACTTCATTAAATCTTTAATTCAAAGATTTATTCTAGTTAATAACTAGTTCATTTTGATAAAAATATATTTTTATCTTTTCAAATATGGAATTTTTCATCCAAATTCTTTTCAAATCATTAATTATAATTTTACATAATTTTTCCATATTTTTTAATAATTTTGTTTAGGCCCGTACAGTCGGTTTCCAATAATGGCCACCGAACTGCATCCATAGCGACAATTTTCAAATTTTGATTTGGACATAATTCCAAATATAATCATTAGATTTCAAATCTTTTATATTCATTAGAAAGCTCTTTTTGATATGAATCCACCGGTTCCGGTTTTAGGAGAATCCGACGGTCGGATCTCCCGTTAAATCAATTTGAAGTTAATGGTCGAAATTCGCGAACGATCGTTGTGCAACGCATTCTATTCAGGCCATTAAATAAATAGAATATATATTATATATATTCCATTGATTTTCATTTAAATCATATTTTATAAAATATTTATAAATTCGTTTTAAAACGATTTTAATTTCATTTTCAATTTTAAATCAAAATGGAATATTCTATATTTTATATCATATTAAAATATTAATATTTTCAAAATATTATATTTTGAAATCACTACTTTTCGATACTCATTGTAAAACGAATAAAATCAATCGATAAACCTGTTTGGGTTAAAATGGCGTTTCTACATAACACGGCTTCATATTTTTTGATATTTTTGTGTCCATTCTAGGATGGACATAAAATCATAACTTTATTCTTTACTAAATTTATTTTAATGTACTCTTTATCTTGAAAATATTATTTATTTAAAAGATTCTTTACTTTAAATTATTCTTTATATAAAAGATATTTTGAATCGGAATGCGACTCAAACGATTACCATATAATTTCAGTTACATCGATTTCATACATTGCATGTATATAACAATAATGATAAATAATCATTAAGCAATCCATTGCATCTAGAGTGAAATTTACAACTGTGTGAGCATTAAAATAAATAAATAATGCTCATCATAGACTGTTGATCCATCGATTGATAATTAATTAAATATTGGGACTAGTGTATGTCAAATATCCTCCCAATACCCGTGTGGGTTTTCAAACAACAACAGTTTATATAAATAAATCATTGGTTAATAGATTTGACCGATTCTAATTTGGTTTGAATTATTTGTTATTTGACTAATTTACACTATTTAAAATTATAAATAGATATTTATAATTTAATTTTACTATCACATTAATGTTAACATTATTTTTTTATACGCTAAACATTTCAATATCACAAACATATATTTAACAAATGATCATTTTATAATAACAACGCTAACATGCTACAGACGATGTTTTATCTAAAAAAACATTTTTAACATATAATTCTTTTACTATAATCTAACATGATAATAATGACATTTTAATGACAATCATATCTTAAAATATTTTTCTACTTCGCTAATACATAAATGAAAATGTTTTAATAAACAAAACCTATTTTAACAAATGATCATTTTTCCATTTCTCTAACATTTGAATGATAATGTTTTAATTAACAAAACATAAATAATCAAATGAATATTTTACTATGTAACGAGCATGTGAATGATAATGTTTTAACTAACAAAACATATATAATCAAATGAACATTTTTCTATGTAAAAACAATGCATATTTTTAATCATTTCTAATATACTATAAAAATGTAAATTTTTATTGTTAACCAAATTTCAACAATTCCTATGTTAATATCTGACAAATAAAAAGATGGTTTTATTTTCAATAATTTCAATGTTCATATATGACAGATAAAAAGGTGGTTTTTATTTTCAATGTTTTCTATGTTCATACATGACAGATAAAAAGGTGGTTTTTATTTTTTTATAACCTTGTCTACATTTCTAGTGTCAAATAAAAGAATGTTTATTTGTCATAACAATGTCCACATTTCTAATGACAAAATATAGGACAATTTTGTCATATGAACATGTTTATAATCCTAGTTACAAAATAAAAAGATAATTTATTTACATGACAATATAAAAAGATAATTTATTTTGTTGACAAATCTATTTCAACAAGTGATTAAAAATGATATTTTGTTTTTAACATTTCTAATTCCACAAAAATGTTAATCTTACATTTAACATTTCAAATTCAACAAAAATGTTAAACTCATATTTAACAAAAGCATATTCTAAGTAAATGATATTATTTTTGACAAAACATGTTCTAACAAAATGACATATTTGTTCATAGAATATGGTTTCTACATAAATAACATATAAATTTACCAGATATGATCTCTAACATAAATGACATGTTAATTTTCACGATATGATTTCTAACATAAATGATAGGTTAATTTACCAAATATGATCTCTAACATAAATGATATGTATAACATGATACACAAGAATGATACTGTTATGTTATCGACAATCTTAATTCATCATCACAAATAAAATTGATATTATTATGTTGTTGACCATTCTAATTCAACATAAATATGTTTTTATATTACAATTCTAGTTCAACATAAAAATGATAATTTTATGTGACAATTTTAGTTCAACGTAAAAATGATATTTTTATGTGACACAAATATAATTCAACAAAAATGATATTTGTTTTGACACTAATATATTTAACAAAAATGAATATTTGTCTTGACACAAATATATTTAACAAAAATGTATATTTGTTTTGACACAAATATATTTAACAAAAATGTATATTTTGTTTTGACACAATTATGATTCAACAAAAATGAATATTTTGTTTTACTCTTTTCTACATAACAAAAATGAATATTTTGTTTCACTAGACAGTTTCTAATCAAAATGTTATTTTTAATCTAACATGACACTTCTAATAAAAATGATATTTTTAACTAACATGACATTCCAAATGAAAATGATATTTTAACAAACATGACATGATCTAACAAAATGGTATTTTTATTTTAATATAACATTTCTACCAAAAATGACATTTTTAATTAGATAAAACATTTTATAATGAAATGTTAGTTTTATTTCTAATGTAATATTTTATTAACAAAATGATATTTTTAATCTAATGTAACATTTCTTAACAAAAATGATATTTTAACAAGACAAATAAAATTGAATTTTTATTTGTACAACCATTTTTTTATTTCAAACATGAATGTTTTAATGATTCATGTACACAATATAAAATCTGATTTTTATTGCATAAACAGTTTTGTTTATCACATTAACATTTTATATATTCATATATACACAATTATATCCAGTCACACACAATCAATCCAAAATTTCATACAACATTTACATAGCATACATACTTAATACCACATCATAATAAATAATTAATTTTAATTTTGGATTATAGATCTCACATTGGGTTTTGAATTCTTCAAAATTTTAGATCGCTTTGTTTCAGCTCTGGTCTGTACTGTTGTGTAGATCGTGTCGAGACGAACCCGACGCAGCTGAAATCATTTGTTTATGTGTCTGTATGACAAAGTTATTATCGTTATTCCATTTGATAATTAAATAATTAGTTAATTAAAATATATTTAAACCAATTACCCTTCTTCTACCTCTATAAAGAGCCGTCTACATTAAAACCCATTATCGTGAACTAGGGTTCACTATCGTCGTCGCCATGCTTCGCCGGAGATTGATCGGAGGGGGTCATCGCGTCGAGCTTGGGAGGGGCTGCCATCGCTGGCCATGGGTCCATCTCACATGCGCCTAGTGGGTGGAAGACGCCCTGAAAGTCAGCGGCTTACTTCACCAAATTGGAACGCTATGACTAATGATAGCAGATCATGTCCGTCGAAATTGTAGAGCATGCCAAGCTCTGGATGATTTGCTTTAGAAGTATTAGAAATTAACAAAAGGATTGAGAGAACGAGTGTGGGAAAGATGGGAGGACGATGGTCATTGATAACGTTAGTGGCGGCTGGTGTATTGTTTGGGATTAGGGTTTTCTAATGTGTATTTATAATATATTAATATTTAATTTCTAGTTTTTGCAAATAAACCCGTTAATTCTCATTAGTTCCAAAATCAGCCCAGCAAATGTTGCACCTAGCCAAATACCCTATTCCAGACACAATGGACTAGGTCCCGTCAGCCCGTTATTTTGTCTCAGCCCACTTTTCTTTAATTTAAAATATAAATCATTTAATTATTTAATTTAATCATACATATTCATTTACCTGGGCCACGTACTAACTCCAAAAATTCCAAAAAATATATTTCTATTTATGTTTAGATGATGCGGTCCTAACAAAATTAATTTCGTCGAATTTAGAGACCCTTTGAAAAATGGCCATTTTAAAGTCGATTAAATTTGACTGAAATTGACAAAACACATTTTCTTTTGCCATGCTCACATATTAATTCCAAAAATTATGAAAATTGGAATCTAGCAATAATTTGACATTCTGAATCAAAAAAAAGTGGCTTCGTCGAAAACGAAGGTCGTTTGTAAAATGGCTATTTTTACGAGCTATATATTATATTAGATTCTACAGCGACTATTCTAAATATTCAACTGACCATAACTTTTGATTCCCGCTATGAAATTTCAATTTTTTAGATTTGTTGGAAAGATATTTTACACTACAAGAAAAACCGAGATTAGCGACATATTTTTAGCAGCGGAACATTCCATCGCTAATTATCGGCGGATTTCCATGTGCTTTGTAAGAGAAAATATTTTGGTTTTTATATATCATCTTATTATAAATTATTACCGTCGATTACTAATTCTGCCGCTAAATCAATGGAAATTGCAGCTCTTTACCGTCATATAATATTTGACGCTAAATTCCGTTGCTAATAGAGTCGGATTACCATCGACATAATTTTGAAGCTATTTTCCTGCAGTTTTCCAAGAGATTTGAAACGAACTTTTATATTTTTTATTTATTAAATGTTTTAAATTTGTGTTATTACTTAGTAATTAATTAGTAAATTTAAATTTTAAATAATTAATGTTAATAATACATTAGTAATTAATAATAAATAATAACTATTAGAAGTAAATAAAATTCAATAGTTAATGCTGATTAATTATTATTTTGAAAATTAATGCTGATTAATTATTAATTACTATATAATATAAATAAGAGGTGATAGTAATTAATAAAATACATTATTGTTTGATGTTTATTAAATTCGTTTTGATAAACAATGATTATTTAATAGTCTTTAATATGATTAATTAAATTAATATCAATAAATTATTAATGCATATTTCCTTTTCGATAACTGTTATAGATCCTTATTGCAACCTTTTTCATTACCTGTTATAATAATACATTAATATTATAATTAAAAGATAATAATTAATAATCAAATAATTATTGAAATATTAATAATTAATAATCACAATTATATAATATTAACTTGAAAATATAAGATAATTTATATTAATTAAAAAAATAATACTCAATAACTAACAATTAATATAATAGTTAATGGAAAATAAGAAATAAATAGTATTAAGTAATTAATAATTACTAAACAATAATTAATTTTTGATAATGAATAATTAATATTATTAATTAATTGTGAAGAAATTATAGTTAGTATTAATAATTGAAAAGTACCGATTCAAAAGTAATTTTAACATGGGTTGATGATAGTTTTAGAAGACAATGGTTTTTGGCTATGTTTAATATCATGTGTTATGTCCATTTTTAAGCCGAGTTAAGGCGTTTTTGGACTTTCTTTACATGATTTATAAGCCAGAACTATTTTCATACTAGTACTAGTTGGAAGTTTATCCAAAACCTTTTGTCAAATATGATTCCCTACGGAGGGGGGGTCCAGGGGGTGGCAACCCCCCAAGGTGGGGGTGCGGGGGCAACGCCCCGTACGAAACGGTACTTTTTGTGTACTGTTGAATTCGAATTCAACAGCCAACGGTAACGACCGTTGGAAAAGGTCACGACTTTTAAGATCCAAAGGACACACCCGTAGACGAATAGATGTTTCGTCATCTCTATAACACAGCGTTCCCTCATCATGGATTCCACAATTCATTTTTTCTTTCTCGAATTCCTCAATCTTCTGCATCATCAAAATAACTTTAAAGTGCTACTTCTGATCTGTGCAAGTAATTACAACTTGCACAGATATCCGGAAAGAAGGTTTCAATCAATCCATTTTGATTTAGAAAGCGGAAAACATTCTTGAAAGATAGCGAATCTTTCGTGCGTTGGAGCGAATATTACTCAATAATTAGCAACAGTACTTGAATTGTAAAGTGTCCTAAGTTTGATTTTGTATTTTCAGTTTAAAATGTAAAATATTGAAAAGACTATAGCAAAGTTCGTACTGTAGCAATTTTTTCCTGTTACAGTATTGTTGGAATTTTTGTATTGAAATTTCTGTATTAACTTTGAATACTACGGTTACAAATAGTTAATTTTACATATGAAATACTTTCTATTCATAATTAACCAATAATTAACGATCAATAAATAATCAAGAAATAATAAATACTTAATTAACAACTAAAAACTAATAGTTAATTTGAATAATGAAATAATTTATATTAACAATCAACTAATAGTTAATAATTAATAGTTAATTCATAATTATTTGATTAATAATCAATAAGTAAACATTAAATATATTATTTAATTAATAATTAACAAATGATTAACTATTAAATAATAGTAATTAATATTTAATAATAAAATTTTATATTATGTAAAATTAGTTACAAGTTAAAATTTAGTATTTATTGGTTATAGTAATAATATGAACACACAAGTCAACAACTATGTGCCACATTTAATCTTAACAGTACCTTACTTAATGCACTACAGACTAACTGTAGTTGGCTCCAAAGAATTTTTTTGTTGCGCTCGAAAACAAATTTTCTGGCTCCAATCCAAAATTTCGGATGTTACCACTTCTCCTGTCACTTGCCTTATAAATTGAATTTCCAGCCGCCAAACCATTTTTCTTCCAATTCCAAACCCTAACCCAAATTAAAGACTTGCTTGAATTATCTAAACCGAGAACCTAAAATAATCCAAAATCGAAGCCAATAAAATAAATCTGGCCTCATCGTGATTTTTGTTTGAAGAGGAGACGTTGCTCCTTCCTTTTTAGGTTCGGAGGTGTTTCCTTTTTTTTCTTTTGCTCTGTTTTATGGTCTCGCAACTTCCTTTACCAAAATCATCTGCCTCTGCCCTAGATCCATGTATCCTCCAGTAAGCACCCCTGTCTTCAATCCTAAAGCTGCTTCTTTTGCTCAACTCGCATTTTAGTTCCCCTCTGCTTCCACGTCTTCTCCTTTTCTCAGTCTCCTCGTGCGATTCAAAAATATGTTCATCCCCTGCTAGTTCTAGGTGTTATCATCTTTCAGTTTGGTTAGCTACAATTGCAGTTTTTGGTGTTCTTTGTTGTGGTCTGCTTACGCTTGTTAAGTTGGTCGCTTCGGGTGTTTCGTCTGATTGTTTAGCTGATTGGGAATTGTATATGTACAACGAACTTAATTGAGAGTGCTGTGAGATTTGTGTTTTTGGCCTGTGAATGACAGAGGTGTTCAAGATGTGGCTGAAAGTGCAAATGGAGGAATTGTGCATGATGGTAGAGTTGTTAATTATGGAGGTCTGGGACGTGTTTTGACTAGGGGCCTATGATGAGTTTATGGGCGGTTGTGAGTGACCGTTGAAGTGATAAACTTGGTTGGATGGAGAGAGTTTGCTGTTAGCAGGTTAGTGCTGCTGCTTACGGTTTTCATTTTGGTACTATTTTCTTTTTATTTCTTTTAGTTTGGTTCTATTTAGTATGGTTTTATTTGTTGAAAAAGCTTATGTCTTGTTTATTTTCTCGTGAAATAATAGTACGAGATCGAGTTCGGTTTCATCACTTCAAAAATGGATCTTGTTCTTGTAAAGATTGTTGGTGACTTTAGTTATTGAAGTCATGCCATCCTGTCAACTGGACTTTAGCTAAAAAATGTTTTCATTTGGATATTTGGTAAGGTATACTTAGATTTGATTATTTTATCGATGATAAGAACCATTTTACAAGTTTAGTGCTATAGATCTTGAACGGGTCTCTGGTTTTAAGAAGCATATGACATTTCAAGGCGTTGATGAATATAATTCTTTCTTTTCATATATGTGCATTGGGGTTGACAAAAAATGAAAAGAAAAGGAAACTAAATAATTTTATGCTAAATATTTACTATAAGATTGTCTTTAGATCTTGCCTTTAACATGTAGGAGTTAACTTCTCAAATATGAGTCCATAAGTCAAAAGCGCTGCTGTCGGAGTTGCTGTAATAACCAAGGTATTACATTTTACTATTAGTTATTGTGTGCATCTGAATCCCATTTTCCTGCATCCCTGTCGCACCCCTATAATCTCGCAGCTTCACATTCATGCTCAAAGAATTTGTGGAAGCAGAATGCTTGTGTAGGTTAAGTTTATAAATTATGACGAGTAAAATTACTGGCAAGTGAGTTAATCAGTAAGATTTATGAATGTATCATTCTGAAGAAAAATATATTTGTTGTACAGGAATCATCATCTATAGCCAGTACACTATCATCAAGTTCTGAATTTGAAGAACTTTGCAAGGGACTGGTATGTGTATGTATATACTAATGTTCTATGAATATAGTTTTCCAAAGTGAAATTAGATTAGAATCTGTTGTTTAATTAGGGTAAGTTTTGTCTGATTTTAAATGTTTGAAGCCATCTACTTCAGTATTCAGCAAAAATCTGAAGCACTTAATACTCAACCAATTTATGAACAAAATTGCTACAAGCCAAAGAAAATGTGTGATTCCACATATCTTAAGGTATAATGTTGAATTTTTGTTGATTCTTGTTAATATTTGTTGTCTTAACATTATAAGATCTTCCTTTGGTATCTGTACTTGTTGCAGATGGATGGATCATCACGACCAAAATAAATGCTAGTAGAATCAATATTGGATATCCATCAGGGTTTCATTTGATCGGCGTGCACTTCATTACTTAAATATTATATGTTACAGTGTAGGCATTGTGGGATCATTACCTAAATATTATACGTAAAATGAACATTATATTGTATATCAAATGTTATTGTTTGAATCAATAAATTTTATGTATTTGAGTCAATGAATTTTGTGTATTTCAATAATTTTATGACATTATTTATCTAATATGTTATTTATTTCGGTGTTCACAAATAAATGATGTTAGTTCGATATATATATATATATATATATATATATATATATATTGGTAAATTAGAAGGGGAATACCGATGGATTACCAACAAAAAAAGTGAGGTTAAGTTTTCTCCATTTTAAATTTCGTCGCTAATCCCTTGGCAATTAGTGAGGGTTCACCCACTTCTTTTTTAAATACTATTTTATTATAAATTAATTATCCGTCGGTAAACAGTCGGTATATAAATTAAAAATAAATTAATAAATAAAATTTTATTTTTATTATGAAATTAGTAATATAACGGAAAACCGTCGGAAAAGTCATGCTAAAGTCCGTCGTAAAATCTGACGTAATTACCGTCATGGTTTTTACCAACCACCATGTTATGCAGGAAACCCGTCGCTAAAGCCAATTTAGCGACGGATTAGAAGCGCATTTTGCCGTTGCTATCTGCAGTTTTTCTTGTAGTGTTAAATAGATTTAAAAAAAATTGGTTTCACCAAAATCTGATTTATTTTAAATCCTGTACAGTCAGTCAAAGTTCAAAATCAAATTTTCAAACTACTGCGCTATTTCTAACTCCTTCTATAATTAAATTACAAATTTTCGTTCTAACTTCAATTTAAATAAATTTTTAATCGTTATTATTTAAAATAAATTATTTTAAATATTTAAAATCCATTAAAATTTCTAAAATAAAAATTTTAAATTGGTTCCAAAATTCCGGGTTATTACAATCTACCCCACTTAAAATCATTTCGTCCTCGAAAAGGAACGGAGTTGAAAGTTGTTTAATTAACCAACTCAACTTTCATTCTTTTTTTTTTTGGTTTCAATAAATTTATTAATTGAACTAATAATCACATAACACAACCAGCAATCAATTAGTTGATTAGCTTTTTTTAAATATATTTTTAACTTTTATATATTCAAAAATCATATTCTCTTAGATCAGGTTATATATATAATCACAAATACGTTAGTTATAAACTTGTCACTCTCAACTCATTCTAGGGCATTACTAACCCCATCTCTAACGAGTTTTCTCATTCTAGGATGCTACTGATCCTATATCTAATGAGTATTCTTTTATAGGATATTACTAATCCTAACTCTGATGAGTCTTTTATTCAGTTCTAATGAGTTGTACCCCAAAGATTTGAGCTAAACTGGCTCTGATACCAACTGTAACGATTCGGATTTCGCCCGGACCTAATCAATTGCTAAATCGACTAAGACCATTCAAAAACCCGAATACACTAACTCTGGGCATACAACACATCAGAACAGATAACAGAAGACTTTTATAAACATTATAATAATGTTACATCAGAGTACAAAATTTCAGAGTACATCAAATAAATAATACAGCGGAAGATTAATTTACAATAAACATTAATACAACGTAGCGGAAACAAATAACTAACACAGCGAAAGACTAACAATGCTCTGGACACAACTTCAAGCTTCGATCCAGAATCCTGCTCAAAAGATAAATATCTGTAAAACAAGCTACTCGACTGCCCGTGTGGAAAAGATGGGCACCCGAGTTTGCAAGTGAACCAAACTATAGGTCAGTCATGGGACTATGATCGCCGCTTTCCTATGAATCAGAAAAGCGCGACATTTAAATTAAATTCTGCAAGCATACAGGTGTGTAGCATACAGGTCGAACATAGGGAGGTGTTATTAAAAATTATTATCTATTTATTCTTGGGCGAGTTAGACGAAGTTTGGAGTTGTTGTTTTTTTATGTTGTTGAAATTACTCTGAATCTAATCAGTATCAAATTCAACAATTGAAAAGAAAAAGAACAATTACTAGAAAAAGAGAATAACAACTAGAACAATAACAGAAATTAAAAGTAGGATTCCTGTTGAAACTAATCAACAGTGAATCGCTAACAAGCAGTAGTAAAAGACAATAACAATATGCATTCTACCCAAACCTAATTAGGTAGATAACACAAATTGTTATGAAATTAAAATAACAATAAAACTAGAAAAGAAAAGACTTTTATTAGAACAAAAGAGAATACATAATAGAATATTGAATGGTATTTACAATGGGACATCATGTATATTTATAGAGATGTAGACCAAATCCTAATCAAATCAATGACTAAATGGCCCTCTTTTCCCATAAAGTAATATCATATCTCTTGCCTTCCTTGACCAAGCTTGATTGGAAAGCAAATCACGGTGAATATCTTTCAAATCTTCCCTATCTTCCATGTGGCAAATTGATTGATTGATTGATGAGCAGATTGTATGTGATTAACTGTTACTTCGAAAGTAGCTGCTTTAGCTTCAGCCACGCGAATTTTCGATATTCCTTTTTATTTCTCATCAAACGAATGGCATCTTCTTTTGGAAATCCTAGCTATTCTTAGCATGATATTGGGGAATCTCATTGCTATTACTCAAACAAGCATGAAACGTATGCTTGCATATTCGTCCATCGGTCAAATCGGATATGTAATTATTGGAATAATTGTTGGAGACTCAAATGATGGATATGCAAGTAATTCTTCCAAACAAGGATACTCATTAGACTCCAAAGGCAACAAGGGATAAAATCTTCAAAATTGATCTTTTCTTGGCAATATTTCTATCAGAAATTCTTCTAATTGGAATTTGAAAAAAAATGAATGTTCTGAATTGACTTCCATGATAAGAATTTGTTTATTCCTTTTATCAGTGTATATCATGCATACATACATACACATGAATATATGTATATATTTATAATATGACACCAATCCATGTATTTTTCAAGGCAGAGGAGGCAGTGTGAATGTTCAGCAAAAAAAGGGAGCTTGACGGGAATCGAACTCAGGTCTCTCTGCGCAAACTCCTATGCCTTTACCAGTGAGCTGCAACTTCTTTTGGGATTGAGAAGGTGTTGACATAAGGAAGTAGCTTTTTCTTTGTAGTTGGCCTTTAATTTGAAATGTAAGAGGCCTCACTTGACAATCTGTAAATACACATAAAAAATACCCAAAGTATCATTTATTTACAAAAGATAAAATATAAGAGCATAAAATAAACACATTTCTATGTTAATCAAATACCCTCACACTTATCTTTTACTCGTCCTTGAGTAAAAAAAGAAAATGAAAAACTAACTAGATAGGTCGCACTTTCGTAGGAAACACGATTGCATTGAGCGTATGCAACAAGCCGTTAAACCTCTAGGTGTCCCTAGTAGGACGAGTGGTGTCTCGTGAGGGTTTTCAGCGGATACTACCCACAAAATCCAAATGCAGTATGCTATAATTCTAATGAAACTACATGAATGCAATGGACATATGCAAAATAAAAACAAACATGAAAACAAGACTTGTTTCTGAAGTGGTACAACAAATTAAGTTAACAGTTTCTGATCAGTTGATTGTACTTTAAATACCTCAACTTGTCACAAAATTTCAATATAAATCAAGTTTTCGAATGTTAAATTCCAGTTTGGCTAGTTAGTTCGGTCGATAACATAGTGCAGCCATGAAATAAATTCTTAGTTTGCTTGGCACAGTTTGCAAAGTGGTATTCTAATTTTCTCATGTATGGCTAGTCAAATCAATAAGGTCAAGAAGTGTTTGGGCATCATCGCTTATTCTTTATTCTATAAAATTTTAAAATTTATGATTAAGTACATACACCTAACTAAAAAGACCAAGGTTTACCACCCATGCACTGCCTCGCGGACTAACGGAGAGTAGGTAAAGAGCTTGGCGGATTGTGCAGGCCGACTTTGACTTTGTCAACAACGTGTCGGTAATCCTTAGGTGTCCAATCTCATAAAATGAGACCAAGATATTCCAACGCTGACTTTGTCAACAACGTGTCGGATAGAGCTTGGCGGGTTTGCACACCAACGCTTGATATACAAGCAATGTTGGATACCCTTGGATTACTATTATTAGTATTGAAATTATAAGCACAAAAGAGAGTTACGCGAATTCAACTTAACACAACTTAGTTTTAAGGATTCGAAAAGCCAATATAAGTATTTTAAGTCCTCCACTTATTTAAACAAAGTCTACAATATAGAATAGATTTCATGGCCATCACCTAAGAATCTCCCTATGTACCGGTTACACTATTATCCCTCAAAATTAAACTTTTCATTATATTTCTTATTCGATCTAAGTTGAGAGAAAAAAAAATACTATCAACTGGCTAAAAATTGTAAACTTATTTTGTTGTATCAATTGAAAATGAGTCGTATTTTAAAAAAAAAATTTATGGTATGTTACTACGATATAAAATGTATGATGGTCCTACATGAAAAGAAAGAAAGAAAAATTAAAGAAAAATCAAAAGAATGCAATGCAGACTTCCCCCCACACTTGATTGAGACAGTGTCCCAACTGTCTAAGGCAGAAAAACAAAAATAAAATGAAAAATAAAAAAGAAAAATAACAGAAAAAGAACGTGTACCACCTGATTTCATGGTGGATGATCAGGCTCATGCAGATCGATAGGGTCATCTTCGTCATATTGCTCGAATTCCAAAAATGGTTTCAGTCGTTGACCATTTACTTTGAAGACTTTTCCATCCCTAGGATTTTCAATTTCAACCGCTCCATGAGGATATACTGTTTTCACAACATAAGATCCAGTCCATCGAGATCTGAGTTTTCCTGGAAACAAGTGAAGTCTAGAGTCATATAAAAGAACTTTTTGACCTACGTTGAATTCCTTACGAAGTATGTTTTTGTCGTGTTGGGCTTTGGTTCTTTCTTTGTAGATTTTCGCATTTTCATATGCCTCATTTCTTAATTCCTCTAATTCCAAAATTTGTAACTTCCTATGGGAGCCGGCTTTCTCTAAGTCAAAGTTCAAAAATTTTATGGCCCAAAGAGCACGATGATCCAATTCAAGAGGCAAGTGACAGGCCTTTCCAAAGACTAATCGATATGGTGACATCCCTAGATTGGTTTTATAAGCAGTGCGAAAAGCCCAAAGTGCATCAATCAGTTTTACGGACCAATCTTTTCTATTGGAATTCACGGTTTTCTCAAGAATTTGTTTGATTTGTCTATTGGAAACTTCTACTTGTCTACTAGTTTGTGGATGGTAAGGTGTTGACAGCTTGTGTGTGATTGAGTATTTCCTGAGCAAGGACTCAAAAGCACGATTACAGAAGTGAGTGCCATTATCGCTAATGATAGCTCGAGGTGTGCCAAAGCGCGAAAAGATGTTTTCTTTGAGGAATTTGACAACAACCTTGTTGTCGTTGGTTTTGGTCGGAATGGCTTCAACCCATTTTGAGACATAATCTACCGCAAGAAAGATGTAAAGATTCCCAAATGAATTAGGGAATGGTCCCATGAAGTCGATGCCCCAAACATCGAATAACTCAATCACTAAAATGGGGTTGAGAGGCATCATGTTTCTCTTAGAGATTCGACCCGTTCTTTGACATCGCTCACATTTAGAGCAAAATTCGAAAGCGTCACGGAAGTGTGTGGGCCAATAAAAACTGCTTTGCAAAACTTTTGCAGCAGTTTTTCTTGCTCCAAAATGACCGCCACAAGCATGGTCATGTGAGAAAGAGAGAATACTTTGGTGTTCATGATCGGGCACACACCTTCGAATGATTTGGTCTGGACAGTATTTGAAAAGATATGGGTCGTCCCAATAGAAGTTTCGAACTTTCGAGAGAAATTTTTGTTTATCTTGTTTCGACCATTCAGCGGGTGTTTGTTGTGTGACAAGATAATTCACAATGTCAGCGTACCAAGGGGTGTTAGAGATGGAAAGAATTTGTTCGTCAGGAAAATAGTCATCGATTTGGGTGTCGTTAACATTTTCGTGCACAATTCGAGAGAGATGATCAGCTACAACATTTTCAGAACCCTTTTTATCTCGTATTTCTATATCGAATTCTTGAAGAAGAAGGATCCAACGAATCAAGCGGGCCTTGGCATCCTTTTTAGAAAGCAAATATCGGAGGGCACCATGATCAGTGTAAACTAAGACTTTGGATCCTATGAGATATGGTCTGAATTTCTCAAGAGCGAAGACAACTGCCAAAAATTCCTTTTCAGTAGTTGAGTAATTCAATTGGGCCTCGTTTAAGGTTTTGCTAGCGTAATAAATGACTC
Source organism: Allium sativum (assembly GCA_030737875.1). NCBI lineage: Eukaryota > Viridiplantae > Streptophyta > Magnoliopsida > Asparagales > Amaryllidaceae > Allium > Allium sativum. The sequence goes on along the minus strand of CM060924.1, from coordinate 499,365,348 downwards.
GAGGGAGTTTATCGATACGCTGACCTAAGATGGCTCCAATTGCAAAGTCAGAAGCGTCGCACATAAGTTCGAAGGGCTGAGTCCAATCAGGAGGTTGGATGATGGGAGTTGTGGTTAAGATTGACTTAAGAGTTTCAAAAGATGTTTTGCAGTCATTGGAGAATTCGAACTTAACGTCTTTGGCAAGTAAATTTGAGAGAGGTTTTGAAATTTTCGATAAATCCTTAATGAATCTTCTATAGAATCCCGCGTGGCCAAGAAATGAACGAACATCTTTAACAGACTTAGCAGGAGGCAGATTAGCAATCAAATCGATTTTAGATTTATCGACTTCAAGGCCATCTTTGGAGACGACATGACCTAGAACTATCCCGCTTTTTACCATGAAGTGACATTTTTCCCAATTAAGCACGAGTGATTTTTCCTTACAACGTTTTAGGACGAGTTCTAAATGAGTGAGGCATTGGGAAAAAGATGATCCATAGATTGAAAAATCATCCATGAATATTTCCAAGAATTCATCCACCATATCAGAGAAGATACTCATCATACACCTTTGGAAAGTTGCGGGGGCATTACAAAGACCAAAAGGCATGCGACGATACGCGAAGGTTCCAAAGGGACAAGTAAAGGTGGTCTTGTGTTGATCCTCTAAAGCAACAGGGATTTGGTTATAGCCAGAGTATCCATCGAGAAAACAATAGTACTCATGACCCGCTAAGTATTCGAGCATTTGGTCAATAAAAGGTAAGGGAAAATGGTCTTTTCGTGTGGCTGCGTTGAGCTTTCGATAGTCGATACACACACGCCATTTTGTTTTGATTTTTGTTGGGATGAGCTCATTATTTTCATTTTTTATCACTGTGACTCCCGATTTCTTTGGTACGACTTGTACCGGACTCACCCAGGTACTATCAGAGATGGGATAGATGATGTTATTGTCTAGACATTTGATTATCTCCTCCTTGACCACTTCTCTCATGTTTGGGTTTAATCGCCTTTGAGCCTCACGGATGGGTTTAGCCTCATCAACTAAGTGTATGCGATGTTCCACAATTGACGGGCTAATTCCTTTTATATCGCTCAGTTCCCATCCCAAGGCGTCTTTATTTTCCCGCAAAACATCCAAGAGTTTTTCTTCTTGGTCCTCGGTAAGATCAGAGGCCAAGATTACGGGTAGAGTTTCTGAGGAGTCTAAGTATGCGTACTTTAGGTCTTGTGGCAAAGGTTTGAGATCTAACTTAGGATGTTCTTGAGTGTTAACATTGGTTAACATTCCCTGGTCAGAGTCAGAAGACGAAGGATTTGAGTCAAGAAATTCATTCAGTTCAGAAATGTATTCGAGTTCGTCGAAGTCAGAGTCGAAATGGTCAAGACACATTTTCAAGGCTTCAGAAGTGTCATTATAGGTTTCGTCAACTGTGGTTTGAACCATGTCGATTTCATCGGTCTCGAAATCCCTAGGTTGTTTGTTGAGATTGAAGATGTTTAGCTCAATGGTTAGGTGCCCGAAGGAAAGTCGAAGTTGACCGTTTCTACAATTAATGACAACATTTGAGGTTGCTAAGAAGGGTCGTCCTAAAATCAATGGTATTTGAACTTTAGGATTTGAGACAGGCTCTGTGTCTAAAACTATGAAATCGACAGGGAAGTAAAACTGTTCGATCTGTATCAAGACGTCTTCGATAATTCCCAATGGCTTTTTGACAGATCGATCGGCTAACTGAAGAGTAATGTTTGTTGGTTTAATTTCCCCTAACCCAAGTTGACAATAAACAGTATAAGGAAGAAGATTGACACTGGCACCAAGGTCGAGTAGGGCACGAGAAATATGGGTGTTTCCTATTTTGCAATCAATCGTAGGGCAACCAGGGTCTTTGTACTTGACTGGGGTAAGATTCGAAAGAGCATAGCTTGTATTCGCAGTTAGAAAGGCGGTTTTTGGGACATTAGTCCCACGTTTTTGTGTGCACAATTCCTTAAGACATTTGGCATATTGAGGAATTTGTTCAATTGTGTCTAAAAGAGGAATGTTCACACGGACTTGTTTGAAAATTTCCAAGATTTTATCGAAATTTTTCGCCTTCTTGTTATTGTTAAGCCTATGGGGAAATGGAGCTATTGGTTTTTCGACTCTGTGACGAGTTTCATCATTCGGGGAAGAAGATTTATCCAAGGAAATAGAAGGTGGTAAGGTCGTAGAAGATGGAATGTTGGTATTGCCAACATTAATTTTCGAAGGTGGGTCGGGTTTGCCGACACTGGGAGAAGAAATGTTGGGATTGCCAACATCTAAAGGAACTTGAGATTTAGAAGAATTGGCATTCGAAGCCAATTGGTGATCATCAAGATTTGGCATTGGGGTCGAGTTAGAAGGTTCGTCAGGGTCGCCCACGTTATTATCAATCCTCTTTCCAGATCGAAGGATTGTAATAGCATTGACTGGATTATGGTTTTCGTCCTCACAAGAATTTGCAGCACGAGAGTTATACTTTGGATTCATCTCGGGTTGACTAGGCAATTTTCCATTCTCATTATTTTTCGCCATTTCCTTTATCATATTCATCATTTGGTCCATTTTAGCGTCTTGCGAGTTTATTTTAGCTTCGTAAGAGCTCAACTATTTTTCTAAACGCACAATTTCTTGTGACGGTTGAGAAGATTGAGAAGATTGGTTCGATGATTGAAAATTGAGGTGCATGTAAGGTTGTTTGGATTGAGGTGAAGCTTGAGATGTTTGAGAATTGGAAGAAGGAGCTTGGTAATTCGGATTGGGAATAAAGGGTTGCACGTGAGATGGGTTAGCCGAATTATTGGGGTTTGACCAAGAAAATTTTGGGTGGTTCCTCCAACCAGGGTTGTACGTGGATGAGTAAGGATTATTTTGAGCTATAGCATTGGCTTGGTCTTGAGAGTAATAGTGGGGTAACCCTTCTCCGGCTTGAGGGGTTTGATTTTCTAAGGGAGTTTGACTTGGGTCCACGACATGCACTCCTCTAGTAGAAGTACGAATGGGAAAACGAATTGATTCCCATTGCATGTCCTTTTCATAATAATCTTCTAAGAACCGCCAAGCTTCATCGGCTATTTTAGACATAAAGTCTCCTCCACACATTGATTCTAGTTGAGTTCTAGTCTGATAGTTTAGCCCTTCATATGCAATTTGACATAAGTGATCTTTTAGAATTCCATGATGAGGACAACTATATAATAGTTGGTTGAATCTTTCAAAGTATTTTGAAAAAGTTTCCCCCTCATTTTGACAAAATTGATTTATCTCGGTTCAGATTTTTAGAGTTTTATGGAAAGGGAAAAACTTTTTCAAGAATGCAGTGACAAATTCATCCCAACTTCTTATGGAATGTCTTGGAAGAGAATTTAGCCATCTTTTAGCGCTTTCAAGTAATGCAAATGGGATTTGCCTTAGCTTGATCGATTCGTTAGATAATTGTTGCATTTTTGTTGTGGAAGCATACAATTCAAATTCACTTAGAAATTCATAAGCATTTTCAGACCCAGTAAATTTTGGTACCCCTTGAATAAAAGAGTGTTTTAGCTCAAAATTGTTTCCTTCAGCTGGTGGGAACACAATGACAGATGGTTGAACGGTCCTAGTAGGATAACATCGATCACGAAGAGACAAGGGTCTATCCATTTGGATATTGAGATTTTGAAAATTTTGATTTATTTGATTTTGATCCCCAAAGTTTGGAAAATTTTGATTCACTCGATTTTGATCCAATTCGGTTGGAAAATTTTGGTTGATTCGAGAACCCCTAGGAGAATTTTGTTGGCTAACACTTTTTTCACTCATTGTTGTTAAATGCAAGCACAGAAATTAGCTACAATGAAATTTTCTGTCCTTATTGGCTCCTAACCCAAAATTATAAAGTGATGCGTTTGATTACTTAGATCAAAAGATTTCTCAGCCAGTTAACGGACAGGAGTTATCGGTGCACCAGGAATCACCCTAGCAATGCAGCCGAAGGTTTAAGTACCTTCAGAGTAACAACCGATATAATATTTACGAATCACCGTAATATTTATAAACGGTTATTTCTCTGCCGTAGTCTAGACACCAAGAAATAATTCGTTCCAAATGAATCAACTATCACAATATAATTAAGCCCTAGATGAGCCCGTGACTCCCTTAAGTCCAACGTCTAACCGTTATTATTAGTCAGGTTCTACGATGAAATGCAATTTGTGGGCTAAGGAAAGGGTGATGAAATCCCTCACCTTATGTGAATTGGGGTATTGCACTAAATAGATTGAATAAAAAGTGCAGAAATAACAACAATCACACAAAATAATTGCAGAAATTTAAAAAAAATTACATTCAAGCCGCTGCCCCTGCAGAATTTTTTTTACAACAATTGTCTATATATATATTTTTTCTTTGCGGTAGAGCACCTGTAGAGTTTTTTAAAAATTTATCACCTTGATCGGCAGTCCGTCCAGTGAATTTGGGTAGCGCTAGCGCGTTCACACCCCACTTGGTGTGCAACCGCTCCAACAATTCAAATTCCGTTTGCAAGTTGACTGATCTTTGAATTCCTGTTTGATTGCGTGACCTCTTTTCTTCGCCTTGGCTTTTGAATTTGGTCTCTTTTTTCTTTTCCTTCTTTTTTTTTGAAAAGAAAATAAAACAAACAAAAGAAAAAACAAAACTAATTTGAAAAGAAAAGAAAAATATTAAGCTAACAAACGGGTTAGGCTAAAAAAATAAAACAAGCAAACTACTTGGCAGAAAAAAAGGAAAACTCAAACTTTTTGTTTTAACTAAATGGCTAGTCTAAAACAAATATAAAACAAGCTGAAACAAAATTAGCTAAGAGGAAAAAAAATGAAAAATGAAAAACAGAATTGAACTCAAAGAACCATGAGTCAAAATTCGACTCGACCGAACCCTATAACTCAGCTAGACTCAACCAAGCCGAAAGACTAAATTGGCTTACAGAAGAAATCGAACTTCTCACCCCCACCCCCTCAAAATAAGGGTAACGATACGTCCTTGTTTGATTTCAGGAAACAAACCAAACTTCCAAAAAGCTTGCGATTCCATACCCAATACGACACTTACCAAGACCCTAAACAAATCAGAAAAAATATCAATTCACGCTCAATAAAAGCTGCCCCTTTTCCTAAAAAGAAACGAAATATATGGCAATCTTGCAAATCAAAACGCGTCAGATTCTTGCAGTCTAAGTCGGGGTCTTCAAGTCGAGTTTTTTTAGGGTTATTTCGATCTGATGGGTTCCGGTGATGTTGCGATGGTGGATAGAGGGCGTGGCTAATGGGTTTGTGACTGTGAATTCGCGTTGAACTTGCGATTTTTAGAAGTGGCTTGTAATGAAGGGTCGGATCTAGAAGGCAGGAGGGTTTGTTGAGGCTTGTTCGGAGTTCGTTTGGTTTGTTCGTTGCGGTTTGTTGTATGACTGAGGGAGGTTCACGTTTGTCTGGAAGGTGACGCGAACTGGTGGTAGGAGGAACAGCGTGGGGGTGGTAATGGATATGTGAACTGTTTTCCGAAACTTTTTTTTTTGAATTCGATTTCTACAGTGTTCGAATTTAGTCAATGAATCGATTTGAGGCCGTGCGATGTAGATGAGGGGGTTCGAGTCTGATCGAGTTGTGGTTGGGAAGTTGAGGGTTTGTGGATTTTGGACAGTGTGGGAGGGTATGACGTGTTGATGGGGTGATGAGGAAGATGGTCTGCTGATGTATGTGGATGCGGTTGTTTTTGTGTGGCAGAAGGAAAGTTCGTATTTTTTTGTTGATAGGAATTTTGCAGTGGCAGAGGGAGGTTGTTGAGGTCTTGAAGGAACGGGGCATTGGGTATTGGTGCTGTGTTGAGAGGAGGGTATTTGGGTTGGTGACGCCGTGAGCAGCTGCTATTGTGGACTGAGAGGATGGTGTTTGCCTTAGGGTTCGATGGATGGAGCAGGGGACGTGGGGGTAGAAGGGCTTTGGTGAATGGTTCGAGACAGTGCGTTTGTGGAGGAATCCGGGTTGTGATGGTTTTGTGAAGTGTGTGAAAGGAGATGATGGGTATGGGTGGTCTGAAGGATTGAATGGAAAGAGTGACGGTGCTGTAGTCTTGGTGTGATGGTGTTTGCGGAGATTGGGAAGGGGTTGTTTTGTGGATAAGGAGATGGTCAGGGGATTACGTGAATTATTGACGGCTGTAGGAAGTTTGGTGAGTAATGGAAGGATGATGCCGAGAAGAGATTGAATATTTTTTTTTTTTTGAACTTGTAGTAAAAGGAAGGTAAAAATCGGAAGGGAATTGGTAAAAGGAGAGAAATCAGAGGAAAATGCAAAGGAAATTATTTTGTTTTTATTCTGTTTTAGAAAGAAAAAAATGGAAAGTAATGGTGAAGATCGAAAAAGGGAAAGTAGTAAAAGAGAACAAATATAGAAAGAAGCTAAGAAAACGGAAAGATTATTTCTTTGTTTTTTTTTAATTGTAAAAGGAAAGAATTTATAAAAGTTGAAGGAAATATATAAAAAAATGGAAAAATAGATTGAAATGAGGACGGGAATAAAAGAAAAATGGCAAGATTTTTTTTCCTCTCCTGTTTAGACGATTCTAGTACCAATGTTTGATACAAAATCAGCTAATGAAGATATATTTTTTTACAAAATAAAACACCAAAAAATAAAAATAAAAACTAACACGAATTAGAAATTTAATAAATAATAAAATTCAATTGTTACCTCCCCGGCAACGGCGCCAAAAACTTGATCGCCGCTTTCCTATGAATCAGAAAAGCGCAACATTTAAATTAAATTCTGCAAGCATACAGGTGTGTAGCATACAGGTCGAACACAGGGAGGTGTTATTAAAAATTATTATCTATTTATTCTTGGGTGAGTTAGACGAAGTTTGGAGTTGTTGTTTTTTTATGTTGTTGAAATTACTCTGAATCTAATCAGTATCAAATTCAACAATTGAAAGAAAAAGAACAATTACTAGAAAAAGAGAATAACAACTAGAACAATAACAGAAATTAAAAATAGGATTCCTGTTGAAACTAATCAACAGTGAATCGCTAACAAGCAGTAGTAAAAGACAATAACAATATGCATTCTACCCAAACCTAATTAGGTAGATAACACAAATTGTTATGAAATTAAAATAACAATAAAACTAGAAAAGAAAAGACTTTTATTAGAACAAAAGAGAATACATAATAGAATATTGAATGGTATTTACAATGGGACATCATGTATATTTATAGAGATGTAGACCAAATCCTAATCAAATCAATGACTAAATGGCCCTCTTTTCCCAAGAAGTAATATCATATCTCTTGCCTTCCTTGACCAAGCTTGATTGGAAAGCAAATCACGGTGAATATCTTTCAAATCTTCCCTATCTTCCATGTGGCAAATTGATTGATTGATTGATGAGCAGATTGTATGTGATTAATTCTTCCAAACAAGGATACTCATTAGACTCCAAAGGCAACAAGGGATAAAATCTTCAAAATTGATCTTTTCTTGGCAATATTTCTATCAGAAATTCTTCTAATTGGAATTTGAAAAAAAATGAATGTTCTGAATTGATTTCCATGATAAGAATTTGTTTATTCCTTTTATCAGTGTATATCATGCATACATACATACACATGAATATATGTATATATTTATAATATGACACCAATCCATGTATTTTTCAAGGCAGAGGAGGCAGTGTGAATGTTCAGCAAAAAAAAGGGAGCTTGACGGGAATCGAACTCAGGTCTCTCTGCGCAAACTCCTATGCCTTTACCAGTGAGCTGCAACTTCTTTTGGGATTGAGAAGGTGTTGACATAAGGAAGTAGCTTTTTCTTTGTAGTTGGCCTTTAATTTGAAATGTAAGAGGCCTCACTTGACAATCTGTAAATACACATAAAAAATACCCAAAGTATCATTTATTTATTTACAAAAGATAAAATATAAGAGCATAAAATAAACACATTTCTATGTTAATCAGACTAGTATGAAAAATCTTACTTAACTATCTAATAATAATAAGGTTAATCACAGGACCACGCTGCTAACGCGGAACGGGTTTACTCCATTGGATTGCCAGTGCATAAATAAAGTAAATTGCTAAACAATGCAATGCTTTTTATAAAATGAAACCATTATAAGACTCAAGTCCCATCACACAATGCAACGCAAACCAGAGGATAGAGTTTTACCTTATAATGGTAAAAAATGCTTGATACGATAAAATGGATTGATATTATCATTAGTGTCTGTAAGTTTCAAAAACATTACTATCATAGTGTATCAATCATAGACGGCATAGCTACCATATACTATGTCACCAAACTAGTTATACAATCAAAACGGTATGATGTCGTATTGGAAGTTGGATTTCCATCATGAACCAAGGCAAGAGATAGTCCTTATCGAATTCGAGACAATCTAGCCTACCATGTCTCAGGATATAGCCGCAACTGCACCTAGGAGCGCCAGGGACGGTCCACAAATATGTTAGTGGATTAGTTATGCCTGAACAATACGTCTCCCCGCCCAATGGGGTGTAAAATATAGCCACTAGGGACTCAAATCCGAGGTACCTCATTTTCCATCATCCATATAATTAAAAATATCTGGGCTTGTAAAACCCAGACACCACTTCCGGCTAGAAAGAAACACATGATCTCCCTTGGGTCCTTCTCCGATTTTTGGTTCATACCGGGGTGTGAGGCTCGCGAAGTATCGCTACACAAAGCTATGATAGATAAAGCTGTGCTTTGATCATCAACCACAAGGCTCAGCTTTTCAACAAAAGCCTTGATCATTGCATCTTAGCATGCCACATTGTCAGTCCATACCATACCATTGATTTCTGCCAATATATAACCTCTGAGCTCGTACGTCTAAGAGAAGGGTGTTAAGCAAGAGAATAAATTCTCCGCCACTAAAAAGATATATATTTAGTAGAGATCAACAAATATCAGCATAAAGGAATGCAACGTTATACATACCATCCATTTACAAGTCCGTTCTGGGTCTGAACGAAACCGGAGGCACCTTATTCCTCGTCCCATATGTCCAAAATAGGAGAGAGGTCCTTGCATATCCGGTCGATCTCCAAGTACGTCTGGATGATCACCACTTATTACCTTGTCTTGGAATGCCTACTAATCAAGACATTAGTAATCATCCAAACGATGTGAAGACCTCCGGTCTTCAACCACCGTCTTCATCTTCGACTCTTAATCGTCGTAGTAATTATTCAGAATGGGTTAAACCCGGTCTTTCCGAATAACTCGCGTATTTTATAATCAATAATTAAGTTCTATAAAAAAACGTCATATGTCCCATTCCAATTCAGAATATTCTTTTAATAAAATATTTATATTATTAGGGAAAGGTTCCCATTAATTTTATAAAAGATAAATTCTTTAAATTTATTCTTTAATCTTCTTTTTAAAGATTCATTAAAACTCCAGTTTGGTTTTAATATCAAAAATCATTACTTAATGATTATTAAAAATTTAAGAAATAAATCTTGTCTTTAACTGGGTTAAAGAACCAATGTCATTTAAACACTGTTCACGACAAACCCAAAATCATCTTCCACTTAATATGGTATTTTCACAGAAATCAATCAAAATATAATCGATATAAATTTCCATATAGACTAATAACAAAAATGGAATAACGGCAAAGCCTTTTAATTTCCGTGTATAGTAATGGTCTTCTTTTATAGAAGCTCATCTCGATTATTATTTAAATCGAATTCCATTCAATCCCAATTTAATACATTAAATTGGAAAACTTTACTTTGGAAAATTTCCATTAAATCTTAATAAAAATATTTATAAATTCCAAATTATATTTTCACTGTCAATTGGGTTAAAGAACGAATATCGTTTAAAAACACAGTTCACAATAAACCCATTTCACATTTCATTTTATTCCAATTACTAAATATAATTAAGACTCTAATAATCTTAATTAAAAGATTTATTCTTTTCATACGGGGTTTAAGAACAGTGTTATTGAAGACACCATTCACGACAACCCAAAAATCCAATTTATTTTATTTAATTCCAATTAAATATCAATTAATTGGAAAACTTCATTAAATTTTTAATTTAAAGATTTATTCTATTTAATAACTAGTTCATTTTGATAAAATATATTTTTATCTTTTCAAATATGGAATTTTTCATCCAAATTCTTTTCAAATCATTAATTATGATTTTACATAATTTTTATATTTTTAATAATTTTATTTAGGCCCGTACAGTCGGTTTCCAATAACGGACACCGAACTGCATCCATAGCGACCTTTTTCAAATTTTGATTTGGACATAATTCCAAATCTAACCGTTAGATTTCAAATCTCTTATATTCATTGGAAAGCTCTTTTCGATACGAACCCAACGGTTCCGTTTTTAGGAGAATCTGACAGTGGGATCTCCCGTTACATCAATTTGAAGTTAATGGTCGAAATCCGCGAACGATCGTTGCGCGGAGCGTTCTATTCAGGCAATTAAATATATAGAATATGTATTATATATATATATATATATATATATATATTCCATCGATTTTCATTTAAATCGTATTTTATAAAATATTACGATTTTAATTTCATTTTCAATTTTAAATGAAAATGGAATATTCTATATTTATATCATATTAAAATATTAATATTTTCAAATTATTGTATTTTGAAATCACTACTTTTTGATATTCATTATAAAACGAATAAAATCAATCGATAAACCCGTTTGGGTTAACATGGCGTTTCTACATAACACGGCTTCATATTTTTTTTTTGATATTTTTTGTCCATTCTAAGATGGACAAAAAATCATAACTTTATTCTTTACTAAATTTATTTTAAAATACTCTTTATTTAAAAAAATATTCTTTATTTAAAAGATTCTTTACTTTAAATTATTCTTTATATAAAAGATATTCTGAATCGGAATGCGACTTAAACGATTACCATATAATTTCAGTTATATGGATTTCATACATTGCATGTATATAACAATAATGATAAATAATCATTGAGCAATCCATTACATCCAGAGTGAAATTTACAACTGTGTGAGCATTAAAATAAATAAATAAAGCTCACAGACTGTCAATCCATCGATTGATAATTAATCAAATATTGAGACTAGTTTATGTCAAATATCCTTCCAATACTCGTGTGGGGTTTTCAAACAACAACAGTTTATACAAATAAATCATTGGTTAATAGATTTAACCGATTCTAATTCGGTTTGAATTATTTTCTATTTAAATAATTCACACTATTTAAAATTATAAATAGATATTTATAATTTAATTTTACTATCACATTAACGTTAACATTGTTTTTTTTATACGTTAAATATTTCAATATCACAAACATATATTTAACAAATGATCATTTTATAATAACAACGCTAACATGCTACAGACGATGTTTTATCTAACGAAACATGTTTAACATATAATTCTTTTACTATAACCTAACATGATAATAATGACATTTTAGTGACAATCATATCTTAACATATTTTTCTACTTCACTAACACATAAATGAAAATGTTTTAATAAATAATACCTACTTTAACAAATGATCATTTTTCCATTTCTCTAACATACGAATGATAATGTTTTAATTAACAAAACATAAATAATCAAATGAACATTTTACTATGTAACCAGCATGTGAATGATAATGTTTTAACTAACAAAACATATATAATCAAATGAACATTTTTCTATGTAAAAACAATGCATATTTTTAATCATTTTTAATATAATATAAAATGTAAATTTTTATTGTTAACCAAATTTCAACAATTCCTATGTTCATATCTGACAAATAAAAAGATGGTTTTTATTTTCAATAATTTAAATGTTCATATATGACAGATAAAAGGTGGTTTTTATTTTCAATGTTTTCTATGTTCATACATGACAGATAAAAAGGTGGTTTTTATTTTTTTATGACCTTGACTACATTTCTAGTGTCAAATAAAAGAACGTTTATTTGTCATAACAATGTCCACATTTCTAATGACAAAATAAAGAACAATTTTGTCATATGAACATGTTTATAATCCTAGTTACAAAATGAAAAGATAATTTATTTACATGACAATATAAAAAGATAATTTATTTTGTTGACAAATCTATTTCAACAAGTTGTTAAAAATGATATTTTGTTTGTAACATTTATAATTCCACAAAAATGTTAATCTTATATTTAACATTTCTAATTCAACAAAAATGTTAATCCCATATTTAACAAAAGCATATTCTAACTAAATGATATTTTGTTTGACAAAACATATTCTAACTAAATGACATATTTATTCATAGAATATGGTTTCTACATAAATGACATATAAATTTACCAGATATGATCTCTAACATAAATGACATGTTAATTTTCACGATATGATTTCTAACATAAATGATAGGTTAATTTACCAAATATGATCTCTAACATAAATGATATGTATAACATGATAAACAAGAATGCTATTTTTACATTATCGGCAATCTTAATTCATCATCACAAATAAAAATGATATTATTATGTTGCTGACCATTCTAATTCAACATAAAAATGTTTTTATATTACAATTCTAGTTCAACATAAAAATGATATTTTTATGTGACAATTCTAGTTCAACATAAAAATGATATTTTTATGTGACACAAATATAATTCAAAAAAAATGATATTTGTTTTGACACTCATATATTTAACAAAAATGGATATTTGTCTTGACATAAATATATTTAACAAAAATGTATATTTGTTTTGACACAAATATATTTAACAAAAATGTATATTTTGTTTTGACACAATTATGATTCAACAAAAATGAATATTTTGTTTTACTCTTTTCTATATAACAAAAATGAATATTTTGTTTCACTAGACAGTTTCTAATCAAAATGTTATTTTTAATCTAACATGACATTTCTAATAAAAATGATATTTTTAACTAACATGACATTTCTAATGAAAATGATATTTTAGCTAACATGACATGATCTAACAAAATGGTATTTTTATTTTAATATAACATTTCTACCAAAAATGACATTTTTAATCGGATAAAACATTTTATAACAAAATGTTATTTTTATTTCTAATGTAATATTTTATTAATAAAATGATATTTTTAATCTAATGTTACATTTCTTAACAAAAATGATATTTTAACAAGACAAATAAAAATGAATTTTTATTCTTACAACCATTTTTTTATTTCAAACATGAATGTTTTAATGATTCATGTACACAATAAAAAATCTGATTTTTATTGCATAAACAATTTTGTTTATCAAACATTAACATTTTACATATTCATATGTACACAATTAAATCCAGTCTCACACAAACAATCCAAAATTTAATACAACATTTACATAGCGTACGTACTTTATATCACATCATAATCAATAATTAATTTTAATTTTGGATTAGAGATCTCACATTGGGTTTTGAATTCTTCAAAATTTTAGATCGCTCTGTTTCAGCTCTGGTCTGTACCGTTGTGTAGATCATGTCGAGACGAACCCGATGCATCTGAAATCATCTGGCTCTGTATTTGTATGACAAAGTTATGATAGTTATTCCATTTGATATTTAAATAATTAGTTAATTAAAATATATTTAAACCAATTACCCTTCTTCTACCTCTATAAAGAGCCGTCTACGTTCAAACCCATTATCGTGAACTAGGGTTCACTATTGCCGTCGCCATGCTTCGTCGTAGATTAATTGCAGGGGGTCATCGTGTCGGGCTTGGGAGGGGCTGCCATTGCTTGCCGTGGGGCCCAGCTCGCACGCACTTGGTGGTGGGAGATGCCCTGAAAGTCGGCGGCTAACTTCACCAAATTGGAGCGCTATGACTAATGATAGCAAATCATGCCCGTCGAAATTGTAGAGCATGCCAAGCTCTAGATGATTTGCTTTAGAAGTATTAGAAATTAACAAGAGGATTGAGAGAACGAGTGTGGGAAAGATGGGAGGACGATGGCCATTGATAATGTTAGTGGCGGCTGGTGTACTATTTGGGATTAGGGTTTTCTAATGTGTATTTATAATATATTAATATTTAATTTCTAATTTTTGCAAATAAACCCGTTAATTCTCAGTATCTCTAAATTCAACCCAACAAATGTTGCCCCTAGCCAAATACCTTTATTCCGGACACAATGGACTAGGTCCCGTCAGCCTGTTTGATCGTCTCAGCCCACTTTTCTTTAATTTAAAATATAAATCATTTAATTATTTAATTTAATCGTACATATTAATTTACCGGGGCCATGTACTAACTCCAAAAATCCCAAAAAAATTATTTCAAGTTATATTTTGGCGATACGGTCCTAAAAAAAATTAATTTCGCCGAATTTAGGGACTCTTTGAAAAATGGCTATTTTAAAGTCTATTAAATTTGATCGAAAATGACACAACACATTTTCTTTTGCCACGTTCACATATTAATTCGAAAAATTATGAAAATTGGAGTCTAGCAATAATTTGACATTCCGGATTTAACAAAATTGGTTTTGTTGAAAACGGAGGTCATTTGAATAATGGCTATTTTTATGGGCTATATATTATATCAAATTATACAGCGACTATTCTGAATATTCAACTGACCATAACTTTGATTCCCACTATGAAATTTCAATTTTTCAGATTTGTTGGAAAGATATTTTTAAATAGATTTAAATATTTTTGGTTTTACCAAATTCCAATTTATTTTAAACCATGTACAGTCAGTCAAAGTTCAAATTCAAATTTTCAAACTACCTCGCTATTTCTAACTCCTTCTATAATTAAACTAAAAAATTTCTTTCTAACTTCGATTTAAATAAATTTTTAATCGTTATTATTTAAAATAATTATTTTAAAAATTTAAAATCCATTAAAATTTCTAAAATAAAAAAATTTAATTGGTTCCAAAATTCTAGTTGTTACATTTTCCCTTTGTCGGCTTGATATGAAAATACATGCTACGTCTGCAGATCTCTCACTTTCGTTTGATGCAACAAGACGTGTATAGGTAAGGCTACCCATACTTTAGAGGGTACGATGAAATTTGTAGTTTTCATTTCGTAGGATAGAAACTTTGTAAGCATTTGTGATTGTTAGAGTAGGTTAGCCATGCATTTACTAAGGGTAGGGAAAATAAAACAAAATAAACTCTGGGTCAGTCATGTGGCTCGTGTGAGTAAACTCCAACCATTTGTTTAACTATTAAAATCCTTTTAAAAGAAAGGATAATCTAAGACCGACCCACACATAAATACAGATGGTTTTTACCTTACGATAACCCGAAACATTCTTTTATAATCCATTCTCTTCAGATATTATAATAATGTCTAAATCAAATAAATAGTAATGTAGTAGAACGCTTTCATCTCATGCTCTACATATATAATATACAATCAAAAATCGCGGGCTTTTATTGGATAATGAATTCCCAACAATGACAGGGTATGGAACCACCTTCCGATCAGTGTACTCTAGAAGAAATACACTGGAGTTCAACAAGAACACCTTGTAACTCGGCCACACATGACCGACCATTAATTTTGCTTGAATGTTCCGAATATATCCTGCAACATCCGCTTCACATTTTCTTCCAAGAATCCTCACCCTATCTACCTCCAAAATTCATTAAATTTCAAATGAAAATTACCACTGCTCTCTCCACCTTGAATGCTTCAATCTCCTCACGATCTACTGCAACTCGCACACAAAAACCAGGGTGCGACTTATGTTGCATCATGCTCTATACAGAAGAGATAGATACACCTTTTTACTTCAAATCTACCCAGACTTTGCCACAAGTTCCTAAACAACGACACGATCCCAGAACCCATAGTAGAAACATGAATTAAAGCTTGAATTTCACTAATACTTTAACCCTAAATTCTAAATGTAGTCGCTGGAAATATTTGAGCGAAGCAATTTTCCACCAAATGCCATAAAAACACTACCAGATTAAAGATAATTACTTCACGAATCCAATAATACTTCTTTCACGGTTAATAGATTTATATATATGATTTTAGAATGATTTTTAAGTAGGAGTTTTCACATGGAAAAATAAACTGGTGGTGGCACAAATCTTTTGACCACTGAATAAAGAAGTTTAGGTTAGGAAGAATGTTAGAGTATTTATAGGTGTGGGATAATAATTTTTTTATTATATTTTTATATTACTTTTTATTTCATTGCTATCTATATTTATCGTTTAAAAATTAAAATGATCACATAACATACCAAATTGGACAAAAATGAACATACAACTATAGTCCGACATTACGGACCCAATGAAACTTGTTTCGTCGAACTCCGAATCGGTTAGCTCACACGGCGTATTTTTAAAGTCAAATAATTGACTGTTTTTCACACTAAAATCCTGTACGGCCACAGACTCCAAAAATCACGAAAATTGAAATCTAAAAATAATTTAATATTCCGTATCGAACAAAATTAATTTTGTCGATAACGGAGGTCGTTTGCAAAAATGACATTTTTCAAAGCTCTAAATAAACCAATTTAAATATTAATACATTTATAATTAAATTTAATTTTAATATTATCGTATATATTCACACAGAATATCATACAGCTCCAAAATATTCCTATCTGAATTTATAACTCCACATTTCAAATCCAGATTAAATTATTATTCAATTTATATTAAAAATCCATTTATAATATAAATAAATCATTATAAATTATAAAGGAATTCCATAGTGACCATTTTAAAATTTGATTTGGACATAACTCAAAATCT
The DNA here is from genome assembly GCA_030737875.1 of Allium sativum. Classification (NCBI taxonomy): domain Eukaryota; kingdom Viridiplantae; phylum Streptophyta; class Magnoliopsida; order Asparagales; family Amaryllidaceae; genus Allium; species Allium sativum. The sequence goes on along the minus strand of CM060924.1, from coordinate 499,348,554 downwards.
ACACGATGAAATCCTAATTTTTCTCTTTCATTAGAAAAATATACTTCACCAGCTCCGAGCGTTTCTTGTTTCACAGAAATCCATCTTAAAATGGATTCTATATATTCGTTTAAGGTTCGAATCACCAAATTACGAACTACCGCGCCATTTCCAGCTCGATTATAATTATAATATAATTATATGTTCAAACTTCGTTTAAATAATATATTCGTTATTATAATTCAATTCTAAATTGAATTAAATATTACAAATAATCCAATTCACACAATATTATGAATTCTACTATTCTCCGACTATTCTGGAATTTAATTATATTATTTAATTATTATATTAATTAAATATTCAATGTTATTTAATTTAAACCATTAAATTACCAAACCATTATTTGAATAATTAAATAAAATTAATTATTAAATCGTTTAAAAAATACAGGTCGTCACATTCTTTCTGCCTCAAAATAATTTTGTCCTCGAAATTGCTAAGGTAGGAAATAAACCCTATTAACAGGGTTAAAATTATTTGTTTACTTCTTATCTTCAGTTTCGACTGAACCAATTAATTTCAATTAAAATATCAACTCATTCCGAATAACTAAAATTTTCAAAAATTCTAAAAAAATTCTAACACCTTAAATTTTCGGAAAATATCGCCAGCACCTTCTTTGTACGGCTCAATCGGTACAACTACAACTCACCTCTCTAGGCCTTTTCCAACCCAAAAGAAAATCAAACAGCCAAGCGGCTTACCAAACAGGCTCATAAATCTCATGCTTATACAAAATATAAACTTGTACCTTTTTGTCGGGCATATCAACTCTATCACTTCCATCTGCTGTTAATTCATCATAAATAAATGTCATCCCAATCAATCTCCAATAAATTCATTCTCAAAACAATTATTCGCTTATACCCCAGCCAAATTTCATTTCAAACTCGAGTTACATTCTCGATTCCAAATTCTTAACTCTCCAATTCAACAAAATTTCAGATTCTTTTCTCACTATCCAATTTTATTCTCTATCTTATATTTCAATTTGCTTCCACAAATTCTACTTTAATTTGTTTTCAAATCAAACAATCCTTCCTGGGAGTTTTAAACCACTTAGTTTTTTTTAAAATCAATTATTTCTTTTCGAAATTCAAACCAACTTGCTTTTCTCAAAACAATTCAAAGAAAATCTCTTTGGTAGTAATTCATCAATTAGAAACAGGTAAATGAACACTGATGATGCTGCGCAGTCATCATCGGAATTATTTTCCAGTGACCAAAGTGAGTTCAATACTATATCACCTTCAAGATCCATTCTAAAACATTTCCATTTTGAAGTTATTTCAAAATATCCTCCCAATGTTTGTAAAACAATTTAAAATCTCCCAGGATTTTTAAATTCTCACATCTTTAATCCAAATCTATTTACAAACACTTCTCCAACTTTTAGGAATTTTAATTCCAATTCTGATTTAAATTCAGATTTCATTCATCTTGCTTTATATATCTTACATTAATACGAATTCTGATCGGTTATATCTAACCCTTCACTTTTTATAATCTCATTCGATTATAATTACAACCAATATATCCAATACATTATAATCATTTCAATATCAATCATTTATATCAAAATATAATTTGGGAAATATTTTTCATTTACCCTCTTTTTAAAACATACTGTGTCGGTTCATCGTATTCGAGTGTTTAGAAACTCCTAGCGATACAGTGGATCAAACTGATCGACCAGAACTCATAAACAGCTCAACCAAAAAATCTCCATAATATAATACCATTTTTATAAAATATACAAATACGCTCTCTTGTATATGTACAATCAAACTCAATCTAGGGTATTACTAAACCCATCTCTACTGAGTCGCGCCACAGAGCCAAGATAATTACTTAAACTTCATCTCTGATACCACTATAACGACCCGGGGATTTTGCGACCTTGGTAATCGATATAAACTCAATGTCGATTATCCAAGCATCGGAAATACCGGAGAGTTAATAGAAAGAAGTTAGAGGATTAGAATAGATAAGATAGAAAATTAGAATAGAAGAAGGAGAGAATATAACAACAAAATCAGAGTAACACAAATCTTACAACGAAACGAATAAAGTATAGTATACAACATAACTTTGAAATACAAATCTGTCATTTGTATATACAAATCATCAATTAGAGTATAATACTTACATCACAGCGGAAATAAACAATAGCTATAAAAACATTGCTGAAGCCTCCTGCTCCAGCTCCTTCTAGTATATCCGTAAAAATCCTGACTACTGGACTGCCCGTAAAAATTGGGCACCCAAGAGTTTAGGGAAAACAAAACAAAATAAACTCTAGGTCAGTCATGTGACTGGTGTGAGTAAACTCCAACCATTTGTTTAACTTTTAAAATCCTTTTGAAAGAAAGAATAATTGTAAGACCGACCCAAACATAAACACGGATGGTTTTTACCTTACGATAACCCAACACATTCTTTTATAATCCATACTCTTCTGATATTATAATAATGTCTAAATCAAATAAATAGAAATCTAGTAGAACGCTTTTATCTCACGCTCTACATATATAATATACAATAAAAAATCGCGGGCTCTTATTGGATAATGAATTCCCAAATATGACAAGGTATGGAACCACCTTCTGATCAGTGTACTCTAGAAACGATACACTGGAGTTCAACAAGAACATCTTACAACTCGGCCACACATGACCGACCTTTCATTTGGCTTGAATGTTCCGAATATATTGTCACCTTACGGTTGGTATACCAACATAACCGTTCCCCGGAGATACAGAATTGAAAGAAGTAACAAATATGAATATTCTCTAGATGGTGACAATATACCTTACTTAGGTGAGACCCACTTAGCCATGCTACCTGCCCGATTTCCATCATTTCCCAGTTGATGAGGCTTGAGGTCTTAACGTATCTTTTAATAAGTCAATCCTTCATTTTCTTTGAATGCCACATCGTCATACCAATCAAATCACCTATTGATTTCCCCAAAAATACCACGGGTATAAGCTAAGAGAAACGAATTCCTCCGCCACCAACGTAAATATGTTTGAAACGATCAACTTATGCGATCTACCAGATATACTCTGTCTGACATTCGTCCATTCAAGTTGTCCTGGGACTGGACAACCCGAAGGCACTATTCTGTAAATTTGTCTTAGGCAATTTCTACCTAGGATTTACTGAACAGCCTTTGCATAACTCCGTCTTCAATTATCTTCATCATATTTGATTCGAAACGATAATGCCCATATGAAGTGGTTTTCAGATAGTAAATCTGATCATGGTCTCTCCGTATTGACAACAAAAATGGTCAAAACTTTGATAGTCGATTATTTAACTATCAAAGGAAAACCTGTGTACAAACAATGGTCGTATTCCCAAATGGAAATCTTACCGATCAATCATAATTTCATTTCCCAATTTCTCATTTATCGTTTCCATATATTCATTAATTCCTTATTTTCTAAAATTAGAAAATATACGTTATTAATTTTGGAAAACGTTTCCATTTCTGATTCATGCATCAATATCTTCCCACCTCTATCAGTCTCTAACTATAAACTAGTAAGAGAACAACTTTCCAAGTATAAACCCCGAAGGCCGAAACCAACATCAGATCGATACCCAGAAATCCATTCAACTCAACTAATTTCCAGTCAGTTTCTAATTTCAGTAATTCCATTTAAATTCCTAATTCTCCCCAAAATTCCTTTGTAATATTTTATTTGCAAAATATTTACTTTAATCTAATTTTTCACATAGAATGTGAATAATATTTCTTTTATAATCAAAACAGTTTGATTTCATATTTAAAAATAATATCTCAAACCCAAATTCTATTTATATTTTTTATTTGCGGAATTACTCATACAAATCTTATTTCATTTCCAACATTTATAATCTCATTGCAATTTTCCTTTATAACTACTACATTCACATTTCATTTCAATTATTGGTGTTAAAACTGATTTTACTTCTCTATGTAAATTCAAATTTATATATTCAATTAATCAAATGTTAAAAATTTCATTAATTTATAATTATCGTTTATAAATTATTCTCGTCAATTTATCTGTTAAAACAGATTTCTATTAAATATTTGCTTTAAATCAATACTATGTTAAACCAATGTACGAAGCAAGGGTCTAAACCTTCCTAATGTAAAATCCTCTTTTTATAACATTCTATTCATTTCCCAAATGTTTCCTTTTATAATTCTATCCAAATAAATATTCCTTCTATAATTATATTTATTTTCCAAATAAATGTTCCTTGTATAATTTTTTTTCCTATAAATATTTCATTTATAATATCATATTTATTTCCTAAAAATATTTCATTTTCAAAATACACTTTGAAAATTCCCTTTTTACATTACAGTATTTCTTATGGTATTTAAAATACCAACTTAAACCGACCAGTGTCATCATAATCAATCACATATTTTATATCACATCATATATCACAATATATGAAAACAAAAAATACTATAAATATTGAGGAATCCAGTTGGATCCCTCCAACCTGTTTCCTTGCATCCACAGATGTTAAACAATATAAATAACATCGATTTCATTTCAATATGAAATATTCTGATAAAAAAAATCAATATTTGATTAACGAATAATATATATATCGTTATCTATAATTTCAACCATTAAATCAGCAATTCAACCAAACAATCAACACACAGCAATCAATCATCATTTATAAATACTAGATTATATTTATAAAAATATATACTGCACAGAGTTAGTGAGATTTACTCACAATGGACGATCATCGTTAAATAACGATAATTATCGTTAATTCAGATCAGACAATTTATTTCTCTATAAATTGTAATGAGCTCCAATTCACTCCCAGTCAGTTCCATTGAGTAGCCTTTGTCCGTACGATCCCAAAGGATCTTGTTTCGTCAGATTCTGATATCGTATGACGAAGTTATGAATTATACAAGTGGATCTATAATTTAATTATACACTTATATTGGTTATAAACGTTCTGGGCCTCACCTTTCTCCTACCCGGCCCGTCAACCCATGTACCGCAATCAACAGTCTCTACCTCCTCCAAACACATTTTCGCACTCCAGTACCCATTAAGACATTGTTGCATCTTCATAAAAACATTGCCACTTCCATATTTCTTTATAAATCAAAATAAAACTACCAAAATTCATCTCATTTTATTTGCTTTCAAACCATACTAAGATCACACACTTAATTCGATTCCATTCTTCGCATAGCGACTTCCTGCAACATCCATTTCACATTTTCTTCCAAGACCGTTAATACTGTTCACCCTATCTCCCTCCAAAATTCATTAAATTTCAAGTGAAAATTACCTCTCCTCTCTCCACCTTGAATGCTTCAATCTCCTCATGATCTAATGCAACTCGCACATAAAAACCAAGGTGCAACTTATGCTGCATCATGCCCTATACAGAAGAGATAGCGAAACCTTTTTACTTCGAATCTACCCAGACTTCGCCACAAGTTCCTAAACAAAGCTGCGATCCATAACCCATAGCAGAAAAATGAATTAAAGCTTGAATTTCACTAATACTTTAACCCTAAATTCTAAATGCAGTCGCTGGAAATATTTGAGAAAAGAAACTGTCCACCGAATGCCATAAAACCAATACCAGATTGAAGATAATTGCTTCATGAATCCAAAAATACTTCTTTCATGATTTATAGATTTATATATATGATTTTAGAATGATTTTTGAAGTAGGGGTTTTCACATGGAAAAATAAACTAGTGGCGGCACAAACCTTTTGACCACTGAAGAAAGAAGTTTAGGTTAGGAAGAATGTTAGAGTATTTATAGGTGTGGGATAATAATTTTTATTCTATTTTTATATTACTTTTTATTTCATTGCTGTCTAAATTTATCGTTTAAAAATCCATTTGATCACATAACATATCCAAATTGGACAAAAATGTACATACAGCTACAGTTCGACATTACAGACCCAATGAAACTTGTTTCATCGAATTCCGAATCCGTTAGCTCACACAGCGTATTTTTAAAGTCAAATAATTGACTGTTATTCACATTAAAATCCCGTACGGCAACATACTGACTCTAAAAATCACGAGAATTGAAATCTAACAATAATTTAATATTCCAGATCCAACAAAATTGATTTCGTCGAAAACGGAGGTCGTTTGCAAAAACGACTATTTTTAATGCTCTAAATAAACCAATTTAAATATTAATATATTCAAAATAATTAAATTTAATATTAATATTATCGTATATATTCACATAGAATATCATACAGCTCCAAAATATTCCTATCTGAATTTATAACTCAACATTTCAAATACAGATAAAATCAATATTCAATTTATATTAAAAATCCATTTAGAATATAAATAAATCGTTATAAATTATAAAGGAATTCCATAGCGATATTTTAAAATTTGATTTGGACATAACTCACAATCTACATGATCAAATCTTTATTTTTCTCTTCCATCAGAAAAATATACTTCACCAGCTCCGAACGTTATTTGTTTCACAGAAATTTGGCTTAAAATGGATTATGTATATTCGTTTAAAGTTTGAATCGCCAAATTACGAACTGCCATGCCATTTCGAGCTCGATTATAATTATAATATAATTAAACATTCAAAGTTCATTTAAATAATATATTTGTTATTATAATTCAATTCTAAACTGAATTAAATATTATAAATAATCTAATTCGCACAATATTGTGAATTCTACTATTCTCTGACTATTCTGGAATTTATATATATTATCTAATTATTATATTAATTAATATTCAAAGTTGTTTAATTTAAACCATTAAATTACCAAACCATTATTTGAATAATTAAATAAAATTAATTATTAAACTGTTAAAAAATACGGGTCGTTACAATTTGATTAGGCGGCAGATGTGTTTACAGTAAAATATATATGCAGTAAAATCAAATTCCATATGCATATGTGTCCCTTTTGATGTTACACATTAGACTTTAGAATAGCTAAAAACTTAGGTATGCTAAATGAATTGTCTGTGCATGGTTTAGTCTAAGCTATGGTGATTGAAAAGAACATACAACTCTAGCTCCCCTGTGTGTTGTAGTTTGTACAATTGTAGGGGTTAGACATATGTATTGAAGTTGTTTTATGGGGTAGGCTAGTTTTCGTTCCTTACCCATGAAGTTCACAAAATTTTTATATGCATTTATGTATATTGGTGTTTTTAATTTGGTTTGTTACGGTCGATTTACCCGGTTAATTAATTATACCGGCATTTACATTGAACGTTAATATTCACACTGATATCTGAAACCCAAATATAACGAAAATAGATGTACTACTGTGTCTTATCGTTGCGGTCCTAACAGAACTAATTTCGTTGAAAATGGACCCCGTTTGCAAAACCATGCTATTTTAATTTATCGGTTCACCTTTAAATTTTGTCTTCAAATAAAATAACTCCGTTGGGCTCTAAACTGGAAACGCAGCAATAATTAGTCATACGCTTTCCAATAAAAACAATATCGTCGAAAACAGAGATCGTTTAAAAGATAATCATTTTTTAGGCTTATAAATATAGATAAAATATAATTGAATCCCAAATTAATCAATTTAAATAATAATAAATCATTATTATCATATATGCGCAAATAGAATAACCAATATATATTTATAACTTAATTCTATAAATTTTGGTTTACCTGATATTCAAATTTTATATAAAAACATTAATATATTATTAAGTAAACGTTATCGTTTATCAACGAATTCCATAGCCGACTATTTTAAATTTTGAATTTAACATAACTTACAAATTATAAGCCGAAATCTCGATTTTTCTCTTTTATTGGAAATTATAATCAAATCGATCCAAACGATTCTTGTTTCATGAAAATCCGACTTTAAACGGATCCTGTATATTCAATTAAAGTTCAAAACTCAATATTACAAACTACCGCGTCCTTTCGAGCTTGTTTTAATTATATTATAAAATATATTTTCGAACTCCATTTTATGATAAAAATTTCAATATAAAATCCGTTATCATCACCAAATCAATATTTGAAATAGATTTAAATATTCGTAACTAACATTCAAAAATCTAGGTCGTTACATTCTTCCCCCTTAAATGAATTTCGTTCCTGAAGTTACACGGTTAAAAGAATGCTCCAAACCTAATTAGTTTAAAATAATCTTTCATGATTTATTATTAATAATATTCTAAGTTTTAAATATTTTTGAAAAATTCGCCAGCATCATCTCTGTGCGGCTCGATCGATACAACCACAACTTCCAGTCAGGCCTCAACTTCTCCAAAAGAAAACCAAAAGCCAAATAGCTACCCAACTCAGGGGTATAAAATCAATTACTCCAATCAATGTATTAAGGTTTACCTATTTGTCGGGCATTCTCAGTTCCAATTTCGAATCAATCAATGGCTCTTCATCTTCCAACCTGTACTTCAATCTACGCCACCAGATCTACTTTCATGGCCTTTTGGAATTTGTTCTTAACTCAATTTATAATAAAAGTAACAAATATATGGTTAACCCATTTAGTTTCATTCCATAAATGATTTTATTTCTAGTCCTTTATATTGGAATTCAACCAACTTCTATTAATCCGCTGACGAATTTTATATTCAGAACCAACATGTAATAAACAATTAACTTGACCAATCATTCAATTTATATTTAACATTAAAACTTACTCAATTGCTTTCACTCTAGTTCAACATATTTCAACACCAATAAGTTAATATCCGATTGACTTCTATTCGAATGGTATTTATTCGATTACCAAATCCAAATTTATTTCCCTAAATTCCATATTTATACCCATTTTTAAGTTACCTCGATTTAACCCAGTTAAGTGCTATTTCATATAATTCATTACAATTCCCAGTTAAGTTTTTCAGTTTAGTTTTTATTTTCAAATTTTATTTCTTAAGTTAATTTGAATTTCAAACAAACCAATCAAAAACAACAACACTACTATAATTTAAGAAAAATATTTCCTTTTACTTTATAAAAATATAAGGGTGCGTTTTTTATAGGTCCCTATTAACTTCTAAAATATAAAAAAACCATTGATAAAAAAATATAAAATACATCCCTATTTCTGAAATGCTACTGAAAAAATTCCAGTCCTACCCACAAGCAGTAACAAAACCCTCCAACAACGATTCGTCCTCATTTAATCAGTCAAATCGCTCCTTTAATTTCTCTCAAAACCCTAATTCCATGATTGTGCAAAGCCCTTGAACAACAAATCGCATTTTTAATCTTCTTAGAATCAAAAGCCGGTGGTATCTTTTTTATCAAGAGCATCCTGTTTCGCTCCAAATTCGCTGTCGTCGTCATCAATTTACACGAAATGGCAAAAAAAGGTATAAATCTGATTGCTTTATTTCATATCCGACTTTATATACTATCTTCTTGTAATATACTGTAATAAGATTGAAACAAACATTTCGATTCAGTGTATGCTATCCATAAGAATTATTGCATGTTTTTTAGATATTAATAAGAAATCTTACATGATTGTATGATGTTAATAAGAAATCTAGCATAACCATATGTTGTTGTTACGTATTTATCATCTAATTATTACACAGCAGTATGAATTTGTATGGTTTTCTTATTTGATTGTATGATTTTTATTCAGTAAATTTGTATGATTGTATGCAAGTATGCATAACACTTGAATGTTTGAATGCATTTATTCATAGTAGATGCATGCTGGAATTTAGATATTCAAAATACATGCATACTTGTGTGCATAATTATGAAATCGTTGCATTTGTGAACGCATATTTTTTAAGAAATATGAATACAAAGATGAACGTATTCACCAAATAGTAATATGTGCATACATATAATCAGAAAACTTGCATACAAGACTATAGTTTGTTATGAGTTGGTGAATATTTGAGTAATTTAATTAAGACTAGTTGTATAATTGTTTATATTTATTCTCAATAATTGCTTGCCATTTTCCAAGTATGTACAAAATTATATTAAGAATTCTTGCATGATTGTAAGATATTGTTATGAAAATTTGCAAACATGTATGCATGTGTTTAGAATGCTTAAACACTTGTGGGAAACAATTCACAAATGAATGTATGTAGAAAAATTTCATTGAAGTATGCATGTATTTAAAATAAATTCATAAGTATACGCATTTAGGACGTACATATACAATCATACATGAATATTTCCAAATCAATTTTATAAGTAGATGATTATTTTCAGAGAAGTTACTATGCCCATAAATTTAATTAGAATACTTCAGTAGATTATTTAATTTAATCATTAATTAACAAATTGTTGCATTATTGCGTGAAATTAGGTAGAACTATTGCTTGCTTGTGTGCAACTCTAATCAGAAACTTTCATTTATGTATGCAGTTAAACAGAAATTTCTAAGTCAAGTGTACCACTATCAAAATTTTGTTATACCATTGTATGTAGTTATTTATAAGTGTTGCATGCAAGTATCCAACTATAAACAAAGTGTTATATAAATATATGAAATTGAATGTAAAAAAATTTCTTCGAGTGTGCAACTATCAACATGTTGTTTCTTTAGTACATGAATTTTATTAGAAATTTTGACGTTGGTGGATGAAACTAAGTAGAATTGCTTTATAATTTAGAAAAATGTTGGATTATTTAATGAAATTAAGTAGAAATGTTTCATGCAACTGTGCAGCTTTAAACAGATCGTTGCGTTAAATTATGCAGTTAAACAGAAAAGTTTCATTCAAATATGCAATTATCAACATTTAGTTGCATAAGTGTATGCAGCTAAACTTAATTGATTCTGGAAAGTGTGCGACTATTAGCATCTTGACAAGTGTATGCAGTTAAATTTAATTCTTTCATTAAAGTATGTAGTTAAACAGATAACTTTCATTTAAGTGTGCAATAATCAACATTTAGTTGCTTCAATGTATGCAGTTAAATTTAAATGATTCAGGAAAGTGTTTAACTATCAGCATTTTGATAAGTGTATGCAGTTAAATTAGATTGTTCCATTAAGGTATGTAGTTAATTAGAAAAGTTTCATTCAAGTATGCCACTGTCAATCTTTAGTTGCACCATTGCATGCAATTAAATTTAATTGATTCATGAAAGTGTGCAACTGTCAGCATTTTGATCATTTTATGCATTTAAATTTAGTTGTTTCATTAAAGTATGCATTTAATAAGAAAGGTTTTATTTAAGTGTGCAATTGTCAACATTTAGTTTCATCAGTGTATGTAGTAAATTTTATTGATTCATGAAAGTGTGCAACTATTAGCATTTCGATCAGTGTGTGCAGTTAAATTTGATTGTTTCATTAATATATGAAGTAACATAAGTTTTTCAGTCAAGTATGCAACTATCAATGTATTGTTGCATTAGTATATCCAGTTAATTAGAATTGTTGCATTAAAGTGTACAAATATCTAAGGTCTATTTCAAATTACTACGCAGTTAATCAGAATTATGATTGCAAGTGTGCAGTTGTCAATTGTTTCTTCATAAGTAAAAGCATTTAAGCAATGTTACTAAAAATTTATGTACATCTTATTATAGAGACCAAATGCTGAAGAAAATGAAGATGATGTGAGGAATCCAGGAAAAGCTTTAGTTACGAATGATCAAGGAACAACTTTTTTACAGTTTACAAAGAAACGCAAAAATGAAGACGTACCAAGGGCAGCAAAAAAGGAAAAAGTGTACAGAAATAATTTGAAATCATTCATTGATTTAGTAGAGAAAATCAAAGATGAAGAATTATTTACTGGTCAACATAGCTTTTTATTTGCAAAAATACCTCTTGGGGGATTTATAGATATGATATTCGATGGTGTAATTTCTGCATCGGAGACGACCAAAAATTCTAACACATTGGATATTATTATCAAAAGCTATAAAAAGAATTTGAAATATTTTCAATTTAGAGACTCGAAAATAACATTCAAAGATGAGGATATTGCAAAATTGTTAGCAGCTCCATTTCAAGGTGAAATGATAAAAACAAGTGGTCATTTAAAGAAGGAGGATAAGGAGAATGAAGAGTTTAAATCATTTGTAGAGAGACACTTTAAGAATGAAGTGTCAATAAAAAAAAAAGAATATAGAGCGACAAATTTTCTGTACAATAAAAGGAGAGCCTGAAGAAGAATGTTTTGATACAGTAAAGCTTGTACTTCTCTACCTAGCAGCCACGTTCCTTGTCTCCAGTCCAAACTATACCTTACCCTGTACGCTAGTACCGTATTGTGTGTGCGACCAGAAGTTGATGACAATATCGTGACCTAAAACCATACATAACCATATATTAAGCCAAGTTGACAAGTATCATGAGACACCACGCAAGATTAACGCTTGTATGACGCTATTGTTGGTAATTTTTATAAAGTTAGTATTAAATTTAGTATTATATTATTGTACAATATGTTAATTTTTTGTTTCTTTTTTTTAGTGGTGGATTTGTGAAGAAACCTATGTTTTAAAAATATCAAAGGAAGAGTATAGTACAATATACCCATTGGCTGGTAAATGGGATATAACATTGCTAAAGCCATCAATGCTCTTGAATGTCACTTTCAACACTGTAAGACTCTTATTATTATTTTCCAGTTATAAGTGACAATTATAAATGCAGTAATAGATGCAGTTATGTATGCAAATAAAAATTATTTTTGCTTGCATATCTGTATATATTGGGAACCATTGCATGATGTATACATTTGTTTAAAAAAATTCCCAATGTTGTGAAAATACGTAGAAGAATTGATTAGTTATCTATAAGTAGTCAGTAGTCCTGTGCAATTGAAGTTTTAAAAATATAATGAATAGTAGCATAATTATATGCTATTGCAAACTAATTTGCAGTTGTTGAGAAATTTTACTGATTTTTTTCTGAATACTTCCATGATTTTATGAAATTTTTGCAAATAATTGTATACTTATATGCAACTATGTGCAGTATGCATGAAACATTACTTTTTGATTTTGTTTTTAGGATGTAGAAGGAAAAGAAATGAAATTGCTAAAACAATCAGTTGAAAAGAATAAAGAATATCAAGAAGTTTATAAGAAAATGGAAAAAAAATACAAAGAGTTGATATCATAGTTAAAATTAGAGAATAGACGGTTGAAAGAGGAGGTTGTAAGGCTAAAAAAAGAGTTGATCAACTTGAGGCTGAAACATCATCAGCAGATAGTGAAGAAAAACAGCTAACAGTAGAAGATGATGTAGCTGAGATAGATGTAGAAAGTGAAGATAAGGATGATAGTGCAAAAGATGAAGAGCAAGATCATGATGAAATGAACGTAGATGATGATAGTGAGGATGAAGAAGCCGAGGACCAAAAAAAGGTGAATGAGAAGAAGGTTGGGGAAAAATGAGCAGGACAAAAGGAAGAAAAAGATGGTCCAGGAGAATTTTGTTTTAAAGCTGTTGGTAGATCCTACAAAAAAGATTGATGGTATTTAACAGGGAAAGGTGGAGATAGACAAGCAAAGGCAGAAGCACTTGAACTTGGCCGAAAAACAGAAGGGGCAGCAGAAAAAGGTACAGAATCAGGTAATTCAAAACAAAAAAGATCAGAAGAACAAGCAGATGGTCAAGGAAAAGTTACCGGAACATGAATATATAGAGAAGGAAAAAGGTAAAAGTGTGACTTGATAAAGCACCGTGTCAACAATTATCCGAGTGTGGCTGCATTAATAATTAGTGCATGTTTGTCTGCATATATTAGTACTTATTGCATGATTATGTACATAAAATAGTAGTAATTGATTAAAGTAATATTACATTAAAAAAAATACTAGCATGCTAGTATTCAAATATTTTGAGTTATAGTATGCTTATATTCACATATTTAGATTTGTGTTTTGCCCTGTGTGATTACATTATTAATAACTGCAAGGTAGTGTGCATGTAATAATAATTGTTTTCATTATTGTCTGCATGTATTTAGTATTATTTATGCTAGTAATAAAATGTGAATAGATGTCGAAAAAGAGCATGAGGAAGACATGGAGTTGTAGAATGAAGCAGTGAAGGATACAGATCGTGAGAAGGATAAGAATAATTTTAATTATTATGAAGTTAATAAAGAAAAAAAACACCAGTGGGTGAAAAAGAAGATGAAATAAAAAAGGCAGAAGACGATAAGGTTGTTGATGAGATGGATCAGCCGTTACAAAAGAAAAATGATCAGCAAATAGAGATGAATGAGGAACGGGAGAAGAAGGAAATCAGAAGTGTAGGACAGATAAAAGGTAATTTACAGTTTTTTAAGTTTATACAATTTATTACCAAAAGTAGTTTTTTATTTTTTCAAAATCAGAATTCTTTTCATTTATATTCATACTATAAAATAACAATTGTTGATGGTAATAATGTATACATTATCAAGTTTTTAAACATAATTTTTTTTAAAAATAGTTGCACACCATTGTGTATATATTAAGAATTAATGCATGCTTTTGTGTAGCTATTAAGAAATATTTTGTGCTTGGTTATTTTAATCTTCTTAGAATATTTGCACACTTGTGTGCAACTATTCGAAATAGTCGCATGATTATGTAAATGAATTCACATTTGATTGAATTTGTCCTGAGTAATTTCATGATTTTGTGCAATTGTTTTAAATTTATGCATCTTTGAGAACATATATTTATATATTAATGGGACTATGTATGTTTCAATAGATAACAAGGAGAGGAATTTTGATGATATAATTCCCGAAGATGTTAAAGATCAAAAAGAGTTGGAGATAGAGCAGCAGCAGGAGAAGGAACACGTGAATGACGAAAAACATATTATGGATCAGAATAAGAGAGAGGGAAAAAGGTGGGAACTCCAGTCTTTAAAAAGCAAAAATGGTAAGATATAATATTAATTTGTGAGTGTAAAAATGTTTCAATTATGTATGTTAATTAAGTGCAGCGATGATATGTATGATATTATTTCCAGATAAAGGCAAAAGAGAACTGAATCAAATTGAAACCGTGGATGTGGAGGACTTTGAGAACGTACCAAAAAATGAAGAAACACGAATGGGTACTAAACTAAAACTTAGAAAGTACAAGATTGTGTTGAATCTGGAGGAGCATCAGATAAATCGAATGGAAGATTTTGTTCAACTGGCTGGCCTAAGGTAATATTAATATACATTTTTAATTAATATTTCAATATTTTATATTGAAATATTATTTTGCACAGTAGAAAAATTAAGCATAATTGCAGTAATTTATGCAAGAAGTAAGAAAACTTGAATATATATATTCAAATTTGTGATTTAGTTTGCGATTATTTTGTTTGTTAATACTTAAACTTGCATACATATTGGCAAGTTTTATACATAATTGCATACATATATTCAAGTAAGCAGGTTTGCTTGCACATACTAGTAGCACATTAATTCTATATTTTATCTTACTGAAAATTTTAAAATAACAGCAAAAGTGCATACTTAAATGGTAATGACGACATATGCATAGTTGGAACTGCATGGGCGAATTTGATACTTGGACGATTTATAGACTCATAGGTATAATCAGAATGAAATAATAATATAGTTAAAGTAATTTCGTTATTGTGTTAAGATATCAGCTTGTATTATGCCGTCAGTAACTAATAAAATCTACTTGTTGTAAAAGATTATTGACTGGTTTGCACATGAACTGGGAAAGGACCACCCAGAAATTCTTTGCTTGAAAACTTTAGCTTCTGTAAGTATATACTTAATTTCAACATAAATTCAGTGATACAAATTTAAATTTTGTAACTAATATGAACAATTACAGGTAATGCTTAATATGAAGTCAATGGGACAAGTAAAAGGATTGGTGGATATCCCAGTCAAGAAAGAATATAAGTCTTCTACAAAAATAGTCATTCCTATACACCATGACAAGAATTTTTTACTGTTAGAATTTGAAAAAGAAGGAAGAAGGTGGATACATTATGACTCGAATAAACCAAGACGTGAAGGAGGAGAACATCAGAAAATGGTATGTACTATGATATCCAAAATAATTGTATCAGTATTCTATAAATTAATGTATATCTTATTTTGTTGAATAGACAACGTACATTAATGGGTTTATGAAAAAAATGCAAGGCAGGAATTATCAAAAACACAAGGATATTGAATTTTCGAACTGCCCACAACAAGGCCATACGTAAGTAAATAGATTGAGTATACTTACATACTACGAAGCATTTATTTGAAATAGTTAATGTTTAGATTTTTTTTTTTGGAACTTCAACAATATTATGAATTGCTGCTTTCCTTTATACGATTATTCATAATACTTCCATACTTAAGTGCAAGTATTGGTAAATTTTATCCATAATTATTTTTTCAAAGGAAACATGAAAAATTTGTAGTTATATGAAAGTACCGCTATATACAAGCATAAATGGAAGTGTTCAAAATATTTTGTTTTATGAACATATTTTGAATACTTGCATGTATATGCATTTTTTTTATATAATTGCTTACATTAGTGCAGGTATTTGTAGATTCAGTACAACAGTCGATGTTATTTTGTTTTAAGATATCAAATTATTATACTGGAAAATATGTAGGTAAAAATAATTCATGATTTAAAAAGGAAACAAATATTCAACGATAAAAGAGAACATGCCTACACGCTAAACATTTGCAGATTTACAGTAAAACTGTATTCAAACAGACAATTCTAAATTGTCTTACCATATTTATCCAAATTATCTTAGTGCATGTTGATTATAGAAACATTTGCATACTTAAATGCAGAAAATCAGAAATGATGCACTCGCTCTGTATAGTTAGAATAATTGCAATCAACTATGCATAAATACAGAATATTTGCGCATGTCTATGCAAATACGCAAAACTAAGCAACATTGATTGCATATATTCATTTCCTTTTTTACCATGCATGCATTAGTTTAAAATTATTGCATTAATACATGCAAAAAAAATTAAAAATTTGCACATAGATTAGCATAAATTAATAAAAAATGATGTTATCAATGTGAATTAACCTGTAAAACAATATACCTTCATTTCCATTTTTACAAGTAGCATCCATTAAACAACTTTTTGCTCTTCCCTTCATAAAAGTTGCATCAACAAAAATTAAAGGTAGACAATATTGAAATCCATATGCGCAAGCTTCAAATCCAATAAAAACTCTCTCAAATTGACGTGTATCATCATTACACTCCAAAACAACTTTACTCCCAGAATTAGTAGTAACAACAACATCACAAAACGACTGTAAATGATGGTAGGACATTAAATCGCGTCCATGTAAATCCTCTAATCCAAGCTCTTCCCACTGTAAGCATAATAATACTTCAAGATAACATTATACTCCGTTTGAAACAAATCCATAATATCCTTTGTCTTCATTAACGGATTGGCTTGAATGTGATCACAAACCAACAACTTAATCAATTTACTAGATATAACCGGATTACTTATGTCATGAATTCCGGCACCACAATTATGTTTAGGTTGAAATCTGTTCACAACAAAATATCCAGGAAGATTAAACTTGAGAGAAGCATGAATCTTAAAACTACAATTTTGTTTAGAATAAACAGCCGTAACTCGTTCTTTATCATTCTTAATTAAATTCAGCTTGTATCCAGTTATCATACTATACATCATCAAATAAAGTCTGAATTCAGTAACACCTCCTGGAAATTGTTGACCAACACCAGAAAAAACAGGTTGATTCAAATCACTTCTCAATAATTGCCTACATTGATTGTTCGAATCACTGGTAATAGCAAAAGAGGAATCACTGCCAAAAGAAGAATTGCTACCATAAGCAACTGAAGAACTACTACGATTGACGTCAACAAATATAACCAAATAATTCTCATGATTATGTGCAGCCAACAAAAAAATAGACTGAAGATCGGAATTACTTTCGATATTCCTTCTCAAACCATCTCTAAGCTGATATAATTCAAAGGACTATGGACTCAAATCAGTCCACTTACCACAAACAACATCTCTCACGATATCAACAGAACTATAAAAATATAGACGAAAAGAGCATCTATCATTCCCAAACTTCAACAACACCAATACACCAATATCAGTAGGAACACTGTTAAACAAAGAAGAGAATCACCATTAATAAGCCAAATGTGCAGTAATCATATAAAAATACAATCATCTTCAAATAATTATAAACAGATGCATACATATACGCATATATCAGTAACAGATGCATACTTGTATGCAAATTCTAGAAATGTTGCACATACTTTCAATCAGACTGTATGAAATAAACTTTTACTACGCATATATTAATAATATATACATATTTATAAGAAACTCAACAGCAAGCACATATAAACAAATTTTTAAAAAATCTGTGTATAATTATGCATATATACAGAATATATGCATACTTATACGCAACTTTCCTGAATTTAACCAAATCAGTATGCACGTTTGATAAAAGTAGTTGCATACATATATGCTCATATCAACAATATTTGCGTATTCTTATACGCGTATTAAGAATAGAAGAACATATAAGATGAAAATTTAATAAATACGACTGTATGATCAATAAAAACAACAAAATTTTATACAACCCAATGACAAAAATAAACAATTAAAGAACATCAGAATAATCATCCAACACAAAAAAAAAACAATGATATACGTATAGAAATTAAATTATTAAAAAGTAAGAATTACCTTGATGAACAAGCTGCCATTGTATAAATCAAGGAGCGATGTAATTAAATCTCTGGAAAATTTTTGTTTAAAGTGAATGATCGATATACAAAATTTTGATATTCATAAATTTAATATGATGACGGCGCCTCCATGGACAATGAAATATAGTTTCTTGATAAGAAAAAAATTACGTACTAAGTAAATCCGACCTAGTAAATTACAACGTGAATTAAGAAAAAGGGCAAATCAGGAAAAATATTAGCTGTCGTTTAAAAGTAGGGATTAAGTTTATATGTTTAAAAATAGGAGGATGTGAGCTTAATTAAGTTTTATTTTAAGGACGTGGCCCTAATTTTCACAAAATATAATTTGGGCAAAATTGTTTCATTTACCCTCTTTATAAAACAATATTGTGTTAATTGCCAATTCCATATGGTTTCCCAACACTTGAACTAATTAATTGACACAATAATTTTTTTTTATGAAATCTACAAATGTGCCCTCCCATATATATACACTCGAACTCAATCTAGGGTGCTACTAACCTCATCTCTACTGAGTTACGCCACAGAGCCAAGGTTACTACTCAACCTCGCTCTGATACCAAGTTGTAACGTCCCACTTTTCTGTATAATTTAAGCCGACATTTAAATACTTGGTCAACCCAAATCATAAAAAAAAGGTAGAAAATTAAGAGAAAGAAATTAGAGAATGAGAAGAGAAAGGAAGAAATATTAGAATAGAAGAATAAGAAGACAACACAGAATCGGAATCTCACATCGCAGCGAAACAAAATATGATATAGAAATAAATCTTTATAACGAACTTGAAAAATATACTTACATCATCAGAGTACAACATTACATCCAGACAGTTATAGCAACCTGTCCTCATATACAACACACATTGGATAATACCTATATACCATACGTCTGGACTCCTCCAACTCGTCTTTGAACTTTATAGCACCCGATGACATGAACCTGCAACTCGGGCTGACCTGAGACATCACAAACTCCACGGATCAGCCTGGTGAACCAGCGTGAGAAAAACGTACTAAGTTTAAGTAACATCCATATGATTTTAAATTCAAAAATCCTTTTGAAAGAAAAGGATAATAGTAAGACCAGCCCACACATAAATACGGACGGTTTTTACCTTGCTATAATCCAAAAAAAAACATTTTTAGAAATCGATATTATTCCGATATTTTAATGGTGATGTAAATCAAGTAAATAACCAAGTAATAGAACGCTTGAATCTCACGCTCTACATATATAGTATAAAATCAAAAACACGGGCTCTTATTGGAGATTGGATTTCGACTATGACAAGGTATGGACCACCTGCCGATAGTGTATCTCTAGAGGGGAATACACTAGGTTCAACAAGAACATCTTGCAACTCGGCCCACATGTAATGAACCCAAAAATTTAAAGAATTAAATGATGTTTTAAAACTTTAAAAGGAAAAATAAAATGAATAAATGGCGTTAATATTAAAATCAAATTTTTTTTTATTCTAAATTTAACGATGGATAAATATTTCTTGTTAATAAAATTTAAATCATAACGTGCATAGTTGGAATGTGTGTAAAACGGATTAACGTTCGCGCGTTCACTGCATTGTCCGTTCAAGTCTATACGAATGAATAATAAATAGTAATAAATAAAAGAGGAAAAAGAGGAGAAATTAAATTTTGTTTCCTTAACCGCAATAATTAAACAAGGAAGAAAATTCACAGTGTGAAAACTAATTTAGACCATGTAATAACGGTAGAAACTTTCAGCTAAAATTAGCACTTAACTAAAATAATAAAGGTCCATATTATCTTTGAATTGGTCAGCCACATTGCTTCTAGATCTGATATTTTACTCTCCTTAAAATAAGGCAGCGACAAAAATCCTCCTTGTCAGTAACCAAATATTTGAAAACGCTATACAAGATTTCCAAATATCTCTCCTGTCAATAGGAAATACTCGGGCACTGTTCATGAACAGGAACCCACTGCTATGCTTGAATAAAATAATCGGAACAACACATATAAAATCACCCCATTTCCTTTTCGCGTGACCATATTTCCATGCTTCTTCTTTCATCTCATTCTTCATCTACTTCCTTCCACACTCATTTTTCAGTCACAGAGAAAATAAAACCTTGTGGATGGCTCAACCTCATCAATCCACCTACTTTCTCACATGAATCATTCTCTCTCTTATCCCATTTTTGTTTTCCACTTCCATCAACAAGCTCACATCCCGGAACCACATCCGCTCGTCCCTCCCACGTTCAGCAAGCCCATCCCAACAACACTGCACCTCCCACTTCTCGTCTGAACTGCCAACACCAAGTCTGTCATCCGCCACCGCTCTCAGTCCCGAGGCCGCCTCGCTCCCTCACAAAAAACCTAGGACTTGGAAATAAAGAAAAAAACGAAAGCCAAGGATAGCAGCTCCTCCCCACTCGCTAACGCCATAGCTCCGCCTTTTGACGAGTTCACTCGCGCCCAGTCAAGATAGCAACCCTCCAGCGTCCTGTCCACCAACTTGAGCAGGGAGTTCCGTGAGTTTCCCTTCCTAGTTCTTGTTGCTTACTACAGTACGCATAAATATACAAATTAAAGTATATGAGTGTACTGATCCTTGCGTTGTTGACTATATATCCACTAAATACATGATGTGAACAGCCTTACTTTGTGCCACGACTGACCACCTCGATCAGCTCCGCCCTGTCGCCGTAGCAGCCACCGCCAGTCCATTCTAGTCGTTGGCATTTCGTCTGATCCCCGTCCAGCATTAGAGTTGTTCTTGCTGTGAGTTCACCTTTTATGCTTTTATTGAGGTTTAATAGTATGTACATACTTAGTATTTATATACGTGAGTTTTTCCCTCTTATTTGTTTGCATACCAAGATACATGCATGAACACCATCTTGCATGTATATGGGTCTCCTACGAAAAGATTCTTGCATGAAATCCTTATGTCGCCACTTCAGAAAGCTCCTTTACAGTGAGCTGAGATGAATATGGTGTTTTATCTTGTTATAAGTCCATAAGGGTGAAACGCAAGAAGCAAATAGCTTTATTCCTTTTAATACACCACGCTGTTCGGAAATGCTCGTGTACTGAATAGTACTCATTCAGGTTCCAATACAGGGTGTGTGTTATGTCCAGTGACTAATTATGTTAGAATATAAGAATCCTAACTTTCTATTATAAACAAAGATTCACACAGCTTAGTGATTTGACATTTGACTAGTAACTGAGAGGTTACTGGTTCAAACCTGGCTGTAGCCATTTTGGTTTTGGTCAATTATTTTTGACTAAAATCCTTTTGGCACAAAATTATACATAAAATTTAGTCCGCTTTTCTAAATAAAAAAAATTCATACCTTTGTTCTAGGTAGCGAATTCCTCCTTGTAGCCATTAGCGTCATCCTACTCGTATCGTGCCTTCTCTTGTTGCCACGGAAGGTGATTTTTCCTCACTCACAGACTACCTGATTACTAAGTGAATTAAAAACATATGATGTTGAATGAAATGCTAGGGTGCTCTAGTTCTGTTTGCTTTGTGTTTGTACATATGCGACGCACACACTATTATTTCATATGACACATATGGATGTATGCTTGACATGCTATGTTTATTTTCTCACATGCAAGTTCCCCCTTTGATTAGCAACCATTACAGGTTGAAATGATACATACCCGTACCCCTTGTGTATTCGAATCGATTTGGGATGCGGGTTGAAATGATACATACCTGGGATTCGAATATTTTAAAGAATGAATTGAAATGATAAATATCTGTATCACTTGACCATAGGATAGAAAATTATAAACAGACACCGTGGTCAATAAAATAAAATATTTTACCAATTTTATAAGTAGAAATTTTAAATGAAACTTCTTTATAACATAAAGAAAAGTAAAAAGAAATTTTGTTCAAATCTTAATTGAATTTTTGTGAGAAATCCCTTTTGTATTCAAATAAATTTGAAAGTGATTTTTTGTAGGTTAATACTTAATTTTAATTTACTTAGATGAATTTTTCATAATTTTATGTTTATAGAATGAATTTTATAATATGACGATTTTTGTAGTGATTTAACGTAAAAGACTTGCAAAGACTTGATAAATATTTTCAAAACTTATTTTAGTATATGATTTGTCAAATGGAATTTCCCCGCGTGAATGTAAGAAGGATTTTGATCCATAGCTAATGCTAAAAGTGGTTTGGAACTTAAAATGTGAAATCTAGTTGGGAAAGAAATTGTAAGACATGGACTTAGATTAATATTTTTGAATAGAACTATAATTTTATAAGAGAAATTTTCCACACTACTTTGTTTTTAAATATTCTTTTATAAATGATTTGATTTCTTTAACGATATGAATTTTTATATTATATTCATACATTATTTTCAAATTAACATGCATATTCTATTTTCAAAACTTAACTTTTCTAAATATATTCATTTTATTTTATTTATTTTGAATAAACTTATGTCTAATCCAGCCTAGTGAATCCAAGGGTGAATATTGGGCTATAATCCTAATCGAACCAATTATAATTGATTTGGGATAATCGATTTTGGTGCTAGACTTATGTATGAGCTTATGACTCTTTATGTACTATTATGTGTCGTGTATCATGTATCATGTATCATGTAAGAATTTATGTACTATTATGTTTCTGCTGCGAGTTACTCTGCTTATGTTTCTGTGATTCTGTGTTCTGATTTGCATTTACCTCATTATTAAAAATAACAATTCACTGTTTTGGGCAATTCCTGTCAGACATGTGTGGTTTATTGTCGATTTGAATGGTTTGAAATAGTGGGTCGTTACAGCTCGGTATCAAAGCTGAGGTTTAACCTTAGCTATTGAGGTAAATAACTCATTGGAGATAGGTTGGAAACATCCTAGAATGAGTAAATTCAAGATCAGAATCAAATCTTTCTGAGAAAGCATATTTAAAGTATAAGTATTTTGAAATAAAAGTTTTCAAAGTATTTTATTATAAAGTTATGATTTTTAACCAATCCTTCGTTTTGAGCCTATTTTTGAATATCCAGATGGCTACCATAAGTAATACCGCTAGAGGCCGAGGTAGAGGTCGTGGAGTCAACCCAGTTGAACCTGAGCCACCAGTCGCACCAGCCCAACCTGTAAAGTTCACTAAGCTTTGTAAGGGATATGCTCAACTAGGAGGTACTAAGTTTTCTAGTTCTGAGTCTGTTGTCGAAGCACAAAAATGGTTAAATGATTTGGAAAGGATCTTTTTTGGCCTTGAGATTACCGATGCACAGAAGCGTCAAATGGCCTCTTGGCAACTTAAGGATGCCACAAGGAATTGGTGGGAATCTATCACTGCTCATGCTACGGAGACCGACTTTACATGGCAGCAATTTTAGTATAACTTAAGTGAAATCTTGTTTTTCCTTCTATCCTTTTCCTTTGAACCTATCCTAAATTTGAAACTTTTAGGGATGCTCTCATGACCAAATGGATGCCAAATGCTGGGAGATCTAAATTGTAGTTGGAATTCATGGATCTTAAGCAAGAAGACATGAACTTCGCTGAATATGAGAGAAAGTTTGACGAGCTATCCAAATTTGGCCCAAATTTGATTGAGACACCACTCCAGAATAATGAGAAATTCATACCTGGTGCATGTCCAGAATTCTAATATAATTTGATGAATCATCTCAATGAGCCTTTCAATGAACTCATGAACTATGCATCCAGATTTGAAAACTCTCCAAATCTAAAGGGAAAACAAGTTGTTCATGCACCTTAGTCTCAAGGATCATCTAGCAATTCAAAGAAGAGGAAGTCGAGGTTTTGGCCAAAGAAGAGAAAACAGAACCCTCAAGGTGTTGGATATCATGCACAGAGACCTCCTACTTATCTTTCGGTTGTTACTTGCTTCAATTAACATCAGAAGGGTCATTACTCCAATAACTACCCTAATCCCACTAGAGCTCGTGCGCCGCCAAATCATGTACCCCGCAATGACTTTTTCCATGCTTGTCTTCAGCCCGGACATATTAGCAGGAAATGCACCACTCAAAACAAAGGGAAAACGTCTGGAGTCTTCGCTATGGCATCTTCCACTCCTCCCACAGGTGACGACACTAAGGGTACGCTTCTAAGTTCTTTTACCTTGTTTTCTCATCTAGTTCGTGTTCTGTTTGACACTACTGCTTCACATAGTTTTATCTCCATGGATCTTTGTGATAAATTTAAGAAAGCTTTAAAACCCAAGTATGCAACTGAAGTTTTGTGTGTGTCTAACTCGATTGGAGGCCCAGCCCATTTTAGCAAGATTTGTAAAGGGGTTAAACTTCTTTTTGACATTCATCGTTTCATGGGTGATTTCTATGTTCTCGGCTTTAATGCCTTCGATATTATTCTTGGAGGCGATTGTCTCGAGAAGTATAAAGAAGAAATTTCATATAGATCTAGGACTATTTCTTTAATAGATGACCAAGGAATTAAGTTGATGATCATATGTCATACGCCAATAGAGTATGCAGGAAGTTTCGTCTTCTCGCTTGATTCTTATTCCCAATCTTAGTTCCACCCCAATTGTCCAAGATTATCCCGATGTGTTTGTCAAAATTATCGGTCTTCCTCCCAAGCGAGAAATTAAATTCCGCATAGACCTTGTCCCGGGAGCTCGTCCCGTAGTTCTTCCACCTTGAAGAATGACGCCAAAGGAAAAATCTGAATTGAAGGTACAAGTTGAAGATTTACTTTGGAAAGGACTTATTAGACCAAGTTATTCCGAATGGGGAGCCGTTGTGGTATTTGTGACTAAATCAGATGGATCGCTAGGGATGTGTGTTGATTATCGAGAGTAAACAAGCTTACCCTAAAAAATAGATACCCAATGCCTCGAATCAACGATATGTTCGATCAGCTCTATAGAGCCAAAGTTTTCTCTCAGCTCGATCTTGCCACTGGTTTCCATCAGCTAGAGTAGCTGAAGAAAGCATCCCCAAGACTGCTTTTCAAACATAGAATGGTTTCTATGAATGGTTGGTTATGCCTTTTGGCTTGACTAATGCTCCAGTCTACTTTGTCGATCTTATGAATCGGGTTTTCCACGAAGTTCTCAACAGATTCGTCCTTGTTTTCGTTGATGACATTCTAGTCTTCTCTAAATCTGAAGAAGAGCATAAGTCACATTTGAGATATGTTCTAGGAACTCTTCGAAGTCATCAGTTGAAAGCATAATTTGGAAAGTGCTATTTCTGGCAGAAAGAAGTTCGTTATCTTGGCCATATAGTTTCTTAGAATGGAATATCGGTCGATCCAGCCAAGATCGTTGCGATCAGTGTAAGTCATATCTTTCCTTTTTCTTCGCTTCTAAAATCCTCTTATGCGTTGATTCGTTCTTAATCTTAGTCAAATTTTTAGGATTGGAGGAAACCTGAGAATCCAACTGAGGTTCGTAGTTTCTTAGGTGTCGTTGGCTACTATTGATGATTCATAGAGAATTTTTTCCGTATTGTTGCACCTTTGACTGCTTTGACCAGGAAGAATGCTAAGTTTGTTTGAAGCGATAAGTGTAAAGCTGCATTTGCAAATTTGAAGCAAAAGCTTACTTCTACACCTGCCCTTACAGTCCCTAATGGAAATGAAGGATTTACGGTTTATACGATGCTTGTAAGGAAGGATTAGGAGCCGTTCTAATGTAGATTGGAAAGATGATCGAATATGCTAGTCGACAGCTTAAGAATCATGAAGCAAATTATGCGGCCCACGAACTAGAATTATTGTGGTAGTATTTGCTCTGAAATTATGGAGACATCATCTTTTGGGAACCAAATTCGAATTATTTACCGATCACTAATCTCTTAAGTACATATTCTCCCAGAAAGACCTGAACCAACGACAAGTTAGATGGCTTTAGTTTCTCGCTTCTTATGATCTTGACATTAACTACACTCCAGGAAAAGCAAATGTGGTAGCTAATGCATTGAGTCAAAAGAAGGCTATGTTATGCCAAGTTTCGGTTTCATTACCTCTTATGGATTGTATAACAGCAATGAAAGATGAAGATCCAGAACTTAGACTTATGAAGGAAAATGTTCGGAATAAAGGAAGCAAGGAGAATAGTGGAATGGGTGCTCAAATTGATGACAAAGGAATTTTGAGGATTAATGGTCGTATATGTGTTCCTAATGTCAATAGCTTAAGACAAGAAGTATTGAGAGAAAGCCACCAATCCAAACTCTCTATTCATCCAGGTATACACAAGATGTTCCAAAATATGTAGAAGTTATTTTGGTGGAGCGGTATGAGGCGAGATATTTCTCGTTATATTAGTAGATGTGTGACTCGCCAGCAAATTAAAGCTGATCACCAAAGAGTAACAGGATTATTGCAAACTCGTGAGATTCCAAATTAGAAATGGGATCAGATTTCCATGGATTTTATTGATGGCCTCCCTAAGACGAGAAAGGGGAATGAGAGCATTTGGGTAATAGTTGACTGGTTGACTAAGTCAACACATTTTCTCCCTGTTAAAGCCAGTCGTACTGCTACAAGTCTAACCAAGATATATATGAGGGAAATTGTTAGATTGCACGGTGTTCCTTCTGGTATTGTTTGCGATTGAGATCCTGTCTTTACGAGTAGATTTTGGAAAGCATTTCAGGAAGCCTTGGGTACTAAATCAAATCTTAGCACTGCCTACCATCCACAAACAGATGGACAAACTGAAAGGCTAAACCAATTATTGGAAGATCTCCTTCGCGCTTGTATCCTAGACTGTGGCGGATCTTGGGAAGATCACCTTCATCTCGTTGAATTCACGTATAATAATAGTTACCAAGTAAATCCTGAATATACGAATTCGAATTTTTCCTAAATACCAATCTTGAATTTATATCGTTTTATCCAAGGCGAGCATTAAGGAATCACCATTTGAAGCCTTATATGGGAGACCATGTAAATCGCTCGCTTGTTGGATTGAGTACGGAGATAGTTTACTTCTTGGACCAGATATGATAATGGAAGCAACACATAAAGTTGTCGATATCAGGAATAAATTAAGAATTGCTCAAGATCGTCAAAAGAAATATGCGGACAGGAGGAATAAGTTGGAATTCGAAGTTGGAGATCAAGTCTTTTTGAAGATCTCACTATTAAAGAATGTGATTCGATTTGGACGGAAAGAGAAGTTAGCTCCGATATTTATTGGCCCATTTCGTATATTAGAGAAAATTAATCCTTTGGCTTATCGCATTGAGCTAACCGAGAAGCTTGTCGGAGTGCATAATGTGTTTCATATATCCCATCTTCGGAAATGTTTGCAGGATCCTTCTTCTTATGTTCAGCCGACTGCACTTGATAGCCTAGATATCGAACCAAACTTGACTATGGAGAGGAGACCGCTTCGTATAGTCGATCGAGGTACGAAGCAACTTAGAAAGAAATCAATCAACTTAGTCAAAGTGCAGTGGAGTGACGACGATCGAGACTGTACTTGGGAGACGGAGGAGAGCATGAGTGCTTCAAATCCGGAACTATTTACCCAGGTAATAACTCGTTGATTTGATTATCTATCTATATCGAGTCATTTTCTATCTATTCCTTAATCGATTCCTTTTCGAGCACGAAAAGCTTTAAGTGGGGGAGGTTGTAACGAACCCGAAATTTAAAAAAATTAAATGATGTATTAATGATTTTAAAACTTTAAAAGGAAACATAAAATGAATAAATGCATTAATATTACAAAAAAATTTATTTCATTCTAAATTTAAAGGTGGATAAATATTTTTTCTTAATAAAATTTAAATCATAACGTGCATAGTTGCAAGGGCGGACCCAGGAATTTACAAAGGGGTGGGATGATTTATAGTTTGGCGAACTTACAGTTTGATAGCAATGTATTTTGTAATTTTAACATTAAATAAGTATCATCGTTGAATAATGTTGCTTATTTAAATTCAACATGACAACAGTTTACAGTTTACCTAGTTTAGTCAACCAAAGTTTGTCTAATTTACTCAAACGAACTTTACAATAAAGAACGAAGCAATTGTTATATAATCAAAGTTTGTCTATTCAAACAAATTACAACAAACCAGTTAGCACTATAAACGCCATCGGAATTTATGCTCCGGAAAAAACAAAGAAAAGAAAAAAAATCAAACATCAATTTAATTGCATTGCTGCAATGTTTCTACTTAACAAGAAAAATGGCTCTACGGGGTAACTACAAAAGGTTTACCCAAGATAAAAATAGGACCCGCACTAACACAAAACGTGATAAAAATAGGACCCGCACCGCCAAGTAATTTAATCATATATACAGCTATTCTTCTTCCTCTTCCAACTGATGAAACACAAAATGTGAGCAATCATTCAAAGAAACTCCAACTTTCCCTCTCCTTTGTTTCTTCACACGAAATAAAAAAACGCAAGCAGTCTTTTATTCCAGAAACCAAACTCGAAAGAAAGAAAAAAAAACTTGCGATGCTGTTTTGAAAACAGCCCGGAAATTTTGAAGCAACGAAGGCTGTGGTGGGGAACGGCAAGCATGGTGTTGGGTCTCTGGTGATGAGTTGCTCCGACCAGCAAGATCTGCAGTGATTCCGGACCCTGGGCTGCAGCCCAGGCCCGTCCGGGGCTGGATCCGCCCTTGCATAGTTGGAATGTGCATAAAACGGATTAACGTTCACGCGTTCACTGCGTTGTCCATTCATGTCTATACGAATGAATAACAAATAGTAATAAATAAAAGAGAAAAAAAGGAGAAATTAAATTTTGTTTCCTTAACCGCGTTAAATAAATAAGGAAGAAAATTCACAGTGTGAACACCAATTTAGACCGTGTAATAACGGTAGAAACTTTCAGCTAAAATTAACACTTAACTAAAATAACAAAGGTCCATACTATCTTTGAATTGGTGAGTCACATTGCTTCTAGATCTAATATTTCACTCTCCTTTAAAATATGGCAGCGACAACAATCCTCCTTGTCAATAACCAAATATTTGAAAACACTATACAAGATTTCCAAATATCTCCCTGTCAATAGGAAATATTCGGGCACTGTGCTTGAATAAAATAATCGGAACAACACATATAAAAGCACCCCATTCCCTTTTCGCGTGACCATATTTCCATGCTTCTTATTCCATCTCATTTTTCATCTGCTTCCTTCCACACTCATTTTTCAGTCACAGAGAAAATAAAACCTTGTGGATGGCTCAACCTCATCAATCCACCTACTTTCTCACATGAATCATTCTCTCTCTTATCCCATTTTTGTTTTCCACCTCCATCAGCACGTTCACATCCCTGAACCACATCCGCTCGTCCCTCTCACGTTCAGCAAGCCCATCCCAACAACACTGCACCTCCTACTTCTCGTCTGAACTGCCAACACCAAGTCTGTCATCCGCCACCGCTCTCAGTCCCAAGGCCGCCTCGCCCCCTAACAAAAAACCTAGGACTTGCAAATAAAGAAAAAAAAACGAAAGCCAAGGATAGTAGCTCCTCCCCACTCGCTAACGCCATAGCTCCGCCTTTTGACGAGTTCACTAGCGCCCAGTCAACATAGCAACCCTCCAGCGTCCTGTCCACCGACTTGAGCAGGGAGTTCCATGAGTTTCCCTTCCTAGTTCTTGTTGCTTACTACAGTACGCATAAATATACAAATTAAAGTATATGAGTTACTGCTCCTTGCGTTGTTGACAATATATCCACTAAATACATGATGTGAACAGCCTTCCACGACTGACCACCTCGATCAGCTCTGCCCTGTCGCCGTAGCAGCCACCGCCAATCCATTCCAAACACTGGCATTTCGTCTGAACCCCTTCCAGCGTTATAGCTATTCTTGCCGTGAGTTCCATTTTCATGCTTTTATTTAGGTTTAATAGTATGTGCATACTTAGTATTTATATACGTGAGTTTTTCCCTCTTATTTGTTTGCATATAAAGATACATGCATGAACACCATCCTGTGTGTATATGGGTCACCAGCAAAAAGCTCCTTGAATGAAATCCTTATGTCGCGACTTCAAAAAGCTCCTTTACAGTGAGCTGAGATGAATATGGTGTTTTATCTTGTTATAAGTCCATAAGGGTGAAACGCAGGAAGAAAATAGCTTTAATCCTTTTAATACACCCCGCTGTTCGAAAATGTTCGTGTAATGAATAGTACTCATTCTAGTTCCAATACAGGGTGTGTGTTATGTCTAGTAACTAATTATGTTAGAATATAAGAATCATAACTTTCTATTGTAATCAAAGATTTACACAGCTGAGTGATTTGACATGTGACTAGTTATTGAGAGGTCACTGGTTCAAACCTGGCTGTAGCCATTTGGTTTTGGTCAACTATTTTTGATTGAAATTCTTCTGACATAAAATTATACATAAAATTTAGTCTGTTTTTCTAAGTAAAAAAGTCATACCTTTGTTCTAGGTAGCGAATTCCTGCTTGTAGCCGTTAGCGTCATCTTACTCGTATCGTGCCTCCTCTTGTTGCCGCAGAAGGTGAGATCTCCTTACTTACAGACTAACTGATTATTAAATGAGTTAAAAACATGAGATGTTGAATGAAATGTAAGGGTGCTCTAGTTCTGTTTGCTTTTTGTTTGTGCACATGCAATGCACACACTATTATTTCATATGACACATATGGATGTATACTTGACATGCTATGTTTATTTTCGCACATGCAAGTTCCTCCTTTGGTTAGCAACCATTACAGGTTGAAATGATACATACCCGAACCCCTTGTGTATTCAAATCGATTTGGGATGCGGGTTGAAATGATGCATACCCAGGATATGAATATTTTAAAGAACGGATTGAAATGATAAATATCTGTATCACTTGATCATAGGATAGAAAATTATATACAGACTCCGTGGTCAATAAAATAAAATATTTTTAAATTTTTTTACCAATTTTATAAGTAAAATTTTTAAATGAAACTTCTTTATAGCATAAATAAAAGTAAAACGAAATTTTGTTCAAATCTTAATTGAATTTTTATAAGAAATCCCTTTTGTATGCAAATAAATTTGAAAGTGATTTTTGCAAGTTAATACTTAATTTTAATTTACTTAGATGAATTTTTCATAATTTTATGTTCATAGAATGAATTTAATAATATGACGATTTTTGTAGTGATTTAACATAAAAGACTTGCAAAGACTTGATAAATGTTTTCAAAACTTATTTTAGTATATGATTTGTCAAATGGAATTTCGTCGTGTGAATGTAAGAAGGATTTTGATCCATAGCTAACGCTAAAAGTGGTTTGGAACTTAAAAAGTGAAATCTAGTTGGGAAAGAAATTGTAAGACATGGACTTAGATTTGGATTTGGATCAATATTATTTGAATAGAAATATAATTTAATAAGAGCAATTTTCCACATTACTTTGTTTATAAATATTCTTTTATAAATGATTTGATTTCTTTAACCATATGAATTTTTATATTATATTCGTACATTATTTTCAAAATTAACATACATATACTATTTTCAAAACCTAACTTTTCTAAATATATTCATTTTATTTTATCTTAGTTTGAATAAAACTTATGTCAAATCCTGCCTAGTGAATCCAAGGGTGAACATTGGGTTATAATCCTAATCAAACCATTTATAAATGATTTGGGATAATCGATTTTGGGGAGAGACTGGAAATAAAGCAATTTGTGATATTTGAAATATGATTTCAAATCTAATGGCCATATGGGAGAAAAAATGTAAGCGTCATTTGTTAAAGAGAACGGAGCCGGTAAGTGGCATACTCTCTGTCAGTGCTGATACCACTTTAGCAACTGTGTACGTGATGGAGTATCGGAACGACAACAAGATGACTTGGAAGCAACTTCTGGATCAAAGAAGACGAACGATGATGAAATGGCCTTGACCTTCGAGTCATAATTAAAATGACTAAAACAGGAGCTATACCGTGACTAATTGATGTCGCACCTTATATCGAACACGCTTCTTCGATACCACCTCTATTACTATTGTGATTGATTTGGGGGACCCCTTTGATTTAGGAGTTTGTTCTGAGGTGGGCGGTAGTTGTTATTATGCTTTACCACGGGTCTGGGAGTGGTAGAATCCTACCCTAGGCATTGCCTCGAGTGCCTTGTCATATTTATCCTATGTGAGCCCCATATGATTTTGATTTAGTATTGCTTTCTATGGAGTGCCCTCTGATAACACCAGTGCGCTGAATTTACGGTACTGTGTAGATTGTGATGCCTATAAACTGCGTAAGGGTAATATGGTAATCCTGCTTATGCTATTTTAAGTATATTTACTTTACTGAATAGACATTACAATAACAACGTGCTATTATATATGTATTATTTTCATGCATCCTTAGAGGATGGGAATTCCAAACATCTTCTAAGTTATTGTACATTTCAGTAGACACTTCATTTGGCTTAATACACTTATATATGATTGTTAGTCCTGACCCTAGTATATTGTTTCTGTGACTGTATGCCTGTGTCAGCTTGGGCACCATAACCGTTAGTGACGCACTTGGGAGATCGGCATCTCATTTGGATCCTTTAGTATCAGCTATCTAGTTATCTAGTCTTATTATCGGTATTTATATGTACTTTATCTACTGTATGAGCTTATGACTCTTTATGTACTATTATGTATCATGTATCATGTAAGAACCTATGTACTATTATGTTTCCGCTGCGAGTTACTCTGCTTATGTTTCTGTGATTCTGTGTTCTGATTTGCATTTACCTCATTGGTAAAAATAACAATTCACTATTTGGGCAATTCAAGTCAGACATGTGTAGTTTATTGTCGATTTGAATGGTTCGAAATAGTGGGTCGTTACACCACACATGACCGACCACTCATTTCGCTTGAGTGTATCGAACGTATATCACCAACGGTTGGGAGCTACCCACCGTTTCCTGAAAAAGTGACATCATCAAATAGATTAAAGAAGTAAATGGATTTTCTCTAGATAGCTGATTATACAACCTAATGGGAGCGACCCGCATAGCCATGCTACCTGCTTGATTTTTGCCATTTCCCGGTTGATGAGGCTTGAGGCTACGTTATCTTCCAGAGCAGCACGTCCCTATTATCTTTGAATGCCACATCGTCAAACCCACCAAATCACAAATTGATTTCCCCAAAAATAATACGGGGATAAAGCTGAGAGAAATTAATTTCTCCACCGTCAAACGTAAATACATTTGAGGTAATCAACACTTTATCTATTAGGTATACTCTGTCAGACATTCGTCCATACAAGTCATCCAAGAACCGGATGAACCGAAGGCACCCTCTTACCGCATGCATAGGATCAATAGCAAGAAGTCCTTGCAAATCTGCAAAATACCACTCACGAATGAATCCCGTAAAAATACCTCTGCGTTGCAACATAAAGAATATTCGACAAGTAATCCTTTCGCTTATAAAGATCCACGCTCTTCAATTGCGTCATCTTGATCAACATCCTCAACATTTTCGTATTTGCTGTTCGGAATGGTTTTCGAATACAAATTCAATCCCGGTCTTTCCGTACCAACAATCGTTGGCCAGATTTTGATAGTCGGTTATTTAGCTATCAAATTAAAATAACCATTCAACCATAAAAGAAAATTGAATTCACTGATTCTATACCCAACATCATTTGGCCTCTTTGATTAACCCTCGGTTAATTAACTTCTAAAATCTTTACTCTTTTAATATTTGGAAGACATTTCCCTTTCAATATTACAATCCAATTTAAAAACACAGTATTTAAACCTATTACTGCTTATTAACTCACTTCATTTAACATATCCTCACTATCGAACCTGACCATTTATTGGCCAATAATGAAGTCAATCAAGTTGGGGTATAATTACCTCTCAGATCTTAACTGAACAACATTATCAACTTCAAAATGGACAGAGTTCACACCTTCAAATATCAACACATTCACTCCGTAAACCTTGGATTCAGTAAAAGAATTTACTTCTTTACGAAATAACATGGATTATAGTAATAACATTATAATCCGTATTTTCAAAAAATCTATCTCGAGAACATACCTTTATTCGTTAACCTAAATAAATGAATAATTGTTAAATAAATAATTAAGTCTTGTAAAAATAGAAAGTAAACAATACTTTCATATAACTCGATAAAGTTACTCCAATGTATAATTCCTTTTGAAAAAACCTCTTATTTGATAGGGGTTCCGAACTTCAGAATATTCTCTTGTCAACTCATCTTAGACTTCTCCCACATTACAAATTTAATTTGAACTCTTTAAATTAGTTACAACATTTATTCATTTATAACTTGGCTATATTTGCCCAAATTGGATTTATACAAACTCGACCAATAGAGTTTCTTTCTAAGAATCCATGTTAACCTTTTTAATCCTTAAGATTTTATTTAATCGCTCATAAGGCCTTACGACTTTATACACTTCCATTCAAAGAGTTAAATTCCAAGATCCTCATTTTTTATTATTAAGAAACAATCAAATTTCTATATTATTAGAAATCCATTTTTTTATTATTTTTTTATTTTCAATTATTAAAACAGTAAATTCTCCTTTAAAAAAAAACTAAATAATAAGCGACTTTGAGAATAACCACTGATTCAATAGATAATCGATTATAGTTAAAATAGTTGACTTAGTCTACTCAAGGCGTAGTTAATTCATCAACCATTCCCAAATAATTTTTATAAATCAACTAATATAATTCATTTAAAATAAATTCCATTTTGGTTATTGTTTACTTATAATTTAAATGATCAAAAAGGTAATTAACTTCGGTGTTCAAATAAAATCATATTTTAAAATCGTATATGAACATAATACTAAAAACATTCTGAATCGATTTAATATTGATTTCAAAAATGTTTATTTTTGTTGATGTTACTAAAGAGGCAAATTTCTACTATAGTACCAAACCATGAAATATCAGTCCATTTCACATTCAATAACAATTTATAATCACACTGATAAGCACTACCAAAAATAGTGATGAATCCAATTTGATTCGTCCGACTTATCCCTCCCTGCATCACAATGAGTTATCTCAATTTAAATACGACAATACATTTAACATGATAAATAGGAATAAATGTTTAATTAATAATGGTCAATAATCAATTCATAACATTTCATTCAAGCACCCAAATATACGTTTATATTATTATAAACGTAACCAACAAGGTAAGTTACCCCGTTTGGAATATAATCGTTAAAATAACGATCTAATTCGATTAAATTAAATAAATGTTTATTTTAACCATTAAGTAAAAATATATAAATTCAGCATTCCATGAAACAACCATCAATCATTAGCAATCATTGCACAAAAAACCCGGCTTATATAAAAATATAAGTGGGATAACTGAGAGAGTTGAACTCACCTTGAATTGATTCGTCGTTGAAACGGTTCGGTTTCAGGTAATTCGAAATGCTCCCAACTCTATTTCAACGTGAAGTTCTTGTCATGACAACTCCAATGTCCTCTGTTTTGTCCAAATCTGTCAACGTACGGGTACGTTATACCAATTATAAGGTACATTTCTATTTAAATTTGTTAATAAATTAATTAAATAAATAACGTTAATCGTATATAATGGCTACGTTAGTCCCCATTAGGCATAAATATAAGCTTTGTTTGCTAGCAACTTCTATAATCTGTCGGGCTCCCACTAATAACTATAATTTATATATTTATCATATTTTAGCGATATGTACTACGACCGCCTTTTGTAACCAATGCATTGTATAGTATTTGTATGTTCTTAATAGACTCGGTATATTTAATAATTAGCTTACCATAGTATAACATTAATGGGAATAGACACAGTTAGGCTTTCCTACCCAAAGCGCACACATTTATACAAATAGAACTGACTGCGCCAGGTGACAAATTTCTAAACGCATGCAAGTATTAATTTGATTCAATAATCATCTGCTGCTTGTATACCTAGCATTTGATCTAACCGTCACTTATTATATAGATATAACGTTATTATTATTAAAATAGCCTACATGTTATTTAATCTAATATACCCTTACTCTTAAACTAACCGGCCAAGAATAAGTATGGAAAATTAATATTTTAATACCAAATGGTACACGTTAGTTTATATAAGTTACGGCTTAATCTTTTGTCCATATTTTTAAACTTAAAACTAACATATAAAATTTACACAGGCCTTACTGTTTCCTTCCATCGGCTCAATGCCCCTCCATGCTACAACACTTATCTTCTCCATTCAGTTTGAAAGCTGCTGCCTCCTCCCACATCCTTGCACACGTTTCCTAACCATACTTTCTAGCTCACCATCGCCTGGCTTCCCCTTGGACTGCCTGTCCCCAGCTTCACGCAACGCCACCCCCCCCCCCCCCCCCCACTTTCACAAAACACTTGAAACCCTCTACTCTCCATGTTGCTGACTCCCAACTGCTCTGGCTATTTCTCTTACCCTCCGTTAACACATAGATCCCATGCAAACTCCTTTCTCCCCACTATTTTCAAAACCAAAACCCATCATTTTATTCACCATCTTTATGACTTCGAACACCCTGTTTTGTGTAGACATTCCCATTTTTGAAACCTGCTATAACAAATGCAAGCCTCCCCACTTGAAAATATTCTTCCTTACTGTTCATGCAAAAAAAAGGCTCGATCCCTTTTTACTATTTTTGTCATGCCCGAGATCACCCTATGTTGCTTCGTTAAAACTGCTTCCTTGTATGTTTTATTTTGAAATGTAAGGGTTTGGTTATGGTTTAATGAAAAATATCTTTTGTTTTTGGATTTACTGAAAATGATAGCAGAGCCCCTGTATATATTGAAGAAGAAAACAAAGGGATAACAACGGTGTCATCATCAAATGTAGAGGATAGGTTCGGCTATTAGGACATAGGTAGTTGGCTGAGAAAAGACCCAGGATTTTTCCCTTTATCGGCTTGATATGAAAATACATGCTATGTCATCCGATGTCTCACTTTCGTTTGATGCGACAAGGCATGTAGAGGTAGTTCTATCTATACTTTAGAGGGTACAATGAAATTTGTAGTTTTCGTTTCTTAGGGCAACTCAAACAAAGAGTTGGATAACTGAAAATCAGAAATACGCACCCGAAAAGCGCTACAACAGGGTGTGTGTACATTCTTCCCGTTGTTCTGAATTCTGGGTAGATAGTTCCGGAATCTCCAGACTTCCGACGCGTTTGTTTAACAAGCGCATAGAGTTACGCGCTTGTTCAACAAGAGCGTAAAGCCCAACGGCTTTATTATCCTCGTGCCTGTTGAACAGACGCAAGGAGTTCAACCGCTATATTTTCAACGGCTCCATTTAACGGTTATATTTTTCAACCCTTATAAATACACCACCCCTCTATTCTCTTCCACATCAACTCACTTTCTACCACATCTTCTTCCATATCAACTCATCTTCTACCACATCTATTAAAAAAATAGTTACTGATTTGGATGTCGATGCCGCAAGAATTAGCTTTGAAACTTTTGATTTACAAGATCTAGGCCAACCGTTTGGTGGAAAGCTAACTACTTCAAGTTGGAGTGCTAATGAAGACTATGATCTTAGCTACATATACTGCTCATTTTCGCTAGATCCTATCCGTGGTGCCGATCAAAGTGCAGAAACATTTTGGGGTAGAATCACTAATGCATACAAAGGAAGAACATGGATCGGAATAGAAGTGTAGCTTCCATCAAAGGTCGTTATTGTAAAATTAATCGTCAAAATCAATGTTTTCATTCACAGATGTTCAAGCTGAAGCAGAATAACCCAAGTGGATTTGGAAGCGAAACTCACATGGTAATAATTGTTTATGTTTTTTTTTTTGGTACTTTACATCTTAGCGTTGTAGTAAAAGCTTTGTGTTATTGATGCAGAGACTTGCCGCAAACAAGTTATTCAAACAAATATATAAACCAGATAGTAAACAAGGACCTCATTTCTATAAGTTCATGCATGTGTATGACCTACTGGTTAATCATGTGAAATGGAAATCTTCACTTCAGAAAACGGTCCAAGACGTCCAATCAAGCAGTAGTCGTGGGAAAGCTACAAGATTTGGAGACAGTTGTAGTTTGAGAGATTCACAAGACAGTGCTATTATGGGTTTAGAAGAAGATGTAAACCTTACTGACGACCGATATGTTAGGCCTGAAGGATCCAAGGCGGCGAACAAAAAACAGTTGGCAGGAGCAAATGAAGGAGAAATCAGAAAACTATAAAATGAGTCTAACGATATGTATCTGAGTGCACTCAAGAGCAGAAGCATTTACCACCAAGAAAGGCTTGACGAAATTCATCAACTTGTTGAGGTAAAACAACAAAAGGAGGAAGATGCAGTCACGTTTACAGATATTTCGCAAATGGATGATATGCAACGCGAGTATATGGAGTCTCGGAGATTTGAGATAATGAGGCGAAGAAGAGAAGGAGGTGTGTGATTGTAGATAACTTGGATTTAAAATGGAGTTTGTAATTTGAAATGGAGTTTGAAATTTTGTTTAAAATGGAGTTTGCTATAATTTATTTTAATTATAAATGGAGTTTGAAATTTAGAATGGAGTTTGGTGTAAGCTGCATTTTTTTCATGTAGGGTTGAAATGGAGTTTGAAATTTAATATGGAGTTTAAAATGGAGTTTGAAATTTAAAATGGAGTTTACAATGGAGTTTGAAATTTAAAATGGAGTTTGGTGTAAGCTGCATTTTGTTTATGTAGGGTTGAAATGAAGTTTAAAATTTAAAATGGAGTTTCAAATATAAAATGGAGTTTCAAATCTAAAATGGAGTTTTAAATGAAAATGGAGTTTGATGTAAGCTGCATTTTTTTATGTAGGGTTGAAATGGAGTTTAAAATGGAGTTTGAAATTTAAAATGGAGTTTGAAATTTAAAATGGAGTCTGATATAATTTATTTTAATTATAAATGGAGTTTGAAATGACGCGGCGGTTTGAAAATTCGATTTTAAATTTCAACTGACTGTGTAGGATTCAATATAAGTCGGATTTTAGTAAAACAAAAAACATTTGAATCTTTTTAATTATATCTTTCCAAAGAATGTGAAAAATTCAGATTTCATAATATAAATTGAAAGTTATGTCCAGTTTAAAATTTAAAAAAGTCGTTATGGAATTTATTTCCATAGCGAATTTTTTAAATTTTAAACTCCGCATAACTTTCAATTTATATTATGAAATCTAAATTTTTCGCATTTGTTGGAAAGATATAATTAAACAAATTCAAAAAAAATTGGTTTTACTGAAATCCGACTTATAGAGAATCCTACGCAATCAGTTGAAATTTAAAATCGAATTTTCAAACTGCTGCGTCATTTCAAACTCCATTATAATTAAAATAAATTATACCAAACTCCAATTTAAATTTCAAACTCCATTTCAACCCTACATAAACAAAATGTAGCTTACACCAAACTCCATTTTAAACTCCATTTATGATTAAAATAAATTATATTAGGTGTTTGCGGTCACCTTAAAAACCGGTCGGCCTTGCCAAAAAAAAAAAAAAAAAACCAAACTCCATTTCAAATTTCAAACTCCATTTTAAATTTCAAACTCCATTTTAAATTTCAAACTCTATTTTAAATTTCAAACTCCATTCCTACACTACATAAACAAAATGCAACTTACACCATATAGTAATAAAAAACATGGCAGACATAACACCGTACAGTAATACAAACCATGTCACAGAGCATATAATACAAAAACATACAACAAAGTCATCATCAACATACCGTTAGTCATACCAAAAACATACAATCATGTCATCATCAACAACACATGTAATATAAACAATGCAGCCATAACAAAAACATACAACCGTGTTGCTGCATGAACCATCAATCAATGGGCATAGCATCGCTACCTGCCCCATCGGAACTATCATCATGAGCGTCATCAAAATCATTGGCCATATCTGATCCATCACTATCACCAGCACCCAGCGGCTGTAGGTCGGCAATCTGGACCTGTAGGGAAGTAATCTGGGCCTCGTACTGAAACTGCTGTTGTGCCAAAGCTGTATGTAAACTCTGGTACATCAACTGTGTGTAATCCAACGTCATACGCTCAAAAGCAGCCAATATCCGTCTATCATGGTACATATACAGCGAGTACTGATAATGTGACAACTTGTGTTACACAAATGCAGTTTTTACAATGAAATCATATACCAGTATTATTGTATAACTCTTACGTACCCGATGTGAATGATACAAACCAGACGACAGTACTTCAGGAGGGTCAACAGGTGCATACTGCAACAGAATCTCTACAATCTGACCATGTACGTCATACGCCCTAAAAGTGTGTGGCGGAGGGTCCAACGCACCAATCTGCGTGAACTAAGACGATACAGGCGCAAAGGTAGGGGATGCACCGGGAGTCTGCCTGCTATTGAAGATGGCCCAATATGGTCGAAGTTCAAACCCCGAATATAGCCTGGTAAAGCATAAGCGTGTGGCGCAACTCGAGCCCAATAGGTATCAAAATCTCCAGACACTCTAAAAGGCTCACCGTCCACCCAGCATGCAGCTCTCATACTCGCAATATATGCTAATCCTACCTGTATATCCCTGAACATCTGATCCCATGAGAGTGGATCGGAAGGAATGCGCTCTAACCCATATAGCTGTAGCCAACATCGCTCCCCCAAATACCAAATGAAAGGGCATGTAGGCACCTGGAAGAATACCCTACGCCTCGAAAAACTAGAATGGAAAATGAGCGGGTGGTCCTACTGAGGAGCTAAAAAATCTATGTACGTCTACCATGGACGCCGAATAATGCCATCCCGCTTCCTCAAATCAATTTGTGTGTGCGCCTCATAAGCTCTTTATGCACACCCAGTGCAGAACGAGCAAGATGCATAGCAGGACCCCATCATCGTAATCTCGGAAAATATATGTAAGATGTAGAGATGGCCTCATCTATATGTCGGGGGTGCATGTTCGCCATGTACTCGTAATATCAGAAGGGCAGAATATACCAAAAACCGTACAGCTGCTTGCAGCGTTGTACAACGTAGAGATCCAAAGCTACATACAATAGCCTAATATGGTTGTACCCCAGTCAAACAAATGCAGCTGCTCTATGTCTACAAGGCTGGCCAAAAACCCAAGTCTAATAGTTCCCCTGTTGTTGCTAAAAAAGGTGGAACCAAAAAGGTATAATAAAAGGCCCTGATAACGAAGGTGTGCATAGCCTCAGTGGTCTTATGTGCAACTATATAAGCCTGCAGAGTAGGTAGGCTAACTGCACCTGAAGCAACGGTCTGAGAATCTAAACCCGATAACTGCTTTAAAAAGCTATCAACCTCCTCAAATGATACATAAAAGGGGACAGGGACACGATCTGGACGACCAACCTCGATGCTCATAAGCACGTAAAAATCTAAAGGAGTAGGCCCTAACTCATAATCAACGAAGTGAAATGTGTGTGTAGTAGGCCATCATCGCTCACTAATAGCCTCTACAAGGCATCGATCAACATGCGCAAACCTAGGTAAGTCTAAAAAATCGCCAAATGGTGTATCACGAAGTCTAACTGATATAGGTTGAGGTAACTGCGCAAATTGTGTCATACAACGTGACCAAGTACCTTGCATAGCAATATGTCGAACCTAAACATATAACTATTTGTTGTAAACATATAATATTACACAACATTCGTGTATAGTAAAACAGTTGTCGATATACGTAATAAAGTTATAAAATTATACCTGAGGCGTAGCAATAGCAACAGACACTCGATGTGTAAATGTCGCAGGAAGATCGTGTAATACTCGAAGGCTCTCAGCAGTCACGGTGGCAAATGGTGGGATATGTGCTGGCCCGACATTAGGATCTGTCCGAGGAAGGTAGATGTGTCTTCCAGACTTAACTTGACGTGGCGGCATTTCGTCAAAGAAATAATTAAAAATAAAATTTAAAAAGGAATTTTTTTTGAAAATTATGAAAGAAAATAAGGGAAATCCACCTGATATAGGCAGAAATGTTTACGCACTTGTTCAACAAACGCCTAGGCTCTACGCATTAGTTGAGCAAACGCACTCTTTTTTTACATGGGCCCGGTTTTTAAACAATCCACACACTTGTTAAACAAACGCGTAAATCTACGCGCCTGTTCAACAGGCGCGTTGACCTAAAACTGTTGTGATTCCCTAAATCCCGGAGTGTGGAAAATTGAATATCAAATATCCACACTCCAGAACAGTTGGATTTGCTCTTATGATAGAAACTTTGTAAGCATTTGTGACTATTAGAGTGGTTAGCCATGCGTTTACTTAGTGTAGGGAAGTGCTTGTCGGCTGTTTGCGTTACCAGAAAATTTTGGATAGGGATTTAGCAGGTAATGTAGGTCGATGAGGTTA
Organism: Allium sativum; assembly: GCA_030737875.1. Taxonomy (NCBI): domain Eukaryota; kingdom Viridiplantae; phylum Streptophyta; class Magnoliopsida; order Asparagales; family Amaryllidaceae; genus Allium; species Allium sativum. Next base: position 499,305,392 of record CM060924.1, on the reverse strand, counting down.
GTGAGAGTTCATTTTCCATTTAAAAAGACTTGTCGTTGAGATAGGGGTAGGGTGGCTTTGGATTTGATTAGGCAGCAGATGTGTTTACATTAAAATATATATGCGGTAAAATCAAATTCCATATGTATATGCTTTCCTTTCGATGGTACACATTAGGCTTTAGAATAGCTAAAAACTTAGGTTTGCTAAATGAATTGTCTGCGCATGGTTTAGTCTAAGCTAGGGTGAATGAAAAGAACATACAATGCTAGCTGCCCTGCGTGTTGTAGGTTGTACAATTATAGTGGTTAGACATCTATATTGAAGTCGTTTTATGGGGTAGGCTGGTTTTCATTCCTTACCCATAAAGTTCACAAAATTTTTATATGCATTTATCTATACTGGTGTTTTTATTTTGGTTTGTTACGGTTGATTTACTTGGTTAACTAATTATACTGGTATTTACGTTGAACTGTAATATTCATACCAATATCTGAACCCCAAATATAGTGAAAATAGATGTACTGTTGTGTCTTATCGTTGCGGTCCTAACAAAACTAATTTCAATGAAAATGGACTCCATTTCTATTTTAATTTGTCATTTCACCTTTAAATTTTGTCTACAGGTAAAATAACTCTGTTGGGCTCCAAACTGAAAATGTAGCAATAATTAGTCGTACGCTATCCAATAAAACCAGTTTCGTCGAAAACGGAGATCATTCAAAAAATAATCATTTCCGAGGCTTATGAATATCGATAAAATATAATTGAATCCAAAACAAATCAATTTAAATAATATTAAATCATTATTATCATATATGTACAAACAGGATAACCAATATATATTTATAACTTAATTTTATAAATTTTGGGTTACTTGATATTCAAATTATATATAAAAACCATTAATATATTATTAAGTAAAAGTTATCATTTATTAACTAATTCCATAGCCGACTATTTTAAAATTTTGAATTTAATATAACTTGCAATTTATAAGTCGAAATCTCGATTTTTCTCTTTCATTAGAACATTATAATCAAATCGATCCAAACGATTCTTGTTTCACGAAAATCCGACTTTATATGGATCATGTATATTCAATTAAAGTTCAAAACTCAATATTATGAACTACCGCGTAGTTTCGAACTAATTTTAATTGTATTATAAATAGATATTTTCGAACACCATTTTATGATAAAAATTTCGATATAAAATTCATTAGTATCACCAAATCAATATTTGAAACAAACTTAAATATTCGTAATTAACGTCCAAAATCTGGGTCGTTACAAATATGATTGTTTTCCCCCTAAATGTTTAAATATTCAGAGTTTTATTCACTTGGTAAATATGTGTCAGTTTGATGAGGTTTGGATGCTCAAACATGTGTTTTCTCCTGTTTGTTCTATTAATTCTATGGAGGTTGATCCTGGGTCGCATTCCATTGAAACTCCATCTCAAGTTATTCCTTCTCGAGTTTAGAATTTCTTTTCTACTCAAATAGATCATGCATTTGATGATTTTCTTTATAAAGGTGGTACTAAGGATCCTGTTGATATAGTTATAGAGTTTTGTAACCATGAAAATAGTTGAATTGCAGAACGATCTTCACTTATAAAATAGATGTTTAGCTTCTTCTCATGCCTTTTAAGATATGCATTTGGCGGCCACATAAGATGACACATAATTCCCTTAAGCTAATAATATCAACAACAAATTAAGCTGCAGATCAGCATGTCCCAAGGCTTAAGGAAGTGCGTAAGGTCATAATTGAGCCTCCTTTCTAATTTCATGCAATTATGGGCTTTAATGTAATTGAAAATCGTACATGAAATTAAACAGTCAATCATATTAACAAGAAAAAGAAAAATGTGGAGAAGTTCAAGAAAGTGGCGTTGTTATCCTTTTCTTGTCCATGGGCTTCTTCTTGTTCTTAGTTTATGAGTCATGATAGGAGTGATGATTTCAGTTCTTGCTTTCTGGGTCTTATAGTTTTGACTTCTATTAGATTTTGGTTTAGGTTTTAGAAAAATCTGATCATTTTATTTATGCCTTTAGTTTGTACGTTTATTTTTAATATGGATTAATTTTCAGGGTGAATGTTGTTTCATTTGTTTTGAAATTATATGACTAATGATGTGTGTGTATACATACATACATATATATACACACACACATAGAGTACCGATTTCGAAACCAACTTCAATGGTGACACATAAAACTACACTTGGAAAGTTAAGCTTAGTCCACTTCGACATTACATCACCATTCTCTCTACCGCCAAGTCCACCACTGCCATCTTCTTCTCTTCCAAAACCATTGGATCTGATACTGTCCTTAGCTAGCCCCCAAATTGATCGAGAAGGATTTCAACTAGTTGTTTCCAAGAAAAATTATCGATCCAGATTTTTGAATCATAAGTTGCAGTTGCCACCTGAATGATGCCTTCTTCTCAAAATACTCAAACCTATGCTAGCTCCTTCGAATGAGTGAAATCCAACTCGACTGAAAATAATGCAAAATTTTCTGAAATGAAATCAACTATGTTGATGAAAGTTGGTCTATCATGTCGGATTAGTTTTCAGCACAATTGTCTCTACTTGCCTCTGCCTGCGCCTCCAGTTCTAATTCCAGCGCGATCGGTGAACCCCTAGCAACAAGCTCGTGAAGACACTAGTATTTGGAAATAAGTTGTTTCAAGTAACAAAATTTCCATCTATATTCCTCTTAAATTTTATCACCCTAAGGAATTTCATAATATGAGTTATGCTAAAATGACATCGAAAATTGCTTAGAAGGCAAGATTACAGCGGGAAAATGCGATTATTATATATGTTCATGATTCTAAACTGCATTACACTTTTTTCAAAGTGTGTATTCATAGAGTATGGAAGCCGATAGGAGATTTTACTATTTACTCCAAGGAAGATGGCATCTACATTAGTAAGTTTGATAATAAGGCGGATACGATAGACTATTAGAATGATGCCCTTATTTCTAAAATAGAAAATAAATGATGATGAAACGCTATAAGATTGGTATGAAGCTTAATAAAGATGTTTTAAATACCACACCTATTTGGATTTGATTACTAGGATTTCTACTTGAATATTGGATAAAGGAGGGTATAAGTCGTATTGCTACTGTACTTGATAACCCTCTTAAGTTGGATAAGTTCACATAAAGAATAAGAAAAATTTCTTTTGCATGGATGATGTTGAAGTATCTGCTAATTTTTATTATCCTGGAAAATTTTCAGTTTCATCTGAAGATGATAAGTTAATTATGCAAGATTTCGAGTATGAATGGTATCCTCCTAAATGCTTGAATTACCATACTTTGGACATGTAAAAAAGCAATTTTAGCTTATTAATGTATTAGCCTAAACAAGTTTCTACACAAGCCTCAATCTTCATTCAATGGAAATAGATGATAATGTGCATCTTTCAAATTAGCTAGTTCCTATAGCTTTGTCTTATCAAGTTCTCGAGCATCCTCCAGTTCAGTAGGATAAAAGTACAAAAACACGAAAGCAGGTTCTTGACCCAAAGTAAAAATGATATGAATTCTTCTGAGCCTGATAACATGGATTTAGTCGCTACTACAGATGACATGGAAACATCTAATGGAAGAAACATGAATAATAGAGCAATTGACCATATTGTGAAAAGATTTAAGATAGTACGTAAGAATAGGACAAATGGGGGCAGATGCGAAATTCCAAGCAAATATAGATTCTGAAGTGATTGATAACATTGAATGGAATTATATGGTCAACCGGATAAAAGGAAAAAACAAAAGAGAAAAAAATTTAAGAAGTTGGCAAATTTATTAGTCTCTGGTCCAGGTTCTTTTCCGGTGCTTAGTGTTTTTACTCTTTAGGAAGAAGAATCTTCTGTCTATTTCTTATGGGGTTATAGTTTTGTTATATACTTAGTCTGGTTTAGGAGTAGTCTAATATTGTCTTTCCATTCTATGTCTCTAATGTAGGAATACATATTATAAAATGGTTAGAGACTAGAGAGTAAAAACTTGTTCTCATTAAACCACTCAACTCACACACAAATAGAATACTTGTTTACTCAAAAACTCACAACTGTATTAAGCATTCAAGAGATGTGTTTACAATGCTTAGAAGCATGTCCTAATTATAGGACAACAAAGAATTTTCTAAATCTTCTAGTACATTCACTACATTTAATATTTTAGATTCACGAACTCTCTAGATTAAGAAATACTAAAAAACATTACATGCATATAATTAAGATTATTCAAGAATATTCTAGAAAACAAAAATAAAATTTAGCTTATAATATTTTAACAGCCCCCCTTAAGCTAAACATCTATGAATACCAAAGTTTCTTCTTCAACTCCTTGAAAATCTATAACTTCATAGGCTTTGTAAAAATATCGATGATTTGATCTTGCATCTTACAATGTTTGACACTACTTCACCTTTCCCAACCAAGCCTCGAATGAAATGATAGTTGACTCTTATATGCTTGATCTTCCTTTGAAAAACTGGATTTTCAGTGAGTGCTATAGCAGAATTGATGTCATAATATATAAGCGGACTTTCCTTTGAAATTTGCTTGTGTTCTTCTAGAACCCATGTAATCCATAAAGCTTGACAACTAGCTAAACATAGTGAAATAAATTTTGCTTCAACGGTTGAGAGAGCCACAACTTTTTTTTTGACATCCTTTTAGATTGCGCTTGACCTAATGTAGAAAATCTATTCCGAAGTACTTTTACTATCATCGACACTTCTGGCCCAATCACTATCATAATATCTAAGCACCCTAGGATCATTTATCTTTTGATAATAAATTCCATCTCCAAGTATTCCATACACATAGCTCAAATTTTTTTTTTTAACATCACAATGTGTCTTCTTTGGTTTCTCCACAAACCAACTAATCAAGTTCACACTATACGTAATGTTTGGCTGAGTGGCTATCAAATACATCAAGCTCCCAACAAGACTTCTAAACAATGTTGGATCAAAATATTTAGAGTCGTTTTCCTTACTTAGTTTCAAACCAACTTCAACTAGAGTTCTAACTGGCTTTTCCTCTTCCATTCTAAACTTCTTCATCAAATCATTCACATTTCTTGAGAGATAAATATACCATCATCATCTTTCTTCACTTTAATACCAAGAAAGTAATGAAGTAGACCCAACTCAATTATCTAAATTTCTTGCATCATGCTCCTTTTAAATTGTTCAATGTTATTAAGACTATTTCATGTAAAAATCAAATCAAACCAATGATGAGAATATTACCTTTGTTCTCCTTAATGCAAAGAGTATGATCACATGGACATCTCTTGAATCCCTTCACAAAATAGTCATTTACGCGACTATGTGATGCACAAGGGGATTTCTGAAGGCATTAAGGCCATATAATGCCTTCTTCAACCGATAGACTTTATGTTCTTCATTCTATATCACATAACTGAGAGGTTGATTAACGTACACCTCTTTTTATAGTACCATTCAAGAAAGAGGATTTAACATCCATTTGATTAACTTGCCACCTATTTCGAGTTGCTAATGAAATACCAAACGAATTGTTTCAAGACATGCCACAGGAGTAAAAACTTCTTTATAATCAACACCACACTTTTGCTTGTATCCTTTGATAATTAATCGTGCCTTACGTTTTACAACTTCACCTTGTGCAGTCAACTTTGTCTTATAAACCCATTTGACTCCAATGGGATTCTTCCCTTTAGGCACTTCAACCAACTCCCATGTTTGTTCCTTCCAATTGTATCAATCTCTTGATCCACTACTTGTCTCCATTTTTCTTCCTTAGCGGCTTCTTTAGAACCAACTAGATCTGCATTTGCATATAAAGAAAAATCAACAAATTCATCTCTAAAATTCTTCTTGTTCCATAAATCTCCTTAAGAGGTCTAGTCCTTCTAGGTGTTGGTTCTAAGCTAGAAGATGGTGAGCTTGGAGGAGAACTGTGGCACCCCACGTCCGTTAATGTCACCCTTTAACATAATGCATTAAGTTTCGTGCAGCGTTATAGGTAAATAGAAACGGAAACATCATAAGATAGATATAAAATAACGGTAGAATTTAAAACTTTATTTTTCAAACAAAAAACATTGTGTTCCAAAATCTAGTTACAACATAAGTCTGAAATATAGAAAACCCATTATATCAAATTAAAATATCTGCCTTGTATTAAAATATCATAGTATAGTAATATAAAATCATAATCCCCAAAAATAGCTATAGCATGGTAGATAGGCAATCAAAGCGGTACATCTAAGCAGCTCCAAGCAGAAACATAAGGGAAAATCCTAATCAAGCATGTGTATTCCTACCCTGAGAACCTAGGGGGAAAGGAAGAGAGATAAAAGGAAATAAAACGGGTCAGACATAAAGTCTGGCAAGTCCAGTGACTACTAGCATATAAATGAGTAAAAAAGCATCACGACAGGCATATAAACTAGATGAGAGAGATAACTGTATCATAAGACATGTATAATAGATTGACCACGACAAAAAGGATAAACAGAACAGAATATATTACGCCTTCCAAATAGTTTTCTCTGCACCAATACTAGTATAACAGAAACGGAATGATCCCAACAAAAACATAATGGTAGACTTAGGTGTACTTCTAATGACGGGTTTTACCCCCAACGATAATGATAGGCAGCCCAACAAAAATGACAAGTGTTACCCCAAACAGTAATAACGGGCTCCTAAACAGGGAGGACTAGATGCACCCTAATTAATACCCCAATCGATCGGCTCCTTAGCCTGTAAATACCCTGTGCCAGCCTCGTAGTAGGATGTATCACTTCCTAAAATGGCAACCCCTGATAGACACAGCCAAATCTACCAGTGTGATAGTGTCTTATTTTCCAGAGTAGGCAGATCCATGCATGCACATGACTCCGTCAGAATGCGCAATCAGACACCTTTACCCATATGAAACTCTTATGATCAGCTCAATAAGTGTGCCTTGACCCGTATTTAGTTTGGGGTCCCCCTTTTGATACCGATATGGGTTACTGACTTATACGGGGCCCACACAACAGATGATACAAGCCACCCCTAGGCTTGCATCCCCACTACTAGGATTTTGACAGGTTATTCCTAACAGATTTACAAGCCGGCATAACCCCAACATATAAAACAGGATAAGTTTGTCGGGTTTGTATAACCCCTCATAGATTTAACAGATTTATTTAACCCCCCATTGATTCAAACAAGTTTACTTAACCCTTACATAATTTGACAGGTTCATATAACCCCCACAGATTTAAACAGGTTAAGTATTACAGGTTAACAGGTTATTATCATTCTCCGCTTATGTATGTTAATGCACCAGACCTCTCAAATTAAGTTGACCACTTGTGGATGCTGGATATGCCAGGCGGTTCAAGGCAGACTTCTACCACAAGTTGGACTTAACCTCGTGTCTTAGCACTGTTATGTGTACATTTACGCACTAGACCCATCACATTAAATTAACCACTTGTGGATGCTGGATTTGCCAAGTGGTTCCAGGCAGACTTCTACCACAAGTCGAATTTAACCTCGTGTCAAGGTGCTGTTACAGTTTCTATTTACTCTAAATTTAGGCCTATTCATTTTTAAACAATTATTAATGTTCATCGTAGGTTATGCCCCCAAATCCCAGTCCTGATTCACGATACATGTTATTTCCCAATTTATCTTTCCCAACCGTTCTTAATTTCGTCCGTTCGCATGTTTCAGCGATAGTCCTAGGCTCGAAGGTAGCCTAGGCTATAAAAATAAAAAGGGAAAGGGGGAGAGAAGAGAACATAATTAGGTATAATAACAAAACAGGCATATGATGATAGAAATAGGCATAATAACGGAATAGACATATGGTGATAGAAAAAGGCATAATAACGGAAAAGATTATCAGGAATGGGCATATAATGACAGAAATAGGTATAATAACATAATATGCATATGATAAATGAGCAGTAGATCAGGTGTACACGTATGGCGGATCGGTTTAGGTATGAATCAGATTCTTAACAGGCATAGGTTTAGATCCAGATTTATTTACATGTCAGGATTACTTATTAAATGTTTATACCTAGAAATAATATGAACTCACCGAGACTGGATCCAAAGGACAGAGAAAAGAATGTTGATGTTGAAGCAGAGATTCCTTAATACGTATAAGTCTTTGTTGCAGAAGAATAGGCTAACTCAATCCAAGTTGGGGTAACATCTCGGTGTCTCCATTGTTTTGGGTGAATAAAACATTAGAATTGATGTCCTATTTGTAGCCTACCGCCAACGAATCTCATTTAGAAACACGTCCAAGTGCAGGGTAGGAATTTGGCCTGGATTTGGAGTGAGTCGACCCTAGGGTGGGTCGACCTTGTGGTGGGTCAACCCTAGGGTCGACACCCCTTTGTGTGGGTCGACCCTATGGTCGACCCCCATGGTGTGCGGGTATCCCCCCAATGGGCCAGAATCCTGCCTCGATTTCCCGCTTTGATTTTTGAATTATTTTGATTCTAGACTTGATTTATTTATATATAATTCTCTTATATGTATACAAACTTCTAAGCTTAACAACTTCCTCATATGATGTCCATTTTATGCAATCTCGGAGTCTAGCTTCAGCAGAATTCTGAGACGAACGCAATGTTGCAGTCGGTTTTAATTAATTCCTAATATTTAATTAAGTATTCTTAAGTTCATCATTAAAGCATTCTTTTAAAATTACGGGGTGTTACATTCTCCCCTACTTAAAGGATTTTGTCTCCAAAATCTCCAAGTTAAGAAGAATGTATATTCTAACATCCATCAACCACCTACTCATCCACTAATCACAGGCACCCATTGTCCTTAAAAGATTTCTAATGCTTATATGAACATATGTGGTAGTGTGTGTATATGTCCTTGCACTAATGTGGAAAATCAGGCAGTCTACTTATTCAGTTGACCTCCTTAATACAATGTATGTTAGTGCCATGAATCCAATTATATATGCAAATAGTCCTAATATATCATGTAAACTCTAAATGTGTTCACAACCATCCATCGAAATGTAAGATCCATATGATAACATACTTATTTCCATCCATAAAAGAAGAAAAATGCACGATCATCCATATGCAGTATGAGAGTGATTGAGCCGATCTAGTGCCTAATGTGTGTGTATATGCATCCACGAGCAACCACTAGCAAACACTTGCATCCACTAGCATCCATCAAACATAACATGTCTCAAACACATGTTTACATCCATTGGTTCTCTAACTAAAGGTCAAAGATTCGATTGATAGGATATATTTAACGATAAAAGCAAGTACGAAATAGAGCTTTGTAAAAGAAGTTAAGAACAAACCCTTGAAAAGAAAAGGGTACGAAGCGCAAATATTATCTTCAGTCTCCCAAGTTGAATCCTCACAGTCCTCTCCCCATTGGACTTTCATCAACTTGACCTCTCGGTTGCGTATATTTTTAACCACTAATCCAAGAATACAAGTAGGAACTCGTTTAACTGTCGCTTCTCGTTCCACCTCTACTTCCTCAAGCCTACTCGGCTCCACTACTTCTGTTGTATCGTGTAGACATTTCCGCAAATGAGAAACATGAAAAACATCATGAACACCCTCCAATCTCTCTGGTTGCTTCACCATATAAGCTATTTGACCATTCCTTTCTGTTATGGGAAATAGCCCTACAAACCTTGGCACTAATTTCCTTACAGACCCAAACTGAACCACATTCCTAAAAGGTGATACCTTGATGAAAACCATGTCTCCCACCTTAAACTTAATATCAGTCCTTCTCTTATCTGCGTAAGACTTCTGCCTGTGCTGAGCTGTCTTCATGCATCTGCAGATGAGATCGGTCTTCTCTGAAATTTCTCAAATCATCTCAGCTCCAACTAGAAGCCTATCTGCAGTCCCTACCAACAATTCAGTGATCTACAAGGTTGACTATACAATGCCTCGAAGGATGTCATGCCGAACTAGATTGATAACTGTTGTTGTAGGAAAACTCTACCAAACGAAGATGCTCCTCCCATGGTCCTCCAAAGTCTAGGATACACATACTTAAAAGATCCTCAAGAACTCGATTCACCCCCTCCGTCAGCCCACCGGTCTGAGGGTGATAAGCGGTGCTCAAACATAACTGTGTATCAAATGCCTTCTGCAAGCTCCTCCAAAATTCACTGGTGAATATGGGGTCACTAGCACTCACTATACTGGAAGGTACTCCATGTAGACGGACCATCTCATAAAGATAAATTGATGACAACCATGTTGTCGTTCTCTTATTCTTAACACGAATGTAATGGGCGCTCTTAGTAGGCCTGTCAACTATAACCTAAATACTGGTGTTGCCTTTCCTCGATCTAGGTAAACCATCAATGAAATCTGTAGAGACGCTCTCCCACTTCCACTGTTGGACCTTCAAGGGATGAAGTAAATCACCAGGCATCCTTTGCTTAGCTTTGACTTGTTGGCAAATCAAACATCAAGAAACAAACTCCGCTACATCTTTCTTCATTCAAGCCCAGCAGAAAACCATCTTCATATCCCTATACATCTTATCACCACCTGGATGGATAGTCATCCTAGAATGATGGGCTTCCTTAAGGACCCTCTTCAATAGACTCCCGCCTCAGGGAACACAAACCCTTTCGTCTCATCGTAACCAGCCTCTATCATCCATGGAATATCTACTGAGGTGACTAGAAGTCTCACCTCTGCTGATCCTATCCAAGATGTCTACTTTCTATGGGTCCTCGAGCTGCGAGTTCCTATCTGATCTACAAGAGTAGGTCGCACCTTTGAGGATGCCAAAAAAATTATGCATTAGATTTGTAGATTGCCTAAAATCAAAAGTCGATATATACTCCAAGCTCCGCCTCTCTATGAATAATGGACTCAAAGTAATTCTCTACCTACTCAACGCAACTGCCACTACATTACCGAGTGGTATAAGAAATCTCGAATCATAGGACGCTTGGAACTCCATCCATCTTTGTTGCCTCAAATTGAGATCCTTCAGAGAGAACAAATACTTGAGAGATTTATAATCAGTATACAACTCGAACTTCTCTCCAAGTAGATGATGACGTCAAGTCTTAGGCGCGAATACTATGGCAGCCAACTCTAAATCATGCGTAGGGTAGTTCTTCTCATGAGGTCTCAATTGTATACCACAGTAACATACTACGCTTCCCTCTTGCATCAAAACAGCACCAAGCCCTGTGCTATATGCATTAGTGTATGCTATGAACACTTTATTTCCGTCAGGAAAAGTCAAGAATGGGGCTATTGTCAGAGCCCTCTTCAATCCATAGTCAATATCCCAAGAAAAGGTTAAATTCTTCTTCGTTAGTCAGCTGAGTGGGGCTGATATCTTTTCGAAGTCCTTAATGAACTTCCAATAATAGCACGCTAAACCAAGAAAACTCCTCACCTCCATTACATTCTTTGGAATCTTCCAATCTTGAACCGCAACTACTTTCGTCGGATCCACTGCTATCCCATCCTTGGAAACCACATGCCCTAGAAATCACACTTCTTTTCTCCAAAAATGACATTTGGAGAATTTCTCCTTAAGCTAGTGCGTTCGGAGAGTATTCAAAACCTCCCTTAAATGTAGGGCATGCTCTTCCTCGCTCTTCGAGAAGATCAGAATGTCATCCACAAAGACCACAACGAAATTATTCAGAAACTCCCGAAACACACAACTCATCAGACCTACAAAATAGGCGGGTGCATTCATCAACCCATAAGGCATGACGAGCCACTCGAAGAAACCATCTAGAGTTCTAAAAGCAGTCTTGTCTATACTGTCCTCGGCCACCATCAACTGATGATACCCCATGGCCAAGTCTAATTGGGAGAAAAAAGATGCACCAATAAGCTGGTCAATCAGACCATTTATCCTTGGAAGTGGGTGTCTATTCTTTTTAGTGAGTTTATTCAACTCCCTATAATCCATACAGAAGCAGAGCAAGCCATCTGCCTTAGTTACGAATACGACTGGAGCACCTCATTCAAATATGCTTTGCCTGATAAATCCCTTCTTAAGAAGCTCCCCTACTTGCTTGCTGAGCTCCCTCCGCTCTTTGAGAGCCATGTGGCATACAAGCAATGCGACTGGCTTTACATTGTCCACCAAGTATATCCGGAAATCGATCTCACGCCTCGGAGGTAAGCCCTTAATCTCCTTAAAAACATCTGAATACTCATTGACAACAGGTACAGATCGTAAGTCATCGATAGAAGCAGCAAGCGATTCTAGGAAACAAAGCATGACAGACCCCTTAGGGTCACAAGAAATAACGAGAGTCCTCTCGTGGCAAGTAAAAAGCCTAACAACCCTCCTCTCACAGTCTAGAATGGCACCATACATGGCTAGCCATTGAATCCCTAGAATCAAACCATAGCCCATGAAACCAAGCACATATGCGTCGCACTCAAACTCGACGCCCAACACAGATATCCTCAATCCTCGACAAATCATAGACAGATGAGTCGTGCCCCAATGGGGTTTGAGATAACAACGAGATCCAAAGCCATACTAGTATTAAGGTGCAGAGACTCAATAACAGAATCAAATATAAAAGAATGCGAAGCACCAGAATAAAAAAGAGTTCTAACAGGATGATCAGAAAGAGAAATCAAACCTTCAACAGAAACTTTACTACCTCTATCTGGTACACTGGCTACGAGCATGCACCTGCCCTCCAGAAGATCCTGCCCTGTCCTTGCTTCTTCTGTCACTCCTTAGTATAGTGTCCGACTTCACCACAGTGGAAACAAGCATTCTTCCTTTTTCTGCACTCTTTGCTCAATTGATCGTCACATCCACAACTATGACATTTCCTCTTGTCTCGAGCTTTGTCATTCTTTCCGCCCATCTTTTGTTATTATTGTTCTTTCTTGGGCCACACTTTCTTGTTTTTTGTCTCATCAATCTTAGCCTCTTTATTTTCGCCTTTATCTTCTTCGTGCATCAATGCCATATCAACGAGTTTCTCAAATGTTGCCCCCATCGGAATATGAGACATAGCCAACCATGAAGAGGTTCATTTAACCCTCTTGCAAACCACAATGCTTTCTTGTGCGGGGTACTCACTAGCTTCAAACCAAACCTTGCCAATTGATTGAACTTATTGACATATTCTTTGATAGACATGCCTCCTTGCTTATGTGCCAGAAACCTTTCCATTTGCATACTTTCTCCTTTTTGAGAAAGGAACTTCATCTCAAATCTCTGTCGGAAATCACCCCAATTCTCAATTGGACGCCCTGCTTGCATCAATTCCCACCAGAATGAAGCCTCATCCTTCAGCTGCCAAATGGCCAATTGGATCTTCCTATGGTCGTCAACATCAAAAATCCCAAACAAATCCTCTGTCTCTTTAAGCCAATTTCTTACTTCTATCAAAGTCTCGGTTCCTTGGAAAAGCTTTCCTCCCATTTCACAGAAACCCTTGCATATCTTGGAGAAATTATACGCTCGCAGATGAGGAGGGACAGCGGTTGCAGCTGGGGGAGGGGCATTTGCTTGCACTTCGGCTAGTGCTGTAACCTCAAGATATCTGCGGAACCAAGCCGGTATCTGAACTCCCTCAGGAATATTCAGTTCCTTAGACATGCTGAAAAGAAAAGGAAAAGGGATTCAAATAGAGAATCGAAAGATATTTCATATGGCTTTAGGGAATATGTTTTTCAAAAATAGACTTTTTCTTTGAAAATACTTTTACTACAAAAAACAATGATTTAGCGTCAAATATTTAGAAGCGGAAATTTCCGTCGCTAATTTGCGATGGATTTCCATGTGATTTGCAAGGGATATTTTTTTGTATTTTCAAACTTTTTTTCTTCTATTTATTACCGTCGCCTTCTATCATCCCTCACTAATCCGTTGCAAATTGCGTCAAATTACCGACAGAAAATTTCTGTCGCTATTTTACGCTGCAAATACAGGCAGAATACCGACTAATATTTATCGAAGCTATTTTGCAGCAGAATTCCAACAGATTTGCAAGAGATAAAAATATCAGTTTGTTATAATAATTATTTAACAATTAATAATAAAATTTAATAATTATGAAATGGTATCTAGTATTCAATAATTAATTTTATATAATTGTATTAAATAATTACAGTTGATATATATATTCTATAATTATAGTTGATAATTATATTTTATATTTCGAAAAATAAAAAAATTTGAAATCATCTTGAATAAGTTTGAAATAAATCATAAAGTTTATAAAACCAATTATTGTTCGACACGAAATAACCAAAATTTCTAAACTTTAAAATATTGAAAAATATCATTTAATAGTTAATTTAAATTGTGTACACTACAAGAAAATTACCCTTTTACAACTGACGTTCTGCAACAGTTTGATAAACCATTGTAAATATATAGGGATTTTAAAACATATAACCAAGTAAATGTCATGGAAAGCATACTTAAAAAGATTTAAAGGCAAAATGTTGTAAAATAAACTACCTTAACTACTATTTCAAAACGTTGTGGAAACATATCTTTAGTAACAAAATATTAGTATAAAAGATTGTTTTCTTAAAACAACATTTATTTGATGTTGTTGTATTCTATAAATAATGACAAATTTTAGTTGTCATAATATAGGATATTACAGTAAACTGTTTAAGCCATGAAACTTGATTTCACAAAGAGTGATTGCATTATAACAAAATAATAAAACAATCCTGTATTATTACGGAAGTTCATGAAATCAATTTTATTTTACTCATTGCAAATAGATATGATTAAAAGTTATTCAATATATATTTTTAAAAATGGTAGGAGATGTAAACAACCTGCAAAAAAAAGTCATTAAAAATTATGAATCTATAAAAGTTTTGAATCGCATAAGTGATGCAACAGAAAAATAAAAAAATACAAGATTTAAAAATATTAGATTATAAAAATTGTTTAAATTTCGAAAGAAAAAAAAATTGTCTTTAAACATTGAATCTTAAATGAAAGTATAGGAAATATTAAGTATTTTAAAAACTTGAAAAAAAAAGATATTACATTAGATCTATTTGATTTGGGGGAGCCTCAGCTGTTAACTTTAGGGGAGCCTCAGCCGTTTGATCTACAATCCATGTGCTGGTGCAAATAATTTTTTTTATCTACTCACCAATCCATGTGATAACTTTGGGGGAGCCTCAGCCGTTAGATCTGCAATCCATCCAACTAGCGATCCGAGTCATTTGGCGAAAGCACATTTGTGCTAATACTGGAGGAGTCTCGCTATTCAGAGAAAATACGCCCCATTTTTTCCTTTGATTCCTTATCATTCAAATTTCCTCATTCACCGAACCCTAACTTCCCTTATTCCCAATTGTTAGCGATGAAACAGGACAGCCAAACAGAAGAAAGATTACGGTTTAGTTCTAGAGCAGTCTAAGGTCCATTGATTCTTCCATGTGTTTGTATTAATTTCGCAGTTCTTGATTTCTACCTTCTCTCAAATGACAGATGAAAGATTATTTATACCGAAGGATTTAATTGCTGAAACGGAAAGAAGGATCAGGAAAAATCTTCACTTTAGACTTCATATGAAGGTAATTTTCACCAGCTAAGACCAATTACTGCCTTTTCCCATAATTGTTGAGAGTTCGCATTTCATCTTTAGTCCTTGTGGCGTGGTAAATAATTAATCTAGTTATGCTATGCTTCCTGTTTTAGTTATATTTTGGCATCAGTACATCATTTTGTTTTGTGCAAGAGATGGAATTTGGTAATAGGCGTTTGATTAGAGACTATCGCTTATTTCAAGTTCTAGATCTGAATGAACTACAACTACCGATAATACCCTTTTTAATCTCTGTATAAATATTGCTGTAGTGTACCAGATATTCTCGAGTTGAGAAACATGTAAAGGAACAGTAAGAAATTCTGTCAAGTATCAAAAGCAAGAGTATGTAACAATTTTATATAGGGAATTCTATGATTTGTCTAATATTGTATATCATGAGAATTTTGAGTAAACGTATTGGTAATGCTGAGTGGTATGAAACATTCGGTAATATTTTTACAATTACTCCTCTGACTTATGGTATACAATGTTGTGTAACGATAATTGTATTTTTGGTGACGATTGTTTTATTGGATTTTGGGTAGTTTGCGAAGGGAATTGATGAGTATGGACGGTGAGGATGGTGGTTTTTAATATTAATAAAGACGGTGAGGTTGGTAAATGAATGTTAGTGAAGTGTTTGCTAATTTTGCTCTCTAGTAAGGGATGAATAAGAGATCCAGGGAGTAAGTATACGCAATAACCACTTATTATTTATTTGTTTATGTATGCTACTGAACGTTGATATATCTTTTTTTACATGTATTTAAGAATGGGATTGAGGAAACATTTAAGCACATCTGGGAAGGTTGACCAGACTATTTTTGCTCAACGTTACTGTCCATTGAAGTTGGATCTATAATAAATGTTGTATTCATGGTAAGCCGAATGTGTTCGCTGGAAATACATTTACTCATGAACCATATTGGCATGCAATATTATATTTTTTAGGTAATAAATTGTGAAGGTATAGTTTCTATTTAAATACTGAATCATAGATATTAATTAATGAGTAATTGATTGCTTTTCACTCTTAATACCTACTATTTTTTAATCTTTTAGGGAATGGGAGAGCCATTTCAGAACATGGATAATGTCTTAAAAGCCTCATCTATAATGATAAGTGAAAAGGGCCTTCAGTATACCCTAAAAAATGAACTGTCTCAGTTAGTACTCAGTGGTGAGTAACATAGTCATGAGTCCACATGTGCATTAGCAGTTAGCCTTAATGCTGCTACAGATAAAGCAATATATAACAGCATATCTCTACCTGTTGATACCGTTAATTTGGTAGTTTGATTCAGTTAGTAATCTTTGCAGTTTCGATGATTAGGAGCTGTTTTGGGAGTTTGAGAAGAAGTGGTGGTATAATACTTTAGTCTAACCAATCTCAGTTCATCAATTTCATCTTTTTGGATCCAAGGTAAAATTTTCTCTCACACAACTATATCTGAAGGCATCTGACATAAACTTCACTCCTGGTTTGCATTTGTCTGACAGTGCATTTTCTGTTGCTTAAAATATATATGCTCACCCTTGTTTTTTTGTTGCAATAGTTGAGCGTGTCCTTCATTTGTGAAGGAATTGCTCAGCTATGTTATTTGGTTTTAATAGTCTTGAGATTAGATATAGGTATCTTTGCCTTTGCATTCAATTCGTATGTACCTGACTTGAATTATATTATCCATGCTTGTCCTTTTTCTTGAAGAATGATTCCATCCTATATGCCTACTTATCACGTTTCAAACTTGAATTTTTGGTTTAATGAAATATAAACCTATGCATTTCAATTTGTACCCACATACTTTTCCCTTTGCTTTGAAAACAAATAAACAAATCTTCTTTCTTTTACCAATATTATTACATGAAGAGAAGGGGAATGCATATCAAACTTGAAACAATGGCTACAGTGTAGCTTGACTTGTCCATGTACCCAAGTTTGCATAAATTATATGCATATGTACATGCGTTGCTTGCATATAAAGATACATGTTTGAAATGAAACTAGTTTAATACATACCATTGTTCACACCTTAAGAATGAGACTAGTTTTACATAAATCGAACCGTGTTCACTCCTTCAAGAGTGAAACTGGTTTTGTTTGAACAAAACCATGTTCACACCTTAAAAAATGAAACCAGTTTTGTATAAAATATGTTTCAGGCGTTTTATATGTGTATGCTTTGAACTTGCCGAACATGCATTTTCTCATTAATATATATTTATGCATGCATTTTGTTCATTTTTTCCACTTTACTAAAACAATTTTTTTGCTCTTCAACTGCATAAATAAATAAATAGATTGCGGCAGATATCTTGTTTCCCACTTTTATGTAGTCATTTTCAATTTTTGCCTACTTTTTATAACTGTTAACTATTTATAACTATATGTCAATTACACGTTAGACTTGATCTCAACTGTCTGATGTTTAACAGATATCTTTTTGGAATCTTTTTTGTTACTCACTAACGGCAGTTAAGTCAACAAATATATAATAATGTCATTTGAGTGATCAATATGGAAATCAGACAATGGAAAGATCTAGAGTTGCTATCTAGTCTAAAGGTGCACAACCTGTTTTAATCTTTTCTAACTGCAATTTTTTGTTATCTTCTGCCAGTACATGATCATCTAGCATCCCTTAGATTTCAGACTCACTTTTGGCTTTATCCACGCATTTTGTTGATTGTTCTTGATTTCTAAACTGTTTATTCAAATGTCATTGCAGCTTTTATGCCCATCAGGTGTTTATTGTAATGTTTGACCATGACATGTTACTTTTGTCTCTATTGGGATTTCATACTTGTTTATTTCTCATGTTATATTATCATTTACCTAAAGGATGCTTATTTATAGGCCATGGTGGGGCCAATTCATTAAAATTATGGCATGATTCTCGGGCATTTTGTACCGTTACTTCATTTTTGGTTCTTTTCTTCAATCATAAACGCATCATTTTTAGTTGTACCATGGTATAAGTGGCATACAAATACACAATTTAACTTTGAACTTAATATACTTCATAATGTTGTGCTGTAGTAATATCAGTTGTACATAAAGTTCTAGAGATCTCCAGTGTTGTTGTTATGAAAAACGAAGATGGGGAGTCTAAATGCTTTGAACAAGCAACTAGAGCAATGAAGGCCGTAGATAATACTTTATTTGGTTAGTTTTTTTCTTAAAAAAGAAAAGAAAATCAAATGCTCTCTTAGCATAACACCATTTTCCCGTAACTTAATTGAGTTGATCACGGTTTCAGGAAATAACACAATAAAACACAATAATCATGAAATATGCTCAGAAAAAGGTCCATCGTGAAGTTCTCTGGAAGCTTCGGTTAAATAAGAGTAACAAGGTTTATAACTTATGTCATAACTATCAGTGTAATAGATATCGGTAGGATATGTGGTTGATATAAGCTTGTGTTTTATAAGGGTTTGAATGTGTTTTTAACAATCTGGATAGAGTTGTGAATGATAAACTACTAGCAGGGTTATTCAGTAAACGTGGGCAGGTTATGATAGCTAAAGTGATAACGAATCATTGCAGTCAGGGTAACATGTGGCTGTCTTGGAGCTGACACTCTTGGAACTGCTAAAGAATTATTCGAGCACTGAGGTAATAATTTTATATGGCATCCTTAACCAGAAAAATTTGAGCACTACTAATATGATATTCTTAAGTATGCTGTTTTAGTTCTGTTTCGTGAATATAATATTTAAATGCTAGTTTTAGCATTTGAAGTGATGGTGAAGCTACCCTAATATTGCAGAGATCCACATTAGTCTTATTGATTTAGGCATGAGATAACTTGCATGCTTTCTTGCTTTAATGTGCTACTTCTTTATTCTGTTATTGATCTCCTTAAATTTATTTCTGGGGTTAGGAGGGCAGTTTCAGACTAGTGGGTTGTGAATGGTAGTTTAACTTTAAGGTCAAATCTGCTGATGTTCCTAAGCAGCTTGATATAAAATGGTTTACTAGCCCAATATTCTCCTTTCTTCTTTCGTGCAACTTTTCCATATTTATGTTGCATTATAGTACTTGGCTTATTAATTGCCTCAAATGTCGCAACGTAATACATATATTTTCAGTAATAGATCATATGCTTTTTGTCAACTAGAGCTCCATCAGTACTTATTGTTATACTATTATATATGGTCATGCTGCATTTGAAAATTTCAAAGAAAAGCTAAAGATTATATATTTTCAGTAATAGACTATATATGGTCACAACATAATCTATGTTTTCATTCAGTACATTGACTGATACAACATGTAGTAAAACAACCTATCATGCTAGATGCACATCATATCCCTTTTTTTTGAAATATGTTCTTTTAAGATTATCATTTAACAAGACATTATTTGGAGATCTACTATTGTATGTGTAGTGTCATTAACCATTCATGTTATATCAATAAACAAGCATAGTTTATTTGTATACCATTTCAGTATGGATATGTATTAGCTGAAATGGTTTTGGGTTTCATTTTTCATGCAATCGATGGTTTAATTATTTCTAGTTTCAACTTTTTCAGAGATTGGACACTAATAAAAGGTGGATTCAGTTTTTAGTTTGATTAAGGGTGATGGGTTTTTTGATGTGGATGCAGGTTGTTTGGATCGTAGGGATGTTGTGCTCCTTGGATACTACTTTCGTTTGATGTGGTTGGTTGGTTTAATGTTGCCAAACAGTCTGAGCTAGTCACTATCTGCAGTGAATCGTTTGAATACTCGGGAGTTTCAAAATAATTTGAGTGGTGCACTTGGTGCCGAGCCGGATGCAGCAATAGTTGCAAAGAAGGTAGCTTGGTAGATTTTGACATGTTTAGTAAGTTATTGTTTAAGCTACACTGATTAACAAAATTCTGTTAGGTTTTAATGTACTAAAATTAGTTGAAGCGCCTTCGGATAAAGCTTTTCTGATGTTGTTCTTTTTTACATGTTAATATGGATGTTGTCCTTTCTTGAATGTGATTATAGATGTTTTTTCTTGCAAATTTATCTTTGTCTTTTTTGATGTGATATTTCAGTGTTCACAGTTGAATGATGTTAGTTCGATATATGTATGTATGTGTGTGTGTGTGTATATATATATACATACATACATATTTATGAAGATCAGAAGGGGAATAGCGGCGGATTACCAATAAAAAAAATGAGGTTAAGTTTACTTCAATTTTATTTCCGTTGCTAATCCCTTGACAATTAGTAAGGGTTTACCAACGTCTTTTATAAATAATAATTTATTATAAATTACTTATTCGTCGGTAAATAGTCGGTAAATAAATTAAAATTAAATTAATAAATAAAATAAATTTTTTTATTAAAAAATAGTAAAATGACGGAAAACTGTCGGAAAACTCATGCTATATTCCATCGCTAAATCTGACGCAATTACCATCATGGTTTTTACTGACCACCAAGTTACGTAGGAAATCCGTCGCTAAGGCCTGTTTAGCGACGGATTTGAAGCAGATTTTGCCACTGCTATTTACTGTTTTTCTTGTAGTGTTCTTTTTGAAACCTTTTGAAAACAATTTTTCAAAATGTTTTATCCGATCTTGTAACCTTCATCTCTAACACCAAACGTGGCACCCAACGTCCGTTAATGTCACTCATTAATAGAATGCATTAAGTTTCGCGAAGCGTTATAGGTAAACAGAAACAAAAATATCATAAGACAGATATAAAAGAGCAAAGGAATTTAAAACTTTATTTTTCAAACAGAAAACATCATGGTCCAAAATCCAGTTACAACATAAGTCTGAAATATAGAAAACCCATTACATCAAATTAAAATATCTGCCTAGTACTAAAATCATCAGAGTATAGTAATATAAAATCATAATCCCCAAAAATAGCCATAGCAAGGTAGAAAGGTAATCAAAGCGGTACATCTAAGCAGCTCCAAGCAGAAACAGAAGGGAAAGTCCTAATCAACCCTAAGTATTCCAACCTTGAGAACCTGAGGGGGAAAGGAAGAGGGAGAGAAGGAAACAAAATGGGTCAGACATAAAGTCTAGCGAGTTTAGTGAGTTTTAGCATATAAATAAATAAAAAGCATCAAGACAGGCGTATAAACTGGATAAGAGAGATAACTGTATCATAAGACAGGTGTAACAGACTGAGCATGATAAACAGGATAAACAAAACAGAATAGATTACGCCTTCCAAAAACTTTTCTCTGTACCAATACTAGTATAACGAAAACAGAATGATCCTAATAGAAATATAATGGTAGATTTAGGTGTACTTCTAGTGATAGGTTTTACCCCCAATGATAATGACAGGCAGCCCAACTGAAATGACAGATGCTACCCCAAACAATAATAACGGGATTCTAAACATGCAGGACTAAATGTACCCTAATTACTACACTAATCGATCGGCTCCCTATCCTGTAAATACCCTATGCAGGCCCCATAGTAGGATGTATCACTTCCTAAAATGGCAACCCCTAATAGGCACAGCCATATCTACTAGTGTTATAATGTCTTATTTTCCCGAGCAAGCGGATCCATGCACACACATGACTCTGCCGGAATGCACTATCAGACACCTCCACTCATATAGACCTCTTATAATCAGCTCATAAGCGTTCCATGACCCCTAACTAGTTCAGGGTCCTCCTTTTGATACCAATATGGGTAATTAACTAATATGGGTCCCACACAACGGATGATACAAGCCACCCCCAGACGTGCATCTACACTACTAGGATTTTGATAAGTTATGCCTAACAGATTTACAAGCCCGCATAACCCCAACATATAAAGTAGGTTAAGTTTGTTGGGTTCGTATAACTCCTCATAGATTTAACAGATTTACTTAACCCTCCATTGATTCAAACAAGTTTACTTAACCCTTACACAATTTGTTAGGTTCATATAACCCCCACATGTTTAAAAAGGTTAAGTATTACAGGTTAACATGTTATTATCATTCTCCGTTCATGTATGTTAATGCACTAATTCTCTCACATTAAGATGACCACTTGTGGAAACTAGATATATCGGGCGGTTCCGGGCAGACTTCTTCCACAAGATGGACTTAACCTCGTGTCTTAGCACTGTTACGTGTACATTTACGCACTAGACCCCTCACATTAAATTAACCACTTGTGGATGCTGGATTTGTCGGGCGATTCTGGGCAGACTTCTACCACAAGTCGAATTTAACCTCGTGTTTGAGTGCGGTTACAGTTTCTATTTACTATAAATTTAGGCTTATTCATTTTTAAACAATTATTCATGTTCATCATAGGTTATTCCCCCAAATCCCAGTCCCGATTCACGATACAAGTTATGCCCTAATTTATCTTTCCTAACCGTTCCCAATTTCGTCCGTTCGCATGTTTCAGTGATAGGCCTAGGCTTGAAGGTAGCCTAGGCTATAAAAATAAAAAGGGAAAGAGGGAGAGAAGAGAACGAAATTAGGTATAATAACAAAATAGGAATATGATGACAAAAATAGGCATAATAACGGAATAGGCATATGATGGTAGAAATAGGTATATTAGTAATAGGCATATGATGACAGAAATGGGCATAATAATAGAATAGGCATATGAGAACCGAACAGTAGATCAGGTGTGCACATAATGGCAGATCGGTTTAGGTATGAATTAGATTCTTAGCATGCATAGGTTAAGATCCGGATTTATTTACATGTCAGGATTACTTGTTAAATGTTTATACCTAAAATAACATTAACTCACCGAGACTGGATCCAAAGGACAGTGAAATGAATATTGATGTTAAAGCACAGATTCTTGAATACATATAAGTCATTATTGTAGAAGAATGGGCTAATTCAATCTAAGCTGGGGCAGCATTTCGGTGTCTCCATTGTTTTGGGTCAATATAACAATAGAAATGATGTCCTATTTATAGCCTACTACCAACGAATCTTGTTCAGAAACACGTCCAAGTGCAGGGTAGGAATCTGGCCTGGATCTGGGGTAGGGTTGGCACCCCCTTGTGTGGGTCAACCCCTATGGGGTGCTGGTCGACCTCCAATGGGCCAGAATCCCTCCTCGATTTCCCGCTCTGATTTTTGAATTTTTTTGATTCTGGACTTTATTTGTTTATATATAATTCTTTTATATGTATACAAACTACTATGCTTAATAACTTCCTCATATGTTGTCCGTTTTACGCAAACTCGGAGTCTATCTTAAGCAGAATTCCGAGACGAATGCAATAATGTGGTATGTTTAACTTATTCCCAATATTTAATTAAGTATTCTTTATTTTATCATTAAAGTATTTTTTTAAAATAAAGGGGTGTTACAAGAACTACACGGTGGAGTAGGTGGAGTCGATCCTTCTTCTTTAATTGGCTCAAATGCATCATTATCGAGCAAAATACTTGTACCCTTTTTCTCAGTTTTCCATCCTCATACTTCTTCCTCATTGAAAATAACATCATGACTAATAATAATCTTCTTTATGATGAGGTTATATAATTTATATGCCTTGGAATTTTCATTATAGCCAACAACGATGCACTTATCATATTTGTCATCAATTTTTTCTCTTTCCATCTGGCATATGAGAGCAAATTCTTCCAAAAAACCGGAAGTGAGAGATGGATTATGACCACTCCATGCTTTTTGTGGAGTCTTTCCTTGAACGCTTTTAGTTGCTAGATGGTTGAGAACATAGAAATGCACATGCTACAGCTTCGACCCAAAATATTTTAGGCAATCCTTTTGTCTTCAGCATACTTCGAACAAGTTCCATGATGATACAGTTATTTCTTTCGGCTACCCCATTTTGTTGAGGGGTTAAGCAAATCGTTAGTTGATGATGAATGTCATGATCCTTTAAGAAATTTCCAAACTCTTCTGCCATATATTCTCCACAACGATTGGATCGCTATGTCTTTATAGAAAAACCACTTTGATTCTCTTTAAGCGCTTTAAAATTCATAAACAATCCTTATAATTGAGATTTCTCTTTGAGTAGTAAATCCACATCTTTCGACAGTCATCAATAAAAGTGAGAAAATACCGATTACCTATAAGTGTGTTTGTGCGCATAGGTCCACATAAACCCAAATGCACTAGCTCCAAATTAAGGATTATTCGCCTAGCATGCCTTTTATTTTGGAAATGGATCTCGATAGTGCTTGCTAAAAACATAACCTTCACATACTTGATCTTGCTTGCTAATTTATTGGATGCCTCTCACTATATGATCTTTGCCAATTTTGGTTAGAGGACTAAATTTCAAGTAATTATAACGAAGATGCCAAAGCCAGGAATTATCGTTAACAATACAAGCAAAACATGGAAGATCTTCACTTTTAATTTGCAATGGAAACATTTTTGTTGGTGTCATTTTTACTTTGCAATAAAAACACCAAT
Organism: Allium sativum; assembly: GCA_030737875.1. Classification (NCBI taxonomy): domain Eukaryota; kingdom Viridiplantae; phylum Streptophyta; class Magnoliopsida; order Asparagales; family Amaryllidaceae; genus Allium; species Allium sativum. The sequence continues at coordinate 499,280,419 of CM060924.1, read as the reverse complement.
TTTTTCTTTGGTCTTACATAAATCAACTTTGAAATTCACATTATACCTTTCTTTAAAATTTGCCCAACACTTAGAAGATTGTGTTTTAGATCGGGAACATAGCGAGCATTAGAAATATAATTTGCACCTTGCTTTGTCCGTATTTAAATTTCACTACGGCCTTTGACAATGAGCCTTTTGTTACCACCCATCTTGACTTCTCGTTGGACACTTTCATTGAAATTCACAAAGAAACTTTTATTTTCGGTCATTTGGTTACTACAACCATATTATCATATATAATTAAAATCAGCTTCTTGAATGTTATAAGCAAGAAGCATACTTTCATCTTGTGTCTCCAAATTCTCATGTAGAAAAGTAGAATCATCCTTTTCATCAGTAATTCTTTTAAAACAATTATTTTTCATATGTCCATATTTATGACAATAATAGCATTGAAAATTATAAGAGTAGCTTCTTCCTTTTCCATTATATCCTCCACGACCTCTTTCGCATCCTCTTTTAGATGGGTTTGAATTTTCACTATGAATTTGGGCTCTTCCTTGTTCTCTACCACGAGTTGATCTTCCACCTCTTTCTCTAAAACCACAACGCTTAGTGTCTTGAATTTGAAAAACTTGCTCAGAAGGAGAGGAATCAAATTGCTTGATGTGAAACTCATGAGATTATAGCGAGCCTAACAATTCTTCAAAAGAGAAAGTATTCAAATCTTTTAATTCTTCAGTAGTAATAACAACGTGCTCAGATTTCTTTGTAATGCTTTGATTTTTTTTTTAAATAATTCTTTTATCCGAAATTTCTTCAACATTGACCCAAGGTTGATCAATAATAGAAACAGTTCTACTATAAAATTCCTCCACCGATTCACTTTCTTTCGTTTTGAGTAAATTGAACTTGCCTCTTAGATCTTGAAGTCTCAGCATTTTTTACTTTTTCTTCACCTTCATATGCCTTGTTGAGGATATCCCATGCCTCCTTTGATGTTAATGTTGTAAAGATACTCCCAAAAATTTCTTTATCCACCGCTTGGTAGATAAAATAAATAGTCGTCTTTTCCTTTTTTCGATTCTCTTTTAAAGTATTCAAATTTTTTTTTTTGACAGGGTTGCTTGATTCTCCGATTCTTCATATCCATTTTCAACAATCTCTCAAAGATCAAGAGAGCCATATAAGACCTTCATTTGAATGCTCCATTGATTGTGGTTCTTTCCCGTCAATAGAGGAAGTTGAATTCGCAACATATTATGGGAAGTCATCTATAAACCAAGATCTTATACTCCTTGGTAGGAATATATAATATAAAATGGTTGGAGACTACAAAGAAAAAATTTGTTCTCACTAATCCACAAACTCACACATAAAGAGAGTATTTGTTTACTCTAAAACTCACAATTTTATTAAGAACTTAATAGATGAGTTTACAATGGTTAGAAGTATACCGTATTTGTAGGAATACAAAGAACCTTCAAGAACTTCTAGTACATTCAATACATTTATTATATTAAATACATGAACTCTCTAGATTAATAAATAGTAAAACATATTACATACATATAATTAAGATTATTCAAGAATATTCTTGAAAACTGAAATAAAGTTTAGCTTATAATATTTTAACATCTAGTTTGTATGAGTTTTCATTATGGATGAATTTTTCAGAGTGAGGGTTCTTTCACTTATTTTAAAATCATAAACTATAGATGTATAATATATATATATATATATATAATATAGCATGAATTTCCTATAAAAATAATAATAATAACAGTTTCCAAACCCTCCCACAATGGAGAAGATTATGTATAGTATAACTTCATATTTTTATCCTTCAATTACAACACTTGCACACAAAGAGCATGAGAAACACAACAATTTCTTATAAGGAACAAATTGGCTTAAGTCAAGTTTAAGTTTAAAAATACAAAAAAAAAAACTCCATGCCTTAAAACATTATAAATTAGATCCTTATTTTTTGAAAGTCATTAAAAAAACTTCAAAATTTTCTAAACTTGAAATTTAATTCAACACATAATCATCCTCAAATTCATGCATGAAAACTACAATAAAGTGATTCAAAAATAAAAAATATTCATGTTCCAGCGAATTTCAGCTATTTTTTGAAAAATTGCAGACATGGAGCAATTATTTTAAAAAAAAAATCCGCTTTTCACGTAATTTTTGCTGATTTGCTTCATAATTTTATATTCAAAAACTACAATTATTTAAACATAAAAGTATTATAGAAAAATCATCAGAAAAAATATAAAATTGCATACATATGAAAAATGTTTTATCTCCAGTAAAATGCGGAAAAAGATGCAACTATTTGCATGCAGACATGTTGCAACTTTTTCATATAGTGACGCGTTTTTACACTCAACTCTCAAAATGTTGTAGATATATCTGAAAATATTTATAATAATAGCAAAAATTGTTATAACCATTCTTCCGCCTTTCAATATATGCAGTGCACTATGTGAATAATTGCAGAAATGTCTGCAATTGTTTACAAAAAATTCTGATATTTCAACAATTTATTTTTATACAACAGCGCAAAAAAACACGAAAGTATGATGCTCAAGTAAAACAAGGACCTGATTTAAACGTAAAGTTACATATGAATTTGAATTGCACGATCTTTGAAAATAGGGACGCCTCCCTAATTTTCACTTCTTATAATTCCTGAATACATCATCACAAGTAGATTAATGAATAGTTGAACAATCATTTCTAATGGTTATAATGCAGATGACATTGTCATGGAAAAATTTTGACTTTTTGAAGTTGGCTTTTGTATGTAAACATTGATTTGTTCAAAGTTGTGTACATTTAGGGTAATGTGTTTCATTTAAAGCATGGATCACATTATAGTTTTTATGTCACGATTTTGTCAATGATCAGGAGAAGATAAGTCAGCTTATACTTTATGTACATTAAATGAAGATATATATGAATAATACTACATAAAAAATGACGTTGTATATGTATACTTTCGAATAAAAACTAGTATTTCAGTAAGGAGCACCTTTATTTTGGTGCATTTTTTGAGTAAGCTCATGCATTATTCGTTAGCTCAAATTGCAGCAAAACTATTCGAATTTACATATTTCCTCATGCGCATAATGTGAAAGTATCACAAATCTATGTTCTACATACATTGATTTTCAAAATATTATTGTTGATTCAAAGAATTTTTCTTTCTTAGTTGTTGTTGACATGGAGTATTGTTCTATTCGCTCACGCCAACGCCCGAGTGTATGCTTTGTACAACCACAATAATTCAAATCCAAAATAATGTAATGCATGGAGAACATATAGTGATTTGGCACTAGCGCCTACGTCCACTTAATAGTAATCAATCATCGTATAATTGCTGATTACAAGAGTTGTACAAGTTTGGAAAATATTTGTGTACAAAGTGTTACAATAGAACAACAAAATATTTGTTAATTTTAAACTTTGTCCAAAATGCCTTCTTCTTCTTCATTGGCAGAAAAATATGTTGATTTGGTCAATAATGTCCAAAATACAGCTTCAATATCCAAGAAGATCCAAGATAGTCTAAAAGCAGTGTAAATGGCCAAGGAAATGTCCAAAAGTTGAAGGAAAATGTTTAGGTAACGTTTAAAGGTCCAACCTATGTCCAATAGTCATGGAGAAGAATATGGCGGCCATTAATGATGCTTGAGAGCTCTGAGAAGTCCAAAATACCAAATGAGAACCAACCCCTTTGAATGCCAAGCAAGGGGTTATTTATAAATGAGTTTTGGGAGTAGCTATATAAATTTTTGTATCCAGAAGAGATACGAAGTTCGCTTCCCAAAAATCAACATGAAAATCCATGCCAAAGAGAAAAAATTGCACCCTTTGCCAAGACAATTTCGTATCCTGAAAATATGTTGCAAACATGTGCGGATCAGGTAAAACAGGGTGATCTGCACAGTATTGTGGATTTGCCAAAATAACTTGGCATTTTTCACTTTACCAAATTCCGCATCCCTTTCCTCCGCATCGCAACCATGAAAATCTGCATACGCTCCATGTTTTCTGCTTTTGCCAAATTTGTCTTGGCATTTTCCAAATTTGTATCCCATGCCAAGCCCACTTCTGCGCATCCAAAAAATAGTGGTGCCGGCACGTGAAAACTTCGCATCGCACTGATGCGCTCAGTTTTTTTCGAATTGCTAAAATTTATATCCCTTATTTGCCAATTTCTTTGCATCCAGAATCACGTGCCCGACTCAAGAAAACGTGAGTTGGGGCAGAGTCGTGCTGATGGATTTTGTATCCCAGATGGAATACGAAATAATGAGATCCAAAATTCCTGAATAGCCAAGATAAATTTGCCAACGTGATCGGACCGTGTTGTGCATTGGTTTTCCAATGTTTTCTCTATGCCGATCAAGCATTTTCTTCGTGCCAAACTTACCAATTCTTCCAACTTAACAAGAAGATCTAACCGAGTTTAATATGTGGTTTTCAGTCGATTCACCGTGTCGATCAGGCTATTTTGACATGCCAAATCATATTTTTGCCAACTTTCCAAATTTGAGTGTCATGAGTTACGCAAGCCATTTTTCGTGATCATGCCATGCCGATTAGTTGTTTTTGAGTGCGCAACACTTCTTTTTACCAAAATCCATATATTTTTCCATGATGAGTTTGGTCATGTAATCTGACCGACACGCTCAAGCATTTTGAGCTGATCGGACCAAATTTATCACGTATCTTTACCATGCCAGATTTTCCAAGTCCATTGACGACAATTTTCCAAATCGATGACATTTCCAATCCTTTTCCGAAACACGTCGAGATTTCTACTAAATCACTTTGTGTTTTTAGATGACGTTCTGGATGCTTGAGCGCGTCGCTAACCAATATCTTGACGTGTTATAACTTTACCAAAAAGTGTGTCAACACTTTGCCCCCAAAAACATGTCTTACTTGATAAAAGGAAGATGAGTTTTGCAAAAAAACCTGAAATTCAGAAACCAAAGCCTGGAGAAGTTTGAGGTGAACTTCGATAAATAGAAAACTGAAGAGTCGCGATCGTGCCGCATCGTGTTACCCAGAACCAAAGCCAATAAACTAGAAACCCATGATCATTCCAAATTAAGTTATCCATTAACCAAAAAATCAGAAAGCCAGAAATCCTACGAAAGCCAACAATCACTCTGGATCGTTTTAGAGATAATCAGGATAACCAGAACACCAGAAGGACCGTAGGATTCCAATAACTTGAATAATCAGAAAAACCAAAGCCAGGAAATCAAGAATAAACGAAAATTGTAAATCCAAAATGATCAATAACCATATAACCGTATATACATACGAGTTCACGATGGCCTTGCCGAAACAAGATGACCGAGAACAAGCCAGAGAGTTCCAAGGTGGCCCTACTAAGGAAAGAAGATCAAGGATAAACAAGTAAGATCCAGTGTGGCCTTGTCGAGGCAAGATGACCAAGGACATGCCAAAGAATTCCAAGGCGTCCTTGTCGAGGCAAGATCACCGAGGATAATCTGGAGAATTCTAGGGAGGCCATACCAAGGGAAGGCGACCGAGGATAAGCCAGGATGTTACAAGGCGGCCTTGCTGAGGCAAGACGCCCAAGGATAAGCCAGAGAGTTCTAAGGCGGGCTTGTCGAGGCAAGAGTATAGAGGATAATCCAGGTGTGGTTAAAGATGGCCTTGCGAAGCAAGACGACCAAGTACAAGTCATGGACTAGAGTCCTTAAAGTTTGTAATCCAGTTTCAAATGTCATACTCCACAAGCAAGCATACCTACATTGCGATGTAATCTTATTAAATTTATAAAACTTTGGTGTTTGTTTAATAAAACAAAAGGAAAGACTAACGGTTTGTCATCCGAAAAGAACATGCCTAGGGGCTTGCCTGTCCACATATGTGGGTATGCGGACTTAGCCGTCTTCGATTTCAAATTCATTTGTGAAGGAGATTGAACGGTTTATCGTTTGCCAAGAGCACGCCTAGGATATCGCCGGTTCCTGTACATGGGTAAGCTGGCTTAGCCATACAAGTTACAAAATTAAGGTTATCTCAAGGTGGTCTTTCCGAGGTAAGACAACCAAGAGCATCCAGAAAAGTTCAAGGCGGCCTTACCAGACTAAGACGACCAAGAATAAACCAAAGTGTCCAAGGCGGCCTTACCGGGGTAAGACGACCAAGGAATTGCAGAACAGTTCAAGGCGGCCTTACCGAGGTAAGACGACCAAGAAAAGCCAGAACCAATCCACTTTATTAATAACCAGGAGGTGATGGTATGTTGTAGAGCAAAGAGCATGCCTAGGTATTATAACAACTCCCATACATGGGTAGGTCAACTCAACCATCTACAATCCAGAATGCCAAAAGCAAAAAATCCATAGGGCCAGAGCCCGAATATCCTGATCCTGAGAAAGCCAAGTGAGTCGAACCATAAGCTCAAGAAATCCTAGAGATCCAAATTTCAAAAAACCAGAAATGAGAAAGCTATGAGTGAAGAGCTCATTATCTAAGAGCTACAAAATCCAAAAGCTAAGAAACCAAAGAAAGCAAAATCCAAGGACTACGCACCGAAGTCCACAAAACCAACATCCAAGAAGTCGAAAGAATCAAATCCGATATCTAGAAATCCAAGTAGAACCAAGAACCGAGATTACGAAATATCCACAGAGTTAAAAGGCCAAATTCCATAAGTCATAAGATGACGATGCCCAGGAGACTTACATTTGAGACACAAGAGCCAGTAAGGGATTTAGTTGATAACGATGCCACCGAAACAAGGTTGGTCCTAGGCCTATTCTGATTTCCATGAGGGGGTTGTGCCTGTCCTGCCACCACAACCCAATTCTAAACAAATCGTGCCAGCTCTCCACATCTGAAACGATGTTCAATCATATCCCTGAGATGTGGACGCTCGTTCGTATTATGATCATCGAGATCATGAAACAAGCAATGTCGACCAGTGCCCTTTTCTCTCTGAGTCGACTCCCTTATGGGAGGCTTCTTGAATGGACCAGTGGGATAAACTTCCAAATAAATTTCCTCGGGGGTGTGAGTAAGTTCCGAGTAAGCCGAGAACTTAGGCTGCTTTCAAGCCATGCTACAATCATTCCCCGAAGAAGGTTTACTAGCAGCAAAATCCTTTGCTTTACCAGAATCGGGCTGTTTCCCGCCCTTAACCGCATTAGCCTCGAGACCCTTTTTGTCGCATCCACTTTCAGAAGGAACCTTTCAGCTTCAAAATAAAACTCACCAAGATCTCTTAGTGGGTCTCGATGCAATGAAGTCTTGAAGTCAGATTTATCCAAAACACCAGAAACTACGGCCATCAAAACCATAGACGGACCGGGTGTAACAACCCGTATTTTCAATAACCTGTTATAACATAAATGGAGGCAGAATTAAACTGTAAAATCTGAATCAAGGGAAACGGGCTATGCCATTGCGTTCGTCTCGGAAAAATACGCGAAATAGAGTCCGAGTTTTCGAAAATCGGAGTCCGTATGACCAAGATATGGCCTCGCGAAGTTTCACGAAAAATTCCCAAATTAAAGTATACTTAATTAAGTGAAATGGGTTGCGCAGAGAAATATATATATATTGATATATATATATATATATAATTGAAAATTAAATAAATAAATATGCAAAAATGTTCAAAACAGCGAATTGGGAGAGGGGAATAACCGAACCGGCCGATTTTTGAGGTCGACCCGAGCGCGCTGGGTCGACTAGGGGTTAATCCAGGGTGTTTGGCTGTCAAACCGTGGGCCGATTCGCTCAAATGCAGATTTTGCATTTGAATGGTTCTCATGGTTCATCTTTAATCTAAAGGCCCTAGATGGTTCCTACACTTGACTTCTTCCCCAAGACATGCTTTGATGGCTTGGATTGAATCTAGGTTTAATCCTATGGCCTAAAACACTTGCCTAATCTATAAATAAGACTCTAACCTATCCTAAATCCTCATTATTCATTCATGCAACTAAACTATGGCAAAAATTTACCTCTCATGGCCTCCACTCTCTTCATAAAATTTCTAAATGGTTTCTATGAGAGATTTTCCATGCATACAAGTGTTTTCAAGCTTGTATGAGTGTCATTAGCTTGCATTCAAGTCAAGTTTCTATCTTTGCATCATAAAGCAAGGGTTTTGATCATTTTGGCTCAAGGGTTTTTATGTTAGAGCTTGCATTTTGGGTCTATTTGATTGCATAAGGGCTTTGTCATATCTTTTGTGCCTTCATAGCAATGTAAGCCCTTTCCCTACTCTTAGATATTAACTATGAAGTTAAATGTTCATGTTGCAAGTTTGGGTTTGATCATTGAGTATGATACATGCTATCATGTCATGCAAGTTTATGAAGTCATTATCTTGATCTTGTGAGCTAAAAGCTACAACCTTTATGTTGAAATGTTGCATTAGGCAACATGAGAACCGTCATAACCTTTATGTCAACTTGCATATGAAGTCATAACCCTTATATGATGATATATGCGAGTTACTAGTCATCATTCCATATCTTTTGTCACCATGATTCGCTTATGTGCCAAGTTTGGGTTTATGCATGTTTTGAGGCTTAAGAATGTAACATGCAAGTTAATGAACACATTTGTGCCTCATTTGCCACCATGATTAACTTGTGGCTTAATATCCATTTTTGTCATGCCTTTGCCAAGTCTCTTCTTTTAATCCATTACGTTGTCGCGAACGTATATGCGAGTTTAAAAGCGTTGGGTTATGTTATGGGTGATTTCTAATGACATGAAAATACAACTTGAAAACATGACTTGAAATATAACATGGAAGTTGACATGTAAGTATGCATAAAAACATAAGCTTGGGAATTTACCTATTAAGTTAGGTCTACCCTTTGGGAATTTACCTATTAAGTTAGGTCTACCCAAATGCTTGAAAACTTGTAACATGTTTTGGGAAACATGATGGACATGACACTTAGATAATATAAGTGTGGCCAACTCGAGGTTGGGTTGAGTTTGCAATGTAAAACTACCCGGAACCGACCGGCCTAACTAGTAGTTGCAAACAATAGGACCCAGTGTGAGAAGTTGGTCATGTTGTGCTTGAACCCGAGGTTAGACCAAGTTGTGGTGTAAAGCTACCCGGAACCGACCGGCTTAACTAGTAACCACAACAAAGTCTAATGTGAGAGGTGAAGGTGCATTAAGTAATTAATGCCACATGATAGGGTTAAGTTAATTTGATTAATGACTCTTAACCAAATATGACATGGACAAATAGGTTAAGTAATTTGATTAGGCTAATGATACTTAACAAAACATGACAAGGTTGGGTAGGTTAAGTAACTTGATTTGCCTAATGACACTTAACCATTTTTATATGACTAGTGGATGGGGTTAAGTTAACCAACACTTAATCAATCCAACGCGATAACTTGGTAAGGTTAAGTAAGTTTTCTTAATGACGCTTAACCGAAAAATACGGTTAACGAATGGGGTTAAGATTAGACTCAACTAGTCTAAACATGGAAATCGGATGGGGTTAAGTTAGCCTAGACTTAATTAATCCCACTTGGTAGTTTAATGGGGTTAAGTTAAACACTTAACTAATCTAAACATGATGAATTGATGTGGTTAAGTGACCTATACTTAACCAATCTAACTCGTGAATTTATTGAGGTTAAGTTAACCTATACTTAACCGATCTAACGTGAAAACATGATAAGGCTAAGTCACGAATCGCTTGAATACACTTGACCAATTTGACTGAGTAAATTGATAGGGTCAAGTTAATATATACTTAACCAATCTAGAATGATAATTGGACGAGGTTAAGTCGTGAATTGCTTAATACATACTTAACCAACGTGAGCATGGTTTGTAGGGTTAAGTCTTGGACTTGGATACTTAGCCAATTTTGACATGATTTGAAGACGGGTTAAGTCTTGGACTTGGATACTTAGCCAATTTTGACATGATTGGTAGACGGGTTAAGTCATGAACTTAAGTGACACTTAATCCATTATGTAAACCCTAGTTCTGAGGATAGGGGATAACCGTAGTTAATAAGGATAACGGGAATAAGGCTAAGTGGTAAACCTTAGTTGAGGAATAACTAAGTAATGATTCTTAGTCAAGGAAATTTAGACCAGTTCATAGATAGATGAGTAACCTGATACGGTAGGTCATCGTTTAAGTATACGAGTAGGAGCAAGTATCTGATTTAGATAAAGGCTCCAGCGAACTGGGTAACGAAGCAGAGGCTTCGGGGAACGTGAGGGTATTCTTGGTATCCCTCTATGAGCTGCCAGGTGATTATACTAGGCTCATGAGAGGTTAAGGTCTGCGTTAGAAGAACCAAGAGTATGCCTTGGTTGCTATGCGAGCGACCTAAAGACGGGGATGGATAGGGGATAGTCGACGATACACGGTCGTACCCTAGATAGCATTTCGTCAGACTACCTACCATCTTTGGTCAAGCGTGTACGTACGGAAAGGCAGAGAACACCCAATAGACCATAATTGCTATCTAATTATGGTTGCGGTAAGGCTAGGATTGTGGGTTGGCCAGTAGTGTGTTCTCATACAGGATTTATCCTGTCTTGTCTTTCACTAGTTGAGGGAGGAGTCGCGTGGGACCATAGCCACGTATAGAAAAACAGACCTTAGCATCTGCATCGGCAGATAAATCGAAAGCTCCCGACCGAGTCCTGTATTTCTCGATCTGCCCTGTGACAGGACTCGGATGGCACGATGTGATACATGTGCATACAGTCATGGAAAACGATTCACAATGAATGCGTGGGAAAAAGGGCGCGGTTGACGGTTAGCGTAAATCCCAGTGGCCCTGGGTGGTTGAACCAAAACCGAGATACGAAAACGTGCAATAGGTAAGCGTAATCCCTAGTGGCCCTAGGTAGCATAAGTCCTAGTTGTACAAACGATAATTCATGTTGGAAGACCCTAGCTAGGTTTAGGGTAACAGTCCAAACCGATCTTTAGGATCATGGAACTATGTTAAAGTAATGTAGAATCTCATGGGAAAGCCCGTATGGTCTACGGCAAGGGACTGAACATTTACATGGAATAAAACATACAAATTGAGTAACCTATATATGTGATATATTAGGTTGACATGGACCATTACACGACTTTTGAGTGAGGGTCATTCTTGGTTAACACATGACACGGTGGGGATACTAGTACGGTAGGTGCAGAGCTAAAATACAGGATAGATATCACGGGGCGTTATACGTGACAGATATCTTGGGGATATTATACTTGATAGAAACCTGACGATGTGATACCTTGTTTTATCTTGACATCGTAATTTATCATGACACCTTAGTTTATCTGAGTTCAGTAGTTCATCCTGTTATTTTGATTTAGCTTATCTATCTTGTTATCATGCTTATGTTCATCTCAGTTTCTCATGTCAGTTAACTTTACTAGTTTTTATGCTAATAGTAGATAGGGCTTACTCAGTCTTTTTGACTGACCCGTTTTGTTTCGCCTCTTTTCTTCCGTTCCCCCCCCCCCCCAGGTTACAGGGAGGAAATACTGTTGTTTAGTTCGAACTTCTTCTGCTTGAAGGTCATCATGGATGGCTTGGACTTTTCTTGGCTAATGGCTACTTTACTGTTTTACTGGGGAATAATTTATGAAAATGTCTTTATGCTTCTTTACTATTGCAAGACAGGTTTTGATGTACTCTGATGTAAAAGGCTTTAGACCTTATTTATTCATGTTATGAAAGTTTGATTTTACGTCCGCTATTTTATATGTTCTGTCTTGTGATATTTCTGTGCATGTTTACCAATAATGCCCCTCTAAAGCTAGTGCATTCCTTTGCGAGTGACCCTAGCGGAGGCGGGGTGTTACACGTGGTATCAGAGCAGAAGGTTACCAGACTGGGCAAAAGTTTTTAAAGACCTTCAGAAAACTATTTGAAAAAAAAAACCGTTTACAAAGAAGCATTTTTCAAGAAAATTTTCTTTTAAAAGAAAAAGGCTATTCCCCAAAGGCCATTAGCACTATCCTTGTTTCCTTAATTGAGTCTCTTTTCCTTTCTTTCCTCCATCTGTAGTCACAGTAGTTTTAACTGCGACTAGTCTTTTCTACCTACGAAAGTGCTTTCCATACGATGGAGGTGGTTCTCGAGAGACCAGTGGCCGCGTTATAAGAAAGGATCGTGAGTAAGAAGGATAAAGGATACGAGCTTAAGGATGAGCAACTTGTTGGTATGGCTTAGTCCTCAAAGGAGGGAGAAAGATGAACAATGAAACCCATGACGAGAGAGTACCTTTGGCATGGTAAAACGGGGCGGATAGTTAAGTATTATGGGACAAGGACAAGATCATCGGGAGGGCAGTAGTATGCTCTCATTTCTAGAGTACCTCGGAAGGAGGGTAACGATCTTGTTAAAGGTTTAGCTTTTCTTCTCTATCATCCCGTTAGGACTTCGTTGTTCGTATCATTTAAGTCTGCTTCGATAGTTGAGTCTCTGCACCTTAAGTACTAGCGTAATAGAGAATCCCATTTTTCTCTCAAAATCCTATTGGAGAATCAGTCCATTTATACATGACTTGTTTGGATTTGGGAATGTATATGCCAAGTGTTGAGTTTGGAAATAATGCTTATGTTTATAAGCTATGGATGGATTCTAGGGATGAAGTGGTTATCCAGTAGGGGGTGCCACTCTCGGTTTTGATAGGAGGGTAGTTAGACCTTTTGACTAGCCTTGGTAATGCCCTCGAAGTATCGGGTAACCTTTTTGAGGTTTTGTCATGACTAGTTACTTAGAATCCCTTGATGCCTTTATTGGAAATTTGAAGCCTGATCGAGTGGTGTTCGCCAATAAGACGGATGGTTTACTTCATTTATGCATGGGTTATAGAGATCACCCTAGTAAGTGCGCATGATAACCTGATTGACATCTGTTTACTTTCAAGAGAAAGTTCTTCTACATGGAATGCCTTATAGTATATAAACGAGATCCAAGATTCACTAGTGAATTTTGGAAAGCTTGCATGAGATCATGAGTACGCAGTCATGTTTGCGCCAAGTATTCTAGAAAAAGGATAAGTGCAAGTGGAACGAGAGGCGACGAAGAAATGAGTTTCAGCTCATGTTATGGAAGCAGTAAATAAGAAGCTACGAAATCGCGAAGTTAAAGGGCGGTCAACGCACAATGGAAGTAAGCCCGAGGAAAGACGACTTTGATGGTCAAAGACTAGATACGCGCATGATATCTCTTTTTGGGAGTATATCCTTGATCCCTGTTTTCTGTAGAGCTTACTTGTAGGCTATCTTTTGTGGACGTCCTCTCGGTCCTATTCTCCGTTACAAATCCTGTAAGGAGTTTGTCCTGTTTATCTTCTCGACCCTGTTTCAGGGAATTCTAGGTAGAACCCTATGGATGTAAACATGTATTTGAAACATGTTATGATTGATATGGTTGCAAGTGGTTGCAAGTGGTTGCTCGTGGATGCGCGAATACACATTAGATACTAGCTCGACTCGGTCACATTTCATATTGCATATGCACGAGTATTTATACTTGTTTATGGATGAAATCGAATGTATTATCATGCGGTTGTTGCATATGAATGAATGATTGTGCACGCATATAGTATCTATATGACTAGGACTATTTGCATACATGTTGGATTCATGGCACTATACATATTTTGCATTAGAAAGATTATTCAGGCCTGGTCATTAGCATTAGCAAAGGAACATGTACACACACGTTTTGCATATATTCATACAGCATTAGAAATCATCTAAGGACAATGGTTTCTTGTGGATGATGTTTTGAGTAGATGGATGATGGATGGTAGGATATGTTCTTCCTAACTTGGAGATTTCGGGGACAAATTCCTAAAAGGTGGGGAGAATGTAACAACCCGTATTTTCAATAACCTGTTATAACATAAATGGAGGCAGAATTAAACTGTAAAATCTGAATCAAGGGAAACGGGGTATGCCATTGCGTTCGTCTCGGAAAAATACGCGAAATAGAGTCCGAGTTTTCGAAAATCGGAGTCCGTATGACCAAGATATGGCCTCGCGAAGTTTCACGAAAAATTCCCAAATTAAAGTATACTTAATTAAGTGAAATGGGTTGCGCAGAGAAATATATATATATATATATATTGATATATATATATATAATTGAAAATTAAATAAATAAATATGCAAAAATGTTCAAAACAGCGAATTGGGAGAGGGGAATAACCGAACCGGCCGATTTTTGAGGTCGACCCGAGCTCGCTGGGTCGACTAGGGGTTAATCCAGGGTGTTTGGCTGTCAACCCGTGGGCCGATTCGCTCAAATGCAGATTTTGCATTTGGATGGTTCTCATGGTTCATCTTTAATCTAAAGGCCCTAGATGGTTCCTACACTTGACTTCTTCCCCAAGACATGCTTTGATGGCTTGGATTGAATCTAGGTTTAATCCTATGGCCTAAAACACTTGCCTAATCTATAAATAAGACCCTAACCTATCCTAAATCCTCATTATTCATTCATGCAACTAAACTATGGCAAAATTTTACCTCTCATGGCCTCCACTCTCTTCATAAAATTTCTAAATGGTTTCTATGAGAGATTTTCCATGCATACAAGTGTTTTCAAGCTTGTATGAGTGTCATTAGCTTGCATTCAAGTCAAGTTTCTATCTTTGCATCATAAAGCAAGGGTTTTGATCATTTTGGCTCAAGGGTTTTTATATTAGAGCTTGCATTTTGGGTCTATTTGATTGCATAAGGGCTTTGTCATATCTTTTGTGCCTTCATAGCAATGTAAGCCCTTTCCCTACTCTTAGATATTAACTATGAAGTTAAATGTTCATGTTGCAAGTTTGGGTTTGATCATTGGGTATGATACATGCTATCATGTCATGCAAGTTTATGAAGTCAATATCTTGATCTTGTGAGCTAAAAGCTACAACCTTTATGTTGAAATGTTGCATTAGGCAACATGAGAACCCTCATAACCTTTATGTCAACTTGCATATGAAGTCATAACCCTTATATGATGATATATGCGAGTTACTAGTCATCATTCCATATCTTTTGTCACCATGATTCGCTTATGTGCCAAGTTTGGGTTTATGCATGTTTTGAGGCTTAAGAATGTAACATGCAAGTTAATGAACACATTTGTGCCTCATTTGCCACCATGATTAACTTGTGGCTTAATATCCATTTTTGTCATGCCTTTGCCAAGTCTCTTCTTTTAATCCATTACGTTGTCGCGAACGTATATGCGAGTTTAAAAGCGTTGGGTTATGTTATGGGTGATTTCTAATGACATGAAAATACAACTTGAAAACATGACTTGAAATATAACATGGAAGTTGACATGTAAGTATGCATAAAAACATAAGCTTGGGAATTTACCTATTAAGTTAGGTCTACCCTTTGGGAATTTACCTATTAAGTTAGGTCTACCCAAATGCTTGAAAACTTGTAACATGTTTTGGGAAACATGATGGACATGACACTTAGATAATATAAGTGTGGCCAACTCGAGGTTGGGTTGAGTTTGCAACGTAAAACTACCCGGAACCGACCGGCCTAACTAGTAGTTGCAAACAATAGGACCCAATGTGAGAAGTTGGTCATGTTGTGCTTGAACCCGAGGTTAGACCAAGTTGTGGTGTAAAGCTACCCGGAACCGACCGGCTTAACTAGTAACCACAACAAAGTCTAATGTGAGAGGTGAAGGTGCATTAAGTAATTAATGCCACATGATAGGGTTAAGTTAATTTGATTAATGACTCTTAACCAAATATGACATGGACAAATGGGTTAAGTAATTTGATTAGGCTAATGATACTTAACAAAACATGACAAGGTTGGGTAGGTTAAGTAACTTGATTTGCCTAATGACACTTAACCATTTTTATATGACTAGTGGATGGGGTTAAGTTAACCAACACTTAATCAATCCAACGCGATAACTTGGTAAGGTTAAGTAAGTTTTCTTAATGACGCTTAACCGAAAAATACGGTTAACGAATGGGGTTAAGATTAGACTCAACTAGTCTAAACATGGAAATCGGATGGGGTTAAGTTAGCCTAGACTTAATTAATCCCACTTGGTAGTTTAATGGGGTTAAGTTAAACACTTAACTAATCTAAACATGATGAATTGATGTGGTTAAGTGACCTATACTTAACCAATCTAACTCGTGAATTTATTGAGGTTAAGTTAACCTATACTTAACCGATCTAACGTGAAAACATGATAAGGCTAAGTCACGAATCGCTTGAATACACCTGACCGATTTGACTGAGTAAATTGATAGGGTCAAGTTAATATATACTTAACCAATCTAGAATGATAATTGGACGAGGTTAAGTCGTGAATTGCTTAATACATACTTAACCAACGTGAGCATGGTTTGTAGGGTTAAGTCTTGGACTTGGATACTTAGCCAATTTTGACATGATTTGAAGACGGGTTAAGTCT
This sequence comes from Allium sativum, assembly GCA_030737875.1. NCBI lineage: Eukaryota > Viridiplantae > Streptophyta > Magnoliopsida > Asparagales > Amaryllidaceae > Allium > Allium sativum. Next base: position 499,263,951 of record CM060924.1, on the reverse strand, counting down.
TGGACTTGGATACTTAGCCAATTTTGACATGATTGGTAGACGGGTTAAGTCATGAACTTAAGTGACACTTAATCCATTATGTAAACCCTAGTTCTGAGGATAGGGGATAACCGTAGTTAATAAGGATAACGGGAATAAGGCTAAGTGGTAAACCTTAGTTGAGGAATAACTAAGTAATGATTCTTAGTCAAGGAAATTTAGACCAGTTCATAGATAGATGAGTAACCTGATACAGTAGGTCATCGTTTAAGTATACGAGTAGGAGCAAGTATCTGATTTAGATAAAGGCTCCAGCGAACTGGGTAACGAAGCAGCGGCTTCAAGGAACGTGAGGGTATTCTTGGTATCCCTCTATGAGCTGCCAGGTGATTATACTAGGCTCATGAGAGGTTAAGGTCTGCGTTAGAAGAACCAAGAGTATGCCTTGGTTGCTATGCGAGCGACCTAAAGACGGGGATGGATAGGGGATAGTCGATGATACACGGTCGTACCCTAGATAGCATTTCGTCAGACTACCTACCATCTTTGGTCAAGCGTGTACGTACGGAAAGGCAGAGAACACCCAATAGACCATAATTGCTATCTAATTATGGTTGCGGTAAGGATAGGATTGTGGGTTGGCCAGTAGTGTGTTCTCATACATGATTTATCCTGTCTTGTCTTTCACTAGTTGAGGGAGGGGTCGCGTGGGACCATAGCCACGTATAGAAAAACATACCTTAGCATCTGCATCGGCAGATAAATCGAAAGCTCCCGACCGAGTCCTGTATTTCTCGATCTGCCCTGTGACAGGACTCGGATGGCACGATGTGATACATGTGCATACAGTCATGGAAAACGATTCACGATGAATGCGTGGGAAAAAGGGCGCGGTTGACGGTTAGCGTAAATCCCAGTGGCCCTGGGTGGTTGAACCAAAACCGAGATACGAAAACGTGCAATAGGTAAGCGTAATCCCTAGTGGCCCTAGGTAGCATAAGTCCTAGTTGTACAAACGATAATTCATGTTGGAAGACCCTAGCTAGGTTTAGGGTAACAGTCCAAACCGATCTTAAGGATCATGGAACTATTTTAAAGTAATGTAGAATCTCATGGGAAAGCCCGTATGGTCTACGGCAAGGGACTGAACATTTACATGGAATAAAACATACAAGTTGAGTAACCTATATATGCGATATATTAGGTTGACATGGACCATTACACGACTTTTGAGTGAGGGTCATTCTTGGTTAACACATGACACGGTGGGGATACTAGTACGGTAGGTGCAGAGCTAAAATACAGGATAGATATCACGGGGCGTTATACGTGACAGATATCTTGGGGATATTATACTTGATAGAAACCTGACGATGTGATACCTTGTTTTATCTTGACATCATAATTTATCATGACACCTTAGTTTATCTGAGTTCAGTAGTTCATCCTGTTATTTTGATTTAGTTTATCTATCTTGTTATCATGCTTATGTTCATCTCAGTTTCTCATGTCAGTTAACTTTACTAGTTTTTATGCTAATAGTAGATAGGGCTTACTCAGTCTTTTTGACTGACCCGTTTTGTTTCGCCTCTTTTCTTCCGTTCCCCCCCCCCAGGTTACAGGGAGGAAATATTGTTGTTTAGTTCGGACTTCTTCTGCTTGAAGGTCATCATGGCTGGCTTGGACTTTTCTTGGCTAATGGCTACTTTACTGTTTTTACTGGGGAATAATTTATGAAAATGTCTTTATGCTTCTTTACTATTGCAAGACAGGTTTTGATGTACTCTGATGTAAAAGGCTTTAGACCTTATTTATTCATGTTATGAAAGTTTGATTTTACTTCCGCTATTTTATATGTTCTGTCTTGTGATATTTCTGTGCATGTTTACCAATAATGCCCCTCTAAAGCTAGTGCATTCCTTTGCGAGTGACCCTAGCGGAGGCGGGGTGTTACACCGGGTCTATCGTTCAAAGCCACCACGACATTAAACCATTTCAAGAATTTATGCAGAGTCTTTCCAGAAGTTGCCTAATGCCATTCAAAGTCATAATGCTTTTCGAACGAGCGATGTTTACTGAACGGCTCCACAAATCTGCTAACCAAAGCATTCCAAGAACTGGTAGAGTCTGTTTCCAGCTGCTTGAACCACATAGCAGCAATATCTATCAAACAAAGTGGAAAACATTTTTCCATGACACTTTCCGAAGGAGAGAGAACATCCATATATCGAATTTACCGCATCGAGTGAGCAGTCAGATCCTTCCGACCATCATAAGCTTCCAACACCAATAGTTTTAAATTGGTTGGGCTGCGAGAACTCCTTATATCCAAAGAGAATAGACTGCGAGTAACACAATCCAAGTACGAAGAAGAGGCACCACCTCGAGTGATCAACAAAAAACATCCGCGATTTAAGATCCATTACCAAAAGAAAGTAATTGATTCAGATCCAAAGAGAAACTGGTGCCCCCAGTATTTATGTCCAAATTAGGAATTCGTTGATTAGCGAGAAGAATATTCAGTTGGATTCCAACCTGAGGAACCACAACGGGCACAATCCTGACTCTCAGAACCGTGGGAGCACTACCATCCAAAGCTATGAGCACTGGTTCTTGAACATCATTACCAACAACGGAGCCCGCAACCTAACTAATCAAAGCGTACGGGCCGGAGCAATGTCGGGATTAGGGGTTCCCCCGGGTGTAGCGAGACCAGCATCGGTCCGAGGATCAGTATAGGCCTATTAATTAGTTTATGAGGTTAACCCAGTCCCGAGTCGCAGCTCTAGGAACACTATTATTTGTTCAATAATATCTTCCTGTCCAGTCGGCCTTCCAGAATTACCAAGCCTAGCCCTAATACAAGCCAGATTTTTAATTATCTTATCGACGTATTCAGGAGTGACGTTATTCATGGAAACTCTAGATAAAGAAAGTTCTTGACTTCCCCCACCTCCTGCACCTTGAGCTTCAGCAATAGTGTCAAGCTTCTTGCTCTTAACCATGATGAAAAGCGAGTAACAAAGTTGAAGTCAAAAAATGAAACCAAAGTTGAAAGCCAAAACCAAATCCGAGAATCCAATCCAAAGCAGAAGTCAAAGTTGTGCGTCCACTTTCTAGCATGTCAAAGTGTTGACGTGGGGGAATTATCGCAACTCGTGCACGCCAACGCCCGAGTGTATATTTTGTAGAAACACAGTAATCTAAATCCAAAATAATGAAAAGCAGAGAGAATATATCTTTTTATAGTGGTTCGACACTAACGTCTGCGTCCACTTTATAGTAATTATTCATCATATAATTGCTGATTACAGGAGTTGTACAAGTTCAGACAATATTTGTGTACAAAGTGTTACAGCAAAACAACAAAATATTTGTTAATTCCACACTTTGACCAAAATGTCATTCTTCTTCGTTGAGTGAAAAAATGTTGACTTGGTCAACAATGTCCAAAATATTGCTTCAATGTCCAAGAAATCCAAGATTATCCAAGTTAGTCCAAAAGTAGTGTAAATAGCCAAGCAAAATGCCCAAAAGTTGAAGGAAAATGTTTATGTAATGTTTAGAGGTCCAAGGTTTGTCCAATAGTCATGGATGAGAAGATGGCTGCCATAAATGATATTTGAGAGCTCCAAGAAGTCCAGAATACCAAACGAGAACCAACCCCTTTGAATGCCAAGCAAGGGGCTATATTTATAGGTGAGTTTTAGGGGGTAGTTATACAAATTTCGGATCCCAAAGGGATGTGATATTCGCATCCCAAAAATCAACACGAAAATCCATGACAAAGTGGTAAAATCGCATCCCATACCAAGAAAATTTCGTATCCTAAAAATACGTGCAGATAAGGAAAAATAGGGTGTTCCGCACGGTATTCTGGATTTGCCGAAATAACTTGATATTTTCCACTTTACCAAAATCCGCATCTCATTCTTCCGCATCACGACCATGAAATCTGGATCCGCTCCATGTTTTCTGCCTTCGCCAAATTTGGCTTGGAATTTGCCAAATTTGTATCCCAAGCCAAACCCACTTTCTCGCATTCGAAAAACCGCAGTGCCGATCATGTATTTTTACCTTGCCAGTTTTTCCGAGTCCATCGACGATGATTTTTCGAATCGACACCACTTCCCATACTTTACCAAATACCTGTGGCTTTGACCAAACCGCTTTGTGTTTTCTGACAATGTTCTTGACGTTTGAGCGCATCGCTAACCAAATTTTAACATGTAACAACTTTATCAAAAAGCGCATCAACAATTGTCAATGTCAAAAATCTCTTGTACAATTTCTTGCAATATATGTATATTCCGAGACAAGCTTGGATCCCTCTCCATACCTACTTTGTCCTCTCCTTATTCTTTTCTCCCTTGTGTAACTGCTACCTAGTACTAAATTATAAATGCCAGTTTTGGAGCATGTTCTATGGTCATTTTTCATTTACGTATTGCTTTTGGATGTCTTCTTCTTAGAATTGCTGACCTAAGTTGCATAATTTGACGTAACCAGATTTGATTCTTAAAACGAGGACGATTTCAACTCCAAGAAATTCACCAAATTTAATTAGTAATGTTAGTTACCTCACTACAAAAGAATATTGAATTAAAGATAGCAAGTTTCATTTTTTAATCAATCAGTTCAGTCTTTAAATTATTATTAAAGACTGATTACAAACTGAAAATTCATGAATTCTTAGTCGCAAAAAAATATTGAGACTGAGATTTCAGTCTCAAGATCTAAAGACTGACACTTCAGTCTTAAATATGTTTAAAACTGAATATTAAAAACTGAAATTTTGTCTTTAGCCGATCTCAAATTTGCAATGTAAACTAATAAAGCATCCACAATGGTAAATGAATATCAAGGATTCCAACATACCAACAGTACAATTTGATACATATCAAAATATATTTATTAGTATATAAAAGTTCTGAGCATCCAACAACATACAATGATAAAGCCCTGAAGTGCACAAGCATTAAGACATGTATATATACAGTAGCAAGAAAGCAAAGATGTATGTCCAAACATATTACATTAAAAAAGGATCCAACATAGTTTGCAGAACAAGAGTACAAGTTACTACAAACAAAAAAACAAAAAAAAATAAAGGAAACAAGTCCACTAACATATATGTTCATACATTATTTCAAGAAAAACAAAGCAAAGTAGTAAAAAGTCAATCACTCCATACCCTCATGACGATGGTTTCTTCGAAATTGCGAGGCGACTGACGCGGCATAGGTCCTGAAAACTGTTGCATATATGGTAGTTGCTGCATTAGTTCAAAAAATGGCATGCTTTGTTGCGTAGTCCTGAATGAGTTGGAATGCATAGGTGACTGTTGCGATGGATATGCTCCGAATGGCATAGATCCATGACCTGATAAATAAAACACATACAAATTACTGTAAGAACAACAAGAAATATTAAAACTAGAATTTTCTGGTATATATACCAAGTAGTAAATTTTGAAAAGGTATGATGTTCAGAATTTTGTTTCCATGAATGTTATTCTCCCAATGATGGATATGCTCTTTAAAATAGAATATTTAACTATCCAGACGAAAATAGGGGCTGAACAATTAATGCAATGATTGATTATGAAGAGCGTAAAAGCTACATGACTAGTATATGTGAATGATGTGAAAACGAGCATTGGTTTTTCATTTGTGTACTGGTCAAGCCCAATATAGTTGAAAAAACTGCAGCTTTTAGGGGGGTTTTGGTCGAAATTGTCTGCCATGAATCTGAGAACAGTAAGTCTTTCATTTAAGAGCTTCTCTGCTAAGATCACCAAAAAAAGGCACTTCTTTTGAATATCAGACTATCAGTAATGCATTGCATATATATATATATATATATATATATATATATAAGTTCAAATAAAACCATTGATATATACAAATAATATTATTTGGTTGGCAAAAATTATTGATACAGTTCACCAATAAACATTCAATTAGTGGTAACCATACAAATGATTCCTATGGAGTAAACTTTAATGGGTGTGTCTTATACCTAAATTTCTATCAAGTTAAAAGTTATGTACAGAATTATTAGTTAATAAATAAGATAGTCAGGTCCATTAGTTCCGAGGATTAGCAATGTTTTAGATTTGAAATATTGATGGTTATATCATGAACTTTAATGTTAATAACAATATACCAAGGGACTCAAACTAACCAGTAGACCATACAGCACAAACCTATAATTTTAGATTTTGATTAGCATCGTGTGAACCACCTTTTTCTCACACCTATATGGATAATAAAAAATTAAACTCAAAGGTATAATTTCTATTGTAGTTTTAGAGAACAAAAGCTATAATTGAAACAGGGCTAAAATGTCCATATCAACTTGTTACGTAGCCCATTGATTGAGAAGGCTGATTATTCTACTCAACTTCAGTACTTGGGCTCAGTTAGAAGCCTAATATTCTACACTTTTTAATACCATGTTATAGTGTTAGAAAGTATATATTATGATGCATTCTAGAAGCGCACAATGATTAAATAGGAAAAGCTCGTAGAGAGTGGAAACACATCAAGTAAATTACCTAAAACAGTAAACTAACCTGTAAAATTGGGAAATGTGCCATTAAACGGCGAAATTCCCATTTGTTGTGGTTGTGCAGGCATGGTGGCCTGTGCAGGCATGGTTCCCATTTGTTGTCGCTGTGCAGGCATGGTGGCCTGTGTTGGCATGTTGAACTGATCAGATATATAAGGTGACATTGGCATAGTCGGTTGAGAGGACATTACAACATGATCAGTGGTTGATGCATGTACAGTGGACTGCATCGATATATCAGAAGACTGCTTTAATCTATCCAATACCCTGTGTAAACATAATATTTGAACTAAAATAGATAGCTATATAAAAAACTCAGCATTGGTTGTATATTCAAAATTTACAGCTCAAACCTTTGAGCAACTTCTTCCAATGAAAATTGAGAATGTAATGGCTGGGTAGATGAAATTGAAGCAGAAGTACATCCTTGATTAGTACTGGCTGAAGAAGACTGAGAACCTCCATGTAAGATATTAATATCTACATGAGGTGCTCCATAAATCTTTCCTTTTGTCAATCCACCTGACGAATCCACCCAATGTTGTGGATTGAAAACATCCATTGCTTCCTTTGTCTCATCTTTTTTCTTAAGGTTATTCTCCTGAGTAAGAAAAATAAAATCTTCAGTAACTACAAACATGCTGACTATGTAAACTTAATAAAATAATTACCATTGTCTTTGCAGATTTGTTATCCACATATCTATTGCCCTTACTGATTTTTTTGGTATTTTTGGAGGAGTTAGACGGATCTTTCAATACATGCCAATATCGAAATGCCTCATGAAACGCCGGTTCCTTTCCTGTTACAGCTTTCTGCATTCCATGAGTATTAGAAATTTGTGGTAATTAATAATATTATTAGAAAAATTTTGTGTACTATCTACCTCTAAATTGTTGAGCAATTATATTTAGATACCCAATTACTAGGAGTTCATATTTAATAATTCTATTAGTTTACAGATTAGGGATGATATAATGGGAATATACAAGATTCTATAGCTTTTGACATAAGAATAATAGGGTACAAATCTTTATATGATGTATTTATAAGTGCGTGTATAGTTTTCAAAAAACTGTGTGCACATATATATATTATTCATTTGCTTAGTAGATGGAAAATGATTTGAAAATATGACTTACAATTTGTTCGTTATGTGAGGCTATTGAAACAGAACCGGCACAATGACGGGTGTGGGTCCCTTCTTTCGACGTAAGGCGATTCTTTCGCATTATTTCTCTTCTTTTCTCCAATTCCTCTTGCGCCCAACGAACATCAATCATCTCATTCCATATATTGGGAGGAATCCAAACAAGTGGATAATCCTTGCATTCCTTTATACTAGTTATCTTATTCGCTATTTTTGCTGCTTCACGTGAGCGGTTTAGTTTTTTCTTCAAATTTTCTTTTGTTGTAGCTTCCCATATTCTTCGAATTGTTGGTTCATGACTTTCATCATATGAGAAATGTCTCTGCATAAAAGATCTTGTTATTCTCAGGAAATACAAAAAAATATGAAAGTACTACACAACTAATAAGACTGTCATATTGTGCCAAAAAAATACAGTAGTAAAGTCCTTGAGAACACTAGAATAAAAAAAATGAAAAGTAATGGCATCAAAGAGCATCACCCTCATTATGTTTGGTTTTAAAAAAGGAATGTCCTATTGTCATTATGTTGTATGCTTTGTTTATTGTTACTGTTCAATTAAATTATAATCTTTTCTCATGAAAACGTAAACCTAAACTTTATCTGAACTTGTTGAAACTTAATGCATCCATGTGAAATTATAGTATTAGTGACTTCATAATTTCTCATAAAAAAACAATAAATGGTCAAAGAAATAATACCTTGAATTCATCAAAGAGTACGCTTCTAGTTTCGTGATGTACCAACTTAAATACGTACCATGGTCCCGTAAAACGTCTAGACCATATTTGCCCAATTATACGTGAGGCCTTTTGGTTGAGGAAACTAATAGTATAAAGAAATAATAGAACGATGGAATAAAGAATGGGGAGGTAGGAAGTAATAGTATAAAGAAAGAAAAGAAGGGAAAGTCGTGCGCTGCAATGGCGCCTGATTGAGCCAACGACGATAGAAGAAGGGGAAGAAAAGGTGACACAGTGGAACGCAAGAAAGAAGGATGGGCCTTGTAACGACACGGATTTTGCCCGACCTTAATCGATCACAAAATCGACCAAGACCGTTCAAAACTCGCATACGTTAACTTTGGGAATACAATACATCAGAACAATAACAGCAGACTTTTATTACATTACAATAATATAACATCAGAGTACAGAATATCAGAGTACAAATAAAGTAAACTACAGCGGAAGATAAATTACAACAGATTTAATACATTAAACAGCAGAAGACTTCTAAGCTCTGGACACAGCTTTAGGCTTCGATCCAGGATCCTGCTAAAGAGAGAGATATCTGCAAAAAGCTACTCGACTGCCCGTGTGGAAAAGAGGGCACCCGAGTTTGCAAAGTGAAACAAACTACGAGTCTGTAACGACAACCAGGCAGTGGGTTAACCTCCCACCGTGACATACAGATGATCTCCCAGACACCTTGTTTTACGGCCAGCCTCTCGACTGCAATAACCAACCCTAATAAATAAGGGACATGTAAGGGTAAGAGCCCACTGTTCGCCACCAAACAACATGGTGAGAACCCCCTATCATGCGTAACCAGCTCCCTAGCCAGCAACAAGGACTGGTGTGAGAATTCTAAACTAATTTAACTAATAAGACAAATCCAAGGACCACGCCACTTTCGCGGAACGGGTTTACTCCTATGGATTGCCAGTGCATAAACCAAAGTAAATCGAGAAATAACGCAATGTCTTTTTGGAAAAATGAAACCATTATAAGACCCAAGTCCCATCACACAATGCAACGCACACCAGAGGATAGGGTTTTACCTTATAATGGTCAAAAGATGCTTGATACGTATAAAACGGATTTGATATTATTATTAGTGTATATATGTTTTAATAAAAAGATTTGAATCATAAGTACCAATCCTAGACGGCATGGTTACCATATAGCATGTCGCCAATACTAGTTCTACAATCAAAACCGCAAGGGCGTATTGGAAATTTGGATTCCATCATGAGTCGAGGCTAGGGGCAAGATCCTCTCCGATTCGAGACACTCTAGCAAATGCCTCAGGATCCCCCGCAGTGAACCCTTGGATCTTCAGGGCCGGTCCCCGCCTATGGGCAGTGGATTAGTTATGCCTGAACACACGCTTCCCGGTCCCTTTGGACCTATAGTATGACCACCAACGGCCTATAAAAAAAACGAGGCGCCTCAAAATCCATCATCCACATAAGTAAAATGTCAGGGCTGGTAGGTCACTGACACCACTCTAGCTAGAAAGAAACGTGTGCACTCCCTGCAGTCCGTATCCCGTTTTTGACTCATACCGGGGTGTGAGGCTCGCGAAGTCACGCTATACACAAAGCTACGCCTAAACAGACCATGCTTTGATCATCAACCACAAGGCCTGCTTTTCAACAAAAGCCTTGATCAATGCATCTTAGCATGCCACATTGTCAGTCCATACTATACCATTAATTTCTACCAATATATAACCTCTAAGCTCGTACGTCTCAAAGAAGGGTGTTAACCACCAAACAGATATATATTAACAGAGATCAACGAATGTAGTATAAAGGACTACAACGTCAGACATACATTCCATTTATAAACTTATGCCCTGGGTCTGAGCGAAAGTCAAATCCGTGCAATCAACACTACGTCCGGACGGCTACTACTGTCGCCCCTTCAAGGTAGCTACTCCCATCATGGGTCTCAATAGCAACACACCCATTCGATGTGAAGATCGTCGGTCTTCAATCACCGTCTTCAACTCTTCGAACGTCGTATCATTATTTGGAATGAGAGTAAACTCGGACTTCCCAAATAATTCTCGCATATATAAATTTGCAAACCATTCTATATCGTTATTTATTCTTTTATAAATATAAATATCGTCCATTCATTTCATGTATATATATATATATATATCGTCCATTCATTTCATAAATATCGTCCATTCATTTCATGCGTATAAATATTGTCCATTCATTTCGTGCATATAAATATATCGTCCATTCATTTCATAAATATCGTCCATTCATTTCATAAATATAAATATTGTCCATTCATTTCGTGCATATAAATATATCGTCCATTCATTTCATGCATTTCATATGCGACTTCATGCTTTTTAAAACATGTTAAATTTTCATATGCGGTTCATGCTTCTAAATCATGTTTCATTTCATATTTATATCTTTTTATTCGCATGTGAAATGTAAATAAAAATTCCCTTCTTATTTTCATCTTTTTATTTACATGTGAAAAGTAAATAAAAGTTTCATTCTTATTTTCATCTTTTTATTTACATGTGAAAAGTAAATAAAAGTTTCATTCTTATTTTCATCTTTTTATTTACATGTGAAAAGTAAATAAAAGTTTCATTCTTATTTTCATCTTTTTTATTTACATGTGAAATGTAAATAAAAGTTTCATTACTTTTATTTATATAAAATATATAAATAAAATAACCATTTCATGTTTTCATTCATTTATTCATTTATAACATGAAAATATTCATTGTTTTATGGTTCATTTTCCATTTTCGATCACTTTCTTAATTCAGTGATCTTAACTACTTAATTCCCTTTCAATCTAATTAAAGATTTAACTAAAATCTTATTTAGTTTTAATCTTCCAAAGTCATTACTAAATGATTATTCAATTTCTAGGGAATTAATTCTATCATAAATTCGGGTTAAAGAATAAATGTTATTTAAAACATAATTCACGATAAACCCAAATTTAAATTTCATAAATTTCCCATTTAATATATATAATTAGACATCATTTATTTCATAGTATTTCATTTAATCTTATATAAAATATTAATCATCTTCGATTTCCTTTATAAAATGTATAACATAATTTATACGGGTTAAAATGGAGTTACTATTTTAAAGTGGACTGAATAGCCCAATTCATTTTCCTTATCCATTTATTATGTTCATCTTTACATTTTATTATTTAATAGCGGGCCAGACCTCTCACATTAGGCCTACAACTTGTGGATGCTGGATATGCCGGTTGGTTCCGGGCAGACTTCTACCACAGGTTGGGCTTAACCTCGTGTCTTGACCCAATTCGTATTTGCGCACTTGGACCTCTCACATTAGGCCCAACATTTATGGCTGCTGGATATGCCGGTTGGTTCCGGGCAGACTTCCGCCATAAACGTGACCTAACCTCGTGTCCAAATACAATTTATAATTTATAATTATAATTGTTTCTTAAAAATCTTATTTTTAAAAATATTTCATATTTTAAAACCTCTAAAATATCATTCATTCCTTGAAATACTCTTTATATAAATTCTTATCTTTCCATTTCAATACACATTAATTTTTCCCCATTATTATAATACTATAATAATAATCACTTCAAAAATGGTTTTAATTGTTATATTAAAAACCTACCATTCCAACATTAAATCAATCGTTTATGTCAAGTATTGAAATCCATCTTCCAAATTTAATGTTAACATAAAACAGAATCTTTCAGTTTCAAATTCTCCTTATAGTTGGAATGTAATTTACCAATTCTAGAAATTTGTTTTATAACTTTCCAAATAAATAAGGATATGTCCTCCTTAATTTAAGCGTCCATTAATTATATTAATTGAGTAATCAATGGAATTTATTTCTTTCATTCCAAACTTCTATTTTATCCTTTTTAAATAGTAAAATACATAACTCCTTAATCTAATTTCCAATTTATTGTATTAATTGCATATTTATTTGTTTGACTCAAAATTGGAATGAGACCCACACCATTCATTTCCATATAATTCGATTATACGGAAATTGTACATTTATTACATAGCAAATTTCAAACATCAACAACCAAAGTGCATTTTCTAATTAAACCCAAGGGTGACGTGTATTCAAATGCCAACCCATGACCCGTGTGGGGTTTCAACCAACACAATTCAAATATTATAAAATAAACGGTGCTTCTGGACAATGTGCTAAAATTGATCGTCCAATCACATAAACAAGCCAAGGTCGCTTGTAAATGACAGTGTATACAAGTGCATTAAATAATAACATAAATAACATACCCAATTAACGATGTTCACATAATAGGTATGACGGTTCCAATTTCATCCCCTTTTAAATGAAATAAATTTACAATAAACATATTCACTTTATACCATTTCATTTAATGTAAACAGCCCATATACAAACTATTTCCTTTTTAAATCTGTTCCTAAATAAAGAACAAATTTTATTCATTTTAAAATAAAGAAATAAAACTTTTTTTTTTCATTTAAGTCCTTTATTAAAATAAAGAACAAAACTTTGTTCATTAAAGTCCTTTTTATAATAAAGGATAAAACTTATACATCTTAGTTCCTTTAAAATAAAGAAATAAACTTTTACCTTTTAATCCTTTTTTAAAATAAAGAAATAATCTTTATTCTAATCTTTTATTGAAAATAAAAGTCAAACACTATCTTAATTTCAAAACAAAATCAAAAAAAATAAAAATAAAGATAAAGTTTCATTATGTTTTTAACAAAACAAAATCAAAAATAAAGTTGCATTCTATGTTTCAACAAACAAAAAGAAAAGTTTCATTTTGTTCTTCAACAAAATAAAATATAAGAATGTTTCATTTTTGTTTTTCAACAAAATAAAATATAAAAATGTTTCATTTATCTCCAATAAACCAAAAATATAAAAAGGTCTATTTTTGTTACAACAAACAAAAGTAAAAGTTTCATTCTTGTTTCACTAAACAAAATATTTGTGCTTCATTTGTTTTAACAAAATTAAAGGTTCCATTTCGACTCAATCCCAATAGTATCAACCACATATGCAACATCACCTGACAATCACAGTACAAGCAACAACATCCATATTCAAGCATACATCACAGATTCATATTCATTCACATCATACAATGATTTTCATACAACGAAAGAAAAAAAAATCAAATTAAACATAGAATCTCACATTGATTTTTGCTGAAAATTTGACTGTCTCGGATTCAGCTCTGGTCTGCGCCATCGCGAAGAGCTCGGAAAGACGAGTCCAACGCAATTTACGGTTCGTCAATCGGACCTCGTACGAGAGAGTTATGATTTATTAAAGTTGGACATAATTAAATAATTAATTAATATTCGTGAAAAATACCTAAAAATTTCACTGTCTCAGAATTGGACAAAATTAGTGTCCACGCGTCCATCTCGTCGCCACGATCCCAACGCACCTGAAATCGTCGATTTTCGACTTCGTATGAGTGAGTTATGCAATTTTAAAGTTCTGGAAATTAATTAAATAATTTAAAAATAAAATAGAAAATACCCTCAGCCGTTGACCGAAAAACACTGTTCACCGCCGAACTTTGACCGCACTTTGCCGCTGCCTCGGGCCACCTGACGCTACGGGACCACCGCCAATGTCTTCGTCTTGGCGAGACGCACCACCACCAGAAAGAGCCGCCCCTAAAGCTTCTCCGATCATCGGGAAATCGCCTAGAAAGGATTTCGCCTCGCGGGTCCCACAGGCCGCCTCACACCTCCAAACTGCCTGAAATTTTCTGAGCATCTTCGTCTTGCGTAGACGAAGAACTTCCGTGTTCGTGACTTCGTCTAATTCTTCCTCGATTCACGGGAATTTCTTGATTTACGTTTTGAGTTTCTGAATTTCGAAAACAGCGAGCTTTAAGACGAGATTCCGGCGAATCCGAGCGCTGTTTGACAAAACCGACTACACCATTAGCTTCGTATCGTCGAGACCTTCGAGAAAACATATAATTTGCTATGGTTTGAAGAGATTTTATTTTTTTATGAATTTTAGAGGAAGAGGGAGCCGCCATGGAAATTGACAAAAAATGATGGAAAAGAGAGTGGCTGCTGTGCATTTCGAATTTCAGCCCTAAAACTCAGAAAAAAGATAATATATACCATGGGTTTAATTTTGGTTTGGGCCCAAATATCATTACGTGTCCAATTACTCAATTTTCAACTGTTTTCTTCAGTTCAAACATTCTTATAAATACATGCTGATTTCAAAATTAATAAAATTTTAAACATAATTATTTCAGGTCATTACGAACCCAACGAACCTGATTTCGTAATTTTCCGAGTCCGTATGAATTTATTATGAATTTCCGAAGTCTGAAAATATGCTATTTTTCACTGTAAAAATTATACCGGCCACAAAATAATTCCAAAAATTATAAATTTTAGAATTTAACCTTATTTTAATATTCCGAATCCATAGAAACTGGTTTCGTCGAATTCGGAGTTCGTTTGCAAAAATTCTATTTTTCAGGTGTATATTTTAATATTTAAAAATACCAAAAATAGTGGAATTTTTCCGAAACTCAAAAATATAAGTTCTTATAGTCATTTTTATATGTAAACAACATTCTAAAACCAATGGAGATGGTTTAGGGTCCTAATTCCTTATTCTGCAAAATGTAGTATTTTGGCCCTTATAAATTTCATAGCGACCATTCTAGATTTTAATTTTGACATAACTTTTGATTCCCGTTATGAAATTTCGATTTTTCGGATTCGTTGGAAAGATAAATTTAAATAGATTCTAATATTTTTGGTTTCACTAAAATCCGTTAAATTTTGCATCCTGTACGGTCAGTCAAAGTTCAAGTTTGACTTTTCAAACTACCGCGTTATTTCTAACTCTTTTTATAATAAAAATTAAGTCATTCATTCTAACTTCGATTTGAATCAAATTTGTGATCATTATTATTTAAATAAATTATTTTATATTGTCAAAATTCATTAAAATTTTCTAAAATAAAATTTTTAAATTGGTCCTGATTTTTGCGGGTTGTTACAGGCCTGAGATCTGATGGGCTTGGGCCAGAGATTTTAAAAGAAAATAAAAATAAAAGGGGTTCTTTTTAAAAATATAATAATTCTAATTATAAGGATACATATATATAAAAAGTATCCATCAAAAAGAAATGAGAATGAAACAGTTATAAAGTTTGAAGGGAAAAATGGCAGATGTTTGGACGGTATTAAACAGAGCTGAACCTTGTCAGAAGTAAACAAAGTTAGTTTATTTTAAATAAATAAAGCTAATTTATTCCATTTATAATTTATAAAATATAAATTCCCTTGTTTCTAATCCTAGGTTATCAGTTCGTATTGGATTAGGTGAACCGTAATCAACAATACGAAGTGATCAATGGACGACAACTAAGCGCCAGTAACATTGCATGTAATTAACTCAACTGGTTTGAAGCAAATATTAATTTAAACTTAATCGACTTACGTCGATAGCTATAATTTAAATCGAGAAATGATTTAAGGTTGAATTAATGGATTAAACCAAATATTGACATCCATCAGAAATATGAATTTATATAGTGATTAGACAAACGGAAATTTAACCCTGTATTAATTAATGAAATTGAGTTTACGTAATGTAACTAGTTCAAGGGAGATAATATTCACAAACCAATAACGTAAGAAGCAAATAATTTGAAGATAAAAATGTTGTGGGGTATATTGGGAAGAGGTTGATTGATAATGATGGATTATTATGAAGTTCAGGAAATAAATGGAATAATAATAAATTAGAAGGCGATGTCATATTTGAAAATCGATTAAATTGTAGTTAGGAAAGTATCATTTACCTTCCATTTTAAATAAGGTTTAAATAAATTATTCATCTAAAGGAATATAATAATAGTTATATATTTAAGTCGCATATACTAAAGTATGGATTACTACAACATGGTAATAATTATTGAAAAAAGGGATTCTATAAACTAAATTAAATCTTAAATAAATATAATTTGAAATAATCAATTTTCAAGATCAAGCAGTTCATGAACGAAGATTATTTGAATTATTGAATTGTGATGAATCTGTGTGATAGTTGTTTTGTTTGATTTAAAAGCTGTGGTATGACCCAACAGACTTGTTTAGTTAATTTAATCATTTACATGTCTCATTTAGATAATATAAAATTATGGTTAAAATCTGGTATTTTGTAGATAAGTTCTGTTGGAATCTGTTTAATATGATAACTTGATGATTTAAGTATCACTTGTTCCCAAAAGATTTTAACGTTCATCGATTCAAAGAGACTGGGATTGGTTTTCTAAATGAAATCCAAATATCACTTTGTTTCGACCTAAGCGTTGATTAATTTGAAGTCAAGTTGATGACCATTGAAGACGGTGTTTATTCAAGGACTGTTCTGCTTACAGGATAGTGCCTTCGGTTTGTCCAGTCCCAGGACAACTTGTATGGACGAATGTCTGACAGAGTATGCCTAACAGCTCGCGCAAGTTGATCTTTTCAAAACTATGTTTGGTGGCGGAGAAATTCGTTTATCTTAGCTTTATACTTGTGGTTTTAGGGAAATCAATTTGTGATTTGACGAGTTAGACGATATGGCATTCAAAGTGAACAAAGACGTGATATATCTAAAGGTAAGTTTTGACCTTAAGCCACACATCCGGGAAATGACAAAAATCGGGCAAGTAGCATGGCTATGTGGGTCGCTCCCATTAGGGTGTATTATCACCATCTAGAGAATATTCATTTTGTTACTTCTTTCACATCTGCGTCTCACGGAAACGGTTATGTTGGTACCAACCGTAAGGTGATAATATATTCGATACACTCAAGAGAAATTAGTGGTCGGTCATGTGTGGCCGGGTTGCAAGACGTTCTTGTTGAACCCAGTGTATTCCTCTCTAGAGATACACTATCGGAAGGTGGTTCCATACCTTATCATAGTTGGAAATCCATCATCCAATTAGCGCCCACGGTCTTGATTGTATACTCTATATGTAGAGCATGAGATGCAAGTGTTCTGCTAGATTGCTATTTATTTGTGGATTGATAGACACTATTATAATATCATAATAATATTGTTTCAAAGATTGCTTTGGGTTATCATAAGGTAAAAGCCATATGTATTTATGTGTGGATTGGTCTTACGATTATCTTTTCTTTCGAAACATTTTTGGAAAGTTAAACCATATGCTTGGGATTCTCATAAGGGAAAAACTCGTTCCCTTTTTTTTGACGTAGTCTTATGAGATATCCTTTATAAATCACGTTGTTTAAAAATCGTTTACTCACACCAGTCCCATGACTGACCCAGAGTTTTTTTTTTATGTTTTCCTTAATCTCTTGGGTGCCCAAATTTGTACGGGCAGTCAAGTAGTTCAGGACTTTACAGATTCATCTGAAGGAGCTTGGGCAGGAGGCTTCAAAGTTAACTATCTAAAGTTATTTCCGCTGTATTGTGTATGTGTTTTACTCTGATGATATATGTAAGTTCAAATCCAGTTTGTATTTCAAAAGTTATGTTATATAATATATTTTGTTCGTTCCGCTGTGATATCGTATCTGTTCTAATATTCTGATGTTGAGATATTCTTTTCTTCTATTCTAACTATTCTATCTTATCTATTATCATCTTCTAATTTCTTTCTTCGACATCTAAGTTTTAGTGTTCGTTGGGTTAGACAATGGTGGTATTTGGTCGGCTCAAAGGGTACCGAAATTCGGGTCATCACAAATTTAACTGATTTAACCCACCTACAAACATCCTTCTGATTGACTTTTGTAAGGCAGTAAGGAGCTTTCGGCTTGTAATAGTGACCGTTGTGATGTTTAACCAAGCTCATCCATCGTGTTTTACTGCAATACTTCTCAAGATCAATCCTAGCCTTTAAATTGTCTTTTGTTTTTCTCAATATCCATTAGAGTCTCAAATACATTGTCAAAAAAGTTTTTCTCTACATGCATTACATCTATAGTATGCCGAATCAAATTGCTCTCCCAGTATGGAAAATCCCAAAATATACTTCTACAAACCCAATTGTGCGTTTAACCAAAACCTGGTATTTTATTATTTTCTGATTTAAACCCAGGCGCAATATAAGGCAACTGTGACACAATATTTTTCAAATCACTACAGAACGATGGATGGGAGCAATATCTAACTCAATTCTATTCTTCTTGAACTTGTCCTTTTGTTTCCTAAAAGGATGGTCCAATGGTAGGAAACATCGATGACAATCAAACCATGAAGGTTTACCACCCTTCTCAAGAGTAAAGGATTTTGTTTGCTCCATACAATAAGGTCATGCCAGTTTACCATGTGTACTCCAACCAGACAACATTCTATAAGCTGGAAAGTCACTAATGGTCCACATGAGTGAAGCTCGTAAAAGAAAATTTTCTTTTTTATGCACGTCATAAGTTGTTACACCACGCCATAAATCCAATAACTCATCAATCAAAGGTCGTAGAAATATATCCAAGTTTCTTCCTGGACTTTTTGGACCAGGGATGATCATGTTTAAGAACATGAATGGTTTTTTCATACACTTCCATGGTGGCAAATTATACACAACCAAAATCATAGGCCAACAAGAGTACGTTGTCGATTTCATTCCAAATGGGCTAAAACCATCTGTACAAACGCCAAGCCTAACACTACGTGGAGAATTAGTGAAATCTGGATAACACTGATCAAAATGTTTCCATGCCTTGCCGTCAACTAGATGAGCCAATTCACCGTTAGTGGAATGATTGTAATAATGCCATGTCATGTCTTTAGCATGCTTTGAAGACATAAAATGTCTTTTTAAACGTGGTATGATAGGGAAATAACGTAATTGCACTTTGGATTTTGTTTTCTTGCGGCTATTGCAATTAATTGAGTTAATTCTTCGCTCTTTACAAATATCACAAAAATTCTTTGCTTCATTCTCTTTATAATATAACATGAAAAAGTTATGACATATATCAATTTTTTCGTAACCAAGTCCCAGTGGTTTTAGCATTTTCTTTGCCTCATAAAAATTATTGGTTAATTTGTTGTCTTCTGGCAAAAAGCTTTTTATCATGGAACTAGTAGAATTAAAACCGGCTTGTGTCAATCTTGTTTGAGTCTTTAATACCATCATATTCACACAAGTTGATAATACAGTCTCAGTTTTGCAACCATTGTATAAAGGCTCATTAACGGCTTTCAACATATCAAAGAATTCTTTAGCTTCAGAATAAGGCATTTCATCATCTATATAATCAAATTCTTCATTTGAATGGTCATAATTTTCACCAATTGCATCCATAAGAATTTCTCTGTATGGGTTAACATTATGGACATTATTATGCGAAGATTCTAATAATGACGTTTCTTTTGTATCCTTCTCCCCATGATATATCCAACGCAAATAATTAGGAGTAAACCCTTTTCATAGAAAATGCTCCATGACAATCTCTTTATTTTGAAATTTTATATTATCACATTTCACACATGGACATCTGACAACTCTCAATGGTGATGCTTGAGAAAATGCAAAATTAACAAATTTTCCAACACCATCATAAAATTATTTAGTTACAAAACCATCAAAAGCCCTTCGATACATCCATAATCGATCATCCATTAATATAATAACCCTACAGTAAAATGAATTTTGACCGATTAAAATAGATTAAGAAAAGTAAATTAGTAATGGCAAATTATACAAATATATAATTTGTAAGCAATACAAATTGCCATATAACAATAAATATGATCGGATGTTTCATTCTTAAAACACTTTTAAGCTTACATGGTATCCTATTTATTTTATTGCAATATGACTTTGTGAAGGCTTTGCATAGTGAACATGGAAATACAATATATCCCAAAAAAAAAGGTTTTGTCATATATCATACACTAGTTATAATGATGATCAAAATGAATCATTATGTTATTTTTGAAAAGAAAATATCCTTTGCACTACAAATTTTTAATGTGCACTCTCTTCGTGTGGAAAAATTATGTTATAAACAAAATCAACAGTTATCTATCACACAAAGCTTTAACTTTCTAGAAACCAACTTTTTAAAAGGAAGTTAAAAGGTAACAAATTGCTAAGATGTTGATTTTTAACAAGGTTATTTTGGCCTATGAAAACATTTTTTTTCATTTATGACTAGTCGAGACTAAGAAGACAATTAAGTCCCAAAAAACTAAGAAAAAATTACTACTAAAAAAGATATTGAGCAGAATATTTAGCGCTGCCAACAGTAGTTAAGAATTGATTATTTTATGACAAAAGAAGAATTGAAATAACATCCCCGAACATATGATATTGGAGAACTAAGTAAAGATGACTAAATCAAAGCATGCTAACTAAAACATTCACACAGCATATTAGAAGGGTGGAATGTAAACCTGCAGTTTGAATGATATATCAAACAGAAATGGACAGAGAATTACCAATGGACCAAAAGTTTCACGAATGATGGAAATCGTCGTAGATCGTCGCTTAGGGATCAGCTGTTGTGCTACTGTTCTGAGACAGAACTATGGCGAATGCTTCTTAAATACACAGACCGAATTCATCCGCTAACCAATTTGAATTACAATCAACAAGAATTATTTATAAGTCAAAATCACTATTAAAAAACTCAAATTTCGCAAAAATCGGACAAAAAGAAGTACCCGTTGATTTTGATTTCAGATAGTTAGAGGTTGTGTCTCCGCAATTGAAGATAAGTGAGTTGCGAAAGAATCGTGAAAAGAGGGGGAAACAGGGTTTAAGCGCCAGATCGAAAATTTCCATTTTCTATTTTTTGCCGATTTGTGCGTTAGATCTGCGAAGATGAGGACTGGGAGAGAAAAAGTGACTGTATCAGGAAATAATTATTTAGTGCACTGCTAAAAGCACTCAAGTTTGTGCTTCCTAACACCATAGCGTGGTAGCCAAAAGCATACAACTGGGTGATTTTAGTTTCACGTGGTTGTGTAATGCTGAAGGCACCATGTTTTGTGCTTTTGGCTACCACACCATGGTGTTACAAAGCACAAAGCGAGGTGTTTTTAGCAGTACACTTATTTTGTATTGTAATGACTTTGCCAATGGGTACCTTTGAGCATGATATTAGCTTATTAGGGTTTATAGGAAAGTTGCGTGTAAAGTTTCTCTAGGGGTTTGGAGCTTTTAATGTCTAATCACAATAGTATGTGATTATGGTATACATGGCATGTAATATAAAATCATTTCATGCTACTTTATTTCATATAGATGATAGACTAATAAATTTATTTTTCTAAAATGACTTTTTAAATAATTATAGCTAAATATATGACAAGAATAACAAAAAATGGCAAATTGTTCATGATAACAAATAAATTTAATACGTAATCAATTTTTTTCAAAAATTAGATGTTCTATATTAACAATAATAGTGGTTGCTTCAAACAATTTTTTGAGTTCCTTCAAATA
This sequence comes from Allium sativum, assembly GCA_030737875.1. Classification (NCBI taxonomy): domain Eukaryota; kingdom Viridiplantae; phylum Streptophyta; class Magnoliopsida; order Asparagales; family Amaryllidaceae; genus Allium; species Allium sativum. The sequence continues at coordinate 499,242,051 of CM060924.1, read as the reverse complement.
TTGAGAAGTGTACCACTGAACGACTAAAAAAATCAATTTTTCCAATGTCGCCAATAAATACATCCACTTGCTACACAAAAATTAAAAATAAAAGAACATAAAATCATTACGTATTGAAAAGGTGATCATAAGATTGAATCTGCCTCTAAATTTCCTTCTAATCTCATAGTTAACTATCAACTTCTTTTCTACCTTTGGTTAATTTTTTTAGTTAACACAATCTCAAGACCTAGTTTAATTTGATTAAACTGGTATAACCGCACAGCGGTGGAAAAACCGACTTTGTAATACTATATAACTAATAAAATAATTACAGATCCATTTTTAATATAATATAATTTATTAGTTAATTTTCGAGGGAGAATTGTTGAACCAAGGTGTATTTTTTTAACTAGTATAGATTTTTATTAGATAGACGATTATGAATTACCTATGAAATAAAACGAACACCAAATAAGCTTTGAGATGTAAGATGGAGAAGTAGCATATTAACAACATTCACTTTTTTCATCCTTGCTCGGCTCTTTAGAAGTTCATAGGCAATATTAAATGCATCTGATACTGAGTAAATAGGTCGAATGGGCACACCTTGAATAACGAGATCCTTTGATTGGTTGAGCTTGTAATGTTATTAGTTCCATTGAGGTTTACATTTAGAAATTTTCAATCAAAAGAATGCAGCTAGGATACAGTAACCATAAAAACCTGATTCATTAAAGGCCTTGAAAAAAAGTTGCCACCACCCATGTAACATGATAAATATCAATAATTGAAACTCGTCCCCTTTTTGCTTGTTTACACAATATACATAGTTACATACATAATTAAAAAAGTCAAATAGCAAGAACCAAACTAGCCAAAGGCTGGCCCAAATTGCCTTTGAGCTCACTCTACCACCCCTACTCTTTCAACTCCCTGACAATCAAAGCAGTTTTAAGGGGTGTGTGTGCGCGCGCGTGTGTGTGTATATTTGGCGCATGATTCGCGTGTGATAATAGTTAGCGCTTCGCGAATGAATTATTTTTGTACAAAATGTATATTGTTAATTAATATTTTATTCGATAGATCCCTTTTTAATTAATAGTATTTACAGAAGAATGATTTTAATTTGTAAAAGAACTTTGTTTATCAGATTCTATTTTCAAATGATACTAAGGATTGAAATATTTATAAACAAATAGTTTGAATTCATACATGAATGTTTTAAAAATTAATTAATAAGTGGTTTAACATAATTAGTTATTTGATAACAAGGATTATATTTGTTAATTATTTTTTAAAGGTGAGTAGAAATTAATTAATGTATTCAATAATGAGGTTAGGACTAAAGTGAATCAATTTACTTATTCAAGATAGTTATTATAGTTATTTATTTATTAGCTAGCAAGGATAAGTTAATTCAACAAACTTAAGCTTAATCTTTAAATTTTAGTAATGGATTTAGGAGCTGAATTTAAAGTTAATGTGTCGATTTAGGAAATGGATTTAAAGCTAATGTGTCAATATAAATCATTATCCCTACCGATTCGATCAAGTGATGGTCGGGCAAATGCTTTTCGTCACTCCTATGTGTCGTTCCATATAAATCAGGTGATCCGCTCGAGTTGAATACATTTTAAGCTAATACAACTCAGACTTTTCTTAGATAAATAGGAAATTGGCGGATCATTCTGATCCTTGGTGAAGCGACCCAAACTCGACCGTAAGGGAAAGCCCGGATTGAGTTGAGAACACGACAAATTAGAACGCAAATAGAAGAACATTTCATTACTATTACAATAATTACATCAAAGTACAAGAATATAACAGAGTATGAACACATAATATACATCAGAAAAATATCATAAATTAATTTACAAAGCAGCGGTAAATTAATACATGCGCAACGGAAATACATTAACAAATACAACTGAAAGAAGTACATGGATACAGAGCTTTCCGAATATAGCTCCAGCTGTAAACCAAGATCCTGTAAAAAGAAATCTGCAAAACCAAAACTACTAGCTGCCCATGTGGAAGATAGGGGCACCTAGAGTTTAGGTTAAAACAATAAACTCTAGGTCAGTCATGTGACTAGTGTGAGAACTAAAACAGTTATTTAAAACTTTACTTTAAAAGTAAAGTAAATCAAGGGACCACGCCATATAACACGGAGCGGGTTTCCTCCCATGGATACCTATGCATAAAATAGTTTATAAGCAATGCAATGTTTTTTTGAAAAAATGAAGCTATTAGAAGACTCAGGTCCCATCACACAATGCAACACAAGCCAGAGGATAGAGTTTTACCTTATAATAGCCAAACATGCTTGGTACGTTTAAAACAATTCATTTTGATATTACTATAAGTGTATAGTGTCAAAATCAACTTCAAATATAAATGTATCAATCATAGACGACATAGTATCACATGCTACCAAACTGGTAGTGCTCCATATATAACACCACGGTGTTATCGGTAAAATTAAAGATTTATCTCCAATTCCAACCGTTAGCTTTCAAATCTCTTATATTTGTTGGAAAGCTTTTTTCGATATGAACCCAACGGTTCCGGTTTTAGGAGAATCTAACGATCAGATCTCCCGTAATATCAATTCGCAGACAATGGTCGAAATTCGCGAACGATCGCGGCGCGTTCTATTCAAACCATTTATATATATATATATATATATATATATATTTCCGTTCCAAACATATTTTATAAATTCGTTTTAAAAACGATTCCCACTTCCATTTCAATTTTAAATCAAAATTGAATATTCCATATCTTTAATATATAATTGATAATATTTACAAAATATCAGATTTTGAAATCATTTCCTTTTCGATATTCATTGTAAAAATGAATAAAATCAATATAAAATCCGTTCACATCAAAATAGCGCGTATCTAATCAATACAGCTTCACACATTTTAATATTTTCGTGTCCATCCAAAATCGGACACCAAATTCACATTTTAATCTTTTGTTGTATATTATTTTAAAAAATTCATTATTTTCCAATATTCGTTATTCCTAAATTGGAATCAGACACAATCAATTACCATATAATGTTATTTATATGGATTTCATACATCACATGTACACAACAACAATGATAAACAATCATCCATCATCTAGAGTGCAGTACACAACTGCATAAGCATTAAATATAAACAGTTAACGCTTACAACAGTCTGTCAACCAATCGATTGACATACAACTAAACAATTGAGACTAGTGTACGTCAAATATCATCCCAATACCCATGTGGGGTTTCAACCTACAAATACTGAATATTATTTGTGCAGTTGGGCGAATTGTAAAATTTATTCATTCTAACTTCCATTTAAATAAATTTTTAGTCGTTATTATTTAAAATAAATCATTTTAAATATTAAAAATCCATTAAAATAGCTAAAATAAAATTGTTAAATTTATTCTGAAATTTTGGGTTATTACACTTGGTTTCCAGGGTGATCAGACTATGTCGATCAAGCTTGTCTAAAGTGGTCGATCTCATCCTAAGCATGATCAAACAAATGGAATTTGAATTGTCCTGTGAGTTAATTAGGCATTTTCTGAGTGATCGTACGATGTGCAAAGGCGATCGATTCGAGTTGAGTAACTTTTTGATTTCCAAGCGAGCATCGATTATGATGCTTGGTCCGAGTTTGCACGAGTCCATGCTCGAACCATGAGCAATCCGGATGTCCAGATCCAAAGAATAACGTTATTGCTAAAAGTCGGGTTAACACTTACCGTCCAAAACATGTATTACTGTGGAAGACTTGTTTTGTATAAGTCCAATTTCTGTAATCTCTCTGAATTAATCTTGCATGTTATGGTTATTTTGAGTCATAATAGTTGTCCACAATCTCACCGGAGCTTTTACGTATTCAAAAGCCTCTTCGAGCTGGTATTAATGGCTTTGATGAGCTTCGTTGAGTTCTGCAACCTCTCCAGGTTGATGCTGAGAGTTCGCGATCGCGCCTAGTGGACTTCTTGCCATGTTCCATCCACATTTGATGATCCAAAGTTTGTCCTAACTAATTGTAATCATAGTTTGAATTCCAAGCCTCTCCAGCCTTTTGATCGAGCATAATCCATAGTCGTTATGCTAGAACCTCTCCAGGTTTTGGTTATGTATAGTCCATACATACATGATGGTTTGGAGGCTCTTTATGCTATTGTTAAGCATCATCCATACTTAACGCTTCGACTTGGATTGATTGCCGTTAAGCATCATCCATACTTGATAATTCACGATTTGGTATAGGAGTAAACGTATTTTAAACATTTCATTATATTATGTTGCACGTTTGGTCTTTTGGCTTTCTACTTACTTTTGCATGCCTACATGGAAAGGTATGTTGAAGGTAAGAAGAAAACTGAATATTACTAAGGATCAACCTGCAATCAAGGTACCAGGTTGGTTATGCAACAATGAGACCTTCTTCTTAGGAAATAAAGACAGTTGTGATGGAGCCGAGCAAAGGACGGATCACTCTTGATCTAGTCCTACAAAATATGTCAACTGTTAGGTTGTTTGGATTAATGTTCACCAATAATTGAAGTGACTTTGAGGTGACGCGTTTGGACCAGCAAGACTGGTTCAGTTAAAGGTTAGTTCGTCTTTTATACTGTTAATTCGTCTTTTATGTATGCAGTATGCTCATATGTTATTATTTATGGAAAATGATTTTTGGATATGGTGATTTCATGCTTTATATATGTGTTGTCTGTTGGTGATTATCTAATAATGTTGCCTATTTGTGATTTGGTTCTATTGTTGCTTATACTGATAGGCAATATTTTCCAATGGGTCAAACGCGTAAATCGACACGATTTGTATGACCCATTTCGTTAAACATGTTACACGGGTATGGTCGGGTCAACCCGTTTATAAATTGGTCGGGTTAGGGTTGGGGAAAAATGACCCGTTAAATAAATGGGGCGACTCAGCACGTTTATAAATCAACCCAAACCCGACTTGACTCGACCTGAACCCGACACGGCCCGTTGACAACCGTAATTGTAATTGGCCTGTTAAATAATTACGAGAAAATAAAGCAACATTAAGCATGTTAGTAATCATGTAAAAAAAAGTAGACTTGGGTTTCAATAATTATAAAAATTTAATTAATTTTACTGTAGGAATGTATAAGGTTATGTTTAGATTTGGTTTAAAAATAAATAGAATAGATTTTTTCTTTAATTATTTTTATTAGATTTTTGCTCAATTTTTATTATCTATTAACAGACTGATAATGGTAGATTAATTCCATAATATAATCATTGATTCGAAACACTAAATGAATAAGTTTGGATTGGCGAAATCTAATCATTGATTCGAAACACTACAAGGATAAGTTTGGATTGTAGAACTAATATACTAAGTTAGTTATGCTCATAAAATTAAAATCTATTATTAGTTATTGAGAGTGGAAGGAGAAGATAGATCTTATATATGTAAATAAAGGAATATTTAGCATATATTTTTATGATGTTAGTTCGAATTAGCTAGTAAGTCCAAGTTTTGTCCAACTAATTAAGTTTGTGTTGACCAACATAAAATTTATATTCTTATTTGACTGGACCATGATACTAATTATACATTATCATGAATAAGGTTTTTAGGTGCAACTTCATTCACACAAGTTACCAACACCAATCATTAGATTTACTTATAATAATGGACGTTATGTAGTTGTAACCAAGGTTCGAAGTCTGATTCTGGTACCATCCCGATCATTGGAGAATTTTAAAACTTCGGTTTCGTTTTAGAAATTTCGTTCTGTTTCTAGTTCCAGATTTTATAATGATATTAAAAAAAATTATGTAGCAGTAAATACTAAAATTTTGTGTTTGGAGGTATTATATCTCAATCGCTTGCTTTAAATGTGATCTTACTACATTAAAAAACAAAAGTCAATTGCTCAAACACTATAAAATAATTGAACAATCCCAAATCAAGTCGTTGTACTAAAAATAATGAGGCTCAACCTTTTTTAAAAACAGTCCATTTGATAAATAAATCCAAAATATTATACGTTTCTAACTATAATTAGGAAATTGTGTCTTCTTCTCTTTCTCATTTCGCCGTTGAATCCAAAAGAGAAAAGAAAAACCATTGTCGGCTGCTTCTCCCTTCCGCTGCTTCATGTTTTGTATATTTTCCTTCCTCCATTTTGTGTAGTTGGTATTTTCAGAATTTTCTAAATTGATTTTTGATTTTTTTTTTGTCATTTATATTCAAAATCGGGTTTGTTACATATTTCGGTCCAGTCACCTCCCGAACCGGGTTGAAATGACCAAAATTCGGGCGTATCGGACATAATTTCAAATCACGGTTTTAAGATTTCTTGGAAACTGAATTAAAGACTTGTTGGGGATTTTGTGGTTTGAGATGCTTTTGGAGGAGTAGAATCTGCCGTACTTCTGACTTCAAGGATTTGCGAAGCAAATTCTTTCAGACAATAGTTCAACCCACCAGGTACAAACGGGTTAACGAACTATAGACTTCAAGATTCAATGAAGCCTTGAAACAACGTAATCGAATTTAAAATTTGTACGCTTTTGATCCGACCAAGAACGCTCTGATATTTGATCTTTGATGATGAAATATATAATATAGAAAAGAAGAGGAAGTAGAAGATGACAATTCTGCAACAGTTTCACAATCGAAACACTATATAAGTGTTTCAAACAGAACTGTTTTGCAACAGTTTGATGGCGTTGCAGAATTCAAGCGGAAGAAGAAGATAATTTCTGATTATCTGAAATGAATTTGCGCAGTTCTATATATAGACGATGAGAAGAGGCATCTATTAGGCAAGCGTTGCAACCATTTAATTGCAACAGTCATTTCTGTTCGGATCTGAACATATGCACCATTTAAGTTTTGCATGTTGAACCCGTGATTTTTTGTTTGATGATAACAAACATTTTTTAATGTGTTTGAAACTTAATTGTTTACTGCTCTTCACATCATATTGGAATAAAAATATTTTTGTCTAATAATGCTCCTACACAGAAATTGAAAATTTACATAAGCATTTATTATTCAAAAATCATATTTTTATTTCATAATCAAAACAGTACAATACTTTATGAACTCTCAGCTATACAAATTTTCACTCATTATTTCAGTACAAATGAATCTCACTACATGTTTCACTCTCACTCATCAATACATTCTTACTGTCTCTTTATCCTGTTTTGCTCCTGTTGCATCATCCTGAAACCTGTCACAAAAAAAAAAAAAAAATGCACACAGTAGACTGGAACTAAAATTTTACTTTTAATTTTTTTATGTGCCTCAGATTTTCTGTGTGCTTTTTCTCATCATTTTTTCTGACTTGCCTGACACATATTTTACAAGTATGGCACAATACTATACAAGATCAGAAACGATCAAGTATAGCAAGAAAGCCAAATACTTGTGTATACCAAAACCAACACATTCAAGTTGGATCAAGAATGGTATCTGTTCTTTTCATTTTTGTGTTACAGGGTCACAGAAGCATATATGGCAACAATAACAAATCAGTTCAGGTTCAAGCAGCATTCAAAGAGAAATGGTCAAAGCAGTGTGCACAAGATTGCACAAGGTTTTAGAGCTACATATGGAAAGCATTCAAACTGCATGGATTTCATATGCAATACAGGAAATTCAGACATACATAAGGCAGCAAACATGCAACATGACATTGCAGGATGGAAATATATGGCAAGTTGTTCAGCATTAAAAAAAATCCTGTTTTCTATTTACATGAAACTAAAGCATGTGCAAATGAAGTAGATTTGATTTACTAGACTGGAAATGAACACAATTAACATGCAAGAATTATCTGGACATAATTAAGTGGTGATGGCATTTAATACAGTGGAAAAATTCGACATCAAAGAATAAAACGAGGGCCTAAAATCATGCAGTTTGTTTTCTGAATATTTTTTGTGAATAATGGTTGATAAGATAATCAGTTTCCACTTATCTTGTTTCCTGGTTTGAATTGTTAAAATTGGAAATGTTTCAACACGACTTTATGGGCAATACAATTTTAGGCAAGTGTTTAATACATTCTTGGGTAATTGTTTTTTATGCTAATCAATCAATCCCAAGCTCATTTTTGGCTAGGAAATTTTTCTCTGGAAATCAATACACACAGTAAAATGGGCAAGCAAGAAATCAAAATCTTCCAGAAATGATTCAATTTATTCAAGGGGACAAATTAATATTTTTTTTAGGATTCAATCAAGCAATACACGCAGGCAACAAACAAAAGCAGTGAATAAATTAGTTCATTCATATATGGAAAGATCAATTCGTGCATGTCAATATTTGTTTCCAGGTGGCAATTCATTTTTCCAAATTCATCGATGGACAAATTCATGTCTATAATCATCAATTCAATCAGAAAGGGAAATCATGGAAAATTCAGAACAATTAAAAGAGGAAATTCAGGAATAATCCTTCCAAATATTCATCAAACCAAATCAAGCAAGTCATAAGTGAAATCAGAGAATAAGGATTCGAATGTCCCATATAAATTCACATGTTTCCTCATAGGCAAAATCATCCAACTCATTCGAAATCAACTAAAACTCTACAGTCACATCAGAGAGCTTACAGTGTTGGGTTGGAGCAGACAGACATTCAGAGTCAAGCTAGAAAGCATCGCAAATCATCTGGAACAAAATCAAAGCCATCAGAACCTCAAGCTGAAGAAACCCCAGTCGCCATGTTTATTTGCTTGAAGAAATAAAGAAAAAGGAACGACGGATTTCTAATTGAAGATACAAAGGGGGTGTTTTCATTTAAGGGCTTTTTTTTGTTTTAATTTTTAATGTACTTTGTTTAGTTCTGTTTTAAAAACAATCTGTGGTTTACTAGTTACGTCCGTAAAACTAGGGTTTACAGATTACAGTTTTGTGGTCTGGAAAATCTGGTCTAGGGATTTTAGACCAGTCTAAGACTTCGAGCGTAGGTTTAAATCAGTAGCAGGTGTTGCAAGTTTGCAAAACTCTTTAGGCGGTAGAAGGGTTTGCAAGTTTATTGAGTGTTTGTAAGCCGGTGACTGTTTTAAATCCTAGCAGATATCTTAGTAATGCAGCAGTAGGCACAGTTTGCCGAAGCTGGGTAATTTCTGTGTGTTTTCTTTTATTGCATTTCTTATTATTTTTTGACTGTTCTAAATATTGGATAAACCCTATTCACCCCCCTCTAGGGTTAATCTTGATCCTACAATTGGTATCAGAGCCTGTGTTTATTTAACTCTAGAGTCATGACATCAATGAATAATGCTTTTTCTAAGGGACAGTCTATTGCTAGACCACCCATGTTTAATGGTAGTGATTACGCGTATTGGAAAGATAGAATGAAAATCTATCTTGTGTCTGTTGACTATGATGTCTGGGATATCATTGAAACTGGTTATAAACCACCCACTATAATTGTTAACGAAATTGAAATGCTTAAACCAAAAGATAAGTGGGATGCGAATGATAAGAAACTGTACTCTATTGATTCTAAAGCTATGAATGCTTTGATCTGTGCCTTAGATAAAACTAAATATAACAGAATTTATCATTGTAAAACAGCTAAGGAAATCTGGCATACACTGGAGGTCACTCACGAAGGAACATCGCAAGTGAAAGAATCTCGTCTTTCTCTATTCAGCAATGAGTATGAAAATTTCACTATGCAGAAGGATGAGAGTATCAAGGACATGTATGGACGTTTTTCTGTGCTAGTGTACAATGCTAGAGCCCTTGGAAAAGTTTTTACTGAAGTTGAACTTGTGAGGAAGATTCTGCGTGTTTTGCCAATGAATTTTGAGGCAAAAGTCACAGCTATTCAAGAATCAAAGGATCTGAGTAAGCTGAGCATGGAGGAGCTTGTTGGAAATCTAATGACGTATGAAATGGAACTAAAATCACGAGAAGATCGCAACAACTCTGATCTGAAGAAGAAGTCAATTGCTTTGTCCAATACTGTCAACAACGATGGCGAAGACCCCACCGAACAGCTGGCAATGGCCGTCAGACAAATCGCAAAGTGGAGCAAATTCAAACCTCGAAGAAACAAACCAAAATCCAACCAGCTGAAGAACTCTGACTATTCAGATGAGGAACCACTTTGCTATAACTACCAGAATCCTGGACATCTGAAACCAAATTGTCCCCTTCTTCAGCATAAAAGAAACAAGAAGAAAAAAAAGCTTTTTCTATAACTTGGGATGACGAGGAAGGAGAAGAAGACTCAGACAACAGCGAGGAAGAAAGTAACCTATGCTTCATGGCAAAATCAGATTCAGAAGATGATAGAAAGGAATCGACTGAGGTATACATTTATGATTATTTGTTTTTAATGTGTAAACATCTTTCTGAAATCATTGATACACTAGAAGAAAAAGTAGAAAAACTTAAAGCAAAAAAATTTAGAACTCTCAAGTCCACCATTGAAAATCTTGAAAAAGAAAATTTGACTTTGAAAGAAACTGATGAGATTAAGAGAGAGAATTTTATTAAAAGATGCACTTCACTTGTGGAAGAAAATACAGCACTAAGAACCAAAGTCCAGGATCTTGAAGTCACCTTAAATAAGTTTTCAATTGGACAAACATCCTTCAAAATGTTGTTAGGAAACCAATTGTTTGCTAACAATAGAAAAGGACTAGGTTTTGGTAAAGTACAAAATGATGTGACTGTGATTGACAATGCAAAAGGTAGAAGCATCTTTCCTAAGTGTGTAAAGTGTGGGGAAATTGGCCATAATTTTGAAAATTACAAGAATAGGAATAAAATCAGAAAATCTACTAGAGTTTGGGTTCCTAAACACTTGGAACACAATTACAATAAATTTTGGAACACAAATAAGAGGACAAAACAAATGTGGGTTCCAAAAGATTCTTGCTTTCATCATAGTTCAGTCACTGATATTTTTGGACCTAGGAACGTCTCTAGGTCATCTTTCTCTCTTCTTGTGTAGGTATGTTGGCGGGCTAAGGAGCAACAAAAATGGTATTTGGATTCAGGTTGCTCCAAACATATGACAGGAGACAAGAAATTGTTCCTTAGCCTAGAAAGATATAAAGGTGGGAGTGTGACATTGGGTGACAACAGCAAATGTAAGATTATTGGTAAAGGAAAAGTAGGTAACAACATTTTTGCCTTAGCTGATGTCTTATATGTTGATAATTTATATTACAATCTTATTTCCATAAGCCAACTGTGTGACAAAGGAATGAATGTAGTTTTTGATAGTGAGATTTGCAAGATCATTGATACATCCACTGGAAAAGTTGTTTTCACCGGCAAAAGAAAAGGAAATATTTACACACACTCTTTTGATGATGTAACTGTTTCTAGATGTTTGGTTGCCACTGAAGAAGAGGCAGTTTTATGGCATAGAAGGCTAGCACATGCTAGTATGCATCTTCTTGAAAAACTAGAGACAAATGAGCTTGTCAGAGGTTTACCTCATCAGAAATTTAAAAATAACAAAGTGTGTAAGGCTTGCTCCATGGCCAAACTTAGTCGTTCGTCATTCCATCCAAAAAATGTTGTTAGCACTTCACGTGTTCTTGAATTGATTCATATGGATTTGTTTGGACCTACTGATACTGCTAGTTTAAATGGTAAACGTTATTGTTATGTACTGGTTGATGATTACTCAAGATTTACATGGGTTTATTTTCTAGCCAAAAAGTCTGAAACTTTTGATTATTTTTCAAATTTTTCAAAACTTGTTCAAAATGAAAAAGGTGTTTTAATTAAAACTTTGAGAAGTGATCATGGAGGTGAATTTGAAAACTTAGTTTTTGAAAAATTCTGTGAAGAAAATGGCTTAAACATGAATTTTCCGCTCCTCGAACACCTCAACAAAATGGGGTGGTCGAAAGGAAAAATCATACATTGCAAGAGATGGCTAGATCTATGTTATGTGAATATAAATTACCTCAAACCTTCTGGGCTGAGGCAGTTAATACTTCATGCTATGTAATGAATAGAGTCATGATTAGACCAATACTTAATAAAACGCCATATGAACTGTGGTTTGACAAAAAGCCTAACATCTCATATTTTCGAGTTTTTGGATGTCCTTGTTATATTCTGAACACAGAAAATCAACTTGGAAAGTTTGAAGCAAAAACAGTTGATGGAATCTTCATGGGTTATTCTTCAAGGAGCAAAGCTTACAGAATCTTCAATAAACAATCAAGAACAATTGTGGAGACCATTAATGTGAAGTTCAATGAATCAAACATAGAGATGGCTTCTGAAAATGATAAAGATTAAGGTGGTGTGCAAGAAGGCGAGAAAGATAGCAATGAAGTTGAGACAAACAACGAAGAAATCATAGAAGCAACAGCTGAAGCTGAAAGGCTGAAATTCAAACCCAATCATCCTCCAGATTTGATAATTGGAAGCCCAACGGCTGGCGTTCGCACCCATTCCTCTCTCAATAAGAATGTTTGTGCTTTCTGTATTCACAATGCTTTACTTCTGAAATAGAACCAAGTTCATATGATATTGCTCTTAATGATGAATCTTGGATTTTAGCTATGCAAGAGGAACTTAACCAGTTTGAGAGGAATAAAGTCTGGAAGTTGGTGCCTAGGCCAAAAGACTATCCAGTTGTTGGAACAAAATGGGTGTTTAAAAATAAACTTGACGAATCTGGTAATGTAATTAGAAACAAAGCTAGGTTGGTTGCTCAGGGATACAATCAAATTGAAGGCATTGATTTTGATGAAACATTTGCTCCAGTTGCTAGGTTAGAAGCAATTAGAATTTTGCTAAGTTTTGCATGTTTTAAAGGTTTTAAACTTAAGCAAATGGATGTTAAGAGTGCCTTTTTGAATGGTGAGCTGAAAGAAGAAGTTTTTGTTGAACAACCCCCTGGTTTTGAGAGTTATGAATTTTCAAATCATGTGTACAAACTAGAAAAAGCATTATATGGTCTTAAGCAGGCTCCTCGAGCTTGGTATGACTGTCTTTGTTCATATCTTTTGGAAAATGGTTTTAAAAAGGGATGTGCTGACACTACTCTGTTTCTATTACATGATGGTAATGATTTCTTGATTGTTCAGATTTATGTTGATGATATCATTTATGGTGCTACTAATGATATTTTGTGTGAGAAATTTGAAAAAGTCATGCAGGACAAATTTGAGATGAGCTTGGTTGGAGAGCTAAAATACTTTCTTGGATTTCAAATCAAACAGAGCAACAAAGGAATCTTTATTTCTCAAACCAAGTATGTAATGGAGCTGTTGAAGAAATTTGGAGTTGAAGATGCAAAACCAATGAGAACACCAATGAGCCCAACAACTAAGCTTGACAAAGATGAAAAAGGTGTTGTTGTTGATCAGAAAAAATTTCGCGGTATAATCGGTTCACTTCTCTATCTCTCTGCTTCTAGACCCGATATTATGTTTTCTGTCTGCTTATGTGCTCATTTTCAATTTAATCCAAAAGAATATCATTTAAAAGCCACAAAACGAATTCTGAGGTATTTGTTGCACACACCAAAACTTGGCTTGTGGTATCCATCTAGTGACAATTTTGATTTAGTTGGTTTTACTGATGCTGATTATGCTGGCTCACTCACTGATAGGAAGAGCACTAGTGGAACTTGTTTCATGCTAGGACATTCTCTTGTTTCTTGGTCAAGTCGTAAACAAAATTGTGTTGCATTATCCACCACTGAAGCTGAGTATATTGCATTAGGAAGTTGTTGTGCACAGATTTTATGGATGATGCAAACTCTTTCAGATTTTGGCCTATTCTATAAACAAGTTCCTTTGAAATGTGACAGTAAGAGTGCAATAGATCTATCAATTAATCTTGTACATCATTCACGCACAAAACACATTGATGTGAGACACCATTTCATTAGAGATCATATTGCTAGTGAGGACATTTGTATTGAATTTATTCCAACTGAATCCCAACTTGCGGATATTTTTACTAAACCCCTTTCTGAATATAGATTTTGCAGATTACGATTGGATTTGGGAATTATAGAAATTAATTAATCTCTTTGCATTTTTGGGGAAATTTTTTCTTAAGATGTTCTGTTATTAATTTCATTTTCTGGCAAATTAATCCAATCTTCAAATCATCAAGAAAAGAACAGTTTATTTTGGACATTTATAATAAAATTGTGACTGTGTTAGATCTCAGAATATGAGATGGACGAAAGCTTCCCTATAACCCTGATTTGATTGAATGTATTTTATAATATGAGTAATTTAGGAATTATTTTTCACATCCATCTCTATCTATATCACCCTTCTATCATCCATTATTGTTCTCATATATTAAGGGGATTTTGTATATAATAATAATAATAAGTATTTCTCTGATCTCATTTAAAAATCCAAGCTCTGGTCATGCATGGTCATGAGTTTACTTATTTAATTTCATGCTGCAACTAATCCCATTTAAAAATCCAAGCTCTGGTTATGCGTGGTTAGTGTGCTCTTGAGATTAAAAAAAAAGGAAAATGTATATAGAATCCTCCCTGGTATATGTTAACTAGCTTTCCATTCCATCTTCTAAATTGTGAAATGTATTCCTGTCTTACAGATTATTATGATTTTTTGTTTGATTGATTGGGGTTTGCGGTTTCTGATTCTGTCAAATGACTTGATCTCTTACTATGGTCCATATCATTTGTAACTGTCCAGCCCTGTTCATCTTTTGATGATTACAAAGGGGGAGAAAGAGCTAAGATTTTGATACATATACAGACATCTATAGATTTTATTTTACCATTAATGCAAAAAGTTTAGTTATTTTCTATTCTTTTTAAAAAATTTGCTATGTCTGTTTACTGTTATAGGGGGAGCACATATATAGGGGGAGTTCTCATTTTTTTCCATACCAAACACATTTTGCTGTATTCAAAATCTTAAGTATGTTTGTCATCATCAAAAGGGGGAGATTGTTGAACCCGTGATTTTTTGTTTGATGATAACAAACATTTTTTAATGTGTTTGAAACTGTACTGTTTACTGCTCTTCACATCATATTGGAATAAAAATATTTTTGTCTAATAATGCTCCTACACAGAAATTGAAAATTTACGTAAGCATTTATTATTCAAAAATCATATTTTTATTTCATAATCAAAACGGTATAATACTTTATGAACTCTCAGCTATACAAATTTTCACTCATTATTTCAGTACAAATGAATCTCACTACATGTTTCACTCTCACTCATCAATACATTCTTACTGTCTCTTTATCCTGTTTTGCTCCTGTTGCATCATCCTGAAACCTGTCACAAAAAAAAAAAAAAAAATGCACACAGTAGACTGGAACTAAAATTTTATTTTATAATTTTTTTATGTGCCTCAGATCTTCTGTGTGTTTTTTCTCATCATTTTTTCTGACTTGCCTGACACATATTTTACAAGTATGGCACAATACTATACAAGATCAGAAACGATCAAGTATAGCAAGAAAGCCAAATACTTGTGTATACCAAAACCAACACATTCAAGTTGGATCAAGAATGGTATCTGTTCTTTTCATTTTTGTGTTACAGGGTCACAGAACCATATATGGCAACAGTAACAAATCAGTTCAGGTTCAAGCAGCATTCAAAGAGAAATGGTCAAAGCAGTGTGCACAAGATTGCACAAGGTTTTAGAGCTACATATGGAAAGCATTCAAACTGCATGGATTTCATATGCAATACAGGAAATTCAGACATACACAAGGCAGCAAACATGCAACATGACATTGCAGGATGGAAATATATGGCAAGTTGTTCAGCATTAAAAAAAATCCCGTTTTCTATTTACATGAAACTAAAGCATGTGCAAATGAAGCAGATTTGATTTACTAGACTGGAAATGAACACAATTAACATGCAAGAATTATCTGGACATAATTAAGTGGTGATGGCATTTAATACAGTGGAAAAATTCGACATCAAAGAATAAAATGAGGGCCTAAAATCATGCAGTTTGTTTCTGAAGATTTTTTGTGAATAATGGTTGACAAGATAATCAGTTTCCACTTATCTTGTTTCCTGGTTTGAATTGTTAAAATTGGAAATGTTTCAACACGACTTTATGGGCAATACAATTTTAGGCAAGTGTTTAATACATTCTTGGGTAATTGTTTTTTATGCTAATCAATCAATCCCAAGCTCATTTTTGGCTAGGAAATTTTTCTCTGGAAATCAATACACACAGTAAAATGGGCAAGAAAGAAATCAAAATCTTCCAGAAATGATTCAATTTATTCAAGGGGACAAATTAATATTTTTTTAGGATTCAATCAAGCAATACACGCAGGCAACAAACAAAAGCAGTGAATAAATTAGTTCATTCATATATGGAAAGATCAATTCGTGCATGTCAATATTTGTTTCCAGGTGGCAATTCATTTTTCCAAATTCATCGATGGACAAATTCATGTCTATAATCATCAATTCAATCAGAAAGGGAAATCATGGAAAATTCAGAACAATTAAAAGAGGAAATTCAGGAATAATCCTTCCAAATATTCATCAAACCAAATTAAGCAAGTGATAAGTGAAATCAGAGAATGAGGATTCGAATTTCCCATATAAATTCACATGTTTCCTCATAGGCAAAATCATCCAACTCATTCGAAATCAACTAAAACTCTACAGTCACATCAGAGAGCTTACAGTGCTGGATTGGAGCAGAAAGACATTCGGAGTCAAGCTAGAAAGCATCGCAAATCATCTGGAACAAAATCAAAGCCATCAGAACCTCAAACTGAAGAAACCCCAGCCGCCATGTTTATTTGCTTGAAGAAATAAAGAAAAAGGAACGACGGATTTCTAATTGAAGATACAAAGGGGGTGTTTTCATTTAAGGGCTTTTTTTTGTTTTAATTTTTAATGTACTTTGTTTAGTTCTATTTTAAAAACAATCTGTGGGTTACTAGTTATGTCCGTAAAACTAGGGTTTACAGATTACGGTTTTGTGGTCTGGGAAAATCTGGTCTAGGGATTTTAGACCAGTCTAAGATTTCGAGCGTAGGTTTAAATCAGTAGCAGGTGTTGCAAGTTTGCAAAACTCTTTAGGCGGTAGCAGGGTTTGCAAGTTTATTGAGTGTTTGTAAGCGGGAGACTGTTTTAAATCCTAGTAGATATCTTAGTAATGCAGCAGTAGGCACAGTTTGCCGAAGCTGGGTAATTTCTGTGTGTTTTCTTTTATTGCATTTCTTATTATTTTGTGACTGTTCTAAATATTGGATAAACCCTATTCACCCCCCTCTAGGGTTAATCTTGATCCTACATTGCAACGCTTCTGAAGCGTCGCTTCCCTTCGGGTTGAAACCGGTCGACCGCCAAAATGTCATCGGTCGATCGTTTTCAAATAGAGAGTAAAACTGTCGACCGAGTGAATTTTGGCCTGTCGACTGGTCTAATGGATCACAAGACCCCAAGAGCCCCAAGGCCCAAGGCCCATCTTTTGACATTTTAAATATTATTATCTATGCCAAGTTCATGCCTAAGGCCCATTGCCTTATCTCTCCTTCTCTTCTTTCCTTTGTTATAATACTTCATGTCTTTACATATATAGTGACAACCCTTTATCTATTCCATGATGTGGGACAAAGAGTTCTTTCCATTTCTTCTTCCTTCTTACTTCTCTCTTCAAAAACAAACCCATACCCAAACTAATTTGAATATTTACAACATTCTCCCCCAATTTTCAAGATAAAATGGACGGCTGAGTCACTAGTGTGACTTCCTACATACCCAAGTGGGATCAAGACTATGTAGTTCTAAGATCAAGTTTTGCATCATCATGGAAACAACACATAAATAAAAGTATCTTTTGGATTTGAACTTTTACTTAGTGTAAACCATTCAAAGTTCTATCAAGATTCAATGGTGAATGAATCTTGAACCAAGTATCCCTTAATGATAAAACCGGAACAATCACACATGTTGTATTACTTAGTTAGAGTGTTCTGTATTGCTCAGCACGTTAATGGCCATGTGCTTAAATCCTGGTTTATGAGTCTACTTAGTAAGCAGTCTTACTTTCCTAGGAAACGACCTGATTTCCATACTCATATAGGTAAGTCACTTAAGGTGTTTCTGCGAGACACCTTTTAGTATTTTTTGACTTATTAAGGATATTTATCCATCCTTTGTTCTTGCAGAATCCAACACTAAATATTATGGGATTATTAATTTAGTGTTCCATAATCATTTCCTTAACTTGTTGGTACCCATTGAACTTTGTCTATCCTTTTCAAGACACAAGTTGGGTTTCTGTTAAGGATGATCAATCTTCATTCACAGACCTTAGTCCCATTTCTTTTGACTTTGTAGAAACCATGGCCTTTGGAAGACTCTTCGTAAGTGGGTCAGCCAAGTTTTTCTTCGTTTCTATGTAGTCAACAGTTATAACTCCACTTTTGATTAACTATCTCACCATGTGATGTCTTAGACTCACATGTCTAGACTTTCCATTATATGTTTTATTAGAAACATTATATATCGTTGCTTGATTATCACAGTTAATCAAGACTGCTGGAGATGGCTTCTTCCATAATGGGATTTCCACTAACAAATTTCTAAGCCATTCCGCTTCTTTACATGCGTCTGCTAATGCAACTAATTCTGATAACATAGTTGAATCAGATATACAAGTTTGTTTCTTGGAAGCCCAAGACACAGCAGCGCCTCCTAATGTAAATATCCAACCAGTCGTAGACTTGGATTTCGATTCTACATTCTTCCAGGTTGCATCACTATATCCTTCTATTACAGCAGGATATCCTTTATAAGATAAACCATAGTGTATGGTTCCCTTCAAATAAGCTAATACTCTGGAAATAGCTTTCCAGTGTTCGAAACCTGGATTACTCGTAAATCGACACAATACACTTATAGCATGTTCGATATCTGGTCTAGTGCAATGCATTGCATACATAAGACTCCCAATAATACTGGAATATTTTAATTGAGAAATGGTACGTCCAGTATTCTTTTCTAATTTTATACTTGGATCTAAAGGAGTTGGTGCTGGTTTGACATTATAATGATTATACTTCTTTAGGAACTTCTCAATATAATGAGATTGGGTTAGTAATAACTCCCCTGATTTCCTAATGATTTTAATTCCTAAAATTACATCAGCCTCTCCCAGATCTTTCATATCAAATTTAGAAGATAGAAACTTCTTAGTTTCATTCACACAGGATATGTTGGAACCAAATATTCAGCATGTCATCAACGTATAAACATATTATAACATAACCGTTGATATCCTATTTGCTATAGATACATTTATCTGCATCATTAACAACGAATCCAAATGACAGTGCAACTTTATCAAACTTTTCATGCCATTGCATGGGAGCTTGCTTCAGGCCATAAAGAGATTTAACTAATTTACAAACTTTCTTTTCTTGGCCTGGGGTTATGAAACCTTCAAGTTGTTCCATGTATATCTCTTCTTCTAAATCTCCATTTAGAAAAGCCGTCTTTACATCCATTTGATGTATGACCAAGTTATGAATTGATGCAAGTGCTATTAAACAGCGTATCGAAGATATGCGAGCAACTGGAGCATATGTATCAAAATAATCAACTCCTTGTCTTTGTTTATATCCCTTAGCGACTAATCTGGCTTTAAATTTATCAATGGATCCATTTGTATTCAACTTTTTCTTGAATATCCATTTACATCCTATAGATTTAGCACCAGGAGGTAAATCGCTTAATTCCCAAGTTTGGTTTAACATTATGGAATTCATCTCATCATTGATAGCCTCTTTCCAGAAATTAGAATCTCTAGAATTCATAGCATCAGAATAAGTTTTGGGATCATCATCGACATTCATTACATATCTTGTTACATTAAGGACTTCGTCCTTATTGCCTTCTACGAGATATGTTATGAAGTCAGGACCATAGTCCTTCTCTATTCTCGCTCTTTTACTTTTCCTATGTTTAGTACTATCATCCGGTACTGACACTTCCTTGCTATTTTGAGCAGGAGCATATTCATCATCATTTGTATCATTAGTCTCAATTGGTTCTGGAGTAGATGATCTTAATGGATTCTCAATAGTTTGATTTTCAAAAAATTCTACATCTACAGATTCTATGACTTCTAAGGTATCAAGAATCATAAATCTATAAGTTATACTATTAAGAGAATATCCAATGAAAACACATTTAAAAGCCCTATTACCTAACTTTGGTCGTTTAGGGTCTGGTTTTCTAACATAAGCTAAGCAACCCCAAACTTTGAGTCTAGTAAGATTAGGTTTTCTATTAAACCATAATTCATAAGGAGAAATATTATTCTTCTTAAGTGGTACTCTATTTAAAATGTAACATGCAGATAATATAGCATCTCCCCATAAGTTATAAGGTAAATTAGAACTTATGATCATGGCGTTAACCATTTCTACTAAAGTTCTATTTTTTCTTTCAGCAACACCATTTATTTGTGGTGTATAAGGGGCAATACATTGGTGAATAATACCATTTTGTTTGCAAAACAAAGTAAACTCATTTGAAAAATATTCACCACCACGATCTGAATGTAACACTTTAATTTTGATTCCCAGTTGTGTTTCGACTTCTGCTTTATAAATTTTGAATTTATCAAAGGCTTCATCTTTAGATTTCATTAGATATACATAAGCATATCTAGAATAATCATCAATAAATGTTATATAGTATTGGTTACCACCATAGGTGATATGACTTTTCAAGTCACTCACATCACTATATACCAAATCAAGCAAACCAGTTTTCCTTTCAACAGATTTAAAGGATTTTCGATGAATTTTTGCTTGAACACATATTTCACATTTAGAAATGGAATCGAAATCACAATCAGAAATTAATCCTAATTTATGCATATTTCTAAGTGACTTGTTATTAACATGTCCTAATCTATTATGCCATAAATTAATAGAATCAATAATATAAGCAGAAGATTTCTTCATTAAATTCAACTTAATCACGTCGTTACTAGAATATCCCTGTCCAATAAATTTGTTGTTCTTGGACAACACTAACTTATCAGACTCATACATCATCTTGAATCCTCCTTTGTTAAGAAGGTATCCAGAAATCAAATTCTTACACATATCAGGTACATAAAATACATTGACTAAAGTAAGAACTTTTCCAGAGGTGAATGTCAATTCAATAGTGCCTTTTCTCAGAACTTTGCTTGCAACTTTGTTTGCGCCAGTTACTTCGCTGGATTCTCCGTTATTCTCATCGTAAGTCTTGAACAGATTACGGTCTTTGCAAATATGAATAGTTGCTCCAGTATCGAGCCACCAATCATTATCAATGCCAATAACGGAGTTCGCCTCTTGTACGACAGCTACAAGCTTTTCTTCGACCATATTCGCTTTTTGTTGTTTCTTCCGAAGACGATAGTCTCGGGCATAGTGGCCGGGTTTGTGACAATAGTAACAGTCACCCTTCTTCTTATTCTTGGAATTAGTACCTTTCTTTTTAAACTGTGTCTCATTCTTAGGCTTCAACTTATCGTTAATTTCAACATTATTAGCCTTAGATTGAGACTCAGTTTGCGGATTATCATCAACTTCGCGTTTACGAGAATCCTCTTCAATACGAAGATGACGCTGTAAACCATCTAAATCATAATCCGTTTCCGCATGCTTTAATTTTTTCTTATAGTCATTCCAAGAATTTGGGTGTCTCGAAATAATAACTCCAACAACAAAAGATTCAGGGAGATCAATACCGACATCTTTAAGTTGATTTACCAATAGAAGAATTTCACTTACTTGTCCAATTATGGACTTGTTTGTGACCATTTTGAAATCCATAAAATTGCATATAAGAAATTTCTTATTACTTGCCTCAGAGATGCGATATTTGCTTTCTAGCGCAGTCCAGAGTGCCTTCGCGGTGTCCAAGGTCATGTGAGCATTGTATATCGGAGTAGACAGTGCACTCAGAATGTGGCCTCTGCATAGAAAATCTTCCTCTTTGCGTTTTTCCCTTTTAGCTTTTAGTTCTGCACTATCCTTATCGGTTTCCTCCGGTATTTTCTCCAATCCATCTTCGAGAACATGAAATAATTTGACCGTGATCAGAAAGAATTTCATAGTCTCTTGCCAACAAGTGAAATTCTCTCCATCAAATCGCTCTAACTTTGTCAAATGTTGATTCATCACTTGCAACACGCTCAAACCTTCCATGGTTGAAGTATTGTCTGAAAATTTGTTGGAGATTTTGTGGTTTGAGACGCTTTTGGAGGAGTAGAATCTGCCGTACTTCTGACTTCAAGGATTTGCGGAGCAAATTCTTTCAGACAATAGTTCAACCCACCAGGTACAAACGGGTTAACGAACTATTGACTTCAGGATTCAATGAAGCCTTGAAACAGTGTAATCGAATTCAAAATTTGTATGATTTTGATCCGACCAAGAACACTCTGATATTTGAACTTTGATGATGAAATATATAATATAGAAAAGAAGAGGAAGTAGAAGATGACAATTCTGCAACAGTTTCACAATCGAAACACTATATAAGTGTTTCAAACAGAACTGTTTTGCAACAGTTTGATGGCGTTGCAGAATTCAAGCGGAAGAAGAAGATAATTTCTGATTATCTGAAATGAATTTGCGCATTTCTATATATAGACGATGAGAAGAGGCATCCATTAGGCAAGCGTTGCAACCATTTAATTGCAACAGTCATTTTTGTTCGGATCTGAACATATGCACCATTTAAGTTTTGCAACGCTTCTGAAGCGTCGCTTCCCTTCGGGTTGAAACCGGTCGACCGCCAAAATGTCACCGGTCGACCGAGTAAATTTTGGCCTGTCGACTGGTCTAATGGATCACAAGACCCCCAAGGCCCAAGGCCCATCTTTTGACATTTTAAATATTATTATCTATGCCAAGTTCATGCCTAAGGCCCATCTTTTGATATTTTAAATATTATTATCTATGCCAAGTTCATGCCTAAGGCCCATTGCCTTATCTCTCCTTCTCTTCTTTCTTTTGTTATAATACTTCATGTATTTACATATATAGAGACAACCCTTTATCTATTCCATGATGTGGGACAAAGAGTTCTTTACATTTCTTCTTCCTTCTTACTTCTCTCTTCAAAAACAAAGCCATACCCAAACTAATTTGAAAATTTACAACAAGACTGAGATATGGTTTCTAATCAGTCTTAATATTTATAAACTGATTTGAGACTAACTATCAGTCTGTTGGAATTTAGACATAGAGAGGAGGATAGAGATAAAACGTAGAATAAATTAAAGACTACATTTTTTATTATTTCACTTTTCTTTCATTCAACTTCATTGAAAGATTACACTTACATTTATAGCATTACAGGGATTCTAGAGTCTTCTTCTCTAGAATTGTCCTTAACCCCTAATTTCTACTTTCCTTAACATATCAAATTTCATTTGATATCTCTTACCATTTATTTTAGCCTTCCATTAATACAATAATTAACTTTATTACATAATGTTTCCTATTAAAACCAAATTTATTTGTTTCCTTAAAACCAAGTTTATTTCCAACATCCTCCCTTAAACTTGGTTTTACTACTCCAAACAAACTTCCTTGATTCGAAGCACTTTCTCTTCGATTTGTGATGCACTCTCTCATCACCTTCAAAAATTAACGAAGCACTTTCTCTTCGATTTGTGATGCACTCTCTCATCACCTTCAAAAATTAACGAAGCACTTTCTCTTCGATTTGTGATGCACTCTCTCATCACCTTCAAAAAAAAATTAATATTGGTCTCACCAACAATTCTAAAATAAAATAAAATTTCTTTCACGACCACTTGTGCCATGTTCTCTTTCTCTTCATTTGGTGCATCAACATCTTCTACAATATCATCTTCGATCTTCTTCTTCCTCTTAAACTCCCTTCTGATTTTTTTTTTTTTTTTTTTTTTTTTTTTTTTGGGCTTTCTAGAGATCTCTCTATCCTCCCTCGTTAACCTAGCTCTGATACCATGTTGGAATTTGGATATAGAGAGGAGGATAGAGATAAAACGTAGAATAAATGAAAGACTACATTTTTTAGTTCTGCACTTTTTCTTCATACAACTTAATTACAAATGAGGGAGTACAACCCTTTTATAACATAGCCAAGTATCTAGAGTCTTCTTATTCTAGAGTTTTCTTTTATTCTCTAATTTCTACTTTCCTCAACAAAACAACTGTATAATTCTCCATTTGATAAATCTAAAATTTCTTACCATATATTTTAACTTTCCCTTAATACAATAATTAACTTTATTACATAATGTTTCCTATTAAAACCAAATTTATTTGTTTCCTTAAAACCAAGTTTATTTCCAACATCCTCTCTTAAACTTGGTTTTACTACTCCAAACAAACTTCCTTGATTCGAAGCACTTTCTCTTCGATTTGTGATGCATGGAAACAAATAAATTTGGTTTTAATAGGAAACATTATGTAATAAAGTTAATTATTGTATTAATGGAAGGCTAAAATAAATGGTAAGAGATATCAAATGAAATTTGATATGTTAAGGAAAGTAGAAATTAGGGGTTAAGGACAATTCTAGAGAAGAAGATTCTAGAATCCCTGTAATGCTATAAATGTAAGTGTAATCTTTCAATGAAGTTGAATGAAAGAAAAGTGAAATAATAAAAAATGTAGTCTTTAATTTATTCTACGTTTTATCTCTATCCTCCTCTCTATGTCTAAATTCCAACACAGTCTTTGACTTCAAATTTTAAAGATTGGCTGTTACCAGTCTATAATCAGTTTTTATTTAAAGACCGAATAATTTCGGTCTTTATTTTTCAGTCTTTATATGGATGATTTCTTGTAGTGCCTGCAACTTAATTTATGTACCTAAGTCACAGTTTTTCTATGCATGCTCTTTGAATATCATAAATTAGAACATTCGGACAACAAGATCAGTATACAAAAATACGTAATTAACTTATGCATTACTTGTAAGCTTCTTCTTACCTCTTTTCACTGTAGAAATTGAATATGAGCTAAGCATTAGTTGATAGTTGGTGGAATATTCTCCAGTATATTTGTGCTGTATGCCGGGCAAGAATGCAACTTTTTGTCCATTAAAATCATGATATTTTATTTTGTGGATAAAGATGCTACATATACATGTAGTGCATGGTTCTATCTACATATGCATGAACCAAAGTATCAAACATGACATGAGGATGAAACACGTGCGTATGGTCCTTCTCCTTCATAATCTCATGCACATAGCAATTTTGACGACTAATTAAGCACATTAATTAATTTATCGTTTAGATATGGAATATCAATAGTATATCAGTTACATAGATGGGACACAGGATATGTCTGGATGGTGTTGCAAATTCATGTAGCTATTCAATGGCTATGGTTTGAATCTTAGTTTGGAGTTCAAAGTTTGGCTTCAGTTTGGATTATCCGTACGTCATATAATTTACATTTATCTGTATTAAATGTATGCATACTATATTACTATCATCTAACATTAAAGAGAGAGGTAGTTGCTAATTTTAGCTTTACAAACATATAATTACTATTTACAACAATGTTTGTAATCCACTTTCTGCTTGTAATCCTCTTTCTACCTAGTCTCTAGCTAACTTTAGCTTTTCAAACATAAAGTTACTATTTACATCAATGTTTATGTAACTAGAGAGGTAATAATTTCTTAAAAATTAGAGAAGTAATCATTTCTTAAAAATTACTAATTTGTAATCTTTAAACTCGTACCATATCCTTAATGATGTTCATGAATAAAATGCTCTTCAGCCAAACAGCCTTTGCTAGGGAGATCAATTCTTCTGTACCCAACTCCGGTGTTCCCGTGTGCCAGATAAATCACCACCACGCATCAACCACACATATTATTAATAATTTAATGAACGGGTCCTACAATCCACTCAAAACCATTATATTTTGTGCAAATCAATGGATAAGATTGATCCGACACATGGGAACACCGGAGTTGGGTACAGAAGAATTCATCCATTTGCTGGGGTCTTTTTGAAAGCTTGCATTCAGCAAAACATCTTTTACAAATAAACAGTAGTACAAGTACATACAACTTGTGATCAGGATAGATTCCATCATCTCTATCATGCAAAAGTAAGTACTAGTGGATATTTTTAGGAGTGCAATCGCATTCATCCCTCTCCAAGCGATATGCCACTCTAGAATGACTTTGATTTTGGCCATGTTCATGGATGCTTTGATTCCTTTGCTGAATGAAAGTTTCCACATTGGACCCCATAAACAAATTATTTCAGCTTAAGGCACAGTCAAAACTTATTACTAAATAGGTCTCGTTTTGGGCATATATGAAATGTGCAAGCACGTTTTCTTTTAAGAAAAAACAAAAATTTATAATTGAATTTTTCTGGAGTGCGCCAACACAAATATTTGAAGAAAAAAGTTATACTTAAGCATTTTTGGAATGCAAGAATATTTCTACTTGCGGATTATTGGAATATGTAGATATAATTTTCGAATTTTTTTTCTTTTAATGCTAGCACTTTTTTGGAACCTACAAGCATAAAATGGTGGAATAAGACAAAATAGATATATATTTAAATAAGTGGAAAATAAGGAGAAAGACAAACTTAACAAAAAAATTAGTGAAAAGTATGGAAAGTTTAGAATTTAGTGAGAAGGCCAAATGATAGTGTAAATGAAAAAATGTTAGTAGGCCCCTTGAATTCCACCTTTAGTGTAAATGTGTCTTTCTCCCTGATTTTAAAACTTTCCATTGTTTTCACAAAAAAAATTCAAAAGTTTGTCCTTTAAAAGAAAATAGTTTTGAATGAGATATAAAATTGAAACAAGATTTTTTTTTTTTAGGTTCAATATGGAAATTTGTCCTCTGCTAAATCAGTGTATCTTAAATTCAGCATAAGATTTAAGGAACGTGAGAGGTTAGATTTACATCGCCGATCATCAACGTATTAGTCGAAGGATGAAAAATCAACATTTTAAGCAGAAAAATCACAACGTTTGACATAAGATATGTGGTTTGATATCACATTTAAATTCAAAGGTTACAAATGTATTCCGAATATAAAAGGAACAGACTTTATGTTTGCAAAAATAAACGGTAAGAGTCACACATAAAATTATCATCTGATTATCACTAGTTGCGCTATTCATACATTTCGATAAAGTTTATTTTAGATCATGCTATCAAGGTCCTTTTGATAATTATATATTAAAGAGGAAAACTCAATGGATAACGAAACTAATGTGTATGGGGCAAACTACCAAGAATGATACAGTAAGATGGGATAATGGTTCAGCTAAACTTTTTTTTAATTACATGAAATGGTAATCTAGTGTTCCAAAAAATGCAACTAGTGTCTACTTCAGATTCAGGTGTTCTCACAAATTTCATACAACAATTTCTTAACTCAAATAAATTCAAATTCTCATTTTCTTAACTCAAATCAAGTCCCGAAATTTCGACACCTCCAAAAGCTTGTGATATCTGTTTCATGCACATACCATGTGTAGTGTGGATAAACCATCCAAATTTTTAGTATCCTAATTGAAAATCATGACATCAACTTCCTGTGGGTATATACTTGATCCTGAAAACACTATTGTGACAAAAGTAGTTATACATAACACATGCTACTAGTCACATATATAAACATGCGTTGTTAGGTAAAACATTCTTAAGTTTGATCACTGCATCTACAAATGTGATCCACGCCTAACGTTCGCCATCTTTGAAAGCATTTTCTGGTTACTTTCTAGATCATATAAAAGAAGCTCTACAAGTGGCCATACTGTTGAAAATAGACTTAATTTTGTATCTGATTAATCTGATTTTTTAAAGGAAATATCAAGAATCCAGAATATATACTAGATATTTATGGAATATATATTAAAATTATGCAGGAGAATATCTAAGGGATGCTTATGGAGTCATGGACTATGGAGAACAGATTGATTAAATGAATCTCAACCGTTTATTTTAGACGTGAAACCCCTCCCATGAAATGAGGTGGATTCACTCATATTGAATATAGAAAAAAAAATATGAACTTTTGTTATAAAGTTTTGCAATAGAGTCATTTTTCTTCCCTACAAAAAAAACATTTTTTTCTATTTAGCCTTTCATCTATCTTCATATAGAATTACTATTTGTTGTTAAAGAAATTTCCAATAGTGGTATTGGAGCTTGAAGTTTCTCCTTAAAGGATGACAAATAGTGGTGCTCCCTTCCAAGTCCCATGTTCATCAGGATCAACTATGATAATTGGATTTGAAGGATGACGAATCTTTGTTCTACATACATTGGTTTTCAAAATATAGCCGTGTTGATGCAAAGGATTTTTCTTTCTTAATTGTCTATGTCCAAAGTCTCGGGTACAATATCTTGTGCAATATATGTACTGTACATTCCTAGACAAGCTTGGATCCCTCTCCATACCTACTTTGTCCTCTCCTTATTCTTTTCTCCCTTGTGTAACTGCTACCTAGTACTACAGTATAAATGCCAGTTTTTGAAGCATGTTCTATGGTCATTTTTCATTTACGTATTGCTTTTTTTGTGCAGTTTTGGATGTCTTCTTCGTAGACTTGCTGACCTAAGTTGCATAATTTTAAGTAACCAGATTTGATTCTTCAAACGAGGACGATTTCAACTCCAAGAAATTCACCAAATTTAATTAGAAATGTTTGTTACCTGCAACTTAATTTATGTACCTAAGTCGCAGATTTTCTATGAATGACTTTTCTTTTTCCTACTATTTGAATATCTTAAAGAACTTTCAGACAACATGATCAGTATACAAAAACACGTTAACTTGTGGATTACTTGTAAGCTTCTAAGTAACCTCTTTTCACTGTAGAAACTGAATATGAGCTAAGCACCGCAGAATCAAGTTGATACTTGGTGGAATATTCTTCAGTATATTTGTGCCTATATGCCGTGCAAGAATGCAACTTTTTGTCCATTGAAATCATGATATTTTATTCTGTGGATAAAGATGCTACATATACTGCATGTTCTATCTAGCTACAAATGCATCAACCAAAGTATCAAACATGACATCAGGATAAAACATATGTATGGTCTCCTTCTTAATCTCATGCACATAGCAATGAATTTTCCCAAGTACAGGGAACCCCTTTTGTCTTGTTATTATGACCTACAGGCTGTACCTATAAATGCTACTATATTGGAGGCCAGGTAGAGTTAATGTATACGCTATATACCTTCATAGACGGTGGTTATTCTTCAATCCGTTGGGACAGGCACAGGCTGTAGGATTTGAATGTACGTTGTTGTTGCCTTTCGGTTGAGTGGGACTCGAAATTCATAATGACAGGGCTCTTACGGTAATGGTAACCGTTACCGATATGAGAAAATCGTTACCATACCGATACTGTTAGTAAACCAAAAACGAATACCAATAATTTGCCGTTACTGCTAATTAAATGTTTATTAAGATATTGATAAACTGGTAAACCGTTGATTGGTAATGGTTAATTTACCGATACATAAAGCTATTAAAACATTACCACAATAAAAATTTCATAATGATAAAAAGTAAATATTTTTTTACTAGCTCTAACACCATTAATGTTTATATAAATATTTAAAATTAGTTTAATTGGCATAAAAAAATTACTTAGCTTATCATAAGATATTTACTACAATATGAAATAATACTTTTGTTAATCGTAAATCTTGAAGTTAATAAAACAAAAAAGAATTACCATCCTAAATAAATCTATAAGAATCTGCATAAAAGATTATAAACTTTCAAAATAAAAATAAAAATAAAGGGTGGAGTTAACGAATATACTGAAAAAACAAAATTAATATGACTGGTAATTTTACCGTTACCACTGGTATTGGCATTTCTTTACCGCTATTTTACCGTTAATAATAATAAAACTTACCGTTACTATACCGATAGCATTGGTATTCCGATGCAGCTCGATATTAGTTACCAATGGTTTGGTACTAGTATGGTAATGGTAAATTTACCATTACCATAACAGCCCTACATAATGTAGGATTCATGTAAATGGTGATATACAATTACCTTAAAGTCTGTTGGAATTTGATATAGAGAGAAGGAGAGATTAAACGTAGAATAATTGAACGACTACATTGTTATTGCTCCACACTGAAATATGAGAAATACAAAGCTTTAAATAGAAAATATAAAAATATCATACTACCTCCAATTAAGCTAATAAGATAAGAACAAGACCACTTCTACCACGCAAATAGGAAACATGCTTTGACTTATTAAAATAACATATTACACTTCTAATTATTCATGAATTAATTACTTTGAAGCACCATTATAACTTTAACAAAGTCTATTTCTTTTCAGTATCCTACGTCTAGTCCAAAGTCTCGGGTACAATATAGCCGTGTTCTACATACATTGGTTTTCAAAATATAGCCGTGTTGATGCAAAGGATTTTTCTTTCTTAATTGTCTATGTCCAAAGTCTCGGGTACAATATCTTGTGCAATATATGTACTGTACATTCCTAGACAAGCTTGGATCCCTCTCCATACCTACTTTGTCCTCTCCTTTTTCTTTTCTCCCTTGTGTAACTGCTACCTAGTACTACAGTATAAATGCCAGTTTTTGAAGCATGTTCTATGGTCATTTTTCATTTACGTATTGCTTTTTTTATGCAGTTTTGGATGTCTTCTTCGTAGACTTGCTGACCTAAGTTGCATAATTTTAAGTAACCAGATTTGATTCTTCAAACGAGGACGATTTCAACTCCAAGAAATTCACCAAATTTAATTAGAAATGTTTGTTACCTGCAACTTAATTTATGTACCTAAGTCACAGATTTTCTATGCATGACTTTTATTTTTCCTACTATTTGAATATCTTAAAGAACTTTCAGACAACATGATCAGTATACAAAAACACGTTAACTAGTGGATTACTTGTAAGCTTCTAAGTAACCTCTTTTCACTGTAGAAATTGAACATGAGCTAAGCACCGCAGAATCAAGTTGGTACTTGGTGGAATATTCTTCAGTATATTTGTGCTATATGCCGGGCAAGAATGCAACTTTTTGTCCATTGAAATCATGATATTTTATTCTGTGGATAAAGATGCTACATATACTGCATGTTCTTCTAGCTACATATGCATCAACCAAAGTATCAAACATGACATCAGGATAAAACATATGTATGGTCTCCTTCTCCTTCTTAATCTCATGCACATAGCAATGAATTTTCCCAGGTACAGGGAACCCCTTTTGTCTTGTTATTATGACCTACAGGCTGTACCTATAGATGCTACTATAATGGAGACCAAGTAGAGTTAATGTATACGTTCATAAATCGACAGTGGTGATTCTTCCATCCGCTGGGACAGGCACAGGCTGTTGGATTTGAATGTTGTTGTTGCCTTTTGGTTGATTGGGACACGACATTCATAATGTAGGCTTCACGTAAATGGTGATACACAATTGCTTTAAGTTTAAAGTCTACTTCTTTGTTGTGTGGCAGATTTTTCAGTATCCTACGTCTGATTTGCATATTTTGTTTAGCATCTCAATGCTTCAACAAGAAAGACATTAATTAGGTTACTGCATAATTCTGTACTTAATTAGAATCGGAGGCTGCAGTCATCAAAAACTTTTGCTCATAGGCTGCGCAATTTTAATGACTAATTAAACACTTAATTGATTTATTGATTAGCTATGCAATTTTAATAGTATGTCCGATTTATAGATAGAATGTAGGATGTCTGGATTTATTGCAAATTCTTGTAGCTATTTAAGGGTCGTGGTTTGAATCTTAGTTTGGAGTTCAAAGTTTGGCTTCAGTTTGGGTTTTCGGTACATCTTATAATATATATTTATCAGTATTAACTGTATGCATACTATCATCTAACGTTAAAGGGAGGTAGTTCGATATAGTAATATCCATATCTGTTGATAATCCTTTTGCTTTCTAGTCTCTATTTTTAGCTTTTCAAATATAAAGTTACTATTTAAAACAACGTTTACGAAACAGGGAGTATTAATAATTTCTTAGAAAATATTAACTTGTAATCTTTAAACACATAACATATCCTTTACGGTGAATAAAATGCTCTTCAGTCAAACAGCTTTTGCTGGGGCCTTTTTGAAAACTAGCGTTCAATATATATCTGATGAAAGAGTAGAAGTCTTTGTCTTTTATAAATAAACTAGTACAAGTTCATACAACTTGTGATCACTATAGATTCCATCATCTCTATCTTGAAAAAGTAACTACACTAGTGGATGTTTTTAGAAAGGCAATTGCATTCATCCCTCTCCAAGCGATTTGCCACTCTACGATGACTCACTACAACATAATCTACATATTACAACGGCGTAAAACAATTATAAATGTTATATTTTGCGATACTAGATGATAAAATTTAAGTGGACGGAAGTAGCTTCATGTCGGAGAAGACGGTTCGTAAATCGGAGTTCGTAAGTGAAAATTACAAAAGTTGAAGTGCTTGACTTTTCAACGACAGACGTCTGCGGTAGGTATGACAGACGTCTAAGGGTACAGGGTAGAGTTTTCCGAGAGTTGCGACAGACGTTTGTTATTTTGGACAGACGTCTGTGGTGAAGAAAGAAATGAAAGACGTCTGAGGCAAATATGACAGAGTCTGTGGATACAGGGAAAGTTTTCCCGAGACTCTGGACAGACGTATGAGGGAGTATTTCGACTTTTTCAGGCTGAAGATCTTACAGACGGATTTCCCAAGGATTCAATGGCAATTTGAGCAATTTCTACATTCTGTTCTCTCTCTCTCTATATAAGCTACTTTCAGGTTTAGGTTTATGGGTGATCAATTAATCAAACAGAGAGATTAGATCAAAGTTTATTCTAATTTAGGTTTTGGCAACCCTAATCTTCTTTAATTCTTATCCCCACACAAAATACCTTTTCAAATACTAAGTTACTATTTATTCTAATTGGGTTTATTCTAATTACGTTTAATCAAATCAAGAGAATAAATCAAGGTTTATTCTAATTTTAGCTTTTCAAATATAAAATTACTATTTACTACAATGTTTATGAAACGATAGCTTTCAAATATAAAGTAACTATTTACAACAATGTTTATGAAACAGGAGAATTAATAATTTCTTAAAAATTACTAACTTGTAATCTTTAAACTCGCACCATATCTTTAGTGGTGTTCATGAATAAAATGCTCTTTAGCCAAATAACCTTTGCTGAGACCTTTTTGAATGCTCGCGTTCAACAAACATATGATGGAAGAGTACGTAGAAGTCTTTATCTTTTACAAGTAAACTATAGTACTAGTACATACAACTTGTTATCACAGTAGATTCCATTATTTCTGTCATGTAAAAGTATAAAAGTAAGCACTAGTGGATGTTTTTAACAGTTGCATTGCATTTACCCCTCTCCAAATGATATGCCACTCTAGGATGTTTTTGATTTTGGCCATGTTCTTGGATGCTTTGATTCCTTTACTTAACGAAAGAAAGTTTTATTAAACCCCAAAAAATAAGCTATTTCAGCCAAGAGCTCAATTAAAACATTTTATTAAAAAAGATCACGTTTTGCACAGATACAAAAATGCAAGCAATTTTTTCTCAAAAATAATAATAATTTAAGATTGAATTTTTTTTGAATGCACAAACACAAATTATGCTTAAGCGATTTTGGAATGCAAAAAGATTTGTGCTTGCGCATTTTTAGAATATGCAAATATAATTTTTTTTAATTTTTTTCTTTTAATGCTAGCACTTTTTTGGAACATACAAGCATAAAATGCTGAAATAAGAGAAAATAGATATGCTTTTACAATAAATTTTGAACGAGGTCTAAAATTGAAATAGCTTTTTTAGGCCTAGTATGGAAATTTGTCCTCTGTTAAATCAATGTATCTTAAATTCAGCATAAGGTTTAAGGAATGTGAGAGGTTGGATTTACATCGCTGATTACCAACGTATTAGCTAAAGGGAGAAAAATCAACATTTCAAGCAGAAAAATCGTAATGTTTGACATAAGATAAGTGGCTCAATATCACATTTAAACTTAGAAGCTACATATTTATTTGAATATAAAATGAATAAACTTTAAGTTTTTTCGAATTTCAAGCCAAAAGGAATGGTAAGAGTCACACAAAAAGCATCATCTGATTATCTCTAGCTAAGCAATTCATACATTTTGATAAAATTTATTTTACATCATACTATCACGGTCCTTTTGATAATTATATATTAAAGAGGAAAACTCATTGGATGGCCAAACTAATGAATATGGACTGAACTACCAAAAATAATACAATAGAGAAGGTGTTAACCTATAAAAATATGGTTTTGATATCAAACATTTCTAGGTCGTCTAACATTAGATCGTTAGACCATAAACCATTGGTTCCAGAAGGTATCTCTAGATCGCTCAAGGTTCTAGTCGTTCAGGCGCTAGACCATACAGCAGATGTACCTTAGATCGCTCCATCATTAGGTCATTCAACCGACTTAAAGGGTCAGGCCGCATCATGGTTAGAACGTTCGTACTTTGCCAAGCCAAGTCGTCATCCTTCGACGCCAAGCCATGTCGTTACAAGCATATTACATCGTCAGGTCATGGCAGGGTTATAAAGTCGGGTTGTTATCTTTGATGATAATGTCAAGTTGCTGGCTCATAGAGCAGGTCATCACACGACCTGGGTATTCAGATCATGCCTTGAAGAAGAGGAAACAAAAGTTGGGTTGTAACCGACTTAGCCCCTAGGTCGTTGTGACAACCTAATGGCCTGCACACACCATTTTCACACCTTCCACCTCATTTCCACTCCTGTAAATATCTGATGAAAGAGTAAAAGTCTTTATCTTTTACAAATAAACAATAGTACAAGTTCATACAACTTGTGATCACGATAGATTCCATCATCTCTATTATGCAAAAGCAACTATACTAGTGGATGTTTTTAGGAGGACAATTGCATTCATCTCTGTCCAAGGGACATGCCAACATAATCTGCATATTACAACAGTGTAAAACTGTTGTAAATGTTATATTTTGCGATGTTATATGATATAATTTCATTGGATGGAAGTAGCTTCGTGTCAGCGAAGATGATTCGCAAATCGAAGTTCATAAGTGAAAATTTCAAGAGTTGAAGTGCTTGGCTTTTCCGCGATAGGCGTCTGTCGTAGGTATAACAGACGTCTTAGGGTACGGGGTGGAGTTTTCCGAGAATTACGACAGACCTTTGTCATTCTAGACAGACGCCTATGCTGAAGCAAGACATGACAGACATCTGAGGCAAATATGGCAGACGTCTGTAGGTATAGGAGAAGTTTTCCTGAGACTCTGAACAAACGTCTGAGGCGGTATTTCAACTTTTTCGGGCAGAAGCTCTTACAGACTTATTTGTGAAGAATTTATTCGCAATTTGAGCAATTACGACATTCTATTCTCTCCCTATATAAGCTACTTTCAAGATTAGGCTTATGGGTGATCAATTAATCAAATCAAGAGATTAGATCAAAGTTTATTCTAATTAGGGTTTTGACAACCCTAATCTTCTTCAATTCTTATCTCCACACAAAATAACATTACTATTTATTCTAATTAGGTTTAATCAAATCAAGAGATTAGATCAAGGTTTATTCTAATTTTAGCTTTTCAGATATAAAGTTACACTACAAGAAAAATACCCTATTGTAACTAGTTATTTGCAATAGGCGACAAATGATAGTTGCAGTAAATGATATTTAACAACAGACCTATTATAACAGTTGCAACAGATTAGATTTAGCAACATGCCTTTTATTTCTATTGCAAAAAGCATATTTCTAGCAACTTCCCTTCCTGTTGCAAAAACATATTTTTCGCAACTGTTCTTTCATATCAGTTGCAACAAACATATTATTTGCAACTGCACTTCCAAGCCAGTTGCGAATAATTATCTTTAGCAACTGTTTTCACCACTTGCAATAACTGTATTTTTTACAACTGGTAAAGCCAGTTGCGAAAAACATACTATTAACTTTTAATAATTAATTTTGAATAGTTATTATTAAATAATTAACAATTAGTAATTATTGTAAAAGATTAATAATTAATAATAAAATTTAATTATTATAAATTAATATTTATAATTGACAACTAAAAATAATAATTAACAAATAATAATAATAATTATTACAACTCTTTTTATTAGTTTCAAAATATTAAAAAAACACTTAATTAGTTATGGGAGCAGCTATTGCAAGACAAAATTAAACACAGAATTAGAAACACAAAATCTAGACCGTAGCATTTGTTTGTCTTTATGTGTGAGGTGGAATTCAAGGGGAAATCTTATGGTTGGGATTGCTTGTGTCTAAATAGACTTTCCCATTAGTTATAATAAACATAATTAATAATCAAGAAACATAACTAATATGAAATAAAAAATGCTTAATCAATAATAATTAATATATAATGATTACTGTTAGAAAATAAAATTGGTAATTAATTTGAAATATGAAATAATTTCTATTACTAATTAATAACTTGAAAAACAATAATTAATAGTCAATTAATATTAAATTTTTAATCAGTGATTGATAATCAACAAATAATCATCAATAACCAGTGTTAAATTAAAAAAACTAACATAAACTGAATTTAGAAGCTCCCTTGAATGCAGAAATATGTTATTAGTTTGTTTCACAGATGGTGTTAGTGTTTCTTACCTTCCTGCTCCTCTTTCCACCAAAATTTCGTTTCCCGCCGGCCTCGTTTCCTTTTAATTTTCAACTCCCTCTTATCTCTTTTATATGAAACCAGATTTCATTTCGTTTCTTTTCTCACCGGCCATTTTTAAACCCTAATTTCCCTTTCTCCCTGTCAATCCTCTTATCTCTCGCAACTGCTCCTCCCGTCTCGTGTGAGTCCCCATTCTTCTATCCTTCCTCTTGTGCAACAACACCCTTTATTTTTCTCCATTTTGCTTCCTTGTCGCTGGCTGAAAACTCGCATGAGTTCCCCTTGTTGTACTCTCCTCCTTTCTAGTTTCATTTGTCCCACGTAAACCTCTAAAGCAGGCCACCCCTCTTCTCCAAGTGCTTATCCCTAATTTGCAGGAAATCTTTTGAATTTTTTAGTCCAGTTTTGGTGCGAGCCTTGGTCAACATTTCTTTACGCTATTTGGTTTCTACGCCAATTTGTCTCAAATTTGGATTTCACAATAAAAGCTTTTTTAGTTTCAACTTGATCTGGGTTTTGTAGTTTCGTCTTGTAATGGATCGAGGGTGGTAGTCGGCCTTCAAGGGGTTATTGTAGGATTTTAAGGTTTTATGCATTGGAATTTCTTTCTGTGGTTGCTCGTATGACTAGGTCTTCCTTCCAGTTTTATGGTAGATGAATAGGTTTGGCGTCTTAGTTCACATTAAGGTGTATCTTGCTTTTATTTTATTTGAACAATATTCTTATTTTGCCGGCGTAATGCTTATTTGTTGTAAATTTACTTCACGCTTAGCTTTAGATAGAGCAACACTAAATAAATAGAGGGTTACAGTGAGTAGCTGCAAGTTGTAATGGGCATTGGAATATGAGCAAGACTGAAACACGTAAATAGTCAAATAGATAAAAAGTTGTAATGGGCATTGGAATATGAGCTCGACTGGAATATAGGCACTGGACATGAGCTCGACTGAAACACGTAAATAGTTAAAAAGTTGCCAACCCATTCATTTTTCTTTAGCTCTCTTTGTTATTGGAATATGACCGAGAATGCTAATTAATATTTAATCTATTTCTTCAAACAAGCTACATATATTGCAATATTATAGGAAAAAGACAATTTTTTTGTAAGTCAGGAATGATACTCCATTTTATCTTTTATGTAATTTTGAACATTTCCAATTTTTGAAAGCAGATTTACGATGGTTTTTACTGGAGAAATTGTCCTTGAATGGTTTAGAGCCGATGGTGCCAAAGCAGACCAGTTCTAGCAAATAAATCAACATCTGCTCCAAGAAATCCCAATCCAACTTCCCAAATTCATCGACATGGTAAGCTTACACTATCTACATCATCGACAGCCTGAAATATAAGTATAGATTTGTGCTCTCCGTTACCAGCGGCATCACATCCTCCAGCATCGGCGCGATCGACGCTGGGCTCCTCCTCGCTTCCTTTATAAGTGATCCTTTTTCCCTTCCAGTACTAGAAACCTCTTTGACGCCTTGACATCCGACGACAGATCCGTGTACCAAGGATGGGGTTTAGGACTGTAGCTTTCGTGTTCGTACACTGATCTGAAGTTCTCAAAGAGGCACCGATATATGTCGGACAGGGTGGTGCCTTGGTTTTCTGGTGTTGGGGTTATAACTGGTCTTTTGCGTTTTGATAGTTTGAAGAAGTATTGAGTTGTAGTTTTGTGGCAAATAATGTTGTTCAAATTGAATTTTTTTTTGTTTATTTTTGCAGTTGGAAGGAAAAATTTACAATGTGCAATGGTTTGTGATATAATTTTCTTAGTGTATTGTTAATTTTATAATATTGCTTATGTTTATATGATATGCAAAACATGTTTTAATCGATATACATTATTACTAAAACAAATACATTTAATATGTAATATTTATAAGCTATATTTTTATTTTATTTTATAGATTTATGAATCTATTGCAACGGGCATACACTATTGCAAAATGGTCTGTTGCAACAACACAGACCAGTTGCAAAAAAGTATACTACAACGTTTTATTGCAACAGGCAAAAAACATTATAGACTTTTTGCAACTTCGGTTATACCAACAGGCGTGGGCCTGTTGCAATTGGTCTACTGCAACAGATATTTCCTGTTGCAAAAAATGCTTTTTGTTGTAGTGTTACTATTTACAACAATGTTTATAAAGCAGTAGCTTTTCAAATATAAAGTAACTATTTACAACAATGTTTATGAACCAGGAGAGTTAATAATTTCTTAAAAATTACTTACTTGTAATCTTTATACTCGCACCATATCTTGAGTGGTGTTCATGAATAAAATGCTCTTCAGCCAAATAACCTTTATTGAGACCTTTTTGAATGCTTGCGTTCAACAAACATCTGATATAAGAGTAGAAGTCTTTATCTTTTGCAAATAAACTATAGTACAAGTACATAGAACTTGTTATCACAATAGATTCCATGATTTTTATCATGTAAAAGTATAAAAATAAGCACTAGTGGATGTTTTTAGGAGTTGCATTGCATTTATCCCTCTCCAAATGATATGCCACTCTAGTATGTCTTTGATTTTGGCCATGTTCTTGGATGCTTTGATTCCTTTGCTTAATGAAAGAAAGTTTCCATATTAAACCCCAAAAAATAAGCTATTTCAGCTTAGAGCTCAATTAAAACATTTTACTAAAATAGATCACGTTTTGCACTGATACGAAATATGCAAGCATTTTTTTCTCTAAAAAAACAAAAAATTAAGATTGAAATGTTTTGGAATGCACAAATGCTAGTTGTTGAAAAAAAAAGTTATGGTTAAGCATTTTTGGAATACAAAAAGATTTGTGCTTGCGCATTTTTAGAATGCACAAATATAATTTTTGAAATTTTTTTCTTTTAAAGCAAGCACATTTTTCGAACATACAAGCATAAAATGCTAAAACAAGAGAAAATAGATATACTTTTACAATAAATTTTGATCAAGGTCTAAAACTGAAGTATTTTTTTAGGTTTAGTATGGAAATTTATCCTCTGCTAAATCAATGTATCTTAAATTCAGCATAAGGCTTCAAGAATGTGAGAGGATAGATTTACATCACGGATCACCAACGTATTAGTTAAAGGGCGAAAAATCAAGATTTCAAGCAGACAAATCATAATGTTTGACATAAGATAAGTGGCTTAATATCACATTTAAACTTAGAAGTGACATATATATTTTGAATATAAAATCAGTAAACTTTAAGTTTTTCCGAATTGCAAGCCAAAAGGAAAGGTAAAAGTCACACAAAAAATTATCATCTTATTATCTCTAGCTAAGCAATTCATACGTTTTGATAAAATTTATTTTACATTATACTATCAAATTGATAATTATATATTAAAGAGGAAAACTCATTGGATGACCAAACTAATGAATATGGACTGAACTACCAAAAATGATACAGTAGAGAAGGCGTTAACCCATAAAAATATGGTTTTGATTCCAAACATTAATAAGTCGTCTGACATTAGATCGTTAGACCTTAGACTATTGGTTCAAGAAGGCATCTCTAGTTCGCTCAAGGTTCTAGGTCGTTCAGACGTTAGACCGTACAGAGGATGCAATTTAGGTTGCTCCATCATTAGGTCATTCAACCGATCTAAATGGTCAGGCCGCATTGTGGTTAGAACATTCGTACCTTGCCAAGCCATGTCGTCATCCTTCGAAGCCAAGCCAAGTTGTTACAAGCATATAACATCATCAGGTCATCGCAGGGTTATAAAGTCGGGTCGTTGTCATTAATGATAAGGTCAAGTCGCTGGCTTATAGAGCAGGCCGTCACATGACTTTGGGACTCGGATCGTGTCTTGGAGAAGGGGATACAAAAGTCGGGTCGTAAAGCCCCTAGGTCGTTCTAATGACTTGATGGCCTGCACACACCATTTTCACACCTCTCCACCTTATTTCCGCTCCTATAAATACCCCCACACTTCCATCATTAAAGGGACCGAATTTTCTCTCCATAAAGTGCTGCCTAATTCATTTCTAAACTCCTCTAACTCATTCAAACCTTCATTAATCCTCCTCCAAGCTTAGATTCAACATATCAACCACCATGGATTTGCTAAAATCTTCAAAGTGCTCAAGTTGTTGAAGATCTTCTCCAACAACCATTACAATCTAAGAGATCTCACCATTTCCTTGGTGAATTTGAGTGAATCAAGTGTAAACGAGAAGAAGTAGAGAATATTATTGTATAAAAAAAATGAGTAAAGTTAGAGAGATTATGTACCTTGTAACTACAATGGTGATAATAAAAATTCTTTCCATAGTGGATGTAGGCCGGTTCTAGGACGAACCACTCTAAATCTCCTTATTCTTTACTTTTTTCTATGTTTATGGCTACCATTTTTATACTTTTATTCCTTGTGAAGTATAAATATACTCCTCGTGGGTGTTTGTGCCATTTTTAGCATAAACACTTTTTTGGCGCCCACCATATGGCCACATCCAAGTCCAAAGGTTAAGTGCTTTGTGGGGGCGTTGAAATACGAAGCTTGTTTCTATGATAGATTCTCCAAATCTAAGTGAAAAGTCAGTATACGACTTAAGCAGGATCAGTAATATGGATATGCGGAATGTATGTGATAAAATAACTTGTATATTTACAATAGTTATGCAAATAAATTTGAGATAGTGAAATATATCACAAATAAAAAGCAGTAAAGTAAAGTAATAACACCAAGGCTTTTTTTACTGGTTCGGAGCACCGTCCTACGTCCAGTCCCAGACTTCTCTCTTGATTTTCACTAATCAACCACCTCCCTTCACCCGGAGGAACAGGTTCAAAATACCCGAATAGCCGAACGGGATTTCACACCTCAACAATAATGAGGACTTCAACACTTGCCTCTTATAACTCTCGAGGACTTCAACAACTAAGATTACAATTTGTATGTTGACAACTTGTGCTCTTTGCAACACGGATTTGTCACTTGTAGTACACCCTTCCTATAATCTTATCCTCAAATATAATTTGATGTATGTGAAGATTTGAAAGTAGATATCATATTGAATCACAAGAGTGTTAAATAAGTTCTGAGATTCAAACAATATTTTGGTTGAATATGAGCGCTTTTAGAATATCAAGTAGAAAGCAAGATAGATGAAATAATTAAGATCAGAGATGTTTTTGTTGATGGTTTAATGATGTTTATATAATGAATAAACAGTTGTAACCATTTTGTGAAGAGAAACATTGAAGAGAAATGATTTTTTATCAAAAGAAAGAGAAGCAACTTTTGATGGAAGAAGATGTCTATTCAAAATGTTGCTTTCAGTTTGAAAAACGGTTGACAGGTCAAAATTAACCAGTAGACTGATTT
The DNA here is from genome assembly GCA_030737875.1 of Allium sativum. Classification (NCBI taxonomy): domain Eukaryota; kingdom Viridiplantae; phylum Streptophyta; class Magnoliopsida; order Asparagales; family Amaryllidaceae; genus Allium; species Allium sativum. The sequence continues at coordinate 499,199,997 of CM060924.1, read as the reverse complement.
TTGAATATATATATATACGTTATATATATATATATATGTATGTATGCACGTTTATTGTGCATTCTGCCCAGAAACGGTCGACCGCCTATTTTGAAACCGGTCGACCGATTTTTGGCAATATGCACAATAAATGTGCATTTATATATATGTACATATATATTCACAATAATGAGGTATATGATTATTTGAAGATAGATTTTAACATTTATAACACTAAATAATCATCTTCTAACTTATGATATCATTGATTCTCTTCTCTTTGTCGATCATGTATTTTCTCCTTGTCATTAATCAAAACTCTATGAAATCGTAGACTCAACATTCTCCCCCTTTTTGATTGATGACAACATAGCTCTGAAAGTATTGCTGACTCCCCCTGTCTATGTACTCCCCCTGAAATAAAAACTAAAAAAAATCTGCAAAGAATATTGTTAGTAACATTTTTCTCCCCCTTTGTCATCGACAAAAAGGAGTAGTATATCACAAGAGTTAAGATACACAAATCATTCATCACAAAATACATTAGGATTGTATCATACACACCATACTTATCCAACCAAGCTATGTAGTCTTAGAGTTTGAACCAAAAATAAAATACAGCAACACTTATATACAAGTGCTATTTTAAGTCTTAAATATGTGATAAAAGATGTATAAAAGGAACTAGTGAGATTTTGAGTCGGATTCAGTTTCTTCTTGTCCTTCGTCTTCTTCTTCTTCATTTCCTCGTTCGTCAATGGAAGATGTTCCATGACCACGTCCATTACTTGTTCCAGAACTAGTACCTTCCTCTGAAGATGTCCATGTAAAAGTAGGAGGCATTGGACGTTTACCTGGGTCTTGTATATGCGTAGAGGAGGATGAAGCGCCACAAGATATTGCATCCCAAAGAATAACAAAAAAAGACTTAAGTTTCATAAAACGTTTGTCAAGTTTTGTATTTAAATTATCGATCTTATTGTCGGTACGTTTAATTCTAGCTTCAAGAAGAAATTGATTTCATGCAATTTGTTCAAGTGAATCTTTAAACGACGATGATGGTTGAAGAAGCTTGACCTCTTCCGGTTTGGGTTTAGAGGGCCGTGAAGAAGTGCCTTCTCGATGACCTTGTTCCTTATACTATTCAAAAGGTATGATATTCAACCATAGTTCAGGAAGCTTCATTCTCTTTCTCGATGCTTTGTTGATACATTTTGGCTTTGAAATTTTAGATTCGGGAGACCACAATCAATTAGAAGTCGCATAATATATTCATTGTAGAACAAATGCGGTCTCGTACGATCATTCACTAATAAGATCTCATCAAAGATCATATTTATCCAATTAATTTGGATATCTCCATATAGAGCATACAAAGCCTTAAAATTCTCTTTATAAACCACATCGAAGTTACCAAATTCTAGGTAGTAAAGAATGCGTAATAGCATGATGTAGAACTCTAGCAGTAGGCCTTAAGTTGATTGCTTTTGTACTAAGTTTATGATCTTCAATAAAAAGATGACTTACATTGTATCAAGTATGAATAGTACAAAAATCGCTTGAGAACTTCCTACCAATGTATTCCGAACGAAGAACCATTGCCATCCTTTCCTTTGAAATAAAAACATGATCACCGCATACAACCGACCATAGACAATGAGTAGAATTCTCGGGTTTGAACTTGTCTAAGTTAAAATTTGCATAGATCAACTTGATTATGATATGATTGATTTCCATGTTGTTATCATAAAAGTCAAGAAGAGATTGAATATGGGCTCTGGTTGCTATTTCCCTAACATCATAAAGAAGGAAATCAGAGTATTTGATGAATGAACCTTCATGAATTGTATAATTCTTCATCTCATTCCATCTCTTGACTGCTATTGGATCCATTAACCATTGTTTTATATTAGAATCAATGGGTTGAGGTTGTGTAGAAGATGATTTCTTCAATTTCTTTTGCGGTGGAGCCATTGATTTTTAAGAGATTTGAATTGGGGATTTAGGATAGATATGGGATTGTGCGTTTGAAGGTTGAAAAGTATAAATGAAAGGGTAGGAGGTGGAACCGACGTTTGCAAGTTTGATGTTTTAAAAACAGAAATTAACGGACCCGGTCGACTACGACGAAATCACCAGTCGACCGTTTCAAAACAGAAACATTTCCGGTCGACTGGTGATTATCGATTGGTCGACTGGTTTATCTGAAGCCTGTTTTGTTTTGAAATAGAGTGTTAAACGGTCGACTGGGGGGATTTTATCGGTCGACTGGTTTGAATGAACATGGTTTTCCAGCTTTTCAAGATTTTTCAAAGTGCTATTATATATAAATTGAAAAAAAATCTTGAAATAATAAAACAAAATACATGAAATATAAAAGAAAACATAGCATATATTAGAAAATTAATGTGATGAAGCTGAATTATGCTCGGTTGACTCTTCCTTAACTTCTCGAATACGAGATGTCCATGGCGACCATTTTTCCTTTGCACCTTTGTTACGATTATAATTACGATCCCAAGAGTTTGGACTCCTAGAAGAAGAAGGGACATGTGGCATAGGTTCATAAACTCCATGTTTGTTCGTTCTACAGAAAAATGAAGCCATTCTTTCCAAAAGAGAGAGACAATCCAAGGTAATTCTCTTTTCGTAATGCAACTGTTATTGAAGCTCAATTTGTTGTTTTGGATAGTGATGAATTTCTCCTATCTTATCTCTAGTTCGAGGGGAGCAAAACAGAGCTTTCTTTGCGTGTTTAGGCATTGGTGTATTTCCAGGGGTATGAGTGCAGTTTGGCCTACTTTTCGTGTTTCAGGAGAATAGTATTCCTCAGGTTCAGAACTTGTAACCGAAATGTGTAACCTTTGTGCACATTCATCGCAGATGTGAGCGATTGTTTCTACTTGATATGAAAGATGAATTCTAAAGTGATATATTTTATCATAAATATAGTGTTTTACTATATATACATGAATGGCCAGGAAAAGACATAGAGTTTTGACCGTAAACTTATAGAGAGGCTCATATTCAATATGCTAATAATAGCAAAAATATGCTAAGTAAGAATTGTAGCAACTTTGTACGTGCTTATTTTAAATTGTTATATCATGAAACACATGTAGAAATTAATTTTGAAGTTCCTTCCATGATATGAGACCAAGCTCTCTACGAAGTTTGGTAAAATTTGATTCGAGTAGAGGCTTAGTAAAGATGTCTGCTAGTTGATTTTCCGTATGTACATATTCAAGATTTATATTTCCTTTCTCAATATTATCTCTTAGAAAATGATGTCGTATATCTATATGTTTAGTTCGGGAGTGATTAACCGGATTTTTAGATAAAATTATCGCACTTTTATTGTCGCAGTATATGATTGAATTTGATAAATTAATACCAAAATCTTTAAGTGTTTGTTGCATATATATAACTTGTGTGCAAGCAAGGGATGTCGATATATACTCCGCTTCACATGTAGATAGTGAAACACAATTTTTTTTCTTACTAAACCAAGAGACAAGTGATTTTCCAATAAAATGACATGTACCACTTGTACTCTTTCTATCCGTTTGAGATCCACCGAAATCAGCATCACTATATGATACCAACTCAAATGGACAATCTTTCGGATAGAAAAGACCGAAATCTTTGGTTTTATTAATATAATGAATTATTTGTTTCACTGCTCATAAATGTGATTCCTTAGGATCGGCTTGAAAACGTGCACATAAACAAACACTCTTCATAATATCTGGACGGCTAGCTGTTAGATATAAAAGAGAGCCTATCATACTACGATATAATTTTTGGTCTACACTTTCCCATTCTCATCTTTTTCAAGATGGTTAGATGTACTCGTTGGAGTAGGTTTTCCGGAAGTGTTTTCTAGTCCGAACCTTTTAATAAGATTTCCACATTATTTTTCTTGATTTAAAAATATACCGTTCGGAAGTTGTTAATTTGAAGACCGAGAAAATATGATAATTCTCCTATATGTGACATTTCAAATTCTTTGGTCATAATATCCGCAAACTCCATACAGAGTTTATCGTTTGTTGATCCAAAGATTATGTCATCCACATATATTTGTATAACCAAAATATCTTTTTGAGAATGCTTAATAAATAATGTTTGATCAACTTTCCCTATTTGAAATTCCGAATCAATAAGATAACTTCATAAATGTTTATACCAAGCACGAGGTGCATGCTTTAAACCATACAAAGCTTTCTTAAGTTTAAATACATGATCAGGGTATTTTTCATGTTTAAATAGAGGAGGTTGTTCAACATAAACATTCTCTTTGATAAATCTATTTAAAAACGCACTCTTGACATCCATCTGATATAATTTAAAATTATTGTGACAAGCAAAAGATAATAAAATTCTAATAGCCTCTAATCTAGCAATGGGTGCAAATATCTCTTCATAATCGATACCCTCGTCTTGATTATAACCTTGTGCTACTAACCGTGCTTTATTTCTCGTGATGTTTCCTTGTTCATCAGCCTTATTTTATAGACCGATTTAGTTCCTATTATTGACTGATCAGTTGGCCTTGGAACAAGTTCCCATACATCATTGCACTCAAACTGATTTAGTTCTTCTTGCATGGCAATGATCCAGTAGTCATTGGTAGCAGCTTCCTTAGGATTTTTAGGTTTGATATTTGAGATAAACGCGACATGACCCATTTGATTAAGCTGACTTCTTGTTCTTATTTGTGAAGATACTTCTCCAATTATATTTTGAATAGGACGATCTCTTAAAATTCTTGTTGGAGAACATATTCCTGATGGAGATCATGACTCTATTTGATGAGTATTATTTTCAACAGTTATTTCTGAGTCAGAATCTGTATTTGTGATGATAGGATTTTCTGTGCCATTATTTCGTCATCATCTATGATATTATTAGGATGCTGATAGAACTCATCAAAAGATATATGCATAGATTCTTCAATAGTTTTGGTTCGTTTATTAAATATACGATAGGCCTTGCTTTGTTCCGAATAACCAACAAATATACCTTCATCGGCCTTTGGATCGAATTTACCTAGATGGTCTTTAGTATTTAAAATAAAGCACTTTGAACCAAATACTTTGAAGTATGAAATATTAGGCGTTCTGTTGTTAAATAATTCATAAGACGTATTCTTGGTGAGAGGTCGTATGGATACACGGTTCAAAACATAACAGGTAGTTGCAACGGCTTCTGCCCAGAAATGTTTTGGTAAAGTGATTCCATTTAATAATGTTCTTGCACATTCTTGTAAAGTCCGATTCTTCCGTTCTACAACTCTGTTTTGTTGTGGAGTTCTAGGAAACGAAAAGTTATGATATATACCTTTCTTTGTACAAAAATGTTTAAATTCATTATTTTCAAACTCTCTGCCATGATCACTTCTTATATTTTTAACCTTAAGCCCTTTCGATTTTTGAATTCTTTTGACGAAAGATTTAAAATGATTAAAAGTGTCACTTTTATTTTTCAAGAAAATTGTCCAGGTGTAATGTGAGAAATCATCAACAATTACAAACACATATCGACTATGGCTTATTGACTGAACCTGAGTTGGTCCGAATAAATCTATATGGAATAACTCAAGTGGTTGTAATGTTGATATTACCTTCTTGGATTTAAATGTAGATTTGGTCAATTTTCCTACTTGACATGCGTCACAAAGATTGTCAACTTTAAAGTTTAACTTGGGTAGTCCTTTAACTAGATTATTTTTGGCTAGCTTGTTAATAGTTTTGAAGTTTATATGACAGAAACGTTTATGCCATAGCCATGGATCATTGTCGTTTGCTATAAGACACATATCTGAATTATGATTAATATTCATATTCAGAATATATATATTTCTATCTCTATATCCTTTAAAAACAAAATTGTTATCTTTGTCTAGAATACTATATTTATTATTTGAGAAGGAAATTGTAAAGCCTTTATCGCTTAATTGACTAATACTAAGCAAATTATGCTTCAAATTTATAACTAGCAAGACATTAGTAATGAGAGGTAAGTCAGATGTACCGTAATTGCTCACATCGCCTTTGCCGATGATATAGCCTTTTGAGTTATCTCCAAAAGTGACGGAGCCACCATCTTCATATGTAATATTTATCAGCAAATTCTTGTCTCCAGTCATATGCTTCGAGCAACCATTGTCCAAAATCTACTTTCCTCTTTTTTTAAGTGGGACCTGCAAAAAATAAAATTAAGTCCATGGTACCCACCTTTTTATAGGGTCCTAAGAGTTAGGTCTTAGTAGTCTCCCCTTTATATAAATAATTAGAATTATAATGCACTGTTTTCAAAAAGTTTTGAATACATTTGTTCCTAATCAAATTATTATTTGTTTTAGAAACCCATATTTTGACAGTTTTGATATTTTGTTTTTGAGATCTCACAATTGGTTTTGCTTTGGAATATAACAATCAAAGATTTTTCTTAGCTTCGGTTTCTTGTACTACTTTATTTTTTTCTTTTTCTCCTTTTTCCCGGATATTTCTTGGTTTCTTGTTTCTCATACCCCAATCCTTGTTTATTTGAAGCAGATTGTGAGTTCTAAATGATTTTTGTCAAAATTTCTCGACCTTTGTTAAAGTTAGAAATATTTTGAGTAATATTATCTAACTTACTTTGTAAACTGGATTTCTTTAGGTCTGGAATTTTGACTTTTCCCTTAAGCTCATGATTTTCAGAAGTAAAAACATCATTTTTCTCTTTTTGAGTTATAATTTCTTGACTCAAAAGAGATACTTGAGAGTTAATATTATATGATAATTCTTGAAGTTTTTCAAATTCTTCTTCTAATATTTTCTTCTCGTCTTTTAGCATATCTCGTTCCAACTATGATCTATTCAAATCAGCTCTGGCTTCTTTTAATTGACGTTTTATGCCTTTAAATTTAACTATTAATTCAACATTAATATCAAGAACTTCTTCAAAAGTCGGAATTTGTACCTCATCTTCTATTGCCATGAAATACACATTAGCTTGCTCATTGTCTGAGTCACATTCACTATCATATGAAGATAAGTCTGAATCATCCCATGTCACTGAGAATGCTCGCTTCTTTGATTTGACTTTCTTGTATTTGAATTTGTCATTTTCTGACTTCTTCTTTTGCTCTGGACAATCCTTTTGCATATGCCCCTTTTTGTGACAATTGAAGTAATCTACATTTGATGACAATGGTTTATTTGATCCGAACTTCTTTCTGTTGTATCGACTAGCTTTTCATTGCTTTAAGAATTTCTTGAATCCTTTTGTAATGAACGATAGATCTTCATCTTCGGAATCTGAGTTGTCTTCATCTTTTTCAGCATGAAAAGCTACCTTTTTCTTTTCTTCTTTTTTTCTTTTCTGGACTGTAAAGTAGCTTCATACGACATTAGATTTCCTATCAATTCATCTGGCTTCATGGTGGAAAGATCATTAGCTTCTTCTATTGGTAATACTTTTCCTTCCCATTCATTAGTCAAAGAACGTAGGATTGTTGAAACAACATCAAAATCAGAATATTTTTGCCCAAATCCTACAAGTGCATGATGAATAGTTTGAAACCGTGAATACATCTCATTGATTGTTTCATTCGGCTTCATTTTGAAATTTTGAAATTGACTTTTCACCATAGCTATTTTGACTTGTTTAACCTTGTTAGGACCTTCATGAGTGGTTTTTAGCATTTGCCAAATTTGATATGCAGTGTTACAGATACTAACACGATTATATTCATTTTGATCTAATGCACAAAACAACATATTTATTGCTTTTGCATTTACAGCTGCTGCAGTTTTCTCACCAACCGTCCATTCTGTATACTCAGTTGTTGGATTTAGTATTTCCTTTCGAGTAGCATTCCAAGCATCATAGCTAGTTGATTGCATGTAAAAAGCCATACGTGTTGCCTAATAGCTATAGTTAAGACCATTGAAAAATGGAGGTCTTTGTGTTGATTGACCTTCCATGTAAGTGCTAAAGCTTGCGTTATTTTCCATATTACTAGAATATATCAAATAAATGTGTTACGGTTATGTGATGACCGTGCTCTGATACCTATTGAAAAGTCGGTATACGACTAAAGTAGGATCAGTAATATGGATATGCGGAATGTATGTGATAAACTAACTTGTATATTTACAATAGTTATGCAAATAAATATGAGATAGTGAAATATATCACAAATAAAAAGCAGTAAAGTAAAGTAATAACAACAGGGCTTTTTATACTGGTTTGGAGCACCGTCCTACGTCCAGTCCCAGATCTCTCTCTGGATTTTAACTAGTCAACCACCTCGCTTCACCCGGAGGAACAGGTTCACAATACCCGAACAACCGAACGGAATTTCACGCCTCAACAACAATGAGGACTTCAACACTTGCCTCTTATAACTCTTGAGGACTTCAACAGCTAAGATTACAATTTGTATGTTGACAACTTGTGCTCTTTGCAACATGGATTTGTCACTTGTAGTACACCCTTCCTATAATCTTATCCTCAAATATAATTTGATGTATGTGAAGATTTGGAAGTAGATATCATATTGAATCACAAGAGTATTAAATAAGTTCTGAGATTCAAACGATATTTTGGTTGAATATGAGTGCTTTTAGAATATCAAGTAGAAAGCAAGATAGATGAAAGAATTAAGATCAGAGATGTTTTTTTTGATGGTTTAATGATGTTTATATAATGAATAAACAGTTGTAACCATTTGTGAAGAGAGACATTGAAGAGAAATGATTTTTGATCAAAAGAAAGAGAAGCAACTTTTGATGAAAGAAGATGTCTATTCAAAATGTTGCTTTCAGTTTGAATAACAGTCGACAGGTCAAAATTAACCAGTAGACTGATTTTTAAATATATATATATATATATGTTATATATATATGTTTGGATGCACGTTTATTGTGCATTCTGCCCAGAAACGGTCGACTGCCTATTTTGAAACTGGTTGACCGGTTTCTGGCAATATGCACAATAAATATGCATTTACATATATATATATATATATATATATATTCACAATAATGAGGTATATGATTATTTAAGGATAGATTTTAACATTTTAACATTAAATAATCAGACTCTAACTTACGATATCATTGATTCTCTTTTCTTTGTCGATCATGTATTTTCTCCTTGTCATTAATCAAAACGCTATGAAATCGTAGACTCAACATTAAGATCCGGGTCGATTGACGAATTCTCTTTGAAATTTAGAAACTTGTCCGACATAATGCCGCTGAACAAGCCACCAGTTAGTAAGTCCACGAGAGCTTCGGGATCAGAGATCGTCGTGGATGATCCAATCACTCTGCAAACTAATGTTCATGATGTTGGCCAATCTTCGGCAGCAAGAGTTGGCATGACTAGAGATGAATTGGATAAAGTCGTCACTGGTTTGAATCAGCAAATAGAGATCTCAACTAACGTCATGATGACAAAATTGGAAACTCTCTTTGCTCTCCAAGTCGTCGCGGCGAAAGTTAATGCTAATATCACCCAATAAGAGGTTCTTAACCCTTCCTCCTCAAGTCTAGATCTTGACCGATCTGTTCAAGAAATCAACGATCCGGATAATGTTGGTCGTGAAGAATCTGAGCCACCTGCTGGGAACCATTCTGGAAGAGCTACTTATCGAAAAGTGAATAGCTCCACCAAAGTGGCGCTCCCTATAAGGGAGGTACATGACCCCGAATCCCTAGCCGCGACCGTTTGCCTAGGCGATCGTCCAGCGAAGGAGATGGCGTCTGCCCCACGGATCGGCACGGTGAGAAGGAACATCTTGAAGAAATGATCCGGCAAATTATGAAGAAAAGTGCAAAGCAGAATGATGATGAGAAGGAGTGGAGTTTGATCCAACTAAGTCTCCACTTGCGGAGAGGATCAAAATAACCAAGTTCCCAAGGAAGTTCAATCCCTCGAAGATTCAAACTTATAATGGGACTGGTGATCCTAATTTGTTCTTATACAAGTACGATCATGGTTTGAGAGCCATCGATGAAATCAAGTGCCTATACTTCTCAGTATATTTGGAGGGAGTAGCTTCGCTTCGGTTCACCAGGCTGTCTCCAAGATCCGTGAATAACTTTTCTTCTTTGACTAAGAAATTCAGGTAGCAGTTCAGGCTGCAGTCCATGAAGGTTAAAGATGTGATGTCATTAAATGACATGGAGCAAAAACTGGGAGAGTCGGTCAAAGCTTTTCTTACACGATTCAATGATGCCGCAGTAGATTTGGGGATCTCCAGAACCTCGACTAGTATTGACGGCATTGAAGCGAGCTATAGATAAGAAATCAGAGTTCGGAAGGTGGATCAAAATGAAGAAGCCTACACCTTGGAAAGGTTCTATACAAAAGCAGAAGAATACATCGATGTGGATGATGATCCTTCTTTTGCTATGGATGTTGCTGGGGGTAGTTCGGTACTAGAGAAGAAAGTCAACGACGTTCAAAGTGGTCAAAAGAACAATGGAGGTCAAAAGCGAGGTAACGATGGAATGGATAATCAGAATGGGAAGAAGTCACGCTTCTTTAAAGCCGCCTAATTGAGCCCATTAGCAGAGACTCCGGAGAGCATTTTTGTTGCTACTAAGGATATCGAAGACTATCCAAAAACAAAGCCACAGAAGGTGGGTGACAACCAGGCAAACTCTGGGAGGTTTTGTCAATTCCATAACCAACAAGGCCATAACACGAGTGAGTGTAGGCATTTGAAAGGCTTGATTGGGGAATTAATCAGGAAGAACCGGCTGCAGCAATATGTGAAAAATCCGCAGTCTGCCAATCCTCCTCAAACTACCCAAGAGATAAATGCATCCGGATCGGGAGACAAGGCCCCGACACAAGCTAGCCAGAGGTCTGTGATTAAAACTATTTCTGGAAGTCCCGATCCAGCTGGGGGAAGTTGGGGAGATTTCGAAAGATATGCCAATGAACTCAAGAATGTTGCAAAGGAAGAAAAGTGCTTGATTTTGAACAATACTATGTCCGTAAAGCACTAGAAGGCTTCCTTTGGAGATTTCATGCTCAATGGAAAAGAAGAGGAAGGAGTAGTCACTCCAACTCAAGACCCTATGGTAGTAACACTTGGGATAGGCCTAGCCACTGTGAAAATGGGTGTTAGTCGATTGCGGAGCCTCAATAAATGTGCTATTCAAAAACATTTTTGATAAGATGATTTTTTCTATGTCAGATGTGCGAGCTTGCAAGAAGAAAATCCAAGGGTTTACAGGGAAACCGAAGCAGCCCATTAGGATTATTGATCTTCTTGTGGAACTTGGAGATGGAGAAAGAAAAGCTTGTCTGATGCAATCCTTTTTCCTTGTCGATGAATTGTCTGCGTGAAACGCTTTTCTGGGAAGACCAGCTCTGACAACTTTCAGAATTGTGCTAGCCCCCTGGTGCTTGACAACGAAGTTTCCAACAAATAAGGGGGCGGTGTAGTTAAACCGGACTAGGAAATTGCCAGAGAGTGCTACATTAATGAGCTGAGGAAAGCAAGTAAAAAGGACAAGGGAAAGAATGTGGGGGTTCCCCTCCGCATCCACGAAAATGCCTTATAGCAATTAAGGCATGGCACTAGTACTGGAGAACATAGTAGGGGACCAAACAGAGATGGATACAAGGAAGGCCAATGTAGGCGAAGGTCGAGTGGCGCCAGTTGAAGCCACAATTTCGATTTCAGTTCACGATAAAGATCCTGATAGAGTGTTAAAGATAGGCTTTCAGCTAGGCCTAAAACTGCTAAAAGAATTGGCAGTATTTTTAAAGGCTAATGTAGATGTATTCTCTTGGAGTCATTCCAACATGTGCGGCATTTCTCCTGATGTGGCAGTTCATAAGCTGAATAATCCAAGTGTAACACTTGTAAAGTAGAAAAGACGGATAAAGGACCTGAAAGATCCAGAGCTCTCAAAAAGGAAGTGGATAGACTAATGGAGAATATTTTCATACGGGAATCCACATATCTAGATTGGGTCTCTAATCCTGTGCTTGTAGAGAAATCCAACGACAAGTGGAGAGTGTGCATTGATTATTTGGGCCTCAACAAAGCATGCCCCAAGGATAGTCGTTTTCCACTACCCAGAATCGATCAGCTCGTTGACGCAACAACGGGATATGAATTACTATCATTCATGGATGCTTATTCAGGGTATAATCAAATAATGATGCACAAGCCAGACCAAGAGAGCACAAGCTTTATAATAGATCTAATTTTATACTATTACAAGGTTATGCCATTTGGATTGAAGAACGCGGGAGCGACTTACTAGCTCTTGGTGAATGCTATGTTTAAATCACAAATTGGAAAAACCATGGAGATGTACATCGATGATATGCTGGTTAAGTCGAAAAGGGATGCTGATCACTTAGAAAACTTCGCTGAAATGTTTCGAATTCTCAGGAAGTATGGGATGAAATTAAATCCACTTAAATGCTCATTTGGAGTTGCATCAGGAAAATTCCTCGGGTTTATGGTCAATGTCAGCGGCATCGAAGCCAATCCCGCTCAAGTCTCAACTTTGCGAGAGATGAGTGCTCCTAGAACGAAGAAGAAAGTTCCAAGCTTGAATTGGAAAGAAACTGCATCGAGTCGATTCATTTCAAAGGAAACGGATAGGTGTATTCCGCTTTTCGATGCATTGAAGAAAGGGAAGAAGGACTTCCAATGGACTCCTGAATGTCAAGTGGCTTTCAAGGAGCAAATCAAGCACATGGAATCACCTCCGATGTTGTCAAAGCCCAAGGATAGGGAAGAGTTATACCTATATTTGGCGGTTTCATCTCAAGTCTTAAGTGCGGCATTGGTTTGAGAAGATGTGAAGGTTCAAGGGCCAGTATACTATATCAGTAAAAGGCTTGCTGGGGTAGGGCTGAATTATCCCAAGTTGGAGAAGCTTGCATATCGTCTGCTCGTCGCTTCGAAAAGGCTTAGGTCATATTTCCAAGCCCACTCTATCAAAGTTCTTATGGATCAACCTCTAAAGCAAGTTTTATTCCGTCAGGAAACTTCGACAAGATTGTTAAAGTGGAATATTGAACTAAATCAATATGACATCACTTACAATCCTCGAAGTCTATTAATGGGTAGGCTTTAGCAGAATTATTGCTGAATTCACAGATAGAGGGGAGGAGAAGGAGGAGCCAATTGAGGCAACTATTAGATGGAAGTTGTTCGTTGATGGGTCCACAAATGACTATTGTCCAAGGGTAGGAGGGGTTCTAGAAACTCCTAAAGGGCGCTCCGTGTGCTATGCTTTGAGGTAACAATTCCCATCGACCAACATCGAAGCCGAGTATGAGGCACTAATCGTAGAGATAAAGATTGGAAAAGAATCGAGTTCGAAAACTTTGCAGATCTTCATTGACTCGCAACTAGTGGTATGTCAAGTCCAAAGAGAGTTTCAGGCCAATGGTGGAAATCTTCCAGCTTACCTATCCAAAACCTGGGAACTTCTTAATGATCTTGACTACTACACAATATCCCATATCCTCAAAGAGAAAATATAACAGTAGTCGCTCACTAAGTATGCAAGTTCGGGAGATGCACAATTACTGGGATTAGTACCCTTGAAGTCCTTTCAAATCCTAGTATTTAAGATGTGGATGTTGATTGGATTATGGAGACCGCTGAAGAACCAAACTCGTAGATGACCCCGATCAAAGAGTATCTTCTTAACGGAACACTCCCAGAAGAATCGAGAAAGCAAAGGAAGACTTTGCGAAAGGATCCAATGTATCTTATACAGGATGGTAGACTATATAGGCAAGGCTTCTCTATGCCTCTGCTTCGGTGTGTAACCAAGAAAGAATCTAAAGCAATTTTGGCAGAATTACATGAAGGTGGATGTGGAGGTCACATAGACAGACATACATTGGCCAAGAAAGTTCTGCAATATGGTTATTTCTAGCCTAACGTGAACCTGGATTATGAAACCTACACCAAGAAATGTGATAGACACTAGAGATTTGCAAATATTCCAAGAGCACCATCCACAGAATTTACATAAATGGTCAGCCCATGGTCATTTGCTATCTGGTGCATTGATTTGATCGAAGCATTACCTACATCTAAGTCTAACATGAGTATACCATCATAGCCATTGATTACTTCACCAAAAGGTCTAAAGCGGAATCGTTAGCCACCATTACCTCAAAGAAAGTCATCATCTTTGTCTTGAAGAACATCATTTGCAGGTTTGGTGTGCCATAGAAGATAATCATAGACAATGGGACTCAGTTTGAAAGCGATGAATTCAAAAGCTTATGTGCTAAGTACAAGATCCAAAAAAGTTAAGCAGCTGTGGCTCATCCGCAGGCCAATGGGAAAGTCAAAGCAGTGAATAAGATCATAAAGTCAACCATCAAAAAACGTCTTGAGAACGCCAAAGGTGGTTGGGTAGACGAGCTTCCACTTGCACTATGGGCTTATCGCACGACTCACAAATCTGCTACTGGGCACACTCCATTCTCTTTAGCATTTAGATCCAAAGCTATGATCCCGGTAGAGCTGGAAGTTCCCACTCACCGCAGGATTCACTTCAACCAAGAAGAGAATGAAAAGCTACAGCTTGAAGCACTTGACCAACTCGAAGAAAGGAGAAATGAAGTAGAGCTTGGAGTTGCAGCTCATCAAAGAAGGATTGCTGGGAATTTCAACTCCAAAGTCAAGAAAAGGACCATTGATATTGGGGACCTTGTACTGAAGAGAGTGGTGACCGAAAATGGAGTTTTTGGACCTAATTGGAAAGGACCCTTCGTCATAAGCCAAATGCTCCTAGATGGCACCTTCAAAATGATGACGACGGATGGAGTTCAAATTCCCAGAGCTTGGAAAAACAATCATATCCGTCATTCTTTCACTAGATTTTTCATTCATATTTCCTGTAAAAGTTGTAAATACTTTACAAGCATTGTAATTAAACTTTATAAGTATGAATGAAAGAAGTTGCTTTTCTTGCTTGAATCGTACGCTTGCAAACTCTTGTTTAATTATTCAAAAGTTGCTAAAAATCGATTTTTATTGCAAGACATTAGAAGAATGTTTGCTCACCAATAACCTGATAAGACCTGGTGACCTTCAAAAAAATCCAAATGGGGACAGCTCAAGTGTCGAGTGCCATAAGCATCATTCGCAACAAATACGAAGATGTGGAGCACCGCCTTGCAAACAAAAAATAAAGGACACCAAGAGTCAAATGGTTAAAATGTGAAATGCCCAAATTAAAGACAAAAGTTGCAACTTTCACCAAAGGGGCACCTCCTAAAATAAGAGGTCCAAGTCCCTAGTTTCGTCACTAGGATAGCTTGTTAAGTCAGACATCCGGTAAAGGAACTTGCATCTTCCCCGTGAAACAACGCAATAATAAAACCTCTCACAGCGAAGCACATCAGAAGTTCCAGCCGAAAGAGGGCATTAATTCAATCCAGTCTCCAAAGACCTGGATTGCCAGGTTAGACAGTCGCATGATTGAGTTCATAAGTAGTCATAGCCGAAAGAGGGAATGAATTCAATCCAGTCTCCGAAGGACCCGGATTACCAGGTTAGAGAGTCGCTTGTTTGAGTTCATAAGAATTCCCAGCCAAAAGGGGAAACCCAATGAGATCGTTAGTGTTAGGAAGTACCTGACCCAATTACGTCAAACACTGGGAATAAATGACCTCTATGGAGACGTCTGATTAGTTCGTTAGCGTCTAGTAATCCTAGACTCGGCGATCGGCAGGCTTAAATGACCTCTTCGAAGGCGTCCAATTAAGTCGATTAACGATTGACTCATTCAGGATGCGACGACTGTTGGGCTTTAACCAAAGACCTCCCAGGGGCACCCAGTGAAGTCATCGATGTTAGCATTAATCAGCCTAATTTCAGATGAGAGTCTCCAATACCTAAATTAACTAGCTAGGTAGTAGATGAACACTGGTCTGGAAATATAAGACCTCTCAAGCAGGGGCATGAAGGTTAAAAAGCTTCTTCAACCAAAAAGGCATGAGTTCGATCAACCAAACTGGATTTCATGGTTAATTGGCAAGCTGAGAAGATCTAAGTGCAATGGCAACAAACAAAAGGCTTAGCCAATAAAGCGGAAACTTCCAGTATTTTAGCCATAACCAATGGGACCCAGTAAAGTTGATCGCATCCGGCCAAAGACATTCATAACGACCTTTGGTATGGGGAACCACTACCACATTAAGACGGATTAATAATGCACACAATACATACCACAATGTCGTCACGACTTCACATTAAGATAAAAGACATGTAATTTAGAAAGAAGCAAATACATAAGGAAGTACAACAAAGCTATAGTAACAACTAACAGCTAAAGTACTATAAATGGAATAACAAGCTTCACAGCGACATCAACACAAGTCTAGGTACAGCGTAACATAAAGTCATAAGCGAGGACCGGCACTCGCATATACAACCGCTCTAAAAGAAGTACATAAATGGAAGCTACAGAAAGTAAAGTAAGCTAGCCTTAAGCCCTATTTCTTCTTCTTTCCGTTCTTGGAATCTCTAGACCTCAAAGATGATTTATTGATCTTAATGGAGGAAGAAGGAGGTGTTTCAACAGGGTGACTTCCATCATTAGCTTCTATGCCACCAGACGGGTTCTCAGGAGAAGATAGAACAATAAGACCTTTCTTTTGAACAATGCACTTTCTCTTGTGCCTTGAGGATGAGAAAGGCTTAGTTTTCTTCTTTTCCTAGTCCTCGACCTCCTTTTCTGGGTTTTCGTCTACATCATCAAGATCTTCTACTTCATCACCAGGAACATATTAGATGTCATCCAAATTAAAAATTGAATCAATTTTTGCATCTTATGACTCCGGTTGTGAAGCAGGAGTGAAAGCAGTGAGTAAAGATGAATCGCCCAGAGGAGGTGATTAGTGGGGAAGCAGTAGTCGACACCAAGGTTGAATCAGTAATGGTGGCCTCAGTCGTTGTCGTGTTGGCTCCAGTTGGAGAAGGTTGTGGAGAGACTAAGCCTAATAAAAATGAACAATAAGCATGGAATGCAATTGACCCAGATGAAGTACAAAGATAATCCAAGTATGACATGCCTCGATCAATCTCGGTTTAACCTATGGCTTGGAGATTTCTATGCTCAACTTCATACCTATGCAGTAATCATCGTCTCCCTCACCATCTCCAGTGTGCTCCTTAATATGCTTCTCAACAGTATGTTCCCCAGTACCCATGTCCTTTTCTTTGTGAGCAATAAAAGGATCAATGGCAGGCATGGTTGGAGTTTGAGAATTAAATACCTCAACATTAATAGGATCAGTATGGGCATCGATAGTGGTTATGTCTTGGACTTTTCCCCCACAGGATCCGGCCTCATCACCTAGTATTCCCCGCTCCTTCATAAGCACTTTCTTCCCCTCGGCCAGAGCATTGTGGGACTCTTCATCCAAAATATTCTACAAGAGATATTCTTCGTCATAGGAATCTTTAACCTACGCATGTACAGATTCCCAGACTAGGGCCAAAGTCACTGCAAAGTTAAGTCCTAAATAGCACAAGCTCCCTCGGCTCATAATGATGAAGACGTAAAATTTGTATAAAGTGGCATTGGCATCCCTTTCAGCATCAGTAAAAGCCTTCTCAGCAGCTGCTTTATCATCCAAAGCTCTATCTCTATCTTGCTCAAAGATTTCAGCCTTAGCTGTCAGCACAAAAATAGCCAAGCTCTAAGCAGTGTTCTTTTTATGAAGACTGGCATTGTCTTGTTGATAAGTTGCAGAAGCTTGTTTTTCCACAACCAGTTGGGTTTCAACAATTTGTTGAGCATATTGAGCATCTTTAACCTGTGTTGTAAGAGCAGTTTCTCTCAATTTAGAAGCAGTAAGCTCTTCTTTGAGCCTTTGATTCTCGGCCTCTATACCTTCTAGCTCTGTATTTCTTGGCGTAAGAGATGCAATGGTAGCATCCCGAGATTCAAGAACCTTGGCCCACTCGACCTTGTCATTATCCAATGTAGCAATTCGATCAAGGTTAACCCTGTTGACTCTCTGAAGATCCTCGACAAACTTGTACCATAAAGATAGTTGTTTATCAGCTTGACTCTTAACTGCGTCTAGCTGCGTCTTGAGTGACCTTTGACAGTATCCATCTGCTTACTGATATTGCCTTTCAGGACATCCAACTCTTTTAGTGTATCTTTCGTGTCAGATGGATGTATGTCCAAGTCAAAGAACATTCCTTTTAGACACCAGTTTTTGAATCGTTCAGCGAGTGCGGTGTTTGCTGGTTCAGCCTCGTAGTAGGGCCTACGTATGATCGTTTGAATATCAGTAGGAGGTAGAGTGACAAATGGTGTAGCAAGGGGCAGATAGCCAGAAGTAGTTTAAGTAGTAGGGATGGGAAGATTATCAGATATGGGGAGCTTCTGAGGATCATCCCTGTCCTGACTATCCCTATCTCTCCTGCTTCGGATTTCCTCTTCTTTCCATCCACTCCGCTCATGACGATCATCATATCGATTATCGTAGCGGTCATCATATCTGTCTCAGTAACTATAAGAGCTCTGATCGCTCTCCTCTTTCTCTAGTTGATCTTTGGCCTCGTGCCTCCACCTCCTTTGTTCATCAGTCAATATGTAGCCATGAGTTCGCTGAGGCTGATAGGAATATTGCTAGTGCTGGGAATGTTGAGATTGTTGGGAGTACTGTGAGTGATGCGAATGATGGGACTGTATGAGATGCCTTGTATTATAATAGATGGTTTTCTATTTAAAGCTCTTCGTAAACAGACGATTCATGTTCGAACCTAAAATAAGGCAAACAGGATTCCAGTACTTAGATTAGAAAAGTACTACGGCGGATTGCGAGGTATATACAAAGCATCAAAAGCTTATAGAGCATGTAATATATTATCTAACGTGCGTCTAATAACGAATCTCTCTTCGGTGGTGAAGCTAATGGAAACCCTATGTAAGAAAATGTTCTTCGCGATGGAAGAGTTTGAGCTACATCTATCTCATTTCCAGTTTTTTTAACCAAGGCTGCCAGGTCTGAAGTCACAGTGTCACTCAGGCCAAAATCTTTCATGGTACTGAGGTTACTCAAATTCTTAAAAGTATCCGCAGAACTCTCCTCGCGGGTATGTGGAATAGTGGCATCCTCAATAACTGTCTCAATGTTTAAATCATCTCCAAGAGTGGTCTTAGTAAGTTTCCTTCATAAGACTTTTGCCTTCACGATGTGTAAGTTCTTCTTATTCGATCGAAAGCATTTGAGACTTAGATGGTGTTTTGCTACCGCTACGGGGGTCCGAGCACTTCTTTAACAAACATTCAGTTGTTTGACTATGTGATGCACTACCCCTTCCAAAATCTCCAGCATCTAATGCTATAAATGTGGTCTTAGGTGTGGAAGGTCCTGCTTTGGAAGAAAACTTCCTTAAGGGATGGATTAATTCGTACTTACAAATAAATTCCTCCATGATTAAGTGTTTTATGCCTCTTTTTAATTCATCGACTGCTTTTAAAGCCTCATAGACAACCTTGAAAGGAGCAGAATCTTTATTTTCCTTAATTGGAGCCGGAACAATTATAATCAAATGAAAGAAGTTCAAGTAACCGAATGTTAAGAAAAATTGTAAGAGTTCTTTACAAATATGCTCACCTCATTCTGTCTAGTTCCCACGAAAAGTCTCAAGGCAATGAACAAAGAAAAATTGAGTCAGAAATCCTGAAGCACTCTCCAGCAAACCAAGTACAAGTTTCTAGTTCCATGCACCCTCAACGTGTATGATGGATAAGGTGTCTTTTCTCTTTTAATGAACACAAATAGCAGATATATTGAAATGTAGGCTCACGCTCCTTCATTTGCATAAAAAGCATATAAATCCCTAACACGATGGGGTATCCATTGGGGTGAAGTTGGAAAGGAGCAATGGCCATGTTATTAAAGATTGTCTCTATGAAAGGATTGAAAGGAGGGATACCGCCACTCGCCAGCATATGACGATTAACAGCCATGTAACTAGTCGGGGGTTGATCAGTAAATACACCTTCAGCCGGCAATATCGCATCAGTGACAGGAATACCATACTAACTGCAAAATTGCTCAAACAAGTCCTGATTAATAGTAGTAGAATGCCTTTCCGAAGGCGGAGCACTAAGAGGGCGAGGCACTGGACATGGTTGATCAGGAACCTGACTGGGGGATGTAGTTTTTATTACCTGAGGTGCAAAGGTAGAAGTATCAATTTGAGCAGAATATGCCCCTTCAGTTTGAAGACGAGATTGCTGCCTAGTAGTCTGTAACAACCCGGAAAATTAGAACCAATTTAAATTTTTTACTTTAGCAACTTTAATGAATTTTGAATATTTAAAATGATTTATATTAAATAATAATGATTTAAAATTTATTTAAATCATAGTTAGAACATATATATTTATTTTTATTATATAACAAGCCTGAATTGGCGCAGTAGTTTGAAAATTTGATTTCTAATTTAAAATGAATGTACAGAATTCAAAATAAATCGGATTTCAGTAAATCCAGAAATGTTTGAATCTGTTTAATTATATCTTTCTACTGAATGTGAAAAATCCAGAATTCATAACGGGAATTGAAAGTTATGTCCAGTTGAATATTCAAAATAGTCGCTATGGAATTTAATATAATATATACCCCTTAAAAATAGCCATTTTGCAAACGACCTCCGTTTTCGATGAAACCTATTTGGATGGATCCTGAATGTCAATCTATTGCTAGGTTTAAAATTCCATAATTTTTGGAATTAATAGGTGAGCGTGGTAAATTAAAACGCGTTTGGTAATTTCAGTTTGAAATGGATCGACCAGAAAATGGCCATTTTTCAGACAATCTCCAAATTCAACCAAATTAATTCTTTTAGGACCGTATAATCCAAACATAACCAAATTTATTTTTCTAGAATTTTTGGAATCACTATATGGCCCCGACAAATTAAAATGTTCATTCAAATCTAATATTGAATGTTTTATATTTTAATTTGAAGAATAACTGACTGAAACAGTCGAATGGGCTTACGAAACATATTCCATTGTGTCCGGAATGGGGGTATTCAGCTATTGGCGACACTCGTTGGGTTTAATTTCGAGTTCGGATAAGAAAACACTATTTTTGGAATATATACAGATAATAGGAAAATCAAATAATTCCATTTATTAAATTCGTTTTCCTGGAAAAATCAAAATACCCCGTAACCCCCTCGTTCGAATGACAGAAAAGCAATCAAGCCTTCTTTCTTCAATTCTTCTCAAACCATGCAACAAGACCCATCGATTCTGTTGAGGATTTTGTAGATCTCCTCCTCCTTTTCAAATCCATACTAGATTCGCCCCCTATCGTGGTGTATTTCTCAAGAATCACGCCTCTGAAATCCGCGTTTTCGAGCCGCCGCCAAGCCCTCTAATCGCCGTCAATCTGAACGCCGCTGGTGGAGCCGGGAAGCCCTCTCCTAGCTCTACGTCGTGGCAAAACCCGATCGTCGCCTCGTGCTTCGGATTGGAAGATAATTCAAAACCTAGTTTTGAATTAAACTGAGAGGTAACGGTAATAGTAAATTTAAACTGTTTATAACACTTTAAAGCATTGCAAAGGTTGATTATCGAAGAAAATCATATCTTTTTCTCAGTTGTCCAAATCCAGTGAAATAAGAGACATCGGGACCGTGACATCGTGCACTACATTCTATAAGAGACTAGGACACATTTGGAGCTCTCTACAATTTAAAGATGAGTGGAACCCAATGTGAGCAATCTAAATTCAAAAATAATTGAATAAAAATATATAGGTTGCAGATGGGGCATATTAGCCCCCGAAACCATCGTCCGCAGACCATGGACGATTTGTTAGATTGTATTGTGTTGTAAAAATTGATTGTGATGGTGAATGATTGATTGTGGTTACAAAAAAATTTAATATATTTATGGTAAATTCATTATCTTGTGAAAATGAATTGTATTATGGAAATGAAAGTATTGTAATGCTGCAAGGCCTAGGATAGCAGAGGAGCCATGTCTGACACGGTGCCGGTGCTACCTACCCTATCGTTGTAATGCCGAAATTTTCTGAAATGACGATATAAAATAGTTGTTGTGTTGAAATAAATTGTTTGAATAATAAAAATAACATTTTTATTGTACGTATGAAGTATAAAATATTCATGGTTGAAATAAATTATTTGAAAAATAAAAATCACATTTTTATTGTATGTATGAAGTATATAAAATATTCATATGTGGAATAAATCGTTTGAACGATAAAAATATTATTTTTATCATATATATGAAGCATTAAAAATAGTCATCAGTTGAAATATGTTTTTTTCGCCAAAAATATTATTTTTATCATATGTATGAAGCATTAAAAATAGTCATGAGTTGAAATATATTTTTGTTCACCAAAATATTATTTTTATCATATATATGAAGCGTTAAAAATAGTCATGTGTTAAAAATATATTTTTGTTCGCCAAAAATATTAATTTTATCATATATATGAAGCATTAAAAATAGTCATGTGTTAAAATATATTTTTATTCGCCAAAAATATTATTTTTATCACATATATGAAGTGTTAAAAATGATCGTGTGTTGAAATAAATATTTGTTTGCTATAAATATTATTTTTAACATGTATATGAGCTAAATAAAATAGTCATGAGTTGAAATATATTTTTGTTTGCCAAAAATATTATTTTTATCATGTATGGGAAGTAATAAAAATGGTCATGAGTTGAAATATATTTTTATTCACCCAAAAGTATTATTTTTAACATGCTAATGAAGTAATAAAAATAACCATGTGTTGAAATATATTTTTATTAGTTAAAAATATTATATTTATCACATGTATGAAGTGTCAAAAATAACCACGGGTTGAAATAAAGGTTTGTTCATTAGAAATATTATTTTTAACATGTATATGAAGTGTTAAAAATTACCATGTATGGAAATAATTATTTATTCACTAAAAAAATTATTTTTAGCATAAATATGCATATATATACATATGCTGAACAGGAAAATGGATTAGCTGTTGAGTAAAGAATTTATTTGTGGGCCGGCAAATAGGTAAGCCTTAATGAGTTGGCTGCGCAATTTTATTTATTATATAAACTCCTGTGAATGCCATTTGATGCGGTGTGCTGGTAGTTCTGTATGAAATTATAAACAACACCATAAAATAGCAACAATTAATTTTAAAATACACTGTATGGCATACTTCATGAAGATAGCATAATCTATCATATACCACATACGCATTTGGAGCTTATGTGATGAGGTTGGGAATTACCATACAAGCGAGACGCTAGTATGGAGATGACTGCATTTCAAGTCGACCGAAGACGAACTATTGACGTCATAGCATATCATATTCCATATAAGCATTTGGAGCTTATGTGACGAGGTTTGGATTACCATACGAGCAAGACGCTCGTATGGCGATGACTGAATTACAGGTTGAACTGAGGACTAATATGGAGTAAATAAAATATAATGGTAAATTTCTAGATTAAATAAAAACGCCACTCGAGTCCGGAGTTGACAATAATCACGTCTCTCTAGTTATTAGAAATGACACATGGATTATTTATTTTCCAACACTGGACAAGGTGACGATGATCTATTCTCTAGAGTTATGATTTTTACACACTCCCTTGGACATAGAATAGGTTACTAAAAATCGTGTATGCTTATTCTGGATTTATTGGGTGCTTAATATGGCCCAATAAATTTCCAAACCCTCTCCATACGAAGGATATTATGGCAATTTTTTTTGAAATTTAAAGGCATTAGCCAAATTTTTGAAGTCAAAATGGTTTGGAAATCGTCGAACGAAGTATATTTATATATATAAATATAAATTAAAATAAAAAGAATAACAATGCTGTAGTTTGTGTTTTGAAATCGTAATTTTAAACAATTATTATGGGAGATCCGACCATCGGATTTTCCCAAAACCGAAACCGTTAGGTTCGCTTTGGAAAGATCTTTCCAATGATATAAAATTCGTTAAAATCCAATGGCTAGATTTTGTGAAATGTCAAATTCAAATTTGGATGAGTGCAACACCAATGCCATCAAATTACCTGAAATGTCGTTTGATGAAAACGGACTATTTTTATATATATAAAAATAGTGAAAAATCGTTATAAAATATTATTAATGATATAGAATGGAAATAAACCGATTTTACTTGGTTTATTGGATATTCTAATGGTTAGATGTATTTGACATGAAATTGTTATATTAAATTGAAACGTGAATGTCGAATAGTTTAACCATGAAAAAGAATTGATTTGAATTCTATGCATACGTGAATTATTCAAAAAGGTCGAGTTAATTCTCATTTCAAATGATTGATCGATGATTAAAAAGTCGAAGATATGAAGATGTTGCAAGACGGGTGATCTTCACATCGAATGGATTACCATTGATGCCCTGGATCAGTTAGCTCCCAGGAGGGGTTACAGTGGTAGTGGTCCGGACGTATTTGTTGATTGTCTGGATGTGCAAAGGCTTCTCTCCTGTATTGGACATATGGGATAGGAATAAGGTGCCTCTGGTTTTGTTCAGACCCAAAAGGAATTAGTAAATGGAGGTATGTCTGATGTTGGATTTTATTATGTGCTGATTTATTTCTATTAAATATATATTTGTTTGGTGGCAGGGAATATATTCTCTTGCTTAACACCCTTCTCTAAGACGTACGAGCTTAGAGATTATATATCGATAGACATCTCGTGTGGCGTGGAAGGTCAATGTGGCATGCTGAGATGCAAGTGATCAAAGTTTTTGTTGAAAAACAGAGCCTTGTGGTTGACGATCAAAGCATGACTTTAAATAGCATAGCTTTGTGTAAAGCGTTAATTCGCGAGCCTCACACCCCAGTATGAACCAGAACGAAAGTCTCGAATAACGACAATCCCTTGCCTTTGTTCATAATGGAAATCAAACTTCCAATACGACATTGTGCGGTTCTGATTGTAAAACTAGTACGGCGACATAGTAGGTTGGGGTACTATGCCGTCTATGATTGATATTATGATTGAAATTGTTTTTGAAATATGTAAACACTAATAATAATATCAAATAATTTCGTTTTATATGTATTAAGCATATTTTGGCCATTATAAGGTAAAACTCTATCCTCCGGTTTGTGTTGCAATGTGTGATAGGACTTGAGTCTTATAATCGCTTCATTTCTATAAAATGCAATGCGTTGTTGAAATGATTTACTTGTTATATGCACTGGTAATCCAATGGAGCAAACCCGTTCCGCGTTAGCGGCGTGGTCCTGTGATTGACCTTATTATTAAATAGGTTAAGTAAGATTTCTCATACCAGTCCCACGACTGACTCGTAGTTTGTTTCACTTTGCAAACTCGGGTGCCCCTATTTTCTACATGGGCAGCCTTGTATTCAGGTTTTCGCAGGCTCATTCTTGATAACTATGGAGATGAAGATGGATTCTTTCATTTCTATTATGCTGTCCAGACTTTGTTATGTATATTATGTTTGATTCCGCTGTAGACATTTTATATAAAGCTGAAACTGTATTTTATACTAAGTATGATTCTGTTATGCTGTGTAACTCTGATGATCATATTTGTTCCAGTGTAATTTGATGTACATTATTTGGTGTTATTCCATATTTCTGTTCTGCTATTATTGTTAATGTGTTATACTCCATTGATTATCCTTGCTTCCATGGCACGAGAGTTTGAGGTCGTCACAGTTGGTATCAGAGCTTTGGTTAATCTTAGCTTTGGAATATAACATATTAACGAACTCGTCAGAAATAGAATCAGCAGTCTTCCAAGACGAATAACTCACTATAGATAGGATTATTAATGTCCTAGAATCTGCATAGGGAATGAAATGCACCCCCATAGATGCATTTATGCTATAATATAAGTCTCTATGCTTTACAATACCTTTTTTGTTGGCCTGACTCTTTGTCTGCTATTTGCATACATAGTAGAAAATGTATGGCAGAAGCAGAAGAAGTAATTCTATGGTTCAGCAATCTAATGTGCCAATCGTGCTCCCACAGTCAGAACCAAATCTATAAGCTCTAGTAAAGAAGTATCGAAATCTGGGTGGAGTGCAATTCTTGGGAAAAGAATTTTTAGTGGAGACACAAGCATGGATGCGTACTTCTGAGAGAATTTTTGAAGGTTTAAAGTCGAGAGATGATCAGAAAAGATTACTGGCATCTTAGGCACACAAAGATGAAGCTTTAGTCTGGTGGGAAACTGTTACAAAGGATAATCCAAAAGGTAATATTACCAGGGATAGATTTAAAAAAAAATTCGAAAAAGATTTATTCCTCCAGAAGCAACTGAGCGGTTATATGATGAGTTCTACTATCTGAAACAAGGAGATATGACCATTCAGAAGTATCAGAAAAAAGTCAACGAACTTTCCCATTTTGGCCCGAAGCTAATTGAAGATCCTTTGAGGAAGAATCTAAAATTTATTAGCGGACTTCATAGAAAATATGAAGGTAAAGTAACTGCGCATGTGAACCTTCCTTTTTCTAAGAGGATACAAATGGCTTATCGTTATGAGGATCGTGATAAGCAAGGTGTTTTGGAAGACGAAGAGGAAGGCAGTTCTAGCAACAAAAGGAAGTTTGAAACTGATAGCCCTGAGGCAAGTACAAAGCCTGAGGTCAGTAAGAAGCCTAAAGCCAATAAGAAAGGGGATGAATCTAAGGAAGTACCGTTAATGACTTCCACATGCTCTAACTGCAATAAGAAAGGACATTTGTCGGTAAATTGCGGATCTCTAAAGAAATAAAGGAATGTTGGATCTAAATTGTAACACCGCGGATTTCTGAATAATCGAATTAACTAAATTCAAGAATATTTAATCTCAGACGTGAGAATTAAGAGAAATGGGTTGCGCCATTGTGTTCATCTCGGAATTCTGGTTGAGAAAGAGTCAGAGTTTGCATAAAACAGATAACGGATGAAGGAGATATAGACGAACGAAGTCAGGCGGGAAAAATCAGAAAAAAATATTTGCACTGGTGCACTTGGGAAGTGTGCCAGTACAAAAGTGGCACTGGCGCACCTGCCAAGTGCGCCCAGGCCGAGCAGAAAGCCTACAAAGCTTTCTGGTGCAATCTGATCCGTATTGTGACTCATTGCTGAGTCCTTTTCGACTCCTTGCTGAGTCATTAGGGCTGAGGTGTCACCCTATCCTGACTGAGTGGTTTTGATTAACCCAAAGATCATCCGACGGCTATAATTAAATTGAAATTCTATATAAACATGGGTTGACTCAAACCCTAAAATCAAATAAAAATCTGAATCATGGCCGTCATGCTATCATCTTATAACCTAGAGTAGCCGCCACCAACTAGAGGGAAATCAAAGCTAATTAATTCAGTTCAGTTCTATTCAACTCTAATCTAAACAATAACGAATCTACTACAAAGGCGAGCTAAATCAATTTCAGAACTCAGATTTCAGAACGCAAGACCTTCTTTTTGTGAGTTCGATTTCTTTAATAAGATAATTAACAATTTAATTGGATTGAGCTATGATTTGGATTATATGGTTATGTTGTGAATCATTGACCGTATGTTATTATCTATGTTGTAAATCTATGATGTTATTATCTATGTTGCAAAGCTATGATGTTATCATCTATGTTGCAAATCTATGTTAATTGTTGTCTTATGTACAATCAATTCATAATGATGTTTCATATGCTAGTTTGGTTATATTGTTGGAACTAATTCATATGTTAAATCATATGTATGTATGCAAGTTTAGATGTTAATTTAGATATGAATCATATGCAAGTTAGTGAGAATCATATACAACCTTACATGTTTCATGACATCTATTTTATGTGTAAATTGGATCTAAAGTTAGGCTATGACATGTGTGAGTTAGATGCAAGTTTACATTATAGTCTACGTTGTATAAATCACATATGCAAGTATATATATGTGTGTATATATATATATATGTTAGAGTATGAATCATGTAATGTAAAGTTTGTAACCATTGCCTATGCAAGTTTACACCTTATGATTAGATCTATGACATTCATAGTTTATGCAAGTTTGTAACTTTTGCCTATGCAAGTTTTTGGATGAAAAACCTTATTCACACATGCAAGTTCACCCCTTATGTTTAGATCTAGTTTTTTTATTCTATGCATGTTGTGATATTTTTCTCTTTATTCCATAAGTTAGACTATTCGAGTCTAACGTATATTTTACGTTAAACGAACAAACGTACAACGTAGGGCAAGGGGATAATATTAAAAGATTTAATATTGAGAATTGGCATAAATGCCTTAAATGTGATGTTAATTGGTATAATTCTATATACCATAAATAGATGGACATAATTGAGTCAATTATGGACATAGTTAAATTTGTAATTGATTGGCAATTTGAATAGGGAAATTAGTTCAAATTGGGGGTAATTAATTAGGTGTAATTAATCGCCTAAGACACGAGGTTAGACTCTTTTGTGGTGTAAGACTGCCCGGACCCGCCCGGCAAATCCAGCTGCCACAAATGTCAGTCTAATGTGGGAGGTCTAAGGCATAAATTAAATGCGTAACAGTTTTAAGACATGAGGTTAGGCTCGTTTGTGGTGTAAGACTGCCTGGACCCGCCCGGAAAATCCACCTGCCACAAATGCCAGTCTAATATGGGATGTCTTTATAAGGTTATGGTCTTAATGAATTAAGAAACACTTAACCAGATAAACATGTAGTGGGACATGAGGGGGTTAAGTGGGTGCCTTGGGTGCATGTGGAATTTAGTGGGTGCCTTGGGTGGCATTTGAAATACGATTAGATGCACTTAACCAAGATTGAAACATGTAAGAAGAGAATAGGGTTAAGTGGGGAAATACTTAGAGGGGACCAAGCATAGGTGGAAAGCTTGTGTCATGCATGGGGGCCCTTTTCAAACCAGTAACCCATTAAGTATCTTTGTGGGCTCGACCCAAGTCGAGGACGGGACATGCGTACTGGATTTGATTGTAAGAGGTCAAAACGGGTCAACGGTGGAAACGCAAGTCCAACGGGTACATATGCGTGTGTGGGCCCGGCCTGGTAGGTAAGACGTTGTTGCATCATGTAGATATAAGCCATACATTTTTGGTTGTATCGGGTTGCCACTTTGGGGAGTGATACACCCCACTGTGAGACCAACATGGGTATCTACGAGTTAGGGAGCCGATCGAATGGGGGTAGTGGGTACACCTAGTGGAGATAGGGGCAGACAACACCTAAGAAGGTAGACAGGGGTACACTAAACTACCATTATCATTATTAAGTTCCATAGGCGGGATCAACCTTTAGGGTGACTAGCAGTGGTGCAGTGTAGTAATTATCTTATAGTGATTAGGGGCTCCTTTAACGTTATTCTGGTTCATCTTATTTCCTCGTTTTGTTCTGTCATACCCAATTGTTCATAGTCATTTCTTTATTTTCCAGCTTATGCCTTAGCCTAGTTATTTCGATAATTATATTGTTAAAGTTTTCGCACTTGCTAGACTTTATGTCTGACCCCCTTTTCTTTCCACCTCTTTTCTTCCTTCCCCCCCTCAGGTTTGCAAGGAGGGAATACTACAGCTTAGTGCCGATTTCTTTCAGTTGCTTGAAGATAGTAGATGTATCGCTTGGGACTCTTTCTTCTTATGTCTTTGCTTATGATCAGTGGAATTTTATGCATTTATGTTATTTAAGTATTTGCTTCTTTATGTACTTTGAAGTTTTTGGAAAAGACCACTGATCCTGTTGTAATGGTTTTGGAAACTACTTATGTAAACTCGTTTTGAGTTATGATGAAATAAAAATAAGTTTTATCTTCCGCTGTGTTGTTTTATTTATTTATTCTTGTAATTTATCTGTTCTATACAAAACAATAACGCTTTATGGACATTGATGCATTCCCTTTGTGAGTGACATTAATGGACTTGGGGTGTTACACGTGGTATCAGAGCTATGGTTACAAGAATAGATAAAAAGTTTAGAAAAGTGTTTTGAAAAGTATTATTTTCCTAGAAAGTATTTTCAAAAACTTGTTTAAAAGAAGCTATTTTCAAGGAAAGTTTACTTAAAAGAGCATAATCCCCGCAAGCCATACATCTCTCTTTCGCTTCCCTTGTTTTAAAACTCTTTCCTTTTCTTTTCAGCATATCTGGAGCATCTGAGATACCAGAGTGTTCATGTACCCGGTTGGTTTCGTCAATATCTCGAGGCTAGGGCCGCTGCCGCAGGACCGGCCAACGTTCCTCCTCCTCCTCCCCTAGCTCCAGCCATTCCTCCGTGTGTAGATACTTTCTCCAAGATATGTAAAGACTTTCGTTCGATGGGTGGAAAATTTTTTAGTGGGATTGAAACGTTCATTGAAGCTAGAAATTGGTTGAAAGAAGTGGAGGATCTGTTTGGCATCTTCGATTTGGACGATTGTAAGAAAGTCCAATTGGCTGCTTGGTTGATGAAGGACGAAGCTTCGTTTTGGTGGGAGGTCACTAATGGAGAGCGTCCGGTTGATACATGGCCAGATTTCAGGCGTAGGTTTGAGGCAAAGTTTCTCTCATGGGTTGAAGAGAATCTATACATGGAAAGGTTTTTGGCATTAAAGCAAGGGAATCTATCAGTGAAAGAATACATCAACAAGTTCAATCAGTTGGCAAGATTTGGCTTGGACTTGGTGAATACACCCGAAAAGAAGGCCCTGAGATTAGTTAAGGGTTTGAATGAGCCGCTACATGGGTTAGCTATGACCAACATCCCTATGGGGGCCACCTTTGAGAGGCTAGTTGATATGGCGCTTATGCATGAAGAGGAGAAGGGCTCCAATGCTAATAAGGCACCTGAGACGAAAGGGGATCAAAAGAAACCACAGCAACAAAAACAAAACAAGAATGGCGGGAAGAACAATAATGGCAAAGGAAAGAAGAAGTGCTTTAATTGTGGGACACTGGGCCATCTTAGTAAAGACTGTAGGAAAAAGAAGAAGACTGGCTGTTTCCAATCTAGAGAGGCAGGTCATCTAGTTAAGGACTGCCAAGGAAACAGGGAAAAGGGAAAAGAACTTCTGGAGGGCAACTTCAGGCTCTCGTGGCACCAGGGCAGGCAAGGGAGCTGGTCCAGGCTCTCGCGGTCCCACCGCTGCAAGAACGAGGTAGAAACATTTCCGTTGAGAGTTTAGTTTTTCTATTTGATCATCCTGTCCGTACCTTATTCGATTCTGGCGCATCACATTCATTTATCTCTACATCATTAGTTGAAACACTGCACTTAGATACTAGTCTTTGTTGTGGATCCCATTGTAGTCTTAAATCCTATTGGTGGGTTGGCTCATTTATCCATGGTTTATAGGGATTTGAGATTGTCTATCTTAGGCGTTGGTTTTGAATGTAATGCTTTTGTGCTTGGTTTCATGTGCTATGGGTTGATTCTAGGGATGGATTGGCTAGCCCGATATGGCGCCATCCTAGATTGTGAACGAAGGATAGTAAAATTGTTGACTCGTAGTGGAAAGACCCTTGACATTTCTTGTGACCCTAGAGGACCGGTGATGCTTAGTTATCTTGAGTCACTTGACGCATCCAATGATGATTTACGTTCTGTTCGTATAGTCCTTGAATATGTTGATGTCTTCGATAAGGTGAGGGGTCTACCCCCAAAACATGAGATAGACTTTCGTATTTATCTTGTAGACAATGCAAAACTAGTATCTTTGCCAGTACACCACATGGCTCCTCGTGAGAGGAGGGAACTCAATAAGTAAGTAGGGGAGTTGCTTGAGAAGGGGTTCATAAGACGTAGTATATCGGAGTGGGGTGCTCCAGTAGTATTTGCCACAAAGGCGGATGGGTCCCATAGACTTTGTATGGACTATAGAGAGCTTAATAAACTTACTAAGAAGAATAGGCACCCACTGCCGAGGATTGACGATCACTTCGATCAGTTAGTTGGCGCCTCAGTGTTTTCACAGTTGGACTTAGCCATTGGTTTCCATCAACTGAGAGTGGCTGAGGATAGCATAGACAAGACTGCCTTTAGGACTGTGGACGGTTTCTATGAATGGCTTGTGATGCCCTTCGGTTTGAAAAATGCCCCTGCATACTTTGTTGACTTGATGAGTAGGGTGTTTAGGGAGTACCTTAATAAATTCGTGGTGGTCTTTGTGGATGACATCTTGGTCTTTTCTAAGAGCGAGGAAGAGCATGCCCTACATCTTAGGGAAGTGTTGGAGACCCTTCGAGCGCATAACCTTAAAGCTAAATTTTCTAAATGCCACTTTTGGACGAAGGAAGTGCGATTCTTAGGGCACGTGGTTTCCAAAGAAGGGATAACTGTGAATCCCGCGAAGGTGGTGGCCATCCAAGATTGGAAGGTCCCTAAAAATGCTACCGAGGTGAGGAGTTATTGGGGTTGGCAGGCTACTATAGGAAGTTTATCAAGGACTTCGCAAAAATATCAGCCCCATTAACACATTTGGCAAAGAAGAACCTAGTTTTTACGTAAGACATAGATTGTGATGATGCATTCCAGCGTTTAAAGAGAGCTTTGACCACAACCCTAGTCTTATTGTTGCCAGATGGGAGTAAGTCATTTACCGTTTATACCGATGCTTGTGGGATAGGACTAGACACAGTCTTAATGCAAGAGGGAAGGGTAATAGCCTATGGAGGAAGGCAGTTGAGAGTACATGAGAGAAATTACCCTACGCATGACCTAGAGTTGGTCGCTATTGTTTTTGCGCTTAAGTCTTGGCGCCATTATCTTCTTGGCGAGAAATTCAAATTGTTCACTGACCACAAATCGCTAAAATACTTGTTCTCTCACAAGGACTTGAACTTAAGGCAACAAAGGTGGATGGAATTCTTAGCGTCCTACGATTTCGACATAGCATATAACCTTGGCAAGGGTAACGTGGTGGAAAACACGTTAAGTACGAAAAAATTGTCCTTGAGTCCATTGTTTGTTGAACGGCGAAGCTTAGAGTTCATCTCTACGTTTGACTTTAGACCTTCCATTGACTTTGTACCCGGATTGCTAGCATCCTTAGAGGTTAGACCTACGCTTTTGGGGCGGATTGGTGAGGCATAGCGAGATGACCCACAGTTGGTTGAGTTAGTAGAGAAGCTCATAAGATGGGAGTCATCAAGCCATCTAAGTAGGTATGCCCTAGGTGATAAGGGTTGGTTACGTAGGGACGGTAGACTTTGTGCACCACAAGACGAGGACTTGAGGAAGACCATTCTTGATGATGCACATCGTTCGAACATGACCATTCATCCCGACGGGGAGAAGATGTACATGGACATGCGACGAGTTTACTTTTGGGCCGGTATGAAGAAGGATGTGGTCGAGTTTGTCGCTTGATGCTTGGTGTGCCAAAATGTAAAAGCAGAGCAAAAGAAGCCTGGTGGGTTGCTTCACCCATTGGAGATCCCACAATGGAAGTAGGAGAGTGCCTCGATGGACTTTGTTGACGGGTTACCGAGATCGAGGAAGGGTAATACGAGATTTGGGTCATGGTAACAGACTTACTAAGAGCGCCCATTTCATTCCCGTAAAGAGTAAGAGGACTACTCCAATGTTAGCCTCCGTATACATTCGGGAGATAGTTCATTTGCACGGTGTTCCTTCTAGCATGGTGAGTGATCGCGATCCTATCTTTACTAGCGCGTTTTGGAAGAGCTTGCAAGAGGCGGTAGGGACTCAGTTATGTTTGAGCACCACATATCATCCTCAGATAGACGACCAGACCGAGAGGGTGAATCGTATTCTAGAGGTCCTTTTGAGGCTATGTGTTTTAGACTTCGGAGGTACATGGGAGGAGCATCTTCCTTTGGTAGAGTTCGCATATAATAATAGCTTTCAATCTAGCATTCGCTTGGCAACTTTCGAGGCTCTTTATGGACGGCCGTGTCATTCGCCTACATGTTGGTGGGAATCTACGGATAAGATCTTACTTTGGCCCGATATGATTAGAGAGACTTCGGAAAAGATTGATTTAATTCGGAGGAGGATGAAGACGGCGCAAGATAGGAAGAAATCTTATGCGGACAAGAGGAGGACAGATCTTGAGTTTGATATTGGGGACATGGTCTTTATCAAGGTGTCTCCATTACAGAATGTTGTTCACTTTGGGTCCGTTGGGAAGTTAGCACCAAGGTTCGTACGAATGTTTCCTATTAAGGAGAGGATTGGATATATGGCGTATAGAGTGGAGTTGCCCGAGAGACTTAGTGGTGTACACGACGTATTCCATGTATAACATTTAAGGGAATGCTTGCATGAGACCGCAGAAGTGGTAGAGCCGAGCTTGCTTAAAGAGGTGGAGATAGAGCATGTCGTGACGATTCGACGAGCTCCTACGTGCATTCTTGGGTCGGAGATTAAGAAGTTGAGGAATCGAGAGGTCAAGCTAGTCAAAGTGCAATGGGGAGATGATGAGAGAGACGCTACTTGGGAGACGGAAGAGAAGATGCGTTATTATACCCTTTTCTTTTTTAGGGTATGTCTTTTAATTTCTCCTTTATCGCTTAGCTTGTACTTGTTTTATTCTTAGTATGTCCTCTCACTAGTATCTTTGACCTTTAGATAGGGTAGTCCTATGGTTGAAACATGTGTTTGAGACATGTTATGTGTGATGGATGCATGTGGATGCAAGTGTTTGCTAGTGGTTGCTCGTGGATGCATATACACACACTTTAGGCACTTGATCGGCTCAGTCACTTTCATATTTCATATTGCATATAAATGGATGTATTTAGTAAAATGAATGTGTGTATCATATGGATGCTGCATTTAATTGGATGGTTGTGCACACATATAGTAATTATATGTATATGATTCTTTGCATACATGATGGATACATGGCACTATCATTATTTGCATTAAGGAGGTCGACTGAATAAGTGGACCACCTGATTTAGCATTAGTATACGGGCATATACACACACTATGCATATGTACATGAAAAGCATTAGAAATCTTTTAAGGAACACGGTTGCTAATGGTTGATGGTTGAGTAGATGGATGATTGGATAGTAGGATACGTTCTTCTTGACTTATAGATTTCGAGGACGAAATCCTTTAATTAGGGGAGAATGTAACACCCAGATTTCTGAATAATCGAATTAACTAAATTCAAGAATAATTAATCTCAGATGCGAGAATTAAGAGAAACGGGTTGTGTCATTGTGTTCGTCTTGGAATTCTGGTTGAGATAGAGTCCGAGTTTGCGTAAAACGAATACCGAATGAAGGAGATATGGACGAACGAAGTCAGACGGGAAAAATCAGAAATATATATATATATATATATATATATATATATATATATTTGCACCGACGCACTTGGGAAGTGCGCCAGTACAAAAGTGGCACTGGCGCACCTGCCAAGTGCGCCCAGGCCGAGCAGAAAGCCTGCACAGCTTTCTATTGCAATCTGATCCATATTGTGACTCATTGCTGAGTCCTTTCTGACTCCTTGCTAAGTCATTAGGGCTGAGTGTCACCCTATCTTGACTGAGTGGTTTTGATTAACCCTAAGATCATCCGACGGCTATAATTAAATTGAAATTTTATATAAACATGGGTAGACTCAAACTCTAAAATCAAATAAAAATCTGAATCATGGTCGTCATGCTGTCATCTTGCAACCTAGAGTAGCCGCCACCAACTAGAGGGAAATCAAAGCTAATCAATTCTGTTCTATTCAACTCTAATCTAAACAATAACAAATCTACAACAAAGGCAAGCTAAATCAATTAAAGAACTCAGATTTCAGAACGCAAGACCTTCTTTTTGTGAGTTAAATTTCTTTAATAAGATAATTAACAATTTAATTGGATTGAGCTATAATTTGGATTATATGGTTATGTTGTGAATCATTGACTGTATGTTATTATCTATGTTGTAAATCTATGATGTTATTATCTATGTTGTAAAGCTGTGATGTTATCATCTATGTTGTAAATCTTTGTTAATTGTTGGCTTATGTACAATCAATTCATAATGATGTTTCATATGCTAGTTTGGTTATGTTGTTGGAACTAATTCATATGTTAAATCAAATGTATGTATGCAAGTTTAGATGTTAATTTAGATATGAATCATATGCAAGTTAGTGAGAATCATATACAACCTTAAATGTTTCGTGACATCTATTTTATGTGTAAATTGGATCTAAAGT
This sequence comes from Allium sativum, assembly GCA_030737875.1. Classification (NCBI taxonomy): domain Eukaryota; kingdom Viridiplantae; phylum Streptophyta; class Magnoliopsida; order Asparagales; family Amaryllidaceae; genus Allium; species Allium sativum. Next base: position 499,163,800 of record CM060924.1, on the reverse strand, counting down.
TAGGCTATGACATGTGTGAGTTAGGTGCAAGTTTACATCATAGTCTATGTTGTATAAATCACATATGCAAGTGTATATATATATATATATATATATATATATTGTAGTATGAATCATGTAGTGTAAAGTTTGTAACCATTGCTTATGCAAGTTTACACCTTATGATTAGATCTATGACATCCTTCAGAGGTTGATTTATCCTAGAGGCGGTGGCGGAAGTACGAACTGGTTTTGCACCACCGGCCAGATCACCGAATCGTCTTCAAGAAAGCGACCAAGTATGCGGCTCAGCCATTGTTTCCCAACAGTAGTTTATGCAAGTTTGTAACTTTTGCCTATGCAAGTTTATGGATGAAAAACCTTATTCACACATGCAAGTTCAACCCTTATGTTTAGATCTAGGTTCTTATTCTATGCATGTTGTGATATTTTCTATTTATTCCATAAGTTAGACTATTCGAGTCTAACGTATATTTTACGTTAAACGAACGAACGTACAACGTGGGGTAAGGGAATAATATTAAAATATTTAATATTGAGAATTGGCATAAATGCCTTAAATGTGATGTTAATTGGTATAATTTTATATACCATAAATAGATGGACATAATTGAGTCAATTATGGACATAGTTAAATTTGTAATTGATTGGCAATTTGAATAGGGAAATTAAATCAAATTGGGGGTAATTAATTAGGTGTAATTAATCGCCTAAGACACGAGGTTAGACTCTTTTGTGGTTTAAGACTGCCCGGACCCGCCCGGCAAATCCAGCTGCCACAAATGCCAGTCTAATGTAGGAGGTCTTAGGCATAAATTAAATGCATAACAGTTGTAAAGACATGAGGTTAGGCTCGTTTGTGGTGTAAGACTGCCTGGACCCGCTCGGCAAATCCAGCTGCCACAAATGCCAGTCTAATGTGGGAGGTCTTTACAAGGCTACGGTCTTAATGAATTAAGAAACACTTAACCAGATAAACATGTAGTGGGACATGAGGGGGTCAAGTGGTTTCCTTGGGTGGCATGTGGAATTTAGTCGGAGCCTAGGGTGGCATTTGAAATACGATTAGATGCACTTAACCAAGATTGAAACATGTAAGAAGACATGAATAAGAATGGGGTTAAGTGGGGAAAAAACCTTGGAGGGGACCAAGCATAGGTGGAAAGCATGTGTCATGCATGGGGGCCCTTTTCAAACCAGTAACCCATTAAGTATCTTTGTGGGCTCGACCCAATTCGAGGACGGGACACGCGTACTAGATTTGATTGTAAGAGGTCAAAATGGGTCAGCGGTGGCAACGCAAGTCCAACGGGTTCATATGCGTGTGTGGGCCCGAGCTGGTAGGCAAGACGTTGTTGCATCGTGTAGATATAAGCCATGCAATTTTGGTTGTATCGGGTTGCCACTTTGGGGAGTGATACACCCCACTGTGGGGCCAGCACGGGTATCTACGAGTTAGGGAGCCGATCGAATGGGGGTAGTGGGTACACCTAGTGGAGATAGGGGCAGACGACACCTATGAAGGTAGCTAGGGGTACATTAAACTACCATTATCATTATTAAGTTTCGTAGGCGGGATCAACCTTTAGGGTGACTAGTGGTGGTGCAGTGTAGTAATTATCTTATAGTGATTAGGGGTGCCTTTAACGTTATCTTGGTTCATCTTATTTCCTCGTTTTGTTCTGTCATACCCAATTGTTCACAGTCATTTCCTTATTTCCAACTTATGCCTTAGCCTAGTTATTTTGATAATTATATTGTTAAAGTTATCGCACTCGTCGGACTTTATGTCTGACCCCCTTTTCTTTCTACCTCTTTTCTTCCTTCCCCCCCAGGTCTGCAAGGAGGGAATACTACAGCTTAGTGCCAATTTCTTTCAGTTGCTTGAAGATAGTAGATGTATCGCTTGGGACTCCTTCATCTTTATGGCTTTGCTTATGCTCAGTGGGGATTTATGCAATTATGTTATTTAAGTATTTGCTTCTTTATGTACTTTGAAGTTTTTGGAAAAGACTACTGATCCTGTTGTAACGGTTTTGGAAACTACTTATGTAAACTCGTTTTGAGTTATGATGAAATAAAAATATGTTTTATCTTCCGCTGTGTTGTTTTATTTATTTATTCTTGTAACTTATCTGTTCTGCACAAACAATAACACTTCATGGACATTGATGCATTCCCTTTGTGAGTGACATTAATGGACTTGGGGTGTTACGTAAATCCAATAAGAAGTTTCAAGAGAATAGAGAATGCAATAAATGCCATCAGACTGATCATCTTGCAAAGAATTGCCAGCCATCAAAGAAGGCCGAAGTAGCACATGTAAATGAAGTGGCAGAAGTTCCAGCACCCTCAACTAGTAGGGAAGGACCAAATGTTTTGGAAAGCACTCTTACTATTAAAATTATTCCCGTTTCAGTATTATTTAACACTGGTGCATCATGAAGTTTCATTTTTAAGTAACACAGTGAAAAAGCTAAAGTTAAAACAAAGAAATCTTAAAGCATCGATTATGGTTCATAATCTGATAGGAGGTTCCCTTGTTCTCGGTTTATATTATAGAGTGTCGATCTCTTATTCTTGTTACAAGTTTCCTATTAATTTGATCATCAACGATTTTTCGGAGTTCGATGTTATTCTTAGGTTAGAATGGTTAACGAAATATAAGGCCAAAGTAAAATATGCCGAAAGAATAGTTAAAGTTAAAACGAAGTTTGTAGGCATTATTATACTATGCCACGACTCAGATTCAGATAGAAAAGAATTTTAAGATGCTCTGGAAGTTATTCCCACTTTAATAAAAAATATTCCTATCGTAAAAAACTATGCGGATGTGTTTGAAGAGGTAGACAGCTTAACTCCGTGTAGAGAAATTGATTTCAAGATCGATCTAATTCCGAATGCAAGGCCAGTATTGCATGCTATTCAGAGAATGACCTTGAAAGAGAAAGAAGAACTGGGTGGTCAAACTTGACAGCTTTTATGGAAAGGTCTGATCAGGCCTAGTTTTTTGAATTGGTGAGCAACAGTGGTGTTTGTTCCAAAGTCAGACGGTATGCTCAGATTCTGTGTTGATTATCGTGACCTCAATAAGAAGACATTATAGAATAAATATCCATTGCCACGAATTGATTATTTATTGGATCGTTTGAATGGAGCACAAATATTTTCAAGAATGGATGTAGCTACAGGTTTCCATCAATTGCATATTGCCGAAGAATGTGTTCCTTTAACAGCTTTCAGAGGTCCAGACATATTTTACGAGTGGTTAGTAATGATGTTCGGCTTATGTAACGCTCCAGCTTTTTTCGTCGATTTAATGAACAAAGTATTCAAAGAAGTCTTGAATAAATTTATACTGGTTTTCGTTGATGATATATTGATCTTCTCCAAGTCAGCTAGCGGGCATGCTAAACATTTAGAACAAGTGTTGGAAATTCTGAGAAAGAACATATTAAAAGCTAAGTTTTCTAAATGTATATTCTGGCAAGAAGAAGTGATATTCCTTGGTCATGTCGTATCAAAAGAAGGAATTTCAGTGGATCCAAGCAAAATTACAGCTATTCAAGATTGGAAACAGCCTAGTACGCCCACATAAGTCAGAATTTTTTAAGAATTGGCAAATTATTATCGGAAATTCGTAAAATATTTTTCAAAGCTATCTAGTCCATTAACACAGTTTACTAAGAAGCACGCAAGATTTAATTGGGCTTCGGAATGTGAGGCAGCTTTCTAAGAGCTGAAGTTAAGGTTGACAACTGCACCAGTGTTGACTATTATCGATGGTAATCAAGATTTGATAGTCTATACCTTTGCTTCTCTTGAAGGTGTTGGTGCGGTATTAATGCAAAGGGCCCAAGTAGTTGCTTATGTTAACCATCAGTTGAAACCGCATGAGAAGAGATATGCTACGCATGATCTTGAGTTGTTAGCCGTCGTGCTTGCTTTGAAAATCTGGAGGAACTGTCTATTGGGTGAGAAGTTCGAATTATACACTGATCATAACTCATTGAAATATTTGTTTACCTAGAAGGATTTGAATTTGAGACAACAGCGTTGGCTAGAATTTCTTGTAGCGTACGATCTAGATATTTTATATACTCCAGGGAAAGCCAATGTTGTAGCTGATGCGCTCAGCAGAAAGAATGCAATCATCGCCACTCTTATTATTACGCCTTCGTTGATTGACAAGATCTCTGTTCTTCAAAAAGACGATAACTTTATTAAGGAGATTATCAAAAGAATTCAAAAGGGCGAAGTCTCCTGTTTCCAACTGGATAGTCAGGGGGTTCTGAGATTGAAAGGACGAATTTATGTTCCAGATGTTCCAGAACTCCGGAGAGATGTACTAGATGAATGTCACAAGTCCAAGCTTAGTATTTATCCTGGAGTAAGTAAGATGTACAATGATCTCACATGCACATTCTGGTGGAAGGCGATGAAAAGGGACATTTCAATATATGTTAGCGGTGTTCCACCTGTCAGCAAGTCAAAAGCGATCAACAGAAACTCGCCGGATTGTTACAACCATTGGAGATTCCAAATTGGAAACGGAATCAAATCTTCATGGATTTCATAGATGGTATGCCCTAATCCAAGAAAGAAATGACAGTATATAGGTGATCGTAGATCGTTTCACGAAGACCACCCATTTCATTCCTGTCAGATTGACAAGAACAGCTCAGAGTCTGGCGTAGATTTATTTTAAAGAAATTGTTTGACTGCATGGAGTTCCCAGTAGCATTATTAGTGATCGTGATCCGATATTTGCGAGTAAATTCTGGGAAGCATGTAACACCCTGCATTATTAATGAAAATAAAAATGTGGAAATATGTATATATATTACATACATATAACATATTTTAGAGAAAAATTAAATAATGACAATAAAATTGCATGTAATAAGTTCATGTAGTGAAATGAAGGAAAAAGATTAATAAAAGAAATTAAATGCAATGCATGAAATGCAAAGAAATGCATGCGAACAATCAAATAGAAATAAAAAGGAAAATTTGAAGAGCTTCAGGAATTTGGTCACGAAATTAGCATCATTGCGTTCGTGGCGATTTTCTAGTCAATTTAGACCTATGGTTTGCAGAAAACCGATTTAGGATGAAAAAGATATCTTTTAATTAAATATTGCAACAAAATATGAAAAAAAGAGGAATGAGAAATAAAATAATGGATACCATTGTCCTAAATCTTGTTAACAAAAGACTAAGTAGCCCAGTTGGTTAGAGCATGTGACTTGCATACAAGAGATACAGAGTCCGATCTCTGCCAGCGCCATATTTTTATTTAAGGGAAATGGCTAAAAAGTGGCTTAGTGTGAACGCAGTTCAATTAAAAAATAGTTTAGTGTGAAAAGGCTTAATTGGAGGATTAATTGGAAAAATGGTTAAAAAGAAAGAATAAATATATATATAATACATATATATGACGTGTCTGCTGCTGCGCATCATGTTGCACACATGGCGCATTTTTATTGGTTAATGAACGTTTTCTTTCGCAACATGGCTATTTTCTATTGGTCGGATGACGTGGATGAATCCTATGGCTCCTGATCTAGTCTAATGGCCCTAATTAACTCACTACACCTATATAAACACACCTAGAGCTAAACCTAATTTCACTACACTAATTCATGGCGCCTCCATGCTGCCTCAACCTAAACTAGTCCTTATTCTTCAACAAATAAAAGTAAAGGAATTCTGTAAAGGGGATCGAATCTACAACCACTACAACGTCTGGTTCTCTTCCTTTATCCAATCTTAGTGACTGCAAAGGGGGTCGTTAAGCTTGCACAAGGTTTTCACGCCATTGGATGATTTAGCTACTGTACATCAATAGGTATAAAGCTGTGCACCCACGGGTTGCCACTTAGGGAGTGATAAACCTTAAGCTGGGACCCGCACAGATATCTACAAATTAGGGAGCCGATCGATTAGGGATAGTGTTGGGACATGTAGTATCTATTATGGGCAAGTGGACTTTCAAGGATTGTATGGGGGCGGATACCTCTTACTAGATGTTACGCCTAAGTGCTACCAATTGCGGGTTAGGATCATTTCGTTAAGAATTACTGGTAGACGGTGCAGAGAATTAAATTAAGTAAGAAATCTAGGAAGCGCACTAGACATTCCTTTATATTCATCCTGTTATCCAGCTTTATCTTATGTCATGGTTATACTTTCCATCCTGTTTATTCCGGTCATATTGCTTTACTTATTTTCATGTTAGAAGTAGCTGGACTCGCCAGGCTTTATGTCTGACTTTTTTTTTCGCCTCTTTTTCTTTCGGTTCCCCCCCAGGTTCTCAGGGAGGAGACACTGAAGCTTCACTTGGATTTTTTTCTTCTTGAAGCGCTTGGAAGTGTTGAGAGTAATGCTCAGCTTTATCCGTCTTGTGATACTCTGTTCTATACTCTTATAATACTCCATGGAAGTTAATGCATTCCCCTAGTGAGTGACATTAATGGACGTGGGGTGTTACAAAGCATTTCAAGATGAGTTGGGAACAAAGTTAAATCTTAGCACCGCATATCATCCTCAAACAGATGGCCAAACTGAGAGGGCGAATCGTATACTGGAAGATTTATTGCGGGCTTGTATTCTTTATTTTGGCGGGTCGTGGGAAGATCACTTACGTTTGGCTGAGTTCTCATATAATAAAAGCTACCAAGTGAGCTTAAGAATGTCACCATTTGAAGCATTGTATGGCAGACCATGTAGATCTCCCACATGTTGGGTAGAAACTGGTAGTCGACTAGTATTTGGGTCCCGACATGATTCGTGAAGCTTTGGATAAAGTTGATTTCATTAAGAAGCGACTACAAATAGCACAGAGCCGACATAAGAGTTATGCAGATTCAAGAAGAAGAGATTTAGCATTTGTTGTGGTGATTATGTATATTTGAGAGATTCTCCGATGAGAGGAGTAGTCCGATTTGGGAAAACAGTGAAGTTGGAACCTAGATTTATTGGTCCATTTCCTATACTTGAAAGGATCGGAACTCTTGCTTATAGGGTTCAGTTCAGTTGCCTGACTGGTTGCCCTGTGTGCATGATGTATTTCACGTGTCTCACCTTCGAAAGCATGTGCATGATCCAGATCTGATTGTAGAAGAAGTAGCGCAACAAGATTTGGATATTACTCCAAAATTGGCTGTAAGAAGAGAGCCACTAAAAATTATTGGCAAAGAAACCAAGGTTCCGAGGAACAAGAAGGTTCACTTAGTCAAAGTGCTGTGGAGCGATGATCCTAGAGACTGTACATAGGAGGGAAAAGATAGCATTAAACAGGATTATCCCAAATGCAGAGTGGACATCTCTGATTAGCTCAAGTGCAAGGTACATTTACAATATGTTCTATTTTCGTTTTGTTTCCTACTTTACTATTGTTTCCTTTTCGAGGATGAAAAGGTTTAAGTGGGGGAGATTGTAGCAACTCGAAAAATCAAAACCAATTTAAAATTTTTATTTTAGCAATTTTAATGAATTCTGAATATTTAAAATGATTTATTTTAAATAATAATGATTTAAAATTTATTTAAATCGAAGTTAGAACGTATATATTTATTTAATTCTATAACGAGCCTGAAATGGCATGGTAATTTGAAAATTCAATTTCTAATTTCAAATGGATGTACAGAATTCAAAATAATCGGATTTCAGTAAAACCAAAAATGTTTGAATTTGTTTAATTATACATTTCTAAGAATGTGAAAAATCCTGATTTCATAACGGGAATTGAAAGTTATGTCCAGTTGAAAATTTAAAATAGTCGATATGGAATTTAATATAATATATAGCCCTTCAAAGTAGCCATTTTGCAAACAACCTCCGTTTTCGGCGAAACCACTTTGGTTGGATCCGGAATGTCAATTTATTGCTAGGTTTAAAATTCCATAATTTTTAGAAATAATATGTGAGCATGGTAAATTTAAACTCGTTTGGTAATTTCAGTTTGAATTAGAAAATGGTCATTTTTCAGACGATCTCCAAATTCAACAAATTTAATTTTTTTAGGACCGTATCATCCAAACATAGCCAGATTTATTTTTTTGAAACTTTTGGAATCAGTATGTGGCCCGGCAAATTAAAATGTATGTGCAAATTTAATATTGAATTTTTTATATTTTAATTTGAAGAATAACTGACTAAAACAATCGAATGGGCATACGAAACATATTCCATTGTGTTCGGAATGGGAGTATTTAGCTAGGGGCGACACTCGTTGGGTTTTATTTAGATTTCAGATAAGAAAACACTATTTTTGGAATATATATAAATAATAGGCCAAACAAATAATTCAATTTATTAATTTCATTTTTCCTGGAAAAATCAAAATACCCCGTAATCCCCTCGTTCGAATGATGGAAAAGCAATCCAGCCTTCTCTCTTTGATTCATCTTAAACCATGCAACGAAACCCATCGATTCTGTTGCGAATTTTGTACATCTCCTCTTCCTCTTCAAATCCATACTAGATTCGCCCCCTATTGTGGTGCATTTCTCGAGAATCGCGCCTCTAAAGTCCGCGTCTTCGAGCCGCCACCAAGCCCTCCTGTCGTCGTCGATATGAATGCCGCTAGTGGCACCGAGGAGCCCTCTCCTAGCTCTACGTCATGGCAAAACCCGATCATCGCCTCGTGCTTCGGATCGGAAGATAATTCAAAACCTAGTTTTGAATTAAATTGAGAGGTAATGGAAGTAGTAAACTTAAACTGTTTATAACACTTTAGAGCATTGCAAAGGTTGATTATGGAATAAAAATCATATCTTTTTCGTATGTTTTCCAAATCCAGTAAAACAAGAGACACTGGGATTGTGACATCATACACTACATTTTAGAAGAGGCTTGGATGCATTTGGAGCCCTCTACAATTTAAGGAGGTGTGGAATCCAATGTGAGCAATCTAAATTCAAAATTAAATAAATAAAAATATATAGGCTGCAGACGGGGCTTAGTAGCTCCCGACACCATCGTCCATAGACCATGGACGATTTGTTTGATTGTATTGTGTTGTAGAAATTGATTGTGATGGTGAATGATTGATTTTGGTTGCAATAAAAATGATTATGTTTGTGGTAAATTCATTATATTGTGAAAATGAATTGTATTATGGAAATGAAAGTATTGTAATGCTGCAAGGCCTAGGATAGCAGAGGAGTCGTGCTGGACACAGTGTCGGAGCTACCCAACCTGCCATTGTAATGCAGAAATTTTCTAAAATGACTATATAAAATAGTTGTTGTGTTGAAATAAATTGTTTGAACAATAAAAATAACATTTTTATTGTATGTGTGAAGTATATAAAATATCCATGTTTGAAATAAATTGTTTGAACAATAAAATTCACATTTTTATTGTATATGTGAAGTATATAAAATATTCATATGTGGAATAAATCGTTTGAACGATAAAAATATTATTTTTATCATATATATGAAGCATTAAAAATATTCACGCATTAAAATATATTTTTGTTCACCAAAATATTATTTTTATTATATATATGAACCGTTAAAAATAGTTATGAGTTGAAATACATTTTTGTTCGCCAAAAATATTATTTTATCATATATGTTAAGCGTTAAAAATAGTCATGTGTTTAAATATATTTTTGTTCGCCAAAAATATTATTTTTATCATATATAAGAAGCGTTAGAAATAGTCATGTGTTAAAATATATTTTTGTTCGCTAAAAATATTATTTTTATCACGTATATGATGTGTTAAAAATGACCGTGTGTTGAAATAAATATTTGTTTGCTATAAATATTATTTTTAACATGTATATGAGCTAAATAAAATAGTCATGAGTTGAAATATATTTTAGTTCGCTAAAAATATTATTTTTATCATATATGAGAAGTAATAAAAATGGTCATGAGTTGAAACATATTTTTGTTAGCCCTAAAATATTATTTATAACATGCTAGTGAAGTAATAAAAATAACCGTGTGTTGAAATATATTTTTATTAGTTAAAAATATTATTTTTATCACATGTATGAAGTGTCAAAATAACCAGGGTTCAAATAAAGGTTTGTTCATTAGAAATATTATTTTTAACATGTATATGAAATGTTAAAAATAACAATGTATGGAAATAATTATTTGTTCGCTAAAAATATTATTTTTAGCATAAATATGCATATATATATATATATATACATATGCTGAACAGGAAAATGGATTAGCTGTTGAGTAAAGAATTTATTTGCATGCCCAACAAATAGGTAAGCCTTAATGAGTTGGCAGCGCAATTTTATTTATTATATAAACTCCTGTGAATGTTATTGGATGCGGTGTACTGGTAGTTCTGTGTGAGATTATAAACAACACCATAGAATAGCAACAATTAATTTTAAACTACACTGCATGGCGTACTTCGTGAAGATAGCACACTCTATCATATACCATGTAAGCATTTGGAGCTTATGTGACGAGGTTGAGTATTACCATACAAGCGAGACGCTTGTATGGAGATGATTGCATTTCAGGTTGAACTGAAGACAAACTATTTATGTCATAGCATATCATGTTCCATATAAGCATTTGCAGCTTATGTGACGAGGTTGGGATTACCATACGAGTAAGACGCTCGTATGGCATTGACTGAATTACAGGTTGAACAGAGGACTAATATGGACTGAATAAAATATAACGGTAAATTGCCAGATTTAATAAAAACCCCACATGGGTCTAGAGTTGACAATAATCAAGTCTCTCTAGTTATTGATACGACACATGGATTATTTATTTTCCAAAACTGGACAAGGTGACGAGAAGTTATTCTCTGGAGTTATGATTTTTACACACTCCCTTCGGAATAGAGTAGGTCACTAAAAATTGTGTATGCTTATTCTGGATTTATTGGTTGCCTAATAAGGCCCAATAAATTTCTAAGCCCCTCTCCGTACGAAGGAGGTTTTGGCAAAAAAATCGTAATTTAAAGGCACTAGCCAAAATTTTGAAGTGAAAATGGTTTGGAAATCGTCGAGTGAATTATATATATATATATATTAAAATAAAACGAATAACGACACTGCAGTTCGCATTTTTGAAATCATAATTTTAAACGATTATTGCAGGAGATCCGGCTGTTGGATTTTCCCGAAACCGGAACCTTTGTGTTCGCTTTAGAAAGATCTTTCCAACGATATAAAATTCGTTAAAATCCAACGGTTAGATCTTGTGAAATGTTAAATTCAAATTTGGATAAGAGCAGCGCCAGTGCCATCGAATGACCTAAAACGTCGTTCGATGAAAACGAACTATTTTTATATATATATATATATATATATAAATAGTGAAAAATCAATATAAAATATTATTAACGATATGGAATGGAAATAAATCGATTTTGCTTGGTTTATTGGATATTCTGATGGTTAGATGTATTTGACATGAAATTGTTATATTGAACAGAAACATGAATGTCGAATAGTTTAACCATGAAAAAGAATTGATTTGAATTCTATGTATACGTGAATTATTTGAAAAGGCCGAGTTAATTCTCATTTCAAATGAATGATCGACGATTAAAAAGTCGAAGATATGAAGACGGTGCAAGACCGGTGATCTTCACATCGAATGGATTACTACTGATGCCTTGGATCGGTTAGCTCCCAGGAGGGGTTACAATGGTAGTGGTCCGGACGTATTTGTTGATTGTCCGGATGTGCAAGGGCCTCTCTCCTGTATTGGACATATGAGGCAGGAATAAGGTGCCTCTGGTTTTGTTCAGACCCAGAACGAATTTGTAAATAGATGTGTGTTTGATGTTGGATTTTATTCTATGCTGATTGATTTCTATTAAATATATATTTGTTTGGTGGCGGAGAATTTATTCTCTTGCTTAAAACCCTTCTCTAAGACGTACGAGCTTAGAGGTTATATATCGATAGACATCTCGCATGGCGTGGAAGGTCAACATGGCATGATAAGATGCGAGTGATCAAAGCTTTTATTGAAAAGCAGAGCCTTGTGGTTGATGATTAAAGCACGGATTTAAATAGCATAGCTTTGTGTAAAGCGTTAACTCGCGAGCCTCACACACCGATACGAACCAGAAATGGGAGAGAATTGTAGGGAGGACATGCATTTCTTTCTACCTAGGGTGGTGCTATAGTATGGAGCACAAACATTTTCACTTATGTGGATAATGGAAAACGAGGCACCTCAGATATATCGGTCACTACGGGGCCGATGGATGATATGGTCGACATACTAACTAGGTTTACTTCCCGTAGGGTGGGGAAATGCATTGTTCAAGGATTATTAATCCACTTAGTTTGGACCGGCCCTGAAGATCCAAAGGTCGATGCATTCTGATCTTGAGGCTCAGGCTAGAGAGTCTCGAATTCGGTAAGGACGATCCCTTGCCTTGGTTCATGATGGAAATCCAACTTCCAATACGACATTGTGCGGTTTTGATTGTAAAACTAGTACGATAACATAGTAGGATGGGGTACTATGCCATCTATGTTTGATATTATGATTGAAATTGTTTTTGAAATATATAAAAACTAATTATAATATCAAATAATTACGTTTTATACGTATCAAGCATTTTTTGGCCATTATAAGGTAAAACTCTATCCTTTGGTTTGCGTTGCATTGTGTGATGGGACTTGAGTCTTATAATGGCTTCATTTTCTATAAAAAGCATTGCGTTCTTGAAATGATTTACTTGTTTTATGCACTGGCAATCAAATGGAGTAAAACCCGTTCTGCGTTAGCGGCGTGGCCCTGTGATTGACCTTATTATTTGTAACGTCCCAGACTTTCGTACGCTGATTACGAATATTAGAAATCTGTTTTAAATAATGATGTGGCGATATAATGGATTTTATATTGAGTTTATTTATTTAAAATGGAGTTCGAATTTATATATTTATAATTTAATTATAAAACGAGCTACAGCGGTACAGTAATTCGTAATATAACGTTTTGAACTTCAAATGGTTATACCAGACCCGATATAAATCGAATTTATGTGAAACAAGAAACGGTTGAATCAATTAGATGATAATTTTGTAATGTAAGAGAAAAATCGATATTTTCTCGTATAGATGTTAAGTTACGGCCAATTCAAATCTTCAAAAAAATCGCTATGAAATCGATTATAAACTATAATGATAATTTAATATAATTAAATATCGGCTTCGAATTTGTACAAGACCTTTGAGGCATAGGGATAATTAAATTTTTAGAATTTTACTGTAATTTTTAGTTAATTAAGTATGCAAATTTTTATTTGGAGTGTTTGCACCCTGTATCAACATTTTGGGGTTTCACAATATAAGTTAACCTACCGATATTATTATATTTCTGGAATCGTGGGGCGTTGGTCAATACAACGGTTTTTTTATTTTTATCGATAGCCAGTCATATGCGGACATAATTTTATATAGAAGGATACGTTCAACCTTATAACTAAAAATCATTGGTCACTTCAAATTTAAATCGTCTGCCTCCCTACCTGTCTACGAAACTCTTTACAGTTCGACAACCATGTGCACGTCTGAAAAGAGGTACTGCCATGATTTTCAATTTCTAAGTTGTCATGTGCTCTTACAAGGTTTTGTCCCTTCACAGACTTATATTCAAACAACTGCAACCCTCTGCAAACTTTGAAATTTTCACCTGTGAATCTGTGACAATTAGTTGGCAATTGAATTTGAAGATTTCCTTGTATGTCCGTTGCACTGCACAGAAAGCAACATTTTGGACAAATATATATAGATGAGCTGTTCACAGCATCGGAAGGCAAGATGTGGCACCTTTCGTACGTCTTATTTTATTTCTACTTTTTTTATTTATTCTACTTTTCCTTGCTGACCACGGTTCTTGTTATTTCCTTGCTGACCACGGATCTTAAGTTATAAATACACCACATGCCTTATTCTTTGCTCCCATTCGAAACAACACCCTAAATATATATATATATATATATATATATATATATATATATATATATATAATGGCTGTCTCGCTTTGTCTTCTCCTTCCAGTAACAAGGAAACAACAAAAATGAAAACACAGCAGTGAGTTCGTTCTGCGCATCTAAACTCAGTAAAGCCAACTTTCTCTTAATGGCTTCCTTTACGAGTGCAACGCTCCAGCAAGGAGGTGGTCCGGCGGCGCAAAGAGGAGGCGCAATGTTCTTTTGGGGTGATAATCTTGTTCGAGCTCAACACTGTAAAGGAGAAAAAGGCGTGAAAGAAGGGAAGGAAAGTGAATAGGGGCTCTGTTGGGTGGATTAGGGTAAGCAGACAGGTCGGAGGAGTAGCAGGTCGTTGTGGCATTGATGTGAGCTTGGCAAAGGGTGCGGCAGTTGGTAAGTGCAGACACTTTGCATGGGGAGAACGGGTTTTGATTTATGGGGAGGAAGGAATAAAAATAAAAAGTGGAAAGAGAACAAGAGAGAAAGTGAGCAGGGACGTGAAATGGAGACTGTGCGGTGTAAATGGTGGTGAAGTCTGTTTCTCTTGCATGGCGAATGGCAGAGAGGGTGACGTACGGGTAGGTAAGGAGCTCGATATGGGTTCAGAAGCATTAAGGAATTAGCACGGTGAACGAGAACAGTTAAATCACCAAGGTTTGTTAATAAAAAAACGTAATTAATGTTTAATTATATAGATAATTATATAATGTGTCTTTACAGAACGTTAAGCATGATTTGGAAATGAACACAGTATGGGCTAGAAGTTGTGCTGGAACGAAGGATTTGAGCAAATTGAAATAAACAAAAGTTGATCGGACCATATTCCATTTCTCAAGTAATTAGTCTATATAAAATTAAATTCAGAATTAATGAAATTAATTTAATACATTAATGCTTATGATGGTACGATTTGCACGTATGTTAACAGAATTGCACGAAACGAAATCCATTGAGATCGCCAGAAAAGGAGGCTACCTGCTGAGCTAATTTGGAAGGGTTTAGAAACAATTGGGGTTTCGTTTCAATTTAGACATCAGCTCAAAATTTATCGGAATGACACTGAAGTCAAATCGAAAACAATGTGAGTTAATTCTCACACCTTCTGAAATCCTGTGATGTGGTACATTCATAGTAAAATATATTTTACAGTTAACAGTTTAAATTGGCTGATTGGATGCGATGGATGCAAATTGGTTGATTGGTTGCAGTTGTTTATTTATTTATTCGTCTATTTTATCAAATGACATATGTGATGCAGGGAAGGACAGGTTAGAGGGATCCAACCGGATTCCTCAAAACATTATATATGTTGTTTATTTGGTTAAATCGTTGATATTTGAACTGATTGAACACCATATGGTCGAAAACCGGTCTGAGTGTGATGGTTGAATAAATATTCACACGTGTTGTGTTTAAAATCAACCAGCAGTGTTGAGTTGGTAATTGGCAGTGAGTGGCCCAAAACGTGTTGTTTAAACATCGTTCTACCGTTCGATGAATCGACGTAGTTTTAAAGTTATAATTTATTTTATAATTGAATTAAGCCCTTTTAAGTTATTTTATATAAGTGATTAGATTAGAAATTTATGAATAAATATTTTAATCGAGCTTTTAAAAGAAATTGTTATTTTAATCAAACGATGACTTCTAATTGAAGTTCATTTGAAAAGTGATTAAGCAGGCGATATGGTCTGATCAAAGAAGGCAATGAGAAATTAAAAAGGAATGTGTAATCCAAGCGTTCAAACAAAATTGGTAATTGAAAGTGGTAAGTGAATATAGAGATTTAAACAAGATTTTTCTTAATTGTTAAATTAGGTAAAAGAGAATGTAATTGAAATGAAATGCTTAAGGAAGGTGGTAAATCATAGATTGGAAAATAGTAATGGTAATAATGGTTTTACAATAAATTATAAGAAGTTGTTAAATTTATTTAAGAGATTTTCAAAGTATTCAAGAAGGAATCCAAGTGGGGTTTAAAGGATTTTGAACCAGATTGATGAGTCAAATGAAATGAATTTAATTAAACAAAGCACGGTAATTGAAATAAGGATTTCAAAAACAAAGTGAATCACATACAAGTGCTTTAGTAGTAAATATTGATTTATGGATGCTCGAAATGAAAACCAAGTAAAAGGGCTCTTATTATAGAAAAAGTGGTAAGCGGATTTTATAAAATCCAAAACAAGTCCATTATTAGAATGCCAGATTGGTGGAAGCCAAATATTTGACAACAGATATTTACTATAAACCCAAAGAGTTATAAGTGTAGTAGTGCTTTGAGTTAGAAGCGATGTTTAGCAAAGATTTACTTAATCAAGGGAAATAAGTAAAAAGAGTATTGGCCGAGGATTCCAAATATAAGAAACGACTGTTAAACCAGATTCGAAATCAAAGTGGTAAAGGAGATGTTATTATCAGTGGTGAAGATACGAACTGGTATTATTCTGAGATAAGGACGTTGTCGATCAAGGTCTGAGAGGTAAATGGAATATCCCAACTTGAATGGCCTCATTATTATCGAGGAATGGTATTGGTTTGAAACGAGTGAAAGGTGTTGTGATTGAAGTGATGTCCCATACGTGAAGTATTGAAAATAAATGCGAGATTTTGGGAATATGAATATAAATACAAATATGGTTTTCAAATTATATTGAATATTTGTTTATTCAATTAGAGTTGATCGAATACAGTATTTGAGTTAGAGTTAGTCAAACATAGTTATTTAGGAAAAGTCGCCATTGTGTACGACTGCTAGCGTAATTCGCATGGCTGCAGATAGCCTACGGCGGTCGGATGTTTCCTGAGGGAATCAGGCGTAACCATTGTGATCGCTGCGATCTAGAGTCAAGCGAATGGAGTTAAGTCGAATATTAGTTAATCGATAGGAGTAATCAAGTCGAGTAAGTCAAGTTAAGAGTTATGTCAAATATTAGAGTTTATTAACGATTTTGTTAAATCTATTTTAAAAAGGCAGGGCAGTGCCAAGTATTGAATCAACGAACTTGTTTTATTAACACATGTGTTATTTGATAGTTAAAACATCGACTATCAAAACCAGACCAATACGATTGTTGGTACGGAAAGATCGGGATCGAATTCATATTCGAAAACCATTTCGACAAACAAATACGTGAAGATATTTGAGGACGGTCGAGATGGAGCTTTGAAGACCATGGATCTTCATAAGCGGAAGGACTGCTAAAAATTTTTGGTAAGCTCCCAGAGATAAAATGTGGTTCGGTTGTGGTTGGAATCCACGGGTTGCAAGGACTACTCGCTACTGATCCATGGGGTTATTCCTATATGAGATGCAGTAGGAGAGTGCCTTTGGTTCATCCTGTTCCTGGATGACTTGTATGGATGAGTGTCTGACGGAGTATTTCCAATGGGATCACGTACGTTGATTTCTTCAAACGTATGACAGTTGGTGGCGGAGGGCGACGGTTCTCTTATCAACTAGAGTATTTTTGTGGACGTCAATTAGTGATATTTGGCGGATCTGACGATGTGGCATTCAAAGTGAATAGTGGCCAGATGTTCGAAAAAGGAATTCTAGCCTTAAGCCTCTTCAACCGGGAAATGACAAAAATCGGGCAGGCAGCATGGCTATGTGGGTCGCTCCCATTAGGATGTATGATCACCTATCTAGAGAAATTCCATTTGCTTCTTTTATCTATGTTTCGATGATGTCCCTTTGCGGGCAGGCGATTGCTGATCCCAACCGTCGGTGATATACATTCGATACACTCAAGCGAAACGAGTGGTCGGTCATGTGAGGGCCGGGTTGCAAGACGTTCTTGTTGAACCCAGTGTATTCGCCTTTAGAGATACACAGTCGGAAGGTGGTCCCATACCTTGTCAAGTTGGAAATCCAATATCCAATAAGCGCCCGCGGTTTTGGTTTGTATACTATATATGGGGAGCGTGAGATGCAAGCGTTCCTCTAGATTGATATTTACTTGTATTTAGACATTATGATAATATCAGATCAAAGTATGATTTCGAAAATGGTTTGGGTTACAGTAAGATAAAAACCGTCCGTGTTTATGTGTGGACTGGTCTTACTATTATCCTTTGATTTCAGAAAGGATTTTCCAAAGTTAAACAAGTTGTGTGTGTGTTGTGAATTTATCACTGATAGTATTCCAGACTGACCCGGTGTATTTTGTTTTGAATCAAATGTGCTCGGGTCAGAGCGAGTACGTTCCAGGTTAGGTTTCGCTTGGAGTTCAGGAGCTAGAAGCAGGAGGCTTCGCTGCTAGTTATATAAAGTTGTTTCCGCTGTGTCAGTTATATGTTGTACTCTGATGATTGGTATGTATATACAGTTTTCTTCTGTATATAGAGATTTGTTATATTATATTTTATTCATTCCGCTGTGAGATTCTGATGTGTTCTTCTTCTTTCTTCTATTCTAATACTTCTTTCTTTCTATTCTCACCCTCTAATTTCTTTTTCATGACAATCCAGTGTTTTCGATGCTTGAATAGTCGACATGGTGATTTTATATCGATTTTCGAGGTCGGAAATCCGCCGGGTCTTTACATTATTAAATAGGTTAAGTAAGATTTCTCATACTAGTCCGATGACTGACTCGTAGTTTGTTTCACTTTGAAAACTCGGGTGACCCTATTTTCTACACGGGAAGCCTTGTATTCAGGTTTTAGCAGGATCATTCTAGATAGCTATGGAGCCGAAGATGGATTCTATCATTTCTATTATGTTGTCCTGGCTTTGTTATGTATGTTATGTTTGATTCTGCTGCAGACATTTTATTTAAAGCTGATACTGTATTTTGTACTAAGTATGATCCTGTTATGTTGTGTAACTCGGATGATTATATTTATTCTAGTGTAATTTGATGTACATTATCTGGTGTTATTCTGTATTTCTGTTCTACTTTTATTGTTTAGGTGTAATATTCCACTGATTATCCTTGCTTCCGTGGCATGGGATTTTAGGGTCGTAACATAGTCATTCTACACAAACAATCTTATTCATAAACATATCACAGGTACGCACTCCTTAAAAGAGAAGTGTTATGCAAAATTATACAAATTATGCAAGTTATTCAAAAGCGAGGCTTAAGACTCACAAGCTGGCTTATGTCAATTAGTTAATTTCAAACAATCGCTGTTAACTTAAACTAAAGTGTTGTGTATATTCAAGCAAAGGTTGACGAGTTATAAACTGTTAAATGAGATAATCTTGTATACATGCGCCATCTGGTTTAAATCCTAAAGTCCATTGTGATGTGCTTTATTAACCAATATGTCATCGGAATGGACGACCGATGATGAATATAAGTCCAAAACATTCAATGGTTTGTTGTTATTAAAAGACAAGAAACAGGGCATAAAGATATTTAATTCTTAAGGCACAAATGTGGATTGTTCAAGCCCTAAGTGCTCAAATATACTACATTTCAAAATAAGTGTAACACCCCGAAGTTGTACCAACAATAAAAGAGGATAAATTAAATAATAATTAATTTAATATTCAGAAGTATAGGAAACAGACTGCACCATTGCATCCGTCTCGAAATTTTGGCTAAGATAGACATTTGGTTTGCGTAAAACGGATAACAAATGAGGAAGTTATGAGGGTTTTAAGTTTGTATACGTGCAAAAAAATTATATACATAAGTATGAGTCAGAGATGAGTCAGAGTTTTATCCAGAAAGATTCAAATTCGAAAAATTCCTCAAAGCGCTAAAATTCCCGCTCTAGGGGGTCGACCCCCTAGAGGGGTGTCGACCTAGGGGTCGACCCATCCAAGGGGTGTCGAGACCCCTGGGGCTTAGGTGGAAGTCGATTTCAAGGGGGCTCTACAGCTATAAATATGTGTCTATTTCTCATATTTTCTTCATTAGAAGTCATGGAGGCCATATGCTGCTGGAGTGCGAACTAAACCATTTTTGTACAACAACATACTTTGCAAACCAAATTCAGAATTCAAGATCCGTACTTTCTCAATTCTCTAAACCTAACGCTGTGAGTTTCTAGATTACTTTTTGGTTTAGAGAAATGAAAGTAAATTGTGAAAGACTATGACTTGGATATGTTGTAAAGTATGATTCTATGCAAGTGTTAAATCATATGCTATGTTATGATAGATCTATTTCTCTAGATCTAATTCAATTGTGATTGTTCTATTGTGGATCTTGGTTTGTATCTATATTATGGTTAATATAGATCTGTTAATTTGGACACTTATATCATTGGATGGATCTAATCACTTATGTAAATCATGAACATATGTCACCTTGAATTGGTTAGAATTGGATCTAAACCTTTATCATAATTATAACTTTTATGATACGATATGATGTGTAGGTGTGTAGATCTATTTCTAAATTAGTACATCTAGTTTATGTGGACATTGAAACTATTAGACGGATCTAGATTGTCACCTTATGTTATCATGTTAGATCTATTTTATGTGATCTAAATTGTCACCTTATGTTATCATGTTGGATCTATTTTTTGTGATCTAAATTATCACCTTGTTATGATGACAATTTCATGTCCATTCCAGTATGTATGTTCACCTTATTATCATACAAGTTTATGTTGATGCCAAGATGATCATTTTAGTTATTTCCCTATTATTTTTTACGACTAGGCTATTGTCTAGCCTAGGCATGTTGCCAATTTGTAAGGGCGCTTGTTAAGGAAACGGGGAAAAGGGTTAAAAATGGCATAATCTAAATATGAACATTTATGGATATGTAATTCAAATTATAGGGTAAAATAGGTATTGACACCTATAAAAGGAAAGGATTAATTAATTGATTGATTAATTAAAAATGGAATGTTTAGTAATTACAATTAGGAATTGTAACTGTACTTATGACGCGAGGTTATGTTGTATTAGTATCGGATGTCTTCCCGTGCCCGACCGACATATCCAGCATCCACTAATATTGAACCTAATGTGGGAGGTTTAAGTACGTAAATACGAATCGGGCTATGACACGAGGTTAGGCCCAAATGTGGAATAAGTCTGCCCGAACCCGACCGGCATATCGAGCATCCACACGTTGTAGGCCTATTGTGGGAGGTCTAGCCCATTATAACCATAATTGGATATGGTATTGAATTGGACTACTTAACCTAATTTAAAGATTGTATGATTATAACTTACGTTAGGGTTAAGTAAAATTGGATGGGTAGTGAGTGGGTTAAGTAAATTGGAGGGGGTGGGTAATATTTATATATATGCCCAGGAACTTAACCCAATAAGGTATGTAATTAGTGACACCTGGTGGTATACATAACCGGTAGATAACGTAATGAAGTTATGTAATTAAAGACACCCTTTAGGGTAAGCATAACTGGTATAGGGCTATGTAATTAAAGACACCTAAGGGTATACATAGTTAGTGGAAAACCAAGTGGAGATACAAGTCAAGGGGAGAGCTTGTATCATATTGTGTGGGACCCATTTCAATCAGTAACCCGGAGTTGGTATCAAGTGAAGAACTCCATACTAGACGGAGAGGGGCACACTTAGTGATTGATTGTAAGATATCCAAACGAGACGGACAGTGTGGGCGGCGCAAACCGACCGAGGACATGTGCGTGCATGTGTCGAACAAAGGGGGCTAAGACGACCGTGACACCAGTAGATATGGTTGTGCACATCTTGGATTGCCACTTTAGGAAGTGATACCTTCTAGTGTGGGGCCAACACAGGATATCTAAGGAGTAGGGAGCCGATTGATTAGGGTAGGGGTTAGGGTATACTTGGACGTATGACCTAATCCTACCACCTTATAGTGGAAGGGATCATCTCATTTTAGTTATACTAATAGTAGTGCAGAGTAATCACTAGTGAGGCACATCCACCTTACCTTGCTTACCTTGTCACACCTGCCATTTATGTAGTAATCTCTCTCTTATCCGCTTTATATGCCTATCATGTTGCTTTTATTTATCTAATGGATAAAAGTACTAGACTCACCAGACTTTATGTCTGACCCTGTTGTTTCTCTTTCTTTCTTCTGTCCCCCCTCCCCCAAGGTTCTCAGGGAGGAAATACTTATACTTAATCAGGACTCAGATATCATCTTGCTAGGAGCTACTTCTGAAGTATGGCTCAAGTTCTTGTCTCTACTATGGCTTAACTCTTTTAATTTGGGGAAAATTATGTTTTCATATTCTTATGTACTCTGATGATGCAAGACAGAAGTTATTTTAATGTAATGGTTTTTTGTGACTTATGAAATTGTGGACCACGATATTATGCTTTATGGTTGAAATAAAATTTTAAATTTTCCGCTGCTGCCTTATTTAGGTCTATTTTGTAATTATTCTGTGTCTGTTTACCTATAGCGCTTCACAAAACTTAATGCATTCCCTTAGTGAGTGACATTAATGGGCGTGGGGTGTCACACCTGGTATCAGAGCTGAAGGTTACCAGATCAGATAAAAAAATTTGGAAATTATTTTCAAAAAGCTTTTAAAAGAAAGCATTTTCAAAAGAAAAGTCTATATTGAAAAACATTCCCCAAAAAGCCATATGTAGTATCCTTTGGTCCTTTTTCTAAATTTCTTCCATTTCCCTTTTTTTAGCATGTCTGGGGAACAAAACATCCCTAATATCCCAGAGGGCGTCACAACAACCGGATGGTTCCGTAGGTATTTGGAGGTCACGGCGCCGGCCAAAGGCCAAAGAACCGTTCCTCCCCCAGCTGCACCAGTCATTCCTCCTCCTCCTCTCCCTCCAAAAGCTGACAACTTTGCCAAGATCTGCAAAGGCTTCTAGGCTATGGGAGGAAGGCCATTCCATGGGAATGAGACATTCGTAGAAGCTCAGAATTGGCTTAAGGAGACCGAGGACTTATTCGTAATCTTTGAAGTGGAGGACCGAAGAAAGATCCAGTTAGCTGCTTGGCTATTAAAGGACGAAGCCTCATTTTGGTGGAAAATCACCCAAGCTGAACGTCCGGTGGAAACTTGGGAGGATATTAGACAGAGGATCGAAATGAAATTTCTTTCCCAAGCTGAGAGAAGCATACAGATGGAGAGGTTCTTAACACTCAAACAAGGAAATTTTACAGTAAAAGAGTATGTGAACAAGTTCAACCAGCTAACAAGGTTTGGGCTAGAGATGGTGGATACACTGCACAAAAAGGCTTTGCGGTTTTCTAAAGGACTGAATGAGTCTCTGCATGGGTTAGCTATGTCCCATATTCCAATGGGGTCCACCTTTGAAAAGCTTGTTGATGTGGACCTAAGGCATGAGGAGGACAAGGGAGAAAAGAAGGAAACAAAAGCTGAGGGGACATCACAGAATAAGAAGATGTGGCCTAAGAAACTGCAGCAACAACAACAACAAAAACAACATCAGAAGAAAGGAGGGAAAGGTGATAAAGGCGAGGACAAGAGAAAATATCACAATTGTGGAAAGGAGGGTCACCTGATCAAAGATTGGAAGAGGAGGAAGGCCAATTGCTTTAATTGCAGAGAGGTCGGACACTTCTCTAAAGAGTGCCCGAAGAAACATGGATCGCAGGGACAAGGTCAAAGAGCAGGGACTTCTGAAGGGCAGGTGCATGCTCTCGCGATCAATGCTCCTGAAGGAGGTAGAAAAATTTCTGTAGAAAGTTTAGTTTCTCTTTCAAATCATCCAGTTAGAACACTTTTTGATTCTGGTGCTTCACATTCGTTTATATCAAGTTCTATAGTTGAGTCTCTACACTTAGTTGCTAGTATGGAAGTAGATCTCATAGTTGTTTCAAACACCATTGGTGGTTCGACTCATTTATCAATGATTTTTCGGGGTTTGAAAATATATGTGTTAGGCGTCGAATTTGAATGCGACGCGTATATGCTCGGGTTTATGGGTATGGGTTGATTCTAGGAATGGATTGGCTTACAACGAATGGGGCCATTCTGTATTGTGAGAGGTGGTTTGTTAGACTCATGACTTGTCATAGGAAGACCCTCGAAGTTTCTTGTGACCCCCAAGGGTCTGTTATGCTTAGCTTCCTAGAGTCTCTAGATGCATCCATAGATGATTTGCAATCTGTTCCAGTTGCTCGAGATTATTTCGATGTTTTTGATGAGGTACGGGGTAAACCTCCAAGGAGCGAAATTGACTTCCGCATATACCTGGTGGACAATGCAAAGCTAGTTGCATTACCAGTGTTCCACATGGCTCTAAGGGAGAGGAGGGAGCTGAATACGCAAGTAGGGGAGCTACTTGAGAAAGGGTTTATCAAACGAAGCATATCAGAATGAGGTGCTCTAGTAGCATTCGCAACTAAAGCGGAATGTTCGCTTCGTCTATGTGTTGACTATAGAGAATTGAATTAGCTTACCAAGTAGAATAGGCACCCACTTCCGAGGATTGATGATTTATTTGATCAGCTTGTTGGTGCCTTAGTATTTTCTCAGTTGGACCTGGCTTGGGGGTTCCATCAGTTGAGGGTGGCTAAGGATAGCATAGATAAGACTGCATTCAAAACACCGGACTGTTTCTTTAAATGGTTAGTTATGCCTTTTGGGTTGACAAATGCACCCGCCTATTTTGTTGATTTGATGAGTAGGGTGTTTCGGGAGTTCCTAAACAAATTCGTCGTAGTCTTCATTGATGATATTTTGTTCTTCTCCAAGAGTGAGGAAGAGCATGCCCAACATTTGAGAGAAGTTTTGAAAACTCTCCGTGACCAATCATCTTAAGGAAAAGTTCTCCAAATGCCATTTTTGGAGAAAAGAGGTGAGATTTTTAGGGCATGTAGTCTCCAGAGAAGGGATAGATGTGGACCCCGCCAAGGTGGTTGTAGTGCAAGATTGGTAGATTCCCAAAAATGCAACCGAAGTGAGAAGCTTTCTTAGGTTGGCAGGTTATTATAGGAAGTTTATTAAGGGCTTCGCGAAGATATCAGCCCCTCTCACTAGGATGGCAAAGAAAAATTTGGCATTTTCACGGGATATAGACTATGACATTTCTTTCCAACGGCTGAAGAGGGCTCTGACAACAGCCCCAGTCTTAACCTTGCCTGATGGAAGTAAAGTGTTTACTGTATACACTGATTCATGCGGTACAGGGCTTGGTGTGGTTATGATGCAAGAACGGAAAGTAATATGTTATGGGGGTAGACAGTTAAGAGTTCATAAGAAGAATTACCCCACCCATGATCTAGAGCTAGCTGCCACAAGACGTGGCATCATTATTTACTTGGAGAAAAGTTCGAGTTATACACCGATCATAACTCTCTCAAGTATCTATTCTCACAAAAGGATCTAAACTTAATGCAACAACAGTGAATGGAGTTCTTAGCTTCATATGATTTTGAGATTGCTTGTACCCATGGCAAGGGTAACGTGGTGGCAGACGCACTGAGTAAGCAGAAGGTAGCCCCGAGTCCTCTGTTTGTGGAGAGAAAAACTTGGAGTTCATATAAACTTTTGATTTTAGACCCTCCAACAAGGTTTTGCCTGATTTGTTTGCATCCTTGGAGTTATGACCGATCCTTATGGATCAGATAGAAGCTTGGCAACAAGGTGACCCACAGATTCTAGACATCATGTATAGGCTCAGAAGAGGGGTGATTTCTAATCACCTTAGTAAATATGCCATAGATGAAAAGGGGTGGTTGCGACGAGATGGAAGGCTTTATGTTCCTCAAACTGGAAGCTTGTTAAAGGCAGTCCTAGAATAAATTCTAAGATGACTATTCATCCAGGTGGTGACAAGATGTATAGATACATGAAGAGGGTTTTCTTTTGGGATAGGATGAAGAAAGATGTGGCCGAATTTGTTTCTCAATGTTTAGTTTGCCAACAAGTCAAAGCTGAGCAAAAGAAGCCCGGTGGACTACTTCATCCATTAGAGGTTCCGCAGTGGAAATAGGAGAGCGTCTCTATGGATTTCATAGATGGGTTTCCTAAATCGAAGAAAGGTAACACCAGTATTTGGGTGGTGGTGGAGGGACTCACTAAGAGCGCTCACTTTATTCCAGTTAAGACTAAGAGGACGGCATCATAGTTAGCAGCAATTTATGTTCGCGAGATAATTCGTCTTCATGGAGTACCTTCCAGCATCATGAGCGATCGTGACCCCATCTTTACCAATGAATTTTGGAGGAGCTTGCAAGAACATTAGGTACACAGTTGTGTTTGAGCACCGCTTATCATCCTCAGACCGACGGAGAGACAAAGCGGGTGAACATGATTCTTGAAGATCTTTTAAGGATGTGTATCCTAGACTTCAGAGAGACTTGGGAAGAGCACTTCCTTTAGTAGAGTTTGCTTATAATAACAGCTATCAGGCTAGCATCGGCATGGCACACTTCGAAGCATTGTACGGGCGACCCTGTAGATCGCCAACTTGTTGGTGGGAATCTACAGAAAGATTATTAATTGGACCAGATATGGTTAGGGAAACGTCCAAAAAGATTGACCTTATTCGACTGCAGATGAAGACAGCTCAAGATAGCCAGAAGTCTTATGCTGACAAGAGAAGGACTGACATCGAATTCAAAGTGGGAGACTTGCTTTTTATCAAAGTCTCGCCTTTAAGGAATGTGGTTCGCTTCGGATCAGTAGGGAAGTTGGCACCTAGGTTTGTGGGACCATTTCCCATAAACAAGAGGGTTGGCCAAATGGCCTACCGAGTAAAGCTCCCAGAAAATCTATCCGGCCTTTATGACATTTTCCATGTCTCTTATCTGCGGAAGTGCCTGCATGACACAGTGGAAGTTCTTGAGCCGAGTATGTTGGAAGAAGTCGAGGTGGAACGGGAGGCGACAGTCAGACGAGTTTGTACCTATATTCTTGGGTCAAAAGTTAAGAAGCTGCGCAATAAAGAGATCAAGTTGCTAAAGATTCAATGGGGAGATAGCCCAGAAGATGCAATTTTGGAGACCGAAGACAAGATTCGTGCTTCATACCCTTTTTTATCGAGGGTATATTCTTAAATTCTTTTCCTAAGTTTTATCAGTGCTTGTTTCCGTCAATAGAATATATCTTATCCATTATATTTTCGACCTTTAGATAGGAATCCTATGGATGTAAACATGTGTTTGAAACATGTTATGCTTGATGGATGCAAGTGTTTGCTAGTGGTTGCCTATGGATGCATATACACACACATTAAGCACTGAAATCAGCTTAATCACTCTCATACTGTATATGGATGTGTGTGCATTCTCTTTTCTTTTATGAATGGAAATGGATGAGTTAGCATATGGATGTTGCATTTGGACGAACGAATGTGCACACATATATAACTTACATGGTATGGTAGATTTATTTGCATACATATTGGATTCGTGGCACTAACATACATTGGATTAAGGAGGTCAACTAAATCAGAAGACCGCCTAATCTTCGCATTATTGTTGGGACATACACACACACCTTTGCATATATTCACGTAAGCATTAGAAATCTTTAAAGATAATGGATGCAAGTGGTTAATGGATGCAAGTGGTTAATGGATGATGGATTCTAGGAAATACATTCTTCTCAACTTAGAGATTTTGGGACGAATCCTTTGAGTATGTGAGAATGTAACACCCCAAATTTGTACCAACACAATAAGAGGATAAATTAAATAATAATTAATTTAATATTCATAACTAGAGGAAATGGACTGCACCATTGCGTCCGTCTCGAAATTCTGGTCAAGAAAGACATTTGGTTTGCGTAAACGGACATTGTATGAGGAAGTTATGAGGGTTTTAAGTTTGTATACACGCAGAAAAATTATCTACCTACATATGAGTCAGAGATGAGTCAGAATTTTATACAGAAAGATTCAAATTCGAAAAATTCCTCAAAGCGCCAAATTCCCGCTCTAAGGGGTCGACCCCCCTGAAGGGTTGTCGACCGAGGGGTCAACCCACCCACAGGGGTATCGACACCTCTAGGGCTTAGGTGGCAGTCGGTTTCAAGGGGTACTTCAGCTATAAATATGTGGCTATGTCTCATATTTTCTTCATTAGACGGCATGGGGGGCCATGTGCTACTGGAGTGCGAACTGAACCATTTTTCTACAACAACATACTTTGCAAATCAAATTCAGAATTCTAGATCCGTTCTTTCTCAATTCTCTAAACCTAACACTGTGAGTTTCTGGATTATTTTTAGGTTTATATAAATGAAAGTAAATTGTGAAAGACTATGACTTGGATATGTTGTAAAGTATGATTCTATGCAAGTGATAAATCATATGCTATGTTATGATAGATCTATTTCTCTAGATCCAACTCAATTGTGATTGTTCTATTATGGATCTTGGTTTGTAACTATATTATGGTTAATATAGATCTATTAATTTGGACAGTTATATCATTGGATGGATCTAATCACTTATGTAAATCATGAACATATGTCACCTTGAATTTGTTAGAATTAGATCTAAACCTTTATCTTAGTTGTAACTTTATGACATGATATGATGTATAGGTGTGTAGATCTATTTCTAAATTAGTAGATCTAGTTTATGTGGACATTGAAACTATTAGATAGATCTAGATTATCTCCTTATGTTATCATGTTAGATCCATTTAATGTGATCTAAATTGTCACCTTATGTTATTATGTTAGATCTATTTTATGTGATCTAAATTATCACCTTGTTATGATGACAATTTCATGTCCATGCCAGTATGTATGTTCACCTTGTTATCATACATGTTTACGTTGATGCCAAGAAGATCATTTAGTTATTTCCCTATTATCGTTTACGACTAGGCTATTGTCTAGCCTAGGCATGTTGCCAATTTTGTAAGGGCGCTTGTTAAGGAAACGGGGAAAAAGGGTTAAAAATGCCATAATTTGAATATGAACATTTATGGATATGCATTCAAATTATAGGGTAAAATTGGTGTTGACACCTATAAAAGGAAAGGATTAATTAATTGATTAATTAATTAAAAATGAAATGTTTAGTAATTACAATTAGGAATTTTAATTGTACTTATGACATGAGGTTAGGTTGCATTAGTGGCGGAAGTCTGCTTGGACCCGACCTGCATATCCAGCAGCCACTAATACTGAACCTAATGTGGGAGGTCTAAGTATGTAAATACGAATCGGGCTATGACACGACGTTGGGCCCAAATGTGGAATAAGTCTGCCCGGACCTAACCGCTATATCCAGCATCCACACGTTGCAGGCCTAATATGGGAGGTATATCCCATTATAACCATAATTGGATATGGTATTGAATTTGACTACTTAGCCTAATTTAAAAATTGTATGATTAGGAACTTAAGTTAGGGTTAAGTAAAACTGGCTGGGTAATGGGTGGGTTAAGTAAATTAGAGGGGGTGGCTAATATTTATATATAGGCTCATGAACTTAACCTAATAAGGTTATGTAATTAA
Organism: Allium sativum; assembly: GCA_030737875.1. Taxonomy (NCBI): domain Eukaryota; kingdom Viridiplantae; phylum Streptophyta; class Magnoliopsida; order Asparagales; family Amaryllidaceae; genus Allium; species Allium sativum. Next base: position 499,134,497 of record CM060924.1, on the reverse strand, counting down.
AGACAACTGGTGGTATATATAACCGCTAGATAATGTAATGAAGTTATGTAATTAAAGAGACCTATTAGGGTAAGCATAACTGGCATAGGTCTATGTAATTAAAGACACCTGGGGGTATACATAGTCAGTGGAAAACCTAGTAGGGATACAAGACAAGGGTGAGCGCTTGTATCATATCGTGTGGGACCCATTTTATTCAGTAACCCGGAGTTGGTATCAAGTAAAGAACTCTGTACTAGGCGGAGAAGGAGCATGCTTATTGATTGATTGTAAGAGATCCAAACGAGATGGACGGTGTGGGCGGCACAAACCGACCGGGGACATGTGCGTGCGTGGGCCGGGCAGAGGGCCTAAGACGATCGTGACACCAGTAGATATGGTTGTGAACATCTTAGATTGCCACTTTAGGAAGTGATACCTCCTGTTGTGGGGCCAGCACAGGATATCTATGGAGTAGCGAGCCAATCGATTAGGGTAGGGGTTAGGGTATATTTGGACGTATGACCTAAGCCTACTAACTTATAGTGGAAGGGATCATCTCATTTCAGTTATACTAGTAGTAGTGTAGAGTAATCATTATTGAGGCACATACACCTTATCTTGCTTACCTTGTAACACCTGCCATTTATGTAGTACTATCTCTCTTATCCACTTTATATGCCTATCATGTTGCTTTTATTTATCTAGTAGCTAAAAGTAACTAGACTCGCCAGACTTTATGTCTGACCCTGTTGTTTCTCCTTCTATCTTCTGTTCCTCCCCCCTAGGTTCTCAGGGAGGAAACACTTAGACTTAATCAGGACTCAGATATCATCTTGCTAGGAGCTACTTCTAAAGTATGGCTCAAGTTCTTATCTCTACTATGGCTTAACTCTATTAATTTAGAGAAAATTATGTTTTTCATATTCTTTTGTACTTTGATGATGCAAGAAATAAGTTATTTTATTGTAATGGTTTTTGTGACTCATGAAATTATGGTCTATGGTATTATGCTTTATGGTTGAAATAAAAATTTGAATTTTCCTTTGCTTCCTTATTTATATCTGTCTAGTAATTATTTCGTGTCTGGATACCTATAGCGCTTCACGAAACTTAATCCATTCCTTAATGAGTTACATTAACGGATGTGGGGTGTCACAATAAGCTTCAAGCATCAAAGGACAAATCTCTGGACGACCTAGGAGCTAGGTTGCTCCACGACTTAAATCCCAAGTCGCTCAATGATCTAAAAGAGTCAGGTCATTCTGTCACTTCAAAGATCAGGTTGTGGATCATTGGAGGTATTAGATCGCTGGGAGTTCAAGTCGTTAGACTTTTGAAGGCCTGGGTTGTGAATCAAACAAAATCCTACAATGTTAATGATCTAAAGTTTGGGTCATCAGGGGAACAACCCGTTTACTCGACACAGGATCAGTTCAGCCTCATATAGTCCAAACAAGTCATAGATCTCTTTAGTCGTCGAGACTCAGATCGTCCTCATAACCATGGGGTAAGGTCGGTCGATCACTTCAAAATCTTAGAAGCCTAGGCCGTGTACCAAGAAGAGGTCCAGGTCGTCATAAAGATAGGTCATTCAAGGATAATATCGTTTAATGATCTAGGGACTTAGGTCGTCTCAAGGGTCTTAAGGCTTGGATCGTTTTGATGCTCTAAGACTTAAGGTCGTTCCACAGTCTTTGAGTTCAGGAATAAATTGCCTCAGTTGGGTCATTCAACGACCTAATAGGAACTACTCATCCAATGACTTACGGGCTTAGGTCATCCTATGATCTGTTGACACCAGAAATTATTAAATTCTGTAATCTATGATCTAAAAACTGTTCAACGATGGTTCAAACAAACTCAAGCGATATGACTTGGTTAGCAATAACGAGTACAACAAGATAATCATCATGGATTCATAAACATCATCATTTCAGAGGACCAACTTGATCATCACTTATCAATGCATAAGCAAATTTCATATAATCTATTTCTACTCGTAATGTGCAGTTATGAAGGTATCATACAAAGTTGCTAAAGATTCATAAAACTCAAAATGAACAAATCCAATTGATGCATCATCTACAACAAACTTTGGAATCGAAATTTAGATCTAAGTGCTAACAAATTGAATGCGTGTATCGATACAGATGGTTATCAACACCATTGTTAGAAGTTGAAGAAAAGCATGAATTATAAACAGTCGAAATAAAAGAGAAATTATGCTTGTAATTTAGAGCCTGAATTACATCTGGTATAAGCATACAATTACTTATATCAATTTCAGCCTAACAATCATATATTCTCATAAAAAATTCAGTAAAAATCTGATCCAAAATATCACATATAACCAAACTTCCAAATTTGGTTCAAACCCAAGAATTGGAAAGAAAAAGGTAAAAATTGAACCTGATTTCAAGAAAAGATCACTTATGGTGTCTTTTGAGAATTCAACAATGGCGAGATGCTTTGGATTTGAGTGGTTTGATCTTTGATAAAATCGAACCAGCTTTGGAGACAATCGAATTTGTCACAGTTTGAACCGCTAATAGATGGCAGCAATAAAATGGATTCGATTCATGACATCGAAGTCAGACAGCGATTGAGGGATGAATTATTTCTCAAAGCATAGTCGCCATTAACAAACTTTTTCGGATTTAGGAGGATAAGGTAGAAATGACGATCTAATAGAAATGTATAGGCTAGTGAGCTAATTCATATGGGCCGGGTCCAACTTGAAAGCCCAAAACGACCTAGTGCCGCATCTGTTCATCATGCGAGCGATCTAACGAAGAAGTATTAAAATTGTGTATATCGAAGCTCGTATTATTTTCAATACATACGAACTTCGAAGGGCAAATGTTAACCTATAAAAGTATGGTTTTGATACCAAGCATTGCTAGGTCGTCTGACATTAGATCGTTAGACCTTAGACCGTTGGTTCAAGAAGGCATCCTTAGATCACTCAAGGTTCTAGGTCGTTCAGGCACTAGGCCGTACAAAGGATGTACCTTAGGTCACTCCATCATTATGTCATTCCACCGACCTAAAGGGTCAAGCCGCATCATTGTTAGAACGTTCGTACCTTGCCAAGCTAGGTCGCCATCCTTTGAAGCTAAGCCTAGCCATTACAAGCATATTACATCATTAGGTCGTGTTAGGGTTATAAAGTCGGGTCGTTGTCCTTGATGAATAAGGTCAAGTCGTTGGCTCATAGAGTAGGTCGTCACACGACCTGGGATTCAGATCGTGTCTTAGAGAAGGGGAAACAAAAGTCGGGTCGTAACCGATTTAGCCCCTAGGTCGTTCTAACGTCCTGATGGCCTGCACACACACCATTTTCACACCTCTCCACCTCATTTCCACTCCTATGAATACTCCCACACTTCCACCATTAAAGGAACCGAATTTTCTCTCCATGAAGAGCTGCCCAGTTCATTTCTAAACTGCTCTAACTCATTCAAACCTCCATTAATCCTCCTCCATGCTTAGATTCAACATCTCAACCACCATGGATTTACTAAAATCATCAAAGTGCTCATGTAACAGCCCAGAAAATTAGACTCTCAAATTTCGACAATAATACATAAAACCATATTAGTTGCCAAAAAATCGAGTATCAAAAACCCAGATTTTTAAATGAAAGAAATTAGAGGATGAGAAATGAAAGAACGAAGTATTAGAATAGACAAAAGAAGAAGAACATCAGAATCTCACAGCGGAACGAATAATATAATATACCAAATCTCTTTACACAAAAAGAACTGTATATACATAACAATCATTAGAGTACATCGTATATCTATTACATCAGAAATAAACTTCATATAACTAACGGTGAAGCCTCCTGCTTCCAACTACCGAACTCCAAGCGGAAGCTAACCTGGAAATATACTCGGTCTGACCCGAGCACATTTGAAGCAAAGCAAAATTCACTCGGATCTGTTTGGAATACTTTATTTATAAATTCACAGCATAAACAATTGTTAACTTTGAAATTTCCTTTTCGAAAGAAAGGATAATAGTAAGACCTTCCCACTCATAAACATGGACGGTTTTTACCTTACTATAACTCAAAATATTTTTGTTGTATCAAAATCCGACAATATTATATTAGTGTCAATCAAACCATAAATAAATAACCATCTAGCAGAATGCTTGCATCTCACGTTCCACATATATAGTATATAATCAAAAACGGCAAGGCACTTATTGGGGAATGGATTTCTAACTATGGCAAGGTATAGGACCACCTTCCAACAATATACCTCCGGAGATGAATACATTGGGGGTTCAACAAGAACATCTTTCAACCTTCCGACAAGGTATGGGCCAACCAACCGAACCGATAGCATACATAAAAATAAAAGGGACAACCGAAGGCATTTGATTTCTCTAGATCAGGTAATGATATACCCTAATGGTTGCGACCCACATAGCTATGCGACTTACCCGATTTTTTCCATTTCCCGATGGATGAGTCTAGAGGTTTAAATACTGTTTTGGGTCATCTGGTCACTATTCATTTTGAATACCACATTTTCAAATCCATCAATCACTAATTGATGTCCACAAATACACTCTAGGTGTTAAGTAGGAGAATTTCTCTGCCACCAAAATTGGTATATTTGTAAAAGTCAATGTACATGATTCTTAAGGAAATATCCTATCATACATTCGTCCATAAAAGTCATCCATGAACAGGATGAACCGAAGACACCCTCCTACCACATACTATATAGGAATCACCCCAAGGATCAGTAGCGACAAGTCCTTGTAAATCCGTGGATTTCAATCACGATAGAATCACAATTCAAATAACTCTGATTGCAATTTGGAGAAATTTGTCAAGTAGTTCTTCCGCTCATAAAATTCAATGGTCTTCAATACTCCATCTTTATGCCTGCAAGTTAGTCGCGTTCGCATAGTTGATTCGAAGTGGTTTTGGGTCTAGTCCCCATCCCGGTCTCTTCGAAACAATAGGTCAGAAAGTACAAGAATAATATTTATTTGACAGCTGGTTATTTATGTTAAAGCTAAGTAAATTGGCAGCATAGGTCCTTTATATAAAATATTTCATTTAAGCCATTTCATCGATTCTTGTAATCAATCCCATAAATTTAATCTCATCAAAACTCTTCTGTTTTTCATTACTTTGAAAATATTAACTGGTACTCTTGTATTTACCAAACTTCCATTTCCATTTCTTTGTCAAGGAATATTACAATATTTCATTAAACATCTTGTATTTCCCTTTTATCTTGGAACCGTCATTTATATATTCTCAAAACCCTTTCGTATTATCTTATATTTAAAAATATTGCCATATTTTATAAACCCACTTTCCATTTCCTTTACCATTGGAAATATCGTTATAGTTCTTCAAAACTTTTTCCACATTTCGTTAAATTCGAGCATCTCAATATGTACATATATTTATTATACTTAATGGTATATAACCAATTACTGATTCTGGTACGGGCCAAGCAAATGTCAAATTATACAATTTAAAACCAAATATTCTTATTTACATTTATATTCCAAAATCTTGCACATAATGTTCAATATTCTTCGTATGAGATAATAACCCAATTTCAACACCTTTTACACATTTCAAACTAACACCGTTCCTCAATAATAGCGAAGTCGTTCAAGTTGGGGTACTTTATTTATCTCTCTGACCTTGATTGAAAACGTTCTTATCTTAGAATAAATAATAGTTTGTAACTTAAAAGCTGATACTAAACCATCATGAAAGTCTTATTTACTGTCTTGATTTCAAATTTGGTTTTATAAACCATTTCTTACATTTGAAATCCTCTTTCAATATAATCTCTTTACTTAATTCATTTGATTAAGTAAATATTCACTAAAACACAACTTATAACCTAAAATATAATTTCGCTTATAACTTTTGGACTTATAATAAAAATCCCATGTCAAATAATCTACGTCCATTTATTTGGGCGTTGTTATAATAAACCTTATGTTGGATTTTATAACTAAAATCTGCTTGCCACCTTCTTTACAATAAGACTTTTTAACTTGGAATTTTATTTCCAAAAATCCATGTACCAATATTTAACACAAAACTATTGTATGTATTCTCCTTTGTGTTTAAAATCCTTATTTCAGTTACAGTGTTTCGTTTAATTCAATTCTTTAACATTTAAAGTCAACGTATTGGTTAAAAACCCCTTTTTAAACCTTGTTTGGATTTCTTCCAAATCACTTATACTAATGCATTTAGCATCGTATAACAACTTAGCTTAGATTTTATTCTAAATACATTACCATATTTTAGTCTATTACTAAACTATTAATCATCTCCCTTAAAATTTTATTGAATTCACTTTACTTAATTTAACAATTAAGTAAAATCTTATTCAAATCTCTGCATTCACTTACAAATTCCATTTACAAATCTCGTTTGAAAACTTGGATTATAAATCCCTTTATAAAACTCTTGTTGCCCCCTAATCGCTTCTTGATTGAATTCAAGTTAAAAAGTAATCATGTTAATGATTATTAATTATAGTAATAAATAACTTCATGATTAAATATAGTAAAAGTAGTTAACTTTTTATTAATTAAAGACAGGATAATTAAATCATTTTAAAAAGACTATTAAATATTAATTAACTTAATTAATAAATGAACAATTTGATAATAACTTAAAAATATAGTTATTAAAAAATTAAGTAACTTTTAACAACATCCGAATATTTGGAAAACTGTCGATTTGATTAATCAAATTAACCCAATCGTTAATTTCATTTTTTAAAATAGTTGATTTTCCCGCCATAAACATCAGTTAAGTTGTTGAGTGATTTCCATTTATCTTCCCCCTTAGATTAATTAATAACTTAATTAATATAAAATATCAGTTAATTGTTATATAAAACAATTATTCAATTTTACTAACACATAAATTAGTTTATGATTTTCTGTTTATAAATGCCATAAGAATTCCTTATATAAAACGTTTGATAATCCCTTTTATAAAACACGATTATAAAATATACATATATTTATAAAACTTCTATTTTAAATGACTTATGTAAAATAAACTTAAAATCTTTGGTTCAGTTATAAAATAAATTTTATAACTTAAAACCTGGTAAAATTTTCCTAACGGCAAACGACATCTTAAAAACAATGGATTTAGCAATCATTGTCAACCACTTTACCAATATTGTCGATTGATTAAAATCACAACAACAATCACATCAATCCAATCACTAACATCCAGACAAGTTTCAATGTCATTTTGGTAAACAATTCATATATATGAATAATATGATCAACAAATAATATACATTTTATTTGAGGAATCCGGTTGGATTCCTCCAACCTATTCTTCCCTACATCATATATTTGTTGGATCTAGATTAACCTTAGAGGGGGGTGAATAGGGTTTATTGAATTTTAGAGAGATATTAAAATATTCACAGATCATAGAATATAGCAGAAATAGAAATGCAGAAAGTAAATGACACTAACCCATAGCCCGTGAAGCCCAACAAGCATCACATCTAAACTCAACGCTAAGTATAGAAACTTTCAAACCCAAACATATCATGGAGCCCCAACTGGGTTTGAAACAACTAAGGGATCATCTACCAAACTGGTGTCTAAGTGCAGTGACTCAACTAACAATGGTGGGATAAACGAACTCGATATATCAGAATCAAATAAGGCATTCCCTTAGTGAGTTAGGTCTACCCCATGGGAATTTACCTATTGAGTTAGGTCTACCCATGTTATGGAAAACTTGATATTAATTAGGGATAATTAATATGGGGGTGATTAATTAGGTGTAATTACTCGACTAAGACACGAGGTTGGACTCATTTGTAGTGTAAAACTGCCCGGACCCGACCGGCTTAACCAGTTGCTACAAATGTCAGCCCAATGTGAGACACGTGTAACACCCCACACCCGCTAAGGTCACTCACTAAGGGAATGCCTTAGTTTTGGTGGAGTATTACACGTGGTATTTTAGTGAATATAGAACAGAAAAATTACAACAAGACAGATATAAATAGTACTTGAAATTTTAAAACATCATCTCATAACAGCGGAAATAAACATGTCTGGTTACATCATAAAACCACGGTAAAAGTCAAGTACAATATCCATCAAAATAAAGAAGTACATAATCCCACTCTCTCATACAATAGCCATAACAAAAGAGAAGATAACTGGATAACTGGAGCTTTACATCTATCCAAGCTCCTCAAGACTGGGACAGCAATCCGATCAAGCTCTACGTCTCTAAGTAAGCTCTGCGTTATTGCGTTCATCTCGGGAAAATACGCGAAATAGAGCCGAGCTTACTTAGAGACGTAGAGCTTGATCGGATTGCTGTCCCAGTCTTGAGGAGCTTGGATAGATGTAAAGCTCCAGTTATCCAGTTATCTTCTCTTTTGTTATGGCTATTGTATGAGAGAGTGGGATTATGTACTTCTTTATTTTGATGGATATTGTACTTGACTTTTACCGTGGTTTTATGATGTAACCAGACATGTTTATTTCCGCTGTTATGAGATGATGTTTTAAAATTTCAAGTACTATTTATATCTATCTTGTTGTAATTTTTCTGTTCTATATTCACTAAAATACCACGTGTAATACTCCACCAAAACTAAGGCATTCCCTTAGTGAGTGACCTTAGCGGGTGTGGGGTGTTACAACACTTCATTAATCTTGGCCAATCGTATGTAAATTGGTTGCACCACTTATTTTCTGTGACCTGATCACGTTGCCTCTGGGAAAAAGGAATGGCGGCCATGAAGAAAAAACTAGGGTTTTCGCTGTTGTCCCTAAATCGCGATGCTTAAATGAATTGAATTTGTTCCTCTGATGCTTGAGCTTTTGTGGGTTTCTAATGCGTAGATTTGGAAAACTTTTGATCGAAAAACTTGGTGAGTTCTCTGTATTGATTTTCAATGCTGCTCTATGAATTTGTGATTTTTGGTTTTCGATAAGTTATGCCAGTGATGTAGAGGTGTTTATATAGGGTAATCGAACCCTAACAATTCTCTAATTTCCATCGTAATTGAATTGATCTGATTTGGCTTTGTTTCCTCTTTTGATAAATTACCCCAGTATTGATTTCCTCTATAAAATTTGGATAGATTGAAAAATTGATTTCTTGCCAAAATTGACTTGAGAAAATTCTTTTCTGGTTGGCAATCATGTCGAGTTTGATTACATGCCAAAACATCATTCCATATATGAATGGATGCAATGCTGTAATTCCTTCTGTATTCCATGCTTAATTAAAAAAATGTAATGGAAAAAATTGGTTTCAAAATCTGCATTTGATACTTTCCTAAAAGGAAAATAATTTGTTGTCTGAACACAAATTTCTTTGTCTCTTATTACATGCCATAATCATTCCATATGCTACAGCTCCATGTATCATTTTTGAATAGCTTTGCATTTGTTCATATGCTTTACTAATGTTATATACATCCATGAGTTACTTGAACCATTCATGATACTGCTGCCATGTGATTACTCATTCATGATACTGCTGCCATATGATAATTGCTGCACATATCCATGCTAGTTGAATTGTTATGTGCATATCCAAATGCCATGTAGAGAAACGCAAATTCATTTGCTGTGTATATCACTTATTGCACCTGAAATGATGAATCACCATGTATATGCTGCTTCAGTTGACATCCTTGTATATCAAAATGCTGAACTGACTTTCCACATAGACTTGTTCATGAATTTGGCTTGAGCTTTATTTGACTACACTGCTCTTGTCGTCATCATATTTACTGTGTTTACTTGTGCATACTGTCCATATACAACCAGTTTGTGTGTACTTTGTGATTTCCCAAGGTTCATTCTTATACTTGTGCATCAGACTAGTGTTCATTGAGCTAACTTGTTTCTACTTGCTTTATCACTATACATTGTAAACATTTATGCTGTATGTAGTCTTGTAGATGCACTTGAACACTTTGTAATCTTGTTGGCTTGTCTAGTCACACATGAAATTTGAACTGTAAACTGCTGACTCTTCTCATGTTGGCTGCACTGCACCACCTTGGTTATATATGCACCATTTTAACACTTGTGAAGCTGAGTCATGTTACCATTGTGAAAAATAAATTGATCTTGCTGTAAGATCAGTTGTAAATGAGTGATTGGACTGATTTTTTTAGCATGATCACATTTGTGTTGCTCCTTGCCATATGTTGAGCTCGACCATTTTGATGCACCATTTTAAACACCTATGAAAATTCTATGATCTTGAGTATATGTGCTTGATTGGCTCGACCATTCGCTTTGAGCATGGCTCGACTATATTCACCTTTATATTTATATATGTGTATATACACAACAGTGTGTGTATACATATATCGTGCACATGTAATTTATTTATCAGCAGACTGCTACACTGTGTTGTGGCTGTTCAGAATCAAATGGTTTTGATCAGCAAACCAGTGTAGTATGTTGAGGCTGATCAGTGGGTACTAGAAATATATACATATCAGATCAAGTAATGAAAAATGATGAGAAACACACCAAAATTCTAAGGTAAATAAATTTTAAAAATAAAATAATATTTTATAGAATATGAAATTATTTCTGTTCCAGATACTATATGTGTGTTTCGATATATGAAAGGTATGGGTGACTGGACTGACTATGAACTGTGAAGACAGAAAACTAAAGACATTTAATTATATAAATCAAGATGTCTATATTGAGTGATGTGTCTATCTCATTAAAAATGTGTCTGTATATTGAAATGTAAACCGAGGATTATATGTATATATGAGATGTATAGCTAAAGTGTTGTAGTGAAGAGCTATGTAATAAAAGGATTGTATATGAATAAATTTGCACAAAATAGCGGAGTTTGAAATCTGTATTGTTTTGACTGTTGAAATACAATATTATATTTAATAAAATACTATTCGAATATTCAATTCTTGTTCAGTCGTATTTCATATAAATATAAATATCATATTTCTGTCTGAGTTGTAGATTATTAGCATAGTTACAAACATATTTAATAATAAAATATATTTGGTTGTTATCATCAAACAAAAATCATACAATTGTGTATACAATACCTTTATATACAACAATCTCCCCCTTTTGATGATGACAAACAAATATTAATATTTTGAGTATAATAAATGTGTTTGACAATGAAGAACCGAACTCCCCCTATTTGGATGCTCCCCCTACAACAGGAACTCCCCCTATAACTGTGAATGTGTGAAGAAATGAAAATTGAATAAATTTTCAATATTAAAAATATTCACTCATAAATTAAAATCTCAACACATTCTCCCCCTTTTGTTATCATCAAAAGGATACAGAAATTAAAATTTAGATGAAAAATGACTAAAAATATAATATCAACTTAAGAGGAAGAACGATCATCATAAATGTCAATCAGTCAAACAGAAAATTTTAATATACAAAGAATTAGTTGCATATTTCACATTGTTCAGAGTGACGAACTTACGATGAATTTTATAAAAATGGAGAGAGTTATAAAAATATTGTTGGCTAGCTTTTGGACCATGCCACCAAGGTTCACACACAAAGGAAATATGGAGCCTCGCACGTCCAAACCCTTAAACACTCGATCGTGGTCACATTGTCCTCCCCGACTCGTGGCGCCCATCAGCGATCGCGATTCCCTATCACTGTCCGATCCCTCCATGTCAGTTCTCCACGACCCGATCTCAGGAACCAGAGGACATTGACCAAGAGTTGGTCTACCACGATCCGAAGTCCCAGGATCTCATGACATCTGTCCGTAACTGCCATTTTGACCATTTCTACATCCACTCATGAACCAGTCCGAGATTCTTGGGATTTGTGCCACGTGTGACCACGATCCACCTGCAGATATCAACTATAAATATCCCTGTGTTTGACATTTTCAGGACCTTTTGGCAGTTCTAAGTACTATTTCCACCATTATTATCATCTTACAATTTCTTATCAGTCTTAGCCCGAAATTATTGTGTGAATAATCATTGTATAAGTGAGATTAAGAGAAATATCATTGATTGTACTCGACTCTTACGTATAATCATAGATAAAAAGTGGACGTAGGCTCGTTAACACCGAACCACTATAAATCTTGTGTGTTTTCTTGCTTTCTAGATATAAATCTCTACCAGTTCAGATAATTTGGGTGTTAGAGCCATTTTTGGATCTAACATTTTGGTGCCTTCACTGAGAACGAAGTCTCAGTATACTAGATTGTTGTTCCATTGTTTGGATAGTCAGATCCAAAGAAAACAGTCCAAAACCCCACTATTTCGATTTTTGAATATTTCAGCAAATCCAAAGTATTATGGCTCGAAAGAAGTCCAAGGATGTACGAGCTTCGCAGGCCAATGAAGTTACAAATGAAGCTCATGACGATATCGTTCAGGAGCGGGTCGAGGTTGATTCTCCAGATTGTATGTGGAGGGGGCGATCCAATCCGCTGGAGGTACCACGAACCGTGTGACTGAGGGCGTAACAGTCCGTTCTCAAGATAACGCCACCCTCCTTCCTGCCAATGCTCCCACGATCCGAACCCAGGGAACCACCACGAACCGACGCCAAGAGGGTACCACGAGCCATCATCCTAGGGAGACCATGACCAGAAATGACAATCAGACCATTACTCGACCTGGGAAGGAGATTATGGCTCATTCCGCTCGTGCTGGTACTTCTTCTCGACTTGGCTCAAGTTCCTTGCGTATAAGAGAAGATGATGATCAGTTCAACCCTTCTGCCCCAGCTACAGAAGAAGATCTCTATCGCATAATTGACGCATTGGACAGACAAAATGATGAATTGGCCGCTCAAATGCGGGAGAGCTCGTTGTTGTGTCAGAATATTACTGCCCTAGGCAGACGAATTGACGATATTCAAAGGCAGGTTTCGCCACTGCCAGCTCACCCTTTTCCCCTGAACACACATCGTCATCCGATGAATGTCGAAGAAACCGACAATGGCCTATATTAGAAAGGGCTGAGAATATAGAGAAGCTTCAATTTAGGACACTTCCTTCTTGAGAAGAATAGGCGCTTAATCAGGGAACTAATAACCATAACTTAAACGAGCCCGTCCTTCCACCTAGGAATGGAGACGTCATTGACCCTGCTCAAAAACAACTCATTCCTCATGCTCGTCGCATGACTGACCGCGACAATAGGGCGCAAGGGATTTCTTCCCAGGCCCTAGACCTTGCAGCAGTACGCCAAAGAAATGTTGGAGAGGCTCGCAGGGCAAGAAGTGCTGATCCCGAATCCAGCCTGACCCATGCAGATGTCAAAGCCATGATTAGGCAAATTATGGTTGAAAACTGCAGACCAAGAAATGAGGATTGCGGTATAGGCCGCCGTCATATGCCCTTCAGGATGACATATTAAAGGTTCGATTCCCCCGGAAATTCAACATGCCACCCATAAACCGCTATGCAGGAAAGGCCGATCCAGTCCAACATCTAATGAGATATTCATGGTACATGAATGTAGCTACCGCTTCCGACGCCATGAAGTGTAAGGCATTCCCGATATTCTTGGAGGATACGGCGTTAATGTGGTTCACTCATTTGCCAGCGCGATCGATTTCATGTTTCAGGGAATTAAGTGAACATTTCGTGAATCAGTTCCGGCTGCATACTCAGAGATCTAAGAATGTCATCAAATTATCCCTCATTAAGCAACGTCCAGACGAATCTTTGAGGTCCTATCTAGATCGCTTCAATCTAGCAGTCACGGAGGTTAGAGATCCCCATGAACAAACTGTTTTGATGGCCTTGATTGACGGAGTGGATAATGATACTGAGTTTGGAAGAAACCTGGCCGGTAAACCACCGTTGACCAGAGAAATATTTTACGAAAAGGCCAAGATCCGCCTGCGTCGAGAGGAAATTTACGCCACCCGAAAGAGGAAGGCTGCTAATAAGGAGGATGTCCAAAGTAATGTGGCCATCAACCAGACAGGAGATAGCTCAGGAAAGGTTGAAGTTAATATCAGGAACAAGAATCAAGGCAGTGGCCGCAAATCGGGGAATAACAATAATAACAACAATCGGAAGAAAAACCGAGGGAATGACTCTCAGAGAAGATCTCGGCCCAGGCCATTTGAGATTTTTACACAGTTAAACGATACATTGGAGAATATCTTCCTGGATACATACAACGTCCTCCAGTGTAAGAGGCCTCCTCCGAGAGATTCGACAGAGAAGGAACGTGAGACTGGAAAATTTTGTCTTTTTCACCAAACTCATGGTCAAACCACAAATGAATGTCATCATCTGAGAGATGTGGTCGAAAAGCTACTCCGAGAAGGAAAGCTTGATGAATATAAGGTGACTCCCAGGGACAGGGGGCAAGCCGCACAGGCCCCGAACCAAAGCCAACCTGCTGTCAGACCAACAGCTCAGCAAAAAGGAAAAAATATCGTTATCAACACCATAGTTGGTGGCCTTCATATGGCAGGGCATAGTTTCAGGGCTATGGATCAGTACGTGAACGCGGCTAAACAGCATTTTGAAGTGGGAGAATGTAGCAATCCCGAGGATAATGCCCCGGTTGAGCAACAGAAGATGATGTCTGATGACGTCATATTTCGTGATTGAGAGAGTATTGGAGTCCACTCCCCAAATGAAGACTCATTAGTGATCACCGTTACCATCGGTCCAGCTATAGTCCATAAAGTTCTGGTGGATAACCGGAGTTCGGTTAACATTCTGTTTAAGAAAACATTCGACCAAATGAAACTCGAGCCAAAGGATTTGAAACCATGCGAAGGTTGGATACGTGGATTTAATGGAGCCTCAACTGCTCCGGTGGGATACATGGAACTGTCGGTAACCCTTAGTGAAGGAGAACTCCAGATAGTGAGGATCCTCCCCTTTGTGGTTCTGGATATTGAGTCGCCGTACAATGCCTTCTTGGGTCGACTGGCCCTAGCCAAATTCAGGGTCAGCATCGCACCCTGGTGCTTATTGTTGAAGTTCCCGACGGATGCCGGTGTAGGTTTAGTCAGAGGAGATCATGTTGTTGCACGAGCATGTTACATAGCGGAGCTGAAGTTGCTCCACGAAGGAAGGGATGTAGAAACAAAGGGCACTTCTTCCCATCCAAGGGAGGAAACATCATAACTAATAAAGAAAGTAACTCTGGGAGAGTCGCCCAGAGAGTTGCCCGAAGATATAGATCCCAGAGAGGATGAAGAGCCTGGGGGCAGAATGGCGACTCCCAATGAAACGACTGTGGATGTACCAATCGACGATAGTTACCTAGAAAAGGTCTTGAAGATTGGATCCCAGTTGGACCCTATTCGAGCCAGAGAATTGACAAATTTCTTGAAAGCTAACTTGGATGTATTCGCCTGGACCCATGCAGACATGTGTGGAATATCTCCCTCAATCATGTGTCGTTCATTAAGCGTCAACCCGAAGCATCCCCCTGTCAAACAGAAAAGACGAATGCTTGCCCCAGAGAGGCCCGCTGCCTTGAAGGAAGAAGTTGAAAAGTTGAGAAGTAATGTGTTCATTAAAGATTCAACATACCCTGACTAGATTTCAAACCTGGTTTTGGTAAAGAAGGCCAATGGAAAGTGGCGCACATGCATTGACTTCTCAGATCTAGACAAAGCCTAACCAAAGGATAACTTTCTGTTACCTAGAATTGATCAGTCGGTGGATTCAACGGCAGGTCACGAGCTTCTTTCATGGATGCTTACTCATGGTACAACCAAATCCCCATGCATGCCTCAGACCAAGAGCATACCAGCTTTATTACAGATCTGGGATTGTATTATTACGTAGTGATGCCTTTCGGTCTGAAGAATGCCAGTGCTACGTATCAACGATTGGTGAATAGGATGTTCTACAACCAAATCGGAAAAATGACGGAGGTATATGTCGACTACATGTTGGTAAAGTCCAGAAAATCATCCGACCATACTGCCGATTTAGCAGAGATGTTTGAGATTCTCCGAAAATACGGGATGAAACTAAATCCTTTGAAATGCTCATTTGGGGTAGCATCTGGAAAATTCCTAGGATTCATCATCAGCTCGCGTGGAATTGAAATCAATCCAGATCAAATTACAGCAATCCGAAATATTCAAGAACCAAGGAAGATTAAAGATGTGCAAAGCCTCGCTGGAAAAGTGGCAATGCTGAGTAGATTTATCTCCAAACCACAGGTAAATGCATCCCGTTTTTCGAGCTGATAAAGCGAGGAAAACGCAACTTTAAATGGACTCCTGATTGTGTAGAAGCATTCCAGAACCTGTTGAATCATCTGGAAAGACCCCCGATACTGTCTAAGCCCGTGGATCACAAGGATTTATTTATGTACTTGGCAGTGTCATCCCACGCAATCAGTTCGGCTTTGGTAAGAGAGAAAGATAAGGTGCAAAGACTGGTGTACTATGTGAGTAAGAAATTGGCGGCAGCCGAACGAAACTACTGAAGGATAGAAAAGCTTGCGTATAGCTTACTGATCGCATCTAGAAAGCTTCGCCACTACTTCCAGGCTCATCCCATTACTGTGTACACCAATCACCCGTTAAACAGGTTCTGCAAAGGCCATAAGCGTCAGGAAGATTGCTTAAGTGGAATATTGAACAAAGTCAGTTCGATTTGAACTTCCAACCCTGACGATCGATAAGGGGGCAAGTACTTGCAAACTTCATAGCAGAGTTTACCATCCCAGAAGATGATGTAGTAAGTAAAGAAGCCGACTCACCAAAACTGCTCCTTGACCCCAGTGCTTGGAAATTGTACACTAATGGAGCTAAGAACGACAGACGGTCTGGTGCCGAAGTGGTGATTGAAACTCCATAGAAACGGCTAATATACCATGCTCTTAGATTGGAGCTCCACGCCACTACTAACGACTCTGAGTAAGAAGCTCTAATTTCCGGGATGAAGCTCGCAAAGGAGTTGGAGATCACGAAGCTGGACATCTTTTGCGATTCCAAGATAGTCGTGAACCAGGTTAGTGGAGAGTTTCAGGCCAAGAGTCCGAGGCTTATGTCTTATTTGAAAAAAGTGAAGAAGTTGCTAAACGGTTTTGATCACCGCAGCATATCTCATATTCCTCAAACGGAGAATCAAAATGTAGACAAGTTAATGAAAATGGCTAGCTCTGATAATCCTGAAGATACGGAGATAGTCCCGATTGAAGTGCTTCAGTCCCCTAGTATAGATCATATGGAAATTGATCCAGGACTAGAGATTGAACCCGAGAGGGAGTCATGGATGACCCCTCTAAAGAATTTTTTGGTGAATGGAACGCTTCCTACAAAGAAAAGTGAAAGGCGTGCAGTTATTCGGAAGGCTTCCCGACATGTGTCGCATGGAGAAGTCCTGTACAAACAAGGTTTCTCGATGCCTCTCCTCCAGTGCATCACCCATGACGACATCAAGCGTATACTGAAAGAGGCCCACAAAGGTGAATGTGGCGACCACACTGGAGGGGAAATATTGGCAAAAAAGATATTGCGATACAGCTATTTCTGGCCCACCATAAATAATGATGCAACCAAGTATCCACGACATTGTGATGCATGTCAGAAGTTTTCCAAGATCCCTAGGGCATCTCTTAGCCAGTTGAAGATGTTGATGAGCCCGTGGTCCTTTACTGTTTGGGGAATTGATATTATTGGGAGCCTCCCTATAGCTAAGGGCGGAGCAAAATTCGCCACTGTGGCCATGGATTACTTCACCAAATGGGTCGTGGCTGATCCATTGACCACGATCACAACCAAGCGAGTGATCAACTTTGTCGTCAGGAACAATATATGCCGATTCGGGATTCTGAAATTCGTCATAACCAATAACGGAACTCAGTTTGATAGAACCGAGTTTAGAGATTTCTGCCAGAAGTATCATATCGAGAAAAGATACACCTCCGTGGCTCATCCACAATCGAACGGACAAGTCGAAAAGGCGAACAAAGTGATTAAATCTATTCTGAAGAAAAGATTGAAGCGGGCCAAAGTCATGTGGGCTGATGAATTACCCTTGGCACTATGGGCCTACAGGACAACATACAAGTCGACAACGGATCACACACCCTTTTCCCTCGCTTTTGGAGCCGAAGCGGTCATCTCGGTTGAGTTAGAAGTACCATCTCATTGAATCACTTATTATGACCTGATGACCAACAATGAGCTGCTCCTTAAGTCTCTGGATATGGTTGAAGAAAAGAGGGACGAAGCCGATCTACGCGCCTTGAGACACAAGCAACAGGTCGCTCCGTACTACAACAAAAAAGTCCAAGCTCGAACCTTTGAACCTGGAGATTTGGTCCTGAAACGCTTCTTTCCAACCCCAGTACATATGGGCCCAAAATGGGAAGGAACGTACTCCATTTTATGAAGTCTTGGTAATGGAACCTTCAAGCTAGAAACCGTGGATGGAGATGAAATCCTAGAGTGTGGAATGCGTAGCATCTGCGGCCTTATCTGACGTGAAATTGTCAGCTTTACTCTTTTTTTTAGGACGATGTAAAAAGGTACGACTTGCCTAGAACAGTCTGGTTACTTGAGCAAAAGATTATAAAGTGGACGTAGGTCATGATTCGACCGAACCACTATAAAAATATCGCGTGTCATTTACCTTTACTGCACTGTTTCTTATCTTCTCTTTTATTTTTAACTAACATCAATCATTATCATTTCGAGATTTGTTATAAACTATGCAGCGATTTTGAAACACCTAATTCAAAGTTCTACCTATCAAATTGGAAGGCTAGCGATAACCAAAGTTCCAAAAGGTGCAACGTGGTAGATCGCACTACTACTTGCACTCTAACTCTCAAGATTGGAGAGAGAGAGAGAGAGTATAAAGGACACAGAGATAACGTCCCCAAGGTGTGAAGGTGCACCATGATAAAACCACCTTGATAACACTCTAACCCACTGAAGGATCGGGAGAGTATAAAAGCGCTAGAGACTTAGCACCCCCAGAACTTCTTCTCCGCTGAAGGATCGATGAGCAGACTAAGAACTGAGCTCGAACTCTAACCCGCTGAAGGATCGGGAGAGTATAAAGGTGCTAGAGACTTAGCATCATGAGAATTCCTATCCCATCCAAAGGATCGGGAAAGTATAAAGGTGCAACAACATATGCCGCCAAATGACTCGAACCCCTCATTTTTGAAAATGAGGGACAGCGCACACATGACCCTAACCAATCCTCAATGAGCCCTGGCCAGGCATCATATTAATGATTAATAGGGGGCATATATACATACCTATTTGTGCAGTCACAGAAATTTTGAAATTTTTTGTTGCTTGAAATTTTTCTGCAATGCTTAATGGTTCGATTTTAACTTAGTTAGGATCTAAATGTTTACGACTAAGTACAATAAGTTGAACTTGCAGGTACGCAATGGTGCAAAAGAAACAAATTTTTATTCACTAAAAGCAGGTTTACAAGACCAAGAAGATAAACAAATGTGAGGTCCATTCTCACAACTACATTTCTTGGCCAGTGGAAAGCCTAAAAGCAAAAATATGAGCTAATAAGTGCATCCTATTTACGCTTGGGAGAAGATTTTGATTTCTTCTCCTTCTTCTGTTTCTCCAACTCCTCCTTGTCGGCATCTGAGCGGTCACCCTTCTTCCTCTTCCTTTTATCAACAAGAGACTCCTGGGGAGAATTAGAAGGCCGGGAGGAAAGTTGTGATGTTATTGATCTGGAGGAGAAATTTATGCCTAACCCAGTTCTGGGGTCAACCTCCGAAATTGGAGGCACATATAGAGGGTTCTGCTCCTCTTTTTCAAAGCCAATTGTTTCTCTTTGCTAGCCTACATACTAGTCAATGTCTCATTATCGTCATCTTTGATTTCTTCTGTGATGACTACATCATCCTCTTCATCTCCATGACCACCATCGGTGTGTTGCAAAGCCCCAATGACTTCGGCACCCGCAGGAGCATCAGTGCTAGGTGCCACAGTAGCCTTCTCACTTGTTGTATCCTCAGTTTGCTTTGGAACCTCAGAAACTTCAGCACCAGCGCTTGAGGGGACACTAACTTTCTCCGCCTCTGCTTTCTCTTCCGCATTCTTCTCGATTGGCTCGCCACCTATGTCATGAGAAGAAAATGTTAGTGATTTGGGAGATAACGTGGTCATCTCAGTTTTCTGTCCCGCGATGCGATGACAAGTTATAACTGCTTTGACGAACCGTGGAGAGAATATAGAGATACCTTCAGCTGACTCCTTGCCCAGATTTGTAATAGCAGCGCCGACAATAGAAGGGGTTGGAGCCAAGGGAATCGACAGATCATCGGGATTGTATTCCTCGATTTCGGAGGCCTTGGGATTCACAACCGAGCTAGAGCCTTTGTCAATTTTATTCTTGCCCTTGAGTTTTGTTCTCTCTTTTCCGATTTCCTCTTGGATCAGATGTTTGCCTATCTCCAAAGCCTCGGGCTCTTCACCTTTGAGATAAGTCTGTATGAGCTGTTTTTCATCAACTTCCTCGGTTTTCAATCGACGCTTCTCCCCCTCAACAATCATATTCCACACATTGGCCAAAGTAATGTGATAATCCTGAATACACGAGATTTCTCGGGTCTTAATAACTTGGTCAAAGAAGTCGAATAGCGGTTCTTCGAAACCTTCTATCTCTTTTTTGGTTGTAGCATGCTCATCAGCAGTGGCGGAGGCCGATTGAGGAGCATTGTTGGCATTACTTTCAGCAAGAGTTGCGCGCTCTTTGGCTTGGACAATTCGATCATTCAGAGCTGCTTTCTCTTTTTCAACAAGACCGAGACTGTCTTTTAAGCTCGCCTTCTCTTTCTCCTGGGAAGCCTTCTCAGCAGCAAAATGTTCATGTGCTGTCTTCAATTCAGTATTGATTGTCCTAAGATCCTCCGCTTCTTTTTTCAAAGCCAAATTAAACGTTCTTGGCTATTATAGTCGAGCTCAGTGTGAAAATGCTTCCTAGCACTCTCTAGCTCTGATTTGTAATTTTCCGCATCTCGCGGAGCTAAAGCGAGTTAAGTTTGTATATCCTCTAGTTCCTTTTCCAATCTACTCCTGGCCTTACCATCGTTATCAATCTTCACTCTGGTTCTGGCTGCTTCTGTCTCTAGGTGGCGGATGGCAGCAGAAAGAGTGGCGGCATGCTTCTTCATCGCCCTATATTGTTTGGCCACATGACTCACTTGACCTATGACTTCTACATCCCAGTCCTCGGGAACCTGTTCAAGATCTGGAACAAACATCATCCTTTCGAAGAAAATATCAGGAAACTGCTTCCGCTAACGCTCCAACTTGACCTGATTCTCAAAAGTGTAGACAACATCCTATGCAACAGTAGTATCCAAATCGCGCTGGCTAGAGGGGACAATAGTTATTTTCTCCTTTTCTAAATCCTTGTTCGGAACTTTTCTTTTATCTTTGGCTCATGGTGTTTCTTGGAAGACTTGCTATGAGAGGGTGTACTTTTCGGAGGAGTCAAGTCTTTGGGAAGTTGCTTACCCCCCGACGGTAGCATAGATGACCGTGTGGCTTTCCAGGATCTTGCTTCGAGGGAGAACGAGATCGTGTAGAATGAGATTGATAAGAGTCACGAGGTCCGTAACTATCTCTCCCTCGACTGTCACTGCGAGCATGCTCAGGATCCGAAAGGAACCTCAGTGTGCTTGCTAGGAGAGAGAGATAAGAATATGATTGTTTACGAGGCATTTTCCCTGCAAAGAAAACAAATGTGTATCAGTATCATGAATACTGATGGTGTAGAAGTGTTGTGATGAGTGGTGCAAGTGATTTGTGCATCCCGTATAATCCCCCCAACAGACCAAGGCCTAGAGACTGGCTCGTCTGTGTGTTTTCTTTTTCCCTGACTAGAACATTCACTTCCTCGGAGATGGGAAAGAATGATTCCCCTTCGAAATCTTCTTACGTGTAAATGTCGTCTAGTAGAGAAATTTTTTTTAATTCTCTGAATATCTGCTCTTTTGTCAATTCATCGTGAGTGACGGGCTCAATCGGTGGCAGAGTCCCAGAGGAAGATTTCTCCTAAGAAGTTGGGATTTCCTTTGGCTTATCAGCTAGAACCTCACCTCCTTTATAGACATTCAAATCCTCATCATCCTGATCGATCATTGGTGAGGGGCTCTTGCAAAGTTCAGTGGTTTTTTTGACCCCCGAGGTCCCTTCTCCTTTAGTCGAGGGCACATATTTATAAGGAATAGCACCCGCACCAAGTCCGAACCTTATATCCAGAAGACGGTGCTTGTGAAGATTCTCGTCGGTGATACATTTCTTGATTTTTAAGAAGTCTGATTCGCTCTTGAGAAGGCGGGACAGTCGATCATCATATACCAAGCCTTCCGTTTTTGGGAAGGTATGATCTGTATAGAGAAAAGAAACATGTCAGTGCTTTGGTTACATAGTCAGGTCACATATCTAGAGTCTTAAAGCTTACTTGATTTTGGCCACTTCTTTGCACACACGGCTTGGTGTTTTATATAGAACCAATCAACTTTAGGATCCCCTATGCTGCTGTGACCCTCCGATAAAACCTTCCCGTTGGCTACCGATTCAAAGAAAGAGAAGTTTGGAGTCGATGCGCAATGGTGTTTGAAGAGATAATAGAATTTCAAATCTTTGAAAGTGAGCTCAGTTTGTAGAATCTCCGCATACGCAATGCATAAAGTATACAAGGCTGCGTAAGCGTTAGGATGAAGCTGGATAGGGGCAATGCGCAATCGTCTTAAGGTCTCAACAACGATTGGTGGAAATGGAGGAATAGCGCCTACCCAGCACATTAGCTAACTGGCAGTCATATATCCAAGCGGGGCAGAATGAGGTCTATTTCCACCTTCCGGAGTTTTCACATTGTCCCAAGGGATCCCGTGTCTCAAACATATTTTCTTAAGCTTTATGTCATCTAATTTGGAAGCCAAAGAATCACTAAGATTCTTCTCCTCCACTTCCTCAACACCTGGGATTTCGTCGGGAGCCCGATCGTCTTCTTCTTCCTCGTCTTCAAGAGATGTACTTTCATAAGTCGTCGATTCAATATTGGTGTCGGTCTCATATTCGGATTCAGAATTTTCCCAACCTGAATCTGTGGGAAGCACATCGGGATCATAGTGCTTTGATGACTCGGATTCTGTATTCTCTCTGACATTTCGGTTGACTGCTTATCTGACATGGCTGTGTTGGCGAATAAACGTAAGAAATTAGAACACAGTTACCCATTCCCCGTGTGTGCAAGTGCAAGTGTGTGCCTGTGCACACATTAAAGAAAAACATGAAGTAAGTATGATAAATGTAATAAGTCTGCTATAACGTCATGCTGTTGTCCAGTTCAAAAGGTTCATCTCAAAGGCTCTAACCTAACTATGCATTGGTATATTAGAGTTACATTGTAATTTCTAGTCCATGTGCATCAGATCGTTCGTTAAACTGGCACGTGAGACAGGGTTCAGATCGTGATACGTCGTTGGTTCGTGAAGCAGGTCCTGGCTCGTGGGAAAGCACTAGCTCGTGGAACAATATCGGATCATGGGGCTCTGAGGCTCTTGACCCCTTATGCTTTATCTTAATGGATCATGACATACCCCCCACGATCCACTTTACTTCCTATCTCCGCGAACTGATGCTTTTCCATTCCCATGACCCATCCACCAATCAAATTAATACTTCATCTTCATCCCTTCTCCTACCAACCATGAACCGAACCACGCCATTGTCCCATACACGAACCACTCTGGCGAAACTCATCTTCTTCCTTACCATCACCCTTCCGCCTCTATAGACTCATTTTGCCGTTGCTAGTCACAGAACCTTAACACAGCTAGCTCCGCCATCCTCGCCATTCAAACCGGTAAAAACTTGAGTGAAACAAGAATGAAATAGCATAAAAGCATTATCAGCGTGATTACCTTTTTTATTTAAACTAAGGGATGAAATTATTCTCTGAAAATCGTGATTAGGCTTTTTAAAAGAAGAAGCATAGGCCGGGGCGGTGTAAGAGAAAAGAAGAAGAGGAAGAATGGAGAAGGGGGGCTGCTTATATAGGAAAAACGTTGGCCCTTTGCATTCCCTTTTTTGTCGCGACTCGATCTGTGAAAGACCACGAACCACAAGCAGTAACGCAGGTCCAGCTTAGATTAAAAGGCGGCCCACTCTATTGGAGACTCACGATTTGAACCAGAAAGCCCGTCATGGTCCAATATATGGTTCGTTTGATCACAGGACGCGACTAAGATCACTCTCACGAGTCGTGTTATATACCAGCGATTCGAACTCTAGAGTGATGACCAAATGGAAAATATGAAAATATTTGAGGGATTTGAACTTACTTGACGAATTGATTGCGATACACCCTGGAATTCGGAAGATGAAAATCAACCAATGAATAAAGAAATGATCGGAGAATTAACTTGATACTTATACCAGTCTAGGGGCGCAACCTCCTGAAGTAGTATGACATTTCAAACAGACACGACCACTGATTCACATCGCTTCATGAAATGATAGCTCAATAATTTCGAAGCATGTTCCATCCTTGATAAAACATACTTCGAGGGGGCAGAATGTTGGCTAGCTTTTGGACCAAGCCACCAAGGTTCACACACAAAGGAAATATGAAGCCTCGCATGTCCAAACCCTTAAACACTCGATCATGGTCACATTGTCCTCCCCGACTCATGGTGCCCATTAGCGATCGCGACTCCCTATCACGATTCGATCCATCCACGTCAGTTTTCCACGACCCGATCTCAAGAACCAAAGGACATTGACCATGACTTAGACTACCACAATCTAAAGTCCCCCGATCTTGTGACATCTGTCCATAACTGCCATTATGACCATTTCTACATCCACTCACGAACCAGTCCGAGATTCTTGGGATTTGTGCCATATGTGACCACGATCCACCTACAGATATCAGCTATAAATAGCCCTGTGTTTGACATTTTCAGGATCTTTTGGCAGTCAAAGTACTGTTTCCACCATTATTACCATCTTACAATTTCTTATCAGTCTTAGGCCAAATTTATTGAGTGAATCATCATTGCATAAGTGAGATTGA
Source organism: Allium sativum (assembly GCA_030737875.1). Lineage (NCBI taxonomy): Eukaryota > Viridiplantae > Streptophyta > Magnoliopsida > Asparagales > Amaryllidaceae > Allium > Allium sativum. Next base: position 499,109,443 of record CM060924.1, on the reverse strand, counting down.
GAGAAAGATCATTGATTGTACTCGGCTCTTACGTATAATCATAGATATAAAATGGACGTAGGCTCGTCAACGCCGAACCACTATAAATCTTGTGTGTTTTCTGTGTTTTCTTGCATTTCTAGATATAAATCTCTGCCAATTCAGATAATTTGGGTGTTAGAGCCATTTTTGGATCTAACAAATATAAATATTTTTCAATTATTTTCCAAAAGAATTTTGTAAAATTGAGCACAAAAACAGTGATGGATTTGGACTATAATTAATAATTCAATTTAAGTGACAAAATCGAATAATCTCAAATCCCAATAACTATCAATCAATAAGTCATAATACTTCGTAAGATTTCCACACATTTCACAGATTAGGAAAAGGATTGATAGACTGGTTTTTATACACAAAGGAGAATTCTGATTAATTTCAATTTTATAGCACATTATTTCCTTTTCTTTTATTTTTATTTAAGAGCACACTGACCATGCATAACCAGAGCTTGGATTTTTAAATGAGGTTAGTGCGGCTTAAATTATAAGTTGTCTCTTAACCATGCATGACTAGAGCTTGGATTTTTAAATGAGGTTAGAGACAAACTCATATATTAATTATATATATTTATCATTTCATCTTTAAAAGGAAAAAATCCTTGGTATATAAAACCAATATATGGATGATAGAAAATGGGCTAGGTACGGAAATGGACTGTGAAATAAATTTCTAAATTAATCATATTATGAAATATGCTCGACTGTACAGGGATCATTGAAAATTTTCAATTATCACTAATTCTAAAAAATAATGTAGTCCCATTTCTGTCACATATATTTCCACTGTTTATTCAAAAGATTAAAAAAATATTAAACTCTCCACATTAATATAAACTCATAATAGATGATAGATAAAGGAGATGGTCGTGAAATAATTGCTAATTCAAGGATATTATAATAAATGTCCAACCATCATGAAAATATAAATAAAATCCCCTCTTGGTGTGAAATACACTGCAGTTACAATTCATCACAATTTCAAAATCTGTTACTAATTTTGATGAATTATAAGTACAGTTCAATTTGGATATAGATTTCAATTTTTGAATGAATAATCAATAAATAACTTTAAAATTGAAAACAGATTATAAGAGGATATGAAAAACAATACAAGCCAAGAGGGATTAATATATATATATATATATATATACAGCAGAAAACAAATTCAACACTTTTAGACTAATACCACTTGATGTCTCACTTAATGAAGATTTTAACGTGATACTGGAGGCAAACAGGGATATCTCAGACAATATAATTTTAGTCACAAAGCCCAAATAGACAAGACTAACAAATCAGGCAATTTTATCAGAGTAGCGGACATATCAAAACAAGCAGTTATCTGAAAACAGTATCAGAGGAGCACAAAAAAGATCAGTTTCAAATCAAAACCCGTCAGGATGACTGTCACATAAGTTGATTCATGATCCAAGATAAAAAAATACCGTTTATTTCAAATCATTTGATGGAATATGAAAATATCAGCATTTAATGAATCAATCATACCAAATTATAAATTTCTGATTCTAGACATGTGTGTGATTCAATAAATCGATAATTTCAAATCATTTTAAACGAACACATATTCAAATCAAATAATCATGGAATAATAGTGAGTTTGAAGACCTAATTTTCAAAGAATTTTCCACAAGTATTTTCTGGCAAGTACACGAGAAATTTCAAATCATTTACGTCAAGTTTGAGAGGTATTCATGATCCCCAAAAAAAATTTGCTTGAAATCACTTGAACCAATGTCAAGTTTGACATATAATGAATTATTCACACAAGATTGATAATTTCAAATTTAAGTGGTGTGTGATATTTAAAATATCAAGAATTTCAGATGATTTCAAACAAAACTAATTTCAACCATAGTAATCATGAATAAAGATGAATTCCAAGATGTATCATTGATTCAAGACAGTTTAAAATATTCAAGCCAATTTGAAAATTTCTGAAATTATCATAAATTATAAACAACAGAGTGCTATACTGAGTATAAAATTTCAAGACTTTCCAAAATGAATTAGAAGAGGCTCAAAAACAGCAGAGGTGTGTGAAATCCCATAAAATTTTCAGATCATCAAAAATTTAGAATTCAAATTAACAGTGCCCAAGATATGACAAGAATACATCAGCACTGTTATGAATTCTGAAAATCAGAAAACTTCAAACTATTGTAGATATTTACAAGATTAAATTCAAGATCTGGAAATCATTAAAACATCAGAGTTCTATTCAATCAAAGCGAATTTCCATAAGATCATAAGTACTTCAATTGGGAGTTAAGAAGGAGGAATACACAAAAAGAAATAAATATTTACAAGAATGAGCTTAGAGGTCGTACCTGAAATCGATGTAAATCAGAATCTTTAACTCATCAGATGTGGCTCGGGAACTTTGAATGATTCTGTGATATGTAGTCGTTTGAATCCAGTTTTTCTTTAGCAATGCAGTTCCTCAGCCTCCTTCAGTACCTAACTGTTAAGAGGATTGAATGGTTTAACAAAATTCGTGACCACTCTCAACTGTTTTCTTACGCTTTGGTACCCAAATCCGTTTGTATAACAATCCATCAGAATTTACCAAAGTTCCTTTAGGGAACCAAATCTGTTTGAATTTATATTAATTCACTTTGTTTCTTTTTGGGCCCAAAATAGATTAAATAGACCATTACCAAAAAAATTCTTTTCACGTTTGTGATTCAAAAAACTTTTGAAATATGCAGAGTTCAACTTTTCAAAACTATCCTTCTTGAAGCAACTTGAGGGATTTTTAAAACCATTTGAATTTACATTTACAAAAACATTATTTTTCCCAAAGCCAATACCATATTTGTTTCCAACAGAAACTTGATTTTGCAACAACATATTCAACGATTTTTCCCCATCAGAAAATTTATCCAAAGTTGATTCTAATCGTTGAATTTTGGATTTAAGATCACTGTTTTCTTTTATTAAATCAGAACATGGATTATAAGTGATCTCCCTTTCAATATCATGTTGTTTCAAAACCAAATTTTCAGATCCAAATAGTTCGATTTTGGCTTGGGACTCAGAGGTCTCAGATTCAAATCGTTTTTGTTTTCAGACTCAAATTTCTTGGATTTTTCAATTTCGTTTTCAAGTTCTTTCAAAATCAAATCAGATTTCAATAAATTCTCCTTTTCAGCAATTTAAAATTTGGAATATATATCAGTCTTAAAATTTTCAAATTCCTTTTGTAGAAAGTTGTTCAAACTTGACAACTCAATCTTGTTTTCTTTTAAGATCAGAATTTCCTTTTCAAACATTTGAATATTTTTATTGAGATGAACAAGATTGGTTTCCAATTTCAAACAATTTTTGCCATTTGAATTTGAAGAATTTTTAAAATATTCAAGTTATGATTCCAAATCAACAATTTTGCTGATCAACTCAGAATTCTTAGATTTCGGAGATGTATTTTTCAGTTGGATTTGTGACAGCCCGCCCCGCACCAGCCGACATTTCCTCTGAAAGTGCGCTGTACACATGCCAACTAGCACGGAACGGTCACCAAAGAAAGGAAAGAAGAGGATGAACTAATCGAAAACCTGTAGAATGTCTCACAGCGCATGGAACAAAATATAATAATAATATACTTGACATAAAACAGACGAGACAGTGCATAAGCTGATAACTAAAACCAACATCAACATCAAAGTAGCGGAAGTCTAAATACAGCTTACTACAACTTTTCAAATTACTATCTCCAAATAAAAGAAAGCTAAAGTAGAAGATGCAATACTAATGCCCAAGTAGTGATCTTCAACAACACAGGGAGAATATCTATATGTATCATACGTGGAAGCCTCCTGCTCGTCTCCGGATCAGCTACTCATGCACACCCAGCTAACATGTCTCTAGTCTGCTCGTGAGAGCACCCAGAGTAATAAGAAGAGACATAAAACTCTGGGTCAGACAAAAAGTCTGGTATGAGCGATAAGCGGCTAAACAGAACAATAACAGGTATACTAAACCATACCTGAACCTGGACCTGCAACCAAAGAGTTAGCACTACATACCGTACAATACTATAAGGTGCCACTGAAAAAATGGTGTAAAGATAACGGGGGTGGGGGTGTGCATGTCATAATGATGGCAAACAAATCAACCATAGCCATCATCCTCACATCTCTCACTCAGTGCGTAAAGTATACGATGTCCACCACTGTCAATCACTAGACCCATCGAAGTAGTGACGGAGTTCGACTTGTACAACTACTGCTAGTACCAAGCTTACCACATGGAGTCATGACCAAACCTTTACAAATGACCCCACTTCATTGGTCTATAGCTCTTTAGTCGTACCTAGGCCACTGTGGCCCTGAATCAGGTCACGTACTCCCTACACATAGTGGTTTAAAGTTACAGACATCGACAACCCCTTAGCACATGTCCCGCAGCAAAGCCCAACTCATGAGGTCGACTCGTTGGTTTCCAACTGGATCCTGAGTACAAACTTCCCATTGGACTACCTTTGCATCTTGGGTTCTGGTCGTCACCTTCTTCTCTGGATCGGTCTCCATTTCTTTGCTTCAAGTCGTGGTCACCAGCTCCTCGGTTCGGATCGTGAGTCAGCCTCCATCGGTTCGGTTCGGTGCCCAAGTTCCATCGGGTCGCGCTCCCTCACCTGGGTCGGTTCGTAACAATACTCCAGGCTCGTGCTCGTCATTTCAGGTGGAAGGCTCCCTGATCGGATCGGGTCGGGCCTTCGTTACCAATTCGGATCGGGGATCCTCAGTTGCGAGCGAATCGGTCTTGGTCACCCCTGGTAGATCGGGTCGGGTTCCTCAAGGTTCTCCATGGTGCATCGGTTCGAGTCGGAGTGGCACACGAGAGGAGGATCGGGTCGTGGGCTCAGGTCCATATCGTCTCGTGGATGCAAGAGCTTGGAGGGGCGGTTCGGTTCGGGCTCCTTCCTCCGATCTGATCCGGATCGGCCAGATTCCTACACTTCTTCCAGCGACTGTTTACGCCATTCGACGGCGTTTTCGACCAATCTAACACTTCTAGACAATCCCAAATCATACTATATAGTAATAGCAACATTTAAATTCAATAATAAACACCAAAACAACAACTATAGCATGTAAAATGGATCAAATATACCCAAAATCCCATATTTTCCGTTAAGCATGTTTAGGGAAAACTAATGATATGATTAGCAAAACTTAATCAAATTCATCCAAGTTTCTAACAGAGTTATAAAACATCATTTAAGAATTTATAAATATTTTTCCAAATTTTTATCATGTATAATTTCATTAATCTTCACTAATTACCCTTAATTAACCGTAATTAGTGCAAAATTATGCAAATCACTCACCTTGGCCACAAATAAAACCTTTTGAACTAAAATTCTACTATTTGGGCGCGAATACCAATGCAACACAGCAGCTCTACCTCGATTCTTGTGCTAATCCAGCTTGATTTGATGTTGCTAAGCCTAATCCTTGATTAAAAAGTGATTTGGAGGTGTTTTAGAGGTTGGAGGCCATTGGTAGGTTGAAGAGAGGGTTTGTGGCGACTGGAAAATGAGTGAAAAACTGAAATCCTAACCCTAACAGCCCTCAAATACCTCTAATCCTGAAATCCCCCATTGGGCCTAGTTGTTAATCACCCGGTTAAGCCCAATTAAGCTGTTTTTCACTATTTGAAACTTGTTTCAGCCATATCTCCCAAACGGTGAATCCGTTTAGCTATTGTGACCACTCTACGGAATTGTAAACCATCATCCGAAGCCAATGGAAATGGTTTCAGGTCAAAACTCCTTTCCAATCAAAAGGTTATGGCCAAAACAAGATTAGCTAGGGGCAAAACGGTCATTTAAAAATCTGGAAAATCATGAACATGGGAAATGACCTCAATAGTCGTCTCCCAAAGTTACATGACCATACGACTCCGTATGTGTTAGAAATAAATATTCTACGATCCTTTGATGCGTAGAATGCGGGTCGTTACACTCTCCCCCCTTAAGAAATTTCGTCCCCGAAATTCTTTAACCCAAAACATACAAAGGATACCGCATGCCTACCAGCCACATACGACAATCAAACATGCAAAACAAAAAAACCAAACCTATCCTAGCATGCGGAAAGGCTAAATCGGAACTAAAATCTTACCAGGCGAAGAGTTCTGGATACGTCTTCCTAATGCTCTCCTCTGTCTCCCAAGTACAGTCATTCTCATTCTCGCCCCACTGAACTTTGACTAATTTCACCGCTTTCCTTCGAAGTTGCTTTGTATCGTTCCCAACAATATGCACAGGCTTGCGGTTCCCAACCGCCTCGGGTTCAACTTCGATATCATCCAACTGATCAGGTGAAATAGTCACATTTGGGTTGTGTACGAACTTCCTTAACTGGGAAACATGAAGTACATTGTGAACTCCTTCCATCTTCTCTGGTAATTCAACTTTGTATGCCAAATTCCCAATTTTCTCAAGAACTGGGAATGGACCAACAAATCTTGGTGCTAACTTGCCTCTCCTGCCAAATCGTATCACGCTCTTCAATGGAGAAATCTTGACAAACACCAAGTCGCCAATGGAGAACTTTAATTCTCTTCTCCTCTTATCAACATAACTCTTCTTCCTATCTTGGGCAGCCTTCATTCGCTGTTGGATAATCTTAGTCTTAGTTGAAGTTTCTCTTATCACGTCATGTCCAAGTACAAACTTCTCAACAACTTCTACCCAACATGACGGTGAGTCGCACAGTCTTCCATACAAATCTTCAAATGGAGCCATACCGATACTGGATTGATAGATATTATTATATGCAAACTCTACTAGATGCAAATGGTCTTCCCATGATCCACCAAAATACAATACACAAGCTCTCAAGAGGTCTTCTAACACTCGATTCACCCTCTCTGTCTGTCCGTCAGTTTGAGGATGATATGCGGTATTGAGATGTAATTCTGATCCTAATGCCTCTTGTCAGCTCTTTCAAAATCAACTAGTGAACAACGGATCTCGGTCACTCACAATGCCTTTGGGTATTCCATGAAATCTCAATACCCACTTTATATACAGTTCCGCTAACTTAGTTGCCATCCTGTTTGACTTGACGGGTATAAATCTTGCACTTTTGGTCAATCGGTCCACAATCACCCAAATGCTATCATGGCCTGATCTAGTCCTTGGTAACCCATCAATGAAATCAATTGACACTTGTTCCTATTCCATGCTGGAATTTCTAATGGTTGTAACAAACCACTAGGCTTCTTTTGCTTAGCTTTAACTAGTTGGCAATTCATGCATTTGGCTATAAACCTCCCAATGTCTCTTTTCATCCCTTCCCAGCAGTAGGTATGCTTCATGCCTCGATACATCTTATTACCACCGGGGTGTATAGTCAGTTTTGAGTGATGACATTCTCTAAGCACTTCATCTCTCAATCCATTGACATTGGGTACAACTACTCTTCCATTCTTTCTAAGTCATCCATCTCGATCAAGCCCATACTTGTTCATCTCCTCATCGATACCCATCTCTAACATGGAGATGATTTCCAATAGGTTAGGATCATTCCTCTGACTAGAACCAATCCGCTCAATCAAAGTGGGTCTGATCGTCAAACTTACTAACATTTCTGAATTCAATTCGCACTTTGGTCTGAAATCATACCCAGTGATGTACTCCAGTTGCTTCCATTCTAGAAACATAGCCCCTAAACTGGCATGTCTTCTGCTCAATGCATCAGCCACCGCATTGCCCTTTCCTGGTGTATATGCGATGTCGAAATCATAGGAAGCTAAGAAGTCTAACCATCTTTGTTGTCGGAGATTTAGATCCTTTTGAGAGAAAATATACTTTAACGATTTATGATCGGTAAACAACTCGAATCTTTCTCCTAAGAGATAATGTCTCCACATCTTCAGTGCAAACATGATCGCTGCCAGTTCCAAATCATGGGTAGGGTATCTTTTCTCATGCAGTTACAGTTGCCGGCTTGCATAAGCTACAACCCTACCTCCTTGCATCAATACATCACCTAGTCCGGTACCACATGCATCCGTATATACGATCATCTGTTCATTCCCCTTAGGAATGACTAACACAGGTGCACATGTCAACTTTTCCTTTAGACTCTTGAATGGATTCTCGCACTTTTTGTCCCAGACAAAAGCTTGATTCTTCTCGGTCAACTGAGTCAACGGTGCTGCTATCTTGGAGAAGTCTTGGATAAACTTACAATAATATCCAGCTAATCCCAAGAAACTTCTTATGTCCGTTGTATTCTTGGGGGTAGACCAATCTTGTACCGTAGTCACCTTCGCAGGGTCCACGGCAATACCATTCTCTGAAACAACATAGCCCAAGAATCTCACTTCTCTCCTCCAGAAGTGACACTTAGAGAATTTTGCTTTCAATTGGTGTTTTCTCAATACCTCCATCACTATTCTTAAATGTTCCTTGTGTTCTTCCTCTATCATCGAATAGACCAAAATATCATCCACGAACACAAGAACAAACTTATTCAACTGATCTCTGAATACCTTATTCATAAGATCCATAAAGTATGCTGGAGCACTGGTCAGCCCGAATGGCATGACCAACCACTCATAAAATCCAGACGGCGTCCGAAATGCCATTTTAGCTATACTCTCAGCTTCCACTCTAAGATGATGAAAACCTGTCGTGAGATCCAACTGAGAGAATACTCTCGCGCCACTCAACTGATCAAACAAATCATCGCGATAGAGGATACTTATTCTTCCTCGTCACTTTATTCAACTCACGGTAGTCTACACACAAACGAAGGGGACCATCCGCCTTGGTAGCAAGCACAACTGGTGCTCCCCATTCAGAAACACTCCTTCTGATAAGTCCCTTCTTCAAAAGATCACTGACTTGCACCCCGAGCTCTCGCTTCTCCCTTGGTGCCATACGATGAGGTGGCATCACTATAGGTCTGGCAACTTTTACTAAATCAATACGGAACTCAATCTCTCGGTATGGTGGAAACCCGGTCACTTCCTCGAAAACGTCCGGATACTGGCCAACCACGGGCAAACCTGACAACTCACTATGTGGAATGTCGAGGGAATTCAGAAAACTAGCCATTACCCCATCACCGGGTAGACCACCAAACACTACCCTCTGGCCATCATCCGCTCTAGCTGTCACCAAAGGGCCCTTACAGTCTACCACCACCCCGTATTTTTTGAGCCAATCGACTCCCAAAATAATGCCAAACCCAGTAAAGCCCAAAACAAAGCAATCACAAACAAACATGCATCCATGACTCGATAAGACCACATTACGAAAAATCATGCTAAGGTTAGTTGAACCACCAATCGAGTTCATCACTACTAAAGGCCTATCGACAATCTCGGGCTCCAATCCCAACCTATCTACCAGGCCACTAGATATGAAAGAACAGGAAGCCCCGGTATCAAACAAAACTCTAACAGGAACATCATAAACAGAAAGCATACCTCGAACAACAACATTCTTTTCTTTCTCCACCGCAGTTGGGGCATTCGACGAAGAAGGAATAGCATTAAGGGCATATTCTTTCACCACCTGCTTTTCCTTAGGGGGTTGCGGACACTTATCCTTGTTATGTCCCACTTGGCCACAGTTGAAGCACTTCTTATCCGCCGGCTTGGCCCGACACTCTTTGGCATAGTGGCCCTTCTTACCACAGCTGAAGCACTCAACATCTTGCTTATTCTTTTTCTTCTGGCCATCCTTGGTCTGATTCTGCTTTCTCTTATTCTGAGAACCATTCTTGCCTCCACCGCTTGCTTGTGGCTTTGGCTCCTCTGCAAATGCAACCTCAGTCTTCGACTTAGGGTAAAGACTCTCGGACCTCAATGCTTTTCCCATAAACGATTCAAACGTCTCATCGATGTGGTGGTTAATAAGCCTTTCCCCCAAGTATCCATCCAAGCCAGTTATGAAATTCCCATTCTTCTTCTTGGTAGTATCAATAAGAGATAGTTCATACTTCGATAAAGTATCGAATTTTGCAATATACTCCGAGACAGCTCTGCCATTCTGCTTGAGCTCCAAGAATTTCTTAAACATCACTGACTTCTGGGTAGCTGGAATGAACTTATCGCTAAAGCGAACATTAAACTGATCCCAAGTAATCTGATCCTCGGGGGTAGCTGCCTTTGTATCATTCCTCCAATTCATTGCCCGTCCTTGCAGCTGACGGGATGCTAGCCTTCTTTTCATCACATCCTCGATACCCAAATCTTCGAAGATACGCTCGCAGCTATCCAACCAATCTTGAACATCCGTAGCCGACTCCGTTCTATGGAACGGCTTCCCACCAAGACTAGTATAATCTTTGTTCAGCTTGGTGAAATCGGCCCTAGGCGCCTGCACTATTGGACCACCACCGTTACCATTATTGGGAGCTGCCCTCTGCACATCCCTCAGCATCTCTCTCATGAGGTCAGTAAACATCGTCCTCATGTCATCGGCATTCCCATTATTGGCTCCTCTACTGGCACCTCTTGCGTATCGGCTCATCGTTCAATCTGTAAGGAGAAAACGATTAACCATCTCCACAGTGGCGCTAGTGCAGTGCGACTTCATCCTTAACTATACTAATAGTATATATATATATAGCTTTTGAAAACCAAAATAATCACAAATACACACTCTCATATACATATATTATCTCTCCCTGATGAATTCCCTAGGTTAACTACGCAACCTAGAGCTCTGATACCAAGTGTGACGGCCCGCCCTGCACCAGCTGGCATTTCCTCCGAAAGTGCGCTGTACACATGCCAACTAGCATGGAACGGTTTCCAAAGAAAGGAAAGAAGAGGATGAACTAATCGAAAACATGTAGAATGTCTCACAGCGCATGGAACAAAATGTAATAATAATATACTTGACATAAAACAGGTGAGACCGTGTATAAGCTGATAACTAAAACCAACATCAACATCAGAGTAGCGGAAGTCTAAATACAGCTTATTACAATTTTTCAAATTACTGTCTCTAAACAAAAAGAAAGCTAAAGTAGAAGATGCACTACTAGTGCCCAAGCAGTGGTCTTCAACAACACAGGGAGAATATCTATATGTATCATATGTGGAAGCCTCCTGCTCGTCTCCGGATCAGCTACTCGTGCACACCTAGCTAACCTGTCTCTAGTCTGCTCGTGAGAGCACCCAGAGTAATAAGAAGAGACATAAAACTCTGGGTCAGACAAAAAGTCTGGTATGAGCGATAAGCGGCTAAACAGAACAATAACAGGTATACTAAACCATACCTGAACCTGGACCTGCAACCAAAGAGTTAGCACTACATACCGTACAATACTCTAAGGTGCCACTGAACAGATGGTGTAAAGATAACGAGGGTGGGGGTGTGCATGTCATAATGATGGCAAACAAATCAACCATAGCAATCATCCTCACATCTCTCACTCAGTGCGTAAAGTATACGATGTCCACCACTGTCAATCACTAGACCCATCGAAATAGTGACATAGTTCGATTTGTACAAGAACTGCTACTACCAAGCTTAACACATGGAGTCATGACCAAACCTTTACAAATGACCCCACTTCATTGATCTATAGCTTTTTAGTCATGCCTAGGCAACTGTGGCCCTGAATCCGTTCACATACTCCCTACACATAGTGATTCAAAGTTACAAACATCGACAACCCCTTAGCACACGTCCCGCAACAAAGCCTAACTCATGAGGTCGACTCATTGGTTTCCAACTGGATCTTGAGTACAAACTTCCTATTGGACTACCTTTGCATCTCGGGTTTTGGTCGTCACCTTCTTCTCTGGATCAGTCTCCATTTCTTTCCTTCAAGTCGTGGTCACCAGCTCCTCGGTTCGGATCGTGAGTCAGCCTCCATCGGTTCGGTGCCCAAGTTCCATCGGGTTGCGCTCCCTCACCTTGGTTGGTTCGTAACAATGCTCGAGGCTCGTGCTCGTCATGTCAGGTGGAAGGATCCCTGATCGGATCGGGTCGGGCCTTCATTACCAATTCGGATCGGGGATCCTCAGATGCGAGCGGATCGGTCTTGGTCACCCCTGGCGGATCGGGTCGGGTTCCTCAAGCTTCTCCATACGGTTCGAGTCGGAGTGGCACGCAAGATGAGGATTGAGTCGTGGATTTAGGTTCAGATCGTCTCGTGGAAGCAACAGCTTGGCGGGGTAGTTCGGTTCGGGCTCCTTCCTCCGATCTGATCCATATTGGCCAAATTCCTACACTTCTTCCAGCGACTGTTTACGCCATTCGGCGGAGTTTTCGACCAACTTAACACTTCTAGACAATCCCAAATCATACTATACAGTCATAGCAACATGTACAATCAATCATAAACACCAAAACAACAACTATAACTTGTAAAATGGATCAAACATATCCAAAATCCCATATTTTCCCTTAAGCGTGTTTAGGCAAAACTAATTATATGATTAGCAAAACTTAATCAAATTCACCCAAGTTTCTAACAGAGGTTAGAAACATCATTTAAGAATTTATAAATATTTTTCCAAATTTTTATCATGTATAATTTCATTAATCTTCACTAATTACCCTTAATTAACCGTAATTAGTGCAAAACTATGCAAATCACTCACCTTGGCCACAAATAAAACCTTTAGAACTGAAACTCTACTGTTTGGGGGCGAATACCAATGCAACACAGAAGCTCTACCTCGATTCTTGTGCTAACCCTCCTTGATTTGATGTTGCTAAGCCTAATCCTTGATTAAAAAGTGATTTGGAGGTGTTTTAGAGGTTGGAGGCCATTGTTAGGTTGAAGAGAGGGTTTGTGGCGGCTCGAAAATGAGTGAAAAACTGAAATCCTAAACCTAGCAGCCCTCAAATACCTCTAATCCCGAAATCCCTCATTGGGCCTAGCTGTTATTCACCCGGTTAAGCCCAATTAAGTTGTTTTTCACTATCTGAAACTTTTTTAGCCATATCTCCCAAATGGTGAGTCCGTTTGGCTAATGTGACCACTCTACGGAATTGTAAACCATCATCCGAAGCCAATGGAAGTGGTTTCAAGTCAAAACTCCTTTCCAACCAAAAGGTTATGGCCAAAACAAGATTAGCTAGGGGCAAAACAGTCATTTAAAAATTGGGAAAAATCATGAACATGGGAAATGACCTCAATAGTCGTCTCCCAAAGTTACATGACCATACGACTCCGTATGTGAAAGAAATAAATATTCTACGATCCTTCGATGCGTAGTATGCGAGACGTTACAGATTTTATCAACAGATTTGGTTAAATCAACACAAAAATAAACCAAATCTTTATATGAAAAATTTCTTATTCATCATCTGTTGAAACTCCAACACGACTATTATCTGATTCTTCTTTAGTAAATCCTGTTAGACATACTCCTATATCTGAGTTGATCTTTGTAGGTTTTGAGCACTTGTTGCCATTTTGTCCAAACTTTGCATTGAGAGTTCTCCAGATTTCCTGCGCAGTCAAACAATGAGCGATAAGATCAAGCTGATTATTAATAAGATGAGAACAGAGAATATGCATAACACGAGCATTAGTACTCCTATCAATTATATCATCTCCATTGTTAACAACATCCCAATATTTAATATCAACAAATTTCAAATAGGATTTCATTTTTCATTTCCAATTAAAAAAAATTGTACCATCCAAAATGTTTGTAATGTGGCTGGACTGACTCTCAAAGGGCTGACAACTAGGATCCATGATGTAACATCCCATATTTTTTGTATATTAAATTTTGATTTAAAATAAATAACTGGGATAATCTGTGATAAAAGTCAAAATTTTGTTGATTATAATAATAATGATTATTTGAACGGAGTATATATAGATTTTAATTTAGTTATTTAGAAAGGTTGAAATTTGAAATTTTATATTTAAAGAATTAAATAGATTTGAGGGGATTAATTTAGAAGTGGAAATTCAAATATAATTTAAAATGGTGAAATATTAAGTTGTTTAAGTTAAAAAATTTAAATTCAAATAACCAAATTTGGGAATTTAAATACTTGAAATATATTTACAAAGTTGATAAAAGTTAATTTTAATGATAATAATAATGAGGTAAATTACCTTGAGTATAAATGAAATTTTAATTTAGTTATATCGATAATGAATTGAAATTTTGAATTTATTATTTATGAAATTGAATAGAATTGAGTTTTTTAAATTATAATTGGAATTCAGATTTTTAATTTTTTTATAAGGAATTGAATTCGGGAACTTAATATTTGTGAAATCGATTTATAAAATTTGTTTAAGTCATTATTGGATTAAGTGGAATTGATAAATATTTAAAATTGAATTTAAACAGTTAATCGAATAATTGAATATTTTATTTATTAATTAACTATGAAATTTAAGTGTTTTGGCGACGGTCTCGGAATTCGACAAAACTGGTGCCATCGGAACCGGAACGGTGAATTATGATAGGAATTCAATTTGCATTTCAATTCGAGTTACCGTTTGATCGTAAGAGAGAAAATGTGAACGAGATCAATGTAAATGGATAATTTGGTGTTTTCAACATTTGGGCATTCTATAATTATATAAATAAAACTCACTTAACACCCCATCAGCCCATTTACAATATACGTATAACTTTCTCCTTCAAAACTTGTTTTATTGGTTGGAGAAAAATTTCAAAAAACCCGAGAAATAAAAAAAATACCAGCTTCAAAAATCAAATTTCTTCCAACCCTAGCGTATTATATATCAAACTGAAGCTCGCGATGATAGAAAGCTATTGGTATGGTTTGTTTCGACATGAAGTGAGAGGATTGGCCGGAAATCACGGTCAAACATGCAGATTTTCGGAACCTTAGGCTTGAATTTGGGGTTTTTTTATTTTGGGCTTTATTGGAGAAATGGAGATATGGGTTTGGTAGATCTCGTCTCAGGGAGTCCAACGGTGGTAGCCGCAGCACCTGGAAGTGTCGTGAGTGTGAGAATTTGGTGTTTAAAGGCCTGAAAAGGCGGAATTAGGGTTGGACGACGAGTCTGATTTGGTGCACTGGAGTCGAGGTCGTGGTCAGGGGAGATGCGCCTCAAGGAGCGGGTGAGAATGGCAGTGGTCTTAAGATGAATCGCGGTCGGAATCTGGCGCTGGGGATGGTCAAAGTTGGTGTAAAATGGGTTCTTCACGTTGGTATGGCATGTAGCAAATAGAAGAGGAGCGGGTGAAGGAGATGTAGGCGCTGACATGTCACGGTCTGGTTGGGTGAGAAAGTTTTTATTTATTTTTATATATTTTGAAATTCAAATGGTAAAACAAGCATAACTTCTTCATACGACCTCGGATTGACGCGCGGTTTGTTGCGTTAGGATCGTAGCGAAATCGCGGACAACCTGAGACTAGTTTGGATGTGTTTGGAGACTGTGAAATTTTAGGCTTTGTTTGGATGTTCAATCCACTGACCCAAAGATGAGTGATTTTCTCACTTACGAAATACCGAATTAATCCCATATTTGTTAAGTTAAAATATGAAATAAGTTTGGTTGCATGGTTGTGTTTGATTTGTGATTGGCTGCTTAAAAATGACATGCAAGTATATTAATCTGAAAATTTAGGTCGATAATTAGTTATTTAATTTAATTAAATTACTAGTTGGGACTTCTGATCCTTGCAAACCAGTAGAATAGATTAATACTGATTAATGGGATAAATGCTTGTGATGGATGCCTTGGTGATTTTTTTAATAAGTATTACTTGAAATGTTATTTATTTCAGTATTTGGCTGTGTGTGCTCATCATTGACGATAAATCCCAATTTTTCACCCTAGATGTTACGGGCATCGAATAAAGCCGGGATTTATCAATTAAAATCAATTAAGAACACAGATTGAAATGATAAATATCAGTGACCCTGATTTGGATTGAAATGATAAATCCATCCCTAAAATATTGAGAAATTAAATTTAATATCACTTAGCCATTGGATACAAAATTTTATACAGACATCGGTTGGTTAAATGATTTTCAAATAATTGGAGATTTTATTTGATAGAAATTTCATTTAAAGAAAATGAGCCGATACTTGATAAACTTGTTTCTATGAAAGATCTGGACCGTAAATGTTATTTGAATTGGTTAAGAATTTTTTTCCAAAGGAAGTGGGAATTCTTAAAGTAGGATTTGAATATAAATTGGAATTTTCAAATTAAGGGTTTGGATTTGAATATAACAAATTCGACTTAATTTAAAGATTTGGGTTGAATGACATTTGAAACAAGATACTAAACTATGTAACTCAACTACGTAACTCCATCGAGGCTGGAGTATGGGTTCAAGTATTTGAAGTTCGGAAGAAAGGAATGAATTTTGATTTAATAATTTTATTATATATATATATATTTACAATGTTTAATTTCAAAAAAAAGTTATACTTTTCCTTAGAATTTATTATTTAACTTTTACCCATAGACCATTTATTTTAGTTTAAAATTTTCTTATAGGTTATTTTTAAAACTAATTAGTAAATTTTTATTATATATATTCATAATGATCTAATTTATCTTATTTTATTTTAACCATTATTTCTATATATATATATATGTTTATATAAAGATTTTAATAAAAAAACATCTATTTTCAAGTTATATTAAACGATCGTAAATTTCTTTCGAATGGAAAGTGCTAAATTTAAACCCTAGTTCGAGATGGGGTCGAGATAAAGTATTCAAATATCAATCGACTTTAACCAATTTTATATGGAAAGGTAATTGATACTTTATTTGAATATAATGGATTCCATAAATGATATGAATGAATTATTATGAAGATTTATACTCTATTGAATGTGAATGGATTTTGAATTCAAATTGATTTGAGATAATTATAATCTTTAATATGAAGTATATTCTACTTGAATATAAATCGATTTGGTGAAATATTATATGATTATAATATGAAATGAAATATATTCTAGTTTAGAATATAATCGGTTTTGATATGATTATGATATGTTGATATGAAGATATATTCTTTTTGAATATAAATTTGGTTTGAAGCAAAGCATGATATTTTGGATATAAAGCGAACCTTTATGAAATGTAAAAGAACCGACCGATGTAGAAAATGTAAGTGTTGGTTGTTAAAGAGATCGGAGTCGGCAAATGGCATACTCTCTGCAAGTGTCGATACCACTTTGACAACTGTGAACGTTTTGACGTATCCAGAATGAGTATGATGAATTAGAGGCGATTATTGAATCGAAGAAGATGAACGATGACGAAATAGCCATGACCTTCGGGTCAGAGTTGAAATGACTAAAACAGGAGCTATACCGTGACTAATTGAGGTAGCACCTTTGATCGGACACACTTCTTCGATACTATTTCTATGACTATGATGATGATTATGATTTGAGGGCCCTTTATGATTTGGGAGTGTGTTCCGAGGTGGGCGGTAGTGGCTGTTATGCGTTACCACCGGTCCGGGAGTGCAATTGGTAGAATCCTACCCTAGGCATTGCCTCGAGTGCCTTGTCATATTATCCTTATCGAGCACCATACGATTTGGATTTGTATCGTACCTATGGAGTGCCCTCTGATGCCATCGTTTACGGTGGGTTTACCGTACTGTATAGAATACGGTATTATAAATGGTGTAAGGGTAAAAATGTAATCCCACTTATGCTATTTTCAGTATTTATACTTTACTGAGTAGACACTATCATAATAGCGTATTATACTATCTATGTATTAGTTTAATGGATCCTTGAGAGATGGCAAAATCCCGTAACATCTCTTGAGTTATTGTACCCATGACACTGATGTTATTTCTTATTTTGATTTGACTAATATGAGAATGATTTAGCGTTGATTCGAGTGTTTGCTGTGTTTTCTTTTAGGCAATACGCTCAGGTCAGGAGTTGTTGCAGTTAGCGAAGATTATCAACAACTTGGAGGATGAAGACGAGTATTTGGTATATGTATATATATATATATATATATATATATTACATGTATATTTCACTGCACTTTATTTCCGCTGCATTACTGTATGTATTTGTACAAGTGTAACTCTGATAATCATTAAATGTTATAAACAATGTGTACATTTTAACTGCTTTAAACTACTATTTTTTTTATTATATTTTGTCCTTCCGCTGTGAGATTCTGTGATTGGTTTTTCTCTTCTTTCTTCCTTTTTCGTTTTTCCCAATAACTACTTGTATTTGCGATTTGTTTGGGTTGACTTGTGTGGTTTATTATCGATTTGAACAGTCAAAAATTTGGGTCGTTACAATTTGGTATTAGAGCGATGGTTAGCGATAACCTTGGCTCTATTTGGGAATTAACTCATTAGAGATGGGGTTAAAAACGCCCTAGAATGAGTTTGAGGGTATGTACGAGAGAGCGTACTTGTATTTTGATACAAAGTGATTTATGTTGTGTTGACTTATTTTGTTGAATATTTATGGGTTCTGGTCGGTATATGGAACGCCATAGAATCGATAGGAATTCCTAAATAATCGAATAGAATGAATTGACATAATATGGTTTTCGATTATATTTTACATATATTAGATATATTTTTAGGTGTTTTAAGTGTATAAGCATTGGTCATTGGTAGGTAATAATATTAAATTAATACCTATTACAGTTGATTCGATAATAAATTTAATAAGGAAAATTTAAATGGTCTAAGAAATATTTGAAATGAAATTATGCCATTAAGTATAATAGGGTGAGAAAGATTTGTGATTGAAATAGAAAGGAACTTGAAACTTGATCCTGGGGTACTTTTGAAATAGTTTTGTCAAATTTTGAAATAATATCGTATTATGAGTATTTTCGAAAGGAATGATTTAAGGGATTTTTAAAGAAATAAGTGTGTAATCCCTTCTCAGACATCAGAAATGACTTCGGTAATTAGTGCACGCATTATCGACATTTATTTTGAAGTGTCTGAGTGGGGGAGACCACTCCGTAATTTCATAACTTGTTTGAAAAGAATATTGGATCTAATTTCCAAGGTTATATAAAGTGGAGTTTAAGTTTGAACTAGGATTGAAATTTCTTTGTTTGTTAATTAAAGTTGGATTTCAATATATGGTATGTTTTTTTTTGGATTTTATACATACATATGCATTTTAAGCTTGGTTTATAAAACCCGGAATCAAGCAATTTAAGTTCATCCTAACTAACTACATCGATTTAAGATTAATTTTCTCGATTCATTGGAGTTTGCACTTTGAAATTATGGAATGGACTTAAGAATTAAGAGAGGTCGTCACCTAAACTCTTAAATATGGTGATGATAAGGGTCAAACAAATCCCAACTTTTGTTGGTAAGGGTGTTATAAGAAATTGAAATTTACCACGAAATAAAATTCAATTAAAGCCAACTAAGTCAATTGAAAATTTGGTTGTGTAATAAGAACGATAACACACGACTTGGCTAATTCATAAGTTATTAGATTAGTTTAGAAGGTGTTGGAAGAAACTTATGTTTGTCGATTATATGATTGCTGATAAATAAAATTGAAAGGAATGAAGAGGTTAATAGAATTTGAAAGGTGAACCTCATTTGGAAATTATATCGAAAATAAATCTAAGTACGAACAACGTATGAGAAGCAAAATAAAACGTATTTTGAATTGAATTGATTCAATAAAGTGAAGACAACTTAGAGAAATAAAATGGAATTGGAATATGGAATAAGGTGTTGGAAATGTAGAATTTAAGTCTAATTTGCTAAATTTGAATATCGAAAGAATTTGGGAACTAAGTGGATTTAATTTAGTCGAACGAATTAGTGAAAATGGTAGTAAGCTCGAGAAATTTAAATTGATCGATCTAGAACCAAGTATAAATGAAGGCGAAATGTGGATGAACTTGAATAATTAAAATAAATAGATCGAAACTAATCCAAGGAAATGGATAATCGAATATGGATAAATAAGATGACATTCAATGAAATAAGGGTGAATTAAATAAGTAAAATGGAGTTTGGCATCTTGATTCATGTTTACGAATTTATTATTTAATTTGACTAAGTTAGTTGGAAAGGTAAATGAATTTAAGTTTTGTTCGAAATGTAACGTTTGAAATGAGACGGGAAGTATATTGGAATGTGGTAAGCAATTTTATATGGATCCATTTCTCGACTAATGATGTGAATGTAAATGATTGAATGGAGGAACGAGAACAAATGAAACAGGTGAGTTGGAAATGGGTTTAAGTGAGAACAATGATAATGGAACATAAGTAAATGAAATAAAATACATTTAATATGAGTGAAAATGAATATGAACATATTGAAGTATCGAAAAGGAAAAATCGTATTGTGAGCATGATGGAGCGATAATCCATCCTTGATGGTTAAGTTTCGCTAAAAATTTGGAATCCGAGAGTTTGAAACTTCAAATAAAACAACACTTATATGAAAATTTGAAATATTTGATAAGCTAGAGTAAAATGGACATAACTTTTGAATCGGAATTCAATGACTCTGGACTTTTTGGAAACCTCAAAAACAGAACTAAAACTTTTGTTAATGGGACCCTGTCTAATTTTCATGATTATTAGGTTGAAATCCAAGCGTTAGTTGCAGTTCAGCGCGCAGAAAATAAAAATCTGAAGTGGATACCTATATTGTTTTGATCATAACTTCCTAACGGAACGTCGGATTTCGATGTGCGAGTACAATTCGGAAAGCCTAGGATCTGAACTAAAACTTTTCCTTTTGCTGGGTAAAATTTTGTTGTTTAAAGGGTTAAAACTGGGTTGAACAAATCAGATCTGCATTTTTCAATGTACGGGCTGAGGTGTTCGACTTCACTAGAATAGTCATAATTTTTGAATGAATTATCTGAATTAGACGAATCTAGACAATTCAGAAAGCCTGAATCGAATGCAACAACTTTCGCCTAGTTTGTTTTAGTCCAATTCCATCATTTAGGGTGATAATCGATGATTTGTTCGCTAGCCTGTTATGAATATCTTGGTTTTGCAGTTGAAAATGTTTAATATATCTTGTGCAAGTTATATACCTTCGCTATTTATTATATATATGTTTAATTCTTATGCGTATGTGAGTATTTGGCAGGTGTAAGGAGTGTGCGCTACACTTTGGAGCTCGCTTGCGCTAAATGCTAAATGCTAAGATAAATAAAAATGCAAATAAACGCTAAGAAGGTACGTATTTGAGTTATATAGTTTTGTAGTTACATATATATGGTGTTTTCCCCATTTTTGGGATGCCTCATCGAATGATGAGATGTATATTTGAATTTTATATATGTTGTGATTTTTCTGGACCTCTCCGTACAAAGGAGATGCTGCCGAAATTTTTCGTGATTTCGGGAGTTAGAAAATTTATAAGATTTTTTCAATCATATAACTTATTTTATAAATACTATTGTATAAGTATGGATTTGGAAGTATGAATACGGTCAATATAGTATTTTGTTCTCTTTCCGAGGACGAAAATATTTTTAAGTGGGGGAGAATGTAACATCCCATATTTTTTGTATATTAAATTTCGATTTAAAAAAAATAACTGGGATAATCTGGGATAAAAGTCAAAATTTTGTTGATTATAATATTAATGATTATTTGAATGGAGTACATATAGATTTTAAATTTAGTTATTTAGAAAGGTTGAAATTTGAAATTTTATATTTAAAGAATTAAATAGATATGAGGGGATTAATTTAGAAGTGGAAATTCAAATCTAATTTGAAATGGTGAAATATTAGGTTGTTTAAGTTAAAAATTTAAAATTCAAATAACCAAATTTGGGAATTTAAATACTTGAAATATATTTACAAAGTTGATAAAAGTTAATTTTAATGATAATAATAATGAGGTAAATTACCTTGAGTATAAATGAAATTTTAATCTAGTTATATCGATAATGAATTGAAATTTTGAATTTAATATTTATGAAATTGAACAGAGTTGAGTTATTTAAATTATAATTGGAATTCAGATTTTTAAACTTTTTATAAGGAATTGAATTCGGGAACTTAATATTCGTGAAATCGATTTATAAAATTTGTTTAAGTCATTATTGGATTAAGTGGAATTTATAAATATTTAAAATTGAATTAAAACAGTTAATCGAATAATTGAATATATTTTTTAATTTAATTAACTGTGAAATTTAACTGTTTTGGCGACAGTCTCGGAATTCGATGAAACTGGCGCCATCGGAACCGAAACGGTGAATTATGATGGAATTTCAATTTGTGTTACACTCCGACTTACCGTTTGATCGTACGAGAGAAAAGGTGAATGAGATCAATGTAAATGGATAATTTGGTGTTTTCAACATTTGGGCCTTCTATAATTATATAAATAAAACTCACTTAACACCCCATCAGCCCATTTACAATATATGCATAACTTTCTCCTTCAAAACTTGTTTTAATGGCTAGAGGAAAATTTCAAAAAACCCTAGAAATAAAAAAATACCAACTTCAAAAATCAAATTTCTTCAAACCCTAGCGTATTATATATCAAACTGAAGCTCGCGACGATAGGAAGCTACTGTTATGGTTTGTTTTGACATGCAGTGAGCGAATTGGCCAGAAATCACGTTCAAACATGCAGATTTTCGGAACCTTAGGCTTGAATTTGGGTTTTTTTTATTTTGGGCTTTATTGGAGAAATGGAGATATGGGTTTGGTAGATCTCGTCTCAGTGAGTCCAACGGTGGTAGCCGCAGCACCTGGAAATGTCGTGAGTGTGAGAATTTGGTGTTTAAAGGCCTGAAAAGGAGGAATTATGGTTGGATGACGAGGCTGATTTGGTGCATTGGAGTCGAGGCCGTAGTCAGGGGAGATGCGCCTCGAGGAGCGGGTGAGAATGGCAGTGGTCTTAAGGTGAATCGTGGTCGGAATACGATGTTGGGGATGGTAAAAGTTGGTGTAAAATGGGTTCTTTACGTTGGTATGGCCTGTAGAAAATAGAAAAGGAGCGGGAGAAGGAGATGTAGGCGCTGACGTGTCATGGTATGATTGGGTGGGGAAGTTTTTATTTATTTTTATATATTTTGAAATTCAAATGGTAAAACAAGCATAACTTCTTCATACGACCTCGGATTGACGCGCGGTTTGTTGTGTTAGGATCGTAGCGAAATTGCGGATGATCTAAGAAAGGTTTGGCTGTGTTTGGAGACTGTGAAATTTTAGACTTTGTTTAGATGTTCAATCCACTAAGGACCCAAAGGTCAGTGATTTTCTCACTTACGAAATACTGAATTATTCCTATATTTGTTAAGTTAAAATATGAAATAAGTTTGGTTGCATGGTTTGTTTGATTTGTGATTGGCTGGTTAAAATTGACATGCAAGTATATTAATCTGAAAATTTAGGTTGATAATTAGTTATTTAATTAAATTAAATTACTAGTTGGGATTTCTAATCCTTGCAAACCCGTAGAACAGATTAATACTGATTAATGGGATAAATGGTTGTGATGGATGCCTTGGGTGATTTTTTGATTAAGTATTGCTTGAAATGTTATTTATTTCAATATTTGGCTGTGTGTGCTCATCATTGACGATAAATCCCAATTTTTCACCCTAGATGTTACAAGCATCGAATAAACCCGGGATTTATCGATTAAAATCAATTAAGAACACAGATTGAAATGATAAATATCTATGACCCTGATTTGGATTGAAATGATTAATCCATCCTTGAAATATCGAGAAATTAAATTTAATATCACTTGGCCATAGGATAGAAAATTTTATATACAGACATCGGTTGGTTAAATGATTTTCAAATAATTGGAGATTTTATTTGATAGAAATTTCTTTTAAAGAAAATGAGCCAATACTCGATAAACTTGTTTCTATGAAAGATATGGATCACAAATGTTATTTGAAATGGTTAAGAATTTTTTTCCAAAGGAAGTGGGAATTCTTAAAGTAGGATTTGAATATAAATTGGAATTTTCAAATTAAGGGTTTGGATTTGAATATAACAAATTC
The DNA here is from genome assembly GCA_030737875.1 of Allium sativum. NCBI lineage: Eukaryota > Viridiplantae > Streptophyta > Magnoliopsida > Asparagales > Amaryllidaceae > Allium > Allium sativum. The sequence goes on along the minus strand of CM060924.1, from coordinate 499,085,444 downwards.
GACTTAATTTAAAGATTTGGGTTGAATGGCATTTGAAACCAGATATTGAACTATGTAACTCCATCGAGGCTGGAGTATAGGTTCAAGTATTTGAAGTTCAGAAGAAAGGAACGACTTTTGATTTAAGAATTTTATTCTATATATATATATATATTTACAATGTTTAATTTCAAAAAAAGTTATAATTTTCCTTAGAATTTATTATTTAACTTTAACCTATAGACCATTTATTTTAGTTTAAAATTTTCTTATATGTTATTTTTAAAACTATTTGGTAAATTTTTATTATATATATACTCATAATGATCTAAATTTTCTTATTTTTTTAACCATTATTTCTATACATATATGTTTATGTAAAGATTTTAATAAAAAACATCTATTTTCAAATTATATTAAATGATCGTAAATTTCTTTCGAATGGAAACTGCTAAATTTAAACCCTAGTTTGGGATGGGGTCGAGATAAAGTATTCAAATATGAATCGACTAACCAATTTTATATGGAAAGTAATTGATACTTTATTCGAATATAATGGATTCCATAAATGATATGAATGGATTATTATGAAGATTTATACTCTATTGAATATGAATGGATTTCGAATTCAAATCGAATTGAGATAATTATAATCTTTAATATGAAGTATATTCTACTTGAATATAAATCGATTTGGTGAAATATTATATGATTATAATATGAAATGAAATATATTGTACTTTAGAATATAATCGGTTTTGATATGATTATGATATGTTCATATGAAGATATATTCTTTTTGAATATAAATTTGGTTCGAAGCAAAACATGATATTTTGGATATAAAGCGAACCTTTGTGAAATGTAAAAGAACCGACCGATGTAGAAAATGTAAGTGTTGGTTGTTAAAGAGACCGGAGTCGACAAATGGCATACTCTCTGTCAGTGTCGATACCACTTTGACAACTGTGAACGTTTTGACGTATCCAGAATGAGTATGATGACTTGGAGGCGATTATTGAATCGAAGAAGATGAACGATGACGAAATAGCCCTGACCTTCGAGTCAGAATTGAAATGGTTAAAACATGAGCTATACCGTGATAAATTGAGGTAGCACCTTTGATCGGACACAATTCTTCGATATTATTTCTATGACTATGATGATGATGATGATTTGAGGGCCCTTTATGATTTGGGAGTGTGTTACGAGGTGGATGGTAGTGGCTGCTATGCGTTACCACCGGTCCGGGAGTGCAATTGGTAGAATCCTACCCTGGGCATTGCCTCGAGTGCCTTGTCATATTATCCTTATCGAGCACCGTACGATTTTGATTTGTATCGTACCTATGGAGTGCCCTCTAATGCCATCGTTTATGGTGGGTTTACCGTACTGTATAGAATACGATATTATAAACGGTGTAAGGGTAAAAATGTAATCCCACTTATGCTATTTTCAGTATTTATACTTTACTGAGTAGACACTATCATAATAGCGTATTATACTATCTATGTATTAGTTTAACGGATCATTGAGAGATGGAAAAATCCCATAACATCTCTTGAAGTTATTGTACCCATGACACTGATGTTATTTCGTATTTTGATTTGACTAATATGAGAATGATTTAGTGCTGATCCGAGTGTTTGTTGTGATTTCTTTTATGCAATACGCTCGGGTCAGCAAATGTTGCAGTTAGTGAAGATTAGCAACAACTTGGAGGATGAAGACGAGTATTTGGTGTGTGTGTGTGTGTGTGTGTATATATATTACATGTATAATCCATTGCACTTTATTTCCGCTGCATTACTGTATGTTTTTGTACAAGTGTAACTCTGATAATCATTAAATGTTATAACCAATGTATACATTTCAACTGCTTTAAACTACTATTTGTTTATTATATGTTGTCCTACCGCTGTGAGATTCTATGATTGGTTTTTCTCTTCTTTCTTCCTTTTTCTTTTTTCCCAATAACTACCTGTATTTGCGATTTGTTTGGGTCAACATGTGTGGTTTATTGTCGATTTGAACGGTCAAAAATTTGGGTCGTTACACATGATTTACTCTAGAGTTAATAGAATACCTGCTCTGATACTACATGGTGTCTCTATTTACGAGGAATTTCAACCACCTCGGTAGCCACCAAAGATACCTCAGACGTTGGTTTCACGTCCTGCCTCTCGACACAGACAACCACCCACGGGCATGTAGGGGTAAGAGTCAATACTTTGCCACATGATCATACAGCGAGAACCCCATATCATGCTGTTATCTTATACCAGCTCTGATACCACTTGTTGGATCTAGATTAACCCTAGAGGGGGGGGGGGTGAACAGGGTTTATTGAATTTTAGAGAGATATTAAAATATTCACAGATCACGTAATATAGCAGAAATAGAAATGCAGAAATTAAATGAAACAAGATATACCCAGCTTCGGCAAAATCCTGCCTACTTCTGCATTCCTAAGGTTTCTACTAGGTGATAGAACAGATCCCGCTTAGAAGACAATGTAAACTCGCGAACCCCTCGCATATATTCCAACCCTATGCTCAAAACCCTAGACTAACTAATATCCCCTCGACTAGATTTTCCCTGATTACAACCCTGTAACCAGTAACCCTAGTTTTTACAGATTCTAATAAACTGCCAGTTAATAACCTAATTGGATACCCTAGTATTTTATAGACACTAGAAATTGACTCGAACGATTTATAAAACAAATTAAGAAAAACACACAAAAATAAAAAACCGAAACCCTAGTATTTAAAAAGGAATTTAAATAACTCCCTCCAACACTTCATTAATCTTGGCCGCCCATATGTAATGGTTGCACCACTTAATTTCTATGACCCGATCACGTTGCTTCTGGGAAAAAGGAATGGCGGCCATGAAGAAAAAACTAGGATTTTCTCTGTTGTCCCCAAATCGCGATACTTAAATGAACTGAATTTGTTCCTCTGATGCTCGAGCTTTTGCGGCTTTTTAATGCGTTGATTTGGAAAACTTTTAATCAAAAAACTCGGTGAGTTCTCTGAATTGATTTTCAATGCTGCTCTATGAATTTGTTATTTTTCGTTTTCGATAAGTTATGCCAATGATGTAGAGGTGTTTATAAAGGGTAGTCGAACCCTAAAAATTCCCTGATTTCCATTGTAATTGAATTGATCTGATTTGGCTTTTTTCCTCTTTTGATAAATTACCTCGGCATTGATTTCCTCTGTAAAATCTAGATAAACTGAAAAAACGACTTCTTGCCAAAATTGACTTGAGCAAATTCTCTTCTGATTGACAATCATGTCGAGTTTGATTACGCACCAAAACATCATTCCATATATGATTGGATCTAATGCTGTGATTCCTTCTGTATTCCATGCTTGATTAAAAAAAATGGAATGGAAAAAATTGATTTCAAAATATGCATTTGACACTTTCCTGAAATGAAAATAATTTGTTATATTTGTTGTCTGAACACAAATTCCTTTGTCTCTTATTACATGCCATAATCATTCCATATGCTGAGATTATATACACCTCCATGTATCATTTTTGAATAGCTTTGCATTTGTTCATATGCTTTACTGATGTTATATACATCCATGAGTTACTTGACCCATTCATGATACTGCTGCCATGTGATTACTCATTCATGATACTGCTGCCATGTGATAATTGCTGCACATATCCATGCTAGTTGAACAGTTTTGTGCATATCCAAATGCCATTAGAGAAATGCAAATTCATTTGCTATGTATATCACTTGTTGCACCTAAAATGATGAATCCCCATGTATATGCCGCTTCAGTTGACATACATGTATATAAAAATGCTGAACTGACTTTCCACCTTGACTTGTTCATGAATTTGGCTTGAGCTTTATTTGACTGCACTGCTTTTTTCATGGCCATATTTACTGTGTTTACTTGTGCGCACTGTCCATATGTAATCATTTTGTATGTACTTTGTGATTTCCCAAGGTTCATTCTTGTACTTGTGCATCAGACTAGTTTTCACTGAGCTGCCTCGTTTCTACTTGCTTTGTCACTAGACCATTATAAACATGTATGCTGTATGTATTCTTGTAGATGCACTTGAACACTTTGTAACCTTGCTGGCCTATCAAGCCACACATGAAATTTTAACTATAAACTGCTGACTGCTTCTCTATTGGTTGCACTGCACCACCTTTGTTATATATGCACCATTTGAACAATTGTTATGCTGAGTCATGTTTCCATTGTGAAAAATAAATTGATCTTGCTGTAAGGTCAGTTGTAAATGACTGATTGGACTGATTTTGTTAGCCTAATCACATTTGTGTTGTCCCTTGCCATATGTTGAGCTCTACCATTTGGATGCACCATTTTAAACACCTATGAAAATGCTATGATCTTGATTATATGTTCTTTATTGGCTCGACCATCCGCTTTGAGCATGGTTCGACTATATTCACCTGTATATTTATATATGTGTATATACACAACAGTGTGTGTATACATATATCGTGCACATGTAATTTATTTATTAGCAGACTGCTACACTATGTTGTGGCTATTCAGAATCAACTGGTTCCGATCAGCAAACCTGTGTAGTATGTTGAGGTTGATCAGTGGGTACTAGAAATATATACATATCAGATCAAGTCGTGAAAAATGATGAGAAACACACCAAAATTCTGAGACAAATAAATTTTAAAAATAAAATAATATTTGCTAGAATATGAAATTATTTCGGTTCCAGATACTCTATGTGTGTTTCTGTATATGACAGGTATGGGTGGCTGGACTGACTGTGAGTTGTGAAGACAGAAGACTGAAGAAATTTAATTGTATAAATCAAGATGTCTGTATTGACTGATGTGTCTGTGTCATTAAAAATGTGTCTATATATTGAAATGTAAACTGAGTGAGTGATTCTATGTATATATGAGATGTATAGCCAGAGTATTGCAGTGAAGAGCTGAGTAATAAAAGAATTGTATATGAATAAGTTTGGACAAAATAGTGGAGTTTGAAATCTGTACTCTTTTGACTATTGAAATACAATATTATATTTAATAAAATAATGTTCGAATATTTAATTCTTTTTCAATAGTATTTCATATAAATATAAATATCATATTTCTGTCTAAGTTGTAGATTATTGGTACAGTAACTAACATATTTAATAATAAAATATATTTGGTTGTTGTCATCAAACAAAAATCATATAATTGTGTATGCAACACCATTATATACAACAACATTGTTATAACATTTCATGATAGAATAAAATTTTATATAAATAAATTAACGACGATAATATAATTAACAACAACCATTAAATCAACCATAAGTATCCAAGGCATCCAATCAACCAATATATATTATTAATGGTATTTTAACAATATGAATTAAGCACATCATAGCAGTCCAGAAAAGTGTGAGAGTTAACTCACCATTTTTGTTGATTCACGATTACCGCGTTGTTTTATATAGTTTCAAACATACATTTGAAATTATACAAAAATCCAATAACTTCTATTTCCAACCATCTCTGCTCGACTGCAAAGCCTCCCCGAATCATGTTTCGTTGAATTTCGTTAACGTATGAATTAGTTATCGAATTTACAAATTTAAATGATTGTTAAATTATTAAATTATAATTAAATCCTGATTACCTTAAAACAAATAACACGTCATCCTTGTATTAGACAAAACGCGTTTTCCTCTTCTCATGTTTCCTGAACCCGATCCTTCGTGTTCATCTTCTCCTTCGATTGCATCTCATGGTCAGAGCCCAACACATAAAACACACCACCACGCCGCCGCTATCCCGCCTGAGATCGACCTGACACCTTCGGCACTACCTCCACTCGCCTCTCCCCCTTCGCTAACCGCCGAGTCGAACTCCGGTCACCAGAAAATCGCTTCAACCGAAACTCAAACAATCCCAAAATCCCATGTCGTCCGACCACCAACGACCCCCAAACTCCTCCGGCAAGTCGAACTCGCCACCAGCTATCCTCGACCTTCACAGTCCCTCTCCCCTCATCACTTCAGTTGCTCGGAAAATGTGATAATCCGATTGCGACATGCAAGAACCCAATTGTTTTTAAATAGCTCTGATCATCTCGCCCTATTGATCACTACAGTCAATTTTAGGTCCTTCGACCTGAACCAATATTGTAGCTCTCGTTTTCCTCTACAAGATTACTTCAGACCTGAAATGGACCCAAGTTCCCCGAAATTCCTAAAAATGAAACCCATATCCCATCGTAATTCTCGATTTTCGGCCAACTCAGGCGATGAAATGCCACCAAATTTTTACAGCAGCTAGATCTCTACCTTCACGACAATATTTATGTAGAAACTTCCTCCTAATTCAGCCTAGAGATGGAGATAAAAAATAAAAATGAGAATTAGTTTATTTGCAAAAGTGGATGATGGATCTGATTTTGGAAATATGGCTAGGCCGAAGTACGATATATATATATATATATATATATATATATATAAGGATAGTTTATATTAATTTCAGATGATGTGACTAAAGATATTTTACTGACAGCGACTACTCGTGTTTATCACAATTTATGAATGTTGTTTATTTGTCCCTGTGGCACATACAAACTCCGTTCACGATGAAAATGGACGTCAAGGTATAATTCGAAACTACGATCCTACTAAATCTTGTTTCATCGAATTCCAAGTCTGTTTGCTCAAATGGCACATGTTTAGGCTCAAACAGTCGATTTATTTACATATAATTTTTCCACGCTCACAGAATAACTCCAATTGATGCAAAACTTGAAATGTAGCAATAATTAGCTAATACGGTCTCAATAAAATTTGTTTTGCTAAAAACGGAGGTTATTTGAATAAAGTCCCTTTTTAAGGGTCCATTTTAAATAAAAACAAATCAATTTTAAAATACCTCAATATAATATTATTAAAATATTAAAAAGATCTTACATCACTTTTATGGCCGAAAATTAACAGCATCTTACATCCTCTTTACCCTATCAAAATCAATCCACTAATACATCTTCTTTACAAGATAAATCTCAAATAAATACAGTTACAAAATCATTATCGTCTTCAGATCTGGTCTCGGATCAGAATAATCGGAGGCTTTAGTTTATGCAACTGGCTTCAAACTACGTTTTTATTCCTGAAAGCATTTACAAAAAATCTGAGATCTCATGGAAAAACACTATTGCTTTGATTCCAATACATTTCAGGTTATCTACAATAAAATTGAAGGAATATGTCTCAAAGGTATGGAAGCCTACCGGTACTTTCAATGTTCATGTTACTCCTAGCTTCAACTTTGTTGTTCAGTTTGATCTTAAAGAGGATTTTGATCGTTTAACTGAGTGTTCTACATACTCTTATTTTGGTAGACTATTGTATGTTGAGATTTGGTATCCTGGTTTTGAGTTTAATAATAAATAAAGTTCCTTGGTTCAGATCTGGATTAGATTAATAGATCTACCATTAGAGTTGTGGACTAATGAAGCGATTCAAATGATGGCAAGTTTATATCAAAACCCCTCTTGATAGACTCTAATACAGCTGAGAAAAAGAATACTAAATATGCAAGAGTTTTAATATTAGTAGATACCACTACTGAGCTTAAAATTGAAATTCCCATTCACTTGCATAATGGTCAGCAATTAGTTATTGCAATTGAATATGAATTTGTACGTATGAAATGCCTTCAATGCTGTTTATTTGGTCATGATGATGAATCTCATGAAGAATCCTCAGATCCTCGTTGGTAACCTCCTGATAAACATAAAGAAGATCAACGAAATGCATCTGATTCTCAATATGATAATTCTGAGCCTCAAAACGATATATCAGAAACTCAAAGTGCAAATAAATCTGATAACATTGAATCTCAAACAACTGATATACCTCAATCAAGTAATTTTTCCTCTGATATTTCTAATGATCTAAATGCAACCAAGCTTCCAGAATCTTTGATCCCTGATATGATAAATAATGTGGCTGGTTATATTGAGGAAACAGAAAGAGGGAATCTTCAGGATAAAGGAAAGCAAGTTGATACTTCTTCTTTAGTCGAAAAGAATACTAGTTATTTGAAAGCTTCTAAGCCAAAAAATCCTACTCCTGCTAAAAAAGCTACGAGGAGTTCATCATCTATTAAATGACATTGATTTCTTGGAATGCTAGGGGTATGAATACCTCTTTTCATATGAAAGAAGTATTCACACTCCTAAAAATGACTAAATCAACTTTGGTTGGTTTAGTTGAAATGAAACTATCTTCAGTTAATTTGGTTTTGTTTTCTTCTTTATTGCCTAATGACTGGAAATTTTTGACTAATAATTCTGAGTTGAGTATAGGAAGGATTTTACTAATTTGGGATTCAAATTTTTGGCAGTATCTCTTTCTCTCCTTAGCATTTGACAGTCAATGCATTAAATAAAGGTGGATTTAGAATGATCTTCACAGTTATTTATGGAAGTAACACATTTGCAGACAGATTGGTACTCTGGGAAACACTTGCTAGAGAATCACTTTTTTATGCTAATGCTTGGATCTTAATGGGAGATTTCAATAATCCTTTGTCACCAAATGATAAGAAAGGTGGAGCACCAATTCCATACCATCACATAAGGGAATTTCAAAAATTTATGATACAAATAGGTTTGACAGAACTAAAGGCTTTGGGATTTAATTTTACTTGGCATAGAAGAGGGGTAGCCACTAACATTGATAAAATTCTGGTGAATAATGTATGTTTACATCAGTTTCTCAATATGAAAGCTCTCTCTTTTCCACAAAAATCTAGTGATCATAATCCTATTCTATTGGACCTTATTCCTAAATAAGAAATAAAGGGTTTCCCATTTAGATATAGGAATGATTGGTGTAGCTATGCAGGATATAATGATGCAATTCAAAAAGGACTAAATTCAAAGTTTTGGGGTTTCCACAGTTATCAATTTCAACAGAAACTTCAAAACTATAAGAGAGAGCTTAAAAACTGGAATAAAATCAGAAGCAGAATTGAATCAAACCTCTAAATGGCTGAGCAGAAAGTTTCTTCTTTGGAATCTGAAGTGGGCACTAATCCAGAAGATTTTCAACTGTATGATGATTACCTGCATGCTAAAAAGGATTTTCAAAATGTTCATTTTATTGTTTTCAAAGGTTTAAAACAGCAAGCAAAAATTTCTTGGCTTCAACAAGGTGATACAAACTCTAAATTCTTATATTCTCATATGTCTAATAGAAGATATTTCAATCAGATAAGAGCTTTGATAGATGCTAATGGTATTTTGTTATATAAGCCTATTGACATAGAAATTGAGGCTATTAATTATTTTTCTTCTATGTTCAATGGATCAAGTGCACATGGTTTTCCTAGTTTCCATCCAATTTCATACATTAATGATCAAGGTCAAAGAAGATTAGTCAGGAAAATTGAACTAGATGAGATAAAAGAGGCAGTATTCTCTATTCATGACGAGTCTAGTCCTGGTCCTGATGGTATTAGTGTTAAGTTTTTTAAAGTGCATTGGGATTCTATAAAATCTAATTTATTGAATGCTATATCAGATATTTTTTAGTCTAGAAAATTACCAAAGGCACTAAATCTTACTTTTATAACACTAATACCAAAAAATGATAGACCATCAGAAATAGCTCACTATAGACCTATCTCATGTTGTAATGTTTATTACAAAATTTTCTCAAAGATTCTATGTAATAGAATGAAACCTTTTCTGCCTTTTCTGATTTCTGAAAATCAAAGTGCATTTATAAAAGGAAGAAATATTGGAGATAATATTTTACTTGCACATGAACTATTGAGAGATTTCAGAAAATCAAGGATGCCTAAAATGAGTGTTAAAGTGGATTTGCAGAAAGCATATGATAAAGTCAATAGAAAATTCATTTCTTATGTGATGGAGTGTATGCATTTTCCTACTCATTTTATTAAACTGGTGTATGAATGCATGGAAACAACTACCTTTTCTATAATGATACATGTAACACCCCACCTCCGCCATGGTGTCTCTTGCAAGCACTCTGACTTTGGAGGGGCGTTTGAATCAGGTAAACATGCATAATGATATATCAAGGCAGAACAAGAACATATGTATATATATAAACAGAGTAAATAAGATAAGTAAAACAGCGGAAGATTTCAAACCATTTCAAAACAAGTCTGATACAACATAATGTCACTTTCCAAATACACAAGTCTAGATAAAAACAACATCACTGAAAAACTGAAATACATAAGTACTATCCCCAAAATAAGTGATAACCATAGCTAGCTTCATGTCAAGACCGTACATGAGCTAAAATCCTACAAGCAAGCGATCAGAAATCCAAGCTAAGCTCCAATATTCCCACCCTGAGAACCTGGGAGGGGGGGGGGGGAACGGAAGAAAAGATGCGAAAGGAAAACAGGTCAGTCAAAAAGACTGAGTAAGCCCTACTACAATCAATGTAAACTGGTAAAGTTAACTGTCATGATGAAAGCTGAGGTGAACATAAGGATAACTACATACTAGCATGATGATTAACTAACAAGGTAGATAAAGGTGTCATCGCATAATCATGTTTAAGGTTTTGCACCACAGGTGTACTAGCAAACTAACATGACTTGAATAAACAAGTATTGATCCCTTGGCCCAAGCTTTGGCCCAATAACATGAAGTGACCCCAATACGAGGTCCAATCAAACGGTCTAGTCGATCGGCTCCCTATAAGCCTAACTCGTCACGTGTTGGTGTCCATACGGCCCAAACATAATTGTAGTCAGACTGTATCGGGTCTCCCGTCAGGTGTATCAAGCCCTAGGGTGTCAACCCCTGGACACCATAAACATGCGTGCACAGTCTCGATCTACTGGTACCCGTGCATAATTTCCCCGGCTTCGGACTATGTGCACGACCAAAAGTCCGCCCGGAACTACACTGGCGTACCCATCTGCCGTCGCTTTTGGTCTCTTACCTCAAGTCCAGTAATTGTGCCCCCCACCCTAGCCTAGACCCTAGGGTCATGATGATACGAACTTAGGATTACTGCTGGAGTGGACCCCCATTGCTAGGTTTTTCTAGTGGGTTAAGTACGGTTTAACCCTCTTGCTAATCATGGATTAACTTGGTTAAGTGTAACGATGAGTTCACGACTTGCCCCTGATTAATCTACCAAGCCCAAATTAGTTAAGTATTAAGTGGACCATGACTTAACCCTAATCACGAGGCATTAATTAATTTAATGCGCCTTAACCTCTCACATTAGACCTTGTTGTGGTTACTAGTTAAGCCGGGCGGGTCCGGGTAGCTTTACACCACAACTTGGTCTAACCTCGGGTTTAAGGTACAACATGGCCAACTTCTCACATTGGGTCCTATTGTTTGTAGCAACTAGTTAAGCCGGTCGGTTCCGGGTAGATTTACGCTACAAACTCAATCCAACCTCGAGTTGGTCACACTTATCTTTTCTAAGTGTCATGTCCATCATGTTTCCAAAACATGTTACAAATTTTCAAGCAATTGGGTAGACCTAACTTAATAGGTAAATTCCCAATCTTATGTTTTTATGTCTTTTAAGTTTACTCAACCCCAAACGCAATCCCATCGCTTACATATCGAAATAGCGCATAAAGGATGGAAAGAGGGAACTTGGCATAATCATGACATAAAGGTGTTGAAGCCACAAGTTCAACATGGTGGCATATGAAATGTACATGTGTCCATATACTTGCATATTACATTTTTAGGTCTCAAAAGCATGCATAAAACCAAACGTAGCATATTGGTGATACATGGTGATAAATGACATGTAGAAATGGCCATAAGTTCGCATTTAGCCTCACATGCAAGTTATCATAAGGGATATGATAACTTACATGTTGCCAAAATGCAACCTTTAGCATAAAGCTTGAAGCTTTTAGCTCATAAACCCAAGATAAGCTTGCATAACATGATAACATGAGCAAAATGATCAACCCAAACTTGCATAACATAACTTGCATATCATATGACAAACTTGCATATCAAACTTGCATAACATAACTTGATAAACTTGCATAACACATCATAGTAAACTTGCATAACACATCATAGCAAACTTGCATAACACATCATAGTAAACTTGTATATAAACTTGCATATAATAACATGATAAACTTGCATATCATAACATGATAACTTGCATATCATAACATGGCAACTTGCATATAAACTTGCATATCATAACATGATAAACTTGCATATCATAACATGGCATACTTGCATAACATAACATGATAAACTTGCATATCATAATGGCCAACCAAACTTGCATCATTGATTTAACTTTAGAGTTTAAATATGAAAGTAGAATAGGGCTTACAATGCTTATGAAGGCACAAAAATATGACAAAGCCCTTATGCAATCAAATAGACCCAAAATGCAAGCTCTAATAGAAAAACCCTTGAGCCAAAATGATCAAAACTCTTTCTTTATGATGCAAATATAGAAACTTGACTTGAATGCAAGCTAATGACACTCATACAAGCTTGAAAACACTTGTATGCATGGAAAATCTCTCATAGAAATAACTTAGGAATTTTTATGAAGAGAGTGGAGGCCATGAGAGGATTGATTTTGCCATAGTTTAGTTACTTGAATGAATAATGATGATTTAGGGTTAGGTTAGGGGCTTATTTATAGAGATTAGGACTAGTATCAACCTTAGAATTAAACCCTAGTTCCAATCTCAGCCCTTAAAACCGAATCTGGCCCCCAAACTCAACACAATCCCAAAATGGTGCACCAGGCAGAACTGCCCGGCTGAGCCAAGTCGACAGCCAAGTCGACAGGGCTGTCGACTTGGGTCCAACCAAGTCTACTCCCAAGTCGACAGGGCTGTCGACTTGGGTGCTCTGGCGGGAATTTTCCCGCCTGGCCCAATCTTACCCTAATTTCCAAATTCAAACTTGAATTTGAAATCTGTTTTTACTTTGAAATTTTCTGAAAACTTCGTTGGGCCTTAATCGGGTCATACGGACTCCGATTTTCGAAAACTCGGACGCTATTTCGCGTATTTTTCCGAGACGAACGCAATGGCATAGCCCGTTTCCCTTGATTCAGATTTATAAATTAAATTCTGCCTCGATTTATGTTATAACAGGTTATTGAAAATACGGGTTGTTACATTCTCCCCTCCTTAAAGGATTTCGTCCCCGAAATCTTCAAGTTAGGAAGAACGTATCCTACCATCCAACATCCATCAACTCAAAACATCATCCACGAGCAATCATTGTCCTTACAAGATTCTAAATGTTGTATGAACATATGCAAAGGTGTGTGTATATGTACTTATCTATTGCAAATATCATCAATGCAAATTATGTTAGTGAAATGAATCCATATGTATGCAATTCCTAAGATAATGTATAACATCTATATGCGTGCACATAACATACATCCATATGCAGCATCCATGTGATAACACAAAAATTTCCATCCATGAATAAGCGTAAACACTCATGCATATGAAATATGAGGAGTGTGTGAGCCGATCTAGTGCCTAATGTGTATAATGCATCCACAAGTAACCACTTGCAAACACTTGCAACCACTGGCAACCATCAAGCATAACATGTTTCAAACACATGTTTCATCCAAAGGGTTTCTACCTAAGGTTCTCATGACAAGATTAACACGATATACTAGATAATCAAGACAAACATGGATAGCAAAATATATGCTACAAAGAGATCGGGAAGATAAGCAGGATATACCCCTTTCGGATTACAAGAAATCCCTTCCTAACCCAACCCATATTATATAAAAGCCCAAAAGGTTTAGTCAACCTAACGGACCCCTTCAAACCCTGACATGTATTACTAGCCAATAAGTCATACCTCCCGACAGAAATAGGACCGAGAATGGGACCGAGAGGATATACGTAAAAAGATAACATGCGAGTAAGTTCCACAGGAAAACAAGGATCAAGAATATACTCTTAAAAAGAGATATGATGCGCGTATCTAGCCTTCAATCTTCTAAGTCACGTTTCCTTGAGTTTAACTCCACTGTGCTTTGACTGTCTTTTACCTCATGATTTCCTAGCTTCTTAACTCTTATTTCCAAATATGAGTTGGAACCCATTTCATTGTCGCCTCTCGTCTTCCTTTTTCACTTACTCTTCTATCATTCTTGGCTTAAACATAACTACGACCTCATGGTTTCATGCAAGCTCTCCAAAATTCACTAGTGAATCCTGGATCTCGTTTACTTACTATAAAGTATTCCACGCAGCAGAACTTTTCTTGGAAATACCAATCCACGTTGCCAATTGCTCTTACTAACGTGATTTTCTATAACTCATGCTTGGACGAAATGAACCATCCGCCTGCGAATGATAGGCCATACTTAGATTCAGTCGCTTGCCCATGACTTCCCGTAGACTATCCCAAAACTGGCTAGTGAAGATTGAGTCATGGTTACTAACTATACTTTAGGGAACCTCGTGCAACCGCTTTATTTCTTAAAGGTAAACTGTCGCTAGCTATGATGCAGTCCTTTCGCTCTTTACTGGAGTGAAATGAGCACTCTTCGTGAGTCTACCTACTATGACCCACATGTTCTTATTCCCTTTCTTGATCTAGGCAGTCCATCCACGAAATCCTTTGTGACGTTTTTTCCCTCTTCCATTACGGGGACCTCCAATGGATATAATAGCCCACCGGGCTTCTATGACTCGGCCTTTAACCTGTTGGCACAACATGCACCTTGGGACAAACTCGGCCACCTCCTCGGGTGATGTGCATCTTCAAGAACCTTCTTTCTCTCATCGCGTCTTAGCCATCCCTTGTCATCTATAGCGAGGTGACTTACCATCTCGCCTCGAATCAACTTGTCCATGATCTCGACTAACTGCGGGTCTTCTTCCTGCGAAGCCCCTACTTGGTCCATAAGGGTAGGTCTAAGATCAAGGGACGCTAACTAACTAATTAAACTGAGAGAACTTCTTACTTCAGTTGCATTCCTTGGAGTCTTCCAATCCTGAACTGCAACTACCTTAGCGGGATCCACCGCTAAGCCTTGCTTAGATACTATATGCCCAAGGAATCTAATTTCCCTTCTCCAAAAGTGACACTTGGAGAACTTGGCCTTCAACTGATGCGCTCTAAGCGTATCCATCACCTCCACGAGATGCCTTGCGTGCTCTTCCTCATCCTTAGAGAAGATCAGAATATCATCTACGAAGACCACGACAAACTTGTTCAAGAACTCCCTGAACACCCTACTCATCAAGTCCACGAAGTAGGCGGGTGCGAATGGCATGACCAGCCATTCTAAGAATCCATCTGGAGTTCTGAACGCAGTCTTGTCTATACTATCCTCAGCTACTCTGAGCTGATGAAATCCAGTAGCAAGATCAAGAGAAAACAGATGTTCCTACAAGCTGATCAAACAAATCATCGATCCTCGGCAATGGTTGTCTATTCTCTTCGTTTAACTCACGATAATCAACACAAAGTCGAAGAGAACCATCTGCCTTGGTAGTAAATACTACAGGCGCTCCCCATTCAGATATACTTCGTCTAATGAAGTTCTTCTCAAGCAACTCCTTGACTTGCTTTCTTAACTCTCATCTTGCGGGGCCATGTGCCTAACCGGCCACGAAACTATCTTGGCATTATCAACCAGATAAATGCGGAAATCAATCTCTCACTTAGGGGTAACCCCCCTTCACTTCACCCAAGATATCAGGATATTCCCGGACCACCCTCACCGATTGCAAACTATTGATAGACGAGTTGAGGGATTCAAGATAACACAACATGACGGGACTCATAGGGTTACTAGAAATTTTTAGGGTATTACCGAGGCGAGTCATGAGCCTTACATCCCTATGCTCAAAAATCAAGGATGGCTCCAAAACTGGACAACCCATCCATGCCCAAAAATCAACCCATACCCCATGAAACCGAGTATATAAGCATCACACGAGAACTCTACACTAAAGATAGAGATTTTCAAATCCACTTAGATAATAGACAAATGGGCGGAAACCCCAATTGGATTTGAAACACACACGGGATCATTAACTGGACTAGTACTTAGGTGCAAACTTTCAACTAAACCAAATGAAATAAACTATGCGATGCACCAGAATCAAACAAGGTACAAACTGGAAAATCAGAAATATATACAAGACTTCCAACAGAAACACTACCTCGATCATGAGCTGAAAGAACGATGTTGAGGGGATGAACTCGCCCTACAGATGGTCTTGCACACTGAGTCTGACCTTGCCCTTGCTTCTTCGGGCAATCTTTGCTGAAATGTCCAAACTCACCACAACGATAGCATTCACCACTCTTCCTTTTCCTCTTCTTACAATCCTTAATAAGATGCCCAACTAAACCGCAATAATGGCACTTCCCCTTTTTGTTATTGCCCTTGTTGTTGTTCCCCTTGTTGCCTTGACACTTATTCTTGTTCTTGTTCTGATTACCTTGACTACTCTGACCACTTGGATTACCCTGATTTCCTTTCTACTAGGAATCAGTCTTCTTGGTTTGAGTATCATTCATCTGGATCTCTTTCTTGTCACTCCTATTTTCTTTATTGTGTAGGGCCATATTCACCAAACTCTCGAAAGTTGCCCCCAAGGGTATATGAGTCATGGCTAAACCATGTAATGGCTCGTTTAATCCTAGAGCAAAGTATAGGGCCTTCTTCTGAGCTGTGTTAACCAAGTCTAAACCGACCCGAGCCAGTTGATTAAACTTATCTATGTATTCCCTAATAGTCATGTCCCCTTGCTTCAGTGATAGGAACCTTAGTCCAAACTTTCCCCGAAAGTCATCCCAAGTCTCAATTGGCCTAGTAGCGGTGGTGACCACCCACCAACATGCAGCTTCTTCCTTTAGCAACCACACTGCTAATAAAACCTTCCTACGGTCATCTATATCAAAGAAGGCAAAAAGATCTTCGGTTTCTTTCAACCAATTCCTTGCCTCTACATAAGTCTCGGTTCCAATGAAATTCTTGCAACCCACCGCCTTAAAGTCTTTGCAAATCTCCGCGAAATCCTTTTGTGGATGCTGAGGGGGAGGAGGAAAAGGAACCTCAGTGACAGGAGGAGGAGGAACATTAACTACCGGAGGAGGAGGAGGAGGAACATCGGCGGGGCCGGCTCCGGTCGCCCTAGCCTCCAAAAGTCTCCTATACCAAACAGGTACGTGTACTCCCTCCGGAATGGCAAAGTTATTGGCCATACAGAAAACGATGAAAAAGACAGATTCAGAATGGAGAAAAACGAAGGAATTTTGCTAATGGCTTTTTGGGGAATAGCCTTTAAAATAAACTAGACTTTTCTTTGGAAAATACTTTATACTTGGGTTTGAAAATAGTTTTCCAAAAGTTTTAAAAACCTTTTTGTTCCTTTTCGTAAACCATATGCTCTGATACCAAATGTAACACCCCACCTCCGCCAGGGTGTCTCTTGCAAGCACTCTGACTTTGGAGGGGCGTTTGAATCAGGTAAACATGCATAATGATATATCAAGGCAGAACAAGAACATATGTATATATATAAACAGAGTAAATAAGATAAGTAAAACAGCGGAAGATTTCAAACCATTTCAAAACAAGTCTGATACACCATAATGTCACTTTCCAAATACACAAGTCTAGATAAAAACAACATCACTGAAAAACTGAAATACATAAGTACTATCCCCAAAATAAGTGATAACCATAGCTAGCTTCATGTCAAGACCGTACATGAGCTAAAATCCTACAAGCAAGCGATCAGAAATCCAAGCTAAGCTCCAATATTCCCACCCTGAGAACCTGGGGGGGGGGGGAAAGGGAAGAAAAGAGGCGAAAGGAAAACAAGTCAGTCAAAAAGACTGAGTAAGCCCTACTACAATCAATGTAAACTGGTAAAGTTAACTGTCATGATGAAAGCTGAGGTGAACATAAGGATAACTACATACTAGCATGATGATTAACTAACAAGGTAGATAAAGGTGTCATCGCATAATCATGTTTAAGGTTTTGCACCACAGGTGTACTAGCAAACTAACATGACTTGAATAAACAAGTATTGATCCCTTGGCCCAAGCTTTGGCCCAATAATATGAAGTGACCCCAATACGAGGTCCAATCAAATGGTCTAGTCGATCGGCTCCCTATAAGCCTAACTCGTCACGTGTTGGTGTCCATACGGCCCAAACATAATTGTAGTCAGACTGTGTCGGGTCTCCCGTCGGGTGTATCAAGCCCTAGGGTGTCAACCCCTGGACACCATAAACATGCGTGCACAGTCTCGATCTACTGGTACCCGTGCATGTTTTCCCCGGCTTCGGACTATGTGCACGACCAAAAGTCCGCCCGGAACTACACCGGCGTACCCATCTGCCGTCGCTTTTGGTCTCTTACCTCAAGTCCAGTAATTGTGCCCCCCACCCTAGCCTAGACCCTAGGGTCATGATGATACGAACTTGGGATTACTGCTGGAGTGGACCCCCATTGCTAGGTTTTTCTTGTGGGTTAAGTACGGTTTAACCCTCTTGCTAATCATGGATTAACTTGGTTAAGTGTAACGATGAGTTCACGACTTAACCCTGATTAATCTACCAAGCCCAAATTGGTTAAGTATTAAGTGGACCATGACTTAACCCTAATCACGAGGCATTAATTGATTTAATGCGCCTTAACCTCTCACATTAGACCTTGTTGTGGTTACTAGTTAAGCCGGGCGGGTCCGGGTAGCTTTACACCACAAGTTGGTCTAACCTCGGGTTCAAGGTACAACATGGCCAACTTCTCACATTGGGTCCTATTGTTTGTAGCAACTAGTTAAGCCGGTCGGTTCCGGGTAGATTTACGCTACAAACTCAACCCAACCTCGAGTTGGTCACACTTATCTTTTCTAAGTGTCATGTCCATCATGTTTCCAAAACATGTTACAAATTTTCAAGCAATTGGGTAGACCTAACTTAATAGGTAAATTCCCAATCTTATGTTTTTATGTCTTTTAAGTTTACCCAACCCCAAACGCAATCCCATCGCTTACATATCGCAATAGCGCATAAAGGATGGAAAGAGGGAACTTGGCATAATCATGACATAAAGGTGTTGAAGCCACAAGTTCAACATGGTGGCATATGAAATGTACATGTGTCCATATACTTGCATATTACATTTTTAGGTCTCAAAAGCATGCATAAAACCAAACTTAGCATATTGGTGATACATGGTGATAAATGACATGTAGAAATGGCTATAAGTTCGCATTTAGCCTCACATGCAAGTTATCATAAGGGATATGATAACTTACATGTTGCCAAAATGCAACCTTTAGCATAAAGCTTGAAGCTTTTAGCTCATAAACCCAAGATAAGCTTGCATAACATGATAACATGAGCAAAATGATCAACCCAAACTTGCATAACATAACTTGCATATCATATGACAAACTTGCATATCAAACTTGCATAACATAACTTGATAAACTTGCATAACACATCATAGTAAACTTGCATAACACATCATATCAAACTTGCATAACACATCATAGTAAACTTGCATATAAACTTGCATATAATAACATGATAAACTTGCATATCATAACATGATAACTTGCATATCATAACATGGCAACTTGCATATAAACTTGCATATCATAACATGATAAACTTGCATATCATAACATGGCATACTTGCATAACATAACATGATAAACTTGCATATCATAATGGCCAACCAAACTTGCATCATTCATTTAACTTTAGAGTTTAAATATGAAAGTAGAATAGGGCTTACAATGCTTATGAAGGCACAAAAATATGACAAAGCCCTTATGCAATCAAATAGACCCAAAATGCAAGCTCTAATAGAAAAACCCTTGAGCCAAAATGATCAAAACTCTTTCTTTATGATGCAAATATAGAAACTTGACTTGAATGCAAGCTAATGACACTCATACAAGCTTGAAAACACTTGTATGCATGGAAAATCTCTCATAGAAATAACTTAGGAATTTTTATGAAGAGAGTGGAGGCCATGAGAGGATCGATTTTGCCATAGTTTAGTTACTTGAATGAATAATGATGATTTAGGGTTAGGTTAGGGGCTTATTTTTAGAGATTAGGACTAGTTTCAACCTTAGGATTAAACCCTAGTTCCAATCTCAGCCCTTAAAACTGAATCTGGCCCCCAAACTCAACACAATCCCAAAATGGTGCACCAGGCAGAACTGCCCGGCTGAGCCAAGTCGACAGCCAAGTCGACAGGGCTGTCGACTTGGGTCCAACCAAGTCGACTCCCAAGTCGACAGGGCTGTCGACTTGGGCGCTCTGGCGGGAATTTTCCCGCCTGGCCCAATCTTACCCTAATTTCCAAATTCAAACTTGAATTTGAAATCTGTTTTACTTTGAAATTTTCTGAAAACTTTGTTGGGCCTTAATCGGGTCATACGGACTCCGATTTTCGAAAACTCGGACTCTATTTCGCGTATTTTTCCAAGACGAACGTAATGGCATAGCCCGTTTCCCTTGATTCAGATTTATAAATTAAATTCTGCCTCGATTTATGTTATAACAGGTTATTGAAAATACGGGTTGTTACATTCTCCCTTCCTTAAAGGATTTCGTCCCCGAAATCTTCAAGTTAGGAAGAACGTATCCTACCATCCAACATCCATCTACTCAAAACATCATCCACGAGCAATCATTGTCCTTACAAGATTTTAAATGTTGTATGAACATATGCAAAGGTGTGTGTATATGTACTTATCTAATGCAAATATCATCAATGCAAATTATGTTAGTGAAATGAATCCATATGTATGCAATTCCTAAGATAATGTATAACATCTATATGCGTGCACATAACATACATCCATATGCAGCATCCATGTGATAACACAAAAATTTCCATCCATGAATAAGCGTAAACACTCATGCATATGAAATATGAGGAGTGTGTGAGCCGATCTAGTGCCTAATGTGTATAATGCATCCACAAGTAACCACTTGTAAACACTTGCAACCACTTGCAACCATCAAGCATAACATGTTTCAAACACATGTTTCATCCAAAGGGTTTCTACCTAAGGTTCTCATGACAAGATTAAAACGATATACTAGATAATCAAGACAAACATGGATAGCAAAAGATATGCTACAAAGAGATCGGGAAGATAAGCAGGATATAACCCTTTCGGATTACAAGAAATCCCTTCCTAACACAACTCATATTCTATAAAAGCCCAAAAGGTTTAGTCAACCTAACGGACCCCTTCAAACCCTGACATGTATTACTAGCCAATAAGTCATACCTCCCGACAGAAATAGGACCGAGAGGATATACGTAAAAAGATAACATGCGAGTAAGTTCCACAGGAAAACAAGGATCAAGAATATACTCTTAAAAAGAGATATGATGCACGTATCTAGCCTTCAATCTTCTAAGTCACGTTTCCTTGAGTTTAACTCCACTGTGCTTTGACTGTCTTTTACCTCATGATTTCCTAGCTTCTTAACTCTTATTTCCAAATATGAGTTGGAACCCATTT
Organism: Allium sativum; assembly: GCA_030737875.1. NCBI lineage: Eukaryota > Viridiplantae > Streptophyta > Magnoliopsida > Asparagales > Amaryllidaceae > Allium > Allium sativum. The sequence goes on along the minus strand of CM060924.1, from coordinate 499,063,904 downwards.
CATTGTCGCCTCTCGTCTTCCTTTTTCACTTACTCTTCTATCATTCTTAGCTTAAACATAACTATGACCTCATGGTTTCATGCAAGCTCTCCAAAATTCACTAGTGAATCATGGATCTCGTTTACTTACTATAAAGTATTCCACGCAGCAGAACTTTTCTTGGAAATACCAATCCACGTTGCCAATTGCTCTTACTAACGTGATTTTCTATAACTCATGCTTGGACGAAATGAACCATCCGCCTGCGAATGATAGGCCGTACTTAGATTCAGTCGCTTGCCCATGACTTCCCGTAGACTATCCCAAAACTGGCTAGTGAAGATTGAGTCATGGTTACTAACTATACTTTAGGGAACCTCGTGCAACCGCTTTATTTCTTAAAGGTAAACTGTCGCTAGCTATGATGCAGTCCTTTCGCTCTTTACTGGAGTGAAATGAGCACTCTTCGTGAGTCTACCTACTATGACCCACATGTTCTTATTCCCTTTCTTGATCTACGCAGTCCATCCACGAAATCCTTCGTGACGTTTTTTCCCTCTTCCATTACGGGGACCTCCAATGGATATAATAGCCCACCGGGCTTCTATGACTCGGCCTTTAACCTGTTGGCACAACATGCACCTTGGGACAAACTCGGCCACCTCCTCGGGTGATGTGCATCTTCAAGAACCTTCTTTCTCTCATCGCGTCTTAGCCATCCCTTGTCATCTATAGCGAGGTGACTTACCATCTCGCCTCGAATCAACTTGTCCATGATCTCGACTAACTGCGGGTCTTCTTCCTGCGAAGCCCCTACTTGGTCCATAAGGGTAGGTCTAAGCTCAAGGGACGCTAACTAACTAATTAAACTGAGAGAACTTCTTACTTCAGTTGCATTCCTTGGAGTCTTCCAATCCTGAACTGCAACTACCTTAGCGGGATCCACCGCTAAGCCTTGCTTAGATACTATATGCCCAAGGAATCTAACTTCCCTTCTCCAAAAGTGACACTTGGAGAACTTGGCCTTCAACTGATGCGCTCTAAGTGTATCCATCACCTCCACGAGATGCCTTGCGTGCTCTTCCTCATCCTTAGAGAAGATCAGAATATCATCTACGAAGACCACGACAAACTTGTTCAAGAACTCCCTGAACACCCTACTCATCAAGTCCACGAAGTAGGCGGGTGCGAATGGCATGACCAGCCATTCTAAGAATCCATCTGGAGTTCTGAACGCAGTCTTGTCTATACTATCCTCAGCTACTCTGAGCTGATGGAATCCAGTAGCAAGATCAAGAGAAAACAGATGTTCCTACAAGCTGATCAAACAAATCATCGATCCTTGGCAATGGTTGTCTATTCTCTTCGTTTAACTCACGATAATCAGCACAAAGTCGAAGAGAACCATCTGCCTTGGTAGTAAATACTACAGGCGCTCCCCATTCAGGTATACTTCGTCTAATGAAGTTCTTCTCAAGCAACTCCTTGACTTGCTTTCTTAACTCTCATCTTGCGGGGCCATGTGCCTAACCGGCCACGAAACTATCTTGGCATTATCAACCAGATAAATGCGGAAATCAATCTCTCACTTAGGGGTAACCCCCCTTCACTTTACCCAAGATATCAGGATATTCCCGGACCACCCTCACCGATTGCAAACTATCGATTGACGAGTTGAGGGATTCAAGATAACACAACATGACGGGACTCATAGGGTTACTAGAAATTTTTAGGGTATTACCGAGGCGAGTCATGAGCCTCACAACCCTATGCTCAAAAATCAAGGATGGCTCCAAAACTGGACAACCGATCCATGCCCAAAAATCAACCCATACCCCATGAAACCGAGAATATAAGCATCACACGAGAACTCTACACTAAAGATAGAGATTTTCAAATCCACTTAGATAATAGACAAATGGGCGGAAACCACAATTGGATTTGAAACACACACGGGATCATTAACTAGACTAGTACTTAGGTGCAAACTTTCAACTAAACCAAATGAAATAAACTATGCGATGCACCAGAATCAAACAAGGTACGAACTGGAAAATCAGAAATATATACAAGACTTCCAACAGAAACACTACCTCGATCATGAGCTGAAAGAACGATGTTGAGGGGATGAACTCGCCCTACAGATGGTCTTGCACACTGAGTCTGACCTTGCCCTTGCTTCTTCGGGCAATCTTTGCTGAAATGTCCAAACTCACCACAACGATAGCATTCACCACTCTTCCTTTTCCTCTTCTTACAATCCTTAATAAGATGCCCAACTAAACCGCAATAATGGCACTTCCCCTTTTTGTTATTGCCCTTGTTGTTGTTCCCCTTGTTGCCTTGACACTTATTCTTGTTCTTGTTCTGATTACCTTGACTACTCTGACCACTTGGATTACCCTGATTTCCTTTCTACTGGGAATCAGTCTTCTGGGTTTGAGTATCATTCATCTGGATCTCTTTCTTGTCACTCCTATTTTCTTTATTGAGTAGGGCCATATTCACCAAACTCTCGAAAGTTGCCCCCAAGGGTATATGAGTCATGGCTAAACCATGTAATGGCTCGTTTAATCCTAGAGCAAAGTATAGGGCCTTCTTCTGAGCTGTGTTAACCAAGTCTAAATCGACCCGAGCCAGTTGATTAAACTTATCTATGTATTCCCTAATAGTCATGTCCCCTTGCTTCAGTGATAGGAACCTTAGTCCAAACTTTCCCCGAAAGTCATCCCAAGTCTCAATTGGCCTAGTAGCGGTGGTGACCACCCACCAACATGCAGCTTCTTCCTTTAGCAACCACACTGCTAATAAAACCTTCCTACGGTCATCTATATCAAAGAAGGCAAAAAGATCTTCGGTTTCTTTCAACCAATTCCTTGCCTCTACATAAGTCTCGGTTCCAATGAAATTCTTGCAACCCACCGCCTTAAAGTCTTTGCAAATCTCCGCGAAATCCTTTTGTGGATGCTGAGGGGGAGGAGGAAAAGGAACCTCAGTGACAGGAGGAGGAGGAACATTAACTACCGGAGGAGGAGGAGGAGGAACATCGGCGGGGCCGGCTCCGGTCGCCCTAGCCTCCAAAAGTCTCCTATACCAAACAGGTACGTGTACTCCCTCCGGAATGGCAAAGTTATTGGCCATAGAAAAAACGAAGAAAAAGACAGATTCAGAATGGAGAAAAACGAAGGAATTTTGCTAATGGCTTTTTGGGGAATAGCCTTTAAAATAAACTAGACTTTTCTTTGGAAAATACTTTATACTTGGGTTTGAAAATAGTTTTCCAAAAGTTTTAAAAACCTTTTTGTTCCTTCTCGTAAACCATATGCTCTGATACCAAATGTAACACCGCACCTCCGCCAGGGTGTCTCTTGCAAGCACTCTGACTTTGGAGGGGCGTTTGAATCAGGTAAACATGCATAATGATATATCAAGGCAGAACAAGAACATATGTATATATATAAACAAAGTAAATAAGATAAGTAAAACAGCGGAAGATTTCAAACCATTTCAAAACAAGTCTGATACAACATATTGTCACTTTCCAAATACACAAGTCTAGATAAAAACAACATCACTGAAAAACTGAAATACATAAGTACTATCCCCAAAATAAGTGATAACCATAGCTAGCTTCATGTCAAGACCGTACATGAGCTAAAATCCTACAAGCAAGCGATCAGAAATCCAAGCTAAGCTCCAATATTCCCACCCTGAGAACCTGGGGGGGAAACGGAAGAAAAGAGGCGAAAGGAAAACAGGTCAGTCAAAAAGACTGAGTAAGCCCTACTACAATCAATGTAAACTGGTAAAGTTAACTGTCATGATGAAAGCTGAGGTGAACACAAGGATAACTACATACTAGCATGATGATTAACTAACAAGGTAGATAAAGGTGTCATCGCATAATCATGTTTAAGGTTTTGCATCACAGGTGTACTAGCAAACTAACATGACTTGAATAAACAAGTATTGATCCCTTGGCCCAAGCTTTGGCCCAATAACTTGAAGTGACCCCAATACGAGGTCCAATCAAATGGTCTAGTCGATCGGCTCCCTATAAGCCTAACTCGTCACGTTTTGGTGTCCATACGGCCCAAACATAATTGTAGTCAGACTGTGCCGGGTCTCCCGTCGGGTGTATCAAGCCCTAGGGTGTCAACCCCTGGACACCATAAACATGCGTGCACAGTCTCGATCTACTGGTACCCGTGCATGTTTTCCCCGACTTCGGACTATGTGCACGACCAAAAGTCCGCCCGGAACTACACCGGCGTACCCATCTGCCGTCGCTTTTGGTCTCTTACCTCAAGTCCAGTAATTGTGCCCCCCACCCTAGCCTAGACCCTAGGGTCATGATGATACGAACTTGGGATTACTGCTGGAGTGGACCCCCATTGCTAGGTTTTTCTAGTGGGTTAAGTACTGTTTAACCCTCTTGTTAATCATGGATTAACTTGGTTAAGTGTAACGATGAGTTCACGACTTAACCCTGATTAATCTACCAAACCCAAATTGGTAAAGTATTAAGTGGACCATGACTTAACCCTAATCACGAGGCATTAATTGATTTAATGCGCCTTAACCTCTCACATTAGACCTTGTTGTGGTTACTAGTTAAGCCGGGCGGGTCCGGGTAGCTTTACACCACAAGTTGGTCTAACCTCGGGTTCAAGGTACAACATGGCCAACTTCTCACATTGGGTCCTATTGTTTGTAGCAACTAGTTAAGCCGGTCGGTTCCGGGTAGATTTACGCTACAAACTCAACCCAACCTCGAGTTGGTCACACTTATCTTTTCTAAGTGTCATGTCCATCATGTTTCCAAAACATGTTACAAATTTTCAAGCAATTGGGTAGACCTAACTTAATAGGTAAATTCCCAATCTTATGTTTTTATGTCTTTTAAGTTTACCCAACCCCAAACGCAATCCCATCGCTTACATATCGCAATAGCGCATAAAGGATGGAAAGAGGGAACTTGGCATAATCATGACATAAAGGTGTTGAAGCCACAAGTTCAACATGGTGGCATATGAAATGTACATGTGTCCATATACTTGCATATTACATTTTTAGGTCTCAAAAGCATGCATAAAACCAAACTTAGCATATTGGTGATACATGGTGATAAATGACATGTAGAAATGGCTATAAGTTCGCATTTAGCCTCACATGCAAGTTATCATAAGGGATATGATAACTTACATGTTGCCAAAATGCAACCTTTAGCATAAAGCTTGAAGCTTTTAGCTCATAAACCCAAGATAAGCTTGCATAACATGATAACATGAGCAAAATGATCAACCCAAACTTGCATAACATAACTTGCATATCATATGACAAACTTGCATATCAAACTTGCATAACATAACTTGATAAACTTGCATAACACATCATAGTAAACTTGCATAACACATCATATCAAACTTGCATAACACATCATAGTAAACTTGCATATAAACTTGCATATAATAACATGATAAACTTGCATATCATAACATGATAACTTGCATATCATAACATGGCAACTTGCATATAAACTTGCATATCATAACATGATAAACTTGCATATCATAACATGGCATACTTGCATAACATAACATGATAAACTTGCATATCATAATGGCCAACCAAACTTGCATCATTCATTTAACTTTAGAGTTTAAATATGAAAGTAGAATAGGGCTTACAATGCTTATGAAGGCACAAAAATATGACAAAGCCCTTATGCAATCAAATAGACCCAAAATGCAAGCTCTAATAGAAAAACCCTTGAGCCAAAATGATCAAAACCCTTTCTTTATGATGCAAATATAGAAACTTGACTTGAATGCAAGCTAATGGCACTCATACAAGCTTGAAAACACTTGTATGCATGGAAAATCTCTCATAGAAATAACTTAGGAATTTTTATGAAGAGAGTGGAGGCCATGAGAGGATTGATTATGCCATAGTTTAGTTACTTGAATGAATAATGATGATTTAGGGTTAGGTTAGGGGCTTATTTATAGAGATTAGGACTAGTTTCAACCTTAGGATTAAACCCTAGTTCCAATCTCAGCCCTTAAAACCGAATCTGGCCCCCAAACTCAACACAATCCCAAAATGGTGCACCAGGCAGAACTGCCTGGCTGAGCCAAATCGACAGCCATGTCGACAGGGCTGTCGACTTGGGTCCAACCAAGTCGACTCCCAAGTCGACAGGGCTGTCGACTTGGGTGCTCTGGCGGGAATTTTCCTGCCTGGCCCAATCTTACCCTAATTTCCAAATTCAAACTTGAATATGAAATCTGTTTTTACTTTGAAATTTTCTAAAAACTTCGTTGGGCCTTAATCGGGTCATACGGACTCCTATTTTCGAAAACTCGGACTCTATTTCGCGTATTTTTCCAAGACGAACGCAATGGCATAGCCCGTTTCCCTTGATTCAGATTTATAAATTAAATTCTGCCTCGATTTATGTTATAACAGGTTATTGAAAATACGGGTTGTTACAATACAAGGAATTCCAAAGGGATTTATTTCATCAACTAGAGGGATTAGGCAGGGTGACCCTCTTTATCCTTACCTATTTGCTTTGGCCATGCAATACTTTACATTTCTTATGGATGAAGCTATTATTTCTAAGTCATTTCAGCCAAGCAATCAGGTTCAGCCAGTTATTTCTCATTTATTATATGCAGATGATCTATTGGTATTTGGAAAAGCTTCATGTCAAAATGCAAATAGCTTAAAAATGATTTTTCATAAGCTAAACATGTTTGTAGGTTTGAATGTTAATGCTACCAAAACCGAAATATTTTTCAGTGCTTCAGTTTCTAATTCTTCAGAATTGGTGAATATTTTGGGGTTTGAACAAGGAACTTTGCCTGTCAAATATCCAGGTGTCCCATTATCTTCTAATTATTTGCACTACTCAGAATGTAATTCACTGATACAAAGAGTACAGAGAAAAATCCAAGGTTGGGAGACAAAGCTATTGAGTTTTACAGGTCGAGCAGAGCTAATAATTTCAGTAATTACTCCAATTATTCTATATTGGTTACTTATATATCAGATTCCAGAATACACTTTGGATAAATTACAGAGTTTATGTGCTGATTTTTTCTGGGGGGGGGGGGGGTACCGCTCACAAAGTTGAATGGTCTACTCTTTGTAAACCCAAGAATGAAGGGGGAATTGGTTTGAAGAAACTATCAGATTTAAAAAAAAGTGGCATGTATTAAACTGCTTTGGAATTTTCTATCTAACTCATCATTATGGAGTAAATGGATGCATAATAGATTTTGTAAAAATGACTATTTCTGGTCAATGGCTAGTGATATAAATGCATCAAGTACATGGAAGTCACTTCTTAAACAAAATCAAATTCAAGGCAATTATTTAATAGGCAAATTTCAAAAGGAGATAATACTTATCTATGGTTTGATCCATGGATAAATTGTAAGTGTATGGTTGATTTACTGGGTTTTGATAGACTGCTAATCATTGGGCATCCAGAGCAAACGGTGGATCTGATCATCAGGAATGAAGCTTTTCATCCTGAAATTCACCCTGCAACGAGAGAATTAATTGAAGAAATTAATTCAATTCATATTCAAACAAATCAAAGCCAGGATTTTTATGAGTGATGTGAAGGTGGCTCCTTTTCATTTCATAAAACATGGGACTACATAAGATTAAAGGATCCTTCTGATACTATATTTTCAGTGGTATGGCACAAGAAAAATAGTAGAAGAATGTCTTTTATTTCTTACGTCGCCGTGTTGGGTAGATTGAGTACAAAGGATCGTCTTCTTCGTTTTAGTTCTATTGAAAACATCTTGTGTCCCTTGTGTGATAATCATCCAGAATCCATATCTCATATCCTATTCCAGTATGATTTTTCTTCGTTCATTTGGAAATCTCTAAAAGGTAAGTTGGATTTACCACTGGATCTTCTCGTTGATGTTAAAGAGGAAGCTCGTGATCTTTATTTGAGGTTCTCCAACAAAGATCAGCTCCGAGATTTAGCGTTTGGTGCCTTCACCACAGTAATTTACTTCCTTTGGAGAGAAAGAAACCTGAGGATTTTTCAGAATGAACGATCGCTTGCTTCAATTTTACTTTTGAGGATTGAGAAAGAGATCATAGATTTAGTTCAATTGAATGGCTCGAAGACAACACGAAGCTCGAGGAGTATCCAGCTGTTAAACAAGTGGGGCATTAAACTGGTAGATGCCGGTTGAAGAAGAAGTTTGAAGCAGTTTGAAGAGGTGGTTTTCTTTGAGCTCTTGGTGGGCCGGGCTGTTGGACTTGTTTTATTTTCTGTTTTGTTCTATGTATTTGCTTTCGAATATGTTGGGCTAGTTTGGTTCTTGTATTCTCCTATTTTATGAGTACTCTTTTTCCTTGTAAGGTACCCATTAGGAGGGTTGCAAGGTTTTAACGAGGCTTATAAAATAGGTTTAATTTGGTTTAGCAATAAAGAGAACCAATTTTCCAAAAAAAAATTATTAAAATATTATAATTGGACATACTCGGATAGAATTTCACATAGTTCCATAATAAAATACTCCGAGTTAAACTTTTTATATATAATAAAACGTTCAAATTCCATAGCGACTATCTGAAAAATTGATTTGGACATAAGACAAAATTTACAATGAAACCATGATTTATCTGCTTCATTAGAAAATTATTATCAAATAGATTCAGAGTTTTCTTGTTTCAAGAACTTCGACTTATATTGGATCTTGTACGTCCAATTGAAGTTCAAAACGTAATATTACGAACTACCACGCCGCTGTAGTTTGTTTTATAATTAAATTATAAATTAACCGTTCAAACGTCGTTTAATAAATGAATATGCTAATTTAATTCAGCTACAAGTTGAACTAAATCTTTTTAGATCATCAATACATACAAAATTGCAAATCGATCATATTCTGATTATTTCAGAATTAAATTATTCATCTATTACTTATATTAATATAATATTTAAAATAATTGAATTCACATCATTAACCTCCAAATAATCATTTAAAATCAAATTTAAATATTTAATTAAATAGTTATAAATCTGGGACGTTACATTCCTTCCCCCTTAAGAGAATTTCATCACCAAAATTATTAAGGTAGAAAGGATGCTATAACCCATTATCTTTACGAAAACATTTAGCTAAAACTTGTTCTTATTTCCAAAACTAATCTGATTGGTTTTAATACCAATTAATTTCTGTTAACAAAATTTCCAAAAGACTTCAAAAAATTTCTAATACTTTAAATTTTGGAAAATTTTTGGCAGAGTCTCCCTATACAGAAACACTTTTGCAATATTACAGGAACACAAATAAATCCATCGACCCACATGGTCAGAAAATCCAATTCAAAATCCAATCTCAAAATCCAAATCAGAAAACCAAAAATTTATATTATGCGTAGGCGTACCTTTTTGCGAGTGTTATTATGTAATAAGTGATAAACTATACTTGAGCTTGCTTACTTATTATGCAGCTCTAATCAAACTGAATTCAATTAACTGCAAAATCCTCTTGGACAGGTTATAAAGATGAGTTTGCACAACACCTGTTCTTAAACTCAGATGAAATTCATTCGTTTTCAAAATAATGTTGGTTAGATTCAAATATCCATATTATCCGTTCCACACTATTCAGTTCACATGAAACTTCTTAATAACCAATCAATTCCATCCAATGCATTCATTCAAGACCATTTGACTTTTATTCCAATAAGTTTGACTTATTCATTCCAAATTGGTTTCAACCAGGTTTATTCATTTTTAAATTTATATTTATGCAACCATCCATCCAAACAATCCATTCAAACTCATTAATTTGCAAGTATTTCTATTCCTAACTCAAGTCAAATTCTAACTGGCTTAAGTTAAAATTTATTTTAATATTCAAGTTCAATTCCAACATATAAGATTAACTTATCATAAGTTAAATTTTCATATTTCACATTTCAAATATGAAATTTCCTTTGGCTGATTCAATCCAACCCCGTAACCAAACCAATTCAAATCAATATTGGTATCTTTGATTGCCCATATCATAATAATTTAAGAAAATTACAATTTTTAGTGTTTATGAAATATATTGGGCAAAAATAATGTAACGACCCACATTTTTGACCATTCAAATCAACAATAAACCACACATGTCGACCCAAATAAATTGCAAATGCAAGTAGTTATTGGGAAAAGAAGAAAAGAAAGAAAGAAGAGAAAAACAAATCACAGAATCTCACAGCGGAAGGACAACATATAATAAACAAATAGCAGTTAAAAAGAAGTTGAAATGTATACTTTGGTTATAACATTCAATGATTATCAGAGTTACATATACATATGGATGTACATAATAAGCAGCGGAAATAAATGCAGTGGTTAAACCATACTCATAATAGATATATACGCCAAACTTCGTCTTCATTCTCCAAGGAAAGGAAATCTTCGATAACTGCAACATCTGCTGACCCGAGCGTATTGCATAAAAAGAAAACACAACAAACACTCGGATCAGCACTAAATCATCTCATATAAGTTAAATTAAATAATGAAATAACATCAGTGTCATGGGTACAGTAACTCAAGAGATGTTACGGGATTTTTCCATCTCTCAAGGATCCGTTAAACTAATACATACATAATATAGTACGCTATTATGATAGTGTCTATCCAGTAAAGTATAAATACTGAAAATAGCGTAAGCGGGATTACCATATTACCCTTACGCCGTTTATAGGCATCAACAGTCTATACAGTACCGTAAATTCACTGTACTGGTGTTATCGGAGGGCACTCCATAGAAGGCAATGCTAAATCAAAATCGTATGGGGCTCGATATGGATATATATGACAAGGCACTCGAGGCAATGCCCAGGGTAGGATTCTACCAATTGCACTCCCGGACCGGTGGTAACGCATAGCAGCCACTACCGCCCACCTTGGAACACACTCCCAAAGTCATAAATGGGCCCCAAATCATCATCACCATAGTTATAGAAATATTATCGAAGAAGTGTGTCCGATCAAAGGTGCTACCTCAGTTAGTCACGGTATAGCTCCTGTTTTAGTCATTTCAATTCTGACCCGAAGGTCAGGGCTATTTCGTCATTGATCATCTTCTTCGATTAAATAATCGCCTTCAAGTCATCATATCTCATTCTGGATACGTCGGAACGTTCACAGATACGTCAAATGTTTATAGTTGTCAAAGAGGTATCGACACTGACAGAGAGTATGCCTTATGCCGACTCCGGTCTCTTTGACAACCAACGCTTACGTCTTTCACATCGGTTGGTTCTTTACAATTCAAAGGTTCTCTTTCATATCAAAATATTGTATTTTGTCTCGAACCAAATTTTATATTCAAAAATAGAATATAGTTTCATATCGAAATATCATAAATCATACCAACCCGATTATATTCTAAAATTAGAATATGTTTCCATATCTTATATCGTAATCATATAGTATTTCAAAAAATCGACTTATATTCAAATAGAATATATTCAATCTCAAAAGATTTCAAATTATTCCAAATCGATTCATATTCGAAATTCATTCATATTCAAATAGAATATATATACTTCTATAACTTACTTTCAATCCCCTTAGGAGATAAGTTTATATTTAGTGGAATATAAACCATCTTCCATATCTGAAAATGGTTTGAAATCGATTCATAAAGAAATACTTTTATCTCAACTCCATTTCAACAACGATCTTAGATCCAGCACTTCCATTCGGAGGAAAAATTACACTTATAAGATATAAATTTAAAAGATAGATGTTTATAAAGAAACCTTTATATAAATAATATATGTATAGAATATAATAGTAAAAAAAATATAGGATAAATAAGTTTAAACACTATATATATATATATATTAAAATTCACTAAATAGTTTTAAATCAAAGAATATAAGAAAATTTTGGTTATATAAAATAGTTATGGATAAAAATTTAATAAAATAAATTTCAAGAAAGAATAGCGATAAAAATCAAAATTATATAGATATATATATATATAAATTCTTTACTGAAAATCGATTCTTCCTTCCGAACTTCGATACTCAAATCTAAACTCCAGTTTCAATGGAGTTGCTTAGCTCAAGGACTTATTTCAAATCCCATTTCAACCCGTTTCAAATTCAAGGATTCAAGACCATACCCGAATTAGGTTTGAAGAACAATTTTCGAGAATTCTCCATTATCTTGATTCAAAAATTTAAATTATATAAGAATTTATTTAAATCTGAATCTACCCAATTCTTACAAACCCAAATAAAAAATTTGAATTTTAACACTTCAGTTCGCTTAGGAAACAAAATTTCTTGAATCATTTCAGGTCATATTTAAGATTCAGAATTCAAGGAAAATAAAACTTATCGAAATCAATACGTTTCCCTTGAATGAAATTTCCATAAAATAGAATTTCGAATATTAAAATCATTTAACCAACCGATGTCCATATATAGTTTGCTATCCTATGACCAAGTGAGTCTTAAATTTAATTTCTCGATATTTCGGGATGGATCTATCATTTCAATCCAATTCAGGGTCACAGGTATGTATCATTTCAACCTGTGTTCTTAATTCATTCAACTTGATAAATCCCGGATTTATTAGATGCCCGTAACATCAAAGGTGAGAAATTGGGATTTATCGAAAATGCATGGAATATCATGTACTGAATAAACAGCCAGTTCATGCAGCATTCATTCATCAATCAATTTAAATCAAGGCATCCATCACATCATTTCATTCAAACGGTAAATGAAATCATTTTACTGGTTAACAAGTGTCGGGATTTCTAATTAGAAATTTAAATTAAATTTAAATAACTAATTATCGATTTTTATTTGCATATTAACACTTGCATGTCAAACTTAAACAATCGTTCATCAACAAAAAAAACATGCAACCAAATTTACTTCATAAATTAATTTAATAAATATGGGAATAATTTAGTATTTCGTGAGCGAAGAATCACTCACCTTTGAGTCTTCTGTTGATCGTACGTCCAACTGAAGGCCAAAATTTCACAGTCTCTAAACACAGCCAGATTAGTGCCAAAACGTCCGCAATTCCGCCACGATCCCAACGCAACAAACCGCGTCTAAATCCGAGTTAATATGAAGAAGTTATCAGCGTTTATATCATTTGGAATTTAAATATAAAATTTAATAAAATAAATATTCCCACCCAATTATTTGTTGACACCTCACACTGTTCTTTTCTTCTTCCCGCTCCTCCTTTCACGTTACAGAACCGACGTTAAACCCATTTACCCCGAACTTTGACCACCATTTTCCACGCCCTCTGACCTCCTAACGACCTCCGACCACCCTTGTTCGAACCCCCTGACCGAGGCGCATCCTCCGACACCGGACCCACCACCTCCGGTGGTCCCCTGCTCCGCCACCAGGTCAAGACCGTAACCATATTTCGAGATTTAAAACCCAAAATCTCGACGCTCTCCTCCACAATAGCGCCTCCGACCACCCTAGAACAGCTCGTAGGGATCACCTCATCAATACCCATAAGTCCAATTCTTCGATTTATCCTTAAATAAAAAATTCCCAATTTAAACCCTAGAAATTCGAAAATTCGAACCTTTGACCAAGATTTCCGGCGAATTCGTGCACTGCATGTCATAACAAATTGCAGATCTAGGTTCTACTCGTCGAGATCTTCGATTCGATATATAATACGCTAGGGTTTAGAGAGATTTTATTTTGAGTTGAATTTTATTCGAAACTAGGGTTTTAAATTTTTGTTCAGCCATGAGAGTAAAGTTTTGATGGAGAAAAAGAAGTCGTAGTGTTGAAAAAAATAGCTGATGGGTTAGGGGAAAATATATTTATATAAATGGAAGGTCCAAACATGAGAAATACCCAATTATCCATTTACAAAGGTCTCGTTCACATTTTCTCTCGTACGATCAAACGGTAAGTCGGATTGTCACGCAAATTGAAATCCTATAATAATTCATCGTTGCAGATCCAATGGCGCCAGTTTCGTCCAATTCCGAGACAGTCGCCAAAACAGTGAAATTTCACAGTTAAATTAAACATTAAAATATTCAATTATTCGTTTAACTGTTTTAATTCAAATTAAATACTTATAAAATTCCATTTAAATCAAATAAAGACTTAATAAATTTTATAAACAAATTCCACCCATTTTAAATCTAAATTTGATTATTCGAATTTAAATTTGAATTACAGTCATTATTACCCAACTTAGAATTCTCCATTTACCAATTAAATTTGAATTTCCATTTTAACTGAATAACTCAAATCATTTAAATAAATAAAATATGAATTTTCAAATTTCACAAATTCGAAGTGTAAACTAAATAAAAAAAATCTATTTATACTTCATTTGAATAATCATCACCATTATAACCTACAAAATTTGATTTTTTTCCATATTATTCTATTTTATTTATTTAAAATTTGAAAATTAAATATACAGAAAATATGGGATGTTACATTCTCCCCCACTTAAAATCTTTTCGTCCTCGAAAAGAGAACGAAATAAGGTATTAAACAAATCATACTTCCAAATCCATACTTCAAAAATAACATTTATAAAATAAGTCATATAGTTGTAAAATATCATAAAATTTTCTAACTCCCGAAATCACGAAAAATTTCGGCAGCATCTCTTTTGTACGGAGAGGTCCGAAAAATCAAAATACATATATAAATCCAAATATTCATCTCATCGCTCGATGAGGCATCCCAAACTGGGGAAAACAAAAATATAAACCCGCCAAAAGTTTGTAACCCAATTACGTACCTTTCTTTAGCGTTTATTTGCATTTATATTACCTTAGCATTTAGCGTTTAGCGCAAGCGAGCTCCGTAGCGCAATATCACTTCCTTACACCTGTTACAACTCGCATACATATGAGAATCAATCGTATATACAATATATAGCAATTGTATACAACTTACACAACATATATCGACCATTTCAATTCCAAAGCCAGGATATTCATAACAGGTCGGCGAACAAATTAGAGTTTAACGCCCCTTAGATGATGGAATTGGACTAAGAGGCAAAAATTGTAGATTTTGTTTCAGGCTTTCCGAATTGTCCGGATTCGTCGAATTCGGGTTAATCGTTCAAAAGTTACGACTAATTTAGTGAAGACGAACATCTCAGCCCATACACTAAGAAATGCAGGTCTGAGTTGTTCAACCCATTTTTTTTTAACCCTTTAAACATCAAAATTTTACCTAGCATATAAAGAAAATGTTTTA
The DNA here is from genome assembly GCA_030737875.1 of Allium sativum. NCBI lineage: Eukaryota > Viridiplantae > Streptophyta > Magnoliopsida > Asparagales > Amaryllidaceae > Allium > Allium sativum. The sequence goes on along the minus strand of CM060924.1, from coordinate 499,048,643 downwards.
GTTTAGATCCGGGGCTTTCCGGATTGTACTCGCACATCGAAATCCGACGCTCCGTTAGGGAGTTATGATCCAAAACAATATAGGTATTCAGTTTAGATTTTTACTTTCTGCGCACTCAACTACAACTAGTTCTTGGTTTTCAACCTAATGGACTTGAAAATTAGGCAATGCACTATTAACCAAAGTTTTAGCTCAGTTTCTAAGGTTTCGAAAAAGTCTGGGCTTGTTGAATTCCGATCAGCCCATCAAAAGTTATGGCCATTTTGTTTCAGCTTGTCGAATATTTCAGGTTTTTGCATAACGCCAATTTATTTTATTTAGAGTTTCAAACCTTCCGCTTCAAACTTTGCAAATTTCTAACACTTGAATTTTTTATCACTTCATCGTTTGAGAAGCGGATTCACATTCGACTGCTTACTTTATTTCGATATTCTTCCTATTCAATTTTCCGGTTTCATTCCAAATATCAAGTTCCGATTAAAGTTCGAATTCATTTAATGTTTCCAACTAACTTAAATCTATTAAATTACAAATTCATGAACGTGGATCAAATTGCCAAGTTTCGTTACTTATTCTTATTCACTAATTTGCCATTTAATTTCTTTATTTTAAATTTATCGATGATTCCTATTTTATCAACAACATAAATTCCTTTTCCACTCTTTCTCGAACTAACTTGATATGCTTATTTATTTCCCAAGCCATAAGTTATTGCCACTTTTATTTACACAACCAAAATTTCCAAATTCATTTTAGTCGACTTGGTTGAATTATATTCCGTGCCTAATTTCAATTTCCTTAACACTTATATCGACTAACTTGGAATTTATTTAAACCTATCATCGCTCATATCTAAGCATTTCGACGACCACTTCCCCTTTTCCTAATGCTTAAGTAAGTTTCTGGTTTCATAATCAAAATTCCAACATCTCGATTAATCTTAGTACGCGAGTTATTCTTATGAGTTAAGGTGGACTCAAATGCTCGATTTCGGGTTTATAAGCCAAGTTTAAATAACATATGTACTTATAAAATTTTATAGAACTCCTATCATAAAAGTTGAAACCTTTATCTTAAGTAACAAAAAACATAGAAATTTTAATTCTAGTTTAATCTAATTCCAACTTTAAATAACAAATACTAATACCTTTATATAATATTTATACTATATGAAATGAAATCCAACTTAGACTTATATTCGCTATAGTGCCTTAATAAGGTTATCACTAAGGTTCCTTACATTTCTACTTCATCGATCATTTACCTTTCATAAATAAACTTTATTTCTTATAAATTTCCTTCTCGACTAACGTAACTCACTTATCAACTATTTCACATCATAATTTGTTACCATTTCATTTCACCACCAAGTTCTTCAGTTCATTTTAGTCGACTTGAATTAAGTTTTATCTCCTACATTCTTCGGCACTTCTATCGACTAACCTTGTAACTTATTTAACTTAATTATCGTCCACGTTTATGAGCTTTAACGATGGTTCCATTCTCTCAACACTTAAGTCTATTTCTTAGTTTCAACATCAAGAACTCAAACGGATCAAGTTACTTTATTACCTGAATTAATATTATTAAGCAAGATGAACTTAAATATTCGGATTCTGGGTTTTGAAACTAAGTTTAAAATGCATATGTATTTATAAAATTCATAGAAAACATATAATTAACAAAACAAGGAAATTTCAACCCTGGTTAATTCTTAAACTCCACTTTACATATCATCGGGAATGAAATAAAAATTCTTTTCCCAACAAGTTATAAAAGTACGGAGTGGTCTTCCCACCTAAACGCTTCATCATAAACGTCGATAATGCGTGAACTCATTACCGAAGTCATTTCTGATGTTTGGGAAGGGATTACACACTTGTTTCTTTTATAATACATGGTAAACCATTTCAAAAATCATTACTTATACTACGATATTATTTAAAAATTTTGGCAAATCACAGACACCCCAGCATCAAGTTTCAAGTTTATTTCTCTTTTAATCACAAACCTCTCTCACCTAACGATACTTAAAGGTATCATTTCATTTCAAATATTTCTAAGACTATCAAATTTTCTTATTAGATTTACTATCGAATCAACCGAAATAGGTATTAAATTAATATTATTACCTACCAACGACCAATGATTATATACTTAAAACCACTAGTAGTATATATAATATATAAAAAATATAATCGAAAATCATATTATATCGATCATTCTGTTCGACCATTTAGCAATTCGTATCGATTCTATGGCGTCCCATATATCGACTAGAATCCATAAATAGTCAACAGAACAAACAAACACCATGAAAAACCAATTTATCAAAATACAAGTACGCTCTCTCATATCACTCAAACTCATTCTAGGGCGTTTCTAACCCCATCTCTAATGAGATAATTCCCAACAGAGCCAAGGTTATCGCTAACCATTGCTCTGATACCAAATGTAACGACCCACATTTTTGACCATTCAAATCAACAATAAACCACACATGTCGACCCAAATAAATCGCAAATGCAAGTAGTTATTGGGAAAAGAAGAAAAGAAAGAAAGAAGGGAAAAAAAAATCACAGAATCTCACAGCGGAAGGACAACATATAATAAACAAATAGCAGTTAAAAAGAAGTTGAAATGTATACTTTGGTTATAACATTCAATGATTATCAGAGTTACACATACATACGGATGTACATAATAAGTAGCGGAAATAAATGCAGTGGTTAAACCATACTCATAATAGATATATACGCCAAACTTCGTCTTCGTTCTCCAAGGAAAGGAAATCTTCGATAACTGCAACATCTGCTGACCCGAGCGTATTGCATAAAAAGAAAACACAACAAACACTCGGATCAGCACTAAATCACCTCATATAAGTTAAATTAAATAATGAAATAACATCAGTGTCATGGGTACAGTAACTCAAGAGATGTTACGGGATTTTTCCATCTCTCAAGGATCCGTTAAACTAATACATACATAATATAGTACGCTATTATGATAGTGTCTATCCAGTAAAGTATAAATACTGAAAATAGCGTAAGCGGGATTACCATATTACCCTTACGCCATTTATAGGCATCAACAGTCTATACAGTACCGTAAATTCACCGTACTGGTGTTATCAGAGGGCACTCCATAGAAGGCAATGCTAAATCAAAATCGTATGGGGCTCGATACAGATATATATGACAAGGCACTCGAGGCAATGCCCAGGGTAGGATTCTACCAATTGCACTCCCGGACCGGTGGTAATGCATAGCAGCCACTACCTCCCACCTCGGAACACACTCCCAAAGTCATAAATGGGGCCCAAATCATCATCACCATAGTCATAGAAATATTATTGAAGAAGTGTGTCCGATCAAAGGTGCTACCTCAGTTAGTCACGGTATAGCTCCTGTTTTAGTCATTTCAATTCTGACCCGAAGGTCAGGGCTATTTCGTCATCGATCATCTTCTTCGATTAAATAATCGCCTTCAAGTCATCATATCTCATTCTGGATACGTCGGAACGTTCACAGATACGTCAAACGTTTATAGTTGTCAAAGTGGTATCGACACTGACAGAGAGTATGCCTTATGCCGACTCCGGTCTCTTTGACAACCAACGCTTACATCTTTCACATCGGTTGGTTCTTTACAATTCAAAGGTTCGCTTTCATATCAAAATATCGTATTTTGTCTCGAACCAAATTTTATATTCAAAAATAGAATATAGTTTCATATCGAAATATCATAAATCATACCAACCCGATTATATTCTAAAATTAGAATATGTTTCCATATCTTATATCGTAATCATATAGTATTTCAAAAAATCGACTTATATTCAAATAGAATATATTCAGTCTCAAAAGATTTCAAATTATTCCAAATTGATTCATATTCGAAATTCATTCATATTTAAATAGAATATATATACTTCTATAACTTACTTTCAATCCCCTTAGGAGATAAGTTTATATTTAGTGGAATATAAACCATCTTCCATATTTGAAAACGGTTTGAAATCGATTCATAAAGAAATACTTTTACCTCATCTCCATTTCAACAACGATCTTAGATCCAGCACTTCCATTCGGAGGAAAAATTACACTTATAAGATATAAATTTAAAAGATAGATGTTTATAAAGAAACCTTTATATAAATAATATATGTATAGAATATAATAGTAAAAAAAATAGGATAAATAAGTTTAAACACTATATATATATAGATTTTAAAATTCATTAAATAGTTTTAAATTAAAGAATATAAGAAAATTTTGGTTATATAAAATAGTTATGGATAAAAATTTAATAAAATAAATTTCAAGAAAGAATAGCTATAAAAATCAAAATTATATATATATATATATATATATATATATATATATATTCTTTACTGAAAATCGATTTTTCCTTCCGAACTTCGATACTCAAATCTAAACTCCAGTTTCAATGGAGTTGCTTAGCTCAAGGACTTATTTCAAATCCCATTTCAACCCGTTTCAAATTCAAGGATTCAAGACCATACTCGAATTAGGTTTGAAGAACAATTTTCGAGTATTCTCCATTATTTTGATTCAAAAATTTAAATTATATAAGAATTTATTTAAATCTGAATCTACCCAATTCTTACAAACCCAAATCAAAAATTTGAATTTTTAACACTTCAATTCGCTTAGGAAACAAAATTTCTTAAATCATTTCAGGTCATATTTAAGATTCAGATTTCAAGGTAAATAAAACTTATCGAAATCAATACGTTTCCCTTGAATGAAATTTCCATAAAATAGAATTTCGAATATTAAAATCATTTAACCAACCGATGTCCATATATAGTTTGCTATCCTATGACCAAGTGAGTCTTAAATTTAATTTCTCGATATTTTGGGATGGATCTATCATTTCAATCCAATTCAGGGTCACAGGTATGTATCATTTCAAACTTTGTTCTTAATTCATTCAATTTGATAAATTCCGGATTTATTAGATGCCCGTACATCAAAGGTGAGAAATTGGGATTTATCGAAAATGCATGGAATATCATGTACTGAATAAACAGCTAGTTCATGCAGCATTCATTCATCAATCAATTTAAATCAAGGCATCCATCACATCATTTCATTCAAATAGTAAATGAAATCATTTTACTGGTTAACAAGTGTCGGGATTTCTAATTAGAAATTTAAATTAAATTTAAATAACTAATTATCGATTTTTATTTGCATATTAACACTTGCATGTCAAACTTAAACAATCGTTCATCAACAACACAAACATGCAACCAAATTTACTTCATAAATTAATTTAATAAATATGGGAATAATTTAGAATTTCGTGAGCAAAGAATCACTCACCTTTGAGTCTTCTGTTGATCGTACGTCCAACTGAAGGCCAAAATTTCACAGTCTCTAAACACAGCCAGATTAGTGCCAAAACGTCCGCAATTCTGCCACGATCCCAACGCAACAAACCGCGTCTAAATCCGAGTTAATATGAAGAAGTTATTAGCGTTTATATCATTTGGAATTTAAATATAAAATTTAATAAAATAAATATTCCCACCCAATTATTTGTTGACACCTCACACCGTTTTTTCCTTCTTCCCGCTCCTCCTTCCACGTTACAGAACCGACGTTAAACCCATTTACCCCGAACTTTGACCACCATTTTTCACGCCCTCCGACCGCCTAACGACCTCCGACCACCCTTGTTCGAACCCCCTGACCGAGGCGCATCCACCGACACCGGACCCACCACCTCCGGTGGTCCCCTCCTCCGCCACCAGGTCAAGACAGTAACCATATTTCGAGCTTTAAAACCCAAAATTTCGACGCTCTCCTCCACAATAGCGCCTCCGACCACCCTAGAACAGCTCGTAGGGATCACCTCATCAATACCCATAAGTCCAATTCTTCGATTTATCGTTAAATCAAAAATTCCCAATTTAAACCCTAGAAATTCGAAAATCCGAACCTTTGACCAAGATTTCCGGCGAATTCGTGCACTGCATGTCATAAAAAATTGCAGATCTAGTTTCTACTCGTCGAGATCTTCGATTCGATATATAATACGCTAGGGTTTGGAGAGATTTTATTTTTGAGTTGAATTTTATTTGAAACTAGGGTTTTAAATTTTTGTTCCGCCATGAGAGTAAAGTTTTGATGGAGAAAAAGAAGTCGTAGTGTTGAAAAAAATGGCTGATGGGTTAGGGGAAAATATATTTATATAAATGGAAGGTCCAAACATGAGAAATACCCAATTATCCATTTACAAAGGACTCGTTCACATTTTCTCTCGTACGATCAAACGGTAAGTCGGATTGTCACGCAAATTGAAATCCTATAATAATTCATCGTTGCAGATCTAATGGCGCCAGTTTCGTCCAATTCCGAGACAGTCGCCAAAACAGTGAAATTTCACAGTTAAATTAAACATTAAAATATTCAATTATTCGTTTAACTGTTTTAATTCAAATTAAATACTTATAAAATTCCATTTAAATCAAATAAAGACTTAAATAAATTTTATAAACAAATTCCACCCATTTAAATCTAAATTTGATTATTCGAATTTAAATTTGAATTACAGTCATTATTACCCAACTTAGAATTCTCGATTTACCAATTAAATTTGAATTTCCATTTTAACTGAATAACTCAAATCATTTAAATAAATAAAATAGGAATTTTCAAATTTCACAAATTTTAAGTGTAAACTAAATAAAAAAAATCTATTTATATTTCATTTGAATAATCATCACCATTATAACCAACAAAATTTGATTTTCTTCCATATTATTCTATTTTATTTATTTAAAATTTGATAATTAAATATACAGAAAATATGGGATGTTACAAATAATTTCAAAAATAATTTTATATCAAATTACTAATACACACTCTCATATACGTACTCAGACTCATTCTAGGATATTACTAACCCCATCTCTATTGAGTATATGACAGAGCCAAGGTTATAACTAAACCAATAGCCCTGATACCAACTGTAACGGCCTGGAAAATTCGACGATCGAATTTTGACAATAATACATAAAACTATATTACTTGCCAAAAACTCGAGTATTGAAAACCCAGATTGTTAATATAAAGAAATTAGAGGATGAGAAAAGAAATTAGTATTATAATAGAAGAAAGAAGAAGAACATCAGAATATCACAGCGGGACAAATAATAAAATATATCAAATCTCTTTAAACAAAAAGAACAATATATACATACCAATCATCATAGTACATCATATATCTATCAAAGGGAAATAAACTTCATATAACTAACGTGAAGCCTCCTGCTTCCATCTCCTGAACCCCAAGCGGAACCTAACTGGAAATATACTCGGTCTGACCCGAGCACATTTGATGCAAAACAAAATTCACCTGGATTAGTCTGGAATACTTTCAGTGACAAATTCATAGCACAAACAACTTGTTAACTTTTAAAAATTCTTTATGAAAGAAAGGATAATAGTAATACCAACCCAAACACGGATGGTTTTTACCTTACTATAACCCAAAATATTTTTGTTATATAAAAATCTGGTGATATTATAATAGTGTCTATCAAACCACAAATAAATAACCATCTAGCAGAATGTTTGCATCTCACACTCTACATATATAGTACGTAATAAAAAACCGCAAGGCGCTAATTGGGGAATGGATTTCTAACTATGGCAAGGTATTTGATCACCTTCCGACAATGTACCTCCAGAGATGAATACATTTTTGTTCAACAAGAACATCTTGCAACCCAGGCTAAACATGACCGGCCCTCACTTCTCTTGAAAGTACCGAATATATCATTACCACGGTTGGGGGCCAACCAACCGAACCGATAGCATACAAAATAAAATATAAGGGACAACCGAAGGCATTTGATTTCTCAAGATCAGGTAATGATATACCCTAATGGGTGTAACCCACATAGCCATGCGACTGCCCGATTTTTGTCATTTTCCAATTGATGAGGCTTGAGGTTTAAATACTCTTTTGGATCATCTATTCACCATTCAATTTGAATGACATATTGTCTGATCCATCAAATCACTAGTTGATGTCCACAAATACACTCTGGGTGTTATGCAAAAGAATATCTCCGCCACCAAATTTGATATATTTCTAAAAATCAACATAAATGATTCTTAAGGAAATACTCTATAAGACATTTGTTCATACAAGTCATCCAGGAACAGGATGAACCGAAGGCACCCTCCTACAATATCCTATATAGGAATCACCCCAAGGATCAGTAGCGAGAAGTCCTTGCAAATCCATGGATTTCAATCATGACAGGATCACAATTCAAATAAATCTAGCTGCAATCTAGAGAGATTTGTCAAGTAGTTTTTCCGCTCATGAAGATTAAAGGCCTTCAAACTCCATTTTTAAGCCAGCAAGTTAGTCGTGTTCGCATAGTTGATTCGAAGTGGTTTTGGGTCTAGTCCGCATCCCGCTTTCTTCGAAACAACACATAAAAAGTCCAAGAACAATATTCATTTGATAACTGGTTATTTAACTATCTAATCATAATAGTAAAGCTAAGTAAATGGGCAGCTCGGGTCCTTTATATAAAATATTTCGTTTAAGCCATTTCATCGATTCTTATAATCCATGCCATAAATTTAGTCTCATCAAAACTCTTTTGTTTTTCATTACTTTGAAAACATTAACTGATACCCTTGTATTTATCAAACTTCCATTTCCATTTCCTTTGTCAGGGAATATTACTATATTTCATAAAACATCTTGTATGTCCCTTTTATCTTGGAACCATCGTTTACATATTCTCAAAACCCTTTCATATTTTCTTATATTTAAAAATATAGCCATAGTTTATAAACCCACTTTCCATTTCCTTTACCATTGGAAATATCATTATATTTCTTCAAAAAAATTCCACATTTCCTTGAATTCGGGCATCTCGATATATACATATATATTATACTTAATGGTATAAAACCAATTACCAATTCTAGTACGAGCCAAGAAATGTCAAATTATATAATTTAAAACAAAATAGTCTTATTTACATTTATACTCCAAAATCTCGCACTAATGTTCAATATTCTTCGTATGGGATAATAACCCAATTTAACCACCTTTTACTCATTTCGAACTAATACCGTTCCTCAATAATAGTGAAGTCATTCAAGTTGGGGTATTTTATTTACCTCTCAGACCTTGATCGACAACGTTCTTATATTAGAATAAATAATAGTTAGTAACTTAAAAGCTAATATTAAACTATCATGAAAATCTTATTTACTATTTTGATTACAAATTTCGTTTTATAAACTATTTCTTACATTTGAAATCCTTTTTCAATATAATCTCTTTACTTAATTCGTTTGATTAAGTAAGTATTCATTAAAACACAACTTTTAACCTAAAACATAATTTTGGTTATAACTTTTGGACTTACAATAAAAATCACATGTCAAATAATCTGCATCCATTTATTTGGGCATTCCTATAATAAACCTTATCTTAGATTTTACAACTAAAATCTGCTTACCACCTTCTTTACTATAAGACTTTTAACTTGGATTTATATTTTCAGAAATCCATGTAACAATATTTAACACAAAACTATTACGTGTATTTTCCTTTGCGTTTGAAATCCTTATTTCAATTACAGTGTTTCGCTTAATCCAAATCTTTAACATTTAAAGTCATCGTTTTGGTTTAAAAAACCCTTTTTAAACCTTGTTTGGATTTCTTCCAAATCACTTATACTAATCTGTTTAGCACCCTATAACAACTTAGCTTAGATTTTATTCTAAATCCATTACCATATTTTAGTCTGTTACTAATCTATTAATCATCTCCCTTAAAATTTCAATGAATTCACTTTACTTAATTACAATTAAGTAAAATCTTTTTTAAATCTATGCATTCACTTACAAATTCCATTTACAAATCTCGTTTGAAAACTTGGATTATAAAATCCTTTATAAACCTCTTGTTGCCCCTTAATTGCTTATTGATTGAATTCCAATTAAAAAGTAATCACGTTAATTATTATTAATTACAATAATAATTAACTTCATTATTAAATACAGTAAAAGTAGATAACTTCTTTATTAATTTAAGATAGGATAATTAAGTCAATTTAGAAAGGTTATTAAATAATGATTAACTTAATTAATAAATAAACAATCCGATAATCACTTAAAAATATGGTTAATCAAAGATTAAGTAACTTTTAACAACATCCGAATATTCGGAAAACTATTGATTGGATTAATCAAATTAACCCAATCGTTTAGATCAATTTTTAAAACAGTTGACTTTCTCGCTCTAAACATCAGTTAAGTTGTAAACTGATTTCCATTTATATTCCCCCTTAAATTAACTAATAACTTAATTAATTTAAAATATCAATTAATTGTTTTATAAAACAATTATTCAATTTTACTAAGCCATAAGTTATTTTATGATTTTCTGCTTATTAATGACATACGAATTCCTTATATAAAACGTTTGATAATCCTTTTTATAAAACACGATTATAAAATATACATATATGTATAAAACTTCTATTTTAAATGACTTATGTAAAATAAACTTAACATATTTGGTTCAGTTATAAAATAATTTTTATAACCTAAAACCTCATCAATTTGCCTAACGGCAAACGACATTTTAAAAACAATGGATTTAGGCCATCACTGTCAACCACTTAACCAATACTGTCGATTGATTAAAATCACAACAACAATCACATACACTCAATCACCAACATCCAAACCGATTTCGATGTCATTTGGGTAAACATTCATATATATGAACAATATGATCAACAAATAATATACATTTTATTTGAGGAATCCGGTTGGATTCCTCCAACCTGTTCTTCCCTGCATCACATATTATTATAACATTTTATGATAGCATAAAATTTTAAATAAATAAATTAACGACGATAATATAATTAACAACAACCATTAAATCAACCATAAGCATCCAAGGCATCCAATCAACCTATGTATAATATTAATGGTATTTTAACTATATGAATTTAACGCATCATAGCAATTCAGAAAAGTGTGAGATTTAACTCACCATTTTTGTTGATTCACGATTGTCGCATTGTTTTATATAGCTTCAAAAATAAGTTTTGAAATTATACAAAAATCCAATAGCTTCTATTTCCAACCATCTCTGCTCGACTACGTAACTTCCATCGCCCGATCCCAACGAATCATGTTTCTTTGAATTTCGTTAACATATGAATTAGTTATCGTATTTACAAATCTAAATGATTATTAAATTATAATTAAACCCTGATTACCTTAAAACAAATGCCATGTCATCCTTGTATTAGACAAAACGCATTTTTCTCTTCTCATGTTTCCTAAACCCGATCCTTCGTGTTTGTCTTCTCCTTCGATTGCATCTCATCGCTAAAGCCCAACACCCAAATCACTCCAGCGCGCCGCTACCCCACCTGAGACCGACCTATGACCTTCGCCAGAATTGCCACTCGCCTTTCCCACTTCGCCATTAGCCCTGACCGCCCAATCAAACTCTAGTCACCAAAAAATTACTTCAACCGAATAATCCCAAAATTCCACGCTGTCCGTCCACCAACGACCCCCAAACACCTCCAGCAAGTCGACCTTGCCACCAGCTATCCTCGTCCTTCACAGTTCCTCTCCTTTCATCACTTCAATTGATCGGAAAACGTGATAATCCGATTGCGACATGCAAAAACCCTGCTGTTTTTAATAACTCCGATCATCTCGCCATATCGACCAACATAGTCAACTTCGGGTGCTCCGACCTGAACCAATATTGTTGCTCTCGTCTTCCTCTACAAGATTACTTCAGACCTCCAGACCTAAAACGGAATGAAGCTCCTCCAAATTACATGAAAACGAAACCCAGATCCTGCCATAATTCTTGATTTCCGGCCAACTCAGGCGATGAAATGCTACCAAATTTTTACCGTAGATATCATCTCGACAATATTCGTGTAGAAACTTCCTTCTAATTCAGCCCAGAACTTGAGATAAAAATTATAGATGGGAATGAGTTTATTTGCAAAAGTGGATGACGGAATTGAGTTTAGAAATATGGTTCATCCAAAGTATGATATATATAAGAATAGTTTATATTAATTTAAGTTGACGTGACAAAAGATAATTTACTGACAGCGACTAACGATTTTTATTTGTGTCTATCGCAATTTCTGAATGTTTTTTATTCGTTCCTATGGTCACACACAAACTCCGTTCGCGACGAAAATGGACGGAATAGTATAATTTGACGTTACGGTCCTATTGAATTTTGTTTCGTCGAATTCCGAGTCTGTTTGCTCAAATGGCGCTTGTTTAAGCTCAAACAGTCGATTTGTTTACATTTAATTTTGCCACGCTCACAGAATAACTCTAATTGATGCAAAACTTAAAATCTAGGAATAATTAGCTATTACGGTCTCAATAAAATTTGTTTCGCTGAAAATGGAGGTCATTTGAATAAATTTCTTTTTAAGTGTCAATTCTAAATAAAAACAAATCAATTTTAAAATATCACAATATAATATTATTAAAATATTATAACTGGGCATACCCAGACAGAATTTCACATAGTTCTATAATAAAATACTCCGGGTTGAATTTCACGCCAAATCGATATTAAATAAAATAAAAATCCTTTATTTTTATATAATAAAACATTATATTATATAAACGAATTCCATAACGACTATTTGAAAATTTGATTTAGACATAAAATAAAATTTACAACATGAAAACTTTTTTTTCTGCTTTATTAGAAAATTATTATCAAATAGATTCGGATTTTTCTTATTTCAAAGAATTCCGACTTATATTGGATCTTGTATGTCCAGTAATAGTACGAGGTACCGCGCTGCTGTATTTCGTTTAATAATTAAATTATAAATTAAACGTTCGAACATCGTTTAATAAACAAATACGTTAATATAATTCAACTACGAGCTGAATTAAATCTTTTTAGACATCAATACATACAAAATTGCAAATCCAACATATTCCGATTATTTCGGAATTAAATTATCAATCTATTATTTATATTAACATAATATTTAAAATAATTGAATTCACATCGTTAACCTCCAAATTGTCGTTTAAAATCAAATTTGAACATGTAACTAAACGATTTAAAATTTGGGATCTTACAGCTCAAGTTGTTGAAGATCTTCTCTAACAACGACTGCAATCTAAGAGATCTCATCATTTCCTTAGTGAATTTGAGTGAATCAAGTGTAAAAGAGTAGATGTAGAGAATATTATTGTAAAAAAAAAGAAAATGAGTGAAGTTAGAGAGATTATGTACCTTGTAGTTCCAATGGTGATAATAAGAATTCTTTCCATAGTGGATGTAGGTCGATTCTAGGCCGAACAACTCTAAATCTTCTTCTTTACTCTTTTCTATATTTGTGGCTACCACTTTTAGACCTTTATTCATTATGAAGTATAAATTTACTCCTCAGGGGTGTCTGTGCCATTTTTAGCATAAACAGAAGGGACAACGGTTCAGCTAATTAAACTTTCTAATTACACTAAATGGTCCTCTACTACTACAGCTACTACAGAAAAATAGTATGAAGGACAAAATTAAATAAAATTTTAGGCACAAGGAAATGAGGCCAACAATTTAGCCATAAGGATACTTTTTAGTGTAAAACAGAAAATGATAGTGGACCCCTAAATTTCTTGATTTAGGCTAAATTTTTTGTCTGTTGTCCTTGTGTCTAAACTTTTCTTTAAAAAATTTTCCCTTGTCCCAAAAAACCCCACTCTACTATTTCAAAAAATGCAACTAGTGACATCCAAATTTTTAGCATCCTTATTGAATATCATGACATCACCTTCCAGTGGGTATATAAATAATTCCAAACGCAGTACATGACAAAAGTAGTTGTACCTAACACGCCTACCAGTTACACATATAGCCATACGTTGTGAGATCAAACATTCTTAAGTTTAATCATTGCATCGAGAAATGTGATCCACGTCTAACATTCTCCATCTTTGAAAGTGTTTTCTCATTACATTTTAGAGCATATTAAAGAAGCTCTGCAATTGGACAAAGTGTTGAAGATACACTAAATTTTGTATATTAGGAATCTAATTTTTTAAAGGAAATATCAAGAACCCAGAATATATATTAGGTATTTATGAAATGCATATTAAAATTTTGTAGGAGAATATCTGAGGGACGTTATGGAGAATCGATTGATTAATTGAATCTCAACCGTTTACTTTAGACGTAAAACTCCATGAGTTGAGGTGGATTCACTCATATTGAATGTAAGCAAAAAAAATATGAAATTTTGTTATAAATTTTTGCAATAAAGTCATCTTTCTTTCTTGTAAAAAAATATATTTTTCTATTCAGCCTTTCATCTATGTTTATCAAGAATTTCTATTTGCTATTAAAGAAATTTCCTGTGGTGGTATTAGAGCTTGAGGTTTCTCCTAAAAGGATGACGAATAGTGGTGTTCCCTTCCAAGTCTTCATGCTCATCAGGATCAACAATGATAATTGGATCTCAAGGATAATGATCACTCGCACACAGTATATGGAAAATAATCAAAAAGGCTACTTGGAGAACGAGAATGAATGTTGATTATCTGAAGCTCAAATGGATAATTTAAGAGACTAAAGGATATGCGATAAAGAAGATTTTTTTGTCTAATCCATCATGGATTGGATGGACATACTTTTGAAAATGTTTAACGACCATAGCCAGCCGTAGAATCATGGGAGAATTTTTTAATATCTTACAAAGAAACTAATTAACCAAGTCAAAAAGGCATGTCTTCAAGGTCAAGAGGAGAATTTGAAGCTTTGCATATAAACGAAGGTGAAAAGGTGAACTCATGTCATATTAATTCTCTAATTAAATTCAATAAAGTCAAGGTTGTGGTCAAAAACAAAGAGAGGTCATGCATATGGAAATAAACAAGGTTGTAAGCTCAATGACGACAATAACATTTGCAATAATAACCGAAGTGGAGAAAGATCAACAAGAGGATGTAGGAGAGAGAAAATCTGAAATATAGGTATGATAAGTAACATGCCAAATGTTAGGTTGTGAAAATTTTGAACATTATGCTTTTGAATGTAGCACTCCAAGCAATAAGAAGTTAAAAGAAGACAACTTATGCTAAAGAAAGAAGTCAAGAAGATGGTGCTATACTGATAATTCAAAAGGAAAAGAAAAAAGGTGATGATAATCAATGGTACCTAGATAGCGAGCAACCATGTTGGCAAAAGAAAAAGCATGTATGTGGAGCTTGATGAATTAATTTAAGGATAATGTGACATTTGTGGTTGAATATAAAGTAGCAGTGAAAGGTAATGTAAACATTCTCATTTGGTTGAAGAATAAAGAGCACCATTCTATTTTCAAAGAATATTAAACTACGCTAGAAATCGAATCAAATGACAGATATGCAACATTGTCTGATTGAATACCTATCAATCATCTTTTCCTATGCCATCTCCTTCTATAACAAACCACAGGTATATCTCATTGTTTGATGTGAACTAGCATAACATACAAAAACATATAGTCATATTTTGTCTGATGTGGTGTTTTTGTTTTATAAATAGCTGTTGTAACAACCCGAATTCTGACAAACCGATTTTTTTTCTTTTCAAAATTCTAATATATCGAAACTCGTGTTGGTTTGCTCTGGTATCCTACAGAAAAGATAGAGATATAAAATATATCAGATCTCAGAAAAAAATCTCACAGCGGAATGGATAAAATATAATCATAATATATCCTTACCATATTAATAATACTGCCTAACCAGTATCCAAAGCTATCATATCTCTACCACAAATCTAACTTGCGAGTATGTTATGAGGAGGGGGTCAGAAAACAAGTTCTGGTGACTGGATTTAAACTATACATTTTGGATAACCCTACATATATCGTTCAATCACATTTTCTTATTCATTAGGTTACTTGGGTTAACAACACTCAAGGCTTGCTCACACGTCATACCCATTTACTCCCAGTGGATTAACTTAATTCAGTATATATGTAGCTACCCCCAATATTGAAGTACACCCCATGTACTCCACTCGCACGATCTTCGCTATAATACCACAAAAATATACACAGTCTCTCATCCTACGCTGGGGTGATGTATCGAACTCAATATAACAATGCTACGTTTCACATTGATACGCCATCGTCATGCTACGTTAGTGTACAAACTGCCACCTTTGATCGAATCATATGACAGAGTAATACCTCAAAGTCTATGATACGCCACCCAGAGCAGACATGCATGTATCTAGACTTTCCTACTTATCTATCGTCAATCATACTCGATGCATTAACTGCACATAACCTTTAATGTGCACCGAGTTCCGTGGCAAGGCTGTACAAGAAACATGGAACTCGATCGGGAGCTTTTTCATATCTGTATAGGTCTGCCTTTAAGGGCCTCAAAATACATATATCCCTCGGGTCTTTTTTCATGGTCGTTATGGCCCTACCTCGGCCCCTTCCTCAACTAGTAAAGACTACAAGAGCTAAGTGACTTGCCCTAACAAATAATCTAAACATCTAGTTGGAGTCTCCCCTTAACCACCGTGCCTCGATAGTGAAAGGTTAATGGTATCTTGGATTTAACTCTAGTTTTTTTTCATCCCATTGGCTGTCGATGACGGGTACCCAACGATCTACTATCCTTATTGGCCCTGACCTTGCCTCTCGTTGAGGCGATCGCCAAATCACCCTAGTGTCACCTCATCACATCATTCTGACTGTAAAGCTACTTTTGCAGTGAAGGTCCACCCACCTGTTAGTAACGCGCAGACCCAACCTCTATGAGGATAGCCTAAACATCTGCCACCGCACAAAGGACTACCAGGAGCACCTTACGTATCTTTGGAGACCGCGTGCTTCCCGTTCCGGTCCTTCGGAATTAACAGAATAATCATATGGACGTGCGCTCCCCTCGTGCCTCATGACACCACGATGATCTAACCAGTTGGGTTATTCACCTTAAACATGTGCACTGGTTCAAGCACCTTATTTTAATATGTTATTAGACCCTATATCTTAATATTCAATTATGTGCTTGCTCTATCCCATCGGGTTTCCATTTAACTTGGTTGTTCCCATTCACATTGACTTCTTAATCAAATTGCCAAGTTCCTCTTGCTTAGTAATTTAAGTCATATAACTTAACCCATTTAAGTTTATTAATAAGCCCAGAACATGTTATTATCTAGATTGTAGTTCAAGGTCTGTATTCTACAAACTCTTTATGTTATTCATTGTCCAATTTCATAGTTACAATAACATGTTCTACTTAATATGTAATTAAGTATATCTCAAATCACATGTTTTATGTTTAACATGTCACTTATTATTTATGATTAAATATAACTTATTTCATTTCATAAGTTTGTCTTCTTCTTTCTTATTTAATCATAATTCCATCTTATACTATCACTTTCACTTATCGTTGTTTACTTATTAACTTAGTTTAGGGTTTACAAATAAGTTTCTCTTCCCATAAGTATAACTTATGTTGTCCTCATCCATAGATTTCAGATTCTCCTTCTTACAAATAACTTAATTTACAATTAAGTACAACTTATCTCATTACATAAGTTATTCCATTTTATCGTATATTATAACTAAAGTTATAATTTCCACTTGTCCCTAGGACAAGCCTACCTATTATATAACATTCTCATTAATGTAATTTATTTATAATAGGTTATTATCATTCCTCGTTCATTCCAATCTTCTTACTGCTGTAAATTTTATTCAATTCCATTCATTTCCAATAATTACAATTAATTCCATTTATTTCTATCCTTTTATATTCATATATTTATATATATGCTTATTATGCTTATGTACTAGACCTCTCACATTAAGCCTACAACTTGTGGATGCTGGATTTGCCGGGCGGTTTCGGGCAGACTTCTTCCACAAGTTGACTTAACCTCGTGTCTTAGCACCATTACATGTTTTATTCACGCATTAGACCCCTCACATTAAATTAACAACTTGTGGACGTAGGATTTACCGGGAAGTTCCAGGCAGACTTCTACCACAAGTTGAATTTAACCTCGTGTCTAAGTGCAGTTATAGTTTTATATTTACTGTAAACTTTCTACATAATTTAGGCGTGTCCATTCTTTCAAATTTTTACTATGATCAATATTTTACATGTCATCTTATTAAGCCCCTTTTATGTCGCATGTTCTTTCTAACATGTAATTGATTCTATTCTAACATGTAATCATTTAATCATGTAATTATTCAAATCTATCAAATTAACATGTAATTTTCTCAATTCTACAGCTAATAATTCATATACATATTATGCCACAAGTTAATCATGTAATTGGAACATGTATATATATACACAACAGTAATTGCTACACATATTTTAATAAGTTTGCATTTCAACATATGAACATTTTAGCATATTAAACGTTTCAACATATGAAGTTTCCAACATATCAATATTTTAATATATTAATATTCCAACATGTCATATTAGCATTTCATCACTTTAATCACTCTAGCAAGTTTACATTGCATATTAACGGGGAATGTCAAATGATAATATATCATTATCAAAAATGATATAATGTAACGACTTGGCATTTTGACCATTTTAAGTTCTCACTATAATTTTTTGTATAGTTATTTATTTTATAACTGCTAATATTAATTTTTATCAGTTTTTAATTATCACAAATGGGACGTTCAACTTAAAATTCAAATTCACTTATAACTGCCATCATTTACTTCTTGTTATTCACTTTCTTTTAATTGTTACACTCTCTCCTACCTATTCTCTTGGTCACTAATCTGATGCTTATCAGCGTATATTTATATGTATATAAAAGAGAAATGCTATCCTCTCCTCATTTTTTATTTTCAGCCGACAAACAAATTTTTTCCCAAAATAATTTCCATCCCAAAATCAAATTTCCCCAAATTAGTTTCCTCCACTCCACCGCAAATCATGGCTCCATCTTCCTTCACTATTGCCTCCAAACCTGCGCACCGCTCACCTCGTCCCTATGTCACCGGTGCTCCATCGCAAGCCGTGGCCTCCGCCCTAAATCCCTAACTCGCTCCTCCTAAAATCTAATTCATTTCAACCGATTTGTTCGAGCTTCTCTTCGGGAAATTCATGCCGCCGCTGACGAACTCGGAGCCGCCATGAAAACTGTTTACCACAACCACCTCATCCGCCGTTTTTCTACTCTTTCCATCGTTGTTTTAATGTAAGTATGTCTTACGATTTAGCTAATTTCAAGTTATTTACTTCGGTTTCCCCTAAATATGATTAGTTGAGTCCTGTTGGTTGCAACTACATGATGTCTTTTACTTATAATCGATGTTGCATGTTCACATTTCATTGGCTTGTGGTCTATTTTGTTGATCATTTTAAGCATGATGCTTAATACTTATGATTTTGTGAACTTGTTTAATTTTAAACTTGGCCTTTGCTATGCTTGGATGGAATACATGAAATTTGATGCTGAACTTATGCGTTGAACTGGACATATATGGAAACGTGAGAGTCTACCGTGCCATCTACTTCATTCACTACTAGTCAGTTTAATTTAGCCTTTATGTTTTAGTTACTGTCATTTCAAAATTTTTTTGTTGTGTCCTTCTAAACTGGGGTAGTGACCAAGCCTCCTAAACCAATGCCCTCCTTCAAATTTTAGCGCCACCAAGTTCGATCGATTTTGGGCTGCCATCCACCAGTATATACTTTTGACATTTAGGTCACTCAGACCCTTATATGTCATTTATTGGGTTGAGCATTCACTGCTGTGCATATATTGGATTTGCTGCTAACACCGTCCCATACTATGCCAATATAGCCTGAGTTCATTTTGATTTGTTGGTCACCCTTTGCCTGGTTATGGTGACATTCTCATTCCTTAAAAAAACCTGCCAACATATAAGAAAATGTTTGGGCACCACTTGAATGCATATGGTCCCTTTTCTAAATTGTACTTTTGGTGCTATGTCCTATATGCATGCTGTATACATTTAAGAAGCCACTTTGCATGTTTTATGCCATGCTTAGAAATTACAGTTTTGTTCATTTAGAAGCACCTTGAGCTAAAATTTAGAAATTTACTCATATTGAACAACATGTTCTTTTATCGACATATTTTCCTGGGCTCTTCTCCCTTTGTGTACGCATGGTGATACATCCTACGTGATTTCCTTTGGCCACCATATATATACTGGATTGATCTCACTTATGTTTTTTTTAGTGCAAGCCTTATATAGTGGAGGTGGAGTCTCTCTTTGTATACATCCCCTTCACTTATGTGTATAGTCCTATACTAGATAAGGAATTGTCATGAACCCAATTGTCCCTTGTTGATTCTTATAAGTACATACTTTTTTTTTGGGTTTGCGATATTTATTTCGTGGCGGGCTTCATGATTATAATAAGTCGGTCTTTTACATGATTATACTGCAATGTTGCCTTATTGCTTGTTGTCCAGTTTTTGGTTCATATATGCATGGTGCTGACATGTTATTACTATGCCATGCAACTTTGTCTGCATTCCTTACATACTTTTAATATTAATGTGCATCTACATAGGATTTCATTCCTTGTATCAGTCCCTTTTGCTCACAATGCATGCATGATGTCTGTTCGGTCCATATATGTGTTGCTACGTCTTTAGTTGAGATATAATTGTTGCATCCTTAGTTGGAACTAGATTTACAATGGATTTCCCATTTTTATCGCAACATACCTTCTTATTGTCTAGTTGACACATATATATTGTTACTGCATCTCTAGTTCATCATACAACCTGATACCCTTACCGCCTTATCCAGATTTTTGATGTTGCTAAACCATATTGTCAGCAGTTTCATCAGTTTGTCATGCTCAATATTTAATAAATATTTAGGATTAAACTGATTATATTTTATGTTTATTGAAGTGTGCTAACTTGAAATAAGTTTAATCCTGACTCGGGTGTCTTGTGTTTTTTGCATGGAATGCTTGGGTCAGACCCTAAGTGTTCCAGGTTTAAAGATATCAGCTCGCAAATTAGAGAGGACGTGAAGACGCACGCATACGCTATGCTCGACAATAAAGTATAAAATTCTATTTGTCTAAAAAATTTATGTACAAAGTTATTTATCTTCCGCTGTAAACATTGTACAGCTATGATATTTTATATGAAATTTTATTCTGTTGCAATTATTATGCTCTGTGATTCTGTATTGATTCTGTTTAAACCCTATAAGCCAAACAACAATCTATCGTTTTGGACGTTTTAATTTGGTTTAATTATCGACATGGAGTGGTCAAAATGCCAGGTTATTACATATAACTTAAATCGACTCACCTAAATTTGCTTTTCAAATCCTGAATCTGGTCCAGATCTCAGTATTCCATGGTCCTTCTAACTGATTTTAGTACCTAGCAACCATGGATCCACAACTCTTACTAAAAGAAAAAGGAAGAAAGAGAAGAAAATTGAAATATACCAGATCTAAGAAATTACCTCACTTTGAGTATGATTCTGAACACCTTCTAATTAATATTCATTCTTTTCCTCTAGATCTTGATTCAGAATTTTCCTAAACTAATTATTGAATTTTTTTAAAGAGATTTGTGGAGAAAGAAGAATGGCAGAGTATAGACGTCATCCTAGAAATATGAGATTTAGGCTAGGCTTTGCTAGCCTATTTATGTGAGTTCAGGATCTTATCGTATGCGCAGCGCTAAGTTAGCATTCGAACTTAGTTAAGAAAACAGTCCAGATTCATCGATGAATCTGGCTGGATTTGGGGGAGTCGACCCTGCTGTGGGTCCATCGACCCCTAGATCGACCCCCCATGGGTCCCGCAAGCTATTTTGGCACAGAAGTTTATTTTTGAACTTTTTGAATTTATGTAATTCATTTAAATATTATATTTACATATAATCTCCTTATACATATACAAATCTTCTAATGACCATTTTACGTGTATATATATGCATAACTTTTATTTCGATTTCAAAATTCAAACGGTGTTGTATCGTTATTTAATTCTTGTCATATTCCTTTGATTACACCCTTATCTTGAACTTTATCTCTTGTACATATATATTTCTGCACATATATATGCATATATTCTTATATACATATAATTTCTTTACTTCCTTATATATACATATTTTTCCTTATATGTGCGTTTATACATATTTTCTCTTTCGAACATGTGTTATTTCAGTCGTTCCCTTAAAATAAAAATATAACGCCGATGGGGGTTGAACTTTGTACCTCTTGTATGCAAGCCACATGCTCTAACCAACTAGACTACTAAGGTTATTGTTAACAAGGCTTAGAACAATGGTGGTGATTGTTCTTTTCTCATTCTTTTTTTTTTTCATATTTGTTGTTACCTTTTATATAAACCATTGTATGTAACTTTGTCATTTTGCATGCATCTTTTTCTTCTATTTCTCTTTTACTATTAATGCATTATATTTGTAAATCAGTGCATGCAACATATTTGCATTGCATGCAACCAATTCTTTCTTTTAATGTATGCACTACATTATTATTTATATTAATATTTTCTTCTTTTTTAGTGCATGTATTTATTACATGCAATCACATATTATCTTCATTTTATTCCTCATACATATATTTATGTCTATGTATATATATACACATGTGCATTATTTTATTATTTAATTTTTATAAAATGCGGAGTGTTACAACTGTGATGAATATTATATGTTGTCTGAAAATTATTTACGTGATCTTAACGAAATACACATTTCCACTAATTTTCACAATCGTCTTCTTATAATAGATATTATCACTCAAAAAATAAACAAACGATTGTACAAACCTATTCAAACATAAACCATTGCATAGTAAACAAATATAATGTTGCAAAGTTACAATTGAAAAATAAACAAACATTTCTATCACTCAAAAAGTAAACAAATTAACATTACAAATTAAAAAATTATTTCTTTAAAAAAGTTAACATAAACATAAACCCCCAAACCACTCAAATATAAAATAGCAATTATGTGCACGCAGCTGCATGTACATCAGGGAATAGTTAATAGCTCCATAAACTTATTTACTGCTTTCAGCTTCATTCGTAGCAATTATGTGCACGCAGCTGCATGTACATCAGGGGATATTTAATAACTCCATAAACTTATTTACTGCTTTCAGCTTCATTCGCACATGCCACAGTTTGTCCCTGCATTGAACAAAATGTAGCATTCATTTCAGACAATCATCGTATTTGCACTTGTTCACATTAATCTACCGCCAATGCCTTTGACTTCCTCAATCTACTACTCCTTCAACTTGGTTTTTAGGTCCTCGGTCGGCAAAACAACATTTGAAATTTTAAGCACCGGGTATGTGTACCATAATGTCTAAGGATCCTTGATGGAAAATATGAAGGATCTATGTCTATAAGTAAGCCTAATGCAATTTCAGGTATTGCAAATAACTACAATAAGATAGCATATTGTTTAATTTTGATACATGATACATAGTAATTAGACTGTTTCAGTGCTGCACAAGGCAAAACTCACACAAGTGACATGGCCAGTAAGGTCTATTAAATAAATTAATTTAAAGCATCCATTATAACTTTCGAGTAACTTAGTGTGAAAGTACATGGTCTTTTAGTAATTCACAGATAATTTATTAAAAATGAAAAAAAGCAATAGAGAGAAGAATGTGATTGAACTAAAGAAATTACAGTTTTTTCTATGACCACTTGGTATTTTCTAGGCACTGAAATACTAGTTCCACCACTCATTGCTATTCCATTGAGAATAGAAACCTTCAAGAAGATCAAAAAAATTAATTATTTCACACAAAATACAATCTAAAAATACATATAGCAACAGATGAAAAATATGAATCATGCACTTCTGGTTTCCTATATGTTGCAATTTTGTAACTTAAATACATTCATTTCAGTAAAAAAAAAAAACCAGCACTGTAAAAGTATGGAATCTTCAGAAATGCTCTGTACTCTGTTAATGCTTCTTTGGACCAAAACCGCCAATTTGAGCATGTCACAACATAAAATTTTGACTAGACCTCTAATCATAGTTCTATACTGAAAGTCGTAAACGTTAATGGCATTAAATATTCACACAACACTATACCAACTGTTCATTTCATTTTCATATAACAATTTGGGCGATAACACAGTGAACATTAAGTTTTAGGTTCAAATGCTACTGAGAAGTGATTAGTATTATTATAATATTTCAGATAATCCTTAACTACTGAGAAGTGACTAGCCCTAAATATTGATTCATAGAGGTAGTGTTAGAGGAGGAGAAATTAGAGAAAGAATACTTATTTTAAGTGAAGAACTTCTTTTGAATTTCTTTCTTCAAACTTCCTTACAACATTCTAATTTCTCTTACAAACACAACAAAATGACCATATATATAGTGGATTACATACCCTTCAAATAGACACCACTTATTGAATGGACACGACTCTTCACTGAACAGACACAACACTTCATTGAACTGACATGACTCTTCACTTGAACGACACGACTCTTCATTGAATGGACACGTCTCTTCACTTGAATAGATACTTTGAATACATGAAGCAACATAAAACATAAGTAGCAAAATACCATTTCAAATTATATTCCAACACTCCCTCCTAATTTGAAATTTTCTTTCTTACTATTTTTCGGTTGAGTGGCTCGAGCTTCATAGATTGTATCTTTTTTCCAATCAAGCTTTTTCCTTTCTCATTTTTATCTTCATAATCGATATTCTTCACATCATTACAGACAATTTTCATAGTTGACTGAACGTCCAACTCACCTTTTATGGACTTGCATTCATATTTTCTCATTTTCTCACCTATCGAACTCAACCTTTTGTTTTCAACAGAAACACATGTACCACAACCCACAAGAAAGTCTTGAATAACTGACAATTGCCCTTTCCTTCCAAACTGAACCTTATGTCACAACTTAAGCTCACATGACTTCTTTCGTGCTAGTCTGTAGGCCACTTTTTGTATTGTCATAGAGAGTTTTACACTGTCTAGCTTCTCCTCTTTTGGTTCCTCTTTCTTCTCTCTTGCTTCAGTTCTTTGCGAAACTTAATGCCTAATTCTAAATCTCTTTTTCGTCCTTGATCCTCCATTTGTATCCTTCTCCTTCTTTGTAATTTTGTCTTCTTCGTCTTCTGGATTGTCCTTTGCTTGAGCGTCTTCAACTTCAATCATTCTGGCATTCATGTTTTCATTCTCGCTTCTATCTTCTCTTTCCACATCCATTTTTACTTCACTTTTGTTTTTTCTATGTTTATCATCTCCACATCATCCGCATCTGAATTGCTCTATTCACCTGCTTCCTTATCTTTGTTTATGACATTGTTGTCTTTCAAATCTTGTGAGTTGTTGTTCTCTTCCGTTTTGTTAGCATCATTTTTATTTTCCAAATCTTCTTTGAGGTTTACGTCAGCATCTTTCCCACCATTTTTCTCCTCCACATCGATATGTTTTTCATCATCAATACCAATGTCTTCTTTAATTATCAGTTGTTTATTCGTCAACCTTGTTTGCAACATCTCCATACTTCATATTGTTTTCATTATCTTTCACATCATTGGTTGACTTGACCACTTTAATGTGCTCTTCAGCTTCAACATCTTCCTCCTCAATATTCTTCGCGTTCTCTTTGTCAACAATACAATTGTCTTCTTCTATGAATCTTGAGTCATCCTTTGCATATACCTCTTTCAATAATTTCCATGAATCTTTTGCGGAACTTTCTCCATGAATATGAAAATATGCTTCTCCGATGAGGTTCTCACTCATCACAACACGAGCTTGAAGATCTTTTCTTCTTATACTTGTAAATAATTTTCTTTCTCCATCATATTTTTAACATCTTTTGGCCATTCGTAGCCATTTTCAACGATTTCCCACAACCCTTTGGAAATCAGCTCTTCTTTCTTTTTATTACTCCATTCTCAGAAATTTTCTTTTGTGGGAACAATGAGAAGAAACAATGGAAGAAATATATGTGCCATAATTTCAACCAAGCTCTGATACCACTTTGTTAGACAAGGAGAAATTAGAGAAAGAATACTTATTTTAAAGGCTGTGGAAGAAGTCGAGGATGAGGTCATGGAAATTATCAAAGATCAAATGATAGAAGGTATGACAAGTCCAAAATTGGATGTTATAAATGTCAACGATTTGGTCATTATTCATGGGAATGTCGAGAAGCTGCTAATATTGAAGAAGGAGCCAATCTTGTTAATGATAACCAAGAAGTTGAAGAATCCACCATGTTGCTAACTGAGAAAAGGAAGATAATGAAGTTGAAAGCTCATGGTATATGGATAATGGTGCTAGCAATCATATGTGCGGATACAAAGAAAAAGTTGTTGAGATCAATGACAAGGTGAAAGGCAATGTTTCCTTTGGAGATACTTCGAAAATTCACTTTGAAGGTAAAGGTACAATTCTCATCTCTTCAAAGAATGGTGACCATAAATTGATCTCTGATGTTTATTATGTTCCTAAACAAAGAATTATTATTCTTAGTCTCAGAAAATTTGTTGAGAATGGTTATGAAGTTTTGATGAAGAATAATTATCTATGGCTTAAAGAAAGAAACAATAACTTGATTGCAAAGGTGGGCATGTCACAGAACCGGATGTTCAAATTGAATGTCCAAACTGTTGAAGCAAGATAATAAAATTATATGTAATCTAATTTCTCTTCCTCTAACACTGTGGTATCAGAGCAAGGTTAGTGAAGGTGTGATAAAATGGAAAACAATGAAATGTTATCCTTGCAATATTCTTGTCTCACAAAAGAAAATTATGAAAAATGGTGTCTTTGAATGGAAGCGTTGCTTGGCGGACAAGATGTATTGGAGATCGTAGACAAAGGCTATGACATGCTAGAAATTAAACTGCATTATCTCGAGCAGAGAAGGAAGCATTAGCAAAGACGAAGAAAAAAGATCAATATGCACTTGACCTGATCCATCAATATTTGGATGATTCAATGTTCGAAAAAGTAACTGATGCAGCCACTTCAAAAGAAGCTTGAGAAATTTTGCAAAAATATCTCCAAGGAGTTATTAAAGTAAAGAAAGTGAAGCTTCAATCACTAAAGAGTGACATCGAAGCAATGAAGATGAGTGAATCTGAATCGATTTCGGATTACTGCACAAGGATGAAGGCGAATGTGAATCAATCAAGAGGAAATGGAGAAAAAATTGTAGGCGTTCGAGTGATGGAGAAGATTCTTCATTCTTTGACACCGAAGTTTGATTATATTGTGTGTGTTATTGAGGAGACGAAAGACCTCGAAGAAATGACAGTAGAAGAATTCGAAGGTTCTTTATGTGCTCAAGAAGAGAAAATTAAGAGAAGACAAGAAGAACCACAGGAGCAAGTTCTTAAAACTAAAGCAACTTTGAAAAATGAAGAAGGAGAAAAGCAATACTTTAGAGGAAGAGGACGCGGATATGGACAAGGAAGAGGATGCGGAAGACAAGCACATGAACAAGAAAGAAGCAATGGTGAAAGTTCAAATAATGATGAGATAAATTCTTCATATTTTAGAGGCGGTGGAAGAAGATGAGGACGAGGTCATGGAAATTATCAAAGAAAAAATGACAGAAGGTATGACAAGTACAAAATTGAATGTTATGAATGTCATCGATTTGGTCATTATTCATGGGAATGTAGAGAAGCTGCTAATATTGAAGAAAGAGCTAATCTTGTTAATGATAACCGAGAAGTTGAAGAATCCACCTTGTTGCTAACTGAGAAAAAGGAAGAAAATGAAGTTGAAAGCTCATGGTATTTGCATAATGGTGCTAGCAATCATATGTGCGGATACAGAGAAAAATTTGTGGAGATCAATGACAAGGTGAAAGGCAGTGTTTCCTTTGGAGATTCTTCGAAAATTCACATTGAAGGTAAAGGTACAAGTCTCATCTCTTCAAAGAATGATGACTATAAATTGATCTCTGATTTTTATTATGTTCCTAAACTAAGAAGTATTATTCTTAGTCTCGGACAATTTGTTGAGAATGGTTATGAAGTTTTGATGAAGGATAATTATCTTTGGCTTAAAGATAGAAACAATAACTTGTTTGCAAAGGTGGGCATGTCACAGAATCGGATGTTCAAATTGAATGTCCAAACTGTTGAAGCAAGATAATAAAACTATAAGTAATATAATTTCTCTTATTCTAACAGGCAGTAGACTGCGGATCAGGATACAACGGTCCATACAAAATAAAAAGGTTGGTTAGACTTTGAAACACCATACCTGATATCCAAATTGCCCAATTGCAAACTTGGTCATTTGTAGATTAATAATAATGATGAATTATCCACATTAACAAGGAACACAGCATGGAGTACGTACATTGCATGCCAAATGCAAACCGTGGGAGTACCTTTGCTCTCGTTTTTTCTCTTGTTTATTTTTTTAGCAAATAAGAAACTAGATCTATTGATTAAGATATTAAAGATTAAAAAATGAGAAGGAAATAGATCAACCGAGAGAGGAATTCTTATGAAACTTACCATAACAGTTTACCATCTTTTGCAAGGTTAAACAAGTCATTTGTGGTTGGATCAAATGGAAGGTACTTTTTAAAAATGGGTCTTCCCAAAGATTGCTAATAATATGCTCCACATAAAATACCTTCTCTGATTCATTAATATTATAAAGAGTTGTAGTTGTGGAAGACTTTGAAAATGATGAAGAATTCTTTGAATTGCCTAATTTTGATGCATCACTTACTTGAAGATTCAGGTAAGCTTAACAAGATATATCTAATTTCTCATGCAAATCCTAACTGTAGTACATTTGAGATGAAATATGTCAATGTAGTGAAAGGTAATACCCGAAGAAATGATTCAAAATCTATCTCCGTGCTCTTATCAAGGTCTGATTCAGATAAGATGGCAGATATTTCCTCTTCAGTAAGTACATTAGTTAGATTCAAGGATTAGTGAAAACGTACTTCTGTTTTGATTATACACGAAGAATTTCCAATATGGCAGATAAAGGAATTTTTTATCCAAAATTTTAGAAATATTGTTCGAGTGCAAACTTATATCGCGTATTTAAAGAATCAAACTATGTTTCTGAAATGTATCCAAACAGCTTACTATGTTTTGAAATTATATTGCTGGAATAACACACAACATTAGTTATTTGTAGCCTTTTGACCATTTGAAACCTATAGTATATAAAACATGAATTTTCTACATGTACCCAAAAGAATAAATTTTTCCACAAATAAACAAAAATTGCAGTACAAATAACATCAAAAGTTACCTTCCTTGCAAGCCTAAATAAACAAAGAATGGGGTCTAGAGTCGCCACCATCCGTAGATCTGAAGTCGCCAGATTTGGACTCAGTAACTATTTTTCCTCTTTCGCCTAATATGTGTGTAACCACCAAGCGTAAATTCGACGCTCGAATTTTAACAGTAATACATAATCCCCTATTACTTGTCAAAACCCAAGTATCGAAAACACTAGATAGTTGATAGAAAAAAATTAGAGGATAGGAAAAGAAAGAAATATTAGAATATAGAAGAAAAAGGAGAAGAATAACAACATAGAATCAGAGTCTTACATCGCAGTGGAATAAAATATAATATAGAAATAAATTTGCATAAAGAAATTATATAAATACTAACATTCATCTGAGTATAACAGACAAATCTGAATAGTTATAATAATATGTCCTCATATACAACACAGTGAAAATAAATACTAATACTCTTGAACTCCTTCAGCATGTTTTCTAATGTTCGTAGCATCCTAACCTGAACCTGTAAAACTCGGTCTAACCCGAGCACTGCAAATGCTACAGATCAATCTAGTGAACCAACGTGAGTAAATTCACCAAATTTATAGGAATCATCCAATTGATTTAAAGTTAAAAATCTTTTTGAGAGAAAAGGATAATCGTAAGACCAATCCACACATAAACATGAACGATTTTTTACCTTACGATAACCCAAAACATTTTTGATATCAAATCCGGTGATTTTATAATAGTGTATATATCAAGCATATAACCATGTAGCAGAACGCTTACATCTAACGCTCCATATACTTAGTACGAAATCAAAAAGTTCATGACACTTATTGGAGAATGGATTTCCAACTATGACAAGGTACGTATAGGACCACCTTTCGAAAGTGTACCTTCCGAAAGTGTACCTCTAGAGAGAAATACACTAGGGTTCAACTAGAACATCTTACAACCCGGCCTCACATTATCGACCATTCATTCAACTTGAGTGTATCAAATACATTGACACCCTACAGTTGGCCAACCATCGTATTCCGCAGAGATATAAAAACGATAGAAGAAGCAAAAAGAGTTTTCTCTAGACGATGAAAATACACCCTAATGGAAATGACCAACATTGCCATGACGCCTGCCCGATTTCTTTCATTTCTCGATTGATGAGGCTTGAGGTCATGATTTACTTTAATTTCCAACACAACTAAAACAAAGATAATGAAATTCAACGGTAGTCAATAATGCCTGGCTCCCTCAAGAAAAATGGAGTATGAAAAATGAGTGATGGGACAACCTTTGAGATGGCGAGGAGAATAATAAAAGGTAAAAGGCTGCCAAAGGAACTTTAGGAGGAAGCAGTTACATGTGTGGTTTATCTATCAAACTAATCTCGAATAAAAGTACATGGTGAAAAAGAACCATGGCAGCATGGAGTGGAAGAAAGCCTGACATTTCCCATATGAGAGTGTTTGGAATCATAGCTTACATACATATCCAAATGGGAAATAAAGAAAATAAAATGAAAAAACTGAAAATTACATCTTTATTAGTTATGACATCAACTGTCAAAGACAACAGGCTCTATAATATTAACAAGGTATAGACGACTGTTAATCGAGATGCTATTTTCAATAAAAAAAAAAGGCGAACATGTTTGGAGATCACATAACAAATACTATAACTTCATTCTACATTTTAAAGAAGACGTCATGCAATAACCAAGACGTAACAATCAAGAAATAATCTAACTTTGTCATAAGTTTTACCTTACGTGAAGATGAAACCTAAGTGAAAGGACTCCATGCTTTAAAAGCCTTCAAGGAATTATAGAGGCAACCAAAAATAAATATAGCCTTACTCTTTTTTATCTATTTTTGTATTATAAGTCCATGAACTTCCAAGAAGCCAAGTAAAAAAAAAGAGAGAAATACAATGGATAAAGAGATAACGACAATCAAGAAAAATAATAACTTCACTTTCGTGAAGACACAAAGCAGTCAGTGTGAAGTGTTATACAAAGCTAAGTAGACCACCAAAAGTTGAGAGATATAAGGAAAAATGTGGTAAAAAGTTACTATTAAAGAGCTGACACTGATTATAATGCGGTATTCGCTCTAATCACTCAACTAGAAACTATTAAGATAATAATTTCACAGGAAACTCAAATCACTTTGAAGATAAAACAAATAGATGTGAAATCTACCTTTTGATGGATTTATTGATGTAGAAATTATATCGAGCCAAAAAATGCACTTTATGGGTTGAAACAAGCACCAAGAACTTGAAATGCTCGAATTAATAAGTACCTTAAGAGATAAATTTCACCAACTGTCCATACGAGCATGTTATATCAAAATCCAAAATTGATGTACATTGACTAGATGCTTATATGTGAATGATTAATATTCACAATTAGCAACCAAGTATGTCTAATGAATTTAAGAAGTGACGACAAAGGAATTTGAAATGACCTATTGTTGGAGACGTTTTGTATATGTAGTGAATTTATTAAAACAAATTACAGTTAACAAGGATTTATTAATGAGATGTTATTGCAATAGAGTCGTTGAAAGTTATAACAGTAATATATATATATATTATATATTATATATATATATATATATATATATATATATATATATATGAACCATTATTGTGATTAACCAGTTATACTACCACAACGAACAAATATATATCTGACTTTTCATCGAGCTGTTACGAAAACAAATGGTATTAAAATATTGTTATGAATGAATATAAATTAATACTTATTAAAATTTATCACTTTTCAAACGTATATAATTTACACGTTATAAATTGTAGTTTTTTGACCGTTTCTTTTATTTATTATGGTATTAATTATGATCCAACTTTACTCCCACTAACATAGCAAATGTTACATTTTTTATTCTGTCTACATAAGAAATGGAATAGACAAAATAATATATAGAACAATTTTTCCGTCTTCCACTCTCTTCAAAAACCTCCTTATCTTTATTGAAAAAAAATTAGTATAAAAAGAAAAGAGTAGTACATTTTTTTTTAATTTGAGTGCAAATCAGGCTCAATTCGTTCATAAAGGAAAATTGATATTGAAGAAGAGGATGTTTTATCCTAAAGGCGACGACGAAAGGTACGAACTGCTTCGCACCATTGAGCATATCGCCGAAATGACTTTAAGAGAGCGATTTTGTACATGACTCAACCATTATTTTTCAACAAATTGAAGACGTTCTAAAAAAAGTGGCCTCAACTGCAAATTTTGACAACACTACACCTTCCTTCGTGTTCCATATCTTGCTTGTCACTGTTTCCCCATTCAGATTCGAAGGGTAGCATTTCAAACGTTGGCGTCAAAAGATGGAGTTCTTTCTAACCATGAGAAAAGTGGTTGTTGTGCTCACGACTGAAAAGCCATAGTTGCCAGATAAACCTGATGAAGCTTGTGCAACCCAGATGACTTCCTAGATAGAACAATGGAAGCAGCTCCAGACTTGGATTGAGCAGGACTGCCTCTGCAAATAAATTCATTGTCAATGGCCTCAACGATAACCTGTATGACTACTACAATTCCAACAAATCAACAATAGAGATCTGAGAGGTGCTGAAGAAAAAAATATGATATGGAGGAGGTAGGGGCAAAGAAGTATGATGTCAATGACTACCTCAAATATCAGATGGTAGACAATAGGTCAGTAGAGATGCAGTCTCATGAACTTTAGAAAATAGCTCATAAGATCATCTCCAAAGGTATGGTTTTAAATGAACAGTTCCAGATTGCTATTATTATTGACTAGACATGGACACTGTTATTTATCACTTTTATTAACGATTGTTCTGATTTCACTTATGTATATCTTATGAAAAATAAAAGTGATGCATTTGACATGTTTAAAACATTCAAAACTGAAATTGAAAATTTATCCAATAAGAAAATTAAGAGACTTCATAGTGATAGAGGAACATAATATGAATCTAGTTCAATTCTAGATTGTTATAAACTACATGGTATAATTCATGAGAGAACTCCACCGTATTCACTTGAAATGAATGGTAAAGTTGAATGAAAAAATATGACCATTACCAAACTGGTTATGGCCATTTAATTAATTTCGATGCAACAAAACATTGGTAGGGGGATATAATATTAACCTTGTGTTTTGTTTTAAGTTGAATTTCCTAAATAAAAAGGTAAAATTTCAACTTTTGAAATTTTGAAAAGTTACAAATCCAATGTATCTTATTTTAGAACTTAGGGGTGTTTGGCTTATGATCGTACTCCAGACCCTAAGACAATAAATTTGGCAAGTAGAGCATATGAATGTGTATTAATTGGCTATGCTATTAATAGCAAAGCATACAAATTTTATGACTTAAATACACATAACATAATTGAATCAAATGATGTTGATTTTTATGAATCGAAAATTCCTTTTAAATTAAAGAATAGTGCAATACATAAAGTAATCATATGCCTATTAGAATAGAACTTAATGAATATTCAAAAAATGAACCTTGAAGAAGTAAAAGAGCTAGAATCGTAAAAGATTTTGGTTTAGATTTTTGTGCTTTTACTATAGAGGAGGATCCCTTAAACCTCAAAGAGTCTTTATCTTCTTTGAATGCCAATTTTTGGTAAGAGGCTCTAAATGATGAGATGGATTGGAATCCAATAAGAATTGGCACATAGTAAATTTACCACCTAGATGTAAATCTATAGGGTGTAAATAGGTACTTAAAAGAAAATTAAAACTTGATGGCACAATTC
This sequence comes from Allium sativum, assembly GCA_030737875.1. Lineage (NCBI taxonomy): Eukaryota > Viridiplantae > Streptophyta > Magnoliopsida > Asparagales > Amaryllidaceae > Allium > Allium sativum. The sequence continues at coordinate 499,014,516 of CM060924.1, read as the reverse complement.
ATAAATATAAAACACATTTAGTTGCTAGAAGTTTTAAACAAAGAGAAAATAAATACATTTTTAATACTTTTTCACCTGTAACAAGAATTACATCCATTCAAGTATTAATTTCACTTGCATCCATTCATAATTTAATAAAACATCAAACAGATGTTAAAACTACTTTTTTAATTGGTGAAATAGAAGAGGAAACCTATATGGACCAACTTGAAAATCTGTAGTTCCAGGTCAAGAACATAAAGTTTGCAAATTAAATAAATCATTATATGGTTTGACAAGCCCCTAAGCAATGACATGAAAATTTTGATAACTTGATAATCTCACATGGTTTTAAAGTTAATGAAAGTGACAAATGCATTTATTATAAATCTGAGAATGACATTTGTACCATCACATGTTTACATGTAGATGACTTACTTATTTTTGATTGAACATTCATGCCATAAACACTGCTAAATCATTGTTAAGTGCTAATTTTGATATGAAAGATCTAGGTAAAGCGAGTGCAATATTTAGTATTAAGACTACTAGATCCGAAAAGAGACATTCTTTGGATCAATATCATTATATTGAGAAGATTCAAAAGAAAAACAATTACTTTGACAGCAAAACTACAAGTACACCATATGATCCCAATGAAAAGCTATTTAAAAACACTAGCGAAGGCATAAGACAGTCCGAATATGTGAGCATCATTGGCAGCCTTCGGTATACCACTGACTGTACTATCCTAACATTGCCTATGTCGTGGGATTATTGTGCAAGTTTACTAGTAGATCTAGTATAAAGCATTGACATTCTTTTGAGAGGATCAGGAGATACCTTAAACGAATTGTGAACCTTGAGTTACATTATGAAAAGTTTCCAGCTGTTCTTAAACGTTATTCCGATGCAGGCTGGAATACTTATCTAATGATTCAAAAGTGACCAGTGGTTTTATATTTAGCATTGCTATAGGAGCTATTTCTTGGAAATCCCAGAAATAGACTAATTGGCTTAGTCTACTATGGAGTTGAGATGATAGCACTGGCCACAGCTACTGAAGAAGCAGAGTACTTGAGAAATCTGCTAGTTGAGATTCCTTGATGGAAAAAACTCATACCAGCTGTGTTGATCCATTACGATAGTACCACGGCATTGCAAAAGTACAGAACCGTTATTATAACGGTAAGAGACGACAAATACATCATAAGCATAGTATTATTAGAGAGCTACTCTCTTTAGGTACTGTTAAAGTGGATCACTTATGCAATGATGAAAATTTGGCGGATCCTTTGACAAAAGGACCGTCCAGAGAGAAAATCCTTAATACTTCTAAAAAAATGGAACTATTACCCTTAGATTGTTGAGTCATGCACAATGGTAACCCGACCTAATGACTAGAGATCCCAAGAACTAGGTTCAATGGGTAAAAACAAGTTGTGTGCTGAAAATGGTTGAAGATGCTATTTTTATATACTGAGAGGCATGTATTCCAGAAGTGATTAGAGAATGAGTTAATAAAAACTCTTAATGAGATCTATACTCTATTTGGATTTGAGTATCTACCTTCAAGAATACTCTTGATAGATTCGCCTATGTGATTGTGGAAATGTGGCCATTTTCTATGGAGTATTTGGAAAAACTTCTAGAGCATTCACTAAACTGGAATAGACGAGCAAGACCATAAACGCACGAGCTTATTTCTTTGCACTGAAGAAAGATTATGTGAGGTCTGATGTCCGGAATAGAGTTCCAGAGCATGTGACACTCTAGTAAAAACTAAATCTTATCCAGTATGCAAAGTTTCAAGTCGGAAGACACATTTGTTTATGCACAATCTTATTTTTTTTGAATTGCTCGAAAAATATTTAAAAAAATCAAGTGGGGGATTGTCGGAAATGTTTTGTATATGTAATGAATTTATTAGAAAAGTTACAGTTTCTAAGAATTTATTATTGTGTCATTATTGAAATAGAGCCATTGGAAGTTATAATGGTAATATATATTTATATATATATATATATATATATATATATATATATGAGTTAGTATTGTTATAGAGTGGTTACACTAGCACAACAGTCATATATTTATGTGACTTTTTATCAAGCTGTTAAAATAACAAATAATATTAAAATATTGCTATGAACAATAATAAATTAAGATTTATTAACATTCATCGCTTTTGAAATGTATACAATTTACACCTTATAAATTGTAGTTTTTTGACCCTTTCTTTTATTTATTATGGTATTAATTGTGATCCAACTTTCCTTCCACTAACATAGTGAACGTTACTTTTTTGCATTCTGTCTATATAAGAAATGGAATAGACAAAGCAATACATAGAACAATTTTTCCATCTTCCACTCTCTTCAAAAACTTCCTTATCTTCATTAAAAAAACTACTACAAAAAGAAAAGAGTAGTATGGTTTTTTTAATTTGAGTGCAAATCAGGCTGAATTCTTTTGCAAGCAAAATGATATTGAAGAAGAGGTTGTTTTATCCTAGAGCCGGCGGGAAAGGTACAAATTACTTTGCACCATTAAGCAAATCATGGAAACGTCTTCAAGAGGGCAACTTTGTACATGACTTAGCCATTGTTTTTTCACACCTAAATTAGGCCTATGTGATACTACTTTGCATTGAAGGAAAACAAGAAGATTAACACTATCGAGTTACTCAACAAGGCTATGCGAAGGAAGTCTTCAAGAAATTCAAGATGATTGACTTTATTCTAGTCTACATGCCAATGAAATATGGATTCAAGCTTTCAAAGCATTGGGAAGGAGAAAAAGTGGATCTAGCACTCTTTAAGTGCTTGATTGGAAGTTTATGATACTTAACATGTATAACGCTCGACATCCTCTACGTGGTGGAGTTTTCAGCTAATACATGAGTCCAGGGACAACAAACTTTGGATTGTATTAATTTGTTTATAATAATTACAAGTCTATTGGTTACACTAAAAGAGGAACAGTAAATACCAACGTCCAGAGGCCGTTGGTATGGCCGTTGGTACGTCCGTTGGTGTACGTGTCAATGGTTTCCAACGACTTCCAATGTCATCAGCGTCTATTTTCCAGTGGCTTCCAAACTGGGTAACTTGGCCATGTATCTTTTATTTTTAGCCACATAAACATTGGAAAATGTTGAAAACCGTTGAAAATAGTCATTGATTGCCGTTGGAAGATGTTGGAATACAATGACTTATAAGTCGTTGCCAGCCGTTGGAAAACTAGGTATTTTTTTAACTGATCACTTCTAGCCACACACAAATATAAATCCATCAAAACTGCTCCATTTCGAGCATGTAAATCTCGGTCTCAATCACATATACACCCAAACACAATATTATACAAAAAATCAAACACAAAACGCATACCATAAACCAATATTTACATAAAAAACCCAATATATACAACCATGTCCAAACCATTTCATCACCAACAAAACATCCAACAACACGTCTAAACCATATCATCGCCATCAAAACATTCAACATCATGTCCAAAACATCATTACCAACACAACATCTATATATACAACCATCATAAATGTATCAAGGCTCACCAACCCTCAAAGCATATATAACATAATACAAACTAACCTCAGCACTCTCCACAAGAAGATAAAGATGGCATACCATACCGAGCAATGAACTCCGCCAGCCGCTGATTAAGCTGCTCCATCTACTATTCGCGGCGATGATCAAGCTGATGAAGCTCTGTAAATTGTGCTCAGAGCTGTATGATCTCCTCCTTGTCCTGAGTGCTCTGGTACGTCTTTTGAGATTTCTGAACCTGTTTATAATTTTAGATTTTCAGTATTTCATAATAGCAATTCGAATAAATTTAAGTTTTTATCATAAATTTTAGTTTCTATACCACTAGATTGCCAAAATCATATCATCTGTTTCGAGTAGGTGGATCAATGACAACATCAAAAATCCTATCCTCATCCTCCTTAGTCAACTCGGTCCTCCCATTGGATTCCAACATCTGCGTCATTTGTTCCTAAAATTTCTCCTATTAAATAAAAAACAATTGAATTTAGATAAAACTATTTAATTAAATTATAACTATTAGGGATTGCTGAATAGATCGTGAAGGCAAAACAAACATTAAAGGGGGGTGAATAGTGTTTTTTAGAATTTAAACAAATCTAAAACTTATGTGAACTACTATATGAATCAAACACCAAAGAGACAATCAAAGACACAGAATCAATCACAAACACAAACATATACAAAAGTAAAGAGCAGAAAAGGAAAGAACACACTGGATTTTTACTATTTTCGAATTGCTCCTACTTCCAGTCCCACACAACGTTGTATTGCGCAGAGTCTAATTACTATATCAATATCCAATTACAACCTTCTTGATTTCACGACTACAATGGATACCACCGATTCCAACCTCCTTGATTTCATGACTACAAGGGAAACCAACAATTCCAACCTCCTTGATTTCATGGCTACAAGGGATACCACTGATTCCAACCTCCTTGATTTCATGGCTACAAGGGATACCACCGATTACCCATCCTTGATTTCACGGCTACAAAGGATACCACCGATTGCTTACGCAACCCAACCAATTACAAACAACCCTGTAACTCTTCACTAGCACTTGATTCAGAGAGTAATGAGTAGAGAGTGTAAAGAGAGGAAATTTAATGAAAACAGGATTGAATTCGGCGGAGCATAAGTGTATAACTCATAAAAATGATAAGGAATAATGATGTAATGAAAGTAGATGAAGATGGAGAAGAAGAATTAATAAAAAAATTGAAATCAGCCCCTATTATAACATTTGAAAGGTTGCAATGTTTCTAAACCGTCACAAATAATGAAAAGACAGTTCCTTTTAATTTTGAAAAAAATGACAGTTATATGTCGACATGTATATATGTATCGACATATACATGTACAAAATTAAAATTTGAATATTTTTCAAGTGTTTTGATATATATATATATATATATAATTCTGGAAATTCTTGAATTAAAATATAGTGTTATAAATAAATATTATAAAGTAGAAATCATATGAAAACATAAATATAAACTATATAAACAAAATTATAAAATTATAGAGTTTAAAACTAAATAAATATAAAGTATATAAAATATAAATATATAAAACTTATAAAGTATAAACTTATAGAACTTAAGTTTAAAATTAAATTAAAGTAGAAAGTAAAATAGAGAAGATAGAGATTGAAGATAGAATTTGAAAATAGAATTTGAAAAACAGAATTTGAATTCAAATTTGAATTTTAACCTGGAGTGCTATTCAGAGTCTTACATAATCCAAACTTTATAACTATATTTATATTGAAATCTTGAACTCTTGAAATCTTGAATACTCATGAGTCTTGAATCATCTCTGAATTTTGAATCTCTAATATCTTTAAACTGTACAGTCTTTAGTAATAATTCCTGTATATAAATCCTGCATATGTGTGTGTGTGTGTATTCTAAACAAAAGTGTTAGTATATATTTTATAATCAATTAATACTGAAATATGGTTGTTGTCATCAAAACTCCATTCTCCAACAATCTCCCCCTTTTTTATGATGATAACCATAGTTTATAAAATATCATACCTGTACATACTTGTTGATGATGATCCTTCTAATACTCCCCCTGTCTATATGAATCCTATAAACTAAGTCTATATTTTATAGTTTTACCCCCTCCCCCTTTTGGCATTATCAAAAAGAAAATCTAAAGATACTTCCCTTAAATCATATAACTATCTAAACATATCTTATAATTAAATCTATATTAAATTTCTAAGGTATATAAATAACTCCCCCTGAATCCTTAATCTATCTATATATCCTAGCATAAGATATTCCTCCTAAATCCATGCTATAAATGGTCCTAATGATTAAATATAACTATCTCTGATTTTGATTCTAAATCTAAAAGATTATAACTCCCCCTAAAATTATGACTATACTATTCTAATAAACTAAGTAGAAGGATAATAAACTAAGCAAACCAATCAATATTTATAATTAATTCAAACAAGTAAGTCAATCCAAATAAGCAATTCAAACAAATAATTCAAGCAATCAACTCAATCAATCAACTCAAGCAATCAATTCAAGCAATCAACCAAATCAATTAAAATATGTGTTCATAAACACTTCTTGAACCTTCAATTAATCCTATAAACTATAAAATTCCTCCTTAATCTAATACAAGACCTAGCCTATACTCTAATTCCCTTAAAACTATAATAAGACTTTAATCTAGACTAAGAAATAACTCTGATAAGATATCCTTAAACTATGATACAACTTGAAGTTATATATGTCAAGTAATAATAAGTCAATATTCAAGAAATTTAAACCAATCAATCAACCAATTTAAATTTTGTTATTAAAACATGAACTCAAACATTTCTTGTAACTTCTATTTTTCCTAAAAACCTATAAAGCTCCTATCAACTACAAATGCATAAGCAATTTTTTTTAACAAATCTATCAACCACTAATGAAATTTAACCATGTTAAGTAAGTCAATCAAGTTATTCAAGTCAAACAAACTAAACAAACCAAACAAGTCAATCAATCCAATCCATTCAAGCTAATCAATTTAACCAAGCCAAAAAGGTCAATCAAGTTAATCAAGACAAAGTAAATATGTTATGTATTTGATTAATAATCCTATATTTCTAATTAGATAAGAACTTCTCATATTGTATACTTATTCTGTATGGAGTTAAAGTTAACATGTAATGCAGTGTGTTAGTTATAACGCAGTATGTCATATGCAAAACTATATGAAGTGATGTATTGAATGCAACTTGTGATGTGAATGATTTTAATTTGAGATGATGTATGATATGAAATAAGATGTGTAATGATAGTAATCTAGACTTAGGTTAATGATACTTATGAAAGAGATTTAAAGGATAGTAAAGATGAAAGTTTTATGGTATTCATAATAGATAATAATTTTTTTTAGAATAATTCTATAGTAACGATGAAAGAAATGTGAAGTTAAATAATCTTAGTAGGGTGCTTCTTTAATATAGTAAAATTTGAAGATCTTTTTAAAGAGAATATAGAATTATATCATATAAAGTAAACATATATTCATAATTGTGTATATATATAAACTACTTTTAAAAGAACTTAAAATTCAATTTATTATGAAATATAAATCAATCTTTTGATACAAATAAATTTTAAATTTAAACTATTAGAAATCAAAATATATTAATTTGATAAGGAACCATTTATATGCTAAAACTTTAAAAAGAATTCTATAGGCATAACAAAATTATGAAATATGGATATAAATTAAACTATAAAATTATAACTTCTTGTATTTAAACTACACATTTAAGACATAAAATCATATATTATTATTATTATTATTGTACCAAAATATTAGGTTAAATATCCAAGCTTTTATAAATCATAATAAGAAATCAAAATTAATATTAAGTTACAAATATTATTTATGATAATGTAACCCAAAATTGTTATGAAATCATATGAATAATATATATGTTAAACTATGCATGTTTAAACTATATAAAAGATAAGTAAATTTATATTTTATAATAATAAAAAATATTCTTTTAATATATATATATATATATTTTGAAACAAGATATAAGAAAATAAGTAGACAGACAAAGTAAATAACTATAATTTGAACTGACATTTTCTTATTGAAAAGATGGATGAAAGCTTGAAAGTTCAAAATTTAAATTTATTGGTACATATGTCGACATGCCCTTCTATGTATGTTGACATACATGTAGAAATTTCAAAAAGCATATGGTTTTATGACTTTGGTTTTAAATTATCGATTTATGTTTTAGGTTTACCTATTTCCTGAAATAATATTAATCCTAACAAATATCCTAAATTTATTTTATTCTTTTATTATTTTTTATTTTATTGATATTTTGAGTTTCAAAATTCAAAATTTGAATTTGACTTTTAATTTTCACATTTTAATTTTAAAGTTTAAATTCCAAATTTAAACAAAGCAAAGCAAACAAAACATCCATTCAACCAAAAAAAATTAAAAATTAATTAAGGCGTACCCTGTTTTTAGATCCATTTCTTTGGCATTCTATGAATTCTGAATTGTTGTGAAACACATATTTGAATTTTCGATTTCTGGCTCTTCATCACTTCATGATGAATCTAAATCATATTTACATCTTCTAGAATTTTATGATGAGATAAATAATTTAGTAGTTTAACCAACTTGGCATCAAAATTTTTGAATTTTAATTTTGAATGAATGGACGCTTCAACTACTATAAGCCCGAAAGTCATATCCCTTCATAAACTCTTCTTTTCTTGATTGATGAATGATCACCTTGGTGTCTCTTGGCCAACAGTCATCAAAGATAACTTCTTTTCCTACAAAAAAACATATCTTTTCAAAGAATCAAGTGACTTTTCAAAATATCAACTTGTAATTTGAGATGATAACATCATGGTGATTCTGTGATATGTCTATTTAATTTTTTCAAGAAATCATATCATGTTAACTTGAATTTTTAATCAAACTGAATGAAGATTCATCTAATACTGATGCAAGACATTAATTTAAGCTAGTGCTATAAATCACTTCAACATTTGCCATTTAAATTTTTTCAAAAATCAGCTTATGGACTTTTTGAAAGACCTTGCTCTGATACCAATTGTTAAGGATTGCGGAATGGATCGTTTAGGCAAAACAAACACTAGTGGGTGGTGAATAGTATTTTTGAGAATTTGAACAAAATCTAAAACTTATGTGAACTGCTATATGAATCCAACACCACAGACACAATCACAAACACAGAATCAATCACATACACAAATATAAACAAAAGTAAAGTGCAAAAAGGGAAACAAGACACCTGATTTTATACTATACTGTTTTGAAATTGCACCAACTTCCAGTCCCATGCAACGCTGGATTTTGCAGAGTTTTATTACAATATTAATATCCAATTATAACCTCCTTGATTTTACGGCTATAAGGGATACCACCGATTCTAACCTCCTTGATTTCACTGTTACAAGGAATACCACTGATTCCAACCTCCTTGATTTCACGGCTACAAGGGATACCACCGATTACCTATCCTTGATTTCACAACCACAAGAGATACCACCGATTTCTTACACAACCCAAACTATTACAAATAAACCTATAACTCTTCAATAGCACTTGATTCAAAGAGTAATGAGTAGAGAGTGTAAACCGAAGAAGTTTAATGAAAACAGAATTGAATTCGGCAAAGTATAAGTGTAGAAATCATAAAAATGATAAAGAATAATAGTGTAATGAAAGGAGATGAAGATGGAGAAGAAGAATTAATAAAAAATTCAAAATCAGCCCATATAACATTTGAAAGGTTGCAACATTCCTGAACCGTCACAAATAGTGAAAAGACACTTCCTTTTAATTTTGAAAAATTAACAGTTATATGTCGACATGTATGTATATGTGTGTCGATATATACACATACAAAATTGAAATTTTAATATTTTTCAAGTGTTTTGATATATATATATATATATATATAATTCTGGAGATTCTTGAATTAAAATATAGTGCTATAAATAAATATTATAAAGTAGAAAATCATATGAAAACATAAATATAAACTACATAAACAAATTTATAAAATTATAGAGTTTAAAAGTATATAAATATAAGGTATATAAAACATAAATATATAAAAATTATAAAGTATAAACTTATAAAACTTATGTTTAAAAACAAATTAAAATAGAAAGTAAAATAGGGAAGACAGAGATTGAAGATAGAATTTGAAAATAGAATTTAAAAAACAAAATTTGAATTTGAACCTGGAGTGGTATTCAGAATCTTACATAATCTAGACTCTATAACTATATTTATCTTGAACTCTTGAAATCTTGAATACTCATGAGTCTGGAATCATCTCTGAATAATGAATCTCTAATATCATTAAACTATATAGTCTTCAGTAATAATTCCTGTATATAAATCCTGCATATGTGTATCTATATATTTATTCTAGACAAAAGTGTTAGTATATATTTTATAATCAATTAATATTGAAATAAAGTTGTTGTCATTAAAACTCCATTCTCCAACAATAACTTTAACTTAACTATGTTGTACTTACATATGCCTGACGCGCCTTGGCAACATGGTTCCAAGAGTAGGAAACTGAGCCTGTATCATCCACCTTACTCAATGCATGTGTATGCTCAAATACATCCTAGTACAACACAGGAGCACCACGATGTTTCTCTTGAAGTAAGCATATATATATATATGTATATGTATATGTATATGTATATGTATATGTATATGTATATGTATATGTATATGTATATGTATGTATGTAAATTAAAACTTAAAGTTAAATCAACTATTAATTTTAACAACTTATAAATTAAAATCTCGAACTATGTAATTAATAAATATACCAGGTCCTCGCGATGGTGCTGAAACGACTTGGACCCACCGCGATGCATAACCGAATTCTTGCTCCTGTTTGCCACATTTCTCGCGGACTTGGCCTATACATTTAAATTAAAAAATGTTTTATTCTAAATTATATATTAATTGAATATAATAATTTAAATTAAATATACAGTAAATTTACCTGAAACTCTTCATTACTATTCCAATAAGTATATAGGTCATCTCACACCTTACCGCTCATCCAATCCGGTCTTTTCCCTCCTAATTTTATGTTGTTCATCGTCTCTCTATAATTTATTGTCACTTTACTGTTCCAGTGGTGCTTAACGTGCTCCATGTCTGTCTCTCACACCTTACCGCTCATCCAATCTGGTCTTTTCCCTCCTAATTTTATGTTGTTCATCGTCTCTCTATAATTTCTTGTCACTTTACTGTTCCAGTGGTGCTTAACGTGCTCCATGTTCGTCTCCCGTAGATCCACAGCACACTGCATTTTTCAAAAATAGCATAAGTATGAACTGATCAAATAGGAGCATGACTACTTAATGTAATAAATGATATATCACATGTACGTACCAGAAAATCCTGCCATATTGTCTCCTTGACACTATTGGGTACCGACGTCCACGTGCGCCAACATGTAGTCATACGAGCCTGATAAGCGCGTCTTGATATAGTCAAGACTGTATTGGAAAACTCCAACTCAAAACCCCTGCGTTAAACTAAAAAAAATTCGTGGCTAGTGGAACAACAATTTATATACTTTATTGTAAAGAAATTAAATTTATACTAGAAACTTAGTACTTACCATTTTCTGGCTTTTGGCTTAAGCCACACCGCAGGACTGGCAAGCCCCTGTGATGGACCACTACCATCGCCACCTACAGGACCTTATGCCGTCATACCTTTTATAGACAACATCATAACATAACATAAAAAAGCTATGTAAAACAAATAGCATGAGATAACATAAGAGTACTATGCGATATAAATAATATGACATGACGTAAAATAAAATTATCACATTATAACAAACAGTATGACAAATAGTATGACATGACATAACATAATTTAAAGTTACCTTATTAAAATGAGAATTATTGGTTAGTCCTTGTCACTTTCAGATTCTGACTTTATTTTCTCCTCTATATATGGTTCATCTATAGTCTCAGATACTTCAGTTAATGCATTCGATTCATCGTTTAGAACTCCAAAATCTGTTTGATCATCAGTCATTCTTATTCCTCTATTTCCTCGATATCTGCTTGATAAGCTTGGTCGTCTAGAATATTACGTCTGTTAAATGTAAACCTTGCCTCTGTTTTAAAAACGGTCGACCAATCTATTTTTTCTCTTCTTATAGATGGACAAAGAACGTAATATACTTGAAGAGCTTGTATGGCAACTACAAAAGGATCGTACGTATAATAACGGGAAGTATCTTTTACTTCATAAATTATATTTTGGGTGCACGCTGACTCTAGAACCTGAAACGTTGCTGAACCAGTTGCATTTAAACAAAAATACTTCTATCGTGGGTCATGTGAAATATGTCAATTGCAGAATCTAGGTTAGCATGCTATAAAAATCGTATATATGGTCATTTGTATCATCATTACCTTTAACAAATACACCACTATTGTTAATTAATTTCTCAGCACCATAGTGCTAAATTTATATCCGTTGACAAATATTTTTTTTTGGCAGAGCCGATCGGTTTTTATAGTGATCCATTCCTAAAAGTAACCTGATTTAGTGCATATTGCTTTGTGTAACACCCCGTAATTTTATAATATTAAAATTAGCAAATTAAAGAATACTTAATTTTTAGAATAAGAATTAAGTAAAACGGGTTGCGCCATTACGTACGTCTCGGAATTCTGCTTGAGATAAAGTCTGAGTTTGCGTAAAACGAATATAGTAAGAAGAAATTATGGAGGTTAGAAGATTTAAGTTTAAACCAGAATTAAAATAAATATTTAATAAATCAAATTCAGGATTCAAAAGCAGAAGGGTGGCTGGGCGGGAAAATTCACGCCATAGGGTGTCGACCCCCCCAAGGGAGTCGACATAGGTGTCGAGCCTCCTATAAGGGTGTCGACATTGGTGTTGACCCCCCTGTAGGGGTCGATCCCTGCATGCTGATATGGACAATGACGATTTTCTGAGTTTTAGGGCTACGTGGCGACTTCTGATTGGCTGGAAGATGTGTATTTAAGATTTGGAGGTTTTAGATGGAACCTAACCTAATCTGAAGGGCATAATTCACCAACTACGTCTATATATACACAACTAGACCTAACCCTAAATTCATTAATCAGAGTAATGATGCCTCCACGCTGCTAAATTCTAAGTTGACCTAGCCTCCTCCCTAATCAATCAAATTCAAGTTAGAAGGCAACAATCAAAGCCTACATCAACGGATTTGCTAATCAACTTCATAAATCAGAATTTAGAATTATTCTCTAATCCTTAAACCTTCTATGTGAGTTTCTAGTCACTTTTAGGTTTAAATAGATAAATGTTATTTATGATAGAGTACGAATTGGGTATATGTTGTGAATCATGAACTTATTCAAGTTTATTATGTCATTATCCCTGGATCTAATATGATTATGGACATTCTACTATGCCGACTATGTAGATCTTGACTTGCAACTATATTGTGGTAAACGCGAACTTGTTAATTTAGATCTAATCCTTTATGCTAATCACCTTTTACCTATTATGTTGTAGTAATAATTATATGTTGTAAACTTGAGATGCCATCCTTTTAGATCTAATCATGATACTATGTCACACTTATTTTGTTAGACATCTAAATGACAAGTTTAGACCATGTTATGTTGACTCTGACTTTGTAGTTGCCACAAGTTCATTAGTTCTGTGTTCACCCGGTTATGATGATTACATGTCCATTCACCTTGTTTTCATGCTTATGCCAAAACTGTGCTGAAACTATCACCTTTGTCAATCCCTTTATATTGTTACGACGACGCTACTTTGTAGCCTCGATGATGCCAAAATACATGCAATCACGTTAGTTAGGAAATGGGGAAAAAGGGGATTTATAATTGGCATAATTTAGATAATGTTTATATAAGTTGGACATATAATTCAAATAGGGAAACATAGAAATAATCACCTATAATGACATTGGTAAATTTGGGTAAAAATGACATAATTTGAATATGACCATTTATGGATATGTAATTCAAATTATTGTTGCAAAATAGGTATTGACACCTATAAAAGGAAAGGATTAATTAATTGGTAAATTAATTAAAAATGGAATGTTAGTAATTACAATTAGGAATTGTAATTGTACTTATGACACGAGGTTAGGTTACGTTAGTGGTGGAAGTCTGCCCGAACCCGGCCGGCATATCCAGCAGCCACTAATGTTGAATCCAATATGGTAGGTCTAAGTACATAAATAGGAAACGGACTAAGACACGAGGTTAGGCCCAACTGTGGAATAAGACTACCCGGACCCAACCGGCATGTCCAACATCCACATGTTGTAGGCCTAATGTGGGAGGTCTAGCCCCATTATAACCATAAATGGACATGGTAATGAATTGGACTACTTAACCTAGGTTAATCCATAGGGATTGTATAAAGTTAAATTTAAGTTGGAGGTTAAGTAAACTTGGCTGAATAAAAGGGGAGGGTTAAGTAAATATTGGGTAGGTGGGTAATCTTAGTATATATAGGCCCACAAACTTAACCGTTAAATAAACATGCTTGAATCAGTAGGAGGGTTAAGTAAATCATGGGTAGGTGGGTAATATTAGTATATATAGGCCCACATACTTAAGCTGATAAGGTTATGTAACTAAAGACACCTTTTAGGTAAACATAACCAGTTGAAAACCTAGTATTGGGGATGCAAGACAAAGGGGAGAGCTTGCATCATCTTGTGTGGGACCCATTTCAGTCAGTAACCCTTAAATAGGTATCAAACGGGTACTCTGAACTAGGTCGGAGTGGGGCAAACTTACTGAGCCGATTGTAAGAGATCCTAACGTAGGGGCAGTGTTGACGGTGCACTCCAACGGGGTCATATGCATGCATGACTCCGCCTGCTGGGGAAAATAAGATGTAGTGACATCAGTAGATATGGTTGTGCACATCCGAAAATTAATGGGTTGCCACTTTAGGGAGTGATACACCCTACTGTAGGGCCAGCACAATGTATCTACGGAATAGGGAGTCGATCGATTGGGGGTAGTAAATAGGGTGCATCTAGTCCTTTCTGTTTCTATGGGGTACCTATGTTTTTGTCTGGACTAACACCCATTATTTCTATTTAGGTACCAGTTCTGTTTTGGTTAAAACCCGTTACTAGAGTACACCTAAAACTACCATTATATTTCTATTAAGATCATCCTGTTTTTGGTAAGCAATTGGGGAGTATGTAATCCTATTACGTGTCTGTTATACTAGTATTAGTGCAGAGCAAGGAAAGTATTAATAAGCACTATCTATTCTATCATGTTATCCTGTTTACCCTATCATACCTGCCATTTATGTAGTGATCTCTCTTATCCACTTTGTATGCCTATCATGTTACTCTTATTTTTTTGTTGGCTAAAAGTAACTAGACTTGCCAGACTTTATGTCTGAACCTTTTTGTTTCCCCTTCTTTCTTCCGCTCCCTCCCCCCCCCCCCCCCCCCAGGTTCTCAGGGAGGAAACACGCAGGCTGGATCGTGATTCTGCCTATTTTGCCGAAGCTGCTGATATGTATGGATCAAGCTCCTATTCTTGTTGCCATGGACATATTTTATTCTTGGAGGATTTTCTTTCTTTTATGTACTCTGATATTTCTGAAGTACAAAACAGTGGTTTTTATGTTGTAATGGGTTTTCATATTTCAGACAAATGGTGCTTTGGACCACGGTGTTTTGATGATTAATAATGTTATTTATTTCCGCTACAATTTTTTTTATATCTAGCTTGTAATATTCTGTATCAGTTCACCTAAATAGTTCACGAAACTTAATGCATTCCCTTTGTGAGTGACATTAACGGATGTGGGGTGTCACACTTTGTAATGAAAAAATATCGGTCTTGAGAGTACATTACACAAGCAATTAGCAGAAACAATTTTCTATCCACTTTCTTTGAGATTCTTTAGCATTTCCTTCTTCATACTTCTGGTGATAGGAGTTTTAGGCCTCTAATCAGAGCTCGAAGGAACAAGAACAGGCTGCACATCTGGTGATCTATCTTTGTTTCCCAGAGGAGGCGCAACGTTAGCATAAGGGGACACAGTTGCTTTAGGTGAACTAGGTAAGGATTGCTCAGTTAGACATTGGTCAATTCGCTTTGGGTTTTCACAATCTCTAAGGCCTTTCTTTATCATTACAGTGGATTGTAGCGACAATTCTTTACTGAAAATACATTGACATAGAATATTGGGTATGTCTTGACATTCCTTTTTGGTCTCATTGCTAAATGTTTCAATCCTTCATCTACAACAAAATTTGTTGTACCAGAAACATAATTAGTAAACCAAGTTGCGAATTCTTTGCTGATATCGTCGTTTGGATACTGTGATTCATAAATGCTGCAATTGTAGGAGAAATGCTACATTATGATTAAAGATACAGTACATGTGCAGATGTGTAAGTTCTTTACCTAACGAATAGTGCAACTTCAGCGCAATTGAGAAGAATATATGTGTGTGCTGCATTATAATCTCTATCATTCAGCCATTCTTCCACACACCTACCAAAAGGCCGACCATGTTTTTTAAAAATAGGTAAAGTCGCTTGACAGTCATCTTGATCATTGCCCTCATCATTACGCGCAGTACTTTCAAATGATATGTTCACATGATAGCTAAAATAATGAGAGAATAAAACGAAGCTTCTTCTTCGATGTATGATTTGCAAATAGAACCTTCAGCTCGTGTTTTCTGACTCACATTTTTCTTTACATGATTTAAATGCCTATTTAGAATTATTAAAATAATTTTTTATACATTTCATTAACCAATAGTTAATTAACTAAATATTAATATACCATTCAAATGGATACATCCATCCGTATTGCACAGGTCCTCGAAGACGTGCTCTTAATGGAAAATAAATAGGTAAATGCTCCGTAACATTGAAAAAACATAAAGGAAATATTTTTTTCCAGTTTGCAGAATAATATGGGGATTTCTTCCTCTAGTTTACGTGGACGATCAATTTTTAATGTAGTAGAACAAAGCTCTTTATAGAATAAACTAAGTTCTGTTACAATAGTCCAAATTTTTACGAGCAACAGTTCCATGAAAGCGACGGACAATAAATTTTCCATTGTCATGACAGCCGTGGCTTTTCATCCCGCTAAGTTTACTATTTTTATAATTGACATATCTACGAAGATTAGAAGATATATCATTTGGGAATCTTAATCCTTCCACCCATTTTAAAAGTATTTTAACATGATTATTGTTCAATTCATAGCACACTTTTGGTTTTATGATGTCATTTGGCTTTATATGAAGCTTAGGAAGATTACATATTACTTCGATATCACGTCTTGATCTCAAATCATCTTTCGTCTTTCCTTTGACACTCAAAATTATATTAAATACATTGTCAAATACGTTTTTTTCATTATGCACCACGTCAATATTATGACGAATCAGGAGATTTTTCCAATAAGACAACTCTCAAAATATGCTTTGTTTGCACCAATTATGAATCGTCTATTTACCTTGAATTTCTATCTTTACTCTGGTTTCATTAAGATTTTGATAATCATTTACAAGTTCATAATTTCTTCACTTGACTATATTTTAGGCGGTGCCAAAGTTTCATGCCTATTAGCTGTAAAAAAAAATATCTCCACTAAAAGGATGATTAATATGAAGAAAACATCTATGATGGTCAGACCATGAAATTTTCTTTACAACAGGTAAAGAAAATGCTCTTGTTTCTTCCATACAGTAAGGACAAGCTAGACGACCAGCTGTACTCCAACCTGAAAGCATTGCATATGCAGGAAAATCACTAATTGTCCACAACAAAGAAGCAAGCATACGAAAGTTCATTTTTTGTGAAATATCATATGTTTCAACTCCTTCTACCACAAATTTTTAATTCTTTAATCAATAGCTGTATATAAAGATCGAGTCCTTATGTCAGATCATCAGGACCAGGGATGACAATTGTGAGAAACATATAAGGAGTTTTCATACACATCCACAGAGGTAAATTATAAGGCGTGACAATTATAGGCCAGGACAAATATTTAGCACCAAATTGAGAAAATGGTGAAAATCCATCCGTACATAAACCAAGTCTTACATTACGACTCTCAAATGCAAAATCGGGATACTTTTGATCAAAATGCTTTCATGATTCCTCGTCAGCTGGGTTTGTTAACGTACCTTTGTCATGTGTTCTTACACTGTGTCGTCTCATATGTTGCACGGTTATGAAGATGCATATAACCTTTGAAGTCTAGGAGCAATAGGTAAATAATGCATAAGTTTATACGGGACTTCCTTTCCCTTTTTCTTTCTTAGTTTGTATCTTTCCTGATTACATATTTTAAAATTCTTAAGGTTGATATCTTCCTTCCAAAATAACATAGAACCCTTTAGATATGTATCTATTTTTTCATAAGATAAATCAAAAGCCGACATCAATTTTTAAGTTCATAATGATTTTCGCACATTAAATTATTGGGAGGCATATGCCGCTTCGCAGCTTGCACAATAGCAGTAAATCCAACTTCTGTGAGGTTGTATTTAGATTTCATCGCAATGTATTCAGAACTTACTGATAATTGATTTCCGCTTTCACAGCCTTCCCAAAGGGGTTTCTTCGCGGCATCTAATAAATCATACATTTTTTGGCTCAAATATTTGGTTCTTCTTCATCATTACCATTGTCATCAGTAAATTGTTGAACCGGATACATTGAACATGCAGGATCTTCAACCATATGTTTCATGAGATTCGTCGTAGCAATTTCATTATTCACTACCTCCTCAACTTGTACAGAAGTAGAAACTAACGGTTCCCCATGACGATCCCAAGCCAAATAGTTCAATACAAAACTGTACTGATGCAAATGAACTCTAATCATTTGTGGTATCAAATGCTTCAATAACTTGCATCTACTACATGAACACGAATTTCGACGTCGTTTCCATTGTTACTCAAGGCGAAATCAATAAACATGCCAACACCATTAATAAATTATTCGCATATTATGCCATCAGCTTCTCTTCATTTGTACATATAGCTTCGATCATTAAAATAATTGTTCATTTCTCCTAAGTAGATATATAATTAAAAAGTATGATAAAATTTGCATTGACATTTTATTAAAACAATTTTATTGCTAAATTTTGTGTTAATTCAACATTTACACTTATGCTAGTGGTTCATACTACCTCCCATTACAAATACAACAACATAATTAAATCACATTAATTTTTCAATTTAAATGATTTAACAAAATTTCGATAGCACTTCACTTTAGTTTCCTGAACAGTACACAATTACGTGTACACAAGGAACATAAAGGAAGCGCTTTCAAAATTTTGAGTACCGTTTAAAATGAAATGGTTTACAAGATTTAATTTCATCATTGTGTTCGTAACTTGTCAAATACAAAGGACAAATCCAAGAAATATTGTATATAATGAACATAAATGTTCGTTCCATTAATAAAACGAATATTCACATAACGATCATATATGATACTTGTCAGACGGAGCCAAAAACACTCTAAGGCTTTATGAATATAATATATTACGATTGGTGCTCTTCAATCTTTAATTGTACGTATATGAATTTTATCACATATACGTATATTTTCAACATTCAATCGAACTAACCGTACATTGCATATAAAATTAAATATCGTTTTCGATAAATTTTTATAAAACATAAACTTAATTATTACAATTTTCACTAAACGTTTTCAACAAATTAAATATCATTTTCTATGAGTTGGGTCTTAATCAATGCAGCAAATACATAGATTAATTACCATTTATACATACAACACTATATATGCATATATACACATACAACATAAATTAATTAACCCTGAATTAGCAAGATAATCAAATCAATCTATATATACATGTATTAACAGTATTACACATACAAACATACAATCTAAAAAACAAATTACGGATAAATTAGCAAACCTAGGGTATTAAATAAAATTAGGGCTTCATACCTTCGAAATTGGGGATGAATTGGATATTAAAGAGGAGAAGAGAGAGCCTTAAACGTGTTGTAGAGACTATAGGTGACTGATGGAGTGGAGGAGGTCGATTTCAGAATTTTTGGAGCAAGAATTTGGGGAAAACCCAAACTATTTCGAGCAGAAAATGAAATGGGGAAGGAGAAGCTATTGCGTTAAATTTCTGCTCGACTACGCAACGATGAGCAACGGCTTCCAACAACATTATAAACAACGGCCTCCAACATTTTTTTTATAACATAAAGAAATTTCCAGAATTAAGCTATGTTGGAAGCCTTTGCCATACTGTGCATTTCTTGTAGTGTTAATGCAATAGTGATTGGTGTGGAGATATTGATGGTCGAAAGAGCACAAGTGATTATGTGTTCTATATTTGAGAAATAACCTTCTCATGGATGCCGAAGAAGTAGAACTATTTTTACATGCAATGCAGAAAACATAGTTGCTACTTCATGTGTTGGTCATGTAATTTATCAACGAAACATATTAAGGGAGCAAATTCGAGCCAATTAAATTTTATTAGATAACAAGTCATCAATTTCTTTAGCTAGAAATCCTTCTTTTACGATCAAAGCTAGCTCGTTCGTACATGCTATCACTACATTAGAGATTGCAATGAATGCACAACTAAAGCATGCAAAGACACATAATCAAGTGGCTAATATCATTACCAAACCCCTAAAGCATGAAGATTTTGTTCAGTTAAGGAGTGTGTTTAGAGTAGCAAAATGAAATTTGTAGAGGGATGTTGGACACAAACTAGGGTCTATGTTTTATTAATCTATTTTTTGTGTATAGTAAATATACATAATGCAGATTTTTTTATTGAATTTCATATATTTTAAATTATATAGGAAAAAGATATGAGATAGTCATGGAGATTTGTCATTTGAGATGCGAACCCTATAAACAGAGGTTGTTCACTCATTTTGGTATAAGTAAAAAGTTTAATTTTTTCTAATAAAAGTCTTTAGTAAAATCTTCCTCCCTCCTTGTTTTAAAAAAAAATTTCTCCTCCTAACATTTCAACTATCTTTTCATAGAATCTTTAAAAAAATTGCAAATAAATAACTTAAGGTTAAGTCTATTTATAATCATTTACTTTACTTAAACTCCTCCTTAAGAGAGTACTTCCACTCAAGTCACCTTAAAGATGTTGATCCTCAATGAACTGGAGTAAGACCACGCGATCGATGAATCTTTTTCCTTCATCAGATTGGATTATTTTCAAATAAGTCTCTATTTAGACTAGTCATTCTCTTTTCGGGCTCAAGGAGTCATAGTTCCTTCATTCTCACATCATTTAATATGAAAAGTCTTTTAGCATAGTTTTTATGGCAAGAAGATGTGATCTACAGAATTATCCTATTTTACCATTTTAGATAATTATTCAAAAGGTTAAAAATGTAAAAGAGATTAATAAAAGTTAGTAAAAAAAGATAATACAAAAACTAAAATTGGCTTGGACATTCATCTTACATTTTATCTTAATCCCTTTGGGGTTTTTCTACTGCCTTTGTACATATCCTACAAACTTTGCTCGAACTTCCCAAATAGGACTTTGATTCCGCCTATGATGCAGTATAGGACTTCTCCCTTCAAATGACAGTTACAAATCTAACTTATCATATTCTTCCACTACAAGAAAAACATCATATAGCAGCGGCAGAATCCACTTCTAATCCGTCGCTATATTGGCTTTAGCGACAGATTTTCTGCATAACATGGCGGTCGGTAAAAACCATGACGGTAATTGTGTCAGATTTTGCGACGGACTTTAGCCTGAATTTTCCGATAGTTTTCCATCATTTTACTAGTTATATAATAAAAATAAAATTTTATTTTTTAATTTATATACCGACTGTTTACCGACAGATAATTAATTTATAATAAGATATTATTTAAGAAATGATTTGGTAAAACCTCACTAATTGCCAAGGGATTAGCGACGAAAATTAAAATGGGTGTGACGGCCCGCCCCGCACCAGCCGACATTTCCAACGAAATTGCACTGTGCCGATGTCCAATTAGCACGGGACGGTCGCCAAAGAAAGGAAAGAAGGGAATTTAAACTAGCAAGAAACCTGTAGACTGTCTCACAGCGCATGGAATAAAATATAATAATAACATACTTGACATAAAACAGGCGAGACAGTGCATAAGCTGAAAACTAAACCACAATAGCAACGGGAAAACTCAAATACAGCTTATGTTTCACATCACCATTATTACAACCTTTCAAGCTGTTTCTAAAGCAAAGTAAAGGAAGAGTACACTACTAATGCCCAAAGTAGTGACCATCAGCGACACAGGGAGAATACACACACACACACACACACACACACACACACATATATATATATATATATGTATATATATATGTATGTATATATATCTTACGTGGGAGCCTTCTGCTCATCTTCGGATCAGCTACTCGTGCGTAACCAGCTAACCTATCTCTAGTCTGCCCGTTTAAGAGCACCCAGAGTAATAAGAAGAGACATAAAACTCTAGGTCAGACAAAAGTTTGGTATGAGCGATAAGAAGCAAAACAGAACAATAACAGGTATACTAAACCATACCTGAAATTGGACATGCTACCATAGAGTTAGCACAACAAGATGTACAATACTCTAAGGTGACACTAACACATGGTGTAAAGATACAGGGGTGAGGGTGTGCATGTCAAAATGATGGCAAACAATCAAGCATTACAACCATGCTCACATCTCTCACTCAGTGCGTAAAGAATATGATATCCACCACTTTGATCACCCAAATCCTTGTTATGATCACTCTGCCCCATGGAGTCATGGCGACTCCGTTGAACTGATCGACAGCCACTAGTCCTTGCTATGTCCACTCTGCCCCTATGAAGCCATGACGACTCCACTGCACTGGCTTATAGCCATACTACGATCACTTTGCCCCCATGAAGCAATAACTACCCCACTGCACTGATCCGTAGCCTAACAATCGTCTCTCGGTGGTGAATCGAAGATATGGACGTCGAAAACTCCTTTGGTTCCCATCTGGATCCTGAGTTACAACCTTACATTGGGCTACCTTTGCATCTCGGGTTTTGGTCTCCTCCGGATTAGTTCGGTCCTTCAGTCATCATCAGTTCGGTTCGACCATCCTGGTTCAGTTCATGATCACCTGCTTCGGATCGGGTTGTTCCATATGGGTTGAGTCGGGATGACCCCATCGGTTCGGGTCAGGCTTGTGGTACGCGTTCGGGGTTGGAGATAGTACCCCGGTCCGGGTTCGTGTCCTTCCATTGGTTCGTGGTTCCTCCAGGCATCAGCTCGTGGTGCATCGGATCGAAGGAGGTAGTTCGTGATAGCTCCGGGTCGTGGTCTCCAAGTGCGAGCAGATCAGGTTGAAGAGCTTTAGACATGAATGGTTCGGGTGTCCCATAGGGAGATCGGTTCAGTGCCTTCAAATTCGGTTCGTGATACATATTCCATGAGTGAGTCAGGGGGCTCCGATCCGATCCGATCTCTGCTCAATTTCTGCAACTTTTCTAGCGGCTATTTTACGCCACACGATGGCGTTTTCAACCATTCTATCTTTTTTAATCAATCACAAAGCATACCATATAGTCATAGAAACATGTATAATCATCCACAAACCGCAAAACAACAATTTGATATGTCAAAACGGATCAAACATACCCAAAACCCATGTTTTTTCCTTAATCATGTTTACATATAACTAATGATATGATTAGCAAAACATGTCCAAATTAACCAAATTTTCTAACAGAGGCCTAAAATGATATTTAAGAATTACTAAACATTTTTCCAGAATTTTAACATGTGTAATTTCATTAATTAGCACTAATCACCCTAATTAACTATAATTAGTGTAAAAACAATGCTTATCACTCACCTTAGCCACAAATAAACTTAGATCTGAAACTTTTGGACAAAATGGTTCAGATTCCAATACACTCCAGCTGTTGTACATTTATTTTTGTTCTAATCTGCTTTGATTTGATGTAGATTTGGCTTAATTAGTGATTAGAAGGTGATTTGGGATGTTTTAGCAAGTGGAGGCCATTGCTAGGGTTCAAAGGTTGTAAGTGGCGGCTAAGAATTGAAATAAAAACTGATTTACTAACTCATCTCAGCCCTCCTATAATCCTAATCCCGAAATGGGTTATGGGCCCTCTTGCTAATCACCCTAATTAGGGCCGGTTAAGCTGTTTTTCACTTTCTAAACCTTGTTTCAGCCATATCTCTCAACGGTAAGTCTGTTTGGCTAATGTGACCACTCTATGGAAAGGTAAACCATCATTTGAATCTAATGGAAGTGGTTTCAGGTCAAAACCCCTTACCAATCAAAAGTTATGGCCAAAACAAGATCAGCTATAGGCAAAACGGTCATTTAAAAATCGGCAAAAACCATGAACATGGAAAATGACCCCAATAGTTGTCTCCCAAAGTTACATGACCATAAGACTTCGTATGTGAAAGAAAGAAATATTCTACGATCCTTCGGTGCGTAGAATGCGGGTCGTTACATTCTCCCCCCTTAAGAAATTTCGCCCCCGAAATTCCTTAACTAAGAAACATGCAAAGGATCCTGTATGCCTACCAACCGTTCACAACAATCAAACATACAAAACCAAACAAACAAGTCTATCCTAGCATGCGAAAAACTAAGTCGCAATTAAAATCTTACCAGGCAAAGAGTTCTGGATACGTTTTCTCAATGCTCTCCTCTATCTCCCAAGTACAGTCATTCTCATGCTCGCCCTACTGAACCTTGACTAGATTCACTGCTTTCCTTCGAAGTTTCTTCGTATCGTGCTCGAGAATACGAATCGGCTTGCGGTTCCCAACCGCCTCGGGTTTTTCTTCTATATCATCTAACTAATCAGGTGAAATAGTCATATCGGGATCGTGCATGAATTTCCTTAACTGGGAAACATGAAATACGTTATGAACTCCTTCCATCTTCTCTGGTAATTCAACTTTACATGCCAAATTCCCAACTTGCTCGAGGATTGGGAATGGACCAATAAATCTTGGTGTTAACTTGCCTCTCCTACCAAATCGTATCATGCTCTTTAATGAAGAAATCTTGACAAAAACCAAGTCGCTAATGGAGAATTTTAAATCTCTTCTCCTCTTATTAGCATAACTCTTCTGCCTATCTTGGGCATCCTTCATTCGTTGTCAGATAACCTTGATCTTATCTGAGGTTTCTCTTATCACATCTAGCCAAAGCACAAACTTCTCACCGGTTTCTAACCAACATGACGGTGGGTTGCACGGTCTTTCGTACAAAGCTTCAAATGGAGCCATACTAATGCTGGACTGGTAACTATTATTATATGCAAAATCTACTAGATGCAAATGGTCATTCCATGATCCACCAAAATCCAATATGCAAGCTCTCAAGAGATCTTCTAATACTCGATTCACCCTCTCTGTCTGACCGTCGATTTGAGGATGGTACGCGGTACTGAGATATAATTTTGACCCAAGATCCTTTTGTAAGCTCTTCCAAAACCCACTAGTAAACAACGGGTCTCGGTCACTCATAATGCTTTTAGGTACTCCATGAAATCTCACTACCCACTTCATATATAGTTCCGCTAACTTAGCTTCCGTTCTATTCGACTTGACGGGTAGAAACCTTGCACTCTTAGTCAATCGATCCACAATCACCCAAATGCTATCATGGCCCGATCTAGTCCTTGGGAACCCACCAATGAAACCCATTGAGACTTGTTCCTATTTCCATTCTGGAATTTCTAAGGTTGCAACAAACCACTAGGTTTCTTTTTCTTGGCTTTAACTAGCTGGTAGTTCATGCATTTGGATATAAACTTCCTAACATCTCTTTTCATCCCTTCCCAGTAATAGGTCTGCTTCATGTCTCGATACATTTTATTACCACCAGGGTGTATAGTCAGTTTTGAGTGTTGACATACTCTAAGCACTTCATCTCTTAATCCATCGACATTGGGAACAACTAGTCTTCCATTCATCCTAAGCCATCCATCTCGATCAAGCCCATACTTGTCCATCTCCCCATCGATACCCATCTCTAACTTGGAGATAATTTCTAATAAGTTAGGATTGTCCCTTTGACTGGAACCAATCCGCTAAATCAAAGTGGGTCTGATCGTCAAACTTGTTAATACTTCTGGATCCAATTCACACTTTGGTCTGAAATCATACCCAACGATGTACTCCAGTTGCTTCCATTCTAGAAACATAGCCCCTAAACTGGCATGTCTTCTACTCAATGCATCAGCTACCGCATTGTCCTTTCCTAGTGTATATGCGATATCGAAATCGTAGGAAGCCAATAATTCTAAACATCTTTGCTGTCGGAGATTTAGATCCTTCTGAAAGAAAAGATACTTTAACGATTTATGATCGGTAAACAACTCAAATTTTTCTCCCACGAGATAATGTTTCCACATCTTCAATGTGAACACGATCGCTGCCAATTCCAAATCATGGGTAGGATATCTTTTCTCATGCAGTTTTAGTTGCCGACTAGCATAAGCTACAACCCTACCTCCTTTCATCAATACAGCACCTAGTCCGGTACCACAGGCATCTTTGTATACCATCATCTCTTCATTCCCTTTAGGAATGACTAACACTGGTGCACATGTCAACTTTTCCTTTAGACTCTTGAATGCATTCTCGCACTTTTCGTCCTAGACGAAAGCTTGATTTTTCTTGGACAACTGAGTCAACGGTGCCGCTATCTTGGAGAAGTCTTTGTTAAACTTACGATAATATCCAACCAACCCCAAGAAACTTCTTACGTCTATTGCATTCTTGGGCATAGACCAATCTTGTATCATAGCCACTTTTGCAGGGTCCATGGCAATACCATTCTCTGAAACAACATGGCCCAAGAATCTCACTTCCCTCCTCCAGAAGTGACATTTAGATAACTTTGCTTTCAGTTGGTGTTTTCTCAACACTTCCGTCACTATCCTCAAATGTTCCTTGTGTTCTTCCTCTGTCCTCGAATAAACTAAGATATCATCCACGAACACATGAACAAAATTATTCAATTGATCCCTGAATACCCTATTCATAAGTTCCACAAAATATACTGGTGCGCTGGTCAAACCGAGTGGCATGACCAACCACTCATAGAATCCACACGGCTTCCGAAAGTGTAATGACCCGCATCTTCAGCGGTATAATAATTAATTTATTTAATTATTGAAATGGTGGTTTAGAGAATTTAATGGTCGTGGAATTTAACAATGGTGAATGTTTAATGAAAATAATAATTTAAATAATATATTTAAGTCTGAAATAATCAGAATTGGCTGAAATGGCGATATGGTGTGAACTGGATTATCTGTGATATTTAATTCAGTTTAGAATTGAATTAGAATAACGAATATATTATTTGAACGATAGTTTGAACGTATAATTATGTTATAATTAAAATCGAGCTCGAAATAGCGCTGCAGTTCGTAAATTGGCGATTCGAACTTCAACTGAATGTACAAGATTTGTTTTAAGTCGGATTTCTGTGAAACAAGAAACGTGTGGAGTAGGTGGAGTATATCTTTCTAGTGGAAGAGAAAAATCGGGATTTTGTAGCGTAGATTTTGATTTACGTCTTAGAAAAGTCGTTGTGGAATTCCTTTATATTTTATAAAGGAATTAATTATATTTTAAAAAGGAATTTCATTTTTAAATCGAATATCGATTTAATCGGGATTTGAAATATCAAGTTATAAATCCCAATAGGGCTGTATGGTATTCCACTGTGAATATAGACGATAATATTTATTTTTAAATATTAAATTTAATTATATTTAAATATATTTATATATTTAAATGGGTTATTTAGGACTTTAAAAATAGCCACTTTTGCAAACGAACTCGAAATTCGACGAAACTAATTTTGTTGGATCCACAATGTCAAATAGTTGTTGGATTTCCGGTTTCGTGATTTTTAGAGTCACTGTGTGGCCGTACGGATTTTTAGAGTGAAAAACTGTCAGTATTTCGACGGTTAAAAATACGTTGTGTGAGCATACGGAGTCGGAATTCGACGAAACAGTTTCGTTGGGACCGTAATGTCGAACTCTAGCTATATGTCCAGTTTCGTGATTTTTGGGTATCGTATGTGATCACACGGATTTTTAGAGAGCAAAAATGAATATAGAAATGAGAATATACCGGAAATATTCCATTCTACAAAATATCTAAAAAAATCTTAACTTACTATAAATACAACCCTTAACATGTTTTAACCTAGAAAATTCATTCCTCAGGTCAACACAAATCCGTCGTTCCTTTCTTTCAGTTCTTCAGCAAACGTGAGGAATAAAAATCAAAATCAAATTAAACAAATTCCTATAAATCAAATGTTATATATATTTGTAATCACGGAAGGGTGCTCGTCATTTTTGTGTTGATCATTTGGGGTGCGATGGCATTTTCCGTGTTTGAACGCGGAAGCAGAAAAACTAGGGTTGTGATTAAAAGGAGATTCAAGCATTGATTCGAGAGTTGGAGTGTATGTTGTTGTTTGTGGTGGAGAGTGGGTTTGATTGTGATTTTCTGGTGAGAATCCGACACAAAAGACGTCGCTCGATGACAGGAGCAGCTCTCGAAGACCTGGGAGACGCACCGGAGTGACTGAGTTTGAGTTCGATTGTATTGGTATAGGAAGTAAGTGCAGGAGACGAGATGATTATTTATGATTTTAGTTTGATTTGTAAGTAAGGGTGGATGGAGACGCTTTGATGGGAAGTCGGCCATGTTTGTGAGGAGTTCGGTACTGAGCTTTTCGGGAAGACGGTCTATACAGTGTTGGGTTAGCAGTGGGCCTGAATGTGTTTGGTAAGGGCCCAAGTTCAGTTTAATTCAAGTTTTGTTTTATTTAAATTAGTTCAAATTTGTAAAAGCAATATCTCGTTCGTACGAAATCAGATTGACGAACCGTAAGTTGCGTTGGGACTGTATGGACGAGAGCTTCACAATGGAACAGACTAGGAGTGGATTGAAGCTAGTTTGAATTTACGGCAAAATAAATTGTTTGATTCAAATCAAATAACAGTTTATCTTTCTTTAACGATGAACTGCCAAAGTGAGTAAATCTCACTAACTCTGAACAGCTTATAATTTCATGTTGTATTTTTAGAACTGTTAGATATTGGCTGATTGACTGTGTGTTGACTGTTTGATTGAAATGCTAGTCAGTTAGTTGAATTTCTATATCGATTCTGTTTATCAGAATATTTCATATAGAAGTGAAATCGATGTTATCATATTGTTTAGCATCTGTGGATGTAGGGAAACAGGTTGGAGGAATCCAACTGGATTCCTCAACATTTATTTTACTGTTTTTCATATATTGTGATATATGATGTGATATATAATATGTTGTTAGTTATATGTGTTTGGACGATATTGATCATCGTGATTTGATATGTTGAATACCATAACATACCGGAATGTTGATAAGGGAATTTTCAAAGTGATATTGAAAATAAAATATTTATAAACTGGAATATTTATAAATAAGAAATATTTATAAATTGGAATATTTATAAATAGGAGATATTTAGAAAGGGAATAATTTTAAAATCAAAGAATTTTTGTAAAACGATTATTTACTTAGCAAGTAAATAGAGGTATAAAGAAAGATATTTACGTAGAAAGTAAATAAATAGAATAAAGGAATATTTATTTGATAAAGAAATAGAATTGAAATGGGATATTTATTCAGAAAGTAGATAAATAGAATAAAGGAATATTTATTTGGAAAATAAATAGGATTATAAAAGGAAATTAATGAGATAGAAAAGAGTTAGTCGATTAGAGTTATCAAATAGAGTCATCAAATAAGAGTCAATTGAATATAGTTATTCGAAAGGAGTCAATTGAACATAGTTATTCAAAAGAAGTTAATCGAACATAGTTAAAAGAAATAGAGTTAAACAAGATTAGAAATTGACTAGAGATTAGTTAAGTTGAATAGTTTTCTGAGTATCGATCTGATGTTGGTTTCGGCCTTCGGGGTTTATACTTAGAGAATTGTTCTCCTACTAGTTTACGGTTAGGGACTAATAGTTGTGGAATGGTAGTGATGCGTAATAAGCCATGGAAATGTTTTCCAGCGTTAATAACGTATATTTTCTAAATATAGAAAATAAGGAAATATGAATATATATATGTGGTTGATGATTGGATCGAATTCCTACCTAGGAAAAAGATCGTTGTTTGTACACCGACATGTTTTATTTGATAGTTAAATCACAGACTATCGAAGTTTTGACCATTTTAATGTTGTTAATATAGAGAGACCGGTTGGATTATTATCCAAAGAACCACTCTGTATTGGCATAAGCATTGTGAATCATATATGCCAAAGATAATTGAAGACGGAGTAAGGTGCAAGGGCTATTGTATAAGTCTTAGATAACAGTGCCTAAGATGGATGTACTGAATAGTGCCTGCGGTTCATCCTGTTCCTGGATGACTTGTATGGACGGATGTCTGACAAAGTATTTCCAGACGATCACGTATATTTATTTCTCCAACCGTACCAAGAGTGGAAGCGGAGAAGGAAACTTCTTTTAGCTAACACATAATGTATTGTTGAGGATGTCAATCAGTGATTTGATGGATTTGACGATGTGGCATTCGAAGTGAATCTGATGTGATGATGAAGCGTAACCTCAAGCCCCATCAACTGGTAAATGACAAAAATCAGGCAGGCAGCATGGCTAAGTCGATCGCTCCAAAGTAGGGTGTATAATCACCTGATCTAGAGTTTCATTTACTTCTAAAAATCTATTGTTGATGTCGTCCCATTCGGGAAACGGTTGCTGATCCCAACCGTTGGTGATATACATTCGATACACTCAAGCGAAATGAGTGGTCGGTCATGTGTGGCCAAGTTGCAAGATGTTCTTGTTGAACCCAGCGTATTCCTTTCTAGAGGTACACTAGCGAAAGGTGGTTACATACCTTGTCATAGTTGGAAATCCATTACCCAATACGTGCTTGCGGTTTTGATTGTATACTTTATATGTAGAACGTGAGATGAAAGCGTTTCTGCTAGATGATTATTATATTGTGGTTGATAGACATTATTATAATATCAAAAGGTTTTTGATATAAAGATATTTTGGATTCTCATAAGGGAAAAACCCGTTTTGTTATATGGTGTGGTCTTATGAGATATCGATTACCTGTTCGAACTGTTTTAACCTTTTTACTCATACCAGTCCCATGACTGACCCGGAGTTTATTTTGTTTTGTTTTCCCTAAACTCTTGGGTGCCCAATTTTGTACGGGCAGTCAAGTAGTCGGGATTTACAGATACTTGAAGAGCTGGAGCAGGAGGCTTCAGGATCATATAGCTATAGTTTATTTCCGCTGTGTTGTAAGTGTTGTACTCTGATAATGTTATTGTATACATATACTGATTTTATTTCAAGGATATGTTATCTATTATATGTTATTCGTTCCGCTGTGAGGTTTGTGTTACTCTGATGTTGTGTTCTTCTTCTTCTATTCTAAGTTTCTATCTTATCTTTCCTCACCCTCTAATTTCTTTCATTAATAACCCATTATTTTTGATCCTTGGATGTTCGATATGTGTTGTATATCGGATAACCAAGATCGCCAAATTTGCGGGTCATTATAGAAAGGCTGTCTTAGTTATACTCTCGGCTTCCACCCTAAGCTGATGGAAACCTGTCGCGGGATCCAACTGGAAGAACACTCTCGCGCCACTCAACTGATCAAACAAATCATATATCTGCGGTCGAGGATACTTATTCTTCCTCGTCACCTTATTCAAATCGCGATAGTCCGCACACAATCGAAGGGAATCATCTGCCTTGGTAGCAAACACAACTGGTGCTCCCCACTCAGAAACACTTCTTCTGATAAATCCCTTCTTCAACAGATCGCTTACTTGCACCCCGAGCTCTCGCTGCTCCTGTGGTGTCATTCGACGAAGTGGCGTCACTATAGGTCTAGCATCTTTCACTAAATCAATACAAAACTCAATCTCTCGATGTGGTGGAAGTCTGGTCACTTCTTCGAAGACGTACGGATACTTACCAGCCATAGGCACATCTGACAACTCATCATGCGGGATGTTGAGGGAATATAGAAAACCAGTCATTACCCAATCACTAGGTAGACCACCAAACACTACCCTCCGCTCATCATCTGCTCTAACTGTCACCAAAAAGGCCTCACCGTCTACCACCACCCCGTATCTTTGGAGCCAATTGACTCCCAAAATAATGCCAAACCCAGTAAAGCCCAAAACAAAGCAATAACAAACAAACATGCATCCATGAATCGATAAGACCACATTATGACAAATCATGCTAAGGCTAGTTGAACCACCAATCGGGTTCGTCACCACTAAAGGTCTATCGACTATCTCGGGTTCCAATCCCAACCTATCTACCTGGTCACTAGATATGAAGGAACGGGAAGCTCCAGTATCAAAAAATACTCAAACAGGAACATCATAAACAGAAAGCATACCTTGAATGATGACATTCTTCCCTTTCTCCGCCGCGGTTGGGGCATTCGACGAATAACGAATAGCAATAAGATCATATGCTCTCACAATCTACTTATCTTTAGGGGGTTGCGGACATTTATCCTTGTGATGTCCCAATTGGCCGTAGTTGAAGCACTTTCTGTCCGCTGGCTTTGCTTGACATTATTTAGCATAATGGCCCTTCTTGCCACAGCTAAAGCACTCCACATCTTTCTTATTCTTTTTCTTCTGGCCATCCTTGGTCTGATTCTGCTTTCTTTTATTCTGAGAACCATTCTTTCCTCCACCTCTTGCTTGCGGTTTTGGCTCCTCCACAGATGCAACCTCAGTGTTCGACTTAGGGTATAGACTCTCTGATCTCAACGCTTTCCCCGCAATCAATTCAAAACCTCTCATCGATATGGTTTATAAGTCTTTCCCCCAAGTACTGATCTAAGCCTGTTATGAACTTCTCATTCTTCTTCTCGGGAGTGTCAAAAAAAGACGATCTATACTTCGATAAAGTATCGAACTCAGCAATATACTCCGAGACCTCCCTACCATTCTGCTTAAGCTCCAAGAACTTCCTAAACAACTCTGACTTCTGAGCAGTTGGGATAAACTTTTCATTGAATCGGGCCTTAAACCGATCCTATGTAACTTGATCCTATGGAGTAGCTGCCTTAATAGCATTTCACTAATTCATCGCCCGTCGTTGCAGCTGATGGGATGGTAGCTTTCTCTTCGTCGCATCCTCGATACCCAAGTCTTCGAAGATACGCTCATAGCTATCCAACCAATCCTAATCTTCTGTAGCCGATTCCGTTCTGTGGAACGGATTTCCACCAAGACTAGTGTAATCCTTGCATAGCTTGGCGAAATCGGCCCTATGAGCCTGCACTGCTGCACTACCACCATTTGCAGCATTGGGAACTACTCCCTGCACATTTTTAAACATCTCTCTCATGAAGTCAGTGAACATCATCCTCATATCAGGAGCATTCCCATTATTAGCTCCTCTACCGGTGCCCTTAGTATATCGGCTCGTCGTTCAATCTGTAAGGAGAAAACGATTAACCATCTCTTCAGTGGTGCCAGTGCAGTACGACTTCATCCTTAAATATACTAACAGTATATATACATATAGCTTTTGAAAACCAAAATATCACAAATATGCACTCTCATATATGTACTATCTCTCTCTGGTGTCTTCCCTAGGTAAACTACGCAACCTAGAGCTCTAATACCAAATGTGACGGCCGACCCCGCACCAGCCGACATTTCCAACGAAAGTGCGCTGTGCCGATGTCCAATCAGCAAGGGACAGTTGCCAAAGAAAAGAAAGAAGGGAATTTGAACTAGCAAGGAACCTGTAGAATGTCTCACAGCGCATGGAATGAAATATAATAATAACATACTTAACATAAAACAGGCAAAACAGCTGTAAACTAAACCACAATAGCAACGGAAAAATTCAAATACAGCTTATGTTTCACATCATCATTATTACAACCTTTCGAGCTGTCCCTAAAGCAAAGTAAAGGAAGAGTACACTACTAATACCCAAAGTAGTGACCATCAACAACACAGGGAGAATACATTTATATATCTTACGTGGGAGCCTTCTGCTCATTTCCGGATCAGCTACTCGTTCATAACCAGCTAACCTGTCTCTAGTCTGCCCGTTTAAGAGCACCCAGAGTAATAAGAAGAGACATAAAAATCTGGGTCAGACAAAAGTCCGGTATGAGCGATAAGCAGTAAAACAGAACAATAACAGGTATACTAAACCATACCTGAACCTGAACCTGCAACCAGAGAGTTAGCACAACAAGATGTATAATACTCTTAGGTGACACTAACATATGGTGTAAAGATATGGGGGTGGGGGTGTGCATGTCATAATGATGGAAAACAATAAAGCATAGCAACCATCCTCACATCTCTCACTCAGTGTGTAAATCATACGATATCCACCGCTTTGATCACCTAAATCCTTGCTATGATCACTCCGCCCCATGGAGTCATGACGACTCCATTGCACTGATCCACAACCACTAGTCCTTGCTATGTCCACTCTGTCCCATGAAGTCATGACGACTCCATTGCACTGGCTCATTGCCATACTATGT
Organism: Allium sativum; assembly: GCA_030737875.1. Classification (NCBI taxonomy): domain Eukaryota; kingdom Viridiplantae; phylum Streptophyta; class Magnoliopsida; order Asparagales; family Amaryllidaceae; genus Allium; species Allium sativum. The sequence goes on along the minus strand of CM060924.1, from coordinate 498,980,197 downwards.
TCACTTTGCCCCATGAAGCAATAACTACCCCACTGCACTGATCCATAGCCTAACAATCGTCTCTCGGTGATGAATCAAAGCTATGGACGTCGACAACTCCTTAGCATACGTCCCACAACAAAGCCCAATCATGATGTTGACTCGTTGGTTCTCATCTGGATCCTGAGTTAGAACCTCTCATTCGGGCTACCTTTGCATCTCGGGTTTTGGTCTCCTTCGGATCGGTTTGGTCCTTCAGTCATCATCGGTTCAGTTCGTCCATCCTGGTTCAGTTTGTGATCACCTGCTTCGGATCGGGTTGCTCCATATGGGTCGGTCGGAATGACCCCATCGGTTCGGGTTGGGATCGTGGTACAGATTTGGGGTTGGAGATAGTACACCGGTCCGGGTCGTGTCCTTCCATTGGTTTGTGGTTCCTCTAGGCATTAGCTCGTGGTGCATCGGATCGGAGGAGGTGGTTCATGATAGCTCTGGGTCGTGGTCTCCAAGTGCGAGCAGATCGGGTTGAAGAGCTTCAGACACGAATGGTTCGGGTGTCCCACAAGAAGATCGGTTCGGAGCCTTCAAATGCAGTTTGTGATACATATTCCACGAGTGAGTCAGGGGGTCTGATCTGATCCGATCTCTGCCCAATTCCTACAACTTTTTCTGCGGCTATTTTACGCCACATGACGGCGTTTTCAACCATTCTATCTTTTCTAATCAATCACAAAGCAAACCATACAGTCATACCAACATGCATAATCATCCACAAACCGCAAAACAACAATTTGATATGTCAAAACGGATCAACCATACCCAAAACCCATGTTTTCCCCTTAATCATGTTTAAGCATAACTAATGATATGATTAGCAAACATGTCCGAATTAACCAAATTTTCTAACAGAGGCCTAAAATAATATTTAAGAATTTCTAAATATTTTTCTAGATTTTTAACATGTATAATTTCGTTAATTAGCACTAATCACCCTAATTAACTGTAATTGGTGTAAAAACAATGCTAATCACTCACCTTAGCCACAAATAAACTCAGATCTGAAACTTTTGGACAAAATGGTTCGGATTCCAATACACTCCAGTAGCTCTACCTTGATTTTTGTGCTAATCCGCTTTGATTTGATGTAGATTTGGCTTAATTAGCTATTATAAGGTGATTTGGGGTGTTTTAGCAAGTGGAGGCCATTGCTAGGGTTCAAAGGTTGTAAGTGGCGGCTGAGAAATGAAATAAAAACTGATTTACTAACTCATCTCATCCCTCCTATAACCCTAATCCCAAAATGAGTTATGGCCCTCTTGCTAATCACCCTAATTAGGCCCGATTAAGCTGTTTTTCACCTTCTAAACCTTGTTTCATCCATATCTCCCAAACGGTTGAGTCTGTTTGGCTAATGTGACCACTTTACGGAAAGTTAAACCCATTCGGATCTAATGCAAGTGGTTTTAAGTCAAAACTCCTTACTAATCAAAAGTTATGGCCAAAACAAGATCAGCTAGGGGCAAAACGATCATTTAAAAATTGGAAAAAATCATGAACATGAGAAATGACCCCAATAGTCGTCTCCCAAAGTTACCTCACTTTTTTTGTTGGTAATTAATCGATATTCCCTTTCTAATGTACCAATATACACACACACATATACATACACACACACACACACATATATATATATACATGTATATATATACACACATATACATACATACACACACACAAACACACACATATATATATATACATATATATATATACATATATATATGTATATATATATATATATCAAACTAACATCATTATCTGTAAACACTGAAATGAATAACATTTAAAAAAACAAGGATAAATTAGCCAACAATACTAATTTAGAACTAAAAAGAACATTCATAATCACATATAAAAAAACCACAACATCCACAATCCTTCATCAACTCATACACCAAGCTAAATTGTGAACAACAAAACCATTCAGTTGGTGTTAACATTATACCAAATACAAACACATATCATCCATAACCATACTAAAACCACATAACATCATATTTACATCAAAATAAGTCAAACAACCCAACCAGCTTACGAAGATGAAGTCGCAAGCAAATGTGAAACCGAGCGCGAACGCGAAACTCTATCATGGTCCTTAAGCATTGCCATCACCTTTGCACATTTGAGAAGAATATCATGCTACATTTGAGAAAAAAATGTAGTAAGTAATAATAAGTTCCATCCCAATTGAAATATCAAAAACATGAGAAGAAATTTAGTAGGATATGTCAAATTACGATTTCTTGCTTACAAAAAAGATTGTCTGTGCTATTGATACTCTCTTAGCATCGGCTTTTGTACATCACCTTTTTTATGATCATATATCTGAAACCAATGGTTTAAACCTTTTTGATTTAATAGCTCTTGTCTTTCTACTTCGATCAAAATCAAAGTAGGGATCTTAATGCACAATAAGCATAGAATCAAATGGTACATTTTCACGCATTTAGTAATATGGTCATTAGTTTGCACCTGTAATGTAAAATACTGAAAAAACCAAGTACACATATTGACTGATTCATTTATTTGCAATATGGAGCTGGTTGCAAAAACTTAAAATTAGGCACCTTGGTATCATTAAGTGAGAGACTCTGGTCATAATCAGCTATGTATGCATTCCCCTCCCCATACCCAATTTTCACTAGATTCTGTACCAGTCCTGTAAAACACCCAAAAGTAAGCAGTCCAAGCATGGTCAAACCTGCATACTTGGAAGATCCAGCCCACTCTCCTTGTTAAGCATCATTTTCTCTTTCTAACACTTAGGTCTGCAACTTTTTTTTAAAGGAAATTAAGCATTTAGAGTAATAAGCCATGTGAAAAGCCCTTGTTGGATACGGAAGCACATGCAATTCGCCTTACACAACCCGTCCATTTGATGAAAACATGCACCTCCAACAAATATCTAAATCCAATTTTTATATTAAAAAATCATATTCATGCTGAACATCTTTTTACATAAAACCTTGCTCAAACCAAGCAAAGTTTCAAATGAAAATAATAATCAAGAACCGTTCTTCCTTACAAGTTGAGGTGCAAGAATGGAGTAATAATTTATACTTTGAATCTGGAAATGTTCTTCATAAAAGTTAAGTTGATCAAGCTATAGTTACAATTATTGCATTAAAACTTGTATTAAGATTCTAAAAATAAATTCAAAACTGCGAATAGGAATATAGTATTACTGTGGTATGATGGAACTTACAAAATACAGGCTCAATCCATTGATTCCAAGAACAACATCATCAAGTTTTCCTGTAGATGTTACAACAATAGTGACATCAAAACAATACAGGCAAACAGATAAAAGTTACATTACAGGATAGAAAAAAGGGACAGAAGAAAACCATAATAAAAATAACAAATTACCATGTGAATCATTTTGATCATTTCTTTAAGGCTTACAATTTCTTCTCCTGATAAGCGCTAGGCAATTACATGTTACATAGTTGGTTTCAGTTAAGAACTTAACACGAACATATTCATGACAACCAGTTCTTTTTCATGCATTAAGTTAGCATACCCACAACATTTGTAATGTAGGCGCTGTTTTCAGTTTCTATTAAAATATATTTGAATTCACAAAGCAAATTTATGTTATTTCAAAAGCTTACTCTAAAAGCCTTCTTCTTAAGTTTGTTCATTGAGAAAATTGTTTCAGTCGTGATAAAACAACATAATCAAGTGGTTTATCAGATGCCAAACAACCATCAACTTGAACCCAAGGATGACATGCACATACACATAAAAATCAATACAAAATTACATAAAATTAGAATGAAATTACATACAGTTAAAATGAATTAAATCGAAAAAGTACATACAAAGAACTTCATGAGCTTATAGCCACTTACTAGGATCTCTTCCAAGCATTTGGCTTTACATTTTAATAGAAAAGATCGACATTAGTCAAATAAAAAAGGTAAAAAATAATGTTTTTTTGCATCAAGCTATATTCATTTTAATTTTCATTTTACAAACTCTGCTTTATTTGTTACTCCATTGCATCACTGTTACGCAAAGATCGCCATTATCCAAATAGAAAAAAAATTGATTTTCATGTATAGATTAACATCTTATCTTCTTTAAATAGAAGTGAAAAGATGGATATATGTATTATTAGATGCACATGTAATGTGCTCAACGAAAGTCAATGAATGTTACCATATAAGTTGCATGGCACATAAGATTTAAGTCTGACGTAACTATGTAATGACCGAATTTGCATTTGTGCCCGCAAAGGCATCCTTTGGTGGTCTGATCTTCGCCATTAGCATAACATTTTTCTGAATCAAAAGAGTTATAACTGCTCCCAGCGATTGCTTCTCATCCTATTGTATGGAGTGACAACATGAAAATGAGAAGGCAACATAAGAGAAAATGAGAAGCGAAAAAAATGTAAATAAACAACAGCTAAGAATGCTTGGAAACCTAAGTACAAAAGGAATCACACAAACAGGTACGCATAGGCTGGTATGTATAGGCCAGACTTTGAACTTTACATATTTTTAAATGGATCCGCTGAGATGCCGGAATCTACAAACGTTAAAATGAGACCTAGAATAGCCAAATGTTACAACAACAATTTTAAAATCAAAAATCTTTTATAGTCAAATAATCTACATATGTATCATTTTTGAAATGAAGTTAACGTTATACTTCTCAAATTGGTTAAAACACAGTAATAACATGCTGAGATCCATCCTATCATTAAGATCTAGATTCAAAAAATGTACAAAGTGAAACAAACAAAAAAAATGCATATAGAAACCATAACCTTTTAATAAGATCCAAGTTCAACTCATCTTCTCCAAGCAGCATTTTCGCACTACCTGTAAAACATAAACTCATATTCACCATCAGCTCTCAATGTGACAAAAGGAAGCACAGTCCTGCAAATTTATAAATAGAAATCATACTCTTTTAACAAGATCCAAGTTCAATTCATCTTCTCTAAGAAGAACTTCTACACTACGATTATTGTAAAACATAAACTTATTCTCACCCTCAGCTCTCAGTGTGACAGAAGCAAGCGCAGTCTTGGAACCCGAGTCAAAGCAAATACCATTGTCGACACCCCATTATCCATCAAAATATTCACAAGTGTCCTACCAAACTCATCACCTCCCAACTTTCCAACGAAGGCTGACCGGCCTTCAAGTCTACCTAAATAATATATCCAAAAAAAATACATTGTCAGATACAACTTGTTAAATTAAAGAATACATCAAGCCATGTTATGAGATACCTTAGAACATATTAATATAATGGTCTCGTGTTGAGCCATCGCTCGATTTCGCTTTGATGTCGCACTCACATAAGCTGCTAGTGTCGTTAGAGACGCAGATGAGAGCAGTCGGTATCACTGGAGGCGTCGAGCTTTGATGTGTGAAGAAAAGGGAAACCCTAATTTGGAATTAAAGAGCATACGCCATCAATTGTTATTTTAGGGTTCTGATGTTTGGGGTTAGCAGAGAGTAAAGCAATCACGAAATATAAAAATGAAGCGGACATGAAATTATTTACGAAACCGCCATTTTAATTTTCGTTGCCCGCTTACATAGCACCAGAATTGAATTTGGTAAAGCTTTTGAATTTTCGATCTGGAAAAGTAATCTTAATTTTTATACTTTTGAATTTTTGCAAAAGAAAAAAACGTAATCTGATTTTTGCACAATAGGATTTTCTTCTTAACCACAATGAATTAAGTTGGTAATAAAATGGCTTTTTTACTAGTCATCATTATATATAATTATCTAAAATCAATTAATAAACACATAATCATAAATTATCAAATATTAGTCTTGATTATCATATAATTATTAATAACGAATTATATAACAGTAAGCTTTAATTAATAATTATTAGATACTAAATATTACTTGCTAATTATGAACAATTTAAAATTATGTAATAGTATTTGTAATTAATAATTATTAGAACTTAGTTATAAAATATTAACTATTACTTTAGGATTATTAAATATTACCTTTTGATTATTAAATATTACTTATTATGTATATATTTTTAAATATTAATTATTTAAAAGTTAATTAATAAAATTTAGTTACTAATAATTACTAATATTTAATTACTATTAATTATTAAGTTATTTATTATAGAACGTAAATTATTATTTATTATTACTTATAAATCAGTAATTAGAACAAATTAATTATTAGTAATTGAATATGTTAATAATTATTAAAAGGTAACACTAAATTATATCTTAGAAAAATAATATAAACAACTCTTGCAAATCTGTTGGAATTCTGGTGCAAAATAGCTTCAATAAATATTTGTTGGTATTCCGCCTGGATTTGCAGTGGAAAATAGCGATAGAATTTTTCTGTCAGTAATTTGATGTGATTTGCAATGGCTTAGTGAGGGATGATAGAAGACGACGGTAATAAATAAAAATAAAAAAAGTTGAAAAAAAAACTATCCCTTGTAGATCACATGGAAATCCGTCGCAAATTAGCGACGGAAATCCGCTTCTAATTTTATGACGCTAAATCAGTGTTTTCTTGTAGTGTCCAATCAGAAATGTTACTATGGCAAAAACTTTTTTTTTCAAATCCTACACCAGAGGAATCACACATCAAACTACTATACTACCCCTTAAATTTCACCAATTCCCCCTCAAATATATTATTGGAATTTTGACCCCAAAAAAAAAAGTTTTCGTCATAGTGAGAGCATCTCCAGGAGCATGGAGATGCTCTGAAATGGTGTGATTCCCATTTTATTTTGTTCCCACATGCTCCAACAGTGACGGTTCGAGCATGGGGAAGGGAATAAAACAGGATTTTGCCCCATATTTTTTTTGAAGCGTCGATTCATAAACGGGAAATGGATTCCCGTTTATGGATTAAACGACATTTTTACGTTGTTTATGCTATAAACGGTGATTTGTTTACCGTTAAATATTTTCTCCATTATTTTCTAGTTTTTTTTCACTAAACGGGTTTCTGAAACCCGTTTAGCACTAAACGGGTTTCTGAAACCCGTTTAGCACTTAAACGGTTTCTGATGTTATGCAAAAATTGCTCCGATACCAAGCTGTTGGGGTTTTGTGTGCAGCGGAAGTTTGACAAAACGCCCAAAAAAATAGGATCTTTTTCACCCAATCACTTTAAAATGAATTTGATTGAAAATAAAAAACACAAAATATCGGAAGCATGAACACACAATATTCCACCCAACCACCCTCTTTATTGATTCACCAATAAAAAAATTGTTTATAATCGATCTCAAATATCGTTACAAACAATTACACCTTGAACCAATAACTTTATTGAGAAATAAATAGAGAATATCTAATGGCTAAATAATTTGAAGGAGAACACTCAATTTGGAATAGCTAGAATGATCACTCTTGGTGGCTCTCACCCAACCTAATGAAGATGTTCGCTAGGCCTTTTATAGAATGAATTGCTTCGTACCCAAGTAAATTTGACACCCAAATTATCTTCATATATTTTTAAAAACTATTTGCATAAGCACCAAATAATTATAGCCTTCAATTCCAAATATCCTGCAAATATAGCAACAAATCTTCCACAAAATCATCATAGATTATTTGTTACCCAAAATTGTTGTGATTTTGTATCACAAATTTCAACACTCCACCTTGATACCAAATCACAACATTTTCTCCACTCAAAACCAGCCAACTTAGCACTCACTTTTGACCTTCTTTTCTCAATTAACACCATCTCAATTTTAACGGCTACGAGATAATACCATCATGTCATCTCTTTAAGTTCAGGCTCAATTGATTTCCAGGCTCAATCACACCTTCTCTTTATCGATATACGCCTACCACTTGATCCCTCTTCATCTACATGGATCTCTCGAGAATTATCAACGTGAAGACAACAATCGATAACATGATCCTCAATGGATCCTCAGCAGTGATCAAAACCAACCTCTACACCTTGCTGCAGACAAGGTTCTTTATTCCAACTACCACTCCACAGTAATCATCCACGAAAAACAACATCATCTCCGACATCTACAATTTTCAATCCAAAATCACTCCAAGTTATGTGATGAACTGAGCTCTGATACCAATCTGTTATGCAAAAATTGCTCTGATACCAAACCGTTAGGGGTTTTTGCGCAATGGAAGTTTGACAAAACCCCCCAAAAAATAGGATCTTTTTCACCTAATTACTTGAAACTGAATTTGATGGAAAAAAAACAACACAAAATATCGGAAACATAAACACACTATATTCCACGCAATCACCCTCTTTATTGATTCACCAATAAAAAAAATTGTTTACAATCGATCTCAACTATCGTTACAAACAATTACGCCATGAACCAATAACCTTATTGAGAAATAGGATGAGAATATCTAATGGCTAAATAATTTGAAGGAGAACATTTAATTTGGAACAGCTAGAATGATCACTCTCGGTGGCTCTTACCCACACCTAATGAAGATGTTCACTAGGCCTTTTATATAATGAATTGCTCCGTACCTAAGTAAATTTGGCACCCAAATTATCTTCATATATATTTAAAAAACTATTTGCATAAACACCAAATAATTATAGCCTTCAATTCCAAATATCTCACAAATATAGCAACAAATCTTCCACAAAATCTTCATACGTTATTTGTTGCCAAAAATTGTTGTGATTTGTGAATCACAAATTTCAACATCTGAAACCCGTTTAGTGAAAAAAAAAATCCGAAAGTATAGAAAAAAAAATCTAAGGAAAAACTGCCGTTTGCTGCTGGAGAAGCGTCGATTCTTGATGCTTTATTTGCCTCTCCTGATGCTCAAAATCAACGTGTTGCTAGAGATGCTCTAACAAAAATCTTCTTCAAAAATAAAGATTTGTCATTTTCTGTTTTTTAAAATTCTTATAACCACTCAAATTATTATGGAAGTAGAATATGAGATTAGAAGTCAACTGGTTAGTAGTTCGAGATTAAATGTCATGAGTACGCTTACTGAGATCAACAGTGTTGGCATTATTGGACACGTTCAGAAAAATACGGATGAGTAGTATGAAATTATGGGGACTGAATCTTATGACATGATAATGAGTATGAGATTGATTGCAGAATTTTAAGGATTCAGAATACATGAATGAGTGCAGATTATAAAGATTGCAATGTGTATATTTTTTAATTTTTGAAGTGAGATGGTGGATTGTGACATCAGTGTTTTTTTTTTAAAACTAGTATTTCAGTCGGAAGCACCTTTATTTTGCAACATTTTTTGAGTAGGCTCATGCATTATCTGTTAGCTCAAACTGTAGCAAAACAAACATTTACATATTTCCTTATGCGAAGAATGTGAAATTAGCGCAAAATCTTTGTTCTATATACATTGATTTTCATAATATCCGTGTTGATTCAAAGAATTTTTCTTTCTTAGTTGTCTATGTCCAAAGCCTCGGGTACAATATCTTGTGCAGTATATGTATTGTACATTCCTAGACAAGCTTGGATCCCTCTCCATACGAGACCAATTACACCTATTACACCATGCCCCTCTAATTAAATCTCCTGATTTTTATTTTTATTGCATTTAAGTCGCACAACAATTGAGGGATTTAACTGTAAAAAGTGTAATTCACAAAGCTGTGATTGGTGGGCACACAAAGGGATAGGCGTTTTGAGAACAGAACAATTCACGCGTCTCCATACGAACTTTGTCCTATCTCCTTATTCTTTTCTCCCTTGTTTAACCGTTACCTAGTACTACAGTATAAATGCCAGTTTTTGAAGCATGTTCTATGGTCATTTTTCATTTACGTATTGCTTTTTTACGCAGTTTTGGATGTAAGGGTTGATCAGTCCCTTGCAGTGGAAAAACCTGAATAGGATTTTGCACTGATATGATAGAACAAACAGCTTGAAATGAATCTCAATCACAGATAAAAAAATAGAGAACACACAAATTTATAGTGGTTCCACTATCGCAAGATAGTGTACATCCACTTCAATGGGGAAGTGATTTTATTAATATATTCAAGAGATTACAGGGTCTTTTTTAATGTAGAGCAAAAGAAATGAAGAATACAATGATCTCACATCACATAGCATCCTCTATGTTTCTCTTTAAATAGAGAAAAAAAGGTTACTTGGGGAAGAAACAATTAATTTATGTAAAATAAATCAATCTATGGAAAACTAATATTTCATTAATTGTCATATGATTGATTGATAATTTCCCTTTTCTCCATCAATCAATCCCATTAATTAATTGTCATATGATTGATTGATAATTTCCCTTTTTTCCATCAATCAATCCCATTAATTAGTTGTCATATGATTGATTGACAATTTTCCTTTTCTCCATCAATCAATCCCTTTTGCAATTTTAGTCTCTTTCCGTTTTTTTTCTTCATGAAACATGGCAACTAATTAAATGAAAAACATTTTCAAAATCCTCTATTCATTAATATTCCTTCCATTTCTTTCCATTCATTCCTTGCACAAAACAGGTAACGAAATTACCATGCATATCTCCATAATTAATTAGATATGGAAATATTGTATCATTAAATTCCAATAATCTCCACCTTGATTCAATATCTCATGCAACCTAGAGACTCCAATGTGAATGCTTCCCAATGAGTTACTGCTAAAGCCACCCCTCATTGCACTTTGTCAGTGAACTCCGACAAGGCCACCGCCCACCAACAAAGTGTTGGAAGCATTCAAAAACAAGGTAGACATTGTGCAACCAACTCCTATCTCTTCATACAAGAAGAATACCACATCTTCTCTTGACTTCAACCAAGTCACTCTCTTCCCCATTGTGCCACCATGTAGCACCTAGCACTTCATCAAGTGAATCAAGTTCGAGCAATGCTCGAACTTAGTAGCAGGTAATGCCTTCGTAAACATGTCTGCTGCATTTTCATTTGTGTGAATCTTCTGAAGACGAACTAACTTCTCCTTATTCATAGAGATAAGGAAAGATTTTCTTACCTCTATATGCTTTGTTCTAGAACTGAAAGCCAGATTTTCAGCTAAATGAATTGCGCTTTGACTGTTACAATTCACTAAACAAGCATCTTGCATGAAGCCCAAATCACACAATAACTTCTTCAAATAAAGTGCCTCCTTAGCTGCCTCAACTGCAGCTATTAGCTCTGCCTCTGTAGTAGACAAAGCAACTATAGTCTGCAACCTCGCTTTCCAACTAATAGTTGTTTCTCCAAGTGTGAACACATAGCCTGAGGTTGACTTCCTTATATCTCTATCTCCGGTATAGTCTGAATCACAGAATCCAACCAAGTTGAAATCCTTATTTCTGCCGCAAAAAATAAGCCCATAATCTGATGTTCCTCTAAGATATCTAAAAATGTATTTCATTGTCTCCCAGTGCGATTTTCCTGGATTTGTCGTGTATTTACTAACTAATCCACCAGCTTGAGCAATGTCAGGTCTAGTGCACACCATAGCATACATCAAGCTACCTGCTGCACTGGCATAAAGCACCTTCTTCATATAGGACTTGTCCTTTTCTGAGATCGGAGAGCCCTGATTAGAAAGCTGTATATGCAAAGGCATGGGTGTATTGATAGCCTTTGCACCATCCATGCTAAACCGAGCAAGCACCTTTTGAATATATTCCTTTTGAGTAAGTCTCAAAAGTCCAAGCTTTCTCTCTCTTTGGATTTCCATCCCCAAAATTTTCTTTGCTTCCCCAAGGTCTTTCATATCGAATTCCGCTTTTAATTTCAATTTCAATGCATCAATTTCATCTTTATCCTTGGAAGCAATCAACATATCATCCACATACAAAAGTAAATACACCCAATTATTATTCTTTAAATGCTTAAAATAAACACATGCATCTTTAGTATTATGATTAAAACCATGTGAAAGCATAAAAGAATCAAAACTTTTGTATCATTGTCTAGGCGACTATTTTAGACGATAAAGAGATTTCTTCAACTTGCATACCCAATCTGACTTTCCATCTACAATAAATCCTTCTGGCTGCTCCATGTAAATGGTTTCCTCCAAGTCACCATGCAAGAGAGAGGTCTTCACATCAAGTTGTTCTAACTCCAAATTGTAAGCGGCAACTATTGCAAGTAGGATTCGAATTGAAGTTTGTCTAAAACTAGAGCAAATATTTCATCATACTCTAGCCCCTTTCTTTGTGAAAACCCTTTAGCTACTAATCTTGCCTTGTATCTACCATCATCTTTTACCTTGAACACCCACTTGCAACCTATGACTCGGCTTCCTTGAGGTAGTGGTACCAAATCCCAAGTCTTGTTCTTTTGCAAAGACTGTATCTCCTCTTCCATAGCGCAATTCCACTTCGAGTTGTCACTCGACTTCATGGCTTCTTCAAGGCTCAATGGTTCATCATGAATCACATGTAAAGCATACTCAAACTGATCATCAAGGCTCAAATTTGCATACTGCCGTTCTCCATATCTAATTGGAGCTCTCTTTGGTTTCTGACTAGCCCGAATGACTATATCGCCTGACTCTCCTTCAGCTCCACCTTGAGTTCCACCTTGAGCTGAATCATCTCTAGATTCATGACCATCACCATCACTACTAGAGGAAATCTGTAGACTATCATGTGATGTGTCCTCAACTGCTCCGTCACTATTATCAATAGTGATAGCTCTACTTTGGGTTTGAAAACTGGGAATCTCGGTCTTTTCAGGCTTCTCATCAACTGAGTCTGAACCCTATGATAAACCTTCCAAAGGTTTGAACATTGCTGACTCATCAAAAGTCACATGTCTGGAATGTATAACTTTCTTCGTAATTGGATTTCAAATTCTATATCCTTTTATGCCATCTGTATAACCAAGAAAAATACATTTGGAGGCCCTAGGCTCCAACTTGTCATGTCCTGTGTTGTGAACATAAACTGGACATCCAAATATACGAAAATAACTTAATAAATTGTTTTACCTCTCCATACTTCCTCTGGAATCTTCCCATCAATGGCTGAGCATGGAATCCGATTAATAATATGTGCTGCAGTCGAAATAGCTTCAGCCCAAAAATCCTTAGACATGCCCGCAGTCAATATCAAGCAACAGGCCTTTTCAAGTAGAGTCCTATTCATTCTCTCAGCAACCACATTGGATTACGGATCTCCAGGTGTAGTAAAATGTCTTCTAATACCACGCTGTCTGCAGTAGTCGAGGAACCCTTTAGAGACATGTTCGCCACCATTGTCAGATCTAAGAATCTTCAATTTCCTTCCTGTTTGGTTTTCAACAAGAGTTAACAAAACCTTAAACTTCTCAAATACTTCCGACTTAGCTTTCATTACATACACCCAAACCTTGCGCGAGTAGTCATCAATGAAGGAAACAAAATAATATGCTCTACCAATAGAAGCTGTAGAGTATGACCCCCAAACATCTGAATGCACATAATCAAGTACCCTCTTAGAAGTATGCATGCCATCGCCAAAAGAAACTCTGGTTTGCTTTGCCAATGCACACTTCTTGCAAAAGTCCAACTTGTTGAAGATTTCTCCTTTGATCTTTTTCTTCTTACGAAGCAACTCTAAGTTCTTCTCCGAAGTATGACCTAATCTCATATGCCAAAGCTTGGTAGCATCCAACCTTTTAGAACTATCGACTCCAACACATGATTCTCCATGGACAGTGGTACCCATTAGCAAATACAGATTTTGCACCATAACACCCTTCATCAATACAAGTGCCTCTCTAGAAACTCTCAAACCATCTTTGACAATGGTTATTTTGCATCCCAATGATGCCAATTGGCCTAATGATATCAATGACTTCCGAAGACCTGTGACATAGCGAACATTTGAAAGTGTGCGAACAATCCCATCATACATGCGAATGCGAACTGAACCAACTCCCATAGACTTGCATGTAGCATCGTTCCCCATAAGGATAGAACTTCCTTCTTTGGCATCGAAGGAAGAAAAATAATCCTTATTAGGAGTCATGTGAAATGATGCTCCAGATTTTAGAATCCAATGGTCTGCAATATCTGATACAACCGCTATCAATAAGTCGCTACCGCCTTTCTCCATCGCAATAGATGAAGAACCATCAGTCTTCTTCTCCAACACTGGACAGTCTCTTCTCCAATGGCCTGGTTTCTTACAATTATAGCACTTTCCATCTTTAGACTTACTCCGCGAATTAGGCTTCCTAGAATTGGAACGCCCTCTATTATTCTTCCTTTTCTTCTCTGCTCTTCCTCTCTCTGCAAATAAGTCTGAACTACTACTTCCACCACTACTATCACCAACACCAAAGTCTTTCATCTGATCTCTCAACTCTTCACTGAGCAAACCTGCCTTCACATCATCTAATTTCAATGTGTCTCTACCATAGATAAGGCTGTTAGCGAAACCAGTGTATTGCTCTGGAAGCGAACACAACAGAACCATTGCTTTTTATTCTTCATCAATCTTCAACTCAACAGACTTCATCTTCATCAACAGGTCATCAAACACACTTAGGTGTGTCTTAATTGAAGAACCTTCCTTCATTTTATAAGTGAAGAAAGTTTTCAATAGGATCAGGCGGTTGGTTAGGGATTTCTTCATGTAGAGGTCCTCCAACTTCTTCCAAATGCCTCTAGCTGTTGTCTCCTGACTGATTTCAGAAATTACTTTTTTTCCCATAGCAAGCTGAAGAGTAGTAAATGCTCATTCTTCCATCTCTTCTAATTCCACTGATGAAATATCAGCAGGCAATGTCTCTGTATCAAATACTACTCGATGAACGCGATTTCTTCTCAGAACCGCTTTCATCATCCACTGCCATTTTTCAAAATCTCCTTCATCATTCCACATCTCTATCGTCAACTGTGATCCTGACGCCACATAGGAGCCTCTGACGTATGGAGCAACTACTGGCACTGACGTATTATTTGTCTTGTTTTCATCTCCTCGTGTCATTGTATCAAACACCTTCTTTGCGAATCTAGCTCTGATACCAGTTGTAAGGGTTGATCAGTCCCTTGCAGCGGAAAAATCTGAATAGGATCTTGCACTGATGTGATAGAACAAACAACTTGAAATGCAATCACAGATAAAAAAAATAGAGAACACACAAATTTATAGTAGTTCCACTATCGCAAGATAGTGTACGTCCACTTCAATTGGGAAGAGATTTTATTAATATATTCAAGAGATTACAGAGTCTTTTTTAATGTAGAGAAAAAAAAAATGAAGAATACGATGATCTCACATCACATAGCATCCTCTATGTTTCTCTTTAAATAGAGGGGGAAAAAAGTTAATTGGGGAAGAAACAATTGATTTATGTAAAATAAATCAATCTATGGAAAACTAATATCTCATTAATTATCATATGATTGATTGATAATTTTCCTTTTCTCCATCAATCAATCTCATTAATTAATTGTCATATGATTGATTGATAATTTCCCTTTTCTCCATCAATCAATCCCATTAATTAGTTGTCATATGATTGATTGACAATTTTCCTTTTCTCCATCAATCAATCCCTTTTGCAATTTTAGTTTCTTTCCGTTTCTTTTTTTTATGATACATGGCAACTAATTAAATGACAAACATTTCCAATATCCCATATTTATTAATATTTCTTCCATTTCTTTCCATTCATTCCTTGCACAAAACAGGTAACTAAATTACCATGCATATCTTCATAATTAATTAGATATGGAAATATTGTATCATTAAATTCCAATATTGGATGTCTTCTTCGTAGACTTGCTGACCTAAGTTGCATAATTTGAAGTAAGTCAAGTAACCCGATTTGATTCTTCAAACGATCAAGGACAATTTCGACTCCAAGAAATTCACCAAATTTGATTAGTAACTAAAGTTTGTTACCTGCCAACTTAATTTACGTACCTAAGTCACAGTTTTTCTATGCATGACTTTTATTTTTCCTACTCTTTGAATATCTCAAAGAACTTTCAGACAACATGATCAATATACAAAAACACGTAATTAACTTGTGCATTACTTGTAAGCTCCTTCTAACCTCTTTTCACTGTAGAAATTGAATATGAGCTAAGCGCCGCAGAATCAAGTTGGTACTTGGTGGAATATTCTTCAGTGTATTTGTGCTATATGCCGGCCAAAGAATGCAACTTTTTGTCCATTGAAATCATGATATTTTATTTTGTGGATGTAGATGCTACATATACATATACATATACTGCATGTTCTATCTAGCTACATGTGCATCGACCAAAGTATCAAACATGACATCAGAATGAACCATATGTATGGTCCTCCTTCATAACCTCATGCACATAGCAACGAATTTTCCCCGGTACAGGGAACCCCTTTTGTCTTGTTATTATAACCTACAGGCTGTACCTATAGATGCTGCTATAATGGAGACCAAGTAGAGTTAATGTATACGTTATATACGCTTATAAATCGACGGTGGTGATTCTTCCATCTGCTGGGACAGGCACAGCCTGTCGGATTTGAATGTTGTTGTTGCCTTTCGGTTGAGTGGGACTCGACATTCATAATGTAGGCTTCACGTAAATGGTGTTATACAATTGCTTTAAAGTCTATTTCCTTTCAGTATCCTACTTCTAATTTGCATATTTTGTTTAGAATCTCAATGCTTCAACAAGAAAGACATTAATTAGATTACTGCATAATTCTGTACTTAATTAGAATCAGAGGCTGCAGTCATCAAAAACCTTTGCTCATGGACTGCGCAATTTTAATAGCTAATTAAACCCTTAATTGATTAGCTATGCAATTTTAATAGTATATCCGATTTATAGATAAAATGTAGGATGTCTGGATTGTGTTGCAAATTCTTGTAGCTATTTAAGGGTCGTGGTTTGAATCTTAGTTTGGAGTTCAAAGTTTGGCTTCAGCTTGGGTAATCGGTACGTCATATAATATACATTTATCTGTATTAACTGTATGCATACTATCATCTGACATTAATGAGAAGTAGTTCGATATAGAAAAATCTATACCTTTGTAATTCTCTTTCTGTTTGTAACCCTCTTTCTGTCTCGTCTCTAACTTTGGTTTTCAAACATGAGGTTGCTATTTACAACAATGCTAATATAACTAGAGAAGTAGTAATTTTTAAAAATTACTAATTTGTAATCTTTAAACTCGTACCATATCCTTAATGGTGTTCATGAATAAAATGCTCTCCAGCCAAATAGCCTTCGCTGAGGCCTTTTTGAAAGCTTGCGTCAGTTTAACAAACATCTAATGGAAGACTAAAAGTCTTTATTTTTTACAAATAAACTATAGTACAAGTTGATTCTATGATCTCTTTCATGTAAAAGTAAATACAGTGTGTGTTTTTAAGAGTGCAATTGCATTCATCCCTCTCCAAATGATATGCCACTCTAGGATGACTTTGAATTTGGCCATGTTCTTGGATGCTTTGATTCCTTTGCTGAGTGAAAATTTTCATATTGGACCCTAAAAATATATTATTTCAGCTTACAGCTCAACTTAAACTTATTATTAAAATAGGTCTTGTTTTGTGTAGATATGAGTTGTGCAAGCAAATTTTTTTTTTTTCTTAGGAAAACAAAAATTTATGTCTGAAAATTTTTGGAGGGCGCGAACACGAAGTTTTTGAAAGAATAAGTTATGCTTAATCATTTTTGAATGCACAAATATTTCTGCTTGCGTATTTTGGAAATGCAAATATAATTTTTGGAAAAAAAAAATCATTTAATGCCAGCACATTTTTGGAGCCTACAAGCATAAAATGATAAAATAAGAATAAATAGATTTATTTTTATAATAAGTTTTGAACGAGGTTTAAAATTGAAATAAGTTTTTTTTAGGTCCAGTATGGAAGTTGAATTTTATTGTGAAAGACAAACTTCATAAAAAAAATTAAGTCCAAGGGCAAGTCACTAAAAATTTATTCTCAAGGACAATACATGTTTGAAAAACTGATATCATACATATCGTAAAGCTGATAACTAAATTCTGATAGCATACACACTGTAAAACTAATACTCAAAAACGTTTAGTCAAATTCTGATACCATGCATGTTGTAAAACTGATACATAAAATCTAATGCTTTATCGTTTAGAATAAAATTTCAGCAGACCGTCCTTACTGTTGAAAAAACCGTAACTTTGTCCTTGATGCTATTTTCATGATGTGGAAATTTGTCCTCTGCTAAATCAATGTATCATATATTCAGCATAAGATTTAAGGAATGTGAGAGGTTAGAGCTACATCGTTGATCATCAACGTATTAGTCGAAGGACGAAAAATCAACATTTCAAATAGAAAAATCATAACGTTTGACATAAGATAAGTGGTTTGATACAACATTTATATCTAAAAGTTACATATATAAAAAGAATAGACTTCAAGTTTTTCCTAATTACGAGCAAAAAGTAAAGGTAAGAGCCGTGCATAAAATTATCATCTCACTATCTCTAGTTATATCATACATAAATTACGATATAATTTATTTTATTTCATACTATCAAGGTCCTCTCGATAATTATATATTAAAGAGGAAACTCATTGGATGACCAAACTAATGAATATGGTGTAAACTACCAAGAATGATAAGGTAAAGAAGGGACAATGGTTCCACTAAACTTTTTAATTACTTGAAATGGTCCTCTAGTGTTTCAAAAAGTGCGACTAGTGACTACTTTAGATCATGTGTTCTCATAAATTCTCAAATAAACTCAAATTTTCATTTCTTAACTCAAATCAAGTTCCTTCAACACCTACAAAGGCTTGTGACGTATGTTTCTATGCACATACCATGTTTAGTGCAGATAAAGCATTCGAATTTTTAGCATCCTAATTGAAAATCATGACATCATCTTCCAGTGAGTATATACTTGATTCTGAAATCACTACTGTGGCAAAAGTAGTTATACATAACACGTGCTACTAGTCACATATATAGCTATACGTTGAGGTCAACATTCTTAAGTTTAATCATTGCATCCAGAAATGCGATCCACACCTAATGTTCTCCATCTTTGAAAGCATTTTATCGTTACTTTTTAGAGCACACAATAGTTGCTCTGCAACTGGCTGAAATATTGAAAATGAACTAAATTTTTTATATAATTTTTTAAAGGAAATATCAAGAATTCGTAATATATATTAGATAATAATGGAATATATATTAAAATAATATAGGAGAATATTTAAGGGATGTTTATGGAGAACCGATTAATTAAATGAATCTTAACCGTTTATTTTACATGAGAAACCCCATGAATTGAGATGGATGCACTCATATTGAAGAAATATGAACTTCTGTTATAAATTTTTGCAATAGAGTCGTCTTTCTTCCTCATAGAAAAAACAATTTTCTATTCAGCTTCTCATCTATCTTTATCTAGAATTTATATTTGTTATCAAAAAATTTCCAACAATGGTATTAGAGCTTGAAGTTTATCCTAAAAGGATGGCGAATAATGGTGTTCCCTTCTAAGTCCCTATGCCCATAAGGATCAATTATGACAATTGGAGCTTAAGGATGATGACTCACACATGACATGTGGAAAATACTCAAAAAAGGCTACACAGAGAAATAGAGTGAATATGGACTATCTCAAACTCACAGAAGTAGTTTGAGAGACTAATGGATAAGAGATAAAGAAGATTTTTATATATTATGGATTAGATAGAGATACTTTTGAGAATGTTTAAGGATCAACACAAGCGAAAGTAACATGGGAGAATCTTTGAATATCATAAAAAGAAACTAATCAAGTCAAAAAGTTATGTCTTCAAACTTAAGAGGAGAATTTGAAACTTTGCATATAAAAGGTCGTGAACTCATCTCTGATTACTTCTCAAGATTTTAATAGTTACTAATAATCTAAAAAGTAATTGTGATAAGTTAGATGATGTGATAATCATGGAAAAGATTATTTGATCATTAGATGTAACACCCCATATTTAAATACATCATAAATATATAAGCATGATAATGAAATGAATATAATTAGTTAATATAATATCCAGAATTAGGTAAAACATACTTTACCATTGCGTTTGTTACGAGATTTTGGTTTAGATAGACTCTTAGTTTTCGTAAATCTGTTAAGTATGAAGAAGTTATGGATAATAGAAGATTGAGCTAAAATATAATATAATTTAAAGTTAAACAATGCAGAAAAACAACAGTCACTGGACGACCCAGCAACATGGGTCGATGCATGCAGAAAAACAACGGTCACTGGACGACCCAGCAACATGAGTTGACACATGTGTCGACCCATGCTGAAGGTAGGTCAATCCACCTTAATGCAGGGCAGATTCCTGCGTCTGAATCTAGACTGTTTTATACACTATATACATATGCTGACTCAGCTTAAATGTACGGTTTGATTTAATAAGCTAATATCTTATGGTTTAGATTTACCCTAACTAATCTATAAATAGGCTAGCAGCCTCACCATTTTCTTACACACAAACATTCTTCATCTTATTCCTCCAAGCTATGTTCTAAATACAAATTAAGAAAATGTCGAGGTGCTGCCAAAGCTTATATTGAACAAATAATTCTTGATTTTCTACAACAACAACTATTTCAAAGGATTTTCTGGATCTAATTCAAATCATTGTGGGTTCTTGTTGTTTTTAGATCTGCAGTCTAAAAAAATATTTTGATAGTAAATAATTTGGACCTGAAATTATACAGTGCTTATAAGTTTATATGTTATTGTTTTACTGTCTATTATCTATTCAGGTTTTAGTTATTACATGTTATACGTACATCCTTATTATCCCTTTTTCTGTTTTAGATTTATTTATAGACTTATGCCTATTTATTTTGTTTATTTGTTTCTGAGTTAGATCTGTCTTTCTCCTTTTCCTTTTTATTTTACGCAGAGCCTAGGCCATCGAGAGTCTAGGCCATTCCCGTTAAAATTGCGTAAATTGGGTTAGATAGGAATAACTTATAATAACAGTAAAAAGGAGAAATAAGCATATAGGAATATGAGAACCATTGACTGTATAGTTGGGGTAACATGAAAAACATGTTAATCTGAATAGGTTAAACTTAGTCTGGTATTAAGTAGAACATGTTGTGAAAAGTTATGTGAATCAAATGTAATTAAGCAAAAGATGTCCCTGAAAGTTGTATGCATCTGAGCAAGTTCCTATCTGTTTTTGGGAAGGGTTGTATGTAGAATTACATTTCATAGAAAATGTCATTTACAACCATGCTTACTAAAGAAGTAAAACCTGTTAAGTTAAAACTGTTAATTAATAAGCTAAGAGGTTCCACGTCTGCTTTTTATATTCGGGTTTGGGACTCTTAAAATCCTTGTTACTTAGGGGCTCAAGCCTAGGGGTGGCCTGGGTCAATCTGCTGTTTGGAACCCGCATCAGTTAGTATCCCTATTGGTATCATATTAGGGCCTCACACTAGGTAGGGGTCTGGTCACGCTTTACCGATCTGGATTGTAAGAGGTTCAAATTCTTGGAGGTGGGTACGGGCGCGTTTCGGCGAAATCATGAGTGTGCATGGGTCCGCTAGGGGAAACTAAGATGCTATAACACCAACTAATAGGGTTGTGTCTTTAAAGTTGACGGGTTAAGGACTAATATTCCCTACTGTCGTGGATGGCATATGTTATTCGCATTTGAAGGGAGCCGATTGCTGGGTAGCAATTAGAGTAAAACCTAATTCTGATAGTTGGTGCAGAAACTTGTCCTAGGGATATGAATGAGAAGCTTACTTGATCTTTAACTCGTCTGGTTTATCTCGTTTACTTCTTACTTGCATACTATACTGTATTTTCTTATCCGATGTCATTGATCTGTCTTGATACTTTCTTCAGCTTTATGCTGAAAATCACTTGAACCTGCCAAACTTTATGTACCTATTTTTTCCTTCTCTCTCCTCCTCTCCCCCTCCCCCAAGGCCCTTAAAGTGGTGGTCGACAGTAGCTGTGACCATAATTCTATTTAGCTTAGACTTGGATTACTCCTCTTTATATGTACTTCTTCAGTTTCTTTTTCTATGTTTATTATGATGGCATACGAGGGATATTATTTTGTAGTTTGGTACTCTGATGAGTTATGAGAAAATGTTTATGGTTTTATGACATTTGAAAATGTAATGCTATATTTGATTTGAAATAAAAAGTTGAAAAGTTTTTTCGCTGCATTTTATATTATGTCTTGTTAAAAGTAGTCTTTGTATTATTATTGCGCTTCACAGAACTTAATGCATCCTCGTATGATGACATTAAAGGACGTGG
The DNA here is from genome assembly GCA_030737875.1 of Allium sativum. Taxonomy (NCBI): domain Eukaryota; kingdom Viridiplantae; phylum Streptophyta; class Magnoliopsida; order Asparagales; family Amaryllidaceae; genus Allium; species Allium sativum. Next base: position 498,957,954 of record CM060924.1, on the reverse strand, counting down.
GGTGTCAATTTGGTATAAGAGCCTAAGGTTACAAGATCAGATGAAAAGTTTCGAATGTATTTTCCAAAGAAAAATATTTTCAAATAAAACCTATTTTTTTGAAATATATATCCCCTTAAGTCATTTACAATATTCCTTCGATCTCTTTTTGAATCCTTGTTTCATCTCTTTTCAGCATGTCTTGGGCTCCTAACTTCCCCGAGGGCATTCCTAATTCAACATGGTTTCGTAGATACGTAGAGGCTACGGCACCTGCCGAAGTGCAAGGAAATGTCCCTTCCCTAGCTGCAGCTGCAGCAGCTCCTCCCAATCCGATAGTCAGTTTTTCTAAGCTTTGTAAGGACTTTTGTGGGATAAGAGGCAAGCTGTTTCGTGGTACTGATAGTTTCATGGAAGTGTGCAATTGGCTTAGAGGGAAGGAGCATGTATTCGACTTGTTGGAGCTAGATGATAGGATAAAGATTCAGTTGGCTGCTTGGCAATTGAAAGAGGAAGCATCTTATTAGTAGGAGGTGACTCGGGCGGGGTAAGCAGTAGGCACTTGGGATGAGTTTAAGTGTAGATTTGAGTTGAAAATCTTGTCGTGGGCTAAGGAAGGAATGCAAATGGAGAAATTATTAAATCTGAAGTGAGGAAGTATGACAGTGAAGCAATATGTTAGTAGTTTTAATCAACTAGCAAGATTTGGTTTGAATTTGGTAAACACTCCTCATAAGAAGGCTTTAAGGTTCGCAAAAGGATTAAACCAACCGCTGCAAGTACTAGCATTGACTCATATCATAACAGGAGTGAATTCGATGGACTTATAAACATGGCTTTAATGCATGAGGATAGGAAAGAGGAGAAGAAAGAAGTTAAGACTGAGGAGGCATAGCCCAAGGCGGATAAGAAGAAGTGGTGGCCCAAGAAGGGGATGCCAAAGAAAGGAGGAAAACCCGATAAAGCACAAATTAGGATGGAGGTTAAATGTCATGACTGTGCAAATTTGGGACACTTTGTTAGGGACTATAGAAAGACAAAGAATTCTTGTTTCAGTTGTGGTCTAGTTGGACATTTTACTAAGCAGTGCCCTAATAAGCAAGTTCAGAAGGCAGGATCATCTGGGGGACAAGTTCATGCTCTAGAGGCAGCTCAGGCTGGCGGAATGGATTGTGATAGGAAAGTCACCATTGAAGGTTTGATTTCTCTTTTTGATTCTCCTATTAGGACTCCTTGATTCCGGTTCTTCTCATTCATTCATATTCAATTCAGTGGTAGATAATCTACACCTAAACACTAGTACAGTTCTGATCCTGTTATAGTCTCAAACCCCATAGGAGATACGACTCAATTGTCTACGATATGTAGGGTTTTGATAATTTCTGTTATTGTCGAACATTGAATACAACGCGTATGTTCTTGGCTTTATGGGTTACGTGTAATGACCTGCATTCTACGCATCGAAGGATAGTAGAATATTTATTTCCTTCACATACGAAGTCATATGGTCATGTAACTTTGGGAGACGACTATTGGGGTCATTTCCCATATTTAAGATTTTTGCCGATTTTTAAATGACCGTTTTGCCCCTAGCTGATCTTGTTTCGGCCATAACTTTTGATTGGAAAGGAGTTTTTACCTAAACCACTTCCATTAGATCCGGACGATGGTTTACCTTTCTGTAGAGTGGTCACATTAGCCAAACAGACTCACCGTTTGGGAGATATGGCTGAAACAAGTTTCAGGTGATGAAAAACAGCTTAATTGGGCTTAACCGGGTGATTAACAGCTAGGCCCAAAGAGGAATTTCGGGATTTGGGGGTATTTAAGGACTGTTAGGGTTTAGGGAACACCCTTTTTCTCACTTTCACAGCCGCCACTTTCATTCTAAGAACACTAGTAATGGCCTCCAACATCTAAAACACCCCAAATCACCTTCTAATCGCTAATTAAGCCAAATCTACATCAAATCAAAGAGGATTAGCACAAGAATCAAGGTAGAACTGTTGTATAGCCTTGGCAACAGCGCCATAACCGAGATTTATTTTAGATCTAAAGTTAATTTGTGGCCAAGTGAGTGATTTGCATAGTTTCTCACTAATTATGGTTAATTAAGGGTAATTAATAACAATTAGCGAATTTAGACTTGTTAAAAATCTGGAAAAATATTGATAAATTTCGAAATATTATTTTAGACCTTTGTTAGAAGTTTGGGTTGATTTGGTTAAGCTTTACTAATCCTATCGTTAGTTTTGTCTAAACATGCTTAAGGGAAAAATATGGGGTTTTGGCTACGTTTGATCCGTTCTAATCTATTAAATTATTGTTTTGGTGTTTGTGGTTGATTATACATGTTTCTATGACTGTATGGTATGTTTTTTGATTGATTAGAAAAGTTAGATTAATCAAAAACGTCGTCGTATGGTGTAAAACAGTCGCTGGAAAAGTCGTAGGAAAATTGTGCAGGGTTTCAGATCGGATTGGTTTAAAGGGTTCAGGTCGGATAGTGGACTGAGCAAGGGAGCACCGAACCGAACTAGAACTTAGTACAAGATAAAGCATGGTGAAAAGGAAGGCCACCATAAGTGGATCGGGATCGGAACGGGCGAATGAAGGAGGGTGAGATCGGGTCGGGCTAATGAAAGGGAGTGGGATCGGATCGGGATATCTAGGAGGGAGCAACCACCAAACCGAACCAGGAAGCAACCACCGAGCTGAAACCAAGCAGAGGGCATTCGAACTAAACTGAGCTAGAAGGGGAACACCGAACCGAAATGCAGCCAGGAGCACACTAGGAAGCATTGGACCGAACCGAACCGATGAGGATTGGAGCACTATGCATATTCGAACCGAACCGGACATGTGCTATTACTATTATGCGACAACTCTTTTGAAGAACAACTCCAATTCGACTAAAACCCGAGATGCAAAGATAATCCAAATGGGTAGTAGAACTCAGGGTCCAGATGGGAACCAACGAGTCGACTTCATGAGTTGGGCTTTGCTGCGGGACGTGTGCAAAGGGGTTGTCGATGTCTATGACTTTGGATCACTATGTGTTGGAGGTACATGAACGGATTCAGGACCACAATGGTCTAGGTACGACTAATGGGCTATAGACCAATGACGCGGGGTCATTTGTAATGACTTTGTCATGACTCCGTGGGGTAAGCTTGGTGGTAGCAGTAGTTGTACAAGCCGAACTCCGTCACTACTTCGATGGGTCTAGTGGTTGAGAGTGGTGGACATCGTATGCTTTATGCACTGAGTGAGAGATGTGAGGATGGTTGCTATGATTGATTGTTTTCCATCACTATGACATGCACACCCCCACCCCTGTGTTATTTACACCATATGTTAGTGGCACCTTAGAGTATTGTACAGTATGTAGTGCTAACTCTTTGGTTGCAGGTCCAGGTTCAGGTATGGCTTAGTATACCTGTTATTGTTCAGTCTTGCTGCTTATCGCTCATACCAGACTTTTTGTCTAACCCAGAGTTTTATGTCTCTTCTTATTACTCTGGGTGCTCTCATGAGCAGACTAGAAACATGCTAGCTGGTGATGCACGAGTAGCTGTACCGGAGACGAGCAAGAGGATTTCACGTATGATATATATATATATATATATATTCTCCCTGTGTCGCTACGGGTCACTACTTTGGGCATTAGTAGTGTGCCTTTTCCTTTGCTTTGCTTTAGAGACAGTTGAAAAGTTGTAATAATGATGATGTGAAACATAAGCTATGTTTGGATTTCCGCTGCTATGATGTTTAGTTTTAGTTTCCAGCTTATGCACTATCTCGCATGTTTTATGTCAAGTATGTTGTTATTATATTTTATTCCATGCGCTGTGAGACATTTTACAGGTTCTTTATTAGTTCATTCTCTTCTTTCTTTTCTTTGGCGACCGTTTCGTGCTAGTCAGACATGTGTACAACGCACTTTCGGAAGAAATGATGGCTGGTGCGGGCGGGCCGTCACACTTGGTATCAAAGCTCTAGGTTGCATATTTAACCTAGGGAAGTTACTAGAGGGAGATAATACGTATATGAGAGTGCATATTTGTGATTATTTTTGTTTTGAAAAGCTATATATATATGTATATACTATAAATATATTTAAGGATGAAGTCGCATTGCACTGGCACCACTGAAGAGATGGTTAATCGTTTTCTCCTTACAGATTGAACGATAAGCCGATATACAAGGGGTACTGGTAGAGGAGCTAATAATGGGAATGTTTCTGACATGAGTACTATGTTTACTGACTTCATGAGAGAGATGCTTAGGGACGTTTAGATTGCAGTTCCTAATTCTGCTAATGGTGGCGGTGCAGCGGTGCAGGCGCCTAGGGCCGATTTCGCCAAGCTATGCAAGGATTGCACTAGTCTTGGTGGAAAACCGTTCCATGGAACGGAATCGGCCACGGATGTTCAAGATTGGTTGGATAGTTGTGAGCGTATCTTCGAAGACTTGGGTATCGAGGATGCGATGAAGAGAAAGCCAGCATCCCGTCCACTACAAGGACGGACGATGAATTGGTGGAATGCTATTAAGGCTACCACTCCCGAGGATCAGATTACTTTGGACCAGTTTAAGATTCGCTTTAGCGATAAGTTTATTCCAGCTGCTCAGAAGTCAGTATTGTTCAAGATGTTCTTGGAGCTAAAGCAGAATGGTAGAGCTATCTCGGAATATATTGCTGAGTTCGTTATTTATCAAAGTATGGATTATCTCTTGTCGGCACTCCCGAGAATAAGAACGAGAGGTTCATAACAGGCTCAGATCAGTACTTGAGGGAAAGGCTTATTAACCACATCGATGAGACGTTTGAATCGATTGTGGAGAAAGCATTGAGGTCAGAGAGTCTTTACCCTAAGTCGAAGACTGAGGTTGCATCTACAGAGGAGCCAAAGCTGCAAGCAAGCGGTGGAGGCAAGAACGGTTCTCAGAATAAGAGAAAGCAGAATTAGACCAAGGATGGACAAGAGAAAAAGGATAAGAAAGATGTTGAGTGCTTCAGCTGTGGTAAGAAGGGCCACTATGCCAAAGAATGTCGGGCCAAGCCAGCGCATAGGAAGTGCTTCAACTGTGGCCAAGTGGGACATCACAAGGATAAGTGTCTGCAACCCCCTAATGAAAAGCAGATTGTGAAAGCATATGTTATCAATGTTGCTCCTTCTTCGTCGAATGCCCCAACCGCGGCGGAGAAAGGAAAGAATGTTGTTATTCAAGGCATGCTTTCTGTTTATGATGTTCCTGTTCGAGTATTGTTTGATACTGGAGCCTCCAGTTCCTTCATATCGAGTGACCTGGTAGATAGGTTGGGATTGGAGCCCGAGATTGTTGATAGACCTTTGGTAGTGATGAACCCGATTGGTGGTTCAACTAGCCTTAGCATGATTTGTCATAACGTAGTCTTATCGAGTCATGGATGCATGCTTATTTATGATTGCTTTGTTTTGGGCTTTACTGGGTTTGGCATTATTTTGGGAGTCGATTGGCTCCAAAGATACGGGGTGGTGGCAGAATGTGAGGGCTTTTTGGTGACAGTTGGAGCGGATGATGGGCGGAGGGTAGTGTTGGTGGTCTACCTAGTGATGGGGTAATGTCTAGTTTTCTAAATTCCCTCGACATCCCACATGATGAGTTGTTAGGTTTGCCCGTGGTTGGCGAGTATCCGGACATCTTCGAGGAAGTGACCGAGCTTCCACCACATCAAGAGATTGAGTTCCGTATTGATTTGGTGAAAGATGCCAGACCTATAGTGATGCCACTTCGTCGTATAGCACCAAGGGAGCAGCGAGAGCTTGGGGTGCAAGTAAGCAATCTTGTGAAGAAGAGATTTATCAAAAGAAGTGTTTCTGAGTGGGGAGAACCAGTTGTGTTTGCTACCAAGGCTGATGGTTCCCTTCGATTATGTGTAGACTACCGCGAGCTGAATAAGGTGACGAGGAAGAATAAGTATCCTCTACCGCGGATAGATGATTTGGTTGATCAGCTGAGTGGCACGAGAGTGTTCTCTCTGTTGTATCTCGCGATAGGTTTTCATCAGCTTAGAGTGGAAGCAGAGAGTATAGCTAAAACGGTATTTCGGACACCGTCTGGATTTTATGAGTGGTTGGTCATGCCATTTGGGTTGACCAATGCGCCAGCATATTTTGTGAATCTTATGAGTAGGGTATTCAGAGACCAGTTGAATAAGTTTGTACTTGTATTCGTGGACGATATACTTGTTTATTCAAGGACAGAGGAAGAACACAAGGAACATTTGAGGATAGTGATGAAGGTGCTGAGAAAACACCAGTTGAAAGAAAAGTTTTCTAAGTGTCACTTCTGGAGGAGGGAAGTGAAATTCTTGGGCCATGTTGTTTCAGAGAATGGTATTGCCGTGGACCCAGGTGGCTACGGTATAAGATTGGTCTATGCCCAAGAATGCAACAGACATAAGAAGTTTCTTGGGGTTAGCCGGATATTATCGTAAGTTTATCCAGGACTTCTCCAAGATAGAAGCACCATTGAATCAGTTGACCAAGAAGAATCAAGCTTTCGTCTGGGACGAAAAGTGTGAGAATGAATTCAAGAGTCTAAAGGACAAGTTGACATGTGCACCAGTATTAGTCATACCTAAGGGGAATGAAGAGATGACGGTATACACAGATGCATGTGGTACCGGATTAGGTGCTGTATTGATGCAAGGAGGTAGGGTTATAACTTATGCAAGTCAGCAATTGAAACCTCACGAGAGAAGATACCCTACCCATGATTTGGAATTAGCAGCGATCGTATTCACATTGAAGATGTGGAGACATTATCTCTTAGGAGAAAGATTCGAGTTGTTTAATAATCATAAGTCATTAAAGTATCTTTTCTCTCAAAAGGATCTAAATCTCCGACAACAAAGATGGTTAGGATTCTTGGCTTCCTATGATTTCAACATCGCATATACACCAGGAAAGGGCAACGTGATGGCAGATGTATTTAGTAGAAGACAAGCCAGTTTAGGGGCTATGTTTCTAGAATGGGAGCAACTAAAGTACATCGCTGGGTATGATTTCAGACCGAAGTGCGAATTGGATCCAGAAATTTTAGCAAGTTTGACGATCAGACCCACTTTGATTGAGCAGATTGGTTCCAGTCCGAGGAACGATCCTAACCTATTGGAAATCATCTCAAAGTTAGAGATGGGAATTGACGGAGAGATGAACAAGTATGGGCTTGATCGAGATGGATGGCTTAGAAGGAATGGAAGACTTGTTGTGCCCAATGTCAATGGATTGAGAGATGAAGTGCTTAGAGAATGTCATCACTCAAAACTAACTATACATCCCGGTGGTAACAAGATGTATCAAGACATGAAGCAGACCTACTACTGGGAAGCGATGAAAAGAGACGTTGGGAAGTTTATATCCAAATGCATGAATTGCCAGCTGGTTAAAGCTGAGCAAAATAAGCCTAGTGGTTTGTTACAACCATTAGAAGTTCCAGAATGGAAATGGGAACAAGTCTCAATGGATTTCATTGATGGGTTACCAAGGACTAGATCAGGCCATGATATCATTTGGGTGATTGTGGACCGATTGACTAAGAGTGCAAGGTTTATACCTGTCAAGTTAAACAGTGCGTCAACTAAGTTAGCTGAACTATATGTAAAGTGGGTAGTGAGATTTCATGGAATACCCAAAGGCATTGTGAGTGAACGAGATCCGTTGTTCACTAGTGGATTTTGGAAGAGCATACAAGAGGCGTTAGGATCAGAATTACATCTCGGTACCGCGTATCATCCTCAAACCGACGGTAAATAGAGAGGGTGAATCGAGTGTTAGAAGATCTCTTGAGAGCTTGCATAATGGATTTTGGTGGATCATAGGATACCATTTGCATCTAGTAGAGTTTGCATATAATAATAGTTATCAATCCAGTATTGGTATGGCTCCATTTGAAGCTTTGTATGGAAGACCATGCAACTCACCGTCATGTTGGTTAGAAACCGGTGAGAAGTTTGTGCTTGGACTAGATGTGATAAGAGAAACTTCAGCTAAGATTAAGGTTGTCCAACAACGAGTGAAGATTGCCCAAGATAGGCAGAAAATTTATGCTGATAAGAGGAGAAGAGAATTAAAGTTCTCCATTGGCGAGTTGGTGTTTTTCAAGATTTCTCCGTTGAAGACCGTGATACGATTTGGAAGGAAAGGCAAGTTAGCACCAAGATTTGTTGGTCCATTCCCAGTTCTTGAGCAAACTGGGAATTTGGCATATAAAATTGAATAACCAGAGAAGATGGCAGGAGTTCACTACGTGTTTCATGTTTTCCAGTTAAGCAAGTTCGTGCACGACCACGATGTGACTATTTCACCTGATCAGTTGGGTGATATCGAGGTTGAACCCAAGGCGGTTCGGAACAGCAAGCCTATGCGTACTGTTGTAAACAATACGAAGCAGTTTCGAACGAAGGCGGTGAAATTAGTCAAAGTTCAGTGGGGCGAGAATGAGAATGACTGTACTTGGGAGACAGAGGAGAGCATTAGGAAGACGTATCCAGAACACTTCGCCTGGTAAGATTTTAGTTTCGATTTAGTTTTTCTGCATGCTAAGATAGACTTGTTTTGTTTATTTTGCATGTTTGATTGTTGCATATGGCTAGTAGGCATGCAGGATCCTTTGTATGTTTTGGGTTAAGGGATTTCTGGGACGAAATTTCCTAAAGGGGGGAGAATGTAATGACCCGCATTCTACGCATCGAAGGATCGTAGAATATTTATTTTCTTCACATACGAAGTCGTATGGTCATGTCACTTTGGGAGACGACTATTGGGGTCATTTCCCATATTTATGATTTTTGCCGATTTTTAAATAATCGTTTTGCCCCTAGCTGATCTTGTTTAGGCCATAACTTTTGATTGGAAAGGAGTTTTTATCTAAATTCACTTCCATTTGATCTGAATGATGGTTGTCCTTTCCGCAGAGTGGTCACACTAGCCAAACGGACTCACCATTTAGGAGATATGGCTGAAACAAGTTTCAGGTGATGAAAAACAGCTTAATTGGGCTTAACCGGGTGATTAACAGCTAGGCCCAAAGGGGAATTTCGGGATTTGGGGGTATTTAAGGACTGTTAGGGTTTAGGGAACACCCTTTTTCTCACTTTCACAGCCGCCACTTTCATTCTAAGAACACTAGTAATGGCCTCCAACATCTAAAACACCCCAAATCACCTTCTAATCGCTAATTAAGCCAAATCTACATCAAATCAAAGAGGATTAGCACAAAAATCGAGGTAGAACTGCTGTATAGCCTTGGGAACAACGCCATAACAGAGATTTATTTCAGATCTAAAGTTAATTTGTGGCCAAGGCGTGTGATTTGCATAGTTTCTCACTAATTTTGGTTAATTAAGGGTAATTAAAGATAATTAGCAAATTTATACATGTTAAAAATCTGGAAAAATATTGATAAATTTCGAAATATTATTTTAGACCCCTGTTAGAAGTTTAGGTTGATTTGGTTAAGTTTTACTAATCCTATCGTTAGTTTTGCCTAAACATGCTTAAGGGAAAATATGGGGTTTTGGCTATGTTTGATCCGTTCTAATCTATTAAACTATTGTTTTGGTGTTTGTGGTTGATTATACATGTTGCTATGATTGTATGGTATGTTTTGTGATTGATTAGAAAAGTTAGATTGATCAAAAACGCCGTCGTATGGCGTAAAACAGTCATTGGAAAAGTCGCAGGGAAGTTGTGCAGGGTTTTGGATCGGATCGGTTGAAAGGGATCGGGTCGGATAGTGGACTGAGCAAGGGAGCACTGAACCGAACTTGAACTTAGTACAAGATAAAGCATGGCGAAAAGGAAGGCCACTATAGTTGGATCGGGATCGGATCGGGCGAATGAATGAAGGTGAGATCGGATCGGGCTAATGAAAAGGAGTAGGATCGGATCGGGATATCTAGGAGGGAGCAACCACCGAACCGAACCAGGAAGTAACCACTGGGCCGAACCCAGGCATAGGGCATCCGAACCAAACCGAGCTATAAGGGGAACACCGAACCGCACCCAGGAGCATACCTGGAAGCGTTGGAGCGAGCCGAACCGATGAGGACTGGAGCACTATGCATATCCGAACCGAACCGAACATGTGTTATTACTACTACGCGACGACTCTTTTGAAGACCAACTCCAATTCGACTAAAACCCATGATGCAATGGTAGTCCAAATGGGAAGTATAACTCCGGGTCCAGATGGGAACCAACGAGTCGACTTCATGAGTTGGGCTTTGCTCTAGGATGTGCGCAAAGGGGTTGTCGATGTCTATGACTTTGGATCACTATTTGTTTGAGGTACGTGAACGGATTCAGGACCACAGTGGTCAAGGTACGACTAATGGGCTATAGACGTGGGGTAAGCTTGGTGGTAGCAGTAGTTGTACAAGCTGAACTCCGTCACTACTTCGATGGGTCTAGTGGTTGAGAGTGGTGGACATCGTATGCTTTACCCATTGAGTGAGAGATGTGAGGATGGTTGCTATGATTGATTGTTTGCCATCACTATGACATGCACACCCCCACTCCCGTATTATTTACACCATATGTTAGTGGCACCTTAGAGTATTGTACAGTATGCAGTGCTAACTCTTTGGTTGCAGGTCTAGGTTCAGGTATGGTTTAGTATACTTGTTATTGTTTTGTCTTGCTGCTTATCGCTCATACCAGACTTTTTGTCTGACCCGGAGTTTTATGTCTCTTCTTATTACTCTGGGTGCTCTCATGAGCAGACTAGAGACAGGTTAGCTGGTGATGCACGAGTAGTTGTACCAGAGACGAGCATGAGGCTTCCACGTATAATATATATAGATATTCTCCCTGTGTCACTGCGGGTCACTACTTTGGGCATTAGTAGTCTACCTTTTCCTTTGCTTTTCTTTAGAGACAGTTGAAAAGTTGTAATAATGATGATGTGAAACATAAGTTGTGTTTGGATTTCCGCTGCTATGATGTTTAGTTTTAGTTTCCAGCTTATGAACTGTCTCGCCTGTTTTATGTCAAGTATGTTGTTATTTTATTTTATTCCATTCGCTGTGAGACATTTTACAGGTTCTTGATTAGTTCATTCTCTTCTTTCCTTTCTTTGGCGACCGTTCCGTGCTAGTCAGGCATGTGTATAGCGCACTTTCGGAAGAAATGACGGCTGGTGTAGGGCGGGCTGTCACATTACGGGCTTAGCTGGTGATGCACGAGTAGTTGTACCAGAGACGGCTGGTGTATAGCGCACTTTCTTTAGATTTTCCCGATGTGCTTGATTAGGTTAGAGGACTACCTCCTAGACGAGAGATATATTTATGGATTTACTTGGTAGAGAATGTGAAGCCAGTCGCTTTACTGGTGCGCCACATGGCTCCTAGATAGAGGAGCTAATTTAGCAAGATAGTAGGTGAGCTATTCGGGGATTGAGGATTTTTGAGGGGGAGCTCTAGTTGCCTTTGCGACCAAGGCAGATTGCTCTCTCCGTCAATGCGTGGACTATAGGGAGTTGTACAAACTCACCAAGATGAATAAACACCCAATGCGAGAATTGATGACGTGTTTGACCAACTAGTAGGCGCTTCGGTTTTCCCACAATTAGATTTAACCACGAAATTTCATCAGTTGAGGATAGCAGATGATAGTATAGACTAGACGACTTTTAGCACTCTGGACGGTTTTATTGGGTGGTTGGTCATGCCTTTTGGGCTGACCAATGCACCCACATACTTCGTGGATTTAATGAGTCGGGTGTTTAGGGAGTACCTATATAAATTTGTTGTCATTTTCATGGATGACATTCTAGTTTTCTCGAGGAGCAAGGAAAAACATGTCGTACACTTAGAAGAGGTTTTATACACTCTCAGATCGCATCAGCTTAAGGCAAAATTTTCTATGTGTCATTTCTAGAAAAAGGAAGTAAGGTTCCTAGGGCATGTAGTCTCTAGCGGTGGACCCCACTAAAGTTGTCACAGTTCAAGATTGGAAAGCCCCTAAAATTGCTACAAAGGTGAGGAGTCTCTTGTGATTGGCGGTTATTACAGAAAGTTCATTAAGGACTTTGCACGGATATCAACTCCGCCCACGTCTAACAAAGAAGATTTTGTTTTTCACATGGAGCATTGATTGCGAGGATGCATTCCAGAGATTAAAGAGGGCTCTGACATTAACCCCTATTCTAAATCTTCCGATGGTAGTAAGGTATTTACGGTCTACACGGATGCTTGTGGCACGGGGTTAGGTGCTGTGTTGATGCAAGAAGGTAGAGTAGTCTGCTATGGAAGTAGGAAATTGAGGGTTCACAAGAAAAACTAGCCCTCCCACGACTTGGAATTGGTCGCAATAGTGTTTGCGCTTAAGTCTTGGAAACACTATCTACTCAAAGAAAGATTTGAGCTCTACGGATCACAAGTTGCTCAAGTATTTATTCTCACAGATGGATCTCAATTTAACGCAGCAACGATGGATGGAGTTCCTTGCGTCCTATTATTTTTAGATAACTTATACCCCGGGCAAGAGGAATGTGGTTGCAGATGTATTGAGTAGGCAAAGGATGACCTTGAGTCCTTTATTCATAGAGAGGCAGAGCTTAGAGTTTATATCGACCTTTGATTTTAGACCATGTGGATTTTACGCTTGGTTTGTTGGCATCGTTGGAGATACAACCAACTCTTATGGAGCGCATTGGACCCACACAGCAAGAGGATCAGTAGCTAGTGCACATCATGGTTTGACTCAGCAAAGGAGAAACCTCTTGTCACCTAGTTAGATATTCGTTGGACGAGAAGGGGTGGCTACGTCAAGATGGAAGGTTGTGTGTTCCTAGAATTAGAGGCTTGTTGAGGATAGTTCTTGAGGGGGCCCATCACTCTCGATTGACTATCCATCCAGGTGGTGACAAGATATACTGAGACATGAAGAGAGTTTTTTATTGGACTGTCATGAAGAAGGACGTTGTAGAGTTCGTAGCTCGTTGTTTGACTTGTCAGCAAGTAAAGGCTGAACAAAGGAAACCTGGCGGATTGCTTCAGCCCACGGATATCCCAGAATAGAAGTAGGAGAGTGTCTCTATGGACTTTATTGATGGACTGCCTAGATCGAGGAAGGGGAACACGAGTATATGGGTAATAGTAGATAGATTGACTAAGGGTGCTCACTTTATTCCAACCAAGACCAAGAGGACGACAACTTGGCTAACATCGATATAACTGAGAGATAGTCCGACTTCATGGGGTACCTTCCAGTATAATAAGTGAACAAGACCCCATCTTTACGAGCAAGTTTTGGAAGAGCTTGCAAGAGACACTAGGTACACAGTTATGACTTGGCACAACTTATCACCCCCAGACCGATGGGCCGACTAAGAGGGTTAATAAGGTTCTCGAGGATTTATTGAGACTGTGCATCCTAGATTTCGGAGGGACTTGGGAGGAGCAATTTGTTGAGTTTGCTTACAATAATAGTTATTAGTCGAGCATTAGTATGGCACCCTCCGAGGTACTTTATGGATGACCCTGCAGATCACTGACATGTTGGTGGGTGTCTACGGACAGACTTCTACTTGGGCCTGAGATGGTTAGAGAGACTTCTGAGAAGATAGACCTTATTCGCAGGCGGATGAAAGTCGCTCAGGACAGGAAGAAGCCATACACCGATAGGAGGAGGACTGACTTTGAATTTGAGGTAAGCGATATGGTCTTCATCAAGGTGTCACCTTTGAGGAACGTTGTTCGTTTTGGCTTAGTAGGGAAATTAGTGGCAAAGTTTGTCAGGCCATTCCCCAAAGTTGGGATGATAGGCCAGATGGCCTATAGAGTTAGACTACCAGAGAGGTTGGCGGGACTTAACGACTTGTTCCATGTTTCCCACCTGGGGAAATGTCTGCATGATTCTGCAGAGGCAGTGGTGCCAAGTATAAATCAAGGATTTAGAGATAGAGAAGGAGGCTTTAGTTAGGAAAGTTCATACCCGTATTCTTGGATGGAAGTTAAGAAACTACGTAATAAGGAGATCAAGCTAGTGAAGGTGCAATGGGGAGAAGATCAAGATGATGCGATATGGGAACTAAGAGATAAGATTCAAGCTTCTTACCTTCTCCTCTTTGATAATACGTTCTTAATTTCCTTCTAAGCTTTTGAATATGAATTTTGTTTTCCTATTGTTTAAATCCTCGATCCTTAGGAAGAAGCCCATGGTTGAAAACATGTGTTTGAAACATGTTATGTTTGTTGGCTTGTAGTGGATGCAAGTGTTTGCTACTGGTTGTCAGTGGATGCATATACACACATTAGGCACTAGATCATCTCAATCACTTACATATTGGATGTGGAAGTGTGTGCATTTTTAATTTTCAAATGAATGAAAATGGTTAAATCATCACATGGATGTTGCATTTTAGTGAATGGTTGTGCACACATATAAAATTTATATGTACTATTAGGATTCTTTTGCATACATATTGGTTACATGGAACAAACATATATTGAATTTAAGAGGTTAACTAAATCAGCGGACTGCCTGATTTTTGCATTAATTTAAGGACATATACACAACACCTTTTCATATGTCCTTACGAATCATAAGAAAGTTTAAAGGATAATGGATGCCAGTGGATGATGGATGAGTAGATGGGTGTAGGTTTTAATTAATAACATTCTTCTTAACTTATAGATTTCAAGGACGAAATCCTTTAAGGAGGGGAGAATGTAACACCCCATATTTTAATACACCATAAATATATAAAGAAATAATAAAATGAATATTAATTAATAAAATATTCAGAATTAGGTAAAACATACTTTACCGTTGCATTCATTAAAAAAATTGGATCAAATAGACTCTTAGTTTTCGTAAATCTGATTAAATATGAAGAAGTTATGGATAATTGAAGATTAAACTAAAATACAACGTCATTTAAAATAAGCAACGTAGAAAAACAACGGTCACTGGGCGACCTAGCAGCACATACGTCGACCCATGTGTCCACCCATGGGTTGACTCTAGTGTCGACCCATGCTGAAGATGGGTCGACCACCTTCATGCAGGGAAGATTCATGCGCCCGAATCTGGACTGTTTTATATACTATATGCATATGGTGACACAGCTTAAGGTGTATGGTTTGATTTAATAACCTAACATCCTATGGTTTAGATTCATCCGAACTAATATATAAATAGGTTAGCAGCCTCATCATTTTCTTACACACAAAAATTCTTCATCATCTTCCTCCAAGGTATGTTCTAAATAAAAATTAAGAAAATGTCGAGGTGCTGCCAAAGTTTAGATTAAAGGGATAATTTTTTATTTTCTACAACAACTATTTCAAAGGATTTTCTGGATTTAATTCAAAACACTATGAGTTCTATTTATTTTTAGATTTTCCATCTAAAAAGTATTCTGATAGTAAATAATTTGGAACTGAAATTGTACAGTGTTTATAAGATTATATGTTATTATTTTATTGTCTATTATCTGTTCAGTTTTCTATTATTACCTGTTATACGTACGTCCTTATTATCCCTTTTCCTGTTTTAGATTTATTTACAGTCTTATGCCTATTTATTCAGTTTATTTGTTTCTGAGTTGGATTTATCTTTCTCCCTTTCTTTTTATTTTACGTCGAGCCTAGGCCATCGAAAGCCTAGGCCATTCCCGTTAGAATTGCGTAAATTGGGTTAAATTGTAATAACTTATAATAACAGTAAAAAGGAGAATTAGGCATATTAGAACATGAGAACCATTAAAGGTATGGTTGGGATAATATGCAAAACATGTTAATCTGAATAGGTTAAACTTAATTTTGTATTAAGTAGAACAAGTTATGAAAAGTTAAGTGAATCACATGTAATTAAGTAAAACATGATTCTGAAAGCTATATACATCTATAAAGGTGCCTAACTATTTGGGGGAAGGGCTGTACGTAGAATTATATTTAATAGGAAATGTCATTTACAACCATGCTTATTAATGAACTTAAACTAGTTAAGTTAAACCTGTTAATTATAAGCTAAGTGGTTCCACGACTGTTGTTTATATCGGGCTATGGGACTCTTAAAATATTAGTTACCTAGGGGCACAAGCCTAGGGGATGGCTTGTGTCAGTCTGCTGTTTGGAACCGGTATTAGTCAATATCCCTATTGGTATCATATCGGGGCCTCACACTAGGTAGGGGTCAGGGAACGCTTTACTTATCTGGATTGTAAGAGGATCAAAATATTGGAGGTAGGTGCAGGCACGTTTCGACGAAGTCATGAACCTGCATGGGTTCGATGAGGGAAACTAAGATGTTGTAACACTGATGAATAGGGTTGTATCTTTAAAGTTGATGGGTTAGGGACTGATATCCCCTACTGTCATGACTGGCACAATTTATTTGTATCTATAGGGAGCCTATCGCCGGGTAGTTATTAGGGTAAAACCTAATCATGATATTTTGATAATTGGTGCAATAACTTGTTCTAGGAATATTAGTGAGAAACTTACTTGATCTTTAACTTGCCTCGTTTATCTCATTTACGTTATACTTGCATACTTTACTATATTTTCATATCCATGTTATTGATCTGCCTTGATACTTTCTATCCTATGATTATGCTGAAAATTGCTAGAACTCTCCAAACTTTATGTTTGACCTATTTTTGTTTTTCCTTCTCTATCTTCCTTTCCACCCTCATATCCTTAGAGTGGTGGTGGGCAGTAGCTATGACCGTGATTCTATTCAGCTTGGGCTTGGATTACTCCTCTTTATATGTACTTCTTCAATTTCTTTTTTATGTTTGTTATGATGGCATATGACGAATATGATTTTGTGGTTTTGTACTCTAATGATTTATGAGATAGATGTTTATGGTTTTATGACATTTGAAAATGTAATGCTATATTTGATTTGAAATAAAAAGTTGAAATTTTTTTCCACTACATTTCATATTCTATCTTTTTGAAATTAGTCTATATATTATTATTGCACTTCGCAGAATTTAATCCATCCTCATGTGTGTTACATTAAGGGACGTAGGGTGTCACATTAGATCTAATGTTAGAGGATATAATCTCCATCATCAAAAAGTCAAAAAAACTTGAAGGTCATGGCAATATAGTAACTTCTCTGTTCATTGCAAACTTGTGACAAACAGATAACAGAGAAGGAAGAAAATATGGAGCAAGCATTAAACGCACATATCGGCCCAAAATAAGAAGAAAGCAATTGAAGACAAAAAAGTCGAGGTTGTGGTAAGAAACAAATACGGGGTCATGGATATGGATACAAACAAGGTTGGAAGCTCAATGACGACAATATCATTGGCAATAATAACAGAAGTGGAGAAAGATCAGCAGAAGTGTTACACCCCACATTTTTAAATTAAATAATAAAATAAATTTTGTAAATTTTCGGAATTTGATCACGAAACTAGCGTCATTGCGTCCTTGGTGACTTTCTAATCAATTTAGACCTACGATTTGCAAAAAACGAATTTAAAACGAAGAAGATATTAGTAAATGAAGTTTCAAAACAAACATGAAAAAAAGAAATAAGAGAAATACGAATAAGAACAATAGCTACTAATATTTTAGTCTTTTGAAAAAAAAACTAAGTTAGGTGAGTTGGTGAAGCGTGCACTTCCCAAAGTGGAGGTCAGGAGTTCGAATACGAC
Source organism: Allium sativum (assembly GCA_030737875.1). Taxonomy (NCBI): domain Eukaryota; kingdom Viridiplantae; phylum Streptophyta; class Magnoliopsida; order Asparagales; family Amaryllidaceae; genus Allium; species Allium sativum. Next base: position 498,940,302 of record CM060924.1, on the reverse strand, counting down.
TAACGTAATGTTTTGAATTTTAAGAGGGCCAACTAAAAGGATGCATGTTCTAGGAGAAATATATATACACACACATATAAGGAATATATATATGAGTCTGTGTGTATGTATGTATGTATGTATATAAATAAAAGTAAGTGTGTGTGTGTGTGTGTATATATATATATATATTGGCAAGAAATTCAAAAGTCGCAAGCAAGAAATAAATGCCGGCATAACACCGTTAGAATTTTGAAAATAAACGGGGTTGTGCGTAAAATATATACGCATAAATTCAAAATTAGAATTTAATGCATATATTAAAAGCGAAAGGTAATAATGGAATGAAGGCGCGCATTTATTTACGCATGTGAATGCACTTTAAAAAGATTGGAAATGATTAGATAGTTTAGAAAGAAATTTGGGAGGTAATAATGTTAATAATAAAATTTATTGCGTGGCTATTAATGAACAAAATTTTAGGAAGTTATGTGTGAATTTACGCGCGTAAGTTTGAATTTGATATCTACAGTGTGTGTTACAAATGGAAGAATTAATGTAGAGGAGAATATTAGGTAAGAAAACCAACATCTAGCGTAACGCTAAATGAAAATTTAATAGGAACAAAATTAACGTTCGTGACCCAGTGCTGGGCAAGGTGACGTGGATTTAACATTTTAAATGGCTCTGATTTTATTTATTTCAATCCAATGGGCACGGTCCTTCTGAGCACCTACAAATAGACCAGCAGTGCCTAGCCTCCAACTCATATTTTCTAAGAGGGCGCTAGAGCTTTGTCATTTCTTTTCTCATCCAAATTCTTCAGAAATTAAATACGTTAGTTTTAGGATTTCTGATTCAAGAAATAGAGATAAAGATTATAGATTTAAGTTAAATTTACAATATCTTCTTCTTCTTTTCCACTCTTCTGCGCCAAAATATACCGTTTGTTCAAATTTTAGGTTATGCGTGAAAATTGAATAAAATTGGGATTATGCGCAAATTGGATAATTGAATTATGGATTGACGCAAAATTATTGAATTGTAGTTATGTGAAATTTATTTGTAGTTATGAACAAAGAGGAGAAAATTTAGTGATTTGAGGTTAAAAGAATATATTATAATAATACTGTAATAAATTTAGGATTTATGAATTTACATATTATTTGTAGGAAATCCTTTTTCATATTTAAATGGACATAGTGCAAAAATTGTACGGATTAAAAGAAAAAGAAGTGTAAAATCAAATTGTGTCAAATTCTACTATAATTGCGCAATATAAAAAGAAGAAAACAAGTTAGAGACAGTAATTAAAACATATTAATCAAATCTGAAAGTTTGTAATAGTTTAGATTGATTAGTTAGGAAAGAAGAAGGAATGTATTTGCATAGCTTGGATAAACAAAGAAAAACAGGAAACATAACTGCAAACTGAAAGTATGAATAAATAAAGATTAGTTTGAAATATAGAGTTAACCATATTGCATAATAAATTGATGAGCCCAAAAATTAGAAAAGAAATGTTTTGCAATCATGGGTTCTTATAATAGCAATTACCTGAAACTTGTAAATTGATTTAATTACTGATTCGGTAACCAATAAATTTGGAATAAGCCAAACTTCCCAGAATAAACTATAAAGATGAGAAAGAATGGTGATATAACTGAGTTTAAAAGAGAAAAAGAGATATAAAAGTTTTATTGAGCAAAATTACAAAGACTGTAAGTAGATTAATGTCGTAACTATAAGAGTTATGTTAATCAATAAGAAACCTGTGAAATATGTAATTACTCGGGAATGTAACCTATTATAATAAGTTATATCAGACAGGAATGTAATATAGTAGGTAGACTTGTCATAGGGACAAGTAGGGTAATAACACAGGTTATAGTTAAAAGATGAAATAGGAAGTAAGAGGCTTACTATAATTAAACTTAGACAACGTGGAATAAGTTTAATAAGAAAAATCACAATTATAATTGTGGTAATATTATAACACGAGGTTATAATTAAATGGAAAAGAGTAATGTAAGCTTATTATTAGTAAACTTATAATTGAAGAAAGTTAAGTTTGATGAATATAAAAAAGTGAAAATTAGGCACATATCCCTCCTATAGTTTACATGTAAACCCGCCCCCTATTTTTGAAGTTCCGCCATTTTCATTTTCTGGTCAAAATTTTTGGTGCTACCAGGTGTAAAAAAGAAATTCTAAAATCTGGAGGTATTCTCGAAAGTCCATAGAAATTAAAAAAATTGCATATATGTATGCAACTTTTGTCAATATATGCAACTATTACATATGTTGTTTTCTTTTGAAAATCTGGACCGAAACTTGGATACATGTGTGCAACTATTTGGAATACTTGCACACATGTATGCAAGTATTTCATGAAGGAATTTGAACTGATACGTATGCATGTGAATTTCTGCACACTTGTATGCAAAAATTACGCAATACCTGCATAGATGTATGCAAGTAAATCAAACATAGAAGCATGACTTGAAATCATGCGCGGATGTATGCAGGAAAATACAAATATGTGCATACTATTATGAATTTAATTGGATTTTAGTTGGTTTCCCATTTTTTTGGTTTTTATGCCTTGTTTGATGTTTTTTTTTGATCTGATTTTTTTGTCGAGAGCATGTTTCATTTAAATATTAATTTACGTATTTTTTTTAATTTTTTATTGTTTTACTGAATTTTCAAAAAATAGGGACTAAATTTACAATAAGGTTATGACCGGATGTGAGCTTAATTTAAAAACTTAATAGGGACCTGTAAAAATGCACCATATAAAAAATAAGCGATGGTCCATATCGGCAGTGAGAGCTAACTTGGGATAATAAGCGGCCAACTATAGCTAATAAACAAATAACTTGAATGCAGAATAAACAGTGTGATGTTTAAGTTTATTAGCAATGCAGGGAAGTAAAATAAGAACGTAGATGAAGATTATACATATGGGCTAACAACGTAATGATGAGGTGTGCATGGACCAGTCTGTCCGTAATTAGGATGAAGAGCTCAATGAGGCAGATCATCGTGGATGTTTGGAGACATAGGCAAGCACATCCACTTTATTCGACGGGTCTAAAAGGAAGCTTCCTTTCACTACAATAAAATGACCCTCTTACGACGGTGGAACACCGTTGTAATATACATTTCACAACGGTGGACTAACCGTCGTGTAATAAGAAGTTGTAATAGACTAAAATCTTTTACAACTATTTTGCACCGTTGTCACACCTTTGTAATATGTATATTTTACAACTTTTTTCCACCGTTGTAATAAACTTTATTACAACAGTTATGCACCACTGTAATAATATCTACTACAACTGTCATACACCATTGTGATTGATAGTTGTTTTTTTTTTTTAAAAAAAACTTTTGAAACCGAAATGAACAATACACTAAATGTAGCAATACTCCATAAGCAAATCAGATATTACAATTATTTGCAAACTAATTTATTAAAATACTCAAAATTTGAGTATTACAAACAACAAGGTTTAGAAAACATTTCGCGCATTATTACATACTTGACTGTTACAAAACAACTTAGTACAAGCACAAGTTATCCACAAAAATTGCATATCCTATGGAAGAACACAAGTGCATAAAACATTTTCCTCAAAACAGACCTGCAATTTCATCACCTCCTACTATATATTTCTCCATCTCCAAACAAGCAGAGAACCAGTCCATCGAAACATCACTGCAACATGACCACCAAAACCACTACCAAGCTGTCCAGTTCTCCATCCCCTGCACCCGCACCCTACAATCGGATCACAAACAAAAACTATTTTAACTGAAAATTATATACGAATAAGATTAGAAGGCACATCCACATTAAAATAGTTGTTGATAAGAACAAAGCGAACATCACAACAATTGTTTGACAAATGTTTTACAACTTCATTTTATTATTTCTATGTTCTAATGCAATTCTATGCATGTTAGATACAAATAGACACCTGTAACTTCATCATTCATCAAAATCCAGATCCTCCTGATACAAATAGTGCCGAACCAGCAAATTTAACAATATTTGTTTATTAATTTCAAAATATAGAGCCACCCACCTAAACATGACTCCATTGTCAACTATTAATATTTACAACTAGCTAATTGAAGACGCTTTACCAAACATCACTCGCCAAATATAGTCCAAAACTAGATCAGAAAAGCTTTAATCGACACATAGAAGAAATAACCAGTGATAGGAGAATACAAGGACCGAACCTGGTGACTAGCATCACTAGCCAATGACCCAGCGTGTTGAAAAAAATCCACTGCAAACAACCACCAGACAAAGCGGAATCCAAAGAAATAATATGAATGAGTCATCTTCCAGTCACACAAATTTGCATCTTCCATCCGCTGCTAAAATCCGTGTTTGCCGCCCTTGCTAGAGAAGTGCCTCACGTAATCTCAGCAATTCACAACTCCACACAAGTCTAAACTTCCAGTTCACTGCCACTGTCAAGTGGAGAAATCATTTTGCTATGTGCCAGTTTGGATTCCTGCAACAATATGATTTTCAGTCTAGGGACTTAAAAAACATGTTGGAATTAGTAATCAGATTCCTGATAGCATTACGTTTCCTCTATAACCCACCAAAAAAACTACATAAAGGTTGCACAAATGCACACACAAATTGCATAAATAAAGGCAACAAATTGCACAAATGCAACAAAAAGAAGAGGTAGCAGCAGGTAGAAAAGAAGAAAACTGAACCTCAAAAACTTTATCCAAAGACCATCCGAGACAAAATTCCAAAGCCTTATTTGCATAGTACGAAACTCAAGTGAACTTCAAACCAAAGAACTAGCTGTCGTTCAAAGTCGTTTAAAGATCTGGACCGCGCCGAGCCACTCTGATAGATGGAGATCAAAGCCGCTCCAATAGATCTACACGAAAATAGATCTAAGAGAAATCACGCTCGAGAAAGGAAGAAGAGCAACTAGGGTAGAGTGATAGGACCAGGAAAAGCTTGGAGAGGTTTGAAGAGAAGAATCGATCTACGTAGAGGAGCAAAGCAGATTTGATCATTTGCGTAGCGGATTTAAGTGGAATCGATTTAAGTAGAGGAGCGAAGCAGATTTAAGAATCGATTTAAGTAGTTGAGACGTAATTTTTTTCCAGAGGAATGAAGAAATTGGGGATCGATGTTAGCGAAGAGCAAGAGAGGTCGGCCCATATACGAGAAGAAATACGAAAGTGAGAAGCTTTGGAGCCAAAATTTCAGTCTCCCGCGCAAATTTCATCATTTGCGTTAAGAGGGCAACATATTTTTGTTTTGTTTTTTTATTTTTTATTTTGCAAGGAAAAGCCAAATTTTTATTGGTTATAATTAAAGTTTCATCTAAATTTATAAAATCAAATGTAATAACTCAGAATTAACAGGTAGAAAATAGATCCGTTGGAAATAAGTTTTTATAATTTTCTAATAAAAACATTTTAATTACTAATTATCAAAAATTAATTGCTAAATATTAGATATTTCTTCTTCATTATTACTTCTTAGTTATTAATATTAATGGTTAGTTCGTAATTATTTATTATTAAAAATTAATTAATAAACTTGGAATGATCTTGAGAAATAATGGAAAAAAAAACTTTCTAATTTAACTATAAGTTGTTATTAATATTTAATAGGTTTCTAATACAAGAAATAGAAAAAAGAGTTACTAAATAAGTTTAAACAACTTTCTAATAATATATGTAGTGTTAATTGTAGAAAGTACAGTTTATCCATTTACCAGAACTTTTGTTCTGACCCTTTCGAACAAACCCACAGGTCAGACAGGTGGTTGTGATTCTATAGCTTATAGACACTTGTGTTAGATAGTGTCATTATATTGGTGAATATTTACTTAGTACTATATTTTATTCCCTTCCACTGTGAGATTTCTATTATGATCTATGACATATTTATCTTTGATTTATGTAGGATACCAGATAAACCACTCGAGTTTCGAGAGATTTGGATTAAAAAAAATTGGACTATTGAAATTCAGGTTGTTACATTTGGTATCAGGGCAAGGTTTAGAATTCCTATATATATAGTGAGTGATAGTATTTGTATTTTTAAAATATAAAAAATACACCTGTATCCGTAAAGAACCCACTAATTAAGTGAGCAACGCATGGAGGAAGCTAAGGTAATGGTTTTGTACACTAAGGGAAAAGTTATGGAAGTTTAAGGATAGACACATGAGTGGTTAGGGTGGAAAGCATAAAAAGTGTTTGGGAGAAAATTACTTGTGTATACAATTAAATTTTTGGTATTTCAGGTTTATGTAGTGGACAATAGGGCCTTGCAGATTAAGAAAAGACTAAGAAAGAGTAAACTAGATTAGGAATTCATATATATAAATTTAGCGCAAAAATGATGCTAGTCTTATTCTTTAGTTAAGACATAGCTTGGTAGGAATATATGTAAAGAATAAATTTAGGTTAAAGAAATGTAATTTCACGCAAAGAGTTTGAAAAAGTAAAAGTTAGAAACCACATTGTGATTAGCCCTGTAGATAGAATTTTTAAAAAGAACCTGAAAAAAATTGTAAGCGTAGAAAAAGATTTCTAGAAAAAGTTTTCAATTTTCAAAAATTTATAATTAATAATTTTAGAAATTTATTAATTTGCAATGTTAAGAGTTGCATTAAAAGGATTTCTGAGGTAATTGTGCAAACTTGTTTTCAAAGTATTAATGCGTAAGCAAGTTATGGGATTAAGCGACATAAGGGGTTAAGAGAAAGCACGAATAAAGGAATTGGCCATATAGGGGTGCATATGTGACCTTAGTGAAATAATTTAGGGAGAAAGGGTCCCATTAGTGTGCATGGACAGTTAGTAGGATTTGAGGGAATTTTGAAAAGATGTTTTGAGTGGATACTATTAAAAAAAGTGGAAAAACCAAGTTGAGCTTTTTATAAGTAGTAATGTGACAGATTTAGTAACTAATAGAATTCCTTTTTAGCACCCTTTGAGTAAATAGACAAATTTTGTGTTAATACAGACTTGCATTCCTACGTAGTGTTCTATTTAAAAAATAGTATGGTTTAGCTGGATATTTTCTTCTTGGGTGTTTGTAGCGATTGCTAGGTAAGAATAAAAACTTAAGATATTGTGAATTAAATGAAAATGAAAATGAAAATGAAAGATGAACAACAAAAAGGAAAAAAAAAGAAAGATGACAACTACAAAAATAGAGAACAATAAAAGAAAATGAATTCTTCCAAAGTAAGTTTGGAAAATGAAAAAGATTTTTTTTCTTATGTAAGTTGTGCTTCGAATAGAAAATAGGAAGTTTTTAAGATTAGTAATTAAGGTTTCCAAGTATGGGGAAAAAGGTGCGTAAAAGTGAATGGAAAGTATGTAATTTTCCATTTTCAACCTCTTTCTAAAATAAGAAATCGAATTGAAAAAATTAGACTTTTCTGAAATTCGCAAATATAAAGTTGGTAAGTAGGGTTTGGATGAATTACACTCTTACCCAGTAAGAGTGGGAAAAATTAGAAGAAAAATTATTTTTGATTTTCAAACTATTGCAATCACATAGAAATTGCCAGTATATTTTGGATGTGTGCATCATGTGTTCATAATATTTTCAAGAAACTTTGCATTCATATAGAAGGTACTGCTTAGGCATATATTGCATTCATATATTTTCATATTATGTTACACTTTGCACAAGTGCACAAATGGTTGCAAAATTAGATGTACACATGACGGTTGTAAATTATGCGAGAAATTACTTAATTTTACCTTTACAAAATTTCGGGGATGAAATTTCCTAAGGGTGGGAGAATGTAACACTCCGCGTTTCAAAGTCAAATAATAAAATATATTTCTTAAATTTTTTGGAATTTAGTCACAGAACTAGCGTCATTGCGTCCGTGGAGATTTCTGATCAATTTAGACCTATGGTTTACAGAAAACAGATTTAAAACGGAGAAGATATCATTAAATGAGGTTTTAGAACAAATATGAAAAAGAAGAAATAAGAGAAACACAAATAAGAATAATAGCTATAAAAATTTTGGTTTTCTGAACAAAAAAGCTAAGTTATATGAGTTGGTTGAGCATGCACTTCCACGGTGGAGGTCGGGAGTTCAAATCCCATCAATGTCATGTTTTAAATTTTAAAAGAGCCAACTAAAATGATGCATGTTCTAAGAGAAAAATTATATATGTTATAAAACAAACAAAGAACAAAAGAAATGAGGGAAAGAGGACATTTTTATTCATTCGAATATATTTACAACACACATGATCTCTCTATTTATAGACTGCATATGTCCTTGCAATTACAGTAATGCCCTTTGCGTTAAGCATATTCACCCTCAATATCATATATATTCCAACACTCCCCTAGAATATGTGCATGCAAGATGATAAGATTAATTGCCTCATTAAAAACCTTTGTTATGAAAAACCCAATGGGAAAAATCATAAATAAGGAAAAGAGAGCAATTTATTTCAACTTTAGGTAACATATTTTAATGTTACAATGAGGGTTGATACTTCTGGATCAAGATAATGCCTCATTAAAAACTTTCTAACAAAAATCCAATGGGAAAATATTAGTTAAGGATAAGAATACATTATAGCATAATTTTATATGCCCCTTGATTCATAACGCATTATTCAAATAGTTTGTGATGCAAGAGACGCATAGCAATTTTATAAATCATCTTCTGGAATGTAGATTTTTGAAGTGCCTTCGTGAATAGATATGTTGGAGTTTCTTGAGACTAGATTTGCTTCACTTCTATCTTATTGTACTTTTATAGTTCATGTATGAAGAAGAATTTAGGAGAAATGTGCTTCATCCTATAGCCTTTAATATAACCTGCTTGAATCTGAGCTACGCATGATGCATTGTCTTCATAAATAATAGTTGATCCTTCTGTAGTTGAAGGAAGTTGATAAGTACTTTGACTATCTTCAATCAATGATCTTAACCAAATACATTCTCGACTTGCTTCGTGCAGTGCTAGTATTTCAGAATGATTTGATGATGTTGCTACCAATGTTTCCACTGTAGATCACCATGAAATAGTTGAAGTGCTATTAGTAAACATATATCCAGTTTGTGATCTTGCTTTATGTGGATTAGAAAGGTAAACTACGTCATCATAACAAACTAGAATCGAATTATTTCCTATATTGGAATAAAATAAGCCTAAATATGTGGTTTCACACAAATATCTCATGATATGTTTTATGTCATTCCGGTGTCTTTTGATTGGTGCAGAACTGTATTTGGCTAGAAGATTGACTTAGAATGCAATATCTCGTCTCGTACATTGGACTAAATATAACAATGTACCAATGCCATTGAGATATGGTACTTCAGGACTAAGTATATCTTCATCATCTTCTTTTGGGTGGTAAGGCTTCATTTTAATATCTAACGATTTAACAAACATAGGCGTACTAAGTGGATATACTTTATCCATTTGAAAATGCTCTAGTATTTTCTCAATGTAATTTGATTGATGGATTAGTATGTCATCCGTACTATGCTCAATCTGTAGACTAAGACAATATTTAGTTTTGACAAGATCTTTCATTCCAAATTCCTTTTTTAAGTAATTTATTGTTTCATCAATCTCTTCTGGTTTTCCAGTCAAATTTATATCATCGATATATACTGCTAAAATAGCAATTACATTTACCAATTTATTTATGAAGGCACATGGACAAATGGGTTTGTTTTTATACCTGCCTTTTACCAGTTGTTCACTAAGACAGTTTACCACATTCTTTCGGATTATTTCCAACCGTATCGTGATCGTTTCAATTTTGATAGGTACATTCACTTTGATTTTTCTTCGGGCAATTTATATCCACTTGGGGTTTTCATATAAATATCGGTATTCAATTGTAACGCCCTGTATTTTTTTAATATAATTAAAACTGAAATAAAATATATGAAAATATGCTTATGATAGGTAAATAATGGTGATGCATAAGGAGAATTAATTAATACATGGAAGAGAAGAAAAATTAGTTCTATAACGGCGTATGTAACGGAAAAGATAGTAAAGTAAGGATAACTAATTCAAGACTCAGGAATTAGGTAAAATGGACATCACCATTGCGTTCCTCTCGGAAAAATTCGCGAAATAGAGTCCGAGTTTTTGAAAATCGGAGTCCGTATGACCAAGATATGGCCAAAACAAGATTTCAGCAGACTTTCTGGCAGACTGACCCAGGTCGACCATAGTGTCGACACTATAGTCGACCTGCCCCCCCCCCCAGGTCGACTATAGTGTCGACCCCCCCCCCTCTGTACAGGTCGACCTGGTCGGCCTGGGGTGGCCCAGAACCCATTTTTGAGGCCCGGGACGAGTTTTGATGGTCCGGATGGGTTTTAGGCTTAATCCGATGGCTGAAATGAATTGCTACACCTATAAAATAACACATAGACCTAACCTATTTCATAACAAATCATTCTCACACCTAAATGCTGCTGGAATCTCTCTTGAGCCATGGCCGCCGTCTCCAAATTAAAGCTTAAGCGTTCAAACTCAAATCAAATCAAAGATCAATGCTTCTACAACAAATTCAAGAGGATAGATCAATGACACTACAACTTTCTACGACAAATTCACTCCCTAATTCATTAGCAGTTCTCTGTAAGTGCTAGTTATTTTCAGATCTAAATATTTAATTTTAATATGGGCATGAAATAAAGTGGAATTGAATCTAAGTATGTTTATCGATTTAGATCTATTCCTGTTGCTTTTTGACTCTTTAGTTTTGAGACTTGTCTACCTTTATTCTCATGACAAGTTTGTGATTTATTCAGCAGTTTTCTTGATTCGTAATGATGTTATTATCAAGTTCTCATCTTTATGCCTATCATGATGTTGTTTTTCTCTCTCTTATCTATTTATTATGCAAATTTCTACCTCCCCCTATTTATTTTCTTTTGATGAACCTTGGTCAACTTCGGACCTTGGCCTAAAATCGCGATTCGCATACGAGATGTATACGGGGGAAATATGGGATTATTGCCTATATGGATATGATTAATAATTGGCAACATGGAATTGGATATTATCATTTAATTTGCAAGTTTGGGGTAGATCTGTAAAGTTTGGTATAATCTTGTTATGATAAAATTTGCATAAATATTATATACATGGAATTCGACATCAATTGGATCTATGTAAATTAAATCAAAAGATTGGGCTTATGTTAATTAGGCATATGTAGATTTGGGAATTTTAGCATGAAAGCGATTGTAAACTTTATAATTGGCATAAACATGTATTATTAACCTGGGCAACTGGCATGTATTGAAACAAAAAAGATTATAGCTTGGGATAACTACATCATGAATCATCGGATTTGGGTATGAAACTTGATACATGTAATTTTGGCTAGATCTTGACATATGAAAAAAAGCATGAAACTTGGTATATATGTAAACTGACTGGAATTGGGTACATATATTAGTTGGTATGTAATAGCCTTAAAAGAGGGATAAATATAAATTGAGATAAGTTGCCTTTAATGGCCTAAGATAAATTATGGTAAAATTGGTATGATTTTGCATACCATTAATTGATGGACATAATTGAGTCAATTATGGACATCGTTAAATTAGGAATTAATTGATAATTTGAATAGGGGAAATAAATTCAAATTGGGGTAAAAGATTATAAGTGATAATTAATGCTTAGGACACGAGGTTGGACTCGTTTGTGACGTAAACCTGCCCGGAACCGCCCGGCGAATCCAGTAGTCACAAATGTCAGCCCAATGTGAGAGGTCCTAGGCCCAAATTAAAAGCGTAACAGTTGTAAAGACACGAGGTTAGACTCTTTTCTGGTGTAAGACTGCCCGGACCCGCCCGGCAAATCCAGCTGCCATAAATGTCAGTCTAATGTGAGAGGTCTTTATAAGGTTACGGCCTTAATGAATTAAGAAATACTTAACCAGATAAACATGTGGTGGGACATGGGGGTTGAGTGGGTGACATGTGGAAATACAAATAGTAATACTTAACCAACGTGACATGGTAATTAGACCAGTGGGTAGGGTTAAGTAAATAAGAACACTTAACCAATATGATATAAATGGGTGGGTTAAGTAATATGATTAGGTTAATCTGGACACTTAACCAATTTAATAAGTTGACTACGGGAGTGGGTAAGGTTAAGCAAACGTTTAACCATTATAACATGATTAAACTGGACTAGAGAGTGAGGTTAAGTTAATGAGAACACTTAACTAATACAATGGGTTAATTAGACAAGTGGTTGCGGTTAAGTAGTAACGCTTAACCAACATAACAGGACAAGCGGGTGGGCTAAGTTAACTTGAATAAGTCGACAACACTTAACTATTATAATATGACTAGTGGATGTGGTTAAGTTAACATGCACTTAACCAATCTGATGTGATGCATGGTAGGGTTGAGTAACACATGGGGTTAAGTTAACAAGAAAATTCTTAACCAATGTAACCAGATAGACGAACGGGGTTAAGTTAATAAACCACACTTAACCAATCAAACATAATAAGCGAGAAAGGTTAAGTTAACTAAGGTAAACACTTAACCATGGTAACATAACGAGTAGAAGGGTTAAGTACATATCGGGTTGGTGGGTAATATTTGTAAATATAGGCCCAAATACACTTAACCATTAAATACACATGCTTGAATCAGTAGCGGGGTTAAGTACATATTGGGTTGGTGGGTAATATCAGAGAGTATAGGCCCACAGACTTAACCATTAAATACACATCAGTAGCGGGGTTAAGTACACATCAGGGTTGGTGGGTAATATCAGAGAATATAGGCCTACAGACTTAACCATTAGAAAAACCTAGTAACGGGGACCCATTTCAGCAATAACCCACATTAGGTATCAACGGATGCCTGAGCTAGGCAGGGTGGGGCACGATTACTGGGCTGATTATAAGAGGTCAAATTAGCGGCGGTTGGTGCAGCAGTGCAGGTTCTAACAGAGTGCGGGCATGCACACACTTCGGCACAGAAAATTTAGCCACTGGGCATCAGTAGGTATAAAGCAGTGCATCTTGATTGTGTCAGGGTTGCCACCATAGGACTTGATACACCCCATGGTGGGACCAGCACTGGTATCTACAAGTAGGGGGCCGCGTGACACAAACGAGAACTAGGTCAAGTAGGGAGCCGATCGATAAGGTAGTAAGGGTGCATCGAATATATACATGGCCATTGGGGTGATCGAGCTGGAATCCTCATAATCGATGTACACCTGAAGGCTACCATAATTGCGGGGATTGGGATCACATTGTAATTGTTATAACATGGGCTACTAGTAGTGGGCATGGATCCTTGTTACACAGGACACTAGTTGGGACACTAGTAGGAATACAGATCATTCAATGTAAGACACTTACGAGGATGTTAGTTAGGTGGTGCAGAGCAAATAGATACCGTTTTAATGGTAAAGCTTAGAAACCTTGTGGTGTTATTCTTGATAGAAACCATGCGGTGGGATACTTGATAAGAATTATGGGACGTTATACTTGTTTCATCGTGCCCGAAGTTTATCTTGTTACCTTAGTTTATCTTGTTATCATAGTTTATCTTGTTATCTTAGTTTATCTTGCCTAACTTGTCATCATGCTTATGTTTACTTTCAGTTTATTCATGCCATGTTATCTTTACCTATTTTTATGTTGAAAGTCACTAGGACTTACTCAGTCTTTATGACTGACCCGTTTTGTTCCGCCTCTTTTTCATCCGTTCCCCCCCCCAGGTTCACAGGGTGGGAATACAGCTTAGTTCGGATCTTACCAAGATCCAAGGCTCTTTCATGTATGGCTTGGATTTCTCTTGGCTATGGCTTGCTTTGCTTTATTGGGGAATACTGCAGTTTATTTTTATGCTTCTTTGTTTTTGAGCAAGACAGATATTTTAACTATGAAATTGGGTATTGGAAGTTGATGGGCTTTTCTTGTAAACATTTATATTTAATAAATGATTTGAAGTACTTCCATTTTATTTTTCTGCTATTTTATATATGTCTATCTTGTAATATTTCTGTTCCAGTACCCATAATACTCCATTGAAGTTAAGGCATTCCCTTTGTGAGTGACCTTAACAGATGTGGGGTGTTACATTTGGTATCAGAGCAGAAGGTTACCAGACTGGGCAAAAGTTTTCAAAAACCTTCTGAAATTATTTTCAAAACATTTACAAAGAAGCAAATTTTCAAGAAAATTTTGTTTTAGTTAAAAGGCATATTCCCCAAAGCCATATACACTATCTTTTGATTCTCTCTTGAAATCTCTTCTCTCTCTCTATTCACCATAGTTTCGTAGGCATCCGACACAGGTCGGAGGGAAAAGGAGTGCCCAACCTCCATCTGTAGCCATAGTAGTTCCATCTGCGTCTAATCTTATTTCAAGTTGGGTAGAGTGCCGTGCGTTTGAGGTAGCTTCGAAAGACTTGTCAACAAACCATACAAGGACAGTAAGAACAAGAAGCTAGTTGTTATAGCTTAATCCACGAAGGAGGAAAAAAAGGTGAGAGGAAAGAGGCCAAAGTGAAAGAATAGTAAAACTCGTGACAAGAGAGAGTATCTTTAGTGAGAAGGGACATGCAGTTAAGTATTATAGGACAAGGGCAAGGGACAAGATCGTCGAGAGGGCAATTGAATGCTCTCACTACTAGCGTACCTAAGAGAGTGGTAACGTTTCTGTTAAAAGTTTAGCTTTTCCTTTCTATCATCCCACTAGAACTTTGTTTTTGTACATCGCATTCTTTTAATTCTGCTTCGAAAGTTGAGTCTCTTGTGAAAACCCGTAACTTCCCCGGTTGGGAAAACACGGATAGTTCGAGAACAAGCCACAACAGAACGCATACAAAAGAACATTTCATTGTATATTACAACAATGCATCAGATTACAAGAATATACAGAGTATAAATGAATATTACACAGAGCTATCAGAGATTTAAATTACATTTAAATACATCGCAGCGGAAAATAATACAATACACAACTAGAAGAAGATATACGGATACAAAGCTTTCCGGATATCGTTCCAGCTGTAAAATTTATATTCAAATTCAATTTGAATTCATTTCTATTTCTTTTCAATTCGAATTCATTTCTATATAGTTCGAATTTCAAATCTATTCAATTTTCATTTAAGAATGAATAAAATCGATACAAATATCGTTCATGTCAAAATGGCGTCAATCTAACCAACACGGCTTCATATGTTTCTATTTTCAGATATTCTATTTCAAATATTTCTATTTCGAATATTTCTATTTCAAATATTTCTATTTCAAATATTTCTATTTCAAATATTTCTTTTTCAAATATTTCTTTTTTTTCAAAACTGGAATGAGGCCCAATCAATTACCGTATAATGTTAATTATACGGATTTTCTACAACAAATGTATATCAACAACGATGAATAATCAACCATCATCCAAAGTGCATTCTACACTGTATAAGCATCAAATATAAATATTCAACACTTATAACAGTCTGTCAATCAATCGATCGACATACAACTAACTATTGGGATTAGTGTATGTCAAATATCATCCCAATACCCGTGTGGGGTTTCAAGCAATCAAACATAGATTTTTTTTTTGTGCAGTTGGGCGATGTGTAAAATTTATCGGCCCAATCAATGTCCTTCAAATAGGTGTACATAAACAAACCGTCCGGTTTGTAAATGAATATTTATTTATTCTCATTCACGTTAAAAATTATACTTTTAACGATCAAACTATTTTATTCAACCTATGAATATTCTATTCAGTTCATTTATTAAATAAAATGTTATCTTTATTTTTCTAACTTATTTTTAGAAAATTTCGGCGGCATAACGGCACGATACTAGAAACGGGACAAGGCCTAGCCTTATCCCCGGTCTAGTGAAGGCCCATGCCATTCACACATCAATCAAATCAATTTCATCTCACCAAACAATTCAATTCAAACCAAATATCTAACCAACTACACAACCAAACAATTAAACAAACAAGCCATCCATGGTCTGTGGATGACGGGTGTCAGGTGCTACTAAACACCGTCTGCATCCTAGTATATATTTATAACTAGAAAAAGAAATTGAAGAGTGAGAAGTTCTCACCGATAGCTATCCCAACTTCACGACACTTCATTTATAGAAATCTTCGCCGCTCACCTCTAGTCACTCTCTTTGCCCATACTCTCTACATATGTAAAAATCGAATCTTTACCTCGCTATTCGATATATAAAAATCGAATTTTTACTTCGCTATTCAATATATAAAAATCGAGTTTTTACTTCGCTATTCAATATATAAAAATCGAATTTTTTACTTCGCTATTCAGTATATAAAAATCGAATTTTTACTTTGCTATTCAATATATAAAAATCGAATTTTTATGTTCGCTATTCAGTATATAAAAATCGAATTTTTACTTCGCTATTCAATATATAAAAATCGAATTTTTACTATGCTATTCAATATATAAAAATCGAATTTTTACTTTGCTATTCAGTATATAAAAATCGAATTTTTACTATGCTATTCAGTATATAAAAATCGAATTTTTACCGTGCTCGTTCATACAAATAAAGATCAAAATTTTATGTGCCACACCTATAGATAAAAATCCACCTTTTACAATGATGTTCATACTATGAAAATCAAATCTTTTCTATAGAAAAATCTCAACTTTTGCTAACCAAAAATCAGATTTTTCTCCGCTTTTTATATATAAAAATCAGAATTCTCAAGATAAATTAAAATAAATATAAACAGGAAACTTACAGTCGATAAAAAGAAAGGGAGGGGGTGGCGTTCACTGCAGCGAAGAAGGGGGTCTTCATCTGGCCTGAGGAGGAGAAGAAGAGAAGCGGGGGGGGGATCTTGGCGTCAGCTGCTGCTGCGAGGGGGGGTGCTCGGGGTTAGGGTTTCGCGCTCAGCGTGTAACAACCCGTATTTTCAATAAACTGTTATAACATAAATCGAGGCAGAATTTAATTCAAAAATCAGAATCAGGGGAAACGGGCTATGCCATTACGTTCGTCTCGGAAAAATACGGGAAATAGAGTCCGAGTTTTCGAAAATCGGAGTCCGTATGACCCAGTTAAGGCCCATTGAAGTTTTCAGAAATTTCTATACTAAGAACAGATTTAAATTTCAAATTAAAAACAAGGATTAGGGCTAATCGGGGTCAGGCGGGAAAATTCCCGCCAGGGCCCCCATGTCGACAGGCATGTCGACAGGGCCCCCAGGGTGTCGACAGCCCTGTCGACAGGGGGTGCCCGGGCAGTTTAGCCTGGTGCACCATTTCTGATTTTGGTTGGGTCTTGTGGCTTGGTTCTAGAGAGTTCCGAGATCTGACGGGCCTAAACTAACCTAGGGTTAATCCTAGGGCTAAAAACACTCTAATCTTCTATAAATATACCCCTAATCCTACCCTAAAGCCTCATTAATCAATCTAGCAACTAAACTATGCCAAATTGAATCCTCAAATGGCCTCCACCTAAAATCCCTAGCCTCCACCTTCCTCAAAGTTTAATCCTATGAAGATATGATGATCATACAACCTTTTCTATGTTGTATGAATGCTTAATAACTTGCATACTTCATTAAGTTGCAAGTTTGATTTGCTAAGTTTGTGTTTTTGGGATTTTGCAAAAGGGTTTTCTTATTTGAAGCTTTGTTTTGGGTTTTAAAAGGGCTTCTTCATCTTATTTGGTGGATTTGTGACTTGTTTATATTTGTAAGCCCTCTTACCTTCACTTTACAAACTCTAAAGTTAATATGTGGTGAAAGTTGAGATTTATGTGAGTTTAGTTGATTATGCATGCTTATGCGGACTCACTATGCCATGTTTTATATGTTTCATAAGTTATGCATGCTTATGCGAACTCATTATGCCATGTTTTACATGTTTCACAAGTTATGCATGCATATGCGAGTTTACTATGCCATGTTCTACAAGTTTAATGGATTATGCATACTTATGCAAGTTCACCTTACCATGTTATACATGTTTTATGGGTTATGCATGTTTATGCAAGTTCACCTTACCATGTTATGCAAGCTTAATGGGTTATGCATGTTTATGCAAGTTCTCCTTACCATGTTATGCATATTTAATAAGCTATGCATGTTTATGCGAGTTCATTATGACATGATTTGCAAGTTTAACATGTATGCATGATTATTATGATATGTGAAGTTCATCATGTATGTTATGCCAAGTTACCTTTTATACCCTTATGCGTTATGGCGAATATGTAAGCGAGATAATGACATTGGGAGGGTTTGGGTAAACTTAAAAATACATGGAACTAAAAGATTGGGAATTTACCTATTAAGTTAGGTCTACCCCTTGGGAATTTACCTATTAAGTTAGGTCTACCCAAGTATATGTTAACTTGTAAATATGTTTCAAAGTGGACATGACGTTAGATAACATGATATGGCCAACTCGAGGTTAGACCTAGTTGTGGTGTAAATCTTCCTAGGTAACCACAACGTGGGGTCTAATGTGGGTAGTTGGTCATGTTGCACCATAAGACCCGAGGTTAGACCTAGACGTGGTGTAAATCTTCCCAGGTAACCACGGATGTCTAATGTGAGAGGTTGGGTGCGTTAAGTAATTAATGCCTCATGATTAGGGTTAAGTCATGGCCCACTAATACTTAACCAATAATGGGGATGCGAGGATTAGATGGGGTTAAGTGGTTACACTTAACTAATTTAATCCATGATTAGTGAGGGTTTAAAACCACACTTAACCCTCTTAGAAACCCTAGCAACGTGGTCTGTTCCAGCAGTAATCCCAGTTTGGTATCACCACAACCCTACAGCTAGGTTAGGGCGGGGCACGATTACTGGACTGATGTAAGCGACCAAATCGACGGCTGAGTGGTACAGCGATGCGGGTCCGGCGGGCTACGGACGTGCACGTAGTCCGATGTTGGACAAACTCGAGGCATGGGTACCAGTAGGCTTAGACTGTGCACTATTGCTTAGGTGTCTGGGGTTGGCACCTTAGGGCATGATACACCCGAAGGTGGACCCAGCACAGTCTAACTACATCCATGTGGGCCGTATGGACACCAACACTTGACGTGTTAGGTTTATAGGGGGCCGATCGACTAGACCGTGGGCTGGACCTTATATTAAGGTCACTTCATGTTATTGGGCCAAAGTTTGGGCTAAGGGATCAATATCTGTTTAGTGGGTTTGCTAGTACACTGTGGTGCAAAAACTTAATCTTCTTATGTGAGGTCACCTTTATCTATTGCCAGTATGTTTACCTCAGTTTCCACCATGCTGTTAACTTTATTAGTTTATAGATTGATCGTAGTAGGGCTTACCAGTCTTTTTGACTGACCTGTTTTCTTTCGCTTCTTTTCTTCCGTTCCCCCCCCCAAAGGTTCTCAGGGAGGGGCTACATCTGCTTAGTGGACCTTTGGCTTGCTTGTTGGATAGCTCATGTATGGATCTGAGCTAGCTGTGGCTTATCTTTTATTTCTGGGGATTAGTACTGATGTTTTACCATGTATTTTGTTTCTACGTATCTAGACTTATGTTGTATTTTGGATCATGACATTTTGATACTATGTACTTGACTATGTTGGTTTTGTGAGATGATGATTATGGGTTTTTATCTGCTACCGCTGCTTTACTTATATTTATTTTTATATATTCTGTCTTGCGATATCTCTGTGCATGTTTACCTTCACAATAACGCCCCTCCAAAGCTAGTACATTCCAAGGAGTGATTCTAGTAGAGGTGGGGTGTTACATTTGGTATCAGAGCACAAGGTTAACAAGATTGAACAAAACTTTTGAAAAAAAAAACCTTTTTGAAAAACTATTTTCAAAAACCTACTAAGTATTTTCCAAAATAAAGTCTAGATTATTTTAAGGCTAATCCCCAAAAGCCATCAGCGTTATCCCTCGTTCTCTTGACCTGATCTTATCTTATCTTTCGTTTCAGTATGGCTGAGAATCTTGACATCCCAGATGGAGTGAACGTACCACTCTAGTATAGGAGACTTCTAGAAGCTAGGGCCGCAGCTGGTCCCGCCAACCCTACTCCCACTCCTCCTCCTGTAGTTGAGAATCCTATCCCTAATATCCCTCCTCCGGTGGTTCCTGCTCCCCCTCCTCCAGCGGTTAATATTCCCCCTCCCGTTGCTAATGTTCCTCCCCCTCCCGTTGCTGAGGCTCCTCTTCCTCCTCCTCCCCCTCAGCATCCTCAGGTTGAATTTACAAAGGTTTGTAAAGACTTCAAGGCAATGGGAGGCAAGAATTTCCTAGGCACGGAATCTTTTGTTGAAGCTAGGAATTGGCTGAAAGACACGGAGGACTTGTTTGCTATCTTTGGGATTGATGACGAGAGGAAAATCTTATTGACAGTGTGGCTTTTGAAGGATGAGGCGGCCTATTGGTGGGAGGTCACCAATGGGACGAGGCCCGTTGAGACTTGGGCCGATTTGAGGGCTAGATTTGTGACCAAGTTTCTATCTTCGGCTGAGGCGAATTTACAGATGGAGAAGTTCATTGCATTAAAGCAAGGTGATATGTCTGTCAAGGAGTATGTGAACAAGTTTAATCAGCTGGCCCGTTTTGGTTTGGATATGGTGAACACTCCGGAGAAGAAGGCTCTTCGATTTGCTAGAGGGTTGAATGAGCCGCTACAGGGCTTGGCGATGTCACATATTCCGCATGGAGCTACTTTTGAGAGTTTGGTCAATATGGCTCTGCTTCAGGGTGATGGAAAGAAAGAAGTCAAGTCGGGTGATACTTAAGCAAAGAAGGCTGATTCTCAAGGCAAAGGCAACCAAGGTGGTCAAAGCAGTCAAGGAAATCAGAACAAGAACAAGAAGGGCAACAACAAAGGAAAGGGAAAGTGCAATTACTGTGGCATAGCTGGGCACTTTGCTAAGGATTGCAGGAAGAAGAAAAGGAAGCTTAGTGGTGGATGCTTTTCTTGTGGAGAGACTGGGCACTTTAGCAAAGAATGCCCAAAGAAGAAAGGACAGGCTGGGCCTTCAGGAGGGCAAGTTCATGCTCTCAATGCCGCTTCAGTTCCCGAGCGAGGTAGTGTTTCTGTTGAGAACCTTGTTTATATCTCTGATCTTCCAGTGCGTACCTTGTTTGATTCTGGTGCTTCACATAGCTTTATTTCATCTGATCTTGTTGATAGCTTGCACCTTAGTACTAGCTTAGTGGATGATCCCGTTTGTGTTTCGAATCCCATTGGGGGTTCTGCTCATCTATCTATGATATGTGAGGATCTGAGGATCTCTATACTCAGCGTAGAGTTCTTGTGTAGTGCGTATGTTCTAGGTTTCAGGGGATACGGATTGATCTTGGGCATGGATTGGCTGTCTAGATATGGAGCCATTCTGGATTGTGAGCATAGGGTTGTAAGGCTTGTGACTCGCCTGGGCAACACCTTAGAGATTTCATGCAATCCGAAGAATCCCGTCATGTTATGCTATCTAGAATCTCTCGACTCATCAGAGGAGGCCCTTCAGTCTGTAAGGGTGGTCCGAGATTATCCAGATATTTTTGAAGAAGTTAAGGTGTTGCCCCCGAAACGAGAGATTGACTTTCGCATCTATCTGGTAGATAATGCTAAGCCTGTTTCTTTGCCCGTTCGGCATATGGCTCCGCGTGAGAGACGAGAGCTGAGCAAGCAAGTGAAAGAATTGCTTGAGAAGAACTTCATCAGAAGAAGTATATCCGAATGGGGAGCGCCTGTGGTGTTTGCTACTAAGGCAGATGGCTCTCTTCGACTCTGTGTGGATTATAGAGAATTGAATAAGCTGACTAAGAAGAACAGGCACCCGTTACCGAGGATCGATGATCTCTTTGATCAGCTTGTTGGTGCTTCTGTTTTCTCTCAGCTTGATCTTGCTACGGGTTTTCATCAGCTCAGAGTGGCTGAAGATAGTATAGACAAGACTGCATTCAGAACTCCAGATGGATTCTTTGAATGGCTTGTTATGCCGTTCGGTTTGACGAATGCACCCGCGTATTTTGTGGATTTGATGAGTAGGGTGTTTCGGGAGTTCTTGAATAAGTTTGTCGTGGTCTTTGTGGATGATATTCTGGTCTTCTCCAAGGATGAAGAAGAGCATGCGAGGCACCTAGTAGAGGTGATGGATACGCTCAGAGCGCATCAGTTAAAGGCCAAATTCTCCAAGTGCCATTTTTGGAAAAGGGAAGTCAGATTCCTTGGGCATATCGTATCCAAGCAAGGCTTAGCGGTGGATCCCGCTAAGGTGGTTGCAGTTCAGGATTGGAAGACTCCAAGGAATGCAACCGAGGTGAGAAGCTTTCTGGGTCTTGCGGGTTTTTACCGGAAGTTCATCAAGGACTTCGCGAAGATATCCGCTCCTCTTACTAAGTTGACGAAGAAGAACTTAGTTTTTTCTTGGGATATGGATTGTGAGCTTGCTTTTCAGAGACTCAAGAGAGCCCTTACCTCCGCACCCGTTCTAGCTTTACCCGATGGTGGTAAGATATTTACCATGTACACTGATGCTTGTGGCACGGGATTGGGCGCCGTTCTGATGCAAGAGGGCAGAGTTATATGTTTTGGTGGGAGGCAACTTAAGGTGCATGAGAGGAATTATCCCACTCATGATCTAGAGCTGGCAGCGATTGTATATGCACTCAAGGCTTGGCGTCATTATCTTCTGGGAGAGAGATTTGAGCTGTATACTGATCATAAGTCTTTGAAGTATCTCTTTTCGCAGAAGGATCTGAACTTGAGACAGCAGAGATGGATGGAATTCTTGGCTTCCTATGATTTTGACATAGCCTATACCCCTGGCAAGGGGAATGTTGTGGCGGATGCGTTGAGCAGGAAAAGGTTGACACTAAGTCCTCTATTTGTTGAGATGAAGAATTTAGAGTTCTTGGCGACCTTTGATTTCTCTTTGGCAATGGAGTCGGTGACCGGTTCTTTGGCATCGCTTGAGCTCAGGCCTACCCTTCTAGATCAAGTTGGGGCTTCGCAGAAGGAAGACCCTCAGATAATTGAGATCATGGATAAGCTGATTCGAGGGGAGACATCTAGTCACCTTGCTCGATATTCTATAGACGATAAGGGTTGGCTGAGGAGAGACGGAAGGCTTTGTGTTCCGATGGTAGAAGACTTGGTAAGGAAAGTTCTTGAGGAAGCACATCGCTCCAAGATGACTATACATCCAGGTGATGATAAGATGTATAAGGACATGAAGCGCGTTTTCTTCTGGCCTGGAATGAAGAAGGATGTGGCGGAGTTTGTCTCGAGATGTGTTATTTGTCAGAGAGTAAAAGCTGAGTCGAAGAAGCCCGGTGGGCTATTACATCCGCTAGAGGTCCCGCTATGGAAGTGGGAGAGCATTTCTATGGACTTTATTGATGGGCTTCCAAGGTCAAGGAGAGGGAATACGAGCATATGGGTCATTGTAGATAGGCTTACGAAGAGTGCTCATTTTATCCCAGTAAAGAGCAAAAGGACCGCATCTGGACTAGCATCAGTATATCTTCGTGAGATAGCGCGACTACATGGTGTCCCTTCCAGCATAGCCAATGACCGAGACCCCATCTTTACTAGTCAGTTCTGGAACAGTTTGCAGGAGGCTATGGGCATAAGGTTGAACCTGAGTACGGCCTATCACCCACAAACAGACGGCCAAACAGAAAGGGTGAATAGGGTACTTGAGGACTTGTTGAGGCTTTGCATTCTGGATTTTGGTGGTGCTTGGGAAGACCATCTTCCTCTTGTTGAGTTTGCATATAACAACAGTTATCAGGCGAGCATAGGGATGGCACCATTTGAAGCTTTATATGGGAGGCCGTGCAAATCACCTACATGTTGGTGGGAGACTACGGATAAGCTTATACTTGGACCCGACATGATTAGAGATACATCCGAGAAGGTCGAATTGATTAGAAGACGGATGAAAGCGGCCCAAGACCGGCAGAAATCCTATGCTGACAGGCGAAGGTCCGAATTGGAGTTTGAGGTTGGGGACAAGGTTTTCGTAAAGGTTTCTCCTTTGTGGAATGTGGTCCGATTTGGAGCTGTTGGGAAGCTAGCACCGAGATTTGTTGGACCCTTCCCTATCATAGAGAGAATAGGGAAGATGGCTTATAGAGTGCAATTGCCCGAAAAGTTGTCCGGAGTGCATAATGTCTTTCATGTCTCGCATCTCCGAAAGTGCCTGCATGAGTCCGCTGAGGTGGTTGAACCTAGCATTCTTGAAGACGTGGAAGTAGAGAAAGAAGCAACTTTAAGGAGAGCTCCGATTCGTATCTTGGGGACAGAGACCAAGAAGCTAAGGAATCGTGAGGTCAGATTGGTGAAAGTTCAATGGGGTGAAGCCGAGGAGGACGCAACTTGGGAAACCGAGGAGAAGATGCGTGGGCTTTATCCATTCCTTTTTGAGGGTACACTCTCAATCTCTTTCCTTTGTTAGTATATCTTTCTCTTTGCTATCCATTTTTATCTAGTTATCGTGCTAAGCTTGTCATGAGAACCTTAGGTAGAAACCCTTTGGATGAAACATGTGTTTGAAACATGTTATGTTTGATGGTTGCAAGTGGTTGCAAGTGTTTGCAAGTGGTTACTCGTGGATGCATGATACACATTAGGCACTAGATCGGCTCACACACTCCTCATATTGCATGTGCATGAGTGTTTATGCTTATCCTTGGATGGAATTTGTATGCAATCACATGGATGTTGCATATGGATGTATGATTGAGCACGCATGTAGATATTATACATTATGTTAGGGATTTGCATACATATGGATACATTTCACTAACATATTTTGCATTGATCTTTGCATTAGATAAGTACATATACACACACTTTTGCATATGTTCATACAGCATTTAGAATCTTTTAAGGACAATGGTTGCTCGTGGATGATGTTTTGAGTAGATGGATGTTGGATGGTAGGATATGTTCTTCCTAACTTGAAGATTTCGGGGACGAAATCCTTTAAGGAGGGGAGAATGTAACAACCCGTATTTTCAATAAACTGTTATAACATAAATCGAGGCAGAATTTAATTCAAAAATCAGAATCAGGGGAAACGGGCTATGCCATTGCGTTCGTCTCGGAAAAATACGCGAAATAGAGTCCGAGTTTTCGAAAATCGGAGTCCGTATGACCCAGTTAAGGCCCATTGAAGTTTTCAGAAATTTCTATACTAAAAACAGATTTAAATTTCAAATTAAAAACAAGGATTAGGGCTAATCGGGGTCAGGCGGGAAAATTCCCGCCAGGGCCCCCATGTCGACAGGCATGTCGACAGGGCCCCCAGGGTGTCGACAGCCCTGTCGACAGCCCTGTCGACAGGGGGTGCCCGGGCAGTTTAGCCTGGTGCACCATTTCTGATTTGGGTTGGGTCTTGTGGCTTGGTTCTAGAGAGTTCCGAGATCTGACGGGCCTAAACTAACCTAGGGTTAATCCTAGGGCTAAAAACACTCTAATCTTCTATAAATATACCCCTAATCCTACCCTAAAGCCTCATTAATCAATCTAGCAACTAAACTATGCCAAATTGAATCCTCAAATGGCCTCCACCTAAAATCCCTAGCCTCCACCTTCCTCAAAGTTTAATCCTATGAAGATATGATGATCATACAACCTTTTCTATGTTGTATGAATGCTTAATAACTTGCATACTTCATTAAGTTGCAAGTTTGATTTGCTAAGTTTGTGTTTTTGGGATTTTGCAAAAGGGTTTTCTTATTTGAAGCTTTGTTTTGGGTTTTAAAAGGGCTTCTTCATCTTATTTGGTGGATTTGTGACTTGTTTATATTTGTAAGCCCTCTTACCTTCACTTTACAAACTCTAAAGTTAATATGTGGTGAAAGTTGAGATTTATGTGAGTTTAGTTGATTATGCATGCTTATGCGGACTCACTATGCCATGTTTTATATGTTTCATAAGTTATGCATGCTTATGCGAACTCATTATGCCATGTTTTACATGTTTCATAAGTTATGCATGCATATGCGAGTTTACTATGCCATGTTCTACAAGTTTAATGGATTATGCATACTTATGCAAGTTCACCTTACCATGTTATACATGTTTTATGGGTTATGCATGTTTATGCAAGTTCACCTTACCATGTTATGCAAGCTTAATGGGTTATGCATGTTTATGCAAGTTCACCTTACCATGTATGCATATTTAATAAGCTATGCATGTTTATGCGAGTTCATTATGACATGATTTGCAAGTTTAACATGTATGCATGATTATTATGATATGTGAAGTTCATCATGTATGTTATGCCAAGTTACCTTTTATACCCTTATGCGTTATGGCGAATATGTAAGCGAGATAATGACGTTGGGAGGGTTTGGGTAAACTTAAAAATACATGGAACTAAAAGATTGGGAATTTACCTATTAAGTTAGGTCTACCCCTTGGGAATTTACCTATTAAGTTAGGTCTACCCAAGTATATGTTAACTTGTAAATATGTTTCAAAGTGGACATGACGTTAGATAACATGATATGGCCAACTCGAGGTTAGACCTAGTTGTGGTGTAAATCTTCCTAGGTAACCACAACGTGGGGTCTAATGTGGGTAGTTGGTCATGTTGCACCATAAGACCCGAGGTTAGACCTAGACGTGGTGTAAATCTTCCCAGGTAACCACGGATGTCTAATGTGAGAGGTTGGGTGCGTTAAGTAATTAATGCCTCATGATTAGGGTTAAGTCATGGCCCACTAATACTTAACCAATAATGGGGATGCGAGGATTAGATGGGGTTAAGTGGTTACATTTAACTAATTTAATCCATGATTAGTGAGGGGTTAAAACCACACTTAACCCTCTTAGAAACCCTAGCAACGTGGTCTGTTCCAGCAGTAATCCCAGTTTGGTATCACCACAACCCTACAGCTAGGTTAGGGCGGGGCACGATTACTGGACTGATGTAAGCGACCAAATCGACGGCTGAGTGGTACAGCGATGCGGGTCCGGCGGGCTACGGACGTGCACGTAGTCCGATGTTGGACAAACTCGAGGCACGGGTACCAGTAGGCTTAGACTGTGCACTATTGCTTAGGTGTCTGGGGTTGGCACCTTAGGGCTTGATACACCCGAAGGTGGACCCAGCACAGTCTAACTACATCCATGTGGGCCGTATGGACACCAACACTTGACGTGTTAGGTTTATAGGGAGCCGATCGACTAGACCGTGGGCTGGACCTTATATTAAGGTCACTTCATGTTATTAGGCCAAAGTTTGGGCTAAGGGATCAATATCTGTTTAGTGGGTTTGCTAGTACACTGTGGTGCAAAAACTTAATCTTCTTATGTGAGGTCACCTTTATCTATTGCCAGTATGTTTACCTCAGTTTCCACCATGCTGTTAACTTTATTAGTTTATAGATTGATCGTAGTAGGGCTTACCAGTCTTTTTGACTGACCTGTTTTCTTTCGCTTCTTTTCTTCCGTTTCCCCCCCCCCCCCACAGGTTCTCAGGGAGGGGCTACATCTGCTTAGTGGACCTTTGGCTTGCTTGTTGGATAGCTCATGTATCGATCTGAGCTAGCTGTGGCTTATCTTTTATTTCTGGGGATTAGTACTGATGTTTTACCATGTATTTTGTTTCTACGTATCTAGACTTATGTTGTATTTTGGATCATGACATTTTGATACTATGTACTTGACTATGTTGGTTTTGTGAGATGATGATGATGGGTTTTTATCTGCTACCGCTGCTTTACTTATATTTATTTTTATATATTCTGTCTTGCGATATCTCTGTGCATGTTTACCTTCACAATAACGCCCCTCCAAAGCTAGTACATTCCAAGGAGTGATTCTAGTAGAGGTGGGGTGTTACACAGCGCGAGGAGGGGGAGAAGGCGAGGAGATCGGAGGAGGTAAGGGGGGTTGCGGCATGTGAAAACGACGGTGGGGGGGGGGGGGGGGTGCTCCAACATCGCGATTGGTCAGAGGAGGGGAGAGAAACTGGGGTGGCGCCGCCTTTGCTGGGGAGGCGATCGATCGCCAGTGGAAGGGGGGGCGCCTGCTCCTCCGCCTTCGTTCTTTTTTTTTCCTCTGTTCGAAATGAAATCGGGGGGGGGGGGGGGCCTGGTCGTAGGTATAGAAGAGGGGAGAGGGTATTTTTTTTTATTATTTAATTATTTTATTTCAAAAAAGATGACTTTTTCCAAACGACCTCTAAACGAGGCCCACCGCCTGTCGTCCCCAGCATTTCACCCCCATTCCGAACACATTGGGACATGTATCGTAAGCTGATTCGATCATTTCGATCAGTTTCTGTTGAATTTAAAATATAATTCTTTATATATTCAATTTAAATGTACATTTCAATTTACCGGGGTCACATACGAACTCTATAAATCTCAGAAAAATATTTCCTAGCTTCGTATTGACGATACGGTCCTAACAAAACTAGTTTCGTCGAATTCTGAGACCGTTTGAAAAATGGCCATTTTCCAGTCGATCAAAATCAACTGAAACTGGTCAAACGCGTTTTCCTTTGCCACGCTCACATATTGATTCGATAAATTATGAAATTTGAAACCTAGCAATAATTTGAAATCACGGACCCAACAAAAGTGGTTTCGTCGAAATCCGAGGTCGTTTGCAAAATTCCCATTTTTTTAAGGGCCTGAATTCCATAGCGACTATTCTGAAATTTCAACTGGACATATCTTTTGATTCCCGCTATGAAATTTTGATTTTTTAGATTCGTTGGAAAGATATCATCAATTAGATCCTATTATTTTTGGTTTCACTAAAATCCGGTTTATTTTGCACCCGGTACATTCAATTGAAGTTTGAAATCGAATTATCGAACTACCGCGCCATTTTCAATTCCTTTTATAATTATATATAATTATTTATATTCTAATGATGACGTATATAATATATACGATCGAATTCTATTTAAAATAAATTTCTCGACGATATTATTTAAAATAATCTTTTTTAAATATTCAAAATTCGCTAAAATTGTCAAAATAAAATTTTTAAACTGGCCCAGATTTCCGGGTTATTACATCTCTTCACCTTAGTACTAGCATAATAGAGGATCCCATTTTTGTCTCAAGTCCTGTTGGGGAAATCGGCTCATTTATTCATGACTTGTTTGGATTTTAGAATGTCTATGCTAAGTGTTGAGTCGAGAAGTAATGTTTATGTTTTGGGCTATGGGTTGATTCTAGCGATGGAGTGGTTATCCAGTAAGGGTGACCTTCTCGGTTTTGAAAAATGGGGTAGTCAGACTCTTGACTTGCCTCGGTAATACCCTCGAAGTCGCATGTAACCTTTAGGGTTCTATCATGATTTGTTACCTAGAATCTCTTGACACATTTATTGGTAATTTGTAATCCGCTCGAGTAGTGTTCGCCACTAAGGCGGATGGGTCATTTCGCTTATGCATGAGTTATAGAGAATCACCTTAGTAAGTACATTTGGCAGCATGGTTGGCATTTATTTTCAAGAGATATTTCTTCTGCGTGGAATACCTGATAGTAAGTGGACGAGATCCAAGATTCACTAGTGAATTTTGGAGAGCTTGCATGAAACCATGAGTACGCCGTTATGTTTTAGCCGAGTGTACTACAAGTAGAGTAAGTGAAAGAGGAACGAGAGGCAACAGTGAAATAGGTTCCAACTCATATTTTGGAAACAAGAATTAAGAAGCTACGAAATTGTGAAGTTAAAGACAGACAAAGCATAATGGAGTTAAGCTCAAGGAAATGCGACTTAGAAGATTAAAGACTAGATTCGTGCATCATATCTCTTCTTAAGAGTATATCCTTGATCCCTCTCTTCCTGTAGAGCTTACTTGCATGCTATCTTTTGTGTATATCCTCTCGGTCCCATTCTCAATCCAATTTCTGTTGCAAACGCCATAGGGAGTATGAATCATCTGTTAGTAACACATGTTACGGCTTGAGGGTGTTCGTTCGTTTGACTAAACTTTTTGGGTTTTATAGGATACGGGTTGGTCTTAGGAAGGGATTCCCTTGTGACCTAAAAGGAGTCCATCATGCTTAGTTTCCTAGAATCATATATAGTGGTTGGGTTGAGTAATTCTTTGGGTGTCAGTCTGATGTTGATTTCGGTCTTCGGGGCTGATGCTTAGAGAGTTCTTCTCTTAATCAATATATATGTGGCATAGATTTCCAGTTTTGACATTGCCTAATGGGCACAAAGTTTTTACTTGCTTCTATCATTCGACTTTACCTTTAGATAGGAACAATTGGGTGTAAACATGTGTTTGAGACATGTTATGATTGATGGTTGCAAGTGGCTGCAAGTGGTTGCTAGTGGTTGCTCGTGGATGCATTTACACACATTAGGCACAAGATCGGCTCAACCACCTTTCATATTGCATATGCATGAGTGTTTACACTTGTTTGTGGATGAAATTGAATGTGTTATCATGTGAATGTTGCATATGGATGGATGTTTGTGCACACATATAGTGTTTATGTGACTAGGACTATTTGCATGCATGTTGGACTCATGGCACTAAACATATTTTGCATTTAGAAGATCAATCAGGCCTGATCATTTGCATTAGACAAGGAACATATACACACACTTCTTGCATATGTTCATACAGCATTAGAAATCTCTTAAGGACAATGAATGCCTGTGATTGATGATTGAGTAGATGGATGATGGATGGTAGGACACATTCTTCTTAACTTGAAGATTTCGGGGACGAAATCCTTTAAGGAGGGGAGAATGTAACACCCCGTATTTTTTTTAATATAATTAAAAATGAAATAAACTATATGAAAATATGCTTATGATAGGTAAATAATGGTGATGCATAAGGAGAATTAATTAATACATGGAAGAGAAGAAAAATTAGTTCGATAACGGCGTATGTAACGGAAAAGATAGTAAAATAAGGATAACTAATTCAAGAATCAGGAATTAGGTAAAATGGACATCACCATTGCGTTCCTCTCATAAAAATACGCGAAATAGAGTTCGAGTTTTCGAAAATCGGAGTCCGTATGACCAAGATATGGCCAAAACAAGATTTCAGCAGACTTTCTGGCAGACTGACCCAGGTCGACCATAGTGTCGACACTATAGACGACCTGCCCCCCCCCCCCCTAGGTCGACCCCCCTCTGTACAGGTCGACCTGGTCGGCCTGGGGTGGCCCAGAACCCATTTTTGAGGCCCGGGACGAGTTTTGATGGTTCGGATGGGTTTTAGGGTTAATCCGATGGCTGAAATGAATTGCTACACCTATAAAATAACACCTAAACCTAACCTAATTCATAACAAATCATTCTTACACCTAAATGCTGCTGGAATCTCTCTTGAGCCATGGCCGCCGTCTCCAAATTAAAGCTTAAGCTTTCAAACACAAATCAAATCAAAGATCAATGCTACTACAACAAATTCAAGAGGATAGACCAATGACACTACAACTTTCTACGACAAATTCACTCCCTAATTCATTAGCCGTTCTCTGTAAGTGCTAGTTATTTTCAGATCTAAATATTTAATTTTAATATGGGCATGAAATAAAGTGGAATTGAATCTAAGTATGTTTATCGATTCAGATCTATTCCTGTTGCTTTTTGAATCTTTAGTTTTGAGACTTGTCTACCTTTATTCTGATGACAAGTTTGTGATTTATTCAGCAGTTTCCTTGATTCGTAATGATGTTATCATCAAGTTCTAATCTTTATGCCTATCATGATGTTGTTTTTCTCTCTCTGATCTATTTATTATGCAAATTTCTACCTCCCCCTATTTATTTTCTTTTGATGAACCTTGGTCAACTTCGGACCTTGTCCTAAAATCGCGATTCGCATACGAGATGTATACGGGGGAAATATGGGATTATTGCCTATGTGGATATGATTAATAATTGGCAACATGAAATTGGATATTATCATTTAATTTGCAAGTTTGGGGTAGATCTGTAAAGTTTGGTATAATCTTGTTATGATAAAATTTGCATAAATATTATATACATGGAATTCGACATCAATTGGATCTATGTAAATTAAATCAAAAGATTGGGCTTATGTTAATTAGGCATATGTAGATTTGGGAATTTTAGCATGAAAGCGATTGTAAACTTTATAATTGGCATAAACATGTATTATGAACTTGGGCAACTGGCATGTATTGAAACAAAAAAGATTATAGCTTGGGATAACTACATCATGAATCATCGGATTTGGGTATGAAACTTGATACATGTAATTTTGGCTAGATCTTGACATATGAAAAAAAAGCACGAAACTTGGTATATATGTAAACTGACTGGAATTGGGTACATATATTAGTTGGTATGTAATAGCCTTAAAAGAGGGATAAATATAAATTGAGATAAGTTGCCTTTAATGGCCTAAGATAAATTGTGGTAAAATTGGTATGATTTTGCATACCATTAATTGATGGACATAATTGAGTCAATTATGGACATCGTTAAATTAGGAATTAATTGATAATTTGAATAGGGGAAATAAATTCAAATTGGGGTAAAAGATTATAAGTGATAATCAATGCTTAGGACATGTGGTTGGACTCGATTGTGACGTAAACCTGCCCAGAACCGCCCGGCGAATCTAGTAGTCACAAATGTCAGCCCAATGTGAGAGGTCCTAGGCCCAAATTAAAAGCGTAACAATTGTAAAGACACGAGGTTAGACTCTTTTCTGGTGTAAGAATGCCCGGAACCGCACGGCAAATCCAGCTGCCATAAATGTCAGTCTAATGTGAGAGGTCTTTATAAGGTTACGGCCTTAATGAATTAAGAAATACCTAACCAGACAAACATGTGGTGGGACGTGGGGGTTAAGTGGGTGACATGTGGAAATACGAATAGTAATACTTAACCAACGTGACATGGTAATTAGACCAGTGGGTAGGGTTAAGTATATAAGAACACTTAACCAATATGATATAAATGGGTGGGTTAAGTAATATGATTAGGTTAATCTGGACACTTAACCAATTTAATAAGTTGACTATGGGAGTGGGTAAGGTTAAGCAAACGTTTAACCATTATAACATGATTAAACTGGACTAGAGAGTGAGGTTAAGTTAATGAGAACACTTAACTAATACAATGGGTTAATTAGACAAGTGGTTACGGTTAAGTAGTAACGCTTAACCAACATAACAGGACAAGCGGGTGGGCTAAGTTAACTTGAATAAGTTGACAACACTTAACCATTATAATATGACTAGTGGATGAGGTTAAGTTAACATGCACTTAACCAATCTGATGTGATGCGTGGTAGGGTTAAGTAACACATGGGGTTAAGTTAACAAGAAAATTCTTAACCAATGTAACCAGATAGACGAACGGGGTTAAGTTAATAAACCACACTTAACCAATCAAACATAATAAGTGAGAAAGGTTAAGTTAACTAAGGTAAACACTTAACCATGGTAACATAACGAGTAGAAGGGTTAAGTACATATCGGGTTGGTGGGTAATATTAGTAAATATAGGCCCAAATACACTTAACCATTAAATACACATGCTTGAATCAGTAGCGGGGTTGAGTACATATCGGGTTGGTGGGTAATATCAGAGAGTATAGGCCCATAGACTTAACCATTAAATACACATCAGTAGCGGGGTTAAGTACACATCAGGGTTGGTGGGTAATATCAGAGAATATAGGCCCACAGACTTAACCATTAGAAAAATCTAGTAATGGGGACCCATTTCAGCAGTAACCCACATTAGGTATCAACGGATGCCTGAGCTAGGCAGCGTGGGGCACGATTACTGGGCTGATTATAAGAGGTCAAATTAGCGTCGGTTGGTGCAGCAGTGCAGGTTCTAACGGAGTGCGGGCATGCACACACTTCGGCGCAGAAAATTTCGCCACTGGGCATCAGTTGGTATAAAGCTGTGTATCTTGATTGTGTCAGGGTTGCCACCATGGGACTTGATACACCCTATGGTGGGACCAGCACAGGTATCTACAAGTAGGGGGCCGCGTGACACAAACGAGAACTAATCAAGTAGGGAGTCGATCGATAAGGTAATAAGGGTGCATCGAATATATACATGGCCATTGGGGTGATCAAGGTGGAATCCTCATAATCGATGTACACCTGAAGGCTGCCATAATTGCGGGGATTGGGATCACGTTGTAATTATTATAGCACGGGCTACTAGTAGGGGGCACGGATCCTTGTTACACAGGACACTAGTTGGGACACTAGTAGGAATACAGATCATTCAATGTAAGACACTTACGAGGACGTTAGTTAGGTGGTGCAGAGCAAATAGATACCGTTTTAATGGTAAAGCTTAGAAACCTTGCGATGTTATTCTTGATAGAAACCATGCGGTGGGATACTTGATAGGAATTATGGGACGTTATACTTGTTTCATCGTGCCCGAAGTTTATCTTGTTACCTTAGTTTATCTTGTTATCATAGTTTATCTTGTTATCTTAGTTTACCTTGCCTAACTTGTCATCATGCTTATGTTTACTTTCAGTTTATTCATGCCATGTTATCTTTACCTATTTTTATGCTGAAAGTCACTAGGACTTACTCAGTCTTTATGACTGACCCGTTTTGTTTCGCCTCTTTTTCATCCGTTTCCCCCCCAGGTTCACAGGGTGGGAATACAGCTTAGTTCGGATCTTACCAAGATCCAAGGCTCTTTCATGTATGGCTTGGATTTCTTTTGGCTATGACTTGCTTTGCTTTATTGGGTAATACTGCAGTTTGTTTTTATGCTTCTTTGTTTTTGAGCAAGACAGATATTTTAACTATGAAATTGGGTATTGGAAGTTGATGGGCTTTTCTTGTAAACATTTATATTTAATAAATGATTTGAAGTACTTCCACTTTATTTTTCCGCTGTTTTATATATGTCTGTCTTGTAATATTTCTGTTCTAGTACCCATAATACTCCATTGAAGTTAAGGCATTCCCTTTGTGAGTGACCTTAACAGATGTGGGGTGTTACATCAATTCACTGTATAAATAAGCTATCACAACATTAATAAATTTTATATCAAACTTCTCAGAAAGTACAATGCTTATTAAATATCGAAATGTTATGACGTCCAAAACAGGAGAGTACGTTTGCTTAAAGTCAAAACTCGGTCTCTACAAGAAACCATGCGCAACAAGCCATGCCTTATATTTCACAGTTTCATTTTTATTATTTCTTTTTGTAATGAATACCCATTTCTAGTCCAAATACACCATGTTTTGTAAGTGAATCCAGCTCAAGTTGAATAACAACTTTCCATTTCGGCCAATCTTGCCTTTTTCGACATTCATTTATACTAGTTGGTTCGTTATCATTATTCTCATTATAGTCACGACTTTCAGTTATTTCAATAGCTACTGTGAATGAGAATACATCATCAATTATTATTTTACTTCGACCCCACATTTCACCATAATTTGTACAAAATATTAAGATCTCATTATTATTAGGTACCGTTTTATTTTTGCAAGCTTCTATTATTTCTTCTGGAATAAAAATTCCTTCACTAATTTTAGGAGAATTAGAATTTTCTTTTGAGTTCTCATTTGGATCATTCATAACCTCTTCAGGAGCTTTCTTAATTGATGATTTTTCATTAGACTTTCTTTTTCTAGGTGCTAAGTCTTTTGAACTTATAGGTCTTCCACTTTTTTGTCTAGCTTAAGATTCATTTGCTGCTATTGGTCCTTCGGGGATATCAATTCTAGATGGTGCATTTGCTGTTGGAATGTGTAACGACCAAGAAAATCTGAACCAATTAAAAAAAATTTAAATTGGCTAAAATAGTGGATTTTAAATATTTAAAATAAATATTTTAAATAGTAGCAATGAAAAGTGATTTTGAATCGACGTTTGAAAACGAATATAATTAATTCTAATTATAAACAAGGCCTGAAATGGCGCTGCAGTTTCAAAAAATTGAATTCAAACTTTGTCGGACTGTACCGGGTGCAAAACAAAACGGAATTGAGTGAAACCAAAAATATTTAAATATGTTAGTGTATACCTTTCTAATGAATCTGAAAAATCGAAGTTTCATAGCGGAAAGCAAAAGTTATGGCCAACTGAATTTTCAGAAAGGTCGCTATGGAATTTATATAGCCCATGAAATTGGCCTTTTTGCAAACGACCTCGGAATTCGATGAAACCACTTTTGTTGGATCCGGGATGAGAAGTTATTGCTAGGTTTCAAATTTCATAATTTTTGAAGCTAGTATGTGAGCGTGGCAAAGGAAACCGTGTTTTGGTCAATTATAGTTAAATTGGATCGACCAGAAATGGGCCTTTTTGCAAACGGTCTCAGAATTCGATGAAACTTGTTTTGTTGGGACCGTATCGTTAAAACATAGCTAGATTTATTTTTCTGGAATTTTTCGAATCAGTTTATGGCCATGGAAAATTGAAATGTACCTTCAAATCGAATATTGAATGTTATATATTTTAAATTGAATGGAAACTGACTGAAACAGTCAAATGGCCTACGAAACATATCCCATTGTGTTCGGAATGGGGGTAAAACGCTAGGGACGACAGCCGTTGGGTTTGGATTGGGGTTCGTGGGCGAAAGGGGTATTTGGGAGATTTTAAAAATTATAAAATAAAATAAAAAAATTTGATTGGTCCCCGACTATTCCCCTATCGCGCACGACGGAAGTAGGTCGCCAACTTCTCTCCCCATTTTCTCCTCCTCCACGCAATAATAGCCATTGCACCAGTTAAGCTTTTTGTAGATCTTCCTGAGCTCTTCAAATCCATACCAGCAGGAGAATTTATCGTGCAGTATTTTGGGAGAATCACCTCACCAAAGTTGGCGCCTTCAAACCGCCTCCCCGCCTGTTTCAGACCACTGAGCTCGCCGCCGTCAGAGGTGCGAGCGCGCCTCTCCTCCCCCATCGATGCTGCGAAGGCCGATCGACGAATAGCTACACGGATTTTGAGATAAATCCAAACCTAGTTTTGAACCTTTCAGTCGAGGTATGACCATATTTATTTTCAACAGTTTTAACACCTTTAAACCGTTGCAAACTTTGAAAAATCATATCTTTTTCGTGTATTGACGAAATTCAGTGAAACAAGAGACAGTGAACTAGTGTGGGCGTCTTCTACCTTCTAGAAGAGACCGCATATTTTTCTGAGCCTTCTGCTATTTTTGGTGGAGTGGAACCCAATGTGAGATTTCTAATTCATAAACGATATGGAAAACGACGATGTATAAATTATATAGTCGATGTATGGGTTATATAAGCGTTGTACACCTCATGTATAAGCGTTGTATAAGTTGTACGTTCGATGTATAAGTTATATATGCGTTATGAAAATTATATATATGTGTTGAAAAAGAAGTGAATTGCTATATATATATATATATATATATATATATATATATATATACGCCCCTCGTCCACAAACCATGGATGATATTTATTGGTTGTGATTGGTGTGAAAATTGATTGATAATGAATGGTTGATTGGAATTGTTTGTGGTTGAGAAATACCCGTTTGTGGTTGAGAAATATTTGGTTGAAACCATATAGGATTAGTTTATGGAAATGAAATAAATATACATGCCGCCTGCGGGCGAACTAGATGCATGATCCCTATTGTCAAAAACCGCGAGGTTTTAAGGTAGAGCGAGGAGCCGTACTAGGGACGGTCCCGGTTTTAACTACCCTGCCCTTATGCTGCCGAAATTTTGAATAATATTCATGTGTTTGAACTATTTTCATTTGTTGAGACTATATTTATTCGTTGAATAGAAAACCTTCATGTGTTGAAACGATATTCATTCGTTGAATAGAAATTCATGTGTTGAATGGTATTCGTGTTTTAAAATAATTTGTTTTATAATAAAAATCACATTTTTATCATCTATACGAACTATATAAAATAATCTTGTTTTGAAAGAAATTTTTTTATAATAAAAATCCTATTTTTATTACCTATATGAACTATATAAAATAATAGTGTTTTGAAATGAATTGTTTTACATTAAAAATCACATTTTTATTATATACATGAGTTGTTAAATATAGTGAAGTGTTCAAATAGAAGACAGTTTGAAAAAAATATCATTTTTATCAAAAGTATGAAATTCATATGGTTTTGAAATCGAAGAATCGATATATATATTTAAATAGAATTGAAATATATCGAAAAACGACGCTGCAGTTCGTATTTTGAAACCGTGATTTCAAACGATTAGTACGGGAGATCCGACCATCGGATTTTCCTGAAATTGCAACCGTTGGGTTCGATTTGGAAATATCTTTCCAACGATACCAATTTTGTAAAAATCCAACGGTTGGATTGTCTGGAATGTTTA
Organism: Allium sativum; assembly: GCA_030737875.1. NCBI lineage: Eukaryota > Viridiplantae > Streptophyta > Magnoliopsida > Asparagales > Amaryllidaceae > Allium > Allium sativum. Next base: position 498,901,970 of record CM060924.1, on the reverse strand, counting down.
ATTCAAATCTAAAGAAAAACAGCGCCAGAATCGATTATATTTATTTATATATATATATAAATATAATTATATTTAATCGAATAACGACGCTGCAGTTCATATTTTGAAATCGAAACTTCAAACGATTATACCGGGAGATCCGACCGTTGGATTTTCCCGAAACTGGAACCGTTGGATTCCTTTTGAAAAGATCTATCTAATGATATAAATTTTGTGAAGATCCAACGGTTAGATATTCAGATATGTGTAAATCAAATCTGAAGTAAAACAGCGCCACGGTCGCGTTATGGCCCGAAGCGTCGTTTTGAATAAATTGGCTATTTTAAAATAAATAAAAATAGCAATAAATTATTATAAACGATATGGATGTGATTTAGAAATTAATTGAAGGTTGGCTAAGTCGAATGGTTTCCTGGGTGTTGATCTGATGTTGGTTTCGGCCTTCGGGGTTAATATTTGGTAAACCGTTCTCTTACTGTTTGACGGTTAGGGACTAATGAATTGAAATGATGCATGTGTATGTTAGTGTTGCACTTGTTTATTGTATACATGAGTTGTTCAGAAAGACCGGGTTTATCCCATTCTGAATAACTGAATCGATGATAAGAAATCGAAGATGAAGACGGTGGTCGAAGACCGGAGATCTTCACCTCGTTTGGATGGTAATCGAGGTCCTGATTGGGAGGCATCCCGAAATATGGATAATGAGTGGTGATCGTCCAGACGTACGTGGTGATCGATGGGTTTGCGAGGTATATAGTGCCTCTGGTTTCGTTCAGACCCAGAACGGACTTGTAAATGGACTGTGTGTCTGACATTGGATTTTATTCTATGTTGATTGATCTCTGTTAAATATACATCTGTTTGGCGGCGGAGAATTTATTCTTTTGCTTAAAGCCCTTCTCTGAAACGCACAAGCTAAGAGGTTGTATATCGATGGACATCAGTCGCATGGCATGAATTGCTAGTGTGGCATGCCTAAGTGGCAAATGATCAGGGCTTCTATTGAAAAGCAAAGTCTTGTGGTGATGATCAAAGCATCGCCTGTGTGGCGTAGCTTTGTGTATAACGTGAATTCGCGAACCTTACACCCCGGTATGAACCAGAAACGGGAGAGGACATCAGGGAGGGCCTGCGTTTCTTCCTAGCTAGAAGTGGTGTCAGTGGTTTTACACGCCCTGACGAGTTTGACTTATGTGGTTGTTGCTGTTGCGAGGCGCCTCAGTTAGATCGGACGATCCGTGTCCGATGGAGTCATTCGTTGGCTCATTTACGCCCCAAAGGGGGGGGGGGAACGCAGTGTTAAGGAATTTTAATCCACATCGGTGGACCGGCCCTGACGATCCAAGGGTCGATGCGCTCTAACCCTGAGGCTCGGGCTAGGCAGTCTCGAAGTCGGTAAGGACTATCTTTTTCCCTGGTTCATAACGGAAATCCAATTTCCAAATACGACATCGTGCGGTTTTGATTGTATACCTATATTTGGCGACATAGTGGAATGGGACTCTCATGTCGTCTATGATTGATAGTTATGATTGGAAATTGTTTTTGAAACATATAAACACTTGTAGTAATATCAAATGCTTTTGTTTTTTTCGTATCAAGCATATTTTGGGCATTATAAGGTAAAACTCTATCCTCCGGTTTGCGTTGCATTGTGTGATGGGAACTGAGTCTTATAATGGCTTCATTTTTATAAAAAGCATTGCGATGTTTAAAAGAAAGATTTGTTTTAGAGCACTGGCGATCCAATGGAGTAAACCCATTCCACGAAAGTGGCGTGGTCCTGTGATTAGCCATATTTTAAATGTGTTGAGTTGATTTCTCATACCAGTCCCATGACTGACTCGTAGTTTTTTCACTTTCAAACTCGGGTGCCCCTTTTTCTGCATGGGCAGCCTTGTATTCAGGTTTTAGCTGGCTTTCTCTGGACAGCTGGAGCTGAAGATGGATTCTATCATTTATCTCTTTTATGCTGCTCAGCCACTATTGTACATTATGTTTGTTTTTCCGCTGTAGACATATATGTATAGTTGAACTGTATTTGTACTAAGTAAGATCATGTATACTGTGTAACTCTGATGATTACTTTTATCCAGTATATTCTATTGTTCATTATCTGGTGTATTTATTTATTTCTGTTCTGCTTTTATCTGTTTCTGTGTTATATTCCAAAGATTACCCTTGCCACCGTCAGTACGGGGTTTGAGGTCGTCACATCGTGGTATCAGAGCGAGGTTAAGCTTAGTTCTGGAATATAACATATTAACGAACTCGTTAGAAATAGAACCAGTAGTGTTCTAGGACGGGTAACCCTATACAGATAGGATCAGTAATATCCTAGCATGAGTAAAGCAGAATGAAATTTCACCTCGATAGGCACATTTACATTTGAAGTATGTGTTTCTATATTTTAAAATATCTTTTCTGTTGACCTGACGCTTGATCTGCCATTTGCAGAAATACTAGAAAAAAGAGTGTCAGAAACAGGAGAAATGCAGAACCCGATCTAGAAGCTCTATTAAAGAGATATCGAAATCTGAACGGAGCACAGTTCTCGGGCAATGAATCTATAATTCAGACTCAAGCTTGGATGAGTTCTGTCGAAAGAATTTTTGAGCGTATCCAGCTGAGAGATGACTAGAAAAGGTTTGTAGCATCTTGGGTGCTCAAAGAAGAAGCTTTAATCTGGTGGGAAACAATCATCAAAGATAATCCAGAAGGTGATATCACCTGGGACAGATTCAAAGAGATTTTCCTAGAAAGATTTACTCCTCCTGAAGCGACGGTGCGATTATGTGATGAATTTTCTTATCTGATACAGGGTGATATGACCATCCCAGAATATCATAAGCAATTCAACGAACTTGCTCACTTTGCTCCTCATCTGATTCAAGATCCAAAGAGGAGGAATTTGAGATTTATTCATGGCCTGCAAAGGAGATATCAGAATAGTGTAATGAGGGATGTGAAGCTTCCTTTTTCAGAAATGATATACATGGCTTATCAGTATGAAGATCTCCATAAGAAAGGAATGTTGCGCGACGAAGAAGAAGTCTGTTCTAGTGACAAAGCAGAGTCGGAAACTGATATTCCTGAAGCCAGTACGAGGTCTGAGGTCAGTAAAAAGCCTAAAGTCAACCGAAAAAGGGCCAGGCCTGAAAAAGAACCAGCAATGACTGCCATGTGCAAGAACTGCAATCAGAAAGGCCATTTGTCCAGAAAATGTAAATCTTTAAAGAAACCAATAAAGGATGCTTATAGAGCCAATCGAAAGCAAAAGAAGAAAAGGTTTGGAAAAGATGGGGAGTTTCAAGAGATTAGGGAGTGCAAACAGTGCCACGAGGCCGGTCATCTTGCAAAGGATTGCCCGCTCTTAAACAAGCCCGAAGTAGTACATGTAAATGAAGTGGCAGAAGTGCCTGCATCTCCGTCTGCTCAGGAAAGGCCAGATGTGTTGGAAGGCATGCTCAATGTCAAGAACATCCCGGTTAAAGTACTGTTTGATACTGGCGCATCACAAAGTTTTATTGCAAAGAGTGCCGTCAAGAAGTTGGATTTGAAATTAAAGAAGCTCAAAGAACCAATGACTATCCAAAATCCAGTTGGGGATTTCATCGGTCTCAATTGGGTTTGTGGGGGTGCCTGTCTCCTTTTCTTGCTATAAATTCCCTACTATCTCTATCGTCATGAATTTTAATGAATTCGACCTTATTCTGGGATTGGATTGGCTAACCAAATATGAAGCAGAGGTTAGATGCGCCGAGAGAGTTGTTAGGGCTAAGATTAAATCAGGGAATTATATAATCATATCGTGTGAAGGTCAGAAATCTAATAGAAAAGACTTCTGGGCAGCTTTGGATGTTTCTCCTGTTCAAATAGAAAACATCCCTAAAGTCACGGAGAATATTCCTGACCTCATCAAAGATATTCCTGTCGTCAAGAGCTATGCGGATGTGTTCGAAGAATTTGTTCGCTTACCTCCGTAGAGAGAAATAGATTTCAAAATTGCTTTAATTCCGAATGCAAGGCCGGTAGTTCACGCTATTCGAAGAATGTCCTTGAAAGAGAAAGAGGAATTAGACAATCAAACACGACAGCTCGTATGGAAGGCTCTGATCAGGCCTAATTTCTCTGATTGGGGAGCAACAGTGGTGTTTGTCCCAAAATCTGACGGTACTCTATGTCTATGTGTGGATTATCGTGATCTGAACAAACAGACAATAAAGAATAAATATCCATGGCCGCGGATTGATGATTTGTTGGATCGATTAAATGGCGCACAAGTATTTTCATGAATGGACCTAGCTACCGGCGTCCATCAGCTTCGTATTGCCGAAGAGTGTGTTCTAATGACAGCATTCAGAGGTCCCGACTTATTCTACGAGTGGTTAGTAATGCCGTTCGGCTTCTGTAACGCTCCTGCTTACTTCGTCGATCTGATGAATAGAGTGTTCAGAGGGGTTTTGAATAAATTTGTTCTGGTTTTTATTGACGATATTCTAATATTCTCTAAATCAAAGGCCGAACATGAAAAGCATTTGGAACAAGTTCTGGAAATCCTCAGAAGGAATGTATTAAAAGCCAAACTATCCAAATGTATATTCTGGCAAGATGAAGTGAAATTTCTAGGCCATGTCGTATCAAAAGAAGGAATTGCTGTGGATCCAAGTAAAATCATAGCTATTCAAAACTGGAAACAGCCTAGTACTCCTACGGAAGTCCGCAGTTTTCTCGAATTGGCTAGTTATTACCGGAAGTTCGTTAAAAACTTTTCGAAGATATCTGGCCACTTAACGAAGCTTACAAAGAAGCACTCAAAATTCAAATGGACTCCAGAAAGTGAAGAGGCTTTTGAAGAGATAAAGTTAAGATTAACGACAACTCCAGTTTTAACCATCATCGATGGCAATCAGGATTTGAAAGTCTGGACTGATGCTTCTAGAGAAGGCCTTGGCGCAGTGTTAATGCAAAGGGGCCAAGTGATTGCTTATGCTAGCCGTCAACTGACGTCGCACGAGAAAAACTATGTAACTCATGATCTTGAGCTGTTGGCTATCGTATACTCTTTGAAAATCTGGAGACACTATCTTCTGGGTGAGAAATTCGAACTGTATACAGACCATCAGTCGTTAAAGTATCTGTTCACTCAGAAAGACCTGAATCTGACGCAGCAATGTTGGCTAGAGTTCCTTGCAGCATATGATTTTGAGATTCTATACACTCAAGGGAAAGCCAATGTCGTGGCCGATGCGTTAAGCCGAAAGAATGAAATGATCGCCAGTTTTATCATTGCGACTTCGTTGATTGACAACATATCGGCTCTCCAAAAAGACGACCAATTTATTAAAGGAATGAGTCAGCGAATTCGTGAAGGCAATGCTTCGGATTTCCAGCTCGACAGCGAAGGGATTCTGAGGTTAGAAGGACGAATTTGTGTTCCAGAAATTCCTGAACTCAGAAGAGATGTGCTTGATGAATGCCACAAATCTAAACTCAGTATCCATCCGGATGTGAGTAAAATGTACAACGATATCAAGCGAACATTCTGGTGGAAGTCGTTAAAAAGAGACATCTCGATATATGTTAGTCGATGCCCTACTTGCCAGCTAGTCAAAAGCGACCAACAGAAACTGGCTGGATTATTGCAACCGCTGGACGTTCCGGGCTGGAAGTGGGAACATATTTCCATGAACTTCATTGATGGTTTGCCCAGGACCAGAAAAGGAAATGACAGTATTTGGGTGATCGTAGATCGCTTCACGAAGACCACCCATTTCATACCTGTCAGGTCAAACAGAACTGCTCAGAGGCTGGCGCATATATACTTCAGGGAAATTGTTAGGCTACATGGAGTGTCGCTCAGTATAGTCAGCGATAGAGATACAATATTTACTAGCAAATTCTGGGAGGCATTTCAAGTAGAGATGGGAACAAAGCTGAATCTAAGCACCGCTTATCATCCTCAGACAGACGGTCAGACTGAGAGGGTGAACCGTATACTAGAAGATCTATTGCGGGCTTGTGTTCTAGATTTCGGTGGATCATGGGAAGACCACCTACATTTGGCTGAATTCTCATATAACAACAGCTACCAGGCGAGTCTGACAATGTCACCATTCGAAGTGGTGTATGGTAGACCATGCCGATCTCCTTCTTGTTGGGTCGAATCCGGTAATAGACTTATGTTAGGATCTGATATGATCCGAGAAGCTGCCGACAAGGTCGACTTTATTAAGAAGCGATTAGTCGCCGCTCAAAGCCGACAAAAGAGCTATGCCGATAGGAGAAGAAGAGATATATCCTTTGTTGTTGGCGACTATGTATACTTGAAAGTATCGCCGATGAGAGGAGTTATCCGGTTCGGTAAAACTGGAAAGTTGGCGTCCAAATTCATTGGTCCGTTTCCTATTCTGGAACGGATCAGAACTCTCACTTATAGGGTTAAACTGCCTGATTGGTTGCCTGGAGTTCATGATGTATTTCACATATCTCAACTTCGAAAGCAAATTCATGATCCAGACTTGATCGTGGAAGAAGCAGCTCAACAGGATATTGAAATTACTCCAGAATTAGCTGTGAGAAGAGAACCGCTCAAGATTATCGGCAAAGAAACCAAAGAGCTGAGGAACAAGAAGGTTCACTTGGTCAAAGTGCAATGGAGTGGGGATCTGCGAGATTGTACTTGGAAAATTAAGGAGAGCATTCAGAAAGCCTATCCTAGATGCCGAGTGGATATCTCTAATTGACTCCGGTGCAAGGTACATTTACCATACTTTGCATTACCAATTAGTTCTCTACTTTGTTGTTGTTTTCTTTCCATTGATGTGCACTTTTAGTTCTATAGTCTGGATGATTTTAAAAGAATATAGAAATTTATTTGTATGATTTTGAAAAGTTAAAAACAATTTGATTGTTGCTTGTGTTGTGCGATAGTAAATTTGGATTAATTAAATTATAGAAACGATAGTTGATTAAATTAATAAGAGAATAATGATAGAAATATATATACATGTGGATTATATATGTTTGAACAGGTAATTGGATAGTTGTTGAGTAAAGATTTTATTTGCGTGCCCGACAAATAGGTAAACCTTAATGAGTGGGATGCGAAATATTATTATATCAACTCCTGTGAATGCCATTGGATGCGGAGTGCTAGTTTTTCTGTGTGAAATAATAACATCGCCATAGGATAGTAACAATTAATATTGAACTACATTACATGGCATACTTATGGAAGATAGGCATACTTTATCATATACCACATAAGCATTTGGAGCTTGTGTGACGAAGTGGAAGGTTTACCATACGAGTGAGAGGCTTGTATGGCGATGACTATATTTTACAGGTTGAACTGATGATTGATATGGACTATTTAAATTGTAACGATAAAATTGCCAGATTAATAAAAACCCCACACGGGTCTGGAGTTGACAATAACCACGTCTCTCTAGTTATTAGATACGGCACATGGACTATTTATTTCCCACGCGGGATGAGGTGACGAGGATTTATCCTCTGGAGCATTTAAAATACACACTCCCTCAGGCTTTGACAGGGTGACGAGAATTTATTCTCTGGAGTTATTATCAATACACGCTCCCCTGTAAACACCAGAATATATCACTATAAATATGTGTATGCCTATTAGGATTTATTGGGTACCTAATACGGCCCAATAAATTTCCAAACCTCTCCCCGTACAAAGAGGTTATGGCGAAATTTTTCAAAAATTCCGGGTGTTAGCCAAATTTTTGAAGAATTTGAAAATTCTCAGAAATTGAAAAGTTGGAGAATGGAAGCCAGATTGAACATAGAGTAGATTAATCAAACCACTTTCGACTTTGTTCCTTTTCGGGGACGAAAAGTTTTAAGTGGGGGAGATTGTAACGACCGAAAAAATCTGAACCAATTTAAAAATTTTAAATTGGCTAAAATAGTGGATTTTAAATATTTAAAATAAATATTTTAAATAGTAGCAATGAAAAGTGAGTTTGAATCGATGTTTGAAAATGAATATAATTAATTCTAATTATAAACAAGGCCTGAAATGGCGCTGCAGATTCAAAAAATTGAATTCAAACTTTGTCGGACTGTACCGGGTGCAAAACAAAACAGATTTGAGTGAAACCAAAAATATTTAAATCTGTTACTGAATACCTTTCTAACGAATCTAAAAAATCGAAGTTTCATAGCGGAAAGCAAAAGTTATGGCCAAATGAATTTCAGAAAGGTCGCTATGGAATTTATATAGCCCGTGAAATTGGCCATTTTGCAAACGCACTCGGAATTCAACGAAACCACTTTTGTTGGGTCCATGATGAGAAGTTATTGCTAGGTTTCAAATTTCATAATTTTTGAAGCTAGTATGTGAGCGTGGCAAAGGAAAACGTGTTTTGGTCAATTATAGTTAAATTGGATCGACCAGAAATGGGCCTTTTTGCAAACGGTCTCAGAATTCGACGAAACTAGTTTTGTTGGGACCGTATCGTCAAAACATAGCTAGATTTATTTTTCTGGAATTTTTTGAATCAGTTTATGGCCCTGGCAAATTGAAATGTACGTTCAAATCGAATATTGAATGTTATATGTTTTAAATTGAATGGAAACTGACTGAAACAGTCGAATGGGCCTACGAAACATATCCCATTGTGTTCGGAATGAGGGTAAAACGTTAGGGACGACAGTCGTTGGGTTTGGATTGGGGTTCGTGGGCGAAAGGGGTATTTTGGAGATTTTAAAAATTATAAAATAAAATAAAAAAATTTGATTGGTCAGCTCACTTCTCTCTTCCCGACTATTCCCCTATCGCGCACGACGGAAGTAGGTCGCCACCTTCTCTCCTCGGTTTCTCCTCCTCCACGCAATAATAGCCAATGCTCCAGTTAAGCTTTTTGTAGATCTTCCTGAGCTCTTCAAATCCATACCAGATGGAGAATTTATCGTGCAGTATTTTGGGTGAATCACCTCGCCAAAGTTGGCGCCTTCAAACCGCTGCCTTGCTTGTTTCAGACCACCGATCTCGCCGCCATCAGAGGTGCAGGCGCGCCTCTCCTCCACCTTCGACGCTGCGAAGGCCGATCGATGAATAACTACATGGATTTTGAGATAAATCCAAACCTAGTTTTGAACCATTCAGCTGAGGTACGACCATATTTATTTTCAACAGTTTTAACACCTTTAAACCGTTGCAAACTTTAAAAAATCATATCTTTTTCGTGTATTGACGAAATTCAGTGAAACAAGAGACAGTGAACTCGTGTGGACGTCTTCTACCTTCTAGAAGAGACCGCATATTTTTCTGAGCCTTCTGCTATTTTTGGTGGAGTGGAACCCAATGTAAGATTTCTAATTTATAAACGATATGGAAAACGACGATGTATAAATTATATAGTCGATGTATGGGTTATATAAGTGTTGTACACCTCATGTATAAGCGTTGTATAAGTTGTACGTTCGATGTATAAGTTATATATGCGTTGTAAAAATTATATATATATGTGTTGAAATAGAAGTGAATTGCTATATATATATATATATATATATATATATATACATGCCCCTCGTCCACAAACCATGGACGATATTTATTGGTTGTGATTGGTGTGAAAAGTGATTGATAACGAATGGTTGATTGGAATTGTTTGTGGTTGATATTGATTGATTGTGGCTGAAAAATACCCGTTTGTGGTTGAGAAATATTTGGTTGAAACCACATAGGATTAGTTTGTGGAAATGAAATAAATATACATGCCGCCTGCGTGCAAACTAGATGCATGATCCCATTGTCAAAAACCACGAAGTTTTAAGGTAGAGTGAGGAGCCGTACTAGGGACGGTCCCGGTTTTAACTAGCCTGTCGTTATGCTGCCGAAATTTTGAATAATATTCATGTGTTTGAACTATTTTCATTTGTTGAGACTATATTTATTCGTTGAATAGAAAACCTTCATGTGTTGAAACGATATTCATTCGTTCAATAGAAATTCATGTGTTGAATGGTATTCATGTTTTAAAATAAATTGTTTTATAATAAAAATCACATTTTTATCATCTATACGAACTATATAAAATAATCTTGTTTTGAAAGAAATTGTTTTATAATAAAAATCCTATTTTTATTACCTATATGAACTATATAAAATAATAGTGTTTTGAAATGAATTGTTTTACAATAAAAATCACATTTTTATTATATACATGAGTTGTTAAATATAGTGAAGTGTTGAAATAGAAGACAGTTTGAAAAAAAAAATCATTTTTACCAAAAGTATGAAATTCATATGGTTTTGAAATCGAAGAATCGATATATATATTTAAATAGAATTGAAATATATCGAAAAATGACGCTGCAGTTCATATTTTGAAACCGTGATTTCAAACGATTAGTACGGGAGATCCGACCATCGGATTTTCCTGAAATCGCAACCGTTGGGTTCGGTTTGGAAATATCATTCCAACGACATCAATTTTGTAAAAATCGAACGGTTGGATTGTCTGGAATGTTTAATTCAAATCTGAAGAAAAACAGCGCCAGAATCGATTATATTTATATATATATATAAATATATATATATATATATAAATATAATTATATTTAATCGAATAACGACGTTGCAGTTCGTATTTTGAAATCAAAACTTCAAACGATTATACCGGGAGATCCGACCGTCGGATTTTCCCGAAACTGGAACCGTTGGATTCGTTTTGAAAAGATCTTTCTAATGATATAAATTTTGTGAAGATCCAACGGTTAGATTTTCAGATATGTGTAAATCAAATCTAAAGAAAAACAGCGCCACAGTCGCGTTATGGCCCGAAGCGTCGTTTTGAATAAATTGGCTATTTTAAAATAAATAAAAATAGCGATAAATCGTTATAAAATATTATAAACGATATGGATGTGATTTAGAAATTAACTGAAGGTTGGCTAAGTCGAATGGTTTCCTGGGTGTTGATTTGATGTTGGTTTCGGCCTTAGGGGTTAATATTTGGTAAACCGTTCTCATACTGTTTGACGGTTAGGGACTAATGAATTGAAATGATGCATGTGTATGTTAGTGTTGCACTTGTTTATTATATACATAAGTTGTTCAGAAAGACCAGGTTTATCTCATTCTGAATAACTGAATCGACGATAAGAAATCGAAGATGAAGACGGTGGTCGAAGACCGGAGATCTTCACCTCGTTTGGATGGTAACCGAGGTCCTGATTGGGAGGCATCCCGAAATATGGATAATGAGTGGTGATCGTCCAGACGTACGTGGTGATCGATGGGTTTGCGAGGTATATAGTGCCTCCGGTTTCGTTCAGACCCAGAACGGACTTGTTAATGGACTGTGTGTCTGACATTGGATTTTATTCTGTGTTGATTGATCTCTGTTAAATATACATCTGTTTGGCGGCGGAGAATTTATTCTTTTGCTTAACGCCCTTCTCTGAAACGCATGAGCTCAGAGGTTGTATATCGATGGACATCAGCCGCATGGCATGAATTGCTAGTGTGGCATGCCTAAGTGGCAAATGATAAGGGCTTCTGTTGAAAAGCAAATTCTTGTGGTGATGATCAAAGCACCGCCTTTGTGGCGTAGCCTTGTGTATAACGTGAATTCGCGAACCTCACACCCCGGTATGAACCAGAAACGGGAGAGGACATAAGGGAGGGCCTGCGTTTCTTCCTAGCAAGAAGTGGCGTCAGTGGTTTTACATGCCCTGACGAGTTTGACTTATGTGGTTATTGCTGTTGCGAGGCGCCTCGGTTAGATCGGACGATCCGGGTCCGATGGAGTCATTCGTCGGCTCATTTAAGCCCCTAAAGGGCGGGGAAACGTAGTGTTCAGGAATTTTAATCCACATCGGTGGACCAGCCCTGACGATCCAAGGGTCGATGCGCTCTGACCCTAAGGCTCGGGCTAGGCAGTCTCGAAGTCGGTAAGGACTATCTTTTGCCTTGGTTCATGACGGAAATCCAATTTCCAAATACGACATCGTGCAGTTTTGATTGTATACCTATATTTGGCGATATAGTGGCACGGGACGCTCATGTCGTGTATGATTGATAGTTATGATTGGAAATTGTTTTGGAAACATATAAACACTAGTAGTAATATCAAATGCATTTGTTTTATTCGTATCAAGCATATTTTGGCCATTATAAGGTAAAACTCTATCCTCCGGTTTGCGTTGCATTGTGTGATGGGAACTGAGTCTTATAATGGCTTCAATTTTATAAAAAGCATTGCGATGTTTAAAAGAAAGATTTGTTTTAGAGCACTAGCGATCCAACGGAGTAAACCCATTCCACGAAAGTGGCGTGGTCCTGTGATTAGCCATATTTTAAATGTGTTGAGTTGATTTCTCATACCAGTCCCATGAATGACTCGTAGTTTGTTTCACTTTCAAACTCGGGTGCCCCTTTTTCTACATGGACAGCCTTGTATTCAGGTTTTAGCTGGCTTTCTCTGGACAGCTGGAGCTGAAGATGGATTCTATCATTTATCTCTTTATGTTGTTCAGCTCCTATTGTACATTATGTTTGTTTTTCCGCTGTAGACATATATGTATAGTTGAACTGTATTTGTACTAAGTAAGATCCTGTATACTGTGTAACTCTAATGATTACTTTTATCCAGTATATTCTATTGTTCATTATCTGGTGTATTTATTTATTTCTGTTCTGCTTTTATCTGTTTCTGTGTTATATTACAAAGATTACCCTTGCCACCGTCAGTACGGGGTTTGGGGTCGTCACAGAATGTGAGATTTATTTATTTTTGCAGCATCATTAAATGAATCTGGCATTTGATTTGCAATATTTTGAATATGAGAAACATTGTACCTCGTATTGACATTGTTCGATATGTGGATCCAAATTAAACATAGATGGATTATTCCATGAAATTTTAAGTCATTCTACTAGAAAGGTCTTTTCTCCCCTATACTGGGGGAAATTTGACTCACTAAATTTACAATATGCTAACCTTGCAATAAAGACATCACCCGTAAGAGGTTTAAGATAACGAATTATTGAAGGTGAGTCAAATCCCACATAAATTCCCAACCTTCATTGAGGACCCATTTTAGTATGAAGTGGGGGTCTAATAGGTACATGTACAATGTAATCAAATTTCAGTAGATGTGAAATATATGGTTGGGATCCAGTTAAAAGCTGTGATGGTGAAAATTGATGATAAATCGTTGGTCTTGTTTAAATTAATTTAGATGAATGCAAAATTGCATGTCCCCAAGCTAAAATAGGCAACTTTGATTAGATAAGTAACGGTCATGCAGTAAGTTGCAAATGCTTAATTAACGATTCTGCTAGACCATTTTGAGTGTGAACATGAGCTATTGGATGTTCAACTTCAATTCACAGCGATAACAATAATCATAAAATACTTGAGAAGTAAATTCTCATGCATTATGTAGTCGGATTGATTTAATTTGACGATCCGGGAAGTGTGCTAGCAGTTTAATTATTTGAGCAACTAATTTGGCAAATGTCATGTTCTAGTAGAGAGCAAACATACATGTGACTAACGAGTTGATGCATCAGTGAATGCCATAAAATATATAATTGGTCCACAAGCGAGATGAATTGGACCACATAAATCACCTTGAATTCTTTGCAAAAATGCTAAAGATTCAGAAGTGATTTTAATACATAAAGGTCGAGTAATTAAATTTCCTTGCACACATGAGGTACACATGTAATCGCTTGGTAAATTCAATTGATTTGATAAATTATGACGATTTGAGGTTTTGGCAATTTTATGCATCATAGTTGTTACAGGGTGACCTAAATGATCATGCCAAAGAATCAATTTCTTTGTATTCGTAAGCTTCTGGCTAATGTTTATAAAATGAGATTTAACTATGCCAAATTTTGTAAAATATAATCCAGTTGAAATTGTACCAAATTTTTCTAAAATAAGCTTCTGGCTTTCAATTTAGAAATAACACAAAGATATTCTTTTTTGCTTTCATTTATAGTTTCAATATGATAGTCGTTCATTTTTATATCTTTAAAGCTAAGCAAATTTCTTATAGAATTTCTTGAATATAGTGCATTTTGAATGAATATATGTGTACCATTTGGTAACAGTTATGGGCTCGTTCGGACCCTTCAATTATATTATCTGAACCAACTATAGTTGAAACTTTAGCAGAAATATTTTCAGATCATTAAGAGAAAAACGTCGTATTTTTCAATATCGTATGAGTAGTGTACTATCAAGCAAATATATATCATCACTTCAAAACTGATGGTCCATAACCTAAGAATCAAATACAATACAACTAATCAATCACTAAGATAACTTATAAATGTAAATAAACGTTATAAAACAAACTGCTTAACAAAGTGCAAAATTACGTATTATTTCTGCAAGTCCATAAGAACAAATTAAAAGAAAAATATGTAAACAGAAGTTTCAGACCAATACATGCTAAAAGGAAATGAAACAAAATAAAAAACACATGATAAGCTTCAGGCTACTAATTGGTTGGTTCGGTCATATCTTCGAATATTGCATTTAAATTTTCATCACTAAATAAATTTCCCTCATAATCTTCGAAGAAATCATCCAAATTCAAGTTAGTATTATCGGACAATCCCTTAGTATTGTTTATCTCGACATTCTTTGATTTATGATACGCTTCCACTGTTTTCTTCGATGATCTGCATGTACGTCACCACTGACCAGAGCATTCAAATATATAGCAAACTTCCTCATAATGCTTTTTAATTTCTACAGCTGAATTATTACTATTTTCAGGCTCATTTTTCTTCTGCTGCTTTTTGAAATTGGTAGTTTTGTTGCCTCCAAAACCACTATAACCACCTCTGATGGGGTTGTATCCACGTCCTCTACCTTTGGCTCGACCTCTTTCGGAGTGGGGAAAATTAGCGTTAACTTCTAGTAATGCAGTTGAACTAGTTGATCTTGATGAGTGTTTTTAATAAGCAAATCATTATTTTTCTCAGCAGTTAACAAACATTCAATAAGTTCAGAATATTTTTTAAAATGACGCTCTCGATATTGCTTCTACAAGAGTATATTCGAGGTATGAAATGTTGAGAAGGTCTTTTCTGACACTTGTGCTTATCTACCTTTTCTCTACATAATTTCTGTTTAGAAATAATTCTAAACATAGAGGAATTGTATTTCCTTATAGTTTTAAAGTCTTGAAACCTTCGGTTCAACTACTCCTGACTTATATCTGGAAATATGGCTGTTTTCTTGTGGTTATAACGCTCCTTTATTGAGTTCCATAAGTAAGGAGAATCTTTTTCAGTTAAATATTCTGTTTTTAGATCCTCGTGGATGAGACATCTTAAAATTATTAGAACCTTTGATTTTGTCCTACTGGGACATAATATTACCATTTTAATGGCGTTCTCTAAGTATTGAGTTTACAAATGGATCTCGGCATCTAGTATCCGTGATAAGTAGTTGTCTTCGGATATGTCCTAAGCCTTGAATTCAAGTTAAGAAATATTTGACATTTTGCAAACTACATATAGAACAAATTACAGATGCTTAATTAGACAAAATTCATAGATCATCATTTACAGATAATGAATTAGAAATGGCTATTTATATTACTAACATTAATAGTACAGATCAACTAACTTTTTAATCAAAAATAATAATATAAGGTTAAACAAAAAAAACCAAAACTGAAACGCGTTAAAACCTGGGTTGAATTATACATGAAACTATAGTCATGTGATAATAGTCACATCACAAAAGTAAGACTATACAAAAAATGCAAGAATCTCTTTTGTTTCTTACTACAGCTGCTACAAAAATTAGAATAAAAACTCCATACCTACAAAACGAAATGATAAAAATCACATTATTCGGTACTTAAATACCTTACATCAAGTGTAAACATAAAGACAAAAGGATGTAGATATTGTTTACTGTTTTAGAATCTTCAATGCATGAGAGTTAGGCACACATGTCAAATAATGCATTAAAAAGATATTTACAGCAGGTTTCAATAAAATAAATTCGTTGTAACATATAAAGCATGAGCAACTTGGTCCATGGAGAAAGGCATGCTAGTAGTACAAATAAATGAAAAAAAAGGTATCTAGTACCTTATTGACCTAGAAGAATAGGTGATTCAAAATGAAATAAAGGTGTCTAGTACCTTATTGACCTAGAAGAATAGGAAATTCAAAATAAAATAAAGGTGTGCTAGCAGTACAAATAAAGAATAGTTTGTTGTTATATATTGTAATGGTGCGTTTTGTTAGCTGTCGAATAATTAATTTATTTAATTATTTATATATCGATTTGGCGATATCGATAACTTAAAGTAAAACGTTCGAACTTATAATTTATAATTATAATTAAAACGAAACTGAAACGTCGCGGCAGTTCGCAATTTGGCGATTTGAACTTCAACCGAATGTACATGATTCATTTTAAGCCGGATTTCTGTGAAACAAGAAACGTTAGAATCTGTTGAACTGTATCTTTCTAACAGAAGTGAAAAATTGGGATTTCGTCGTGTAGATTTTGATATATGTCCAAATCAAATTTCAGAATAGTCGCTATGGAATCGTTTATCGACTGTATCGGTTTATTCGATATAACTAAAGATCGGGATTGAATTTAGACAAGGTTCTTTTGGGAAGTAGTGATAATTTAATTTTTAGAATTTTATGGTAATTTTTAATCAATTAAATAAGCAACTTTTTATTTGGAGTATTTGGCACCCTGTATCGACATTTCGGGGTTTCACAATATGAGTCCATCTACCGGTATTATTACATTTTTGGAATCGTGACACCTAGCTCATCTCAACGGTGTATTTATCTCTGTCCGCAACGATTGTGTATAAACAGAATTATATATAATAGGATACGTAGAATTTTACAGCTCAAAATAAATATCCTAAGGGGTTCTTGGATCAAAAGAGACCACGTCCTTGGTATTTACAGACGCTTGTTTCTTCAAAAACGTGGAAAGAATTCCACCTTTCAACTAAATCCTATATAATATCCTTACCGTTCTCTAAGACCTAAAAAAATCAAAAGCAAGCCGCCACAAACCCTTTTACAGCAAAACCAAAATCATTCATTTAAAGAAAATCCCCAAATAAATCATAACGAGCTTCTCTCCTCAAACAAACAAAGAAAAAGTAACGAGCTTGACGATGCTGGACGGCAAGGAGATGCGTGGGATTATCTGAAACTATATGGACGAGAGGAAGAAGGGGTCAACGTCGCTTTTTCCTTGAACAGCTCCAGCGTGGGTTCAAGGGGATGATGAGATGCGGGTTTTCCTAGAACCAAGGTAAAGAGGAGCTGAAGGGAAATGGAAAGGGGCGATGATTTCTTACTTGAGCGACGGGTGGTTGTTGTATAGGGGGATGAAGGGGTCGGTTTCTCTGTGTATCGGAGAAGAGAGGAGTTCGAAGTCGATGTAGGGGGTATAGGCTGATGCGGATATTGATGAGGAGTTTACTGTCTCAATGCTTGGTTTGAGGGGAGAAGGAGCCTTAAACGATGGATATGGAATAGAAGTTGTGAATTATGTCATGATGATTTGGGTATAATTATGTGATTTAGAGGAGTTGCAGTTTTATGTTTAGGAAGAAGTATCGTAACTTGCTGGAAGGTGGTGAGGAAGTAGTGGACATGGGGGTTGTTGTTTGAAGTAGCGGTTGTACTGGGCAGGATGGGATGCTTAACGGTTTGGGGTAAATGTTAAATGTGGAGCAGGTGGGCATATCATTTTAGAGCAAGAGGAAGATGACACCTTGTCATGTCGGGTGCAGTAAGAAGGTTGATTGACTAAAATTGGGTATGACCCAATTATATAATAGTTATTAATTTGTTTAATTTTAATTTAAAATAACATGTTAAATTATAAACCCTATAACTTGCTGGTAACTTATCAGAATTTCGATCGGTTTGATCCAACAGGATCGTATGGACGGACACTACCCAGTGGAACTGACTGGGAGTGGATTGGAGCTCGTTTGAATTTATGGCGAAATAAATTGTTTGATTCAAATCAAACAACAGTTTATCGTTCTTTAACGATAAACTGCCAATGTGAGTAAAACTCACTAACTCTGAACAGTTTATAATTTCATGTTGTATTGTTAGAACTGTTAAAATTGTCTGTTTGACTGTGTGTTGATTGTTTGATTGAACTGCTAGTCAATTAGTCAAATTTCTATATTGATTCTGTTTAACAGAATATATCATATGGAACTGAAAGTGATGTTATCTATATTGTCTAACATCTGTGATGCAGGGAAACAGGTTGGAGGAATCCGACTGGATTCCTCAACAATTATTTTATTGTTTTTCATATATTGTTATATGATGTGATATAAAATCTGTGGGCGATTTTATGTGCTTGGACGATATTGAACATCGTAATTTGATATAATTGAATACCATAACATACCGAAATGTTGATAAGGGGATTTTCAATGTTTATATTGAAAATGAATCTTATTTATAAAATCGATAGGATTTTATAAAAGGAAAACATTTATTTAATTAGAAAATAAATAAATGAAAAAGGAAACATTTATTTAGAAAATAAATGAAATAAAATAGAAACATTTATTTAGAAAATAAATGAATTAGAATATAAAGGAATATTTATTTAGGAAATAAATAAAGGAACATTTATTTAGATTATAAATAAATGGAATAAAGGAATATTTATTTAGGGAATAAATAAAGGAACACTTGTTGGGAAAATAAATAGAATTATACAAGGATAGATTTAAACACGTGCTTCGCACACGGTATAACACAATATGGATTTAAATGAGATATTAAATAGGAAATCTGTTTTAAACAGATAAATTGAAGTAGATTAATTTATAAATGATGTTTTATAAATTTAATAAATTATTTATCGTTGATAAATGGTATATATATAAGTCTGGACTTATATAGAGAAGTAGAAACGTTATTAAAAGGACATTTATAAAGTGAAGAACCGTTACTAAAAGTAAATCTTTATAAATGGATAAACGTTGTAAAAAGTAAATCTTTATAAATGGATAAACGTTGTAAAAAGGAAATCTTTTGAAATGAATAAACGTTAATAAAAGGAGTTAATCGAATTTAGTTATTCGAAATGAGTTATTCGAATTAGATATTTGAATAGAGTTAAACACATTAGAGTGATTCGAATTACTTATTCGAATAGAGTTAACCAAAGCAAGTTAGTCGAGTTAATCAAAGTAATTGGTTAAGTTAACCAAAGTAAATTAGTTAAGATAAACTAAGCGGTTAATCGAAGTGAATTAGTTAAGTTAAACTAATTGGTAAATCAAAGTGAATTAGTTGCGTCAAACTAAGTGACTTAGTTAAGTTAAACTAATTTGTAAATCAAAGTGGATTAGTTGCGTCAAACTAAGTGAATTAGTCAAGTTAAACTAATTGGTTAATCGAAGTAAATTAGTTGGGTTAATCAAAGTGAATTAGCTGAGTTAAACTAAGTAAATCGGTTAGAGTTAATCAAAGTGAATTAACTAAGTTAAACTAAGTGGATTAGTTCAGTTAATCGAGACAAGTAAATCAAGTTAGGTTAAACCATTTGAGTTAACCAGTTAGGTTAAACCATTTGAGTTAACCAGTTAAAGTTTACCAGTTAAAGATAAACAGTTAAAGTTGACCAGTTAGAGTTATCCAAGTGGAGTTAATCGAGTAGAGTTGCCGAATATCACTTATTCGAAGTAGAGTTATCGAATATAGTGTGTTCGAGGGAAGAGTAATCGAATATAGTTTATTCGAGTGGAGAAATCAAATGTTATTCATTTGAGAAGAGTCACCGAATATTAGATATTCAAAGAGTAAATCGAATATTAGTTATTCGAAGGTAAGTTATTCGAATTAGTTATTCGAAGGAGTTAATCAATTAAGTTATTCGAATGAGTTATTCGAAGGAGTAAATCAAATTAAGTTAATTGATTTGAGTTGAGTTAATCGATTTAGGTTAAGTTAAGTTATCGAGTTAAGAAATCGAGTTGAGATAATCGAGTTAAGATTTATCGAGTTAAGTAATCGAGTTAGTAATCGAGTTGAGATAATTGAGTTAAGAAAATCAAGTTAAGTTAATCGAATAAGTTATTCGATAAGAGTAAATCCATTTAAGTTAAATCGGGTGTTAGTTATTCGATAAGAATTGACACGTTTAAGAAAATCGAATATTTGTTATTCGATAAGAGTTAATGAAATAGAGCCAACCAAGAAGAGTTATTCGAATATTAGTTACTCGATAGGAGTTAATCGAAATAGAGTTTATCGAATATCAGTTATTAAAAGGGAGAGTTAATCGAATAGAGATTACTCGAAAGAGAGTTATACGTCGAATTCGATTATAGCGAATTCGGGAAAGTACTATTTACTTTCCAGGGTTTAAATCAAGATTTAGTTATTGATTTAGAAATTAGGTGTCTGTTAAATTATTCGAGTTAGGAGATAAAGTTATAATTTAGGTTAGATATTGCAGAAGTAGGAATTATAACGTTATAGTTATAATCAAACGTTTTCATATAAGAAGTAGATTTGTAACCTGAATCCGAGAATTTGCGTAAACAGATGATTGGAAAAAGTGAGTGACGAGCTTCATCTATTTCACAGTAAAGGACGTTGTTCAATTAAGGTCTGAGAGGTAATTATACCCCAACTTGATTGACTTCAGAATTGACAAAGGAATAGTTGTGGTTCGATAGAAAAGGTTGATTTGAAATATAGTTAAGTAATAAGCGATAAATGGATTAAGCGTAACGATGTTTTATACAACGTTCATTGGAAATCCATAAATGAGTTTTGGAAACGTTTTCCAAATATAGTCAGATATGTTTTCTAAACATAGAAAATGAAATGTTTTCATGATATGAATTTAAGAAATAGAGTTAAGCAAATTCAGAAACTGACTGGAGAGGGTAAGTTGAACGGTTTTCTAAGTGACGATTTGATGTTGGTCTCGACCTTCCGTATTGATACTTAGAGAATTGTTCTCATACTAGTTACAGTTAGGGACTGATAGTTGCGAAATAATAGTGATGTGAAAATAAGCTATGGAAATGTTTTCCAATGATTAATAACATATATTTTCTAAATATATGAAATAAGGAAATATGAACATATGATGATTGATCGATCGAATTCCCATTTGGAAATAAGATCGTTGTTTGTACACCGACATGTTTTCATTTGATAGTTAGATCACAGACTATCAAAGTTTTTACCATTTTAACGTTGTTAATATGGAGAGACCGGTTGGATTATTATCCAAAGAACCACTCTGTATCGGCATAAGCGTTGCGAGCAATATATGCCAAAGATAAATTGAAGACGGAGTAAAGTGCAAGGGCTGTTGTATAAGTCTTAGATAACAGTGACTAAGATGGATATACTGAATAGTGCCTTCGGTTTGTCCAGTCCCAGGACAACGTATATGGAAGAAGGTCTGACAGAGTATATCCAATGGATCGCGTAAGTTGATCTGTTCAAACGTATTCACGTTTGGTGGCGGAGGAATTCGTTTCTCTTAGCTATATACCCGTGTTATTTTTGTATAAGTCAATTTGTGATTTGGCGGGTATGACGATGTGGCATTCAAAGTGAATGGTGATCAGATGTTCTGAAGATAGACGTAGCTTCTAGCCTCACACCGGGAAGTAACAAAAGTTGGGCTAGGCAGCATGGCTAGTTGGGTCATCCCCAAGCAGGGTGTATTGTCACCGATCCAGAGAATATTCATATTTATACTTCTTTTTGATTCTGTATCTTCGGATGACGGTTTGATGGCCTATAACCGTGGTGGCAATATATTCGCGACACTCAAGCTAAATGAGTGAGCGGTCATGTGTGGCCGGGTTGCAAGACGTTCTTATTGAACCCTGAGTGTATCACCTCTAGAGTACACTATTCAGAAGGTGCTCCCATACCTTGTCTGTTGGAATCCATTCTCCGATAAGAGCCCTGCGGTTTATGATTTTATACTATGTATGTAGAACGTGAGATGCAAGCGTTTCTGCTAGATTGATACCTATTTGTACTTAGACATTATTATAATATCACAATGATATTGCTTGTCAAAGTTGTTCAGATACTCATAAGGGAAAAACCCGTTCCGTATTCACGGCGTGGTCTTATGAGATATCCTATACCTATTTTAAACTATTTTACTCATACTAGTCCCATGACTGACCCGGAGTTTACTTTGTTGTTTTCCCTAAACTCTTGGGTGCCTAAATTTGTACGGGCAGTCAAGTAGTCGGGATTTACAGATATACTTGGAGAGCTTGGAGCAGGAGGCTACAAGATTTTATAGCTATAGTTATTTCCGCTGTGTTGTAAGTGTTGTACTCTGATAAGTGCTATTGTATATATATAACTGTTAACTTCAAAGTTGTGTTATATATTATATGTTATTCGTTCCGTTGTGAGATTCGTGTTACTCTGATGATTCTGATGTTCTTCTTCTTCTTCTATTCTATTAGTTCTATCTTTTCTTTCTCACCTTCTAAATTCTTTCACTAATGTCTCGGAATTTTCGACTCTCGAGGAGTCGAAAATTTCCAGCCGTTACATATATAAATACCAATAATAATTGATCTGAAATGAAAGTAGAGTTTATTGGTGAATGGAAGATGGATCTAAAGACGAGGTATAATAGTATTTTTTAGGAGATTTTCACTTAAAGGGGTTAATTGTTCAGGGTAATAAGTTTTAAGGACAACATTTCTGAAAAATTAGTTTAAAGGAAAATTCTGCACGAAAAAATAAAAGTGGTTATCTTTTTATGTTATAACTTAAAAAGATAACCGTTTTTATCTTTTTCCTGTATAACTTAAAAAGATAACAGCTTTTACCTTTTTCGTGCAGAATTATCCTTAAAACTAATTTTTCAGAAGTGCTGTCCTTAAAACTTATTGCCCTATAAATAGAAGCCCTTTAACCTAATCTCCACTTTTTTAAAAAAAATCAAAGCAGCTGGATATTTAAAATATAGAGATTAAAAGTAGGCTGAGTGAGACTGTGTTATAATTTGTGCTAATAACGTGTTATCAAACAAACACAGGACAGAAGAAATAAGGGAGAGACAACATTTTTATTCACTTAAATATATTTACAATACACGTGAGCTCTCTATTTACAGACTTCATATGTCCTATAAATTACAATAATACCCCTTGCATTAAGCGTATTCACCTTAACATTATATATAACAACAATAATATATATATACACATAAGGAAAAAATTATATATATGAGTGTGTATACGTACGTGTATACATATGTACATGTATATGTGTGTGCACACACACACACACACACACACACACACATATATATATATATATGTGTGTGTGTGTGTGTGTGTGTGTGTGTGTGTGTGTGTAAGTGAGTGTGTATATATATAGGCAAGAAATTCAAAAGTAACAAGCAAGAAATAAATGTCGGCATAACACCGTTTCAATTTTGAAAATAAATGGGGTTGTACATAAACATATACGCGTAAATTCAAAATTAGAATTTAAAGCATAAATTAAGAGCGACATATAATAATGGAATTAATACTCGCATGTCTTTATGCATGTAAACACGAGTTAAAAAGATTGGAAATAATTAAATAGATTTGAAAGAAATTTTGAAAGGGAATAGTATTAATAATAAAATTTATTGTGTAGCTATTAACGAACAAAGGTTTAGGAAGTTATGCACGAATATATGTGCATAAGTTTGAATTTGAAATCTACAATGTGTGTTAAAATGGAAGAATTAATATAGAGTAGAATATTAGATAAGAAGAAGAATGTTTAGTTTAACATTAAACGAAAATTTAATAGGAACAAAATTAACATTCATGACCCAATGTTGGGCAAGGTAACGTTGGCTTAACGTTTTAAATAGGTTTGATTTTATTTATTTCAATCCAATAGGTGCCGTCCTTCTGAGCACCTATAAATGAACCAGTAGAGCCTAGTCTCCAACTCATATTTTCTAAGAGGGCGCTAGAGCTCTGTCATTTCTTCTCTTCTCCAATTTCATCAGAAAATAAATATGTTAGATTTAGGATTTATGATTCAAGTTTGGAGATAAAGATTATAGATTTGAGATATTGATGCTCTGATCCTAATTTAGACAAATCAACAAATCTGAATAAAAAGAAAGCAGCGCAGATCCAAATCAGATTCAAGAACTGTGTGCAGTTAAGTGAGTGGATTAAATTATATTTTTCAATAACATTATCTTTGTATCATTTGATTCCTTCTAAAATTTACAATATGTTCTTCTCCTTCTTTTCCTCTCTTCTGCATCAAAATATACCGTTTATATCAAATTTTGAATTATGCACGAAAATTGAATAAAATTTGGATTATGCACAAATTGGATAATTGAATTATGGATAGGCACAACATTATTGAATTGTAGTTATGTGCAATTTAATTGAAATTATAAAAAAAGGACCTTTTTAGTGACTTGAGGCTAAAAGAACATATTGTGACAATATTGTAATAGTTGAAGGATTTGTGAATTTATATATTATTTGTAAGAAATGCCTTTTCAAATTTAAATGGAAATAGTGCATAAATTGTACAGATTAAAATAAAAAGAAGTGTAAATAAAATTGTGTCAAATTTTACCATAATTAAGAAAAAAGAAGAAGAAAACAAAGTAGAGACAATAATTAATACATATTAATCAAATTACAATGTTTGTAGTAGTCTTGGTTGATTGGTTATGAAAGAAGAAAGAATGTATTTGTATAGTTGGGTAAGCAAAGAAAAATAGGCAACATGATTGAAAACTAAAATTATGAATAAATAAAGATTAGTGTGAAATATGGAGTTAACAATCACAACACCATATTGGTAGTTTTTCCATTCCCAAATGTGGAAGAATTGCCATGGCCTGAAGCATGGCTATTTTTGAACGGTTTTTGGTCGTGGTGACAAGATTTAGCATGGTTTATTGCAGTGTTAATTTTGGAGTGGCTTTAGGCCGTTCCAAAATTAAAGAAAAATTTTCACCCCATCGATCCTCCGTGTCCCCATTATTTCTCCCCCAAATACAGCCCTATCCCATTTCATAGTACCAACCAAAACAAAGAAATCATGTTTATTCCAAAATAAGTCGTTGCTCCTCAGATCAAAATCCGAATCAAAATTGCCTTTCATCCTAAATCAATCCACCGTCACTGACATTGAAATTGCATTCATCTTATTCTAATTGCTTTTTAAGGATTATTCTAATTAAAATCGAAACCCTAAATAATTTCATGGTGTGGAGATCTTTGTGGCAATCTGCTGTTGACATTGATTTCTCCGGCACGTTTGCATAGTTGGTCATCCATGTGTTTTTTTTTTGGAATAAGTTTCCTTCTACAAGACTCAGTTCTCAAGTACTACATGCAAACATTGATATGCATTTGTGCTACTTCACTTCCACTTTGTTTTCATACATCCATTGATTCTAGTGATTTATAAAGAAAGGAGTATAGATTCCTTTGTGTGCCTTTTTTACTCGTTGAATCGCACTACTGAGCATGTGCTGAGTGATAACGATTACCGTTGTATCCATTTTTGTCACATTTCATTATACTATTGGGTATGTGTTGTGTTTGAGCAATTGCACCTATTATTATAGTCAAAAGTCACCTATCGATCAAAATGTCAATTGCCAGTTTATAAATACAGTTTATTTTTAACAATGCACCAACATTGCAACTAAAATGACTATTTATCTATTAATATTTTGGAAGTTCATTATGCTCGTTTTAGTATTTGTTTCATTTCAACTTTATATTGAATACACAGTCTTAGGTATTACTTTAAAATGTATTTAAATAATATCAAAAAATTACATATACAATTATTCTATCCAAACAGCGACGTTCTCGAAATTCAGATTATACCGGAAAAATGTACTTTTTATGAAAATGATCTTGTCATGGGTCGGATCGGGAAAGTTGGTTCAGTGGGAGAAATGTGCTGTTCTTTCTGGATCTAATAGCATTCAAGTCGAAATACTTGACATGTGGTTTGTTTGAACTGAAAGCCTTTAGTCCATGGGCATAACTCTATTCGACTTAGAGCTGATTAGAAGGGGTGCGAATGATATTCCTCTACCCGTCTGTTTCGAACCGGAATTCTCCAATTTCGGGACATGTCTCCATTGCTTTCAGAGTAAGTTCGAACAGAGAGCATATTCGATGCGAAGGCATGTTCGACATGGTTGTTGTATATAATAAATCTATGATTTTTGTTTGATGATAACAAACATATTATTATAAATGTGTTTGCAATTGTACTATTCTACTACATTACTTATAGAATGAAATATTTATATTTAAATAGAATACTATTGCACAATTTTTTTAAATATTCAAATAGTATTTATTTAAATATAATATTTTATTTCAACATTTGAGTAGTACAAATTTCATGACCCCAGTATTTGTACATCTCACTTTATTACAATACGTTCAATTTCTTTTAATACATCTGCTCCTCCCTATAAAATCTCTGTTTTGTATGTACATTCATTGAGACACTCAGTTACACACAGTTTTATATACACACTCACTCTCATTTGTCTTCTGCCTGCTTCATTATTAGTCTAGTCAACTGCTTACCTGTCACAGAAACACACACAGTAAACTGGAACAAAACTAGTTTTAAATTCTAGCAGCTATACTTTTATTTTTTAAATTTATTTACCTCAAAATTTTGGTGTGTTTATCATCATATTTCATGACTTGATATGATGTGTGTATATATATCCATCTGTGTCTAAACAGCTTGTGATATTCACAGTGATTCACTATAAAAACCATAAGGTAGACAATATCTCTGGTGCTCACATATATAAACTGCCTATGTACAATACATGTATACACATATGTATATACACAAAATATTATTAGGCATACAAGGGAAGATTGGCCAAAAATTCAAATTTAGCATAGCATAAAATATTTCTGGTAGAACTTATACAAATATATATATATATGTGTGTGTGTGTGTGTGTGTGTGTGTGTTTGTGTGTGTAATATGTGCATATATACATATATGTATATATGGAGAAAGTGCAGAGTGTATGTGCATGGGCAGACTTACACAGCTCAAGTAGATCGAAATTTGTCAAGGACTCAAACTGGAATGGGAAAGCTAAAAGGTGCAACCCAAATACACATGTATACTCAAGTGGACCAAGTACATATACATGTGCATACTCGAGTGACACAACTGCATGAATATGAATTCATGTGCAAGGCAGTTTTTCAAATTCCAGTGGAATGGTCACAAACTACAAAGCTGCCAAGTCACGTAAGTAAATATATATATATATATATATATATATATATATATATATATATATATATATATATATATATATATATATCCATGTAAATGAAGTCATGAAAAATCTATACTATACTATTAAAGTTGAGTTGCTTTTAGATGGCTCTCAAGCCACCTCCAATTTCTATAATGAATTACTGTGAGCAAGCCACGTGTAATATGCACTCAACAGTCTCAACCTTTTCCCCGATTACTAATTTATTTCCCTTTCTTTTTCCCCAATACGCTCTCATCCACCTGCTCCTTCCCCCCCTCCCCCCTCCCCCCCGCGTTGTGCACCTTTGTCTTCCCTGTACCCTACTTCCTCCCGATGTCGTTTTCTCCTTCTCTGCCATACATCTCCCTTCTTCGTATGCTTTCCCCTCACTCTGCTGCTCCCCACAGGTTTTCCTTCGTGCACCCTAAATTAAATTAGGGCTATCTGGTTCCATCTTCAACCAGTTAATCGGCGATTATACGGGAAGGTAATGTCTTCTGTAACTTTGTTAGCTCCTTTGTTCGTTGTTTTCTCCTGCTTGCTTTGTTTCAACTGGGGAATATCGAGATGACTTACTGATTTTATAGTTTATGGTTTCCGTCCTACCCCCACCTAAACTCGTGCCTGCCTTTAAATCAAGTGATTCTGCAGCGTACACGCATATTAAACTTCTGCTCTATTTCCACAGTTAGGGCCTTCAAAATGAGAACGGCAGAACATTTTGATATCATCCTTAAGATTTACATAGCTCTTTATGTTCTTCATATAACAACCCTGCGTTTTACTAATTACAATTTTCCAAAGAGCGTATATTAGTATGCTTCTCACCTTTGGATGTTTGAAGTATTTATTAGAACAGAAAAATTAAGGTGCTTAAAGTTTCAAAATTAAGGAATTTTTTTCTGTCCAAGTCTCGCTTCCCTCCACTAACACTTCTAAGCTATTTATTTCCTTTTTCCACTGTTTTACATTTCGATTTTCTGAAAGTTATATTACGCTAGGTTTCCTTGATGTATGTTTAGTTTCTCCCTAGCACTTAACCTTCAACCTTAAAAAAGTATGGCATGTCGGGTTTCTCTGGAGTATATTTGGCTTAGAGCTGTCAACGGATACTTTCGGATGCGGATATTGTCATATCCGCATCCGCATCCGAAACCGTTTTCGGATATCGGATATCCGCATCCGCGGATACGGACGGATATCGGATAATTATCCGCTCCGCCAACGGTCGATAAATCAATGAACATAAATGAATTTTTGTGGCTTAATATTAAGTTTTTTCAACCCAATTGATTACTAAAGTGCTAAAAATAAATAAAAATGATGGTAATATATAATTTTGAGCAATATGCATGCATTTAGTTAACTTTCAATTTTGCAAAATAATAAATTAGTATACTTAATTATTTAAAAATAAACATAATTTAAGCTATAATCGTGAAAAAAAGCGGACGGATAATTTTCGGATGCGGATATGCCTATATCCGCATTCGCATCTGCTTTTCCGGATATCGGATATTTATCCGCTTTTCGGATGCGGATGCGGACGGATTTCGGATTTTTCGGATATCCATTGACAGCCCTAATTTGGCTTCAATTCATTTGATTCAATTTGATATTATAATACACAGTTTTATGTCAGGCAGGCCATTGGACAACTATTTATTATTTTTCTGATTATTTTTAATGATTAACTACCTTGTTACCTGGCTGTCTGCTACAACTACTTATTATTTGAAATCGTTGTTGTTGACTCTTTTATATATTTGATCACATTATCATCATTTTTTTTGTTTCATCCGGAGTGTAGCGCTTATTTTTTATATTGAATATTTTTACTCCTACATGCTAATCTTCATTCATAGATTTTGCAACCTAGACCATTTGCGCAAATATATCATGACAACAAAATGTATAAATTATTCTAATTTGATAGGGACCGATCATTCTCTTCCATGTCATAATTTGATGAAGAATTTAGGATTGCCCCCTTCTTAATTGACACTACCGGGAATATGGATAGTCCATATTCCTACAGGCATATAAGGCGTAGGATCCTCAACATTTATATTGTACAATTAGAACTTCCATTTTTGTGTGATACTATATTAATTGATATGTCGAGAGCTATTTTGTGTTTGTATTCTTTGTAATGTGAATATATGTCTTTTGCTTACACTATTGTCACATGCTTCCCTAACAATAGAAGATATCTATCTATTTAATAAAAAAAGGACGTGAACCAGTAGAAGCTGACGTTGGTTGCATAAACCACTACACCGGTTTTACATGTGATAGTTATTGTGAGTGCACGTTCTAGAGTTTCCTTTATAATTTCAATGATAAAATATTTCATTGCTTAGATTTCCATCTTTCTAAATTTACTTATATATGCATTTGTCACAATGGCCAAATAAGACAAGTAATATATCTGACCGACATAAAGTTTTAAACCTTTTAGAACCCTATTATTATTATCTATCGCACTATTTACACTGAGTGCAATACAATGGATTTGCATGCATGAAATAAAGTACACTGAATATGACAACACAATTAATATTTCTAAATAGAAATATTCATATGGTTATAACCCGTGTGCATAGCAATTTACTCCAAACTGGCAAAGGCTGAGATCCAAAAGCATCATTGGTTGACCTACCCTCTAAGATCTCTCCAGCTGAGTACATATTTAATTATTGGTACAAAAAGCTGTATTATCTTATTTTACTACAATTTTAAGGAATTTACGTAGGGAAACTGATAATATCGCGATGAAACCTAATACTAACTAGGTTGAACTTTGTACGACTACTTCAACTTTACTTCCGTTTCCAAGCAATGTTAGCATAAAAGAAATATCCAATATCATGCATCATTTCATGTAGTGGTCCAATAGCTTTAGCTGAACGAAATCAATAGTATTTCAATTATCTTTTATTTATGGCTACTAAAAACGTGTTGATTGTTCGATGTAGTTTTTTAACTTTGAATTCCTCTAGCTGCCAAAATTGGGAATGAAGAGTTGTAGATCCTTTCAATTGATACTTAGTTTATTTTAATGTCCAAATTAATTTTACTTCAATGTACTGCTTTGCTTCGATAATTTTATTTAAGCAGCGACTATATATGTAATTGTCATCACTAATTTAAGAGCAGCCATTGTTGAGAGGAAGTAGAAAGAGCGTAGCTTTAGGTTTAGAGAATAGGTTAGGGTTGGGGAATATGATATTATATAGAAGTAGGTAATTTTTTTTTAATTAGACCCCTAGGTTATTTAAACCTACATGTTGCTATTCTAAGTGGAATACAGATAATATATATTTGAAAAATAATGGAATGAGAAAACAAGAATAAATGGAATGAGAGAAGATTTGCAAATGATTCAATGTACAAAATTCATAAATTTTACAGACGACATCAATGTACAACCATTAATACTGTATTCACAGATCATTGTTTGCAAATGTTGTATTTGTGGATAGGATAAGGGTTGTATGCTGAAATTTATATGATACAACATTTATTAGATGATCCACCAAAGTTCCCCAACCATTTTTGTTTATTTTACGCCTTACTTCCTTTTCAATCTTTAAGATTTTCTTTTAACCACTTTTGAATGTTCATTACTATATAATTAACATCAAAGTTGGTACACGCTGGGAAATTTTAGGAAGAGCCAAATTTAACTGCTTTTACTATATCATTGTTACTTGAACGCATGTCATTTTATTCTAACCCGAGAAATTTATTTGCTTACATCTGAACCATTTTTGGAACATTGAATTAGATCTTAAATGCCTATATGTTCTTCAATTTTTGGTGCATAACTTTATGTGCATGTTGAGTTCCTTGCTTTAGAAGGTGACATAATGTATTTTGTATCATTTTATAAACAACCTTGAAGAAATTTGTGAATAGTTATAGCATGTTATGAGATAGAAAGTTAGATTTCTTAGTTATCAATCTAATTACTGTAAGTTTACTACAATACTAATTTACATGGTAGTATTTGTGCATGATATTTTTAAGTTCTTATGAAGTATGTAAAGGATGTATAAATAAGTAATGTGGTGTTGCAAGATTTTGAATTATAATGAATCCAAAATATATCTGCTCAATAGAGTCTTGAATTGGATGAGTAAAAGATAATACTGTCGTTAGGATGTAGCTTTCCAATGGTTTATTATATGATTTACGTGGAGTTTATTCAACTGGAAAGAGGAATGCAAGAATGCAGTACTATAATTTAGGACAATGTCTTGGCAGAGCTACATTATATAATAGCATTTACTAAACCTTTGACCATTTTTATGTTTAAATTACATGAAAATGGATTAGTTGAGGCTTTATAGTCTGATTGCATGGTGAAAGCTTAATATATTAGCTATTAATCTTTTTGTTTTCTTTGAGTCTATTGAGGAGTTCATAATTAGATCATATAAGTTTTTCGCTTCACCAAAAGAAGAGTATTATATTTCTCTATGTTTTTAATAAATAAATGGACAATAAAATGAGATATATTAGTTATTCTAGCACTGTCGATTTATAATTTTATTGTTGTCATGGTTTTATGGTTTAGGATCCTTCAACTAAATGATATAATCTCTTTGATGTAGTTACGAAATATTTTTACTGAAGGACCAAAATGTTTTAGCTGATTTTCAAGGACTATACTAAACCTTTCAACCTAATTTCACCATTTTACAATATTAATCTCAGCTATAGTGAAGTGTGAACTTAACGGAAAGAAACATGAACCGATAATTATGGACACAAATTGAAATTCCAAATGAATGTGTTAATCATACAAATAAATTTTGATGAAGTTATAAATCAGATTAGGTGAAGTTCCCATGTGTGTAAAACTAACTTGGAGTGCATTACTACTACCCCTATAGCCTATGTCAAAGTCCTTTTCAGGCTTGATTCAACCATAATCTTCTTTGGGTATTACTCAATAATAATTCGGAAGGTTATAGGTATAGACTTTGATTTCAAGCAAACTAAAATTTCATGAGTAATACCCAGCTTATCCAATCTTTTTGCATTGCAAAACTAACTTAATATAAACTACTACCAAAGTTAGTTTTAAAGATCTTACCTTCTTACAATGAAGTAGTAGGCTTAACCATGCTACTGCAAAAGATGTTCAATCGAAATGTTGTCCAACAATTCAACCTGTGTACTCCTATTTTAAAGATATACAACTAACTATTCTAAGGCAAACTTTGCGTCTACATTCAACTACCAGCTGTTATTATATAGTTCTCCCATTCCATACATCTTATTTATACGATGGTAAAAGGAAGACTATCCACTGTTGGTCATTGACATCTTTTTAAAAAAAATTCCTTGCTGCTTTTTCTATTTTGGTCTACTATTAGGAAGATGGACAAAATAAAGCCAATCAGCTGCTTCTTTTATAACGTAACCAAGTACTATGCACTAAATATTAGCTATATTGTTGCTGTTTCAATTATTCCTGGCTGTACAGTAGTGGACCATTTGATTTCTGAAAATGTACCGCTGGACTAAGTTCATACTATTTTTGACAATGTACTGAAGTTTTCGCATTTATTTATAGCTATGGCAAAAACCATAATAGGATCGATGGCGCAAGAATGCAGATTGGTACCAGGCGTTACAAGGAGGAGGAAAATCCAAGCCGAGAAAATCATCGATCTATAGGAGCAGCATCGAAAATCTAGAATTGCCTTTCACCATCGGTGGGCTTCTGGGCAGCAACTGGAAGAAGCATTATTTTGTTTAGGCACCAAAATAATGAATGTGCGGTTGATTTCTTTGATTATGCGTCCACTTGAAAAAATTCCTTTAGTAGCAAATATTAAATCATTTTTGATTGGCTCCCAATGGTGTTTAAATATTTTTGAGCCCATCACATCTGGCCCCAGGCTGCTATCTCCAATAGTTTGGATTGTTGCATTTTTTTTATTTCTTCTGTTATATCGGATTCTAAATAACTTCGAGCATAAGTCCACAAAATATTTTGCAAATTATGTTATAAAAGCAGTACACAAAATTATATTAACTTATGACTTAGGTAGGCTCACTTTAATAGCATTTATTGCAATCTGAATCTGATGCTATAGCACTGTGCCTGTCCAAATTATGCACCATTATTCCTCATGGCTCATGCTAAGTAGTACCGTGGCTGTGTAGGTACACTTGATTTTTATGGCTGTACAGTATATTGCATAAGGACATGTATTTTGGTTTTACACCGTATGATAATCGTCGTACTATAAGAGAGCCGGAATGCTTCCCAACTAGGATTTAATATAAAATGTTGTCCTTTAACTATGTGTACCTGCTTCGTTTTGATCAAATATTTATACATTCTGGCATCTGCACTTAACCTTGCAAATTCTGATTAGGACAACATGATTTCAACAATGCACTTTTAACACATATATAGAGAATGAAAAATACCAATTTATCCAAACAAGTTAGAATTCCATGCCACATTCTTTTCTTAGCGTTTAAAAATCACACCATTTAAATAAAATCATTTTATATTCAAATTATATGCATTTTACTAATATGGTGCCATATACCTCAACCCAATTCTATAATGTCCTGTATGAATGCATTGTTTTTTTGATAACCGTGTGCGAAGCACGGGTTCACACTAGTATATGTTGAAAAGTCTGTGTACAAGTCATGAATGTAAGCCGATTCAAGCTCAATGTATACAAGCACATACATATGGCAAAATGGTTGAATTGATATAAATGAAGCACAACAACACTGGTCAAGTACATGATGCACTCATGCAGTCAAACTCAAGTTCAGGCACACAAACATATATACACACACACACACACACAATTTCGTATATATACATACACATAGTTCAGGGAGCATTTCATATCAGCTCCAAAATGAAACATGCAACAGTACAGTCACAAGAATATGGTGCAAACATGGTTTAACAACATGTGGAAGTTTGAACATGCACAAGAAAAGCAAGCTATGCAAGTCATGTATATATTGATGTGAATTGGACCTCACATAAACAAAGCAAAATAAATTTGCAAGTCACAAAAATAGTGCAGTATGAAATTAAAACAAGTGCAAGTTGAAATAGTTCAGGTGGATAAAGGATTAGGTGTCAAATGCACATGTAATGCTGCATTTGAAAATGTCCAGGCAAACACAAAAGCACTAATACAAGTGTAAACATATTCAAACCACAATTGTAACACCCCGTATTTTTAATATAATTAAAAATAAAATAAAATATATAAAAATATTCTTATGATGGGTAAATAATGGTGATGCATAAGAAGAATTAATTAATACATGGAAGAGAAGAAAAATTAGTTCGATAACGATGTATGTAACGGAAAAGATAGTAAAATAAGGATAACTAATTCAAGAATCAGGAATTAGGTAAAATGGACATCACCATTGCGTTCCTCTCGGAAAAATACGCGAAATAGAGTCCGAGTTTTTGAAAATCGGAGTCCGTATGACCAAGATATGGCCAAAACATGATTTCAGCAGACTTTCTGGCAGACTACCCGTGTCGACTGTAGTGTCGACACCCAAGTCGACCTGCCCCCCTGTGTTGACTGTAGTGTCGACTCCCCCCCTGTACAGGTCGACCTGGTCGGCCTGGGGTGGTCCAAAACCCATTTTTGAGGCCCGGGACGAGTTTTGATGGTCCGGATGGGTTTTAGGGTTAATCCGATGGCTGAAATGAATTGCTACACCTATAAAAGAACACCTAGACCTAGCCTAACTCACACAAATTCATATGACATCTAAATGCTGCTGGAATCTCCCTTGAGCCATGGCCACCGTCTCTAAATTAAAGCTTAAGCGTCCAAACTCAAATCAAATCAAAGATCAATGCTTCTACAACAAATTCAAGGGGATAGATCAATGACACTGCAACTTTCTAAGACAAATTCACTTCTTAATTCATTAGCCGTTCTCTGTAAGTTCTAGTTATTTTCAGGTTTAAATATTTAATTATAATATGGCCATGAAATAAAGTGGATTTGGATTTAAGTATGTGTATCGATTCAGATCTATTTCTGTTTCTTCTTGAATCTTGATCTTTGGACTTTTCTATCTTTACTCTCATGCTAAGTTCATGATCTATTTAGCCTGTTGTAAATTAATTTTCTTGATTCATGTTGATATTATTATCCAGTTGTAATCTTAATATGCCTGTGATGATGTTTTTCTCTCCGATCTTGTTCTGATGCAAAATTCTACCTTTCCCCTATTTATTTTCTTTTGATGAACCTAGGTCAATTTCGGACCTAGGCCTAAACTGCGATTTGCGTGCGATTGAATATGGGGGAAATATTGGGATATTGTCTTGTTGGATATATGTGTTTGATAGAAGCGAAGGCATAATATGAAAACTGGATATTTGGGTATTATTGCCATTAACATGAAATTGGAATCTGGGTATTATCGTTATAATTAAAGTTCGCTAGCTTGGGTAAATTGGGGTAAACATGGAATACATGTAGTTTGGTATGAAACTTGACCTATGAAAAATATGGCAAGAATATTGATATGTATAACTTGGCTAAAATTTGACCTATGTAAATTGGGCATGGCTTTGTAAACATGTAAACTCTGAATCTTGACATATGTAAAAAGGCATGAAACTTGGTACATATGTAAATTGTCTAGGATTAGGCATATATAAATTGGCATATGAAATTTGGCATGGATCTTGATATATGTGTAATTTGGCTAGAACTTGATATGTGTAAATTGGCATAAACTTGGCATACATGTAAACAGGCAAGAATTAGACATATGTAAACCAACTAGAATTGGGTACATATATTAATGGGCATGTAATTTGGAATGTGGGCGTATGTTAATTAACATGTAATTGTCGTGTTTAGCATAATCATGGTTAGTGACATTTAATTTGGTATGATTTACATACCAAAAATTATAAACATGATTTAAAGAGAAGGTGGGCCATAATAGTAAATGTTGATTAATGTAAATTATGGACATAAAGATAATTGGTAATTTTTAGGAAACTTGCCATAAATTGGTCATTTATCACATAAGTGATTTATGGCATAAAATGATATTAATTATATACCTAATTTAATGAGATTGATTGGAAACAAATTGGGCAGTAATATGAATTTGAATAATTTACATAATTAATGTAAATTGGAAAATATGAATATGCTTAGCATGAGGCTGGATTGAGTTGTGATGTAAACCTTCCCGGACCCGCCCGGCTGTCCAGTAATCACAGCAATACCTATCCAATGTGGGAGGCTAAGCATTAGGCCCAATAAAGACCCGAGGTTAGACTGAGTTGTGGCGTAAGACTGCCCGGACCCGACCGGCACACCGACAGCCACAACACTATCTGTCTAATGTGAGAGGTTGGTGCCCTAATAAGACAACTATAGCTGAGCTAGGGTTGGTAGGGTTAAGTTAACTAGAACACTTAACCAATTTAATATGTTGACTACGGGAGTGGGTAAGGTTAAGCAAATGTTTAACCATTATAACATGATTAAACTGGACTAGAGAGTGAGGTTAAGTTAATGAGAACACTTAACCAATACAATGGGTTAATTAGACAAGTGGTTGCGGTTAAGTAGTAACACTTAACCAACATAACAGGACAAACGGGTGGGTTAAGTTAATTTGAATAAGTTGATAACACTTAACCATTATAATATGACTAGTGGATGGGGTTAAGTTAACATGCACTTAACCAATCTGATGTGATGCGTAGTAGGGTTAAGTAACACATGGGGTTAAGTTAACAAGAAAATTCTTAACCAATGTAACCAGATAGACGAACGGGGTTAAATTAATAAGCCACACTTAACCAATCAAACATAATAAGCGAGAAAGGTTAAGTTAACTAAGGTAAACACTTAACCATGGTAACATAACGAGTAGAAGGGTTAAGTACATATCGGGTTGTTGGGTAATATTAGTAAATATAGGCCCACATACACTTAACCATTAAAATACACATGCTTGATTCAGTAGCGAGGTTAAGTACACATTAGGGTTGGTGGGTAATATCAGAGAGTATAGGCCCACAGACTTAACCATTAGAAAAACCTAGTAACGGGGACCCATTTCAGCAGTAACCCACATTAGGTATCAACGGAACCCTGAGCTAGGCAGGGTGGGGCACGATTACTGGGCTGATTATAAGAGGTCAAATTAGCGGCGGTTGATGCAGCAGTGCAGGTTCTAACGGAGTGCGGGCGTGCACACACTTCATCGCAGAAAATTTAGCCACTGGGCATCAGTAGGTATAAAGCTGTGCATCTTGGTTATGTCAGGGTTGCCACCATGGGACTTGATACATCCTATGGTGGGACCAGCACAGGTATCTATAAGTAGGGGGCCGCGTGACACAAATGAGAACTAGGTCAAGTAGGGAGCCGATCGATAAGGTAGTAAGGGTGCATCAAATATATACATGGCCATTGGGGTGATCGAGGTGGAATCCTCAAAATCGATGTACACCTGAAGGCTACCATAATTGCGGGGATTGGGATCACGTTGTAATTATTATATAACACGGGCTACTAGTTGGGACACTAGTAGGGGGTACGGATCCTTGTTGCATAGGACACTAGTTGGGATACTAGTAGGAGTACAGATCATTCCATGTAAAACACTTATAAGGATGCTAGTTAGGTGGTGCAGAGCAAATAGACATCGTTTTAATGGTAAAGCTTAGAAACCTTGCGATGTTATTCTTGATAGAAACCATGCGGGTGGGGTACTTGATGGGAATTATGGGATGTTATACTTGTTTCATCGTGCCCGAAGTTTATCTTGTTACCTTAGTTTATCTTGTTATCATAGTTTATCTTGTTATCTTAGTTTATCTTGCCTACCTTGTCATCATGCTTATGTTTACTTTCAGTTTATTCATGCCATGTTATCTTTACTCATTTTTATGCTGAAAGTCACTAGGACTTACTCAGTCTTTATGACTGACCCGTTTTGTTTCGCCTCTTTTTCATCCGTTTCCCTCCCCTCCCCCCCCCCCCCAGGTTCACAGGGTGGGAATACAGCTTAGTTCGAATCTTACCAAGCTCCAAGGCTCTTTCATGTATGGCTTGGATTTCTCTTGGCTATGGCTTGCTTTGCTTTATTGGGGAATACTGCAGTTTATTTTTATGCTTCTTTGTTTTTGAGCAAGACAGATATTTTAACCATGAAATTGGGTATTGGAAGTTGATGGGCTTTTCTTGTAAACATTTATATTTAATAAATGATTTGAAATAAGTACTTCCACTTTATTTTCCGCTGTTTTATATATGTCTGTCTTGTAATATTTCTGTTCCAGTACCCATAATACTCCATTGAAGTTAAGGCATTCCCTTTGTGAGTGACCTTAACAGACGTGGGGTGTTACAACAATGGAAGTGCACAAGGTTCAAGGATGCGGCAGGCAAACTAATGCTCATGGTAGCATGAACCAAGGGAAAGAAACAAGTTGCCACAAAACAAGTACAAGCTCAGGTTTACTCGACAAAAATAGTGGTGATGAATGTATAGACTATGTACATAGAAATGAAAGTCAAAGAATCTCAGACAAGTCAAATACAAGTACATGGCTCTATAGAACGAAGCAAAGAGTACACAAGACTGTTTCAAAGTTGAGCATGCACAAAAACGTGCACAAATATACACATGGCGCAACAGCTCAAATAAACAAGTAGGTCAAACCAAGAGGTTCAAACAGACCAACAATTTTTGGTGCAATAGATAAACACATCATATATATACACACACAGATATATATATATATGTATATATATATATACACATATGTGTGTATATATATATATATATGTGTGTGTGTTATGTGCATGTCAAAGTCATGCATGCAATGATTTTGCATCATTCATGGATATACAGTAAACAGGGAAAGTTTTTTTTTCTGGTTCGAATAATTGATTCAAATTGGCATGCAAGAATAAAATTGGTATGAAAATATTTTCCAGAATTCACAGAGGGCTATTTCCAGTTGTTCGAATATACATATATGATAAGTGTTCAACAAATCAATTCGAGATGCCAAATTATATATCTTGTAAACAATATGTGGCAAGAAACATTTTGAATTGTTTCCAGAACTGGCAAAGTCGAATTGAACATTTTTAAATGTTTCCAGAAATACACATGCATATTTTGGGCATAAAACATTTAAAATTCTTTCCAGAATTCAATCACCAAGTTGCGACAATCAATCAAGAAAATAAATCATTTCCATAATTGCATTCAATGTCGTGAAAAACAAAGGGGGGAAATCATGCACAATCAAACCGAATTCAATGCAAGAAAAATTCTAGAAAATTTCGAAGTCATTGTTTTTAGATATGTAAACAAATTGAAGTGTTTTCTAAATATAAATACAATCAATTTTGGGCAAAAATCAATCAAAGATGCACAGTAATAAATCATGCAAGATCAAGCAATCAAACCAAGGCATTCAAAGAAATCAAAGAATGAAATAGGGTTTTCTATAGCCCTATATTTACACCATTCATCGTCGGCTAAGAGCATAGAAAATCAAAGAAACAATTCAAAGAGTAAATAGAAAAATCAAATTATAGTACTCACAATTGTTTTCGATCGGAAGCCTAATGTAACAAGCCGGAAAATCAGAACCAATTTAAAAATCTTATTTTGGCTATTTTAATGAATTTTGAATATTTGAAATGGTTTATTTTAAATAATAACGACTAGAATTTTATTCTGAATTGAATTAGAATGTATATATTTATTTGAATCGATGTTAGAATATAAATATTTATTTTAATTATAAAAGGAATTAGAAATGGCGCAGTAGTTTGAAAATTCGATTTCAAATTTCAAATGAATGTACAGGATTCAAAATAAACCAGATTTTAGTGAAACTAGAAATATTTGAATTATTTGAAAATATCTTTCCAAGAATATGAAAAATTGAAATTTCATAGCGGAAATAAAAAAGTTATGCCCAACTGAAAATTTAGAATGGTCGCTATGGAATTTAATATAATATAATATATGGCCATTTTGCAAACGACCTCCGTTTTCGACGAAACCACTTTTGTTGGATCCGGAATGTCAAATTATTGCTAGGTTTCAAATTTCATAATTTTTGGAATTAAGATATGAGCGTGGCAAAAGAAAACGTGTTTGGTCAATTTCAGTCAATTTGGATGTACCAGAAAATGACCATTTTTCAAACTGTCTCCAAATTTGACGAAATTAGTTTTGTTAAGACCATATCGTAAAAACATAGATAGATTTATTTTTCGGGAATTTTTGGAGTCAGTGTGTGGCCCTGGTAAATTAAAATGTACATTTGAATTCAATATATATTGATTTATATTTTAATTTAAAGAAAAAGTAATCAAAATGATAGAAATGGCTTACGAAACATATCCCATTATGTTCGAAATAGGGTTATTTAGTTAGGGGCGACAGTCGTTGGGTTTGATTTGAAGTTCGGAATGTTAAACAAGTCAAATTGAAATTAAAATAATATTAAATATAAATATATATAACACTTGGGTCAAAACCCTAGTCAACATCATTCCTTGGTCAACCTCATGCTTCAACCGACATCCACAAAAAGGAGCAATCAAAATCCTCCCCCTTTCTTTCCCTTTAATCTCGTGATTCGTTCAATGATTTCAAAAGCTTCAAAAGGGAAACGGTAGAGCTTTACGAGATCTACTCAATCAACAGGCAAGATCATTTTTTCAGTTCGCCGATTGCTTGATTTCTGCAAGCAAGGTTGCGCCGTTTGACCATATTTCTCACACTAGTGGGGGCCCTCGAGCTCTATGGTATTGGGGGCGTTGGGTAGGCGAGGTGAAGGGCAACACGGTGGTCAGGGTTGATCGGAGTTCGGGCGGCCGAGGTGATGCATGGAGGTGGGTTTCTGGTTTGAGCGATGGGTTCAGCGGATATCTGTTGTCAACAAGGGAAGAAGGATTAAGGGGATAAGAAAAGTAATTAAGAAATGCTAATTATACTTTAATTATTTATTTATGTAAATAAATGTTTGTAACTCCATATTTTTGTCATACGAGCTCGGAATTTCAAGAAATCAGTTGCGTTGCGATCGTGGCGGAGAATTCTACTTTTCAGAAATGACCAGGACAAAAAGGGGGAATTTTAGAATCTCAAGGAAATTTGAACGCGAACAGAAATTCAGAAATTAAAACCGATCAAAGTGAGAACTTCTCACTATTATTTTTGTACAGTTATTTATATTATTTTGTAACTGCACATATGAACTGCTCCCCATCGTCCACAGACCATACGACTTGTTTGATTGTATTGTGATGTAGAAATTGATTGTGATTGTCATGTATTGATATTGTTGTATATAAAAATTATTTATATAAAATAAATATATAAATTATTGTGAAATGAAAATAAAATAAATATTCATTTACAAACTGGACGGTTTGTTTATGTACACTTATTTATTTGATGTTGATTGGGACGATAAATTTTACACATCGCCCGACTGCACAAATACTAAACAATATTTGTTGTTTGAAAACCCCACACGTGTATTGGGATAATATTTGACATACACTAATCCCAATAATTAATAGTATGTCAATCGATGGGTTGACAGACGGTATAAGTGTTATTTATTTATTTTAATGCATATACAATTGTAGAATGTGCTAATGATTGTTTATCATTATTGTTGTATATATATAATATTGAAATCCATATAAATAAAATTATGTGGTAATTGATTGAGTCTGATTCCAGTTCAGAATTAACGTATATTTCAAAATAATATTCAGAAAATATTGAAATCTGAAGCCGTGTTAAGTAGTTAAACGCAATTTTAACATGAACGGGAATATTGTCGATTTTATTCATTTTACTATGAATATCCAAAAGTGATTTCAAAATCCGATATTTTGAAAATATTATCATTTTAATATTGAAATGATATGGAAAATTAAATTTTGATTTAAATTCGAAAATCAAATTGAAATCGTTTTAAAACGAATTTATATAAAGAATATTCAATTTTGATTTGAATTTGAAAATAGAATGGAAATCGTTTTGAAATGAATTTAAAACGAATAGAAATTGAATTGAAATCAATTTTAATCGAAATCGATTTGAAATGAATTTAAAACAAATTTATAATGGAATATTCAATTTTGATTTGAAATTGAAATGGATGCGGAAATCGTTTTTAAAACCGATTTGAAATGGTTTATAAAATTCGTTTTAAATGGAAATTGACGAAATATATAATATATATTATATATATTATAATGGCCTGAATAGAACGCGC
Source organism: Allium sativum (assembly GCA_030737875.1). Lineage (NCBI taxonomy): Eukaryota > Viridiplantae > Streptophyta > Magnoliopsida > Asparagales > Amaryllidaceae > Allium > Allium sativum. The sequence goes on along the minus strand of CM060924.1, from coordinate 498,859,289 downwards.
CGCGCAGCGACCTTTCGCGAATTTCGACCATTAACTTCAAATTGATGTTACGGGAGATCCGACCGTCGGATTCTCCTAAACCAGAACCGTTGGGTTCATATCGAAAAGAGCTTTCCAATGAATATAAGAAATTTAAAATCTAATAGTAAGATTTGGAGATATGTCCAAATCAATTTCAAAAAAGGTCGCTATGGATGCAGTTCGCCGGCCTTTATTGGAAACCAAGTGTACGGGTGATAATAAAATTATTAAAAATATGAAAAAATTATGTAAAATCAAAATAAATGATTTGGAAAGATTTTGGATGAAAAAATCCAGTTTTGAAAAGATAAAAATATATTTTTATCGAAATGAACTAGTTATGAACTAGAATTGTAATCCAATATTTTTAAATAAACAAATTGGATTTGAAAATGATTTTAAAATAACCAGAATTTTCCAATGAATAAATTGAAATGGATTTGGAATGAAAATAATTTTCAGAATATTACGATATTGGATTCCATGATTATACAAATATTTTTGAGGAATTTGGAAGATATTTATATATACATTGTTATTCCAATACGATATCCGTTGGTTTCAGAATTTGATATTGAATATAAGCCGATATATTTTCTATTCAGAGCCTTATATTTGATATCAAATTGGATTTTGGGTTTGTCGTGAACGATGTCTTCATTAACACTGTTCTTAAATCCAATTGAGTAAAGAATAAATCTTTTAATTAAGATTTAGTGAAGTTTTCCGATTAATTAATATTTAATTGGAATTGAATAAAAGAATTGGATTTTTGGGGTTATCGTGAATGGTGTTTTAAATAACACTTGTTCTTTAACCTAAGTAACAGTGAAGAATATGATTTGGAATTTATAATATTTTAATTAAGATTTATGGAATTTTCCAAAACAAAGATTTCCAATTTAATATATTAAATTGGAATTGAATGGAATTCGATTTGGTAATAATCGGATGAGCTTTTGTTGAGGAAGACTGTTAATACATACAAAATTTAAAAGGCTTTGTTGTTATTCCATTTATATTATTAGTTGAATATAGAAATTTATATCGATTATATATATTGATCCGTTTTCCGTGAAGATTCCATGGTTAATGGAATGAGATTTTGGGTTTGTCGTGAACTGTGTTTTAAATGACATTGGTTCTTTAACCCAGTTAAAGACATGATATGATTTCCCAAGTTATATAATCATTAATATTGAATTTTTAGAAGATTAAAACTAACTGGAGTTTTAATGAATCTTTAATTAGATTGAAATGTGAATTTGATAATTAAAATTATCAATTCAAGAAAATGACGGAGAACGGAATATCACCAGTTTTTCTCCAAGCGATAGTTAAATCTTTAATTAGATATGAACGTGAAATAGTAACTAATTTAGCACCTTGGTGTTAGATATGGAGTATTACCAGTTTTGCTTCATGGGATGAATATGTTGGGATTGGGAAAATAAACAAATGATTACTTCGGTAAGGTTCGCTAATTCGGACTAGTTTGGAAAACCTTAATTTGGTTTAAATTGTGAAAAGAATATTTGAATAAAAAGAATATTCTAGAATGGAATGACGCACATGATGTATTGTTATAACATTTGATTATAAGATACGCAAGTTATTCGGAAAGGCCGGGTTTATCCCATTTTGAATAACTGATATGACGAAAAGTCGAAGATTGAAGACGGTGCAAGACCGACGATCTTCACATCGAATGGATGGGTTGCTACTGTTTCTCATGATGGGAGTAGCTACATTGAAAGTGTACAGTTGTAGCCATCCAGACGTACTTGTTGATTGTATGAATATGCGAGGGCCTCTCTCCTGTATTGGACATACGGGACGAGGAATAAGGTGTCTCCGGTTTGTTTAGACCTAGAACGGACTTGTAAATGGATGGTGTGTTTGACATTGTATTCATTTAAAATGTATTCATTGATCTCTGCTAAATATATATCTGTTTGGTGGTGGAGAATTTATTCTCTTGCTTAACACCCTTCTTTGAGACGTACGAGCTCAGAGATTATATATTGGCAGAAATCAGTGGTAGAGTATGGATTTATAGTGTGGCATGCTGAGATGCAATGATCCAAACCTTTGTTGAAAAGCAAAGTTTAGTGGATGATGATCAAAGCACAGCTTTATTATAGCACATCTTTGTGTAGCATTAATTCACGAGCCTCACACACCAGTATGGTGGCAAACTGATGGTTAGATCAATATGCTTTAGAGAAGAGGATAGACACCCTATGGGTTGTCATGGATTCGGTCAAACGAGGTGCAGTAGGGATAGGGCACACCCCCCGATTCCCAGACGGATAGAGTTAGCGGTATTTTCCAATGTTTGGACGTAAGCCGTGGTAACTTGTTTCCTGGATAGTGCAGATGTGCATTACGGCGTTTTCGCATGCCTGCGACTTAAGCCGTTAGGAATTGTACTACGCGATAGATCTTTTGAATCAGGAGCCACCAATATGGAAATCCAAACTTCCAATACAACATTTTGCAGTTTTAATTGTACGCTATATAAGGCGACATAGTGGGATGGGGAGCTCATGCTGTCTATGATTGATGCATTTATATTTGAAGTTGATTTCTTCACTTATAGTAATAATAAAAGATTTTTTTTAAAACATACCTAGAATATTTGTCTATTATAAGGTAAAACTCTATCCTCTAGCTTGCGTTGCATTATGTGATGGGACCTGAGTCTTATAACAGCTTCATTTTTCTTTATTTAGCATTGCGCTGTTTGTTTTAGGCACTGTTATTCTTGGGGGTAAACCCGTTCCGTGTTATACGGCGTGGTCCCTTGATTTACCTTATTCTAAAGTAAAGTTTTAAATAATGGTTTTATTTCTCACTCCAGTCTCATGACTGGCCTGGAGTTTATTGTTTTAACCTAAACTCTGGATGCCCATATTTTCCACACGGACAGCCAGTAGTTGGGTTTTGCAGACATTATATTCAGGGGATCTTGGTTTATCGCTAAAGGGATATTCGGAAAGCTCTTTGTCTGTGTATTACTTTCAGTTGTGTTTTGTATTATTTTTTCACTACTATGTATTTAAATGTAATTTAAATCTCTGATATTTTTCCATGTAATATTTATTCATACTCCGAATATTCTTGTATTCTGACGTAACTGTTTTAAATAGCAATGGAATGTTCTTCTGTTTATGTTCTGATTTCTCTTGTTCTCAAAGCAGTCCGCCTTCTTGTTCGGTTTAGGCCGACCGTGAAGCACGGGTCGCTACATTTGGTATCGGAGCTTTGGTTTACAGAGCTCGAGAACAAGACACATTAGAAGCCGACGAATGGATTCATCAGAAATTAGATTAGTAATATCCAACGAGTGACTCGTTAGAGATAGGATCAGTAGTATCCTAGAACGAGTGTGAAGAGTGTTATTTTCAAAATAAAAATGAAAACAAATCTTGTTTTGAAAATTTATAACTTATTATTTGTATTTGAATATTTATTTTACATTGAATTTGGACTATCGTGTATATGGAGATTTTGAATATACATCTGACTAGTCGACGTGTATTCGAAGCCTCAAATGTACTGGGTAAATATAGAATCACACTCTAGTCGCCCGGAGATGATTCTGATGATGATAGCTATATCATCAATATTTATGTTCGAGTTTCGAAAGTGGAATATCTATATATTTCCAATCGACTGGTATGAGAACCTAAACCTTATTTTGAATTTATTGTTTGGAATTTGACACTAAAAATATGATTTTTGAATATATATATACAACGTTATATGTTTTGGAAATTTAATTCACTAATTGATTGCTGGTTGTGTTGTGTGATTATTTGTTCAACTAATAAAAATATTGAATAATAAATCCAATATGAAAATGAAAGGTTGAATTAAACCAAATTAAAATCAGTAAGAGAACGAAAGGTAAATTTAGCCAAATAGAATCAAATTTTGAACAGAATTGAAAATTGATTTGAACTGCATACATGTACATGCATATATACTGAACAGGTCATAGCAAAGAGGCTAGAGAAGTGGAACAAAATTGTATGCCCGACAAATAGGTACATGTTTAATAATTTATTAGGTTTGGATAATTTTATGAACCGATTGTCCTTTTCTTTTTCTTTTTGAGATGAGAGGGCCTATGTGGTGGTTTGGGGATTTTCCCGATGGTCCCCGTACAAAGGAGGTTATGGCGAAATTTTTCGAAAATTTAGGGTGTTAGCCAAATTTTTGAAGAATTGGAAAATTCTTAGAAACTGAAAAGTTGAAGAGTAAAAGCCGGAATGAAAGTTGAGTTGTTTGGTTAAACAACTTTCAGCTCTGTTCCTTTTCGAGGACGAAAAGATTTTAAGTGGGGGAGGTTGTAACAACTCGGAAAATCAGAACCAATTTAAATGTTTTATTTTGGCTATTTTAATGAATTTTGAATATTTAAAATGATTTATTTTAAATAATAATGACTAGAAATTTATTTTGAATCAAATTAGAATGTATATATTTATTTGAATCGAAGTTAGATATAAATATTTATTTTAATTATAAAAGGAATTGGAAATGGCGCGGTAGTTTGAAAAATCAATTTCAAATTTCAAATGAGTGTACATGATTCAAAATAAACCGGATTTTAGTGAAACTAGAAATATTTGAGTCCGTTTGAAAATATCTTTCCAACGAATCTGAAAAATCGAAATTTCATAGCGGGAATAAAAAGTGATGCCTAATTGAAAATTCACAATAGTCGCTATGGAATTTAATATAATATAATATATGGCCATTTTGCAAACGACCTCCGTTTTCGATGAAACCAATTTTGTTGGATTAGTAATGTCAAATTATTGCTAGGTTTCAAATTTCATAATTTTTGGAATCAAGATGTGAGTGTGGCAAAAGAAAACGTGTTCAGTCAATTTGGATCGACCAGAAAATGACCATTTTCCAAACGGTCTCCAAATTCAATGAAATTAGTTTTGTTAGGACCATATCATCAAAACATAGCTAGATTTATTTTTCGTTTTTGGAGTCAGTATGTGGCCCCAGTAAATTAAAATGTACGTTTGAATTCAATATATATTGATTTATATTTTAATTTAAAGAAAAACTAATCAAAACAATAGAACTGGCTTACGAAACATATCCCACTGTGATTTTGAATATAAAATATTCTTTCTTCTTGATGGATCATTACAATTTGATGTTTTCTCTGAATTTCAGCTATGACCAATGCCCCACCTAGCTGAATAGGCGTAACAAAGCTACCACCACTCAGGATTCCAGGAACAGGCAAAAGGATACTTGATAGTCCACTTTAACTAGCGGAACTGTCACTAGCTTTGGCTCGCCTCCACTAGAGAACTAAATATTCTGGCCTGTAGGAGAAAGAATCTCGACTGGACCTCTTTCTTCATTTGGCCCACTAAAAAAGGAAACATTTTTGAACAAGGTCACCCTCGAAGAACCGAAAGCAAAGCGCTATGCCAGGATCGGGTAAAAAGCAAAAGTATAGCGCGCAGAGCATTCTTGGCTTGATTAGGACAAGCGTAGCAGGTGCATATCAGCCTTGTGGCACTACCCTTTCAGTTATATCCCATACATCGCATTTCCCCATGCATATTGAGTAAGGCATTGTGTCAGTGATCGACCCCGTTGATAATTTAACAGACAAATGGTCAAGGCATGGAACTAGTTAACTAAAAGAAACTGTTATAGATGTGGCTTTGGGTTTGATTTGGAGTTCGGAATGTTAAACAAGTTAAGTTGAAATTAAAATGATATTAAATATAAATATATATATATATATATAACACTTGGGTCAAAACCCTAGTCAACATCATTCCTCGGTCAAACCCGTGCTTCAGTCGACATCCACAAAATTGAGCGATCAAAATCGTCCCCCTTTCTTTCTCTTTAATCTTTCGGTTTGTTCAATGATTTCAAATGCTTAAAAAGGGAAAACGGTAGAGCTTTATGAGATCTATTCAATCAACGGGCAAGATCGTTTTTCAGTTCGCCGATTGCTCGATTTCTGCAAGCAAGGTCGCGCCGTTTGACCATATTTCTCGCACTGATGGGTCCCTCGAGCTCTTTTGTATTGGGGGCATTGGGTAGGCGAGGTGAAGGACAACACAGTAGTCATAGTTAATCGGAGTTCAGGTAGCCGAGGTGATACGTGGAGGTGGGTTTCGGTTTGAGCGATGTGTTCAGCGGATATCTGTTGTCAAATAGGGAAGAAGGATTAAGGGGATAAGAAAAGTAATTATGAAATGCTAATTATATTTTAATTATTTATTTATGTAAATAAATGTTTTTAACTCCATATTTTTGTCATACGAGCTCAGAATTTTGCGAAATCAGTTGCGTTGCGATCGTGGCAGAGAATTCTACTTTTCAGAATTGACCAGGACAAAAACGGGGCACTTTAGAATCTCAGGGAAATTTGAATGCAAATAGAAATTCAGAAATTAAAACCGATCAAAGTGAGAACTTCTCACTATTATTTTTTTATAGTTATTTATATTATTTTATAACTACACATATGAACCGCTCCCCGTCGTCCACAGACCATGGATGACTTATTTGATTGTATTGTGATGTAGAAATTGATTGTGATTGTCATGTATTGATATTGCTGTATATAAAAATTATTTACATAAAATAAATATATAAATTATTGTGAAATGAAAATAAAATAAATATTCATTTACAAACTAAACGTTTTGTTTATGTACACTTATTTATCTGATATTGATTGGGACGATAAATTTTACACATCGCCCAACTGCACAAATATTAAACAGTATTTGTTGTTTGAAAACCCCACATGGGTATTGGCATAATATTTGACATACACTGATCTCAATAATTAGTGGTATGTCAATCGATGGGTTGACAGACGGTATAAGTGTTATTTATTTATTTTAATGCTTATACAGTTGTAGAATGCACTCTGGATGTTGTTTGAATTTTTAATGATTGTTTATCATTATTGTTGTATATATATGATGGTGAAATCCATATAAATAAAATTATATGGTAATTGATTGAGTCTGATTCCAGTTCAGAATTAACGAATATTTTAAAATAATATTCAGAAAGTAGTGAAATGTGAAGCCGTGTTAAGTAGTTAAACGCCATTTTAACATGAACGAGAATATTGTCGATTTTATTCATTTTAAAAATGAATATCAAAAAGTGATTTCAAAATCCGATATTTTGAAAATATTATCATTTTAATATTGAAATGATATGGAAAATTAAATTTTGATTTAAATTTGAAAATCAAATTGAAATCGTTTTAAAATGAATTTAAAACGAATTTATATAAAGAATATTCAATCTTGATTTGAATTTGAAAATAGAACGGAAATCGTTCTGAAATGAATTTAAAACGAATAGAAATTGAATCGAAATCGATTTGAAATGAATTTAAAACGAATTTATGATGGAATATTCAATTTTGATTTGAAATTGAAATGGAAGTGGAAATCGTTTTTAAAACGGATTTGGAACGATTTATAAAATTCGTTTTAAATGAAAATCGAAAAAATATATAATACATATTATATATATTACAATGGCCTAAATAGAATGCGCCGCGCAGCGACCGTTCGCGAATTTCAACCATTAACTTCAAATTGATGTTACGGTAGTTCCGCCCGTCGGATTCTCCTAAAACCAGAACCATTGGGTTTGTATCGAAAAGAGCTTTCCAATGAATATAAGAGATTTGAAATCTAATGGTTAGATTTCGAGATATATCCAAATCAATTTCAGAAAAGGTCGCTATGGATGCAGTTCGGTGGCTGTTATTGGAAATCGACTGTACATGTGATAATATAATTATTAAAAATATGAAAAAATTATGTAAAATCTTTATAAATAATTTGGAAAGATTTTGGATGAAAAATTTCAGTTTTGAAAAGATAAAAATATATTTTTATCGAAATGAACTAGTTATGAACTAGAATTATAATCCAATATTTTTAAATAAACAAATTGGATTTGAAAATGGTTTTAAAATAACCAGAATTTTCCAACGAACAAATTGAAATGGATTTGGAATGAAAATAATCTTTGGAATATTTCGATATTAGATTTCATGATTATACGGATATTGTTGAGAAATTTGGAAGATATATATATATATATCGTTATTCCAATACGATATCCGTTGGGTTCTGAATTTGATATTGAATATAAGCCGATATATTTTATATTCAGGGCCTTGCATTTGATATCAAATTGGATTTTGATTTTGTCGTGAACAGTGTCTTCATTAACACTGTTCTTAAACCCAGTTGAGAAAAGAATAAATCTTTTAATTAAGATTTAGTGAAGTTTTCCGATTAATTAATATTTAATTGGAATTGAATAAAAGAATTGGATTTTTGGGTTTATCGTGAACGGTGTTTTAAATAACACTTGTTCTTTAACCTAATTAATAGTGAAGAATATGATTTGGAATTTATAATCTTTTAATTAAAATTTATAGAATTTTCCAAAATAAAGATTTCCAATTTAATATATTAATCTGGAATTGAATGGAATTCGATTTGGTAATAATCGAGATGAGCTTCTGTTGAGGAAGACTGTTAATACATATGGAATTTAAAAGGCTTTGTCATTATTCCATTTATATTATTAGTCGGATACGGAAATTTATATCGATTATATATATTGATCTATTTTCCGTGAAGATTTCATGGTTAATGGAATGGGATTTTGGGTTTATCGTGAACTGTGTTTTAAATGACATTAGTTCTTTAACCCAGTTAAAGGTAGGATATGATTTCCCAAGTTATATAATCATTAATGTTGATTTTTGGGAAGATTAAAACTAAGTGGAATTTTAACGAATCTTTAATTAGATTGAAAAGTGAATGAGGTAATTAAAATTATCAATTCAAGAAAATGATCGAGAACGTAGTATCACTAGTTTTGCTCCAAGCAATAGTTAAATCTTTAATTAGATTTGAACGTGAAATGGTAATTAATTTTTACCAATAACACCGTGTTGTTAGATATGGAGTATTACCAGTTTTGCTCCATGGAATGAATAGGTTGGGATTAGGAAAATAAACGAATGATTACTTCAGTAAGATTCGCTAATCCCGACTATTTTGGAAAACCTTAATTTGTTTTAAATTGTGAAAAGAATATTCTGGAATGGAATGAGGTGTATGATATGTTGTTATAGCACTTGATTATAAGATACGCGAGTTGTTCGGAAAGGCTGGGTTTATGCCATTCTGAATAACTGATACGACGAAAAGTCGAAGAGATTGAAGACGGTGCAAGACTGATGATCTTCACATTGAATGGATGGGTTGCTACTGTTGCTCAAGGTGGGAGTAGCTACCGAGAAGGGGCTACATTGGCAGCCGTCCAGACGTACTTGTTGATTATATGGATATGCGAGGGCCTCTCCCTGTATTGGACATATGGGATGAGGAATAAGGTGCCTCTGGTTTCGATTAGACCTAGAATTGACTTGTAAATGGATGGTGTGTCTAACATTGTATTCCTTTATACTGTATTCGTTGATCTCTGCAAAATATGTATCTGTTTGGTGGCGGAGAATTTATTATCTTGTTAACACCCATCTCTGAGACGTACGAGCTCAGAGGTTATATATTGGCAGAAATCAGTGGTACAGTATGGATTGATAGTGTGGCATGCTGAGATGGAGTGATCCAAACCTTTATTGAAATGCAAAGTTTGGTGGATGATGATCAAAGCACAACTTTATTATAGCACAGCTTTGTGTAGCGCTAATTCGCGAGCCTCACACACCGGTATGGTGGCAAATTGATGGTTAGATCGGTAAGCTTTAGAGATGAAGATAGACACCCTATGGGTTGTCATGGATTCGGTCGACCGAGGTGATACTGGGTGTGGTCGCCGCACATCGGTAGGGGTAGGGCATACCCCTCGATTCCCAGATGGATAGAGTTAACAGTGTTTTCCAATGCTTAGACGTAAGTTGTGGTAACTTGTTTCCTGGATAGTGCGGATGTGCATTACGGCGTTTTCGCATGCCTACGACGTAAGCCGTTAGAAATTGTACTACGCGATAATTCTTTTGAATCAGGAGCCACCAATATGGAAATCCAAACTTCCAATACAACATTTTGTGGTTTTAATTATACGCTATATAAGGCGACATAGTGGGAAGGGGCGCTCATGCTGTCTATGATTGATACATTTATATTTGAAGTTAATTTCTGCACTTACAGTAATAATAAAAGACTTGTTTTAAAACATACCTAGAATATTTGTCTATTATAAGGTAAAACTCTATCCTCCAGCTTGCGTTGCATTATGTGATGGGACCTGAGTCTTATAACAGCTTCATTTTTCTTTATTTAGCATGGCGTTGTTTGTTTTAGGCACTGTTATTCTTGGGGTAAACCCGTTCCGTATTATACGGCGTGGTCCCTTGATTTACCTATTCTAAAGTAAGTTTTAAATAACGGTTTTAGTTCTCACACCAGTCCCATGACTGACCTGGAGTTTATTGTTTTAACCTAAACTTTGGGTGCCCATATTTTCCACACGGGCAACTAGTAGTTGTGTTTTGCAAATATTATATTCACAGTACCCTGGTTTATAGCTGAAGGGATATTCGGAAAGCTCTGTATCTGTGTATTACTTTCAGTTGTGTTTTTTATTATTTTTCTGCTGCTATGTATTTAAATGTAATTTAAATCTCTAATATTTTTCTATGTAATATTAATTCATACTATGAATATTCTTGTACTCTGATGTAATTATTGTAAATAGCAATGAAATGTTCTTTTGTTTATGTTCTGATTTGTCTTGTTGTAACACCCCGAATTTCGGTTAATGCTAAAATTCACAAATTAAAGAATAACTAATCCCGGATGTGGGAATTAGGGGAAACGGGTTGCACCATTGCGTTCGTCTCGGAAAAATACGCGAAATAGAGTCTGAGTTTTCGAAAATCGGACTCCATATGAAGAAGATATGGACGAACGAAGTTAGGCAGAAAAACCGAAAAACTAGCCAGAATGCACTGGCGCACTTGTGAAGTGCGCCAACACAAAAATGCACTGGCGCACTTGTGAAGTGCGCCAACACATTTTTACACTGGCGCACTTGGGAAGTGCGCCCGTGTCGGGACAGGAAACCTGCACAGTTTCTAGAGAGTTCTGTGGTTGGGTGCACCAGTTTGGGGTTTGGGCTTAGTCTTAGGGCTGGTTTCTGGAAGGTTCCGAAATCTAAGGGTCCTAATCTAATTTAGGGTTAATCTAAGGGCCTAAAACACTTGCCTAATCCTATAAATAAGACCCTAAGCTAGCCCTAAATGGTCATAATCCTATCTCCTAACTAAACTATGCCAAAATTTTATATGATCATGGCCTCCACTCAAAACCCTAGCCTCCATCCTATTTCTAAACTATTTCTATGAAGGCTTTCATGTGCATACAAGCATCTTTGAGTTGTATGAGTGATCATTGGCTTGCATTCATCATCAAGTTGCAAGCTTTATGTTCAAGGCTAGAGTTTTTGGGTGATTTGTGGCAAGGGTTTGCTTATTGGAGTTTGGTGGTGAGTTTCTATAGACTTAACAATCAATTGTTAAATTGATTATGATAGGATATGATAAGATATGGCTATGTTTGTGGAATCAATGTGTTTATGCAAGTTTAGTATAGTGTATGTTGTGTGCTATATGCAAGTTTAATGCTATGTTTTATGATGCAAAACACTATGTTGAACATTGATTCATATGTAACATGTTATGCAAGCTATATGGGAGATTATATGCAAGTCTATATGTAACATGTTATGCAAGTTATGTATTTGGTTTTATGCATGCTAAGTATTTGGTTTTATGCATGCTATGTATGTGGTTTTATGCATGCTAAGTATTTGGTTTTATGCATGCTATGTATGTGGTTTTATGCATGCTAAGTATTTGGTTTTATGCATGCTAAGTGTTTGGTTTTATGCAAGTTTGTCTCTTTTTATGATATGCATAATATATGCAAGTTTGTCTCTAAGTATGGCATGTTTTGCAAGTTCATATGCAAGTTATGATACATATTCATATGCAAGTTATGATGCAAGTTCATATGCAAGTTATGATACATGTTCATATGCAAGTTCATATGCAAGATATGATGCAAGTTCATATGCAAGTTATGATGCAAGTTCATATGCAAGTTATGATGCAAGTTCATATGCAAGTTATGATACATGTTCATATGCAAGTTATGATGCAAGTTCATATGCAAGTTATGATGCAAGTTCATATGCAAGTTATGATACATGTTCATATGCAAGTTATGATGCAAGTTCATATGCAAGTTATTATGCAAGTTCATATGCAAGTTTATGTGCAAGTTCATATGCAAGTTGTCTCTTTTATGATATGCATAATGCAAGTTTGGGTTAAATACTAGTTGGGTTTAATGTATGTTCATATATGCAAGTTGACACCTTTTGAACCCATGATAAAGTTACATGCTATGTTGGCTAAACCCATGACCTTTGTGATGAATCTTCCCTTTATTATGTCGTGTTATGAGAACGAACTACGTGGGGAACGATGGGGTTAATATGCATGTTAATAAAATGATGTGAAATGGGTATGATTAATCATACCACAAATTAAATGGACGTAATTGGGAATTTACCTATTAAGTTAGGTCTACCCATATTATGGAGTTGGGAATTTACCTATTAAGTTAGGTCTACCCATACTATGGAATTGGGAATTTACCTATTCAGTTAGGTCTACCCATATTCTTAAAAATGTGTAATTAATTAGGCATAATTAATTCAAATTATGGGGGTGATTAATTAGGTGTAATTAATCAACTAAGACACGAGGTTGGACCCTTTTGTAGCGGAAGTCTGCCCGGAACCGACCGGCCATCCAGCAGCTACAAATGATTGTCCCAATGTGAGAGGTCTTAGTCATAAATTAAATACGTGATTAAAGTAAAGACACGAGGTTAGACCTTTTTATGACAGAAGTCTGCCCGGAACCAACCGGCATATCCAGCAGTCATAAAAGATGGTCTAATGTGAGAGGTCTTTATGAGGTCATGATCTTAATTAATTAAGAAACACTTAACCATATTAGCATGTAGAGGGACATTAGGGGTTAAGTGGGTGCCTTGGGTGGCATGTGGAAATCTAGTGGGTTGCCTTGTGTGGCAATAGAAAATACGATTAGAATAATTAACCAAAGAGGAACATGTAATTAAACATGGGTAAAGGGTTAAGTAAGTGCTTTGGGTGGCATGTGGAAATCTAGTGGGTGCCTTAAGTGGCAATTGATATATGATTAGATGACTTAACCAAACCTTAACATGTAGGTGGGCATGATTATAACAGGGGTTAAGTGGGATACACTAGATAAAATAACAAGCTTAGGTGGTAGCTTGTGGGGGCCCATTTCAACCAGTATCCCAAACGTATCTTAGTGGGCTCGACTCTAGTCGAGTGATGGGACACGCATATTGGGCTTGACTATAAGAGGCCAAAATGGGTTAGCGGTGGCAACGCATGACCAACGGGTTTCATATGCGTGTGTGGACCCGGGCTGGTAAATAAGACGTTATTGCATCGTGTAGATATAAGCCGTGCACCGTTAGTTTTATCAGGTTGCCACGTTGGGGAATGGTACACCCCACGGTGGGGCCAGCACGGGTATCTACGTTAGGGAGCCGATCGAATGGGGAGTAGTGTGTACACCTAGTGGATTGTAGGGCCCCGAGGCGTCTACTTAGTCACCTAGGGGTACGCGAGAACTATTAAGTTAATTTTATAAGTCCATGGGTGGGATCAACCTTTAAGTTAGGAATGACTGGTGTGGTGCAGTGTAGGAATTACCCTTGGGTGGGTAGATCTGGGGTGGTGTAATCCGGTAATTATCCTTGGGTGGATAAATGCGTCTTTTCGGTTATCTTAGTACATCCTGTGTTTAGTTGGCTACTTAGTGTAGTCATTATCCCCAGAGGTACCGTACCTTGTTTATATCATACCCTAATTACTTTAATGATTGTATTGTTACGGTTATAGGACTCACTCAGACTTATGTCTGACCCCGTTGTTTCTTTATCTTTTTCCCAACCCTCAGGTTTTCAGAGTGGGCCTAGCACTAGTGGGCTTTGATCAGACTGCTTCATATATCTTTTGGAGCTTGGATCGTGGATGTAAAGCTCAGTTTATCATTTCTATTATGGCTATCAGGTTATGTAGTGGGATTATGTACTTTCATTTTTATCAGGATGGATATTATGTACTTGACTCTTATTTATGGTTTTGGTGTAACCAAACATGTTTTACTTTCCGCTGAAATGAAATGATGTTTTAAATTCTCAAGTATTACTTATATCTGTCTTGTTGTAATTTTTCTGTTCTATATTCACTTAAAATACTCCACCGATGTTATGGCATTCCCTTAGTGAGTGACCGTAGCGGGTGTGGGGTGTTACACTTGTTCTCAAAGCTGTCCGCCTTCTTGTTCAGTTTAGGCCGACCGGGAAGCACAGGTCACTACACCTAACCCAAATCATCCGACCAACGACAACTACACTGGAAGTTCACCACAGAATAAAAATTCATCAGCAATCAATTCAAAAGTTGGAGAAAGGGTAAAACCCTAATTTTATAGGGTCAGCCGACATTGTTTAAAGGAAAAATATTTCAAATGAAATAAAGAAGGGAGGCTCTCTAAACGTGGTTTGAGACAAGGGGAACCTCTCTCCCCTCTTCTTTTTGACTTGGCAGCGGAGGTCTTCTGTCGGATTTTACAAGTGGCAAGTTCTAACAATATTAATTTGAGCTTTGGAAGGGACCATATCATCGGGGGTATCAATTCCTTGCAATATGCTGATGACACTATTATCTTTAGCAATCCAGAATGAAAATACGTTGCTTCTCTAAAAAATTTGCTTTATGCTTTTGAATGTTTATCTGGCTTAAAATTTAGTTTTCATAATAGTAGTGTTTACACTCTGGGTTGTAGTATTGATGTGAAAAGGAGTTGTACTGATATGCTTAATTGTAAGGCAGATTCATTTCCACTCAACTATCTTGGGGCCTAGTTGTATGCTATTGACAAAGTTGATCGGAGATTAGCGAGGTGGAAGGGGAATTGTCTTTCTAAGGCGGGAAGGTTGTGTAGGTGAATTCGGTCCTCTCTGCTATCCCACTGTATTGGTTATCTTTTTACTCATGTCCAGGATGGGTGATTGAGAGGATCATACTTTTCATCGAAATTTCTTCTAGACTGGCACGAAGGATACTCATAAGTTAGTTGTCTTGAATCTTGGGATCAGGTATGCAAATCCAAATGCCAGGGAGGATTTGGTGTTTTATATTAGCGAAACATGAATTGTCCTTACTTTGCAAATGGTTATGGACTATGTTAAATGACAAGAAAGTTCTCTGGAAAGAATGGATCATCAATACTTGTTATGGAGGTGCATTTGATTGGAATGCAGATGCTTCTCATTGCTCGGTTTTTGGCGAGGCGTTATGAGAAACGTTCATTGGATTAAGATTGGTGCGAGCATCATGGTAAAAAGTGGAGGTAATGCTTCATTTTGGTTTGATAGTTGGCTGCTTCCCATTCCTCCGTGAGTTTGCTAATTTATTTGATATTGCATGCAATAAGCATTTCACATTGTATGAAATGTATAATATGGATGCTGTTACTTTCCGATGGAGGCTGACTTTTTGACAACTTGCAGCCGGAAGTGCATTGATTCAGCTGTGTTGTCTGGTTAGATTGCTTGAGGACATACAGCTTTCTGATGATGGGTATGATGAATTTGACTGGAGGCTTGAGGGAAATAACAAAACTTTTCATGTTGGTCACCTTTATAAGCTGATGAATTTTGCAGGAAGGAGATGCATTGGTTTCAAATATATGTGGAGTTTTAAAGCAGTACCTACCAAAGTTAAAATTCTTATGTGGACGAACATGCATAATAGGCTTATTATAGTGAGCGGATTGCATCAAAAAGGAGTCCATGTCGCTGGTGGTTGTGTTTTTTTGCGATGAAGATGACGAGAACTACTTGCACTTGTTTGTTGGTTGTGATTTCACGTTCTATGTTTGGACGAAATGCCTTGTTAGCCTTAATATTAGTTTAGACTGGTCTGACTTCATCACCGACCAATTTCATTTTTGGCACACCACCTTTTCTTCATTCCCTGATACACCCATGCGACACATGTTTGCTGCTCCGAATTTTGCTTATGTTTGGATTCTATGGCATGAGAGAAACTCAAGAAAATTTAAATGTAAAATGAAACCACCCAATACTGTTATTCATTGCATTCTCAGTTTTTTTTCTTTATGGTCAGGCAGCGGCAAAGTGAAGTTTTTGGACACCATAGGTGCAAGGGTTATGGACCGAGCTCACGGCAGATGAGTTTGACGGCTTGGTTTCAGCTTGCTAGTTTCTATGTAAATATGTTATGTACTTCTATTTTTTGGCTACTGTATTGCCGCGACTGCGAGCATGTGTCATTTTTTGGGCTGTATATAATCTTGTAAATGCATGCATGCTAGAAACTACTATGTACTAGTCTCTTATGGTTAACGAAGTAAGGCGTGAATCTCGCGATTCACCACCTTTTGCATCAAAAAAAAGAAGGGAGGCCAGCTTTTGTTTTATTTAGAAGGGAGATTTTTATTTTATTATTGTATTATTTTATTATTTTATTTTATTTTGTAAATCATCCATCAGTTTTCTAGTGTATATAAAACTAGGGTTATTAATTACAGGGTTTATAACTAGGGTTTTACGAATTACGGTTTTGTAATTCGGGGAAAATCTGATCTTGTGGATAAAGATCAGTCTAGGGTTTTGAGTGTAGGATTAGAATAGCAGCAGGGTTTGTGAGTTTAAAGGGTTTTGTAAGCGAATCTATTTTAATACTTTGTAGAAACCATGGGAATGCAGCAGTAGGCAGAGTTTGCCGAAGCTGGTAAAACTCTATGTTATTTTATTTTATTTCTGCATTTATTTACTTTGCCGAAATCTATGTTGTAATAATTTCAATATCTCGTAAAAATCCAATAAACCCTATTCGACCCCCTCTATGGTTAATCTAGATCCAACACTGGTGACAAGTACTTTTCTGGTCTTTGTTCAATGTTGCTGCTAGAAGGCATGGATTGGCAAGATTCCCTCTTCAGATTTGGCGATCCAACAAGTAGAGTGAAAAATCCTTAGATTATGAGAATCTTCATTTCTCAGTGAAAGCACTATAATGTTAGACCAAAAAGTGACTAACACCTAAAAAGTCATGTTATAGTATGAAATACGAGAAACTAACTGCATAAGCACGGAAAAGAAGGAAAACAACAATTTTATAGTGGTTCGGCGTTACCGAGCCTACATCTACTTCATAATCTCTCAATAATGTCAGAATATTGGAGTTACAATGAATGTGATTGTCAGAATCGCTAATATAACACTCTTTCTATTGATTAATTCAAATTACAATCTTGGATCACTCATATTTTGAAAGTAGAAAATGGTTGACAAAAATGGTTGGCAGCCATGGCTAGATAGTGCAAAGATTCATATGCCCAAAAAGTCCCCTAAATTTCCTTTGTTTCTTGTATTTATAGGCAGAGCTTTAGTCCGGGTTGAATGGCAGCCGTGGAGAAGATCTTGCAGCTAAAGTGGGGAAAGTGGTGAAGTCCTCTCCAGATCATGCCTTTTATCACCCAATCCGGGTTTGTGGATGAGTGGAGCAAGTGGGTTGAAACGTGGGTAACTGCTCAGGTGAAGGTCGAGATGGCGGTCGGGTCGAATTCGACCCAGGCTATTCGACCCAAAGGCTCGAACCAAGCTACGCTTTTAATGAAGTGTGGTCTTTGACCCGAGCTGCAACTTCATTTGATCCGAGATGGAACCCCATTCAAGTTGAGGTAAGTAGGAAGGATCTCCTTTGATCCGAGACTTCGTGTACCCTATTCTTCGACCTCGTTATGTTCTTAATGTTGCTGGCCTAGACGAGCCTAAAGGTGATCGAACCAAGGGTTGGGCCAGCAGTGTCTAAGGTTGTCCAGATCCATGCTCAAGCACTGATTGGATCTATTAGTGGTAGCTCATAAGGTCACGGACTTGCCAAAAGGCTAGTCAACACTAGGTTTATGGAATTATTGAAGTTGGGAGAGGACTAGTGGATGCATCCATGAATAAGGCATTAAGATTTATGAAGGCACTTAAGTCTCGTTGGCAGAGACGCTATTAGCTCAAGTACCATTTGGAGCAACATTTGAGGTTCTAATAGAGTTTGTCCTATATACTATGGAAGAGGAGAGTAAGGAGAATAAATTTGAGAAGGTAGGATACAACAAAGCATAGTATGAATAACAAAAGGTACTTTTGGTTGAAGAAGAAAAGGATGGGAAAGTTCAAGAGGGAATATTAGGCATGCGTGAGATTTCATAAGAAGGGACATATGTCCAAAGACTGCAGAGTTAGCCTGATTAAGTAAAACTTCATGGGGAAGTCTTATAAATGCCATGAGAAATGGCATATTTTATGAATAGTTTAAAGCTTGCTAATGGAAGATCGAGTAGACAAAAATACACTTTGGAAGCAGCACCTCTATATAGTCAGTTACCCAGAGACCAAGGACAACCAACCCTTGAAGGTATTATTTCTATTTTAGGAACTTCTTTTCATACCATGTTTGATTCTAGATCATCTTATTCCTTTATAGCAAGGAACATAGTAGGTTTATTGAAAATTCATACTTCTATCGCTAGAAGTATGATCGTAGTTTCTAATCCTATCAAAGGAGCTAAGAAACTTTTTTTGATTTGCAAAGGCCTAGTGCTAGAAATTAACGGTGTCGTTTTCTTATGCAATGCATGTATTCTGAATTTCGAGGTTTATGGACTTATTCTAGGGATGCGTTGGTTATCATTTTGTGGAACCATCCTTGATTACGGTGTAAGAATCGTTTTCTTGAAAAGTAGTAGAGGTCGTAAATTTGAAATCCTTTGTATAGTAAAAAATACGAGGAATGAGGCTCTATTTAACTCTTTATCTTTAGATTTGGATGGGCCACTTGTGGTGACCATTGCTTGTGAGTTGCAAGATGTTTTTGATGAAGTGTCAGGTCTTCATCCATAAAGAGAGGTCATATTTAGGATAAATTTTGAGAACGATGCCAAGCCAGTTGCACTGCTATTAAGATATATGGCTCTCAAGGAAAGAATGAAATTTGATAAGGAGACTTCGGAATTTCTACAATCCCTGATGGGACTAAGACGTTTTTTATGTCTGTAGATGTTTGTGGTATAGGACTGGGAGCAGTGCTAATGAAAGAATAGAGTGCAGTTGCCTATGCAAGTAGACAACTAAAGGATCTTGAAAATAATTACTTTGTTCATGATTTGGAGCATGTAACTATAGTATTGTACCTCAAAATGTGGAGGCATTTCTCTTAGAGGATAAATTTGAGCTTTTACAGACCAGAAATCTAATAAGTAATTATTTTTCCAACGAGACATGAAATCTTTGACAACAAAAGTGGATGTAGTATATAGCCTCTTTTGGTTTCGATATTCAATACACTCTAGGAAAGAGTAACGTGGTCGCAAATGCTTTGATTTAGAGGCATGCTACCTTAAGTGCTATTGTTAAGTGGAGAAAGTTAGTTCTTAGTTTCGACCTTTCAATAGCGTCAGAGACTTTTAAAGGATTTCTTGTCGTTTTGGAAGTTAGAGTAGCCATACTAGATCAGATTAAATTCAAGCAAGGTCTAAACGAAGAGTTAAAAATATTGGTAGGGAAGATGAAAAGTGGAGAAAGCTTTCCCCATTTTGATAGGTATTCAGTGGATAGTGGTGGAAACTTAAGTAGAGGCGGACGACTTTGCATCCCTAGGATTGTTAACTTGAGAGATTGATTCTATAAGAAATGCCATAATTCTAGAATGACAATACATCCTAAAGGGGAAAGACATAAAAGGATATGAGGGGGACTTTCTTTAGGAGCAGGACGAAGGAGGACATTACTGAGTTTGTGGTGTGGTGCTTAACAACCCGCCAGGAAAGGGCTTAAATTCCGACCTAGAAAAGGCGCATCAAACTTAGAGCTGCTCTAAACGGATCGGTAGTTCCTATAAGGATTAACTTAAGCAGATATACAGAGCAAACTAAAACGGAAATCAGAGCTCACATAGGGGATGTGGAAAAATATAATAACATAAATATAAGATGCATCAATTATCAAAAACCACAATTCAAAACTACAACATGTCTCAAACTTCAAGTTACATCCTCATTATTCATCCCAATTACATAACAGTAGTAGTAAATAAGCAATAGTCATAATAACTAGATCTTCAAGAAGCTCCTCCTCCAAGAGATCAACCTCCATCCTTAAACACCTATCTCACCTATTGTCCTGTTAATGTTAAGAGGAGGGAGATCGAAAAAAAAAAGTTTTAGTGAGTGAGATATAAGTAAGTTAAGAAGGCTACTCCCTATAATTGGTAGTTGTACCTTTTAGATTATGTCTTCATAACGAACATACAAGGAAAACATATTGGGTGGACGTCCTAAAAGTCACTTAATACCCCTAGTACTAAATTAAGGGCAGGCACCTTCTATGTTCACTTAATACCATATTTATTCAGGGTGGACATCCCTTTAGTCGCTTAATACCCAATGGCGGACCAAAAGCCACTTATGTCCCCCATTCTAACGCTAATACATTATAAAGGATAACACGCTTGTAGGAAGAGAAATAGTAACATCTATTTAATACCAGCATGTAGGTCAGGAACACGGTTTCTTATAAGAAGAACCCCCTGGCAAACCCTCTTACTACTATCTAGATGTCCCTACGGGTGAACTCCTAGCCATGTAACACTTCCTTTAAACGGTGATTCCTTAAGCCATGCATAAATAATCCATCCCTAGGCCAGTCCTCACTAGCCCTAAATAAGAAGCAGACTTACTTGGAGAACTACCCCCACACATGTTATTGTCGATTAGGGCTATTTAATACCTCATATGAGAAAGGTGGACCCAATAACCCTTTACTTCTCGAAGGGCGGGCCCAATGACTTCAGTCCTGAACGAAGGAGTGAACCTTAGGAACGAACCCATTCCTAACCACTTAATATCCTATAAGGGATAGGTCATCCACTTAGTAACTTTTCCCAAGGCAGACCTACTTCGCACACACAACATAAATATATATATATATATATATATATATATATATCTACATATATACATACACATATATATATATATATTCACACATATAAATATGCTCATGGTAGATTAGTATGCTAACCAGGTTATGTATTGTAATTTCATAATTTAATAAAGCATATCCATTTTCAATATATATGTATGCACACTAGATATCTCACATTAGGCATACTACTTGTAGATGCTAGATTTATCAAGCGGTTCCGAACAGAATTCTACTATAAGTTGGGCCTAACCTTGCACCGTAGCATACTAATTATACTAGCCCATCTCACCTAAACCTCTCACATTAATCAGATTTACTTGTAGACGCTATATATTCCGGTCAATTCCAGGAAAACCTCTACTAATGTAACAGTTAACCTTGTGTCTATGTGTCATTAATCTTAATTAAGCCATTAACTCACACATACAAACATATAAATTGTATGGGTAAACTTAAATTCTATTCCTATTTTACTTGTATTTATAACGTACATAATACGCATTTATATAGTTTATTACGTTATAGGTATATATGTAGATATAAATGTAATTTAAGCGAACGAGATTAACGTCCTTACCAGGTAATTTAAATGTCTATCCTATTAAATTCTTAAGGTATACAAGTCATTTTCCCGTATCTCTCTTAAACCATAAAATAAGTGTGCATATAGCAATAAAATGGGAAAACCAATCACAATTACATATAAACTTGCAACCTAGGTTTTTACTTGATTATTACAATAATAAAAGATGAACATAGCGTCAACTGTATATGCTTATAACTCCTATTTTGAATAGATTCCTTTTCTTATGTTTGTTTATGGGCAAAAAATTAATATTTAAACACAAAGTAAATAATACATTCAAATTCTCTATTTTGAGAAATAGAGATCCAAACCTACTATATTTACAAAATATCCAAATCTTACTCTTTTGCCCAAAATTCAAACGTGCGAATTTACAATAAAGATAGAATAAAAAGGAATCAATTCAATCTAGAATATCATAAAAGAATTATTTTCTTTTATTAATAAAACAAACCAAAACCCAAATATAACTTGATTGAACATTTCTACAAACAATAAAATAAACGGAGGATTTGAGGGGTTTAATGATATTTTCTTTTCGTATACCCCAAATCCTCCAAGGCACAATCCATATCCTTTGTTAGGGAATGTGAAATGGATCGTTAAGTCAAAACTAACACTAGAGGGGGGGTCGAATAGTTTTTTAAGGAATTCAAGAAAATCTAAAACTTATATGATCTCCTATATGAATCACACACCACAGAGATAATCACAGACACGGATTCAAACAAAAATACAGAAATAAGCAGAAACAAAATGCAGAAAAGGAAAGAACACACTGGATTTTATACTGGTTCTGATTACTCCTGTGTCCAGTCCCACGCAACGCTAGATTGCGTAGAAATTTATTATTATATCAATATCAAAGTATAACACCCTTGATTTCACGGCCACAAGGTTACCACCGATTCAAACACTCTTGATATCATGGCTAAAAGATTACTACTGATTCCAACACCCTTGATCAAGTATATTCCCCTTGATTTCTCGGTTACAAGATTAACACCAATTTCTTCCTTGATTTCACGACTACAAGGAATACACCATTTCCAAAACTATCCCAAAACTTTCCTAAATGATTACAACATCCCTATAACTCTTCAATAGAACTTTAATTCAAAGAGTAATACTACAGAGTGAGAAGAGAAGAAGTATTATATAATTAGAATTGAAATTGGCAGAGTATAAGTGTATAAATCATAAAAATATGAAATATTAATCGTGTAATGAAAAGAGATGAAGATGGAGAAGAAGAATGATGAAAAAAATTCAAAATCAACCCCTATTTATATGATTTGAAAGGTTCAACGCTTCTAAAATGTTATAAACAGTGAAAGACACATCCTTTCAAAATTAAAAATGTGGCAGTTATATGTCGACATAGCTAACTATGTACGTCGACATATGTCTTTTAAAATTTGAAATTTGAATGATTTTAAAGTGTTTTAATATATATATACACAATTCTGGAAATTCTTGAATCAAAACATAGTGATATAAATAAGTATTATAAAGTAGAAAATTATGTGAAACCATAAATATAAACTACATAAACATATTTATAAAATTATAAGGTTTAAACTATATAAATATAAAAGTATATAACTATATAAACTTATAATCTTTAAAATCTTAAGTTTAAAATCAAAGGTAAGATAGAAAAAATAAATTAGAATAGGAAATAGGGATTTGAAAATAGAAATTTGAAATTTAAAAATCATAACTTGAATTTTTAATATGAATTTGAACTTGGAGTGCTATTCAGAGTCTTACATAAACTAGACTCTATTACTATATTTATCTTGAACTCTTGAAATCTTGATTACTCATGAGTCTTGAATCTTCTCTAAATTATGAATTTATTGAATCTCTAAACTCTAAAACTGTATAGTCTTCAGTATTAATACCTATATACAAATCCTACATATATGTATATATATATTCTAGATAAATATGTTAGTATATGTTTTATAATCATTTAATATTGAAATAAGGTTGTTGTCATCAAAACTCCATTCTCCAACAATCTGCCCGTTTTTGATGACGACAACCTTAGTTTATAAAATATTCATACCCGTTGATGTTGATCCTTCTAATACTCCCCCTGTCAATATGAATCCTATATACTCTACTTAAAATAAATCTATATTTTATTATTTCTGCCCCTTAGCATTATCAAAAAGAAATTTTAAAAATACTTCCCCTGAATCCTGTAACTATCTAAATAATCCCGAAACTAAAGTAAAGTACTCCCCCTGAATCCTAAATCTATCTATCTATATATATATCATAAAATACTCCCCCTAAATTCACGATTATACAATAATCAATATTAAGTATACAAACAAATCAATCAAACATCATAATTATATATGTTTTAAGTTATACATACAAACCAGTCCAAGCACACTAATCCAAGTATTAATTTACATATGATTTAATATACATATTTTAAGTCAAGTAAATCAAACCAATCATAAGTTCAAACAAATTCAATGAAATCAAGCCAATCAAATCATAACAAACAATCAAACGTTTCTTGGGAGTTCTACCCAACCGTTTTCTCCAAAGATAGGATCCTTCTTGATGACCTTCCAATCTTCATCTTCTTTTGTTGGTGGTGCCTTAGTGAGACTATTATCTTCATCTTTGAAAAGAGAAGAGATTAGCCAACGAATGGCATCAAAATACTTCTCTTGCTATTCAAACATATTTATTTGGCTTAATTCAAGAGGATGTTGGTTTCGTAGTATTATAAAGAGGATGTTCTTGAAGGAATTCAATGTTTCTTCAAGATATTCACTTAGATTAAAAATTGGATTTGCCATAGTTTTGATATGAATTGAATATAAGAGGAGAAGAAATGAAATAATGATTTTTTTTTGGAAGAAATAGGCTTAAATAAGGTCTGGAATTCATTGGATTTGAATGGACATGAGTTAGTTATTTAATTTTAAACTTTGAAAAGTTTTGACAATCTGGCAGTTATATGTCGACAAAGCTAAGTATGTATGTCGACATACTTATTGAATTTTTTTAAAAAAAATCAAATTTTGAATCTTTTGTTCTTATATTATATTATATTTAACTCTAATGTTTTCACTGTAACTTAAAGATGATTTTGACATAAATAAAAGGTTGTATTTGGGATAGGTCCTTATTAAGTTTCAAAATTAGGCTCAGGTTCGGTCCGAGAATGTATTATAAATTACATCCCTATTTTTCAAAAATTCATAAAAAAGTAAAACAAAATCACGTAAATTCATATTTAAATTAAACATGTGCACATAAAAAATTCATATGAAAAAACCATCAAAAACAAAAAAAACATAAAAAAAGGGAAATAGCAGTTATTTGCATAAATATGCTGATATTTGAATTTCTTGCATACATCTGTGTAATATTTAGTCAAGCATCTACGTTCGCCTTTTTGCAAACACGCATGCTGGTAATGTATATTTCTTGCATACAAGTACGCTATAATTCATAAGCATGCAAACCAGTTCATGTTTATTTACATACATGCATGCAAGTATTCAGAATAAATGCACACATGTATGCAATAATCCGCAGGCATAAATATTGCTACATTTTTACTTGCATACATATAGAAAAGTATTTAGAATACTTGCATACATGCGTACAAGTATTCACGTAGATTTTCAATGTAAATCGCTACAGGAATAGTTGCATACATGTGTGCAACTATTGGGTTTACTTGCATACATGCATGGAATTTTTTTTCTTGATTTCTGGAAATATTTGCACATTTTTGAATATATTTTTATACTGTAGCACGCATTTTTTTTCCAGAAAACACTTAACATTGAAAATAGGGACCCATTTTATATTTAAAACATATAGGAGGAGGACAATTGTATTTGCAAAGTTTTTGGGGATGTGTCCCTTATTTTCACTAAATAAAACTCCATTCATTACTTCATATAAAAAAGCAAATACATCCAACTAATTAAGGCACACTAAATACAAGATTCTAAAGCTAATACAAGCAAATTTTAAAGATAAGTTAAACTAGATAGGATAATTTTCAGTGGATGATGAGGAGGTTTTTGGGTGGAAAAAGCGATTTTTGGATTCCACTTGAGCCTCTCTTTCAAATATGTTGTGATAAGTCCCTAAATTGGTTTTATCAATTTTGAAATCCAAAAAATATGAGCATGTGCTTATAAAATTTAAGATATTGCCCAAGATTACACGATCTAGAACAATTTGCGTGCCTTTCACGCTACTCCAAATTTGGTCTTCATTGCCTTTGAAAAATCCACGATTAAAATTCACATAGAACATCTTGGCAAGCTTCAGGTAACACACTTCATCGTTATCCCGATAGTCAATTGACTTTGTTGAGAGAGATAAGATCATAGGATGGAAAGTCTCCAAAGACGGAGAAAGCATCCTTACTGACTTTAGCATTTGCTCAATAGTCAACATAGGTTTTGATAGCTTCTTTATCATTATGAAGATAACCTTTAATGGTTTTGGTTAACATCAATTTCTGAGATGAACTAGAGGAAGCCATTGAAGTGTTTGATTTAAAGAGAATAGATATGAAGAATGTAATTTGAATTGTTGATGAAAGGTAGAGAGAATAGATGTATGTATAAAAATTGAATGTATATGAATTGAGTAGGCATAATTTTTCAGAAATCAGCGACACCTTTTCAGACCTTGGGAGTTGATGAAAAGTTGGAGGGAAGTTTGAAAGTTTAAACCTTTGAAATTCAAATTTTGAATTTCAAATTACAGGTTGATATTTGACATATACACATATATATGTCGACATATGTGCTTAATTTCAATGGACACTTGGTTTTTGTGACTTTTGGTTTAAATTGTCGATTTATATTTCATATTTAATTATTTTCTGAAATAATTTTAATTCCAACAAAAATCCAAAATTTATTTTATTAGTAATTATTTTATTATTAATTTTTTGAATTTCAAAATTCAAATTTGAATTTTAAATTTCAAGTTTGAATTTTAAAGTTTAAATCTTAAAGTTTAAATTTCAAAAACATAGCAAAAAACGTCCATTCAACCATGAATTTAAAATTTTATTAAGGCGTACCCGGTTTTTAGATCGTTTTCTTCGAAATTTTCTAAATTCTAAATTACCGTGAAGCACATATTTGAGTTTCCGATTTCTAGCTCTTCATCACTTGATGATGAATCTGAATCATTTAAAGTTGTTGTATATGCTTTCTTTCTCTTCTTTGATGAATTGTTGTTGTCCGTTTGTTGAATCGATTTATCTGGATATAGACACATTCTCTTCACATGGCCTGTTTTATTGCAGTTATAACATCTACCATCATTTCTTCCTGAACTTCCTTGGTTATTATTTTGAAAATTATTTTTCCTTCTATAACTCAGAATCTTTTTGAAATGACTTGTCATTAAAGCTGTTTCTTCATTACCTTCACTGCTCGAATTAGAATCATTTATTATTGCTTTAAATGCTACAGATTTCTTTTCAATTGGCTTGTTTTCCATTCTTTTCTGTAATTGGACAACAAATTTTTTTCGATTAATTTCTCAATTCTCATTTCACTGACATAATGGGCTTCTTCAGTCGCCAATGTTTTCTGATCCCATTCTGAAGTTAATGAATTCAATATATTTCCTACTTGATCTTCTTCTGAATAAAATTTTCCAAATGTTGTTAATGAATGCATTATCTCTTGAAATCTGCAATACATATTGGAGATAGATTCATTCTCATTCATTTTGAATAACTCAAAGCGATTAACTTACATTGATATTTTTGTTTGTTTAACTTTACTAGTTCCTTCATGAGTAACTTGTAAAGTTCTCCAAATTTCGCAAATGGATTTACCAACCGACACTCTATTAAACTCATTCCAATCTAATGAACAAAACAACATATTCATGGTTTTAGAATTGCTTAGTGCATCAACCTTTTGTTCATTTGTACATTGTGCAAATTAGTTGTGGGTTCTACATATTCAATCTGTGTGATATTCCATGTGTCTAATCTTACTGATTGTAAATAAATTTTATTCTACATGCCTAATATGAATAATTACTACCATTAAACAGTGACGGTCTAACTGTGGACTGACCCACATCAAAAGTACTATTATTATTATTGCCAGTATTGGTTGCCATTTCTATAAAAAAATCCAAAACTCAGATTGTGAACTTTTTGAAAGGCCAGGCTTTGATACCAATTGTTAGGGAATGCGGAATGGATCGTTAAGGAAAAACTAATACTAGAGGGGGTGAATAGTATTTTTTTAGGAATTTAACAAAATCTAAAACTTATACGATCTCTTATATGAATCACACACCACAGTGATAATCAGAGAAAATGATTCAAACACAAATACAGAAATAAAATGCAGAAAAGGAAAGGACACACCGGATTAATGCTGGTTCGGATCACTCCTACATCCAGTCCCACGCAACGTTGGATTGCACAGAATTTTATTACTATATTAATATCCAAGTACAACACCCTTGATTTCGAGGCCACAAGGTTACCACCGATTCAAACACTCTTGATTTCACGGCTACAAGACTACCACTGATTCCAACACCCTTGATCAAGTATATTCCCCTTGATTTCCCGGCTACAAGGTTAACACTGATTCCTTCCCTGATTTCACGGCTACAAGGAACAAACCGTTTCCAAAACTATCCCAAAACTTTCCAAATGATTATGACAACCCTATAACTCTTCAATAGCACTTCAGTTCAAAGAGTAATGAGTAGAGAGTGAGAAGAGAAGTAGTTTTATATAATTAGACTTGAAATCGGCAGAGTATAAGTGTAGGAATCATAAAAATATGAAATATTAATGGTGTAATGAAAAGAGATGAAGATCAAGAAGAAAAATGATGTAATAATTCGAAATCAACACCTATTTATATGTTTTGAAAGGTTGCAACGCTTCTGGAATGTTACAAATAGTAAAAGACACTTCCTTTCAAAATTAAAAATGTGATAGTTATATGTCGACATAGTAACTATGTATGTCGACATGTCTTTTAAAATTTGAAATTAGAATGATTTTAAAGTGTTTTAATATATACACAATTCTGAAAATTTTTGAGTTAAAACATAGTGATATAAATATGAATTATAAAGTAGAAAATCTTATGAAATCATAAGTATAAAATATATAAACATATTTATAAAATTATAAGGTTTTAACTATCCAAATATAAAAGTATATAACTATATAAACTTATAATCTTCAAAATCGTAAGTTTAAAATCAAAGGTAAGATAGAAAACTTAATAAGAATAGGAAATAGAAATTTGAAAATAGAAATTTGAAATTTAAAAATCAGAACTTGAATTTTGAATTTGAATTTGAACCTGGAGTGATATTCAGAGTCTTACATAAACTGGACTCTATTAGTATATTTACCTTGAACTCTTGAAATCCTAGTTACTCATGAGTCTTGAATCTTCTCTGAATTCTGAATTCCTTGAATCTCCAAACTTTAAAACTGTACAGTCTTCAGTATTAATACTTGTGTGCAAATCCTTCATATATATATGCATATATATATTCTAGGTAGAAATGTTAGTTTATATTTTATAGTCAATTAATATTGAAATAAGGTTATTGTCATCAAAACTCCATTCTCCAACATGCATAACTATCATATTACAAAAAATTGTAACTTAGGTGGATTCCATTTACAATGCTATTAGGAAAACTAGTAATAAGATTGAATATAATGGAATTTGATTTGGCCTTTGATAGTGAATTTGTGCTCCAAGCCTTTTCAACATACATACATACATATATATATATATATATATATATATATATATATATTAGAATCACCATTAGAATCTTATATATATACATGTATGAATTTAAATTTCAGAGAAACCTCAAATCTAATTATTAGAACAAGATAGAGAAGATAGAATAAATTAGAATAAATTTAGAGTAATATAAAAACGTAAATCCTTTAAGCTTTCTGGAATTTGAGATAAATGAAGGGCATAGTGGAGGAAATGAAAGAAATGACAGTAGGGTTTAGAATTGAGGGTTTGAGGGGCTATTTATTGTTGTTATTGTGTGTTTTAAACATTAGATTCGTTTGATTATATCTAAACCGTCAAATTGATACATATTAAAAATAAGTCCCTACATAAATCAAATTTCACTAGGCTTCCCTATGGGAGGGCGGTCGACAACCTCAGGAGGGTGGTCGATCTAGGCAGTTGACACCACTCCTAGAGGAGAGGCCGACCGCCCTTTTGCGGTCAACCCAAAAGGAAATTCCTGCAAAATGTTACTTTGTTGTTGTGCCTTGATTAATTCTCTTTATTTCTTTCCTTTTTTAATTTAATCTTATCCCTTGCTGTGTGTGAATATATACACATAAGTTTGAAATGAAAGGGAATATTATTTTCATGCTTATTTCGTTTAATATATTCTAAGTTTGTATGTATGTTTATTTAAAATTCAAACCCTTTTTATTAATATATAATTACAATTTAATTAATTAATAACTTTGCATACGGACTCCATTTCAGTAGATAAATATGAAAACTGATCAAAATCTGGCCAAGAATTACTTTCGTGGCCCAATTCTTAATTTCCAAAATTCCATTTTCAGCCTTTTAATATATAATTAATTATTACCATTTAAATTATCCAATAGCTATAATAGGTATATTTTATGGGGTGTTACATTCCCCCTCCCTTATTAGGGATTTTTCCCAAAATCTTTGCAGTGGTAAGGAACACAACTCGCTCTAAACAACCATGTTGTACACCTATATTATTTTGAAAATATCCATAAACACCTGTAACTCAAATGATTATGAACTACAGACTTGTTATAACGAGCTCAGTCTTAATGTATAAGTTTAATAAGTGATGTAATATATATGCAAAATGCCCTAACATGCATTTAAATCTATACGAGTTCATAGTGCATTTGTGTCACATCCATTCCCTACCATCCAATCTAGAAACCATGATGCAACCAAAAATGATAAATTAGGGAAAAATAATTACCCCGAGAGGAGCGCTGATGGAGTAAGTCTAATCGACTCCTCAGTCTCCCATGTGCTCTCTGCGGGTTATCTCCTCATTGAATTCGGACAAGTCGAATAGACTTGTTGCAAAGTCATTTGATTCCATACTCCACGATTCTTGCGGTGTCATGGTGCTTCCTAGACTCCAACTCGAGGCTTCTTATGCCTCTAATATCGTCAAGTTCGAGTCTGTCGGTTGAGTCATGAAGGCATTTGCGAAGATATGAAACATGGAAAATGTTGGGTACTCCCGAAAAACACTCGGAAAGATCTACTCAATATGCTATCTTCCCAATCCAATCCAAAATCCAAAAAGGACCAATAAAGCTTGGAGCTAACTTTCCAGTCTTTCCAAACTAAACGGTATTCTTAAAAGGAGTAACCTTAACAAATCCCAGGTCTCCAACATCAAATTCCAATACTCTCCTCCTCCTATTAGCATATGACTTTTTCTTGACTTGGGCAGCCTTCATTCTTTGTCAAATCAAAGTGATAATCTTTGTGGACTCTTGGATAAGGTCTGGTCCGAGTAAAAACTTATCGGTAGTTTCCTAATAATAAGTCGGCGATTTACATGGCCTCCCATACAAAGCTTCGAAAGGGGCTATACCAATCGTTTCTTGGTAACTATAACTGTAAGAAAACTCGAACAAAGGCAGGTGTCCATCGTCCTCCAAAGTCGACTATGCAAGATCTGAGCAGATCCTCCAAAACTTTATTAACTCTCTGTCTGGTCATCTGCCTACGGATGATAGGCATAGCTTAAATTAGGGTCGTTCCCAATGCTTGTTGAACACTTTTCCAAAATTTGCTAGTAAAAAAATGGATCTCTATCACTCATTATAGTAGACAGAATCTCACGTTTCCTAATAATCTCTTTAACATACAATTGTGTTAACAAGGTCGGATCTTCTTAATGGGAATAAAACGGGCACTTTTCGTTAATCACTATAACGCAAATGGCCTCATTCCCTTTCTTATTCCCAGGAAGCCCATCAATAATATCCGTAGAAATGTGCTCCTATTTCCAAATGGGAACCTCCAATGGTGACAAAAGTCCTCCAGGCTTCCCCTGTTTCGCCTTTATTCTTTGGCAAGTAAGCATCTAGAAATAAACTCGACTACGTCTGTCTTCATTCCTTCCCAATAGAAACTCCTCTTCACGTACTTAAACATTCTATCACCTCCGGGATGAATGGTCATCCTTGACCTATGACATTCTTCTAGAATCTCTTTCCTAAGATCCAAACTCTTAGGGTCACAAATCCGACCATCTCATCTCAAGCTATTACTATTACTAACAGATTATCTAATATAATGAGCAAAAGATTCTCCGCTAGAAACTTATTCCTTTAGCTCCTTCAACTCATCATCAAGGTCTTGTTCACCCTTGATCCTTTCTAAAAAATTGGTCTGATCTCCATCGCCCCAAGAAACCGTTAAGTTGCCTCATATGGTAGTTGCAAATTGAAACTAGAGAGAAACTCTAACTGCCTCCGATCAGTAATCGCACTAAGGATAGCGTGCTTCTAACTCAAAGCATCAGCCATGACATTACCCTTCCTAAGGGTGTACTGAACGGAGAAATCAAAAAATGCAAGATATTCCATCCATCTCTGTTGCTGAAGGTTTGGATCCATAGATATCTGAAAAGCCCCTGATCGAGTTTCTTAATTCTAATACATCCATGTTACGACACACAGTGCACAGTAGATAGGTGTAGATACATGCATACCACTTTCGGATGGTGTATCATAAAGGTTACAGCATCCAGTACGATTGACAATACGTACATGAGAAAGTCTAGATACATGCATGTCCACTCTGGGTGGTGTATCGTGGACTCTAGGGCACTACTCTTTGATGGAAACTGATTTGATCGAAGGTGGCAGTCTATATGCTTACAGAGCATGGCGATGGCAGATCTATGCGGAACATAGCATTGTTATATAGAGAACCATATGTCACTCCGGCATAGGATGCGGGACTGCGTATATTTCTATGGTGTTACGGCGGAGACCGTGCGAGTGGGGTATCATGGGGTGTACCTTAATATTGGGGGTAACTACATATATACTGTATTAGGTTAATACAATGGGAAGTAGATGGGTACGACGTGTGTGTAAGACTTGAGTGTTGTAAACCCAAGTAACCTAATAAACAAGAAAATGTAACCGAACGGTATATGTAGGGTTATCCAAAATGTGTAGTTTAAATCCAGTCACCAGTACTTGTGTTCTGACCCCCTCCTCATAACATGGTCGCAGGTTAGATTTGTGGCAGAGATATGATAGCTTGGGATACTGGTTTGGCTGTATTGCTATCTGGGTAAGGCCATATTTTGATTATATTATATTTTATCCATTCCAATGTAAGATGTTTTCTGAGCTCTAATATATTTTATATCTTTTTTTTTGCTGTAGGATACCAGAAAAACCAACACGATTTTCGATAGATTAGAATTTTGAAAATAATTCAGCCTGTCAGAATTTGGGTTGTTACATCTGGTATCAGATAGATTAGAATTTTCACTTATTTAATGGAAGGGGAACCACGCATTGAGCAATATCAATATAAGCCTATCATGTCACTTATTATAACCCCACAATAAGTGAAAATTTGCATAAATGCAACAACTCGAATTCCGACAGACGAATTAAAACAAACATGTATATATATTGAAACTGGTGTTGGTTTGTCTGGTGTCCTATAGAAAAGACAGAGATATAAAATATATTAGAGCTCAGAAAACATCTCATAGCAGAATGGATAAAATATAATATAATCAAAATATAGCCTTGCCCTGATAATAATACTGCCTAACCAGTATCCAAAGCTATCATATCTCTACCACAAATCTAACCTGCAAGTATGTTATGAGGAGTGGGTTAGAACATAAGGGCTAGTGACTGGATTTAAACTACACAATTTGGATAACCTTATATATTGTTCAATTACATTTTCTTATTTATTAGGTTACTTGGGTTAATACCACTCAAGGCCTACACAACGTCGTACCCATTTACTTCCCACTGGATTAACCTAATATAGTATATATGTAGCTACCCCCAATATTAAGGTACACCCCATGTTATCCCACTCGCATGGTCTCCGCCATAACGCCACATAAATATACACAGTCTTTTATCCTACGCTGGAGTGATGTACGGATCTCTATACAACAATGCTATGTTCCACATAGTACCCCCATCAACATGCTACATAAGCGTACAGACTGCCATCTTCGAGCCATTCGATCGAATCAAATTCCATTACAGGGTAAGGCCCTAAAGTCTACGATACACCACCAAGAGCAGACATGCATGTATCTAGACTTTCCCACTTATGTATCGTCAATCATACTCAATGCCTTATCCGCACATATCCTCTACTGTGCACCGAGTTCTGTAACAGGGATGTCCAAGAAATACAGAACTCGGTCGGGAGTTGTTCAGATATCTATACACATAGATGCTAAGGTCTGCATTTTCAATGGCTATGGTCCCACCCGACCCCTCCCTCAACTAGTGAAAGACAAACGATATTGAGAACTAGTAGCGCGGCCCCATAAAACAACAATATCCAAATCCTAATTGGCATGTCCCTCACCCAAAGCCTTGATAGCAAAAGGCCTTTGGTCTTTTGGTTTAGCTCTTCGTCTTTCCGGATCACGCGTTACATATCACGCTGACTATCGATGGTGGTACCCGATCACTTGCAATCAACAGATGGTTAGACCCACCGGTAACTCGATAAAATGGTCGTAACCCATCCTAGTCACAAGGCAACCGCGGATTGTCAAATCATCTATGCCATCCTACAGCCTTCTGACTGCTCCTATTGGCAGTCAAGGTATACTCGCCAAGTAGTAACGCGCAGACCTAACCTCTACGAGCAAATTCTGAATGCTTTCACTGCACAACGGACTACTAAGAGTACCCTCCACATGCCAGGAAGCTGTGTACTTCCCCTTACAGTCCTTCGGGGCCAACAAAATATCAGCAGAAAAATAGGAAGAACAAGAAGAATAATCAGAGGGACGTGCGCTCCCCTTGTATCGCACGACACTACGATGATTTACCTTGCTGGGTTATTTACCTTCATACGTACGAATTGGTCCAAGAGCATCAGTTGATGTGTTATTAGACACTATGTCTAAACATTTAATTACGTGCTTGCTCTACCTCGTCAGATTTCTAGTTAGCTTGCTTGTTCCCATTCATATTGACTTCTAATTCAAGTTACCAAATTCCTCTTGCTTATTAATTTCAGTTATAACTTAATCCATTTGAGTTTATTAATAAGCCCATAACATGTTATTCTCTAGATTGTAATCCAAGATCTGTAATCTACAACCTCTTTATATTATTCATTGTCTGATTCCATAGTTACAATAACATATTCTACTTAATATGCAATTAAGTATACGTCATCTCAATTCACCTGTTTTCTGTTTAACATATCACTTATTATTTATGATTAAATATAACTTATTTCATCCTATATATTCACCTCGTTCTTTCTTATTTAATCATAATTCCGTCTTACACTGTCACTACAACTTGTCATTGTTTACTTATTAATTTAGTTCTCTTAACCATGGTTAACAAATAAGTTTCCTTTCCATTTATTTTAACTTATGTTGTAATTTACACTTGTTGCTAGGACAAGCCTACTTATTATATAACATTTTTATTAATGTAATTAATTATAATAGGTTATTATCATTCCCCGTTCATTCCACTTCTTTTAGTGTTGTAACTTTCATTCATTTTCTATTCATTTCCAATAATCACAATTAGTGCCATTTATTTCTATCCTTTTATATACATATATTCATATATATGTTTATGCACTAGACCTCTGACATTAAGGTGACCACTTGTGGATGCTGGATTTGCCGGGCGGTTTCGAGAAGACTTCTACCACAAGTTGGACTTAACCTCGTGTCTTAGCACTATTACATGTTCATTAAATTTACAACTTGTGGATGATAGATTTTCCCCACGGATACTGGCAGACTTTTACAACAAGTTGTATTTAACTTCTTGTCTAAGTGCGGTTACAGTTGTCGATTTACTATAAAATTTCCGTATAATTTAGGCGTATCCATTCTTCCAAATTTTGACTATAATCTATTTTTACATGTCACACTTAGTATCATATTAACTCCATTATCTGGTTATCATGTCGCATGTTCTTCCTAACATGTAATTAACTTCATTTTAAAATAACATGTAATCATCGAATCATGTAATTATTTCATTCTAACAAATTAACGCGCAATTATTCCAATTCTTACAGTTAAGGGTTCAAGTACATAATATGCCACAGATGAACATGTAATTAGAACATGTATGTATTTAATAACAGTAATTGTTTCCACATATTTTAACAGGTTTGTACATTTTAGTAGGTTTACATTTCAACATATTAACATTTCAAGTTCTGAGAACTAAGTTAATAAGTAAACAGTGACAAGTTGTAGTAACAGTGGAAGATGGAATTATGATTAAATAAGAAAGAAAGAGGTGAATATATGGAATGAAATAAGTTATATTTAATCATAAATAATAAGTGACATGTTAAACAAAAAACAGGTGAACTGAGATGAAGTACATTTAATTGCATATTAAGTAGAACATGTCGTTGTAACTATGGAATCAGACAATAAATAACATAAAGAGATCGTAAATTATAGATCTTGGATTACATCTTAAATGAGTTTTCATAGAGGACTGCCATATTCGTTTATACATATTTTCTCTTCGGAACATGTGTTATTTTAGTTTTTCCCTTAAAATAAAAATATAGCTCCTGTGGGGATTAATATGGCTAAAATTAAAATACAAATATGCACCACTCTCATGAAAGCCACATGCTCTAACCAGCTGGACTACTTAGGCTTTTGTTAACAAGGTTTAGAACAATGGTGGTCATTACTCTTTTCTTATTCCTCCTTTTCATGTTTGTTATAATATATCATTTAAACCATTGCTTGTAACCTTAACAATTTGCATGAATCTTTTTATTTCATTTTTCTTTTCTTATTAATGCATAATATTTGTAAACCATTGCATGCAACATAATTATACTGCATGCAACCAATTTCTTCTTTCTTTTGACGCATGCTTTGCATTTTTGTTTGCATTATGTTTTCTTCTTTTCAATGCATGTATTTATTACATGCAATCATACATTACCATTATTTTATTATTCTTTTAAGTATTTATGTCTATGCATACATATACACATATGCACTATTTAAATATTTAATTGTCATAAAAAGCGAGATGTTACATCTTATCTCACTTAGTTTAGTCAGTTCGAGGAAAAACTCTCAAGTAAACTAACCCAAAAGCTTACCTTAATTTTACGAGTAAAGTCACACTTTTACTCCTTTCCACATTTCTAGTCTTTACTTTACCCACCTTGTGTTCCTTGGCTCATTCCACTTATATTGTCCAACCCCATAAAGACTTACTTACTGCCCCACCTTTATATATAATTTTCCAAAAATTTAATGAGGCAAAATCTTAATTGCAAAAAATTCTTTTTGAAACACATATAGCTGCTTTTATGAAATTTCCGAAATACAAAATTCATATCAAAACACATTTGTCTTTCAAAATTCTTGTTCTTTAAAACTGGACACATATGAGGTTTGGAATCAAAGTGGTTAAGCAAGTTTCCATAAAAATACTCCTTGATACTTTCTTTTCTAGGAACACAATTATCCGTTCTATATCTATTAACCGAATTTATTACTTGCCTCACTTTCATTGCCATATAAAGGTTTACCTCCTTTGTCCAACTGACAAAATCCTTCTATCACTTATTATGTTCAGAATATAAAGCACGTAGAGAACTGAATCGATACTTCCTAGAGATGCACTTAGAATATCAACATGACCAATCCATTGTTTCACAAGAAGTCTAAAAAATTAGTCCTACCTCGACTATTTTCTTCTGACAATCAATACAACCCCCGAATTACTTAATAGATATTAGGCCCGTAACTTTACCCTAAAAGTTCATATGTCATATTGAAGCCTATGCCATCTTTTATGCTCGTAATTTAGCCACTCATTGTAAATCAATAAGTTATATGAGGCCTAATCATGGTAATCTAATCTATTCCCAAAACATTAAGATTTTAGTTTTTATTCAACTTACCACAGAAAAATAGATAATCAAGCCAATCCATACGTGGTTCAGAAACTACCACAGGGCCTAAGTGCAAAGCATTCTCTAATGATATCATTACACCTTCATATATTTACTCTATCTATAAAGGACTGGCCCATTAAGCCTACAATAGAGATGCTCTACAATATAACTTATCGTGGTTATAACCCCATGTAGTCAATACATTGAAGAAAAAACAGAAAAAATACACCTAAATCCAATAGGATGTTTGACCAAAAAATGACACTAACACCCAATTAACTGGAAATTATAGAGAATAATAATCTAAAAACAAGTAAAAAAGCATTCGACACACAAGATTTATAGTGGTTCGGCGTTAACGAGCCTACGTCCACTTTATAATTTTTTAATTGATCGATAGATTACAAGTACAATGCCAATAGTCAATCAATCTCCCAAGTAAATCAATAATCTCTAAGAATCTGTAGAATTATATTCAAAAATCTAGAGTACAATCTAAGTAAAGAGGAATATTGATAACGGTGGAGCTTGAGTGTGTAGAGTACCAAAAGATCCCTCAAAATGTCATTGGCTGGTGTATTTATAGACCTGGAAGGCAGGCGAATCAGATGCCATGTAGTGGCCCATCCACGAAATCTTGGAGTTGTGGTGAAAATGGTCCTTCAGATCATGGGTACTAAGAGGTTTCCTATTCGCTTTTAGAGGCGTGAGAATCTGTCCTCAGTTGACCTGGTGCAACAGCTTTATGGTAGCACGTGTAGAGCTAGTCGGGTATAGGGGTCCTCCGATCCAATTCAATGTTTCTATAGTATCATGTCTTCTTCTCCAGCCATGTTGGGTAGATCTTTCTCCGACCCGAACAGACGCCTATTAACTGAAGTTGCGCCTTTGTATACTTTCGGGTCCTGGTCTGGCTCGACCTGGCAGGTCTTGAACCGCCTCCTCTTCCAACTCAAAATGAAATATGTTGTCTCTCTGATCCCAGACATCATCCCATACTTGATTCGAAGGATCATCTATCTCAATTAATCATGGTTCTCGTTCTTGAGTTCAGTCAGTGTTTGATTTCTATACTTTGTGTGGCCTAGTCACAAAGTAGGCCAACATTTTATCCCCTCGAAGTACGTTTTATTGGAGATGGAACGTGCTACAACATTGTCAATTCGTCTATTCTTGGATCTACGATAATTAATAGTCGTGTCCATCTACGGAGTCATGACGCTTTGTAAAGTCATGTCCCTTAATTTCTATGTTAAGTATAAATACGAGGTCTAATTCACAGTCGTCTTCGCGGCAGTCAACAGACCGGAGCTTTCAATCTGGATCTAAATGTACATCTAGGTAAATCCTTTGGCATTTGCTGAGTTAAAGAATAAAGATTATTTAATTGATTCATGTTTCTTTGTCGATCTTTCTTTACATGCGTGCATGACTCCTATCAATTTCATGTGTTTTAATATATCTTAGCCTCATGATTACATCGATGAATCGAGGGTCACATGTCGAATTGGGTCGAACTAGTTCGAACTTCTTGTATACTCGACCCGCTTGCATCTGGACTGCTTCTGTTATTTGACAAACGGATCGGTTTGGCCCATCTCATCAAGGAAAACAAAGGGCTTTCTGGGTCCATTATAAAAACCAGTCCCTCTCCCCTCTTTCTTTTTACTTCATTGTTTGTCAAACCATTCCTACTCAACCAAAACCCTAATTTTCTTTCCTTTCAACTTCATCTCAACTTCAAAATTCAGATTAAAGCTCGGTTTGGAATTGTATACCCCATGTTTATAAATCCTCAATTCATAGCTGATTCGAGTTTAATTTGCACGGTAACCATCATCGATCACGACCGTTATTTTGAGGCATTTGGTGTCACCGCCGTCGATTGCAGCATCGCCCTCAATGCTAGGTGGTGGTCTGGTGAGTTGAGTTATGCGTTAAGGATCTTGATGTATGAATTTTTCCTTAATTTCAATAAGGTGGAGAAGACTAATCTCTGATGGAGTAGAGAAGGAGAAGAAGTGGTGAAGTAGAGGGGATTAGTGTTAGTGGATTGAGGGAAGAATGATCGGAGGTGGAATGGTAGCTTTACCAAGGTCGAGTCAGGTCGAGTTGGTTCGACCCTATCTGGTTCTTGGACCTGACGCAGGACGCTTCCTTAAAAATTTGACCTGATCCATGAACCTTCAACATGAAGCATATGCATTTATACACACTATTGAGCTTGATCAATAATGAGAACTTTGACAACGCAAACCCATAATACCTGCTTGCGCATAATTCAACAGAAGTCAAGCACAACTTATGAATTCACAGATAGTTAGGGTAAAGCCTTCAGAATAGAAGTTTTAAGGGCTTAAAGAACATAAGGCCATTTCAATGCATACTGATTAACTACTTGCTTTTTCTGCTTACTTTATGTCTTCTTGTTTCAGCATTGCACACACTGGCACATATTAACTCACATGCACATACAGAGGGACATGGGCAGCTACACTCAAATCCTTGATATCTCTTGGATAGTACATCAAACATTTGGAAGATGCTCAGCGAGATTATTAGAAAAGAGCATAGCTTAAGAATCATCTAGCCACCCTAATCTTGATGTTCTCTCGCCAGCTTAAGATCTAGATTGGGGCAACACGGGCTCAGACTTTGATATTGAACTTCATGAAAGTGTCGAATCATCTGGAGTAGAAGTTTCAATAGATGAGGAAGTGGAAGGGTGAGTAGGAGACAATCGGGCTCCCGACGAGTTTGAGAGTGCAAGCATTCTAGATGCACCCAGTGATTCCATGACTTCAACGACTGATGAAACCAGACTTAGGCGTATATGTTTGAGGCATGGAATTTCCTGAGAAGAAATTAAAGTTGCAACTTATACTGATAGTTCCCACAATCCTCTGGAGGGGTATATAGCTATTATCTGATTGATGTGCTTTGTTGGAGCTATTCCTCTTTTTCCACCATTCGTCATCGATTTCTAAGACGAATGCATATTTTCCTCATGCAACTCCAACCTATTGCGTATTCTTATTTATACACACTGTATATAACATGGAAATCTTGGGCACAAAGCCAACTTTTGAAGATGTAAACTTCTACTATCACGTCAAGCATCGTTCAGAAGAAACCCCTTTTCTCTACTTTGAATCAGTGTCGAAAAGGAAGATTCTTAACACAGGTTATAGCAATTTAGGTGACTAAAGCCTAAATGATTCTTCATCAAACACCAAACCCTAGTGTGCTAGACGATGGCTTCAATCAAGTAAGCTTCAAATTTTGATGCTTTCATTTCAATTGTTTTGGTGAGTGTGCTAACTTTTCTTGCTTACCTGCAGCTAAGAATCAGAGGATAAAGAAAGGCCAAATATACTTAGACTGTTTAAACCGTCCATTGAATGGAAACCCATATTTTCTGAATATCAGGAAATGTCTTGATAACGAGCTTCTACATCGACGTCACCTCTTAAATGGAAGCCGAAGCATAGGCCACGGTGGTCGTGGTCATGTGTCCCCAGCTTTATCTCTTCCTGTACCCGCGGGAACTAGCTGTGTGCCCCCAACCGAGGGAAAAGTTATAACTCCGGCTGAGAAGGGAGAGAGCTCCAAAGCCCAAGAACTTTGTAGTTTTATGGAAGTATCGTAGTCGGGAGATAAAGAGATGGCTCCCTCACAAGATCCAAACAACTTTCTAAAGAGTCCCTCTCCGATACAAATCCGAGATGAAGAAATTCTAAATAGGCTAGTTGGAGGGAAACCCTGAGATGCTGATCCAACAAATGCTTCTATTACTAAAAGGCAGCCTTCTCCTAAGACACCGTCCCAAATTAGTTATCCTATCGGCGACTCCCAGCTAGATGATACCATACTCAGGGACTTGGCTAAGCTTCCTTTGCTTGACAAGATTTGTACTTCCACAGACATTGGCGCGGGTTCTTTTTTCCCTACCTCAGAAGAGGAAGTTACTCCTGTAAATGCCAAGGAGACTACAAAGACAAGCCTTGCTTCAGACTCCGGTCCATCGGGGGGGGGGGGTCACTTAGGACACGCACCACACTGAAAATGCACGTCACAATGCCTGTATGTACACATCTATTGTTATGATTCTGCTGTTTGTGACTCTAAGTGATCTGTTCTATGTGTTTCATTTTGTACTTTGTTCTGAATATAGTCCTTGGCCACCATGGTTTATATTGGACACGATTAAGTATGTTGATCCTCTTCGAGTAAGAAAGAAAAATTTATAAATCCAATCGACATATTTTATACCCATCTAATATGAAATAACGAATTATCGCCCTTAGCCAGCCTTATCTCTGCTCTAATATACAGTGTTACTCGGTAATGCTCTTTATTAGGGTGGGTTTCAGGGTGGGGCATTACCACCTTTGGTTCAACTCAAAATGTAACTGAACTGAATCTAAAATTAAATTGAGTTTAGCCTTGAAATTGGAGCCGACAAAAACTAAAATTATGAAATTTGGATAATTTATTCGGATTGGATTATTTGGAAATTTGTATTGTTATTTTATAATTATTTTGTTTGAAATTATTAAATACACTCGTATTGTTTGGTTATACGTAGTATAATAAAGGTGCATGAATTCTCATGTCCTTGTGCATATTTACTAGATTCTCATTTGTTTGTTAAGTATTTTAGTAGGTTGCAAAGGCGTATTCTTCAATTTGGTACTTGCATTTGCGCTCTTCGCAAAATTATAAGAAAAATTGCTTAAATTGCTAATAAAAAGATACGAGTGTTGCGAATTATAGAGATTCTAGCTAGCGAAGCTTGAAGCATGTGAGAACGCGCTTGCTTTTGTTCGTCCCTTTGTTTTTTCAATTTAAATCTATGTATGTACATGTATTATATAAATATTAAAATCTACCGCTGTAAAATATAATTTTGTAAACTCTAATATCTATGTATTAAAATTTCGTTGTGTGAGATTGTTGTCTTTTCTATTTTGTGATTCTATGTGTTGTTCTGTTTAAACCTGTAAGCTAAACAACTATCTATCATTTTGAACGTTTTAAGTTGGTTTAATTACCGACTTGGGGCGGTCTAAAAGGCTGGTCGTTACAATGTATGATATTCCATTTCTTAGTTCTAATATTGCTTTTTTATTACCTTGCGGGAGGAATGCCTCATCGCAGATATAATCTCAAGGGTGTTTGGGCGAGCATACCCCGATACGGCTGCGATACTGAACACGATCAATTGGAAAGCCACGGGAAAGATATAATCTTCTCGATTTTGCTCTCCAGCTCGCTCAAATTTAGAGAAGCACAAGGGCTATCATTGTCAACACGAGGGAGATAAATGCCCTCCTAAAGCTCCAATCCAATTGAAATATTCCCACTCTCAACAGAAACAGTCGAGGAAGCCCTCGGATCCAAAAGATAAGCCCAAAGATCTGGACAAGGAGAAGGAAAAAAGAAGTGTGGCAGTTTTTTCCCCCCAAACATTTGAACAATTGACATTACCACTACAAATTTAGTGGTACTCGATTTGGAGAATGAGTCAAAGTTAAAGGTCCTCAGGAAGCAATTCCCATATTATCACTTCAGGAACATGCACTTTGTTCTAAATCTTAAGCCAGTACCCGCAGATTGGGCGACAGAAGTCAAAGCTCGAATAGACCTTGTGGATAAGCAATATAAGGGAACTTGTAAGTTCATGCGGAAGCTTTCCATAATCATAAGAAATTTATTGGTGGATGTAGATAATATGAAGAAAATGGCTGAGTAAGACTTGTCTTCTAAAGATACGGTGGAGAAAGAACTCGAGGACACTCAAGCCCGGATCGCTCTTGCACAGCATGACGATGAGAACTATAAAAATAGCATGTAGAGCAAAAAAGCATTATTGTAAAGAGCTTGATTCCCACAGTCTAAAGCACACAACTCCCAAGAAACAAGTTAATGACATCAATTCTGAGAACACTGGGTTAAGCTGTCTTGCGCTTGCATCGAATAAGAGAAAACTGAGTTAGAAAAGAAAATTGCCAGTCTAGAGGCCAGGTTGGTAGAGGTTGAAGCAAGGGCAATCTTAGCTGAGGGGAATGCCAATCTTGCTCTCGAATCATCTACCTCATCCAAGGCAGAGCTCGTCAAGGCTCAAAAGGTTCTAGATGAATATAGGGATCTCATGATATCGGGTGCTTTGGACCCGAGGCATATCTTGGATCAAAGATTATCTGACTACTCTGGTTGACGTATGGGATCAAATTGTTTAGGAAAATAAGTAGCGGTTGAAGGTTGACACCATCGATGAAGAGGAACTAATGAAGACATATTTGAGAGGCAAGGAGCCAGAGTGCTTAGCTGAGGGGCGTAAATTAATTCAGGAGGCTCTAAAGGAGGACAAGCGCCAAGCTAAGGGAAAGAGCACCAT
Source organism: Allium sativum (assembly GCA_030737875.1). Classification (NCBI taxonomy): domain Eukaryota; kingdom Viridiplantae; phylum Streptophyta; class Magnoliopsida; order Asparagales; family Amaryllidaceae; genus Allium; species Allium sativum. Next base: position 498,814,844 of record CM060924.1, on the reverse strand, counting down.
TGAAGGGGGTTCTAGTTCCTAATATTTCATGGCTGGAGTTGTCGAGATATAGGGATATGATCCTGAACATCCAGAAATCCCCAGGGCTCCTCTTTTATCTCCCATTGTGGAAGCATCAACTCCTGCCACTCCCAGAGACAAGTCCATCGAAGATATCTCTACCTTTTCACCACAATTTGTCAAGGCTATCATAGAAAGTCATCGTACTGTAGAACAGACAATTGAAAGACCTATGTTTTCCCTAGAGTTAATAACTGTCGCTTCACGTTCTTTAGGTACCAATCATGCGGAGGAGACTGAAGAGAAATAGGAGGAGGCCATTGACTAGGCCATATTGCTCTCCAGCGGTGAATCTCCCAAAGACGGGGAAATCATTGATGCTTTAAAGGTATGGATAGTAAGGAGGATGAAGAGGATGTGGATGTCACCATTACTGGAGCAACCGATGAGACTGAAAACTTGACACTTGCTTAGATGAAAGCTAGAACTGAGGCACTCTTGAAGGCCAAGAAAGAAGAAGAGCCCACCTTGGTCGATCCCCTTCAAATGGCCCCTCCTGGTGGAAAAAAAAACAATCAAGATTCCATCCCAGTCGATTATTGGAGAGTTGGCTTCCAAGTCCTCCTTCAATCCGAAGAATCCTCCATATGACAAGAAGAAGAAAAAGCATATTCTCACTGATGCTGAAAAGTAGGAGAAGCGGAAGCTGAAAGATGCCTAGAAAGCCAAACATTCTCCCAAGTCCAAATGAAGCGTTGTTTTTTATTTCTGTTTTTGCTTTCTAATGGCCTGCGGTTGTTGTTGCAAGTACGACCCTCGCGTTTTTTACCAGTTGTCTATGTAAATCTACACATTGTTAATGAAGTAGTTTCCCTGCAATATCATATGTTTGCAAGTTTATTATCCAATTCAATCAAATGTAACTGTGATCGAAACATTATTATGCTAAGTAATAAACAATAAATCATATCATATATCAAACCAGGATTCCTATTCATCATCCCTGCAAATCGAAAATCAAAATTTCTGCAATGAAGGAATAATTACTAAATTAGGTAATAAACAACCCATCACATTGTAATTACCATAAGGCTGTGATATGTGTATACTAAATTAAGTAATAAACAACACATCACATTGTAATTACCATAAGGGTGTGATATGTGTATGCCCCCGATCAATATTGAATAAAGTGCCTGGCCAAGGCTTATTCAGGATTGATTAGAATTGACATTATCTTACCCCAATACATCTGCGGGGTGCGCGGGCTCAATTTTCAAACTTCCCCCAATCCTTCAGTGGGGTAGGAGCCCATTTTCTTTGGCACTCAGTCTCGGTGCCTTTATACTCTACTGTCGTATGCCTAGGTTAGAGTGTGGTTAACGAGGTCTTTTATCGTGGTGCACTAGTCATGCCTACTTTTATACTCACTCTCGAATCGAGAGAATTTGAGCTGATCAGGCGAATAATCATGCCATTATCCCCGACTTTCCTTCTACATCTATTTCCAGGAGAGGGACTCTACCAGTTCGCGTGTTGTTCTCAAACTCAATTTTAATCCGTACTTCATGCTTCACACTAGCATATGGAGTTAGTAAGGAAAGCGGTCGTATCACACTAGCCAAGACTCTACCTTTAGATCCCGATTCATGGGTAAAAGTGCCCATTTTTCATTAGTCAAGCCTCTCTCATCCTGTCGAACCGTGGGATGGAGAGGGCAAGATGTTTGGCCGTCGTATCTTTAGTTTGGTTCACAAAGTAAAAGTCACCACATCGGGTGTTGGGATTGAGTTCGAGGTTAGCTAATCAAACTTCGATTAGCTATAGATTTAAGTCCGCTTGTTCAAGCGAGGGTGAACAAGCTCTAAAAATGGGGCGAATCGTCCCTTTTTAGTAAGTCCGATGCCAACCAATTATATCATGACATCAAGTCAAAGATTAAAAAAATCGCAGAACATGAAAAAATAAATACAGGAAATGTAAATGACACATGATATTTTTAAAGTGGTCTGGCCAAATCATAGCCCACAACCACTTTATAATCTTTTATTCATATCAACTAGATTATTCCAGGCAAGTCGTGCCTTTTTACATAGTTTACAAAACAAAAGAGTAAATACAATCTCAATTCAAGTAGTGCCACAGATGTTAGGCATTCCATGCTCTTGAAATATTGTCACCGTCGATGGTCGCTAACTGGAAAGCTCTCTTATCAAGCTTCCGTTGGATGATGTAGGGTCCTTCCCATTTCATGACCAGGAAGACAAGGGTTGGGAAGACTCATTTTAGAACCAAGTTTCCTAGTTGAATGGTTCGAGGTCGAACCTTTCTGTTGTATTATCGAGCAATCTGATGTCTGCGCCTCGAGGCATGCAAGTTCGCTTCATCTCTCTTTTCCTCGATCACGTCCAAGGATTCAAGGAGAAGCGCTTTGTTTGTCATCGGTTCATAGTAGGTCGTTTGATGAGAGGGCACATCCAGTTTACCAGAATGACGGCTTCTGATCCGAATGAAAGTAAGAAGGGAGTATGGTCGATTGTCGACTTATAGGTCGTTCTATAGGCCCATAGGACTAAGGGTAATTCACTAACCCATATAGTTCTTGCTCGCTCCAATCGCTTCTTCAGAATGGACTTGATTATTTTAATGACAACTTCTATTTGTCCATTTGATTGTGGATGCACCACGACCGTGTGTCTTTTATCGATGCGATATTTCTTGTAGAAATCCCTGAACTCTGCACTGTTGAACTGGGTTCCATTGTCAGTAATCATAACTTTGGGGATCCTAAACCGACAAATGATATTTCTGACAAAGAAGTTGATCACCCGTTCGGTTGTGATCATAGTCAATGGCTCAACTTCTTCCCATTTTGTAAAGTAATCCACGGCCACGGTCGCATACTTTGCTCTGCCTTTATTGATTGGGCGGCTTCCAATGATGTCAATCCACCATACGGTGAATGGCCATGAGCACACCATCGAGGTAAGTTGGCTGGAATAGGGATATTTGCAAATTCCTAGCACCTATCGAAACGTCGTGAATAATCAGCTGCATCCCGGTTCACAATTGGCTGGAAGTAGCCTTATTGCAATATCTTCTTGGCCATTGTTTGTCCTCCAGTTTGATCTCCACGATCGCCTTTGTGCACCTCTCTCAACACACACTTGACGTCATCGTGCGCTATACACCGAAGTAACAGGAACAAAAATTCATACCGATAGAGAACATCACCTTGCATAACATATATTAAAGCCTTTCAGATGATGGCATGCCTCTCACTCTTTTTTGTTGGGAGTGTTCCAGTCTGCAGGAAATTCTTTATCAGGATCATCCATGACTCTCTCTGGTTCGGTGTCCGACACTGGATCAACTTCCATCTAGTAAATGCTTGCTAACTTAACAAGTTTATTCACCTTCTAGTTTTTTACTCGCGGGATATGGGATATGCTATAGTGCTCCAGACCATCCTACAGCTCTTCAACCCTTTCTAGGTAAGCCGCAAGTCGGGGTCCTTTTGTCTGAAACTCCTTTCAAATCTAGCAAACAACCATCTAAGGGCCTCGTATTCAAAATCGTTGTTAGTAGCAAAAAATTCGAACCTTAGTGCATTGTAAATTGACTTTCCTTCAGGATTTATTAATAGAACACCAACGCCGGACCATCGATCATTCTTAGCTGCGTCAGTGTGCAACTTCTAGGAGATTGGCTCCAATTCATGTCCTGAGGGGCTATCTCCTTTTTCAAATATATCCTCATCAGGAATTGTGAATTCAATGATGAAGACGGTCAGTGCTTGGCCCCGTATAAACATTCTAGGAAGGAAGTTAAGGTCAAACTGGCTCAGCTCGATGTTCCATTTGAGCAGTCTTCCAGATGCCTTAGGATTTTATAGGACCCGTCAAAGGGGATGATCGGTGTACATAATGATCGGATGCGCCTGGAAGTACTGGCGAAGCTTTCTTGAGGCTATCAATAAGCTATAAGCGAGCTACTCGATCTTTAGGTAATTGCTCTCTACTGCCCTTAACTTCTTGCTCACATAATACACCGGTTTCTGAATCATGTCCTCCTCACAGACAAGCGTCAAACTGATTGTGTGTGATGATACCACTAAGTAGATGATTAAGTCTTCATGATCCACCGGCTTTGACAATATCAAAGGCCTCTCTTAGTGATTCAACAAGTTCGGGAAGGCTTCTATGCAATTCGGGTCCACTCGAAGTTGCATTTCCCTTGCTTTATCGGATCGAAGAAAGGAATGCATTTGTCAGTGGCCTTGGAGATAAATCTACTCAGAGCTGTCATCTTTCCTCCAGGCTTTGAACATCTCTAATCTTCCATGGATCACTAATGTTCCTGATTGCTGCAATCTGATCCAGATTGATTTCAATTCCTCTTGAGCTAACGATGATGCCAAGGTACTTTCTTGACGAGACTCCAAAAGAATATTTCAATGGGTTAAGCTTCATTCCATAGCGTCAAGGGATATCAAATATCTCTGCTAAATCCGCTGTATGATCGGATGACCTCTTGGACTTCACAAGCGTATCATCCACATAAACTTCCATAGATTCCCCAATTTGATTGTAGAACATAGAATTCACCAAGTGCTAGTACGTTACCCCGGTGTTCTTCAGTCCGAATGGCATCACCTCGCAGTAGTATAATCTAAGGTCGGTGATAAAGCTGGTATGCTCTTGATCAAGCACATGCATAGGGATCTTGTTGTAACTGAGTACACATCCGTAAAAGAAAGAAGTTCGTGTCCTGCTATAGAATCCACTAACTGATCTATTCTGGGTAAAGGGAAAATGTCTTTTGGGCAGGCTTTATTCAAATCTGAAAAATTGATGCACATATGCCACATTCCATTGGCCTTCTTGATAAGGAAAGGATTTAAAATCCATTCGGGGTAAGTGGCATCTCGTATGAAACCATTGCCTCTTAGCTTCTCTACTTCTTCCTTTAAGGTTGCTAACCTCTTCGGGCCTAACGTACGCCTCTTTTGATTAACAGGAGGATACTTCGGGATTATGCTTAGCTTGTGACTCATAATTGAAGGTGAAATTCCACACATATCAGCATGGGCCTAAGCATATACATCAAGATCCGCCTATAGAAAAGCAGTCAGTTCCCTCGTCTGGAGGGGGTCTATGTGAGATCCGATCTTCAAGACCTTGGTCGGGTCGTAGTCATCAATCAGGATATCCACAGTTGTTGCATTAGGCGTCGCTCTTCTGCATCCAGAATCTTCATCCTCTCTGGGATCTATGTCTTTAGGCTGATCATCGGGAGACTCCTTCTGCGGTGTTCCCTTTATTTTCTATGTCGACACCTCCTGATAGGAGGGGAGGTATTCTTTGGTTCCACGCTGTCTTCGTTGTGCAGCATTTTTCACTAGGCCATGTAGTAGGCTCTTCCATTAACTTAGTCACCATAGACCATTCCTAATCTGGCCTCTGTCGGGAAATTTAGTAATAGGCACCATGTTGCGATGTAGGCACTGAATTTTGCGAGAGCTGGTTATTAACGATATTTCTCATCAACATCGGAGATAGGTCAATGGTGGTGGATCTAAAGAATGAAGTAGATTGTTTAGCATTCACAAGCTTAGGTGGGTTCTCCGACCCTAGATGTCGCGAATTCAGAAAGAAGGATCGCTAATCTATCACTCTTGACAAAGGGTTCAATGGTTAATGGCAAGATATTCTACACCAAACCCACTGGGAGATCTAAACTCGTGGAGGGGAGGAGAAGCTCGTAGGAGAGGTTTAAACCTATGGGAAAGGGCGTTTCCTTCAATCTACGGGAAGTTTTAGACAAGGATCCATGCATCTATAGGAAATAAACAGCAAAATGTGGAAATCAATAACAAAGAAAATAGCATAACAGACTCACATGAAGATGCTTTGAATATAAATGTGCATTTTATTAATCTTTGATTTAGAATACATGATCAGGTTGGAAGTAACCCTTCAATTGATCCCATCCTTTGGGTTTTTGAAAGAGAGGGAGTACAAGAATTTAGGAAAATAAAGAAAAAAAATCAGAGCCTCCCACCAAAATGTGACCCCTAGGGTCTTATTTATAGAGAACTTGGAGCCCCTTCCATTATAGGGCCATTGGGCCTTCAGGAGCTGTAACACCCCGAATTTCGGTTAATGCTAAAATTCACTAATTACAGAATAAATAATCTCAGATGTGAGAATTGGGGGAAATGGGCTGCATCATTGCGTTCGTCTCGGAAAAATACGCGAAATAGAGTCCGAGTTTTCGAGAATCGGAGTCCGTATGGCCCAGTTATGGCCCAATGAAGTTGGCAGAAAATTTAAGATAAAAACAGAATTAAATATTTAAAATCAGATTTCGAAATTGAAGCCAGCGGGGGCCAGGCGGGAAAAATTCCCGCCCTAGCCATGTCGACAGGGCTGTTGACAGGGCTGTCGACAGGGGTGTTGACTGCCCTGTCGACTTGCCTGTCGACACGAGGTGTCGAGCCAGTGGCCTGGGTGCACTAGGTCTGGTTTTTTTGGCTGGTTTGGGCTAAGTTCTAGAGGCTTCCAAGATCTGACGGACCTAAACTAACCTAGGGTTAATCCTATGGTCTAAAACACACCCTAATCCTATAAATACACCCTAATGCAAGCCTAATCCCTACTAAAAATAGAAATGATGCCATCATGCCGCCAAAATCAAACTTGAGAGGAGTCTCCACTAGTTTATGAAGGAAGTTGCAAGCTAATCAACCTCTAATCATCTTCTTCTTCATATTTGGCAACTAGTTCTACTTCATAAGTTTGCTAATCTTGGTTTTGGTGAGTTCCTATAGCTTTAATAATCAATTGTTAAATTGATTATGGTAGGATATGATAAGACATGGCTATGTTTGTGGATAAATATGTTTATGCAAGTTTAGTATATTGTATGTTATGTGTTTGGCAAGTTTTATGCTACATGCAAGTTTAATGCCATGTTTTATGATGCAAAACACTAAGTTGAACATTTATGCATATGTAACATGTTATGCAAACTATATGAGAGAGTATATGCAAGTTATATGTAATATGATATGCAAGTTATACATGGGGTTTTATGCATGCTAAGTGTTTGGTTTTATGCATGCTAAGTATTCGGTTTTATGCATGCTAAGTATTTGGTTTTGTGCATGCTAAGTATGTAGTTTTGTGCATGCTAAGTAATTGGTTTTATGCATGCTAAGTGTTTGGTTTTATGCATGCTAAGTATTTGGTTTTGTGCATGCTAAGTATGTGGTTTTGTGCATGCTAAGTAATTGGTTTTATGCATGCTAAGTGTTTGGTTTTATGCAAAGTTCATATGCAAAGTTATGATGCAAGTTCATATGCAAAGTTATGATGCAAGTTCATATGCAAAGTTATGATGCAAGTTCATATGCAAGTTTATGTGCAAGTTCACATGCAAGTTTATGTGCAAGTTCATATGCAAGTTTGTCTCTTTTTTTTATGACATGCATGATGCAAGTTTGGGTTATATGCTAAGTTGGGTTTAATGTATGTTCATATATGCAAGTTGACACCTTTTGAACCCATGATAAAGTTATATGCTATGTTGGTTAAACCCATGACATTTGTGATGAATCTTCCCTTTATTATGTCATGTTATGAGACGAATTACGTGGGGAACGATGGGGTTAATATGCATGTTAATAAAGTGATGTGAAATGGATATGCTTAAGCATAACATAAATTAAATGGACATAATTGGGAATTTACCTATTAAGTTAGGTCTACCCAAATTATGGAGTTGGGAATTTACCTATTGAGTTAGGTCTACCCATATTCTTGAAAACATGATTAATTAATTAGGGATAATTAATATAAATTATGAGGGTGATTAATTAGGTGAAATTAATCGACTAAGACACGAGGTTGAACTCAGTTGTAGCGTAAAACTGCCCGGACCCAACCGGCTTAACCAGCTGCTACAAATGTTAGCCCAATGTGAGAGGTCTTAGGCACAAACTAAATACGTGATTAATGTAAAGACACGAGGTTAGACTCGGTTATGACGTAAGGCTGCCCGGACCCAACCGGCTTAACCAGCGGTCATAAAAGATAGTCTAATGTGAGAGGTCTTTATGAGGATCATGGTCTTAATTAATTAAGAAACACTTAACCAAATTAGCATGTAGTGGGACATGAGGGTTAAGTGGGTGCTTGGGTGGCATGTAGTAACTAGTGGGGGTGCCTCGGGTGACATGAGGAAACTAGTGGGTTGCCTTGGGTGGCAATATAAAATACGATTAGAATACTTAACCAAAGTGGAACATGTAATTAAAACATAGGTGAAGGGTTAAGTAAGTGCTTTGGGTGGCATGTGGAAATCTAGTGGGTGCCCTAAGTGGCAATTGAAATATGATTGATGACTTAACCAAATCTTAACATGTAAGTGGGCATGACTATATAAGGGGTTAAGTGGGATGCACTAGATAAAAGTAGCAAGCTTAAGTAGTAGCTTGTGGGGGCCCATTTCAACCAATATCCCAAACGTATCTTTGTGGGCTCGACTCTAGTCGAGTGACGGGACACGCATATTGGGCTTGACTATAAGAGGCCAAACCGGGTTAGCGGTGGCAACGCAGGACCAACGGGTTTCATATGCGTGTGTGGACCCGGGCTGGTTGATAAGTCGTTGTTGCATCGTGTAGATATAAAGCCGTGCACCGTTGATATTATCAGGTGGCCACTTTGGGGAATGATACACCCCATCGTGGGACCAGCACGGGTATCTACGTAGGGGAGCCGATCGCTTGGGGAGTAGTGGGTACACCTATGTAGTCAGATAGGGGTACACGAAACTACTAAATTACTAAGTACACTTAGTGGGATCAACCTTTAAGTAGGAATTACTCTTGGTGGGAAGAACTGGTGTGGTGCAGTGTAGGAATTACCCTTGGGTGGATAAGTCTGTGGTGGTGTAATCTAGTAATTATCCTTGGGTGGATAAATGCGTCTTTTCGGTTATCTTAGTACATCCCGTGTTTAGTTGGCTACTTAGTGTAGTCATTATCCCCAGAGGTACCGTACCTTGTTTATATCATACCCTAATTACTTTAATGATTGTATTGTTAGGGTTATAGGACTCACTCAGACTTATGTCTGACCCCGTTGTTGTTTATCTTTTTCCCAACCCTCAGGTTTTCAGAGTGGGCCTAGCACTAGTGGGCTTGGATCAGACCGCTATATCTATCTTTTGGGGCTTGGACCGTAGAAGTAAAGCTCGGTTTATCTTTTCTATTTTGGGTATTATCTATGTAGTGGGATTATGTACTTCTATTTTATCAGGATGGATATTATGTACTTGACTCTTATTATGGTTTTGTGATATAACCAAGCATGTTTTACTTTCCGCTGTAATGAAATGATGTTTTGAAATTTTCAAGTATTACTTATATCTGTCTTGTTGTAATTTTTCTGTTCTATATTCACTTAAAAAACTCCACCGATGTTATGGCATTCCCTTAGAGAGTGTCCATAGCGGGTGTGGGGTGTTACACGTGGTATCAGAGCTTAAGGTTACCATAACAGATAAATTTTTTAGAAAAACTATTTTCTAAGAATATTTTTGAAAGGAGTATTTTCAAAAACATGTCTTTTAAGAGAAAAGTTTTAGAAAGAAAAGCATAATCCCCGATAGCCATATCTTTATCTTTCGAATTCTCCGTTTGAATCTCTTCCTCTCTCGTTTTGAGTTTCCCCTCCGTGTGTAGATGATCTTTCTAAGATAGATAAGAATGGAAAACCACTTCAAGGGACTTAGACATTAGTCGGATTAGAAGTTGGTTCAAGAAGGAGGAGGACTTGTAGGTACTTATTGGATGGACGATGGGAGGAAGGCTCAAATAGTTGTTTGGTTAATAAAGGACGAAACCTCATTGATGGGAGGTTACGGGTGGAGAATGGGAAGAAGAAGGCTAGTAGTTATCCTTTTGGGAGGAATAGGACACCTTATTAGGATTGTCCAAAGAAGCAAGGGCAAGGTATGGAATCTTCTGGAGGGTAGTTGTATTCCCTCACGACTAGGGTACCAAATGGGGATAGACCATCTAGGTTGGAATTTGGATTTCTTTATTATCCGGTTCGAACTTTATTTAATTCTGACGCATCGAGTTCGTTTATCTCATCATTGTTAGTTGAGTCACTGCACTTAGACACCAGTTTGGTAGATGATCCCTTAGTTGTTTCAAACCCAATTGGGGGCTCCATGATGTGTTTGGGTTTGAAAGTTTCTACACTTAGCGTTGAGTTTAGATGCGATGCTTTTTGGGGCTTCACGGGCTATGGGATAGTGTTGGGCATGGACTGGTTATCCAGTAGGGGTGCCGTTCTTGATTTTGAAGAGAGAGTTGTTAGGTTTATGACCCGCTTAGGTAACACTCTCGAGATCTCTTGTAATCCCATGGAACCTGTTATGCTAAGTTATCTAGAATCGCTTGACACGTCGGTCTAGAGTTTGCGATCTGTTAGAGCGGTCCGGGAATACTCGGATGTGTGTGAGGAGGTGAAGGGCTTACCTCCAGAGCGGGAGATTGACTTCCGAATATATCTGTTAGACAATGCCAAACCAGTGTCTTGGCCAGTGTGCCACGTGGCTCCTCGTGAGAGGAGGGAACTCCATAAGCAAGTAGGCAATTTGCTTGAGAAGGGGTTTAGAAGACGAAGTATATCGGAGTGGGGTGCTCCGGTAGTTTTTGCCACGAAGGCGGATGGGTCCCTCAGACTTTGTGTAGGCTAAAGAGAGCTAAATAAACTCACAAAGAAGAATAGACACCCATTGTCGAGGATTGATGATCTCTTTGATCAGTTAGTGGGCGCCTCAGTGTTTTCGCAGTTGGACTTTGCCACGGGGTTCGTCAGTTGAGAATGGCTGAGGATAGTATAAAGAAGACTGCCTTTAGGACTCCGGATGGTTTTTATGAGTGGCTGGTGATGCCATTTGGTTTGACGAACGCCCCCGCATACTTTGTTGATTTGATGAGAAGGGTGTTCAAGGAATACCGAAATAAGTTCGTGATGGTCTTTGTGGATGACATCTTGGTCTTTTCTAGGAGCGAAATAAGTTTTTGTATGTGCTCAATAGGGTGAGCAAAGCCAGTTATGGGAAAAACGGTGGTTTTGGAGCGAGACTGGCGAGGACATCCAGGGTTGGACAAGGGGCTTAATTATTTAGCCGTTTTTACTAGTATCATCTCACGTAGGTCGTCTGAATTCGAAGGAGGTATCCCTTGGGTGTTTGTCTGATATTGGTTTAGGCCTTTGGGGCTTGCATTTGGGGGATGCCGAGTTCGACTAGGGTGGTCTGCGTGAGAGATGAACAGTTGTGATGATTTTGGATGATATCCTGGTGGAGAAGAGCATGCCCTACATCTTAGGGAAGTGTTGGAGACTCTTCGAGCGCATAGTCTTAGGACAGTAAAAGTGGATGGGATTCTTAGCATCCTATGTGTTTGAGATAGCGTATACCTATGGCAAGGGTAACGTGGTGGTGGACGCCTTAAGTAGAAAAAGGTTGTCCTTGAGTTCATTGTTCGTTGAACGACGGAGCTTAGAGTTTATTTCGATGTTGACTTTAGACCTTCTGTTGACTTTGTACCCGGTTTGCTAGCCTCCTTGGAGGTTAGGCCTACTCTTTTGGGGCATATTGGCGGAGCACAGCGGGACGACCCACAGTTGGTTGAGTTAGTAAAGAAGCTCATGAGGAGGGGGAGTCGTCCAGCCATTTGAGTAGGTACACCCTAGATGGTAAGGGGTGGTTGCGTTGAGACGGTAGCCTTTGTGTACCGTAAGACAAGGGGTTTGAGGAAGGCTATACTCGATGATGCACATCAGTCAAAGATGGCCATTCATCCCGATAAGGACAAGATGTACCAAGACATGAAGCGAGTTTTCTTTTGGGCTGGTATGAAGAAAGATGTGGCCGAGTATGTCGCTAGATGCTTGGTGTGCTAGCAAATGAAAGCGGAGCAGAAGAAACCCGGTGGGTTGCTTCACCCATTGGAAGTTCCGCTATGGAAGTGGGATAGTGTCTCGATGGGTTTTGTCGATGGATTACCGAGATCGAGGGAGGGTAATACGGGAATTTGGGGTGTGGTAGACAGACTTACTAAGAATACCCATTTTATACCCGTGAAGAGTAAGAGGACTGCTGCATAGCTAGCTTCAGTTTACATTAGGGAGATTATTAGATTGCATGGTGTACCTTCCAGTATAGTGAGTGATCGAGATCCTATCTTCACTAGAGAGTTTTGGAAGAGTTTGCAAGAGGCGGTAGGGACTCCGTTGTGTTTGAGTACCGCATATCATCCTCAGACGTACGGCCAGACCGAGAGGGTGAATCGTACTTTAGAAGACCTTTTGAGGCTATGTATCTTGGATTTTGGAGGTACAGGGAAAGAGTATCTTCCATTGGTGGAGTTCGCATATAATAACAGCTTTCAGTCTAGTATTGGCATGGCACCTTTCTAAGCTCTTTATGGAAGGCCTTGTCGATCACCTACACGTTGGTGGGAATCTACGGATGAGATCTTGCTTGGGCCGATAAGGTTGGAAAGACTTCGGGAAAAGATTGATTTGATTCGAAGAAGGATGAAAGCGGCGCAAGATAAACAGAAATCTTATGCGGACAAGAGGAGAACAGAGCTTGAGTTTGATAATAGGACATACTTTTTATCAAGGTATCTCCGTTACGGAATGTGGTTCACTTTGGATCTGTTGGGAAGTGAGTACCAAGGTTTGTTGGGCCGTTTCCTATTAAGGAAAGGATTGGACAGATGACATATAGAGTGGAGTTGCCAACAGGCTTAGTGGTGTACATGATATATTCCATATGTCACATTGAGGAAGTTCCTACATGAGACCGCTGAGGTGCTAGAGCCGAGCTTGCTTAAAGAAGTAGAGATAGAGCGTGATGAGACGATTCGACGAGCTCCTACTCGCATCCTTGGGTCAGAGACTAGGAAGTTGAGGAGTCGAGAGGTTCAACTAGTCAAAGTGCAATGGGGAGAAGATGAGAGCAACGCTACCTTAGAGACGGAAGAGAAGATGCGTTCATTATACCTATTCCTTTTTAGGATATGTCTTTTAATTTCTCCTTTATCGTTTGACTAGTACTTATCTTATCTGTAGTATGTCCTCTCATTAGTACCATTGACCTTTAGATAGGGTAAACCTATGGTTAAAACATGTGTTTGAGACATGTTATGTTTGATGGATGCATGTGGATGCAAGTGGTTGCTAGTGGTTGCTCGTGGATGCATATACACACACTCTAGGCACTAGATCGGCTCAGTCACTTCATATTGCATATTGCATATAATTGTGTGTAGGTAGCTATATTTATGGATGTATAATGATTGTGTTATCATATGGATGATGCATTTTGGTGAATGATTGTGCACTCATATAGATACTGTATGTGTCGATAGGGTTATCTCGCATACATATTGGATGCATGGCACTATCATGGTTTGCATATGTTCGTACATTTGATAGGGAACATATACACACACTTTTCGCATATGCTCATACATCATTAGAAATTGTTCTAAGGAAAATGGATGCCCGTGTTTGATGGATTGAGTAGATGATTGTTTGGATGGTAGGATATGCATTCTCCTTAGCTTAGAGATTTCGGGGACGAAATCCTTTAAGGAGGGGAGAATGTAACACCCCGAATTTCGGTTAATGCTAAAATTCACTAATTACAGAATAAATAATCTCAGATGTGAGAATTGGGGGAAATGGGCTGTGTCATTGCGTTCGTCTCGGAAAAATACGCGAAATAGAGTCCGAGTTTTCGAGAATCGGAGTCCGTATGGCCCAGTTATGGCCCAATGAAGTTGGCAGAAAATTTAAGATAAAAACAGAATTAAATATTTAAAATCAGATTTCGAAATTGGAGCCAGCGGGGGCCAGGCGGGAAAAATTCCCGCCCTAGCCATGTCGACAGGGCTGTCGACAGGGGTGTCGACTGCCCTGTCGACTTGCCTGTCGACACGGGGTGTCGAGCCAGTGGCCTAGGTGCACCAGGTCTGGTTTTTTTGGCTGGTTTGGGCTGAGTTCTAGAGGCTTCCAAGATCTGACGGACCTAAACTAACCTAGGGTTAATCCTATGGTCTAAAACACACCCTAATCCTATAAATACACCCTAATGCAAGCCTAATCCCTACTAAAAATAGAAATGATGCCATCATGCCGCCAAAATCAAACTTGAGAGGAGTCTCCACTAGTTTATGAAGGAAGTTGCAAGCTAATCAACCTCTAATCTTCTTCTTCTTCATATTTGGCAACTAGTTCTACTTCATAAGTTTGCTAATCTTGGTTTTGGTGAGTTCCTATAGCTTTAATAATCAATTGTTAAATTGATTATGGTAGGATATGATAAGACATGGCTATGTTTGTGGATAAATATGTTTATGCAAGTTTAGTATATTGTATGTTATGTGTTTGGCAAGTTTTATGCTACATGCAAGTTTAATGCCATGTTTTATGATGCAAAACACTAAGTTGAACATTTATGCATATGTAATATGTTACGCAAACTATATGAGAGAGTATATGCAAGTTATATGTAATATGATATGCAAGTTATACATGGGGTTTTATGCATGCTAAGTGTTTGGTTTTATGCATGCTAAGTATTCGGTTTTATGCATGCTAAGTATTTGGTTTTGTGCATGCTAAGTATGTAGTTTTGTGCATGCTAAGTAATTGGTTTTATGCATGCTAAGTGTTTGGTTTTATGCATGCTAAGTATTTGGTTTTGTGCATGCTAAGTATGTGGTTTTGTGCATGCTAAGTAATTGGTTTTATGCATGCTAAGTGTTTGGTTTTATGCAAAGTTCATATGCAAAGTTATGATGCAAGTTCATATGCAAAGTTATGATGCAAGTTCATATGCAAAGTTATGATGCAAGTTCATATGCAAAGTTATGATGCAAGTTCATATGCAAGTTTATGTGCAAGTTCATATGCAAGTTTATGTGCAAGTTCATATGCAAGTTTATGTGCAAGTTCATATGCAAGTTTGTCTCTCTTTTTTATGACATGCATGATGCAAGTTTGGGTTATATGCTAAGTTGGGTTTAATGTATGTTCATATATGCAAGTTGACACCTTTTGAACCCATGATAAAGTTATATGCTATGTTGGTTAAACCCATGACATTTGTGATGAATCTTCCCTTTATTATGACATGTTATGAGACGAATTACGTGGGGAACGATGGGGTTAATATGCATGTTAATAAAGTGATGTGAAATGGATATGCTTAAGCATAACATAAATTAAATGGACATAATTGGGAATTTACCTATTAAGTTAGGTCTACCCAAATTATGGAGTTGGGAATTTACCTATTGTGTTAGGTCTACCCATATTCTTGAAAACATGATTAATTAATTAGGGATAATTAATATAAATTATGAGGGTGATTAATTAGGTGTAATTAATCGACTAAGACACGAGGTTGGACTCAGTTGTAGCGTAAAACTGCCCGGACCCAACCGGCTTAACCAGTTGCTACAAATGTTAGCCCAATGTGAGAGGTCTTAGGCACAAACTAAATACGTGATTAACGTAAAGACACGAGGTTAGACTCGGTTATGACGTAAGGCTGCCCGGACCCAACCGGCTTAACCAGCGGTCATAAAAGATAGTCTAATGTGAGAGGTCTTTATGAGGATCACGATCTTAATTAATTAAGAAACACTTAACCAAATTAGCATGTAGTGGGACATGAGTGTTAAGTGGGTGCCTTGGGTGGCATGTAGTAACTAGTGGGGGTGCCTCGGGTGACATGAGGAAACTAGTGGGTTGCCTTGGGTGGCAATAGAAAATACGATTAGAATACTTAACCAAAGTGGAACATGTAATTAAAACATGGGTGAAGGGTTAAGTAAGTGCTTTGGGTGGCATGTGGAAATCTAGTGGGTGCCCTAAGTGGCAATTGAAATATGATTGATGACTTAACCAAATCTTAACATGTAAGTGGGCATGACTATATAAGGGGTTAAGTGGGATGCACTAGATAAAAGTAGCAAGCTTAAGTAGTAGCTTGTGGGGGCCCATTTCAACCAATATCCCAAACGTATCTTTGTGGGCTCGACTCTAGTCGAGTGACGGGACACGCATATTGGGCTTGACTATAAGAGGCCAAACCGGGTTAGCGGTGGCAACGCAGGACCAACGGGTTTCATATGCGTGTGTGGACCCGGGCTGGTTGATAAGTCGTTGTTGCATCGTGTAGATATAAAGCCGTGCACCGTTGATATTATCAGGTGGCCACTTTGGGGAATGATACACCCCATCGTGGGACCAGCACGGGTATCTACGTAGGGGAGCCGATCGCTTGGGGAGTAGTGGGTACACCTATGTAGTCAGATAGGGGTACACGAAACTACTAAATTACTAAGTACACTTAGTGGGATCAACCTTTAAGTAGGAATTACTCTTGGTGGGAAGAACTGGTGTGGTGCAGTGTAGGAATTACCCTTGGGTGGATAAGTCTGTGGTGGTGTAATCTAGTAATTATCCTTGGGTGGATAAATGCGTCTTTTCGGTTATCTTAGTACATCCCGTGTTTAGTTGGCTACTTAGTGTAGTAATTATCCCCAGAGGTACCGTACCTTGTTTATATCATACCCTAATTACTTTAATGATTGTATTGTTAGGGTTATAGGACTCACTCAGACTTATGTCTTACCCCGTTGTTGTTTATCTTTTTCCCAACCCTCAGGTTTTCAGAGTGGGCCTAGCACTAGTGGGCTTGGATCAGACCGCTATATCTATCTTTTGGGGCTTGGACCGTAGAAGTAAAGCTCGGTTTATCTTTTCTATTTTGGCTATTATCTATGTAGTGGGATTATGTACTTCTATTTTATCAGGATGGATATTATGTACTTGACTCTTATTATGGTTTTGTGATATAACCAAGCATGTTTTACTTTCCGCTGTAATGAAATGATGTTTTGAAATTTTCAAGTATTACTTATATTTGTCTTGTTGTAATTTTTCTGTTCTATATTCACTTAAAATACTCCACCGATGTTATGGCATTCCCTTAGAGAGTGTCCATAGCGGGTGTGGGGTGTTACAGGAGCCTTTGTCGACTGCTTTTTTCCTTGGTACTGAATGTTTTTGCTTCCGACCACTTCGCAGTGTTAATTATAGCTTCTGCCGTGAAGGTTTCGGCTAGCCAGGAGCCTCTTTGGGATTGACATGTGCTTGCTGTCGTTGTAGATCTTTAGAAGGTCTTTTAAGTGCTCTCAGTTATAATAGTTTGGATATAGGCTTCCGATTTTCCCGTGAATAGTTAGAGGAGCCTATCCTCATTATGTATGTGGATAGCTGACGGTTTGAATCACTGTCAGTGTCTGTGCTAACTAGACTAGCATGGATAGCTTGTATCCCTTCCGCGTTTCCGGTCTGCTTTTCTGTGGGATTTCCAAGTACAGCCCGATGATCTAGAAGGTTGCTCCAAGTGGCTTGTCTATTGTTTATCAAAACGACCTCTAGGCATTTATGCATGTGTCTTTGGCTTGGCACTTTTGGTTTTCTAGTGTCATGACGTATCGGTATTGGGCAGGTTAATGCCGAAGATCCTTTGGACTTTAAGTGACATATTTCTCGCCTTTATCTTTCTTCGTTTCTAATCAGGATGACTTTTCGCTGCAGAATCCCTTGTCGGGTTGACGCTGTTGGAAGGACCCTGTCGGATTGACCTACCATGTAGATCCTGTAGGTTTTACGATATTTTCTCCTAGGAAGGCTTGAGTCGATGCAACTTTCGGACTATTTCTCCATACTCATGACTTCTTCTAGTATTTGTCCCTCCTTTATGAAGGATTCTCATGGGCGGTCATCTGATCCCGTTCACCGTCAGCCTATTCCATTGTTAATTTTGGTAGTAACATTTGCACCTCTTTTAGTGAAGGGGTATTTTCGACTTTCCAAGTCAAACTCTTTGTCTTTTTGGAAGTGTCATATCTGAGTCTTTTGATCTCCCTTGATCGAGAATGTAGATTGGTCCTCGTTTTTACGGTGGAGATTTGGGTAAATTTCCGTGCATAATTACCTTTGCTCCTTCTTTTCTTTTACCTGCAACATTAATTCCTCGAACCAGGTTATTTTTTCATTTAGGACTTGAAGCGTAACTTGGGAATCTCATTTCCTGAACCTCTGGAAAATTTTCTGTTTTGGTCTCTAGTTTAGGAATTAAATTGTTCTGCCCAAATTAGCTAGGGTTTTGCATATCGTATGTAAATCACTCGAATATTAATAACTTGGAAGGAAATTCATGGCAAGCTGCTCATATGCCTTTTTCCCCCAAATATTAATTTTGTGGTTTAAGGTACACAATTTGCACAAAAGAACCTATTCCCATAATTGGCTAACGGGAATGGTGCTTAGCGCCATCCATGGTTTTGGTGGTGACCTATATTTTCCTAGCTATGGCTCAATTGTTTCTAACCAAGGTGGCATTTGTTGTGTATCTTATCTAGGTTGGTATTTAGAGTTATCCCAACATTTACTATTTCAACTATCCATTGCGAGTAGGTTTACATGTTATCATCCTCGAGTACTCTAATGATTGGGAAATGAATTTTATGTGTTTCTGAAATTATATCACCTGGAAGCACTATGTCTGATAAGAGGAGCCCCGGCCCATCATCCAATGGTGCTTGTGGAATTTCTCGGAGGAGGAAGTCTTTTATCTTGAAGAAGCCTTTGATTACTTCCCACGATGTCGTAAACTCCATTCTTGCCAGCTTTGGAATGGACAATGTAGAAGCTATCCCTACTGATTATTGTAATGATATCATGCACCCTCCTGAAGGATGCTTTGCTTATTCAGCTGCATATATCTGGCATGGATGTTTCTTCCCTTTTCCATCCTTCGTATTTCGACTTCTACGGGGATTGGAGATTGCGCCCATCCAACTCTTACCAAGCACTTATACATTGCTTCTACGTCTCGAAGTACTTGCTCTTGAATCATGTCAGGCTTACCTTACTCCTAACCTTGTTCAACACCTGATGCGTTTTTCAAGAGGTGATGGCTTCCATATATTCCATGCCACCCCTTTGTGGAAGATTGTTAATGACGATATGGGTAAGACTATACCTTGGGAAGATCAGTTCTTCTTCATCAGATGCCCCATCGGTATTTAAGGACAATTTGCAGATTGTGGTGAGTCCTATTAACCTTTTGCGAGCGATTGTATTTTTTTTAAAATCTTTTCCTACCAGATCCTGCTTCTAGGAGAGTGTCTTTAACCGAAAGCGAATCCCATGTATTTGAGTTCATTTTGAAGCTACTCGAAAAGACGCCAAGTTAGTCTACTCTATTAACTAAGGACTAGTTGTGTTTCTATGACCTCCTCCCTAATGGACAGAAGGTCCTCGAGCACCCACCTATTCGTCTTCCTTGCTCCAAGTGTTTGTTGTCATGCTCTGAAGTGTTTGGCTCCTCTTCTCCCTTATTTCCTAGTACGTTTTGTTGGTTCGATAGTTTCCTTATCGAGGTCTCTTTAGTACCTAAGTTTCACATTCTTGAATCTTACCTTGGTTTTTCATTTTACGAGGAGTTTTGACTTTGGAAGCCCCTACCATTACTCATGTTTTGAACCGATCAACTGATGTTGCTGTTAAGAGGTTGTCTGAGTTACCTATCGACCCTCCAGCTAAGAGATTAAAGCTTGATTTTCCTACTTCTTGTGATTTCCGGGTGTGCTTTCGGTATAGAAACAGAAAGTAGTGTTCTTACGTTATCTCTTCTGAGTACATGAGGAGTAGGTGCAGGTGCCACGCCGCGTATCCCAGCTTTTCAATTCACTGAGCCGTTGAGGCCTTTTAATCCTTCAATGAATTTTACTGATTTTGTGAAGCTTGTTCTTTCTGAACCAGAATTTTCTGACATCTCGTTACCCTCCTCTTCTTCTAACACGGTGGATTTCTACCAGCACTTGATCACCCGATAGCTTAAGGTACAACATTTCCTTTTCAATTTGGACTTTACATTTGTTGCGACTGTATACCGAATGTTTCCAATTTCACAGATTATTAAGGAATGGCACTTGTTTAAGCCAATCCCTTCTCCTTATACCACTGAATTCATTCGGCTTCGAGAAGCAAATGCTGCTTTGAGCGATGAATGTGAGAGGTTGAAGGCTTCCTTGGAACACGCCGAGTTGACCATAGATAAAGAAAGGAAAACTAGGGACGTAACCCCCGATAAAGTGTTGGCTTTAAAGCACCAGATAGCGGAAGATGTGGTTACCCATGCCGATGAGCTTAAGGAGAAGGATGAGAAGCTTTCACGTGCCATTTAGATAACCCATGCAGTTGAAGACATGATTTCTAATTTCTTGCATGTTCACCTTCAGCAGATTAAATCTGATTGTTGTGAAGAAGCTTTGTTTCACCTTCTTTTCGATAACCTTCAAAGTCTTCCTGAGCTCCGAACCACCAAAGTTCCTCCTTTCATCACAGATCAGGTAATGGAAAGGATTAAGCTGGGCGAACAAGGCATCGAGATACTGCAGAGGAGTGAATCCAGCGTCGAGGACCTTTTATATATTGATAATTTTCTAGATGATTTAAGCGAAGGAGGGGGGATTTTCACTTTTGATGGCAACAATGGGGAGGATGACGACGATGGTTCCGGAGGTAGTGGCCATCAAGACAGACATATTGTCCGCAACTCTAAATCATCAGTGCCTAAAGAAGGCGGCCCTCCCAGTCTATCAGGAGGGAAGGGAGTTGTTGATCCTGAAGTTCCTTCCCCTCAGGAATAATTCTTGTTCTGACAATGTTTCTTATTTCTTGAATATTATAACAGTCTCATGTTATTACAATAGACAAAAGAAAAGGTATTTCCTGCCTTAAGAAGATTTAGGTAACAAATGGAGGAATTCAAACTGTTTTTATGTAGAGTAAGAAGCACACTTGTAAACTTAACTCAGTGATCTATGCAATATTTATATGGAGTTCCCTTTATTACATGTGAAGGCTAACACGCTTATTTGCATTATGAAAGAATTTTGTTTATTATGAGGATGCAATACATATTATTTGTAGAGTGAAAAAGGAGTTTCGAACAACACCTACGCATGATTTAATGGAAAAACATTTTCTTGAGGAACTTAAGAGTGTTTACACTACATTCCCTCAACTCTCCTTTAACTTTCTAAGCGGAGATCGTGAAGCGATACTAAAGAGTTTTAGGGTTAAACATGCTGAGATGCTATGTAAACAATAAATGTATGAAAAAGTGATCTATTTGCAATCCCTTTTATCAATATGCTATAGTAGATTAGTTTTGGGTTTAATTCGCAGAAGTTATATAAGGAATGGATTTTTATTCTTGGAAATTGAAAAGTAAATGAAATCGCAACTAATTTCCTATATGTCTGTAAGTAGATTGATCGTTGTGAGATCCTCCCAGCTCGGAGCTGATCATCGCCGACAAAAAAGATTCTTTCCACGTCTCAGGAGAGAAAGATTTTACATCAGAATTTATCCATCAAACATTTGACTGAGAGAATGAATGCTTTTAAAGAACAGCTAGAAGGGAGAGATAGGATTATTCTTGGATTGAGGGCATACATAAATACCACACCCTCCATCGAATTTAAGGATGAACTGAGGCATTTACGTCAATATAGTGTTGATTTCGAAATTGATTTGAATAGTGCCACTACAAAGTGCGAGATGTGGGAATATTGTTTCAAGAATATTCCTATCATGATGGGACCTTCATTCTCTAGTGCTACGACCGCTTGCGAGACTCCTATTCGTCATATGTTTTATTACTTGAACAACCCTCCCCTAGGGCTAAAGGAATCAGCCATTTCCGATTGGTGCAAAAGAGTGGCAGCTGAGATGAAAGGGACCTATGACACTAAGTTTATTAAGGATTCTCATGACTGTGTCATCAGGTATGCTAATCAAATTAGACGTTTACAAGAGGAAAGGCATGATTTGGGTATGGATGTTTTCGAATTGGAGTAGGAAAACAGTTCTCTTAGAGCAATGTGTAGGGATTATAACAGAGCCTTGACACTTCAGATTAAACCTTCTGATCGTTTAGACAAAACGAGCAGGATAGTGCGAAAGGTTAACAAACTACTAGGTATCGCGCTTCGTCATGCCATCGACCCGCCTTTGCCTGATGATGGAGAGGATCTAGATTTTTAGTAATATGTTATAGTAGTGATATACAATTATGCCTATAATCAGGGTGTTGAGAATGTAATTTTTGATGAATGAACTTTGGGTATTGACAATGCTTGTTACGTAAATAGTTGTGGGTATGAAAAATGGATAACAATTGCTTGCATATAAATGGTTTAAGAAGTTTCTCTAAGTAAAGAAAGACATAACCCTTTTACCCAGAATTATTTTGATGATGAACTTCCCATTCTCTTCCGCATTTTGCCTTGTGGCCCGTCATCCGCGAGCATATATATGGTTGTTCTAATTTGAGATAACCGTTTTGGAGTTTTTTCTATTGGTAAGTTTTCATCTTCCAGATACGTTTCAAACCAAGGTCATTAAGATTTCGGTGTTGGTGCAAGATCTGGGTTCCTCTTCCGGCGTTTGATGCAAGCCAAATCAACCCAAACTCGGGTTATTCATAGTAGGAGGCCGGGAACTTGCTCCCGGATCATATGGAAAGTTGAATCACCTGATTTCGGTGTTGAGATAAGAACGAGATCCCCTTCCCGGCCCCTTGCGAAGGACGTTCTCAACCCAAATTCGGGTGGCGACATAGACTGAAGACCGGAAACCCCTTCCGGTATTTATGAGGAGCTAAATCAACCATGATTAGGGTATTTACATAGATAGAGGACCGTAAACCCCTTCCGGTATTTAAGAGGAACTAAATCAACCCAGATTTGGGTATTTACATAGATAAAAGAATGGAAACCTATGAGGAACTGAATCAACCCAGATTTGGGTATTCATTGATTGAAGACCAGAGATCCCTTCCGGCATTAACATTTTGTTATCCTACCTGAGTTCAATTTACAAAGCAGAGGTTGTACGTGCTTTCTGAGCCACTCTCCGGCTTTTGATGTCAAAGAAAAGGATGTACGTGCTTTATTGGCCACAATTTGGGCATGTGCGTCATATGCGCTTGGCTAGCTTATCCATAAGCAGGGCCCATGGACTTACCCGAACTCCCTCTAGGCGGCGCATTATCCTGGCCGTCGTAAACGATGATAAGGTCTTAGAAACTTAGAAGGGGATATCGTAGGCACAGAATTAAGGTTTACTCTTTTGATGCTCTACACCGACCATCGTAGGTATTGGTAGAGGCTTACACGCTCCAACCCCCTCCGAGGGGTTCCATATCATGACCATCATTGGCAATGATAGGGGTTTGCGTTCCCTTCTGCGGGTAACGTGGAACATAAGCAGAGGTAGGACGTGCTCTTCTGCGAGCAGAGATAGGACGTGCTTAGTTCTGGCAGAGGATGGGTGTACTCTTCTGCGAACAGAGGCAGGGCTTGCTAATTTTAGATGCATCGCCACGACCATTTCTGGTGTGAAATGGAGGCTTTTGCTTTTGATGTTTTAACCGAGCCCCCTCTGATTTGGGCATGGAAAAAGACTAACACACCGCCCTCCCCCCTTTGGGGGATGCCTTGCTCGGACCAATTTGGCGTTGACAAGGGTTTTTCTTTTCTTTTATCCATTTGTGACTTGACCTGTCCTTGGTCATTTTAAGCTTGTGGGGATTTTTTTTCTTCGCAATCAGGCAGATAACTTTTTCCTTTCCTTTTTCTAGAAGACTTTAGTGGCATAACCCATTACGCTTTCTTTACATATCTTTGTAATTTTCCTTGGTTTAAGAACTTAATGACCATTCCCTCTAGAACTCTGCAGTGGTTTGTTTCGTGTCCGTTCACCACATGGTAGTAGAAATACGACCCTTCTCTCGTAGCTTCATTCTTGGGTTTCTTCTTTAACGATGGCCAAAAGTTCAGCTCATGTCTAGTTAGGAAGTAGATACCCTCAATCGACGTTGTGAACCTAAAACCTTTTGGCAACATTGACTCAAATTTCCTCTTTTGCTGTTGCATTTTGGCCCTTTGGATACTTAATTTTGTCATTCCTTCCTCATTCCTACACTTCCTTTTAATTGCCCTTCAGCATGGGGGTATGTCTCTTTCAGACCTTTTATCGGTAAGAGGGATGGAAGCTCTCTCAACCCTTTGTTCGAATATGGTTCCTCTAGCTTGCGTGAGGATGGCTTCTTTGGTATGAAGAAAGGAATTGCATCTTTCCATCGAGGATCGGTATAGGGCAAAAATCAGAGTTGGTCCTAAGTGGAAGGGGTTAAGGCTCCATCGATCAAGGTCATAAGGTTCTACATCCCTCACTCTCTCTTGGTTACGCAGGGTTTCTAATTTGGACCTTTCGACTTCCCATGGCTAGTCAATATTTTCCCCATCCATCGGAAACTCGTTAGTAACTAGTAGAGATCTTTTATTCATGATGTTCGTCTCTTCAAGGTTTAGTCCAATCTGGGACGGAACAGCACAAGTGGTGTGATGCCCGCCCTGCACAATCAGACATTTCCCCTGAAATGCGTTGTGCCAATGCCCGACTGGCATGCGACGATCGTTAAAAGAAAAGAGATTTAAATGATGAATCATCAAGAACCTGTAGTATATCTCACAGCGCATGGAATAAAATACGATAATAACATAACTTGATATAAAACCGGCGAGACAGTGCATGAGCTGTAAACTAAACCATATCCATCAGAGTAGCGGAATCCAAAATACAGCTTATGAACCAAAACATTATTACAACTTCAAAATACTATCTATAAAAAGGAAATAAAAGAGGTATACTACTAATGCCCAAAGCAGTGACCAACAACAACACAGGGTGAATATATGTATATAGTACGTGGAAGCCTCCAGCTCGTCTTCGGAAAGCTACTCGTGCATAACCACCTAACCTGTCTCTATTTTGCTCGTTTAGGAGCACCTAGAGTAATAAGAAGAGACATAAAACTCTGGTTCAGACAAAAGTCTGGTATGAACGATAACAATAGGATAAAGCAATAACAGGTATAACTAATCATACCTGACCTGGACCTGAAACCAAAGATTTAGTACAGCAAGATGTACAATACTCTAAGGTAACACTAACATAATGATGCATATCATGGTGATAGCAAACATAGCAATCATCCCTACATCTCTTACTCAATGCGTAAAGCATACGATACCCAATGCTTTGATCACCAAACCATTGGGGTCATGACGGAGTCCAACTCCGTACAACTATAACTATGACCCCTTTGCCCTTTGGAGCCCTGATGGAGTCCAAATCCATGTGACCTCTGACCCTACTACACTGGTCCATAATCAATGCCCTTAACCCCTCACTCAATGGTGAATCAAAGTTATAGATATCGATAACCATTTGCACATGTCCTGCAACAAAGTCCAACTCTTGAAGTTAACTCGTTGGTTCCCATCTGGATCCTGAGTATTAACTTCCCATTTGGACTTCTTTTGAATCTTGGGTTTTGGTTGAATTGGAGTTGGTCTTCAGAAGGGTCGTCGCGTAGAAGTAGAAGCCCAAATCTGGTTCGATTCGGTCAATTCTGTTCGGTTCGGTACTTAAGTCCATAGTCGGTTCGGTTTTCTCCTCTCTAAATCCCGGTTCGGTGCTCAAGTCCTCAGTCGGTTCGGTTCGGCTTCCTCCTCTCCAAATCCCGGTTCGGTTCGGTGCTCAAGTCTCTGATTAGGTTCAGTCCATCCGTCTGGGTTCGGTTTGGGTTCCTTAACTCGACTTGCCATCTCCTATCCTAATCCGATCTGATCCCCATGCTAAGCCCCAACTCGATTCCAACTCCAACTTGTTTGAATGGCCTTCCTTTTTACCATTCCTCCTTATGCTTAAGCTCCAATTCATTCCGTCCTCTCCAGGCTCCCAGTCCGGTTTGGCTCGGTTACCGATCCGAACAGCTCGCCCTCATCCAATCCGAATGGGAACCCTGCAAGTTTTCCAGTCTTGTCCATTCTCGCCGTACGACAGCATTTTCAACCATTCTAACTTTACTAAACAATCATAAAGCATCCCAAACAACAACAACAACAACAACAAGTAGGTTCAATCAAAAAGATCAAAGCATCAATTACAAACCCTATATTAGATCAAACATACCCAAATTCATGGTTTTTCCCTTAATCCCCTAAATTCTGGGATTAGCAAACTTAATCCAAATTAACCCAAATTTATATCAGTGACGTAAAATAATATTTTAGAATTTTTACATATTTTTCTGAGCCATAATTTCGCTAATTATCACTAATCACCCCTAATTTGCCATAATTGATGAATAAACATACTAATCACTCACCTTAGCCACAAATAAATGGTAGATCTGAAACTCTAACTAGTTTGGCTCGGGTTCCTATGTCATGCATCAGCTCTATCTCGATTTTGATGCTAATCCACCTTAATTTGATGTTGATTTGCTTAATATGTGATTAAAAAGTGATTAGAGAGAGATTTGGAAAATGGAGGCCATTACTAGGTTAGAGAAATGTTTGTGGCGACTAGAAAAATGAAAGGAGATGATTCTCCAACTCTTTTCAGCCCTCCCATAACCCTAATCCTGAAGTGGTTTATGGACTTAGCTGCTAATCACCCTGTTAAGCACAATTATGCTGTTTTTCATCTTCCAAACCTTATTTCAGCCATATCTCCCAAGCGATAAGTCTGTTTAATTAATGTGACCACTCTTCGAAAAGGTAAACCATCATCTAAATCCAATGGAAGTGGTTGCGTATCAAAACTTCTTACCAATCAAAATTTATAGGCGAAACAAAAGATTTGCCATGGGAAAATCGATCATTTAAAATTCGGCAAAAATCGTGGATGTGGGAAATGACCCCAATAGCTGTTTCTCAAAGTTAAATGACCATATGTCTTCGTTTGGAAATAAATTAAATATCCTACGATCTTTCGATACTTAGAATCGGGACATTATAGGTGGATATATGGAAAGGTTAACCAAAGGAGCGGAGGTTCAGGCCTTCCTTCTAGCGCCAAGATGATAAAGATATTTCTCTTCAACACCAAAGATAGGTTAATGGGGGTGGATCTAAGGGAAAGAACTAGATTTTTTAGCCTTCATAAGCTTAGGTTAGTTCTCCATCCCTAGATGTCGCGACTTCGGAAAGAAGGACCGCTAATCTATCACTCTTAACAAAGGGTTTAATGGTTGATGGAAAGGGATTCTACACCAAGCCCACTGGGAGATCTAAACTCTTAGAGGGGAGGAGAAGCTCGCAGGAGGGGTTTAAACCTACGAGAATGGGTGTTTCCTTCAATCTACCAGAAGGTTAGGACAAGGGTTAAAGCATTTGCAGGAAATAAACAGCAAACCATGGCAGTCAATAACTATGAAAAAAGTATAACAGATTCATAGGAAGATGCTTTGATTATATATACGCACTTTATTAATCTTCAATCTAGAATACATGATCAGGGTGGAAGTAACCTTTCAATTGATCCCAATCTTAGGGTTTTTGAAAGAAAGGGAGTAAATGGATTCAGGAAAATAAAGAAAAAAACCAGAACACCCCCACCCCCCCAAAAAAAATAATGTGACCCATGGGGTCGTATTTATAGAGAACTTGGACCCCCTTCCATTATTCGGCTGTTGAGCCTTTAGGAGCTTTTGTCGGCCGCCTTTTTCCTTAGTCCTAAACTTTTTTTCTTCTGGCCGCTTCGTAGTGTTAATTATAGTTTCCACAATGAAGGTTTTGGCTGGCCGGGAGCCCCTTTGGGATTGATATGTGCTTGCTGTTGTTGTAGCTCTTCAGAAGGTCTTTTGAGTGCTCTCGGTTACAATCTTTTGGATATAGGCTTCCGGTTTTCCCGTGAATACTTAGAGGAGCCTGTTCTCATTATGTTTGTGGATAGCTGCCGGTTCGGAATCACTGTCGGTGTCTATGCTAAATAGACTAGTTTGGATAGCTTGTATCCCTTCCGGGGTTCCGGTCTGCTTTTCGATCGGATTTCCATGTACAACCCGATAATCCAGAAGGCTACTACAGGTGGCTTGTCTATTGTTTATCAAAACGACCTCTCAACATTTTTGCAATAGGTGTTTCGGAGATTGGTTCCAGATAGTCTTTATGTGTCTCTGGCTTGGCGCTTTTGGTGTTTTAGTCTCCTGACATATCGGTATTGGGTAGGTTAATACTTAAGGTCCTTTCGGAATTTAAGTGAAGGGTTTCTCGCCTTTATCTTTCTCCGTTTCTAATCTGGATGACTTTTTGCTGCAGAACCCCTTGTCGGTTTGACGCTGTTGGAAGGATCCCTTCGGATTGACTATGCCGGTTAAATCTTGTAGCTTTTACGATCTTTTCTCCTAGGAAGGCTTCGGTCGATGCGGCTCTCTGACTATTTCTCCCTACTCTTGTCTTCATACAGTACTTGCCCCTCCCTTCTAAAGGACTCTCATGGGCTGGTCATCTGATACCCCTTCACCGTTAGCCTATTTCATTGTTAATTTTCTTAGTAACACCGGTCGACCCAAAAAGGCGTTATACGATGAATCAATAGTCATGACGACAAATGGAAGGTTTCGTACTCTTTTGCGATCCCCCTCCCCAAGCTCTACAGACAAGTCCACCACTCCATCAGAGTTGTTATTGAGCCGTTAAAGCCACATATCCATCCAGTACATTGCTTCAAATACGTAGCTTCCAATTTCATCTGGTCGAACGCATTTTTGAACCAAATATTGACGGAACTCCCGCGATCAACAAAGACTTTACATATAAGGGCACGACCAATGGTAGCAGTAATTACCAATGGGTCGATACTAGGAGTCTCTACACCTACACTTTCTCTATCTCGGAAGATGACGTCGTCTGCCATCGTTTTCTACTAATTCGCGGGAGTTGTATCCACGAGGGAACTACACTCTCCCACTTTTGGGTGTTTATCGGCATTGACGTACTGCTCCATGGCTCTATTGATGAATCCAGTTGGATGCGGTCCTCCAACCATGACATTTATGTCATCCCCTTTCCTTTCTACTGGGTAATAGCTATAGGGGCAAGTTGGTTCTAATTTGGAGTTGATCCTCTTTGCCCCTGTCTCTGGGGGTAACCTTATATTCATCCAGCTTCCTTGCTCGAAGCAACTTTTCCACAACATATCTTTGGTGACGACATTCATTCGTGGAGTTGCTGTAAGTTTCATGGAGCAAACAGAACTTCCAGTCTCACACTCCTTTTCAGTTGAATCTCTCGGTGGAGGCTTTTTGTATTAGATAACATTGAAGGTTTCCAAATAAATGTTCTCCAAGGTGTCATTCGGTGGCATGTAATTCTCGAAGGGTAGGAATTGAGGTCTTTTCTTAGGGTTGTTTCTTTGATTCCTGCTTCCATTATTGTCATTCCCACCTTGGCAGTTGTTTCCTCCATATTGGTTACCTACATTCACTTTAACTTTCCCTGCAATGTCGCCGGACTGCTTAACGACGACATTGCTCTTGATATCCTCTTTTGCAACATCATTGGATTTCCTCTTCCTGTTTGAGTACACCTCTTCCTACCACAGGAGGAAATTGGCTTTCCCATAAAATATCTCTTGAGTAAACAGAGGCTTTCAACTAAGTTTTTCTTGAATTCAATGTCTTTACCTACTCCGTCCATTAATACCAACAAAATAGTCTACTCATAGTGATCATCAACTTCTATAACTGCTAGATTGAAGCGATATAGGTATGATTTCAATGACTCCCCTGTAGCTTGCTTAACCATAGAAAGTTCAATGACGTTCTTAGATTTCTGGGCATGAAGTCGAAACTGGTTAAGGAATCTTTCAGTTAGTTCCTTAAACCTAGAAATTTATCGCGGTGGAAGCCTGATGAACCACACCATATCAACATCTTCAAGGTAGATCGAGAAAGCTTTGTATTTGCATGGCATCTGGAGCTACGGCTGCATTCATGTACCATGAGTTCCCCATCAGATGTTGATTTGGATCAATTCTTCCTCTATAACTGTTCATGGTCGGGAGATTGAATCGCCTTGGAAACTGGATGTCCAATATATCGTCAGCGAATATCGTGTGGCTGAGGTCAATGTCCCAATCTTCATCGGTGTAACCGCGACTATCAACCATAATTTTACATACCATAGCCTTCACTTCAGCATTGGTTCTTGTGGGCTCAGGTTAGCACTTCTTGCTCCTCTAGCATTTCTAGCTCCTACATTAGGCGACATCCTTCGGTTTCTTGCAGGCACAGAGTTCCCTTACCCCATGCAATCCCAGTCATTCACAGGACGAGTGGGCTGAAGGAGTTGGTCTTGAGTATTATTGATGATGTTCGGATCCCAAGGTAGGATGTGAGATCCTGCATTGGCAACGACATGGGTTCTGCTAGGCTAGGGTCATTGGGACCCAGACGACGAGTTGCATCTTCACGAGACCCCATTGAGCCAAATGTTATTTGTTCAAGGTTCTCATGCCTCTCAAGAGGTCTCTTTTGATGTGGGTGCCTTTCGTTTTCTTCTGAGGAAGATGAATAGTCTGCGGCAAAGGGATGAGTTGGAGAAGGCGTTCTCTGCCTGCGAAGTTCTTTCATCAGTATATACACTGGATTAACGTTTTCTTGGATTATGGCACTATCACATCATTGGGCTTCTAAAGCCTTCTTAGTTTTCTCATCCATAGCAAGTAAACTAAGACAAGGACAGACGCAGGAGGTTGATTGTTGCTGGTTGCTGCCAGAGTTAAAGCATTCAGATCGGTTCGGGTAGGGCATCATCAGCTAGAGTCGAGCTCTCGGATCAGGTCATGGGGACACCCTCGAGTCGGATGTTGGGTGTGTCGCCCTAGGCCGATTTGGATCTGCGGATCAGGTCATAGCATCAATGCTGGGTCGAATATTGGAAGTTTCTCCTGGTTGGGTCAGATCCGGCCCGATGATCGACGCTTTTTAGGAACTAGGAAAGCACGAATTTATTATAATAACAGTAAGCATACAGATCGTTTAGTATGCAAGTCCAACAAAGGGAGGAATTTTGAAACACCTCACCTCCGTTAAGGTCACTCACAAAGGGAATGCCTTAATTTTGGTAGAGGTTTATAAGTAAAAGCCATAGATAAACTCAAGACATATATAATTACACATATTTTAAAAAAGCGGAAACCAACAGACTTTTATTGCATCAATACGTGTTCAAAACAAAACATTCCATAATTGTCTTAAAATACTTCTATCATTACAACATCATAACTGCCTTGATTATTAAAGAAGCATAAAACATAAATAAAGTGACAAAAATCCCCATAGTGATATCCAAAGCCATAGTCCGAGCAAAAGAGACCCAAATCATACATCTACGTTCTTGGAGCTTGAACAGAGCCTGACTGAGCTGAGCTGTTTCCTCCCTGTGGACCTTGGGGGAGAGGGGGGAACGAAAGAAAAGAAGACGAAAAGAAAATAGGGTCAGACATAAAGCCTGAGTAAATCTAGTAACTCTTCAGTATGTGAATAAGGAAAGGGCATGATAGATATATACTGAAAATAGGATGGTGTCACAAGCTAAGTGAGTGTCGAATGTACTATCGCACCCATACTATATCTCTGCATCAATTTGAGTTTACTCTAACTGGCACCCCATGGTGAGGGTGAAGTGATCCCTAACTTTATTTAAAGATTGGCTCCTACTCGCGTTAACATGTGTCATACGACCCCCAAGAATTGTAGATACCTATGCTACTCCCACCATGGGGTTTATCAAGACCCATGGTGGCAGCCCCGACACAAATCCTAGAAGGCATAGGTTATACTACTGGTGTCCCCAGTGCCCTGGTTGTCTGCACCGAAGTGTGTGCACGCCCGCACCCCGTTAGACCTGCACTATGCACCCACCACCGTTGTTTGACCGCTTACAATCAGCCCAGTAATCGTGCCCCACCCTGCCTAGTTTCAGGGTACCGTTGATGCATAAATTGGGTTACTGCTGAAACGGGTCCCTCGTTACCAGGATTTTCTTGTCAAACTTGTTAAGTGGTTAAGTGTCTGTATTTACCTAACCCCCACCCATCAATTCTTGTTAACATGTTGAATTTGGTTAAGTGTTATAGTTGATTTAACCCTACCACCTGTCCTTAGCCTCTTAGGAGCACCAGACCACTCACATTAGAAAGGTATTGCCATGGTTACGGGATATGCCGGTCGGTTCCGGGCAGGTTTAGACCATAGCTCAGTCTAACCTCGGGTCTTTATTGGACTCAATGCTTAACCACCCACATTGGATAGGTATTGTTGTGACTACTGGATAGACGGGCGGTTCCGGGCAGGTTTACATCACAACTCAATCCAACCTCGGGTTAAGCATATCGTGTTTTCTAAATTTACATATTTTATTATTATATATGTAAATGTCATATCTTTTATTCTTGGGCATAACAATTTATACCGCTTAAATGTCATTATCATTGGCATGTGCCAAACATGCTAACATATATTTTCATGTTTTACACCCAACGTTATTACCCCCATTTATACGTTCGCAACGTTATAACAAATGTTGGGCTCGACACAATTCAGCCCAGCTTTATAAGCATAAGAAAAGGGGAAATTAAGAACATGTAATATTTTGCAACATATAAGGGTGTGTGGCGCATGAACTTGCAGTTTAGCGATACTAACATAAATGATGGGTCATGTGAACTTGCATTCAAATCAAAGTATAACTAAGTTGGTGGCATATGAGATGGCATAGTTTAGGCTAATAAAAACTTGTGTTTAAACATGTTTAACTTGGCATAATGTCAAACACAAAACTAGCATGATGTATATTCACCAAAAGCTCCAATTATAACATTTAATTCACATAGCCTATTCCAACATGAACTTGCATAGTTTATGGGACACAAACGATACTTAACGTAGATCCAATTTCACTTGCAAATAAACATGAACTCACATGATTTATGAAACCAAAACGATGCTTAACATAGATACAATTATACTTGCAAACAAACATGAAAGTGATAACATAGGCTTTGGGTCATGTAGGCATAAAAGGTTTCAAGTCTAAATCATGTTTACATAAATTCTAATTTAGACTAAGGGAATACACATAGTCCATGCCATTGACATATACATAAAGGGATCAATACTATTCTTTTTCCATAAACTTGCAAGTGTCATTGTTTTCATATACAATTGTTCAATAGGCTTGCATCAATCAATTTATGCCACAAACGTCAATACACAAGTCATGATAGAATCATCAAAATACATAGAATTTTATACAATACAATAACACAATTCTATTTTCATTCACATCGAATCACATCGCAATTCTTATTCATATTCTGAAAGGTTACTATACTTACAACGAATGCAGAATCTTGAATTCTGGATTCTGAATTCTGAAATTGAGGTGCGCTCTTTTAGGTAGACTAACGTTGCGTTGATAATTTTTGATTTAAACTTTAATCTTCTTCTTAGTTTCGATTCATCTCTAGGCTTTTCTCTTGACGGCTATGTTCAATTCCTCCCAAGCAGCATGACGACTCCTTTCTCATATTTTTGTGTGAATTTTCATTCGAGAGTTAGGGTGTGTTTATAGATTTTTAAGTTGTTTTGAGCCGTCAGATGAAGATAGGAGAAATCTAGGCCATTCAAAATTCAGAGAGCCAATCAAGAGTTGACACGTCAGCCCTAGTGACACACAGGGCCTCAGAAATTCGAGCCATAGTCAGACCTAGCCAGCCAGGTCGACCAGGCAGGTCGACGCTATGGTCAACCTGGGGGGGACCAGGTCGACACCATGGTCGACCTGGGGTGACCAGGTCGACTCCATGGTCGACCTGGTCTCTGGGCGGGAATTTTCCCACCCAGCCCAGTTTGAACCTGAAATTCGAAATTTTGAAATTAAACTGAGTTGTTTGAATTTAAATTTGATTCTGAAACTTCCGAAGGCCATAACTCCTTCATACGGAGTCCGATTCGCGCAAACTCGGACTCTATCTCAAGCAGAATTCCGAGACGAACGCAATCGCATAACCCATTTCCCTTAATTCTTTCCTTTAGAATTAATTATACTTTAATTTGTGAAGCTTAGCGTTATAGAATTCACGGGGTGTTACATTCTCCCCCCATTAAAAGGATTTCATCCCCGAAATCTTCAAGTTATGAAGAATGTATATCCTACCATCCAACAGTCCATCTACTCAACCAACAAACACAGGCATCCACTGTCCTTAAAAGACTTCTAATGCTTCATAGTCATTTGCATAGTTTGTGTACATGTCCTTATCTAATGCAGAAATCAGGCGGTCTACTGATTCAGTTGACCTCCTTAATGCGAATCATGTAAGTGTCATGAATCCATTATGTATGCAAATTTTTCCTACTCATAATTCTACATGAGTGCACAACCATTCTTACAAATGTGATTACCATAAGACATCATATCAAGTTTCAACCATATACAAATGAGAATACATATATGTATATACAATATGAAATGACTGAGCCGATCTATAACCTAGGATGTGTGTGTATATGCATCCACGAGCAACCACTAGCAATCACTAGCAACCATTTGCAACCATCATCCAATAACATGTTTTCACATACATGTTTGCATCCATTTGTTTTCTACCTAAGGTGTTAGGAAAAAGGACCGAGAAGATATACCTAAAAAAAGATAGATAAAGCATAACTTAAGGAAAAAGAGAGATCATAGATGTACCCTTAAAAAGAAGAGGGTAGGCAGCGCGTATTCTATCCTCAGTTTCCCAAGTCGCGTCTTCCTCGGCGTCGCTCCACTGAACTTTAACGAGTTTGACTTCGCGGTTGCGTAGCTTTTTCACTTCAGTTCCTAAGATGCGGGTTGGAACTCTCCTCACAGTTGCTTCACGTTCCACTTCGGCTTCTTTTAGATTGCTAGGTTCCACCACCTCCGTTGATTCATGCAAACACTTCCGGAGGTGAGAAACATGAAAGACGTTGTAAACTCCGGCCAGTCTCTCGGGTAGCTCTAATCTATAGGCCATCTTTCCAACCTTCTCGATGATAGGAAACGGTCCTACAAATCTTGGTGCTAGCTTTCCTGCGGATCCAAAATGAACGACGTTCCTTAAAGGTGATACCTTAAGGAAAACCCTGTCCCCAACCTCAAACTCAAGGTCGGTCCTTCTTTTGTCGACGTAGGATTTCTGTCTGTCTTGGGCAGTCTTCATTCTCCTACGTATCAAGTCCACTTTCTCCGAAGTCTCTCGAATCATATCTGGTCCAAGTATAAGCTTATCTGTAGACTCGTACCAACAAGTTGGTGATTCGCACAGTCTTCCATACAAGGCTTCGAAGGGTGCCATACCGATGGTAGCTTGGTAGCTGTTGTTATAAGCAAATTCCACTAAAGGAGGGTGATCCTCCTAAGTCCCTCCAAAGTCAAGAACGCAAAGTCTTAAAAGATCCTCTAAAACTCTATTCACCCTTTCCGTCTAGCCATCGGTTTGGGGGTGATATGCCGTGCTTAAACATAACTGTGTGCCTACAGTTCTTGCAGACTCCGCAAAAACTCGCTTGTGAAGATAGAGTCTCGATCACTAACAATGCTGGAGGGTATCCCATGGAGTCGAAATATTTCCTTGAGATAAAAAGATGCTAGAGATGTGGCAGTCCTTCTACTCTTGATAGGTATGAAGTTGGCGATCTTAGTAAGCCTATCCACTATTACCCAAATGCTAGTGTTGCCTCTTCTCGACCTAGGCAGTCCATCAATGAAGTCCATTGAAATGTTTTCCCACTTCCACTGTGGGACCTCTAAAGGATGAAGTAGTCCTCCTGGCTTCTTCTGTTCCGCCTTGACTCGTTGGTAGGTCATGCATATAGAAACGAAATCTGCCATGTCTTGCTTCATACCATTCCAAAAGAAAGTCCTTTTTATATCCTTGTACATCTTATCACCGCCAGGGTGTATAGTCATCTTGGAATGATGCGCTTCTTTGAGAACCTTATTTGTCAACTTTCTTGCTTATGGGACGCATAATCTTCTATCTCGCCTCAGCCAACCCTTATCATCGATGGCGTACCTACTGAGGTGACTGGAAGTCTCACCCATAACAAGTTTATCAATCACATCGACAAGCTGAGGGTCTTCACATTGTGCAGCCCCTATTGAGTCCAAGAGAGTAGGGCGTACTTCGAGAGATGCTAGCAAACCCGTTACAAAATCTGAGGAGGGCCTAAAGTTAAAACTGGCTATATACTCCAGGCTTTGCCTTTCCACAAAGAGCGGACTTAAGCTCAGTTTCTTTCGGCTCAACGTGTCTGCTACTACGTTGCCTTTGCCGGGAGTATAGGAAATTTCAAATTCATACAAGGCAAGAAACTCCATCCAACTTTTCTGCCTCAAGTTAAGGTCCTTCTGCGAGAAGAGATATGTCAACGATTTATGGTCAGTGTATAATTCAAACTTCTCACCTAGGAGATAATGGCACCAAGACTTAAGCGTAAAGATGATGGCAGCTAACTCAAGATCGTGGGTTGGATAGTTCTTTTCATGAACTTTCAGTTGTCTTCCGCCATAAGCAACCACTCTTCCTTCTTGCATTAGAACAGCGCCTAGTCCCGTTCCACATGCATCTGTGTATATCTTGAACATTTTGCTTCCATCTGGCAAGGTCAGAACTGGGCTGTTGTGAGAGCCCTTTTTAATCGTTGGAAAGCAAACTCGCAGTCCAAATCCCAAGTGAACGCCGGATTCTTCTTTGTTAGCCTTGTGAGTGGGGCCAAGATCTTTGCGAAATCCCTAATAAACTTTCGGTAAAAACCGGCTAGCCCAAGAAAGCTTCAAACTTCGGTTGCATTTCTTGGTGTCTTCCAATCTTGCACTTCCACCACTTTCGCGGGGTCCACGGCCAACACTTCTTTGGACACTATATGCTCCAGAAATCTTACCTCTTTTCTCCAGAAGTGACACTTGGAGAATTTGGCTTTTAACTAATGTGAACGGAGAGTTTCCATGATTTCTTTCAGATGCTGAGCATGCTCTTCCTCATTCTTTGAGAAGATTAAGATATCATCTACGAAGACAACCACAAATTTGTTGAGGAATTATCTGAACACCCTGCTCATTAGGTCTACGAAATAAGCGGGTGCATTTGTCAAGCCGAAAGGCATGACAAGCCACTCGAAGAAACAGTCTGGGGTTCTGAACGTCGTTTTATCAATACTATCTTCAGCTACTCTTAGCTGATGGAACCCGTTGCCAGATCAAGTTGGGAGAAGACCGTTGCACCTACAAGCTGATCAAACAAATGGTCGATTCGGGGAAGAGGGTGCCTATTTTTCTTGGTCAATTTGTTTAACTCCCTATAGTCGATGCAAAGGCGAAGCGAACCGTCCGCTTTGGTTGCGAACACCACTGGAGCACCCCATTCCGAAATGCTCCATCTAATGAACCCTTTTTCGAGAAGTTCTTTAACCTGCTTACTGAGCTCCTTTCTCTCTCTTGGAGCCATATGTCTGACATGTAAAGCTATAGGATTTGTGTTATCCACAAGATATATGCGGAAGTCTATTTCCTGCCTCAGAGGTAAGCCTTTCGCCTCCTCAAAGACATCCGGATATTCCTGGACTACTCTAACCGATTGTAAATTTTCATCAGAAGCATCAAGCGACTCTAGATAACTAAGCATAATAACATTCAAGGGATTACAAGAAATTTCTAGAGTGTTACCAAGCCGAGTCAAGAGCCTAACTACTTTTTTCTCACAATCAAGGATGGCACTATTACTGGATAACCAGTCCATGCCTAAGATCAAACCATATCCCGAGAAGCCTAAGACAAAGGAATCACAACTAAACTCAACGCTGAGAATAGAGATTTTCAAACCCAAACAAACCATTGACAAGTAAGCGGAGCCCCTAATTGGATTTGAAACTACTAAGGGATCTTCTACCATACTGGTGACTAGATGTAGAGATTCTACTAAGGCAGATGAAATAAAAGAGTGCGATGCGCCAGAGTCAAAAAGTGTACGAACTGGATGATAATAAAGATTGACTACACTTTCTACAGAAATATTACTACCTTGTTCTTGCTGAGGTGCCACTAGCGCATGAACCTGACCCCCTGAAGTGGATCCAGCTTTCTGTCCCTGGTCTTTCTTCTTTGGGCAGTCCTTTGCTTGGTGCCCAGTCTCTCCACAATGGAAGCAACCACCCATCTTCGCCTTCTTTTTCTGGCAGTCTTTTGATATATGGCCCACAATGCCACAGAAATTGCACCTTCTCTTCTCACGGGGCTTATTGTTCTTCCCTCCTTTCTTGAAGTCTGTCTTCTTTGCTTGTAGACCCTCTTTCTTCTCTTCCACCTTAGTTTCTTTCTTGCCGTGGTCTTCCTCGTGTAGCAATGCCATGTCCACCAAGCTTTCATAAGTCGCTCCCGTGGATACATGGGTCACGGCAAGGCTATGTAGAGGCTCATTCAAACCTTTGACGAAGCGAAGCACCTTCTTGTGTTGGGTGTTTACTAAGTCTAACCCAAATCTGGCCAGCTGATTAAACTGATTAACATATTCCCTGATCGTCATGCTCCCCTGTTTCAGAGTTAGAAACTTCTCCATTTGCAGGCTTCTTTCAGCTTGGGAGAGAAATTTCATTTCAAACCTTGTCCTGAAGTCTTCCCATGTTTCCACCGCCCTCTGAGCATTGGTAACTTCCCACCAATAGGAAGCCTCGTCCTTAAGCAACCATACCGCTAGTTGTATCTTTTGCCTGTCATCCACTCCAAAGATGACAAACAGATCCTCAGTCTCCTTTAGCCAGTTTCTTGCCCTTACAAAGGATTATGTCCCATAAAAGTCTTTTCCACCCATTGCCTTGAAGTCTCTACATGTTTTTGCGCGAAGGCATTTCCACAAGGAGGTGGAGGAGGAGGAACCGCGGCCACTAGAGGAGGGATGTCTGCTGGGCCCGCGCCATTGGCCCTTGCTTCTAAGTACCTCCTAAACCAGCCGGGAATCGGCACT
This sequence comes from Allium sativum, assembly GCA_030737875.1. Taxonomy (NCBI): domain Eukaryota; kingdom Viridiplantae; phylum Streptophyta; class Magnoliopsida; order Asparagales; family Amaryllidaceae; genus Allium; species Allium sativum. Next base: position 498,775,743 of record CM060924.1, on the reverse strand, counting down.
CCTTCCGGGAGGTTAAGGTCTCATGGCTTTGGGGGATTTTGTCTTTTCATAAATATAACACTTTTTCTTGAAAAATGCTTCTTTAAATTTTCTTTTTGAAAACAATTTCAAAAACTTTTATCTTATCTGGTAAACCTAGGCTCTGATACCAAGTGAAACACCCCACCTCCGTTAAGGTCACTCACAAAGGGAATGCCTTAATTTTGGTGGAGGTTTATAAGTAAAAGCCATAGATAAACTCAAGACAAAAATAAATTCACATATTTTAAAACAGTGGAAACCAACAGACTTTTATTCCATCAATACGTGTTCAAAACAAAACATTCCATAATTGTCTCAAAATACTTCCATCATTACAACATCATAACTGCCTTGATTATTAAAGAAGCATAAATCATAAATAAAGTGACAAAAATCCCTATAGTGATATCCAAAGCCATAGTCCGAGCAAAAGAGACCCAAATCATACATTTACGTTCTTGGAGCTTGAACAGAGCCTGACTGAGCTAAGTTGTTTCCTCCCTGTGGACCTTGGGGGGGGGGGGGGGGGACGAAAGAAAAGAAGAAGAATAGAAAATAGGGTCAGACATAAAGTCTAGGTAAATCTAGTAACTCTTCAGTATGTGAATAAGGAAAGGGCATGATAGATATATACTGAAAATAGGATGGTGTCACAAGCTAAGGGAGTGTCGAATGTACTATCGCACCTATACTATATCTCTGCATCTATTTGAGTTTACTCTAACTGACACCCCATGGTGAGGGTGAAGTGATCCCTAACTTTATTTAAAGATCGGCTCATATTCGCGTTAACATGTGTCATACGGCCCCCAAGAATTGTAGAATCCTATGTTGGTCCTTCCACGAGGGGTATCAAGACCCATGGTGGCGGCCCCGTCACAAATCCCAGAAGGCATAGGTTATACTTGAAACACCCCACCTCCATTAGGGTCACTCTCAAAGGGAATGCCCTAATTTTGGTGGAGGTTTATAAGTATAAGTCACAGATACACGAGGCAGATATAAATACACATATTTTTGAACAGCGGAAAACAACAACTTTTATTTCATCAAAATACGTGTTACACAAACCATGCCATAATTGTCTTACAATACTTCCAAAAACATTATATTTTCATAACTGTCTTGATTACATAACTTAAAGAAGCATAAAAACATAAGCAAACTGCACAAGTCCCCATAATTGCTATCCAAAGCCATAGTCCAAAATGAAAGAGATCCAAGCAATACATTCTTTCTCTTCAAGCTGGATGTGAAAAACTGGTCAAGCTGCGGTATTCCCTCCCTGTGGACCGGGGGGGGGGGGGGGGGACGGAAGAAAAGAAGACGAAAGAAAAGTAGAATCAGACATAAAGCTTGAGTAAGTCTAGGACTATTCAGTCTATGAATAAAGAAATGAGCATGATAAGTATAAACTGGAAATGGGGAAGCACCATAAACTAAGTTAAGTTGTCTAGAGTCGAATATACTATCGTACCCCATATTAATCTCTGCACCCCTATAAACTAGTTCCCAACAGGCACCCCATAATCAGGGTGAAGTGATCCATTTCTAATGATCGGCTCCTACTCGCGTAGTTACATGTGTCTTACGACCCCCGATGTTGTAGCTACCTATGTTGGTCCCACCATGGGGTGTATCAAGTCCCATGGTGGCGGCCCGACACAATTCTAGAATGCACAGGTATACTACTGGTGCCCAATTCCTAATTTTTCTGTGCTGGAGTGTGTGCACACCCGCACCCCGTTAGAACCTACACTGCTGCACCACCGCCGTCGATTTGACCTCTTACAGTCAGCCCAGTAATCGTGCCCCACCCTGCCTAGTTCAGGGTATCCTGATACACCTTGTAGGGTTACTGCTGAAAAGGGTCCCCCGCTACTAGGTTTTCTATTTCTAGCCAACATGCTAAGTTGGTTATGTGTTCTGTATAAACCTAACCCCCCAATCAGTCTGTATAGTTTAGCATGTTCAATTTGATTAAGTATTAATTCAATTTACTTAATCCTATCAATCCTGACTCAGCCTTAATTGTCTTATTAAAGCCTCAACCACTCACATTAGACAGGTATTGTTGTGACTGCCTGTTGTCGGTTGGGTCCGGACAGTCTTACGTCACAACTCAGTCTAACCTCGGGTCTTTATTGGGCTCAATGTTTAACCACCCACATTGGATATGTATTGTTATGACTACTGGACAGCCGGGCGGTTCCGGGCAGGTTTATGTCACAACTCAATCCAACCTCGGGTTAAACACATCGTATTTTCTAAGTTTACATATTTTGTCTCTTTTCTTTTTATATGTAAATATTTGCAGCCCATTATTCAAATTCATCTTTATTTGGTAAAATTAATTTATACCACTTAAATGTTCTCAAGGTCGTTGGCATGCGACAGACATGCCAACACATATGTTTTATATTTTTAACCCAACGTCATTACCCCCGTTTTCTACGTTCGCTATAATATAATATATGTTGGGTTTAACATTTAAGCCCAACTTAGCCACATGAAAAAGGGGAGGCTTAGAACATGGTGTTTATATATTCTTAGTAACATCAAAAGGGGTGTGTGAATGCATGAACTTGCAACATAACGATCTAATTAACATAAATTTGGCACTTGTAAACTTGCATTGTAATAGCATATAATCTTGACATGAAACATACCTAACATGAATCATGGTTTTAATCTAGTCATGTAAACTTGCATTTAAAAATGTGAATCTAACTTAATTATGTGTCACATATATTATCATATGAGTTTGATAACAACATAGGCCTAAAACATGTTTTCAATTAGGCATAACACCAAACGTAATCTAGTCATGTTCATAGAATTAACACAAGTTCACAAAGATGCTTGCTTTTGTCTCTAATACAAAAGTATGGTATTACACTTGAATCATGATGCCAATTCCAACATAAATTCATATGAATCATAATACTTAATTGGATCCAACTACACTAAAAATGATCATCAAAATATACATAGATGGATCTAAAAATCATGTTGGCATAATAGTGAATCATATACTTGCATGAGTCTCAACTTGGTTGAAATAAACTACCACAAACATATAGTTGTTAACTTTTAACATGAATCATATACTTGCAAATATCCAATAGGTCTAACATCCTTATACCACAACATCCCAAGTATATTCATAATTAGAATCATAGAAACATACAATTATGAATTATCATCACCACAAATTAAGTACAATTCCATTTCTCATTTTACACAAATCAAAACTCAGTTATTCATTCACATCGGAATAGCACTCTACTTACAACGTATGATGAATCTTCAATTCAGGATTCTGAATTCTGAATTTGGAGATGCTATCCTTTGTTGTAGGCGTTGTTTTGATTTAATTGTCGTTGCTTTAAGCTTTTGAATCAACTCCTAATCGTCTCTCCATTTTTGACGGCTACTCCTAGTCTTTCTTCAGCAGCACGACGGTCTCATTCTCATTTTTATTTGTGTGAATTAGGTGGAGTCTTAGGTCCTTTTTATAGAGTTTGTGAATTGATTAGAGTCGTCGATGGAGCTTAGATTAATATTAGCCGTTCGTTTTAAAGAGAAACCAATCAGGAGCTGACACCTAGCCCTAGTGACAAGACAAAGCACAGAAATTCGGCCAAGCACAGACCAGGCCAGCCAGGAGGGGCTGGGTTCGACCTGGCTCAAGGGCCAGGTCGACTACCCAGTCGCCCCCCAGGTCGACTACCCAGTCGACCTGGGTGTCCCAGGTCGACTACCCAGTCGACTTGGGTTCCTTGGGCGGTAAAATTCCCGCCCAGCCCAATCTGGGTCCGATTTTTGAATTTTGAACTGTTTCTAAACTGTTTCTGTCTGTTTGAATTTTAAACTGAATTCTGAAACTTCTGGAGGTCATATCTCCCTCATAGGGAGTCCGTTTTAGGCAAACTCGGACTCTATCTCAAGCAGAATTCCGAGACGAACGCAATGGCGTATCCCGTTTCCCTTAATTCTTTGATTTGAAATTAATTATACTTTACTTTGTGAATTTTACTATTATAAAATATACGGGGTGTTACATTCTCCCCCACTTAAAAGGATTTCGTCCCCGAAATCTTCAAGTTTAGGAAGAATGTATATCCTAACATCCAAACGTCCATCTACTCATCCATCAAACACGAGCGTCCGTTGTCCTTAAAAGACTTCTAATGCTTCATGATCATATGCGAAGTGTGTGTACTTGCACTTATCTAATGCAAAATCAGGCGGTCTACTGATTCAGTTGACCTCCTTAATGCAAATTATGTAAGTGTCATGAATCCATTATGTATGCAGATTTTCCTATTCATGATTCTACATGAGTGCACAATCATTCATATTAATGCAACATCCATATGACAACACATTAAACTTCAACCATATACGAATATAAATACCTATATGCATATGCAATATGAAGTGACTGAGCCGATCTAAAACCTAGATTGTGTGTATATGCAACCACGTGCAACCACCAGCAATCACTTGCAACCACTTGCAACCATCATCCATAACATGTTTCAATTACATGTTTTCATCCAAAGGGTTTCTACCTAACAGATAAGGTCGAGGAGATATACCCTGAAGATAGATAAAAGCACAACTTAAGGAAAAAGAAAGATCAAAGATGTACCCTCAAAAAGAAAAGGGTAGGTTACGCGTATTCTAGCCTCAGTTTCCCAAGTTGCATCTTCTTCGGCGTCGCTCCATTGAACTTTGACGAGCTTGACTTCGCGGTTGCATAGCTTTTTCACTTCAGTTACTAAGATGCGGGTTGGAACTTTTCTCATTGTTGCTTCGCGTTCCACTTCAGCTTCTTCAAGGATGTTTGGCTCTACCACTTCGGCAGATTCATGAAGACATTTTCGGAGGTGCGAAACATGAAAGACGTTATGAACTCCAGCTAGTTTCTCAGGTAGCTCTAATCTATAGGCCATTTTCCCAATTTTCTCAATAATAGGAAACGACCCTACGAACCTTGGTGCTAGCTTCCCTGTGGTTCCAAAACGAACGACATTCCTTATAGGAGATACCTTAAGAAAAACTCTGTCCCCAACCTCAAATTCAAGGTCGGTCCTCCTCTTGTCTGCGTAGGATTTTTGTCTGTCTTGGGCCGTCTTCATCCTTCTTCATATCAAGTCTACTTTCTCTGAAGTTTTTCGGATCATATCTGGTCCAAGTATGTGCTTGTCAGTAGACTCCCACCTACAAGTGGGCGATCGGCACGGTCTTCCATATAAAGCCTCGAAGGGCGCCATTCCGATGGTGGCTTGGTAGCTGTTGTTGTAGGAAAATTCCACCAAAGGAAGATGGTCTTCCCACGTCCCTCCGAAGTCAAGGACACACAGTCTTAAAAGGTCCTCCAAAACTCTGTTCACTCTTTCTGTCGGGCCGTCGGTTTGAGGGTGATAGGATGTACTCAAGCATAACTGTGTGCCTACCGCTTCTTGTAGACTCCACCAAAACTCACTTGTGAAGATAGGGTCTCGGTCACTAACAATGCTGGAGGGTATTCCATGGAGTCGAACAATTTCCTTGAGATAAAGAGATGCTTGGGATGAGGCAGTCCTTTTACTCCTGACAGGTAAAAAGTGGGCGCTTTTAGTAAGCCTATCCACTATTACCCAAATGCTAGTGCTGCCTCTTCTAGACTTGGGCAGCCCATCAATGAAGTCCATTGAAATGCTATCCCGCTTCCACTGTGGGACCTCTAGAGATGGAGCAGACCGCCATGCTTCTTTTGCTCCGCCTTAACCTATTGGCAAATCATACACTTAGAAACGAAATCTGCCACGTCCTTCTTCATGCCGCTCCAAAAGAAAGTTCTCTTTATGTCCTTGTACATTTTATCTCCGCCTGGATGTATCGTCATCTTGGAGTGATGTGCTTCCTCAAGAACCGTCTTTACTAAATCCCTTGTCCGTGGGACGCATAGCCTTCCGTCTCGCCTTAACCAACCCTTATCATCGATAGAGTATCTGTTGAGGTGACTTGAAGTCTCACCCCTAATTAGCCTATCAATCGTCTCCACAAGCTGAGGGTCTTCGCGTTGTGCTGTCCCTATTGAGTCCAAAAGAGTTGGGCGTACTTCGAGAGATGCTAGCAAGCCCGGTACAAAATCGGAGGAGGGCCTAAAGTTAAAACTGGCTATATACTCCAAGCTTTACCTTTCTATAAAGAGCGGGCTTAGGGTCAGTTTCTTTCGGCTCAACGCGTCTGCCACTACGTTGCCTTTTCCCAGAGTGTAGGAGATCTCGAAATTGTATGAGGCAAGAAACTCCATCCATCTCTGTTGCCTCAAGTTAAGATCTTTCTACGAGAAAAGATATTTCAACGATTTATGGTCAGTGTAAAGTTCGAACTTCTCACCTAGGAGATAGTGTCGCCAAGACTTAAGTGCAAAGACGATGGCGGCCAACTCGAGATCATGGGTTAGGTAGTTCTTTTTATGCACTTTCAACTGTCTCCCGCCATAAGCTACTACCCTTCCTTCTTGCATTAAGACAGCGCCTAGCCCTGACCCACATGCATCTGTATAAACTGTGAACATCTTGCTTTCATATGGCATCGTTAGAACTGGGGCTGTTGTAAGAGCCCTTTTTAGTCGTTGGAAAGCAAACTCGCAATCCAAGTCCCAATTGAACACTAGATTCTTCTTTGTCTGCCTTGTGAGTGGAGCTAAGATTTTCGCAAAATCCCTTATGAATTTTCGGTAGAAACCTGCTAGTCCTAGAAAACTTCGGACCTCAGTTGCATTCCTTGGTGTCTTCCAATCCTGTACCGCTACTACCTTAGCAGGGTCCACAGCTAACCCATTTTTGGATACTACGTGCCCAAGAAACCTTACTTCCTCTCTGCAAAAGTGGCATTTGGAGAATTTGGCTTTTAACTGATGGACTCGCAGAGTTTCCATGATTGCCCTTAAGTGTTGAGCATGTTCTTCTTCACTCTTTGAGAAGATCAAGATATCGTCTATGAAGACTACCACGAACTTGTTGAGGAATTCTCTGAACACCCTACTCATCAGGTCCACGAAGTAAGCGGGCGCGTTTGTCAAGCCGAAAGGCATGACAAGCCATTCAAAGAAACTGTCTGGGGTTCTGAATGTTGTCTTATCGATGCTATCTTCAGCCACCCTTAGCTGATGAAATCCGGTTGCTAAATCGAGTTGGGAGAAAACTAACGCTCCTACAAGCTGATCAAACAGATCGTCAATTCTGGGGAGAGGTTGCCTATTCTTTTTTGTTAACTTGTTGAGCTCCCTATAGTCAACACATAGACGGAGTGAACCATCCGCCTTTGTAGTGAACACCATTGGAGCGCCCCATTCTGAAATGCTTCTCCTAATGAACCCCTTCTCTAGAAGCTCTTTAACCTATTTACTGAGCTCTTTCCTTTCCCGTGGAGCCATGTGTCTAACGGGCAACGCAATGGTCTTTGCATTATCTACAAGATATATGCGGAAGTCTATCTCCCGCTTTGGAGGTAAGCTCTTCACCTCTTCGAAGACATTCGGATATTCATGGACCACTTAAACCGTTTGCAAACTCTCAACAGAAGCATCTAGCGATTCAAGATAACTGAGCATAACCGCATACGAGGGATTACAGGTAATTTCCAGAGTGTTACCGAGTTGGGTCAGAAGCCTAACCACCCTTTTCTCACAATCAAGGATGGCACCGTTACTGGATAGCCAATCCATGCCCAAATCCAAAAACCATATCCCGAGAAGCCCAAAACAAAGGCACTACATCTAAATCCTACGCTTAGAATAGAAATTTTCAATCCCACACAGATCATAGACAAATGAGCTGGGCCCCCGATTGGATTTGAAACAATTAAGGGGTCCTCTACCATACTAGTTTCTAGGTGCAGAGATTCTACTAAAGCAGATGAAATAAAGGAGTGTGATGAGCCAGAATCAAATAAAGTGCGAACTGGGTGACCATAAAGATAAACTACACTTTCTACAGAAGTATTTATACCTCGCTGTTGCAGAGGTGGTGCTTCTAGTGCATGAACCTGTACCCCTGAGGTGGATCCAGCCTTCTGCCCCTGCCCTCGCTTCTTTGGGCAATCCTTAGCCATGTGGCCTGTCTCACCACAAGAAAAGCACCCACCATTCAACTTGGCCTTCTTCTTCCGGCAGTCTTTCACTAAGTGCCCCACTTTGCCACAGAAATTACACTTCCTCTTCTCTTGGGACTTGTTGTCTTTCCCGCCCTTCTTAAAGTCTGTCTTCTTAGGCTGTAAACCTTCTTTATTCCCTTGAGAGCTTTATGTCTTTGTCTCCTTCTTGCCCTTATCCTCTTCGTTCGGCAATGCCATCAGCACCAACCTTTCATACGTGGCTCCCATAGGTATATGGGTCATGGCCAAGCTATGTAACGGCTCATTCAATCCTTTGAGAAAGCGGAGAGCCTTCTTGTGCGGAGTGTTGACTAGGTCCAGTCCGAACCTAGCCAGCCGATAGAACTGATTAACGTACTCTTTGACTGTCATATTCCCTTGCTTAAGAAATAAGAAATTTTCCAATTGAAGACTCCTTTCAGCTTCTGAGAGAAATTTAGCCTCAAACCATGCCCTAAAGTCCTCCCATGTTTCCACTGGTCTTTCTGCATTGGTAACCTCCCACCAGTAGGAAGCCTCGTCTTTAAGTAGCCATACTGCCAGTTGTACCTTCTGCCTATCTTCTACCTCAAAGATGACGAATAAGTCCTCGGTTTCCTTCAGCTAGTTCCTGGCTGCCACGAAGGACTCGGTTCCATGAAAGTCCTTTCCCCCCATAGCTTTGAAATCTTTACATATCTTAGCAAAAGTATTACCACGTGGAGGAGGTGGAGGAGGAAGTGCTGCTGCAGCTGGATGATTTCCTGCAGCTGGGGGAGGAGGAATAGTGGGACCCGGCTGATTGGCCCTTGCTTCTAAGAATCGTCTGAACCAACCAGGTATTGGTACACCCTCAGGCAAGTTAAGTTCTTTGGACATGCTGAAACAAAAAGGATAGATTCAAAACGAAGGATAAAAGATAGTACCTATGGCTTTGGGTGACTATGCCTTGTTAAAATAAATTAACATTTTATCTTTAAAAATGCTTCTTTAAATTTTCTTTTGAAAATAAATTTTCAAAACTTTGTATCTTATCTGGTAAACCTATGCTCTGATACCAAGTGAAACACCCCACCTCCGTTAGGGTCACTCTCAAAGGGAATGCCCTAATTTTGGTGGAGGTTTATAAGTATAAGTCACAGATACACAAGACAGATATAAATACACATATTTTTGAACAGCGGAAAACAACAGCAACTTTTATTTCATCAAAATACGTGTTACATAAACCATGCCATAATTGTCTTACAATACTTCCAAAAACATTACATTTTCATAAATGTCTTGATTACATAACTTAAAGAAGCATAAAAACATAAGTAAACTGCATAAGTCCCCATAATTGCTATCCAAAGCTATAGTCCAAAACGAAAGAAATCCAAGCAATACATTCTTTCTCTTCAAGCTGGATGTGAAAAACTGGTCAAGCTGCGGTATTCCCTCCCTTTGGACCTTAGGGGGGAACGGAAGAAAAGAAGATGAAAGAAAAGTAGAGTCAGACATAAAGCCTGAGTAAGTCTAGGACTATTCAGTCCATGAATAAAGAAATGAGCATGATAAGTATAAACTGGAAATGGGGAAGCACCATAAACTAAGTTAAGTTTCTAGAGTCGAATATACTATCGTACCCCATATTAATCTCTGCACCCCTATAAACAAGTTCCCAACAGGCAACCCATAATCAGGGTGAAGTGATCCATTTCTAATGATCGGCTCCTACTCGCGTAGTTACATGTGTCTTACGGCCCCCGATGTTGTAGCTACCTATGCTGGTCCCACCATGGGGTGTATCAAGTCCCATGGTGGTGGCCCGACACAATTCTAGAATGCACAGGTATACTACTGGTGCCCAGTGCCTAATTTTTCTGCGCCGGAGTGTGCGCACGCCCGCACCCCGTTAAAACCTACACTACTGCACCACCGCCATCGATTTGACCTCTTACAGTCAGCCCAGTAATCGTGCCCCACCCTGCCTAGTTCAGGGTATCCTGATACACCATGTAGGGTTACTGCTGAAAAGGGTCCCCCGCTACTAGGTTTTCTATTTCTAGCCAGCATGCTAAGTTTGTTAAGTGTTCTGTATAAACCTAACCCCCCAATCAGTCTATATAGTTTAGCATGTTCAATTTGATTAAGTATTAAATCAATTTACTTAATCCTATCAATCCTGACTCAGCCTTAATTGTCTTATTAAAGCCTCAACCACTCACATTAGACAGGTATTGTTGTGACTGCCGGTTGGGTCCGGGCAGTCTTACGTCACAACTCAGTCTAACCTCGGGTCTTTATTGGGCTCAATGTTTAACCACCCACATTGGATAGGTATTGTTGTGACTACTGGACAGACGGGCGGTTCCGGGCTGGTTTATGTCACAACTCAATCCAACCTCGGGTTAAACACATCGTATTTTCTAAGTTTACATATTTTGTCTCTTTTCTTTTTATATGTAAATATTTGCAGCCCATTATTCAAATTCATCTTTATTGGGTAAAATTAATTTATACCACTTAAATGTTCTCAAGGTCGTTGGCATGCGACAGAAATGCCAACACATATGTTTTATATTTTTAACCCAACGTCATTACCCCCGTTTTCTACATTCGCTATAATATAACATATGTTGGGTTTAACATTTAAGCCCAACTTAGCCACATGAAAAAGGGGAGGCTTAGAACATGGTGTTTATATATTCTAAGTAACATCAAAAGGGGTGTGTGAATACATGAACTTGCAACATAACGTTCTAATTAACATAAATTAGGCACTTGTAAGCTTGCATTGTAATAGCATATAATCTTGACATGAAACATACCTAACATGAATCATGGTTTTAATCTAGTCATGTAAACTTGCAATTAAAAATGTGAATCTAACTTAATTATGTGTCACATATATTATCATATGAGTTTGATAACAACATAGGCCTAAAACATGTTTTCAATTAGGCATAACACCAAACGTAATCTAGTCATGTTCATAGAATTAACACAAGTTCACAAAGATGCTTGCTTTTGTCTCTAATACAAAAGTATGGTTTTACACTTGAATCATGATGCCAATTTCAACATAAATTCATATGAATCATAATACTTATTTGGATCCAACTACAGTAAAAATGATCATAAAAATATACATAGATGGGTCTAAAAATCATGTTGGCATAATAGTGAATCATATACTTGCATGAGTCTCAACTTGGTTGAAATAAACTACCACAAACATATAGTTGTTAACTTTCAACATGAATCATATACTTGCAAATATCTAATAGGTCTAACATCCTTATACCACAACATCCCAAGTCTATTCATAATTAGAATCATAGCAACATACAATTATGAATTATCATCACCACAAATTAAGTACAATTCCATTTCTCATTTTACACAAATCAAAACTCAATTATTCATTCACATCGGAATAGCACTCTACTTACAACGTATGACGAATCTTCAATTCAGGAATATGAATTCTGAATTTGGAGATGCTATCCTTTGTTGTAGGCGTTGTTTTGATTTAATTGCTGTTGCTTTAAGCTTTTGAATCGACTCCTAATCGTCTCTCAATTTTTGACGGCTACTCCTAGTCTTTCTTCATCAGCATGACGGTCTCATTCTCATTTTTATTTGTGTGAATTAGGTGGAGTCTTAGGTCCTTTTTATAGAGTTTGTGAATTGATTAGAGCCGTCGATGAAGCTTAGATTAATATTAGCCATTCGTTTTAAAGAGAAACCAATTAGGAGCTGACATCTAGCCCTAGTGACAAGACAAAGCACAAAAATTCGGCCAAGCACAGACCAGGCCAACCAGGAGGGGCAGGGTTCGACCTGCTCAGGGGCCAGGTCGACTACCCAGTCGACTCCCAGGTCGACTACCCAGTCGACCTGGGTGTCCCAGGTCGACTACCCAGTCGACCTGGATGCCTTGGGCGGGAAAATTCCCGCTCAGCCCAATCTGGGTCCGATTTTTGAATTTTGAACTATTTATAAACTGTTTCTGTCTGTTTGAATTTTAAACTGAATTCTGAAACTTCTGGAGGTCATATCTCGCTCATACGGAGTCCGTTTTATGCAAACCCGGACTCTATCTCAAGAAGAATTCCGTGTGGCGTATCCCATTTCCCTTAATTCTTTGATTTGAAATTAATTATACTTTACTTTGTGAATTTTACTGTTATAGAATATACGGGGTGTTACAATACTACTGGTGTCCCCAGTGCCCTGGTTGTCTGCTCCGAAGTGTATGCATGCCCGCACCCCGTTAGACCTGCACTGTGCACCCACCGCCATCGTTTGATTGCTTACTATCAGCCCAGTAATCGTGCCCCACCCTGCCTAGTTTCAGGGTACCGTTGATACCTAAATTGGGTTACTGCTGAAACGGGTCCCTCGTTACCAGGATTTTCTAGTCAAACATGTTAAGTGGTTAAGTGTCTGTATTTACCTAACCCCCACCCATCAATTCTTGTTAACATGTTGAATTTGGTTAAGTGTTATAGTTGACTTAACCCTACCACCTGTCCTTAGCCTCTTAGGAGCACTAGACCACTCACATTAGATAGTTATTGCTACGGTTATTGGATATGCCGGTCGGTTCCGGGAAGGTTTACACAGTAGCTCAGTCTAACCTCGGGTCTTTATTGGGCTCAATGCTTAACCACCCACATTGGATAGGTATTGTTGTGACTACTGGACAGTCGGGCGGTTCCGGGCAGTTTTACATCACAACTCAATCCAACCTCGGGTTAAGCATATCATGTTTTCTAAATTTACACCTATTATTGTTATATATGTAAATGTCATATCCTTTATTCTTGGGCATAACAATTTATACCGCTAAAATGTCATTGTCATTGGCATGTGCCAAACATGCCAACATATATTTTCATGTTTTACACCCAACGCTATTACCCCCGTTTATACGTTCGCAACGTTATAACAAATGTTGGGCTCTACACAATTCAGCCCAACTTTATAAGCAAAAGAAAAGGGGAAATTAAGAACATGTAATATTTTGCAACATATAAGGGTGTTTGCGCATGAACTTGCAGTTTAGCGATACTAACATAAATGATGGGTCATGTGAACTTGCATTCAAATCAAAGTATAACTAAGTAGGTGGCATATGAGATGGCATAGTTTAGGCTAATACAAACTTGTGTTTAAACATGTTTAACTTGGCATAATGTCAAACACAAAACTAGCATGATGTATATTCACCAAAAGCTCCAATTATAACATTTAATTCACATAGCCTATTCCAACATGAACTTGCATAATTTATGGAACACAAACGCTACTTAACATAGATCCAATTTCACTTGCAAATAAACATGAACTCGCATGATTTATGAAACCCAAACGATGCTTAACATAAATCCAATTATACTTGCAAACAAACATGAAAGTGATAACATAGGCTTTGGGTCATGTAGGCATAAAAGGTTTCAAGTCTAAATCATGTTTACATAAATTTTAATTTAGACTAAGGGAATATACATAGTCCATGCCATCGACATATACATAAAGGGATCAGTTCTATTCTTTTTCCACAAACTTGCAAGTGTCATTGTTTTCATATACAATTGTTCAATAGGCTTGCATCAATCAATTTATGCCACAAACGTAAATACAGAAGTCATGATAGAATCATCAAAATACATAGAATTTTATACAATACAATAACATAATTCTATTTTCATTCACATCGAATCACATCGCAATTCTTATTCATATTCTGAAAGGTTACTATACTTACAACGAATGCAGAATCTTGAATTCTGGATTCTGAATTCTGAAATTGAGGTGCTCTCCTTTGGGTAGACTAACGTTGCATTGATAATTTTTGATTTAAACTTTAATCTTCTTCTTAGTTTCGATTCGTCTCTAGGCTTTTCTCTTGACGGCTATGTTCAATTCCTCCCTACCAGCACGACGACTCCTTTCTCATATTTTTGTGTGAATTTTCAATTGAGAGTTAGGGTGTATTTATAGATTTTTAAGTTGTTTTGAGCCGTCAGATGAAGATAGGAGGGATCTAGGCCATTCAAAATTCAGAGAGCCAGTCAAGAGGTGACGCGTCACCCATAGTGACACACAGGGCCTCAGAAATTCGAGCCAGAGTCAGACCTGGCCAGCCAGGTCGACCAGGCAGGTCGACACTATGGTCGACCTGGGAGGGGACCAGGTCGACACCATGGTCGACCTAGGGTGACCAGATCGACTCCATGGTCGACCCTATGGTCGACCTGGTCTCTGTCCGGGAATTTTCCCACCCAGCCCAGTTTGAACCTGAAATTTGAAATTTTGAAATTAAACTGAGCTGTTTGAATTTAAATTTGATTCTGAAACTTCCTAAGGCCATAACTCCTTCATACGGAGTCCGATTCGCACAAACTCAAACTCTATCTCAAGCAGAATTCCAAGACAAACGCAATGGCGTAACCCGTTTCCCTTAATTCTTTCATTTAGAATTAATTGTACTTTAATTTGTGAAGCTTAGCATTATAGAATTCACGGGGTGTTACAAATTTTAAATTTTATTATTTATATATTTCTTGGGCGAGTTAGACAAACTTGGAGGTTGGGTTGAAAAACAATAAAAATTGAAACTATAATTTAATTCAGAACAAATCTAATTGACCCGACTATCAAATCACAATTTTCAATTAAAAAGCAAATAAAACTATGAATCAGATCTGAATCTAGTCAAATCCAATGCAATCTAGGAAGCAATTAAAACGTAGACCTTAAGTAACAAACAAAAATAAAATTAGGATTACCACTGAATCTAACCAGACGGTCAATCACTAATGAAAATAAGTACAAAAGACAAATAGTACTCTACCGAACCTAATTGTGTAGATGACACTAGTTGCTAATAAAATAAAGATGCAGAAAAGAAAACTAAATTAGATAATGGAAAAAGAATTACAACAAGAAAGTATATCTTTTTACAATGGGTATACATGTGTACTTATAGAAACTCTAATCAAATCTATGAATATATGGGCCTTTTTTCATCAAAGATTATGCTATGATTCTCCTCTTATCCTCATTTGACATGTGTCCAGTTGATGGATTTCCTAAGATCTTTTCTACCAATCTACTTCCAAGGTGATCAATGTGAACACAACTAGCCTATAATGATACCTTCTTGTATATGGCATCAATTCTTCACTTTTAAGGATGTATAAGGCTTAAACAACACATCTGCAAAAACAATAAAATAATACCCAATGTAATATTTATTTATATACGAAAGATAAGATATAAGAGCATAAAAAAACACATTTCAATGCTAATCAAATACCCCTACACTTATCTTTTATTCGTCCTCGAGTAAAACAAAAATTAGAAACTAACTAGACAGGTCACACTTTCATAGGAAACACGATTGCATTGAGCGTATGCAACAAGCCGTTAAACCTCAGCACGAGTAGTGTCTCGTGTGGGTTTTCAACGGATACTACCCACAAAATTCGAATGCAGTTTTTATGATTCTAATGCAACTACATGAATGCAATGGATATACGCAAATGAAAACAAAAAAAAATGAAAACATGAATTGTTCCAAAAAAATGGTACAACTAATTAAATTCACAATTTCTAGTCAGTTGATTGTATTTTAGATACCTTAACTTGTCACAAATTTTCAACATAATTCAAGTTTTCAATGTTATACCCTAGTTTGGCCAGTTGGTTTGGTTGTTAACATAGTGTAGCCATGAAATAAATTCTTTATTCGCTTGTCACGATTTGTAATGTGGTATTCTAATTTCCTTGTGTATTGCTAGTCAAATCAATTAGGTCAGACGTGTTTGGGCATCATTGCTTATTCTCAATCTCTCTAAAATTAAAATTTATGATTAATTACATACACCTAACTTAAAGACCAAGGTATACCACCCATGCACTGCCTCGTGGACTGACGTGAGAGTTTTGGGACAAAGCTTGGCGGATTGTGCAGACCGATGCTGACTTTGTCAACAACATGTCGGTAATCCTTAAGTGTCCAACTCATAAAATGAGACCAAGATATTTCAATGCTGACTTTTTCAACAACATGTCGGATAGAGCTTGGCGGGTTTGCGCACCAACTCTAGACTTACAAGCAATGTTGGATACCCTTGGATTATGAGTATTATTATTATTATTGAAAATATTAGAGCAAGAATGAGTTAAGCGAATTCAGCTTAACACAGCTTAGTTTTAAAAATTCGAAAAGCCAGTATAAGTATTTTAAGTCCTCCACTCATTAAAAAAAGATTACAATTTTGAATAAACTTCACGGCCATCACCTAAGAATCCTTCTATGCTTTGGTTACACTATTATCCTTTAAATTCAACTTTCCTTCATATTTCTTATTCGATCTTAGTTGATAGAAAAAAATATTATTAATTGACTAACAATTGTTAATTTATTTTATTGTATCAATCTAAAATAAGTCATGTTTCAAAAAAATGAAAAAAAAATGGCATCTTACTACGATCTAAAATGCATGATGGTCCTATCTAAATGCATGAAAATGAAAAAGAAAATAAAGAAAAATAAAAATGAATACAATGCAGGTTTCCAACACACTTGGACAAAACAGTGTCCACACTGTAATTTTTTCTACATTTGAAAGATAGTACCCAAAGGTGTATCAAATGCAGAATGATTTGCAAAATGAAATACAATTTAACCACTGTATGTGAATGGAAATCATATGCAAAATGAAATCTACGATGATGATGTGTGTTATGTGAAAATTGAGATTTCCTTTTCCCCCACACTTGCCTCTATCAAAAATGACGTATGATGATTTTATATCAGATTTTTGAGGTACAAGAGGCATGTCAATAACTTTTGAATCCAAAATCTTCCTCATGCAACTTTTTTCGTGACAATGATTTTTACCATTCACGATTTTTACCTTTCAAATGAAGATTACCAAAATCCCATAAACCTAAATTTTCAACAACAATTTCATTCGATGGTATGGAATCAGGATATTTGAGACGTTCCATATATTCATTCTCATCATTTAAAAGTTTAAGTTCATCTTCGAAAAGTTCTTTGAAAGACATCATGGAAAATTCTATTGAAGTATGAGAGACTTCCTAAAATGGTAAATGTGGCGTGTCATCAACAATGGTTTCTACCATGTCGACCTGTCCTATTTCAGAATCTTGGTCATTCGAAGAAGAGGGTGTCGACAAGGGACGTGAAGGAGGTAAAGGTATAGAAGATGAATGGTTGAGATTGCCAACTTTAGAAGAAGAGACTTCGTCGGGGTTACCGACATTACAAGAAGAAGAGTTGGGATTGCCAACATTCGAATAAGATGGAGATTTGGAAGTTTCAGACAAATTGGCCTTGGTTGCTATCGGAAAAGCGTCAAGATTTTGATTTGAGGTTAGCATCGAAGGATTATCAAGATTGCCGACATTATTTCCAATCGTTTTTCCAGAACTAAGGGTGGTGATCGGGTTCACCGAATTAAGGCTATCATCCTAGCACAGTCCAAAAAATTCATGTTCATTAAAATCCTTCTCCAAAAATTCAACGTTTTTATTTTATTCCATTTCTAAAATTTCAAGTCTCTCACAGCCTGAAAAAGAAAGATCAAAATCTGATCTTAAATCTTTTTCCTAAAAAGAGTTGAAGTCCAAATCATTTGTTGAATTTTGAACAACTTCATTTAGATTATTATTCTCAATTTCCAAAGTTGCTATTTGAATATTTTCACTGTCAGTAAAGATTGGATTATTTTCTTATTCAATACCCATTTTATTTTATAGCTCGCGTTGTTCTGCAAAAGATTTCATTAAATAAATAAGTTCATCAAACTTTTTATCTAGCCTTTCCATCCTCTCATCAAAATGACATTCTTTAGAATTATTGATTTGAGAGCTCTCGTTTTAGATTCCTTGATTCTCAAAATTGTTTGAATTTTCAGAAAAATGAAAAAGATGTTGGAAATCATTTTGATTTTGAAAATTAGGTTCATAACCAAAATTGTTAAAGTTGGAAGGAAAATTGTTATTTTGGTCATTCTCAAGATGTGGATATGGGTTGTAATCTTGAAAATTTTGATCGATTTGAAAATCATTTTCAAAATTAATTTCGAACTGGTATACAACCCCATATTGATTTCGATTAAAGGTATATAGCGATTCAAAGCTATTTGATATGGGTGTGGCCCATAATCGAAATTATTGAAATTTGAATTGAAGTCGCCATTTCGATTATATCTCTGATTTTGAAAATGTTGGTCACTTGGAAAATTTTGAAAATTGTTGACATTGGGCTCACGAGATTATGGAAAATCTTGCCTTACGAGTTGTAATTCATACTCAAACTCTTCATGAGGATGTCTACTCCAATTATTAACCCACAGTTATCACAAGGATTTTTTTGAATCAGACATTTGAATGAAATCAAGTCAAGATAGAAATTATTCTAACTTCAAAATATTATAAAATACTGGGTTGTGCTCTATTAATTAACTGACTCAATTAGAAGGGGGAAGACGGTCTTGTGGCCGTTCACGTATAGTATAAATAATAAGGGTTACAACCAATGTTTTACGGGTAGTATGCAACCTCTTTTGCTAATAGCTCAATAAATTGAACTACTATATATTTGCGATCCAATTATACGAGATAGTCAACTTCACAAAGCACCACTTTTCAATTATATTATTTTGTATGAACTTGTATCTTTCCTAAAACCAATGCCTAATCAATTTTAAAGTTGAAACCCAATGAGAGTGATGGCTGTAATTTTGGAACAAATTCAGAAATTTCAATCACAGATCAGTCACAGAATAATAGCATAACTGAAAAAAATAGTACAAGCAAGCCACTGCCCTTGTAGAAGATTTTTACATGCAATTTCTATATTTTTCAAAGCAGCTACAGAACCTTAGAGTTAAGAAAATTTCATAGTGGGGTATGACTATCCATCCAGAGAAGTTTAGCAGTGCCAGTTATTCGAATCCACTACTTGTAATCGTTCAACTCTTCACTCTTTGTTTGATTTCTTAAGCTCGGACAAAAAATAAGTAAAAGAAAACTAAGCTTGACAAAATAAACCTAAGAACTCAAAGAGTTGAATAGAAAAAAAATCATGAGGCAAACAACTAAAATCAAAATGACTGACTCGATCAAAGCAAACAAACCAGCAAAAACAAATAAAACAACACTCAGATAATGAAGAGAACCAAATCTTCTTAACTAAACAAGGTAAAAGGGACGAGCTACATACACATTTAAAGACTAAAACATACGGCCTCCCTCAACTCAAATAATCACACACCTCACATTATTTATCCCAACGAGTCATGCCTAAAATAAACCTTTCACTAAAACAAACTCCCTCAATAAAAGGCAAGTCCCATGTTTCTCACGCCAAACCAGAATTCACGCCCATATAGCTTTCCAGGAATTCCTAAAGTCCCTAAAATTACAAGCACATCTGCATTTTAGTAAAAAAAATTCGAACTCACAAAGATTTTGAACTCGAGTCCTTTTTTTCGATTGATCGGACCTCGCGGGTTCCAAGTTGCCGATTTGGAATTGTCGGCTTCGAATTGGTTCTCCGATTTCTGAAAATCAGGACTGCTGATTGAATCGTGATGGTTATGAGGACGGAAGGATTGGCGATGTACGGTGAATATGGTTTCCGAATTGGATTTTTTGCTATTGGGGTTTCGAGTTCTGGTTGCTCGCGGTGATGATTTCGGTGACTGGATGGTATTGGTGCTGTGATGGGAGCGGACGAAAATGGGAGTGGTGTTTGTTTTGTTTGTGGATGATGGTGGTTGAACATGGGAGTCTGATGTGCGGAGGATAGGATAAAGTTGTTGAAGGTAGTAAACTTGGATTGATGGAGGTGGATGGTGGATTAGAAAGGGAAGATGTTCTACGTGTGGTGATATGGGTTTTGTGATAAACAGGTATTACGTGAGGGTGCTGGTGATTTCTTGTGCGTGATGGTGTTTGTCAGAGTATGGAGATGGTCTTTAGTGGTTTTGCGTGACAACAGGACCTGGGTTTTGCTTTTGTGCTATGGAATGGGAAGAATTTGATGTGAAAATCTGGAAGTTGCAGAAATGGTTTTTGAATTATGGCGTGGGTTGCTGGAGGATGGTTCAGGTACACAGGGTAGTCTGCGTGACGAGGAATTAGAGTTGTGAATCGGTGGGTGATGGAGGGGTTTTTTATGGGCGGTAGCAGATGTTGGTTGTGAAAGTGGGTGGATGTAACAAACCCAACTTTGAAAGACCGAATTTTTTTTCAAAAATTCCAATCAATCAAAACTCGGATCAGTTTGCTCTGGTGCCCTGCAGAAAAGAAAGAGACATAAAACAGGTCGAAGCTCAAAAATTATCTCATAGCGGAATGGATAAAATATAATGTAATCAAAATATAGCCTTACCTTATTAATAATACTGCCTAACCAGTATCCAAGGCTATCATGTCCCTGCCACAAATCTAACATGTGAGTATGTTATGAGGAGGGGGTCAGAATACAAGTTCTTGTGATTGGATTTAAACTATACACTTTGGATAATCCTGCGTATACTATTCAATCATATTTTCTTATTTATTAGGTTACTTGGGTTATCAGTACTCAAGATTTACACACACGTTGTACCCATTTACTTTTCAATGGATTAACCTAATATAGTACATATGTAGCTACCCCAGATATTAAGATACACCCTACGGTACCTCACTCGCACGGTCTCCACCGTAACATTATCATAATATACGCAGTCCCTCATCCTACGTCATAGTGACATACAGATAACAATATTACATTCCGCATATATCTATCATTACTATGCTACAAAAACGTAATTATTGCCATCTTTGTTCAAATCAGACTCCATACCGGAGTAATACCCTCAAGTTTACGATACACCACCCAGAGCCGACATGATATCTGGACTGTCCACCATAAGTGTCTTCAATTGAAGCTCGGTGCCTCAATCGCACATCCTCTAATATGCGCCGAGTTCCATGGCAGGGCGATACAAGAAACACGGAACTCGATTGGGAGCTTTTTAATATCTTTATAGGCCCGAGGTCTGTTTTTGTGGTGGCTATAGCCCCACCTAGGCCCCTCCCTGAACTAGTAAAGACTACAAAAGCTAAGTGACTGCCTCTATGCAAACAATCTAGTCATCCATATGACATCTCCCCTCAAACCCTTACCCCAATAGAGAAGGGTGAAATGGTATCTTGGGTTTAGCTCGAGTCTTTTCGCATCCTACTGGCTGCCGATGACGGGTGTCCGACAGTCTACTATCCTTGTTGGTCCTGACCCTCGGCCTCCTCGTGAGGCAACCGCCGAACCAGCCTGGTGTCACCTCGTTACAGCATTCTGACTGCATAGCCACATCTGCAGCCAAGGCCCACCCACCTAGTAGTTACGTGCAGATCCAACCTCTGCGGACATAGCTTAAGACATCTGCCGCCGCACAGAGGACTACTAGTAGCACCTTACGTACAACAAGAAGCTGCGTGCTTCCCCTTCCAGTCCTTCGGAGCTGTCAGAACAATCAAATGAACGTGCGCTCCCCCTTGTGCCTTATAACACCAAGATGATCTACCCCGTTGGGTTATTCACCCTCAAACCTGCGGACTGGTTCAAGCGCCTCACTTTAATATGTTATTAGACCCTATGTCTAAACTTTTACGCGCTTGCCTTACCTCATCAGGTTTCCTTTTATTTTCTTTATTCCAATTTATATTGAATTCTTATTCAAATTACCAAGTTCGCTTGCTTATTAATTTCAGTCATACAACTTAATCCATTTAAGTTTATTAATAAGCACACCACATGTTATTCTCTAGATTGTGGCCCAAGGTCTGTAATCCACAATCCCTTTTTATATTTTTGTTGATTTCATCATTACAATAACATGCTTTACTTAATATGTAATTAATTATATCTAATTCACATGTTTTCTAATTATCATGTCACTTACTATTTATGATTAAATATAACTTATTTCATTTCATAAGTTTTCCTCATTCTTTCTCATATAATCATAATTCCATTTTACATTGTCAATACAACTTATCGTTGTTTACTTACTAACTTAGTTAAGGCCCACTAATAAGTTTATCTACCCGTTTATTATAACCTATGTTATAATTTCCTCTCGTCTTTAGGACAAGCCTACACATTCTTATCAACGGGTATCAAAATTCCAATCTTACAGATTACTTAATTTATAATACAATATATTTTCCCCCTTTTCTTAACTAGTTTCTGACTTTCCCCATTTACTACTTACTTAATTTACAATCAAGTGTCCCTTAACTCATTTCACCAGTTATCCAATTTCCCTATTAATTTATTATAACTGAAGTTATAATCCTTACTTGTCCCTAGGACAAGTCTACCTATTATACAACGTTTTCACTAATGTTTTTTATTTATAATAGGTGATTATTATTTCTATAATTTATGCTTATCCTAAAAGGTGTCTTTAATTATATAACTTTTTTATTTCTACCGGTTATGTATACCACTAGATGTCTTTAATTACATAACCTTATCAAACTAAGTTTGCGGGCCTATATGTAAATATTACCCACCCCCTTAGATTTTCCTAGCCCACCACCTGTCCAACCAATTTTACTTAACTCTAACTTTAGTTCATATTCATACAATCCCTATGGATTATATTAGGTTAAGTAGTCCAACTCATTACCATGTCCATTTACGGTTTATAATAGGCTAGACCTCCCACATTAGGCCTACAACTTGTGGATGTCGGACATGCTGGTCGGGTCCGGGAAGACTTCTTTCACAAGTTGGGCTTATTGTACCATAGACCGTCTCGTATTTGCGCACTTAGACCTCTCACATTAGGTTCAACATTAGTGGCCGCTAGATATGTCGGTCGGGTCCGGGCAGACTTCCACCACTAATGCAACCTAACCTCGTGTTATAAGTGCAATTACAATTTTTAATTGTAATCCTAGGCATTCATTATTAATCAATTATTTAAACCAATACCTTTATAGGTGTTAATGCCCATTTACCCAATTATATTCATGTTGGGTTATATGTCTAAATTCATATTATTCTAATTATGTCAATTCATATTTTACGTATGATCCCATTTGCGCCCAAATCATTTTTCTATGCTTATGATCCAATTTAACATCTTTAAACATAATTAGGTCGATGTCCCAAACCCATATTTGTTCGATTCTATGTTAACATGAATCCATATAGTCATATACTTACTCCAATTATTACCTGTTTATAATTGGGACAAATTTACATGTAAACTCTTAAGCACTCCAACAAATCCAATATGTGAATTTTTCCCACATGTTCAAATTAATATTATAACATGTAAACATTTCAACTGATTCAATATATGAATCATTCATATTAACAATTTGACTTTATATCATGCTAATCATTCCCCCAATTTAATATATTCAACGTATGAATTTACTGATCTGTTCATATTGACATCTCAACTTGTTATAACAACAATTTATAATTAAACTGGCAATTTCACAATTTATTAAAAGGTGAATGTTAAACGATAGTTACAACGACCCGTATTTTTACGGTATATATATAATTTATTTAATCATTTAAATATTGGTTTGGTTATTTAAAATGACCAAAATTTAATAATATTGAATATTTAATTAAAATTAATAATATAATAATATGTTTAATTTCTGAAATAGTCAGAAATAGTGAAATTCACAATATGGTGTGAATTGGATCATCTGTGATATTTAATTCAGTTTAAAGTTGAATTATAATAACGAATATATCATTTAAATGAAGTTTGAATATATAATTATATTATAATTATAATCCAGCTCGAAATGGCGCTACAGTTCGTAAACTGGTGATTCGAACTTCAACTGAATATACAGGGTCTGTTTTAAATCGGATTTCTGTGAAACAAGAAACGTTAAGAGCTGGTGAAGTATATTTTTCTAATGGAAGAGAAAAATTAGGATTTCTTTGTGTAGATTTTAAGTTATGTCCAAATCAAATTTTAAAGGAGTCGCTATGGAAGCGTTTATCAACCATAACAATATATTTAATTATAATTAAATATTTTCCTCGAATTTAGACAAGCCCTTTGAGACGTAGTAATAATTTAATTTATATAATTTTACTGTAATTTTTAATTAATTAAATATGCAACTTTTTATTTGGAGTATTTTGCACCCTATACCAACATTTTTGGGTTTCAAAATACAAGTTAATCTACCGATATTATTATACTTTTGGGATCGTGACACATCGCTCAATACGACCATATTTTTATTTTGGCCCATAGCGGTCCGTAAAAAGATGAAATTTTATGTAGTGAAGAGCGTAAAACATCACTTTGAAAACATGATATATATATATATATATTACTTGTATTACACATTAATCTGCCAACTTTCGATTGTACAAAATTCCCAATGTGGCGGACATCATGAGTACACACACACATTCTTTCTCTAAGGGATTTTCATTTGCTTTCCTTTCTTTTAGCATCTGTACACTTATGACATGGCTTCCGGAGGATTTTACCTGGATGGTTAAGTAATTACAGGCCAAGTCATACAGCAAACCTACTCTTATAATCTATAAAACGCTCAGCAGCACTTTTCCATTCATTTAATGCACCTCAACATTACACGTTATCTCCACCCTGGTGCCTTAACTACTAAGTATGCACAAGACATAAATAAACACACGGTTCTCCTTTGTTTTGTTTTCAGTTTTTCTCAAAGCCGAGTATTTTTTAATCGCAATCTAAACTGAAAATACAAATACAACCGCAAGTCACTGTAGCCTCGTGGAGCTACTATCGCGATGGGAGCGACGCTCCTATTGGCGACTTTGGGGTCGAACTCGGCGCTCGCTGGTGATCGAGTGGATCTGGAAAACCACGGTGAACTGGAGTATACGGGTCTTTGAGTGGAGTGTGTTGGTCGAAGTGCGATGTGGTGAGGGGTCAATCTCTGATGGGTCTGGCGACGGGGAGGATACAGAGAGTGGTCTGGTTCCTGAAATTCATGACTGGGATGGAGCTCGAGATGGGAAAAACTTAGAGAAGTCATGGGTAAATTGAACTGGAGTTCATTATAGCAATGGCCTGAGAAATGAAGTGCCTACGGGTGAGGGGTTATGTGAATTGAACTAATGGGTGGATGTTGTTCGATGGCAGGAACGTTTTAAGGGGAGAGATGGTGTGGTCGTTACAAGGAAGGGGCGGGTTGTGTTTGTGGTACAGGAGTGAAGTGGTTACTGAGGGTTCAAAATGTTACGATAAGTAAGAAAAACAATGAGTGGAATGATTTGTTTAATGCCAGTAATCAGGGTAAAATATAGTATCTAATTAAAATTAATTAATGATGTTTAAATATTTGTGATGAAGAGAATGCACTTGCATTGGGATGGAAGATTGAGATCATGGTAGTGGTTAGAGTTTTACAGGAGAATGCGATGTGTACTTGGGGAAGGAAGAGTGTTCAGGCGGGTAGGCTAGTGGAGTGGGCCGAATGTGTAAGGTAAAAGCCCAAAAGGGAATATAAATCTAAGTTAAATTCTAAAATAAATAGTGTACCAAGTTATAGTATTCATAACTCATCCATACGTTGTCAGAATTTGAAACCGTCGGATCCGTTGGGATTGTGTGGACGAGCGCTCCACAATAGAACTGACTGGGAGTGAACTGGAGCTTGTTATAATTTATAGCGAAATAAATTATCTGTCTGAATCAAGTGATGGTTATCGTTATTAACGGTGATCGTCCAATGTGAGTAAAACTCACTAACTCTGCCCAGTTTATATTTTTATAAACTGTACTTTATTTTTGATAAATGATGATTTACCGCTGTGTGTTGATTGTTTGGACTGTTAAATAGATTTGATTGAAAACGTAGATATAGTTATATATTGAAACAAACAATCAAATATTGATTCTGTTATCAGTATATTTCATGTTGAAATGAAATTGATGCTATTTATATTGTGTAACATCTGTGATGCAGGGAAACAGGTCGAAGGAATCCAGCTGGATTCCTCAACATTTATTTTACTATTTTCATATATGGTGATATATGATGTGATATATAATCTGTTGTTGATTATGTGTGTTTGAATGATATCGATCATTGTGAATTGGTATTTTAAATGCCGTAAGAAATACTGGGATGTAGATAAGGGAATTTTCAAAGTGTATTTTGAAAGTAAAATATTTATTTAAAATCAAAGGATTTTATATATAAAAGAAAAAGTATTTTATATAAGAAAATAATTATAAAATCAAAAGAGTTAAAAAGGAATATATTTGTAAAACAAATATATTTGTAAAACAAATATATTTGTAAAACAAATACAAAGGAAATATATTTGTAAAACAAATATAAAGGAAATATATTTGTAAAACGAAAACAAAGGAAGATATTTGCAAAACAAATAGAAAAAAGGAATATTTGTAAAATATTTACAATTATAATTTAAAAGGAAATATTTGTAAAACATTTACAAATATATTAAATGGAAATATTTATTTATAGGAAATAAATAGGAAAGATAAAGGAAATATTTATTTGTTAAATAAATAGGAAAGATAAAGGAAATATTTATTTGTTAAATAAATAGGAAAGATAAAAGAAATATTTATTTGTTAAATAAATAGAATAATTCAAGGGAATAGTTATTTGTTAAGTAAACAAGTAGATAAGGAGATAATTCAAAGGAATAATTCAAGGGAATAATTCAAAGAAATAATTCAAAGGAATAAATCAATGGAGTTATTCAAAAGAGTTAATCGAAATGAGTTAATTGAATACTAGTTATTCGGTTAGAGTTAATCGAATAGAGTAAATTAGACAGAGTTCACCAGTTAGAGTTATTCAGTTAGAGTTAATCAGTTAGAATTTATCAGTGAGAATTAATCAGTTAGAGTTAACCAGTTATAGTAATTCAAAAGGAGTAAATCGAGTAGAGTTATCGAATACCACTTGTTCGAAGTAGAGTTATAGAATATAGTGTATTCGAGAGAAGAGTAATCAAATATAGTGTATTCGAGAGAAGAGTAACCGAATATAGTTTATTCGAGAGAAGAGTAATCGAATATAGTTTATTCGAGAAAAGTAATCGAATACAGTTTATTCGAGAAGAGTTATCGAATATAATTTATTCGAAGAGGAGTTATCGAATATTGGTTATTCGAAAGGAGTTATTGAATCTAGTTATTCGAAAGGAGTTATCAAATCTAGTTATTCGAAAGGAGTTATCGAATATAGTTTATTCGAATAGAATTAAAGGAGTTAATCGAATATAGTTTATTCAAATAGAATTAAAGGAGTTGTCGAATATAGTTTATTCGAAAGGAGTTAAGAGAAAAGAGTTAATCAAAAATAGTTAATCAAATAGAGTTTGTCGATTAGAGTTAAATCAAAAGAGTTAATCCAATAGAGTTAATTGATAAGAGTTAATTGAATAGAGTTAATCGAATATAGTTTATTTGAAGAAAGGTTTTCGAATCTAGTTATTCGTAAGAGAGATTATCGGATATAGTTATTCGAAGGGAGGAGTTATTGAATAGAGATTTTTCAAAAGAGAGTTACGTAAGGATGTTTGTTAAAGGTTTAAAAGATAAACTTTGTCTATTCCGAAGTTAAAACGTTGTTCAGTTAAGGTCTGAGAGGTAATTATACCCTAACTTGATTGATTGCCTTCTTAGCTAAGGAAAGGGCTAAGGTTTGATAGTAAAGGATGGTTAAGTAAATTTAGTTAATAAGTGTAATGGTTTGAGTTGGCATAGCGATGGTTTGTTTAAACATCTGTCTAAGTCAATGTAAGAGTTTTGGAAATGTTTTCCAAATAAGAATCAGAAATGTTTCCTAATATAGAAAACAAGAAATGGAAATGTTTTCCAGTGTTAATAACATATATTTTCTAGATTGAGAAAATAAGAAATGTTGAATATATGGAAACAGGAAATGACAAATGAAATAAATTAATGATAAATTAATTTAAAGGATAAAATTTGATTGGTGATTGATCGATATAATTTCCATCTGGAAATAATATCGTTGTTTGCACACATGTTTTTCTTTGATAGTTAACTCACTGACTATCGAAGTTTTCGACCATTTTAACGAGGTTAATATGGAGAGACCGGTTGGATTATTATTCGAAGAACCACTCCATATTGGCATAAGCATTGCGAATCATATATGCCAAAGATAATTGAAGACGGAGTAAAGTGCAAGGGATGTTGTATAAATCTTAGGTAAATATTGCTTAAGATGGATGTACTGAATAGTGCCTTCGGTTTGTCCAGTCCCAGTACAACTTGTATGGAAGAAGGTCTGACAGAGTATATCTAATAGATCGCGTAATTTGATCTCTTCAAACGTATTTACCTTTGGAGGCAGAGGAATTCATTTCTCTTAGTTGTATACCCGTTGTATTTTTGGGGAAATCAATTTGTGATTTGGCGGGTATGACGATGTGACATTCAAAGTGAATAATTGTGTGATCTGTCAGAGATATGCGTGGCCTCTAGCCTCACATCCGGAAAGGACAAAAATCGGGCAGGCAGCATGGCTATATAGGTCGCACCTATTAGGGTGTATAATCACCTGATCTAGAGTTTCATTTACTTCTAAAAATCTATTGTCAATGTTGTCCCATTCGAGAAACGGTTGCTGATCCCAACCGTTGGTGTTATACATTCGATACACTCAAGCGAAATGAGTGGTCGGTCATGTGTGGCCGGGTTGCAAGATGTTCTTGTTGAACCCAGTGTATTCCTCTTGAGGTACGCTAGAGATAGGTGGTTCCATACCTTGTCATAGTTGGAAATCCATTACCCAATACGTGCTTGTAGTTTTGATTGTATACTACATATGTAGAACGTGAGATGAAAGCGTTTCTGCTAGATGATTATTATATTGTGATTGATAGACACTATTATAATATCAAAAGGTTTTTGATATAAAGATATTTTGGATTATCATAAGGGAAAAACCCGTTCCGTTATACGACATGGTCTTATGAGATATAGTTTAATGGCTCAAACTGTTTTAAGCTGTTTTACTCATACCAGTCCCATGACTAACCCAGAGTTATTTTGTTTTGTTTCGCCTAAACTCTTGGGTGCCCAATTTTATACGGGTAGTCAAGTAGTCAGGATTTTACAGATATACTTGGGGAGCTTGGAGCAGGAGGCTTTAGAATTATATAGCTATAGTTATTTCCGGTGTGTTGTAAGTGTTGTACTCTGATAATGTTACTGTATACATATACTGATTTTATTTCAAGGATATGTTATCTATTATATGTTGTTCGTTCCGCTGTGAGATCAGTGTTACTATGATGTTGTATCTTCTTCTTCTTCTATACTATGTTTCTATCTTATCTTTCTTCACCCTCTAACTTCTTTCTATTAACTTTCCGGTTATTTTCGATCCTTGGATGTTCGATATGTGTTGTATATCGGATAACCAAGATCGCCTTTTTCCGGGTCATTACAATAGTCATAACATTATCTAAAGACTATAGTTTAAACCCACTCAACTTTCATGCTTTTCCCAAATTTTGGATTTAATCCATTCTATCATCCATGGTTTTCCTTTCCCCTTTAATTTGATTTGAAACCTAATAACGTGGATTGATTATTTTCATTAAAAGAGAAGGGAAAGAAATAGGAATAATTGAATAGATTGGATCATGAAGTTTACTTTGCTTTTGTGATTTAATAATCTTTTTATTGATGTTGATTCTCTATTCCAGATCTGAATTCATAATTTTCCAAGGCTAGTATTTTAGTTTTCAGAATAGATTTGAGAAGAGATAGAGAGAGTGTAATGGCAGAGCTCCGGCGTAGATACTGAATTATGAGATTTAAGGATAGGTCTAGGGTCTTATTTATAGGAGTAGCGGAGGAACCAAGACCCTCAGATCAAAATTTAAGATATCAGAATCGAACACGTCAGATGAACTTTATGGATCCTCGGGTGGGTCGACCCCTAGGTCGACCCCCCTGTTGATTTGTCGACCTTGGTGGGTCAACCCCCAAAGGCCCATTTACCCTCCGAACTTTCTTGCCTGCCATTTTGATTTTTGAACTGATTTTCGAATTTTCTGGATATATTTAATATATATATACATATAAGCTCCTTATATGTATACGAACTTCTAATGCTCATAACTTCTTCATATGGTGTCCGTTTAATGCAAACCAGGTGTCTATCTTGACCAGAATTTCGAGACCGACGCAATGGCGCAGTTTGTTTTACTTAATTTTGAATATTTAATTAAGTTATCCTTATTTTATTTAAAAGTACGGGGTGTTTCATTCTCCCATCCTTAGGGTATTTCGTCCCTGAAATTGGATAAGGGTAAAATAAATTAACTCCTCGCATAATATACATCCATCATATGTGCATACAATTTCTGCAATCATTATGCACTTATGCAAAGTGATGTACAACATAATAATGCATTTATGCCTAAGCGGTACCTCCTATGTGTATGCAAGTTTTTCAAAAATCCTTTTAAAATATGATGCTCGCATCCTAAATATACTGGAAGTTCTACACGAACGCAATGTTTTAAAAATAAAAAAATGGTTTTTCATCCAAATTTTCCCACACTCTTACTGAGTATGAGCATAGTTCATCCAATTGTTGCATCCATAATCCTACCAACCAAGTTTATTTTTTGAATTTCAGAAAAAAAACTAATTTTCTAAATTCGATTTCTTATGTTACAAAAAGGTGGAAAATGGAAAACTCTGCATCTCCCGCTTTTCTTTTTCAACCTTTTTCTAACCGTATTTGGAATTTTATGTTGCTATTTACAAAGATTCCCTAATTTCCTATCCAAGCACAACCCACATAAGAAAATTTTCCTTTTGTCACTGATTTTCTATTCATCATATCTTGGAAATTTTTATTCTTATCCATGTTTTTCAATTTTTGATGCTTTACTGATTTTTCTGTTTCCTTTTCAGTTGTACCTTTTATTTTCTTGGCTTATTTAATTATCTAATCTTAGTTTAAATTTAAATAAGCCTCTAGTCTTCCAACTAAAACAAGAGAACAGACGCCCTACACAGCTACTACTTAGGGCCAAGAATCTCGAGACTATGTCCCCCTCAGACGGAAAAGTCCAAACTATGGGATCCACGATAGGTTTAGGTGTTACCCTAACTACCCAATAAAATAACGGAACGATCCCCACAGAAATATGGTAAAGGGTTTTACTTCTAACATGGAAATTAGCAACATGATCTAAACACTTACTTGCCCTTTACTATCTAATAGTCACTAATAACTCTAGCTGTGTACCAGTAATTATTTCAAGCTACATCCTAGGCTTTCCAATGCATACGCACTCTATGAGAACTCACTATTATTCCAAGATAATTCTCGTTGTTTACTTTATAGCCTTAAAACTTTTCGTGTCTTTCTTGGGCACTAATCCTTACCTACTCCATAGTTTTTAAAACATGGTTTGCCCTTTTTTCTTCCAAAAATTAAAAGTGTCAAAACTTTATTTTCCTCATGAAAACTTTCTTTTGCCAAACCATAAAAACATGTCATCTTAAAAATGTAAATCATCATTTATTTTTTCAAATCACAAAACTGGAGTAGATATGGACAACTATTTTCTCCATCGGGTTTATGACTTGTTCTTACCCATAAGGTTGGTTTAGTCTCTTACTACAAGGTGCAAACATCCACTTTATTCTTAATTCCTGCACTTATTTTGTCCATCTGACAAAATTATCTTAAAATAATTTATCAAAAAGGGTTGTCATAAGAATAGAGATTTAAAATCCTTCTTTATTAAAGATTCTTGTATGAAATATAACAAGAAAACTAGTTAGCTATACATGCTCTATATTATGCACCTTTTATTGAGAGAAATTTACTTTTGACAAAATTTTCGCAAGGAATCACTATTTGCAAAATATACCCCATTTTACTTGAAGACCTGATATGTATACTTTACATATTTATAACTATAGCTTTTAAGATTTAAACTTGAAAACACCATAAACCATTTTCCCAAAACTTTTATAATCTCAAAAAGGTTACAATGGGGTTAGACTCAAAGCAGGTTTCCAATTTTTCCAGGCTTTCCTAGACACTCCCCAAGGTCAATTCTCTTAACTATATATATTCCTAATCCATTTTTCTCTTTTCAAATTTTCCAATTTATATGGTTTCCAAACCCACTAACCCAAAATAATAATCATATGGGATTCACTTTCCTTCCATACAGAGTACATTGTACACTTTCCACCCAATTACCTAAGGGCCTCAAATTTCCTAATTCATTTCTTTAGTGTACAAAACAAACATCCCATTTATATTATTTTTTATTTCGTGGGTTCCTCTGTGGATCTAGGTATACATATAATATATTTATATTTTAAAAAATACAAATACGTTCACTTACTATTTATATAGGAATCCTAAACCTAAGCTCTGATACCAGATGTTACAACACCAATTTCAACAGACCGGATTTTTTTTTCAAAAATTCCAATCTATCGAAACTCGGATTGGTTTGCTCTGGTATCCTGCAGAAAAGACAAAGAAATAAAACATGTCAGAGTTAAGAAATTATCTCACAGCGGAATGGATAAAATATAATGTAATCAAAATATAGCCTTACCGTATTAATAATACTGCCTAACCAGTATCCAAGGCTATCATGTCCCTGCCACAAATCTAACCTGCGAGTATGTTATGAGGAGGGGGTCAGAACACAAGTTCTGGTGAGTGGATTCAAACTATACACTTTGGATAATCCTACATATACCATTCAATGATATTTTCTTATTTATTAGGTTACTTGGGTTATCAGTACTCAAGGCTTACTGTAACAACCCTTTATTTTTATAACATATTAAAACAAGAAATCAAGGCAGAATTAAATTTTAAAATCAGAATCAGGGGAAATAGGTTATGCCATTGCGTTCGTCTCGAAATTTTACATGAAATAGAGTATGAGTTTTCAAAAATCGGAGTCCGGATGAAGAAGTTATGGCATGTACAAGTTTCAGCAGTTTTCAGGCAGCACTGGACCAGGGGTCGACCATAGGGTCGACCTACCCCCCCCCCAAGGTCGACCATAGGGTCGACCTACCCCCCAGGTCGACTATGTGGTCGACCTCCCCCCCCCCCCCCTTACAGGTCGACCAGGTCGGCCTGTTTTGACCCAGAACTCATTTTTGAAGCCTGAGACATGTTTTGATGGTCCGGATTGATTCTAGGGTTAATCTAAGTTGCTACACCTATAAAAACACCCTTATACCTAACCTAATTCACAACAAATCATTTTTACACTATTATGCTGCTGAACTCCCTCTTGAACCATGGCCGCCGCCTCCAAATCAAAGTACAAGCATTCAAACTCAAATCAATTCGAAGAACAAAGCTTCAACAATGGTTCAAACAATAAATCAACACTACTACCACGTTCTATGACAATTTCAGTTCTTAATTCATTAGCCATGCCCTGTAAGTTCTAGTTATTTTCAGATTAAAATATTTAAATATAATATGGGCATGTGATGAAGTGAATTTGGATTTAAGTATGTTTATCGATCTATTTCTGTTGCTTCTTGGATCTTGAGTTTTGTGTAACACCCCACCTCCGTTAAGGTCACTCACAAAGGGAATGCCTTAATTTTGGTGGAGCATTTTAGTAAACAGAACAGAAACTTACAAGATAGATAAAACAATACTTGAAAAAATTATAACTTTATTACAACAAAAATCGAAATAAGCTTGGTTACATCCTTTCAAATCACAATATCAGAATTCAAGTACAAAATATCAGTCTTGTACAAAAGCCTTAAGAATGCATAGTTTAAAATCATAATCCCCACAGAAGAAGACAAGCCATACTTTAAGCACTTCAAGCGGAAGAAATCTGGATCAAGCTAGAGTACTCCCTTCTACAAAACCTGGGGGGAAACGGAAGAAAGGAGGCGAAACAACAAGGGTCAGACAAAAAGTCTGGCAAGTCCAGTGATTTTCAGTTATGAACAGATAATAATAACATGACATGAAAATAAAACTGGATGAGAGATAACAGTAACAGGTGTAGCGGATATTACAGAAGAACAGAATGACATAAGCTATTTCTTTACACTTCTCTGCACTAATACTAGTATAACAGAATTAGGTGTCACCCTAATGCCTAAACAGAAACGGGTACATAATAATTTCCACAGAAGAGAGTGCTAGTAATGGGCCTTTACCACCCGAACAGAAACAGACAGAAGCAGAAACAGATTAATCCTTCCGGAAACAGAATGTAGAATTAGGTGTACACTAGTAATGGGCCTTTACCACCCCAACAGATGGTACCACGCAGAAACAGACAGGTGTTACCACCCAACAGAAACAGATGGTACCAACAGAAACAGACAGAACTAAGTGTACCCTAAAACCCTACCCCAAGCGATCGGCTCCCTAATACATAAATACCCTGTGTCGGCCCCACAGTAAGGTGTCTCACTCCCTAAAGTGACAACCAATTGGCACAGACCTATTTATAGATGTCACGACGTCTTACATCCTCAGAGGCAGACCGGGATCCATACACGCACATGACCCAGTTAGAACGCACCATCAACACCCCTCGCCATTATCAGAATGAACCGCTTATAATTAGTTCAGTAAGCGTGCCCGGACCCTACCTACTGTTGGGTTAAAGTTTTGATACCAGAAAGGGTTACTAACTAATATGGGTCCCAAAAAACAAATGACACAAGTTAATTCCCTCCTAACCTTGTGTCCCCAGAATAACAGATTTCAGATTAACTTGTTTACAAGTTCAGACATATAGAGATCAGATTTACTAGTTCACAAATCAGAAAATCAAATCAACAAGTTTTCAGACTAACGGATCAGATGTACAGATTTAACAGAATTTCAGATTTGTCTAACTTTGTATTGGGCCTACAGATCCATGAACGGGTTTATTATATATATATATATATTAGTTCAGTTGGTTTAACCCTATCCACCCAACACGTTTTGGACATCATTTTTATCTCAGATTTGCATTAATTAATTATTAATGCACAGACCTCTCACATTAGGTCGCTAGCTTGTGGCCGTTGGATGGGCCGGGCGGTTCTGGGCAGACTTCTGCCACAAGCCAGACCTAACCTCGTGTCTAAGCATATTATGACTAACTTCTCACATTAGAACCTATTGTTTGCGGCCACTGGATGTGCCGGGCGGTTCCGGGCAGGATTACGCCACAAACTCATTCAAACCTCGAGTTAGCCATGTTCATCTTTGCGGCCAATTAATTAATAATTTACCATTTATGCCCATGCCGAATATACATGTCAATTATTCATAACTATAGCCAATTCAGATTATGTCAATAATAGACTAATTATATCAACTCAACAGATATAGCAGATAAAAGATTTTGCAGATTAGGTGACTTAACGGATTTAGCAGATTAAGCAAACTAGCAGATTTAGCAGATAACTGATTAGGTATCTCAACAGATTTAGCAGTTTAGGCATCTCAACAGATTTAGTTTAGCAGATTTGGCATTTTCAGCAGACTTAGCAGATGACAGATTTAGCAGATTTAATATTTCTAAAGGTTCTATTTACATGCCTTGCTTAATCATAAATTAGGCCTAAATAATTATCATGATTCACAATATGATCATATACCCCATGTTTGCATAAATTTACATAACACAGAATATGGACATAATTTACCATATAACACATGTTTCCATTTTGGTTAAACTAGCATTGTACAGCAGATTCATCTATAAATTATACCAAATATTACAATGCATGCCATATATCCAAAAATCCCTATTTAGGTGTATTCACACTTAATAGTCCTCACATCTTATTATAGATTTTAATTTCTACACCTAAGTCGCATATCTTCCCCTTCTTAAAATGTGCCACAAATCTAGGTTTTAATCATGTATCATATTCTTAAAATCAGATATTGAATTATGTCCCCAAATCACAGATTATCATACATAGCTTGCTCAGATCCAGATCTAGTTTACAACATGTAATATGTATCTAAACTAATTACATGCCTATGGTCAAATTTATGCCCCAATTCCTAAGTCATATGTCCAATGTAAATTTTATGCCTCAACTTCTCAAGTCGTATGTTCAATATTCTTTAAGTCACAAAACTCAAGTCATGGGTTCAATTTTATGCCTTAGATTTATGTCCTAAGTTCCATGTTCAACCTATGTTCTTTCCTCAAATCTGTCACATATCGGTCATGCCCATTTCATGCATTATTCATTTTAT
Source organism: Allium sativum (assembly GCA_030737875.1). Taxonomy (NCBI): domain Eukaryota; kingdom Viridiplantae; phylum Streptophyta; class Magnoliopsida; order Asparagales; family Amaryllidaceae; genus Allium; species Allium sativum. The sequence continues at coordinate 498,739,251 of CM060924.1, read as the reverse complement.
TATCCCAAATATTTTAGCGTATGTTAATCTTTTATGAGATTGGCTCAGGCTCATGGTAGCCTGGCTATAGAACAGAAAGCAGAAAGAAATACAGAATAAGGTAGATCTAAACAGAACAGAACAGACATAATCTCAGATTCAGATTTACAATTCATGTCACAATCATAATTAATGTTTATATCGGAAAATAACTGTACTTTCCTTGATTGGATTCTAAAAGAAAGATAGTTGTAGCGACGTTAGCTGATCTTCTTTAACCATTGTTGAAGTTTCAAGCTTGAATTGAGTTGCTTAGGTTGATGTTGATTAGCTTCTAGTTTTGATTTCGGCAGAGTGGCGACGCCATTTTTATTTTTATTTAGAACAGAGGCAGAGTAGAAGTAGAATAGAATTGTGTGTAGAGAAGGCTAGGTTTGGGGCTGTTTAAATAGGGTCAAGTCAACGAATCTAGACAGAAATCGAACCAGAAACATCAGAGTGAACTCTGACTCAAAAATGGGCTCGGGGACCAGGTCGACACCCAGGTCGACTGCCCAGTCGACCTGGCCAAGGGGGTCGACTGCCCAGTCGACTCCCCAATCGACCTGGGTCTGGGCGGGAAATTTCCCGCTCAGACTGTTCTGGGTTTGAAATTCGAATTTTGAATTCGAATTCGTGCTGTTTTTAATTCTGAAAATTTCTGAAACTTTGGAAGGCCATAACTTCTTCATATGGACTCCGATTTACGCAAACTCGGACTCGTTTTCAAGCAGAATTCCGATATGAACGCAATGGCGCAACCCGTTTCCCTTGATTCATATTTTAAAAATTAATTATCCTTTGATTTTTTACTTATACGTTCATAGAAAATACTGGGTGTTACATTTTGAGACTTGTCTATCTTTATTCCCATGTCTAGTTTATGATCTATTTAGCCTGTTGTAAATCAGTTTTCTTGATTCATTACCAAGTTGTAATATTCATGCCTATGATGATGTTTTTCTCTCTGATCTTATTTTTATGCAAAAATCTACCTTCCCCTATTTATTTTCTCTTGATGAGCCTAGGTCAATTTCGGACCTAGGCCTAAACTACGATATGCGTGCGATGGTATACGGGGGAAATATTGGAATATTGCCTAGTGGAATATATGTGTTTGGTGGAATCGAAGGCATAATATGAAAATTGGATGTTTGGGGATAATTAACCATTAACATGAAACTTGATATTTGGGTATTTTCATTATAATGGTAATTGCAAGAATGGGGATTGGCATATAAAATCTGACATGGATCTTGATATATATAATTTGATATGGATCTTGATATATATATATATATATATATAATTTGGCATGGATCTTGATATATGTAATTTGGCTAGAATTTGTTATGAGTAAATTGGTGTAAACGTAGTATACATGTAATTTTGGATATAAAACTTGTTCTATGTAAATTGGGCATAGCTTTGTAAACATGTAAATCATGAATCTTGACATATGTAAAGCAGCATGAAACTTGGTATATGTGTAAATTGGCATAAAGTTGGCATACATGCAAAACGACATGAATTGAACATATGTAGATTTGGTAGGAATTGGGCATATGTAAAATTGACATGTAATCTAGAACTTGGGCATATGTTAATTATGTAAAATTTGGAGTAGAAATATATATGATAATTTATGACTTGGAGAAAGTTTAATATGAACGCGCCTAAGTTGGGTTTTGGGTAGTTGGCTTGTATTGTAAATAAAAGGCTATAACTTGGCATAACCTTATAATAAATTTTGATAATAATTTGGGAATACGTTTTGGGCCAAAAACGTGAAACATGAACATTTCTATATGTTAAACACATGAACTGTTATCGGGGTTTTGGGTGGAGTATGACCATTAATGAACCTTTGACACGAGGTTAGACTCAGTTTGTGGTGTAAATCTGCCTGGAACCGCCCGGCAAATCCAGTAGCCACAAAGTGTCAGTCTAATGTAAGAGGTCGAAGGCCAAATTGTAGGCGTAACGGTTGATGACACGAGGTTAGACCTAGTTTGTGGTGTAAATCTGCCCGGAACCGCCCGACAAATCCAGTTGCCACAAAATGCACGGTCTAATGTGAGAGGTCATGATTCGTTTGTCGTAATGTATGAATTAAGGAATACTAACCATAATAAGACGTGGGTATGGTTAGAGGGTTAGGTGGGATGACATGGAAATTTGACATGTAAATATGGACCTAACCGGTATGAGTTAAGAACATGTAAAACTTATAAATGTAGGCTCAACCAATATGTTATGAATGGGTGAGTTAAGTAACGTGGCTAGGCTAATGACACTTAACCGTTATAACATGACTAGCGGATGAGTTGGGCTAACTTGAATAGGTTGATAACACCCAATCGATATAACCTGATGCGTGGTAGGGTTAAGTAAACACACGAGGGTAACACTTAACCATTATAATATGACTGGTGGATGGGGTTAAGTTAACATGCACTTAACCAATATAACGTGATGCATGGTAAGGTTAAGTAAACAACAGAGGGTAACACTTAACCGTTACAACATGATAAGTAGGTGGGCTAAGTCAATGTACACTTAACAAATATGACATGACATGCGGTGCGGTTAAGTTAACACAAGGGAGAACACGTAGCAAGTATAACAAGGCTTGCGGTAGGGTTAAGTAACACAAGGAACAACACTTAATCGATATAACATGATGTGTGGTAGGGTTAAGTAAAACAAGAGAAAACACTTAACCAACTTAACGTGATGGACGGAGAGGGTTAAGTAACGGGGACCCATTTCAGGAGTAACCCACTAGATGTATCACGGTACCCTGGAACTAGGCGGGGGGGCACGATTACTGGGCTGATTGTAAGCGGTCAAAGCGACGACGGTGGGTGCAACAGTGTAGGTTCTAACGGAGTGCGGGCGTGCACACACTTCGGAGCAAACAAACAGGGCACTGGGGGCACCAACAGTAACCTATGCCTTCTAGAATTGCGTTGGGCCGCCTCCATGGGTCTTGAAACACTCCATGGTGGGACCAGCATAGGTATCTACAATCATTAGGGGCCGTATAACACACGTAGGTAGCATAATCCCTAGGTTGGACCTAGGTGGCATAAACCCTAAATCCGAGAAGTGTTCAATAGGTAGCAAAATCCCTAGGTTGGACCTAGGTGGCATAAATCCTGGTTAAATCTTGGAAGCGCTCGATAGAAAACCCTAGATTAGGTCTAGGTAATAAATAAATAGATGTTAACGTGAAAGCAACCTTAATTTCGGGGATTGGGATCACGTTACGATTTTATCATTTTATATAGATTACTAGTTGGGACACTAGTTAGGTGGTGCAGAGCAAATGGATATCATTTTAATGGTGAAGCAGAGAAATCTTGCAATGCTTGATAGAAATCTTGTGAAACTATACTTAGTTCATCTTGAATGGGAACCTTGCAATGTTATACATGACAGAAATCCTATGATGTTATTCTTAGTTATCGTGCCTGTAGCTTATCTTGTCATCATGCTTATGTTTACTTTCAGTTTATTCATGCCATGTTATCTTTACCTGTTTTTATGCTGAAAGTCACTAGGACTTACTCAGTCTTTATGACTGACCCGTTTTGTTTCGCCCCTTTTTCTTCCGTCCCCCTCCCCCCCCCCCCCAGGTTCACAGGGTGGGAATACAACTTAGTTCGGATCTTACCAAGCTCCAAGGCTCTTTCATGAAGGCTTGGATTGCTCTTGGCTATGGCTTACTTTGCTTTAGTGGGGAATACTTTGCTTTAGTGGGGAATACTATAATTTATTTTTATGCTTCTTTGTTTTTGAGCAAGACAGATATTTTAGCGATGTATTTGGGTATTGGAAGTTGATGGGCTTTTATTGTAAACAATTCTATTTAATAAATGATTTGAAGTACTTCTACTTTACTTTCCGCTGTTTTATGTATGTTCTGTCTTGTAATATTTCTGTGTATGTTTACCTAGATAATGCTCCACCAAAGCTAGTGCATTCCCTTTGTGAGTGACCCTAGCGGAGGTGGGGTGTTACATTTGGTATCAGAGCAGAAGGTTACCAGACTGGGCAAAAAGCTTTTAAAAACCTTATAAAATTATTTTCAAAACATTTACAAAGAAGCATTTTTCTAAAGAAAATTTTTGTTTTACGAAAGGCATATTCCCCAAAGCCATATGCACTTTCTTTTGATTCTCTCCTTGAGTCTCTTCTCTCTTTCTTTTTCACCATAGTTTGTAGGCATGCAACACATGTCGGAGGGCAAAGTAGTGTCCAACCTCCATCTGTAGCCGCAGTAGTTTTACTTGCGACAAATCTTATCTCAAGCTTTGTAGGGTTGCCATGCGATGGAAGTATCTTTCGAGAAACTTTTCAACAAGCTATACAAGGATAGTAGGAACGAGGATAAAGAACAAAAGTCTAAGGATGAGAAACTTATTGATATGGCTTAATCCACGAATAGGAAAGAGGTGAAAGGAAATGCCAAGTGGAAGAATAATAAAAACCCATGACAAGAGAGAATATCTTTAGTAGGGTAAAAAGGGACATGTAATTAAGTATTATAGGACAAGGACAAGGGCAAAGTACAAGATCGTTGAGAGGACAATTGTATGCTCTCACTACTGGCATACCTAAGAGAGGTGGTAACGTTTCTGTTAAAAGTTTAGCTTTTCTTTTCTATCATATCGTGGGAACTTTGTTTTTGGTACATCGCATCCTTTTAATTCTGCTTCGATAGTTGAGTCTCTGCACCTTAGTACTAGCGTAGTAGAGGATCCCATTTTTTTGTCTCAAATCCTGTTGGGGAATCGGCTCATTTATTCATGACTTGTTTGGATTTGAGAATGTCTATGCTAAGTGTTGAGTTTAGAAGTAATGCTTATGTTTTTGGGTTATGGGTTGTCTCTAGGGATGGAGTGGTTATCCAGAAATGATACCATTCTTGAGTATGAAAAGAGGGTAGTTAGACTCTTGACTTGCCTCGGTAATACCCTCGAAGTCTAGTGTAACCCTTAGGGTTCTGCCATGCTTAGTTACCTAGAATCTCTTGATACATCTATTGATCCCGAGTAGTGTTCGCCACTAAGGTGGATGGTTCATTTCGCTTATGCATGAGTTATAGGAAATCACCTTAGTATGTACATTTGGAAACATGGTTGACATCTGTTTATTTTCAAGAGATAATCCTCCTGCATGGAATACCCTATAAACGAGATCCAGGATTCAATAGTGAATTTTGGAGAGCTTGCATGAAACCATGAGTACGCAGTAATGTTTGAGCCGAGTATACTAGAAGGAGGATAAGGGAAAATGGGACGAGAGACAACAGTGAAATGAGTTCCAACTCATATTTTGGAAACAAGAATTAAGAAATTATGAAGTTAAAGACGGACAAAGCACAATGGAGTTAAGCTCAAGGAAATGCGAATTAGAAGATTGAAGACTAGATACGCGCATCATATCTCTTTTTAAGAGTATATCCTTGATCCCTCTTTTCCTGTAGAGCTTATTTGCATGCTATCTTTTAAGTATATCCTCTCGGTCCTATTCTCAATCCCATTTCTGTTAGAAACCCCATAGGGAGCATGACTCGTCGGTTAGTAATACATTTTGGGGCTTGAGGGTGTCCGTTGGGTTGACTAAACTCTTTGGGTTTTATAGGATACGGGTTGGTTTTAGGAAGGGATTTCTTGCGACCTAAAAGGAGTTTATCATGCTTGGTTTCCTAGAATCATATATATTGGTTTTGGGCTGGTGTTTAGGGTACAAAGTTTTTCTTTACTTGCTTCTATCATTCGGTTACACCTTTAGGTAGGAACTAATGGATGTAAACATGTGTTTGAGACATGTTATGGTTGATGGTTGCAAGTGGTTGCTAGTTGTTGCTCGTGGATGCATGAACACACATTAGGCACTAGATCGGCTCAGACACATATCCATATTGCATATGCATGAGTGTTTATACTTGTTTATGGATGAAATTAGATGTGTTATCATATGGATGATGCATATGGATGGATGTTTGTGCACACATATAGTGTTTATGTGACTAGGACTATTTGCATACATGTTGGACTCATGGCACTAAAACATATTTTGCATTAAGAAGATCAGTCAGGCCTGATCATTTGCATTAGATAAGGAACATATACGCACACTTCCTGCATATGTTCATACAACATTAGAAATATCTTAAGGACAATGGATGCCTGTGATTGATGATTGAGTAGATGGATGATTGGATGGTAGGACACATTCTTCTTAACTTGAAGATTTCGGGGACGAAATTCTTTAAGGAGGGGAGAATGTAACAACCCGTATTTTTATAACATATTAAAACAAGAAATCAAGGAAGAATTAAATTTTAAAATCATATTCAGGGGAAACGGGTTACTCCATTGCGTTCGTCTCGAAATTTTACATGAAATAGAGTCCGAGTTTTCGAAAATCGGAGTCCGGATGAAGAAGTTAGGGCCTGTACAAGTTTCAGCAGTTTTCAGGCAGCACTGGACCAGGGGGTCGACCATAGGGTCGACCTACCCCCCCAGGTCAACCATAGAGTCGACCATAGGGTCGACCTACCCCCCAGGTCGACCATGTGGTTGACCTCCCCCCTTACAGGTCGACCTGGTCGGCCTGTTTTGACCCAGAACTCATTTTTGAAGCATGAGACATGTTTTGATGGTCCACATTGATTCTAGGGTTAATCTAAGGGTCTAAACTAGTTGCTACACCTATAAAAACACCCTTATACCTAACTTAATTCACAACAAATCATTTTTACACTATTATGTTACTGAACTCCCTCTTGAACCATGGCCGCCGCCTCCAAATCAAAGTACAAGCATTCAAACTCAAATCAATTCGAAGAACAAAGCTTCAACAATAGTTCAAACGATAAATCAACACTACTACCACGTTCTATGACAATTTCAGTTCTTAATTCGTTAGCAATGCCCTGTAAGTTCTAGTTATTTTCAGATTAAAATATTTAAATATAATATGGGCATGTGATGAAGTGAATTTGGATTTAAGTATGTTTATCGATCTATTTCTGTTGTTTCTAGGATCTTGAGTTTTGAGACTTGTCTATCTTTATTCCCATGTCTAGTTTATGATCTATTCAGCCTGTTGTAAATCAGTTTTCTTGATTCATTCCCAAGTTGTAATCTTCATGCCTGTGATTATGTTTTTCTCTGATCTTATTTTTATGCAAAATTCTACCTTCCCCTATTTATTTTCTTTTGATGAACCTAGGTCAATTTCGGACCTAGGCCTAAACTACGATATGCGTGCGATGGTATACGGGGGAAATATTGGAATATTGCCTAGTGGAATATATATGTTTGGTGGAATCAAAGGCATAATATGAAAATTGGATGTTTGGGGATAATTTACCATTAACATGAAACTTGATATTTGGGTATTGTCATTATAATGGTAATTGCAAGAATGGGGATTGGCATATATAATCTAACATGGATCTTGATATATATATATATAATTTGATATGGATATTGATATATATATATATATAATTTGGCATGGATCTTGATATATGTAATTTGGCTAGAACTTGTTATGAGTAAATTGGTGTAAACGTAGTATACATGTAATTTTGGGTATAAAACATGATCTATGTAAATTGGGCATAGCTTTGTAAACATGTAAATCATGAATCTTGACATATGTAAAGCAGCATGAAACTTGGTATATGTATAAATTGGCATAAAGTTGGCATACATGTAAAACGGCATGAATTGAACATATGTATATTTGGTAGGAATTGGGCATATGTAAAATTGACATGTAATCTAGAACTTGGGCATATGTTAATTATGTAAAATTGGAGTAGAAACATATATGATAATTTATAACTTGGAGAACGTTTAATATGAACGCGCCTAAGTTGGGTTTTGGGTAGTTGGCTTGTATTGTAAATAAAAGGCTATAACTTGGCATAACCTTATAATAAATTTTGATAATAATTTGGGAATACGTTTTGGGGCAAAAATGTGAATCATGAACATTTCTATATGTTAAACACATGAACTGATATTGGGGTTTTGGGTGGAATACGACCATTAATGAACCTTTGACACGAGGTTAGACTCAGTTTGTGGTGTAAATCTGCCCGGAACCACCCGGCAAATTCAGTAGCCACAAAGTGCTAGTCTAATGTGAGAGGTCGAAGGCCAAATTGTAGGCGTAACGGTTGATGACACGAGGTTAGACCCATTTTGTGGTGTATATCTGCCCGGAACCGCCCGGCAAATCCAGTGGCCACAAAATGCACGGTCTAATGTGAGAGGTCATGATTCGTTCGTCGTAATGAATGAATTAAGGAATACTAACCATAATAAGACGTGGGTATGGTTAGAGGGTTAGGTGGGATGACATGGAAATTTGACATGTAAATATGGACCTAACCGGTATGAGCTAAGAACATGTAAAACTTATAAATGTAGGCTCAACCAATATGTTATGAATGAGTGAGTTAAGTAATATGGCTAGGCTAATGACATTTAACCATTATAACATGACTATCGGATGGGTTGGGCTAACTTGAATAGGTTGATAACACCTAATCGATATAACCTGATGTGTGGTAGGGTTAAAGTAAACACACGAGGGTAATACTTTACCATTATAATATGACTGGTGGATGGGGTTAAGTTAACATGCACTTAACCAATATAACGTGATGCTTGGTAAGGTTAAGTAAACAACAGAGGGTAACACTTAACCGTTACAACATGATAAGTAGGTGGGCTAAGTCAATGTACACTTAACCAATATGACATGACATGCAGTGGGGTTAAGTTAACACAAGGGAGAACACTTAGCCAGTATAACAAGGCTTGCGGTAGGGTTAAGTAACACGAGGAACAACACTTAACCGATATAACATGATATGTGGTAGGGTTAAGTAAAACAAGAGAAAACTCTTAACCAATTTAACGTGATGGACGGAGAGGGTTAAGTACATATCGGGTTGGTGGGTAATATTAGTAAATATAGGCCCACAAACTTAACCATTAATAAGCATACTTGAATCGGCGAGATACGTACATCACGGGAAGGTGGGTAATATCTGTATATATAGGCCCACAAACTGAACCAGTAGAAAACCCTAGTAACGGGGACCCATTTCAGTAGTAACCAGCTAAATGTATCATGGTACCCTGGAACTAAGCATGGTGGGGCACAATTACTGGGCTGATTGTAAGCGGTAAAAGCGACGGCGGTGGGTGCAACAGTGTAGGTTCTAACAGAGTGCGGGCGTGAACACACTTCGGAGCAGACAAACAGGGCACTGGGGGCACCGGTAGTATAACCAATGCCTTCTAGAATTGCGTCGGGCCAAAACCATGGGTCTTGATACACCCATGGTGGGACCAGCATAGGTATCTACAATCATTGGGGGCCGTATGACACACGTAGGTAGCATAATCCCTAGGTTGGACCTAGGTGGCATAAACCCTAAATCCGAGAAGTGTTCAATAGGTAGCATAATCCCTAGGTTGGACCTAGGTGGCATAAATCCTGGTTGAATCTAGGAAACGCTCGATAGAAAACACTAGATTAGGTCTAGGTAATAAATAAATAGATGTTCACGTGAAAGCAACCTTAATTTCGGGGATTAGGATCACCTTATGATTTTATCATTTTATATAGATTACTAGTTGGGACACTAGTTAGGTGGTGCAGAGCAAATAGATATCATTTTAATGGTGAAGCAAAAAAATCTTGCAATGCTTGATAGAAATCTTGCGAAACTATACTTAGTTCATCTTGAATGGTAACATTGCAATGTTATACAAGACAGAAATCCAATGATGTTATTCTTAGTTATCGTGCCTGTAGCTTATCTTGTCATCATGCTTATGATTACTTTCAGTTTATTCATGCCATGTTATCTTTACCTGTTTTTATGCTGAAAGTCACTAGGACATACTCAGTCTTTATGACTGACCCGTTTTGTTTCTCCCTTTTTTCTTCCGTTCCCCCCCCCCCCAGGTTCACAGGGTGGGAATACAACTTAGTTCGGATCTTACCAATCTCCAAGGCTCTTTCATGAAGGCTTGGATTGCTCTTGACTATGGCTTGCTTTGCTTTAGTGGGGAATACTATAATTTATTTTTATGCTTCTTTGTTTTTAAGCAAGACAGATATTTTAACGATGTATTTGGGTATTGGAAGTTGATGGGCTTTTATTGTAAACAATTCTATTTAATAAATGATTTGAAGTACTTCTACTTTACTTTCCGTTGTTTTATATATGTCTACCTTGTAATATTTCTGTTCCAGTACCCATAATGCTCCATTGAAGTTAAGGCATTCCCTTTGTGAGTGACCTTAACGGATGTGGGTTGTTACACTTACACACACGTCGTACCCATTTACTTTCAGTGAATTAACCTAATACAGTATATATCTAGCTATCCCCAACACTAAGGTACACCGCATAGTACCCCACTCGCACAGTCTCCACCGTAGCATTATCGTAATATACGCAGTCCATCAGCCTGCATTGTAGTGACGTACGGATAACAATATTACATTCCGCATATATCTATCATTACTGTGCTACGTAAACGTACTGACAGCCACCTTTGTTCGATTTAGACTCCATATCGGAGTAATGCCCCCAAGTCTACGATACACCACCCAGAGCCGACATGCATGTATCTAGACTGTCCACCATATGTATCTTCAATTGTAGCTCGATGCCTCAATCGAACGTCCTCTAATGTGCACCGAGTTCTGTGGCAGGGCGATACAAGAAGCACGAAACTCGGTAGGGAGCTTTTCCATATCTGTACAGGCCCGTCTTTAAAGAGCCTCCATATACATATTTACCTAGGGTTTGTTTTCGTTGTGGCTATGGCCCCACCTCGCCCCCTCCCTCAACTACTAAAGACTACCAGAGCTAAGAGAATGCCCCTACGCAAATGATCTAAACATCCATATGGCATCTCCTCTCAAACCCTTACCCTGATAGTGAAGGGTGAAATGGTATCTTGGGTTTAGCTCAAGTCTTTCCGCATCCCACTGGCTGCCGATGACGGGTGCCCGACGGTCTACTATCCTTATTGGTCCGGACGCTCTGCCTCCTCGTGAGGCAACCGCCGAACCACCTGGTATCACCTCGTCACAGCATTCTGACTGCATAGCTACATCTGCAGTCAAGGCCTACCCACCTAGTAGTTACGCGCAGACCTAACCTCTGCGTACACATCCTAAGACATCTGCCATAGCACAGAGGAATACTAGGTGCACCTTACATGCCTCAGGAAGCCGCGTGCTTCCCCTTCCAGTCCTTCGGAGCCGTCAGAACAATCAGATGAACGTGCGCTCCCCCTTGTGCCTTATAACACCAAGATGATCTACCCCGTTGGGTTATTCACCCTCAAACGTGCGGACTGGTTCAAGTGCCTCACTTTAATATGTTATTAGACCCTATGTATAAACATTCTTTTACGCTCTTGCCTTACCTCATCAGGTTTCCTTTTAACTTGGTTATTCCAATTTATATTGAATTCTTATTCAAATTACCAAGTTCTCTTGCTTATTAATTTCAGTCATACAACTTAATCCATTTAAGTTTATTAATAAACCCACCATATTAGATTGCATCCCAAGGTCTGTAATCCAAAATCCCTTTTTATATTCTTGTTGATTTCATCATTACAATACATCCGAATCACATGTTTTTAATTAACATGTCACTAACCATTTATGATTAAATATAACTTATTTGTAAAGACCCGTAAATTCCCGCTCTTGGATCGACCATAAACCACACAAGTCTGAATCAAAAGGTTGGAAATCTACGAATACATTAACTTTGGGAATACAACACATCAGAACAACAACAACAGACTTTTATTACATCATAATAACGTAACAACAGAGTACAGAATATCAGAGTACATCGATAAATAAATACAGCAGAAGATAAATTTTACATTAAATAAAATACAGTACACAGCGGAAGACTTTCTATGCTCTGGACACAACTTTAAGCTTCGATCCAGAATCCTGCTCAAGAGATAAATATCTGCAAAAAGCTACTCGACTTCCCGTATGGAAAAGAGGGCACCCGAGTTTGCAAAGGTGGAAACAAACGATGGGTCAGTCATGGGACTAGTGTGTGAATTCTTAACTAACATAACCACTAGTAATAAGGCAAATCCAAGGACCACGCCGCTAACGCGGAACGGGTTTACTCCAATGGATTTCCGTGCATGATTAAAAGTAAATCGTAAAACAACGCAATGCTTTTTGGAAAATGAAACCATTATAAGACCCAAGTCCCATCACACAATGCAACGCAAACCGGAGGATAGGGTTTTACCTTATAGTGGTTAAAAATGCTTGATATGATAAAAACGGGTTTGATATTATTATAGTGTATATAAGTTTCAAAAACAGTTCAATCATAATGTATCAATCCTAGGACACATAGATACCATAATACTATGCTTCCATACTAGTAATACAATCAAATCTGCATGAGGTCGTATTGGAAATTGGGTTTCCATCATGAGTCAAGGCTAGGGAGGAGCTCCTTACCGATTCGAGACACTCTAGCTAATGTCTCAGGATCCCCCGCAGTGAACCCTTGGATAGCTGCAGGGCCGGTCCACACATACAGCTTCGTGGATTGGCAATTCCTGAACACACGTTTCCCGATCCTATAGGACCTATCATCCGAGATGCCTAATTCCATCATCCACATAAGTAAAATGTCGGGCCGTGTTAAAACCCAAACACCACTTCTAGCTAGAAAGAAACGTGCTGCTCTCCCTGCGTTCCCTTCTCCCGTTTTAGACTCCGCCGGTATGTGAGGCTCGTGAAGTCAAGCTATACACAAAGCTATGCCTAAACGGGCTATGCTTTGATCATCCCACAAGGCATTCCTTTCAACAAAGCCTTGATCATATGCATCTTAGCATGCCACATCATCACTCCATATCACACTACCAATCCTTTGCCGAAATATATGAAAGGCTTTTAAGCAAGAGAATGAATTCTCCGCCACCAAACATTCATACATTCGACAGAAAATCAATAAATACAATATAAAGGAGTACAATGTCAGACACACATTCCATTTATAAGCTTATGCTCTGGGTCTGAGCGAAAGCCAAATCCGTACAAATCAACACTACGTCCGGACGGCTCCGACTGTAGCCCCTTCAAGGTAGCTACTCCAATCACGGGCATTAGCAGTTGTCGTCCATTCGATGTGAAGATCGCCGGTCTTCGATCACTGTCTTCAACTCTTCGACTTTCATTCATCGTATGATCATTTGAAATGAGATTGAACTCGGACTTTTCAAATGATCCTCGCATATATATATATATATATATATATATATATATATTTAAAAATCATTTCATATCGTTGATATTAATTTATAACGATCAACCTTTATTTTTATTTGTATAAAAATAATTAAATTCCATTTAGCGACGCTCCAAGTCAAAAGGCGACCTTGGCGCTGTTTTCACCCAAAATTGTTTTACACATTTCTCTAAATCTAACCGTTGGAATTTAAGATAATTCATAACGTTGGAAAGATCTTCCCAAGGCGAACCTAATGATTACAGATTTGGGAAAATCCGACGGTCGGATATTTCGGTATAATCAACTAAAAGTACAATTCTATAAAGTGAACTACCACGCTCTATTTGTTCAATTAAAATTTGTTTATATATATATAATAATCAGATATATACACACAATTTCTTCGGCCATTTCATTATTGTGATAATCATGACAAGTAAAGATATATGACATAACACACAATAACGTTTATTTTAATTCACATACACAACCTATCCATGCAATGTATATTTTTTTACTATTTTCAATCTACACAAACATGCAATTTCTTGTGCGTCATTTCTAATTCAACAAAAATGATTATTTTGTGTCATTCTTTTCTTTACAAGCAAAATGATATTCTTGCTTTAATCTTTACACATAAAAATGTAAATTTCATATCTTTTAATCCTTTTTAATGAAAATCTAACTCATTAAAATATAAATTTCATCGTTATAATCTTTACTGAAATTCTTTTACATGAATATGTAAATTACAAACCGTTGTTCTTTTTTTTTAAAAAAAAATTCAATTGATTAAAATCTAAATCTTCTTCTTTAAGTTCTACTTACATGAAAAACGTAATTTTCTCCTTCTCTTATTCACATTAAAATGTGAACTTTTCTTCTTTAATCTTATTTACATTAAAAATGTAAACTTTTCTTCTAAATCTTTTTTTTACAATGAAGTCAAGGTCCTTTTTTTTATTTCAAACAAATTGAAAAAGAAAACAATGTCTATTTTTCATTTCCAACAAAATGGCAAAGTAAATAATGTTCTTTTCTTCATTTAACACATGATGGTGCAAATAATGTACATTACAAATTTAACACATAACGGTGTAAATACTATCACTTCTAATTCAACTAAATGAAGTCTCTTTTTATTCACTAACCAAAATGATGTCTTGTAATCGTTTCAACTAAAATCACTGTTAATGTCATTCCGTTCTTTTTAACCAAAAATCAATTGAATGTTTTCTTATTTATATAAAAAAATGAAACTTTCTTTTATTTACAATCAAAGTGAAACTTTCTTATTTTAACAAACAAAAAGGTGGAATCTTTTATTTAGCAAACAAAGGATGAAATCTTTCATTTACAATGTAAAAATTCCTTTTTAATAACATTAAAAATGCAATTAATATTACAATGTAAGAGTCTCCCTTTTAATTACATTAAAAATGTAATTAACGTTACAGTGCCAAATTCTTATCTTTTAATTACATAAAAAAAATGTAATTTTTATTACAAAGTAAAGATATCCTTTTTAGTTTCATTAAAAATGTAATTAACATTACGGTGTAAAATTCTTATCTTTTAATTACACTAAAAATGTAATTTTTCTTCTTTAAATCTAATTACATTAAAAATGTAATTTTCTTACTTTAAATCTTGATTACATAAAAATGTAATTTTCCTACTTTTTCTAATATTAACATTAAAAATGGATTTTTAATGTGAAACATATTTCATAGTGAAATATGTACATTTTTCTACTCTTTTTAAGGTTAACAATAAAGATGCATTTCCAACTATCGTAGAAATGCAACTCTTGATTTCATATTTTATTTTCTAGTTCTATTTGCGTTGTGGAACGCAAATAAAATGCACTTTTTCTTTCATGTTTATTTACAACAAGTGACGTCAATAAAATATGTAACTTTTATTTTAATAATTTGTTTGCATCTAAAGTTGCAAAAAAAAATGTATCTTTTACTTTTATGTCTTATTTGCATTGTGGAATACAAATAAAAAGTGTAATTTGCATCCCTATACTTTATTTGCATTGTAAAATACAAATGAAAAGTGAACCCCTACTTCTATGATATATTTGCATTGTGAAATGCAAATAAAAAGTGAACTTCTATTTCTAAGTTATATTTGCATTATTCGCTACAACAAAACAGGACTATGTTAAAAATTATATTTCTAACACATACAAACATATTCCAAAACATGTACATTTTATGCGCTTCTCATTTACTTCTTTACTAGCATGCTAAAATAACGTTTTAACATACAAAATATTTTCTAACGTTACACGTTAACATAAAAAGAATATGTTTACATTAAATCAATTCTAACCATTCTCTAATTAACAAAATGAACGTTTTGTTATGACATACCCTTCTATTTAACAAAATAAATATTTTGTTTTACATATAACATGTAAATAAAAATGAGTTTACAAATCTTGCCTTTTATTACCCATAGGATATAAATAAAAATGTATACAACAAGTTTGTCTTTTTTTTAGTTATTTTTTTTAAAAAATATAATTTTTGTTCTCAACCATCCCATGTAACAAAAATGTACATTTTTATTTCAACTCTTTCCTTTAGACAAAAATGTGAATTTTGACGCTACTAATATATATTGACAAAAATGTGAATTTTGACGCTACTAATATATATTGACAAAAATGTGAATTTTGAGTTACTAATATATATTCACAAAAATGTGAATTTTGACGCTACTAATATATATTGAGAAAAATGTGAATTTTGACGCTACTAATATATATTGAAAAAAATGTGATTTTTTATTCACTAATCAAATTTAACAATTTATAACAAAAATGTAATTTTGTTTTATTTTAACATTTCATACATAAAATGTACTTTTAATCTATCCTAACATTTTATATATAAAATGATGTTCTTTCCTAATATTGACATTTTTAAAACTAAAATGCCAATTTTTATACCAATGTGACATTTTAAACTAAAATGTACATTTTGTCTACACCAAAAATGCCCTAACTAAAATTGTGATTTTTGTTCACACAAAAATATTGTAACTAAACATGTTATGTTTGTCTAACATTTCATTTTAAAATAAAAACAATATTTTAATCCTTACATAACCTTTCATAACAAAACTATTATTTCAAATCTAATAAGACATGTCAACATTTTATTATAACACAATAAGTATCAAATTAACATATCAACATACAATATCAATCAACGCAACAAGTCATGAATAACACAAATCAGCAAATTCTAAATAACTAGCATCGCGAATCTGAATTAAATCGTACAGACTAGGATTTAAATAACAGTAGAATAATTAAATTTTAATTATCAAATAAATCAGAATTATCACCAATTTGGCTGAAAATTCTACTGTCTCTATTTCAGATCTGGACAGCGCCATCGCGAAGATCTCGGAAAGACGAATCCAACACAACAAACGGTTCGCAAAACAGACCTCGTATGAAGAAGTTATGCACGTTTAAAGATTTGCAAAATTAAATATTAAATTAATTAAATAAATAAAATATATTATACCCATCTTTCTTCTACCCGACGTCCTCCTCATCGTGAAACAGACCCAACTCCACCGTGAAAGCTTCTGCACGCACCTCAGACCGGACCACCATACTCCGATCAGGACCCACAACCCAAATGTCGTCGACCACCTCCTCCTAGCACCACCAGCATGAGCCAACTCGGCCTCCCGTCCACGCCCCAGTTTGGACCCCAACCCGCCAACTTCAGGCTGAGAATTCGTGAAATCTGTGAACTAAAACCTGATCTTAACCGTATGGATCTGTAGATGTCTCCAAGAGCTTCGATTTGGTATATAATATGTTGAATTTCATTGAACGGATTGCAAGATATTGAGTCGGGAAGTTTTGATTGTTCGTGGCCATCGAATGAAAATGGAGGCTGCCCTTTTTAGGGTTTTATTTTTATTATTTTAATAATAAATCTCGATTTTCGTGCTTAAAAGGTGGAATTTCGGACTGTCACCAAATCCGCCCCAGTTAGTGTCAAACTTAAGGTTTTGACGCCTTCTGAACGCGATGGGCTATGCCCCGTGGTCCAATCCTAAAGTCTGTTGCGTGTTTTATTAAAATTACAATATTAATTAAATAATTGATTTTCTACCATACTTTTAAATATGCCGGGGCCACGTACGGACTCCAAAAATTCCAAAAAAATTATTTCTAGTTATGTTTTGATGATACGGTCCTAACAAAACTAATTTCGTCGAATTCCGAGACTGTTTGAAAAATGGTCATTTTCTGGTCGATCCGATTTAACTGAAATGGTCAAAACACATTTTCTTTTGCCACACTCACATATTAATTCGGAAAATTCTGGAAAATTAAACTTAGCAATAATTTGACATTCCGGTTCCAAGAAATGTGGTTTTGTCGAAAACCGAGGTCGTTTGAAAAATGGCTATTTTCAAGGCGTATATATTAAATATTAAAAATACATTTTTAAACAAATAATTTTCGAAACTCAAAATATATAAGTGTATATACTTTCTAAATGCAGAAACATCATTCTGAACTCAATGGAAGTGGTTTCGAGTTCAAATTCCTTCGTATGCAAAAAGTAGTATTTTGACCTTTATAAATTTCATAGCGACCTTTCAAAATTTTAATTTGGGCATAACTTTTGATTCCCGCTATGAAATTTCGATTTTTCAGATTCTTTAGAAAGATATTTTTAATTAGATTCTAATATTTTTGGTTTCACTAAAATCCGTTAAATTTTGCATCATGTACGATCAGTCAAAGTTCAAGTTTGACTTTTCAAACTACCGCGCTATTTCTAACCCCTTTTATAATTAAAATCAAATCATTCATTCTAACTTTGATTTAAATCAATTTTTAATCATTTTTATTCTAAATAAATTATTTTAAATATCATAAACTCATTAAAATTACTTAAAAATAAATTCTAAATTTACTCCAAAATTCAGGGTTGTTACATTATTTCATTTCATAAGTTTTCCTCATTATTTCTCATTTAATCATAATTCCATTTTACATTGTCAATACAACTTATTGTTTTTTACTTATTAACTTAGTTCTATTAACTAAGGCCCATTAATAAGTTTCTCTACCCGTTAATTATAACCTATGTTATAATTTTCTCTCGTCCCTAGGACAAGCCTAAACATTCTTATCAACGGGTTTCAGACTTCCAAGCTTAAAGATTACTTAATTTATAATTAAGTACAATATATTTTCCCCCTTTTCTCAACTGGTTTCCGGCTTTCCCCATTTACTAATTAATTAATTTATAATTAAGTGTCCCTTAACTCATTTCACCAGTTATTCAATTTCCCTATTAGTTTATTGTAACTGAAATTCTAATCCCCACTTATCCCTCGGACAAGTCTACCCATTATACAATGTTTTCATTAATATTATTTATTTATAATATGTGATTATCATTTCTAAAAGTTATGCTTACCCTAAAAGGTGTCTTTAATTACATAACTTTATTATTTCTACCGGTTATGTATACCACTAGGTGTCTTTAATTACATAACCTTATCGGGCTAAGTTTGCAGGCCTTTATATAAATATTACCCACCCCTTAGATTTGCCTAGCCCACCCACTGTCCAACCAATTTAATTTAACCCTAACTTTAGTTCATATTCATACAATCCCTATGGATTATATTAGGTTAAGTACTCCAATTCATTACCATGTCCAAGTATGGTTTATAATGAGCTAGACCTCCCACATTAGGCCTACAACTTGTGGATGATGGATATGTCGGTCGGGTCTGGGCAGACTTCTTCCAAAAGTTGGACTTAACCTCATGTCATAGCCCATCTCATATTTTTGCACTTAGACCTCTCACATTAGGTTCAACATTAGTGGCTGCTGGATTTGCAGGTCGGGTCCGGGTAGACTTCCACCACTAATGCAATCTAACTTTGTGTCATAAGTGCAATTACAATTTCTAATTGTAATCCTAGGCATTCATTATTAATCAATTATTTAAACCTATACCTTTATGGGTGTTAATGCCCATTTACCCAATTATATTTATGATGGATTATATGTCTAAATTCATATTATTCAAATTATGACAATTCATATTTTACATATGATCCCATTTGCGCCCAAATCATTTTTCTATGCTTATGATCTAATTTAAGATCATTAACATAATTTGGTCGATGTCCCAAACCCATATTTATTCGATTCTACGTTAACATGAATCCATGTAGTCATATACTTACTCCAATTATTCCCTGTATATAATTGGGACAAATTTACATGTAAACTTTTTAGCACTCCAACAAATCCAATATGTGAATTTTTCCCACATGTTCAACTTAATATTACAACATGTAAACATTTCAACTAATTCAATATATAAATTATTCATATTAACAATTTGACGTTATATCATGCTAATCATTCCCCCAATTTAATAGATTCAACATATAAGTTTACTGATCTATCCATATTGATGTCTCAACTTGTTATAATAGCAATTTATAATTAAACTAGCAATTTCACAATTTATTAAAAGGGGAATGCTAAACGATATTCATAACAGTATCTAAGACTATAGTTTAAGCCCACTCACCTTTCATGCTTTTCCTAAATTTTGGATCCGATCCGTTCTATCATCCATGGTTTTCCTTTCCTCTTTAATTTGATTTGAAACCTTATAATGTGGATCGATTATTTTCATTAAAAGAGAAGGGAAAGAAATAAGAATAAGTGAATAGATTGGATCAAGAAGTTTTCCTTGCTTCTATGATTCAATAATATTTTTATTGATGTTGATTCTCTCTTCCAAATCTGAATTCATAATTTTCCTTGGCTAGTATTTTAATTTTCAGAATAGATTTGAGAAGAGAGAGAGTGTGTGTAATGGCAGAGCTTCGGCGTAGATACTGAATTATGAGATTAGGATTAGGTCTAGAGTCTTATTTATAGGAGTAGCGGAGGAACCAGGACCCTCAGATCAAAATTTAAGATATCAAAACCGAACAAGTCAAGAGAACTTTTTAGATCCTCGAGTGGGTCGACCCCTAGGTCAACACCCCTGCTGGTGTGTTGAACCCCTATTGGTGGGTCGACCCCTAGGTCGACCCCCAACGGTCCATTTTCCCTCTGAACTTTCTTGCCCGCCATTTTGTTTTTTGAACTGATTTTCGAATTTTCTAGATATATTTATTAAATATACATACATATATGCTCCTTATATGTATACAAACTTCTAATGCTCATAACTTCTTCATATGATGTCCGTTTTACGCAAACTAAGTGTCTATCTTGACCCGAATTTCGAGATAGACGCAATGGCGCACTCCATTTTACTTAATTCTGAATATTTAATTAAGTTATCCTTATTTTATTATTTTTAAAAATAGAGGGTGTTACAGTGGATGCAGATTGTGGTCGGCTGTTGATTTGAATGTACGGTTTGCTGCGTGGGTTTGATTATGATAGAAGAAAAGTTTGATGAGGATTAAGTTTTTATGTTAGGCAGAAGTTATGGAAGTGGTTATTTGCGTGGAGTATTGATACTGTGAAAATGGGTGGTACAGAAGGAAAGAATATTACATAGGATTTCCTTTTTTATTTCAGAAACTTGTAAAAGAAGAAAGGATGTAAGAGATTAGAAAGGAAATTTAGACGGTGAAAGATTTGAGAAGGAAATATGAGTTTTTTTTCTTTTGAAAATTTTAAGAAGAAAGGGAAGCAATAAAAAATAGTAAGGAAATAGAAGATGAAAAGAAATCTAGAGTAAAGATTGTAATTTAATTTTTTTTCTTGTCTTAGAGATTTCAGTATCAATGGTTTAATACCAAATCGTCTAATCAAGATTTTTTTATATATATACAAGAAAACAAAAGGAAAACAAAAAAATAAAAACAAACATGAATCGGAAATTAATAAAAAATAAAATTTAATTATTACGTCCCCGGCAACGGCACCAAAAACTTGATCGACGCTTTCTAGGAACTAGAAAAGCACGAATTTAATATAATAATTGCAAGCGCACAGATCGTGTAGTATGTAGGTCGAACACAAGGAAGAATTTTAAATTTTATTATTTATATATTTCTTGGGTGAGTTAGACAAACTTGGTTGTTGGATTGAAAAATAATAAAAATTGAAACTGTAATTTGATTCAGAACAAATCTAATTGAACCGACGATCAAATCACAATTTTCCATTGAAAAGCAAACAAAACTGAATCAGATCTGAATCTAATCAAATCCAATTTAACCTAAGAAGCAATTAAAAAGAAGAATTAAAAGTGAAGAAATTAAATAACAAACAACAATAAAAATAGGATTACCGCTGAATCTAATCAGATGGTCAATCACTATTGAAAATAAGTACATAAGACAACTAGTACTCTACCAAACCTAATTGTGTATATGGCACTAGTTGCAAATAAAATAAAAATGCAAAAAAGAAAAATAAATTAGATAATGGCAGAAGAATTACAGTAGGAAAGTATATTTTTTACAATGGGTATACATGTGTATTTATAGCTGAGTTGCAAAACCCTAATCAAATCTATGAATATATGGGCCTTTTTTCATCAAAGATTATGTTATGATCCTCCTCTTATCCTTGTTTAACATGTGTCTAATTGATGAATTTCCTAAGATCTTTTCTACCAATCTGCTTCCAAGGTGACCAATGTTAACACAACTAGCCTCCAATGATAGTTTCTTATGCAATCTTCATGTATATGGCATCAATTCTTCACTTTTAAGGCTATATAAGGCTTAACCAACTCATCTGCAAAAACAACAAAATAATACCCAACGTAATATCTATTTATATACAAAAGATAAGATATAAGAGCATAAAAAACCCATTCTTATGCTAATCACCTGCCCCTTTGTGATCCGGTGGTGACGAGAACTTGCATGTTGCTCCACTGATCTCCGCTTCTTTCATTCACCAAAAGCTTTGCTCGTCTTCACTTTTCTTTGGATCCATGGAATCTAATCCCATTGAAATCAATGAAAACTTCGAAAACGATAGAAATGTGGACAATCTCTTCGGACTTGAAAATTCAAACAGTAGAATGAAAATCCAGAAATATAACGACCCGAACTTCCCCGTAAAGGAAAGCCCGGATTGAGTTGAGAACACGACAAATCAGAACACAAACAGAAGAACATTTCATTGCTTATTACAACAATTCCATCTGAATACAAGAATATAACAGAGTATGAATAAATAATATACATTTGATAAATATCAGAGATTCAAATTACATTTAAATACATAGCAACGATAAAATAATACAAAGCACAACTGAAAGAAATACACGGATACAGAGCTTTTCGAATATCACTTTAGCTATAAACCAGGATCCTGTAAGAATAAATCTACAAACCCAAAACTACTAGCTGCCGATGTGGAAAATAGGGGCACCCAGAGTTTAGGTTGAAACAATAAACTCCAGGTCAGTCATGTGACTGGTGTGAGAACTAAAAACAATTATTAAATCTTTACTGTAAAAAAAAAGTAAATCAAGTGACCACGTCGTATAACACGGAAAGGGTTTCCTCCCAAGAATACCAGTGCGTCAAATAAACAACGCAATGCCTTTTGGAAAAATGAAGCTATTATAAGACCCAGGTCCCATCACAAAATGCAACGCAAGTCGGAGGATAGGGTTTTCCCATATAATATCCAAAGATGCTTGGCACATTTAAAACAAATCATTTGATACTATTATAAGCGCATAGTGTATAAAACAACTTCAAATATAAATGTATCAATCCTAGATGGCATGGGTACCATATATAATGTCGCCAATACTAGGCTCTACAATCAAAACCGCAATATTACGTATTGGAAGTTGGATTTCCATCTGTGGACCAAGGCAAGGGTCATCCTTACCTCTTCGAGACTCTCTAGCCCGAGCCTCAGAAACCAGATAAAGGTGAGCCCTTAGGAGACACAGGTCCGGTCCACAGATATGGATTAAAATGCGTGAACAATACGTTTCCCCGCCCTATGGAGAGTAAAGCTGGTCAATATATCGACCAAACAATCCATCGGCCCCCGTAGTGACCGATATAACCGATGTGCCTCGCTGTCCATCATCCACATAAGTAAAACTTCAGGGCTTGCAAAACCCTAACACCACTTCTAGCTAGAAAGAAACGCATGTTCTCCGTGGATCCTCTCCCGTTTCTGGTTCATACCGGGGTGTGAGGCTCGCGAATTAACGCTACACAAAGCTATGTTATATTAAAGCCGTGCTTTGGTCATCAACCACAAGACTCTGCTTCTCAACAGAAGCCTTGATCATTTTCATCTCACCATGCCACACAGGCAATTCACGCTATGCAACCGATGTCTATCAATCACACAGAATGAAATTCGATGTCAGACACACATCCATTTACAAGTTCGTTCTGTGTCTGAACGAAACCAAAGGCACCTTATTCCTCGTCCCATATGTCCAATACAGGAGAAAGGCCCTCTCATATCCATTGATCTCCAACTACATCTGGACGATCACCACTTGTTACCTCGTTTTGGGTGTACAACCCAATCAAGACATCAATAATCATCCAAATGACGTGAAGACCTCCGGTCTTCAACCACCGTCTTCATCATCGACATACCATGGAATCAGTTATTCAAAATGGGTATAAAGCTGGTCTTTCCAAATAACTCGCATATATTATAAACAAGTGCTACACAAACACAACATACGCCTCATCCCATTCCAGAATATTCTTTTATTCAAATATTTACATTTTTATGGAAAGGTAACCATTAATTTTATCAAAGATAAATTCTTTTAAATTTATTATTTAATCTTCCTTTGGATATCAAACCAGATTAAGGTTTATCCAAACTAGTCGGGATTAATGCACCTTACCGAAGTAATAATTTATTTAATTTCCCAAACCCGACCTATTCATGTCATGGAGCAAAACTGGTAATATTTCATATCTAACACCACAGCGTTATCGTTAAAATTAATTACCATTTCGCGTTCAAATCTACTTAAAGATTTAACTATCGCTTTGGAGAGAAACTTGTGATACTCCATTCTCGACCATTTTCTTGAATTGATAATTTTAATTCTCACAATCACTTTTCAATCTAATCAAAGATTCATTAAAACTCCACTTAGTTTTAATCTTCCCAAAAATCAATATTAATGATTATTCAAAGCTAAGAAATTAATCTTATTTTTACTGGGTTAAAGAACCAATGTTATTTAAAACACAGTTCACGATAAACCCAAAATCACATTCAATTTTATTTCAATTACTAAATATAACTGGAAATTATAATAATCTTAATTAAAAGATTTATTCTTTTCACACGGGGTTTAAGAATAGTGTTACTGAAGAGCCCATCCTATCAGTCTCTAACCGTAAATTAGTAAGAGAATCATTCCCTAAGTATTAATCCCGAAGGCTGAAACCAACATCAGATCAATACCCTGGAAACCATTCAGCTTAGATAATCTCCGATTAGTTTCTAATTTTCTTAACTCCACTGGATTTACGAACAGTGTTATTAAAGATACCATCACGACAAACCCAAAATCTCATTCCATTGTTAATCGGGTTAAAGAACAAGTGTTACTTAAAACACCATTCATGATAAATCCAAAAATCCAATTTGATATTAAATACAAGGCTCTAAATAGAAAATATATCGTCTTATATTCAATATCAAATTATGAAACCAACAAATATGGTATTGGGAATAACGATATATATATATATATATATATATATATATATCTTTGAAATTTCTCCACAATGTCCGTATAATCATGGAATCCAATATCGAAATATTCCGAAGATAATTTCGATTCAAATCCATTCTAATTCATATATTGGAAGTTCTGGTTATATTAAAAAATCATTTTAAATCCAATTTATTTATTTAAAAATATTGGATTATAATTCTATTCATAACTAGTTCATTTCGATACAAATATATTTTTGTCTTTTCAAATATGGATTTTTTCATCCTAATTCTCTCCAAGTCATTTATTATGATTTTACACATATTATCGATATTTTTAATAATTTTATCAAGGCCCGTACAGTCGATTTCCATAAACGGTCATCGAACTGCACTTACAGCGACCTTTTCCGAATTTGATTTGGACATAATTCCAAATCCAACTGTTAGATTTCAAATCTCTTATATTCATTGGAAAACCCTTTTCGATATGAACTCAACGGTTCTGGTTTTAGGAGAATCCGACAGTCGGATCTCCCGTAACGTTAATTCGAAGTCAATGGTCAAAATTCGCGAATGGTCCCAGTGCGGCGCGTTCTATTCAGGCCATTAAATATATATAATATATATATTTAGTCGATTTCCATTTAAAACGTATTTTATAAATCATTTTAACTTCGTTTTAAAAACGATTCTATCTTCATTTTCAATTTTAAATCAAAATTGAATATTCCTTGTCATTATAATATATAAATGATAATATTTTCAAAATATCAGATATTGAAACCATTTCCTTTTCGATATTCATTATAAAAATGAATAAAATCGATATAAATATTGTTCACGTCAAAATATCGTTAATCTAATCAACATGGCTTTATATATTTAAATATTTTTGTGTCTATCCCTAATCGGACATCGAAAATCATATTTTGATCTTTTACTGAATATTATTTTAAAATATTTCGTTATTTTAAATTCTTCTTCTTTCTGAAATGGAATCAGACACATCCAATTACCATATAATGTTGTTTATATGGATTTCATACAACACATGTATACAACAGCCATGATAAACAATTAACCATCATCCAGATTGCGTTCTACACTGTATAAGCATTAAATATAAATATTTAACGCTTACAACAGTCTGTCAACCTATCGATTGACATACAACTAAACAGTTGAGATTAGTGTACGTCAAATATCATCTAAACACCCGTGTGGGGTTTCAATCCACAAACACAATTTATTTGTGCAGTTGGGCGACGTGTAAAATTTATCGTCCCAATCCATATCAGTCAAATGGGTGTACATAAACTATAACGACTCGGATTTCTCCCGGACCTGATCGATCGCAAAATTGACTAAGACCGTTCAAAAACCCGAATACGCTAACTTTGGGTATACAACACATCTATACAAATAACAAAAGACTTTTATAAACATTATAATAATGTTATATCAGAGTACAAAATATCAGAGACATTGGTAAAATACAGTGGAAGATAATTTACAATAATTTAATACATTGCAGCGGAAATGAATAAGCTGATACAGCGGAGTCTATCAATGCTCTGGACACAGCTTTAAGATTCGATCTAGAATCCTGCTCAATATATCTGCCAAATAAGATACTCGACTGCCCGTGTGGAAAAGAGGGCACCCGAGTTTGCATAGTGAAACAAACTACGGGTCAGTCATGGGACTGGTATGAGAAATCTTTACTTAACTTAACTAGTAATAAGGCTAATCACAGGACCACGCCGCTAACGCGGAATGAGTTTACTCCATTGGATTGCCAGTGCATAATTTAAATAAAGTAAATCGTTAAACAACACAATGCTTTTTAGAAAAACGAAACCATTATAAGACTCAATTCCCATCACCCAATGCAACGCAAACCGGAGGATAGAGTTTTACCTTATAACGGTAAAAAATGCTTGATACGATAAAAACGGATTTGATATTATTATTAGCGTATATATGTGTCAAAAACATTTCAATCATAATGTATCAATCATAGACGGCATAGCTACCATATACTATGTCGCCATACTAGTTCTACAATCAAAACCGCATGATGTCGTATTGGAATTGGATTTCCATTATGAGTCAAGGCTAGGAACGATCTCCTTACCGATTTGAGACAATCTAGCAATGTATCAGGATTCCCCGTAGTGAGCCTTTGGATACAGCAGGGCCGGTCCACAAATAACGTTAGTCGATTGGCAATTCCTGAACATACGCTTCCCGATCCCATCGAACCTATAATACGACCATTGGCGACTGATAAATCCAAGGCCTCGAAAATTCCATCATCCACATAAGTAAAATGTCAGGGCTGATAAGTCGCTGATGCCACTTCTAACTAGAAAGAAACGTGCGCACTCCCTGCGTTCTCTTGCTCCGTTTCTGACTCTTACCGGGGTGTGAGGCTTGCGAGGTCATGCTATACACAAAGCTATGCCGAAATAGGCTATGCTTTGATCATAAACCACAAGGCTCTGCTTTTCAACAAAAGCCTTGATCATTTGCATCTTGGCATGCCACATTGACAAATCACGCCATGCAATCATAACCACCAATATATAACCTCTGAGCTCGTGCGTCTCAGAAAGGGGAGTTAAGTAAGAGAGAATAAATTATTCGCCACCACAGATATATATTAAATAGAAATCAATTTAATTTACATGGAATGAAATCCAATGTCATACACACATCCGTTTACAAGTCCATTCTGGGTCTGAACGAAACCGGAGTCACCTTACTCCTCCTCCTGTATGTCCAATACGGAAGTGAGGTACTCGCATATCCGGACAATCAACAAGTACGTTCGGACAAACTACCACTTTTAACCCTTTCCTGGGAGCAAATCTGTTCAGGGGCATCAGTAGTCATCCATTCGATGTGAAGATAGCCGGTCTTCAACCACCGTCTTCATCTTTGACTCTTAATCGTCGTAGTAATTATTCGGAATGGGTTAAACCCGGTCTTTCTGAATAACTTGCATATTTTATAATAAAAAAATCAATGCTATGAAAGCCGATCCAACGCCTCATTCCAATTCAGAATATTCTTTAAATAAAATATTCACATTATTCTAACAAAGATGAATCCCTTTAATTTATTCTTAAATCTTTCTTTTAAAGATTTATTAAATCTCCAATTTGGTTTTGAATATCAAAAATCATTATTTAATGATTATTTAAATTTTAAGAAATTAATCTTATCTTTAAACGGGTTAAAGAACTAACGTTATTTAAAACACAGTTCACGGTAAACCCAAAATCGTCTTCCATTAAATACGGAATTTTCACCGAAATCAAATCAATATATGATCGATATAAATTTCTATATCAAACCAATAATATAAATGGAATAACGGCAAAGCCTCTTAAATTCCATATATAGTATTGGTCTTCTTTTACAAAAGATTATCTCGATTATTATTAAATTGAATTCCATTCAGTTCAATATACTAAATTGGAAAACATTACTTTGGAAATTTTCCATCAAATCTAAATAAAAGATTGATAAATTCCAAATTACATTTCCACTGTCAATTGGGTTAAAGAACAGATGTCGCTTAAAACACAGCTCACAATAAACCCATTTCATTTTATTTTAATTACTAAATATAATTGGAAACTCTAATAATCTCAATTAAAAGATTGATTCTTTTATCAGCTGGGTTAAAGAATGGCGTTATTGAAGACACCATTCACGACATACCCAAAAATCCAATTTAATTCATTCCAAATAAATATTAATTAATTGGAAAACTCCATTAAATCTTGATTAAAGATTTATTCTATTTCTTTACTAAAATAATGTTTTCAAAATATTAGATTTCGGAAATTACTACTTTTTATTTGATTCATCATAAAATGAATAAAAATGATCGATAAACCCGTTCGGGTTAAAATGGCGTTTCGACTTATAATGGGCTAAATAGTCCAATTCATTACCATGTCCATTTATGGTTTATAATGGGCTAGCCCTCCCACATTAGGCCTACAACTTGTGGATGCTGGACATGCCGGTCGGGTCCGGACAGACTTATCCCACAAGTTGGGCTTAACCTCGTGTCATACCCCGCTTCGTATTTGCGCGCTTAGACTCTCACATTAGGTTCAACATTAGTGGCTGCTGGATATGTCGGTCGGGTCCGGGCAGACTTCCACCACAAATGCAACCTAATCTCGTGTCAAAAGTGCAATTATAAATTTTTAATTATAATTACACTAAAAAAATATTCATTATTTTTAAATTATTCTTTATATAAAATATGTTCTTTATTTTCAAATATTATTTATAAGATATTCTGAATCAGAATGTGACTCAATCAATTACCATATATTTTCAGTTATATGGATTTTATACATTGCATATGTAAATAATAGTAATGATAAATAATCATTAAACAATCCATTCACATCCAGAGTGAAATTTATAACTGTTTAAGCGTTAAAATAAATAAATAATGCTCATCACATACTGTCAATCCATCGATTGACATATAACTAAATATTGGGATTAGTGTAGGTCAAATATCATCCCAACACCCGTGTGGGGTTTCCAAACAACAACAATTTATATAAATAAATCACTGGTTGATAAATTTTACAAATTCTAATTCAATTTGAATTACTTTCCATTTAACGAATTTTCATTTGTTTAAGTTATAAACAAATATTTATAATTTAATTTCACTACCATAATAACATTATAATGATAATGTTCTAATCTAGCACAAATCATATTTTAACTTATGATCAATTTTCTAATAAATGACATTTCTAATTAAATGACCTATTTATTTACAAAATATGTTTAAATCAAAAAGACAAATTTATTTGAGAAATATGTTCAAATCTAAATGACATATAAAAATGTAAATTTTAATATGTGTAAATCTTATCATTGACAGTTCTAAATGAATATAAATGACATTTCTAAATGAACATAAATGAACTTCATTTTCTGGCAATTCTAAATGAACATAAATGACATTTCTAAATGAACATAAATGAACTTCTAAATGAACACAAATGATACTTCATTTCTGACAATTCGAAATGAACAAAAATGACCTTTTTATTTTACAAAACATGATCGTAAATAGATGACAGTTTTGTTTTAACATATACCAATAGAATGACATGTTTTATTTAACAAACCATATGCTAATAAAATGACATGCTTTATTTAACACATCAATTACTAACGAAATGACATGTTTTGTTTTAACATAACACATACCAATAAAATGATGTTTTTATTCTAATGTAACATTTGCTAACAAAATAATGTTTTTATATTAATGTAACATTTGCTAACAAAATAATGTTTTTATACTAATGTAATATTCTATAACAAAAATGATATTTTTGTCAAACTTAACCTTTTATAGCAAAAATGCTATTTATTTCTAGTGTAACATTTTAAAACAAAATTGTTGTTTTATTTCTATGTAGCATTTTATACAGAAATGTTATTTTATTTCTAATGTAAGCAATTCTAATAAAAATGACATGCTTGATCTAAATAAACATTTCTACTAAAATGACAATAAACCTTTCTAATAAAAATGTTATCTTTAATTTAAATAAACATTTCCTCACAAAATGTTACCTTTAATCTAAATGAACATTTCCTAACAAAAATGATCTTTTTGTTCTAATAATTCTAATTCAACAAAACACATAAAAAGGATAACTTTATTTCTTTGACATTCTATCTTGACAAAATAAATAAAATAATAACTTCGTTTTGTTAACCATTCGTATTTAACAAAATTGATGTTTTTGTTCTAATATGACATTATCTAAATAAAGTGATATTTGTTTATTGTCTCATCTCTTAAATGAAAGCAAAACTACATTAAAAATCAAATCTTTTTAATGGAAACAAAATTATATTTAAAAAAATGCGATCCTTTTAATGGAAACAAAATTACATTAAAAATGTGTTCTTTTTAATGTAAACAAAATTACATTAAAAATGTGATCTTTTAAATGGAAACAAAATTACATTTTTAATTCTAACATGACATTTATAACATAAAGGATATTTCTATACTAATACAATGTTTCTAACATAAATGATGTTTCTGTTTTAAGAAAACTTTTCTAAACAAATGATGCTTGCGTTTTTAACAAAACATTTCTAAACAAATGATGCTTTTGTTTTTAACAATAATGATATTATTGTTCTAATATGAAAATTTTCACATAAATGACATTAATGTTCTAATATGACATTCCTCAAATAAATGACATAAATTTTCTAATATGACATTTCTTAAATAAATAACATAAATTTTCTAATATGACATTTTTCACATAAATGACATAAATTTTCTAATATGACATTGGTCACATAAATGAGATAAATTTTCTAATATGACATTTTTCAGCATGGCACATCGTTATTCTAATAAATGACAATTTAATATTATCCATCCTAATTCAATAAAAGATGACAACTTATGTTGTAAATTCTAATTAAATAAAAGATGACAAATTTTATATCGTCAATCCTATTGGTAACAATTATCTAACTAAACAAAATTGATGTTTTGTTTTAGCACAAAACTATTTACCAAAAATATCGTTTTTGTTTCTAACTTATTTTATCACAACAAACATTACCCATCTAACCAACAGATCAATCATAACAGCAACAAACAGACCAAATCCAATTGTGATCAACACAAACTGAATTTACAGCATAAATGTAAGAAATTACAAGTATGATAATAATTGACTAGTTTTAATTATATATATAAAAAAGAAATCTCACATCGATTCGTCTGAATTTTCAAAGTGCTCCGTTTCAAATTTGGTTTGTTTCATGTTGTATCTCGTCTTCACGATTCAAACGCTTCTGAAATCATCGATTTTTGTTTTGATTTGAGAGAGATATGAACATTTGAAATTTGATTACATTATTGAATAATAATTAAATAATTAACCATTAATTATTTCCTAACCCTTTGTTAACGTTATAAACCAATCTTCTTCTTCGTCGAATAAAGAACCCATTGTCCAAATGAAAATCCACCTGCGCAAGTACAATAGGACCACTACCACCCGATCCAACACCACCACCTCGAAGCTCCGAGCACCCTCAATCAACGCCCGCCGCATTGCCCAAATCGCGACCCCGAACGCCGCCACTTTGTGGCACAATTTCGGCCACCACGAGTTGTAATTTCCGATCTCCACCGTTTAATGTGTAGAGTCCTCGATGCTCTACGATTTTCTCTTTTGGAGTGTTGAAATTTATTGAATTGATTAGAAGAACAAGGAGGAAGAGTGATGGAATATCGCGACCATTGATTTCACAAAAGGGACTGTGTAAAGACTCGAAAATTCCCGCCCTTTGAATTGACCATAAACCACACAGGTCTGACCCAAAAGTTGGAAATCTTCGAATACTTTAATTTTGGGAATACAACACATTAAAACAACAACAGTAGACTTTTATTACATTACAATAATGTTACATCTGAGTACAGAATATCATAGTACATCAAAATAAATTTACAACGGAAGATAAATTACAATGAATTAGTACATTGCAACGAAAGACTATCAAAAGCTCTGGACATAGCTTTAAGCTTCGATCCAGGATTCTGCTAAAGAGATAAGTATCTGCAAAAAGCTACTCGACTGCCCGTGTGGAAAATATGGGCACCCGAGCTTGCTAGTGAAACAAACTACAGGTCAGTCATGGGACTGGTATGAGAAATCTAACTTAACTAATTTAATAAGGCTAATCACAGGACCACGCCGCTAACGCGGAACGGGTTTACTCCATTGGATTGTCAGTGCATAAAATAAGGTAAATCGTTAAACAACACAATGCTTTTTTTTTGAAAAATGAAACCGTTATAAGACTCAAGTCCCATCACATAATGCAACGCAAACCGGAGGATAGAATTTTACCTTATAATGGTCAAAAGATGCTTGATACGATAAAACGGATTTAATATTAGTGTGTATGTGTTTCAAAAACATATCAATCATAATGCATCAATCATAGACGGCATAGCTACCATATACTATGTCGCCATACTAGTTCTACAATCAAAACCGCATGGTATCGTATTAGAAGTTGGGTTTCCATCATGAATCGAGGCTAGGGATCATCCTATCTGATATGAGACACCCTCGCAAATGCCTCAGGATCACACCTATGGGCAACCCTTGGATCTTCATGGTCGGTCCCTACCTTACGGTAGTGGATTAGTTATGCCTGAACAACCACTTCCCGGTTCCTTTGAACCTCCATATGGCCATTAACAACCTATAAATCCGAGGTACCTCATAATCCATCATCCACATAAGTAAAATATCAGGCCTGGTAGGTCATTGACATCACTCTAGCTAGAAAGAAACGTGTGCACTCCCTATAGTCCTATTCCCGTTTTTGACTCATACCGGGGTGTGAGGCTCGCGAAGTTATGCTATACACAAAGCCACGCCTAACCAGGCTATGCTTTGATCATCTACTACAAGACTTTGCTTTTCAACAAAAGCTTTGATCCATGCATCTTAGCATGCCACAATGTCAATCCATACCATACCATTGATCCTACCAATATATAACCTCTAAGCTCATACGTCTCAGAGAAGGGTGTTAATCACCAAACAGATATATATATATATAGCAGAGATCAACGAATACAGCATAAAGGAATACAATGTCAGGCATACCATCCATTTACAAGTCCGTTCTGGGTCTGAACGAAACCGGAGGCACCATATTCCTCGCATATCCGAACAATCAACAAGTACGTCCGGACGGCCACCACTGTATCCCCTTCAAGGTAGCTACTCCAATCATGGGCGTCAGTGGTAACTCATCCATCCGACATGATGATCGTCGGTCTTCAATCACCATCTTCAACTCTTCAACTTAGATCATCGTATAATCATTTGAAATGAGATTGAACTCGGACTTTTCAAATGACCCTCGCTTATATGTATATTTTAAAATCATTTCGTATCGTTATTAATCTTTAAATAACGATTTATCGCTATTTATATATATATATATAAAAATAGCTCAATTAATTTAACGACGCTTCGGGTCGATGGGCAGCCCTGGCGCTGTTTTACCCAAATTTGATTTACACTTATCTCGAAATCTTACCGTTGGATTTTAACAAACTTTATATCATTGGAAAGATCTTCCCAAAGCGGTCCTAACGGTTCCAGTTTTGGGAAATCCGACGGTCAGATCTTAGGGTATAATCGTTTAAAGTTACGATTTCAAATCGCGAACTACAGCAGCGCGATTCGTTTAATTTTAATTTTAATTTATATATATATGTAAATCGTTTGGCGATTTCAACTATTAAGATCAATTCTTTTTATCACATCTAAAATGTCGATAAAAACATAACATTAAAATATATTCGTTTTCTTGAGTATAAAACATCAATAAAAAGTCACTTTTAAATCTACTCTTTTTATTGTCCCTAGAATGACAATAAAAATGTTTCTTATAAATCTAGTCTTTTTATTGAATATAAAATATCAATAAAAATGTCGCCTTTAAATCTCTTCTTTTATTTACATCAAAAATGTAAATAAAAATGTACTTTTTAATTCTAATCTTTTTGTTGTCTCTATTTTGATAATAAAAATATACATTAAATTCTATCTTTTTGATTACATCTAAAATGTAAATCTAAGGTGTCACTTTTATTTCTATGTTTTTACCAACACCTAAAATGTAAATAAAATATCCTTTATAAATTCATGTTTTTACTCTTATCTAAAATGTGAATAAAATAAACCCTTTTAGTTCAAGTCTTTTATTTACATATAAAATCTAAATAAGATATACTTCTTTATTCATGCCTTTTATTTACATGTAAAATGTAAATAAGATATACATTTTCTTCATGTTTTTTATTAGCATCTAAAATCTTAAATAAAAGGGCACTTTTAAATCATGTTTTTATTAGCATCTAAATTGCTAATAAAAATGTACTTTTTATTTCTAGTTTTATTCACATCTAAAATGTGAATAAAAATACACCCTTTCAATTCAAGTTTTTATTCACATCTACAATGTAAATAAAAATACAACTTTTTAACTCAAGTTTTTATTTACATCTAAAATGTAAATAAAAATGCAACTTTTAATTCAAGTTTTTATTCACATCTAAAATGTGAATAAAAATGTACTTTTTCATGACAACAATGTACGTTCTTCTTTTAAACCTTTTTGATAAAAAAAATGTCTATTTTTGTTTAACCCCTTTAAATGAACAAAAATGTTTATCTTGGTCTAATGCTTTTCACTGAACAAAAATATTTATTTCTTTTAAATGAACAAAAATATTTATTTTTGTTTTAATCTTTTTAATGAACCAAAAATGTCTATTTTGGTTAAATCCTTTTTAATGCATCACAATTACGTAGAAATGTAATTTTCATGTTAACAAGTTCTAACCAAAATTATATTCTTTTTAATGAATCATTTACATAAAAATGTAATTTTCATGTTAACAAGTTCTAACCAAAGTTATATTCTTTTTAATGAATCATTTACATAAAAATGTAATTTTCATGTTAACAAGTTCTGACAAAAGTTATATTCTTTTTATTGAATCATTTACATAAAAATTTAATTTTCATGTTAACAAGTTCTGACCAAAGTTATATTCTTTTTATTGAATCATTTACATAAAAATGTAATTTTCATGTTAACAAGTTCTAACCAAAGTTATATTCTTTTTAATGAATCATTTATGAAAATGTAACTTTTTCATTCTTTTAATTACATTTATGAAAATGTAACTTTAATATTCTTTTTATTACATTTAGAATGACATTAAAATGTACCATTTAAAATTTAATGTTATATAAAAGGATATTTTCATATGTTAGCATTTTCTATTTATTCTAATATTATATAAAAGGATATTTTCCTATGTTAACATTTTCTATTTCAACAAAAACATAAAAAAATTATATATGTTTGTTTTGTCGATAACTCTAATTCAACAAAACACATATAAAAGTGATATATTTGTTTTATTGTCAATTCTAACTCAACAAAACAAATAAAAAGTGATATTTTTATCAACTCAACATTTTATAACTAAAAATGTTATTTTTATTCACCTTAACATTTTATAACTAAAATGTTAGATTTCAACAAAAACAATTAAAAAGATAGCTTGTTTTTGTCGACAATTCTATTTCAACAAACAAATAAAAGTAATATATTTGTTTTGTAGACAACTCTAATTCAACAAAACAAATAAAGGTGATATTTTGTCTAACTTAACATTTGATAACTAAATGGTATTTTAACCAATCCTAACATTTTATAACTAATATGTTATCTTATCAATCTTAGCCTATTATACCTGAAATGGTATTTTCATCCATCTTAACATTTTATAACTACAATGTTGTTTTCATCCATCTTAACATTTTATACCTAAAATGTTATTTTCATCAATCTTAACACTTTCCTATTTAACAAAACAAATATTTTGTTTCTCACACTTTTCTATTTAAACAAAATGAACATTTTGTTTTTCACATTTTTCTATTTACAGGTTTTATTCACATGAGAAATGCAACATCTAAAATTAAAATGTTATATTTCTTACTTATGTAACTTTTTTAAACTAAAAATTGTAACGACCAGCCTTTTTGCCCAGTTCTTGTCGGTAATTAAACCGACTCAAACCGTTTATAAAGACGAATTGTTATGGGTACATACACATATTGTACAAAATAACAGGACTTTTTATTGCAAAATACAATAATACATCAGAGTTATACAGAATATCAGAGTTACAACATATACAGCGGAAGAAAAGAGAATGTACTCTCAGCGGAAGAACCTTATGATATAGCGGAAGCTCCAAACTCTAGCGTGGACTCCAACTCGGAAAGCGCTCAAAATCCTGCTCCAACGATCTATAACTGCAAACTAAACTACTAGCTGCCCGTGTGGAAATTAATGGGCACCCAGAGTTTAGAAAGGAACAATAAACTCCAGGTCAGTCGTGGGACTGGTGTGAGAACTCAAAAACAGTTAGATTCATTTTTAAAGTTGGGAACTTCACCGGATCACGTCGCTAACGCGGAACGGATTTACTCCATGTGAATACCCGTGCATATAAATGCGCAATGTCTTTTGAAAATGAAGCTATCATAAGCTCGTCCCATATCACACAATGCAAGCGCACACCAGATGGGCGAGTTTTATCTTATGACAACCAAATATGCTTTCATACGTAAAATCCTCTTCAATACCATAATGTGACGGCCCGCCCCGCACCAGCCTGCATTTCCTCCAAAAGTGCGCTGTACACATGCCCGACTAGCACAAGACGGTCGTCATAAGAAAGGAAAGAAGGGAATGAACTAACCAAAGAACCTGTATAATGTCTCACAGCGCATGGAATAAAATATAATAATAGCATACTTGACATAAAACAGGCGAGACAGTGCATAAGCTGATAACTAATAATCAATGTCAACAACAGAGCAGCGGAAATCCAAATACAGCTTATTACAACTTTTCCAAATTTACTGTCTCTAAGCAAAAGAAAGTTAAAGTAGAAGATACACCAACAGTGCCCAAGCAGTGATCTTCAACAACACAGGGAGAATATTATGTATATAGTACGTGGAAGCCTCCTGCTCGTCTCCGGATCATCTACCCGTGCATCACCAGCTAACCTGTCTCTAGTCTGCTCGTGTGAGCACCCAGAGTAATAAGAGGAGACATAAAACTCTGGGTCAGACATAAAGCCTGGTATGAGCGATAAGCATCTTAAACAGAATAATAACAGGTATACTAAACCATACCTGAACCTGGACCTGCAACCAAAGAGTTAGTACCACATACCGTACAATACTCCAAGGTGCCATAATAAATAGTGTAAGAATACGAGGGTGGGGTGTGCATGTCACAATGATAGCAAACAAATCATCCATAGCAACCATCCTCACATCTCTCATTCAGTGCGTAAAGCATACGACATCTACCACTTTGGAACACTAGACAAACTGAGGTAACGACGAATCCCGACTTGTAGAAACCCTGCTGTGACCAAGCCAAACACTTGGAGTCATGACCAAACATTTCAATGACCCACTTCATTGGTCGTAGCCCTTGGTTCTACCGATGCCATAATGGCCCTGAATCCGTCTTCGCACCTCCTACCATAGTGGTCCAAAGCTATGGACGTCGATAGCTCCTTAACACGCGTCCCGCAGCAGAGCCCAACCATGAAGCGAACTCGTTGATTCCCTTCTGAATCTTGAGCTCTAACTTCTCATTTGGACTTCCTTTGCATCTCGGGTTTGGTCGAATTGGAGTGGGTCTTCAGAAGAGTTGTCGCGCATTAACAGTCTTAGAGTTCTGTTCGGTTCGGTAGTCATCACCATCATCGGGTCGGGTCGGTAGTCCACTTCGGGTCGGGTCGGTGTCTCCCTCCGGGTCGGGTCGGTTCAGTGATTCTCCCCCTTCAGATATCGGTTCGGTTCGGGTGCCTCTGCTTGAGTTCGGTTCGAAGGTAGTTCATCCGATCTGATTCTTCCTATTTGACTTGTTTGCCTACTCCGATCCGTCCTGTTCTCTTCCTCCGATCCGGTCTGCTCCATCGCTCCGATCCGATCTTCTGTCCAACTCCAACTCTAAGCAATGGCCTTCCTTCCTGCCAAACTTCTCCCAGTGGCAAGTCCTCATCTAGTTCGGATTCCCTTGGTCAGTTCCCTAGTCCGATCCGACCCCTTTTCTCCGATCCGAACCGGTTCGGAACCTGCACACTTCTGCAACTTTCCAGCGAGCTTTCTACGCCATTCGACGACGTTTTCGAGCAATTTAACTATTCTAATCAATCATGGAACATAACATAGAGTCATAGCAACATGTAATAGCAACCACAAACAGCAAACAACAATTTAAATGAATCAAAATGAATCAAAAGTGGCCAAAACCTCACATTTTCCTATAATCCCTCTTAATCATGTTTAAGCATATGATTAGCAAAACACGTCGAAATTTACCCAAATTTCTAATAGAGCCTTAAAACATTATTTTAGAATTTTAAGAATTTTTCCAGAATTTATTTACGTATAAATTCGCTAATCTTCACTAATTACCCTTAATCACCGTAATTAGTGCAAAAACTATGCAAATCACTCACCTTTGCCACAACTAGACCCCAAAACTGAAATATGCTCTGATTTGGCGTTGTTCCCAATCTTATACAGCAGCTCCAACCTTACTTTGGTGCTTTTTCTTCTTAATTTAATGTTTGCTAAGCCTAATCTTCAATTAGAAGGTGATTTTTGGGTGTTTTAGAGAGATTTAGAGAGTGGAGGCCATGGCTAGGTCAAGAGAAATGAAAGTGGCGGCTGGAAAATGTCTAAAGAAATGTTTTCTAACCCTAATCAGCCTCCATATACCCCTAAACCCGAAATTCCTCTTGAGCCAAGCTGCTAATTACCCGGTTAAGCCCAATTAAGCTGTTTTTCACCACCTGAAACTTGTTTCAGCCATATCTCCCAAACGGTAAGTCCGTTTGGCTAATGTAACCACTCTACGGAAAGAGAAACCATCATCTGGAGCCAATGGAAGTGGTTTCAGGTCAAAATTCCTTTCCAGTCAAAAGTTATGGCCAAAACAGTGATAACTAGGGGTAAAATGGTCATTTAAAAATCGAGAAAAATCATGAACATGGGAAATGACCCCAATAGTCGTCTCCCAAAGTTACACGACCATACGACTTCGTATGTGACAGAAATAAATATTCTACGATCCTATGATGCGTAGAATGCGGGTCGTTACACTCTCCCCCCCTTAAGAAATTTCGTCCCCGAAATTCCTTAACCCTAAACATACAAAGGATCCCGCATGCCTAACAACCACATAAAACAATCAAACATGCAAAACAAGCAAACAAGCCTATCCTAGCATGCGGAAAACTAAATCGAAGTCAAAATCTTACCAGGCAAAGAGTTCTGGGTATGTCTTCCTAATGTTCTCCTCTGTCTCCCAAGTACAATCATTCTCGTCCTCGCTCCACTGTACCTTGACTAGCTTCACCGCCTTCCTTCGAAGTTGCTTCATGTCGTGCTCGACAATACGGGCCGGCTTGCGGTTCCCAACCGCCTCGGGTTCTACTTTGAAGTCCTCTAACTGATCAGGTGAAATAGTTATATCTGAGTCGTGAACGAACTTCCTTAGTTGGGAAACATGAAATACGTTATGAACTCCTGCCATCTTCTCTGGTAAGT
This sequence comes from Allium sativum, assembly GCA_030737875.1. NCBI lineage: Eukaryota > Viridiplantae > Streptophyta > Magnoliopsida > Asparagales > Amaryllidaceae > Allium > Allium sativum. The sequence goes on along the minus strand of CM060924.1, from coordinate 498,698,860 downwards.
CAATTCTATATGCTAAATTCCCGACTAGTTCAAGAACAGGGAATGGGCCAACGAATCTTGGTGCCAACTTGCCTTTCCTGCCAAATCGTACTACGCTCTTCAACGGAGAAATCTTGACAAACACCAAGTCGCCAACGGAGAATTTTAAGTCTCTTCTCCTCTTATCAGCATAACTCTTCTGTCTATCTTGGGCAGCCTTCATTCGTTGCTGAATGATCTTGATCTTATCTGAAGTTTCCCTCACCACATCTGGTCCAAGCATAAACTTCTCGCCAGTCTCTATCCAACATGATGGTGAGTTGCACGGTCTTCCATACAAAGCTTCAAACGGAGCCATACCGATACTGGATTGGTAGCTATTATTATATGCAAACTCTACTAGATGCAAATTGTCATCCCATGATCCACCAAAATCCAATATACATGCTCTCAAGAGATCTTCCAAAATACGGTTCACCCTCTCCGTCTGACCGTCGGTCTGAGGATGATATGCGGTACTGAGATGTAACTCTGACCCTAGAGCCTCTTGTAAGCTCTTCCAAAACCCACTAGTGAACAACGGGTCTCGGTCGCTCACAATGCCTTTAGGTACTCCATGAAATCTCACTACCCACTTCATATACAATTCTGCTAACTTAGCTGCCGTTCTTGTCGATTTGACTGGTATAAACCTTGCACTTTTAGTCAGTCGATCTACAATTACCCAAATGCTGTCATATCCCGATCTAGTCCTTGGTAAACCATCGATGAAATCCATCGAGATTTGCTCCCATTTCCATTCGGGAATTTCTAAAGGCTGTATCAACCCACTAGGCTTCTTTTGCTCGGCTTTAACTAGCTGGCAATTCATGCACTTGGATATAAACTTCCCAACGTCTCTTTTCATCCCTTCCCAGTAGTAAGTCCATTTCATGTCTCTATACATTTTATTACCACCAGGGTGTATAGTCAGCTTTGAGTGATGACATTCTCTAAGCACTTCATCCCTCAATCCATTGACATTGGGTACAACAAGCTTCTCATTCTTTCTAAGCCATCCTTCTCGATCAAGCCCATACTTGTTCATCTCCTCATCGATATCCATCTTTAACTTGGAGATGATTTCCAGTAGGTTAGGATCGTCCCTCTGACTAGAGCCGATCCGCTCAATCAAAGTGGGTCTGATCGTCAAACTTGCTAACATTTCTGGATCCAATTCGCACTTTGGTCTGAAATCAAACCCCGCGATAAACTCCAGTTGCTTCCATTCGAGAAACATAGCCCCTAAGCTGGCATGTCTTCTACTCAATGCATCAGCCACCGCATTGCCCTTTCCTGGTGTGTATGCGATGTCAAAATCATAGGAAGCTAAGAACTCTAACCATCTCTGCTGACGGAGATTTAAATCCTTCTGGGAGAATAGATACTTCAACGACTTATGATCTGTAAACAGCTCAAATCTTTCTCCCAAGAGATAGTGTCTCCACATCTTTAACGCGAACACGATCGCTGCCAATTCTAAATCATGGGTAGGGTATCTTCTCTCGTGCGGTTTCAACTGCCGACTTGCGTAAGCTACAACCCTACCGCCTTGCATCAATACAGCACCCAGTCCAGTACCACAGGCATCCGTGTATACCGTCATCTCTTCATCCCCCTTAGGGATGACTAACACCGGTGCGCTTGTCAACTTGTCCTTTAGGCTTTTAAATGCATTCTCGCACCTTTCATCCCAAACAAAAGCTTGATTCTTCTTGGTCAACTGGGTCAATGGTGCTGCTATCTTGGAGAAACCTTGGATAAACTTACGATAATATCCAGCTAATCCCAAGAAACTTCTTACATCTGTTGCATTCTTGGGCGTAGGCCAATCTTGTACCGTAGCCACCTTTGCTGGGTCCACGGCAATACCATTCTCTGATACAACATGGCCCAAGAACCTCACTTCCCTCTTCCAGAAGTGACACTTAGAAAACTTTGCTTTCAATTGGTGTTTTCTCAACACCTCCATCGCTACTCTTAAATGTTCCTTGTGTTCTTCCTCTGTCCTCGAATAGACCAAAATATCATCAACGAACACAAGGACAAACTTATTCAACTGATCTCTGAATACCCTATTCATAAGATCCACAAAATATGCTGGGGCATTGGTCAGCCCGAATGGCATGACCAACCACTCATAAAACCCAGACGGCGTCCGAAATGCCGTTTTAGCTATACTCTCAGCTTCCACTCTAAGCTGATGAAAACCTGTCGCGAGATCCAACTGAGAAAATACTCTCGCGTCACTCAACTGATCAAACAAATCATCTATCCGCGGTAGAGGATACTTGTTCTTCCTCGTCACTTTATTCAATTCGCGGTAGTCTACACACAAACGAAGGGAACCATCCGCCTTGGTAGCAAACACAACTGGTGCTCCCCATTCAGAAACACTCCTTCTGATAAATCCCTTCTTCAAAAGATCGCTGACTTGCACCTCGAGCTCTCGCTGCTCCCTTTGTGCCATACGACGAAGTGGCATCACTATAGGTCTGGCATCTTTTACCAAATCAATACGGAACTCAATCTCTCGGTGTGGTGGAAGTCCGGTCACTTCTTCGAAAACATCCGGATACTGGTCAACCACGGGCAAACCTGACAACTCACTATGCGGAATGTCGAGGGAGTTTAGAAAACTAGCCAATACCCCCTTACTGGGTAGACCACCAAACACTATCCTCCGCCCATCATCCGCTCTAGCTGTCACCAACAAGCCCTCACAGTCTACCACCACCCCGTATCTTTGGAGCCAATCTACTCCCAAAATAATGCCAAACCCAGTAAAGCCCAAAACAAAGCAATCACAAACAAACATGCATCCATGACTCGATAGAACCACATTACGACAAATCATGCTAAGACTAGCCGAACCACCAATCGGGTTCGTCACTACTAAAGGTCTATCGACAATCTCGAGCTCCAATCCCAACCTATCTACCAGGTCACTAGATATGAAAGAACTGGAAGCTCCGGTATCAAACAAAACTCTAACAGGAACATCATAAACAGAAAACATACCTTGAATGACGACATTCTTTCCCTTCTCCGCCGCAGTTGGGGCATTCGACGAAGAAGGAATAGCATTAAGAGCATATGCTTTCACCATTTGCTTTTCCTTAGGGGGCTGTGGACACTTGTCCTTGTGATGTCCCATTTGGCCACAGTTGAAGCACTTCCTATCCGCTGGCTTGGCCCGACAATTACTAGCATAATGGCCCTTCTTACCACAGCTGAAGCACTCAACATCTTGCTTATTCTTTTTCTTCTGGCCATCCTTAGCTTGGTTCTGCTTTCTCTTATTCTGAGAACCACCTTTGCCTCCACCACTTGCTTGTGGTTTTGGCTCTTCTGCAGATGCAACCTCAGTCTTCGGCTTAGGGTAGAGACTCTCTGATCTTAATGCTTTCCCCACAATCGACTCAAACGTCTCATCGATGTGGTTAATAAGCCTTTCCCCTAAGTACTGATCTAACCCAGTTATGAATTTCTCATTCTTCTTTTCGGCAGTATCAATAAGAGATAACCCATACTTTGACAAAGTGTCGAATTCAGCAATGTACTCCGAGACATCTCTGCCATTCTGCTTGAGCTCCAAGAATTTCTTAAACAACACTGACTTCTGAGCGGCTGGAATGAACTTCTCGCTAAAGAGAGCTTTAAACTGCTCCCAAGTAATCTGATCTTCGGGAGTAGCTGCCTTTATAGCATTCCACCAATTCATTGCCCGCCCTTGCAGCTGACGGGACGCTAGCTTTCTCTTCATCGCATCCTCGATACCCAAATCCTCGAAGATACGTTCACAACTATCCAACCAATCTTGAACATCTGTGGCCGACTCCGTTCCGTGGAACGGCTTCCCACCAAGGCTAGTATAATCCTTATTCAACTTGGCGAAGTCGACCCTCGGCGCCTGCACTATTGGACCACCACCATTTCCACCATTGGGAGCTGCCCTCTGTACATCTCTAAGCATCTCTCTCATGAGGTCAGTAAACATTGTCCTCATGTCAGCAGCATTCCCATTATTGGCTCCCCTACCAGCACCTCTAGTATCTCGGCTCATCGTCAATCTGAAAAAGGAAATGATTAACGACTCCATAGTGGTGCTAGTGCAGTACGACTTTTATCCTTATACTAGTAATAGTATATATATATATATATAGCTTTTAAAAACCAAAGTAATCACAAATACGCTCTCTCGTATACATATATTATCTCTCCCTGATAACTTCCCTAGGTTAACTACGCAACCTAGAGCTCTGATACCAAGTGTGACGGCCCGCCCCGCACCAGCCTGCATTTCCTCCAAAAGTGCGCTGTACACATGCCCGACTAGCACAAGACGATCGTCATAAGAAAGGAAAGAAGGGAATGAACTAACCAAAGAACCTGTATAATGTCTCACAGCGCATGGAATAAAATATAATAATAGCATACTTGACATAAAACAGGCGAGACAGTGCATAAGCTGATAACTAATAATCAATGTCAACAACAGAGCAGCGGAAATCCAAATACAGCTTATTACAACTTTTCCAAATTTACTGTCTCTAAGCAAAAGAAAGTTAAAGTAGAAGATACACCAACAGTGCCCAAGCAGTGATCTTCAACAACACAGGGAGAATATTATGTATATAGTACGTGGAAGCCTCCTGCTCGTCTCCGGATCATCTACCCGTGCATCACCAGCTAACCTGTCTCTAGTCTGCTCGTGTGAGCACCCAGAGTAATAAGAGGAGACATAAAACTCTGGGTCAGACATAAAGCCTGGTATGAGCGATAAGCATCTTAAACAGAATAATAACAGGTATACTAAACCATACCTGAACCTGGACCTGCAACCAAAGAGTTAGTACCACATACCGTACAATACTCCAAGGTGCCATAATAAATAGTGTAAGAATACGAGGGTGGGGTGTGCATGTCACAATGATAGCAAACAAATCATCCATAGCAACCATCCTCACATCTCTCATTCAGTGCGTAAAGCATACGACATCTACCACTTTGGAACACTAGACAAACTGAGGTAACGACGAATCCCGACTTGTAGAAACCCTGCTGTGACCAAGCCAAACACTTGGAGTCATGACCAAACATTTCAATGACCCACTTCATTGGTCGTAGCCCTTGGTTCTACCGATGCCATAATGGCCCTGAATCCGTCTTCGCACCTCCTACCATAGTGGTCCAAAGCTATGGACGTCGATAGCTCCTTAACACGCGTCCCGCAGCAGAGCCCAACCATGAAGCGAACTCGTTGATTCCCTTTTGAATCTTGAGCTCTAACTTCTCATTTGGACTTCCTTTGCATCTCGGGTTTGGTCGAATTGGAGTGGGTCTTCAGAAGAGTTGTCGCGCATTAACAGTCTTAGAGTTCTGTTCGGTTCGGTAGTCATCACCATCATCGGGTCGGGTCGGTAGTCCACTTCGTGTCGGGTCGGTGTCTCCCTCCGGGTCGGGTCGGTTCAGTGATTCTCCCCCTTCAGATATCGGTTCGGTTCGGGTGCCTCTGCTTGAGTTCGGTTCGGAGGTAGTTCATCCGATCTGATTCTTCCTATTTGACTTGTTTGCCTACTCCGATCCGTCCTGTTCTCTTCCTCCGATCCGGTCTGTTCCATCGCTCCGATCCGATCTTCTGTCCAACTCCAACTCTAAGCAATGGCCTTCCTTCCTGCCAAACTTCTCCCAGTGGCAAGTCCTCATCCAGTTCGGATTCCCTTGGTCAGTTCCCTAGTCCGATCCGACCCCTTTTCTCCGATCCGAACCGGTTCGGAACCTGCACACTTCTGCAACTTTCCAGCGAGCTTTCTACGCCATTCGACGACGTTTTCGAGCAATTTAACTATTCTAATCAATCATGGAACATACCATAGAGTCATAGCAACATGTAATAGCAACCACAAACAGCAAACAACAATTTAAATGAATCAAAATGAATCAAAAGTGGCCAAAACCTCACATTTTCCTATAATCCCTCTTAATCATGTTTAAGCATATGATTAGCAAAACACGTCGAAATTTACCCAAATTTATAACAGAGCCTTAAAACATTATTTTAGAATTTTAAGAATTTTTCCAGAATTTATTTACGTATAAATTCGCTAATCTTCACTAATTACCCTTAATCACAGTAATTAGTGCAAAAACTATGCAAATCACTCACCTTTGCCACAACTAGACCCCAAAACTGAAATATGCTCTGATTTGGCGCTGTTCCCAATCTTATACAGCAGCTCCAACCTTACTTTGGTGCTTTTTCTTCTTAATTTAATGTTTGCTAAGCCTAATCTTCAATTAGAAGGTGATTTTTGGGTGTTTTAGAGAGATTTAGAGAGTGGAGGCCATGGCTAGGTCAAGAGAAATGAAAGTGGCGGCTGGAAAATGTCTAAAGAAATGTTTTCTAACCCTAATCAGCCTCCATATACCCCTAAACCCGAAATTCCTCTTGGGCCAAGCTGCTAATCACCCGGTTAAGCCCAATTAAGCTGTTTTTCACCACCTGAAACTTGTTTCAGCCATATCTCCCAAACGGTAAGTCCGTTTGGCTAATGTAACCACTCTACGGAAAGAGAAACCATCATCCGGAGCCAATGGAAGTGGTTTCAGGTCAAAATTCCTTTCCAGTCAAAAGTTATGGCCAAAACAGTGATAACTAGGGGTAAAATGGTCATTTAAAAATCGAGAAAAATCATGAACATGGGAAATGACCCCAATAGTCGTCTCCCAAAGTTACACGACCATACGACTTCGTATGTGACAGAAATAAATATTCTACGATCCTATGATGCGTAGAATGCGGGTCGTTACACATAATATATATATAGTGTGGAAAAAACATTACGCAAGTAAATGTATTAATCCTAGACAGCATATACCCCATAATACATGTTGCCATATATATATATATATATATATATATATATATATATATATATATACAATTAAAATCGTATGGCTCGCATAAGAAATTTGGGTTTCCAACTTGATGATTCCTGGCACGAAAGATAAATCAGGGATACAAAACGAAGTACCTCAACGGCTTTTTCGACCATACGCGGACACCGACTACACATCGTCAGGGCAGATCAACGGTTTTCGACCAGACACGGCCCCCCGAACATACCCAACTTCCCCAGGTTCATAAGTGGTTTCCCACTGCTGCACAGCTTCATCATCAATTCATATATAAGTCTAAAACCTAACCGCCAGTTTCTCATCAATCCGGGGTGTGAGGTTTGACGATGTCACGTCATACACAAAGCGATGCTTCGATAAGCCATTCTTTGATCATCACTAGCTCGTTTCATAACTTGGGTATGCCACATTGACAATTCACGACATATCACTGATTTCAATCAATGCATACCCTCTAACTTCATATGACTTAGAGACAAGGATAATATATTGCCACAAATCCGATATACATTAACGAAAAATCAGTGCTATGCGGTCAATTTCAACGTCAGACACACCATCCATACCAATCCGTTCTGGGTCTGAACGGAACAACAACCCGAAAATACTTAAATATGTTCAGGTCTCATGTAACTCATACCTCGTATCGGTGGCCTACCTAACCGAGACATTAATCAACAATCAATCTAAACAAATTTAAATATTCCCGGCCTTCATTCGTCGTTTACCGAGCCTTGAATTGTTTCATAACGTCGTGTTATTACTTGGAATGGTTTTCGAACATATATTCGATCCCGGTCTTTCCAAGTAACGAGCGTACTTTAAAACAGTAGCTATGGTTTACACAAGCTTTTCGATTCAAATCTCCTTCCAATTGATTATCTATTCATATATAACTCAAGATTTGAATTATTTTAATTTCATACATCTCATTATCATCTTAAACTCTTCTTTGAAATCCAAGATTTATAACCTCGCTTTACTTCTTATCTTTAATTCCCTCAAACCCAAGGTTTGATTTAAATCTCCAATTTACGATACGAATTTCCACCATTAAATCTCATCAGTTTCCAAGAATGATATTATTGAAGATATGATTCACGACAAACCCAAATCAATTGATATTGAATCATAAATTACACAGAAATTTTATCCACTTATATTTGATATAAATCCTCCTAATCAACGAATACTATAAGTGGAATAACGATATATAATAATATCTTCCAAATTCCCCAGATAGTATTCATTTACACCATGAAATTTTATACCAAATATCGAAGATTATTTCTATCTAACTCATTTCAATCAGGTGGAAAACCCATATCTTAATTAAAAGATTTATTCAATTCTGCGACATTAGATTTGGATAGAAATACCATCAACTTATCTTCAATATTAATTACCGTATCCAACTCATATTATAAGCAGAATAACGGTAAATTACCTTTTAAATTCATCAGATAATAAGAGTTTTCATCTACCGAACTAATATCAAATATCCGAAGATTTATTTCCAACCATATCCAAATTTAAAAATTTGGAAAACTCATTTGTATACCATATAAATATTCCAATACTTTAATAATCTTCGAAATCATTCTTGTAACCAAACAATAGTTCACGCTTATAAATTTCAAAGCCAAAACAACATTTGGAAATGTTACCCAAAGGTACTGCTGTTAAAATGGTCATTTAAATCAACAGATTTAGAGTTATTCGAAATTCAAATATTTCGATTCTAACCACCCTTAAGTTTATGAAATAGAAATTTTCATAAATTCTCCAATTTAAATAAATTTGCTTTATTCGATTTTCGTTATGATTGCCAACTGCACGTATTTCAACTTTGTTTACATATAACTTAAAGTCATATATTAAAAATCGAAATTTTCCTTCTATTCAAATACTATTTATTATTTGAAATCCAACGTGTCTTATTTCAAGTCGATTTAATATTTATCAAGTCATAACCATTTGAAGTTTGAAATCGATATTTACGAGTTGTCGCAATGGAGCACGCCTTATTCAAGCCATATAACGATTTAAATATAAATCGCTTAACCCCTTTTTAAATTGAATTTATACTTCCAAATCATTTGAACAGTTTCAAAATATATTTCAAATTAGATCTCAGATTTTACCATCCCGTTGTCGGACCAGTTAGGGATAGCCAGGGAGAGCAGGAAACTGAATTTCCAAACCCAAGCCTAGACACTATCCTCTCTGTCATCCTAGAACGTTCTGGTGTCTATATATATATCATCATATTATGTTTTCCAAACATATAAAGCCAAAATCAAAAAAAAATTCAAAATCTCATTTTTGAAATAATTTGAACATGATAATATCTAATATTAGAAAATCAACTTCGTTTATATGGAAGGGGAATAAAATCGATCATCTGTATAATCCCATAACAATTGTATTGTGTGTGCATCATACAACAGGGTAAATCAACCATATATATTCGATGATAATGAATTATCGTTATCATCAACAACAACCAATTCAGTTGTGCACAAGCGTTACTATCGATAACACTTTCCAGTGTTCAGTGTATTATCTAACTACATGCACATCCATTCACATAATAACATCCATCACACAATCATCATCAACAAGTCATAATTAACTTAGCTAATCTTAATTAACTAATTTAAATAAATAATTTAAATTAGAAGTTCTCACCAGTAGCTCCAACACCTTCATTACCAAGACGAACAGACCAACGAACACTGCCATCGTCACTCGTATTTCTTTCAAATCCATTCTCATCAGCAGCTGGAAATTTTCTGTTGATTTATTTTGAAATTTTATTAATAATGAATTTCGTTATATTTGTATATAAACAACGACTTTTTATAATAATTTTTTACTAAATTTTACTTAACTAAAATTATCAATATAATATATCATTGTGTTCTACTTTCCGATACGGTTCTAACGCCTCTGACGGCGAGCGAATCGGATTAAAATCGAATGAGATATGGAAGTTTAAAGTTTACATTATTATAACTTAGAAATTAAAATAATCATACCCAAAATCCTTTGGCCCATAAGCCCAATTGCCAAACACCGGCATCCTCTTCCTTCTTCTTCTTCCTCCCTCATATTCCCATTCTCACGCCTGAACCCATTTCAGCCATGCGTCATGTGCACATGTACACTTCCAATCTCCAACCGTTCTTCAAATTGAAACCACTGACAAACTTCTCATCGCGTCCTCTTTTGAATGCACCAACCCGCCACAAACTCTTGTGCCCCACTCAAAATCCGCACCATTTGATGCCGAGCATGAGATGCTTCAGGAAACGTACGTAAGCAACAAAAGCATCGACACTTTTTCGCACTGAAATCCACCGGAAAACTCCACATCGAAGCTCTTTCCATGCTGATCACAACGCCATCCTCGGATTTGCGTATCGTTGCACGATTCTCCGATCGACTCCAAACCTAATTTTGAACATTTGCAATCATCGACACGGAATCGCCTCAATTTCGCATGAAAAATACTACGCTCTCTGCTGATCGCAACGGCGCTGACGGCGTCGAGCGATTTGAAGCGGATTGGGAGATTTTATTTTTCAAAGATTTTGAACCCATTCTTCACATTTTCTGTTTTTGATTAATAACTCTCTCCACGCTCAACGAAAACTCGATTCGTTTTTTTTTCTAAATCGGAAACGATGATCCGAACAACATTCGTGCATATCGTTTTGGCTAAAACTGAATGGATTAGGAGATATTGATTTTTGAATGGAGAAAAATGTACATTTTCTATGTACAGGAAACTTGCAAACATGAAATTGAGGAAGCTACTGCATATGAGGTTGTTCATGGCTGAAGTGTGTATGAAGATGGTGCTTAGGTCCTCCTTATATAGGGAATTACAAGGGTAAAATGGTCAATTGCTACATGGACACGTCTCTCTTCATGATGCTAATTACATGCAAAATTACACATGTATGGCTACTTGGCATCAAAGCATGAACTACAACATGCATCATGACATGTAAGGGGACACCTCATTTTAATTTATTTATATATTTATATTATTTTTTTATTATTTATTTTTTAGTGACATAAATTATAACACTTATAAATGTAGCCAAATGTTAAATGCTTATAAGTGTAACTACCATCTTTCTTAAAGTTTATCAAAAATGTTTAAATATAACTTATTAATATTTTAAAAATATTTATCTATAAAATTTATCAAATATAACATATGTAATTTATCTAAATTTATACTAATAAATGGTTTAAAAACAAATACTTATCAATTCTTATAAAATTTTATAAATACAATTATAATTTACCAACATAAAAATAATAATCATTCTTGTAAAATCATAAAATAAATTAACCTTTACCAAATTCATATTTCTTTACAAATCAATATTACCAAAATTAGAAAATATTATTACTAAATTATGAAATCTTATAAATTAAATTTTCAAAATAAGTTTTCTTATAAAAAATCATAACAACATACTTATACAAAGTTAAAAATTCATATTTGAACTTAATAAAAATCACTTTTTATTCAGAAAATCAAAATATATAAATAAAAATCCAAATAAATCTTAGTAAAAATTCTGGGATGTTACAAAAATATTATTTCTTTCTATTGTCACTTTTTATGACAAGGTGTTATTTTAATATAATGTCACATTTGATAAAAAAAGTGTTATTTTAATCCAATGTACATTCTTTAACAAAATGTTATTTTAAATCTCATGCTACATTTCATAAAAATGTTATTTTTCTCTAATACAACATTTTAAAATAAAAAAATGTTATTTATTTTGCTAATGCCACATTTATATGAAAATGTTATCTCTTTTTCTAATGCAACATTTTATATGAAAATGTGATTTCTAATCTAATGTAACATTTTACATAAAAATGTAATTTCTAATCCAGTATCGCATTTTACATAAAAATGTAATTTCTATTTCTAATGAAATGACATTTTAAATATAACTAAACATTTTTCACAAAATTGACATTTTCATTATAACGTAACATCTATAGCCAAGTGATGTTCTTATATCACAAATAAAAGGGTATTTTATTCGCATACAATTTCTAATGACAAACAAGAGAATTATTTTATATTTTTCTTTCACATGTCATTTCCTATAATTATAATGACAATATAAAAAGGAATTTTTTGTCCACCTAACTGTTTTACAATTCTAATGACAAACAATAGCTTCATGTTAACGATAAAAGTGAAATTTTATCGTTAATCAAAATTTAACAAACATGATACAATTAATTTCAAAAATCATATTCTAACAAATATGAGACACACTAATCAATTCAATAATTCATCACAATCATAAAACAACGAACACTAAATAAATATATACACCACATCAACATGAACTTTATACGAAATAAATATAATTTCTCATTTCAGTAATAATTTATTTTTAAATTATAAAATTGAATTCTCACCGTGGTTTTTGTCTGAATTTTCAACATGCTCCGTTTGCTCTCTGGTCCGTTTCATATTATAGATCCGGATTTCACGATTTCAACGAGACTGAATTTGCGAATTTCTAAGCTCATATGAAAGAGATACAGTGTTTTAAATATTAAATATATTATGGAATAATTAATTAATAATTATATTAGCTAATTACTTCCTAATCTTCTTCCTGGAACCAGAAGCCCTCGTGAAACCCGAACCCGTCGCTTTAAGGTAAACTCGCGCCGCCACTACGTTCACCAGACTGCCGATTGGAGATGACCACACGCAAGGCCTCGGCGTCCTCCTCCTTCGCCAGCACCGAGAGTGAGCTCGGTGGTCCCCACCACCCTAGAAACCACTCCAAACGCAGCGCCTTTGTGGCTATAATTCCGCCATCCTGCTTTACTAAACTCAATCATGACCGTTGGTACTGTAGAGCACTCCTAGTACTTTGATTTTGCTTTGGAAGTTTTTGAAATCATTTCACGAATTCGGAGAAAAGTTGGTTTGAATTTGGGAACACCATGCCCATTGAATTGAAACATACGGCGGCTGCGTATATGGTTTCTAGGGTTAGGGTATAGTACGGTGTATTTTCCTTTTTATTTAATTCATTTATTTCAAAAATTCATGTTTATCCATACGAACTCCAAACCAAACCCAACGAGTGTCGCCCTAGCTAATAACCCCCATCCCGGACACTCTGGAATATGTTTCGTAACTCAATTCGGCTGTTACGATATGTTTTTCTTCAAAATTTAAATATAAATCAATTTATATTAAATTCAACCGTACATTTTAAATTACCGAAGCTGCGGACTCTAAAAATTCCAGAAAAATTATTTCCGGTTATGTTTTGACGATACGGTCCTAACAAGACTAATTTCGTTGAATTCTGAGACTGTTTGAAAAATAGCTATTTTAAGGGCCATATATTTAATTAAAATATATACATAAATTTTACAGCGACTTTTCTAAATTTTAAACTGGACATAACTTACAACTTTTAAAGTGAAATTTCAGTTTCCTACATTCGTTAGAAAGAGATGATTAAACAAATTCAAATATTTATTGTTTTACTGAAATCCGATTTATTTTTCATCCTGTACGGTCAGTCAAAGTTCAAATTCAAAATTTCAAACTACCGCGCTATTTTAAACTCTATTTATAATTAAAATAAATTTATTCGTTCTAACTTCAATTAAAATAAATTTTTAATTGTTATTATTTAAAATAGATCATTTTAACCATTTCTAATCCCATTAAAATTTCTAAAATAAAAATTTTAAATTGGCCCCAAAATTCCAGGTTGTTACAATCTCCCCCACTTAAAATCTTTTCGTCCTCGAAAAGGAACGAAGCTAAAAATTATTTAATTACCCAATTCAATTTTAATTTCAATAATTTTATTAGGTGATTAGCTTATCAAATATAAATAACTTTTATATATTCAAAAATCATATTTTCTAAGATCGGATTATATTTATAATAACAAATACGTTATTTATAAACCTTTCGCTCCGAACTCATTCTAGGGCATTACTTACCCCATCTCTAATGAGTTTTCTCATTCTAGGATACTTCTTATCCTATCTCTAATGAGTATTCTTTTATAGGATTTTACTAATCCTACCTCTGATGAGTCTTTTGTTCAGTTCTAACGAGTTGTACCCCAAAGATTTGAGCTAACCTGGCTCTGATACCAACTGTAAAGACCCGAAAATTCCCGCCCTTTGAATCGACAATAAACCACATAGGTCTGACCCAAAAGTTGGAAATCTTCGAATACTTTAACTTTGGGAATACAACACATTAAAACAACAACAGCAGACTTTTATTACATTACAATAATGTTACATCAGATTAAAGAATATCAGAGTACATCAAAATAAATTTACAGCGGAAGATAAATTACAATGAATTAATACATTGCAGCGGAAGACTATCAAAAGCTCAGGAGACATCTTTAAGCTTCGATCCAGGATCCTGCTAAAGAGAAAAGTATCTGCAAAAAGCTACTCGACTGCCCGTTTGTAAAATATGGGCACCCGAGTTAGCCAGTGAAACAAACTACAGGTCAGTCATGGGACTAGTATGAGAAATCTAACTTAACTAATCTAATAATAAGGCTAATCACAGGACCACACCACTAACGCAGAACGAGTTTACTCCATTAGATTGTCAGTGCATAAAATAAGGTAAATCGTTAAACAACACAATGCTTTTTTTTTGAAAAATGAAACCATTATAAGACTCAAGTCCCACACACATATGCAACGCAAACCGGAGGATAGAGTTTTACCTTATAATGGTTAAAAGATGCTTGATACGATAAAATGGATTTAATATTAGTGTGTATATGTGTTTCAAAAACATATCAATCATAATGTATCAATCATAGACGGCATAACTACCATATACTATGTCGCCATACTAGTTCTACAATCAAAACCGCATGGTGTCGTATTGGAAGTTGGGTTTCCATCATGAATCGAGGCTAGGGATCGTCATCCCTGATTCGAGACACTCTAACTAATGCCTCAGGATCGCACCTATGGGCAACCCTTGGATCTTCAGGGCTGGTCCCCACCTTACGGTAGTGGACTAGTTATGCCTGAACACACGCTTCCTGCTTCCTTTGAACCTCCATATGGCCACTAACAACCTATAAATCCGAGGTACCTCATAATCCATCATCCACATAAGTAAAATATTATGGCTGTTAGGTCATTGACATTACTCTAGCTAGAAAGAAACGTGTGCACTCCCTACAGTCCTACTCTCGTTTTTGACTCATACTGGGGGGTGAGGCTCGCGAAGTCATGCTATACACAAAGCCACGCCTAACCAGACTATGCTTTGATCATCAACCAGAAGACTCTACTTTTCACCAAAAGCCTTGATCCATGCATCTTAGCATGCCACATTGTCGATCCATACTACACCATTGATTCCTACCAATATATAACATCTAAGCTCGTACATCTCAAAGATGGGCGTTAAACACCAAACAGATATATATATATATAGCAGAGATCAACGAATACAGCATAAAGGAATACAGCGTTAGACATACCATCCATTTACAAGTTCGTTGTAATACTCCACCTCCGCCAGGGTCACTCACAAAGAGAATGCACTAGTTTTGGTGGAGTATTATCTAGGTAAACATACACAGAGATATCACAAGGCAGAACATAAATAAAGCAGTGGTAGAAATTAAAAACCAACTTTTTATTACTTTCAAGAAAAGATTCAAAACCCCATATATCCAAGGTACAAACTATTCCATTACATCAAGTTCCAAATAAAGAAGCATAAACTTAAAACAAAAGTAAATTATTCCCCATAAATAGCAGAAGCAGCCATAGCATAGCCCAAGACCAAAGCGTACATGAGCTGTCAGAAAGCAAGCTAAATCCAAGCTAATAGCTAGTGTTTCCTCCCTGAGAACCTGGGGGGGGGGGGGGGACGAAAGAAAAAGGGTCAGTCATAAAGACTAGTAAGCCCTAGTGACTTTCAGTATAAAACTAGTAAAGGTAACATGATATGTGAAAACTGGAATTAAACATAAGGATGATAACAGAACTGGTAGGATAATTAAGATAACAGGATAAGTCAAGTCTAGCATCGCATATTCAAGATTCGCTGGACCAACTGTACTAGTATTCTAACCCATGTCAAGTATTAATCATGAAATGATCCCTTGGACCAATATCATGAAGTGACCCATTACGGGGTCCTACGGTACGATCTACTAATCGATCGGCTCCCTATAAGTTCTAGCTCGTCATGTGTCTGTGTCATACGGCCTTATCCTGAAATGTAGTTACCTGTGCTAGGCCCACCATAGGGTGTATCAAGTCCTATGGTGCCAACCATCGACACGAATCAAGCATGCACAGTGTAAATCTACAGGTGCCCAAAGCCTGCTTTTTCAACTCCGGACTACGTGCACGACCAAAGTCCGCCTGAACCTACAATGGCACACCTACTCAGCCGTCGTTCTGGTCGCTTACAATCAGCCCAGTAATCGTGCCCCACGCTGCCTAGTCCAAGGGTATCATGATACATCCAAGTGGGTTACTACTGAAAGGACCGCGTAACTAGGGTTTCTAATGGGTTAAGTGTTGTCATTCAAATTCATGACTTAACCCTATCCAAATAATGTATCAAGTTGGTTAAGTGTGTTCAAGCGGTTCATGACTTAACCCTATCAAATCATCACGTCAAGTTGGTTAAGTATATTCAAGTGTTCCATGACTTAACTCTATCATGTGGCATTAATTCATTAATACACCTCAACCTCTCACATTAGACTAACTGTTGTGGTTACTGGATTTGCCGGGCGGTTCCAGGAAGATTTACACCATAACATAGTCTAACCTCGGGTTTTACGTGCGATATGACCAACTACCCACATTGGATCCTATTGTTTGCAGCCACTGGATTTGCCGGGCGGTTCCGGGCAAATTTACGCCGCAAACTCAACCCAACCTCGAGTTGGCCATTATCAAGTTTATCTATTTGTCATGCCCACATTCAAGTTTTCATGTCAAGATTCATGTCGAGTTTTCATGTCATGTTTCATGTCAAATCGTGTCAAGTTCATGTCCATAACCAGGTTCAAGTTATAGTAACGTTCATGTTCAAGTTCAAAGCCAATTCATGTTTTACCTAGTCTACCCAAATCATATTCCCATCGCACGTAAGCTCGAATCGATACAAATAAATCTAATTAGTGAATAACATAAAAAGGGAGGGGTATAAGGTGGAAAAAGTGATTACTAGCATAGCATGATATGAATCAAGATAAATGATTATAACATTGCTGGCATATAGAATATTGACCTCAAACTTAGGGATTCCAAATCTAGCAAAATAAGGTACTAGTCAAGATAACAATTGTCATAAGGTGATAGCATAGTCATACTAATGATTGACATAAGGTGATAGTATAGTCATGGTAACGATTGACATAAGGTGATAGTCATAAACTAGTGACTAACAGCAGATTCAACATGGTAATATGAGGGGTTTTCTTTTTGATTTACAACATGAATAGGCCCCAAATCAATGTCACAATATATCCAAAAGTCAAGATCCAAGATGAACAAGAATGGATGTAAAACAGTCATCATACATAGGTCCAATTTCAATTTACATCATATTCATATTACATTTACAGTTTAAATCTAAAAATAAATGGGGCTTAGAGATCGTGGTTCGAGAATTAGAAAAAGAGAGTCGATGTTGAATCTTTATATGCTTAGTGAAGTCTTAGTAGAAATACCCAAATTAGCAATTCTCTTAACGCAGTCTTAACGTAGAAGATGAAGTCCCTTTCTCAAACTTTTCCACCAGAATTAGAGCAGCATAAGGTCAGAAAGAATTTCGTGTAGAGAGACTGGTGTTAGGGGCTGTATTTATAGGGTCAGTTCAACGAATGTGGACAGAAACGAGGCCAGAAACATCAGAGTGAATCCAGCTTCAAAAGTGGGCTCGGGCACCAGGTCGACACTATGGTCGATCTGGTCCTCGGTAGGTCGACTACATAGTCGACCCCCAGGTCGACCTGGTCCTGGGAGGGAAATTTCCCGCCTAGTCCATTCTGAGGTTTGAATTTTGAATTTTGAATTCGAATTGAGCTGTTTTGAACTTGAAAACTTCTGAAAACTTCGAAAGGTCATAACTTGGCCATACGGGCTCCAATTTTCGAAAACTCAGACTCGTTCCCAAGCAGAATTTCGAGACGAACGCAATGGCACAACCATTTCCCTTGATTCTTATTTTAAAAATTAATTCTTCCTTGATTTATGGTTATTACACGTTATAAAAACACGGATTGTTACATTCTTCCCCCTTAAAGGATTTCGTCCCCGAAATCTCTAAGTTGGGGAGGATGTGTCCTACCATCCATCATCCATCTACTCAAAGCATCATCCACAGGCAACCATTGTCCTTAAAAGATTTCTAGTGCTGTATGAACATATGCATAAAGTGTGTGTGTATGTACTTATCTAATGCAAAAGATCAGGCGGTTACTGATTCAGTAAACCTCCTTAATGCAAAATATGTTAGTGTAATGAATCCAACATGTATGCGAATTCCTAACATAGTTTATAATCTCTACATGAGTGCACAAACATTCATTCATATGCAACATCCAAATGATAGTATAAAAAGTTCCATCCATGTACAAGTATAAGCACTCATGCATATGCAACATGAAAATGTGACTGAGCCGATCTAGTGCCTAATGTGTGTCATGCATCCACTAGCAACCACTTGCAACCATTTGCAAACATCAACCATAACATGTTTCAATCACATGTTTACATCCATATGGTTCTACCTAAGGTTCTCAAGATAAGATCGAGAAGATGACAAGACAAATGTAGAAGCATGATACGAAAAGGTTTTCAAGTTTATAGGAAAAAGAGATCAAGAATGTACCCTCAAAAAGAAATAGGTAAAGCGCGCATATCTTCTCTTCGGTTTCCCAAGTTGCGTCTTCTTAGGCTTCACTCCACTGCACTTTAACTAACTTGACTTCTCGATTCCTTAGCTTCTTAATCTCCGTTCCTAAGATACGAATTGGAACTCGCCTCAATGTTAACTTCTTTTTCCACTTCTACGTCTTCAAGGATGCTTGGCTCAACCACTTCGGCTGAATCATGCAAGCACTTCCGGAGATGCGAGACGTGAAAGACATTGTGCACCCCAGCCAGCTTCTCGGGTAAGTCTACCTTATAGGCCACCCGTCCAATCTTCTCAGTGATAGGGAACGGTCCTACGAACCTTGGTGCTAGCTTTCCAACTGCTCCAAAACGAACTACATTGCGTAACAGAGAAACTTTTACAAAGACCATATCTCCGACTTCGAACTCTAGGTCTGTCCTTCTCTGGTCCGCATAAGATTTCTGTCTATCTTGGGCCGTTTTCATCCGTCTTCGTATCAACTCAATGTTCTCAAAAGTGTCCCTTATCATGTCGGGCCCAAGTATAAGTCTGTCTATCGTCTCCCACCAACAAGTTAGCAATTTGCACGGTCTTCCATACAGGGCTTCGAACCGTGCCATTCCGATGCTAGTTTGGTAACTATTTTTATATGCAAACTCCACGAGAGGAAGATGGTCTTCCCTAGTGCCACCAAAGTCAAGAATGTATAGCCTTAGGAGATCTTCTAGTACCCTATTTACCCTTTCGGTTTGTCCATCCGTCTGCGGGTGATAGGCCATGCTCAAGTTCAGTCGTGTACCCATTGCTTCTTGCAGACTGTTCCAAAACTGGCTAGTGAAAATCGGGTCACGATCACTAACTATACTAGAAGGAACTCCATGCAACCGTACTATCTCTCGAAGGTAAATAGACGCTAGCCATGATGCGGTCCTCTTGCTCTTCACCGGAATGAAGTGAGCACTTTTCGTGAGTCTATCAACTATGACCCATACGCTAGTATTTCCCTTCCTTGACCTAGGCAGTCCATCCACGAAATCCATCGAGATACTCTCCCATTTCCATTGTGGAACTTCCAAAGGATGTAATAGCCCACTGGGCTTCTTTGACTCGGCCTTTACTTGTTGGCACACCATGCACTTCGAGACGAACTCTGCCACGTCCTTTTTCATTCCAGCCCAAAAGAAAACGCGTTTCATATCCCTGTACATCTTATCCCCTCCGGGATGTATAGTCATCTTCGAGTGGTGCGCCTCTTCGAGAACTTTCCTTACTAGGTCTCCCACTTGGGGTCACATAGCCTTTCATCGCGCCTTAGGCATCCCTTGTCATCTATGGCATACCTACTGAGGTGACTCGATGTCTCACTCCTAATCAGCTTGTCCATGATTTCGACTATCTACGGGTCTTCCTTCTGTGAAGTCCCTACTTGATCTAGAAGTGTAGGTCTTAACTCAAGAGATGCAAACGTAGCAGTCAATGACTCAACAACAGGTGTAAAATCAAAGGTTGCTATAAACTCAAGGCTTTTCCTTTCAAAAAACAAGGGGCTCAAAGTCAACCTTTTTCTACTTAGCGCGTCCGCCACCACATTACCCTTGCTAGGGGTATAGGCTATATCGAAGTCATATGATACCAAGAACTTCATCCGCCGTTGTTGCCTCAAATTCAAATCTTTCTATGAGAAGAGGTACTTAAGCTATCTGTGGTCGGTATACAGTTCGAACCTCTCCCCTAGAAGATAATGGCGCCAAGCTTTAAGTGCAAAAACAATCGTGGCCAACTCCAAGTCATGCGTGGGATAGTTTTTCTCATGAACTTTAAGTTGTTTGCCCCCGTAGCGTATTACTCTTTCTTCTTGCATTAGGACAGCGCATAATCCTGTGTCGCACGCATCTGTGTACACGGTAAACATCTTACCTCCATCTGGTAACGCCAAAACTGGAGCTGTGGTGAGGGCTCTCTTAAGTCTCTGAAAAGCAGAGTAACATTCTATGTCCCATGTAAAAGCTAGGTTCTTCTTTGTTAACTTAGTAAGAGGGGCTGAAATCTTAGCGAAGTCCTTAATGAACTTCCTGTAGTAGCCCGCCAAACCGAGAAAGCTCCTCACCTCCGTTGCATTCTTAGGAATTTTCCAGTCCTGTACCGCAACTACCTTTGCGGGGTCCACGGCTATGCCTTGCTTAGAAACTATATGTCCAAGGAATCGAACTTCCTTCCTGCAAAAATGGCATTTGGAGAACTTACCCTTTAACTGGTGTGCCCTAAGCATTTCCATGACTTCCTTGAGATGTCTAGCATGCTCTTCTTCATCTTTTGAGAAGATCAAAATATCATCCACGAAAACTACCACAAACTTGTTAAGGAACTCCCGAAACACCCTACTCATCAAATCTACAAAGTACGCGGGTGCATTCATTAATCCAAACGGCATGACGAGCCATTCGAAGAACCCATTTGGAGTCCTAAACGCAGTTTTGTCAATACTATCCTCAACCACTCTAAGCTGATGGAATCCTGTGGCTAGATCGAGTTGAGAGAAAACAGACGCTCCCACAAGCTAGTCAAACAAATCGTCGATTCTTGGTAGTGGGTGCCTATTCTTCTTTGTCAGCTTGTTTAACTCAAGATAATCTACGCATAGACGAAGCGATCCATCCGCCTTAATAGCGAATACCACCAGAGCACCCCCTTCAGAAATGCTTCGCGTTACGAAATTTTTCTCAAGCAACTCATTAACTTGTTTACTGAGCTCTCTTCTTTCTCGCGGGGCCATGTTCCTAACAGGCAATGAAACTGGCTTGGCATTATCAACAAGATAAATTCGGAAGTCTATCTCGCGTTTAGGAGGTAACCCCCTCACTTCATCAAAGACATCCGTATATTCTCGGACCACTCTCACAGATTACAAATTATCGTCGGACGAGTCAAGGGATTCAAGATAACACAACATGACCGGATCCTTAGGGTTACAAGAAATTTCAAGGGTTTTACCAAGGCGAGTCATGAGCCTCACTACCCTTCGTTCACAATCAAGAATGGCTCCATAATCGGACAGCCAATCCATACCTAGGATCAAACCGTATCCCATAAATCCGAGAACATAAGCATTACACGTGAATTCTACGCTTAAGATAGAGATCCTCAAATCCACACACATCATAGATAAATGGGCGGAGCCCCTAATTGGATTTGAAACTATAACGGGATTCTCAACCAGACTAGTACTTAGGTGCGGATTTTCAACAACATCAGAAGAAATAAAAGTATGCGATGCTCCAGAGTCAAATAAGGTTCAAACAGGAAAGTCAGAAATGTAAACAAGGCTTTCTACAGAAATATTACTACCTTGGTCAAGAGCTTAAGTGGTGTTGAGAGCATGCAACTGCCCTCCAGAAGGTCCTGCTCGCTGGGTCTTCCCTTGCCCCTGCCCTTGCTTCTTAGGGCAATCCTTGCTAATGTGTCCAGTATCTCCACAATGAAAGCATTCACCCAACTTTCTTTTCTTCTTTCTACAGTCTTTATCTAGATGTCCCATAATACCACAGAAGTTACACTTCCTCCTCTCACGTGGGTTGTTGTTGCTCTTGTTATTCTTTTTATTCTTGTTGCCCCTTCTTGAAGTCATCTTTCTTATTCTAAGTCTCATTAGGCTTAACCTCCTTCTTGCTATTCTTGTCTTCCTCATGACGTAGAGCCATATCCACCAAGCTTTCAAAGGTCGCCCCCATGGGTATATGAGTTAGGGCCAAACTGTGTAGTGGCTCGTTCAATCCTCGAGCAAAGCGTACAACCTTTTTCTGGGCCGTGTTGACCAAATCCAAATCGAACCGAGCAAGCTGATTAAACTTATTCATGTACTCCCTAATAGACATGTCCCCTTGCTTGAGTGCTAGGAACCTTTCCATCTGAAGGTTCTCTTCTGCTGAAGATAAGAATTTAAGCCCAAACCTCTCTCTAAAGTCTGCCCAAGTCTCAACTGGCCTGGTAGCGTTGGTGACTTCCCACCAAAATGCAGCTTCATCTTTCAACAACCGTGCTGCCAACTGAACTTTCCTATGGTCCTCCATATCGAAGATAATGAACAAGTCTTGACTCTCCTTTAGCCAGTTTCGTGCCTCAACAAAGGATTCAGTTCCAACGGAGTTCTTGCCGCCCATTTCTTTAAAGTCTTTGCATATTTTGGCAAAGGCGGTACCAGAAGGAGGAGGAACCGCAACCACTGGGGAAAGGAGGAGGGATGTCTGTCGTGCCCGCATTGTTGGCCCTGGCTTCTAAGTACCTTCGGAACCATCCAGGCACGGGTATTCCCTTAGGAAGGTTAAGATTGGACATGCTGAAAAACGTAAAGAAAAAGATTCAAACGAGGAAACAAAGGGAAGTGCTAATGGCTTCTTGGGGAATAGCCTTTTTAAACATAAAACTTTTCTTCAAAAATGCTTCTTTATAAATGGTTTTGAAAATAGTTTCAGAAGGTTTTTAAAACTTTTGCCCAGCCTGGTAACCTTTCGCTCTGATACCAAATGTAAACGCCACCTCCGCTAGGGTCACTCACAAAGGGAATGCACTAGTTTTGGTGGAGTATTATCTAGGTAAACATACACAGAGATATCACAAGGCAGAACATAAATAAAGCAGCGGTAGAAATTAAAAACCAACTTTTTATTACTTTCAAGAAAAGAGTCAAAACCCCATATATCCAAGGTACAAATTATTCCATTACATCAAGTTCCAAATAAAGAAGCATAAACTTAAAACAAAAGTAAATTATTCCCCATAAATAGCAGAAGTAGCCATAGCATAGCCCAAGGCCAAACCATACATGAGCTGTTCGAAAGCAAGCTAAATACAAGCTAAGAGCTAGTGTTTCCTCCCTGGGAACCTGGGGGGGAACGAAAGAA
The DNA here is from genome assembly GCA_030737875.1 of Allium sativum. Taxonomy (NCBI): domain Eukaryota; kingdom Viridiplantae; phylum Streptophyta; class Magnoliopsida; order Asparagales; family Amaryllidaceae; genus Allium; species Allium sativum. The sequence continues at coordinate 498,675,076 of CM060924.1, read as the reverse complement.
AAAGAGGCGAAAGAAAAAGGGTCAGTCATAAAGACTGGTAAGACCTAGTGACTTTCAGTATGAAAACTAGTAAAGGTAACATGATATGTGAAAACTGGAATTAAACATAAGGATGATAACAGAACTGCTAGGATAATTAAGATAACAGGATAAGTCAAGTCTAGCATCGCATATTCAAGATTCGCTGCACCAACTGTACTAGTATTCTAATCCATGTCAAGTATTAATCATGAAATGATCCCTTGGCCCAATATCATGAAGTGACCCATTACGGGGTCCTACGGTACGATCTACTAATCGATCGGCTCCCTACAAGTTCTAGCTCATCATGTGTCTATGTCATACGGCCCTATCCTGAAATGTAGTTACCTGTGCTAGGTCCACCATAGGGTGTATCAAGTCTTATGGTGCCAACCATCGACACTAATCAAGCACGCACAGTGTAAATCTACAGGTGCCTAATGCCTGCTTTTTCAACTCCGGACTACGTTCACGACCATAGTCCGCCTGAACCTACAATGGCGCACCTACTCAGCCGTCGTTCTGGTCACTTACTGTAACAACCCGAAAATGCGGGCCAATTTTAAATTTTTATTTTGGCAATTTTAGCGAATTTTGAACATTTAAAATAGGTTATTTTAAATAATATCGACGAGAAATTTATTTTGAATATAATTCGAACGTACATATTATATACGTCGTCGTTGGAATATAATAATTATATATAATTATAAATAGAATTGAAAATGGCGCGGTAGTTTGATAATTCGATTTCAAACTTCAATTGAACATACCGGGTGCAAAACAAACCGGATTTTAGTGAAACCAAAAATAATAGGATCTAATTGGGAATATCTTTCCAACGAATCCGAAAAATCGAAATTTCATAGCGAGAATCAAAAGATATGTCCAGTTGAAAATTCTGAATAGTCGCTATGGAATTCAGGCCCTTAAAAATGGGAATTTTGCAAACGACCTCGGATTTCGACGAAACCACTTTTGTTGGGTCTGTGATGTCAAGTTATTGCTAGATTCCAAATTTCATAATTTTTCGAATCAATATGTGATCGTGGCAAAGTAAAACGCGTTTGACCAGTTTCAGTTGATTTTAATCGACTAGAAAATGGCCATTTTCCAACGGTATCAGAATTCGACGAAACTAGTTTTGTTAGGACCGTATCGTCAATACGAAGTTAGAAAATATTTTTCGGGAATTTTTAAAGTTCGTATGTGACCCCGGTAAAATGAAATGCGCGTTCAAATTCAATATATAGAGATATATGTTGATTTTAACGGAAACTTATTGTAACGATCGAATCAGCCTACGATACATATCCCATTGTGTTCGAAATGGGGGTAATTAGCTATGGACGACAGGCGGTGGGCCTCGTTTCAAGTTCGAATAAAAAGTCAACTTTTTGAATTTTAAAATAAAACAAAATAAATAAATAAAACCTCTCTCCTGCTCCCCTTATCTCATTCTGCCCCCCCCCCCCCCCCGATTCATTTCTGAAAGAAAAAACAAAGAAAAAAAATCAAATCGCGTCGCCTCCATCGGCTGCCGCCGCTCGCCATCGAACCCCCCCCCCTCCGATCTGCTCCCCCTCCCCGACGTCTCTCCTCCCTCCTTCTCTCTCCACGCCACCATCCAAAAACCCGAACACCCCCAACCCTCAGAAAATCCGCCGCGCCCACCCAAGCACCCGCCGCTGCCTGCTGCTCCTGAAACCCTACGCCGTGCCCAGCCTCGCACCGACCGTCGCTGCCTCTTCTTCTGCCACCACCACCAGCGAACAAGAAAACCCCCCCTCCGCTCCTCCTTAAAGCATTGTAAGCCCTTTCATTTATGTTTTTTTGTTTAATTAATTTTAGCAATTAAAAATCTGAAATTTTATATTGTAGGAGGATAAAAATATAATCTTTTATATTGTAGAGAGTTCAAAATATAATTTTTATTGTATGTAAAGGTAGAAAATATAATTTTCATATTTTATAGATGATAAAAATGTGATCTTTATATGGTAGGATATAAAAAGACGATATTTTTATGTAGTGAAAGACGACATTTTTAAAGTAGGAAAAGGAGAAATATTTATTTTTGAAAAGAAGAAATATTTGTATAGAGAATAGCGTGGTAAAAATAGAATTTTTATCTATATAGTAGCATTGTAAAAATAGAATTTTTATCTATATAGTAGCGGTGAGAAAATAGAATTTTTATCCATATAGCGTGATTATAAAAATTCGATTTTTATATATTGAATAGCGAGGTAAAAATTCGATTTTTATATATTGAATAGCGAAGTAAAAATTCGATTTTTATATATTGAATAGCGAAGTAAAAATTCGATTTTTATATATTGAATAGCAAAGTAAAAATTCGATTTTTATATATTGAATAGTAAAGTAAAAATTCGATTTTTACATATGTCGAGAATACGGGTAAGGAAGGTGACAAAAAGGCGAGAACGATGAAGATTTCTCTAAATGAAGTGTCGTGGAGTTGGGATAGCTATCGGTGAGAACTTCTCACTCTAAATTTCTTTTTCTAGTTATATATATACTAGGATGCAGACGGTGCTTAGCAGCACCCGATACCCGTCATCCACAGACCATGGATGGCTTGTTTGTTTAATTGATGTGTTGTGAAATTTGTTTGTGTTGTTGATGTGAAATCGGTAATATAGATTAATGTATTGAAATAAATATTTTATCGTTAAAAATATAATTTTTAACGTGAATGTGAGTAAATAAATATTTATAAATAAATCGGCCGATTTGTTTATATACACTGATTTGACTGATATTGATTGGGTCGATAAATTTTACACATCACCCAACTGCACAAATAAAAATATGTGTTTGTTGATTTGAAACCCCAAACGGGTATTGGGATGATATTTGGCATACACTAATCCCAATTATTTAATTGTATGTCGATCGATTGGTCGACAGATTGTGTAAGCGTTAATTATCTATATTTGATGCTTATGCAATTGTGTGGTGCACTTTGGATGATGGTTGATTGTTTATCGTTGCTATTATATACATGTGTTGTATGGAACCCATATAATTAACGTTATATGGTGATTGATTGGGCCTTATTCCAATCGGGAAAATAATGAATGTTATAAAAGAAAATTCATGTGTTGAATATAAAAATAGTCATGTGTTGACGATGTTCATGAGTTGAAACTATTGACGTGTTGAGTGAAATATTTTATACAATAAAATTTACATCTTTATCATATTTACAATTAGAATCTACTTCACGGTCGAGTCTAATTAAAATCGAAGATAGATACCATAATTTTATAAAATATTTTACATAACAAAAATAGTGATGTGTTGACAGTACTCATGTGTTGAGATTAGTCGTGTGTTGAAAGAAATATAGATTCATGTGTTGAATAGAATATATATTCATTTGTTGAATAGAATAACGAATTTATTGAAATATATAAAGCCGTGTTGATTAGAGTTGCGCTATTTTGAGGTGAACGATATTTATATCGATTTTATTTGTTTTATAATGAATATTGAAAAGTGATTTCAAAATCTAATATTTTGAAACGAAATTCAAATTAAATTAGATAAAAATTCAAATTGAAATTTTATTGAATCAAATTGAAATGAATTCGAATCGAATAGAAAATGAATTCGATTCGAATTGAATAGAAAGTGAATTTGAATTTGAATTGAATAGAAATGAATTCAAATTGAATTGAAACGAATTAGAATTTGAATTGAATTGAAACGAATTTGAATTCGAATTAAATAAAATTGAAATGAATTCGAATTGAATTGAAATCAAATCGATTTGAAATTGAAGATGAAGTTGAAATTGTTTCTGAAACGAAATTAGAACTATTTATAAAATACGTTTTAAAAAGGAAATCGACGAAATGTATATATATAATATATATATATATATATATATATATATATATATATATATATATATATATATATATATATATATATATATATATATATATTATATATAATGGCCTGAATCGAACGCGCTGCGCCGCGGCAGTTCGTGAATTTCGACCATTAACTTCGAATTAACGTTGCGGGAGATCCGACCGTCGGATTCTCCTAAAACCGGAACCGTTGGGTTCGTATCGAAAAGAGCTTTCCAATGAATATTAGAAATTTGAAATCTAACGGTTGGATTTGGAATTATGTCCAAAGCAAATTTGGAAAAGGTCGCTGTAAGTGCAGTTCGATGGCCGTTGATGGAAATCGACTGTATGGGCCTTGATAAAATTATTTAAAATATCTATAATTTGTGTAAAATCATAATATGTGAATTGGAAAGAACTGTGGTGAAAAACTCCATATTTGAAAAGATAAAAATAGATTTTTATCGAAATCAATTTATTTTTAAAATAAATAAATTGAATTTGAAGTGGTTTTAAAAATAATCAGAATTTCCAATACGTGAATTGGGATGGATTTAAATCGAAATTGTCTTTGGAATATTTCGATGTTGGATTTAGTGATTATACAGATATTGTTATCGGAATTTGAAAGATATATTAATATCGTTATTTCCAATACGATATTTGTTGGTCGTAGAATTTGATATTGAATATAAGCCGATATATTTTCTATTCAGAGCCTTGTATTTAATATCAAACGTGATTTGGGTTTATCGTGAATGGTGTCTTCATTAACACCGTTCCTAAGCCCAGTTAAAGTGATTTTGGGTTTATCGTGAATCGTGTTTTAGATGACATTGGTTCTTTAACCCAGTTAAAGGCAGGATATTGATTTTTGAAAAGATTGAAACTAAGTGGAGTTTTAATGAATCTTTAATTGGATTAAAATGTGAATTGATAATTTAAATTATCAAATCTGAAAGGTGATCGAGAATGGAGTACCACCAGTTTTGCTCCAAAGCGATAGTTAAATCTTTAAATAGATTTGAAAGTGAAATGGTAATTAATTTTATCGATAACACCGTGGTGTTAGATATGGAGTATTACCAGTTTTGCTCCATGGGATGAATAGGTTGGGATTGGGAAACAAAATAAATAATTACTTCGGTGTGGTTCGCTAATCCCGACTAGTTAGAAATGATATCCAAAGGAAGATTATAGAATAAATTTAGAAGAATTTATCTAAGATAAAATTAATGGGAACCTTTCCCTAAGAATGTGATTTTGTGAATAAAAGAATATTCTGAATTGGAATGAGGTGTTTGTTGTGTTTGTGTAACATTCGTTTATCATATACGTGGGTTATTCAGAAAGGTCGGGTTTATACCCATTCTGAATAACCGATTCGACGATATGTCGAAGATGAAGACGGTGGTAGAAGACCGGAAGTCTTCACATCGTTTGGGTGATTACTGATGATCTTGATTGGGTTGTACACCCAAGATGAGGGAAATAGTTGGTGATCGTCCAGACGTACTTGGAGATGGATGGATATACGAGGAAAGTGCCTCCAGTTTCGTTCAGACTCAGAACGAACTTGTAAATGGATTGTGTGTCTGACATTGGATTTTATTATGTGTTGATTGATCTTTATTAAATATACATCTGTTTGGCGGCAGAGAATTTATTCTCTTCCTTAACGCCCTTCTCTGAGACGTACGAGCTCAGAGGTTGTATATCGATGGACATCAGTCGCATGGAGTGAATTGCCAGTGTGGCACGCGTAAGTGGCAATTGATCTGGGCTTCTGTTAAAAAGCAAAATATTGTGGTTGATGATCAAAGCACGGCCTGTGTGGCGTAGCTTTGTGTATAACGTGAATTCGCGAGCCTCACACCTCGGTAAGAGTCAAAAACGGGAGACGGACCACTGGGAGAGCACGACGTTTCTTTCTAGCTAGGGTGGTGTCAGTGACCTACTAGCCCTGACATTTATATACTTTTCACCTGTGTGGTTGTTGGAATGTGAGGCGCCTCGGATATAGGTCTGTAAGGACCGGGAAACATGTGTTCAGGAATTGCCAATCCTCAAAAGTAAGAGAGGACCGGCCCAGCCGATTCCAAGGATCAAAGTGGGGTCCTGGGACATTTGCTAGAGTGTCTCGAACGCAGAGAGGAGCTTGCCCCTTGCCTCGACTCATGATGGAATCCAATTTCCAATACGTGTGTTTCGGTTTTATTTGTAGAGCCTAGTATGGCGACATAGTAGATGGTAGCTATGCCGTCTATGATTGATATTTATGATTTAAATTGTTTTGACACTATACACTTATAATAGTATCAAATAATGTGTTTTAAACGTATCAAGCATGATTTGGCTGTTATAAGGTAAAAACCCTATCCTCCGGCTTGCGTTGCATTGTGTGATGGGACCTGGGTCTTATAACAGCTTCATTTTTCTTTATTTAGCATTGCGCTGTTTGTTCTTTGCACTGGTATTCTTGGGAGGAAACCCGTTCCGTGTTATACGGCGTGGTCCCTTGATTTACCAAACTTTAAAACCAATATCAATAACTGTTTTAGTTCTCACACCAGTCACATGACTGACCCGGAGTTTATTGTTTTAACCTAAACTCTGGGTGCCCCTATTTTCGACACGGGCAGCTAGTAGTTTTGGTTTTGCGGATATATATTCACAGGGTCCTGATTTACAACTGGAACGATGCTCGGAAAGCTCTGTATCTGTGTATTACTTTCAGTTGTGTTTTATATTGTTTTTCCGCTGCTATGTAATTTATTGTAATCTCTGATATTTTTCTGTTGTATAATATCTATTCATACTCTGTATATTCTTGTATTCTGATGGAATTGTTGTAATATACAATGAAATGTTCTTCCGTCTGCGTTTCGATGTGTGTTGTTCTCAAAGTATCCGCTTTTTCCTTCATGGGGAAGTTACAGGTCCTTACACTTACAATCAACCCAGTAATCGTGCCCCACCCTGCCTAGCCCCAGGGTATCGTGATACATCCAAGTGGGTTACTGCTGAAAAGGACCGCGTAACTAGGGTTTATAATGGGTTAAGTGTTGTCATTCAAATTCATGACTTAACCCTATCCAAATCATGTATCAAGTTGGTTAAGTGTGTTCAAGCGGTTTATGAATTAACCCTATCAAATCATCGTGTCAAGTTGGTTAAGTATATTCAAGTGGTCCATGACTTAACCCTATCATGTGGCATGAATTCATTAATGCACCTCAACCTCTCACATTAGACTAACTGTTGTGGTTAATGGATTTGCCGGGCGGTTTCGGGCAGATTTACACCACAACATAGTCTAACCTCGGGTTTTACGTGCGATATGACCAACTACCCACATTGGATCCTATTGTTTGCAGCCACTAGATTTGCCGGGCGGTTCCGGGCAGATTCACACTGCAAACTCAACCCAACCTCGAGTTGGCCATTTTCAAGTTCATCTAATTGGCATGCCCACATTCAAGTTTTCATGTCAAGATTCATGTCGAGTTTTCATGTCATGTTTCATGTCAAATCATGTCAAGTTCATGTCCATAACCAGGTTCAAGTTATAATAACGTTCATGTTCAAGTTCAAAGCCAATTCATGTTTTACCTAGTCTACCTAAATCGTATTCCCATCGCACGTAAGCTCGAATCGATACAAATAAATCTAATTAGGGAATAACATAAAAAGGGACGGGTATAAGGTGGCAAAAGTGATTACTAGCATAGCATGATATGACTCGAGATAAATGGTTATAACATTACTGGCATATAGAATATTGTCCTCAAACATAAGGATTCCAAATCTAGCAAAATAAGGTACTAGTCAAGATAGCTATTGTCATAAGGTGATAATATAGTCATAGTAATGATTGACATAAGGTGATAGTATAGTCATGGTAACGATTGACATAAGGTGATACTCATAAACTAGTGACTAATAGCATATTCAACATGATAATATGAGGGATTTTCTTTTTGATTTACAACATGAATAGGCCCCAAATCAATGTCACAATATATCCAAAAGTCAAGATCCAAGATGAACAAGAATGGATGTAAAACATTCTTCATACATAGGTCCAATTTCAATTTACATCATATTCATATTACATTTAAAGTTTAAATCTAAAAATAACTGGGGCTTACAGATCGTGGTTCGAGAATTAGAAAAAGAGAGTCGATGTTGAATCTTTATATGCTTAGTCAAGTCCTAATAGAAATCCCCAAATCAGCAATTCTCTTAACGCAGTCTCAACGTAGAAGAAGCAGTCCCCTTCTCAAACTTTTCAACTAGATTTAGAGCAGCATAAGGTCAGAAAGAATTTTGTGTAGAGAGACTGGTGTTAGGGGCTGTATTTATAGGGTCAGGTCAACGAATGTGGACAGAAACGAGGCTAGAAACATCAGAGTGAATCCAGCTTCAAAAGTGGGCTCGGGCACCAGGTCGACACTATGGTCGACCTGGTCCTGGGTAGGTCGACTACATAGTCGACCCCCAGGTCGACCTGGTCCTGGGAGGGAAATTTCCCGCCCAGTCCATTCTGAGGTTTGAATTTCGAATTTTGAATTCGAATTGAGCTGTTTTGAACTTGAAAACTTCTGAAAACTTCGAAAGGTCATAACTTTGCCAGACGGGCTCCGATTTTCGAAAACTCGGACTCGTTTCCAAGCAGAATTTCGAGACGAACGCAATGGCGCAACCGGTTGCCCTTGATTCTTATTTTAAATATTAATTCTGCCTTGATTTATGGTTATTACACATTATAAAAACACGGGTTGTTACATCCGTTCTGGATCTGAACGAAACCGGAAGCACCTTATTTCTCGCATATCCGAACAATCAAAAAGTACGTCTGGACGGCCACCACTGTAGCCCCTTCAAGGTTGCTACTCCTATCATCCCCAGTGGTAACTCATCCATCCAACATGAAGATCGTCGGTCTTCAATCACCGTCTTCAACTCTTCGACTTAGATCGTCGTATAAACATTTGAAATGAGATTGAACTTGAACTTTTCAAATGACCCTCGCGTATATGTATATTTTAAAATCATTTCGTATCGTTATTAATCTTTAAATAACGATTTATCGATTTTTATATATATAAAAACAACTCAATTAATTTAACGACGCTTCGGGTCGATGGGCGGCCCTGGCGCTGTTTTATCCAAATTTGATTTACACTTATCTCGAAATCTAACTGTTGGATTTTAACAAAATTTATATCATTGGAAAGATCTTCCCAAAGCAGTCCTAAATTTGATGGTCGGATCTTACGGTATAATTGTTTAAAGTTACGATTTCAAATTGCGAACAGCAGCAGCTCGATTCGTTTAATTTTAATTTATATTAATATAAATAAATATATATATATATATAAAAATGTAAATCGTTTGGCGATTTCAACTATAAAGATCAATTCTTTTTATTGCATCTAAAATGTCGATAAAAACATAACATTAAAATATATTCATTTTATTGAGTATAAAACATCAATAAAAAGTCACTTTTAAATCTACTCTTTTTATTGTCTCTATTTTGACAATAAAAATATACATTAAATTCTATCTTTTTTATTACATCTAAAATGTAAATCTAAGGTGTCAATTTTATTTCTATGTTTTTACCTACATCTAAAATGTAAATAAAATATCCTTTATAAATTCATGTTTTTACTCGCATCTAAAATGTGAATAAAATATACCCTTTTAGTTCAAGCCTTTTATTTACATATAAAATGTAAATAAGATATACTTCTTTATTCATGCCTTTTATTTACATGTAAAATGTAAATAAGTTATACATTTTCTTTTTCTTCATGTTTTTTATTAGCATCTAAAATGTTAAATAAAAGGGCACTTTTAAATCTTGTTTTTATTAGCATCTAAATTGCTAATAAAAATGTACTTTTTATTTCTAGTTTTATTCACATCTAAAATGTGAATAAAAATACACCCTTTCAATTCAAGTTTTTATTCACATCTACAATGTAAATAAAAATACAACTTTTTAATTCAAGTTTTTATTTACATCTAAATTGTAAATAAAATGCAACTTTTAATTCAAGTTTTTATTCACATCTAAAATGTGAATAAAAATGTACTTTTTCATGACAACAATGTACGTTCTTCTTTTAAACCTTTTTGATAAACAAAAATGTCTATTTTTGTTTAACCCCTTTAAATGAACAAAAATGTTTATCTTGGTCTAATCTTTTACACTGAACAAAAAGGTTTATTTCTTTTAAATGAAAAAAAATATTTATTTTTGTTTTAATCTTTTTAATGAACCAAAAATGTCTATTTTGGTTAAATCCTTTTTAATGAATCACAATTACGTAGAAATGTAATTTTCATGTTAACAAGTTCTAACCAAAGTTATATTCTTTTTAATGAATCATTTACATAAAAATGTAATTTTCATGTTAACAAGTTCTAACCAAAGTTATATTCTTTTTAATGAATCATTTACATAAAAATGTAATTTTCATGTTAACAAGTTCTAACCAAAGTTATATCCTTTTTATTGAATCATTTACATAAACATTTAATTTTCATGTTAACAAGTTCTAAACAAAGTTATATTCTTTTTAATGAATCGTTTATGAAAATGTAACTTTTTCATTCTTTTAATTACATTTATGAAAATGTAACTTTAATATTCTTTTTATTACATTTAGAATGACATTAAAATGTACCATTTAAAATCTAATGTTATATAAAAGGATATTTTCCTATGTTAACATTTTCTATTTATTCTAATATTATATAAAAGGATATTTTCCATTTTGACGTTTTCTATTTCAACAAAAACATACAAAAGTTATATATATTTGTTTTGTCGACAACTCTAATTCAACAAAACACACATAAAAGTGATATATTTGGTTTGTTGTCAATTCTAACTCAACAAAACAAATAAAAAGTGATATTTTTATCAACACAACATTTATAACTAAAATTTTTATTTTTATTCACCTTAACATTTTATAACTAAAATGTTACATTTCAACAAAAACAATTAAAAAGATAGCTTGTTTTTGTCGACAATTCTATTTCAACAAACATGTAAAAGTAAAATATTTGTTTTGTCGACAACTTTAATTCAACAAAACAAATAAAGGTGATATTTTGACTAACTTAACATTTGATAACTAAATGATATTTCAACCAATCCTAACAATTTATAACTAAAATGTTATCTTATCAATCTTAGTCTTTTATACCAGAAATGGTATTTTCATCCATCTTAACATTTTATAACTACAATGTTATTTTCATCCATCTTAACATTTTATACCTAAAATATTATTTTCATCAATCTTAACACTTTCCTATTTAACAAAATGAATATTTTGTTTCATACACTTTTCTGTTTAAACAAAATGAACATTTTGTTTTTCACACTTTTCTATTTATAGGTTTTATTCACATGAGAAATGCAACATTTAAAAGAAAATATTATATTTCTTACTTATGTAACATTTTAAAACTAAAAATGTTATTTCTTTCTAATGTCACTTTTTCTAACAAGGTGTTATTTTAATCTAATGTCACATTTGATAACAAAGTGTTATTTTAACCCATTGTACATTCTCTAACAAAATATTATTTTAAATCTCATGCTACATTTTATAAAAATGTTATTTTTCTCTAATACAACATTTTAAAATAAAAAAATGTTATTTATTTTGCTAATACCACATTTATATGAAAATGTTATCTCTTTTTCTAATGCAACATTTTATATGAAAATGTGATTTCTAATTTAATGTAACATTTTACATAAAAATGTAATTTCTAATCCAGTATCGCATTTTACATAAAAATGTAATTTCTATTTCTAATGAAATGACATTTTAAATATAACTAAACATTTTTTACAAAATTGACATTTTCATTCTAACGTAATATCTATAGCCAAGTGATGTTATTATTTCACAAATAAAAGAGTATTTTATTTGCATACAATTTCTAATGACAAACAAGAGAATTATTTTATATTTTTCTTCCATATGTCATTTCCTATAATTATAATGACAATATAAAAAGGAAATTTTTGTCCACCTAACATTTTTATAGTTTTAATGACAAACAATAGCTTCATGTTAACGATAAAAGTGAAATTTTATCGTTAATCAAAATTTAACAAACATGATACAATTAATTTCAACAATCATATTCTAACAAATATGAGACACACCAATCAATTCAATAATTCAACACAATCATAAAACAACGAACACTGAATAAATATATACACCACATCAACATGAACTTTATACGAAATGAATATAATTTCTCATTTCAGTAATAATTTATTTTTAAATTATAAAATTGAATTCTCACCGTGGTTTTTGTCTGAATTTTCAACATGCTCCGTTTGCTCTCTGGTCCGTTTCATATTATAGATCCGGATTTCACGATTTCAACGAGACTGAATTTGCGAATTTCTAAGCTCATATGAAAGAGATACAGTGTTTTAAATATTAAATATATTATGGAATAATTAATTAATAATTATATTAGCTAATTACTTCCTAATCTTCTTCCTGGAACCAGAAGCCCTCGTGAAACCCGAACCCGTCGCCTTAAGGTAAACTCGCGCCGCCACTACGTTCACCAGACTGCCGATTGGAGATGACCACACGCAAGGCCTCGGCGTCCTCCTCCTTCGCCAGCACCGAGAGCGAGATCGGTGGTCCCCACCACCTTGGAAACCGCCCCAAACGCAGCTCCTTTATGGCCATAATTCCGCTATCCCGCTTTACTAAACTCAATCACGACCGTTGGTATTGTAGAGCAATCCTCGTACTTTGATTTTGCTTTGGAAGTTTCTAAAATCATTTCACAAATTTAGAGAAAAGTTGGTTTGAATTTGGAATGCCATGGCCATTGAATTGAAACATACGGCAGCTGCGTATATGGTTTCTAGGGTTATGGTATAGTACGGTGTATTTATACGTGTATTTTCCTTTTTATCTAATTCATTTATTTCAAAAATTCATGTTTATCCATACGAACTCCAAACCAAACCCAACGAGTGTCGCCCCTAGCTAATAACCCCATCCAGGACACTCTATAATATGTTTCGTAACTCAATTCGGCTGTTACGATATGTTTTTCTTCAAAATTTTAATATAAATCAATTTATATTAAATTCAAACGTACATTTTAAATTACCAAGGCTATATACGGACTCTAAAAATTCCAGAAAAAATATTTCTAGTAGGTTTTGATGATACGGTCCTAATAAGACTAATTTCGTCGAATTCTGAGACCGTTGGAAAAATGGCTATTTTTAAGGGCCATATTAAAAAATATATACAAATTCTACAACGAGTTTTCTAAATTTTAAACCGGACATAACTTACAACTTTTAAAGTGAAATTTTAGTTTCTTACATTCTTTAGAAAGATATGATTAAACAGATTCAAATATTTCTTGTTTTACTAAAATCCGATTTATTTATCATCCTGTACGTTCAGTCAAAGTTCAAATTCAAATTTTCAAACTACCGCGCTATTTTAAACTCTATTTATTTTTAAAATAAATTTATTCGTTCTAACTTCAGTTAAAATAAAATTTTAAACGTTATTATTTAAAATAAATCATTTTAACTATTTAAAATCCCATTAAAATTTCTAAAATGAAAATTTTAAATTGGCCCCAAAATTCCAGGTTGTTACAGGCTGCGGCTATCTTAGTGTGTACTAGGGTTTGGGATAATTAGTTTAGTGTTATTTATAATATTGAATTATCTAATTTTCAGAAAAGTCCACTAACTCTAACTAACTCCAATTTTAACCCTTTAAGGCCCATTAATCCACATTTTGTATGTTATATGTTACATAGAAAATGGATTGCTGATTAATGAACCTAATATAATTTTATTTCATTATTTTCTAAATTTTGCTATATCCCATTTATTTCTCATTTATCTAACTTAACATATTAAAATTGTCTTTTTAAATAACAAAACATGTTTAGCATGTTATTCTTTTTATTTTACTTTAACATATTAAAAATGTCTTTTTATGAGAATGTAATTTTTAATGTGTCGATATTTTATTATACTAGAATCCTTTTATATGAATCTTCATATGTAAAAAATGTATATTTTTAATGTCAGCATATTTTCCAACAATATATCTTTATCTAAGATTCATACATACATTAAATGCAAATTTGAATGTACACACAAATTTACCATACTTGAACCTTTTTACATGATTCATGCATACATTAAATTGTAATTTTAAATGTACACACATATTTACCATACTTGAATCTTTTTATATTACAAAGAAAAATGTAATCCTTTTTCCCTTGTAAAGAAAATGTGATCTTTTTATTTGCAAAGAAAATGTAATCCTTTTTACACTGTATATAGAAAAATGTAATCTTTTCTATGTTCCATAGAAAATGAAATCTTCTCTGTTTTACATACAAATATAAATTTTTATGTTACATCATTTTAAATAAGCTATGAATCATTTTAATGAATGATTATTACATAAAAAGTGTGAATTTTTTTACGTTACAACAACTTTCCTATTTAAATTAATGTTCATTTTTCATATTTTCTTCTTTACAATAAAAATGCAAATTTTTTATTGTTTAACTTTTTTCTCTTTTTTTTTGTAACAGAATTTTTTTTTCTGATGCATTTTCTTTTTAAAATTTCTTAAAATAAATTTTTTAAATTGGTTCTGATTTTTCGGGTTGCTACAATCTCCCCCACTTAAAATCTTTTCGTCCTCGAAAAGGAACAAAGCTAAAAATTGTTTAACCAACGAACTCAATTTTTTTTTTTATATAGGTTTCAAAAATTTTATTAGTTGAACTAATAATCACACAACACAATCATCAATCAATTAGTTGATTAGCTTTTCAAATATATATAAATTTTATATATTCAAAAATCATATTTTCTAAGATTGGATTATATATATAATCACAAATACGTTAATTATAACTTGTCACTCTCAACTCATTATAGGGCCTTTCTAACCCCATCTCTAACGAGTTTTCTCATTCTAGGATACTACTGATCCTATCTCTAATGAGTATTCTTTTATAAGATATTTCTAATCCTACCTCTGATGAGTCTTTTGTTCAGTTCTAACGATATGTACCCTAAGATTTGAGCTAACCAGAGCTTTGATACCAACTGTAACGACTCGCAGGCAGTGGGTTAACCTCCCACCATGACATACAGATGATCCCCCAAGACACCTTGTTTTACGGCCAGCCTCTTGACTGCAATAACCAACCATAATAAATAAGGGAGACATGGGGGTAAGAGCCCATTGTTTGCCACCAAACAACATGGCGAGAACCCCCTATCATGCGTAACCAGCTCCCTAGCCAGCAACAAGGATTGGTACGTGAAATCTTTACTTAACTTAACTAGTAATAAGGCTAATCACAGGACCACTCCGCTAATGCGAAACGGGTTTACTCCATTGGATTGCTAGTGCATAATTTAAATAAAGTAAATTGTTAAACAATGCAATGCTTTTTAGAAAAATGAAACCATTATAAGACTCAAGTCCCATCACACAATGCAACGCAAACCGGAGGATAGAGTTTTACCTTATAATGGTCAAAAATGCTTGATACGATAAAAACGGATTTGATATTATTATTAGTGTATATATGTTTCAAAAAATTTCAATCATAATGTATCAATCATAGATGGCATAGACCATATAATATGTCGCCATACTAGTTCTACAATAAAAACCGCATGATGTCGTATTGTAAGTTGGATTTCCATCATGAGTCAAGGCTAGGAACGATCTCCTTACCGATTCGAGACACTCTAGCAATGTTTAGGATCCCCCGCAGTGAATCCTGGGATACAACAGGGTAGGTCCACAAATAACGTTAGTGGATTGGCAATTCCTGAACACACGCTTCCTGGTCCCATTGAACCTATAACACGACCATTGGCGACTGATAAATCCGAGGCCTAAAAAATTCCATCATCCGCATAAGTAAAATGTCAGGGCTAGTAAGTCGCTGACACCACTTCTAGCAAGAAAGAAACGTGCGCACTCCCTGCGTTCCCTTGCTCCGATTCTGACTCTTACAAGGGTGTGAAGCTTGCAAGGTCACGCTATACACAAAGCTATGCTGAAATAGGCTATGCTTTGATCATCAACCACAAGGCTCTGCTTTTTAACAAAAGCCTCGATCATTTGCATCTTGGCATGCCACATTGACAAATCACGCCATGCAATTGATAACTACCAATATATAATCTCTGAGCTCGTACGACTCAGAGAAGTGTGTTAAGCAAGAGAATAAATTCTCCGCCACCACAGATATATATTAAATAGAAATCAATTTAATTTACATGGAATGAAATCCAATGTCAGACACACATCCATTTACAAGTCCGTTCTGGGTCTGAACGAAACCGGAGTCACCTTATTCCTCGTCCTGTATGTCCAATACGGAAGTGAGGTACTCGCATACCCGGACAATCAACAAGTACATTTGGACAAACTACCACTTTTAACCCTTTCCTGTAAGCAAATCAGTCCAGGGCATCAGTAGTCATCCATTCGATGTGAAGATCGTCGGTCTTCAACCACCGTCTTCATCTTCAACTATTAATTGTCGTAGTAATTATTCGAAATGGGTTAAACCCGGTCTTTCCGAACAACTTGCGTATTTTATAATAAAAAAAAGTCAAGTGCTTTAAAAACACATCCTATGCCTCACTCCAATTCAGAATATTCTTTAAATAAAATATTCACATTATTCTAACAAAGATGAATCCTTTTAATTTATTCTTAAATCTTTCTTTTAAAGATTTAATAAAACTCCATTTTGGTTTTGAATGTCAAAAATCATTATTTAATGATTATTTAAATTTTAAGAAATTAATCTTATCTTTAAACGGGTTAAACAACTAATGTTATTTAAAACACAGTTCATGGTAAACCCAAAATCGTCTTCCATTAAATATGGAATTTTCACCGAAATCAAATCAATATATGATCGAAATAAATTTCTATATCAAACCAATAATATAAATGGAATAACAGCAAAGCCTCTTAAATTCCATATATAGTATCGATCTTCTTTTACAGAAGATTATCTCGATTATTATTAAATCAAATTCCATTCAATTCAATATATTAAATTGGAAAACATTATTTTGGAAAATTTCCATTAAATCTAAATAAAAGATTGATAAATTCCAAATTACATTTCCACTGTCAATTGGGATAAAGAAAATATTTCACTTAAAACACAGCTCACAATAAACCCAATTCACATTTCATTTTATTCTAATTACTAAATATAATTGGAAACTCTAATAATCTCAATGAAAAGATTTATTCTTTTTTCAACTGGGTTAAAGAACGGTGTTATTGAAGACACCATTCACGACAAACCAAAAAATCCAATTTATTTCATTCCAAATAAATATTAATTAATTGGAAAACTCCCTTAATCTTGATTAAAGATTTATTCTATTTCTTTATTAAAATAATGTTTTCAAAATATTAGATTTTGGAAATTACTACTTTTTATTGGATTCATCATAAAATGAATAAAAATGATCGATAAACCCGTTCAGGTTAAAATGGCATTTCGACTTATAATGGGCTAAATAGTCCAATTCATTACCATGTCCATTTATGGTTTATAATGGGCTAGACCTCCTACATTAGGCCTACAACTTGTGGATGCTGGACATGCCGGTCGGGTCCGGGCAGACTTATCCCACAAGTTGGGCTCAACCTCGTGTCCTAGCCCGCTTCGTATTTGCACACTTGGACCTCTCACATTAGGTTCAACATTAGTGGCTGCTGGATATGCCGGTCGGGCCCAGGCAGACTTCCACCACAAATGCAACCTAACCTCGTGTCAAAATTGCAATTATAATTTTTTAATTGTAATGATTTCACCGAAAAAAAATATTCATTATTTTTAAACTATTCATTTTATTAAAAAAATGTTCTTTATTTTCAAATATTATTTATAAGATATTCTGAATCGGAATGCGACTCAATCAATTACCATATATTTTCAGTTATATGGATTTTATACATTGCATATGTATATAATAGTAATGATAAATAATCATTAAACAATCCATTCACATCAGGAGTGAAATTTATAACTGTGTGAGCGTTAAAATAAATAAATAACGCTCATCACAGACTGTCAATCCATCGATTAACATAAAACTAAATATTGGGATTAGTGTAGGTTAAATATCATCCCAACACCCGTGTGGGGTTTTCAAACAACATCAATTTATATAAATAAATCATTGGTTGATAAATTTTACCAATACTAATTCAATTTGAATTACTTTCCATTTAACGAATTTTCATTTGTTTAAGTTATAAATAAATATTTACAATTTAATTTCACCACCATAACAACATTATAATGATAATGTTTTAATCTAGCACAAATCATATTTTAACTTATGATCAATTTTCTAATAAAATGACATTTCTAACTAAATGACATTTCTAATTAAATAACCTATTTATTTACAAAACATGTTTAAATCTAAATGACACATTTATTTGACAAATATGTTCAAATCTTAATGACATATAAAAATGTAAATTTTAATATGTATACAAAACTAATGTATTCATGACATATAAAAATGTAAATCTTTTCTTTGACAATTCTAAATGAATATAAATGACATTTCTAAATGAACATAAATGAACTTCATTTTCTGACAATTCTAAATGAACATAAATGACATTCCTAAATGAACATAAATGAACTTCGAAATGAACATAAATGATACTTCATTTCTGACAATTCGAAATGAACATAAATGACCTTTTTATTTTACGAAACATGATCCTAAATAAATGACACGTTTTGTTTTAACATATACCAATAAAATGACATGTTTTATTTTACAAACAATGTGCTAATAAAATGACATGCTTTATTTAACACATCAAAAACTAATAAAATGACATCTTTTGTTTAAACATAACATATACCGATAAAATGATGTTTTTATTCTAACGTAACATTTGCTACCAAAATAATGTTTTTAAATTAATGTAACATTTGCTAACAAAATAATGTTTTTATACTAATGTAACATTCTATAAAAAATGATATTTTTGTCAAACTTAACATTTTATAACAAAAATGCTATTTATTTCTAATGCAACATTTTAAAACAAAAATGTTGTTTAATTTCTATGTAGCATTTTATATAGAAATATTATTTTATTTCTAATATAAAAAATTCTAATAAAAATGACGTGCTTGATCTAAATAAACATTTCTGCTAAAATGACATGTTTAATCTAAATAAACCTTTCTAACAAAAATGTTATCTTTAATTTAAATAAACATTTCCTCACAAAAATGTTACCTTTAATCTAAATGAACATTTCCTAACAAAAATGATCTTTTTGTGCTAATAATTCTAACTCAACAAAACACATAAAAAGGATAACTTTATTTCGTTGACATTTTATCTTGACAAAATAAATAAAATAATAACTTCGTTTTGTTAACCATTCTTATTTAACAAAATTGATGTTTTTGTTCTAATATGACATTATCTAAATAAAGTGATATTTTTTTATTGTCTCATCTCTTAAATGAAACCAGAACTATATTAAAAATCTAATCTTTTTTAATGGAAACAAAATTATATTTAAAAAAATGTGATCCTTTTAATGGAAACAAAATTACATTAAAAATGTTATCTTTTTAATGGAAACTAAATTACATTAAAAATGTGATCATTTTAATGGAAACAAAATTACATTTTTAATTCTAACATGACATTTATAACATGAAGGATATTTCTATACTAATATAACGTTTCTAACATAAATGATGTTACTGTTTTAACAAAACTTTTCTAAACAAATGATGCTTGTGTTTTTAACAAAACATTTATAAACAGGTGATGCTTTTGTTTTTAACAATAATGATATTATTATTCTAATATGACATTTTTCACATAAATGACATTAATGTTCTAATATGACATTCCTCAAATAAATGACATAAATTTTCTAATATGACATTTCTCAAATAAATGACATAAATTTTCTTATATGACATCTTTCACATAAATGACATAAATTTTCTAATATGACATTTTTCACATAAATGA
Organism: Allium sativum; assembly: GCA_030737875.1. Taxonomy (NCBI): domain Eukaryota; kingdom Viridiplantae; phylum Streptophyta; class Magnoliopsida; order Asparagales; family Amaryllidaceae; genus Allium; species Allium sativum. The sequence continues at coordinate 498,655,021 of CM060924.1, read as the reverse complement.
CATAAATTTTCTAATATGACATTTTTCAGCATGGCACATCGTTATTCTAATAAATGACAATTTAATATTGTCCATCCTAATTCAATAAAAGATGAAAATTTATATTGTAAATTCTAATTAAATAAAAGATGACAAATTTTATATCGTCAATCCTATTGGTAACAATTATCTAACTAAACAAAATTGATGTTTTGTTTTAGCACAAAACTATTTACCAAAAATATCATTTTTGTTTCTAACTTATTTTATCATAAAAAACATTATCCATCCAATCAACTGATCAATTATAACAGCAACAAACATATTAAATCCAATTGTGATCAACACAAACTGAATTTACAGCATAAATGTAAGAATTTACAAGTACGATAATAATTGACTAGTTTTAATTATATATAAAAAAGGAAATCTCACATTGATTTGTCTGAGTTTCATAGTGCTCCGTTTCAGATTTGGTTTGTTTCTTGCTGTATCTCGTCTTCACGATTCAAACACTTCTGAAATCATCGATTTCTGTTTTGATTTGAGAGAGATATGAACGTTTGAAATTTGATTACATTATTGAATAATAATTAAATAATTAACCATCAATTATTTCTTAACCCTTTGTTAACGTTATAAACCCATCTTCTTCTTCGTCGAATACAGAACCCATTATCCAGTTGAAAATCCACCTGCGCAAGTACCATAGGACCACCGCCACCCGATCCAACACCACCACCTCGAAGCTATGACCACCCTCGATCAACGCCGCCGCATCGCCCAACTCGCGTCCCCCACCTATGCTAAAAAAACCCCGAACGCTGCCACTTTGTGGCACAATTTCAACCTCCAGGAGTTGTAATTTCCGATCTCCACCGTTTAATATGTAGAGTCCTCGATGCTCAACGATTTTCTCTTTTGGAGTGTTGAAATTTATTGAATAAATTAGAAGAACAAGGAGGAAGAGTGATGGAATATAGCGGCCATTGATTTCACAAAAGGGGCGGCGGCAATCTTATTGTGGATTAGGGTTGGGGTAATTAGTTTAGTGTTATTTATAATATTGAATTATCTAATTTTCAGAAAAATCTACTAACTCTAACTAACTCCAATTTTAAACCTTTAAGGCCCATTAATCCACATTTTGTATGTTATACGTTACAAAGAAAATGAATTGCTGCTTAATGAACATAATATAATTTTATTTAATTATTTTCTAAATTTATCTATATCCCATTTATTTCTCATTTGTCTAACTTAACATATTAAAATTGTCTTTTTAAATAACAAAACATGTTTAGCATGTTATTCTTTTTATTTTACTTTGACATATTAAAAATGCCTTTTTATGAGAATGTAATTTTTAATGTGTCGACATTTTATTATACAGAATCCTTTTATATGAATCTTCATATATAAAAAATGTATATTTTTAATGTCAGCATATTTTCCAACAGTATATCTTTTTGTAAGATTCATACATGCATTAAATGCAAATTTGAATGTACACACAAATTTAACATACTTGAACCTTTTTACATGATTCATGCATACATTAAATTGTAATTTTAAATGTACACACACATTTACCATACTTGAATCTTCTTGTATTACAAAGAAAAATGTAATCCTTTTTCCCTTGTAAAGCAAATGTGATCTTTTTATTTGCAAAGAAAATGTAATCCTTTTTAGATTGTTTATAAAAAAAATGTAATCTTTTCTATATAAAATGAAATCTTCTCTATTTTACATAAAAATGTAAATTTTTATATTACATCATTTTGAACAAGCTTTGAATCATTTTAATTAATCATTATTACATAAAAATGCGATTTTTTTTATGTTACAACAACTTCCTATTTAAACAAATGTACATTTTTCATATTTTCTCCTTTACAATAAAAATGTAAACTTTTTATTGTTTAGCTTTTTTTCTCTTTTTTTTATAATAGAATTTTTTTTTGACAAATTTTCTTTTTAAAATTTCTTAATATAAATTTTTAAATTGATTCTGATTTTCCGGGCTGTTACATAAAAAAATCGTCCGATTTGTAAATGAATATATATTTTATTCATATACTCGTTAAAAGTTATACTTTTAATGATAAAATATTTTATTTCACAAATGAATATTTTATACAGTCCATTTCACATCACAAACAATTTTCACAACACAATCAAACAAACTAGTCGTCCATGGTCTGTGGACGATGGGGAGCAGTTCATATATGCAGTTATAAAATAAATAACTGAACAAGAAATTTTAGTTAGGAGTTCTCACCTTTGGGATCCACTCCTTCATTTCATTTTTGAATTTCAGATTTGCCCGAATTTCTAGCGCAATCTATTTCACGCTGTTCACAGTAAAAATCACACTTTTAATATGATGTTTATATATTTGTAAAAAAAAATCATAATTTGATGGCACTATACAAATAAAAAAAAGTCATATTTACTTCACTACATATATAAAAATTCTATTTTTATATCGCTATTGAATATATAAAAATCATATTTTCATCGGTACTTCATATATATAAAAATCGAATTTTTATTATGTTGTCATAATATAAAAATCAAATTTTTATCTTCATAAAAATAATTCCATAATATAACTACTTCATTCATGACATTCATATGATAAAAATTATATTTTTATCCACTAAAAATCATATTTTTACATAACTAAAATTCGTATTTTTACCTAACTAAAAATCAATCCTTTTTATAGCTAAAGATCTTATCTTTGTATGATCAAAAAATCTAATCTTTTCGTATTTGAAAATATAATCTTTTCTATTATAAAAATATAAACTTTTCATATATAAACTGATTTTTAAACTAATGATTTTTAAAACAAATAAATAAAATAAAGAAGAAGTTATTTAAATTGAAAATCACCTTATAATAGTCGAAGGAGGGGTCGGTCTGAGGGGTGGGCGGCGGAGGGCCCTGGAGTTGCTGGCGGAGGGTTGTGGTGGTGCAGGTGTGTGGCGCGGAGGGCGCGGTTGAGGGTGAAGTGGTGCGACGCGTTGCGGGGCCTCGCGGGTGCTGCAGGGTTTGGGCTCGGGGTGCGAGGAGAAAAGGGGGAAGAGGATGATCGGAGGGGGCGTTGGCCTGGAATGCGGTGAGCGTAGCGCCGACGGGGAGCGAGGCGTGGAGGAGGAGGCACGACAGGAGGATGTAGCAACTAGTGTGGCGACCCGAACTTCCCCGTGAAGGAAAGCCTGGAGTGCTTTGAGGGCAAGACGAATCAGAACACAAACAGAAGAACATTTCATTGCTTATTACAACAATTCCATCAGAATACAGGAATATATAGGGTTTGAATAAATATTATATGTAACAACCCGGAAAATCTGAGCCAGTTTAAAATTTTTATTTTGGCAATTTGAGCGAATTTTGAATATTTAAAATGAATTATTTTAAATAATATCGACGAGAAATTTATTTTGAATAGAATTCGAACGTATATATTTATATACGTCGTCGTTAGAATAAAAATATTTATTTTAAATTATAAAAGGAATTGAAAATGGCGCGGTAGTTCGATAATTCGATTTCAAAGTTCAAAGGAATGTACATGATTCAAAATAAACCGGAATTAAGCGAAACCAAAAATAATAGAATCTATTTGAGAATATCTTTCCAAAGAATCCGAAAAATCAAAATTTCAAAGCGGGAATCAAAAGATATGCCCAGTTGAAAATTCAGAATAGTCGCTATGGAATTCTGGCCCTTGAAAATGGAAATTTTGCAAACGACCTCAGATTTCGACGAAACTACTTTTGTTGGATCCGTGATGTCAAATTATTGCTAGATTCCAAATTTTATAATTTTCTAAATCAATATGTGAGCGTGGCAAAGGAAAACGCGTTTGACCAATTTTAGTTGATTTTAATCGACTGGAAAATGGTCATTTTCCAAACGGTCTCAGAATTTGACTTAGTTTTGTTAGAACCGTATCGTCAATACAAAGCTAGAAATAATTTTTCTGTAATTTTTAGAGTCTATATGTGGTCCCGGTAAATTGAAATGTACGTTTAAAATTGAATATATAGAGTTATATTTTAATTTCAGCAAAAACTGAACGAAACAGTCGAACTGGCTTATGAAACATATCCCATTGTGTTCGGAATGGGGGTAATTAGCTAGGGACGACAGTCGGTGGGCTTGATTTCGAGGTCGAATTAAAAAGTAACTTTATGGATTTTAAAATAAATTAAATATAAAAATATATTCCAACTCACCCTTCCCCCACACATCTATTCAACGGAGCCCTCCCCAAATCAAACCCGTTCGATCTCAGAACAAAGGAAAAAATCGAATCGCGCCCTAATCTCCAGCCGGACGCCGCCGATCCAGGAGCTCCTCCTCATCGCGCCGGCCTCCATCCACCCCACCAGCGTCGAGCCCCTCTGACCCTCACTCCCTCTCCTCGTGCGCGAGCCCCAGATCGACGCCCCCACAAAACCGATCCCAATCCCTCACAAACCCATGTCAGACCACTGTGGGGCCCTGCTCCACCCTCAGTCCATCGCCAGTCCCTATTCCGCCGCCACCTCCGCTTGCAAGGACCGCCAAGCCGCCTCCTCTAACCACCAGAGAAGGAACCATGAGTTTTTTTAGGTTTGAACATTAATTTCAGTTTTTAAAGTCATAGGAAGCTAAGTATAAAATGCTTTGATATAAAAAGGGTTAGGTTTATGTATATGTACATATAAGAAAAGAAAGATTTTTACATATGAAAGTCTAGATTTTTATCATATGAAAGAAAAAAAATGTTTGATTAAAACTATAATTTTTGGTTGTTAACGATTTGATTTTTATACAAGAGTAAAAATCAAATTTTTATATATGTAAAAGAAGAGTAAAAATCGAATTTTTATATACGAGAAGGAAGTTTAAAAATCGAATTTTTTTTTTATATATTAGGAAAGTTTGAATCTTTATATAGTTGAAATGGTAAAGTAAAAATATGATTGTTATATAATGTAGAGATTGAAAATATAATTTTTATATAATGTAGAGAATTAAAAATATAATTTTTATATAATGTAGAGATTAAAAATATAATTTTTATATAAGGAGAAGAATAAAAATGTGATTTTTATACGAACAGTTCAAGAATAAAAATGTGATTTTATTGTAAACAGCGTGAAATGGTTGAGTTGGAATGTCGGGCAAATCCAAGCCATTCAGAAATTCAGAAATGAAACGACGAAGTGGAACCCCAAGGTGAGTACTTCTCACCTTAAAATTTCATTTCTAGTTGAAAATATATACTAGGATGCAGACGGTGTTTAGTAGCACCCGACACCCGTTGTCCACAGACCATGGACGGCTTGTATGCTTGTTTGCTTGATTTCAATGTGTAGTTGATTGTGTGATGTGATGTGAAACGAAATAAAATATTTACATAGTTGAAATAAAATATTTTATAGTGGAAAATATTTTATAGTTAAAAATAGAATTTTTAACGTGTATATGAAATGAAATAAAAATAAACAAATCAGACGATTTGTTTATATACACACATTTGACTGATATTGATTGGGACGATAAATTTTACACATCGCCCAACTACACAAATAAAATCTGTGTTTGATTACTTGAAACCCCACACGGGTATTGGGATGATATATGATGTACACTAATCCCAATAATTAGTTGTATGTCGGTCGATTGATTGATAGACTGTTATAAGCACTGAGTATTTATATTTGATGCTTATACAGTGTAGAATGCACTTTGGATGATGGTTGATTATTTGTCGTTGTTGATATATACATTCGTTGTATGGAAGTCCATAGAAATAAAATCTATGGTAATTGATTGGGCCTCATTCCAGTTTTGAAATAGAATATTTAAAGAGAACTATTTGAATAAAATATTTGAATAGATATATTTGAAATAGAATATTTGAAAATAGAATATTTGAAAATAGAAATATATGAAGCCGTGTTGATTTGATTGACGCCATTTTGACGTAAACGATATTTGTATCGATTTTATTCATTTTATAATGAATATCTAAAGTGATTTCAAAATCTGATTTTTTGAATAGAATTGAAATTCGAATTGAAATTGAATAGAAATGAATTCGAATTGAAATTTAATAGAAATGAATTCGAATTGAAATTAAATAGAAATGAATTCGAATTGAAATTGAATTGAATTGAAAACGAACTGAAATTGAATTAGAAATCAATTTGAATTGAAATCAATTTGAAATGAATTTAAAACGAATTTTAATTGAAAAATTCAACCTTGATTAGAATTTGAAAATGAAGTTGAAATCGTTTCGAAAACGAATTTAAAATGTTTTATAAAATACATTTTAAAAGGAAATCGACGAAGTATATATTATATATATTATATAATGGCCTGAATAGAACGTGCCGCGCTACGGTAGTTCGTGAATTTGGACCATTGACTTCGAATGGATATTGCGGGAGATCCGACCGTCGGATTCTCCTAAAACCGGAAATGTTGGTTTCGTATCGAAAAGAGATTTCTAACGAATATTTGAGATTTGAAATCTAACGGTTGGATTTGGAATTATGTCCAAATCAAATTTGTAAAAGGTCGTTGTAAGTGCAGTTCGATGGCCGTTGATGGAAATCGACTGTACGGGCCTTGATAAATTTATTAAAAATAGTAATAATTTGTGTAAAATCATAAGAAATGATTTGTGAAGAATTGGGATGAAAAACTCCATATTTGAAAAGATAAAAGTAGATTTTTATCGAAATGTTCTAGTTTTGAATTAGAATTATAATTCTATTTATTTTTAAAATAAATAAATTGGATTTGAAATGGTTTTGAAAATAACCAGAATTTCCAATAAGTGAATTGGAATAGATTTGAATCGAAATTGTCTTCGGAATATTTCGATGTTGGATTTAGTGATGATACAAATATTGTTATGGGAATTAGAAAGATATATTTATATCGTTATTTCCAATACGATATTTGTTGGTCGTAGAATTTGATATTGAATATAAGCCGATATATTTTCTATTCAGAGCCTTGTATTTAATATCAAATGTGATTTGGGTTTGTCGTGAATGGTGTCTTCATTAACACTGTTCTTAAGCCCAGTTGAGAAAAAGATTAAATCTTTTATTTAGATTTAATGAAGTGTACCAATTAAATGGAATTTAATTGGAATTGAACTGGTATTGATTTTTGGGTTTATCGTGAAAAGTGTTTTAAATGACACTTGTTCTTTAACCCGATAATTAATGGAATGTGATTTTGGGTTTATAGTGAATCGTGTTTTAAATGACACTGATTCTTTAACCAGTTAAAGATTAAAACTAAGTGGAGTTTTAATGAATCTTTAATTAGATTGAAAAGATCGAGAATGGAGTATCACCAGTTTTACTCCAGGCGATAGTTAAATCTTTAACTAGATTTGAATGTGAAATGGTAATTGAATTTACCGATAACACCGTGGTGTTAGATATGAAGTATGACTAGTTTTACTTCATGGGATGAATAGGTGGGGATTGGGAAATAAAATAAATGATTACTCTGGTATGGTTCGCTAATCCCGACTAGCTTGAATTGATATTCAAAGAAGATTAAAGAATAAATTTAAAGAATTTATCTTTGATAAAATTAATGGGAACCTTTCCCAAAGTATAAGAATATTTGAATAAAAGATTATTCTGAATTGGAATGAGGTGTATGTTGTGTTTGTGTAACACTTGTTTATAATATACGCGAGTTATTCGGAAAGACCGGGTTTATCCCATTCTGAATAACTGATTCGACGTGGTGTTGAAGATGAAGACGGTGATTTGAAGACCGGAGGTCTTAACGTGGTTTGGATAATTACCGATGATCTTGATTGGGTCGTACACCCAAGAGGAGAGAATCAGTTGGTGATCGTCTAGACGTACTTGGAGATCGATGGATATGCGGGGTAATAGGTGCCTCCGGTTTCGTTCAGACCCAGAACGAACTTGTAATTGGACTCTATGTCTGACATTGGATTTTAGTCTGTGTGATTGATTTTTATTAAATATATATTTGTTTGGCGGCGGAGAATTTATTCTCTTGCTTAACGCCCTTCTCTGAGACATACGAGCTCAGGGGTTATATATTGATGGATATCAAACGCATGGAGTGAATTGCCTGTGTGGCATGCCTAAGTGGCAGTTGATCAAGGCTTCTGTTGAAAAGCAAAGTCTTGTGGTGATGATCAAAGCACCGACTATGTTGCATAGCTTTGTGTAATGTTGATTCGCGAGCCTCACACCCCGGTTGTGAACCGGAAACGGGAGAGGACCTCAGGGACGGCATGCGTTTCCTTCTAGTTAGAAGTGGCGTCAGTGGTTTTACATGCCTTGACGAGTTTGACTTATGTGGTTGCTGCTGTTGCGAGGCGCCTCGGTTATATCGGTTTCGGCCGATGCATTCTGGTCGGCAGACGGACGATACTTACGCCTCAAAGGGCGGGGAAATGCAGTGTTCAGGAATTTTAATCCACATCGGTGGACCGGCCCTGTCGCTCCAAGGCTTGTCTGTGCGCTTGCCTAAGACATGGGCTAGATTGTCTCGAATCGGTAGAGGATGATCCATGGCCTCGGTTCATAGATGGAAATCCAATTTCCAATACGTGATAATTTGGTTTTGATTGTAGAGCCTAGTATGGCGAGACAGTGGGATGGGGCACTCATGCCATCTAAGATTAATACTTATGATTTGAAATTGTTTTGATACTATACACTTATAGTAATAATAAAACATGAAATTTAGCGTATCAAACATTCTTGGCTATTATAAGGTAAAAACTCTATCCTCCGACTTGCGTTGCATTGTGTGATGGGACCTGGGTCTTATAATAGCTTCATTGTTCTTTATTTAGCATTGCGCTGTTGTTTTATGCACTGGTATTCTTGGGAGGAAACCCGTTCCATATTATACGGCGTGGTCCCTTGATTTGCCTAACTTTAGAAATAAAGATTAATAACTGTTTTAGTTCTCACACCAGTCCCATGACTGACCTAAAGTTTATTGTTTTAACCTAAACTCTGGGTGCCCTTATTTTGACACGGGCAATTAGTGGTTTTGGTTTTGCAGATTTATATTCACAGGATCCTGGTTTACAGCTGGAATGATATCCGGAAAGTTTTGTATCCGTATATCTCCTTCAGTTGTGTATTGTATTATTTTCCGCTGCTATGTAATGTATTGTAATCTCTGATATTTTTTTGCTGTATATTATTTGTTTATACTCTGTATATTCTTGTATTCTGATGGAATTGTTGCAATATACAATGAAATGTTCTTCGGTCTACGATCTAATTTGTCGTGTCCTCAAAACAATCAGGCGTTTCGTTCGGTCTTGGTCGGTTTAGCGACTGATTCGGATCGAGCGGAATTCCTTTTCGTTACAGATGGTATAGGAGCTTTGGTTTTCAAAGCTCAGAGAACAAGACACATTAGAACCATACAAAGGAATTCATCAGAGATTGGATCAGTAGTATCCTAGAACGAGTGTGAAGAGTATATTTTTAAAGTGAAAACAATCTTCGTTTTGAAAATTTAAATCAATTATTCGTATTTGATTATTTATTTGTATTGATTTGGACAGTCCAGTATATAAAGACTTTGCATATACGTCTGATCCACTGGTATTCGTAGTTTTAATATACTGGATAATAAAGAATCACACTCTAGTCGCCCGGAGATGATTCTGATGATTACTCAAGTATCATCAGAATTTATATTCGAGTGACGAAAGTGAGATTTCTATATATTTCCAATTTACTGGTGTGAGAACCCAAATTAGATAGGGCCTATTGTTGTGATTTGGCATCAAAAATCTGATTTTTGACTATATATCAAAATTATGAATTTGAAAAGCTAACCAACTGATTGATTGCTGATTGTGTTGTTTGATTATTGTTTGATTCATAAATTTGAACCATATAGCCAATTTGAAACAAATAATAAATTGTATTGAAAATTAGTCGCATTTGCTTGCATATACATGTACTTACATTGAATAGGTCATAGCAAGGAGGCTAGAGTAGAAGAATAAAATTGTTTGCCCGACAAATAGGTACATGTTTACCATAATTTCCTGTTTTGTTTGGGTGAAGATGATTTTATGAGCCGATTGGCTTTTTTTTTCTTTTTGATTGAAGAAGGCCATGGGAGGCTATATGAAATATCCCCAAGTCCCCAGTACAGGGGAGGTTATGGCGAAATTTTTCGAAAATTTAGGGTGTTAGCCAAATTTTTGAAAAATTTGAAATGTTCTTAGAAACTGAAAAGTTGAAGAACTTAAGCCATAATGAAAATAATGAAAGTTGAGTTGGTTTGTAAAACAACTTTCGGCTTCGTTCCTTTTCGGGGACGAAAAGTTTTAAGTAGGGGAGATTGTAACAACCCGGAAAATCTGAGCCAGTTTAAAATTTTTATTTTGGAAATTTTAGCGAATTTTGAATATTTAAAATGAATTATTTTAAATAATATCGACGAGAAATTTATTTTGAATAGAATTCGAACGTATATATTTATATACGTCATCGTTAGAATAAAAATATTTATTTTAAATTATAAAAGGAATTGAAAATGGCGCGGTAGTTCGATAATTCGATTTCAAAGTTCAAATGAATGTACAAGATTCAAAATAAACCGGAATTTAGCAAAACAAAAAATAATAGAATCTATTTGAGAACATCTTTCCAACAAATCCGAAAAATCAAAATTTCATAACGGGAATCAAAAGATATGCCCAGTTGAAAATTCAGAATAGTTGCTATGGAATTCTGGCCCTTAAAAATGGAAATTTTGCAAACGACCTCGGAATTCGACGAAACCACTTTTGTTGGATCCGCGATGTTAAATTATTGCTAGATTCCAATTTTTATAATTTTCTGAATCAATATGTGAGCGTGGCAAAGGAAAACGTGTTTGACCAGTTTTAGTTGATTTTAATCGACTAGAAAATGACCATTTTCCAAATGGTCTCAGAATTTGATGAAATTAGTTTTGTTAGGACCGTATCGTCAATACAAAGCTAGAAATAATTTTTTTGTAATTTTTAGAGTCTGTATGTAGCCCCGTTAAATTGAAATGTACGTTTAAAATTGAATTTATAGAGTTATATTTTAATTTCTGCGAAAACTGAACGAAACAGTCGAACTGGCTTATGAAACATATCCCATTGTGTTCGGAATGGGGGTAATTAGCTAGGGACGACAGTCAGTGGGCTTGATTTCGAGGTCGAATTGAAAAGTAACTTTATGGATTTTAAAATAAATTAAATATAAAAATGTATTCCAACTCACTCTTCCCCTACACATCTGGTCAATGGAGCCCTCCCCAAATCAAACTCGTTCGATCTCAGAACAAAGGAAAAAAAACCGAATCGCGCCCTAATCTCCAGTCGACGCCGCCGATCCAGGAGCTCCTCCCCATCGCGCCGGCCTCCATCCACCGCACCAGCGTCGAGCCCCTCCGACCCTCACTCCCTCTCCGTGCGCGAGCCCCAGATCGACGCCCCCCCCCCAAACCAAACCCAATCCCCCCACAAACCTGCGTCAGACCACCGTGGGTCCCCACTCCACCTTCAGTCCACCGCTAGTCCCTATTCCGCCACAACCTCCGCTTGCAAGGACCCCCGAGCCGCCTCCTCAAACCACTAGAGAAGGAACCGTGAGTTTTTTTTAGCTTTGAACATTAATTTCAGTTTTTAAAGTCATAGGAAGCTAAGTATAAAATGCTTTGATACAAAAAGGGTTAGGTTTTTATATGTACATATAAGAAAAGTAAGATTTTTACATAAGAAAGTCTAGATTTTTATCATATGAAAGAAAAAAGAAATTGTTTGATTAAAACTATAATTTGTGGTTGTTAAAGATTTGATTTTTATACAAGAGTAAAAATCGAATTTTTATATATGTAAAAGAAGAGTAAAAATCGAATTTTTATATATGAGAACGAAGTTTAAAAATCGATTTTTTTATATATTAGGAAAGTTTGAATCTTTATATAGTTGAAATGGTAAAGTAAAAATATTATTTTTATATAATGTAGAGATTAAAAATATAATTTTTATATAATGTAGAGAATTAAAAATATAATTTTTTATATAATGTAGAGATTAAAAATATAATCTTTATATAAGGAGAAGAATAAAAATGTGATTTTTATATGAACATTTCAAGAATAAAAATGTGATTTTTATTGTAAACAGCGTGAAATGGTTGAGTTGGAATGTCGGGCAAATCCAAGCCATTCAGAAATTCAGAAATGAAACGACGGAGTGGAACCCCAAGGTGAGAACTTCTCACTTTAAAATTTCATTTCTAGTTGAAAATATATACTAGGATGCAGACGGTGTTTAGTAGCACCCGACACCCGTCGTCCGTAGACCATGGACAGCTTGTATGCTTGTTTGCTTGATTTCGATGTGTAGTTGATTGTGTGATGTGATGTGAAATGAAATAAAATATTTATATAGTTGAAATAAAATATTTTATAGTGGAAAATATTTTATAGTTAAAAATAGAATTTTTAACGTGTATATGAAATGAAATAAAAATAAACAAATCGGACGATTTGTTTATATACACACATTTGACTGATATTGATTGGGACGATAAATTTTACACATCGCCCAACTACACAAATAAAATCTGTGTTTGATTGTTTGAAACCCCACACGGGTATTGGGATGATATATGACGTACACTAATCCCAATAATTAGTTGTATGTCGATCGATTGATTGACAGACTGTTATAAGTGTTGAATATTTATATTTGATCCTTATACGGTGTAGAATGCACTTTGGATGATGGTTGATTATTTGTCGTTGTTGATATATACATTCGTTGTATGGAAGTCCATAGAAATAAAATCTATGGTAATTGATTGGGCCTCATTCCAGTTTTGAAATAGAATATTTGTAGAGAACTATTTGAATAAAATATTTGAATAGAAATATTTGAAATAGAATATTTGAAAATAGAAATACATGAAGCCGTGTTGATTAGATTGACGCCATTTTGACGAGAACGATATTTATATCGATTTTATTCATTCTATAATGAATATCGAAAGTGATTTCAAAATCTGATATTTTGAATTGAATTGAAATTCGAATTGAAATTGAATAGAAATGAATTCGAATTGAAATGAATAGAAATGAATTCGAATTGAAATTGAATAAAAATGAATTCGAATTGAAATTGAATTGAATTGAAAACAAACTGAAATTGAATTAGAAATCAATTTGAATTGAAATCAATTTGAATTGAAATCAATTTGAATTTAAATCAATTTGAAATGAATTTAAAATGAATTTTAATTGAAAAATTCAATCTTGATTTGAATTTGAAAATGAAGTTGAAATCGTTTCGAAAACGAATTTAAAACGATTTATAAAATATGTTTTAAAAGGAAATCGACGAAGTATATATTATATATATATTATATAATGGCCTGAATAGAACGCGTCGCGCTGCGGTAGTTCGTGAATTTCGACCATTGACTTCGAATGGATATTGCGGGAGATCCGACCGTCGGATTCTCCTAAAACCAAAACCATTGGGTTCGTATCGAAAAGTGCTTTCTAACGAATATTTGATATTTGAAATCTAACGGTTGGATTTGGAATTATGTCCAAATCAATTTGGAAAAGGTCGTTGTAAGTGCAGTTCGATGGTCGTTGATGGAAATCGAGTGTACGGGCCTTGATAAATTTATTAAAAATAGTAATAATTTGTGTATAATCATAAGAAATGATTTGTGAAGAATTAGGATGAAAAACTCCATATTTGAAAAGATAAAAGTAGATTTTTATCGAAATGAACTATTTTTGAACTAGAATTATAATTCTATTTATTTTTAAAATAAATAAATTGGATTTGAAATGGTTTTGAAAATAACCAGAATTTCCAATAAGTGAATTGGAATAGATTTGAATCAAAATTGTCTTCGGAATATTTCGATGTTGGATTTAGTGATGATACAGATATTGTTATGGGAATTTGAAAGGAATATTTATATTGTTATTTCCAATATGATATTTGTTGGTCGTAGAATTTGATATTGAATATAAGCCGATATATTTTTCGATTCAGAGCCTTGTATTTAATATCAAATGTGATTTGGGTTTGTCGTGAATGGTGTCTTCATTAACACTGTTCTTAAGCCCAGTTGAGAAAAAGATTAAATCTTTTTATTTAGATATAATGAAGTGTACCAATTAAATAGAATTTAATTGGAATTGAATTGGTATTGATTTTTGGGTTTATCGTGAACAGTGTTTTAAATAACACTTGTTCTTTAACCCGATAACTAATGGAATGTGATTTTTGGTTTATAGTGAATCGTGTTTTAAATGACACTGATTCTTTAACCCAGTTAAAGATTAAAACTAAGTGGAGTTTTAATGAATCTTTAATTAGATTGAAAAGATCGAGAATGGAGTATCACCAGTTTTACTCCAGGCGATAGTTAAATCTTTAATTAGATTTGAACGTGAAATGGTAATTGAAATTACCGATAACACTGTGGTGTTAGATATGAAGTATGACTAGTTTTACTTCATGAGATGAATAGGTGGGGATTGGGAAATAAAATAAATGATTACTCCGGTGTGGTTCGCTAATCCCGACTAGCTTGAATTGATATTCAAAGAAGATTAAAGAATAAATTTAAAGAATTTATCTTTGATAAAATTAATGGGAACCTTTCCCAAAGTATAAGAATATTTGAATAAAAGAATATTCTGAATTGGAATGAGGCGTATGTTGTGTTTGTATAACACTTGTTTATTATATACGCGAGTTATTCGGAAAGACCGGGTTTATCCCATTCTGAATAACTGATTCGACGTGGTGTCGAAGATGAAGACGGTGATTTGAAGACCGGAGGTCTTCACGTCGTTTGGATAATTACTGATGATATTGATTGGGTCGTACACCCAAGAGGAGAGAATCAGTTGGTGATCGTCCATACGTACTTGGAGATCGATGGATATGCGGGGTACTAGGTGCCTCCGGTTTCGTTCAGACCCAGAACTAACTTGTAAATGGACTATGTGTCTGACATTGGATTTTAGTCTGTGTAATTGATTTCTATTAAATATATATCTGTTTGGCAGCGGAGAATTTATTCTCTTGCTTAACGCCCTTCTCTGAGACGTACAAGCTCAGGGGTTATATATTGATGGATATCAAACGCACGGAGTGAATTACCTGTATGGCATGCCTAAGTGGCACTTGATCAAGGCTTCTGTTGAGAAGCAAATTCTTGTGGTGATGATCAAAGCACCGCCTGTGTGGCATAGCTTTGTGTAACGTTGATTCGCGGGCCTCACACCCCGGTTGTGAACCAGAAACGGGAGAGGACTTCAGGGAGGGCATGCATTTCCTTCTAGTTAGAAGTGGCGTCAGTGGTTTTACACGCCCTGACGAGTTTGACTTATGTGGTTGTTGCTGTTGCAAGGCGCCTCGGTTATATCGGTTTCGGCCGATGCATTCTGGTCGGCAGACGGACCAGACTTACGCCCCAAAGGGCGGGGAAACCTAGTGTTCAGGAACTTTAATCCACCTCGGTGGACCGGCCCTGTCGCTCCAAGGCTTGTCTGCATGCTTGCCTGAGACATGGGCTACATTGTCTCGAATCGATAGAGGACGATCCTTGGCCTCGGTTCATAGATGGAAATCCAATTTCCAATACGTGATAATTCGGTTTTGATTGTAGAGCCTAGTATGGCGACGTAGTAGGATGGGGCACTCATGCCATCTATGATTGATACTTATGATTTGAAATTGTTTTGATACTATACACTTATAGTAATAATAGAACATGAAATTTAGCGTATCAAACATTCTTGGCTATTATAAGGTAAAAACCCTATCCTCCGGCTTGCGTTGCATTGTGTGATGGGACCTGGGTCTTATAATAGCTTCATTGTTCTTTATTTAGCATTGCGCTATTGTTTAATGCACTGGTATTCTTGGGAGGAAACCCGTTCCGTGTTATACGGCAAGGTCCCTTGATTTGCCTAACTTTAAAAATAAAGATTAATAACTGTTTTAGTTCTCACACCAGTCCCATGACTGACCTGGAGTTTGTTGTTTTAATCTGAACTCTGGGTGCCCTTATTTTGACACGGGCAGCTAGTAGTTTTGGTTTTGCAGATTTATATTCACAGGATCCTGGTTTACAGCTGGAATGATATCCGGAAAGTTTTGTATCCGTATATCTCCTTCAGTTGTGTATTGTATTATTTTCCGCTGCTATGTAATGTATTGTAATCTCTGATATTTTTCTGCTGTATATTATTTGTTTATACTCTGTATATTCTTGTATTCTGATGGAATTGTTGTAATATACAATGAAATGTTCTTCGGTCTGCGATCTAATTTGTCGTGTTCTCAAAACAATCAGGCGTTTCGTTCGGTCTTGGTCGGTTTAGCGACTGATTCGGATCGAGCGGAATTCCTTTTCGTTACACATCAGCAAATATCAGAGATTCAAATTACATTACATAGTAGCGAAAAATAATACAAAACACAACTGGAAGAGATAAACGGATACAGAGCTTTCCGAATATCATTCCAACTGTAAACCAGGATCCTGTGATCTGCAAAACCAAAACTACTAGCTGCCCATATGGAAAATAGGGGCACCCGGAGTTTAGGTTAAAACAATAAACTCCAGGTCAGTCATGTGACTGGTGCGAGAACTAAAACAATTCTTTAAAACTTTACTTTAAAATGGAGTAAATCAAGGGACCATGCCGTATAACATGGAACGGGTTTCCTCCCAAGAATACCAGTGCATGAAACAAACAGCGCCACGCTTTTTGGAAAAATGAAGCTATTATAAGACCCACGTCCCATCACACAATGCAACGCAAGCCGGAGGTTAGGATTTTACCTTATAATAGCCAAATAATGCTTGGTAAGTTTAAAACAAATCATTTTAATACTATTATAGTGTGAAGTGTATAAAACAACTTCAAATATAAATGTATCAATCATAGGCGGCATGGGTACCATCTATCATGTTGCCAATACTAGGCTCTACAATCAAAATCAAAGTGTCACGTATTGGAAATTGGAATTCTGTCATGAGTCGAGGCCAGGGATGGCTCCTCACCGATTCTAGACACTCTAACACATGTCTCAGGATCCCCCGCAGTGAACCATTGGATCTTCAGGGCCGGTCCTCCCTTATGTTTGAGGATTGGTTATTCCTGAACACACGTTTCTTGGTCCTATCGGACCTATCCATCAGCTCCGTAGAGACCGATATATCTGAGGCGCCCTGCAATCCAACAACCACATAGGTAAAAATAAAAACAATGTCAGGGCTAGTAAAACGCTGACACCACCTACAGCTAGAAAGAAACATCATGCACTCCCTGTAGTCACGATCCCGTTTTTGACTCATACCGAGGTGTGAGGCTTGCGAATTAACGCCATACACAAAGCTACGCTGTATTAAAGTCATGCTTTGATCATCAACCACAAGACTCTGCTTTTCAATAAAAGACTTGATCACTACATCTCAGCATACCATATAGGAAATTCATGTCATGCGACTGATATCTATCGATATATAACCTCTGAGCTCTTACGTCTCAGAGAAGGGCGTTAAGCAAGAGAATAAATTCTTCGCCGCCAAAAAGATATATATTTAATAGAAATCAATCAACACAGAATAAAATCCAATGTCAGACACAAAATCCATTTACAAGTTCGTTCTAGGTCTGAACGAAACCGGAGGCACCTTATTCCTCGTCCCATATGTCCAATATAGGAGAGAGGTCCTCGCATATCCGTCGATCTCCAAGTACATCCGGACGATCACCATTATTACCTTGTCTTGGGTGAACAACCCAATCAAGACATCAGTAATCATCCAAAAGATGTAAAGACCTCCGGTTTTGTAAAGACCCGCAACTTCCCCGTAAAGGAAAGCGTCGGATAGTTCGAGAACAAACCACAACAGAACGCATACAGAAGAACATTTCATTGTATATAACAACAATGCATCAGATTACAAGAATATACAGAGTATAAATGAATATTACACAGAAATATCAGAGATTTAAATTACATTTAAATACATAGCAGCGGAAAAATAATACAATACACAACTAGAATGAGATATACGGATACAAAGCTTTCCGGATATCGTTCCAGCTGTAAACCAGGATCCTGTGAATATAAATCTGCAAAACCAAAACTACTAGATGCCCGTGTCAAAATAGGGGCACCCAGAGTTTAGGTTAAAACAATAAACTCCAGGTCAGTCATGGGACTGGTGTGAGAACTAAAACAGTTATTATTCTTTATTCTAAAAGTTAGGTAAATCAAGGGACCACGCCGTATAACACGGAACGGGTTTCCTCCCAAGAATACCAGTGCATAAAACAAACAGCGCAATGCTAAATAAAGAAAAATGAAGCTGTTATAAGACCCAGGTCCTATCACACAATGCAACGCAAGCCGGGGGATAGGGTTTTCCCTTATAACAGCCAAAGAATGCTTGATACGTTTAAAACAAATCATTTGATACTATTATAAGTGCATAGTGCATAAAACAACTTCAAATCATAAGTATCAATCATAGGCGGCATAAGCGCCCCATCCCACTATGTCGCCATAAATAGGATTACAATTAAAACCGCACATGTCACGTATTTGGAAATTGGATTTCCGTCTATGAACCGAGGCTAGGGTCAAGATCCTCAACCGATTCGAGACTGCCTAGCCCGAGTCTCAGGCAAGCGCGCAGGCAAGCCTTGGATCGTCAGGGCCGGTCCACACGGAGTGGATTAAAATGCCTGAGCACTACGTTTCGCCGCCCTTTGGGGCGTAAGCGAGCCAACGAATGACTCCATCGGACCCGGATCGTCCGATCTAACCGAGGCGCCTCGCAACAGCAACAACCACATAAGTCAAACTCGTCAGGGCGTGTAAAACCACTGACGCCACTTTTTAGCTAGGAGGAAACGTAGGCCCTCCCTGAGGTCCGTCTCCCGTTTTTGGTTCATACCGGGTGTGAAACTCGCGAAGTAAACGTTACACAAAGCTACGCCACAAAGGCCGTGCTTTGATCACCAACCACAAGACTTTGCTTTTCGACAGAAGCCTTGATCATTTGCATCTTAGCATGCCACACAGGCAAACCATCCTATGCAACCGATATCAGTCACACAGAATGAAATCCGATGTCAGACACACAGTCCATTTACAAGTCCGTTCTGGGTCTGAACGAAACCGGGAGCACCTAGTACCCCGCATATCCATCGACCTCCAAGTACGTCTGGACGATCACCAACTGTTTCCATCTTCTTGGGTGTACAGCCCAATCAAGATCATCAGTTATCACCCAAACGACGTGAAGACTTCCGGTCTTCGACCATCGTCTTCATCTTCGACTTATCGTCGTATCAGTTATTCAGAATGGGATAAACCCGGTCTTTCCGAATAACTCGCGTATATTTTAAATAAGTGTTACACAACACAACATACGCCTCATTCCAATTCATTAGTCACTAACCGTAAATTAATCAAGAGAATAATTCCCCAAATATTAACCCCGAAGGCCGAAACCAACATCAGATCAATATCCAGAAAACCATTCTGCTTGGCTAACCGACAGTTAGTTTCTAAATTTCACGTTCAAATCTAATTAAAGATTTAACTATCGCCTGGAGCAAAACTGGTGATACTCCATTCTCGATCTTTTCAATCTAATTAAAGATTCATTAAAACTCCACTTAGTTTTAATCATTATCTGGGTTAAAGAATCAGTGTCATTCAAAAACACGGTTCACGGTAAACCCAAAATCACATTCATTAATTATCGGGTTAAAGAACAAGTGTTATTTAAAACACTGTTCACGATAAACCCAAAAATCAATACCAATTCAATTCCAATTAAATATCGTTTAATTGGTACACTTCATTAAATCTATATAAAAAGATTTAATCTTTTCTCAACTGGGTTCAAGAACAGTGTTAGTGAAGACACCATTCAATCACATTTGTTATTCAATACAAGGCTCTGAATAGAAAATACATCGGCTTATATTCAATATCAAATTCTACGACTAACAAATGTCGTATTGGAAATAACGATATAAATATCTATATCTTTCAAATTTCCATAACAACACCTGTATAATCACGAACTTCAACATCGAAATATTCCGAAGACAATTTCGATTCAAATCCATTCCAATGCAATCATTGGAAATTTTGGTTATTTTTAAAACCCTTTTCGAATTCAATTTATTTATTTAAAAATAAATAGAATTATAATTCTAGTTCAAAACTAGTTCAATTCGATAAAAATCTATTTTTATCTTTTCAAATATGGAGTTTTTCATCCCAATTCTTCCCAAATCATTTCTTATGATTTTACACAAATTATTACTATTTTTAATAATTTTATCAAGGCCCGTACAGTCGATTTCCAACAATGGCCATCGAACTGCACTTACAGCGACCTTTTTCGAATTTGATTTGGACGTATCTCCAAATCCAACCGTTAGATTTCAAATTTCTAATCTTCGTTAGAAAGCTCTTTTCGATACGAACCCAACGGTTCCGATTTTAGGAGAATCCGACGGTCGGATCTCCCGCAATGTCCGTTTGAAATAAATGGTCGAAATTCACGAACTGCCGCGGCGCGGCGCGTTCTATTCAGGCCATTATATTACATATATAATATATATAATATATATTTCGTCGATTACTATTTAAAACGAATTATATAAATAGTTTTAAATTCGTTTCAAAAACAATTTCAACTTCCATTTCAATTCAAATCAAAATTGAATTCTTCTTTATAAATTCGTTTTAAAATTCATTTCTATTCAATTTAAATTTCAATTCAATTTGAATTCATTTCAATTCGCTTTCAATTCAATTTGAAATCGTTTTCAATTCCTTTCGAAATCGTTTTCAATTCAATCCATTTCGAAATCGTTTTCAATTCATTTCTATTCGAAATCGTTTTCAATTCATTTCTATTCGAAATCGTTTTCAATTCATTTCTATTCGAAATCGTTTTCAATTCATTTCTATTCGAAATCGTTTTCAATTCATTTCTATTCGAAATCGTTTTCAATTCATTTCTATTCGAAATCGTTTTCAATTCATTTTTTTCGAAATCGTTTTCAATTCATTTCTATTCGAAATCGTTTTCAATTCATTTCTATTCGAAATCGTTTTCAATTCATTTCTATTCGAAATCGTTTTCAATTCATTTCTATTCGAAATCGTTTTCAATTCATTTCTATTCGAAATCGTTTTCAATTCATTTCTATTCGAAATCGTTTTCAATTCATTTCTATTCGAAATCGTTTTCAATTCATTTCTATTCGAAATCGTTTTCAATTCATTTCTATTCGAAATCGTTTTCAATTCATTTCTATTCGAAATCGTTTTCAATTCATTTCTATTCGAAATCGTTTTCAATTCATTTCTATTCGAAATCGAATAAATCGATATAAATATCGTTTACGTCAAAATGGCGTCAATCTAATCAACACGGCTTCATAAATTTCTATTTTCAAATATTCTATTTCAAATATTTCTTTTTTCAAATATTTCTATTTCTAAACTGGAATGAGCCCCAATCAATTACCATATAAAATTAATTATATGGATTTTCATACAATACATGTATAATAGCATTGAAAAATAATCAACCATCAACCAAAGTGCACTACACTGTAAAAGCATCAAATATAGATATCTAACGCTTATAACAGCCTGTCAATCAATCGATCGACATATTTAATCAATCAGGATGAGTGAACTTCAAATTTCATCCCAACACCCGTGTGGGGTTTCAAACAATCAAACACAGATTTTATTTGTGCAGTTGGGCGATGTGCGAAATTTATCGTCCCAATCAATGTCTTTCAAATAGGTGTACACAAACAAACCGTCCGGCTTGTAAATGAATATTTATTTATTCACATTCACGTTAAAAATTATATTTTCAACGACAAAACATTTTATTCCAACATATGAATTTCTATTCAGTTCATTCTTTAAATAAAATGATATTTTTATTTTTCTAACTTATTTTAGAAAATTTCGGCGGCATAACGGCACGATACTAGAAACGGGACAAGGCCTAGCCTTATCCCCGGTCTAGTGAAGGCCCACGCCATTCACACATCAATCATATCAATTTCAATTTCACCAAAGCAATCAAATCCAAATCAAATAATCTAACCAACTACACAACCAATCAAACAAGTCCATGGTCTGTGGACGGGTGTCGGGTGCTTCTAATAAGCACCGTCTGCATCCTAGTATATATATATAACTAGAAAATAAATTTGAAAGGTGAGAAATTCTCACCAAAAGCTATCCAACCATCTTGACTCTACTTTGATAGAAATCTTCATCGTTATCGCCTCTTCGTCATCTTCGTTGCCCGTAGTCACTATATATATAAAAATCACATTTTTATTTCTCTATTCAATATATAAAAATCATATTTTTATTTCAAAGTTCAATATATAAAAATCGAATTTTTAGTTCAAAGTTCAATATATAAAAATCGAATTTTTAGTTCAAAGTTCAATATATAAAAATCGAATTTTTAGTTCGAAGTTCAATATATAAAAATCGAATTTTTAGTTCGAAGTTCAATATTGAAAAATCATATTTTTAACTCGAAGTTCAATATTAAAAAATCATATTTTTAACTCGAAGTTCAATATATAAAAATCGAATTTTTAGTTCAAAGTTCAATATATAAAAATCGAATTTTTAGTTCGAAGTTCAATATATAAAAATCGAATTTTCAGTTCGAAGTTCAATATATAAAAATCCTATTTTTAACTCGAAGTTCAATATTGAAAAATCATATTTTTATTTCACTATCAGGTGTATAAAAATCACAATTTTATTCTAACACTATATATATATATATATAATCCCATTCTTATACTATGATTATATTTTAAAAATGTGATATTTCTATTTTTAAAAACAATTCTACTTCTATATTTTAAAATCAATTCTGCCTTTATTTTCAAAAATAGTTCTATTTTTATTTTCAAAACTAATGCATATATATATTTTTCAAAACTAATGTATATATGCTTTTCAACACTAATGTATATATATTTCTATGAACTAAAATCATATCCCCTTTTTTTTCTAGAACTGAATTTAAACTATATATTTATATATATATATATATATATATATATATATACTTTTATAGGTGATTACATAAATAAACTAATTAGATGGTATATAAAAATTACACTGTGTCTTCACTGCCGAATTCATACAGCTTCTCCATCAGGCTTTAGGTCTAGGGTTCGCCGGAAACAAGACGTTCACGCGGCTTCCTCGGTTGGCCGGAGGTAGATCGGGACCCACATCCCTGCTCGCCGTCGATCACCGCTCTGACGCCGTCAACCAGGCGGAGCTCGCAGCCTTCATCGCGCCGCAATCCCACTTCGAAGTCGCCGACTTCCAGCACCAAAATCGAGAAAGCTGCCTCACTATATTCGATCTCCACCGGAGGTGCCATCAAGCTCAAGGAGGGCTTCGATTTCCTTCAGGAAGCTTCGAAAATAATGGAGTGAATTATGAGAAAGGGAGGCGCGAATTTAAGGGCGATATCGGCCTTTCATTTTGGGAGGGTGGCGGGCATTTCTTTGAACGGTTGACCACGCAATAGGTTTGACTAGGGTTGAAGGGTTTCTAGGTTTTATAATATATATAATATTATTATTTTATTCGAAAATTGTTTGTTTATCGATACAAACCCCAATTCAAATCCAACGACTGTCGTCCCCAGCTAAATACCCCCATTCCGAACACAATGGGATAGGTCTGGTAAGCCAACTCGACTGTTTTGATCAATTTTCGTTCAAATTAACATTTAAATCCTTATATTGAATTTTAAACGTATATTTCAATTTACCGGGGTCACATACTAACTAGAAAAATTCCAGAAAAATATTTTCTAGCTTCGTATCTATGATACGGTCCTAACAAAACTAGTTTCGTCGAATTCTGAGACCGTTAGAAAAATGGCCATTTTCCAGTCGATTAAAATCAACTGAAACTGGTCAAACGCGTTTTCCTTTGCCACGCTCACATATTGATTCAGAAAATTATGAAATTTGGAATCTAGCAATAATTCGACATCACGGACCTAACAAAACTGGTTTCGTCGAAATCCGAGGTCATTTGCAAAATGTCCATTTTTAAGGGCCTGAATTCCATAGCGACTATTCAGAATTTTCAACTGGACGCATCTTATCATTTATAAAGTGTAATCTCAGTTTGTTAACTTCGTTGGAAAGATATCGTCAATTAGATCCTAATGTTTTTGGTTTCACTAAAATCCGGCTTGTTTTGCACCCGGTACATTCAATTGAAGTTTGAAATCGAATTATCGAACTACCGCGCCATTTTCAATTCTATTTATAATTATATATAATTATTATATATTCTAACGACGATGTATATAATATATACGTTCAAATTATATTCAAAATAAATTTCTCGTCGATATTATTTAAAATAATCTATTTTAAATATTCAAAATTCGCTAAAATCGCCAAAATAAAAATTTCAAACTGGCTCGCATTTTACGGGTTGTTACAATCTCCCCCACTTAAAACTTTTCATCCCCGAAAAGGAACAAAGTCGAAAGTGGTTTGACTATTCAACTCTACGCTCAATCTGGCTTCCATTCTCCAACTCTTTAGTTTCTGAGAATTTTCAAAATTTCAAAAATTTGGCTAACACCCTAAATTTTCGAAAAATTTCGCCATAACCTCCCCTGCACCGGGAGCATCGGGGAATTTCAAATAGCTTCCCCGGTCCTTCAGATCTCATAAAGAAAAAGAAAAAGCCAAGCGGCTAGCCAATAGGCTCACAAAATCATCATCACCCAAACAAAACAGGAAATTATGTAGTAAACATGTACCTATTTGTCGGGCAAACAAATTTTATTCTCTGGCTCTAGCCTCCTTGCTATGACCTGTTCAATGATATATATGTATATGCAAGCAAACGCAACCAATCTTCGATATAATTCAATATTTGGTTTTGTTAGGCTAAATGGCTAAAAATTAGCAAACAAATAAACAAACAACACAAACATCAATCAATTAGTGGATTAGAGTTTCAAATTGATAATTTTGATACATATACAAAAAATCATGTTTTGGTGCCAATTTACGACAATGTGTTCTAACTATATTAGTTTTGGTTCTCACACCAGTCAATAGGAAATATATAGAAATCTCACTTTCGTCACTCGAAAATAAATACTGGCGACAGTGCCCCATCACCAGAATTACTCCCGGGCACTAGAGGGATTCTATATCTACCCAATATATTAAAACTTCGAATACACGTTTGCAAGACATATATGCAAAATCTTTATATATCGGATTGTCCTAATCAATATAAAATAAATAATCAAATACGAATAATTGATTTAAATTTTCAAAACGAAATTTGTTTTCATTTGAAAAATATACTCTTCACACTCGTTCTAGGATACTACTGATCCTATCTCTAACGAGTCATTCTAATTGGATATTGCTAATCCAATATCTGATGAATTCTTTCGTATGGTTCTAATGTGTCTTGTTCTCTAGCTTTGTAAACCAAAGCTCTGATACCACGTGTAAAGACCCGCAACTTCCCCGTAAAGGAAAGCGTCGGATAGTTCGAGAACAAACCACAACAGAACGCATACAGAAGAACATTTCATTGTATATAACAACAATGCATCAGATTACAAGAATATACAGAGTATAAATGAATATTACACAGAAATATCAGAGATTTAAATTACATTTAAATACATAGAAGCGGAAAAATAATACAATACACAACTAGAATGAGATATACGGATACAAAGCTTTCCGGATATCGTTCCAGCTGTAAACCAGGATCCTGTGAATATAAATCTGCAAAACCAAAACTACTAGCTGCCCGTGTCAAAATAGGGGCACCCAGAGTTTAGGTTAAAACAATAAACTCCAGGTCAGTCATGGGACTGGTGTGAGAACTAAAACAGTTATTATTCTTTATTCTAAAAGTTAGGTAAATCAAGGGACCACGCCGTATAACACGGAACGGGTTTCCTCCCAAGAATACCAGTGCATAAAACAAACAGCGCAATGCTAAATAAAGAAAAATGAAGCTGTTATAAGACCCAGGTCCTATCACACAATGCAACGCAAGCCGGGGGATAGGGTTTTCCCTTATAACAGCCAAAGAATGCTTGATACGTTTAAAACAAATCATTTGATACTATTATAAGTGCATAGTGCATAAAACAACTTCAAATCATAAGTATCAATCATAGGCGGCATAAGCGCCCCATCCCACTATGTCGCCATAAATAGGATTACGATTAAAACCGCACATGTCACTTATTTGGAAATTGGATTTCCGTCTATGAACCGAGGCTAGGGTCAAGATCCTCAACCGATTCGAGACTGCCTAACCCGAGTCTCAGGCAAGCGCGCAGGCAAGCCTTGGATCGTCAGGGCCGGTCCACACGGAGTGGATTAAAATGCCTGAGCACTACGTTTCGCCGCCCTTTGGGGCGTAAGCGAGCCAACGAATGACTCCATCGGACCCGGATCGTCCGATCTAACCGAGGCGCCTCGCAACAGCAACAACCACATAAGTCAAACTCGTCAGGGCGTGTAAAACCACTGACGCCACTTTTTAGCTAGGAGGAAACGTAGGCCCTCCCTGAGGTCCGTCTCCCGTTTTTGGTTCATACCGGGTGTGAAACTCGCGAAGTAAACGTTACACAAAGCTACGCCACAAAGGCCGTGCTTTGATCACCAACCACAAGACTTTGCTTTTCGACAGAAGCCTTGATCATTTGCATCTTAGCATGCCACACAGGCAAACCATCCTATGCAACCGATATCAGTCACACAGAATGAAATCCGATGTCAGACACACAGTCCATTTACAAGTCCGTTCTGGGTCTGAACGAAACCGGGAGCACCTAGTACCCCGCATATCCATCGACCTCCAAGTACGTCTGGACGATCACCAACTGTTTCCATCTTCTTGGGTGTACAGCCCAATCAAGATCATCAGTTATCACCCAAACGACGTGAAGACTTCCGGTCTTCGACCATCGTCTTCATCTTCGACTTATCGTCGTATCAGTTATTCAGAATGGGATAAACCCGGTCTTTCCGAATAACTTGCGTATATTTTAAATAAGTGTTACACAACACAACATACGCCTCATTCCAATTCATTAGTCACTAACCGTAAATTAATCAAGAGAATAATTCCCCAAATATTAACCCCGAAGGCCGAAACCAACATCAGATCAATATCCAGAAAACCATTCTGCTTGGCTAACCGACAGTTAGTTTCTAAATTTCACGTTCAAATCTAATTGAAGATTTAACTATCGCCTGGAGCAAAACTGGTGATACTCCATTCTCGATCTTTTCAATCTAATTAAAGATTCATTAAAACTCCACTTAGTTTTAATCATTATATGGGTTAAAGAATTAGTGTCATTCAAAAACAAGGTTCACGGTAAACCCAAAATCACATTCATTAATTATCGGGTTAAAGAACAAGTGTTATTTAAAACACTGTTCACGATAAACCCAAAAATCAATACCAATTCAATTCCAATTAAATATCGTTTAATTGGTACACTTCATTAAATCTATATAAAAAGATTTAATCTTTTCTCAACTGGGTTCAAGAACAGTGTTAGTGAAGACACCATTCACGACAAACCCAAATCACATTTGATATTCAATACAAGGCTCTGAATAGAAAATACATCGGCTTATATTCAATATCAAATTCTACGACTAACAAATGTCGTATTGGAAATAACGATATAAATATCTATATCTTTCAAATTTCCATAACAACACCTGTATAATCACGAACTTCAACATCGAAATATTCCGAAGACAATTTCGATTCAAATCCATTCCAATGCAATCATTGGAAATTTTGGTTATTTTTAAAACCCTTTTCGAATTCAATTTATTTATTTAAAAATAAATAGAATTATAATTCTAGTTCAAAACTAGTTCAATTCGATAAAAATCTATTTTTATCTTTTCAAATATGGAGTTTTTCATCCCAATTCTTCCCAAATCATTTCTTATGATTTTACACAAATTATTACTATTTTTAATAATTTTATCAAGGCCCGTACAGTCGATTTCCAACAATGGCCATCGAACTGCACTTACAGCGACCTTTTTCGAATTTGATTTGGACGTATCTCCAAATCCAACCGTTAGATTTCAAATTTCTAATCTTCGATAGAAAGCTCTTTTCGATACGAACCCAACGGTTCCGATTTTAGGAGAATCCGACGGTCGGATCTCCCGCAATGTCCGTTTGAAATAAATGGTCGAAATTCACGAACTGCCGCGGCGCGGCGCGTTCTATTCAGGCCATTATATTATATATATAATATATATAATATATATTTCGTCGATTACTATTTAAAACGAATTATATAAATAGTTTTAAATTCTTTTCAAAAACAATTTCAACTTCCATTTCAATTCAAATCAAAATTGAATTCTTCTTTATAAATTCGTTTTAAAATTCATTTCTATTCAATTCAAATTTCAATTCAATTTGAATTCATTTCAATTCGCTTTCAATTCAATTTGAAATCGTTTTCAATTCCTTTCGAAATCGTTTTCAATTCAATCCATTTCGAAATCGTTTTCAATTCATTTCTATTCGAAATCGTTTTCAATTCATTTCTATTCGAAATCGTTTTCAATTCATTTCTATTCGAAATCGTTTTCAATTCATTTCTATTCGAAATCGTTTTCAATTCATTTCTATTCGAAATCGTTTTCAATTCATTTCTATTCGAAATCGTTTTCAATTCATTTCTATTCGAAATCGTTTTCAATTCATTTCTATTCGAAATCGTTTTCAATTCATTTCTATTCGAAATCGTTTTCAATTCATTTCTATTCGAAATCGTTTTCAATTCATTTCTATTCGAAATCGTTTTCAATTCATTTCTATTCGAAATCGTTTTCAATTCATTTCTATTCGAAATCGTTTTCAATTCATTTCTATTCGAAATCGTTTTCAATTCATTTCTATTCGAAATCGAATAAATCGATATAAATATCGTTTACGTCAAAATGGCGTCAATCTAATCAACACGGCTTCATAAATTTCTATTTTCAAATATTCTATTTCAAATATTTCTTTTTTCAAATATTTCTATTTCTAAACTGGAATGAGGCCCAATCAATTACCATATAAAATTAATTATATGGATTTTCATACAATACATGTATAATAGCATTGAAAAATAATCAACCATCAACCAAAGTGCACTACACTGTAAAAGCATCAAATATAGATATCTAACGCTTATAACAGCCTGTCAATCAATCGATCGACATATTTAATCAATCAGGATGAGTGAACTTCGAATTTCATCCCAACACCCGTGTGGGGTTTCAAACAATCAAACACAGATTTTATTTGTGCAGTTGGGCGATGTGCGAAATTTATCGTCCCAATCAATGTCTTTCAAATAGGTGTACACAAACAAACCGTCCGGCTTGTAAATGAATATTTATTTATTCACATTCACGTTAAAAATTATATTTTCAACGACAAAACATTTTATTCCAACATATGAATTTCTATTCAGTTCATTCTTTAAATAAAATGATATTTTTATTTTTCTAACTTATTTTAGAAAATTTCGGCGGCATAACGGCACGATACTAGAAACGGGACAAGGCCTAGCCTTATCCCCGGTCTAGTGAAGGCCCACGCCATTCACACATCAATCATATCAATTTCAATTTCACCAAAGCAATCAAATCCAAATCAAATAATCTAACCAACTACACAACCAATCAAACAAGTCCATGGTCTGTGGACGGGTGTCGGGTGCTTCTAATAAGCACCGTCTGCATCCTAGTATATATATATATAACTAGAAAATAAATTTGAAAGGTGAGAAATTCTCACCAAAAGCTATCCAACCATCTTGACTCTACTTTGATAGAAATCTTCATCGTTATCGCCTCTTCGTCATCTTCGTTGCCCGTAGTCACTATATATATAAAAATCACATTTTTATTTCTCTATTCAATATATAAAAATCATATTTTTATTTCGAAGTTCAATATATAAAAATCGAATTTTTAGTTCAAAGTTCAATATATAAAAATCGAATTTTTAGTTCAAAGTTCAATATATAAAAATCGAATTTTTAGTTCGAAGTTCAATATATAAAAATCGAATTTTTAGTTCGAAGTTCAATATTGAAAAATCATATTTTTAACTCGAAGTTCAATATTAAAAAAATCATATTTTTAACTCGAAATTCAATATATAAAAATCGAATTTTTAGTTCAAAGTTCAATATATAAAAATCGAATTTTTAGTTCGAAGTTCAATATATAAAAATCGAATTTTCAGTTCGAAGTTCAATATATAAAAATCCTATTTTTAACTCGAAGTTCAATATTGAAAAATCATATTTTTATTTCACTATCAGGTGTATAAAAATCACAATTTTATTCTAACACTATATATATATATATAATCCCATTCTTATACTATGATTATATTTTAAAAATGTGATATTTCTATTTTTAAAAACAATTCTACTTCTATATTTTAAAATCAATTCTGCCTTTATTTTCAAAAATAGTTCTATTTTTATTTTCAAAACTAATGCATATATATATTTTTCAAAACTAATGTATATATGCTTTTCAACACTAATGTATATATATTTCTATGAACTAAAATCATATCCCTTTTTTTTCTACAACTGAATTTAAACAATATATTTATATATATATAAATATATATATACTTTTATAGGTGATTACATAAATAAACTAATTAGATGGTATATAAAAATTACACTGTGTCTTCACTGCCGAATTCATACAGCTTCTCCATCAGGCTTTAGGTCTAGGGTTCGCCGGAAACAAGACGTTCACGCGGCTTCCTCGGTTGGCCGGAGGTAGATCGGGACCCACATCCCTGCTCGCCGTCGATCACCGCTCTGACGCCGTCAACCAGGCGGAGCTCGCAGCCTTCATCGCGCCGCAATCCCACTTCGAAGTCGCCGACTTCCAGCACCAAAATCGAGAAAGCTGCCTCACTATATTCGATCTCCACCGGAGGTGCCATCAAGCTCAAGGAGGGCTTCGATTTCCTTCAGGAAGCTTCGAAAATAATGGAGTGAATTATGAGAAAGGGAGGCGCGAATTTAAGGGCGATACCGGCCTTTCTTTTTGGGAGGTGGCGGGCATTTCTTTGAACGGTTGACCACGCAATAGGTTTGACTAGGGTTGAAGGGTTTCTAGGTTTTATAATATATATAATATTATTATTTTATTCGAAAATTGTTTGTTTATCGATACAAACCCCAATTCAAATCCAACGACTGTCGTCCCCAGCTAAATACCCCCATTCCGAACACAATGGGATAGGTCTGGTAAGCCAACTCGACTGTTTTGATCAATTTTCGTTCAAATTAACATTTAAATCCTTATATTGAATTTTAAACGTATATTTCAATTTACCGGGGTCACATACTTACTAGAAAAATTCCAGAAAAATATTTTCTAGCTTTGTATCTATGATACGGTCCTAACAAAACTAGTTTCGTCGAATTCTGAGACCGTTAGAAAAATGGCCATTTTCCAGTCGATTAAAATCAACTAAAACTGGTCAAACGCGTTTTCCTTTGCCACGCTCACATATTGATTCAGAAAATTATGAAATTTGGAATCTAGCAATAATTCGACATCACGGACCTAACAAAACTGGTTTCGTCGAAATCCGAGGTCATTTGCAAAATGTCCATTTTTAAGGGCCTGAATTCCATAGCGACTATTCAGAATTTTCAACTGGACGCATCTTATCATTTATAAAGTGTAATCTCAGTTTGTTAACTTCGTTGGAAAGATATCGTCAATTAGATCCTAATGTTTTTGGTTTCACTAAAATCCGGCTTGTTTTGCACCCGGTACATTCAATTGAAGTTTGAAATCGAATTATCGAACTACCGCGCCATTTTCAATTCTATTTATAATTATATATAATTATTATATATTCTAACGACGACGTATATAATATATACGTTCAAATTATATTCAAAATAAATTTCTCGTCGATATTATTTAAAATAATCTATTTTAAATATTCAAAATTCGCTAAAATCGCCAAAATAAAAATTTCAAACTGGCTCGCATTTTACGGGTTGTTACAATCTCCCCCACTTAAAACTTTTCGTCCCCGAAAAGGAACAAAGTCGAAAGTGGTTTGACTATTCAACTCTACGCTCAATCTGGCTTCCATTCTCCAACTCTTTAGTTTCTGAGAATTTTCAAAATTTCAAAAATTTGGCTAACACCCTAAATTTTCGAAAAATTTCGCCATAACCTCCCCTGCACCGGGAGCATCGGGGAATTTCAAATAGCTTCCCCGGTCCTTCAGATCTCATAAAGAAAAAGAAAAAGCCAAGCGGCTAGCCAATAGGCTCACAAAATCATCATCACCCAAACAAAACAGGAAATTATGTAGTAAACATGTACCTATTTGTCGGGCAAACAAATTTTATTCTCTGGCTCTAGCCTCCTTGCTATGACCTGTTCAATGATATATATGTATATGCAAGCAAACGCAACCAATCTTCGATATAATTCAATATTTGGTTCTGTTAGGCTAAATGGCTAAAAATTAGCAAACAAATAAACAAACAACACAAACATCAATCAATTAGTGGATTAGAGTTTCAAATTGATAATTTTGATACATATACAAAAAATCATGTTTTGGTGCCAATTTACAACAATGTGTTCTAACTATATTAGTTTTGGTTCTCACACCAGTCAATAGGAAATATATAGAAATCTCACTTTCGTCACTCGAAAATAAATACTGGCGACAGTGCCCCATCACCAGAATTACTCCCGGGCACTAGAGGGATTCTATATCTACCCAATATATTAAAACTTCGAATACACGTTTGCAAGACATATATGCAAAATCTTTATATATCGGATTGTCCTAATCAATATAAAATAAATAATCAAATACGAATAATTGATTTAAATTTTCAAAACGAAATTTGTTTTCATTTGAAAAATATACTCTTCACACTCGTTCTAGGATACTACTGATCCTATCTCTAACGAGTCATTCTAATTGGATATTGCTAATCCAATATCTGATGAATTCTTTCGTATGGTTCTAATGTGTCTTGTTCTCTAGCTTTGTAAACCAAAGCTCTGATACCACGTGTAAAGACCCGCAACTTCCCCGTAAAGGAAAGCGTCGGATAGTTCGAGAACAAACCACAACAGAACGCATACAGAAGAACATTTCATTGTATATAACAACAATGCATCAGATTACAAGAATATACAGAGTATAAATGAATATTACACAGAAATATCAGAGATTTAAATTACATTTAAATACATAGCAGCGGAAAAATAATACAATACACAACTAGAATGAGATATACGGATACAAAGCTTTCCGGATATCGTTCCAGCTGTAAACCAGGATCCTGTGAATATAAATCTGCAAAACCAAAACTACTAGCTGCCCGTGTCAAAATAGGGGCACCCAGAGTTTAGGTTAAAACAATAAACTCCAGGTCAGTCATGGGACTGGTGTGAGAACTAAAACAGTTATTATTCTTTATTCTAAAAGTTAGGTAAATCAAGGGACCACGCCGTATAACACGGAACGGGTTTCCTCCCAAGAATACCAGTGCATAAAACAAACAGCGCAATGCTAAATAAAGAAAAATGAAGCTGTTATAAGACCCAGGTCCTATCACACAATGCAACGCAAGCCAGGGGATAGGGTTTTCCCTTATAACAGCCAAAGAATGCTTGATACGTTTAAAACAAATCATTTGATACTATTATAAGTGCATAGTGCATAAAACAACTTCAAATCATAAGTATCAATCATAGGCGGCATAAGCGCCCCATCCCACTATGTCGCCATAAATAGGATTATAATTAAAACCGCACATGTCACGTATTTGGAAATTGGATTTCCGTCTATGAACCGAGGCTAGGGTCAAGATCCTCAACCGATTCGAGACTGCCTAACCCGAGTCTCAGGCAAGCGCGCAGGCAAGCCTTGGATCGTCAGGACCGGTCCAAACGGAGTGGATTAAAATGCCTGAGCACTACGTTTCGCCGCCCTTTGGGGCGTAAGCGAGCCAACGAATGACTCCATCGGACCCGGATCGTCCGATCTAACCGAGGCGCCTCGCAACAGCAACAACCACATAAGTCAAACTCGTCAGGGCGTGTAAAACCACTGACGCCACTTTTTAGCTAGGAGGAAACGTAGGCCCTTCCTGAGGTCCGTCTCCCGTTTTTGGTTCATACCGGGTGTGAAACTCGCGAAGTAAACGTTACACAAAGCTACGCCACAAAGGCCGTGCTTTGATCACCAACCACAAGACTTTGCTTTTCGACAGAAGCCTTGATCATTTGCATCTTAGCATGCCACACAGGCAAACCATCCTATGCAACCGATATCAGTCACACAGAATGAAATCCGATGTCAGACACACAATCCATTTACAAGTCCGTTCTGGGTCTGAACGAAACCGGGAGCACCTAGTACCCCGCATATCCATCGACCTCCAAGTACGTCTGGACGATCACCAACTGTTTCCATCTTCTTGGGTGTACAGCCCAATCAAGATCATCAGTTATCACCCAAACGACGTGAAGACTTCCGGTCTTCGACCATCGTCTTCATCTTCGACTTATCGTCGTATCAGTTATTCAGAATGGGATAAACCCGGTCTTTCCGAATAACTCGCGTATATTTTAAATAAGTGTTACACAACACAACATACGCCTCATTCCAATTCATTAGTCACTAACCGTAAATTAATCAAGAGAATAATTCCCCAAATATTAACCCCGAAGGCCGAAACCAACATCATATCAATATCCAGAAAACCATTCTGCTTGGCTAACCGACAGTTAGTTTCTAAATTTCACGTTCAAATCTAATTAAAGATTTAACTATCGCCTGGAGCAAAACTGGTGATACTCCATTCTCGATCTTTTCAATCTAATTAAAGATTCATTAAAACTCCACTTAGTTTTAATCATTATCTGGGTTAAAGAATCAGTGTCATTTAAAAACACGGTTCACGGTAAACCCAAAATCACATTCATTAATTATCGGGTTAAAGAACAAGTGTTATTTAAAACACTGTTCACGATAAACCCAAAAATCAATACCAATTCAATTCCAATTAAATATCGTTTAATTGGTACACTTCATTAAATCTATATAAAAAGATTTAATCTTTTCTCAACTGGGTTCAAGAACAGTGTTAGTGAAGACACCATTCACGACAAACCCAAATCACATTTGATATTCAATACAAGGCTCTGAATAGAAAATACATCGGCTTATATTCAATATCAAATTCTACGACTAACAAATGTCGTATTGGAAATAACGATATAAATATCTATATCTTTCAAATTTCCATAACAACACCTGTATAATCACGAACTTCAACATCGAAATATTCCGAAGACAATTTCGATTCAAATCCATTCCAATGCAATCATTGGAAATTTTGGTTATTTTTAAAACCCTTTTCGAATTCAATTTATTTATTTAAAAATAAATAGAATTATAATTCTAGTTCAAAACTAGTTCAATTCGATAAAAATCTATTTTTATCTTTTCAAATATGGAGTTTTTCATCCCAATTCTTCCCAAATCATTTCTTATGATTTTACACAAATTATTACTATTTTTAATAATTTTATCAAGGCCCGTACAGTCGATTTCCAACAATGGCCATCGAACTGCACTTACAGCAACCTTTTTCGAATTTGATTTGGACGTATCTCCAAATCCAACCGTTAGATTTCAAATTTCTAATCTTCGTTAGAAAGCTCTTTTCGATACGAACCCAACGGTTCCGATTTTAGGAGAATCCGACGGTCGGATCTCCCGCAATGTCCGTTTGAAATAAATGGTCGAAATTCACGAACTGCCGCGGCGCGGCGCATTCTATTCAGGCCATTATATTATATATATAATATATATAATATATATTTCGTCGATTACTATTTAAAAAGAATTATATAAATAGTTTTAAATTCGTTTCAAAAACAATTTCAACTTCTATTTCAATTCAAATCAAAATTGAATTCTTCTTTATAAATTCGTTTTAAAATTCATTTCTATTCAATTCAAATTTCAATTCAATTTGAATTCATTTCAATTCGCTTTCAATTCAATTTGAAATCGTTTTCAATTCCTTTCGAAATCGTTTTCAATTCAATCCATTTCGAAATCGTTTTCAATTCATTTCTACTCGAAATCGTTTTCAATTCATTTCTATTCGAAATCGTTTTCAATTCATTTCTATTCGAAATCGTTTTCAATTCATTTCTATTCGAAATCGTTTTCAATTCATTTCTATTCGAAATCGTTTTCAATTCATTTCTATTCGAAATCGTTTTCAATTCATTTCTATTCGAAATCGTTTTCAATTCATTTCTATTCGAAATCGTTTTCAATTCATTTCTATTCGAAATCGTTTTCAATTCATTTCTATTCGAAATCGTTTTCAATTCATTTCTATTCGAAATCGTTTTCAATTCATTTCTATTCGAAATCATTTTCAATTCATTTCTATTCGAAATCGTTTTCAATTCATTTCTATTCGAAATCGTTTTCAATTCATTTCTATTCGAAATCGAATAAATCGATATAAATATCGTTTACGTCAAAATGGCGTCAATCTAATCAACACGGCTTCATAAATTTCTATTTTCAAATATTCTATTTCAAATATTTCTTTTTTCAAATATTTCTATTTCTAAACTGGAATGAGGCCCAATCAATTACCATATAAAATTAATTATATGGATTTTCATACAATACATGTATAATAGCATTGAAAAATAATCAACCATCAACCAAAGTGCACTACACTGTAAAAGCATCAAATATAGATATCTAACGCTTATAACAGCCTGTCAATCAATCGATCGACATATTTAATCAATCAGGATGAGTGAACTTCAAATTTCATCCCAACACCCGTGTGGGGTTTCAAACAATCAAACAAAGATTTTATTTGTGCAGTTGGGCGATGTGCGAAATTTATCGTCCCAATCAATGTCTTTCAAATAGGTGTACACAAACAAACCGTCCGGCTTGTAAATGAATATTTATTTATTCACATTCACGTTAAAAATTATATTTTCAACGACAAAACATTTTATTCCAACATATGAATTTCTATTCAGTTCATTCTTTAAATAAAATGATATTTTTATTTTTCTAACTTATTTTAGAAAATTTCGGCGGCATAACGGCACGATACTAGAAACGGGACAAGGCCTAGCCTTATCCCCGGTCTAGTGAAGGCCCACGCCATTCACACATCAATCATATCAATTTCAATTTCACCAAAGCAATCAAATCCAAATCAAATAATCTAACCAACTACACAACCAATCAAACAAGTCCATGGTCTGTGGACGGGTGTCGGGTGCTTCTAATAAGCACCGTCTGCATCCTAGTATATATATATAACTAGAAAATAAATTTGAAAGGTGAGAAATTCTCACCAAAAGCTATCCAACCATCTTGACTCTACTTTGATAGAAATCTTCATCGTTATCGCCTCTTCGTCATCTTCGTTGCCCGTAGTCACTATATATATAAAAATCACATTTTTATTTCTCTATTCAATATATAAAAATCATATTTTTATTTCAAAGTTCAATATATAAAAATCGAATTTTTAGTTCAAAGTTCAATATATAAAAATCGAATTTTTAGTTCAAAGTTCAATATATAAAAATCGAATTTTTAGTTCGAAGTTCAATATATAAAAATCGAATTTTTAGTTCGAAGTTCAATATTGAAAAATCATATTTTTAACTCGAAGTTCAATATTAAAAAATCATATTTTTAACTCGAAGTTCAATATATAAAAATCGAATTTTTAGTTCAAAGTTCAATATATAAAAATCGAATTTTTAGTTCGAAGTTCAATATATAAAAATCGAATTTTCAGTTCGAAGTTCAATATATAAAAATCCTATTTTTAACTCGAAGTTCAATATTGAAAAATCATATTTTTATTTCACTATCAGGTGTATAAAAATCACAATTTTATTCTAACACTATATATATATATATAATCCCATTCTTATACTATGATTATATTTTAAAAATGTGATATTTCTATTTTTAAAAACAATTCTACTTCTATATTTTAAAATCAATTCTGCCTTTATTTTCAAAAATAGTTCTATTTTTATTTTCAAAACTAATGCATATATATATTTTTCAAAACTAATGTATATATGCTTTTCAACACTAATGTATATATATTTCTATGAACTAAAATCATATCCCTTTTTTTTTCTAGAACTGAATTTAAACAATATATTTATATATATATATATATACTTTTATAGGTGATTACATAAATAAACTAATTAGATGGTATATAAAAATTACACTGTGTCTTCACTGCCGAATTCATACAGCTTCTCCATCAGGCTTTAGGTCTAGGGTTCGCCGGAAACAAGACGTTCACGCGGCTTCCTCGGTTGGCCGGAGGTAGATCGGGACCCACATCCCTGCTCGCCGTCGATCACCGCTCTGACGCCGTCAACCAGGCGGAGCTCGCAGCCTTCATCGCGCCGCAATCCCACTTCGAAGTCGCCGACTTCCAGCACCAAAATCGAGAAAGCTGCCTCACTATATTCGATCTCCACCGGAGGTGCCATCAAGCTCAAGGAGGGCTTCGATTTCCTTCAGGAAGCTTCGAAAATAATGGAGTGAATTATGAGAAAGGGAGGCGCGAATTTAAGGGCGATATCGGCCTTTCTTTTTGGGAGGGTGGCGGGCATTTCTTTGAACGGTTGACCACGCAATAGGTTTGACTAGGGTTGAAGGGTTTCTAGGTTTTATAATATATATAATATTATTATTTTATTCGAAAATTGCTTGTTTATCGATACAAACCCCAATTCAAATCCAACGACTGTCGTCCCCAGCTAAATACCCCCATTCCGAACACAATGGGATAGGTCTGGTAAGCCAACTCGACTGTTTTGATCAATTTTCGTTCAAATTAACATTTAAATCCTTATATTGAATTTTAAACGTATATTTCAATTTACCGGGGTCACATACTAACTAGAAAAATTCCAGAAAAATATTTTCTAGCTTCGTATCTATGATACGGTCCTAACAAAACTAGTTTCGTCGAATTCTGAGACCGTTAGAAAAATGGCCATTTTCCAGTCGATTAAAATCAACTGAAACTGGTCAAACGCGTTTTCCTTTGCCACGCTCACATATTGATTCAGAAAATTATGAAATTTGGAATCTAGCAATAATTCGACATCACGGACCTAACAAAACTGGTTTCGTCGAAATCCGAGGTCATTTGCAAAATGTCCATTTTTAAGGGCCTGAATTCCATAGCGACTATTCAGAATTTTCAACTGGACGCATCTTATCATTTATAAAGTGTAATCTCAGTTTGTTAACTTCGTTGGAAAGATATCGTCAATTAGATCCTAATGTTTTTGGTTTCACTAAAATCCGGCTTGTTTTGCACCCGGTACATTCAATTGAAGTTTGAAATCGAATTATCGAACTACCGCGCCATTTTCAATTCTATTTATAATTATATATAATTATTATATATTCTAACGACGACGTATATAATATATACGTTCAAATTATATTCAAAATAAATTTCTCGTCGATATTATTTAAAATAATCTATTTTAAATATTCAAAATTCGCTAAAATCGCCAAAATAAAAATTTCAAACTGGCTCGCATTTTACGGGTTGTTACAGGTTTACAACCACCGTCTTCATCGTCGACATATCGTCGAATCAGTTATTCAGAATGGGTATAAACCCGACCTTTTCGAATAACTCACGTATATAATAAACAAGTGTTATAAAACACAACATACACCTCATTCCAATAATGAATATTCTTTTATTCAAATATTCATATACTTGGGGAAAGGTTCCCATTAATTTTATCAAAGATAAATTCTTTAAAATTTATTCTTTAATCTTCCTTTGGATGTCATTCAAACCATATTAAGGTTTTCCAAACTAGTTGGGATTAATGAACCACACCGAAGTAATCATTTATTTTATTTCCCAATCCCAACCTATTCATCCCATGGAGCAAAACTGGTAATACTCCATATCTAACACCACGGTCTTATCGATAAATTTAATTACCATTTCCCGTTCAAATCTAATTAAAGATTTAACTATCGTTAGGAGTAAAACTGGCGATACTCCATTCTCGATCATTTCCCAAATTTGATAATTTAAATTATCACATTCCCTTTTTCAATCTAATTAAAGATTCATTAAAACTCCACCTGGTTTTAATCTTTCCAAAAATCAATATTAATGATTATTTAACTTTGGAAACACAAACGTGTCGCATCGACAATCTGCACCATACTATTGATTTCTGCCGATATATAACCTCTGAGCTCGTACGTCTCAGAGAAGGGTGTTAAGCAAGAGAATAAATTCTCCGCTACCAAACAGATATATATTTAATAGAGATCAACCATGTAGTTCAAAATACAACGACAGACATGTAATCCTACTTTTAACTGGGTTAAAGAATTAATATCATTTAGAACACAGTTCGTGATAAACCCAAATCACATTCCACAAATTATGGAATCTTCACGGAAAAACAACTCAATATATAATCGATATCAATTTCCGTATATGACAAATAATATAAATAGAATAACGACAAAGCCTTTAAATTCCATATGTATTAACAGTCTTCCTCCACAGAAGTTCACTTCGATTATTATCAATCGAATTCCATTCAATTCCAATTTAATATATTAAATTGGAAAACATTACTTTGGAAAATTCCCGTTAAATCTTAATAAAAAAGATTTATAAATTCCAAAACCCATTTCACTATAAATCAGGTTAAAGAACGAATGTCGTTAAAAACACAGTTCACAATAAACCCAATTCACATTCCATTTTCATTTCAAATTAAATGTTAATTAATTGGTAATTCTTCTTCAAATCATGATTAAAAGACTTATTCTACTCAAAATAGGTTCAAGAACAGTGTTATTTAAGACACCATTCACAACAAACCCAAAATCATATTCCATTGTTAA
Source organism: Allium sativum (assembly GCA_030737875.1). Lineage (NCBI taxonomy): Eukaryota > Viridiplantae > Streptophyta > Magnoliopsida > Asparagales > Amaryllidaceae > Allium > Allium sativum. The sequence continues at coordinate 498,613,779 of CM060924.1, read as the reverse complement.
TCGGGTTAAAGAACAAGTGTTATTTAATACACCGTTCACGATAAACCCAAAAATCAATTCCAATTAATCAATTAATTGGTATACTTCATTAAATCTAAATTAAAAGATTTAATCTTTTCTCAACTGGGTTTAGCTTTTTATCCCCGCTATGAAATTTCAATTTTTCGGATTTATTGGAAAGATATTTAAATAGATTCTAATATTTTTGGTTTCGCTAAAATCCGGTTTATTTTGAATCTTGTACATTCATTTGAAATTTGAAATCGAATTTTCAAACTACCGTGCCATTTTCAATTCCTTTTATAATAAAAATAAATATTTATACTCTAATGTCGATTCAAATAAATATATACGTTCTAATTCTATTCAAAATAAATTTCTCGCCGTAATTATTTAAAATAAATCATTTTAAATATTCAAAATTCATTAAAATTGCCAAAATAAAAATTTTAATTTGGTTATGATTTTCCGGGTTGTTATAATCTACCCCACTTAAAATCTTTTCGTCCTCGAATAGGAACGGAGGCGAAAGTTGTTTAACCAACCAACTCAACTTTCAGTTTAGCTTTCATTCTTCAACTTTTCTGTTTCTAAGAATTTTCCAATTCTTCAAAAATTTAGCTAACACCCTAAATTTTCGAAAAATTTCACCATAACCTCCTTTGTAATGGAGCACCGGGAAAATCCCCAAACCGCCACACAGGCCCTCTCATCTCAAAAAGAAAAATAAAAATCCAAGCGTCTAGCTAATCGGCTCATAAAATTGTCTAAACCCAATAAATTAATAAGCATGTATCTATTTGTCGGACATACAATTTTATTCCTCTTCTCTAGCCTCCTTGCTATGACATGTTCACACATATATATATATATATATATACATGTATATGTATGCAATTCCAATCAATTTTCAATACAGTTCAATATTTGATTCAATTTGGTCCAAATTTACCATACATCAATATTCTGGTTTAAATGAATAATTAGACAACACAATCATCAATCAGCAATCAATTAGTTGATTAACGTTTCAAAGACATAACTTTAATATATATACTCAAAAATCCATTTTTGATGCCAAATCGCGACAATATATTCTAACTATATTTTGGTTCTCACACCAGTTAATTGGAAATATACAAATATCCTGCTTTCGAAACTTGAGCATAAATACTGGTATTGTGATCACAATTGCCAGTATCATCCCCGGGCGACTAGAGTGTGATTCAATATTTATCCAATATATTAAAACTTTGAATACACGTTTACAAGGCATATTTGCAAAATCTTTATATATTGGATTGTCCAAATTCAATACAAATAAATATTCAAATACGTATAAAATGGTTTAAATTTTCAAAACAAAAGTGATTTTCGTTTTGATTTTAAAAATAACACTCTTTCAACTCGTTCTTTGATACTACTGATCCCATCTCTAATGAGTCATTCTCGTTGGATATTACTAATCCAATCTCTGATGAATTCTTTTGTTTGGTTCTAACCTGTCATGTTCTGGAGCTTTGTAAACCAAAGCTCTGATACCACCTGTGGCGACTCGGACTTCCCCGTGAAGGAAAGCCTGGATTGCTTTGAGGACAAGACAAATCAGTACACAAACAGAAGAACATTTCATGGCTTATTACAACAATTCCATCAAAAAACAAGAATATACAGGGTACAAATAAATATTATACATAAGAAAAATATCAGAGATTCAAATTGCATTACATAGCAGCGGAAAATAATACAAAACACAACTGAAAGCGATAAACGGATATAGAACTTTCCGAATATCATTCCAGCTGTAAACCAGGATCCTGTGAATACAAATCTGCAAAACCAAAACTACTAGCTGCCCATGCGGAAATTAGGGGCACCAAGAGTTTAGGTTAAAACAATAAACTCCAGGTCAGCCATGTGACTGGTGTGAGAACTAAAATAGTTATTTAAAACTTTACTTTAAAATGGAGTAAATCAAGGGACCACGCCGTATAACACAGAACGGGTTTCATCCCAAGAATACCAGTGCATGAAACAAAAAACACAATTCTTTTTGGAAAAATGAAGCTATTATAAGACACAGGTCCCGTTACACAATGCAACGCAAGCCGGAGGATAGGGTTTTACCTTATAATAGCCAAATAATGCTTGGTACGTTTAAAAAAAATCATTTTGATACTATTATAGTGTAAAATGTATAAAACAACTTCAAATATAAATGTATCAATCATAGGCGGCATGGGTACTATCTATCATGTCGCCAATACTAGGCTCTACAATCAGAACCGAAGTGTCACGTATTGGAAATTAGATTTCCGTCATGAGTCGAGGCCAGGGATGACTTCTCACCGATTCGAAACACTCTAGCACATGTCTCAGGATCCCCCGCAGTGAACCCTTGGATCTTCAGGGCTGGTCCTCCCTTACGTTTGAGGATTGGTTATTCCTAAACACACGTTTCCCTATCCTATCGGACCTATCCATCAGCTTCGTAGAAACTGATATATCTGAAGCGCCTCGCAACGCAACAACCAAATAGGTAAAAATAAATACAATGTCAGGGTTAGTAAAACACTGACACCACCCATAGCTAGAAAGAAACGTCGTGCACTCCCTGCAGTCATGATCCCGTTTTTGACTCATACCGAGGTATGAGGCTTGCGAATAAATGCCATGCACAAAGCTTCGCTGTATTAAAGCCGTGCTTTGATCATCAACCACAAGACTCTGCTTTTCAACAAAAGCCTTGATCACCGCATCTCAGCATGCCACATAGGCAATTCATGCCATGCGACTAATATCTATCGATATATAACCTCTGAGCTCATACGTCTCAGAGAATGGCGTTAAGCAAAAGATTAAATTCTCCGCCGCCAAACAGATATATATTTAATAGAAATCAATCAACATAGAATAAAATCCAATGCCAGACACACAATCCATTTACAAGTTCGTTCTGGGTCTGAATGAAACCGAAGGCACCTTATTCCTCGTCCCATATGTCCAATACAGGAAAGATGGCCTCGCATATCCGTCGATCTCCAACAACGTATGGACGATCACCACTTATTACCTCGTCTTGGGTGTACAGCCCAAACAAGACATCAGTAGTCATCCAAACGATGTGAAGACCTCCGGTCTTCAACCACCGTCTTCATCGTCGACATATCGTCGAATCAGTTATTCAGAATGGGTACAAACCCGACCTTTCCAAATAACTCGCATATATAATAAACAAGTGTTATAAAACAAAACATACGCCTCATTCCAATTCTGAATATTCTTCTATTCAAATATTCATATACTTGGGGAAAGGTTCCCATTAATTTTATCAAAGATAAATTCTTTAAAATTTATTCTTTAATCTTCCTTTGGATGTCATTCAAACCATATTAAGGTTTTCCAAACTAGTCGGGATTAACGAACCACACCGAAATAATCATTTATTTTATTTCCCAATCCCAACCTATTCATCTTATGGAGCAAAACTAGTAATACTCCATATCTAGCACCATGGTCTTATTGATAAATTTAATTACCATTTCCCATTCAAATCTAATTAAATATTTAATTATTGCTAGGAGCAAAACTGGCGATACTCCATTCTCGATCCTTTCCCAAATTTGATAATTTAAATTATCACATTCCCTTTTTCAATCTAATTAAAGATTCATTAAAACTCCACCTGGTTTTAATCTTTCCAAAAATCAATATTAATGATTATTTAACTTTGGAAACACAAACATGCCGCATCGACAATCTACACCGTACTATTGATTTCTGCCGGTATATAACCTCTGAGCTCGTACGTCTCAGAGAAGGGTGTTAAGCAAGCGAATAAATTCTCGGCCACCAAACATAAATATATATATTTATTTAATAGAGATCAACCATACAGTTCGAAATATAATGACAGACATGTAATCCTGCTTTTAACTGGGTTAAAGAATTAATGTCATTTAAAACACAGTTCACGATAAATCCAAATCACATTCCTTTAATTATGGAATCTTCACGGAAAAAAAAAATCAATATATAATCGATATCAATTTCCGTATACGACTAATAATATAAATGGGATAACGGCAAAGTCTTTTAAATTCCATATGCATTAACAATCTTCCTCCATAGAAGTTCACTTCGATTATTATCAATCGAATTCCATTCAATTCCAATTTAATATATTAAATTGGAAAATGTTACTTTGGAAAATTACCGTTAAATCTTAATAAAAAAGATTTATAAATTCCAAATCCCATTTCACTATAAATCGGGTTAAAGAACGAATGTCATTAGAAACATAGTTCATAATAAACCTAATACACATTCTATTTTCAGTACCAATTAAATGTTAATTAATTGGTAATTCTTCTTCAAATCTTGATTAAAAGATTTATTCTATTCAAACGAGGTTCAAGAACAGTGTTATTTAAGACACCATTCACGACAAACCCAAAATCACATTCCATTGTTAATCGGGTTAAAGAACAAGTGTTATTTAATACACCATTCACAATAAACCGAAAAATCAATTCCAATTCAATTCCAATTAATTAATTAATTAATTGGTATACTTCATTAAATCTAAATAAAAAGATTTAATCTTTTCTCAACTGGGTTTAACTTTTTATTCCTACTATGAAATTTCTATTTTTCAGATTCGTTGGAAAGATATTTTTAAATAGAATCTAATATTTTTGGTTTTACTAAAATCCGGTTTATTTTGAATCCTGTACATTTATTTGAAATTTAAAATCGAATTTTCAAACTACCGCGCCATTTTCAATTCCTTTTATAATTAAAATAAAATATTTATATTTTAACGTCAACTCAAATAAATATATACGTTCTAATTCTGTTCAAAATAAATTTCTCGTCGTAATTATTTAAAATAAATCACTTTAAATATTCAAAATTCATTAAAATTGCAAAATAAAAATTTTAAATTGGTTCTGATTTTCGGGGTTGTCACAGCTAGGGCTCCCCTCATTAGTTTTTATTTTATTTATTTTCTTTCTTTTGAAATGTCAGGTTTGGTCAATGGAATGGGGGGGTTTGACCGGTGTAAAGGGAATGGGGGAGATATATATTAATATATTTAATTTAATTTTCATCCCGTAAAGTCACTAATTCTGTTGAACTCCAATTCGAACCCAACGACTGTCATCCTTAGCTAATTAGCCTCATTCCGAACACAATAGGATATGTATTGTAAGCCAGTTCGGCTATTTCGATCAGTTTTCACTAAATTTAAAATATAAATCATTATATTTTAAATTCAAACGTACATTTTAATTTACCGGGGCCACATACAGACTCCGAAAATTCTAGAAAAATAAATCTGGCTATGTTTTGACGATATGGTCCTAACAAAACTAATTTCATCGAATTTTGAGACCTTCTGAAAAACAGTCATTTTCCAGCTGATTAAATTCAAATTCAAATTACTAAACATGTTTAAATTCACCACGCTCATATTGATTCAAAAAATTATGAATTTTGGAATCAAGAAATAATTTGACATTTCAGATCCAACAAAAGTGGTTTCGTTGAAAACGGAGGTCGTTTGCAAAATCGCTATTTTTAAGGGTTATATTCCCATAGCGACTATTCTGAATTTTTAACTGGACATAATTTTTTATTCCCGCTATGAAATTTGGATTTTTCAGATTCGTTGGAAAGATATTTTCAAATAGATTCAAATATTTCTTATTTAACCAAAATCTAGTTTATTTTGAATCCTATACATTCATTTGAAGTTTAAAATTGAATTTTCAAACTGCCACGCCATTTTCAATTTCTTTTATAATTAAAATAAATAATTATATTCTAACTTCGGTTCAAATAAATATATAAGTTCTAATTCTATTCAAAATAAATTTCTCGTCGTTATTATTTAAAATAATTCATTTTAAATATCCAAAATTCGTTAAAATTGCCAAAATAAATTTTTTAAATTTGTTCTGATTTTCCGGATTGTTACAAGAAAGGTGAGAATTCTACGTTCTCAGTGTAAGCACCAAAATGTTAGACCAAAGTATGGTACAAACACCCAATTGACTAGGAATTATAAAGAATAATAATCTAAAAACTAGGAAAAAAACAGTCGACACACAAGATTTATAGTGGTTCGGCGTTAACAAGCCTATGTCCACTTTATAGTTTTTTAATTGATCAATAGATTGTAAGTACAATGCCAGTAGTCACTCAATCTCTCAAGTACAATCAATAATCTCTCAGAATCTATAGAATTATACACAAAAATCTAGAGTACAATCTGCGTAAAGAGAAGGATATTGATAATTGTGGAGCTTGAGTGTATAGAGTGCCAAAAGATCCCTCAAAATTTCATGTTCTGGTGTAATTATAGACCTGAAGGCAGGCTAGTCGGATGCCACGTAGGGACATCCACGAAATCTTGGAGTTGTGGTGAAAATGGTCCTTTAGATCATGGGTACTAAGCAGTTTCCGATCCACTTTTAGAGGCATGAGAATCGGTCCTCAGTTTACATGGTGCAAAGGCTAATGATAGTAGGGGTAGAACAGGTCGCGTATAGGGGTCCTCTGATCTGATTCAATGGTTCTATAGTGACATGTCTTCTTCTCTAGGAAGGTTGGGTAGGGCTTTCTCTGACCCAAACTGATGGCTATTAACTGGAGTTGCGCCTTTGTATACTTTCAAGTCCTGGTCTGACCCGACTTGACAGGTCATGAACCACCTCCTCTTCCTACTCGAAATGAGATATGTTGTCTCTCTGATCCAAAAATCATCCTATATCTGATTCGAAGGCTCATCTTTCTCAATTAATCTTGATTCTCATTCTTGAGTGTGCTCAGTATTTGATTTCTAGACTTTGTGTGGCCTAGTCACAAAGTAGGCCAACACAGGAGAACTTAGAAAGAAATGAAGATAGATAACAATCTTTCTTTCACCAACCCTTTCCTTTTCCTTGACCTTTTTTGATTAACACCCTTCTTCATAATCCTTTCAGCATTAATATACTCATGTTGATCTTTTACTTACCATCCTTAAATTCACCTTTTTAGAAGTTCTCTAATTAATTAGTTACTGAAAATGTATAAAAATATATTTCCATAGTATCAGAAAATATATTTTATAGAAATCCGTGATTGCAAGATATTTCTTTTGGCGGTTAGTGCGCAATATGATAAAATTCCAATTCCGCACTAACCCGTTCATTCTTGCAGTGACGTTTTCTATGTTAAACCAAACAATAAAAATACACCCCCCCTTTCTTTTACGAATCAATATAGGTTTTTCTTATCTTATAACTATCCTTTTTATCACTAAACTAATAAGGTAGTTCCTTCCATGATTAACCTTTTTTACCTGTCTGGCAACAAGTTCCTTTTAACATTGACTTTTCCCAACTACAAAACCAAACAGGTTTGTTCATTATACAAATTTTCAACCTATAAAGGAAAGCTTACATAGAATGCCTTATAACTCAACTAAAAAATAAAGAATTAGAAAAAGGAAGGTTATAGAGGATATTTTACTTTCAAAAGTAACTTTTGATTTTTGAAAAAAAAATGCATTTTCTTTTAAACAATAATTTAGTGAACTTTGAAAACTTAGGTTCTGATACCAAATGTAACACCCCACATTCCTTAATGTCACCCATATAAGGATTTCAGTAACAGAGTATGGAGCATTGTAGGTATAAAGACAAAAAACATCACGGAGACTAAGACACTACAACAAATTGACCCTATTACAATGGTGTAAAACCGTTGTAATATCATTTTACAATGGTGCTTCCACCATCGTGCATACAGAAGTTGTAATATATTAAAATCTTTTACAACTTTTCTGCACCGTTGCAACACCGTTGTAATTGGGTTATTTAACAACAGTTATACCCCGTTGTAATAAATTTTATTACAACTCTAGTTCTCCGTTGTTGTATATACTATAGTAAAGTAAGAACATACGTATAACAACTTTTGTCGTCGTTGTAATAAATTGTATTACAACTTTTGTCCTCGTTGTAGATATTGTAATATCGTGAGATCACAGATATAACAACATTTTCACACTGTTGTGAGTTCCTTGATATTACAACATTTTCACATCGTTGTGAGTTCCTTGATATTACAACATTTTCTCACCGTTGTAATATGACGTATTACAACTTTTATCTGTTGTAATTTACATAGACCTGACTAGTAAAAAGAACTCATAAAGATTAATAATAATATGATTCACATTTCAATGCAACAAATATTACTACACATAATCGTTCATATATATTAGTTAACATAATATTCGATCAACATAAAACATAGTACGTAGTACATCACCAACTTAACCCATCACCAAAAGCATAATCGTTTCAAAATGCATACATGATCTAACCCAAAATATACATAACAAAGATGGAAGTTTCGTCTACAAAAGGTTGCATACCCTAAGAAAGCACACTAGCTGAAGGAAACGTAATTTTTATTCCAAGCCACAGTTGATCCAACAGCTTCCCAATAGTAGTCATTGCGGAATTCAACTTCCACAAGAAAGCTTCTGGATCCACCACTGCATCAATCTAAACTTTGTAACCTTGCAATTCAAGTTTTTTAAAGTGCACCAAATCTTCTGGATTAGTGGATACCAATGTTCCTTTTGGAACTATTTGTCTGTCCCAATTTAATATTTTACATTTTCTTCCCTTATTTTCTTCATCATGCACTGTTTTTCTACCCTGATCGTTTTCAGCTTTCTTTCCAATTTGTTTAGGCTGTTGAACTGGTTTTCTACCTTGATCATTTTCAGCTTTCTTTCCAATTTGTTTAGACTGTTGAACTATTTTTTTTTCCCTCATTTTCAGCTGCTTGCTTACATTTTCCGCTGCATGCTTTTGATTTTGTTTAGACTGTTGAACTGCCAAGTTACTGCTTCCATGGTATGACTGCAAAAAAAAAAAAGATCACATTAATTCAAATGCACCTTATTCATTAAAGAATGCTGCATTTGATGACCAATCTTGGCTTCAGTTAAGCCTAAAAAAGCAAAATGTATTTACTTCACAAGTAAATGCAATGTATTTGCATTCCATTATTTACCTAGTGCTGCGACTCAGCAATGTGACTCACTAACAAAATCACTGAAGACAAGTGAATTCAAAAGGAGGAGAAGCAGATAGAAGCGTTTCAGGTCTTATATATTCTCCTAAAAACCATGAGAGGTCAATTAAATGATCAAAAGAAGGTCAAGATATACAGGGTTGAGAAAACTTGGAACACACTGTGTGCATGTACAGTTCTGGTCAGCTAATTCCTGCATTTTTGGAATACTTGGGCACCATTATCGATGAATGATCATGGTTACTATCATTGTAAAATCAAGTCTGGGAGAAACCTCGTTGACATTTTTTTTTTCATTTTATACATGTAGCATGTTGTATCCCTCTCTCCCCTTTTTTTCCATAAAAATAAAAATAAAAACCTGCTTGCAGTGTAATTACTCTATTTCCATATATATTTAAAAAAAAACTATCTAAGCCAGTCCAATTCTAGATCATTATATAACACATATATGTTAGTGTGGACTCTAGATATATGATGAAGTGGCAAAGCGACAATATTTTGCTTAACACGTTATTTGCTTTCACTAATCATTTAAACAAACAAATTGGTGTTGCGAGTTAAAGAAAATCAATTTTTGAATTACTACGAAGTCAAGAGGATTACTCTTCTTAATTAATTATGGTAATACCGTGGAGACCGATTCAAACTATCTCTTGAATTGACCGCAAAAATAAGAGCATTGAATTTGTAATCTCAAAACGAAATAGTGTTGAAAGACATAAGCAAGGAGAAGAGGATGAAAAAACTTGAAATTATCGTGCTTTCTTGGCATTTTTAAATATGTAAAAATAAAGCATTTCGAAATTCTTTCCAAACATTGCAGATTTAAGGGAGACCTGGTATCCACACAAGATAGTGCCACATTAGGGGCTCATATTTACCCATTTCTCAATTTATCCAAGCTCTTAACATTACCAATTTCTATCAAAATAACCTTTTTAACAGTACCCAGCCCCCCTCCATTTACTTCCCTTAAAATCACCCTAAAATTTCATAGCTTTGGTTAAAAGCATTTCAATGTTCACCAAACATTGTACCAAAGAATTAAACTTGCATTATCAAAAAAAAGGTGACGCATTTTAACAGTAATATTCCAATCCCGTAGATCATGAAATGTTACATCTTTCTATCAATTATACCAATATAAAAGGGTACCTGAGGCGTATTAGGATCAGGAGTTGCTGGATTTCCTGCATTACTTGCTTGCTTTTCTTTTAGCTCCTGTAAAGATTGCATGGACTGAAAATTATGCTCAACTATAAATACATATACCAGTTCAATTATAAAAATAATTCCCCTTAACTATAAATTACTTCATTCTATACATTCTGTTCTCATCACATAAGCGTCATCTACTGACAATGATGCTTATGAAATGGATGGTTTGCCGCTAGTTCACAACAAGCATCATAGCATTGGGTTCTACCTTCAAGTCAAATATTAATCATTGTAAACTTAAAATATCAAATTTATCATGTTAGATAAATTCAAATGAGCCCATAACAAATACACATCCGCTACGTCACCTTATAATTGACTTTGTGTGTGTCCTGGCATCAACGCATATTTTTAATCAGTTTACCGGTTCTTTGGAATTTTTCTAAATGGTTTAGTTTATTTCGAAAGTTTGAATCCTTCAAAATCACAATTTAATGCAAATCATCGAAAATGTTCTTTTTGACCATTGGCTCTGAAAGGGCCGGAAATTTCTTATCACTCCTTAGATTTTAAACATATTGCATCTGTGAGGTATATAAATATGAAAAAGTTCATGAGGGATTTTAAAATGATTGAATGAGCAAGGAGGATCCAAAATATATAGGCTATACACAGGTATGGTTCATTGTATATTCATAGATCATATGAAATTAGCACAAAATAAATATGATTATGGTTATATAAAACTAGCACAAGTGGGAAGCCGTAAATTTGAGAATAGTTCGTTTCCCTTTTAGATGATGGTTTACTACAGGAATGGTTCATTATATATTGCACGTATGAAACTAATGGGAAAGTCGGACTGCCAACTAAAATAAGTTATACAACCACATAAATTAGAGTATAATCTTAAAACTAATGAATGTGGCAGCAAACTAAGGGCAAAAGCCACACTTGATGCCGACAATAACTTGGTTTCTAATTAACAGGAAAACATGAAAAATCACCATTAAAATAAATTTATAATTAACACTTACCATCAACATCGAAGTAATCTCCTATTGTTTGGTCTCCAAGCCACTAACTTGGTTTTGCAATGCATGTACTTCACCTGATGAGTTACCTCGAATACGAAACTGAGATGGTACAACCCCAAAACCAAGCCCTCTTGCACGTCCACCATGCTCCTGACCAAAAATCTTCGACACACCATCTTGAGTAACTGATGTTGCTCCCTGAGAATTTTGACTTGTGGCATTATAATGCTCTGTTATCTTAGACTACAAATTATAAAACAACCAGTATTTAGAAATTAAAAATAAAACTATATTAACAATAGCAATAGGTTCTGATATTATACATTTGAACTTATTCTTACTATGCATTTGGCAATAACTGAATTCGGAGGTTTTCCATCTTTTCTAATGTGGCCTTTGCACTATAATTCGTCTCTAGTGATATTAGATGGTTCCTTTTCCTTTTTCTGCAAAAATAGTAAAACAGCTTAAGAATGTTCAAGTGATAACAAATAATAATTGCTTTAACAATATTTTTTTTACCATTTCCTCTTCCAATCTTGCATAACCTTTTCTGCTCATGGTGTGTGTGGAAGTTTATTCTTTTCTCTAATACTTTCGAATATTTGGCTTGTTGCCTATAAGATCAATTCAATAAATATGATATATGAAAATGTAATATATTTAACAGTTAAAATCAATCAGACAAAAATAACCACCTCAAACTTTTCTGATAATTTTTCATTTACAAAATCATTCCACTCTTCAGCGCTCTTTATATTTAATAGTTTTAGGCCTACTAAAGTATTGGTACAGTCGGGATTTTGAGATGCTTTTTTAATAGCTGCAACTAACCTTGATTTCGACTCCATCCATCACTATCCTATTATCATTAACAAGAAATACTTATACACTATATCTACCTTGAATCTTGACCGCGCCCACAAAAATAAAATCGCAGATTAGTCTCTAACTGTATCATAAAATGCAATGTTGTACCATAGGCATGTGCATAATGCAAATTGCACAGAGATAGAACTATAGCAAGTATATAATATGTTGCTTTGAATATTACGACATATAGGTACTCTAACATAAATAACATAGAATCAGTAAAATTAAATACAATTAAAAGCCAAATTTTATTATTCACTTTCTCATGTTATCGCCAACAGCTGGTATACAAGTCATATATCAGTACCTGTATACAAGTCCACAGATCATCCCTCAAATCGTCATCGACTTTCCTCCATGAGCTAATGGTAAAAGGTTCCATCTCCCTTGCTAGAGCACCAATATATGACGATAAATGTTTAGAATTAGTACCTATTGCTTGTCTGCGTTCATTAAATTCAACTTTCGGCTTCTCATCTAGTTCATAGCTAATGATTTCAACATCGTTCTGCCACTTTTTTTTATAGGTTGCGTCAATCTATGACCTTCACTAGAATCCGGTTGAAGTTCGTTCGGACTGGAATCTGAGGTGACTAAAGTTTTCTAGAATTGTAGTTGATGGACAGGGGGCTGTACTGGGATTGTATTGTTGAAGGGGTTGTTACTGGAAGGAGACGGCTGAATCTGGTTTGTATATCGATGAGGCAGTTACTAGAAGGAAGGGGCTGAATCTGGTTTGTAGTGTCGACGGGGAAGCTATTGGAAGGAGGAGGGGGCTGCATTCGTTTTGTAGTGTGGCTATGGTTGCTTCCAGTTTTGCGAGGAGTGCGTATTGGGTATTCAACATGCTTTCGAGGAGATCTTCTCATAGCAATATTTAAATCACGAAGCAATGGAATTGGTCCACCTAGGTGTTCGTTGATTCTAATCCCAACCATCCTCTCATCAACAACATGACAACTTCAAGTGCAGCTAAACTTTGCTTTTTTCTCTTTTATTTGCTATTTTTGAGCTCTAAAAAACAAAAATCTTAAGTCAGTTTTCAGTAGTTCTAGGTCTTTGTAACCGTGGTGTTTAAAAATAGACAAGTAGCGATAAAAGAGGCTGATCTAACTCGAAGTATGAAATAGGACACCCGAAGTATGAAATAGGCAACATCAAAAGTTATTTTTAGATATCAAACATTTACATTAATAGATACAATGGATGCGCACTAATTATAATAAATCAATAAACAAAAATAAGAAATTTGATTTAAATTGAATTTTCTTTCATCCCACTATTTATTAAATTATCAAAAATGAACAAATATGAAGATAATATTGTTTTTTACGGATATTCATTAAAATATAATATTCATATGCTTACACTTTGAAATATAATTAGAAACAAAATACACAAACTTTAAGCAACTTTAAACAAAATACACAAATAATCAGGAATTAGATAATAGAAAAAACATTTGTAGCAAATCCACAATAGCAACATAAGTTCTTGCCAATAGTGATCTATTGTCAATTTAAGAAACATCAGAATTCGATCTCTCTGCTATTTTTCTCTATTGCCAAAAACAAAAACTACAAACCACCCACTCATTCTTAGCTACTTTGTAACCTATTACTATTATTCAGTATGTCATCCTTGACTTCATATTGAACCCATCCCTATGTTTTGATACAGGTTTTTAATTTTGATATAAGCTATTGATTTTGGTCAACCCATCCACGTATTTTGATTCGTTGATCCATCTTGAATACTTAAGGGATAATCCTAGGCTATGCAATTTATGAGAGAATTAAAGAAGTATGTACTTATAGCTAATTCATATATTCGTGAAGCCAAGTCCATGTATAAATTAAAACAGAAGCTACAGAGAATGAGTACTAAATTTGAAGAAACATTGATACAAGCTACGGAATTTGAAACAGCTAACACACAATGAAATTTTTTGACAAAAACATTAAAGGAATCCATTCCTAACTATGACTTGGTTTCTATCATTCAAAAAAGATCAAAAGAGATATTTTGAAATGCCCAAGAAAAATATAGGAGTAGAGAAAGAAAAGGAAAGAATAGCTAAAAAACTGAAAAACTAATAAAATCGAGAAAGTTACCTAAGAAATAAACATCGCACATAATAAATTTTGTGTCATCTGCCTAACACATCGCACATAACAAATTTTGTATCATAACTATTTATCAACGACTATTTGATTATTGTTTTTTTTATCAAACTTACCTTGTTTACATAAGCTTATGAGCCATTTTTGTAAAATAAAATAATATTGCAAACTTTGTTAATATATGTGGGTCTACCAAACATGTAACAACCCGGATTTTTACAACGTGCTAAGACAAGAATCAAGGCAGAATTTAATTATAAAATCTGAATCAGGGGAAACGGGCTGGGCCATTGCGTTCGTCTCGGAAAAATACGCGAAATAGAGTCCGAGTTTTCGAAAAACGGAGTCCGTATGATCGAGTTATGGCCCAACGAAGTTTTCAGAAAAATCAGCCCAAAAATTCAAATTCTGCACCAATCAGAGTAGGCGGGAAAAGCTCCCGCCCAGCCCACCAGGTCGACCTGGGAGTCGACCCTAGGGTCGACCTGCCCAGACCAGGTCGACTCTAGAGTCGACCTGGGGGTCGACCTCCCCGGTCGGCCTGATGCACCTGTTTTGGCTCCTTGGTCTTGTTTTGTTGGCTGGTGACGATTTTTGATGGCTCAGATCTATCCTAGGGTTTATCCTATGGCCTAAACTACTCCTAATCTCTATAAAAACACCCTAGGACCTAACCTAAATCACTAAAAATCATTCTAACAAATAAGTGCTGCCAAAATCTATCTTGATCATGGCCTCCATCTCCAACTCCAAGGGCATTCAAATCAGATTCAAATCAAAAGGTGCAAGCTTTCTACATCAAATCAAGTGAGTGGATCAACATTGCTACGCAAATTTCATGACGATTCTACGACAAGACGATTCATGCTCATAATCCCTTAGCCACGCTATGTAAGTTCTAGTTACCTTTAGATCTAAACGTTAGTTTTAATGATGGCATGGAATAAAATGTGATGAAACATAAGTATGCTAGCCTATGTGAACTTAGTCATTGCCCCTTTCTTGAAACTATGACCTTGGGCTATGTTTTAGCGACTAAATCATGTTACACAAGTTTCATTTGGCTTAGTTTATCATGCAAGTTCGAATCTTTACTTAGGAAATGTCAGCATGAACCCTTGGGAACCATTTTGACTTGTGAACTACTTGCATGAACTTGATTTGGGGATTGTGCATGTTAAGGAACCTAAACCCCTCATGATTATTAACATGCATATGATGAACCTATTATGCACATGTTAGGATTTCCACCCTATGTCACCATTTCCATGATAATCACCCTTTTTGCTAGATTTGGAATCATACATGTTTGAGGCCTATAATGCATATGCTAGTTGAGTGGTACACCTTGGTCTCAAATTGCACCATGTTTGACTTGTAACCATCTTTGACATCTTATACCCATCCTTGTTATATTATTCCTACTATGTTGACTCGCTTTCATTTGCGTTGGGAATACGATTTGGGTAGTCCAGGCAAACGTGAATATGACATGAAAACATGACTTGGAATATGACTTGAAAACTTGACATGGAATATTGGCATAGGTTATACATGAAAACATGTTTAAGTTAAGCTTGACATGAAAATGACGCGTAGAAAAACATGGAAATGGCCAACTCGAGGTTGGGTTGAGTTTGTAGCATAAATCTGCCCGGACCCGCCTGGCAAATCTAGTAGCTACAAACAATAGGACCCAATGTGGGTAGTTGGTCATATCGCGCTTGAAACCCGAGGTTAGACGAGGTTGTGGTGTAAATCTGCCCGGACCCGCCCGGCGTAACCAGTAACCACAACAACGTCTAATGTGAGAGGTTGAGAGTGCATTAATTCAATTAATGCCACATGATAAGGTTAAGTAAATCTGACTAATGACACTTAACCGATATGACATGAATGGGTAGGTTAAGTGAAAACGGACTTGATTTCTTAATGACACTTAACCGTAAAATACAGTTAGGGGATGGGGTTAAGCTAATCCATACTTAACTAATCCGACTCGGTTATTAGATGGGGTTAAGTAACCTACACTTAACTAATCTAAACACGGTAATTAGATGGAGTTAAGTTAACCTAGACTTAACTAATCTAAACACGGTAATTCGATGGGGTTAAGTTAAACACTTAAACAATCTAAACATGATAATTCAATGAGGCTTAAGTAACCAATACTTAACCAATTTAGCATGATAATTTAATGAGGTTAAGTAACTTATACTTAACCAATTATACATGATGATTTGATGAGGTTAAGTAACCTATACTTAACCAATCTAATATGAGAACTTGATAGGGTTAAGTCACAAGACTGTTTAAATATACTTAACCATTGTAATACGATTAGTGGATGGGGTTAAGCTAATCCATACTTAACTAATCCGACTCGATAATCTGATCGGGTTAAGATAATCTATGCTTAACCAATCTAACACGATAATCTGATAGGGTCAAGACAAACTAATACTTAACCA
The DNA here is from genome assembly GCA_030737875.1 of Allium sativum. NCBI lineage: Eukaryota > Viridiplantae > Streptophyta > Magnoliopsida > Asparagales > Amaryllidaceae > Allium > Allium sativum. The sequence goes on along the minus strand of CM060924.1, from coordinate 498,597,012 downwards.
ATCCGACTTGATAATTGAATAGGGTTAAGTCATGAGCTTCTTGGTATACTTAACCAACTTGTAGGGTAAAGTCTTGAGCTTAAATACTTAGCCAATCTTGACATGATTCGTAGGCGGGTCAAGTCATGAACTGGAATGACAACACTTAACCCATTAGACAAAAACCCTAGTTTAGGGGACTAGGTGGAAAATCGTAGTTAACAAGGATAACGGGAAAGGGAACTAAGTGATAAACCTTAGTCTAGGATAACTAAGTAATAATTCTTAGTCAAGGGATTTGGACCAGTTCACTGATAGATGAGTAACCCGATACGGTAGGTCATCGCTTAAACACACGTGGAGGAGCAAATTATCTGATTTAGATAAAGGCTCCAACGAACTGGGTGACGAAGCAGTAGCTTCGGGCGACGTGAGGGTACTCTTGGTATCCCTCTGTGAGGTTGCAGATGATCCGCCTGGGCTCACAGAGGTTAAGGTCTGCGGTAGAAGAACCAAGAGTATGCCTTGGTTGCTATGCGAGCAACCTAAAGACGGGGATGGATTAGCGTGGAGTCAACAATACTTGATTTTTTCCCTGGATAGCGCGTCGTCGACTACCTACCATCTTTAGTCAATCGTGTACGAACGGAAAGGCAGAGAACTCCCAACAGACCATGTTCTTGCTATCGAGTCATGGGTGAGGTTGGCCAATAGGAAAGTGGGGCATAGTGGGGCCGGAGTATAGTTCTCATGCATGATTTTTCTTGGATTGCCTTTCAGTAGTTGAGGGAGGGGTCACGTGGGACCATAGCCACGAATACAAAAACAGACCTTGATATCTGCATTCGGCAGACGACTTAAAGCTCCCGACCGAGTCTTGTATTTCTTGATTTGCCCTGGCATGGGACTCAGATGGCACATTGAGATACATGTGCGGTTAGACATGGAAAAATGATTCACGATGCTTACGTGGGGAAAAGGGCGCGGTTGACGGGTGGCATAATCCCTAGTAGTCCTTGGTGGTTAAAACCTAAACCGAGATACGAAAACGTTCATTAGGTAGCATAATCCCTAGCGGTCCTAGGTGGCATAAATCCTAGGTGAACACGCGATAGTTTATGGTAAGAAAACATAACCAGATCAAGGGTAACAGTCCAAAACAACTTCAAGGATAAAATGGTACTACGATGAGGTGGTATAGATTTACATGGGAAAGCCCGTACGGCCTACGGCAAAGGACTGAACTTATACATGGAAAGAAATATACGAGTTAGGAAAACCTATGGATGCGATATATGAGGTTGACATGGACCATTTCATGACTTTGGTCAAGGAACATTTTATTGTTAACTCATGACACGGGTTGGGATACTAGTACGGGAGGTGTAGAGCAAATATACATGATAGATACCTTGGGATATTATACTTGATAGGAACCTAACGATGTGATACCTTGATTTACCTTGACACCTTAGTTTATCATGATGCCTTAGTTTATCTTGATACCGTAGTTCACCCTGTTATCTTTGTTTAGTTTATCTATCTTGTCGCCATCCTTATGTTTATTTTCAGTTTATGCATGTCATGTTACCTTTACCTGTTTTTATGCTGGAAGTAGATAGGACTTACCAGTCTTTATGACTGACCCCATTTTCTTTCGCCTCTTTGTCTTCCGTTTCCCCCCCAGGTTTTCAGGGAGGAAATGTTGTTGTTTAGTTTGGACCTCTTATACTTGACGGTCATCATGTATAGCTGGTCTTCTCTTGGCTATGGCTGCTTCACCGCTTTATTTTGTGGAATAACTCTGGGAAAGGTGTAGTGACCCGAAAATCCGGGGGAATTTGAGCTGACTAAATAACACAAGTCCAACCCAAATCGCACTGGAAATTCAAGAAACTAATAGAAAGAAGACAGAGGGTGAGAATAGATAAGATAGAAACTTAGAATAGAAGAAGAAGAAGAACACAACATCAGAGTAACACGAACCTCACAGCGGAACGAATAACGTATAGTTGATAACATAACTTTGAAATATAACAGTTATGTATACAATAGCACTTATCAGAGTACAGCACTTACAACACAGCGGAAATAACTATAGCTATATGATCCTGAAGCCTCCTGCTCCAAGCTCTCCAAGTATATCTGCAAATTCCTGACTACTTGACTGCCCGTACAAATTTAGGCACCCAAGAGTTTAGGGAAAACAACAAAGTAAACTCCGGGTCAGTCATGGGACTGGTATGAGTAAAACAGTTTAAATAGGTATATGAACAAGTAAACGATATCTCATAAGACCACGCCGCAGAACGGAACGGGTTTTTCCCTTATGAGAATCCAAAATATCTTTATATCAAAAACCTTTTGATATTATAATACTGTCTATGTACAAATAGATATCAACTAGCAGAAACGCTTTCATCTCACGTTCTAAATATATAGTATACAATCAAAATCGTAAGCACGTATTGGATAATGGATTTCCAACTATGACAAGGTATGGAACCACCTTTCGCTAGTGTACCTCTAGAGAGGAATACACTGGGTTCAACAAGAACATCTTGCAACCTGGCCACACATGACCGACCACTCATTTCGCTTGAGTGTATCGAATGTATATCACCAACGGTTGGGATCAGCAACCGTTTCCCGAATGGGACAGCATCAACAATAGATTTTTAGAAATAAATGAAACTCTAGATCAGGTGATTATACACCCTAATAGGTGCGACCTACATAGCCATGCTACCTGCCCGATTTCTGTCATTTACCGGATGTGAGGCTAGAAGCTACGCTTATCTTCACATCAGATTCACTTTAAATGCCACATCATCAAATCCATCCAATCACCGATTGACGTCCTCAACAATACATTATGTGTTAGCTAAAAGAAGTTTCCTTCTCCGCTTCCACTCTTGGTACGGTTGGAGAAATCAATGTACGTGATCGTCTGGAAATACTCTGTCAGACATCCATCTTCATTCACTTAGAATGTCACATCATCATACCCGCCAAATCACAAATTGACTTATCCAAAAATAACACGGGTATACAGCTAAGAGAAACGAATTCCTCCGCCACCAAACGTGGATACGTTTGAACAGATCAACTTACGTGATCTATTGGATATACTCTGTCAGACCTTCGTCCATACAAGTTGTCCTGGGACTGGACAAACCGAAGGCACTATTCTGTAAATAGGATAGCCCTTGCATTTTACTTCGTCTTCAATTATCTTTGGCATATATGATTCGCGACGTTTAAGCCAATACAGAGTGGTTCTTTGGATAATAATCCAACCGGTCTCTCCACATTAACAACGTTAAAATGGTCAAAACTTCGATAGTCGGTGAGTTAACTATCAAAGAAAAACAAGTGTGCAAACAACGATATTATTTCCAAATGGAAGTTATATCGAAAAAACATCATTTAACATAAATCTCTTTAGTTCATTTATTTACTTATCTCCTGTTTCCCTATATTCTAAATTCTTATTTTCTTTTATCAGAAAACATTTCTGATTCTCGTTTGGAAAACATTTCCAAAACTCCTTTACGATCAAACCTTACCATTTCTTAGTTAAGAAGGAAGTCACTCAAGTTGGGGCATAATTACCTCTCAGACCTTAACTGAACAACGTTATAATTTCAAAATGGTCAAAGTTTATCCTTTAATCTTTAACAACTTCTTTACGCCTTTCTCGGATCCAATTTTACTAATCCACTTCTATATTTAAAACATTGGTTATAACGATAACGTTATAATCCCTCTTTTCGAATTATCTAACTTTAATTATAACTTCTATTCTTATTAGTGAATAATTAACCTAACACTTATTTATTTATAAATAAATAAATCTCTATTTAAACACTAGAAAGTATAAGTACTTTCCTGAATTCGATATAATCGAATTCGCCGATTAACTCTCTTTGAGAAATCTCTATTTGATTAACTCTTCTTCGAATAACCTATATTCGATTACTCCTCCTCGAATAAACGATATTCGATAATCTCTCTTCGAATAACTAATATTCGATAACTCTTCCTTTTCAAATATCTCATATTTGAAAATCTCACTTCGATTAAACTATAATCGATAACTCCCTTCGATGAAACTAACATCGATAACTCCTTTCGATGAAACTAACATCGATAACTTTAACTCGACGAACTTAACTCGACTAACTTAACTTGACTCGACTAACTCGACTTACTTGGTTCGACCAATTCGATTCGATTAACTAGGCTCGACTAACTTGACTAACTTAACTCGACTAACTTAACTTGACTCGACTAACTCGACTTACTTGGTTCGACCAATTCGATTCGATTAACTAGGCTCGACTAACTTGACTAACTTAACTCGACTTACTTCTCAACTCGATCAACTCTTATCGAATAACTAATATTCGATTAAACTCCATTCGCTTGACTCTAGATCGCAGCGATCACAATGGTTACGCCTGACTCCCTCAGGAAACATCCGACCGCCTTAAGCTATTTACAACCCTGCGAATTACGCTAGCAGTCATACAAGATGGCAACTTACCTTGAATACTACGTTTGACTAACTCTGTCTCAAATAACTATATTTGATTAACTCTAGTTCGTTTTAACTCTAATCGATTAACTCTAACTAATTAAGTCAAACTGATTAACTCTAACTGGTTAACTCTATTTGACTAACTCGACTTGACTAACTCCTTTCGAATAACATATTCGATTAACTAACTTTCGAATACCATATTCGATTAACTAACTTCGAATACCATATTCGATTAACTCCTTTCGAATGTCTATATTCGATTAACTAACTTCGAATACCATATTCGATCAACTAACTTCGAATACCATATTCGTTTTACTAACTTTCGAATAACATATTCGATTTCTAACTTTGAATACCATATTCGATTAACTTTATTCACTTTACAAAGATTTCCTTTTTAACAACGTTTCCTTTTCAATTCTATTTGTAAATGGTTTACAAATATTCCCTTTTCAAATTTATTCTTGAAATATTCTAACTCCTTAAATTCTCTGAAAAATTCGCCATAACCTCCTTTGTAACGGGAGCATCGAGAAAATCCCCAAACTCGCCACACAGGCCTTTCCATTCAAAAAGAAATGTTTTGAATTTATTTCCTTTTCAAATAACTCCTACTTATAAATATTCCAATTTATAAACATTTCTTATTTATAAATATTCCACTTTATAAATATCTCTTATTTATAAATATCCCATTTTATAAATACGCTATTTTCAATATCACTTTGAAAATTCCCTTATCTACATTCCGGTATGTTATGATATTCAATCATATCAAATCACGATGTTCAATATCGTCCAAGCACATATAATCACCCACAGATTTTATATCACATCATATAACAATATATGAAAAACAATAAAATAACTGTTGAGGAATCCAGTCGGATTCCTCCAACCTGTCTCCCTGCATCCACAGATGTTACACAATATAATATACATCAATTTCATTCCAACATGAAACTATACTGATAACAGAATCCATATTTGATTGTCCATTTATATATATAACTATAACTACGTTTTCAATCAAATCTATTTAACAGTCCAGATTATCGATACATAGCAATCAATCAATAAATACAGTTTATATAAAAATATAAACTGAGCAGAGTTAGTGAGATTTACTCACATTGACGCGTTAATCGTTAAATAACAGTTTGCGTTATTTGACTCAGTTGGACAATTTAGTTCGCCATAAATTATAACGAGCTCCGATGGACTCAGTCAGTGTCATTGTGTTGCTCCCATTCATACGATCCTAACGCCACTTACGGTTCGTCAATCCACCATAATCGGCCCAAACTCTTTGGCCCGCGACCTTTCTTCCTCTTTGAAGAATCCGAACATGCTCCTCTTCATTCAAGATCGAATCGGCCATCTATCCTTCCTCCGTTCTCCACTCCTTTATTCACATCAAAATTTAAATGACCAAAATACTCCATTCAAGTATCCGCTCCATCTCACCCTTCTTCCCAAACCACATCGCTCTTCAGAACACAGTACTACTCCTCCTTTCTCCTGATTTCAAACGCAAGTTCTCCTCAGCAACTTTTCCTTCTCTTCTCTCATTAAAATCAACAGAACTTACCACAATTGAAGTGACCTTGATTAAAAGTTCCCTAAACAAAAGATTTGGGCTCCACCTTCCTTAAAGCCCATATGTTTCCCTTGAAGCCCAGCACACACTTCTCCCTTTCTTCCGCGTAGACACTACTGCTCCTCACCGTATACCAAAAACATAGCCGAACTCAGAGCCTCCTTACTTCCTCTCTACACCACAAACTTTCAAACGGACTTAGCTATTTTGCTCCTGACCAAAATCTCCTTCAACTTGTACCCATCTGGTACAACTCGGTTCCACCCAACGATATGCGATTTCAGCCTCAAACCGTCGGCTCTAGTACAACATCGCGACCCTATTCTTCACGAATCCTACCAAAATCTTGCAACCAGACTTTACTTCATCTCGTCAATCCAAAACAACAATCGATTCCCAAATAGCAGCCTACGGTTCTCACGATAAATGGAAGCCCTAGTTCATAGGGTTCGAACGCTGTAAAGACACAGCGAGAAAAAAAAACAACTGAATCCCACAAAACTTAGACTAGGTTGAAGCTTTTCCTGCTGTGAATTCAAAGATGATTGTTTGAAGATTTATAGGAATTTCAATGATTTGTTTAGGAATTTAGAAGAGAATTATTTCACATTTCTGGTCTCTGATGATGGTGGCGCATTTCCATTGACCAGATAATGAAGTAGTTTAAGGGTTTAGGTAAGATAAAGGTTATTTATAGGGTAGGATATTTATTTTAATATTCATTTTTAATCATTCGTTGTTGCATTTAACTTGTAAAAATTCTTATGATCAAATACAATACCCAAAATTTTACCAAACTGGACACACTGCTAGAGTTTTGCATTACAGTCCCAACGAAACTGGTTTCGTCGAATTCCGACTCCATTTGCTCACACAGCGTATTTTTAACCGTCAAAATACTGACTGTTTTTCACTCTAAAAATCCATACGGCCACATACTGAATCTAAAAATCACGAAACTGGAAATGTAACAACTATTTGACATTGCGGATCCAACAAAATTAGTTTCATCGAATTCCGACTTCGTTTGCAAAACCGGTTATTTTTTAAGCTCTGGATGACCTATTTAAATATATAAATATATTTAAATATAATTAAATTAAATATAAATAAATTTATATTATCGTATATCTTCACATATGATATCGTACGGCTCCAGAATATCATATCAGAATTTACAGTTTGATATTACAGATTTTAGATTTATCTCGATATTCAATTTATATCGAAAACCCTTTTATAACGTATACAAAGCGTTGTGAATTATAAAGGAATTCTACAGCGACTTTTTTTGAAATTTGATTTGAACGTACATCAAAATCTACCCGACGAAATCCCGATTTTTCTCTTCCACTAGAAAGATATACTCCACCAGCTCCACACGTTTCTTGTTTCACAGAAATCCGGCTTAAAACGAATCCTGTATATTCAGTTGAAGTTCAAATCGCCAAATAGCGAACTGCAGCGCCATTTCAAACTCGATTTTAATTATAATAAAATTATACGTTCAAACTGTCGTTGATTGAATATATTCGTCAATATAATTCAACTCTAAGCTGAATTACATCTTAGGGATGACCCAGTTCACAGAATATTGTGATTTCCAATATTTTTTATTATTTTGACATTATAATATATTTTATTATATTATAATTATTAATTAAATATTCAATATTATTTAATTCACGTTCTCGATATCGATAAATCGATATTTAATAATTAAATAAATAAATTATTCAACAGCTAAAAATGCGGGTCACTACAAAAGGTTTTATGCTTCTTTACTATTGCAAGATAGGTTTTGATGTATTTTGATGTAAAAGGCTTTAGACCTTATTTTATAAGGTAATGAAATTTGTTTTGCTTCCGCTGTTTTATATATGTTCTGTCTTGTAATATTTCTGTGCATGTTTACCTCGATAATGCTTCACCAAACCTAGTGCATTCTCTTTGTGAGTGACCCTAGCGGAGGTGGGGTGTTACAAAACATGTAGATATATTACCTCAAATTTCATAGGTTTCCTATTTTTTAAAATAATTTAAGCCATTATGTTTAAGCTATCCTTTTTAGCTACACTAGAGAAACACAATAGATTAATTTTTATTTTAATATAAATTCTCTATTTACTACATGCTTTTATTTAATTTCTAACAAATTTATGTTCTAATTTTGCTTGTCACCTAAACAATACCAATCTAATTATTTTTTTAGTAATTTTTATAGTGTTATCTTTTGATTTGTAGGGAATACTTCAACATTGTATTTGTGAAGAGATCCACCCATTATCATCAGCAGTAACATATTTAAAGCTAAACAATAGATTAGATAGGCGCTTTATAAGGGAAAATGGAAGTATGCTCCTTAATGTAAATCAATTATGTTTCTATTTCCTTTTAATGGTAAATAGCTAATTTTAATGTTTCGGTCCTATAGAACCTCAATTGTGGTTTTCTTGATCAATAAAGAAACAAGAAAGGTTGACATTCGCACTTGAGTAAAGAAATGCAAGCTTATGCTTTGTCCCTTCATAATGTGAGCAGTAAATGTTGTTGATTTGGATCGATACTGATTTAATTTTTGTTTCTACATGTAGATTGGGAAGTGCTGTGACTAATTTGGATCATCACTGATTTTGATTTCATATGAAAAAAACTATTGCATTTTACAAAAAGAAACAGTGATTCTTTCCAGGCAGAGTTTAAATATTTTTTAAGTACAACTCCAAATACTGTCTGTAACTTAATTTAGAGTTTATCAATCCAAATATTGCTTGATTCAGAGGTAGTACAAAAAAATACTGTAATTTGAATTAAAAAAATAGTAGTTTTTGCCAAGTTAATGTTTAATTTGGAGGTATATGTTCTTATTTGTTAAGTACTGTAATTTGGAGGCAGAGTTTAAATATTTCTTGTTTTCTCACACCCAAAATAAATTCCAGTGGAACGAGAGAAATAAAAAGTGGAATTCCTTCCCTTTTTAATTGGATTCATGCTGCTAGATACACTACCAGTGCGCTTGAATAAACCGTGGCTAGCAATTTTTAGTATTTTATTGTAAGGACCCGTAATTTCACTGGTAAGGAAAGAGCGGATACTTCGAGAACAACACACAAAAGAACGCAGACAGAAGAACATTTCATTGTTTATTACAACAATTCCATCAGAATACAAGAATATACAGAGTATAAATCAATATTACACATTCGATAAATATCAGAGATTACAATACATTACATAGCAGTGGAAAATAATACAATACACAACTAGAAGAGATATACGGATACAAAGCTTTCCGGATATCATTCCAGCTGTAAACCAGGATCCTGTGAATATAAATCTGCAAAACCAAAACTACTAGCTGCCCGTGTCAAAATAAGGGCACCCAGAGTTTAGGTTAAAACAATAAACTCCAGGTCAGTCATGTGACTGGGGTGAGAACTAAAAACAGTTATTAATCTTTATTTTAAAGTTTGGTAAATCAAGGGACCACGCCGTATAAAACAGAACGGGTTTCCTCCCAAGAATACCAGTGCATAAAACAAACAGCGCAATGCTAAATAAAGAAAAATGAAGCAATTATAAGACCCAGGTCCCATCACACAATGCAACGCAAGCCGGAGGATAGGGTTTTTACCTTATAATAGCCAAGAATGCTTGATATGTTTAAAACAAATCATTTGTTACTATTATAAGTGCATAGTGTATAAAACAACTTCAAATCATAAGTATCAGTCATAGACGGCATAAGCGCCCCATCCCACTATGTCGCCAGACTAGGATTACAACTAAAATCGAAACGTCACGTACTGGAAGTTGGATTTCCATCTGTGAACCGAGGCAAAAGATAGTCCTCACCAACTTCAAGACTCTCTAGCCCGAGCCTCAGGGTCATAGCGCATCGACCCTTGGACCGTCAGGGCCGGTCCATCGATGTGGATTAAAATCCCTGAACATTGCGTTTCCCTGCCCTTTTGGGCGTAAATGAGCCAACAAATGACTCCATCGGCTTCACATAGTCACCGACATATCCGAGGCGCCTCGCAACAGCAACAACCACATAAGTCAAACTCGTCAATGCGTGTAAAACCACTGACGCCACTTCTAACTAGAAAGAAACGCATGTCCTCCCGGAGGTCCTCTCCCGTTTTTGGTTCACAACCGGGGTGTGAGGCTCGCGAATCAACGCTACACAAAGCTACGCCACAAAGGCCGTGCTTTGATCATCACCATAAGACTCTGCTTTTCAACAGAAGCCTTGATCATATTGCCACTTAGGCATGCCACACAGGCAATTCACTCCATGCATTTGATATCCATCAACATATAACCCCTGAGCTCGTACGTCTCAGAGAAGGGCGTTAAGCAAGAGAATAAATTCTCTGCCGCCAAACAGATATATATTTAATAGAAATCAATCACACAGACTAAAATCCAATGTCAGACACACAGTCCATTTACAAGTCCATTCTGGGTCTGAACGAAACCTGAGGCACCTAGTACCCTGCATATCCATCGATCTCCAAGTACGTCCGGACGATCACCAACTGTTTCCATCTTCTTGAGTGTACAACCCAATCAAGATCATCAGTAATCACCCAAACGATGTGAAGACTTCTGGTCTTCAACCACCGTCTTCCTCTTTGACTAATCGTCGAATCAGTTATTCAGAATGGGATAAACCCGGTCTTTCCGAATAACTCGCGTATATAATAAATAATTGTAACAAAAACACAACATACGCCTCATTCCAATTCATCAGTCACTAACCGTAAATCAACAAGAGAATAATTCCCCAAATATTAACCCCGAAGGCCGAAACCAACATCAGATCAATACCCAGGAAACCGTTCTTCTTAGCTAACCTACAGTTAGTTTCTAAATTTCACAATCTTAGGGAAAGTTTCCCATTAATTTTATCAAAGATAAATCCTTTTAAATTTACTCTTTAATCTTCTTTTGAATATCAATTCAGACTAGTCGGGATTAACGAACCCTACCGAAGTAATCATTTGTTTTAATTTCCCAATCCCAACCTATTCATCCCATGAAGTAAAACTGGTAATACTTCATATCTAACACCACGGTGTTATCGATAAATTCAATTACCATTTCACGTTCAAACTATCGCCTGGAGCAAAACTGGTGATATCCATTCTCGATCTTTACAATCTAATTAAAGATTCATTAAAACTCCACTAAGTTTTAATCTTTAACTGGGTTAAAGAATCAGTGTCATTTAAAACACGGTTCACGATAAACCCCAAAATCACATCACATTTCAATCAGTCCCTAACCGTAAAATAGCAAGTGAGAAATTCCCTAAGTATTAACCCCGAAGGCCGAAACCAACATCAGATCAATACCTCAGAAACCATTCAACTCAACTAATCCCCAGTTAGTTTCTGATTTTCTTAACTCCTTTGGGTCTTAGAACAGTATTATTGAAGATACCGTTCACGACAACCCAAAATCATGTTCCATTAATTATCGGGTTAAAGAACAAGTGTTATTTAAAACAGTGTTCACGATAAACCCAAAAATCAATTCTAATTCAATTCCAATTAAATACTATTTAATTGGTACACTTCATTAAATCTAAATAAAAAGATTTAATCTTTTTATCAACTGGGCTTAAGAACAGTGTTAATGAAGACACCATTCACGACAAACCTAAATCACATTTGATATTAAATACAAGGCTCTGAATAGAAATTATATCGGCTTATATTCAATATCAAACTCTACGACTAACAAATATCGTATTGGAAATAACGATATAAATATATCTTTCAAATTCCCATAACAATATCTGTATCATCACGAAATCCAACATCGAAATATTCCGAAGACAATGTCGGTTCAAATCCATTCCAATTCAATTATTGGAAATTCTAGTTATTTTCAAAACCATTTCAAATCCAATTTATTTTATTTGAAAAATAAATAAATTATTATTCTTGTTCAAAACTAGTTCATTTCGATAAAAATCTATTTTTATATTTTCAAACATGGAGTTTTTCATCCCAATTCTTCCCAAATCATTTCTTATGATTTTACACAAATTATTACTATTTTTAATAATTTTATCAATGCCCGTACAGTCGATTTCCATCAACGGCCATCGAACTGCACTTACAACGACCTTTTCCGAATTTGATTTGGACATAATTCCAAATCCAACCATTAGATTTCTAATTTCTAATATTCGTTAGAAAGATTTTTTCGACACGAACCCAACGGTTCCAGTTTTAGGAGAATCTGACGGTCGGATCTCCCGAAATATCCATTCGAAGTCAATGGTCGAAATTCGCGAACTGCCGCGGCGCGTTCTATTTAGGCCATTATATATATATATATATATATATATATATATATATATATATATATATATATTTCATCGATTCCCTTTTTAAAATGTATTATATAAATCGTCTTAAATTCATTTTCAAAACGATTTCAACTTCTTTTCAAATTCAAATCAAAATTGAATTTTTCCTTATAAGTTCGTTTTAAATTCATTTCAAATTGATTTTTAATTCAATTTCAGTTCGTTTTCTATTCAATTTCAATTCGAATTCATTTCTATTCAATTTCAATTCGAATTTCAATTCTTTTCAAAATATCAGACTTTGAAATCACTTTCGATATTCATTATAAAATGAATAAAATCGATAAAAATATCGCTCACGTCAAAATGGCGTAAATCTAATCAACACGGCTTCATATATTTCTGTTTTCAAATATTTCTATTTTCAAATATTTCTTTTCAAAACTGGAATGAGGTCCAATCAATTACCATAGATTTTATTGCTATGGACTTCCATACAACACATGTATATATCAACAACGACAAATAATCAACCGTCATCCAAAGTGCATTCTACATTGTATAAGCATCATATATAAATATTCAATGCTTATAACAGTCTGTCAATCAATCGATCGACATACAACTAATTATTAGGATTAGTGTATGTCATATATCACCCCAATACCCGTGTGGGGTTTCAAACAATCAAACACGTGTAAAATTTATCGTCCCAATCAATATCAGTCAAATGTGTGCATATAAACAAATCGTCCGATTTGTTTATAAATATTTTTATTTCATATACACGTTAAAAATTATATTTTTAAATATAAAATATTCTCCACTATAAAATATTTCATTTCATTTTACATCACCTCACACAATCAACCACACATCAAAATCAAACAAACAAGCATACAAGCTGTCCATGGTCTGTGGACGACGGGTGTCGGGTGCTACTAAACACCGTCTGCATCCTAGTACATATTTTAACTAGAAAATTAAATTAAAAATGAGAAGTTCTCACAGAGGGATCCACTCCTCCAGTTTTATTTCTAAATGGTCTGGATTCTGTTTTGCTTCCAGCACAATCTTTTTCACGCTGTTCACATTAAAATTCGTATTATTATTATCCTCCAGTATGTAAAGATCATATTTTTAAGTTGCTACTTATATAAGAAAGATCATATTTTTATTACTTGGTTATCTATATAAAAATCTAATTTTTATGACAAAGTTTCATATATAAAATATATATGTATATATAAAATATTTTTATACTAACGTTATATACTTTAAAATCAATGCTCCTACTATTAAAAATCCTATTTATATATATATATATATTTTAAAACCTTATGTATAAAATCTCTGTTTTAAAAATCTGAAATTCTATTTCATAATAAAAATCACAATTTTATTTAAAACAATGTTATTTCTTTTTTAACTAATATGATAAATAAGAGAAAAGAAGCTCACTGTTTTTGGGTCTGGCCTCAACTGAGCGTGGAGCAGCAGGTGGACTTCGTTGAAGCAACGCAGTGAAAGGCGGAACGACTGAAGAAAAATCATATGTTAAGGGCTCGATTTCACACCAGACAGAGGCGTCGGACTTGCATAAGAGGTCACCACCACCTCTGGCTTGGCGTCGGCGTGACTGGGATGGAGGATCTCGCGGGGACGGAAGCGGCGACGGCGATGCAGAGGGGTACCTCGCGGTGGTATTCTACGCGATGGGGGTTCAACTGGTGGCGATAGGTGGCTCGCGATGTGAGGAGGATGAGGTGGTGGTGTCGTCGAACTGGGGTGGAGCGACGTCGGCGGAGTGGGGCGACAGGAAAGGAGGGTCAACGGCTACAACGATGGCCATTTTTATGTAAATCGGTTTAAGGTGGGGTGGTTTTGGGGAAAATGAATTGAGGGGGGGTTTTAATGAAAACTTATATATATTATAATATTTAATTTCCATTTAAATCAAAAAAGAGGTTAACTTTCCATTTGAACTCAAAATTGAGCCCACCGACTGTCGTCCATAGCATAATACCCCCATTCCGAACACAATGGGATATGTTTCGTAGGCCAATTCTATAGTTTTGATAGGTTTCCGTTTAATTTAAAATATAAATCTTTATATATTCAATTTAAACGCACATTTCAAATTACCGGGCCCACATACAACCTCTAAAAATTCTCGAAAAATATTTTCTAGCTTCGTATTGTTGATACGTTCCTAACAAAACTAATTCCGTCAAATTCTGAGACCGTTTGAAAAATGGCCATTTTCCAGTCGATTAAAATCAACTAAAACTGGTCAAACGCGTTTTCCTTTGCCACGCTCACATAGTAATTCGAAAAATTATGAAATTTGAAACCTAGCAATAATTTGACATCGCAGATCCAACAAAAGTGGTTTCGTCAAAAACCGAGGTCGTTTGCAAAGTTTTCATTTTTAAGGGCCAGAATTCTACATCGACTATTCTGAATATTCAACTGGGCATAACTTTTTATCCCCGCTATAAAATCTTGATTTTTCGGATTCATTGGAAAGATATTCTCAATTACATTCTAATATTTCTGGTTTCACTAAAATCCGGTTTATTTTGCACCCGGTATATTCATTTGAAATTTGAAATCAAATTATCGAACTACCGTGCCATTTTCAATTCCTTTTATAATTTAAAATAAATATTTATATTCTAACGATGATCTATATAATATGTACGTTCTAATTCTATTCCAAATAAATTTCTCGTCGTTATTATTTAAAATAATTCATTTCAAATAATCAAAATTCGCTAAAACTGCCAAAATAAAATTTTTAAATTGGCTCGCTTTTCTGGGTTATTACAATCTCCCCCACTTAAAACTTTCCGTCCCCGAAAAGGAACGAAGCCGAAAGTTGTTTAACAAATCAACTCAACTTCCATTATTTTCACTACGGCTTAAGTTCTCTAACTTTTCAATTTCTAAGAACTTTTCAAAATTTTCAAAAATTTGATTAACACCCTAAATTTTCGAAAAATTTCGCCATAACCTCCCCTGCACCGGAGCACCGCGAAAATCCCGAAATTGACATATAGGCCCTCTGATCTCAAAAAGAAAAAGAAAAAGCCAAGAGGCTAGCCAGTCGGCTCATAAAATCATCATCACCCAAACAAAACAGCAAATTATGGTAAACATGTACCTATTTGTCGAGCAAACAATTTTATTCTTCTGCTCTAGCCTCTTTGCTATGACCTGTTCAATGTAAGTACATGTATATGCCAGCAAATGCGACCAAATTTCAATACAATTCACTTTTTGGTTCAAATTGGCTGTATGTTTCCAATTGGCTACATGGTTCAAATTTAATCAATCCAACAATAATCAAGCAACACAACCATCAATCAATTAGTTGATTATCATCTCAAATTCATAACTTTGATATATAGTCAAAAATCAGATTTTTGATGCCAAATCATAGTAATAAGCCCTATTTAGTTTTGGGTTCTCACACCAGTCTAACGGAAATATATAGATATCTCACCTTCGACACTCGAATATAAATGCTGATGACACCGCGGCATCATCAGAATCATCTCCGGGCGACTAGATTGATTCTATATCTATCTAGTATATTAAAACTTCAAATACACGCGAATCAGACGTATACGCAAAATCTATATATACTGGATTGTCCAAATCAATATATATAAATATTCAAATACGAATAGTTGATTTAAATTTTCAAAACAAAAATTGTTTTAAATTTTATCTTTGAAAACAACACTCTTCACACTGGTTCTAGGATACTACGGATCCTATCTCTAACGAGTCATTCTCATTGGATAATACTAATCCAATATCTGATGAATTCTTTCTTATGGTTCTAATGTGTCTTGTTCTCTGAGCTTTGTAAACCAAAGCTCTGATACCAGCTGTAAGGACCCGTAACTTCCCCGGTAAGGAAAGAGCGGATACTTCGAGAACAACACACAAAAGAACGCAAACGGAAGAACATTTCATTGTTTATTACAACAATTCCATCAGAATACAAGAATATACAGAGTATAAATCAATATTACACATTCGATAAATATCAGAGATTACAATACATTACATAGCAGCGGAAAATAATACAATACACAACTAGAAGAGATATATGGATACAAAGCTTTCCGGATATCATTCCAGCTGTAAACCAGGATCCTGTGAATATAAATCTGCAAAACCAAAACTACTAGCTGCCCGTGTCAAAATAAGGGCACCCGGAGTTTAGGTTAAAACAATAAACTCCAGGTCAGTCATGTGACTGGTGTGAGAACCAAAAACAGTTATTAATCTTTATTTTAAAGTTGGGTAAATCAAGTGAACACGCCGTATAACACGGAACGGGTTTCCTCCCAAGAATACTAGTGCATAAAACAAACAGCGCAA
Source organism: Allium sativum (assembly GCA_030737875.1). Lineage (NCBI taxonomy): Eukaryota > Viridiplantae > Streptophyta > Magnoliopsida > Asparagales > Amaryllidaceae > Allium > Allium sativum. The sequence continues at coordinate 498,580,158 of CM060924.1, read as the reverse complement.
TGCTAAATAAAGAAAAATGAAGCTATTATTAGACCCAGGTCCCATCACACAATGTAACGCAAGCCGAAGGATATGGATTTTACCTTATAATAGCCAAGAATGCTTGATACGCTTAAAACAAATCATTTGATACTATTATAAGTGCATAATGTATAAAACAACTTCAAATCATAAGTTTCAGTCATAGACGACATAAGCGCCCCATCCCACTATGTCGCCATACTAGGATTACAACTAAAATCGAAACGTCACGTATTGGAAGTTGGATTTCCATTAGTGAACCGAGGCAAAAGATAGTCCTCACCGACTTCGAGACTCTCTAGCTCGAGCCTTAGGGTCAGAGCGCATCGACCCTTGGATCGTCAGGGCCGGTCCACCGATGTGGATTAAAATTCCTGAACACTGCGTTTCCCCACCCTTTGTGGCGTAAATGAGCCAACAGATGACTCCATCGGCTTCACATAGTCACCGATATATCCGAGGCGCCTCGCAACAGCAACAACCACATAAGTCAAACTCGTCAGGGCGTGTAAAACCGCTGACGCCACTTCTAACTAGAAAGAAACGCATGTCCTCCCTGAGGTCCTCTCTTGTTTTTGGTTCACAACCGGGGTGTGAGGCTCGCGAATCAATGCTTCACAAAGCTACGCCATAAAGGCCGTGCTTTGATCATCAACCACAAGACTCTGCTTTTCAACAGAAGCCTTGATCATATTGCCAATTAGGCATGCCACACAGGCAATTCACTCCAAGCGTTTGATATCCATCAACATATAACCCTTGAGCTCGTTCATCTCAGAGAAGGGCGTTAAGCAAGAGAATAAATTCTCCGCCGCCAAACAAATATATATTTAATAGAAATCAATCACACAGACTAAAATCCAATGTCAGACACAGAGTCCATTTACAAATTCGTTCTGGGTCTGAATAAAACCGGAGGCACCTAGTACCCCGCATATCCATCGATCTCCAAGTACGTCTGGGCGATCACCAACTGATTCTCTCCTCTTGGGTGTACGACCCAATCAAAATCATCAGTAATTATCCAAACGACGTGAAGACCTCCGGTCTTCAAATCACCGTCTTCATCTTCGACACCACATCGAATCAGTTATTCAGAATGGGATAAACCCGTTCTTTCCGAATAACTCGCGTATATAATAAATAAGTGTTACACAAACACGACATACGCCTCATTCCAATTCATCAGTCACTAACCGTAAATCAACAAGAGAATAATTCCCCAAATATTAACCCTGAAGGCCGAAACCAACATCAGATCAATACCCAGGAAACCATTCTACTTAGCTAACATACAGTTAGTTTCTACATTTCACAATCTTAGGGAAAGGTTCCCATTAATTTTATCAAAGATAAATCCTTTTAAATTTACTCTTTAATCTTCTTTTGAATATCAATTCAGACTAGTCGGGATTAACGAACCCTACCGAAGTAATAATTTGTTTTAATTTCCCCATCCCAACCTATTCATCCCATGAAGTAAAACTGGTAATACTTCATATCTAACACCACGGTGTCATCGGTAAATTCAATTACCATTTCACGTTCAAATCTAATTAAAGATTTAACTATTGCCTGGAGCAAAACTGGTGATACTCCATTCTCGATCTTTTCAATATAATTAAAGATTCATTAAAACTCCACTTAGTTTTAGTCTTTAACTGGGTTAAAGAATCAGTGTCATTTAAAACACGGTTCACGATAAACCCCAAAATCACATCACATTTCAATCAGTCTAACCGTAAAATAGCAAGTGAGCAATTCCCTAAGTATTAACCCCGAAGGCAGAAACCAACATCAGATCAATACCTCAGAAACTAATCCCCAGTTATTTTCTGATTTTCTTAACTCCTTTGGGTCTTAGAACAGTATTATTTAAGATACCGTTCATGACAACCCAAAATCATGTTCCATTAATTATCGGGTTAAAGAACAAGTATTATTTAAAACACTGTTCATGATAAACCCAAAAATCAATTCTAATTCAATTCCAATTAAATACTATTTAATTGGTACACTTCATTAAATCTAAATAAAAAGATTTAATCTTTTTCTCAACTGGGCTTAAGAACAGTGTTAATGAAGACACCATTCACGACAAACCCAAATCACATTTGATATTAAATACAAGGCTCTGAATAGAAATTATATCGGCTTATATTCAATATCAAACTCTACGACTAACAAATAGCGTATTGGAAATAACGATATAAATTTATCTTTCAAATTCCCATAACAATATCTGTATCATCACGAAATCCAACATCGAAATATTCCGAAGACAATGTCGATTCAAATCCATTCCAATTCAATTATTGGAAATTTTGGTTATTTTCCAAACCATTTCAAATCCAATTTATATATTTGAAAAATAAATAAATTATTATTCTAGTTCAAAAGTAGTTCATTTCGACAAAAAATCTATTTTTATCTTTTCAAATATGGAGTTTTTCATCCCAATTCATCCCAAATCATTTCTTATGATTTTACACAAATTATTACTATTTTTAATAATTTTATCAAGGCCCGTACAGTTGATTTCCATCAACGGCCATCGAACTGCACTTACAGCGACCTTTTCCAAATTTGATTTGGACATAATTCCAAATCCAACCATTAGATTTCTAATTTCTAATATTCGTTAGAAAGCTCTTTTCGATACAAACCCAATGGTTCCGGTTTTAGGAGAATCTGACGGTCGGATCTCCCGAAATATCCATTCGATGTCAATGTTCGAAATTCGCGAACTGTCGTGGCACGGCGCGTTCTATTCAGGCCATTATATATATATATATATAATACATATATTATATATATTTCGTCGATTCTCTTTTTAAAACGTATTATATAAATCGTCTTAAATTCGTTTTCAAAACAATTTCAACTTCTTTTCAAATTCAAATCAAAATTGAATTTTTTCTTATAAATTCGTTTTAAATTCATTTCAAATTGATTTCAATTCAAATTGATTTATAATTCAGTTTCAGTTTGTTTTCAATTCAATTTCAATTTGAATTCATTTCTATTAAATTTCAATTCAATTTCAATTCGAATTTCAATTTTTTTCAAAATATCAGACTTTGAAATCACTTTCGATATTCATTATAAAATGAATAAAATCGATAAAAATATTGTTCACGTCAAAATGGCGTAAATCTAATCAACACGGCTTCATATATTTCTATTTTCAAATATTTCTTTTCAAAACTGGAATGAGGCCCAATCAATTACCATAGATTTTATTGCTATGGACTTCCATACAACACATGTATATATCAACAACGACAAATAATCAACCTTCATCCAAAGTGCATTCTACACTGTATAAGCATCAAATATAAATATTCAATGCTTATAACAGTCTGTCAATCAATCGATCGACATACAACTAATTATTGGGATTAGTGTATGTCATATATCACCCCAATACCCGTGTGGGGTTTCAAACAATCAAACACAAATTTTATTTGTGCAGTTGGACGATGTGTAAAATTTATCATCCCAATCAATATCAGTCAAGTGTGTGCATATAAACAAATCGTCCGATTCGTTTATAAATATTTTTATTTCATATACACGTTAAAAATTATACTTTCAACTACAAAATATTTTCCACTATAAAATATTTCATTTCATTTTACATCACCTCACACAATCAACCACACATCAAAATCAAACAAATAAGCATACAAGCCGTCCATGGTCTGTGGACAACGGGTGTCGGGTGCTACTAAATACCGTCTGCATCCTAGTATATATTTTAACTAGAAAATTAAATTAAAAGTGAGAAGTTCTCACCGAGGGATCCACTCCTCCAGTTTTATTTCTGAATGGTATGGATTCTGTTTTGCTTCCAGCACAATCTTTTTCACGCTGTTCACATTAAAAATCATATTTTTATTATTCTCTAGTATGTAAAGATCGTATTTTTAAGTTGCTACTTATATAAGAAAGATCAAATTTTTATTACTTGGTTATCTATATAAAAATCTAATTTTTATGACAAAGTTTCATATATAAAATATATAAAAAAATATTTTTATACTAATGTTATATACTTTAAAATCAATGCTCCTAATATTTAAAATCCTATATATATATATATATATATATACATATATACATATATATATATATATATTAAAACCTTATGTATAAAATCTCTGTTTTAAAAATCTGAAATTCTATTTCATAATAAAAATCACATTTTTTTTTAAAACAATGTTGTTTCTTTTTTAACTAATATGATAAATAAGGAGAAAAGAAGCTCACTGTTTTTGGGTCTGGCCTCAACTGAGCGTGGAGCAGCAGGTGGACTTCGTTGAAGCAACGCAGTGAAAGGCGGAACGACTGAAGAAAAATCATCTGTTAAGGGCTCGATTTCACACCAGACAGAGGCGTCAGACTTGCATCGGAGGTCGCCACCACCTCTAGCTTGGCGTCGGCGTGACTGGGATGGAGGATCTCGTGGGGACGGAAGCGGCGACGGCGATGCAGAGGGGTACCTCGCGGTGGGGTTCTGTGCGATGGGGGTTCAACTGGTGGAGATAGGTGGCTCGCGATGGGAGGAGGATGAGGTGGAGGTGTCGTCGAACTGGGGTGCAGCGATGTCGGCGGAGTCGAGCGACAGGGAAGGAGGGCCAACGGCTACAATGATGGCCATTTTTCTGTATATCGATTTAAGGTGGGGTGGTTTTGGGGAAAATGAATTGAGGGGGGGGGGGGGTGTTTAATGAATACTTATATATATTATAATATTTAATTTCCATTTAAATCAAAAAAGGTTAACTTTCCATTTGAACTCAAAATTGAGCCCACCGACTGTCGTCCATAACGTAATACCCTCATTCTGAACACAATGGGATATGTTTCGTAAGCCAATTCTATCGTTTTGATAGTTTTCGTTTGATTTAAAATATAAATATTTATATATTCAATTTAAACGCACATTTCAAATTACCGGGCCCACATACAACCTCTAAAAATTCCCTAAAAATATTTTCTAGCTTCGTATTGACGATACGGTCCTAACAAAACTAATTTCGTCAAATTCTGAGACCGTTTGAAAAAAGGCCATTTTCCAGTCGATTAAAATCAACTGAAACTGGTCAAACGCGTTTTCCTTTGCCACGCTCACATACTGATTCAAAAAATTATGAAATTTGAAACCTAGCAATAATTTGACATCGCGGATCCAACAAAAGTGGTTTCGTCGAAAACCGAGGTCGTTTGCAAAGTTTTCATTTTTAAGTACCAGAATTCTACATCGACTATTCTGAATTTTCAACTGGGCATAACTTTTTATCCCCGCTATAAAATTTTGATTTTTCGGATTCGTTGGAAAGATATTCTCAATTAGATTCTAATATTTCTGGTTTCACTAAAATCCGGTTTATTTTGCACTCGGTATATTCATTTAAAATTTGAAATCGAATTATCGAACTACCGCGCCATTTTTAATTCCTTTTATAATTTAAAATAAATATTTATATTCTAACGACGATCTATATAATATATACGTTCTAATTCTATTCCAAATAAATTTCTCGTCGTTATTATTTAAAATAATTCATTTTAAATAATCAAAATTCGTAAAAATTGCCAAAATAAAAATTTTAAATTGGCTCGCACTTCTGGTTTGTTACATTTATTATCTATGCATTACCCGGGAGAGTCTTACATTGCATTTACATTCCTATTTAGGAATAAACAAATGGTTCATTTGAAAATCACCGGTACTGATCAATAAGTGAACAACGATCAACTCATTCAAAAAATCAAAAATGCCTTGAAGGTTTGTGATAATAAGGGTGAAACAGGAAATGTAGTTTTATTTCTATATACATTTTCAAAAATTAATACTATGAATGGCTTTTTTTAATATGTGCATCGATGGTCTAATACCTCAACACAACGTATCAAAAGAAACAAAATAAGGCTAAAGTAAAAAATGCATATGTAACTTGAATATCTCTGCTTCGTGTAGCACCATCTTCCTCGTCGATAGTAGAAGATCAATCTTCCCGTCGACCTATAAAAAACATAACGATTTACAAAGGATTAGAACATCGCACTAAATATAGCACTATTATGTAACAACCATGTATAAAATAAAATACACATGCAAAGAACACGTACAATAGAAAATAAAATTATTTTGATACACACTAAGATATCAATCATATATCCTTTTTTTTCTAACCATCTAACAACACATTTTATGGTATGTATAAACAACACATTTTATGGTATATATGAACATGCATAAAATAAAAAAATAAAAAATATGCTTATAACATACCAAAATATCATTACAACCCTCCCTTATGTAACTTTCATCCCCATTATCTACGTCTCTATCATCAAGTTGTGACTCATCCAATGGTTTACTAGTTGATTCTTCATCCTCGTCGTATTTTTCCAATTCATGAAACCCTCTAGAGGGTGCTCTCAACACAGCATACAATTTGAAGAACTACCTTCTCTAGAGAAGAAAACTTGAACCACTTGTGTTGCTAAGATAAACGGGTAGCTTGCAAACCAATTTTGAAATTGATGCAAATTGACCAATGTAAATCCGTCTTCAACTATGACTCCAGGATACATATTTGTCCAATCACATCTAAACAAGGCAACTCGAAATTGCTGATAATCCAACAAGAAAATCTCATGCAAGACCCTATAATATATTACTTTTTCAATAGACCCATCTACACAAATAGTACTTGCCTCAATGGAAACACCACTATTTTGTGTAGCCTTCTCAAAGTCTTTCATATGAAAATGTCGACCATTAACAATATAGCCAGAATAAGAAATTATTTGCGAATGAGGTCCATATGAAAGCCATTTTATTATGTTACTAACACTGGATATACGTCAATCATATCTAACCTGGACAAATACGATATATTAAATAAAGATTTATGTTGATCTATTACTTTCATCATTAATAGTTTTTTAAGATATAACTATCAACCTTTTTTCCAAACCAAAAAGTAAAAGTCTCTGATTGCAATTTTGACAGTTCCAGATCGTCTTGTGCAAGATGGGGATGCAAACATTTTAGCTCCTCTTTGTGCATTCTGCATACATAAATGTAATTAAGGATCTAATTTATTTTGTATGTCATAATTAAGTTGGACTTATACTTACTCTATATATGGCTCTACTTCTTCCGTATTAAATAAAACGTATCGATGAGCAGCATTAATCACCTCCTCATCGACTGTAGTAGGTTTTCCTTTGGAAAATAGGACGCCCCACAAGTATAAAATCATTTTGTTCCACTTCATTTCGGTTTTTCCTCCCTCCAATTTGTAATGCATCTTTAATATATCCAAAGCAATATTTCATACATTCTTCGAAAGCATAGCGCTTAACAACGCACCCTTCAGGCCGTGCTTGATTTTTAACATATCCTTTTAATAATTTCATAGCCAACCCCAACTTGTTTGGGATATATGGCTTTATTGTTGTTGTTTGCCTTTTAACATTTCATATATCTATAACCAAATGAATAAAAAAGTTAATTTCATAACTATACATACTTTTAACCATCAAGTATTTATAATAAATATTACCTCTCAAATGGACACATCCATCGATATTGGAACGGCCCACAAATTCTTGCTTCTCTCCCTAAATCTATTGTTAAGTGAATCATGATATCAAAAAAGAAAGGGGGAAAGAATCTCTCTAGATCACATAGTGTTAATGCAACTTGATACTCCATTAATTCTAGTTTATCCTTTTCGAGCACTCTTTGGCATATGTCATTTTAAAATGAACATAGTCGTAGTGGTGCATTCCTTATCCCTATAGGTAGAAGTCCTCTTAATGCAACGGACAATAGTTGTTGCATCAGAACATAATAATCATGAGACTTAAGGTTTGATATCTTGTTTTCTTTTGCAAAACATTTTCCAATATCTGAGCTATATCCATCAGGCACTTTCAAGTTCTTCATTATACTATAAAAGAACTCTTTTTCTTGATCGGATAAGGTGCACGGTGCAGCTGGGAGCAATACTTTATTTCCAATGTCTACAGGATGCAATTTTTTTTCTAATGCCATTGCTTCTAGATCTTGGCATGATTTGAGGCCATCTTTTGATTTTTCTTTGATATCAAGCAATGTACCAATAATACTTTCACCAATATTTTTCTCAATATACATCACATCTAGATTATGCCGCAAAGGAAGTGCCTAAAATTGACAAAACACAAATAATTAAGTACTAAGTAGCAAACATGAATAGAAAACGAAAAGCAATGTGTTTCTTGTTAAATTTCACCTTCCAATAAGGCAAATCAAAGAAAATGGACCTCTTCTTCCACATTTTACATTCTTTTTTCATCATAGTTTTCCTTTTCCTTTATCTTTCTTGTAACGACTCGCATTCTACGCATCGCTAGATCGTAGAATATTTATTTCTTTCACATATGAAGTTGTATGGTCATATAACTTTGAGAGACTACTATTGGAGTCATTTCCCATGTTCATGATTTTTGTCAATTTTTAAATGACCATTTTGCCCCTAGCTGATTTGTTTTGACCATAACTTTTGATTGGAAAGGAGTTTTGACCTGAAACACTTCCATTGGCTTCGGATGATGGTTTACCTTTCCGTAGAGTGGTAAACGGACTTACCGTTTGGGAGATATGGCTGAAATAAGGTTTGGAAGGTGAAAAACTGCTTAACCGGGCTAAATAGGGTGATTAGTGAATGGGCCGATAAACCGTTTCGGAATTAGGGTTATGGGGAGGCTGAAATGAGTTAGGTTTTCATTCTATTTCAGTTTTCTAGCCGCCACTTACCTCTTAGAAACCTTAACAATGGCCTCCAACCTCTAAAACACCTCCAAATCACTTTCTAATCAAGGATTAAGCTTAGCAACATCAAATCAAGGCGGATTAGCACAAGAATCGAGGTAGAGCTGTTGTGTTGCATTGGTATTCGCGCCCCAACAGTAGAGTTTTAGCTCTAAAGGTTTTATTTGTGGCTAAGGTGGGTGATTTGCATAGTTCCTCACTAATTACGGTTAGTTAAGGGTAATTAGTGATAATTAGCGAATTTTTACAAGTTAGAAATCTGGAAAAATATTTATAAATTCGAAAATAATGTTTTAGACCTCTGATAGAAATTTGGATTAGTTTGATTGAGTTTTGCTAATCATATCATTAGTTTTGCTTAAACATGCTTAAGGGAAAATATGGGATTTTGGGTATGTTTGATCCATTTTACATGCTATAGTTGTTGTTTTGGTGTTTATGATTGATTGTACATGTTGCTATGACTGTGTGGTTTGAATTGTGATTGTCTAGAAGTGTTAGATTGGTCGAAAACGCCGTCGAATGGCATAAACAGTCGCTGGAAAAAGTGTAGGAATCTGGCCGATCCGGATCGGATCGGAGGAAGGAACCCGAACCGAACCGCCCCTCCAAGCTGTTGTATCTGCAAGACGATCTGGACCCGATCCGCCTCTCTTATGCCACTCTGACCCGAACCGATGCACCATGGAGAAGCTTGAGAGACCTGACCCAATCCCGAGTGCTTGGGAAGAATGGCCAAACCAGAGGAGTTTTCCACAAAGCCAGGAGGTGTGGATCCCGATCCGAACCGCTGGAGGAGTTCGATCCGACTTGATGCGATGACCACAGCCGATCTGAACCATTACGAGGTGGAGAAGTGGATCCGAACTGAATGACCTTGGAGAGTACGATCTGGAGTGAAGAGAAGGGGAAGCCGAACCGATCTGGAGAAGAAGACCAATAACCCAGATGCAAAGGTATTCCAATGGGAAGTTTGTACTCAGGATCCAGTTGGGAACCAACGAGTCGACCTCATGAGTTGGGCTTTACTGCGGGACGTGTGCTAAGGGGTTGTCGATGTCTATAACTTTGAATCACTATGTGTAGGGAGTATGTGAGTGGATTCAGGCCACGGTGGCGTAGGTACGACTAAAGAGCTATAGACCAATGTAGTGGGGTCATTTGTAAAGATTTGGTCATGACTCCATAGGGCAAGCTTGGTTGTAGCAGTAGTTGTAATAACCCGGAAAATCTGAGCCAATTTAAAATTTTTATTTTGGCAATTTTAATGAATTTGGAATATTTAAAATGAATTATTTTGAATAATAACAATGAGAAATTTATTTTGAATAGAAATAGAACATATATATTTATATAGATTGTCATTAGAATATAAATAATTATTTATAATTATGCAAGGAATTGAAAATGGCACCGTAGTTCGATAATTCGATTTCAAACTTCAAATGAATGTACCTGGTGCAAAATAAACCGGATTTTAGCGAAACCAAAAATTTAGAATCTATTTGCTAATATCATTCCAACGAATCCGAAAATTTGAAATTTCATAGCGGAAATCAAAAGTTATGTCCAGTTGAAAATTCAGAATAGACCCTATCGAATTCTGGCCCTTAAAAATGGAAATTTTGCAAACGACCTCGTTTTTCGACGAAACCACTTTTGTTGGATCTGTGATGTAAAGTTATTGTTAGATTCCAAAATTAGTAATTTTTCGAATCAATGTGTGCGTGCGGCAAAGGAAAACGCGTTTGACCGGTTTCAGTTGATTTTAACCGACTGGAAAATGGCCATTTACCAAGTGGTCTCAGAATTTGATGAAATTAGTTTTGTTAGGACCGTATTATTAATACGAAGTTAGAAAATATTTTTCGGGATTTTTAGAGTCCGTGTGTGGCCCCGGTAAATTGAAATGCGCGTTCAAATTCGATATATAGATGTATATTTTGATTTTGACGGAAAATGATCGAAACGATCGAATCAGCTTACGATACATATCCCATTGTGTTCGGAATGGGGGTAATTTGCTATGGACGACTGTCGGTGGGTTCGATTACGGGTTCAAAATAAAAAGTTACTTTTTGAAATTAAATAATAAAATAAATAATAAAATAAAAACCCTCCCTCTCTCCTCCTTATACCGTTCGCCCCCCCCCCCTTCTTCAAATGAAATCGATTTTTTTTTAAAAAAAGAAAAGAAAAAAGAGAAAAACACGGAACCGCCGCCTGCCCTCCGACACCCCGCCGTCGAGCCACCTCCCCTACCTCCTAGACCTCTGGCGCGCCACCCCCTTCTCTCCCGCTCCCTCTTCCTCCCTTCGAAAAAACCACTGCCCTCCACTTCCATAACCACCGCCATCGCCAGGAGGCCCCACCACCTGAGCCGTCGCTCCTCCAACCCCGCAGCACCGCCCACTCTTCCTTCTCCGCCCCCTCTCTCCTTTTCCCCGCTGCCAAAACCCCCAAACCAGAAGAACCCTAGCCGACTCAGCTCGGATCCGCCATCTCATGCCTCGACGCACCACCCACCGCCACCTGAAGCCACCCCGAGCCCTCCTTTTGCCTCGAACGAGCGCTGTAAGCTTTATATTTCTTTTGTTTTATTTATTTGATGCTATTAAAGATGATTAATTTTTATTTAGGGAAAGATGATTAATTTTTATTTAGGGAAAGGCGATATTTTAATTTATGTAAAGACGATATTTTTATTTATGTAAGATGGGATTTTTATTTATATAGCAATTAAGTAGAAATAGAAATTATAGAGAGAATAAAAATACAATTTTTATATTATATAGATAGTAAAGATTTGATATTTATTATATGAGCACCGGTATAAAAATTGAATTTTTATCTATATAGTAGCTGTATAAAAATAGAATTTTTATCTATATAGTAGCGGTATAAAAATAGAAATTTTATCCATATAGCATAGTTATAAAAATATGATTTTTATATAATAGAGAATATAAAATTGTGATTTTTATATATGTAGTGAACACGGACGACGAAAGTGACAAAATGCGAGTGGTGAAGATTTCCTACATATGAAGAATTTCGGTGTATTGGTTTAGCTAGTTGGTGAGAACTTCTCACTTTAAATTTTGTTTTCTAGTTAAAAATATATACTAGGATGCAGACGGTGCTTAACATCACCCGACACCCGTCGTCCACAGACTATGGATGGCTTGTACGTTTGATTGTTGGTTATGGTGAAAATTGATTGTGTGATGTATTGAAATTAATTATTGTTAAAAATATAATTTTTAACGTGAATGTGAATAAATAAATATTCATTTACAAACCGGACGGTTTGTTTATGTACACCTATTTGAAGGATATTGATTGGGATAATAAATTTTACACATCGCCCAACTACACAAATAATATTCAGTGTTTGTGGATTGAAACCCCACACGGTATTGGGATGATATTTGACGTACACGAATCCCAATTGTTTAGTGGTATGTCGATCGTTTGATTGACAGACTGTATGAGCGTTAACTAGTTATATCTAATGCTTATGCAGTTGTGTGGTGCACTTTGGATGATGGTTGATTCTTTATCGTTGCTATTATATACATGTGTTGTATGAAATCCATATGATTAACATTATATGGTAATTGATTGGGCCTCATTCCAATTGAGAGAATAAAGAATATTATAAAATATATATTCATGTGTTGAATAGAATAAAGAATATTCATGTGTTGAATAAAATATATATTCATGTGTTGAATAGAATAAAGAATATTCATGTGTTGAATAAAATATATATTCATGTGTTGAAAATATTCATGTGTTGAATGAAATATATATTCATGTGTTGAAAATATTCATGTGTTGAGTAAATTATTTTAAGCAATAAAATTTACATCTTTATCATGATTTTATAAAATATATTAAATAACAAAAATAGTCATGTGTTGATGATGCTCATGTGTTGAGAATATTCATGTGTTGAAAGAAATATAGATTCATGTGTTGAATAGAATAAACATTCATTTGTGAATAGAATAACGAAGTTATTGAAATATATAAAGCCGTGTTGATTAGAGATGCGTCATTTTGATGCGAACGGTATTTATATCAATTATATTCATTTTTATAATGATTATAGAAAATGAAATGATTTCAAAATGTAAAGTTTTGAAAATATTCTCATTTATATAGTAATGATATGAAATATTCAATTTTGATTTGAAATTGAATATGAAGTGGAAATTGTTTTGAAAATGAATTTAAAATGAATTATAAAATACGTTTTGAATTGAAATCGACGAAGTATATATAATATATATATTATATATATTAAATTGCCTGAACAGAACCCGCCGCGTCGCGGTTGTTCGCGAATTTCGACCGTTGACTTCAAATTGATGTTGGGGGGGATCCGACCGTCGGATTCTCCTAAATCCGAAACCGTTGGGTTCATATCGAAAAGAGCTTTCCAATGAATATTAGAAATTGGAAATCTAACGGTTGGATTTGGAATTATGTCCAAATCAAATTTGGAAAAGGTCGTTGTAAGTCCAGTTCGACGACTGTTATTGGAAATCGACTGTACGGGCCTTGATAAAATTAATAAAAAATATCTATAATTCATATAAAATCGTAATATATGAATTAGAAAGAACTAGGGTGCAAAATCCCATATTTAAAAGGATAAAAATATATTTTTATCGAAATGAACAAGTTTTGAACTAGAATTATAATTCAATTATTTTTTAAAAAAATAAATAAATTGGATTTGAGGTGGTTTTTAAAATAATCAAAAATTCCAATATGTGGATTGGAATGGATTTAAATCGAAATTATCTTCAGAATATTTCGATGTTGGATTTTGTGATTATACAGATGTGTTTGTAGAAATTTGAAAGATATATTTATATTGTTATTTCCAATATGATATTTGTTGGTTTCAGAATTTGATATTGAATATAAGCCGATATATTTTCTATTCAGAGCCTTGTATTTATTATCAAATGGGATTTCAGGTTCGTCGTGAATGGTGTCTTAAATAATACTGTTCTTGAACCCAGTTTAGAAAAGAATAAATCTTTTAATTAATATTTAGTGAAATTGTCCAATTAATTTGGTATTTAATTGGAACTGAATTTAAATTGGTTTTTGGGTTTATTGTGAGCGGTGTTTTGAATAACACCTGTTCTTTGAACCGATTAACAATGGAATGTGATTTTAAGTTTATCATGAACCGTGTTTTAGATGATATTGGTTCTTTAACCCAGTTAAAGACAGGATATCGATTTTTGGGAAGATTAAAACTAAGTGGAGTTTTAATGAATCTTTAATTAGATTAAAGTGATCGAGAATGGAGTATCACCAGTTTTGCTCCAAAGCAATAGTTAAATCTTTGATTAGATTTGAACGTGAAATGGTAATTGATATTTACCGATAACAATGTGGTGTTAGATGTGGAGTATTACCTGTTTTTATCCATGGGATGAATAGGTTGGGATTGGGAAATAAAATAAATAATTACTTCGGTGTGGTTCGCTAATCCCGACAAGTTTGGAAAAACTTAACATGATTTGAAATGATATCCAAAGGAAGATTAAAGAATAAATTTAGAAGAATTTATCTTTGATAAAATTAATGGGAACCTTTCCCTAAGAATGTGAAAATTTGAATAAAAGAATATTCTGAATTGGAATGAGGCGTATGTTGTGTTTGTGTAACACGTGTTTATTATATACGTGGGTTATTCGGAAAGGCCGGGTTTATACCCATTCTGAATAACCGATTCGACGATATGTCGAAGATGAAGACGGTGGTTGAAAACCAGAAGTCTTCATATCATTTAGATGATTATTGATGATCTTGATTGGGCTGTACACCCAAGATGAGGGAATCAGTTGATAATCGTCCAAACGTACTTGGAGATCGATGGATATGCGAGGAAAGTGCCTCCGGTTTCGTTCAGACCCAGAACGAACTTGTAAATGGACTGTGTGTCTGACATTGGATTTTATTCTGTGTGATTGATCTCTATTAAATATAAATCTGTTTGGTGGCGCAGAATTTATTCTCTTGCTTAACGTCCTTCTCTGGGACGTACGAGCTCAGAGGTTGTATATCGATGGACATCAGTCGCATGAGGTGAATTGCCTGTGTGGCATGCCTAAGTGGCAGATGATCGAGGCTTCTGTTGAAAAGCAAAGTCTTGTGGTTGATGATCAAAGCACGGCCTGTGTGGCGCAGCTTTGTGTATAGCGTTAATTCGCGAGCTTCGCACCTCGGTACGAGTCAAAAACGGGATAGTGACTGCAGGGAGAGCACGACGTTTCTTTCTAGCTAGTGTTGGTGTCAGTGCTTAAACTAGCTGACATTTATATACTTTTCACCTGTGTGGTTGTTGGAACGCGAGGCGCCTCGAATATATGGTTGATAACTGGCACTATGTGAGCCGACATACAGACCATTATATAGGTCCTATAGGACCGGGAAACGTGTGTTCAGGAATTGCCAATCCTCAAAAGTAAGAGAGGACCGGCCCTGAAGATCCAAGGATCGTTGTGTGTGGTCCTGAGACATTTGCTAGAGTGTCTCGAACGGAGAGGAGCTTGCCCCTTGCTTCGACTCATGATGGAATCCAATTTCCAATACGTGATATTTCGGTTTTATTTTTAGAGCCTAGTATTGACGACATAGTGGTATGGGACACTTATGCCGTCTATGATTGATACTTATGATTGAAATTTTTTTGACACTATACACTTATAATAGTATCAAATGAATTGTTATAAACGTACCAGGCATGTTTGGCTATTATAAGGTAAAAACCCTATCCTCCGGCTTGCATTGCATTGTGTGATTGGACTTGGGTCTTATAATATCTTCATTTTTCTTTATTTAGCATTGCGACGTTTGTTTTATGCACTGGTATTCTTGGGAGGAAACCCATTCCGTGTTATACGGCGTGGTCCCTTGATTTACCTAACTTTAAAAATAAAGATTAACAACTATTTTAGTTCTCACACCAGTACATGACTGACCTGGAGTATATTGTTTTAACCTAAACTCTGGGTGCCCTTATTTTTGACAAGGGCAGCTAGTAGTTTTGGTTTTGCAAATTTATATTCACAGGATCCTGGTTTATAGCTGAAGTGATATTCGGAAAGCTCTGTATCCGTGTATTTGTTTCAGTTGTGTTTTGTATTGTTTTTCCGCTGCTATGTAATTTATTGTAATCTCTGATATTTCTCTGATGTATAATATTCATTTATACTCTGTATATTCTTGTATCTTATGGAATTGTTGTAATTAACAATGAAATGTTCTTCTGTTTGTATTCTGATTTGTCTTGTCCTCAACTCAATCCGTGCTTTCCTTCACGGGAAAGTTCGGGTCGTTTTATTAGTTGTACAGGTCGAACTCCGTCACTACTTCGATGGGTCTAGTGATTGACAGTGGTGGACATCGTATGCTTTACGCACTAAGTGAGAGATGTGAGGATGATTGCTATGGTTGATTTGTTTGCCATCATTATGACTTGCACACCCCCACCCCCGTTATCTTTACACCATCTGTTCAGTGGCACCTTAGAGTATTGTACGGTATGTAGTGCTAACTCTTTGGTTGCAGGTCCAGGTTCAGGTATGGTTTAGTACACCTGTTATTGTTCTGTTTAGTTGCTTATCACTCATACCAGACTTTTTGTCTGACCCAGAGTTTTACGTCTCTTCTTATTACTCTGGGTGCTCACACGAGCAGACTAGAGACAGGTTAGCTGGGTATGCACGAGTAGCTGATCCGGAGACGAGTAGGAAGCTTCCACGTATGATACATACAGATATTCTCCCTGTGTTGTTGAAGATCACTGCTTGGGCATTAGTAGTGCATCTTCTACTTTAGCTTTCTTTTGCTTTAGAGACAGTTTAAAGTTGTAATAATGATGTTGGATCATAAGCTGTATTTGGATTTCCACTGCTATGTTGGTTTAGTTTTCAGCTTATGCACTGTCTCACCTGTTTTTGTCAAGATTATATTATTATTATATTTTGTTCCATGTGCTGTGAGACATTCTACAGGTTTCCGATTAGTTCATTCTCTTCTTTCCTTTCTTTGGCGACTGTTCTGCGCTAGTCGGGGATGTGCACAGCGCACTTTCGGAGGAAATGCCGGCGGGTGCGGGGCGGGCCGTCACATTTCTCCCTTCTCTTCCTTTTTAAATTTTTCCCCCAATCATTAATAATATCGTGAACATCATCAAAGATTTGAACACTAGTTTGTATCTGAGGCCTTTGTCTATTCTCTATAGTTCCATCAAATAAGTTTTTCCGTTGATGATACTCATGGTTAGGTTCAAGGAATCGTCTATGACCCATTTATGTACACTTTTTACTAAATGGTAGCCATATTGAGAAAGTATTGACACCACAAACAGGACATTCTCTCTTGCCTTTTATAAGTGCAACCAGCTAAATTTCCGTAAGTTGGAAAATCATTGATTGTCCACACAAGAATAACATGTAATCTGAATTCACTATGATTGTAAGCATCGTACACTTTCACCCCTTTATCCCACATTTTTTTCAAATCTTCAATAAGTGGTTGCAAGTATGCATCAGTGTCAATTCTCGGTTGTTGTGGCCTAGAATTAACAAAGAAAGTATCATATTATCTTTGTGCATACAAAGCCACAAAGGAAAGTTGTAAGCAACAAGAAACACTGACCAACAACTATATCCACAATTCCAATCACCAGAAGGATTAAATTCATCAGATGCAAACACAAGCCTTAAATTTCGTGGATCGGAAGAAAAATAATGATATATTCTATCAATCATAGCCCACTGAGTAGAATCCACTGGATGACGCAATTTACCATCTGCACTCTTATGAGTGCTATACTATCTTAGTTGTTCTGATGTTTTTGGGGATGCAAACATTCTTTTCAGTCTTGATACCAGTGGGAAGTATCTCAGAACCTTCATAGGTAT
Organism: Allium sativum; assembly: GCA_030737875.1. Taxonomy (NCBI): domain Eukaryota; kingdom Viridiplantae; phylum Streptophyta; class Magnoliopsida; order Asparagales; family Amaryllidaceae; genus Allium; species Allium sativum. The sequence continues at coordinate 498,562,341 of CM060924.1, read as the reverse complement.
TTTGGTTTGCTTCCTATCTTTAGTAGTCTTGTTTTTTTCCAACGAGACTTTCCACACTTGGGACAGAAATCACTATTTGCAAGCTCTTTTCTAAATAAACAACAATCATTTACACATGTGTGTGTCTGCTTATAGCCTAAACCAAATGACTTAAGCAACTTCTTTGTTGCATATGTACAATCGGGAAGCATATTTTCTTTAGGCAACATATCCTTAAGAAGTTTAAGCAGCTCTGTAAAAGCCGTGTCTGATATACCATTTCGCGCTTTGTGCTTGAAAAGAAGTACTGTAGCGGACAACTTTGCATGGCTGGCACAACCGGGATACAAAGAAATTTCGGCATTCTTCATCATTTCCTTAATACCTTCCCCATGTATTTCTTCAACATTGGCTTCTACCTCCTCATCATAGATTTGCGCATCAACATACATTCTATAAGTATCAGTCTCACTTTTATTTTGTGATGGATGCTTTTCTCCATGAAAAATCCATACATCATAGGTTGGGTCCATTCCAAAACAAATCAAGTGTGACACAACTTCCCTTCATGTTTGCCAAATTAGATTCCTACAATTACGACATAGGCATCTAATTTTTTCGGGATTCCCTTCACTCGCAACATGCCTATATACAAGATTTTCCATAGCTTGCCTATACTCGCTTGTCATCCTACAAAACGAAAAATGTATTAATACTCATTCTTAAATACTTATAGTGTAATGCTAGGGCACCTCCTTTTCTTCTTGCTAATACCAAAACTTTATACTACATGCTTCCTAACACTAAATTCATTCATAAATACTTATATTTATTTATAATGGTAGTAGGAAGTACATAAATTTATTGTACTTATTTTATTTTATTTTGTGTTTTAGTAAGAGGAAAATGATATGCCCTTAGCATCACACTACTTATAACTATGGAAGTAACAGCCAAAATGATGAAACCTTGGTAGATTTACCCATGCTTTGTACAATTTGGTTATATGCAGCCATCTTGGTAGATTACCCCTCTTATGTAACAAATATTAACTTATATATTTGTCAGAATTTTATATCTCAAATGATCATATATGGTTCAACAGTTCATTAATGAACTGGTTAAACTTAGTAATGAAGTCGATAGTTTTATACATCCATATCCTTATTCTCTCTCTCTCCCTCTCTTTTTTTCATATCTCATTTCCAAATTTAATAACGGTTGTTTCCAAACTTAGTAATGAAGTTGATAGTTTCTTATTTGCTGCTCTGATATTTTTCTCCATGGTTTATGTTTATTTATATTTCTCTTATTATCATTCTAGCTCCTGTCAGTAGAACATAACTAAATAACTGGAAAGTGTACGCAACGTACATCACATACTAGAGATAACTCCATGGCAACCTACCTATTGATCACCCCATCTCCACCTAGATGACCAACTGCAAGGGAACTAAACCAAAATTGCTCCACCAAATCAGCATACAAACCAACACACTGCCTATCTAATATATTTAATATTTATTTTATCAATTTTAACTTTTTAAATATGGGCAGGAACTGGAGCCAGCAGCAAACAAATAAAAAGTGTGATGATAAAGTTGTTAAATTAGGCAATCAAAATACGATAATTCAGAAAAGATCCCAAAGCATTGTTGATCCTTTTAATTCAGAGAAGATTCCAAAACATATGTTTAGCCTCATAAAGAGGCATGTACTTATATATCAATTATTCATAGGCAACAAGGATATACAATTAACAAGCATACTTATGCTATAGGTGTATTTATAACATACATAGGGTATATATAACGTACAAGTACAATTAGCAAGAATATCTATCAAATTGTTAGAATTGCCTCGCATGTTGTTAAGGAGGAATGACGAGTTGTAATTAATAGTCCCACATCATTGAATAAATTGAAGGAGTTGAGTACAAATATGAGCTGGTAGACACGTAACATCAGGGATTCCTTTTGTTATATGGGAGTTGTGTGCCAGCTCATATGTGTGAAAGGAAGGGGGCTATGTTCCGATCGTTGTTACATTTTGTGGTATCAAAGCCGAACGTTAAGGACTGGGCCATGTAGGCAAGGCAGTGCTCTCAAAAAATACTCATAAGATGTGAGTCAAGGGGGAGGCCGTTAGGATTGCCTCGCATGTTGTTAAGGAGGAATGACGAGTTAGAATTAATAGTCTCGCATCATGGAATAAATTAAAGGAGTTGAGTACAAATATGAGCTGGTAGGCACGTAACATCAGGGATTCCTTTTATTATATTGGAGTTGTGTGCCAGCTCATATGTGTGAAAGGAAGGGGGCTTTGTTCCGACCATTATTACATTACACAAATAAGACATGAAATACAAGTAACAAGTATACTTCCAGTTTAATTCATCAAGGATGCACATCAACAACATTGTTGTGGTCCAGGCCTGATATGTAGGGGACAAAACTAAGTACATACATGACTTCTGGTTTCTAGATACACAAGGTAACAAATGCTCAGATTTTTTTCTTTTTAGTTTATACTAATATTTCAGAATGCCAATATATCAACCCATATATATATACATATATATATATATATATATATATATATAACTCAACAAATGTCAAAGTGTACTCATTAGTAAAAGTAGGATGTCAATATGGGCAAGACAGCAAACCACCGATGTACCATACTTTAGAAGTTAGTAGGAAGGTTATGGGAAGGAATTTAATCAGAAGTTCCAGGACCAAACATGTTTACTCATTTTGTAAAACTACATTTGAAATAGTTTTATAAAATTCCTTTAAATATGCTATGCTTTAGTTGGACAGTACATGACAGGGCAACCAGGTACATGCTAAACTAAAATGCCTACAAGTTTCAACTGAATATATAGTGTGACATATATTTAGTTTTCAACTAGATCCACAGAGACAAACTAGTGCAGAAATAATTATGTATAGCTACAATCAAGTGTGTGCTTTCAGTTTTAACCAAACAATATGGGTGTTTCATCTTTACAAATCAAGGAAGAATTTACGTGGTGAAACAGTTTAGATAATGGCTTTAGCAAGGCTAACAAAACTTATCAAGATGGCCACAAGGGACAATGCATGTTAATTTAACAACAATGCAGTTGTAGGAATCTCAATGTAGACCAAATGCAAACATATATAAGCATGCCCAACACAGATACATACACACACACACATACATATATTACCCCGTCTTAACAACATATACATATATGAACCTAGTTTAAGGTCTCGCCAATTACATAAGTATACGTATATGTATAGGTGTATACCTAATAAATGATTAACCAGTATTAACCCATGCTTTTTGTGGTTGAACATAATCCTGACTGTATACAAAAATAATGCTGATATAATGTGCGTGTGTGTATATATATTCCAGCCTATAAAATAAGTACCGCGGTACAAAGTATGAAATGCAAGCGAACAAATTTTGGTTATTCTAACATACTGGTTTATGGCAAATACTCTAGAACCACAGAGTCGTACAAGGCATGCAGGTTTACTTTAGTGATTAGTTTTTGAATGTGACATAGCATTTCAAATAAATAACATCCTGAAGAGAGGAATTCTATTTATGTAGTTAGCTATATTCATTTATGCAGCTATGCACCTCGAGTCCTGCTGTGCATGTTAGTGATTATGTGGAACTCGTGTTAGTGATTACCCAAACCTGTAAAATTCATAAAGTCAATATCATAAACTAAATATACAAACACAAAGTATGACCAAATACATGTTTATACAATGCGCACGTGTATATGAATATATGTGATCCAGTTTCATATTTCAAGTCCAAAATGAGTGTGACTGCAAACGGAAAGGAATAACAGTTGGATGAAGAAATATGGAGATGAAAATAAACAAATAATGAATGGATGAAAGGGTTTAGTGAGATCGAAGAAACATAATAGGTAGTAAAGAAGGGGAAAATAAGCAGCAGTGGAAATGTAGATGTCTGCCATGGTAATTTGTCAGGAGATGGACAAATTAAGAAGGAAATGTATAGTATTAATGACAATGAATTGTAATGATTTCACATGAAAACCAACAGTTTCAGCACAATTAATTTTTATACCTTACATTAAAATCTAAAATGTATGATAGCTATTCCAAGGATAAAGTCAACGACTAATTCATCCCTATGACTTCCTCAGCTTTCCTTAGCATAAATATAAATAAAATAAGTGATAATACAACATACCCTATAAACTTGCATCAGTTTCTTGGTCATTATTGAGGTTTGTCATCAAATTATATACAAAGTTCAACCTAAAAGGAGCATTGTTATAATCAATATGACACAGTAACATGAGCCAAAATGTTGGTCAAGCTTTGCATGCGTAAGGGATTGGATATATGTGAAATACTGACGGGGAGCGTTCTCACGATTATTAGCAAGAGGTAAACAGTAAAATTACACCAATGCAATAGCGGAGGGAAACAGTAAAATTACAAGCACGTGCAATTAGAAAAATGAATAAAAATTTACTAGTGAGAGAATTCAAGCAAGATACGTAGGACATCGAGCAGTGGACAACGAAAACAGAGACGGCGACGAGCAGTGTAGATGGAGAAAGAGTGATTACGATGAATCGAGCAGTGGAGATGTGAAGTGGCGGCCTGATTATCGAAAGGGAATTAGGGTTTCCGGTGGAATTCGAGAAAAAGGAGAAACGGAAATAGAAACGATGGAAAAGGAATAAATATTGAATTGAACTGATTTCAAAAGGCACAACGTTTCATCAACAGTGGGAAGATTAATTGAACGACGGAAATTATCTAAGTGTCAGGGGTCAGAAATCAGTTTGGAGCTGAGTTATGTTTGAGTATTCACAAAAAACGTTTTCAACATTATGCTTTGAATTGTTTCACATTTCAAATTAATAATTATTATTTACTCTTAGTTATTAATTATTATATATTTATATTTAATTTTTATTGTTTATTAAAATCTTATTTATTAATTATTATAAATGTTATATTTATTATTAATATTTTTATGAATTATTATATAATTTAATTGCCAAATATTAAATAATACTTCGTAATTAAAATTGTCAAAAGATGGCAGATCAAAAGCAATGCCAGGGACTACTTACAACATTAATTTTACATGCAAATAAAAAAAATCTATCAAAAGTGCACAAACTAGCGCGGTTGTTATATTTATTAAAACTGCTGAAATAGTTACTACCAAATCAATGATTACTTATTAATAATATTTGCTAATTAACTTTTACTTATTTATACTTTGTTAATTATAATCGAGAGTTATACTTATTAAAAAGCTTATGTTACTATTAATTAATAAGTAGTTAACACACATTAACTATAAAAAATAAACTACTACTTATTAACTATTAATTATTTAATAATAATTGATAAATATTGTTGCAAGTTTATTATTAACTATTATTGTTAAATATTAATATAATTAGTTATTAAATATAGATATTTGTAATAGGCATCTATTACAACTAATAAAATGAAAAGTTGTGATATATATGTTTATTACAACTTTAGAGAGCTGACAGTTGTAAAAAAACATTTATTACAACAGTGCTTTTGGCGCAACCGTAAAAAAACATTTATTACAACTGTGCTTTCGCACGTTGTAAAATTAAAGTTGTAATACGGTGTTTTTGTTGTAGTGAGATTTCACAAGACATAATAATAAATTTACAGTGGAAGAAAACTTTCACTTCATAAAATACAAAACCATATTTGTTTCATTTAATCAAAAAGTTACAAAATGTCATGTCTCAAAATCTCGGTCAAAAATAACATCAGAGTAAAATAATATTATCCTCAAGTATAGTCAAAAATATACAACCTAACTTTGGAAAGAGAATAGGAAGTAATCTAATTTGTAGAGACCCATCACAACAAAACTAACAAAGAAATCCGAACTACACACTTTTTCCTATAAGCCCGAGGGAAATAGAGAGATAGCAAGAAAGGAAATGGGCCATACATATAGCCTGGTGAGTAGCTGTGATTACCAGCTCGAATTGCAAAGTTAATTAAAACAGATAAACAGTGGTTCTAGCAACAAAAAATGGTAGGTGTCTGTATATGTCTAAAGGGGAACAACAGCTGATGTGAACTAGTAATATGGATTGGCAATTCTTATAAAAAGATAATAATGATAACAATAATATTCAAATCAGGAAGATTGACTGTTTTGCACTTCTATGGATTTGGAGAGAAACAAGTAATTAGGAGAGATTTTTCCTAATGCAACTCATCGATCAGCTTCCTATTACGTAAATACCCCGTGTCAGCCCTAGCAGTAGGGTGTATTAGCCCATATCCCAACAACTTACAGTACACAGACATATTTACTGATGTTACAACGTCTTAGTTCCCCCAATCAATGCCATATTAATATTAATGTCAAATTCATGCCATATGTCTATAGATTAATATCAAATCCATGCCATAGTAATATGTCAATAGATTAATGTCAAATTCATGTCGTATTAATATGCACAGATTAATGTCGAATTCATGTTCGCAAATGACATTTAGTTTAACCTATTCATGTTTACATATTCTTCCTTTTTAATAATCCCAATTTACTATACAAATTCTAATATGCCCAATTTCCAATTAATATTATTTCATACTTTTTATATGCAATTCAAACGATAAAGGCATAACAATATTGTAAAGAAAACAAACAATAGAAAGGGGATAAGAAAGAGAGATGTACATATAATTAGATAATAATGGAAAGCGAATTGGTAACTGATAATAAATATATAGGAATAAACTTATAAACATTGTTACTTTTCAGATCTAAAATATATTTTACTGTCAAAATTCTTTTTTTAGATTACTACAACAACTATTGTACTTATTTAACTTTAATTTAGAAGAAATCGGTAAATCACAATAATACTCACCATAGTTTTTGTAGATCTAGAAAATCTTCTAAAATAGTTGTTGATTGCAAAACTTGAACTAGCATTTTAATTTATATCTTTTAGCGGCATCTCCCCATTTTTCTTAATTAATTTTATAAAATAGTCATTGGGAAAGAGTTAAAGGAGGAGAATTCGTGTGTAGGAAAAATGAGAGATACCCACCCTATTCTTAGGTTAACCAAGACAATCTCAAACCATTAGATATTAGGTTTTAAAATCAAAACATTAAAGACACATCATGCCGAGTCAGCAAGAATAAAACATACAAAATAGTCCATGTTCATTGTATCTTATATTTATATTTTAGGCCATTAGATTTATTTGGTTTTTAATCTAAAACATATAAGACACATCAGCAATACATAAGCAAGCAATTATCCATTTACTATTGCTTTATTCATCGAATACTTTCACATGTTATTCCATGAATGCTCATTTCTACCATTTTGTTTTCAATCTCAAACACCTATTACCAATACGCGAATATAAATTTTGGATTGAAACAATACATGATTAGCATCATTTAAAACACTCTCTTTATCACATGGTTTTATTTCATTTATGATGTGTGTTACTATATAAATATATTTACATTAAATATACCAAGATATATGTTCACATTATGGAACTAGTTATCTGCTTCCAACTTTTGACACTATTTCCAATGTCTCCCTTTTTTATTTGTAATTTATGACATGCGTTTAAATTTCAAATCCCAATGAGCAATAGACATGATGTGTATTTTTGACATCTTAATTATGTGTACTTACATAAGTATTCAAACATCATTGTTAAAGTTATCTATTTATTTCTCATTTTATTTTCAATGCATTAACTTTTCTTCCATTTCCAACATGCATTAAATTTTATTTTCAAACGCGTGTCAACTTTAGAATAAATGCAAGCATACTTGTTTTAAATTAAAACATTATTTAACGTCGTTAAATATAAATATAAATATATATATATATATATATATATATATATATATATATATATATATATATTGTAACGACCTAGAGAATTCGACGCCCGAATTCCAACAATGATACACAAACCCCTATTACTTGTCAAAATTCAAGAATCAAAAACACCAGATAGTTAATAGAAGAAATTTGAAGGTGTGATAAGAAAGAAAGAAATACTAGAATAAAAGAAGAATACAACAACATCAGAGTCTCACATCCCAGCAGAAAAAAATATAATATAGAAATAAAACGTTATTAAGAGCTTTGAAATAAAAACATGCAATCATCAAAGTACATCAATACATCTGGATAGTCATAATAATCTGTCCTCATATATAGCACACAGTGGAACACACGCTGGATATATACGTCTGAACACCTACAACATGCCTTCTGAAATCCATAGCATCTTAACCTGGACTTGTGTAACCCGGTCTAACCTGAGCATTTTAGACGTTGGATCAGTCTAGTGAACCAAAGTGAGAAAACTCGCTGAGTTTATAAAAAACATCCAACTTGATTTTAAAGTCAAAACATTTCCTTTCGAAAGAAAAGGATAATGGTAAGACCCATCCACACATAAACATGGATGGTTTTTACCTTACAATAACCCAGAACAATTTTAAATCATATCTTATTCTGATATTATAATAGTGTCTAAATACAAATAAATAACAATCCAGCGGAACTCTTGCATCTCACGTTCTACATACATAGTATACAATCAAAACCGCGGGCCCTTATTAGAGACTGAATTCCGACTGTGACAAAGTATGGAACCACCTGCTGATAGTGTATCTCTAGAGGGGAATACATTGGGTTCAACAAGAACATCTTACAACCCGACCACACATCACCGACCACTCATTTTGCTTGAGTGTATCGAATGTATATCACCAATCATTGGGCTCAAACCACTGTTTCCCGAAGAGGGACAACATCGAAATAAATTAAAGAAGGAAATAGATTTTCTCTAGGCAGGTGATTATACGCCCTACTTTGGAGCAACCCACTTAGCCATGTTGTCTGCCCAATTTCTGTCATTTACCGGTTGATGATGCTTGAGGTTTAACACTACCTTTAGAACATCACCATTCACATTGAATGCCATATTGTCAGATCCGCCAAATCACTAATTGACGTCCATAAACATACTCTAGAATTAGGGTAAAAGAAGAGTATTCTCCTCAACCAATAGAGATACGTTTGTAAAAATCAACATACGTGACTCTTAAGAAATAACCATATGACATCCGTCTATACAAGTCATCCAAGAACAGGATGATCCAAAGGTACCCTCCTACTACATCATACGTATCACCCTAGAGATCAGTAGTGAGTAGTCCTTGCAAATCCGTAGTTTTCAACCACGACAGAACCACAGTATATCTCTGCGTCGACTCAAAGATTTTAAGTAGCTCTTCCATTTATGAAGATCAACGGTCTTCAATTGCTTCGTCTCTATCAACATCTGGTATCTTCCACATTTTTGTATTTTTTGGTCGAAATGGTATTCAAATACAAATTCGATCCCGGTCTTTCCGTACCAACAATTATATTGGCCAGATTTGATAGTCGGTTATTTAGCTATCAAATAAACACCATTCAATCACGAAATAAAAATGTATTTACTGGTTTAGTACTTAGCATCATTTGGCTTATTTAATTAAAAATAATTAAATAGATAGTTAATTTAAATATTCCAATATTTGAAAAACAACATTACACTTCTTACTTCAGTATACCAATATTTGCAAAACCACTTCATTTTTAATACTTAGAAAAATATACTATAACAATATCCAATATTCCGTTTAAATACTATTTGCAACACACTTAACACAGCGTTATTCATTATCCATAACAAGAAAACCAACTCAACTTATTATTTGTGAAACAATCATTACGAAGATCCCTTTTTGTATCATTTCTTGAAAACAACAGCCCACGCTTATCTTTTAGAATAAAACCATTCTAATTCTCATTTCCTTACTTTGAAATATAACATTATGTTTTCGCACAAACTCCTTCTCGTTTCCGTTACCCCGAAAATTTCATTATATATATTCTTAAATCTTTAATTTCCTTTTTCTTTGGAAATATCTTTTTATCTTTTCTCTAGCCTTCTATTTCCTTTTTTACTTTGGAAATATCTTTTTATTCCTTATCCATGCATTTCTGTACTTTAACATTCTTTAGTCCTTGACCATAAATTGGTAAGAGAATAATCTCCTAAGTATCAACCCTGAAGATCGAAATTAACTTCAGATTAACACTTAGAAAATCACTTAACTCAATCAATCTCTAGTTAAGTTCCAATTCTTATCTTAACTCGTTATCAACCCATTACATTTCACTTAAAATCCATTTAAATTCGTTGTTTTAACTCCACGTCTCTTCTATAAATCTTATTTATAAACTCGAGTTTAACATAAATCCCTTTTATATCTCGATTTCTTTTTACTTACTCCAAATGTTAAGTAACATTTTATTTAAGCTATCGTATTTGCTTTTAAATTCTTTTATAAATTTATTCAGAAAATTCGGGTTTTAATATGAAACCCGTTCAAAAACTCCTTTCATAATTCAACTCGATTCCATTTCAAATGTTGATTTCATATTTAAATGAATTTCACTTAAAAAGAAATCTCTTAAAAATATTATTAATTAAATTAATAATTTACTTCATCACTAACAACTATAGAAGTTACTTAAATCCTTATATAACTAAAATAAATAATAAATTTCCCATTCAGGCTTATTAAATTAAAAAAATGTTCATTAAACTATTTTAATAGATTAATTGAAAATAAACTAATATAATTCAATAATCAATTCCAATAAAAGCTGTTGACTTCGTCAACCAAAATATGCTTATCTCATTAACCAATTCCAATAAATTCCCCTTTTAAATTAATTAATAATATAATTAATTAAATAATTCCATTTAATCATTTCTTTGAAACAATTAATCTAATTCTTAACCATCTTTTTAATTTCAACGCACTTGCTTATAAATCTCTTGTTATAAGAATTTGCTTTATAAAATCATTCTATAATATTTATAAAATTAAATAATAAATATTTATTTCCTTTCAATAATCCTTCATTCCAAAATAATAGATTTAAAAATATTTTTTAGTTTTAAAATAAATTTTATAACTTCCTTACCGTCGACTCATCTGACAGTAATTCATATTTATAAAATGATTGATTTATAAGTAAGATGCTGCCAATTACTCAACCAATACTACCCACTAGTTAGAACCACGTAAACGTTGAATTCCACTCAACAATCAACAACTAAATTAATTTGTCCAATCCATATTGGGTAAATAGTTCATATAATTGTAATATGAAAATAATAATAAATTTGAGGAATCCAGTTGGATCCCTCCAACCTGTTTTTTTTCCTGCATCCAAATACGTTATCTCAAATAATATTGTTCAATTCAATAAAAAATATAATTTTCAACAGTGAATAAATAAAAGTAATCCAAGCATCCATATTTTAATTTATTACGTTTATATTATTATAAACGTAACCAAAAAGTTAAGTTACCACGTTTGGAAATAATCGTTATGATAACGATTATATTTTGTTTAAAACAAATGAACGTTTTAAATCAACCAATTCAACTGATATATAAATAAATATTCAGCATACAACAAAACAATTATCAACCATAGCACGCAAATTAAATCTTGACTTATATAAAATATAAGTTGGCAAAAACTGAGTGAGTTATACTCTCTTTGATTTGATTATTCTGAAATGGTTAGGTTTAACTAGATTAAACTGACGTTTAATTTAACAAAATTTCCTGTTAATTCCAAAACTATTCAAATTGGTTCCGGAACGTTCTGTTCGTTACCAGGATTCCGGGGCAACATATTTCGTTTTATTCTGTCAACAGACCAAAAGTTATACACATTAAAATTATATGATTAATTGAATTATATAATTAACTTTTATAATTAAACAAATCATTTATTTCTAAAACTTTTGTTTGAGGAGATACGAGCCACGCATCATTCCAAAATAACCCCTTCCTGTGCCTACTTTTGTTTTCAGTCAACATATGCTTCCAAACCGTTACCATGTGCACGTCCTCTACCAAAATATACCCCCACATCATTCCTGCCACGATTCTTTCCATGGACACTTTCTTCTCTGAAATTCCCACTAGCCACCAAAATAACATTTCGTGCTTCAAAACAAAAAGGGGTCGACCTTTATTTTTTCATGTTAAAGCAAAACTAACAATCTTAACCTCCATGCTTTAGAAAAACTAACCCACCTCAGATTGTTCCACTTCGTGCCTTCAACATTTATGCTTTTAAATATATACAGCCTGAAATCTTTCTCTCTCCCTCTCGTTCATTTAAGCCAATCATGATTTTATCCGAATCCTCTTTCCTTCATGTTGTTTTGCTCACTGCAACCATCACGAACCAAATGTCTCTCCTTACCCATTCTTACTGTTTCAAAAACAAACCAGTATAGATTTCCTTTTTACAACTTTTCCTAGGCCCTTCCATTTTGAAACAAACTTCCCAAGCCATGTGTTAACGTATGTTGTCTGCTACGTTTTCAATACTTCGTTCCTGCTCATTCAATTTATACAATCAAAGCATGAATTCTTCCGCCGCACTCCTTGATCGGCCACCTGATGATGATCTGCTTCCTCCTTCTTCTAAATTTTATTATTCTTCACGTATGGTTAATATTGCTGCCTTCTTTTTGTTCGAAATATACACAGCAAGCTCCCCTGAACTTCATGCACCGGCTCCAACAACCAACCACCCTCCACTTTTCACGTTAAGCATTTTAATCGATTATTTTGCTCTCCAGGTTCCCACCGTTTATTCCTCTTCGTATAAAACTTTCCCACTTTCTTCCTACGCCTTCACACAAACGAATGCCTCCATTTTCATGCCACTGTCCACAAGAACTCGATCTGAACCCACCGAGACATGCTCCTACACGTCCTCCTCCTTCGCCCATGACAGCACCTAGCCTAGTTCCCCTAGTCGTCGACAACTTGGCTTCAACCGCCGATGCTTCTTACAGAGGTTTCGAGCACCACGGTCCTCCAACATCGATCACCATCGTTTTTCCGAAAGTTCTAACCAAGCCTAATAGATTTCTAGTTGCACAATTCTTGGTTTGATCAGTAGATGTGAAGAAAATTCAAGGGAAGAGTTAGAACAATATCGATCGTCAGTTTTACTCATGAGGAGGCTGCATTTTGTTTTGTTGGGAAGAAATTAGAAACAAGAGGAAGATCATGGGATGAGCATGTGTGTGTGTGTGTGTGTATATATATATATATGCGAACCAAACTCTGGATAAAAACAACATCATTCAATAGCTACCTTAGGCTAGCTGCGTTTGTTTGAAAGCACATGGCAGGTCGGTGTCTTCCCATCAGTGTATATGGTGTACGTACTAGCTGGCATGCTATTCCTTAAGCATGAAGGCATGGGTAGGCTAAAGAATTAAAATGTAGGATGTACAGGAATATCACGTCAGTTATATTACTTAAGGATAAAGAGTGTATAAGTAGGTTTCATTTAGGGTAGATTTAACTTTATATGGTTACCACTATTTAACATGGGCCGTTAAATTCAAACCAACAAACACAAATAAAACAGCTTCAGTTGGCTCCAAACTGGAAATCTAGCAATAATTAACCATACGTATTCCAATAAAATTTGTTTCGTCGAAAACATAGGTTGTTTGAAAAATAAACATTTTTAAGGCTTATATAATATCGACAAAAATATGTTTAAATCCAAAACAATTCTATATAAATAATAATAAATTATTATTATCGTATATCTCCATATGAAATATTATACAGCTTAAAAATAAACCAATATATGGTTTGAACTCAACATTAGAGTATCCGGTTTAAAATGATATTCCAATTATATATTAAAAAAATCCCATTTATTTTATTAAATAGATGTCATCGTTTATTAACGAATTCCATAGCAACTATTTTAAAATTTGAATTCGGCATAACTCATAATCTATAATGTGAAATTTTCATTTTTCTCTTGCACTAGAAAATTATACTCAAATCGATCCGGACGATTCTTTTGTATATTCACTTGAATATCAAAACTATTCTCTTGCACTTGAATATCCGGACGATTCTCTTGCACTAGAAAATTATTCTAAAATGTATTTTGTATATTCACTTGAATATCAAAACTCAATAATACAAACTACCACGACATTACAAGCTCGATTTATAATTATATATAAATTAAATGTTTAAATCTCGTTTTATAAACGAATTATTTATTATAAATTCATTTATAATTCCAAATCAATATTTAAAATAATAAATTAAATTAAATATCTGACTATATAGAAATAATTAACATCCTTATGGAATACTAAGTAGTTAAGAGCCCACTTCTTAGTCTTTGGTAATTTGTTCAACGGTGGTTTAAAGGCTTCATATTCATGCGTAAACCATCTCAGTATTGCGATATCATTATCTTTTGGGAGTACCACCTTGGTATGGTAGTTAGTCGTCGTGTGTAAATCTTTACAAGGTTAAGTTAGAATTATGAGCCTTGTTGGACATATGTTTTGGTTGTGACTAAACATGATATATTTATGTATTGTAGACAGTGTTATATATTTTCTACTCACCAGGACTTGTTGTTCTGACCCCTCCTTATAACAACTCTTAGGTTTATCATAGGGAAGACATGTCTCAATAGGTGTTCATTTTGGTTTTTGGTTCCCATTCTCTTATGCTTGATATCAATATGGAGGGATACTTTAAGGTAATTGCGTTAGTTGGTATTAATTATACTTTCTTGTTTCCGATGTGAGTTTTATTTCACTCTATTTTTTCTCATGCTCATTTATTTGTAGTTTCTAGATTTGTACTCTCTATGCTTGGATGGGTTTGAGTGTCGATTTTTGTTGAAATTTAGGCTCGGAAAAGTGTGGGTGTTATATTTGGCTTCTACTTCTTTTGATGAATTGTTTCAATGTTTTGGGATGTTTTTAATAGGGTAATTCCAACAATAGGAAAGCCAACATTAATTTCTACCCCTTCATCGGATTAACCAGCTTTCACATGAATTTTTGTATGTTGATTTTGTGAAATTTTTAGTGATTCTTTCTTATATTGTGCACATGTTTTATAAGTCATTTTCGAAAGTGTTTTATACAAAAACTATCTTTTAAGATTAGTATTTTAAAAATTGTCTTATAAAAATATAATTATTTAAAGCTAATAAAGATTACAAAAATTGGTATTATAAAGGGATTCTTAAAGATATAACTTTTCCCCATCTTTTTCTAAATCTATTTTATAAAATCG
Organism: Allium sativum; assembly: GCA_030737875.1. Classification (NCBI taxonomy): domain Eukaryota; kingdom Viridiplantae; phylum Streptophyta; class Magnoliopsida; order Asparagales; family Amaryllidaceae; genus Allium; species Allium sativum. The sequence continues at coordinate 498,547,081 of CM060924.1, read as the reverse complement.
TTATAAACTCGTTTTCTCAAGATAAGTATTTTCATATAAAACTACATGTTGTTGCACTATTCAAGAGAAAGAGAAAGCGACATAAAAGATGTAGTAAACTATGTAGTATGGACATATAGGTTTATTATATTGTTTGATTCCAGACTTGTTTGATTGAAGCTACATATGTAAAGAATTGACTGGCTTGTAGTAAATCGATAGTGAGAACATATGGTATGGGATGCATTGTTATTGTTAGGATTACTATTTGGAAGTTTGGGAGACATTATTTTATGGATTTCAACTACCAGGATACTGGGCGTCATTTGTTTTAGACCAATGCGCCATTTATATTAAGGCTAGGAGGCATTTATATCAGATCTTTGGGTCATTTATGTTAGTTCAGGGGGCCACTTACATTAGACCTTTGAATCACTTATGATGGGGAGGGCCCAATGCTCGTGCTACGTAGCTTAGACCCGCCATTTGTGGGATCCAATTCTTTATTTATTTATCTAGATTTCATTATTCATTTATTTCTAGAATTTGTGATTTCTAAATATTTTCACCATTTTTTGAATATGGATTTATGTATATATAAACCATATGAGCTAACAGATGATTTATTATATATAATTATTTTATATGATTTAAAACCCAAGCCCGATGTGTTGTAATTTTGTGATTTCCATCTTGTGGTCTTGAGATTTTTTTTATACATACTTTAGCCTCAAGCTTAGTATAATTGTGTTGATGGAGACACTTCTGCTTTGAGAATTGTAACATACACGAACATTATACTTGAGACCTTAGTGAACTTACCTCTTAAATATCATGTTAATGTAAACTATAACATTCATTCTCTATGGTGAAGAATCACTTATCATATGCCATTACCTTTACTTATCATGCACTAACCATCTTGTTAAGCTTGATCGACATGTGTATTTTATAAACATAGGTCACACTGAGTTGTTTTAGGTTAGTTACCTACCGTTGATATCCACTTAGCTTGCTTCCTCCTTTGTCTCTCTTATTTTCTTTTGATGCTTAGGCATGTTTTTTGCAGCCGTCTAGTCGTTTATTTTTGTGACTCTAATGTTCAAATTCTTTATTTCGGTAATTGATGTATATATGTGGTTTGTATAACCATTTACTGATTTATCACTATGTATTGTACTTATGATGTATCTGTATATAGATGTGTTTGTTGTTCTGTGATCGATTATATTTGATGTAACACCCCAAAATTTGAGACACTATAACCATGCTTAAAGATAATATATTGGGAATAACTTAATTAAATATTAAAAATTAAGTGAAACCGGCATTACTATTGCGTTTGTCTCGGAATTCTGGTTCAGATAGACCCAAAGTTTGTGTAAAATGGGTAACGTATGAAGAAGTTATAGGCATTAGAAGTTTGTACGCATATAAGGAGCTAATGTATAAATATAATATAAAATAAATTCTAGAATTTTTGAAGGACATGAGTGGGAAGGAGAGCGGGAAACCCGACCATTGTGGGACGACCCACATAGAGCCTGGGTTGACCCAAGTATTGATGGATCGACCCATGGGTCGGTGGGTCGACCCTCTATGGATCTGGATGGATTCTAAACTACGTACCTAGATTATTTTTTGACTATGTTCATTGCTAACTTAGTGCTATGTGTACGGTCAAGATTAAAATCCTAGAATCTAAAGGCTGAGGTTGACTCTGTAAATTTATAAATAAGTGGCTTCTCCTATTCCAACTTACACCATTTTCTTCATATCTTCTGCCTCTATGAAATTATTCTGAAAAATATAAACATATAATGGGGGAATGCTATGGAGATCCATATCAGAGACAACATTCAGGACTTGCATACATACAACTTGGATTGGATTGGAATTTTCTAGGGAATAGTGTTATACATACATACATACATATATACACACACATATATATAAGAGATTTATTCTCTTCTTCAACAAGACCCACTATGAGTCCCTGTCATTTTCAGATTCGATTTCTTAGAATATAACTTGACAGTTGAATAAAATTGGGTTAGGATATGCATTGTTAGCATGATAAATGTTACACATGTTTTCACTGTTAATCACCTATGTCGTTATGATAAGTAAACATATGCCTCTGATGTTGGATAATTAATAAGTATTATGTATTTATCTTTCTTTTCCCATTTTCCATGTTTTATTTTTATTTCAAGTCTTGCCTATATGCCTATGTGATTTGATTCTATTCTTCTTCCCCTTTTTTCCCTTTTTGTTTTACGCTACGCCTGGGCCATACCCGATTAGAGTGTGCGTATAGTTGGGGCAATAATGAACGACATAAAAAGAGGAATTTAGGAAAGGTAGTAAATTGAGGTTGATTAACTATAACTTGGGAAAAAGAATAATACATACATGTTTAGACTTGCTGTAGACTGATAAAAAGGGATAATGTGTATGTACTTGCTATAAACTGGTAGAAATGGATAATATGCATAAACCTGTATATGTAGTCAATTAGGAACATAGTTGATGAATAGTATGCATGTGTATTGGATATGATTTGACTTAATACAGACATGAAGTAAATGACATGTTAGAATATGGTAAGTACCAGATGTTGGTTAATAAACTGAAATACTGTAGAAATTGTGTGCATTTGGGCAGGTGATTTGTGGAAGGGTTGTACACACATAATGACATGTAATAATTACAACCACGCTTATTAGTAAACCTAAACTTACTTGGTTAAACGTGAGTATAAATAAGCTAAGAGGACCCTTGTTCTGCTGTTGTATTGGATTTTGGGGAATCTTAAATCCTAGTTTTAAGGGCACAAACTTAGGGGGTTTGGCTTATGTCAATACACCCTACTGTCGAGACTGACACAGGATATTTACGTAGTAGGGAGCTGATCGCTTTAATAGTAATTATGGTACCTCTAATCCTGTTGTTATTTAATTAGGCTAACACCTAATATGGTTATGTAATTAGGGTACACCTAATCCTGTTATTTAATTCTATTGTTAATCCCCCTGATGTGTAATCATGCTGAACTTATTATACAGTATTGGGGTAGACATACCTGTTTAATATATAAATGCGAAGAATTACTCGATCATAGTTTATTTCTGTCTATCATGCTGCTCTGTTTAAGTTTAGTTTACCTTATATGACACTGTACCTTTCTCATCCAGTCTTATTCACCTATCTTGGCATTTCTATTTTATGCACATCTGAAAAATCACTACAACTGCTAGAATTTATGTCCGACCTTTTTTATCTCGCTTCTTTCTTCCTTTCCCCTTAGGTCCTCAGAGTGGAAGCACTCAATAGTAACTAGGACTTCTCTTACAGCTTGGACTTGGATTTCTTGAGATGTATCATTTTGACTTACTCTCTAATTTAGTATGGCTTATGGCAAGGGATATGATTTTATGTACTTTGATATTTTATTTCATGAGATGCTTTGTAAGACAGATTTGAGACATTTGATTAGTTGTAACTGGTTTTGACGTACTTTTGAAATTGTGCTTTATTTTTAATAATGAAGTTAAAAATTTTCTTTGCTTATTTTATCAATCTTGTAAATTCTCTTTTATGACTACCTATTGCGCTTCACGGAACTTAGTGCATTCTCTTACGAGTGACATTAATGGACGTTGGGTGTCACATTTGATATCATAGCTGAAGGTTACAAGATCAGAGAAAATGTTTTTAAAACTGTTTTCAAAAGAAAAGTATGTTCAAGTAAAAATCTGTTTTTGAAAAAACATATCCCCTCAAGCCATAGTCAATATTCTCTCGATCTCCTTTTGAATCGTTTTTCTCCTCTTTTCAGCATGTCTGGGGCACCCAATCTTCTTGAGGGCATTCTGTTACCTACATGGTTCTGTAGGTATCTTGTGGCTTTGGCACCTACTGGAGGTCAAGGAGATGCCCCTCCCCCAAGTGCAGCTGTTGTCGCTCCACCTCCACGAGTAGATAACTTTTATAAGCTATGTGAAGACTTCTGTGCTATGGAAGGAAAACCATTCTATGGTATTGAAATCTTTGTTGAAGCATGGAATTTTTTACGAGAGACGGAGAACATATTTGGAATTTTTGAAATCAATGACCGAAGGAAGATACAATTGGTTGCATGGCAACTAAAGGGTGAAGCTTCCTACTGGTAGGAAGTAATGCAACCAGGACAACCATTAGGTACTTGGGATGATTTTAGGCAGAGATCCGAGATGAAATTCTTATCTCATGCGGAAGAAGGATTACAAATGGAAAGTTTCTTGGCTTTGAAACAAGGGGACATGTCTATTAAAGATTATGTGAATAAGTTCAATCTGCTGGCAAGATTTGGACTGGACTTGGTGAATACGCCCCCATAAGAAGGCACTTAGATTGGCGGGAGTGTTGAATCAACCTCTCCAAGGACTTGCATTATCTCACATATCGATGGGGGCAATGTTTGAAATGCTAGTTGACATGACTCTTATGCACGAAGATGGCAAAGAGGAGAAGAATAACAGTAAGGATGAACAGACACAGGCTAAGGGCGAGAAACCGAAATGGTGGCCCAGAAAAGGAAAGAAAAAGAAAGGTTGAAAGCCAAATAAGGCTCAGATCAAGAAGGATATCAAGTGTCATGGTTGCGGAGATACGGGTCGTTTTGTTAAGGATTGCAAAAAGACAAAGAAGGCCTGCTTTAATTATGGATAAGTTGGACACTTCAGTAAGTAATGCCCTAGCAAGCAAGGACAAAGGGCAGCAACTTCTGGACAAATACATGCTTTAGAATCTAGTAGACCTGATCGAGGTAGGAAAGTCATGGTTACAGGTTTAATTCCCCTTTTTAACTATCTTGTTAGAACCCTGTTTGATTCTGAAGCTTCACATTCATTTATATCCAGTTCTATAGTAGATAGTTTACACCTTAATATTAGTATAATTTCAGATCTTGTAGTGGTCTCAAACCCCATAGGAGGATCAGCTCATTTATCCATGATGTTTAGGGGTTTGAGAATTACTATCTTGGCATCGAGTTCGAATGCGATGCATATGTGCTGGGCTTTATGGGCTATGGTTTGATTCTAGGCATAGATTGGCTAGCCGTGTATGGTTCGATCCTTGATTGCGAAAAGAGGGTGGTTAGACTTCTTACTTGCCATGGTAAGACTCTCGAAATTTCCTTCGACCTATGAGGATCAATGATGCCTGGTTTTCTAGAATCGCTTGATACTTCTGTCGACAATTTGCGATATGTACCCATAGTCAGAGACTACCCAGATGTGTTTGAGGAGGTTAAGGGGTTACCTCCAAGGCATGAGATAGATTTACGGATTTACTTGGTAGAGAGTGTGAATCCAGTTGCTCTACCAGTGCGCCATATGGCTCCTTGAGAGAGAAGGGAGCTCAGCAAGCAAGTAAGGGAGCAATTCAAGAAAGGTTTTTATTAGGCGAAGCATTTCAAAGTGGGGAGCTCTAATCGTCTTTGCAATAAAGGCAGACAGCTCACTTCGTTTATGTGTGGATTATAGGGAGCTTAATAAGCTCACTAAGAAGAACAGGAACCCGCTACCAAGAATTGATGACCTGTTCGATCAGCTAATTAGTGCATCGGTTTTCTCGTAGATGGATCTGGCCATGGAGTTTTATCAGTTGAGAATGGAAAATGACAGCAATGATAAGACTACATTCAGAACTCCAGATGGTGTTTAGAATGGCTGGTTATGCCTTTTGGGATAACCAATGTGCCCACCTATTTTGTGGACTTGATGAGTAGGGTGTTTAGGGAGTTTCTGAAGAAGTTTGTGGATCACATTCTGATCTTCTCAAAGAATGAGGAGGAGCATGCCCAACACTTGGGGAAGGTTCTAAATACTCTTCGATCACATCAACTCATGGAAAAAGTTTTTAAGTGTCACTTTTGGAGGAAGGAAGTAAGGTTCCTAGGGCATGTGGTCTCCAAGGACGCGATAGCAGTGGACACCGCAAAAGTATTGCAGTTCAAGATTGGAGGGCTCTGAAGAATGCAACAGAGGTGAGAAGCTTTCTAGGGTTAGCGGCCTATTATAGAAAGTTTATCAAAGACTTTGCAAGAGTATTGGCCCCACTTACCTAAATGACGAAGAAGAGCTTGGCTTTTTCGTGGAGCATTGATTGTGAGGATGCCTTTCAGAGATTAAAGAGGGATCTGACAACAACCCCGGTTCTGACTCTCCCAGATGGAATCAAGTTGCTACACAAATGCTTATGACATAAGGCTTGGTGTCGTTCTAATGCAAGACAGAAGGGTGGTATGCTATGGCAACAAATGGTTGAGGGTTCATGAGAAGAACTGCCCTAACCATGATCTAGAGTTGGTTGCAATAGTGTTCGCATTGAAGTCTTGATGACACTGTCTGCTTAGAGAAAGATTTGAGCTTTACACAGACCATAAGTTGCTCAAGTACTGGTTCTCACAGATGGATCTCAACCTAATGCGACAACTGTGGATGGAGTTTCTAGCGTCCTACGACTTCAAGGTAGCTTATACCCCGGTCAAGGGTAATGTTGTTGCAGACGCACTGAGTAGGCAGAGGATGAGTTTGTGTCCTCTTTTTATAGAAAGGCGAAGCATGGAGTACATCTCGACCTTTGATTTCAAGCCATCTATGGATTTCACATTGGGATTGTCAGTATCATTGGAAGTTCGACCTACCCTATTGGAGCGAGTTGGATCTATGCAGCTGGAGGACCCACAAATTTTAGACATCTTTGACATGCTTGGTAGAGGAGAGACTTCTAGTCACCTTGCTTGATATACCATGGACGATAAAGGGTGGCTAAGACAAGATGGAAGGCTATGTGTCCATAAGATTTGGGGATTGCTAAAGGCAGTGCTAGACGAAGCTCATCATTCTCGGATGATTATCCATCCAAGCGAAGACAAAATGTACCGAGACATGAAGAGGGTTTTCTTTTAGACTGAAATGAAGAAGGATGTGGTGGAAATTGTGGCTCAATGCTTGATGTACCAACAAGTAAATGCTGAACAAAAGAAACCGGGCAGATTGCTTTAGCTATCAGATGTCCCACAATGGAAGTGGGAGAGCGTCTCTATGGATTTCATCGATGGATTACCCCGATCAAGGAAGGGAAATACAAGCATTTGGGTGATAGAGGATAGACTAACCAAGAGCGTTCACTTTATTCTTGTTAGGAGTAAGAGGACGGCAGCTTGGTTAACGTCAGTATATCTTCTAGAGATAGTTCGATTGCATGGGGTACCTTCCAGCATAGTAAGTGACCGCGACCCCGCTTTATTAGTGAATTTTGGAAGAGCTTGCAAGAGGCGTTAGGTACACAACTACCTTTCGGCACAACATACCACCCTCAGACAGATAGGCAAACTGAGAGGGTGAATAGAGTTCTAGAGGATCTTCTAAGTTGTGTATCCTAGACTTTGAAGGGACTTGGGAGAAGCATCTCCCATTGGTGGAGTTCACCTACAACAACAGTTACCAATCGAGCTAGCCATGGCACCCTTCGAAGCTTTATATGGATGAACTTGTAGATCGCTGGCTTGTTGGTAGGAGTCTACGGACAGACTTCTACTTGGACTGAAGATGATTCGAGATACTTTCGAGAAGATTGGTCTTACCCGCCGAAGAATAAGATTGGTCTTTTAGACTGACAGATTGGTCTTTCGAGAAGATGGCTTGTTGGTGGAAATCATATGTTGATGTAATGACCCACATTTTTAGTAGTATAATAATTAATTTATTTAATTATTTAAAAGGTGATTAAAAGGATTTAATGGTCGTGGAATTAAATAATGGTGAATATTTAGTTAAAATAATAAATTAAATAATATATTTAGTTCTGAAATAATTAGAATTGGCTGAAATGGCGATATGGTGTGAACTGGATCATCTGTGATATTTAATTCAGTTTAGAATTGATTTAGATAACGAATATATTTAAATAACGACAGTTTGAACGTATAATTATATTATAATTAAAATCGAGCTTGAAATGGCGCTGCAATTTGCGATTTGGCGATTTGAACTTCAATTGAATGTACAGGATTCGTTTTAAGCCGGGTTTCTGTGAAATAAGAAACGTTCGGAGCTAGTGAAGTATATTTTTCTAGCGGAAGAGGAAAATCGAGATTTCGTCGTGTAGATTTTGATTTATGTCCAAATCAAATTTTAGAAAAGTCGCTGTGGAATTCCTATATAATTTATAAAGGAATTATTTATATTTTTAAAAGGAATTTCAATATAAATCGAATATCGGTTTGACCCAGATTTGAAATATCGAGTTAGAAATCCATATAAGATTTTTCTGAGGCTGTATGGTATTCCACTGTGAACATATACACGATAATTTTAATTTATTTATATTTAATTTAATTATATTTAATTTAATTATATTTAAATATATTTATATATTTAAATGGGTTACTCAGAGTTGTAAAAATAGCCACTTTTGCAAACGAAGTCGGAATTCGACGAAACTAATTTTTTTGGGTCCGCAATGTCAAACTCTAGTGGCATGTCAATTTTCGTGATTTTAGGATATCGTATGTGGTTGCAGGAATTTTTAAGGACCGAAAACGAATAGGAATTCACGAATAAAAAATCAATAAATCAACAAAAAAATATCCCACCATTTTTCTTAGGATCAAAGCAGGACACGCATCTCATAAATTTCAGCCACTACTTACAGATGGAGAACCTAGCTCCACGTTTCAACCATGACAATATAAAACCCAAACAACAGAAGAGGAAAAAAATGCACAATAAACCAAATAAAAATCTGAAAATGTTGAAACATGTATGCTTGGATTCATATCGGAGTAGGGTTCAATCCGATGTAGCTCTTGCTAGGTGTGACGCCATTTTTGGGTTCGTGAATTGTCAACAGTGAACCTAGGGTTCCTAAATTCATGAAATCTAAGCTTCAAATCTAGAAATCGAGTTTTTTTTCCAGTTTATAAGATCATTTAGCATCTTGCAGTGTAAATTGGTGGATGTTGGCATCTAAAGAGAGCGGTACCTACTACGAAGGAGGCGACGACGCAACGGAAAAGACGGGATCGAGCTTCACAAAACCGGGATGGAAATGGAGAGCATTGAACGAGATGAATTCTAATGATTTTTAATTGAATTTAAAAACATTGGGGAAGAGGATGGGAGTAGAGGACGTCGACTAGGATATTGTGAGGTGTGGAGCACGGTAGTTTTACGGTTTGGGGAAGAAAAGGCTATACGCGGGTTTGGGCCGAAGTAATATAAGAGGGTAAGTCCATTATAAAAATAAATCCATGTTTTTATTTGTTTAATTTTTAAAAATTAATACAAACTTCGTAATGCTATAACTTGGCCATATATGGTCGAAATTCAACGAAACAAGATCCGTTGGGATCGTATGGATGAGAGCTTCACAATGAAGCTGACTGGAAGTGGATTGGGGCTCGTTTGAATTTATGGCAAAATAAATTTTTTGATTCGGATCAAACAACAGTTTATCGTTCTTTAATGATGAACTGCCAATGTGAGTAAAACTCACCAACTCTGAACAGTTCTATTTTTATAACGTATATTTAGAACTGATAAATGATGACTGATTGTTGTGTGTTAATTGTTGGTTGAGTTGTTTGTGTATTGACTGAAATCATAGATAACGATATATATATATATATATATATATATATATCGTTAATCGAATATTGATTCTGTTTAATAGAATATTTTATATTCGTATTGTTTAACATTTGTGATGCAGGGAAACTAGTTGGAGGGGTCCAACTGGACTCCTCAATATTTATGATACTGTTCTGTTCATATATTGTAATATATGATGTGATATATAATCTATTTGATTATGTGTGTTTAAATGATATCGATCATTGTGGTTTGCTATTTTAAATATCATAAAAGGCCCTGGGATGTAAAAAGAATTTATTTCAATGTATATTGAAATAAAGGGATTTTATAAAATCAACAGATTTTATAAAAGGAAATATTTCGAAAGTAAATAAAAGGAAAATGTTTATCAAACGAACAGAGTTTTATAAAAGGGAAAATGTTGATAAAACGAATAAATAGAAATAGGAATATTTCTTTGGTAAATAAATAGAATAAAAATGGAATATTTATTTAGAAAATAAACAGACGTATAAGAGGATTATTTACTTAGAAAATAAATAGACAAATATAGGAAGAGAAATAGTTGTAAAACATTTACAAATAAAGGTTATAAAAGGAATTACTTATTTATGAAATAAATATAGTTATAAAAGGGAATTTTAAATAAGATTTAAGTGTTAGATACTTAATGGATTATATAAAGGAATTAATCGAGTTAGAATTAATAATTTAGAGTTAATTGAATATAAAGTTATTCGAAATAGAGTTTATCAAATATTAGTTATTCGAAATAAAGTAAAAGAAATAGAGTTAAACAAGATTAGAAACTGACTAGAGATTAGTTAAGTTGAATAGTTTTCTGAGTATCGATCTGATGTTGGTTTCGGCCTTCGGGGTTTTTACTTAGAAAATTGTTCTCTTACTAGTTTACGGTTAGGGACTAATAGTTGTGGAATGATGGTGATGCGTGAATAACAATGGAAATGTTTTCCAGTGTTAATAACGTATATTTTCTAAACATAGAAAATAAGGAAATATGAATATATATATATATATGGTTGATGATTGTTCGATATAATTTCCACTTGGAAATAATATCGTTGTTTGCACACGTGTTTTCATTTGATTGTTAACTCAACGACTATCAAAGTTTTGACCATTTTAACGTTGCTAATATGGAGAGACCGGTTGGATTATTATCCAAAGAACCACTCTATATTGGCATAAGTGTTGCGATTATATATGCCAAATATAATCAAAGATGGAGTAAAGTGCAAGGGCTATTGTATAAGTCTTAGATATCAGTGCCAAAGATGGATGTACTGAATAGTGCCTTCGGTTCATCCTGTTCCTAGATGACTCGTATGGACGGATGTCTAACAGAGTATTTCCAGACGATCACGTATATTGATTTCTCCAACTGTACCAAGAGTGGAAGCGGAGAAGGAAACTTCTTTTAGCTAACACATAATGTATTGTTGAGGATGTCAATTGGTGATTTGATGGATTTGACGATGTGGCATTCGAAGTGAATCTGGTGTGATGATAAAGTGTAGCTTCTAGCCTCACATCCGGTAAATGACAGAAATTGGGCAGGCAGCATGGCTAAGTCGGTCGCTCCGAAGTAGGGTGTATAATCACCTGATCTAGAGTTTCATTTACTTCTAAATATCTATTGTTGATGTTGTCCCATTCGGAAAACGGTTGCTGATCCCAACCGTTGGTGATATACATTCGATACACTCAAGCGAAATGAGTGGTCGGTCATGTGTGGCCGGGTTGCAAGATGTTCTTGTTGAACCTAGTGTATTCCTCTCTAGAGGTACACTAGCGAAAGGTGGTTCCATACCTTGTCATAGTTGGAAATCCATAACCCAATACATGCTTGCGGTTTTGATTTGTATACTATATATGTAGAACGTGAGATGAAAGCGTTTCTGCTAGATGATTATTATAGTTGTCGTTGATAGACATTATTATAATATCAAAAGGGTTTTGATATAAAGATATTTTCGACTCTCACAAGGGAAAAACCCTTTCCGTTATATGGCGTGGTCTTATGAGATATCATTTACCTGCTTGAACTGTTTTAAATTGTTTTACTCGCACTAGTCCCATGACTGAATCGGGGTTTATTTTGTTTTGTTTTCCCTAAACTCTTGGGTGCCCAATTTTGTACGGACAGTCAAGTAGTCAGGATTTACAGATACTTGAAGAGCTTGGAGCAGGTGGCTTCAGGATTATATAGCTATAGTTATTTCCGCTATTTTGTAAGTGTTGTACTCTGATAAATGTTATTTTATACATATACTGATTTATTTCAAGGATATGTTATCTATTATATGTTATTCGTTCCTCTGTGAGGTTCGTGTTACTCTAATGTTGTGTTCTTCTTCTTCTTCTATTCTAAGTTTCTATCTTATCTTTCCTCACCCTCTAATTTCTTTCATTAATCATCCGGTATTTTTCGATGTTTGGTTAATCGTCATTGAGTTTATGGCGATAACCAAGGTCGACAAAAACGCGGGTCATTATAGTTGGTATCAGAGCATAAGGTTAAGTATTACCTTGGCTCTGTGGCGTGACTCGGTAGAGATAGGGTTAGTAATACCCTAGATTGAGTTGAGTGTATAGATACGAGTGAATGTATTTGTTATTGATATAAAAATTGTTTTATATCGTGGAGATTTATTGGTTGAGTAGTTTATGGGTTCTGGTCGATCAGTTTGATCCACTGTATCGGTAGGAGTTTATAAAGATTCAAATACGATGGGTCGGCACGATATGTTTTGGAAGAGGGTAAATGAAAATAATTTTACCCAAATTATATTTTGATATAAAGGATTTATATCTGAGTGATTATAATATATTTGATATATTGGTTGTTATTATAATCGAGTAAGATTATAATGGATGTGGTTATATATATATATATATATATATATATATATAAACAAATAAAATTCGTACAAGTGTTACGAAATGAATTAAATCTGAATTTGAATCAGAATTGAAATTAAACCCTGGAAATTTGGAACAGAGTTTGTAAATAGACTTGGATTAAATATATGTAAATTTTAAGATCCTAGGAGATTTTAAATGGTATTCCAAACATTTGTGGATGATATTTTGAACTATTTTCAAAATAAAAGTGTTTAAGAATGATTTTGAAAGTGATATATTATTGAACTCACTTCGATAGCTGGGTGATAACCCTGATGATGAATCGCGACATCATCAGTGTTCATTTTCGAGTTGTAAAGTGACGGATTACTACCAAAGAGATTGTTTTTGAATTTGTTCAGAAAAACAAGTTGTTTTGAACTTCGAAAGGGATGTTTGATTTTTGAAAAAAACAAAGATGTTTAAAAACTCCTAGAAATAGATGGTTTAATTTAAAACAAATTAAATGTGAATTTGTGAAAGCAAATTGAAAACTAGAATTGAATTGAATTGTAATAGAAAATATCAAATAAAATTGGAATAGGAGGTATCTGGACTTATGTTTAATTGATAAGTTAAGTGTTGGATTTAAGAATGGAACTTGGCTTGGTTATAAGCGAGTGATATTGTTTTGAGGATAAACTGATTAGATTTTGTTTAGGATGACCTGGGTATATGTTGAATTGGTAACAGGTGGAAGGGATATAATGATATGCTTGACAAAAAGGTACCAATTTATATTTTATATATGGGTTTGAGATTTTGATGAGCCGAATTGGCAAGCCGCTTGGCTGTTTGATTTTCTTTTGGGATGGAGATGACCCAGAGAGGCGAGTTGAAGTTTGATCTATTGACCAGTACAAAGGAGATGCTGGCGAAATTTTTCGAAAAGTTAAGGCGTTAGAAAATTTTCAGGATTTTTGAAAATTTTTGAAAATTTTCGATAATAAGAACTAATAATTTAACTGAAATTAAATTGGTTCAGTTGAAACTGAAGTTAAGAAGTGAACAAATAAGTTCTAACCAGTCGATAGGGTTTGTTTCCTAACTTAACAATTTCGAGGACGAAAATATTTTAAGTGGGGAAGAATGTAATGACCCGCATTTTCAGCGGTATAATATTTAATTTACTTAATTATTTAAAAGGTGATTAAAAGGATTTAATGGTCGTGGAATTAAATAATGGTGAATATTTAATTAAAATAATAAATTAAATAATATATTTAATTCTGAAATGATCAGAATTGGCTGAAATGGCGATATGGTGTGAACTGGATCATCTGTGATATTTAATTCAGTTTAGAATTGAATTAGATAACGAATATATTTAAATAACGACAGTTTGAACGTATAATGTTATTATAATTAAAATCAAGCTTGAAATGGCGCCGCAGTTCGCGATTTGGCGATTTGAACTTCTACTGAATGTACAGGATTCGTTTTAAGCCGAATTTCTGTGAAATAAGAAACGATCGGAGCTGGTGAAGTATCTTTTTCTAGTGGAAGAGAAAAATCGAAATTTCGTCGTGTAGATTTTGATTTAAGTCCAAATCAAATTTTAGAAAAGTCACTGTGGAATTCCTTTATAATTTATAAAGGAATTATTTATATTTTTAAAATGAATTTCAATACAAATTGAATATCGGGTTGACCCAGATTTGAAATATCGAGTTAGAAATCCCTGAAAGATTTTTCTGAAGCTGTATGGTATTCCACTATGAATATATACACGATAATATTAATTTATTTATATTTAATTTAATTATATTTAAATATATTTATAAATTTAAATGGGTTATTCAGAGTTGTAAAAATAGCCACTTTTGCAAACGAAGTCGGAATTCGACGAAACTAATTTTGTTGGGTCCGCAATGTTAAACTCTAGTGGCATGTCAATTTTCGTGATTTTAGGATATCGTATGTGGTTGCAGAAATTTTTAAGGACCAAAAATGAATAGGAATTCACGAATATAAAATCAATAAATCAACAAAAAAAATATCCCACCATTTTTCTTAGGATCAAAGCAGGACACGCATCTCATAAATTTTAGCCACTACTTACAGATGGAGAACCCAGTTCCACGTTTCAACCATGACAGTATAAAACCCAAACAGCAGAAGAGGAAAAACATGCACAACAAACCAAATAAAAATCTGAAAATGTGGAAACAGGTATGCTTGGATTCGTATCGGAGTAGGCTTCAATCCGATGTAGCTCTTGCTAGGTGCGACGCCATTTTTGGGTTCGTGAATTGTCAACAGTGAACCTAGGGTTCCTAAATTCATGAAATCTAAGCTTCAAATCTTGAAATCGAGTTTGTTTTCCAGTTTATAAGATCATTTAGCATCTTGCGGTGTAAATTGGTGGATGTTGGCATCTAAAGAGAGCGGTACCTACTACGAAGGAGGCGACGACGCAACGGAAAAGAAGGGATCGAGCTTCACAAAACTGGGATGGAAATGGAGATCATTAAACGAGATGAATTTTGATGATTTTTAATTGAATTTAAAAACATTGGAGAAGATGATGGGAGTGGAGGACGCCGACTAGGATATTGTGAGGTGTGGAGCACGGTAGTTTTACGGTTTGGGGAAGAAAAGGCTATACGCGGGTTTGGGCCGAAGTAATATAAGAGGTTAAGCCCATTATAAAAATAAATCCATGTTTTTATTTGTTTAATTTTTAAAAATGTATACAAACTTCGTAATGCTATAACTTGGCCATACATGGTCGAAATTTAGCGAAACAAGATCCGTTGGGATCGTATGGCCGAGAGCTTCATAATGAAGCCGACTGGAAGTGGATTGGGGCATGTTTGAATTTATGGCAAAATAAATTGTTTGATTCGAATCAAACAACAGTTTATTGTTCCTTAACGATTAACTGCCAATGTGAGTAAAACTCACCAATTCTGAATAGTTCTATTTTTATAACGTATATTTAGAACTGATAAATGATGACTGATTGTTGTGTGTTAACTGTTGGTTGAGTTGTTTGTGTATTGATTGAAATCGCAGATAATGATATACATATATACATATATATATATATATATATATATCGTTAATCGAATATTGATTCTGTTTAATAGAATATTTTATATTCGTATTGTTTAACATCTGTGATGCAGGGAAACTGGTTGGAGGGGTCCAACTGGACTCCTCAATATTTATGATACTGTTCTGTTCATATATTGTAATATATGATGTGATATATAATATGTTTGATTATGTGTGTTTAAATGATATCGATCATTGTGGTTTGCTATTTTAAATATCATAAAAGACCCTGGGATGTAAAAAGAATTTATTTCAATGTATATTGAAATAAAGGGATTTTATAAAATCAACAGATTTTATAAAAGGAAATATTTCGAAAGTAAATAAAATTAAAATGTTTATAAAATGAATAGAGTTTTATAAAAGGGAAAAATGTTGATAAAACGAATAAATAGGAATAATTATTTGATAAATAAATAGAATAAAAATGGAATATTTATTTAGAAAATAAACATAAGTATAAGAGGATTATTTATTTAGAAAATAAATAGACAAATATAGGAAGAGAAATAGTTGTAAAACATTTACAAATAAAGGTTATAAAAGGAATTATTTATTTACGAAATAAATAGAGTTATAAAAAGGAACTTTAAATAAGATTTAAGTGTTAGATACTTAATGGATTATATAAAGGAATTAATCGAGTTAGAATTAATCAATAAGAGTTAATGGAATATAAAGTTATTCGAAATAGAGTTTATCGAATATTAGTTATTCGAAATAAAGTAAAAGAAATAGAGTTAAACTAGATTAGAAACTGACTAGAGATTAGTTAAGTTGAATAGTTTTCTGAGTATCGATCTGATGTTGGTTTCCACCTTCGGAGTTTTTACTTAGAAAATTGTTCTCTTACTAGTTTACGGTTAGGGACTAATAGTTGTGGAATAATGATGATGCATGAATAACAATGGAAATGTTTTCCAATGTTAATAACTTATATTTTCTAAATATATAAAATAAGGAAATATGAATATATATATATATATATACATATAGTTGATGATTGTTTGATATAATTTTCACTTGGAAATAATATCGTTGTTTGCACACGTCTTTTCAATTGATAGTTAACTCACCGACTATCAAAGTTTTGACCATTTTAACGTTGTTAATATGGAGAGACCGGTTGGATTATTATCCAAAGAACCACTCTGTATTTGTATTGGCATAAGTGTTGCGATCATATATGCCAAAGATAATTAAAGACGGAGTAAAGTGTAAGGGCTATTGTATAAGTCTTCGATAAAAGTGCCTAAGATGGATATACTGAATAGTGCCTTCGGTTCATCCTGTTCCTGGATGACTTGTATGGACGGGTGTCTGACAGAGTATTTCCAGATGATCACCTATATTGATTTCTCCAAATGTACCAAGAGGGGAAGTGGAGAAGGAAACTTCTTTTAGCTAACACATAATGTATTGTTGAGGACGTCAATCGGTGATTTGATGGATTTGACGATGTGGCATTCGAAGTGAATCTGGTGTGTGATGATAAAGCGTAGCTTCTAGCCTCACATCCGGTAAATGATTGAAATTGGGCAAGCAGCATGGCTAAGTCGGTCGGTCCGAAGTAGGGTGTATAATCACCTGATCTAGAGTTTCATTTACTCCTAAAAATCTATTGTTGATGTTGTACCATTCGGGAAATGGTTGTTGATCCCAACCGTTGGTGATATACATTCGATACACTCAAGCAAAATGAGTGGTCGGTCATGTGTGGCCGGGTTGCAAGATGTTCTTGTTGAATCCAGTGTATTCCTCTCTAGAGGTACACTAGCGAAAGGTGTTCCATACCTTTTCATAGTTGGAAATCCATTACCCAATACGTGCTTGCGGTTTTTATTTGTATACTATATATGTAGAACGTGAGATGAAAGCGTTTCTGCTAGATGATTATTATAGTTGTGGTTGATAGACATTATTATAATATCAAAATGGTTTTGATATAAAGATATTTTGGACTCTCATAAGGGAAAAACCCGTTCCGTTATACGGCGTGGTCTTATGAAATATCATTTACCTGCTTGAACTGTTTTAAATTGTTTAACTCACACCAGTCCCATGACTGACCCAGAGTTTATTTTGTTTCGTTTTCCCTAAAGTCTTGGGTGTCCAATTTTGTATGGGCAGTCAAGTAGTCGGGATTTATAGGTACTTGAAGAGCTTGGAGCAGGAGGCTTCAGGATTATATAGCTATAGTTATTTCCGCTGTGTTTTAAGTGTTGTACTCTGATAAATGTTATTGTATACATATACTGATTTATTTCAAGGATATGTTATCTATTTTATGTTATTCGTTCTGCTGTGAGGTTTGTGTTACTCTGATGTTGTGTTCTTCTTCTTCTTCTATTCTAAGTTTCTATCTTATCTTGCCTCACCCTCTAATTTCTTTCATTAATCATCCGGTAGTTTTCGATGTTTGGTTAGTCATCATTGAGTTTATGGAGATAACCAAGGTCGACAAAAACCCGGGTCACTACAGTTGGTGTCAGAGCATAAGGTTAAGTATTACCTTGGCTCTATGGCGTGACTCGGTAGAGATAGGGTTAGTAATACCCTAGATTGAGTTGAGTGTATAGATACGAGTGAACGTATTTGTTATTGATATAAAAATTGTTGTATATTGTGGAGATTTATTGGTTGAGTAGTTTATGGGTTCTGGTCGATCAGTTTGATCCACTGTATCGGTAGGAGTTTATAAACATTCAAATACGATGGGTCGGCACGATATGTTTTGGAAGAGGGTAAATGAAAATAATTTTACCCAAATTATATTTTGATATAAAGGATTTATATCGGAGTGATTATAATATATTGGATATATTGGTTGTTATTATAATCGAGTAAGATTATAATGGAGATGGTTATATATATATATATATATATATATATATATATATATAACCAAACAAAATTCGTACAATTGTTACGAAATGAATTAAATCTGAATTTGAATCAAAATTGAAATTAAAACCATAGAAATTTAGAACAGAGTTTGTTAATAGACTTGGATTAAATATATGTAAATTTTAAGAAACTGGGAGATTTTAAATGGTATTCCAAACACTTGTGGATGATATTTTGAACTGTTTTCAAAATAAAAGTGTTTAAGAATGTTTTTGAAAGTGATATAGTATTGAACTCACTTCGATAGCTGGGAGATAACCCTGATGATGAATCGCGACATCATTAGTGTTCATTTTCGAGTTGTAAAGTGATGGATTATTACCAAAGAGATTGTTTTTGAATTTGTTTAGAAAAAAAAGTTGTTTTGAACTTCGAAAGGGAAGTTTGATTTTTGAGATAAGCAAAAATGAATTTGTGAAAGCAAATTGAAAACTAGAATTGAATTGAATTGTAATAGAAAATATCAAATAAAATTGGATTGGGAGGTATCTGGACTTATGTTGAATTGATAAGTTAAGTGTTGGATTTAAAAATGGAATTGGGCTTGGTTATAAGCGAGTCATATGGTTTTGAGGATAAATTGATTAGAGTTTGATTAGGATGACATGGGAATAAGTTGAATTGTTAACAGGTGGAAGGGATATAATGATATGCCCGACAAAAAGGTACCAGTTTATATTTTATATATGGGTTTGAGATTTTGATGAGCCGAATTTGCAAGCCGCTTGGCTGTTTGATTTTCTTTTGGGTTGGAGATGGCCCAGACAGGCGAGTTGAAGTTTGACCTATTGACCAGTACAAAGGAGGTGCTAGCGAAATTTTCCGAAAAGTTAAGGCATTAGAAAATTTTCAGGATTTTTGAAAATTTTCGATAATAAGAATTAATAATTTAATTGAAATTAAATTGGTTCAGTTAAAACTGAAGTTAAGAAGTGAACAAATAATTTCTAACCAGTCGATAGGGTTTGTTTCCTAACTTAGCAATTTCGAGGATGAAATTATTTTAAGTGGGGAAGAATGTAATGACCCGCATTTTCAGCGGTATAACAATTAATTAATTTAATTATTTAAAAGGTGATTAGAAGGATTTAATGGTTGTGGAATTAAATAATGGTGAATATTTAATTAAAATAACAAATTAAATAATATATTTAATTCTGAAATAATCAGAATGGCTGAAATGGCGATATGGTGTGAACTGGATTATCTGTGATATTTAATTCAGTTTAGAATTGAATTAGATAACGAATATATTTAAATAACGACATTTTGAATGTATAATTATATTATAATTAAAATCGAGCTTGAAATGACAGTGTAGTTCGCGATTTGGCGATTTGAGCTTCAACTGAATGTACAGGATTCGTTTTAAGCCGGATTTCTGTGAAACAAGAAACGTTCGAAGCTTATGAAGTATATTTTTCTAGTGGAAGAGAAAAATCGAGATTTCGTCGTGTAGATTTTGATTTATTTCCAAATCAAATTTTAGAAAAGTCGCTGTGGAATTCCTTTATAATTTATAAAGGAATTATATATATTTTTAAAAGGAATTTCAATATAAATCGAATATCAGGTTGACCCAGATTTGAAATATCGAGTTAGAAATCCATATAAGATTTTTTTGAAGCTGTATGGTATTCCACTATGAATATATTTATGATAATATTAATTTATTTATATTTAATTTAATTATAATTAAATATATTTATATATTTAAATGGGTTATTCAGAGTTGTAAAAATAGCCACTTTTGTAAACGAAGTCGGAATTCGATGAAACTAATTTTGTTAGGTCCGTAATGTCAAACTCTAGTGGCATGTCAATTTTCGTGATTTCAGGATATCGTATGTGGTTGCAGGAATTTTTAAGGACCGAAAATGAATAGGAATTCAAGAATATAAAATCAATAAATCAACAAAAAAAAATATCCCACCATTTTTCTTAGGATCAAAGCAGGACACGTCCAAATAAAAATCTGAAAATGTGGAAATAGGTATGCTTGGATTCGTATCGGAGTAGGCTTCAATCCGATGTAGCTCTTGCTAGGTTCGACGCCATTTTTGGGTTCGTGAATTGTCAACAGTGAACCTAGGGTTCCAAAATTCATGAAATATAAGCTTCAAATATAGAAATCGATTTTGTTTTCTAGTTTATAAGATCATTTAGCATCTTGCGGTGTAAATTGGTGGATGTTGGCATCTAAAGACAGCGGTACCTGCTACGAAGGAAGTGACGACGCAACGGAAAAGAGGGGATCAAGCTTCACAAAACTGGGATGGAAATGGAGAGCATTGAACGAGATGAATTTTGATGATTTTTAAATGAATTTAAAAACATTGGAGAAGAGGATGGGAGTGGAGGACGTCAACTAGGATATTGTGAGGTGTGGAGCACGGTAGTTTTGCGGTTTGGGGAAGAAAAGGCTATACGCGGGTTTGGGCCGAAGTAATATAAGCGGGTAAGCCCATTATGAAGTTAAATCCTTGTTTTTATTTGTTTAATTTTTTAAAATGTATACAAACTTCTTAATGCTACAACTTGGTCATACGTGGTCGAAATTCAGCGAAACAAGACCCGTTGGGATCGTATGGACGAGGGCTTCACAATGAAGCTGACTGGAAGTGGATTGGGGCTCATTTGAATTTATGGAAAAATAAATTGTTTGATTCGAATCAAACAACAGTTTATCGTTCTTTAACGATGAACTGCCAATGTGAGTTAAACTCACCAACTCTGAATAGTTCTTTTTTTATAACGTATATTTAGAACTGATAAATGATGACTGATTGCTGTGTGTAAACTGTTGGTTGAGTTGTTTGTGTATTGATTTGTAACGACCCGGATTTTGAGCGACTTTGGTTATCGACATAAACACGATGTCGATAACCAAAACATCGAAAAATCCTGGTAATTAGTGAAAGAAATTAGAGGGTGAGAAAAGATAAGATAGAAACTTAGAATAGAAGAAGAAGAAGAAGAAGAACACAACATCAGAGTAACACGAATCTCACAGCGGAACGAATAACATATAATATATGTAACATAACTTTGAAATATACATCTGTATTTGAATATACATCATTATCAAAGTACAGCACTTACAACACAGCGGAAATAACTATAGCTATATGATCCTGAAGCCTCCTGCTCCAGCTCTTCAACTATATCTGTAAAATCCCGACTACTTGACTGCCCATACAAATGTAGGCACCCAAGAGTTTAGGGAAAACAACAAAGTAAACTCCGGGTCAGTCATGGGACTGGTGTGAGTAAAACATTTTAAAATAGTTCAAACAGGTAATCGATATCTCAAAAGACCACGCCGTATAACGGAACGGGTTTTTCCCTTATGAGAATCCAAATATCTTTATATCAAAAACCTTTTGATATTATAATAATGTCTATCAACACAATATAATAATCATCTAGCAGAAACGCTTTCATCTCACGTTCTACATATATAGTATACAATCAAAACCGCAAGCACGTATTGGGTAATGGATTTCCAACTATGACAAGGTATGGAACCACCTTTCGCTAATGTACCTTTAGAGAGGAATACACTGGGTTCAACAAGAACATCTTGCAACCCGGCCACACATGACCGACCACCCATTTTGCTTGAGTGTATCGAATGTATATCACCAACGGCTGGGATCAGCAACCGTTTCCCGAATGGGACAACATCAACAATAGATTTTTAGGAATAAATGAAACTCTAGATCAGGTGATTATACACCCTACTTCGGTGCGACCGACTTAGCCATGCTGCCTGCCCAATTTCTGTCATTTACCGGATGATGAGGCTAGAAGCTACGCTTTATCATCATACCAGATTCACTTTTGAATGCCACATCGTCAAATCCATCAAATCACCGATTGACGTCCTCAACCATACATTATGTGTTAGCTAAAAGAAGTTTCCTTCTCCGCTTCCACTCTTGGTACGGTTGGAGAAATCAATATACGTGATCGTCTGGAAATACTCTGTCTGACATCCGTCCATACAAGTCATCCAGGAACAGGATGAACCGAAGGCACTACTCTGTAAACAGGATAGCCCTTGCATAACTCCGTCTTCAATTTCCTTTGGCATATATGATTCACAACGCTTATGCTAATACAGAGTGGTTCTTTGGATAATAATCCAACCGGTCTCTCCATATTAACAACGTTAAAATGGTCAAAACTTCGATAGTCTGTGATTTAACTATCGAATAAAAACAAGTGTGCAAACAACGATATTATTTCCAAATGGAAATTATATCGATCAAACATCATTTAACATTCATCTCCTTAGTTCATTTTTCATCTCCTGTTTCCCTATATTCAACATTTCTTATTTTCTACATTTGGAAAATATACGTTATTAACAATGGAAAACATTTCCATTTCTTGTCTTCTTTATTAGAAAACATTTCTGGTTTCTTATTTGGAAAACATTTCCAAAGCTTCTTCATTGGACTTAGAAAGATGTTTAAACAAACCATCGCAATGCCAACTCAAACCATTTCCTTTACTGGCGAACCTTAACTATTCCTTAGTTAAAACGAAGCCAATCAATTTGGGGTAGAATGACCTCTTAGACCTTAACTGAACAACATTTCTAACTTTGAAATTAGCAAAGTTCACTTTATTCCTTTTACTAACTTCCTTACTTAACCCTCTTCGAATAGCTATATTTGATTGACTCTTTTCACTTAACTCTATTCGATTTACCCTTATCAATTAACTCTATTGGTCTAACGCTATTGATTTACGCATTTCACTTAACTCCTTTCGAATAAACTATATTCGATAACTCCTTTTACTTTCTTCGAATAAACTATATTCGATTAACTCATTTTACTTTCTCTCCTTTCACTTTATTCTCTAATCGATTAACTAACATCGATTAACTCCCTTTAACTTTATTCTCTAATCGATTAACTAACATCGATTAACTCCTTTCACTTTATTCTCTATTCGATTAACTAACATCGATTAACTCCTTCTCTTTATTCTCTAATCAATTAACTAACATCGATTAATTCCCTTTAACTTTATTCTCTAATTGATTAACTAACATCGATTAACTCCTTCACTTTATTCTCTAATCGATTAACTAACATCGATTAACTCCCTTTACTTTAACACTAATCGATTAAACTAACATCGATTAACTTCTTTTAACTTTTACTCTAATCGATTAACTAACATCGATTAACTTCTTTTACTTTTCTTTTAACTTTTACTCTAATCGATTAACTAACATCGATTAACTAACATCGATTAACTTCTTTTAACTTCTTTTAACTTTTACTCTAATCGATTAACTAACATCGATTAACTTCTTTTACTTTTCTTTTAACTTTTACTCTAATCGATTAACTAACATCGATTAACTTCTTTTAACTTCTTTTAACTTTTACTCTAATCGATTAACTAACATCGATTAACTAACATCGATTAACTTCTTTTAACTTTTACTCTAATCGATTAACTAACATCGATTAACTTCTTTTAACTTCTTTTAACTTTTACTCTAATCGATTAACTAACATCGATTAACTTCTTTTAACTTTTACTCTAATCGATTAACTAACATCGATTAACTTCTTTTACTTTTCGAATAAACTATTCATTTATAAAGATTTACTTTTAGTAACAGTTCTTCACTTTACAAATGATTTCCCTTTTTATTTACTTTCGAAATATTTCCTTTTACAAAATCTGTTGATTTTATAAACTCCCTTTATCTCAATATACATTGAAATAATTCATTTTATATCCCAGGGTCCTTTATGATATTTAAAATATCGAATAAAAATGAACAACATCATTCTAACACCCATAATCCATAACAGATTATATAACACATCATATATCACAATATATGAAAAACAGTAAAATAAATGTTGAGGAATCCGGTCGGATTCCTCCAACCTGTTTCCCTGCATCACAGATGTTAAACAATATAGATAACATCACTTTCAGTTCTATATGATACATTCTGTTAAACAGAATCAAATATAGAAATTCAACTAACTGACTAGTAGTTCAATCAAACAGTCAACACACAGTCAATCAGCCAATATCTAACAGTTCTAAAAGTACAACATGAAATTATAAACTGTTCAGAGTTAGTGAGATTTACTCACATTGGACTATCATCGTTAATTAACGATAATTGTCGTTGATTCAGATCGGACAATTTATTTTGCTATAAATTGTAACGAGCTCCGATGGACTTCCAGTCAGTTTCATTGCGGAGTGCTCATCCATACGATCCCAGCGCAACTTACAGTTCGTCAATCTGATATCGTATGTAGGAGATATGACTTGTACAAGTTTCATGTATTATTAAATAAAATAAAAACTTGGAATTTAATTCCTAATGGGCCTACCCCTTTATAAAATACCTCGGACCACTTCATCAATACCCCAACCCGCTCCTTTACCAGCCCGCTCACTTCTTTATCTCCTCCGAATGAAACAGCGGACCCGATATTTGCTAAACCCACCACCGTCTAACTTTCGATCTCGTACACCACTTCCTCCGATCACTGAAGTCCACGCTACCACTAGAAATTGAAACTGCATCCTCCCCTCAACCTTTCCGTTAAGCCTCACCTCCTACCCTTCAGTTTATCACCAGCAACGTCCCCGCCAACTCCACTGTTTTCCGCCGGTAATCCTCCATCCTCCACGTTATTTCCTTACTTTGCTTCCAAAACCCATTTTCAAACTTGCCATGACTTTTAGGCTCACGTTTCTTCACTCTACTAATCCCAATGCTTGCACTGTACAACTATAACCAATTCACAACCCTCCAGTGGCCAATAACCAACTCAATAGTGCACCTTAGAGGCTCGGCTAAAAATCCAGTGAACAAAAGTCTAGTCGAGCTCCTAGAAGTGGAAGAATTAATTTCCTTTGTTTAATGTTTTTACGTTGAGGAAATGGGAAATGGGATCTGGCGGGAATATGTGAAACAGAAGAAGAAACAAGGGTTGGTTGTATTTATAGAATAAGGGGACTCAACCCTATGGCGACGTGTTTTTCATTGAATCCATACAAGTCTTCTTTGGGTTTAGGTGTCTTCATTTAATCCATACAGTCTTCGTTTGAGTTTATGTGTTTTTTTTTTCATTTAATCTATACAGTCTGGTGCTCCTTGTTGCTTCATTGTTGTCCACAAACAAAAGGAATGTATTTTATTTTTATTCACATAGTTACGTCTCGCTATGGACAGATATAAAAACACCATCATGACGTGCGAGGTGCCCTATCTCCAAAAATATAATAATATCGGTAGATGGACTCATATTTTGAAACTTCAAAATGTTGATTTCAGGGTGCGAAATACTTCAAATAAAAAGTCGCTTATTAAATTAATTAAAAAATTGCAGTAAAATTCTAAAAATTAAATTATCACTATTTCCCAAAAGAACCTTGTCTGAATTCACACCCGATATCTAGTTATTTTGAAATAATCGTTATGGCCGATAAACGATTCTATAGTGACTATTCTGAAATTTGATTTGGACATATCTCAAAATCTACACGAAGAAATCCTGATCTTTCTCTTCCGCTAGAAAGATATACTCCACCAGCTCCACACGTTTCTTGTTTCACAAAAATCCGATTTAAAATGAACTCTGTACATTCAGTTGAAGTTCGAATCGCCAAATAGCGAACTGCAGCGCCATTTCGAGCTCGTTTATAATTATATTATAAACTATACGTTCAACTGTCAACGATTGAATATATTCGTTATTCAAATTCAATTCTAAACTGAATTATATATCACAGATGATCCGGTTCACACCATATCGCCATTTCAGCCAATTCTGATTATTTCAGAATTAAATATATTACTTAATTATTATTTTAATTAAATATTCATCCTCATTTAATTCCACGACCAGTTAATTCACTATACCACCATTGATATAATTAAATAAATTAATCATAATACCTCTGCCAATACGGGTCATTACATGATTGAAATCATAGATAACGATATATATATACATATATATATATATATATATGTCGTTAATCGAATATTGATTCTGTTTAATAGAATATTTTATATTCGTATAATTTAACATCTGTGATGTAGGGAAACAGGTTGGAGGGGTCCAACTGGACTCCTCAATATTTATGATACTATTCTGTTCATATATTGTAATATATGATGTGATATATAATCTGTTTGATTATACGTGTTTAAATGATATCGATCATTGTGGTTTGCTATTTTAAATATCATAAAAGACCCTGGGATGTAAAAAAAATTATTTCAATGTATATTGAAATAAAAGGATTTTATAAAATCAACAGATTTTATAAAAGGAAATATTTCGAAAGTAAATAAAAGGAAAATGTTTATAAAACAAATAGAGTTTTATAAAAGGGAAAAATGTTGATTAAACAAATAAATAGAAATAGGAATATCTATTTGATAAATAAATAGAATAAAAATGGAATATTTATTTAGAAAATAAACAGAAGTATAAGAGGATTATTTATTTAGAAAATAAATAGACAAATATAGGAAGAGAAATAGTTGTAAAACATTTACAAATAAAGGTTATAAAAGGAATTATTTATTTACGAAATAAATAGAGTTATAAAAGGGAATTTTAAATAAGATTTAAGTGTTAGATACTTAATGGATTATATAAAGGAATTAATCGAGTTAGAATTAATCAATTAGAGTTAATTGAATATAAAGTTATTCGAAATAGAGTTTATCGAATATTAGTTATTCGAAATAAAGTAAAAGAAATAGAGTTAAACAAGATTAGAAACTGACTAGAGATTAGTTAAGTTGAATAGTTTTCTGAGTATCGATCTGATGTTGGTTTTGGCCTTCTGGGTTTTTACTTAGAAAATTGTTCTCTTACTAGTTTATGGTTAGGGACTAATAGTTGTGGAATGATGGTGATGCGTGAATAATAATGGAAATGTTTTTCAGTGTTAATAACGTATATTTTCTAAACATAGAAAATAAGGAAATATGAATATATATATATATATATATATGGTTGATGATTGTTCGATATAATTACCACTTGGAAATAATATCGTTGTTTGCACAAGTTTTTTCATTTGATAGTTAACTCACCGAATATCAAAGTTTTGACCATTTTAACGTTGTAAATATGGAGAGACCGGTTGGATAATTATCCAAAGAACCACTCTGTATTGGCATAAGCGTTGCCATCATATATGCCAAAGATAATTAAAGACGGAATAAAGTGCAAGGGCTATTGTATAAGTCTTAGATAACAGTGCCTAAGATGGATGTACTGAATAGTGCCTTCGGTTCATCCTGTTCCTGGATGACTTGTTTGGATGGATGTCTGACAGAGTATTTCCAGACGATCGCGTATATTGATTTCTCCAACCATACCAAGAGTGGAAGTGGAGAAGGAAACTTCTTTTAGCTAACACATAATGTATTGTTGAGGACGTCAATCGATGATTTTATGGATTTGACGATGTGGCATTCGAAGTGAATCTGGTGTGATGATAAAGCGTAGCTTCTAGCCTCACGTCCGGTAAATGACAGAAATCGGGTAGGCAGCATGGCTAAGTCGGTCGCTCCGAAGTAGGGTGTATAATCACCTGATCTAGAGTTTCATTTACTTCTAAAAATCTATTATTGATGTTGTCCCATTCGGGAAATGGTTGCTGATCCCAACCGTTGGTGATATACATTCTATACACTCAAGCGAAATGAGTGGTCGGTCATGTGTGGCCGGGTTGTAAGAAGTTCTTGTTGAACCCAGTGTATTCCTCTCTAGAGATACACTAGCGAAAGGTGGTTCCATACCTTGTCATAGTTGGAAATCCATTACCCAATACGTTCTTGCAGTTTTGATTTGTATACTATATATGTAGAACGTGAGATGAAAGCGTTTCTGCTAGATGATTATTATAGTTGTGGTTGATAGACATTATTATAATATCAATAGGGTTTTGATATAAAGATATTTTGGATTCTCATGAGGGGAATACCCGTTCCGTTATACGGCATGGTCTTATGAGATATCATTTACCTACTTGAACTATTTTAAATTGTTTTACTCACACTAGTCCCATGACTGACCCGGAGTTTATTTTGTTTAGTTTTCCCTAAACTCTTGGGTGCCCAATTTTGTATGGGGATTCAAGTAGTCGGGATTTACGGATACTTGAAGAGCTTGGAGCAGGAGGCTTCAGGATTATATAGCTATAGTTATTTCCGCTGTGTTGTAAGTGTTGTACTCTGATAAATGTTATTGTATACATATACTGATTTATTTCAAGGATATGTTATCTATTATATGTTATTCGTTCCGCTGTGATGTTCGTGTTACTCTGATGTTGTGTTCTTCTTCTTCTATTCTAAGTTTCTATCTTATCTTTCCTCATCCTCTAATTTCTTTCATTAATCATCCTGTATTTTTCGATGTTTGGTTAGTCATCATTGAGTTTATGGCGATAACCAAGGTCGACAAAAACCCGGGTCATTACAGCTGACAAAAGGAGGACTGAATTCGAATTTGAAGCGAGAGATATGGTCTTCATTAAAGGATCACTGCTAAGGAATGTAGTTCTCTTTGGCTCAGTATGGATGTTGGCACCGAGATTCGTAGGGACATTCCCTATAGTAGAGAGGATATGCAGAATGACTTATAGGATTAAGCTACCGGACAGGCTGGTGGGCGTACGCGATTTATTTCACGTTTCCCATTCAGGAAATGTCTCCATGATACGGCAGAGATAATAAAGCCGAGGACACTTGAAGGCGTGGGAGCCGAGAAGGAGTCATTGGTGAGAAGAGTTTCTACTCATATCCTTGGATCAGAAATCAAAAAGCTATGTAACAAGGAAATCAGAATGGTAAAAGTACAATGGGGAGAAGACAGCGAATATGCGATGTGGGAACCCGAAGATAGGATTCACACTTATTATCCTTATCTTTTTGAAAGTATGTTCTTGTCTTTTTTTCCAAGCTTTTACATTGCATTTGCTTTTATCATTCAAGTTTATTTATCCTATCGTTCAAACCTTTCGATCTACAGGTAGAATCTAATGGTTGGAAATATGTGTTTTAAACATGTTATGGTCGATGGTAGCAAGTGGATGCAAGTGTTTGGTAGTGTTTGCTTGTGGATGCATACACACACTAGGCACTGAATTGACTCAGTCACTTAAATATTGTGTATGGATATGTGTGCATTTTCAATTTTCTATGGATAGAAATGGGTGGATCATCATATGGATATCGCATTTTGATGAATGATTGTGCACACATATAGAGTTTATATGTTATACTAGGATTATTTTGCATATATTTTAGACTAAAGGCACAAACATATATTGCATTAAGGAGGTCAACTGAATCAGTCGACCACCTGATTTTCGCATTAGTGCAAGGACATATACACATAATGCCTTTGCATATGTTCATACAAGCATTAGAATTTTTTCTTAAGGACAGTGGATGCCCATGGATGATGGATGAGTAGATGGTTGTAGGCGGATGTTAGGACAGTAACATTCTTCTTAACTTGAAGATTTCGCAGAAGAAATCCTTTAAGTAGGGGTGAATGTAACACCCCAAAATTTAATACACTATAACCATGCTTAAAGATAATAAATTGGGAAAACTTAATTAAATATTAAGATTTAAGTGAAACCGGCATTACCATCGTCTCGGAATTCTGGTTCAGATAGACCCCAAGTTTGCGTAAAACGGATAATGTGTAAAGAAGTTATACGCATTAGAAGTTTATATGCATATAAGGAGCCTATGTATAAATATAATATAAATTCTAGAATTTTCGAAGGACATGAGCGGGAAGGAGAGCGGGAAACCCGACCATTGTGGGACGACCCACATACGGCCTTGGTCGACCTATGGGTCGACCCAAGCATGTATGGTTGACCCATGGGTCGGTGGGTCGACTCACTATGGGTCTGGGCGGATTCTGAACTGCGTACCTAGACTACTTTTTGGACTATGTTCGTTGTTGACTCAATGCTATATGTACGGTCAAGATTAAAACCCTAGAATCTAAAGGCTGAGGTTGACTCTATGAATCTATAAATAGGTGGCTTCTCCCATTCCACCTTACGCCATTTTCTTCACACCTTCTTCCTCTATGAAATTATTCTGAAAAATATAAACATATAATGGGGGAATGTTCCTGAGATCCAGATCTACAAAGACAACATTCACGACTTGCATACATACAACTTAAATTGGACTTTTCTACGGCATAGTGTTATATATGTGTAAAAAGATTTATTCTCTT
Organism: Allium sativum; assembly: GCA_030737875.1. Classification (NCBI taxonomy): domain Eukaryota; kingdom Viridiplantae; phylum Streptophyta; class Magnoliopsida; order Asparagales; family Amaryllidaceae; genus Allium; species Allium sativum. Next base: position 498,516,267 of record CM060924.1, on the reverse strand, counting down.
CTTCACCAAGACCCATTGTGAGTCCCTGTCATTTTCAGATTTGATTTCTTATACCATAGCCTGATAGTTAAATAAATTTGGATTAGGATTTGCAGTGTTAGTAAGATAAATGTTATACCGGTTTTCACTTATAATCACCTACGTCGTTATAATAAGTAAACAATGCCTTTGATGTTGGATAATTAATAAGTATTATGTATTTATCTTCCTTTTCCCATTTTCTATGTTTTATGTTTATTTCAAGTCTTGCCTATGTGATTTGATTCTATTATTCATCCTCTGTTTTCCCTTTTTATTTTAAGCTAAGCCCAGACCTTTGGAAGCCTAGGCTATACCCGATTAGAGTGTGCATATAATTAAGGCAATAATGAATGACATAAAAAGAGGAAATTAGGCGTGGTATTAAACTGGTACCGATTAACTGTAACATGGAAAAAGGGATAATATACACATGTTTAGACTTGATGTAGACTGATAAAAAGGGATAATGTGTATATACTTGCTATAAATTGGTAGAAATGCATAATGTGCATAAACCTATATATGTTGTAAATTGGGAACATAGTTGATGAATACTATGCATATGTATTGGACATGATTTGACTTAATACAGATAATAAGTAATGACATGTTAGAATATGGTAAGTACCAGATGTAGGTTAATAAACTGAAATGCTGTAGAAATTGTGTACATCTGGGCAGGTGATTTTGGGAAGGGTCGTACATACATAATGACATGAAATAATTACAACACGCTTATTAGTAAACCTAATCCTACTAGGTTAAACATGAGTATTAATAAGCTAAGGGGTCCCTCATTCTGCTATTGTATCGGGTTTTGGGGACTCTTAAATCCAAGTTATAGAGGCATAAGCATAGAGGGTTTTGCTTGTGTCAATCTGCTGTTTGGAACCCATATCAGTCAGTACCCCTGTTAGTATCTTATTAGAGGGGACCTCACACTAGGTATGGGCCAGGGCACGATTTACTGAACTGGATAATAAGAGGTTCACACGGGGTAGGTACGAGCGCTTTTCGGCTGATTCATGAGCGTGCATGGGTCCGAATAGGGAAGATAAGACATTGTAACACCAGTAAATAGGTCTGTGTCATATAGTTGTTTGTTTAGAGAGTGATACACCCTACTACTGGGGATGACACATGATATTTACGTGGTAGGGAGCCAATCGCTTGGGTAGTAATTATGGTAGACCTAATCATTTTGTTATGTAATTAGGTCAACACCTAATATGGTTATGCAATTACGGTACGCCTGATCCTGCTGTTTAATTCTGTTGTTAATCTCACTGATGTGTAATCATGTTGAACTTGTTATACTAATACTGGTGTAGACATACATGTTTAAGATATAAATGTGAAGGGTAACTCGTTCATAGTTCATTCCTGTTATTCCTGTATATCCTGCTGCTTGTTTACCTTATATGACACTGCACCTTTCTCATTCAGTCTTATTTACCTGTCTTGGAATTTCTGTTTTATGCACATTTGAAAATCACTGGAACTCGCTAGACTTTACGTCTGACTCTTTTTCTCTCGCTTCTTTCTTCCTCCCCTCCCCCTCGGGTCCTCATAGTGGAAGCACTCAACAGTGACTAGGACTTCTCTTACATCTTGGACTTGGATTTCTTGAGATATACCATTCTGACTTGCTCTCTACTTTAGTATAGCTTATGGCGAGAGATATGATTTTGTGTACTCTGATATTTTATTTCATGAGAAGTTTTGTAAGATAGAGTTGTGACATTTGATTATTTGTAATTGGTTTTGATGTACTTTTGAAACTATGCTTTATTTTTAATGATGAAGTCAAAATTTTCCGCTACTTATTTTATCTATCTTGTAAATTCTCTGTAATGACTACCTATTGCTCTTAGGGAACTTAATGCATTCTCTTATGAGTGAAATTAACGGACGTGGCATGTCACATTTGATGTTGTTATGTTTTGTTCAGAATAGATCCTTAGACACCATAGTTTTTCGTTACACCTAGATTGGATACGTTGTTCCACTTGAGGTAAGAAAAAAATAAAGCACCAAATTGACATATTTGACACTCGTTCAATAAAGACTTATGGATGGTTGCACCTAACCAACCATATTCTCTGCAATAGCAGATAATATTACTTAGTAATAATCATTATTAGTGTGGGTCTCGGGGTAGGACATCACAGTGAGTTTGTACTTAAACGCAAAATTTATTCAAACAAGAATAAAAGTGGGTCTATATATAAATCTAGACTTAAAAGTAAAAGAAAATAACTTACATAAATCATAGTAAATATATAAAGTGAACTAACAGAAATTGAATTAAACCTAGTTTGAAAAAAGGGTAATATTTTAGCTGGTTGAAAATAATAGATTTCCATACTATAGTATTATCAAAAAGTGTGAACGTGGTTACAAGAATAAATATAAAAGGCAAAGGATCGGTACAAAATATGGATGTTACTACGTTTTATATAACCAACACTAAAGATAAGTGCATAAAGGATATCTTGTAACTATGGATTAATGTATTTTAGCAAAGAATGAGTAACCAACCCACTAGAATGCGACTATTCCCATTAGAAGAAGGTTTAAGATAGTAGTAAGAAAAGTGGAAACCTAACAATTAAGATGAAGATACTTAGAAAAAGGCAGTAACTAAGTCGAATACTTGGTTAACCAAATAAAAGATAAAACATCTAAACGATAAAATATGTAAAAATATACAAAGAAAAGGGAAAAGAATTAACATGGTCTTTGAGACATATAAACAAAGAAAGAATATAAGATAATTATTATGATAAGTAGTTCATAATAGAATACTCCAATTTTAACCAAAGACTATCATGAAATGGGAAAGAGCCTAAAAAGAATTTAATATCGTAATAATGAAATAAGATAAGCAAGAAAAAAAGAAAGATAGGTTAAATGCATATGAAAAGAATTAGGCATAGGGTCTAATAAAGCATGAATTTATAGCAATAACCTCATAAGAGGAGTTTAAAACATCTTAAAAGTAGTTTAGTTGTAAGCAGTCACATACGGTCCATCACGGATCCATTAGCGTAAAGGAAGTTTATACCAACAACAACAAAAATGTTCGCTGGAGCGGTAAACAAGCGACTTCAAAGAGACACAGAGGGTACCCATGGATGACCCTCCATGCAGGCGTAATGGAGAGGTCCATTAGATGCAGGTTCTATAAAGTTCATTAAGGAGGTATTGCCTTGATTGTATTTGGTCTAAAGGTTGGTGGATGATTAGGTATTCGCGCGCCACCTAGTATTCCAGTGCCTGTTATAAGGGGATACCCAAAAGGATAGTAGTCTCTCGAGTGTCGGTCATCATCAGTCATTAGCGTGCACGAGGAAGGGATTGGGTTAGACCTCTAGAAGCCAACAATTTATCACTATCGAGACACTATATTGGGTTGGCAATGCCACATGATCGTTTTAGTTTTTCTATTTATGGAAATGTCATTAATACATGAGAAACACCTTCCAAATTTAAATGGGATGGTTGCACGCTGAGAAAGGGACATACCCTAGTTACAGTAAATTCCTAATAGAGTAGGAAAGTGTATTTGGTGAGCGGAAATCAGAAGTATATGTAGAACGATTACATGCGAACCACAATGTAGGCATAATTAGACGGTCCATTATGGATATCCACAATGTAGGCATAGAGAAGTGTTCTATTGCAAATGCAGTGCGTATGTTTTCGTACAAGATAACAGAATAGCCGTATTATAAGCAATTTTGGAAGTTCATTACATATGTAGTTTCAACACTTTCGTAGAAAGACGGTGGAATCGTAGATAAAAGGATACGAAATATACTAAGGGTGGCATCTAGGACTGAGGTCGCCCAATGGCATATACTACATATATATAAATATTTTCTAATGGAATAGATCTATTGGGAATCATAGTTGACTTAGTCAACTCTACACATGATTAATTCATTAATCAAATCTCAGTTCGTCTTTCCATTTAAATTAATTTAAATTACTTTAAAATCTTCCATTTGATTAATTATTAAATGAATAATAATCAAATCAATATAATCTCATTTTAAATTGTAAGTAACCTTGGTTATTAAACATCACATTGATATCCGCTCACTTGCTTATCAGTCTTGTAAATATAAGAATCATTTAATAATTGAGATGGGGCACGTGCTTCGCACACGGATAGATTTTGGTATAAAAAATGGTGATTGGTGGTTAAAACAATCAATGTAAATATGGTTGGTTTATTTCCTTTTTATAAACTTAATTAAAATAATATATTTAAAAATCTATATTTAGTTATAAATAAATTTCATAATTTCATTCCTATCGATTCACCTGACGGTAAATCAATCTCTATAAACAGTTTGTATTTTGGTCGTCTGCTATAAATTCCCAACCAATACAACCCATTGGTTAATAACAAACGCTGAATTCATATTCAACGATCAATAATCAAATCCATAATCCAATCATATTGGTTAAATAGTTCAAGTAATGATCATATGCCAATAAATAGTCAACTCAACTAGTAGCGGTCAACCAAAATAATAATTCAAGCATCTAGTTTAATTCAAATACGTTTATATTGTTATAAACGTAACCAACAAGGTAAGTTACCTTGTTGGGAAATCATCGTTAAAAATAACGATGTCATTTCATTTAAATTAAACAACCGTTTAATTTAAATAATCAATATAACAATATTTAACAACATCCAAATAATCATCAAAACAACCAACAATTAGCAAACATGGTAAACAAATAATAAACCCGACTTATAATAATTATAAGTGGAAGAACTGAGTGAGTTTATCTCACCTTGATTGCATTCATCATCAAAATGGTTCGGTTTAACTAAATTAAACATACGTTTAATTTAATTAAAATTTCCCATTGCTTTCAGCTCCGTCCGTTCCAACCTCAAAATGGAGTGCTTCTTAATACAATCTGAATGTTCCTCAATTTATTCAATTTTATCAATATATGAATGAATTATACCTTTTTAAAAATAGATGCTAAAATAATATAATTAAATTTTGATTAATTTATAATTAACACAATAATTAAATATATAAATACCTAGTCAAGTTAATACCTTCTCTATTCTACTATTTAGCTCCTCTCGAGTGCTGCTGATTCTCGAATATGCTTCTTCATTGTTCTATTGCTTTGGTTCACCTCGAATTTCCATTCTGTCATCAACATCTCCCATATGTTAAAGCCCGCACATCCCCATTATTTTCTCCCTAGACATTTTCGCTGCAAACAGTTTCGTTTTCTTTTTGTTTTTTTTAAGGAAAAAGTAATCCAACAGATAACGACCCAACCCAGCCTACTTCACCAAATTATCAGTACCACAAGCAACAGGTAAAGCTTCTTCTCCCTCCCATTTTTTTTCTTTCTTGAAGCCTTTCACTTCCTCGCGTTATTTACTTCTTCCTTTTTTCCTTTTTTTTTAAAAAAAACCTCATTTAACGCATGAATGAACACAGTTTCTCTTCCCCATCCCGAAATGCAACTCTCATTCAAATAACGCCCATAACATTGAACCCACAGTTCTCCGACATCACACCTCCACTCCCGCTGCAACTCCGAATATTTTCATCGCCTCCTTCACAAAAAAATATATTCGTGCAGGTCCTAACAAACACCAAGAACTCGAAAACCACCTCCATTTCACATTTTCCTTTGTCTTCTGTTCCATTAGAAATACATCGTCTCCTTTCGGCTTAAACTACACTGTAACATCTTTCCCAAACTTCTTTCACTTTGCATCCTTTCCCACTCCTTTCTATTTCTATTACCCGCATGTTTCTCCTCTACGCGACTCCTCCCCACTTTTCTACTTCAGGCGCACTCCCTTCAACACCTGCTAGTGCTCCCCGTCTTCTGTGCATGATAACGGTACCCTGTAGACAAGCCTCCCCATGCTTGTTCCACTTCTTCCGATAATACAATACTCACTACCATTAGTACTTCCCACCTGTTCCAGTTCGACAGTCCGTTCTCCCCGCACACGACGCCTTCCGCCACCTTCTACGTCATCGGCTCAACTTGGAAAGATCGAGGGCTTTAGACTTTAACTCGAGGTAGAGGGTTGCGGATTTTGTTGTAAAAATGGAGCTCGTAAGCACTTCTGGAAATGGAATTTTTCTTTTTGGAAATATGCACAGTTTTTGGTTTAACTTTGTTTGTAAATAAGGATGAACCAACGCCATATATATAGGTGAACAAAGAAATGAAGATAGAAGCAGTGCCACTATTGTAAGTACAAGATAGCAGGTATATGACTGTATTTGTTGCGATTGATGAGAAAATACACTGGCTTGATTGAAGGAAAAGAGTTGGTATGTTGCGATTTGATTTCTTAGGTCTGTAGATCTATAGAATTTTCTTGAATAAGTCGGCTAAGCTATTATTTGTTTCAGATTCTCATGTGCAAGTGCTCAGTTTCCACGTGAAGGATTTAGTTGAACCTGCTAAGATATTGAATGGAGTTGGCAAGGTTTCAACGATGGATCATGTGCGTGATGACATGTGCATGCTCAACGTATAGACATGTTTGTGTTCAACGTGCAGGGTTGACTTATATATATATATATATATATATATATTTACTTGTATCCGAAGTAGTTGGTTTGTAGTGTGTTTTTCCTTGGTGTGCAAGTGACAGTGTGTTTTTCATTTCAACGTATTCGGCTGCCGGTTTACTTAAGCGTGCAACTATGAGGTTATGGGGTATATAATGATGTCCAGAAAACACATGAATGTTTACCTATGATACTTGTCAAGTCGAGCAATCATAATCCAGACATTGGCAATGCTATATCTTGCTTATTCAGTTATGTTACATAAGCAGTCATTTGGAAAAGATTTGCCTTTGAAGTTAAAATAATAATTTATTATCGTTGAATATACCCGTATAGAAATACGTACATCACTAAAAATTTAGCTAATATGGAAGTATAATTCAATATCCACATTTCCGAGTTAAAGGATACCCGGAATACATAGAAATTCCCTTTAAAATTATTAAATAACCATTATAATTTATCAACGATTCCATAGCGACTATTTGAAAGTTTGAATTCGACATATATCATAATATATAAGATGAAATCTTAATTTTTCTCTTTTACTACAAAATTACAATCAAATAGATTCTAACGTTTCTTTTTTCATATAATTCCGAATTAAAACAGATTTTGTATATGCAATTGAAGTTCGAAACTCAATATTACGAACTAAGCGCCGTTTTGAGTTCATTTTAATATAAATATAAATGCTTAGTCATTGTTTACTTAACGAATTAAATATTAAAATACATTAATATTACAAATACAATATTTAAAACCAATTTAAATATTTAGATTCAAATGATCGAAAAATCCTGGTCGTTACATTCTTCCCCCTTTAGAATAATTTCGTCCCGGAAATTACTAAGTTAAGAAGAAAGCTCCAAACCCAATTATTTATCCGAATACTTATTATAGAATATTATTAAAAATATATTTTAAGCCTTAAAATGTTATGGAAAATACTCCAGCACCTCCTCGTACTATTCGATCCAAACAACTATAATTCGTCACTTCGGGCCTCGCATTGATCAAAAAGAAAACAAAGCCAAGTGGCAACCCAACTCAGGGGTATAAAATCAATCACCAATGAATAATATCAAGGTTTACCTATTTGTCGGGCAACCAGTACTCCTATCATGAAGCAAGGCACTAACAGCTCTTCATTCTCTTCCAACCTGTACTAACTCAATATCCAGTGCTAATAACAGATACAGGGTTAAATCTTCTACTTTATTTCATAATTGGTCTTACAGAAATTTATTACATTGGAGTTTATTCTATTAGTTTCAAATTCATTTATCTATTGTTGAATTTTATTATTCAACCAATTGATCGTCCAATAAACAAGCAAACAACATAACTCAATCATTCCATAATTAACTCCTTATTTTATTTAACCAATTTTAAGTTAAATTCTGATTCAATTTCCATTTTATATTCACCAATTCTATATTTTAAATTTACTTTTGGTTTTATTAAACCATTCAAATTTAATATTCAAACTGAATTTATTCAAATCAGTCAAACATGCTAATAAAATTATTTCTTTTCTATAAAAATATAATTTAGGCAAAATAATTTCTTTTACCCTATTTATGAAACAATATCATATCAATTTGTCAGTTCAACTTGAATCGATCAAACAACACAATACAAAACATTTGTACATAAAATTTACAAGTACGCTCTCTTATATATGTACGCACAGTGGCGGAGGCAGGAAGTTTGGCTGAGGGGGCAAGACAACAAGGGTGGGGGTTCGGGGGCGGGAGGCCCCGGAATTTTTTTTTTTTGGCCATTGTTGAGTATATTTTTTTTCCGCCATGGTTGATGTAACAACCCGAATTTTTAGCAACATGTTAAGACAAGAATCAAGGCAGAATTAAATTATAAAATCTGAATCACGATAAATGGGTTGCGCCATTGCGTTCGTCTCGGAAAAATACGCGAAATAGAGTCCGAAATTTCGTAAATCGGAGTCCGTATGAAGAAGATATGGACAAACGAAGTTAGGCAGAAAAACCGAAAACAAGCCAGAATGCACTGGCGCACTTGTGAAGTGCGCCAGCACAAAAATACACTGGCGCACTTGGGAAGTGCGCCCGTGTCGAGCCAAAAACCTGCACAGCCTTCTGGCTTGACCCTGGCTGGCCTGGTGCACCTGTTTTGGCCCTTGGTCTTGTTTTGGAGGCTTGTGACGATTTTTGAGGGCTGGGATCTATCCTAGGGTTTATCTAAGGGTCCTAACTAGCCTAATCTTCTATAAATAAGCCCCTAACCCTCCCCTAAACCCTCATTATTCACTCATGTAACTAAACTATGGCAAAATTTCTACTCTCATGGCCTCCACTCAACTATCCTAGCCTCCACTTCATTTCTATGAGAGGTTTCATGAACATGAGAGTATTAGAGAGTCCTTATGTTAGTATGAGAGCCCCTCAAGTTGATTTCAAGACAAAAGCTTTGATCTTTGTTCATAAAGATGGTGTTTTTAGTGATTTGGAGCATCCATCTTTGGGTTTTTGGGTGATGGCATGCATAGGCTTCATCATAAGCTTTAGTTTAATCGATTTAGGCCTTCATAGCAATGTAAGCCCTTCCCTACTCTTAGATATTAACTATGAAGTTAAATGTTCATGTTGAAAGTTTGGGTTTGATTAATTAGAATGATGCATGCTATCATGTTACGCAAGTTTATGAAGTCATTATCTTGATCTTATGAGCTAAAAGCCACAACCTATATGTTGAAATGTTGCATTATGCAACATGAGAATCTTCATAATCATTATGTCAACTTGCATATGAAGTCATAATCCTTATATGATGATATATGCGAGTTTCTAGCCATCATTCCATGTCTTTTGTCACCATGATTTGCTTATGTACCAAGTTTGGGTTGATGCATGTTTTTGAGGCTTAAGAATGTAACATGCAAGCTAATGAACACATTTGTGCCTCATTTGCCACCATGATTAACTTGTGGCTTAATACCCATTTTTGTCATTCCTTTGCCAAGTCTCTTCTTTTAATCCATCACGTTGTTGCGAACGTATATGCTAGTTTAAAAAGCGTTGGGGTCACATTATGGGGAAACATAATGGCATGAACATGATTTGGGTAAATGGGTATAAACATGACAACATGTAACGTTAAATATGACATGTGTTTATACTTGAAAACATGACTTGAAATATAACATGGAAGTTGACATGTAAGTATGCATAAAAACATAAGCTTAGGAATTTACCTATTAAGTTAGGTCTACCCTTGGGAATTTACCTATTAAGTTAGGTCTACCCAATTGCTTGAAAACTTGACTATGAACATGACACTAGACTAAACATGAAAGTGGCCAACTCGAGGTTGGGTTGAGTTTGCAATGTAAAACTACCCGGAACCGACCGGCCTAACTAGTAGTTGCAAACAATAGGTCCCAATGTGAGAAGTTGGTCATGTTGTGCTTGAACCCGAGGTTAGACCAAGTTGTGGTGTAAAGCTACCCGGAACCGACCGGCTTAACTAGTAACCACAACAAAGTCTAATGTGAGAGGTTGGGGTGCACTAAGTAATTAATGCCACATGATAGGGTTAAGTTAATTTGATTAATGACTCTTAACCAAATATGACATGGGTAAATGGGTTAAGTAAATTGGTTAGGCTAATGATACTTAACAAAACATGACAAGGTTGGGTAGGTTAAGTGATTTGATTTGCCTAATGACGCTTAACCATTTTTATACGACTAGTGGACGGGGATTAAGTTAACCAACACTTAATCAATCCAACATGATAATTTGGCAAGGTTAAGTAAGTTTTCTTAATGACACTTAACCATACAAGATGATTAGGGGATGGGGTTAAGTAATTTGCACCTAACTAATCCGACACGGTAATTAGATGGGGTTAAGTAATCCACACTTAACTAATCTAAACATGGTAATTCGATGGGGTTAAGTTAAACACTTAACCAATTTAAACTCGGTAATTCAATGAGGTTAAGTAACCAATACTTAACCAACTTAGCGTGATAATTTAATGGGGTTAAGCAACTTATACTTAACCAATTATACATGATGATTTGATGGGGTTAAGTAACTTACACTTAACCAATCTAATACGCGGACCTGATAAGGTTAAGTCACAAGACCTTTTTAGAATATACTTAACCATTGTAGTACGATTAGAGGATGGGGTTAAGACAACCTATACTTAACCAATCCGACTCGATAATTTGATGGGATTAAGATAATCTATGCTTAATCGATCTAGCAAGATAATCCGATAGGATTAAGGTAAGCTAGTACTTGACCAATTTGACTTGATAGGGTTAAGTCATGAGCCTCTGGGTACACTTAACCAACTTGTGGGACTAAGTCCTGAACTTAAATACTTAGCCAATCTTTGACGTGATTCGTGGGCGGGTTAAGTCATGGACTTGAATGATAACACTTAACCCAATAGACAAACCCTAGCTAGAAGAACTAGGTAGAAAACCGTGGTTAATCAAGGATAACGGGAAAGGAAGCTAAGTGGTAAACCTTAGTTAAGGGTAACTAAGTAATAATTCTTAGCTAAGGATATAGGACTAATTCTCAAAACGATGAGTAACCTGATACGGTAGGTCATCGCTTAGTATACGAGGGGGAGCAAGTTATCTGACTTGGATAAAAGCTCCAGCGCACTGGGTGCCGAAGTGGAAGCTTCGGGGGACGTGAGGATATTCTTGGGATCCCTCTGTGGGCTGCCAGGTAATTATACTAGGCCCATGAGAGGTTAAGGTCTGCGTTAGAAGGACCAAGAGCATGCCTTGGTTGCTATGCGAGCAACCTAAAGACTGGGATGGATTAGCGTGGAGTCGACGATTCTTGTTTTTGCCCTGGATAGCACATCGCCGACTACCTACCATCTTTAGTCAATCGTGTACGTGCGGAAAGGCAGGGAACCCCCAACAGACCATGTGCTTGCTATCGAGTCATGGGTGAGGTTGGCCCGTAGGAAAGTGGGCTATAGTGGGGCCGTGGAGTGGTTCTTATACATGATTTTTCTTGGATTGCCTTTCAGTAGTTGAGGGAGGGGTCACGTGGGACCATAGCCACGGGTACAAAAACAGACCTTGATATCTGCATCGGTAGACGATTTAAAGCTCCCGACCGAGTTCCGTATTTCTTGATTTGCCCTGGCACGGAACTCGGATGGCACATTGGGGAACATGTGCATCTAGACATGGAAAATGATTCACGATACATACGTGGGATCAAGGGCGCGGTTGACGGGTGGCGTAATCCCTAGTGGTCCTAGGTGGCCAAAACCCAAACTGAGACAGGAAACGTTCATTAGGTAGCATAATCCCTAGCGGTCCTAGGTGGCATAAATCCTAAGTGGACGCGCGATAGTTCATGGTAAGGAAACACAACTAGATCAAGGGTTGCAGTCCAAAACAACTTCAAGGATAAACCGTTTACATGGGAAAGCCCGTACAGCCTACGGCAAAGGACTGAACTTATACATGGAAAGAAACATATGAGTTGAGTAACCTATATATGCGGCATATTAGGTTGACAGGGACCATTACACGACTTATGAGTAAGGGTCATTCACGGATAACACGTAATACAGTTGGGATACTAGTACGGTAGGTGCAGAGCAGATATACAGGATAGATACCATGGGACGTTATACGTGATAGTTATCTTGGAATATTATACTTGATAGGAACCTGACGATGTGATACCTTGTTTTGTCTTGACATCGTAATTTATCATGACATCTTAGTTTATCTGAGTTCAGTAGTTCATCCTGTTATTTTGATTTAGCTTACCTATCTTGTTATCATGCTTATGTTCATCTCAGTTTCTCATGTCAGTTAACTTTACTAGTTTTTATACTAATAGTAGATAGGGCTTACTCAGTCTTTTTGACTGACCCGTTTTATTTCGCCTCTTTTCTTCCGTTTCCCCCCCAGGTTACAGGGAGGAAACACTGCTGTTTAGTTCGGACTTCTTCTGCTTGAAGGTCATCATGGATGGCTTGGACTTTTCCTGGCTATGGCTACTTTACTGTTTTTATTTGGGGAATAATTTATGAAAAAGTCTTTATGCTTCTTTACTATTGCAAGACAGGTTTTGATGTACTCTGATGTAAAAGGCTTTAGACCTTATGTATTCATGTTTATGAAAGTTCGATTTTACTTCCGCTATTTTATATATTCTGTCTTGTGATATTTCTATGCATGTTTACCAATAATGCCCCTCTAAAGCTAGTGCATTCCTTTGCGAGTGACCCTAGCGGAGGCGGGGTGTTACATTTGGTATCAGAGCAGAAGGTTACCAGACTGGGCAAAAGTTTATAAAGACCTTCTGAAAACTATTTGAAAATCGTTTATAAAGAAGCATTTTTCAAGAAATTTTTCTTTTAAAAGAAAAAGGCTATTCCCCAAAGGCCATTAGCATTATCCTTGTTTCCTTGATTGAATCTCTTTTCCTTTCTTTCCTCCATCTGTAGTCACAGTGGTTTTAACTGCGACTAGTCTTTTCTATCTACGGAAGTGCTTTCCATGCGATGGAGGTGGTTCTCGAGAGACCAGTGGCCGCGTTATAAGAAAGGATAGTGAGAAAGAGGATAAAGGATGTGAGTTTAAGGATGAACAACTTGTTGGTATGGCTCAACCCAGAATGAGAGAGAAAGATGAACAATGAAACCCATGACGAGAGAGTACCTTTGGCATGGTGAAACGGGGTGGATAGTTAAGTATCATGGGACAAGGACAAGATCATCGGGAGGGCAATAGTATGCTCTCATTTCTAGGGTACCTCGGAAGGAGGGTAACGATCTTGTTAAAGGTTTAGCTTTTCTTCTCTATCATCCCGTTAGGACTTTGTTTTGATCATGGTATCAATTAAGTCTGCTTCGATAGTTGAGTCTCTGCACCTTAAGTACTAGCATAATAGAGAATCCCAATTTTTGTCTCAAAGTCCTATTGGAGAGTCAGTCCATGTATTCATGGCTTGTTTGGATTTGAGAATGTCTATGTCAAGTGTTGAGCTTGGAAATAATGCTTATGTTTATAAGCTATGGATGGATTCTAAGGATGAAGTGGTTATCCAGTAAGGGGTGCCACTCTCGGTTTTGATAGGAGGGTAGTTAGACTCTTGACTAGCCTTGGTAATACCCTCGGAGTCTCGTGTAACCTTTTGGGTTCGGTCATGATTAGTTACTTAGAATCCCGTGATGCCTTTATTGGAAATTTGAAGCCCGATCGAGTGGTGTTCGCCGATAAGATGGATGGTTTATTTCACTTATGCATGGGTTATGGAAATCACCCTAGTAAGTGCGCTTGGTAACCTGGTTGACATCTGTTTACTTTCAAGAAGAAGTTCTTCTACATGGAATACCTTATAGTATATAAACAAGATCCAAGATTCATTAGTGAATTTTGGAAAGCTTGCATAAGATCATGCGTACGCAGTCATGTTTGCGCCAAGTATTCTAGAAAAAGGATAAGTGCAAGTGGAACGAGAGGCGACGAAGAAATGAGTTCCAGCTCATGTTATGGAAACAGGAAATAAGAAGCTACGAAATCGCGAAGTTAAAAGACGGTCAAGGCACAATGGAATTGAGCTCAAGGAAGTACGACTTTGATGGTCAAAGACTAGATACGCGCATGATATCTCTTTTTGGGAGTATCTCCTTGATCCCTGTTTTCTGTAGAGCTTACTTGTAGGCTATCTTTTGTGGACATCCTCTCGGTCCTATTTTCTGTTACAAACCCCGTAAGGAGTTTGTCTTGTTTTTCTTCTCGACCCTGTTCCAGGGAATCCTAGGTAGAATCCTATGGATGTAAACATGTATTTGAAACATGTTATGATTGATATGGTTGCAAGTGGTTGCTCATGGATGCGCGAATACACATTAGATACTAGCTCGACTCGGTCACATTTCATATTGCATATGCACGAGTATTTATACTTGTTTATGGATGAAATCGAATGTATTATCATGCGGTTGTTGCATATGAATGAATGATTGTGCACGCATATAGTACCTATATGGCTAGGACTATTTGCATACATGTTGGATTCATGGCACTATACATATTTTGCATTAGAAAGATTATTCAGGCCTGATCATTAGCATTAGCTAAGGAACACGTACACACACGTTTTGCATATATTCATACAGCATTAGAAATCATCTAAGGACAATGGTTGCTTGTGGATGATGTTGTGAGTAGATTAATGATGGATGGTAGGATACGTTCTTCCTAACTTGGAGATTTCTGGGACGAAATCCTTTAAGTTGGGGAGGATGTAACAACCCGAATTTTTAGCAACATGTTAAGACAAGAATCAAGGCAGAATTAAATTATAAAATCTGAATCAGGATAAACGGGTTGCGCCATTGCGTTCGTCTCGGAAAAATACGCGAAATAGAGTCCGAAATTTCGTAAATCGGAGTCCGTATGAAGAAGATATGGACGAACGAAGTTAGGCAAAAAAACCGAAAACAAGCCAGAATGCACTGGCGCACTTGTGAAGTGCGCCAACACAAAAATACACTAGCGCACTTGGGAAGTGCGCCCGTGTCGAGCCAGAAACCTGCACAGCCTTCTGGCTTGACCCTGGCTGGCCTGGTGCACCTGTTTTGGCCCTTGGTCTTGTTTTGGAGGCTTGTGACGATTTTTGAGGGCTGGGATCTATCCTAGGGTTAATCTAAGGGTCCTAACTAGCCTAATCTTCTATAAATAAGCCCCTAACCCTCCCCTAAACCCTCATTATTCACTCATGTAACTAAACTATGGCAAAATTTCTACTCTCATGGCCTCCACTCAACTATCCTAGCCTCCACTTCATTTCTATGAGAGGTTTCATGAACATGAGAGTATTAGAGAGTCCTTATGTTAGTATGAGAGCCCCTCAAGTTGATTTCAAGACAAAAGCTTTGATCTTTGTTCATAAAGATGGTGTTTTTAGTGATTTGGAGCATCCATCTTTGGGTTTTTGGGTGATGGCATGCATAGGCTTCATCATAAGCTTTAGTTTAATCGATTTAGGCCTTCATAGCAATGTAAGCCCTTCCCTACTCTTAGATATTAACTATGAAGTTAAATGTTCATGTTGAAAGTTTGGGTTTGATTAATTAGAATGATGCATGCTATCATGTTATGCAAGTTTATGAAGTCATTATCTTGATCTTATGAGCTAAAAGCCACAACCTTTATGTTGAAATGTTGCATTATGCAACATGAGAATCTTCATAATCATTATGTCAACTTGCATACAAAGTCATAATCCTTATATGATGATATATGCGAGTTTCTAGCCATCATTCCATGTCTTTTGTCACCATGATTCGCTTATGTACCAAGTTTGGGTTGATGCATGTTTTTGAGGCTTAAGAATGTAACATGCAAGCTAATGAACACATTTGTGCCTCATTTGCCACCATGATTAACTTGTGGCTTAATACCCATTTTTGTCATTCCTTTGCCAAGTCTCTTCTTTTAATCCATCACGTTGTTGCGAACGTATATGCTAGTTTAAAAAGCGTTGGGGTCACATTATGGGGAAACATAATGGCATGAACATGATTTGGGTAAATGGGTATAAACATGACAACATGTAACGTTAAATATGACATGTGTTTATACTTGAAAACATGACTTGAAATATAACATGGAAGTTGACATGTAAGTATGCATAAAAACATAAGCTTGGGAATTTACCTATTAAGTTAGGTCTACCCATTGGGAATTTACCTATTAAGTTAGGTCTACCCAATTGCTTGAAAACTTGACTATGAACATGACACTAGACTAAACATGAAAGTGGCCAACTCGAGGTTGGGTTGAGTTTGCAACGTAAAACTACCCGGAACCGACCGGCCTAACTAGTAGTTGCAAACAATAGGACCCAATGTGAGAAGTTGGTCATGTTGTGCTTGTACCCGAGGTTAGACCAAGTTGTGGTGTAAAGCTACCCGGAACCGACCGGCTTAACTAGTAACCACAACAAAGTCTAATGTGAGAGGTTGGGGTGCACTAAGTAATTAATGCCACATGATAGGGTTAAGTTAATTTGATTAATGACTCTTAACCAAATATGACATGGGTAAATGGGTTAAGTAAATTGGTTAGGCTAATGATACTTAACAAAACATGACAAGGTTAGGTAGGTTAAGTGATTTGATTTGCCTAATGACGCTTAACCATTTTTATACGACTAGTGGACGGGGATTAAGTTAACCAACACTTAATCAATCCAACATGATAATTTGGCAAGGTTAAGAAAGTTTTCTTAATGACACTTAACCATACAAGATGATTAGGGGATGGGGTTAAGTAATTTGCACCTAACTAATCCGACACGGTAATTAGATGGGGTTAAGTAATCCACACTTAACTAATCTAAACATGGTAATTCGATGGGGTTAAGTTAAACACTTAACCAATTTAAACTCGGTAATTCAATGAGGTTAAGTAACCAATACATAACCAACTTAGCGTGATAATTTAATGGGGTTAAGCAACTTATACTTAACCAATTATACATGATGATTTGATGGGGTTAAGTAACTTACACTTAACCAATCTAATACGCGGACCTGATAAGGTTAAGTCACAAGACCTTTTTAGAATATACTTAACCATTGTAGTACGATTAGAGGATGGGGTTAAGCCAACCTATACTTAACCAATCCGACTCCATAATTTGATGGGATTAAGATAATCTATGCTTAATCGATCTAGCAAGATAATCCGATAGGATTAAGGTAAGCTAGTACTTGACCAATTTGACTTGATAGGGTTAAGTCATGAGCCTCTGGGTACACTTAACCAACTTGTGGGACTAAGTCCGGAACTTAAATACTTAGCCAATCTTTGACGTGATTCGTGGGCGGGTTAAGTCATGGACTTGAATGATAACACTTAACCCAATAGACAAACCCTAGCTAGAAGAACTAGGTAGAAAACCGTGGTTAATCAAGGATAACGGGAAAGGAAGCTAAGTGGTAAACCTTAGTTAAGGGTAACTAAGTAATAATTCTTAGCTAAGGACATAGGACTAATTCTCAAAACGATGAGTAACCTGATACGGTAGGTCATCGCTTAGTATACGAGGGGGAGCAAGTTATCTGACTTGGATAAAAGCTCCAGCGCACTGGGTGCCGAAGTGGAAGCTTCGGGGGACGTGAGGATATTCTTGGGATCCCTCTATGGGCTGCCAGGTAATTATACTAGGCCCATGAGAGGTTAAGGTCTGCGTTAGAAGGACCAAGAGTATGCCTTGGTTGCTATGCGAGCAACCTAAAGACTGGGATGGATTAGCGTGGAGTCGACGATTCTTGTTTTTGCCCTGGATAGCACATCGCCGACTACCTACCATCTTTAGTCAATCGTGTACGTGCGGAAAGGCAGGGAACCCCCAACAGACCATGTGCTTGCTATCGAGTCATGGGTGAGGTTGGCCCGTAGGAAAGTGGGCTATAGTGGGGCCGTGGAGTGGTTCTTATACATGATTTTTCTTGGATTGCCTTTCAGTAGTTGAGGGAGGGGTCACGTGGGACCATAGCCACGGGTACAAAAACAGACCTTGATATCTGCATCGGTAGACGATTTAAAGCTCCCGACCGAGTTCCGTATTTCTTGATTTGCCCTGGCACGGAACTCGGATGGCACATTGGGGAACATGTGCATCTAACATACGTGGGATCAAGGGCGCGGTTGACGGGTGGCGTAATCCCTAGTGGTCCTAGGTGGCCAAAACCCAAACCGAGACACGGAAACGTTCATTAGGTAGCATAATCCCTAGCGGTCCTAGGTGGCATAAATCCTAAGTGGACGCGCGATAGTTCATGGTAAGGAAACACAACTAGATCAAGGGTTGCAGTCCAAAACAACTTCAAGGATAAACCGTTTATATGGGAAAGCCCGTACAGCCTACGGCAAAGGACTGAACTTATACATGGAAAGAAACATATGAGTTGAGTAACCTATATATGCGGCATATTAGGTTGACAGGGACCATTACACGACTTATGAGTAAGGGTCATTCACGGATAACACGTAATACAGTTGGGATACTAGTACGGTAGGTGCAGAGCAGATATACAGGATAGATACCATGGGACGTTATACGTGATAGATATCTTGGAATATTATACTTGATAGGAACCTGACGATGTGATACCTTGTTTTGTCTTGACATCGTAATTTATCATGACATCTTAGTTTATCTGAGTTCAGTAGTTCATCCTGTTATTTTGATTTAGCTTACCTATCTTGTTATCATGCTTATGTTCATCTCAGTTTCTCATGTCAGTTAACTTTACTAGTTTTTATACTAATAGTAGATAGGGCTTACTCAGTCTTTTTGACTGACCCGTTTTATTTCGCATCTTTTCTTCCGTTTCCCCCCAGGTTACAGGGAGGAAACACTGCTGTTTAGTTCGGACTTCTTCTGCTTGAAGGTCATCATGGATGGCTTGGACTTTTCCTGGCTATGGCTACTTTACTGTTTTTATTTGGGGAATAATTTATGAAAAAGTCTTTATGCTTCTTTACTATTGCAAGACAGGTTTTGATGTACTCTGATGTAAAAGGCTTTAGACCTTATGTATTCATGTTTATGAAAGTTCGATTTTACTTCCGCTATTTTATATGTTCTGTCTTGTGATATTTCTGTGCATGTTTACCAATAATGCCCCTCTAAAGCTAGTGCATTCCTTTGCGAGTGACCCTAGCGGAGGCGGGGTGTTACATTTGGTATCAGAGCAGAAGGTTACCAGACTGGGCAAAAGTTTATAAAGACCTTCTGAAAACTATTTGAAAATCGTTTATAAAGAAGCATTTTTCAAGAAATTTTTCTTTTAAAAGAAAAAGGCTATTCCCCAAAGGCCATTAGCATTATCCTTGTTTCCTTGATTGAATCTCTTTTCCTTTCTTTCCTCCATCTGTAGTCACAGTGGTTTTAACTGCGACTAGTCTTTTCTATCTACGGAAGTGCTTTCCATGCGATGGAGGTGGTTCTCGAGAGACCAGTGGCCGCGTTATAAGAAAGGATAGTGAGAAAGAGGATAAAGGATGCGAGTTTAAGGATGAACAACTTGTTGGTATGGCTCAACCCAGAATGAGAGAGAAAGATGAACAATGAAACCCATGACGAGAGAGTACCTTTGGCATGGTGAAACGGGGTGGATAGTTAAGTATCATGGGACAAGGACAAGATCATCGGGAGGGCAATAGTATGCTCTCATTTCTAGGGTACCTCGGAAGGAGGGTAACGATCTTGTTAAAGGTTTAGCTTTTCTTCTCTATCATCCCGTTAGGACTTTGTTTTGATCATGGTATCAATTAAGTCTGCTTCGATAGTTGAGTCTCTGCACCTTAAGTACTAGCATAATAGAGAATCCCAATTTTTGTCTCAAAGTCCTATTGGAGAGTCAGTCCATGTATTCATGGCTTGTTTGGATTTGAGAATGTCTATGTCAAGTGTTGAGCTTGGAAATAATGCTTATGTTTATAAGCTATGGATGGATTCTAAGGATGAAGTGGTTATCCAGTAAGGGGTGCCACTCTCGGTTTTGATAGGAGGGTAGTTAGACTCTTGACTAGCCTTGGTAATACCCTCGGAGTCTCGTGTAACCTTTTGGGTTCGGTCATGATTAGTTACTTAGAATCCCGTGATGCCTTTATTGGAAATTTGAAGCCCGATCGAGTGGTGTTCGCCGATAAGATGGATGGTTTATTTCACTTATGCATGGGTTATGGAAATCACCCTAGTAAGTGCGCTTGGTAACCTGGTTGACATCTGTTTACTTTCAAGAAGAAGTTCTTCTACATGGAATACCTTATAGTATATAAACAAGATCCAAGATTCATTAGTGAATTTTGGAAAGCTTGCATAAGATCATGCGTACGCAGTCATGTTTGCGCCAAGTATTCTAGAAAAAGGATAAGTGCAAGTGGAACGAGAGGCGACGAAGAAATGAGTTCCAGCTCATGTTATGGAAACAGGAAATAAGAAGCTACGAAATCGCGAAGTTAAAAGACGGTCAAGGCACAATGGAATTGAGCTCAAGGAAGTACGACTTTGATGGTCAAAGACTAGATACGCGCATGATATCTCTTTTTGGGAGTATCTCCTTGATCCCTGTTTTCTGTAGAGCTTACTTGTAGGCTATCTTTTGTGGACATCCTCTCGGTCCTATTTTCTGTTACAAACCCCGTAAGGAGTTTGTCTTGTTTTTCTTGTCGACCCTGTTCCAGGGAATCCTAGGTAGAATCCTATGGATGTAAACATGTATTTGAAACATGTTATGATTGATATGGTTGCAAGTGGTTGCTCATGGATGCGCGAATACACATTAGATACTAGCTCGACTCGGTCACATTTCATATTGCATATGCACGAGTATTTATACTTGTTTATGGATGAAATCGAATGTATTATCATGCGGTTGTTGCATATGAATGAATGATTGTGCACGCATATAGTACCTATATGGCTAGGACTATTTGCATACATGTTGGATTCATGGCACTATACATATTTTGCATTAGAAAGATTATTCAGGCCTGATCATTAGCATTAGCTAAGGAACACGTACACACACGTTTTGCATATATTCATACAGCATTAGAAATCATCTAAGGACAATGGTTGCTTGTGGATGATGTTGTGAGTAGATTAATGATGGATGGTAGGATACGTTCTTCCTAACTTGGAGATTTCTGGGACGAAATCCTTTAAGTTGGGGAGGATGTAACAACCCGAATTTTTAGCAACATGTTAAGACAAGAATCAAGGCAGAATTAAATTATAAAATCTGAATCAGGATAAACGGGTTGCGCCATTGCGTTCGTCTCGGAAAAATACGCGAAATAGAGTCCGAAATTTCGTAAATCGGAGTCCGTATGAAGAAGATATGGACGAACGAAGTTAGGCAAAAAAACCGAAAACAAGCCAGAATGCACTGGCGCACTTGTGAAGTGCGCCAACACAAAAATACACTAGCGCACTTGGGAAGTGCGCCCGTGTCGAGCCAGAAACCTGCACAGCCTTCTGGCTTGACCCTGGCTGGCCTGGTGCACCTGTTTTGGCCCTTGGTCTTGTTTTGGAGGCTTGTGACGATTTTTGAGGGCTGGGATCTATCCTAGGGTTAATCTAAGGGTCCTAACTAGCCTAATCTTCTATAAATAAGCCCCTAACCCTCCCCTAAACCCTCATTATTCACTCATGTAACTAAACTATGGCAAAATTTCTACTCTCATGGCCTCCACTCAACTATCCTAGCCTTCACTTCATTTCTATGAGAGGTTTCATGAACATGAGAGTATTAGAGAGTCCTTATGTTAGTATGAGAGCCCCTCAAGTTGATTTCAAGACAAAAGCTTTGATCTTTGTTCATAAAGATGGTGTTTTTAGTGATTTGGAGCATCCATCTTTGGGTTTTTGGGTGATGGCATGCATAGGCTTCATCATAAGCTTTAGTTTAAACGATTTAGGCCTTCATAGCAATGTAAGCCCTTCCCTACTCTTAGATATTAACTATGAAGTTAAATGTTCATGTTGAAAGTTTGGGTTTGATTAATTAGAATGATGCATGCTATCATGTTATGCAAGTTTATGAAGTCATTATCTTGATCTTATGAGCTAAAAGCCACAACCTTTATGTTGAAATGTTGCATTATGCAACATGAGAATCTTCATAATCATTATGTCAACTTGCATATGAAGTCATAATCCTTATATGATGATATATGCGAGTTTCTAGCCATCATTCCATGTCTTTTGTCACCATGATTCGCTTATGTACCAAGTTTGGGTTGATGCATGTTTTTGAGGCTTAAGAATGTAACATGCAAGCTAATGAGCACATTTGTGCCTCATTTGCCACCATGATTAACTTGTGGCTTAATACCCATTTTTGTCATTCCTTTGCCAAGTCTCTTCTTTTAATCCATCACGTTGTTGCGAACGTATATGCTAGTTTAAAAAGCGTTGGGGTCACATTATGGGGAAACATAATGGCATGAACATGATTTGGGTAAATGGGTATAAACATGACAACATGTAACGTTAAATATGACATGTGTTTATACTTGAAAACATGACTTGAAATATAACATGGAAGTTGACATGTAAGTATGCATAAAAACATAAGCTTGGGAATTTACCTATTAAGTTAGGTCTACCCATTGGGAATTTACCTATTAAGTTAGGTCTACCCAATTGCTTGAAAACTTGACTATGAACATGACACTAGACTAAACATGAAAGTGGCCAACTCGAGGTTGGGTTGAGTTTGCAACGTAAAACTACCCGGAACCGACCGGCCTAACTAGTAGTTGCAAACAATAGGACCCAATGTGAGAAGTTGGTCATGTTGTGCTTGTACCCGAGGTTAGACCAAGTTGTGGTGTAAAGCTACCCGGAACCGACCGGCTTAACTAGTAACCACAACAAAGTCTAATGTGAGAGGTTGGGGTGCACTAAGTAATTAATGCCACATGATAGGGTTAAGTTAATTTGATTAATGACTCTTAACCAAATATGACATGGGTAAATGGGTTAAGTAAATTGGTTAGGCTAATGATACTTAACAAAACATGACAAGGTTAGGTAGGTTAAGTGATTTGATTTGCCTAATGACGCTTAACCATTTTTATACGACTAGTGGACGGGGATTAAGTTAACCAACACTTAATCAATCCAACATGATAATTTGGCAAGGTTAAGTAAGTTTTCTTAATGACACTTAACCATACAAGATGATTAAGGGATGGGGTTAAGTAATTTGCACCTAACTAATCCGACACGGTAATTAGATGGGGTTAAGTAATCCACACTTAACTAATCTAAACATGGTAATTCGATGGGGTTAAGTTAAACACTTAACCAATTTAAACTCGGTAATTCAATGAGGTTAAGTAACCAATACATAACCAACTTAGCGTGATAATTTAATGGGGTTAAGCAACTTATACTTAACCAATTATACATGATGATTTGATGGGGTTAAGTAACTTACACTTAACCAATCTAATACGCGGACCTGATAAGGTTAAGTCACAAGACCTTTTTAGAATATACTTAACCATTGTAGTACGATTAGAGGATGGGGTTAAGCCAACCTATACTTAACCAATCCGACTCAATAATTTGATGGGATTAAGATAATCTATGCTTAATCGATCTAGCAAGATAATCCGATAGGATTAAGGTAAGCTAGTACTTGACCAATTTGACTTGATAGGGTTAAGTCATGAGCCTCTGGGTACACTTAACCAACTTGTGGGACTAAGTCCGGAACTTAAATACTTAGCCAATCTTTGACGTGATTCGTGGGCGGGTTAAGTCATGGACTTGAATGATAACACTTAACCCAATAGACAAACCCTAGCTAGAAGAACTAGGTAGAAAACCGTGGTTAATCAAGGATAACGGGAAAGGAAGCTAAGTGGTAAACCTTAGTTAAGGGTAACTAAGTAATAATTCTTAGCTAAGGACATAGGACTAATTCTCAAAACGATGAGTAACCTGATACGGTAGGTCATCGCTTAGTATACGAGGGGGAGCAAGTTATCTGACTTGGATAAAAGCTCCAGCGCACTGGGTGCCGAAGTGGAAGCTTCGGGGGACGTGAGGATATTCTTGGGATCCCTCTGTGGGCTGCCAGGTAATTATACTAGGCCCATGAGAGGTTAAGGTCTGCGTTAGAAGGACCAAGAGTATGCCTTGGTTGCTATGCGAGCAACCTAAAGACTGGGATGGATTAGCGTGGAGTCGACGATTCTTGTTTTTTCCCTGGATAGCACATCGCCGACTACCTACCATCTTTAGTCAATCGTGTACGTGCGGAAAGGCAGGGAACCCCCAACAGACCATGTGCTTGCTATCGAGTCATGGGTGAGGTTGGCCCGTAGGAAAGTGGGCTATAGTAGGGCCGTGGAGTGGTTCTTATACATGATTTTTCTTGGATTGCCTTTCAGTAGTTTAGGGAGGGGTCACGTGGGACCATAGCCACAGGTACAAAAACAGACCTTGATATCTGCATCGGCAGACGATTTAAAGCTCCCGACCGAGTTCCGTATTTCTTGATTTGCCCTGGCACGGAACTCGGATGGCACATTGGGGAACATGTGCATCTAGACATGGAAAACGATTCACGATACATACGTGGGATCAAGGGCGCGGTTGACGGGTGGCGTAATCCCTAGTGGTCCTAGGTGGCCAAAACCCAAACCGAGACACGGAAACGTTCATTAGGTAGCATAATCCCTAGCGGTCCTAGGTGGCATAAATCCTAAGTGGACGCGCGATAGTTCATGGTAAGGAAACACAACTAGATCAAGGGTTGCAGTCCAAAACAACTTCAAGGATAAACCGTTTACATGGGAAAGCCCGTACAGCCTACGGCAAAGGACTGAACTTATACATGGAAAGAAACATATGAGTTGAGTAACCTATATATGCGGCATATTAGGTTGACAGGGACCATTACACGACTTATGAGTAAGGGTCATTCACGGATAACACGTAATACAGTTGGGATACTAGTACGGTAGGTGCAGAGCAGATATACAGGATAGATACCATGGGACGTTATACGTGATAGATATCTTGGAATATTATACTTGATAGGAAACTGACGATGTGATACCTTGTTTTGTCTTGACATCGTAATTTATCATGACATCTTAGTTTATCTGAGTTCAGTAGTTCATCCTGTTATTTTGATTTAGCTTACCTATCTTGTTATCATGCTTATGTTCATCTCAGTTTCTCATGTCAGTTAACTTTACTAGTTTTTATACTAATAGTAGATAGGGCTTACTCAGTCTTTTTGACTGACCCGTTTTGTTTCGCCTCTTTTCTTCCGTTTCCCCCCCAGGTTACAGGGAGGAAACACTGCTGTTTAGTTCGGACTTCTTCTGCTTGAAGGTCATCATGGATGGCTTGGACTTTTCCTGGCTATGGCTCCTTTACTGTTTTTATTTGGGGAATAATTTATGAAAAAGTCTTTATGCTTCTTTACTATTGCAAGACAGGTTTTGATGTACTCTGATGTAAAAGGCTTTAGACCTTATGTATTCATGTTTATGAATGTTCGATTTTACTTCCGCTATTTTATATGTTCTGTCTTGTGATATTTCTGTGCATGTTTACCAATAATGCCCCTCTAAAGCTAGTGCATTCCTTTGCGAGTGACCCTAGCGGAGGCGGGGTGTTACAGTTGAGCTTTTAATTGATGCCTATCACAACAGCTCCTTTTGACTTTTTAAATGTTTCAAATATGGATAACAACCATGATATGAACAATTTGAATTTCATATACATAACTTACAGCTTTTCTAGTGTGATATCATAGTATTTTTAGTGTGATAAGCAATGTTACTACAACACATTTAATCCTAATCTAATACAATTTATGACATCACATTTAATGCTAATCTAATAGTACAAGTGATTACTGAATTGTAAAAAGCCTGTGACATCACATTTAATGCTAATCTAATACAATTTATCATCACTTGCAGGTAACAAGAAATTTATGGAAACGGTAGAAAGCATAGCGGAATGCCTTGGGAAAGTTGAGGAAAAAGACAGCAACGAAGCAGCTTCTAGAACTGAATTGCTTGACAAGCTAACCGTCTTCGAAACCCAAAATGAGGAGTCCCCTGCTGTTACTACAAGTGCTGATTTAGAAGAGGAAAAGCGCAAGCCTGAACCTAGCACGGAAGAAGACACAACCAAGAGAGCTTGGAGGCGGCTCGTTGGCTCATAGAATAAACTCTTCTTCTTCTTTTTCTGGGGGAGGGGGGGGAGGGCACTTGCCCAGGTCAGCCTGGGCATGGCTCCGCCCCTGTGTACACACAATCTCGATCAAGGGTATTACTAACCTTATCTCTTTTGAGTTACACCACAAAGCCAAGGTTATTTATGAACCATTACTCTGATACCCAACTGTAGCTACCCAAAATTTTCGACACTTAAATCTTGATACTAACCCAACTCTTGTCCAAAACTCAAGTACCGAAAACACCAGAAAGCTACTACAAAGAAATTAGAGGGTGAGATAAGAAAGAAAGTTAGAATAGAAGAATAAGAAGAACCAACACAACATAGAATCTCACATCGCAGCAGAACAAAATATAATATAGAAATAACTTTTATTGAGAGCTTAAAATAATACTTACAACATCAGAGCACATCAATACATTTGGACAGTTATAATAACCTGTCCTCATATATATAACACACAGCAGAATAATAATGGTATAAATCAAACGTATGAACTCCTTCAGCTCCTCTTTGGACTTCACAACATCTGGTACCCTAAACCTGTACAACCCGTTCTAACCCGAGCATTACAAATACCAGGTCAGTGTGGTGAACCGGAGTGAGTAAAACACACTAAGTTTAAAAGGTCATCCAAATTGATTTTAAAGTTCAAATCCCTTTTGAAAGAAAAGGATAATCGTAATACCAAATCCACGCATAAATATGACGGTTTTTACCTTACGATAACCCAGAATATTTTGAAATCAATATCTTATTCTGATATTCTGATAGTATCTAAATACAAATGAATAGAATCTAGCAAAACACTTGCATCTCAAGCTCCACATATATAGTATACAATCAAAACTGCGGGTGCTTATTGAAGATTGGATTCCCAATATGACAAGGTATGGAACCAACTGTCGATAGTGTATCTCTAGAGGGGAATACACTGGGTTCAACAAGAACATCTTGCAACCCGACCCACACATGATCGACCACTCATTTCGCTTGAGAGTATCGCATATATATCACCCCCCCACCCCCCCCCCCCCCGTTGGTCTCAAACCACCGTATCGCGAAAAGGGAAAACATCAAAATAGATTAAAGAAGGAAATGGAATTTCACTAGATAGGTGATTATACACCCTAATGGGGGCGACCCACATAGCCATGGTGCCTGCCCGATTTTTGTCATTTTCGGTTGTGAGGCTTGAAGTTTGAATTTACCTTTAGAACATCTAGCCAGCTTTACTTTGAATGCCACATCGTTAGATCCGCCAAATCACTAATTGACGTCCACAATAATATTCTGCTCGTTAGGCACGGAGAAGTGTCCTTCTCCGCCACTAACAGAAATACTTTTGTAAAAATCAACGTACGTGATCCTTAAGAAATACTCTGTCAAACACTCGTCCATGAAAGTCATCCGGGAACAGGATGAACCGAAGGCACCCTCCTACTACATCCAATATAGGGATCATTCCATGGATTAGTAGCGAGTAGTCCTTGCAAATCCTTAGATTTCAATCACGACAGAATCATTGTCAAATGTATATATCTCTTGGGATCAGCTAGAGAAATTCAACAATAGTTCCCCTGCTCATGAAGATTTACGGTCTTTAATTGGTCCGTCTCGATTAACTTTAGATACCTTCTTCGTTTATGTATTTGTTGGTCAGATGGTTTTCGAATATAAGTTCGATTCCGGTCTTTCCATACCAACAATGCATTGGGTATGATTTTGATAGTCAGTTATTTAACTATCAAAATAAACAATCAAAAATAAATCCATTGGTTGGCTATACGGCATCACTTGGCCATTAATAATATATTAGTTTTAATATATTTATATTCTTAAATCATTTTATTGTAATACTTAGAAAGTATATCTTAAAATCATATACAATTCCCCATTAACTATCATTTCAAAACATTTGCTACAACATTACTTATCATCTAATATTTGGGAAACCGATTCAACTTATCCTTTTTAAACAATCGTTAAGATATCTCCTTTGTTTCGTTAATTGAACACCATAATCGTTATTTACGTGGTTGGAAATAACTTATTCAAATCTCATATTCTTACTTTTGGAAATATCGGTACATCTTCACAAAACTCCCTTTATTCCTTCTATTATGGAAACATCACTTCATATTCTCAAACCCCTTTTTAATCCTTTTAATCTTGAATCCAATATATATGTATACATATATATATATATATATATATATATCCTAATTTTTCAAATAACGTTACATTATTATTTCTCAAAATAAATCACTTCTAATATCTCCCTCATTACAACTAATATCATCCTCCGATAATCCTGAAGTCGTTCAAATTGGGGTATTTTAATTAGCTCTCAGACCTTGATCAACAACGTTCTTACCTTAAGATAAATACCAGTTTTAATGCCAAACCGATATTCATTTCTAGTATCAAAACAAATCCCCTTTAAGTTATATCCTCATTACACATCATCTCTTATTTAATATGGCAAATTTATCGCATCTTTATAACTCAAATTGTTAAACAACTCTAATTCAAACTTGGTTTTCCATTTGATTTCCGCTTCATATCTCCATTGGTTCCTAACCGTAAATCAATAAGAAAATAATTCCCTAAATATTAACCCCGAAGGCCGAAACCAACATCAGATTTATATTCAGAAAATCGTTTATCTCAACTGTACACCAGTTAAGTTTTAATTCTCTAATTCTATATCCTGGCTTTTATTTCGTTCAAATGCCATTTCTAATAACTCGTTCCAATAGTACATTCAATAAATCTTGGATTTTATGACTCCATTCAACTTTGATTTTTATAAAATTAACCTCAATAAGTATTTAATTTAAACTTCAAATTTAACTTAACTTATATTATTGTTTATATAAACTTGCTTAAAAACATCACTATACTATAAGCAATGGTTTAAAACTTCATAAACCTTTATTTATACATTATAAATCCCAAGATACCACTTTGATCATCATTCAATAAATAACAACATATAAAATGGTTTAGTTATCAATTAACTATTTCTATTAAATTAATAACTAATTAAATAATTCAATTTCATGTAACATAGTTGACATAGTCAACTCTACACATGATTAATTCATTAATCGAATATCAGTTCGTCTTTCCATTTAAATTAATTCAAATTACTTTAAATTCTCCCATTTGATTAATTATTAAATAAATAATAATCAAATCAATATAATCTCATTTTAAATTTTTTTCTTAATGCCAAGTAACCTTGGTTATTAAACATCACATTAATATCTGCTCACTTGCTTATCAGTCTTGTAAATATAATAATCATTTAATAATTGAGATGGGGCACGTGCTTCGCAAAGGATAGATTTTGGTATCAAAAATGGTGATTGGTGGCTAAAACAATCATTGTACATATGGATGGTTTATTTCATTTTTAAAAACTTAATTATAATAATATATTTAAAAATCTATATTCAGTTATAAATAAATTTCATAATTTCATTCCTATTGATTCACCTGACGGTAAATCAATCTCTATAAACAGTTTGTATTTTGGCCATTTGCTATAAATTCCCAACTGATACTACCCATTGGATAATAACAACAAACGTTGAATTCATATTCAATGATCAATAATCAAATCAATAATCCAATCATATTGGTTAAACAGTTAAAGTAATGATCATATGCAAATAAATAATCAACTCAACTAGTAGCGGTCAACCAAAATAATAATTCAAGCATCTAATTTAATTCAAATACGTTTACATTGTTATAAACATAACCAACAAGGTAAGTTACCTTATTTGGAAATCATCATTAAAAATAACGATGTCATTTCATTTAAATTAAACAACCGTTTAATTTAAATAATCAATATAATAATATTTAACAAAATCCAAATAACCATCAAAACAACCTACAATTAGCAAACATGGCAAACAAATAATAAACCCGACTTATAATAATTATAAGTGGGAGAACTGTAACAGCCTGCATTTTACGTATCGAAAGATCGTAAAATATTTTTATTTCATTCTCTAAGGGTTGGATCAATCTCATCTTTTAATATGTTGTGTATGGGGATGTGAGACATGTCCATTATTTTTACCGATTTTGTTTGTCAATATTTTGCCCCTATCAGCCTTGTACATGGCATAACTTTTGACTCAGAACGAATTACAGGATGAGACCTGTGCCATTGGAAAGGAATTGATGATTGCCTTTTCGTAGAGTGATTAATTTAAGGATTTGGCTAAGCGGTTTGGGAGAAATCGCTGTTTTAAGGTTTTTCAGTTGGCTATTCAGGTTTTGGAGCCTAAGTGGAATCCTATAAATAGGGGGTGAGAGTGGAGGGAAAAGGATTACTTTTTCCAATTTTCTCTCGTTTGAAGGCATTTGATCTCCTTCTTCCTCTTACACCTTTCCACCATTAAAAATCCAAATCTAAGGGAGGAAATCGAAGATCCACGCCATCCAAGGCAAGATCTACATCATTTCAAAGGAAATTCATCGGATCGAGGGGTTTGATTCGGAATGCTCGCTGTCCGGATTCTAATTTCTATCGTTTTAGATTGTTTCAGCAAATCGGTGAGTGATTTACATCTCTCACATGAATGTAATGAAGTACATGAGTGTTTATGCATGTTTCTCATCAAATTGGGATGTTTTACCATAGATTTACACCATTATAAGTTCATTTTCATATGCATCACCCCATGATCTAATCTAACAAGTTTTACTCTTTAATTTCATGTCATTTTACATGTTTATGTTAGTTAGATCCCTCATTTTGATCATATGTTCATTTTAATGGTTTTTGGTGAGATTTACATCATTTTTGTGGTAATCGTCATATTTATGTTGTTAGTAATGTTATGATATGTTTACGATTGTGTTTGATGATTTTGGTAGTGTCGGTTTCGTCGTTTGGTGAAGTTTTGGTTGAAATCGGAGTTGAATTGCAATATGCAGAAATTAGCTCGGCCATTGGTTGAATCGGCCAGGAGTTGACTCGGCCATAGGTTGAATCGGCCAGAAGTCGGATTGAAACGAAGTTGGATCGAACAAGAGTGGATCAGATCGGGTCATATTCGGATCGGGTCATATTTGGACTAGGTCATATTTGGATCGGGTCCATTATATAAGTGATTAGATCAGATCGGTCATGTGGGTTGGATCGGTCGAGTATGAAGCCAGAAGGGCACTGGATCGGGTCGGCCTAGATTGGATCGGTCTGAAAGAGGGTGGATCGGTCATGTTTTTAACAGCGCTTTTAAATGCTGCGGTTGATAGTGATGATGCTATGGTTTGTTTCCAACAGGGTCATTTTCTGAAAAAGTACGTTTTTCGGGTACGATTTAGATTTGGAGAAAAGGTCTGAAAAAATATTTTCCGACAGCGAAGTGGTAATTGGCTCGGTGATGATGTGACTTCGAAGTAAATTCAAGTAGGAAGGTTCGAAGTGTTGAATGTGTTCGTTGATCAAGGTGGAATAACGAATAAGGTGGCAACTCAAGGGTTGTGAGTTGGTGGATAATAGTTACTCGAGAAGGTTGCTTGAGCTATGAAATGTCGTCAAAGTTGGATGATAAGCGATGCGAAGGCGGAGAAGTCATCGTTGTCGTAAAATCTAGCAGGCTCAAAGCAGGGGTACGATGGGGGCACCCAATAGACCAGAAGGTTGCTGGTCGAGTACCTTGGGTATCGTTGAAAGGCCTAGTTGTCAAGTTTGGACATATGGAGTTTATGCTAGAACTGGGGTTACCATTAGCCCTTGACATATGGCAAGGTTGGCCATCATACGATTAACGATGGTTTCAAAGCAGGATTGGCGGTGATAGCTAGAGTCAGTCATGGATGATTGGTTGTTCTGTTTGTACTATCTCACGTAGATTATCGAAAGTTGAGGGAGATGTTCTCTGATTGCTTAACTGATATTGGTGTAGGCCTCTGGGGAAAGTACTTGGGGAATGTTAAACTCGATTAGGGTTTTCTGTGTGAGACTTATATAATTTAGATGTTATGAGTGTTTTTCCATGATTGAATGAGTATTCTGGTTTCTATGGATGAATGGTTGAATTGTTTATAGTAAAGTCTATCACTGTCCGATGTGGGGAAGATAAGGTTGAGTTCTTCTCTGGTGCCGTGGGTAGATTTGTATGTTTATCTATCCTTCCTCATACACTTTATTGTTGAAGTTTGTTAGTTGTTTTATCACTCATTAAGACTGTTGTCTGACTCAAGGTTTTATGTTTCCTCTTATTACCTTGGGCTGATCACCCGGTTGTGAATGGGCAGTCTAAGTAGCAGGTGACAGGTGATGCCTTAGTGAGGACGATGGTGTTGATTGGTGGCGAGCCGGAGGCTCACGTACCAGTTTTACTACTATCAAATAATTGGGTTTCCGTTGTTTGCTTTTCTGAATAATATAGTGAGGCAACTTTGTATAAACACTATTTCCAAGTTTGTGGATATTACTTTTTGGTTATATGAAAGTCTTGTGTTTCTGCTTCACTATTACTACCTGTTGTATATGTTCTATTATATTTTATCCTGGCGCTGTGAGTTTACAACAGTTTCTGCTTGTGTTTACCTACTCTGATGATCGTCCATGACTGCCTTGCACACCTTTCAGCACATTATTTCTTTTGTATAGTGCGGGGGTTATGGGCGGTCGTCACATTTGGTATCAGAGCTCTGGTCAACGATTTTTGGTCGAAGTTCAAGAACGTAATCGCGTATGAGAGACGTACTTGTAAATTTCAGTTGGATGCTTACTATATATTTTAGCATATATAGTAGTAACAGTTGTTTTCCTTTAGCAGATTCCTTGAAGGTGACTAATTATTCTAAATTGCAGATTTAGAATGAGTAGACAAGAAACAAGACGTGTTGCTAGGGGAGCCAATACTGGAGGGGGAAATGGTGGTGAACCTAATTACTCGACCATGTTTGAATCCATGGCAGAAGCAATTATGCGAAGGGTACTCGCTTCAGTGGCGGCAACGATAGATGTTGGTGTGCGAGTTCCTAGAGTAGTAGATTTTGCAAAGCTGTGCAAGGACTTTACATCTCTAGGGGGAAAACATTCAAGGGAACTGAACCAGCTGAAGAGGTCCAGAGGTGGATGGATTCTTGTGTTCGAATCTTTGGAGACTTGGGTATCGAGGATGCAATAAAGAGGAAACTTGCATCAAGGAAACTGCACAGTACGATCATGGAATGGTGGGATTCTGTTACACTCGAGACTCCAGAAGAAGAAATTTCATGGGAGCTATTCCAAGCTAAGTTTGAAGTAAAGTTTATCTACACAGCTTAGAAATCTTCTCTATTCAAGAAGTTCATAGAGATGAAACAGAGTGGTCGTTCTATTCTTGACTATATTTTTTATTTCGAAGCAATGTCTAGATATGCTCGTTCATACATTGATACACCATATCAGAAGAATGAGAAGTTTGTCGAGGGTTTGGATGCTCATATTGGAAAGCCGCTAGTGGACCATCTTGATGATTCGTTTGAGAAGATTGTGGAAAAAGCTATTCGTCATGAGAGCTCCTAAGGAAGCAAATGTTGTCGCTGCGACCAAAGAGGCACAGAAACCACAGCAGGGTGGTAATAATAAGAAGAGGAAGCAGCAATAGCAAATGGGAAAAGATGGCTAAAAGAAACCCAAGAGTGAGGTGGTTTGCTTTAACTGCCAGCAGAAAGGTCATTTTGCTAATGAGTGAAAGAATCCCAAAGCTGAGAAGAAGTGCTTCAAATGTGATAGCCTGGGCATGAGAAGAAAGATTGTCTGGAATCTGCTAAGGGCAAGCAGATTGTGAAGGCATATGCTTTGGAAGCTATGCCATTTTCTTCGAGAGCTCCTACTGCAGAGGAGAAGGGAAAGGGTGTTGTGATGCAAGTTACTCTTTTAGTTAATGATGTTTCAATTTTTGTGCTTTTCGATACTGGTGCACCGCATTCCGTCATTTGCAATGAGCTTGTGTGTCTCTTGGGTTTGGAACCTGAGATTTGTGATAGACCCTTTGTAGTGACTAATTTAATTGGGGTTCGTCAAACCTTTGCATGATATGTCGAGGTCCAGTGTTGTCGATTCATGGTTGCTCTTTTGTGTGTGATTGCTTTGTTCTTAACTTCGCTAGGTTTGTGATCATCTTGGGCATGGATTGGGTCTAGAGGTATGCGGTAAGGGTGAATTGCGAGAAGCTAGAGGTGAGGGTCGGGGATGTGGAAGGGCGAAAGGTGTTGATTAGATGTAAGCGCGAAGACGGGGTCTTCGTGAGTTATCTGTATTCACTTGGGATTCCACAAGAAGACCTGTCATCACTTCTGAGCGCTAGTGAGTATGTAGATGTCTTTGATGAGGTCAAAGGGTTGCCGCCGCATCGTGAGATCGAGTTTAGGATCGATTTGGTCGGGGTGCTAGACCAATCGTTATGCCACTTAGGCGGATGGCGCCTAGGGAACAACAAGAGTTAGAAGTGCATGCTCGTGACCTTTTGGGAAAATGATTCATTCGGAGGAGTGTATCCGAATAGGGTGCACCGGTCGTATTTGCAACTAAGGAGGATGGCTCGTTAAGATTGTGTGTGGACTATCGTGAGCTGAACAAGGTGACTAAGAGGAACAAGTATTCGTTGCCAAGGATTGATGACTTGTTCGTTCAGCTTCACGAAGCCAAAGTGTTTTATCATATGGATTTGCTAAGGATAGTGTGCCAAAGACTACTTTTAGGACATCATTTGGTTTCTTCGAATGGTTGGTGACGCCATTCTGGTTGACTAACGCACCAGCGTATTTTGTGGATCTTATGAATAGAGTGTTCAGAGATCAGTTGAACAAGCTTGTGCTTATGTTCATGGATGATATTCTAGTTTGCTCCAGAAATGAGGAAGAACATAAGACGCACTTGAGAATTGTGTTAGAGATCTTGCGGAAGCATTCGCTTAAGGCTAAGTTCTCAAAGTGTCACTTCTGGAAGGATGAAGTGAGGTTCTTAGGTCATGTAGTTTATGGAAAAGGGATAGCGGTTGACCCCGCTGAAGTTGCAGCAATCCAGGACCGGGATCGACCTAAGAATGCGACGGATGTTCAAGGTTTCCTTGGGTTGGAAGGATATTACCGACGGTTTATCAAGAATTTCTCCAAGGTAGCTGCACCACTGACAGGATTGACGAAGAAGTACCAAGTGTTCATATAAGATGCAAAGTGTGAACAAGCGTTTGGAATCCTCAAGGAGAGATTGACGAGTGCACCTGTGTTGGCCATTCCAAGTGGGAATGAAGAGATGGTGGTATATACCGATGCATGTGGTACTAGACTTGGAGTAGTGCTAATGCAGAATGATAAGGTTGTGGCCTATGCAAGTCGACAACTGAAGCTGCATGAGAAGAATTACCCAACTCATGATTTGGAGTTAATGACGATTGTATTTGCTCTAAAGATGTGGAGACATTACCTGTTGGGAGTTCGATTCGAGTTGTTTATGGATCACAAGTCGTTAAAGTATCTTTTCTTCCAAAAGGATTTGAATCTTCGGCAGCAAAGATGGTTAGAGTTTCTGGCGTCATATGATTTTGGCATAGCCTATACTCCGGGAAAGGGCAACGCAGTTGCACATGCGTTAAGTCGATGACACGCAAGTTTAGGAGCAATGTTTTCAGAATGGAAGAGCCTCGAGTACTTGGCAAGGTTTGATTTCAGGCTAAGGTGTGAGTTGGAACCTAAAATGTTGGCGAGCTTGTCGATAAGACCTACTCTTGTTGAAAGGATTGGCAAAAACCAAAAGAAGGATGCGAAGCTTGTTGAGCTCATTCAGAAAATGAAACCAGAAGATAAAGAGTTCAAGGTCGATCGAGAAGGTTGGCTTCGAAAGCAAGGGCAATTAGTTGTTCCTATTATTGATGGATCGAGGGATGAGGTTCTGAGAGAATTTCATCACTCGATGCTGATGATTCATCCCGGTGGAAATAAGATGTATCAGGACATGAAGAGAGTCTACTTTGGGAAAGGATGAAGCGAGATATTTGAAAGTTCATTTTCCAAGTGTATAAACTGTCAGTTGGTGAAAGTTGAACAGAAGAAGCTGAGTGGTTTGCTTCAGCCATTGGAAGTTCCTACGTGGAAATGGGAGCAAGTATCGATGGATTTTATCGATGGACTACTTAGAACAAGGGAAGGAAACAAAGAGATTTGGGTCATCGTGGATCATTTGACCAAAAGTGCGAGATTTATTCCTATCAAGTCGACTAGGACGGCTTCGAAATTGGCTGAACTTTATGTGAAATGGATAGTTCGATTCCATGGTGTCCCAAAGAGTATAGTGAGTGGCCGAGATCCATTATTCACAAGTGAATTTTGGAAAAGTTTGCAAGAAGCTTTGGGAACCGAGCTATGCTTGAGTACGACATATCATCCCCAAACTGATGGTCAGACCAATAGAGTCAATCGAGTTTTGGAAGATCAGCTGAGGGCTTGTGTGTTAGACTTCGGAGGATCATGGGAAGACCATCTACATCTAGTTGAGTCTGCGTATAATAATAGCTACCAATCTAGCATTGGGATGGCACCATACGAAGCGTTGTATGGAAGGCCATGCAATTCTCTAGCATGTTGGCTAGAAACTAGAGATTAGTTGATACTTGGGCCTGAGATGATTAGAGTAACCTCGGATTGTATCGAGATAGTTCGGCAACGAATGAAGGCAGCCCAGGACGTTCAGAAGAGTTACGCCGACAAGTGTCGTAAGGACTTGGAATTCGACGTGGGTGATATGGTTTTCGTGAAAGCTTCGCTGTTGAAGCTAATGGTTAGATTTGGTAAGAAAGGAAAGTTAGCTCCAAGGTTTGTTGGACCATTTCCGATAGTCGAGCGAATTGGAAAGCTCGCATATAGATTGGAGTTACCCAAGAAGATGTCAAGTGTGTATAATGCGTTCCATGTGTCGTTTCTACAGAAATTCGTGCATGATTCGAATGTGATGGTATCTCCAGAGCAGTACGAAGACCTTATAGTAGAGACCGCAGTTCTGATATCTCGAAAGTCGCTTCGTGCTGTGGGAAATAACATGAAACAGCTTAGGAGGAAGACAGTTAAGCTAGTCAAGTTACAATGGAGACAATTGTACGTGGGAGACGGAAGAGAGTATGAGAATGACTTATCCATAACTCATCGTTGGTAGGACCCTTCGATATCGTATCTTCATTATATCTTGTATCTTGTTATTGTTTGTTAGAACTCCGTGTACTAGGATAAGGCTATGGATGCATGGCTTGATGGTTGCTAGTTTGAATGATAGAATTGGCTTCTCATGGATGATAGGCATGCAGAATCGTTGTGATTACTTGTGTTTGTTGGAATTTCAGGGGCGAAAATCTTAAGGGGGTAGAATGTAACAGCCCGCATTTTACGTATCGAAAGACTGTAAAATATTTTTATTTCATTCTCTGAGGGTTAGACCATTCTCATCTTTTAATATGTTGTTTATGGGGATGTGAGACGTGTCCATAATTTTTACCGATTTTGTTTGTGACCATTTTTCCCCTGTCAGCCTTGTATAGGTCATAACTTTTGACTCAGGTCGAATCAGAGGATGAGACCTTTGCCATTGGAAAGGAATTGATGATTGCCTTTCCGTAGAGTGGTTACATTAAGGATTTGGCTCAGCAGTCTGGGAGAAATCGTTGTTTTAAGGTTTTTCAGTTGGTTATTCAGGTTTTGGAGTCTTAGTGGAATCCTATAAATATGGGGTGAGAGTAGAGGGAAAAGGTTTACTTTTTCCCATTTTCTCTCATTTGAAGGCATTTGATCTCCTTCTTCCTCCCACACCTTTCCACCATTAAAAATCCAAATTTAAGGGAGGAAATCGAAGATCTACGCCATCCAAGGCAAGATCTACGTCATTTCAAAGGCAAATTCATCGGATCGAGGGGTTTGATTTGGAGTGCTCGCTCTCCGGATTCTTATTTCTATCGTTTTAGATTGTTTCGACAAATCGGTGAGTGATTTACATCTCTCACATGAATGCAATGAACTATATGAGTGTTTGTGCATGTTTCCCATCAAATTGGGATGTTTTACCATAGATTTATACCATTATAAGTCCATTTTCATATGCATCACCCTATGATCTAATCTAACAAGTTTTACTCGTTAATTTCATGTCATTTTACATGTTTATGTTAGTTAGATCTCTCATTTTGATCATGTGTTCATTTTAATGGTTTTTGGTGAGATTTACATCATTTTTGTGGTAATCATCATATTTATGTGGTTAGTAATGTTATGATATGTTTATGATTGTGTTTGATGATTTTAGTAGTGCGTCGGATTCGTCGTTTGGCGAAGTTTTGGTCGAAATCGGAGTTGAATTGCAATATGCAGAAATTGGCTCGGCCATAGGTTGAATCGGCCAGGAGTTGACTCAGCCATAGGTTGAATCGGCTAGAAGTCAGATTGAAACGAAGTTGGATCGGACAGGAGAGGATCGGATCGGGTCATATTCGGATCGGGTCACATTCGGATCGGGTCAGTCATATAAGTGATTGGATCGGTCGTGTTAGTTGGATCGGTCGAGTTTGAAGCCAGAAGGGCACTGGATCGGGTCGGTCATATAAGTGATTGGATCGGATCGGTCGTGTTAGTTGGATCGGTCGAGTTTGAAGCCAGAAGGGCACTGGATCGGGTCGGCCTAGTTTGGATCGGGTCGGTCTGAAAGAGGACGAATTAGTCATGTTTTTAACAGCGCTTTTAAATGCTGCGGTTGATAGTGATGATGTTATGGTTTGTTTCCAACAGGGTGATTTTTTGAAAAAGTACGTTTTTCGTGTACGAGTCAGATTTGTAGAAACGGTCTGGAAAAAATATTTTCCGGGTACGAGTCAGATTTGGCTCGGTGATGATGTGACTTCGAAGTAAATTCAAGTAGGAAGGTTCAAAGTGTTGAATGTGTT
Organism: Allium sativum; assembly: GCA_030737875.1. Classification (NCBI taxonomy): domain Eukaryota; kingdom Viridiplantae; phylum Streptophyta; class Magnoliopsida; order Asparagales; family Amaryllidaceae; genus Allium; species Allium sativum. The sequence continues at coordinate 498,476,928 of CM060924.1, read as the reverse complement.
CGTTGATCAAGGTGGAACAACGAATGAGGTGGCAACTCAAGGGTTGTGAGTTGGTGGAAAATGGTTGCTCGAGAAGGTTGCTTGAGCTATGAAATGTCATTAAGGTTGGATGACTAGAGATGCGAAGGCCGAGAAGTCATCGTTGTCGTAAGTTCTAGCAGGCTCAAAGCAGGGGTACGATGGGGATACCCAATAGACCGGAAGGTTTCTGGTCGAGTACCTTGGGTATCGTTGAAAGGCCTAGTTGTCAAGGTTGGACATTGTCTAGGTTGGATATATGGAGTTTATGCTAGAACTAGGGTTACCATTAGCCCTTGACATATGGCAAGGTTGGCCGTCATACATTTAACGATGGTTTCAAAGCAGGATTTGCGGTGATATCATGAGTCAGTCATGGATGATTGGTTGTTCTATTTGTACTATCTCACATAGATTATCCAAAGTCGAGGGAGATGTTCTCTGAGTGCTTAACTGATATTGGTTAAGGCCTTTGCGGAAAGTATTTGGGGAATGTTATACTCGATTAGGGTTGTCTGTGTGAGACTTATATAATCTGGATGTTATGAGTGTTTTTCCATGATTAAATGAGTGTTCTGGTTTCTATGGATGAATGGTTGAATTGTTTGTAGTAAAGGCTATCACTGTCCGATGTGGGGAAGATAAGGTTGAGTTCTTCTCTGGTGTCATGGGTAGATTAGTATGTTTATCTTCATTTCTCATACACTTTATTGTTGAAGTTTGTTAGTTGTTTTATCGCTCACTGAGACTGTTGTCTGACTCAAGATTTTATGTTTCCTCTTATTACCTTGGGTTGTTCATCCGGTTGTGGATGGGCAGACTAAGTAGCAGGTGACAGGTGATGCTTTAGTGAGGACGATGGTTCTGATCGGCGGCGAGCAGGAGGCTCACGTACCAGTTTCACTACTATTAAATAATTGGGTTTCGGTTGTTTGCTTTTCTGAATAATATAGTGAGGCAACTTTGTATAAACACTCTTTCCAAGTTTATGGATATTACTTTCTGGTTATATGAAAGTGTTATGTTTCTGCATCACTATTACTACATGTTGTATATGTTCTATTATATTTTATCCTTGCGCTGTGAGTTTACGACAGGTTCCTCTTGTGTTTACCTACTCTGATGATCGTCCATGACTGCCTTGCACATCTTTCAGCGCATTATTTCTTTTGTATAGTACGAGGTTTATGGGCAGTCGTCACAAGAACTGAGTGAGTTTAACTCAACTTGATTGCATTCTTCGTCAAAATGGTTCAGTTTAACTAAATTAAACATACGTTTAATTTAATTAAATTTTCCTACTGCTTTCGGCTCCGTCCATTCCAACCTCAAAATGCAGTGCTTCTTAATACGATCTGAATGTTCCTCAGTTTATTCAATTATGTCATATGAATGAATTATACCTTTTTAAAATTAGATGCTAAAATAATATTATTACGTTTTGATTAATTTATAATTAACACATTAATTACATATATAACTACCTAGTCAAGTTAATACCTTCTCTATTCTACTCTCTTAGCTCCTCTCGAGTACCGATGATTCTGGAACTTGCTTCTTCATTGTTCTATTGTTTTGGTTCACCTCGAATTTCCATTCTGTCATCAATGTCTCCCATACATTAAAGCTCGCACATACCCACTATTTTCTCCCTAGACTTTTTCGCTGCAAACAGTTTTGTTTTCTTTTTCTTTTTTAAGGGAAAAAGTTAACCAATAGATAACTTCACTAAATTATCAGTATCGCAAGCTGCAGGTAAAGCTTCTTCTTCCTCCAATTTTTTTCTCTCCTGAAGCCTTTCCCTTCCTCGCGTTATTTACTTCTTCCTTTTTTCCTTTTTTTTTAAAAAAAACTTCCTTTAACGCATGAATGAACACAGTTTCTTTTCCCCATCCTGAAACGCAACTCTCGTTCAAACAACCCCCATCACTTCGAACCCACAGTTCTCCGACATTACGCCTCCACTTCCAGGGCAACTCCGAATATTTTCATCACCTCCTTCACAAAAAATATATTTGCGTAGGTCCTAACAATCACCAGGAACTCAAAAACCGCCTCCATTTCACATTTTCCTTTGTCTTCTGTTTCACTAGAAATACATCGTCTCCTTTAGGCTTGAACTACACAGTAACATCTTTCCCAAACTTCTTTCACTTCGCAACCTTTCCCAATCCTTTCTATTTCTACTACCCGCATGCTTCTCCTCTACGCGACTCCTCCCCACTTTTCTACTTCGGGCGCACTTCCTTCATCACCGACTAGAGCTCCCCATCTTCCATGCATGATAATGATACCCTGTAGACAAGCCTCCCCATGATCGTTCCACTTCTTCCATAATACATAACTCGCTATCATTAATACTTCCCACCTGCTGTAGTTCAACAGTCCGTTCTCCCCGCACACGACGCCTTCCGCCACCTTCTGCATCATCATCTCAACTTGGAAAGATCGAGGGCTTTAGAATTTAACTCGAGGTAGAGGGTTGCAGATTTTGTTGTAAAAATGGAGCTTGTAAGCACTTCTGGAAATGGAATTTTTCTTTCTAGAGGTATGCACAGTTATTTGGTTTAACTTTATTTGTGAGGAAGGATGAACCAACACCATATATGTGGGTAAGAAAAGAAATGAAGATAGAAACAGTGTCATCCGTACAAGATTGCATGTATAGGACTGTATTTGTTGCAATTGATGAGAAAATACACTGGCTTGATTGAAGGAAAAGAGTTGGTATGTTGCGACTTGATTTCTTAGGTCTTTGGATCTATATAATTTGCTTGAATAAGTCGACTGAGCTATTGTTTGTTTCAGATTCTCATGTGCAAGTGCTCAGTTTCCACGTGAAGGATTCAGTTGCACCTGCTAAGATATTGAATGGAGTCAGCAAGGTTTCAACGATGGATCATGTGTGTGATGACATGTGCGTGCTCAGCGTGTTGATATGTTTGTATTCAACATTCAAGGTTGATTTATATATATATATATATATATATATACACATACACACACACACACACTTATATTTGAAGTAGTTGGTTTGTAGTGTGTTTTTCCTTGGTGTGCAAGTGACAGTGTTTTTCATTTCAATGTATTCAGCTGCCGGTTTACTTAAGTGTGCAATTATAAGGTTATAGGGTATATAATGATGTCCAGAAGACACATAAAAGTTTACCTATGATACTTGTCAAGTCGAGCAATCATAATCCAGACATTGGCAATGCTATATCTTGCTTATTCTGTTATGTTACATAAGCAGTCATTTGGAAAAGATCTGCCTTTGAAGTTAAAATAATAATTTATTATCGTTAAGTATGCCTGTATAGAAATATGTACATCACTACAAATTTAGCTAATATGGAAGTATAACTCAATATCCATATTTCCGAGTTAAACGATACTCGAAATACATAGAAATTCCCTTTAAAATTATTAAATAACCATTATAATTTATCAACGATTCCATAGCGACTATTTGAAAGTTTGAATTGGACATATCTCACAATATATAACCTAAAATCTTAATTTTTCTCTTCTACTAGAAAATTATAATCAAATAGATTCTAACGTTTCTTATTTCATATAATTCCGACTTAAAACGAATTCTTTATATGCAATTGAAGTTCAAAACTCAATATTACGAACTACCGCGTCGTTTTGAGTTTGTTTTAATGTAAATATAAATATAAATATAAATATAAACGTTTAGTCATTGTTTACTTAACGAATTAAATATTAAAATCCATTAATATTCCAAATACAATATTTTAAACCGATTTAAATATTCAAATTCGAATGATCAAAAAATCTGGGTCATTACAGGTGAAGAGTTTTCTTGGAGGATGAAGTTGGGTTTTGGCTTTCAGTTCGGTTCAAGTAAATTTACTTTTTGTCATACTGAATACAGTTCCGTTCAAGCATATGGATTTAACTGTTGGGGATATAACTTTTATAATACATTATTTTAAGATTAGAAACAATATCCCATTCTACTACTGCAATGTCTTTCATTTTATAGGATGCTAAAGCCAATGGGTTGTTGACATCAATTCATTACTTTCTTTCCCCGCTACTAGATGTTTCTGTGTATTTCTCATTAGTTAGTTCCTCGATTGTGTATGGATTGTTGATGTTTGCTTCAAGCTGTGGAGTATACTTTGGCAGGAATAGATTTGGATTTAAACGAAATTATTTTGAATTTAGGTTAATTTTTGCATTCTAGGTATTGCATGATGATATGTCTGAAGCTAACTTTAGCTCGTTACATATTTTTCTAGATTGCAGTATCATATATCCAATATCTATTTGTTTTATCTTTTTCAATTACTTTGACAACTTAAGGACATCTCTCGTTTCTTTCTTATATTTGTGAACTAGGTCCTCTTGAATATGTGGCTTCACAACCATGGAAGTCAAGGATTAGAACAAGAACTGATAAGTTTACCAAGTGCTATTAATGCTGATAGATGGGATTATATGTGTTTCTAATGTTGATAATTTCCATATGCTTGTTCTACTCATATGCAATCAGAAGTTGAAGAGAAATTTACATAGGCTTAGAATCAGGCATATTATTTGGGCTAGTTCTGTTGTCTCTTCTTTAATTGTCAGTTCCTTTCATTGCAAGCCACGTTTGTTTGACATTCCATCAGTGTGTCTGTCATTTTCATGTTATTAAATGCAATGTATTGTAGCATAGATTAATAAAAGTCGGATTAGGTACTAGTAACTTCTGTTAAAGTTTTTCACCTAAATGAACTTGAACATTAAGTATAAATATGTATGGCAAATGCAATATAAGTTGTTGTGTCATTTAAACAAAATTGTTCAAAATTAAATGTGTTACAAGATAAATGTAGAATTTTCTACTGCTGCATCTATAAAAGATTAGACTGAACAATTGTTTGGTAATTGAATTATTTATGCATACATATCTATGCTTCATTTGGCCTTTGTACGAGTAATAATCAAATCTTTGACTAACAAATGGATTTGAAGTTCCAGTTTAAAAACTGTTTATGCCATCGATATTCAAACCCTATGTTCAGTGTGTGTCCTTCACTATAAATATGTTTTACATTTTTTAACCAGGTTTTTTCATGTATACATGTTCTCCATACCAATATTTAAAGCTTTATAAGTAAACCAAGAATTTGAATGCATTACATTCATGATACAATTCTTTCTATGTAGAATATGTCAGTTTAAATGTTGATAGGCAGGATGAATTCTAATTTTCTATGTAGGATTGCATCTATGATATCAAAAATGGGGTTTCTATTTTCAGAGCTAGGCTTCTCTAAATTTCATGTTCCAGTATGTATATCAATTAGCATAGGCTGCAGTGTCACTGGCTTTGTTTATCAGACTAAAGGCTTAAATATGGGAGAGCAATCGTGGTCTCTACATGTGCTAATGTGTCATAAATTGTTCCTGGAGTACTAGCTGGCATGCTTGCTCTTAGCGGAAAATTACCTTTGGCTCCCTTTGCTCATTTCATTCTCTTACTTGAATGGTAAACATAACTTGTATATGCATATTTGAATCATGACACACATAAAATAAAGGACTCGTCTATCAAAATGTTCTTGAATCGTGACACGCATAACTTATATATGCATCTTGAATCATGCGTGCTCCTGAGATTCGTTTGTCCATGTAAATACTGATAAAGAAACATATACTGCACAATCAAAATATGATGACAAATGACCCGAATACCTGAGGTAAATAAACACACAAACAAATTTAAATTTTTGAAAATTTAAATTTGTTTATTTTCATATTACTGCTCTAGTTGTTTATTGTACAGGTAAATAAGAGATAGAGTGAAAGTACGAGCTAAACCAGAAGTGTAGAGCAAATACAAAGACAAACAGTGTATTGAGTGCTTGAGTGTATGTAGTGAGGTGTGAATGTGACTTGTTTATAGAGAGATGCAAAATATTGTATGAGATGCAAATGTTGAAATATTATATTGAATAAAATATTGTTTGAATCATTTAAATTCTTTGCAATAATATTATTATTCGATACTAATATATATTATTATATGAGATGCAAAATAGTATAGTATACAAGACGTGGACCCAAACAAATTTAGGAAGTTAATATCAATAGCAAGATTTTTGGAATGTTGCTACAGACACCTATAAATGTTGCTATAGACCCAATTAGGGTTCAATTGCAACAATATTTCATATGTTGCCTTAGATAGTCAAAATGTTGCTTTTGACATCTAAGGCAATGATAAAAATAGAAACACAGGAAAAGTGTTGCAAAAGACCTATGGCAACATTTTTGGGGATTGACCTAGCATTTTTTTGTGTTGTAAAAGGTCGTTTGTGGCATAGTGTGAAATGAATTTTTTGAGAGAGATAAAGGCTTGCTGGGCTATTTTGAACTATGAGAAACTTTCACATTTTTTTTAGTAAAGTGGTTAATGGATTAGCAATAATTGCACAAGAACGTATCAAATAGTAGTAGACCCCACGGTGTATTGTAAGCAGAGACCAATCATTTATATAATCCACTTTAGATAGACATTAGCGAACTTATTCGTAGAAGTTAAGTGGCCTAAATAAGATAAATTTATAAGCCTGAACATGGATAAGGTGGCCTAAATAAGATATACTTATAGGCCTGAACATGGATAATTGGCCCAAATAAGATAAATTTATAAGCCTGAACATGCACTTGGAAAAATTGGCATAGAATTTATGCTTACCTAGAATGTCAAGCCTGGTCATCAATTGAATGGGATGAAAATCCTGCGTTTTTTGTGTACGAGAATATTGTCAAAAAAGAACAATAATGAATTTTCGAATGTGAAGTTGAAATATGTTGTTCATTTTAGATAGAATGTCGAAGGAGCATTTGTGAGACCAGATGTGTAACAATACACCCGGAATAGGCCTAAATTTCAACCTAAAAAGGCCAATCGAAACTTAGAGCCATTCTAAATGGATCGTTGGTTCCTATAAGGAAACGGTATAACAGATATAACAGAGCACACTAAAGCGAAATCAGAATCTTACACAGTGGAAGGGATAAAATATAATAACTTAAAACATATGTAAACTTAATTAAAACTATCATAAATGTCGGCTACAAGAGTCTCTTGCAATAATAGATACACCAACATTAATTATCCCAGTATAATAATATTTACATAAATAATGCCTAATAGCGATGGATCTACCATCGTCGGGATCCATCACTAAGGTATCACTAATCCAAGCGTTCCCACATCCTGCTTTGTTTATATGTTAAGAGGAGGGAGTCGAAACATAAAGTTCAGGTGAATGAAAATCATATAAGTTTTCAGGAGTAACAATCTCTTATATTTGGCAGTATAAATTTTTCATGATATGTCTACACAAACAAGCATACACATAATAAACATATGAGGCAGACATTTTAGAAGTCACTTAATACCCCGAAGCTAATTCAAGTGAGGGCACTTCCCTTGGTCACTTAATACCATATTTATTTAGGGAGGATATCCCTTTAGTCACTTAATACTCAATAGTGGACCTCAATCCACTTAAGACCCTGTTATAACGTAATCGTTATAAATGATAAATCTTTTTGTAAGGAGAGAAATAGTAATGAATCCTTACTACCAGGATTTGGGTCAGGAACAAAGCTTCTTTTAAGAAGAACCCCTGGCAAACACTCTTGATACTATCTAGCTATGCCTACGGGTGAACTCCTAGTCACTTAATACTTCCCTTAGACAGTGGTTCCTTAGGCCATGTATACATAATACATCCTTAGGTCAGCCCTCTATATCCCCTATATAAGAAGCGAACATTACTTAGAGAACTATCCCGACACACGTTATCGTCTATCAAGACCATTTAATACCTTATAGGAGAAAGGCAGACCTAGTAACCATTTAATTTTCGAAGGGCACACCCAATGACTTAGGTTCTGAACCAAGGAATGAAACTTAGGAACGAATTCAGTTCTAACCACTTAATACCCAATAAGAGATAGGTAAACCACTTAATACCTATTCCCAAGGAAGGCCTACCTCGCACACACAACATATATATATATATATATATATATATATATATATATATATATATGTGTGTGTGTGTGTGTGTGTATGTATATATGTGTGTATGTATATATATATACACACACACACATGCACACTAGATATCTCACATTAGGACTACTACTTGTAGACGCTGAATTTGTCGGGCGGTCCCGAGCAAGTTTCTACTACAAGTTGGGTCTAAACTGGCATCATAGCATACTAATTATAATGGCCTATGACACCTAGACCTCTCACATGAACCAAATTTACTTGTAGACGCTGAATAGGTTGGTCGTTTCCGGGCAGACTTCTACTACAATTAACAGTTTACCTTATGTCTATGTGTCATCAATATTAGTTAAGCCAATAACTCATACACATGCAACCATACAAATTCCTATGGGGACATTCAAATCCTATTCCTAAATTAATCGTATTTAAAACGCACTTAATTTATATACATTGATTACGTTATAAATATATACACAAATATAAATGTACACTAAGCGAACTAGATTAGCGTCCTCACCACATTTTTGAAATGTCAATCCTATTAAATTCCTAAAGGTGTACAAGTCATTTCCCCATATTTTCCTCAACTACTGCGCATGTACATATTAACACATGACAATAAAATGGGAAAAATAATCACCTCAACAAGTAAACTTGCAACCCAAGTTCTGATTATTGTAACAATAAAGGATAAACATAACTTTATAGATCAAATATACATATATGTTTATAATTCCTACTGTGGATAGATTCCTTTCTTAAATTTGTTTGTATTCAAAACCTTAATATTTAGATATACTATAAATAATATGTTCGAATGCTCTATTTAGAAAACAGAGATTCAAACCTATTTAGATTTACAAATCTACCTAAATCTTAACCTTTCACATAAAATCAAACATATGGATTTACATGAAATGGAACAAAAAGGAATCTGACCAACATAGACAATTAAACACGAGCACATGTCCTTCTTTTATCATTACCATAACCCAAAACTGTTAATACAATAGATCGAACATTTCTATGAACAATTAAATATTGGGAATTTGGAGGATGTTTAATATTATATTTTAATTTAGATCTGGATTCCCTTAGATATATAAATCCAAATCCACACCACAAAATAGAGAAAATGGAAAACTAATATCATTTCAATTCATAGTGCAAAGAAGGATAAAATAGTGGAAATCTAAATAATGTTTTCTTTTGGATCCAATCCTTTATACAAAACGTTCTCCAATTCTTGTTAATCTATATATAAGAATCAAGAGATTAGAGTCCTATATATAAATCTTTGAATTCCAGAATATAAAATCTAAATCTACCCCTAAATCAAAATAGAGAAGAAAAGAAATATAAATTAAGGCTTCAGAAGAAAACCTAAACTTTTCTCTTGAATTCCAATGGAACAATGGAGGTGCAAGAAGAAAACAGATTAGGTTTCTGGAGAGGCTAGGTGGCTAGTATATATAGTTGCAAGTGTGTATACAAACCGTTAGATCAATTAGATTTAATCTTGTTTATTGTTTGCAATTTATATATAAGTCCCTATTAAAACAAGCCTCCACTGCCCATTTCTCTTAAGGGCGGCCAACCCCTTCCATAGAAGGGCAGTCGACCCCCAAGTCGGCACCCCTTCTATGAGGGGGTCGCCCCCCCCCCCTTCTGGGATCGGACCAGAGAATTTGTTTCTTTGAACATTTCCTTTATATTAATTATAGGATTAGATTAGACTGATCACCTTCCTTAAGTTGATTATTCTTATCCTCCTTTGCATGTATATATATGCACATAATTCAAATTATCATGAAATATACTTTTCATGCCAATTAAAATATAGTTACATTCCATATATTTATTCGTAAAGTTTGAGTTTCAAATATTGTTTGTAAACATTCGTGCATAACTTGTTTTAATAAAAAATTCTTCATACGGACTCCGTTTTCAGTAAATAAAATATGCAAACAGATCAGAATCTCGCCACGAGCACAATAGTAATACTTTCGTGGCCCAATTCTCGAATTTCTAAAATTCTTATTTTCAACCCATTAATATTTTATTAATATATTATTTTTTGTTTTTAATTTAATTATCTATGTCTATTTAGGGTACATTTTTATAGGGTGTTACATTCTCCCCCCGCAAAGGAGATTTCATCCCAAAATCTTTCCAAGGAAGCAAAAACACAACTCGCTCAAAACAATCATGTTAACACTCATGTTACTTTATAAGCATCCATGACTCATAGTGATTCTTTATTGCAGACTTGCTAAAATGAGATCAGTCCTAGCGTATATGTGTAATAACTGATGTCGGATGTATGCAAAACTTCAAAACACGCATATAATTTCTATATGAGTGCACAGTGCATTTGTTTTACAACCATCTCCTACCATCCAATCTAGCAACCATAATGCAACTATAAAATCCTAAATTTCCAAGAAAGGCTAGAAAATTTAAATTTTTTATGCCTATTCTCGAATTTTCTCCTTACTATACTCGAACCAATTTAACTAAATAGTGCAAAGTCTCAAAATCCCATGCTCCAAAATATCTATGGTGGCATTAGATTCCCAAGGTTCCGTCTTTGTCCCCGTTTCTTGATTTGGCCCTACCAAAAAATTTTATACTGTGAAGGTATCTTATCAACATAAAACTGTTATGGGCTCATGTCATTAATAATATCATATATCTCCCTAACTTTGGGAAAGCCCAAAATACAATATCGACCCTTTGTCTTTCATAAGCAGCCTAATCAAATTAGACTTTTTCCAAAGTAAAACCATAAATATGGTTCGAGTGGAAATTTGTCAATGGCTATTCCGTCAACACTTTGGTATTTTAGATAATCTCCTTGAAATTCTTCAAAAGTGCTCACTAATTACCAAAGAAAAAGATAAACACGCTACTCCTAAAAAGATAAATTTTATTCCTATCGTCTAAGAGATCCAAGATGCAACTCTTCTTCTTATTTCCAAAGCTTTGATCGTCTTCAGTTTGTCCTTCGGTCTTCGAATGATATGTAATCAAAAAATTTAGGGATTTCCTAAATCAAAATTTCCAATTCTAATGAACTAATGCTCTAATCTATACTGAGAACTAGAATGTTTTCCTATGCTCCAAGTTGTTCGAATTTTAAATCCTGGTGAGGTCTTTTCTTATAATTCCAACAAATTTTCCAAATAATCATATTGGCATATTTAAATAGCAAGGAACGAGTATCGTCTTATTTTTAGTAAATAGTATAATCTACGTGCAAATACATAAAATTACAAATCATATCCTTTATGTTTTGAGTATATTCCTGATAATATCAAGTATAATCTCTTTTGTGAAAAACAACAAAAGGGTAATTTATAAAAATTGAACAAATACCTTTAAGAAAACCAAACACGATTATATTTCAAACTAGAATGGCTAATTCAATGTTTAAGATATTTCTTATTCTCATGCTCCAAGTTCTTAGTCTTAAGGATGACATTTTCTAAGGCTAAACTTATTCTTCATTGAATATTTTCAAAATTCAGTAGACCACCCACTGATTTTTTGTAGGCTACAAATCTAATTCCATTATTAATTTCCAAAACCCATAGATGGTAGATTATTAATCCCCATGAAATCCTCTCTTATGCATTTATCTTAAAATTTAATAAGGGTTTCAAGTCCCAACATCGCAGACATAAATAGGGATCCATTACTTATACTATTTTATACCTTATCCAATCAATATGAGGGACCATCAGTGATTACAACCCAAACATACTCTTTTGGAAGTTCTATCCTACAATTATGTGGTTTAAATGGTGCTGAGTTCTAAATACTTTTATTCTAATTTCCTAAGATGCCAATTCATTTCTTTAAAATTTTCACCTTTGCCTTTCTTATAATTGGAGTCCATCTATTCTCAAAACTGGACCATTCCATAGATATTTACTTAACTCTTTCGAGCTCCTTTAAGCTTGAAAATATATCCATTTTCTCCAAATTAATTTATTTGTATGAATCAATCCCCAAGATCCTCTTTTACCCATATTAATTACAAATTTATTACCCACTAAATTTGTAATTAATATTCATGAATCTCTCTCAAAATCACGGATTACAGTAAGCTACGTTACACTTATTTATATATATTAAGCACTAAATATGGATATAAACGTACTAATCTCTAAACTAACTATCTAGGGCAGTCTAATCCACAACCAACCCTTGACTATGGAAATACTATACCTCACCATCTTTATAACAAAAACTTTTGTGACTAACGCTAAAATTTCTAGATTAGATTGTGTAATTTATCCTTACCTAGTCCTAGAACCTAATTCTAGCTTACCTAATCAGCTACTCTTATTACCCCCAGAGTTATCTCTCTTTATAACGTGAATTTTTCAGTGATTACACAAAATAAATTCTTCTGGATATTATTATTATCCAATTTGCACAAATTCGAAAACATGTATTTAATATCTTATTAGAACCTGAGATGTTATATTTCCATGAAGACTTTAATACTTACTCTTAATGTCAATACATGTTTTTGTTTTTAACAGAACATCCATTTAGGAATTATTCCAAAATGTTACAATAAGGACTCAGATGCTTCTTTTTATTTCAATGTTAACTAAATGTCCAAAATAATTGTAAAATACATTTTCTTTTTGAAACACTTAACTTTATTAATTACTTGAATGCCAACCATTCACTCTTTTAAAATGGTCAATAAACTTTTTTAATAGCTAGTAAAAATTATTCTTTCTATTCTAGAAAATAGAATTTCAATTAGTACCCAAGATTGAATTATGTGAAAATTTAGTTTCCAAAAAGGTTTAGTGACTTTTATTGCTAAAATTTTCAAAATGCTTTATTACTTCACCCAATAACAATTTAAGGGCATTGCTCAAGGTTTATGTATCTTAATAATAAAGCTTAATAACTTCTTCCTTTCTTTACAAAACGTTTTAAATAAACACCATATTTTAAAAGTTATAATATTTTATCAAATATTCATAAATTCTTGAACTAAAAGTGAAATAACCTTTCTCATTTTAACACTTGCATTTTATTAGCATTCGGAATGTCAGCCTTTAATGTCTTTGAAAATGACAATGCTTTGAGATAAATGCTTGTTTTTAACTAGAAACAAGACTTTAATAATTCAATATTAAATCAAGTAGTAATTAAGATTTTTAACACATTCATTCCATATTCTCAATTGATTTTGTTATTGCCTAAATACGTTTTAAAACGTTTACCCATGATTTCATCTATGTTAGTTGTGTAGTTTAAAAATATATATTGTCATGCATATATACTCTTGTAGTGTGTGCATTTGAACTTAGAATGTCTTTAATCACCCATTACTCTTTGCTTGCACAATGAGGGTTCTTTTAACAAAAAATGAATTTAATAGTCATAAACAAGCCATTGATTTGTTGAGGTAGTTGTTTTCCATTTGTTTTACTACTAGAATTGTTACCCTCTCGTATGCTCCTTATTATATGTGGATATTACTATTTCAAATTCTACCCAAAAAGTAGTAAATAAATTTACTATCCACTCTCTCTCAAATAAGCATATTTATGATGTTTGTAACACCCCGAAATTTTATAACATTAAAATTCACAAATTAAAGTATACTTAATTTTTAGAAAAGAATTAAGTGAAATGGGTTGCGCAGAGAAATATATATATATATTGATATATATATATATATATATTAAAAAATAAATAAATAAATATGCGAAAAAGTTCAAAACAGCGAATTGGGAGGGGAAATAACCGAACCGGCCCATTTTTGAGGTCGACCCGAGCCTGGGTCGACTAGGGGTTAATCCAGGGTGTTTGGCTGTCAACCCGTGGGCCGATTCGCTCAAATGCAGATTTTGCATTTGATTGGTTCTCATGGTTCAGGGTTAATCTAATGGTCCTAAATAACTTCCTACACCTATAAATACATCCTAATGCTAACCCTAAACCTAATTAAAATAGAATAGTTACCGTCATACCGTCGCCATGGAAATCAATGGAGCCGCCGCCAACTAGGAAAGAAGAAAAGCAAATTCAATTCTATTTCTATCAACCCTAAAGCAATGCAAAACTCTCTCTTTTCTTCTCTAAATTGTGAGTATGATGATCTTAACAAGATTATTATCATTTTAATTAGGTTGAGTGTAACACCCCACACCCGCTACGGTCACTCTCTAAGGGAATGCCATAACATCGGCGGAGTATTTTAGTGAATATAGAACAGAGAAATTACAGCAAGACAGATATAAGTAATACTTGAAAGTTTAAAACAACATTTCAATGCAGCGGGAAGTAAAACATGTCTGGTTACATCACAAACCCATAATAAGAGTTAAGCACAAATATCCATTCTTGCTAAATAAAAATACATAATCCCAATACATGAACTGATAGCCATAAAAGAAAAAGGGTAAGCTGAGCTCTACATCTAGGGTCCAAGCTCCAAGAGAGAAATAAAAGCAGCCTGATCAAAGCCCACTCGTAGTTCCCTCCTCTCACGAGGAGCCATGTGGCGCACTGGTAAAGATACAGGTTTAGCATTATCCACCAGATATATTCGGAAGTCAATCTCCCGCTTCGGAGGTAAGCCCTTCACCTCCTCAAACACATCCGAATATTCCCGGACCACTCTAACAGATTGCAAACTCTCGACCGAAGCGTCAAGCGATTCAAGATAACTTAGCATAACGGAATCCATGGGATTACAAGAGATCTCGAGAGTGTTACCCAAGCGGGTCATGAGCCTAACAACTCTCCTTTCGCAATCAAGAACGGCACCATTACTGGATAACCAGTCCATGCCCAAAATTAACCCATAGCCCGTGAAGCCCAAAACAAAAGCATCACATCTAAACTCAATGCTAAGTATAGAAATCTTCAAACCCAAACATATCATGGACAAATAAGTGGAGCCCCCAATTGGGTTTGAAACAACCAAGGGATCATCTACCAGACTAGTGTCTAAGTGCAGTGACTCAACTAATGATGATGAGATAAACGAATGCGATGCGCCTGAATCAAACAATGTACGGACAGGATGATCAAATAGAAAAACCAGACTTTCAACGGAAATAGTTCTACCTCTTTCCTGAATCGGTGGAACCGCGAGAGCCTGTACTTGCCCCCTAGCCTGACCCGGTGCCATAAGAGCTTGCACCTGTCCTCCTGAGGTAGATCCCGTCCTTTGCCCCTTCTTAGGGCAATCCTTCACTAGATGCCCCGCTTCGCCACAGTGGAAGCAGCCAGTCTTCTTCTTCTTGCGACAATCCTTGCTCAGATGGCCAGGTGTCCCACAATTGAAACACTTCTTCTTGCCCTTGCCACCGTTGCCTTTCCCACCTTTGTTTTGCTGTTGTTGCTGAGGTCTCTTTTGATCTCCCTTTTTCTCGGGTGCCTTATTAGCATTGGGACCCTTCTCTTCTTCATGCATGAGTGCCATGTCAACTAGCTTCTCAAAGGTGGCCCCCATAGGGATATGAGTCATAGCCAACCCATGCATCGGTTCATTCAAGCCTTTCACGAACCTTAAAGCCTTCTTCTCTGGTGTATTCACCATGTCTAGGCCAAACCTTGCCAATTGATTAAACTTGTTAACATATTCCTTCACTGAGAGATTCCCTTGCTTTAGAGTCAAGAACCTTTCCATATACAAGTTTTCCTCCGCCCTTGAGAGAAACTTTGCCACAAATCTTTGCCTAAAATCCGCCCAAGAGTTAACGGGGCGTTCTCCATTAGTGACCTCCCACCAGAATGAGGCCTCTCCCTTCATTAACCAAGCAGCTAACTTGACTTTCTTTCCTTCTTCCATCTCAAAGATATCTATCAACTCTTCCACCTCCTTAAGCCAATCTCTAGCCTCCACAAAAGTTTCAGATCCTTGAAAAGGTTTCCCTCCCATAGCTTTAAATTCCTTGCAAGTCTTAGCAAAAGTATCCGTGCGAGGAGGAGGGGGAGGAGGAAGATCGGGTGCTACGGTTGGTGGAGGAACATTTGCTGGACCCGCAGTGGTGGCCCTAGCCTCCATCAATCTCCTATACCATACTGGTACCGTCACACCCTCCAGAAAGTTAAGATCCTCAGCCATGCTGAAACGAAAAAGGAAAGATTCAAAACGGAGAATTCGAAAGATAAAGATATGGCTATTGGGGATTATGCTTTTCTTTCAAAAACTTTTCTCTTTAAAGACATGTTTTTGAAAATATCTCTTCCAAAAATGTTTTTAGAAAAATAGTTTTCTAAAAATTTTATCTGTTCCGGTAACCTTTGCTTTGATACCACGTGTAACACCCCACACCCGCTACAGTCACTCTCTAAGGGAATGCCATAACATCGGCGGAGTATTTTAGTGAATATAGAACAGAGAAATTACAGCAAGACAGATATAAGTAATACTTGAAAGTTTAAAACAACATTTCAATGCAGCGGGAAGTAAAACATGTCTGGTTACATCACAAACCCATAATAAGAGTTAAGTACAAATATCCATTCTTGCTAAATAAAAATACATAATCCCAATACATGAACTGATAGCCATAAAAGAAAAAGGGTAAGCTGAGCTCTACATCTAGGGTCCAAGCTCCAAGAGAGAAATAAAAGCAGCCTGATCAAAGCCCACTCGTACTGGGCCCACTCTGAGAACCTGAGGGTTGGGAAAAAGATAAAAACAACGGGGTCAGACATAAGTCTGAGCGAGTCCTATAACTTTAATAATACAATCATTAAAGTAACCAGAGAAGACATAAACTTGACATACGGTAATGTCTGGGGATGAATGGCTACACTAAATAGCTTGGTAGACTTAGGATAAACTAAGATAACTGTAAAGACGCATTTACCCACCCAAGGATAATTACTACACTGCACCACACCAGTCATTCCTACTTAAAGGTTGATCCCTCCCAAGGACTTAGAAAATTTACCCAGTAGTTTCGTGTACCCCTAGCTGACTACATAGGTGTCGTCTGCCCCTATCTCCACTAGGTGTACCCACTACTCCCAAGTGATCGACTCCCTACCGTAGATACCCGTGCCGGCCCCACAGTGGGGTGTCACTCCCCAAAGTGGCAACCCGATATAATTAACGGTGCACGGCTTATATCTACACGATGCAACAACGGCTTACCTACCAGCCCGGGTCCACACACGCATATGAAACCCGTTGGACTTGCGTTGCCACCGCTAACCCGTTTTGGCCTCTTATAGTCAAGCCCAATATGCGTGTCCCGTCACTCGACTAGAGTCGAGCCCACAAAGATACGTTTGGGATATTGGTTGAAATGGGCCCCCACAAGCTACCCACCTAAGCTTGTCATTTCTAGTGTATATCACTTAACCCTTTAATCATGTTTTAATTACATGTTCCACTTTGGTTATGTATTCTAATCGTATTTTCTATTGCCACCCAAGGCAAACACTAGATTTCCACTTGCCACCCAAGGCACCCACTTAACCCCTCATGTCCCTCTACATGCTACTATGGTTAAGTGTTTCTTAATTAATTAATTAAGATCATGACCTCATAAAGACCTCTCACATTAGACCATCTTTTTATGACCGCTGGATATGCCGGTTGGTTCCGGGCAGACTTCTGTCATAAAAAGGGTCTAACCTCGTGTCTTTACTTTAATCACGTATTTAATTTATGACTAAGACCTCTCCCATTGGGCCAATCATTTGTAGCCGCTGGATGGCCGGTCGGTTCCGGGCAGACTTCCGCTACAAAAGGGTCCAACCTCGTGTCTTAGTTGATTAATTATACCTAATTAATCACCCCCATAATTAATTATCCCTAATTAATTACACATTTTTAAGAATATGGGTAGACCTAACTTAATAGGTAAATTCCCAATTCCATAGCATGGGTAGACCTAACTCAATAGGTAAATTCCCATGGGGTAGACCTAACTCAATAGGTAAATTCCCACTTATGTTCATTCATTTTATTTTGTTAATATGCATTTTTAACCCCATCGTTCCCCACGTAAATCGTTCTCATTTCATGACATAATAAAGGGAAGATTCATCACAAATATCATGGGTGTAACCACATCTTAGCATATAACTTTGTCATGGGTTAAGAGGATGTCAACTTGCATATATGAGCATATATTAACCCAACTACATTTAACCCAAACTTGCATATTATCATACACATGACTTGCATAACATGTTGCATATGAACTTGCATATTATCATACACATATCTTGCATAACATGTTGAACTTGCATATAAGCATTCTCATAACTTGCATAACATGTTAAACATGCATTTAAGCATACACATAACTTGCATAAGCATTCACATTCTTGCATAAGCATTCACATACTTGCATAAGCATGCATAACTTGCATATCATGTTAAACTTGCATTTAAGCATATACATAACTTGCATATGAACTTGCATAACAACCTACACATAACTTACATAACATCATACACATAACTTGCATATGAACTTGCATAACATCATACACATAACTTGCATAAACCCACTTGTTAAACATGCATAAACCAACTTATTAAACATGCATAAACCCACTTATTAAATATGCATAAACATAGGAAAACATAGAGTAGCATATCATTACAAATGATTCAAACTCACTAATCCGCATTCAAGACCATAAGTCTCATTACACCTAATCTACTTACTTTAGCAATTGATGTTAAAGTGATAGAAACTCACCAAAACCAAGATTAGCAAACTTATGAAGTAGAACTAGTTGCTAAATATGAAGAAGATGATGATTAGAGGTTGATTAGCTTGCAACTTCCTTCATAAACTAGTGGAGGCTCCTCTTAAGTTTGATTTTGGCGGCATGAGGCCATCATTTCTATTTTTGGTATGGATTAGGCTTGCATTAGGGTGTATTTATAGGATTAGGGTGTGTTTTAGACCATAGGATTAGCCCTAGGTTAGATTAGGTCCGTCAGATTTAGGAAATCTCTAGAACCCAGCCCAGCCCTAGCCAGAAAACCAGACCTGGTGCACCCAGGCCCTCTGGCTCGACACTCCGTGTCGACAGGCAAGTCGACAGGGAAGTCGACTACCCAGTCGACAGGCCTGTCGACAGCCCTGTCGACATGGGTAGGGCGGGAAGTTTCCCTCCTGGCCCCCTGCTGGCTCCAATTTCGAAATCTGATTTTTAATTTTTAAATCTGTTTTTAGCTTTGAATTTTCTGCAAACTTCATTGGGCCTTAACTGGGCCATACGGACTCCGATTTACAAAATTTCGGACTCTATTCTGCGTATTTTTCCGAGACGAACAAAATGACGCAGCCCGTTTCCCCCAATTCTCACATCTGAGATTATTTATTCTGCAATTAGTGAATTTTAGCATTAACCGAAATTCGGGGTGTTACATTCTCCCCTCCTTAAAGGATTTCGTCCCCGAAATCTTTAAGCTAAGGAGAATGCATATCCTACCATCCAAACAACCATCTACTCAAACCATCAACCACGGGCATCCATTGTCCTTAAAACAGTTTCTAATGATGTATGAGCATATGCAAAAAGTGTGTGTATATGTTCCCTATCTAATGTATGAACATATGCAAACCATGATAGTGCCATGCATCCATTATGTATGCGAGAGAATCCTATCGACACATACAATATCTACATGAGTGCACAATCATTCACCAAAATGCATCATCCATATGATAACACAATCATTATACATCCATAAATATAGTTTCCTACACACAATTTTATGCAATATGCAATATGAAGTGATTGAGCCGATCTAGTGCCTAGAGTGTGTGTATATGCATCCGCGAGCAACCACTAGCAACCACTTGCATCCATCAAACATAACATGTCTCAAACACATGTTTCAACCATAGGTTTACCCTATCTAAAGGTCAAAGGTACAAATGAGAGGACATACTAAAGATAAGATAAGTACTAGACGAACGATAAAGGAGAAGTTAAAAGACATACCCTCAAAAAGGAACGGGTACAATGAACGCATCTTCGCTTCCGTTTCCCAAGTTGCGTTGCTCTCGTCTTCTCCCCATTGTACTTTGACTAGTTGAACCTCTCGATTCCTCAATTTCCGAGTCTCTGAACCAAGGATGCGGGTAGGAGCTCGTCGAATAGTCGCATCACGCTCTACTTCCACTTCTTTAAGCAAGCTCGGCTCTACCACCTCTGCGGTCTCATGTAAGAACTTCCTCAAATGGGACACATGGAATACATTATGTACACCACTAAGTATGTCGGGCAACTCCACTCTATATGCCATCCGTCCAATTCTTTCCTTAATGGGAAATGGCCCTACAAACCTCGGTGCTAACTTCCCCACGGATCCAAAGCGAACCACATTTCGTAACGGAGACACTTTGACAAAGACCATGTCCCCAACTTCAAACTCAAGATCCGTCCTTCTCTTGTCCGCATAAGATTTTTGCCTATCCTGCGCTGCTTTCATCCTTCTTCGAATCAAGTCAATCTTCTCAGAAGTCTCCCTAACCATATCAGGCCCAAGCAAGATCTTATCCGTAGATTCCCACCAACATGTAGGTGATCGACAAGGCCTTCCATAAAGAGCTTCGAAAGGAGCCATACCAATACTGGACTGAAAGCTGTTATTATATGCGAACTCCACCAATGGAAGATGCTCTTCCCATGTACCTCCAAAATCTAAGATACAAAGCCTCAAAAGGTCTTCTAGGACACGATTCACCCTCCCAGTCTGGCCGTCCGTCTGAGGATGATATGCGGTGCTCAGACACAATTGAGTCCCCACTGCTTCTTGCAAACTTCTCCAGAACTCGCTAGTGAAGATAGGATCTCGATCACTCACTATGCTAGAGGGTACCCCATGCAATCGAACTATCTCTCGAAGATATACTGAAGCTAGCCATGGAGCAGTCCTCTTGCTCTTCACAGGTATGAAATGGGCGCTTTTAGTAAGTCTGTCTACCACAACCCAAATTCCCGTATTACCCTTCCTTGATCTGGGTAACCCGTCAATAAAATCCATCGAGACGCTATCCCACTTCCATTGCGGAACTTCCAATGGGTGAAGCAACCCACCAGGTTTCTTTTGCTCCGCCTTCACTTGTTGGCACACCAAGCATTGAGCGACATACTCGGCCACATCTTTCTTCATACTGGCCCAGAAGAAAACCCTCTTCATGTCTTGGTACATCTTGTCCCCACCGGGATGAATGGTCATCCTAGAACGGTGTGCATCATCAAGAATAACCTTCCTCAAACCCTCATCTTGCGGTACACAAAGTCTACCGTCTCTACGCAAGCACCCCCTATCGTCTAGGGTGTACCTACTTAAATGGCTGGACGACTCCCCCCTTATGAGCTTCTCCACCAACTCAACCAACTGTGGGTCGTCCTTCTGTGCTTCTCCAATCCGCCCCAAAAGATTAGGTCTAACCTCTAAGGATGCTAGCGAACCGGGTACATAATCAATGGAAGGTCTGAAATCAAACATCGAGATAAATTCCAAGCTTTGTTGTTCCACGAACAATGGACTCAAGGACAACCTCTTTCTGCTCAAGGCGTCCGCCACCACGTTACCCTTGCCAGGGGTATACGCTATCTCGAAATCATAGGATGCTAAGAACTCCATCCACCTTTGCTGTCTCAAATTCAAATCCTTCTGAGAAAACAAGTACTTCAATGATTTGTGGTCAGTGAACAATTCGAATCTCTCACCAAGAAGATAATGGCGCCAAATCTTAAGCGCAAAAACAATAGCGGCCAACTCTAAATCATGGGTAGGGTAATTTTTCTCGTGCACTCTCAACTGCCTTCCACCGTAGGCTATTACCCTTCCCTCTTGCATTAAGACTGCGCCTAGTCCTGTCCCACAAGCATCGGTATAGACAACAAATGGCTTGCTCCCATCTGGCAACACTAAAACTGGAGCAGTGGTTAAAGCTCTCTTTAACCGTCGGAACGCATCATCACAAACTACGTCCCATGCGAAAACAAGATTCTTCTTCGTTAAGCGGGTTAACGGGGCTGATATCTTCGCGAAGTCTTTGATAAACTTCCTATAATAGCCAGCCAACCCCAAGAAACTCCTCACCTCGGTAGCATTCTTCGGAACCTTCCAATCCTGAATTGATACTACCTTCGCGGGATCCACAGCTATCCCTTCCTTTGAGACCACGTGCCCCAAGAACCGCACTTCCTTCCTCCAGAAGTGACATTTAGAGAATTTCTCTTTAAGGCTATGTGCTCGAAGAGTCTTCAACACCTCCCCAAGATGTAGGGCATGCTCTTCTTCACTCTTAGAAAATACTAAGATATCATCCACGAAGACCACCACGAATTTATTAAGGAACTCCCTGAACACCCTACTCATCAAATCCACAAAGTATGCAGGGGCGTTCGTCAACCCAAATGGCATCACCAGCCACTCATAGAAACCATCCGGAGTCCTAAAGGCAGTCTTGTCTATGCTATCCTCAGCCACCCTCAACTGATGAAACCGCGTGGCTAAGTCCAACTGAGAAAACACTGAAGCGCCAACCAACTGATCGAAAAGATCATCAATCCTCGGCAATGGGTGTCTATTCTTCTTTGTGAGCTTGTTGAGTTCTCTATAGTCTACACAAAGTCTGAGGGACCCATCCGCCTTCGTAGCAAATACTACTGGAGCACCCCACTCCGATATACTCCGTCTTATGAACCCCTTCTCAAGCAACTCCCCTACTTGCTTATGGAGTTCCCTCCTCTCACGAGGAGCCATGTGGCGCACTGGTAAAGATACAGGTTTAGCATTATCCACCAGATATATTCGGAAGTCAATCTCCCGCTTCGGAGGTATGCCCTTCACCTCCTCAAACACATCCGAATATTCCCGGACCACTCTAACAGATTGCAAACTCTCGACCGAAGCGTCAAGCGATTCAAGATAACTTAGCATAACGGAATCCATGGGATTACAAGAGATCTCGAGAGTGTTACCCAAGCGGGTCATGAGCCTAACAACTCTCCTTTCGCAATCAAGAACGGCACCATTACTGGATAACCAGTCCATGCCCAAAATTAACCCATAG
This sequence comes from Allium sativum, assembly GCA_030737875.1. Taxonomy (NCBI): domain Eukaryota; kingdom Viridiplantae; phylum Streptophyta; class Magnoliopsida; order Asparagales; family Amaryllidaceae; genus Allium; species Allium sativum. The sequence goes on along the minus strand of CM060924.1, from coordinate 498,453,792 downwards.
CCCGTGAAGCCCAAACCAAAAGCATCACATCTAAACTCAATGCTAAGTATAGAAATCTTCAAACCCAAACATATCATGGACAAATAAGTGGAGCCCCCAATTGGGTTTGAAACAACCAAGGGATCATCTACCAGACTGGTGTCTAAGTGCAGTGACTCAACTAATGATGATGAGATAAACGAATGCGATGCGCCTGAATCAAACAATGTACGGACAGGATGATCAAATAGAAAAACCAGACTTTCAACGGAAATAGTTCTACCTCTTTCCTGAATCGGTGGAACCGCAAGAGCCTGTACTTGCCCCCTAGCCTGACCCGGTGCCATAAGAGCTTGCACCTGTCCTCCTGAGGTAGATCCCGTCCTTTGCCCCTTCTTAGGGCAATCCTTCACTAGATGCCCCGCTTCGCCACAGTGGAAGCATCCAGTCTTCTTCTTCTTGCGACAATCCTTGCTCAGATGGCCAGGTGTCCCACAATTGAAACACTTCTTCTTGCCCTTGCCACCGTTGCCTTTCCCACCTTTGTTTTGCTGTTGTTGCTGAGGTCTCTTTTGATCTCCCTTTTTCTCGGGTGCCTTATTAGCATTGGGACCCTTCTCTTCTTCATGCATGAGTGCCATGTCAACTAGCTTCTCAAAGGTGGCCCCCATAGGGATATGAGTCATAGCCAACCCATGCATCGGTTCATTCAAGCCTTTCACGAACCTCAAAGCCTTCTTCTCTGGTGTATTCACCATGTCTAGGCCAAACCTTGCCAATTGATTAAACTTGTTAACATATTCCTTCACTGAGAGATTCCCTTGCTTTAGAGTCAAGAACCTTTCCATATACAAGTTTTCCTCCGCCCTTGAGAGAAACTTTGCCACAAATCTTTGCCTAAAATCTGCCCAAGAGTTAACGGGGCGTTCTCCATTAGTGACCTCCCACCAGAATGAGGCCTCTCCCTTCATTAACCAAGCAGCTAACTTGACTTTCTTTCCTTCTTCCATCTCAAAGATATCTATCAACTCTTCCACCTCCTTAAGCCAATCTCTAGCCTCCACAAAAGTTTCAGATCCTTGAAAAGGTTTCCCTCCCGTAGCTTTAAATTCCTTGCAAGTCTTAGCAAAAGTATCCGTGCGAGGAGGAGGGGGAGGAGGAAGATCGGGTGCTACGGTTGGTGGAGGAACATTTGCTGGACCCGCAGTGGTGGCCCTAGCCTCCATCAATCTCCTATACCATACTGGTACCGTCACACCCTCCGGAAAGTTAAGATCCTCAGCCATGCTGAAACGAAAAAGGAAAGATTCAAAACGGAGAATTCGAAAGATAAAGATATGGCTATTGGGGATTATGCTTTTCTTTCAAAAACTTTTCTCTTTAAAGACATGTTTTTGAAAATATCTCTTCCAAAAATGTTTTTAGAAAAATAGTTTTCTAAAAATTTTATCTGTTCCGGTAACCTTTGCTCTGATACCACGTGTAACACCCCACACCCGCTACGGTCACTCTCTAAGGGAATGCCATAACATCGGCGGAGTATTTTAGTGAATATAGAACAGAGAAATTACAGCAAGACAGATATAAGTAATACTTGAAAGTTTAAAACAACATTTCAATGCAGCGGGAAGTAAAACATGTCTGGTTACATCACAAACCCATAATAAGAGTTAAGTACAAATATCCATTCTTGCTAAATAAAAATACATAATCCCAATACATGAACTGATAGCCATAAAAGAAAAAGGGTAAGCTGAGCTCTACATCTAGGGTCCAAGCTCCAAGAGAGAAATAAAAGCAGCCTGATCAAAGCCCACTCGTACTGGGCCCACTCTGAGAACCTGAGGGTTCGGAAAAAGATAAAAACAACGGGGTCAGACATAAGTCTGAGCGAGTCCTATAACTTTAACAATACAATCATTAAAGTAACCAGAGAAGACATAAACTTGACATACGGTAATGTCTGGGGATGAATGGCTACACTAAGTAGCTTGGTAGACTTAGGATAAACTAAGATAACTGTAAAGACGCATTTACCCACCCAAGGATAATTACTACACTGCACCACACCAGTCATTCCTACTTAAAGGTTGATCCCTCCCAAGGACTTAGAAAATTTACCCAGTAGTTTCGTGTACCCCTAGCTGACTACATAGGTGCCGTCTGCCCCTATCTCCACTAGGTGTACCCACTACTCCCAAGTGATCGACTCCCTACCGTAGATACCCGTGCCGGCCCCACAGTGGGGTGTCACTCCCCAAAGTGGCAACCCGATATAATTAACAGTGCACGGCTTATATCTACACGATGCAACAACGGCTTATCTACCAGCCCGGGTCCACACACGCATATGAAACCCGTTGGACTTGCGTTGCCACCGCTAACCCGTTTTGGCCTCTTATAGTCAAGCCCAATATGCGTGTCCCGTCACTCGACTAGAGTCGAGCCCACAAAGATACGTTTGAGATATTGGTTGAAATGGGCCCCCACAAGCTACCCACCTAAGCTTGTCATTTCTAGTGTATATCACTTAACCCTTTAATCATGTTTTAATTACATGTTCCACTTTGGTTAAGTATTCTAATCGTATTTTCTATTGCCACCCAAGGCAAACACTAGATTTCCACTTGCCACCCAAGGCACCCACTTAACCCCTCATTTCCCTCTACATGCTACTATGGTTAAGTGTTTCTTAATTAATTAATTAAGATCATGACCTCATAAAGACCTCTCTCATTAGACCATCTTTTTATGACTGCTGGATATGCCGGTTGGTTCCGGGCAGACTTCTGTCATAAAAAGGGTCTAACCTCGTGTCTTTACTTTAATCACGTATTTAATTTATGACTAAGACCTCTCACATTGGGCCAATCATTTGTAGCCGCTGGATGGCCGGTCGGTTCCGGGCAGACTTCCGCTACAAAAGGGTCCAACCTCGTGTCTTAGTTGATTAATTATACCTAATTAATCACCCCCATAATTAATTATCCCTAATTAATTACACATTTTTAAGAATATGGGTAGACCTAACTTAATAGGTAAATTCCCAATTCCATAGCATGGGTAGACCTAACTCAATAGGTAAATTCCCATGGGGTAGACCTAACATAATAGGTAAATTCCCACTTATGTTCATTCATTTTATTTTGTTAATATGCATTTTTAACCCCATCGTTCCCCACGTAAATCGTTCTCATTTCATGACATAATAAAGGGAAGATTCATCACAAATATCATGGGTGTAACCACATCTTAGCATATAACTTTGTCATGGGTTAAGAGGATGTCAACTTGCATATATGAGCATATATTAACCCAACTACATTTAACCCAAACTTGCATATTATCATACACATGACTTGCATAACATGTTGCATATGAACTTGCATATTATCATACACATATCTTGCATAACATGTTGAACTTGCATATAAGCATTCTCATAACTTGCATAACATGTTAAACATGCATTTAAGCATACACATAACTTGCATAAGCATTCACATTCTTGCATAAGCATTCACATACTTGCATAAGCATGCATAACTTGCATATCATGTTAAACTTGCATTTAAGCATATACATAACTTGCATATGAACTTGCATAACAACCTACACATAACTTACATAACATCATACACATAACTTGCATATGAACTTGCATAACATCATACACATAACTTGCATAAACCCACTTGTTAAACATGCATAAACCAACTTATTAAACATGCATAAACCCACTTATTAAATATGCATAAACATAGGAAAACATAGACTAGCATATCATTACAAATGATTCAAACTCACTAATCCGCATTCAAGACCATAAGTCTCATTACACCTAATCTACTTACTTTAGCAATTGATGTTAAAGTGATAGAAACTCACCAAAACCAAGATTAGCAAACTTATGAAGTAGAACTAGTTGCTAAATATGAAGAAGATGATGATTAGAGGTTGATTAGCTTGCAACTTCCTTCATAAACTAGTGGAGGCTCCTCTTAAGTTTGATTTTGGCGGCATGAGGCCATCATTTCTATTTTTGGTATGGATTAGGCTTGCATTAGGGTGTATTTATAGGATTAGGGTGTGTTTTAGACCATAGGATTAGCCCTAGGTTAGATTAGGTCCGTCAGATTTAGGAAATCTCTAGAACCCAGCCCAGCCCTAGCCAGAAAACCAGACCTGGTGCACCCAGGCCCTCTGGCTCGACACGCCGTGTCGACAGGCAAGTCGACAAGGCAGTCGACTCCCCAGTCGACAGGCCTGTCGACAGCCCTGTCGACATGGGTAGGGCAGGAAGTTTCCCGCCTGGCCCCCTGCTGGCTCCAATTTCGAAATCTGATTTTTAATTTTTAAATCTGTTTTTAGCTTTGAATTTTCTGCAAACTTCATTGGGCCTTAACTGGGCCATACGGACTCCGATTTACAAAATTTCGGACTCTATTCTGCGTATTTTTCCGAGACGAACAAAGTGACGCAGCACGTTTCCCCCAATTCTCACATCTGAGATTATTTATTCTGCAATTAGTGAATTTTAGCATTAACCGAAATTCGGGGTGTTACATTGAGTTATGAATGGATTATGAGTAGATGATGCGAATTATCATATATGTTGTTGTAAACCCCTTTTGCTATCATGTATATTGTAAATCCAATGTTATGTGATGATGATATCTTATATATTGTAAATCATGCTATGATGATGTTATGTATGTTGAAAGTTTCTATGCTAAGTTGTGATGAATCATACATGTTAAAAAGTACATGATGTTACCATCTATGCTAGTTAGTTCATATTAATTAAATCATCATGTTTGGGTTATGTTGATCTATATGACAAGTCACATATGCAAGTTAGATTGATTAGAAAAATTATGAACATATGCCAAGACATCTATTATGACATCTAGAATTATGCTATGACATATGTGATATCCTATGCTAGTTCACACCATCATTATGTTGCCTAAAAACCCCATATGCAAGTTTATGTATAGATTTGGGCTATGATCATATCATGTAAATTGAGACATTTAACAAGTTGACACCTTTTGATCCTTAACATGTGTAGTTTATGCAAGTTTCACCCCTATTATGATTAGATTTATTTTAATTGTCTATATGTTGTGATAATTTATCTTTGTGATAGGTGTTAGACTATACAAGTCTAGCCTATATTATGCGTTGAATAAGCTAACGTATAAACGTGGGGTAGGGGTAATATTAAGGATTTAATATTAAAAAGTTGGGGTGCAATTGATATGATTTTGCATGCCATAAGTGGATGGCCATAATTCAGTCAATTATGGACATCATTAAAAGTTGACTTAATTAATAATTTAAATAGGGAATTATTAAAACTGGTGTAAAATGTAACACCCCACGCCCGCTATGGTCACTCACTAAGGGAATGCCATAGCATCGGTGGAGTATTTTAGTGAATATAGAACAGAAAAATTACAACAAGACAGATATAATTAGTACTTGAAATTTAAAAATATCATCTCACAACAGCGGAAATAAACATGTCTGGTTACATCATAAAACCATGATAAAAGTCAAGTACAATATCCATCAAAATAAAGAAGTACATAATCCCACTCTCTCATACAATAGCCATAACAAAAGAAAAGATAACTGGATAACTGGAGCTTTACATCTACCCAAGCTCCTAAAGACTGGAACAACAATCCGATCAAGCTCTACTACCGCTAGGATCCACCGTAGGACCTGAGGGTTGGGAAAAAGATAAAAACAACGGGGTCAGATATAAGTCTGAGTGAGTCCTATAACTTTAACAATACAATCATTAAAGTAACCAGAGAAGACATAAACTTGACCTACGGTAATATCTGGGATGAATGGCTACACTAAGCAGCTTGGTAGACGTAGGATAAACTAAGATAACCGTTAGGACGCATCTACCCACCCAAGGATAATTACTAACTGTACCACACCAGTCATTCCTACTTAAAGGTTGATCCCTTCCAAGGACTTAGAAAATTTCCCCAGTAGTTTCATGTACTCCTAGCCCACTACATAGGTGCCGTCTGCCCCTATCTCCACTAGGTGTACTTAGTAATTCTTACCCAGTAGTTTCGTGTACCCCTACATAGGTGCCGTCTGCCCCTATCTTCATTAGGTGTACCCACTACTCCCCATCGATCGGCTCCCTACCGTAGATACCCGTGCTGGTCCCACAGTGGGGTGTATCACTCCCCTAAAGTGGCTACCCAATACTAACGGTGCACGGCTTTATATCTACACGATGCAACAACGGCTTATCTACCAGCCCGGGCCCACACACGCATATGAAACCCGTTGGACTTGCGTTGCCACCGCTAACCCGTTTTGGCCTCTTATAATCAAGCCCAATATGCGTGTCCCGTCACTCGACATAGGTTGAGCCCACAAAGATACGTTTGGGATATTGGTTGAAATGGGCCCCCAACAAGCTACCCACTTAAGCTTGTCAAATATCTAGTGTATCTCACTTAACCCTTTAATCATGTTTAATTACATGTTTCCACTTGGTTAAGTATTCTAATCGTATTTTCTATTGCCACCCAAGGCAACCCACTAGATTCCACATGCCACCCAAGGCAACCACAAAATTTCCTCATGCCACCCAAGGCACCCACGTAACCCCTCATGTCCCACTACATGCTACTATGGTTAAGTGTTTCTTAATTAATTAAGACCGTGATCTCCCATAAAGACCTCCCACATTAGACTGGCTGTTATGACCGTCTGGTTAAGCCGGTAGAATCCGGGCAGTCTTACGTCATAACAGAGTCTAACCTCGTGTCTTTACCTTAATCACGTATTTAATTTATGGCTAAGACCTCTCACATTGGGCTGACATTTGTAGCAACTGGTTAAGCCGGTCGGGTCCGGGCAGTTTTACACTACAAATGAGTCCAACCTCGTGTCTTAGTCGATTAATTACACCTAATTAATCACCCCCATATTAATTATCCCTAATTAATATCAAGTTTTCCATAACATGGGTAGACCTAACTCAATAGGTAAATTCCCATGGGGTAGACCTAACTCAATAGGTAAATTCCCACTTATGGTAATTTATTTTTTTATGGTATGTTTAATCATACCCAATCATTCATTTATTAACATATTTACCAACCCCATCGTTCCCCACGTAAATCGTTCTCATTTCATGACATGAATAAGGGGAAGATCATCACAAATATCATGGGTTTAGCATACAACTTAGTCATGGGTTAAGAGGATGTCAACTTGCATATATGAGCATAAATTAACCCAACTACATATAACCCAAACTTGCATATTATCATACACATGATTTGCATAACATGTTGCATATGAGCTTGCATATTATCATACACATATCTTACATAACATGTTGAACTTGCATATAGGGATTCTCATAACTTGCATAACATGTTAAACATGCATTTAAGCATACACATAACTTGCATAAGCATTCACATACTTGCATAAGCATCCACATACTTGCATAAGCATTCATATACTCGCATAAGCATGCATAACTTGCATATCACATAAATCTTGCATTTAAACATATACATGACTTGCATAAGCATCCATATACTTGCATAAGCATGCATAACTTGCATATCACATTAAACTTGCATTTAAACATATACTTAACTTGCATAACTCACTTTGTTAAACATGCATAATTCCACTTATTAGATATGCATAAATCCACTTGTTAAGCATGCATAAACCAACTTGTTAAACATGCATAAACCAACTTAGCAAATATGCATAAACATAGAACAACATAGAGTAACATATCATTATAAATGATTCAAACTCACTAATCCGCATTTAAGACCATAAGTCTCATTACACCCAATCTACTTACTTTAACAATTGATGTTAAAGTGATAGAAACTCACCAAAACCAAGATTAACCAACTTATGAAGAGGAATTAGTTGCTAATTATGAAGATGGTGATGATTAGAGAATGATTTGAGAGAGATTAGCTTGCAACTTCCTTCTTAGATTAGTGGAGGCTCCCCTTAGGATTTAATTTGGCGGCATGAGGCCATCATTTCTATTTTTGGTAAGGATTAAGGGGGGGTTTAGGGTGTATTTATAGATTAGGTGAGTGTTTTAGGCCCTTAGATTAACCCTAGATTAGATTAGGACCCTTAGATTTCGGAAATCTCTAGAACCAGCCCTCCTAGCCAGCCTGAAACCCAACCTGGTGCAACCTGGTGCACCCAGGTTCAATAGACGGCGCGCCCCTGTCGACAGGCAAGTCGACAGGCAAGTCGACACCCCTGTCGACAGGCCTGTCGACAGCCCTGTCGACATGGGTAGGGCGGGAATCTTCCCGCCTGACCCCGCCTGTTCCATCCCACAATCTGAAGTTTTAAATTTTTAAATCTGTTTTAGTTTTGAATTTTTCTGCCAACTTCTTTGGGCCATAACCGGGCCATACGGACTCCGATTCTCGAAAACTCGGACTCTATTTCGCGTATTTTTCCGAGACGAACGTAATAACGCAGCCCGTTACCCCCAATTCCCACGTCTGAGATTATTTATCCTGTAATTAGTGAATTTTAGTATTAACTAAAATTCGGGGTGTTACATTCTCCCCTCCTTAAAGGATTTCGTCCCCGAAATCTCTAAGCTAAGGAGAATGTATATCCTACCATCCAAACAACCATCTACTCAAATCATCAACCACGGGCATCCATTGTCCTTAAACAGTTTCTAATGATGTATGAGCATATGCAAACGGTGTGTGTATATGTTCCCTATCTAATGTATGAACATATGCAAACCATGATAGTGCCATGCATCCATTATGTATGCGAGAAAACCCTATCGACACATACAATATCTACATGAGTGCACAATCATTCACCAAAACGCATCATCCATGTGATAACACAACCATTATACATCCATAAATATATTTTCCTACACACAATTTTATGCAATATGCAATATGAAGTGACTGAGCCGATCTAGTGCCTAGAGTGTGTGTATATGCATCCACGAGCAACCACTAGCAAACACTTGCATCCACTTGCATCCATCAACCATAACATGTTTCAAACACATGTTTCATCCATAGGTTTACCCTACCTAAAGGTCAAAGGTACTAACGAGAGGACATACCAAAGGTAAGATAAGTACTAGACAAGCGATAAAGGAGAAAGTAAAGACATACCCTCAAAAAGAAATGGGTATAATGAACGCATCTTCGCTTCCGTCTCCCAAGTTGCGTTGCTCTCATCTTCTCCCCATTGCACCTTGAATAGTTGAACCTCTCTGTTTCTCAACTTCCTAGTCTCCGACCCAAGGATGCGAGTAGGAGCTCGTCGAATAGTCGCATCACGCTCTACCTCTACATCTCTAAGCAAGCTTGGCTCTACCACCTCTGCGGTCTCATGTAAGCACTTCCTCAAATGGGACACATGGAATACATCATGAACACCACTAAGTCTGTCGGGCAACTCCACCCTATATTCCATACGTCCAATCCTTTCCTAGATAGGAAACGGCCCAACAAACCTCGGTGCTAACTTCCCAACGGATCCGAAGCGAACAACATTTCTCAACGGAGATACCTTGACAAAAACCATATCCCCAACCTCAAACTCAAGATCCGTCCTTCTCTTGTCCGCATAAGATTTTTGCCTATCCTGCGCTGCTTTCATCCTTCTTTGAATCGAGTCAATCTTCTCAGAAGTCTCCCTAATCATATCAGGCCCAAGCAAGATCTTATCCGTAGATTCCCACCAACATGTAGGTGATCGACAAGGCCTTCCATAGAGAGCTTCGAAAGGAGCCATACCAATACTGGACTGAAAGCTGTTATTATATGCGAACTCTACCAATGGAAGATGCTCTTCCCATGTACCTCCAAAATCTAAGATACAAAGCCTCAAAAGGTCTTCTAGAACACGATTCACCCTCTCAGTCTGGCCGTCTGTCTGAGGATGATATGCGGTGCTCAGACACAATTGAGTCCCTACTGCTTCTTGCAAACTTCTCCAGAACTCGCTAGTGAAGATAGGATCTCGATCACTCACTATGCTAGAGGGTACCCCATGTAATCGAACTATCTCTCGAAGATATACTGAAGCTAGCCATGGACCAGTCCTCTTACTCTTCACAGGTATGAAATGGGCGCTCTTAGTAAGTCTGTCTACCACCACCCAAATTCATGTATTACCCTTCCTCGATCTGGGTAACCCGTCAATAAAATCCATCGAGACGCTATCCCACTTCCATTGCGGAACCTCCAATGGGTGAAGCAACCCACCTGGTTTCCTTTGCTCCGCCTTCACTCGCTGGCACACCAAACATCGAGCGACATACTCGGCCACATCTTTCTTCATACCGGCCCAGAAGAAAACCCTCTTCATGTCTTGGTACATCTTATCCCCACCGGGATGAATGGTCATCCTAGAATGGTGTGCGTCATCAAGAATAGCCTTCCTCAAACCCTCGTCTTGCGGTACGCAAAGTCTACCGTCTCTACGCAAGCACCCCCTATTATCTAGGGTGTACCTACTCAAATGGCTGGACGACTCCCCCCTTATGAGCTTCTCCACCAACTCAACCAACTGTGGGTCGTCCCTCTGTGCTTCTCCAATCCGCCCCAAAAGAGTAGGTCTAACTTCCAAAGAAGCTAGCAAACCGGGTACATAGTCAACGGAAGGTCTGAAATCAAACATCGAGATAAATTCCAAGCTTTGTCGTTCCACGAACAACGGACTCAAGGACAACCTCTTCCTGCTCAAGGCGTCCGCCACCACGTTACCCTTGCCAGGGGTATACGCTATCTCGAAGTCATAGGATGCTAAGAACTCCATCCACCTTTGTTGTCTTAAGTTTAAATCCTTCTGAGAGAACAAGTACTTCAACGATTTATGGTCAGTGAACAACTCGAATCTCTCACCAAGAAGATAATGACGCCAAATCTTAAGCGCAAAAACAATAGCGGCCAACTCTAGATCATGGGTAGGGTAATTTTTCTCATGTGCCCTCAACTGCCTTCCACCATAGGCTATTACCCTTCCCTCTTGCATTAAGACTGCGCCAAGTCCTGTCCCACAGGCATCGGTATAGACAACAAATGGCTTGCTCCCATCTGGCAACACTAAAACTGGAGCCGTGGTTAAAGCTCTCTTTAACCGTCGGAACGCATCATCACAATCTACGTCCCATGTGAAAACAAGATTCTTCTTCGTTAAGCGGGTTAATGGGGCTGATATCTTCGCGAAGTCTTTAATAAACTTCCTATAATAACCCGCCAAGCCCAAGAAACTTCTTACTTCGGTAGCATTCTTCGGAACCTTCCAATCCTGAATTGATACTACCTTCGCGGGATCCACAGCTATCCCTTCCTTGGAGACCACGTGCCCCAAGAACCGCACCTCTTTCCTCCAGAAGTGACATTTAGAGAATTTAGCCTTAAGGCTATGTGCTCGAAGAGTCATCAACACTTCCCCAAGATGTAGGGCATGCTCTTCTTCACTCTTAGAAAATACTAAGATATCATCCACAAAGACCAACACGAATTTATTAAGGAACTCCCTGAACACCCTACTCATCAAATCAACAAAGTATGCAGGGGCGTTCGTCAACCCAAATGGCATCACTAGCCATTCATAGAAACCACCAGGAGTCCTAAAGGCAGTCTTGTCTATGCTATCCTCAGCCACCCTCAACTGATGAAACCCCGTGGCTAAGTCCAACTGAGAAAATACTGAAGCGCCAACCAACTGATCGAAAAGATCATCAATTCTCGGCAATGGGTGTCTATTCTTCTTTGTGAGTTTGTTGAGTTCTCTATAGTCTACACAAAGTCTGAGGGACCCATCCGCCTTCATAGCAAATACTACTGGAGCACCCCACTCCGATATGCTCCGTCTTATGAACCCCTTCTCAAGCAACTCCCCTACTTGCTTATGGAGTTCCCTCCTCTCACGAGGAGCCATGTGGCGCACTGGTAAAGATACCGGTTTAGCATTATCCACCAAATATATTCGGAAGTCAATCTCCCGCTTCGGAGGTAAGCCCTTCACCTCCTCAAACACATCCGGATATTCCCGGACCACTCTAACAGATTGCAAACTCTCGACCGAAGCGTCAAGCGATTCAAGATAACTTAGCATAACAGAGTCCCAGGGATTACAAGAAATCTCGAGAGTGTTACCCAAGCGGGTCATGAGCCTAACAACTCTCCTTTCGCAATCAAGAACGGCACCATTACTGGATAACCAGTCCATGCCCAAAATCAACCCATAGCCCGTGAAGCCCAATACAAAAGCATCACATCTAAACTCAATGCTAAGTATAGAAATCTTCAAACCCAAACATATCATGGAAAAATAAGTGGAGCCCCCAATTGGGTTTGAAACATACAAGGGATCATCTACCAGACTGGTGTCTAAGTGCAGTAACTCAACTAATGATGATGAGATAAACGAATGCGATGCGCCTGAATCAAACAATGTACGGACAGGATGGTCAAATAGAAAAACCAGACTTTCAACGGAAATAGTTCTACCTCTCTCCTGAATCGGTGGAACCGCGAGAGCCTGTACTTGCCCCCTAGCCTGACTCGGTGCCATAAGAGCTTGCACCTGACCTCCTGAGGTAGATCCCGTCCTTTGCCCCTTCTTAGGACAATCTTTCACTAGATGCCCTGCTTCGCCACAGTGGAAGCAGCCAGTCTTCTTCTTCTTGCGACAATCCTTGCTTAGGTGGCCAGGTGTCCCACAATTGAAACACTTCTTCTTCTTGTCCTTGCCACCGTTGCCTTTCCCACATTTGCTTTGTTGTTGCTGAGGTCTCTTTTGTTCTCCCTTTTTCTCGGGTGCCTTATTAGCATTAGGACCCTTCTCTTCCTCATACATGAGTGCCATGTCAACTAGCTTCTCAAAGGTGGCCCCCATAGGGATGTGAGTCATAGCCAACCCATGCATCGGTTCATTCAAGCCTTTCACGAACCTCAAAGCCTTCTTCTCCGGTGTATTCACCATGTCTAGGCCAAACCTTGCCAATTGATTAAACTTGTTGACATATTCCTTCACCGAAAGATTTCCTTGCTTTAGAGTCAAGAATCTTTCCATATACAAGTTTTCCTCCGCCCTTGAGAGAAACTTTGCCACAAATCTTTGTCTAAAATCCGTCCAAGAGTCAACGGGGCGTTCTCCATTAGTGACCTCCCACCAGAATGAGGCCTCCCCCTTCATTAACCAAGCAGCCAACTTGACTTTCTTCCCTTCTTCCATCTCAAAGATATCTATCAACTCTTCCACCTCTTTAAGCCAATCTCTAGCCTCCACAAAGGTTTCAGATCCTTGAAAAGGTTTCCCTCCCATAGCTTTAAATTCCTTGCAAATCTTAGCAAAAGTACCCGAGCGAGGAGGAGGGGGAGGAGGAAGATCGGGTGCTACGGTTGGTGGAGGAACATTTGCTGGACCCGTAGTGGTGGCCCTAGCCTCCATCAATCTCCTATACCATACTGGTATCGTCACACCCTATGGAAAGTTAAGATTCTCGGCCATGCTGAAACGAAAAAGGAAAGATTCAAAACGAAGGATTCGAAGGATATAGATATGGCTATTGGGGATTATGCTTTTCTTTCAGAAACTTTTCTTTTAAAAGACATGTTTTTGAAAACATCTTTTCCAAAAATGTTTTAGAAAAATAGTTTTCTAAAAATTTTATCTGTTCCGGTAACCTTTGCTCTGATACCACGTGTAACACCCCACGCCCGCTATGGTCACTCACTAAGGGAATGCCATAGCATCGGTGGAGTATTTTAGTGAATATAGAACAGAAAAATTACAACAAGACAGATATAATTAGTACTTGAAATTTAAAAATATCATCTCACAACAGCGGAAATAAACATGTCTGGTTACATCATAAAACCACGATAAAAGTCAAGTACAATATCCATCAAAATAAAGAAGTACATAATCCCACTCTCTCATACAATAGCCATAACAAAAGAAAAGATAACTGGATAACTGGAGCTTTACATCTACCCAAGCTCCTAAAGACTGGAACAGCAATCCGATCAAGCTCTACTACCGCTAGGATCCACCGTAGGACCTGAGGGTTGGGAAAAAGATAAAAACAACGGGGTCAGACATAAGTCTGAGTGAGTCCTATAACTTTAACAATACAATCATTAAAGTAACCAGAGAAGACATAAACTTGACCTACGGTAATATCTGGGGATGAGTGGCTACACTAAGCAGCTTGGTAGACTTAGGATAAACTAAGATAACCGTCAGGACGCATCTACCCACCCAAGGATAATTACTAACTGCACCACACCAGTCATTCCTACTTAAAGGTTGATCCCTTCCAAGGACTTAGAAAATTTCCGCAGTAGTTTCATGTACTCCTAGCCCACTACATAGGTGCCGTCTGCCCCTATCTCCACTAGGTGTACTTAGTAATTCTTACCCAGTAGTTTCGTGTACCCCTACATAGGTGCCGTCTGCCCCTATCTTCATTAGGTGTACCCACTACTCCCCATCGATCGGCTCCCTACCGTAGATACCCGTGCTGGTCCCACAGTGGGGTGTATCACTCCCCTAAAGTGGCTACCCAATACTAACGGTGCACGGCTTTATATCTACACGATGCAACAACGACTTATCTACCAGCCCGGGCCCACACACGCATATGAAACCCGTTGGACTTGCGTTGCCACCGCTAACCCGTTTTGGCCTCTTATAATCAAGCCCAATATGCGTGTCCCGTCACTCGACATGGGTCGAGCACACAAAGATACGTTTGGGATATTGGTTGAAATGGGCCCCCAACAAGCTACCCACTTAAGCTTGTCAAATATCTAGTGTATCCCACTTAACCCTTTAATCATGTTTAATTACATGTTTCCACTTGGTTAAGTATTCTAATCGTATTTTCTATTGCCACCCAAGGCAACCCACTAGATTCCACATGCCACCCAAGGCAACCACAAAATTTCCTCATGCCACCCAAGGCACCCACTTAACCCCTCATGTCCCACTACATGCTACTATGGTTAAGTGTTTCTTAATTAATTAAGACCGTGATCTCCCATAAAGACCTCCCACATTAGACTGGCTGTTATGACCGCCTGGTTAAGCCGGTAGAATCCGGGCAGTCTTACGTCATAACAGAGTCTAACCTCGTGTCTTTACCTTAATCACGTATTTAATTTATGGCTAACACCTCTCACATTGGGCTGACATTTGTAGCAACTGTTTAAGCCGGTCGGGTCCGGGCAGTTTTACACTACAAATGAGTCCAACCTCGTGTCTTAGTCGATTAATTACACCTAATTAATCACCCCCATATTAATTATCCCTAATTAATATCAAGTTTTCCATAACATGGGTAGACCTAACTCAATAGGTAAATTCCCATGGGGTAGACCTAACTCAATAGGTAAATTCCCACTTATGGTAATTTATTTTTTTATGGTATGTTTAATCATACACGATCATTCATTTATTAACATATTTACCAACCCCATCGTTCCCCACGTAAATCGTTCTCATTTCATGACATGAATAAGGGGAAGATCATCACAAATATCATGGGTTTAGCATACAACTTTGTCATGGGTTAAGAGGATGTCAACTTGCATATATGAGCATAAATTAACCCAACTACATATAACCCAAACTTGCATATTATCATACACATGATTTGCATAACATGTTGCATATGAGCTTGCATATTATCATACACATATCTTACATAACATGTTGAACTTGCATATAGGGATTCTCATAACTTGCATAACATGTTAAACATGCATTTAAGCATACACATAACTTGCATAAGCATTCACATACTTGCATAAGCATCCACATACTTGCATAAGCATTCATATACTCGCATAAGCATGCATAACTTGCATATCACATAAATCTTGCATTTAAACATATACATGACTTGCATAAGCATGCATAACTTGCATATCACATTAAACTTGCATTTAAACATATACTTAACTTGCATAACTCACTTTGTTAAACATGCATAATTCCACTTATTAGATATGCATAAATCCACTTGTTAAGCATGCATAAACCAACTTGTTAAACATGCATAAACCAACTTAGCAAATATGCATAAACATAGAACAACATAGAGTAACATATCATTATAAATGATTCAAACTCACTAATCCGCATTTAAGACCATAAGTCTCATTACACCCAATCTACTTACTTTAACAATTGATGTTAAAGTGATAGAAACTCACCAAAACCAAGATTAACCAACTTATGAAGAGGAATTAGTTGCTAATTATGAAGATGGTGATGATTTGAGAGAGATTAGCTTACAACTTCCTTCTTAGATTAGTGGAGGCTCCCCTTAGGATTTAATTTGGCGGCATGAGGCCATCATTTCTATTTTTGGTAAGGATTAAGGGGGGGTTTAGGGTGTATTTATAGATTAGGTGAGTGTTTTAGGCCCTTAGATTAACCCTAGATTAGATTAGGACCCTTAGATTTCGGAAATCTCTAGAACCAGCCCTCCTAGCCAGCCTGAAACCCAACCTGGTGCAACCTGGTGCACCCAGGTTCAATAGACGGCGCGCCCCTGTCGACAGGCAAGTCGACAGGCAAGTCGACACCCCTGTCGACAGGCCTGTCGACAGCCCTGTCGACATGGGTAGGGCGGGAATCTTCCCGCCTGACCCCGCCTGTTCCATCCCACAATCTGAAGTTTTAAATTTTTAAATCTGTTTTAGTTTTGAATTTTTCTGCCAACTTCTTTGGGCCATAACCGGGCCATACGGACTCCGATTCTCGAAAACTCGGACTCTATTTCGCGTATTTTTCCGAGACGAACGTAATAACGCAGCCCGTTACCCCCAATTCCCACGTCTGAGATTATTTATCCTGTAATTAGTGAATTTTAGTATTAACTAAAATTCGGGGTGTTACATAAAAGATTTTAAGTGTTAATCAATGCTTAGGACACGAGGTTGGACTCGTTTGTGACGTAAACCTGCCCGGACCCGCCCGGCAAATCCAGTGGTCACAAATGTCAGCCCAATGTGAGAGGTCCTAGGCCTAAACTAAAGCATAACGGTTGTAAAGACACGAGGTTAGACTCTTTTATGGTGTAAGGCTGCCCGGACCCGCCCGGCAAATCTAGCTGCCATAAATGCCAGTCTAATGTGAGAGGTCTTTATGAGGTTATGGCCTGAATGAATTAAGAAATACTTAAACAGATAAACATGTAAGGTAGGACATGGGGGTTAAGTAGGTACCTTGGGTGGCATGAGGAATCTAGGGGGTGCCCTTAGTGGCATGTGAAATACGATTAGTAAGACTTAACCAAACACACATGTAAATGAACATGACTAAGAGGGTTAAGTGGGATATACTAGTGACAAGCTTAGGTGGGTAGCTTGTGGGGGCCCATTTCGACCAGTATCCCAAACGTATCTTTGTGGGCTCGACCTAAGTCGAGGACGGGACACGCATGCTGGGTTTGACTGTAAGAGGCCAAAACGGGGAGCGGTGGCAACGCAAGTCCAACGGGTTTCGTATGCGTGTGTGGACCCGGGCTGGTAGGTAAGACGTTGTTGCATCGTGTAGGTATAAGCCGTGCATTCTCAAGTTGTATTGGGTTGCCACTTTAGGGGAGTGATACACCCCACTGTGGGGCCAGCACGAGTATCTACGAATAGGGAGCCGATCGAAAGTGGGTAGTGAGGTACACGTAGTGGAGATAGGGGCAGACGGCACCTATGTAGTCAGCTAGGTGTTACGTAAGGCTATTTATAAAGTTTATGTGTGAAGCAAGTGGGATCAAACAATAGGGTGACTGTTGTGGTGCAGTGTAGTAATGTGTGGTGCAGTGTAGTAATCATTCGTTAGTAATTAGGTGTGTCTTTACCTTTATCTTTAACGTTATCTTAAACGCTATCTTTATCTTCCTAAGAGTTCATAGACATTTACTTCTCTTCCAGCTTATGCCTTAGTCTAGTTATTTTGATAATAGTATTGTTAGAATTATAATACTCGCCAGACTTTATGTCTGACCCCCTCTATTTCTATCCTTTTTCCCCCTCCAGGTCCTTAGGTTGGGCCTAGCTCTAGTGGAGTTTGATTGAATTGCTTCATCTCTCTTTGGAAAGCTTGGACCGTTGAAGTAAAGTCCAGCTTGTTATCTTTTTAATGGCTATTTATGCAATGGGATTATGTTTAATTTCCACTGCAATAAAATGAAGTTTTAGATTTCCAAGTACTATTTACTATCTGTCTTGTTGTAATTTTTCTGTTCTATATTCACTTATAACCTCCATGGAAGTTAATGCATTCCCTTCGTGAGTGACATTAATGGACGTGGGGTGTTACACGTGGTATCAGAGCTTAAGGTTACCAGAACAGATAAAAATACTTTAGAAAAATAGTTATTTTTGGAAGAAGTGCTTTCAAAAACATGTTTTAATGAGAAATTTAAAGAGAAAAGTTTTTAAGAAAAAAAACATAATCCCCAATATCCCATATCTTTGTCTTTCGAATTCTCCCTTTTGAATCTTTCCTTTTTCGTTTCAGCATGGCTGAAGATCTTAATCTACCCGACGGTGTAACGATACCAGGATGGTATAAGAGGTTATTAGAGACTAGGGCAGCTGCAGGTCCAGCCAATGTTCCTCCACCACCAGTTGCACCCGTTCCTCCTCCTCCTCCTCGTGTAGATACTTTTTCAAAGACTTGCAAGGAATTCAAGGCTATGGATGGAAAACCATTTCAAGGGTCAGAAACGTTTGTGGAAGCTAGAGATTGGCTTAAGGAGGTGGAAGAATTGCTAGAAATCTTTGAAGTAGAAGAAGGGAGGAGAGTTCGATTAGCAGCTTGGTTGATGAAGGGAGAGGCCTCGTTTTGGTGGGAGGTCACTAATCGGGAGCGTCCTGTTGACTCTTGGGCGGATTTCAGACGTAGGTTCGAGGCGAAGTTTCTCCCAAGGGAGGAAGAAAATCTATATATGGAAAGGTTCTTGACATTGAAGCAAGGAAGCTCATCAGTGAAAGAATATCTCAATAAATTTAATCAGTTAGCAAGGTTTGGCTTGGACTTAGTAAACACGCCGGAGAAGAAGGCTCTAAGGTTCGTGAATGGCTTGAATGAACCATTGGAAGGGTTGGCTATGACCCACATCCCTATGAGGGCCACCTTTGAGAAGTTAGTAGAAATGGCGCTTATGCATGAGGAGAAAAGCGCTAAAGCTGATAAGGCACCCAAGAAGAGGGGGGATCAGAAGAAACCACAACAGCAAAACAAGAAGGGTGGTAAAGACAATAACGGCAAGGGAAAGAAGAAATGTTTTAACTGTGGGTCACCAGGCCATCTCAGCAAGGATTGCCGAAAGAAAAAGAAGACAGGTTGTTTTCATTGTGGCGATGCGGGACATTTAGTGAAGGACTGCCCAAAGAAGGGGCAGAGGGCAAGAGCTACCTTGGGAGGACAGGTGCAGGCTCTTATGGCACTAGGGCAGGCAAGGGGACAAGTTCAGGCTCTCGCGGTCCCACCGCTGCAAGAACGAGGTAGAACCATTTCTGTTGAAAGCTTAGTTTTTCTGTTTGATCATCCTGTCCGTACCCTATTCGATTCGAGCGCATCGCATTCGTTTATCTCTACATCATTAGTTGAATCACTGCACTTAAACACCAGTTTAGTAGAGGATCCCTTAGTTTTTTCGAATCCAATTGGGGGCTCAGCTTATTTGACTATGATGTGTTTGGATTTGAAAATTTCCATACTTAGCGTTTAATTTAGATGTGATGCTTATGTGTTGGGCTTCATGGGCTATGGGCTAATTTTAGGAATGGATTGGTTATCCAGAAATGGGGTTGTTCTTGATTGTGAAAGGAGAGTAGTTAGGCTCGTGACTCGCCTTGGCAACACTCTCGAAATCTTTTGTAATCCCATAAATTTGGTTATGCTATGTTATCTAGAATCGCTTGACGCGTCTGAGGAAAATCTACGATCTGTTAGAGTGGTCCGAGAATACTCGGATGTGTTTGAGGAGGTGAAGGGCTTGCCTCCGAAGCGGGAGATAGATTTTCGAATATATCTTGTGGATAATGCGAAACCAGTATCTTTGCCAGTACGCCACATGGCTCCACGTGAAAGGAGGGAACTCGGTAAGCAAGTGGAGTTGCTTTAGAAGGGGTTCATAAGACGAAGTATATCGGAGTGGGGTGCTCCAATAGTATTTGCCACGAAGGTGGATGGGTCCCTTAGACTTTGTGTGGACTATAGAGAACTTAATAAGCTTACTAAGAAGAACAGACACCCACTGCCGAGGATTGACGATCTCTTCGATCAGTTAGTTGGCGCCTCAGTGTTTTCGCAATTGGACTTGCCACTGGTTTCCATCAGTTGAGAGTGGCTGAGGATAGCATTGACAAGACTTCCTTTAGGACTCCGGACGGTTTCTATGAATGGCTAGTGATGCCCTTCGGTTTGACAAACGCCCCCGCATACTTTGTTGATTTGATGAGTTGGGTGTTTAGGGAGTACCTTAACAAATTTGTGGTAGTCTTTGTAGATGACATCTTGATCTTTTCTAAGGATGAAGAAGAGCATGCCCTACATCTTAGGGAAGTGTTGGAGACTCTTCGAGCGCATAAGCTTAAAGCTAAATTTTCTAAGTGTCACTTTTGGAGGAAGGAAGTACGGTTCTTAGGACACGTGGTTTCCAAAGAAGGGATAGCTGTAGATCCCACAAAGGTGGTGGCCATCCAAGATTGGAAGGTTCCTAAAAATGCTACCGAAGTGAGAAGTTTCTTGGGGTTGGCTGTATAGGAAGTTTATCAAAGACTTCGCAAAGATATCAGCTCCATTGACACGCTTGACGAAGAAGAACCTAGTTTTCACATGGGACGTAGATTGTGATGATGCGTTCCAACGTTTGAAGAGAGCTTTGACTTCAGCCTCAGTCTTAGTATTGCCAGACGGGAGTAAGCCGTTCACCGTTTATACTAACGCTTGTGGGACAGGACTAGGCGCAGTCTTAATGCAAGAGGGTAGGGTAATAGCCTATGGTGGAAGGCAGTTGAGAGCGCATGAGAAAAATTATCCTACACATGACCTAGAATTGGCCGCTATTGTTTTCGCGCTTAAGTCTTGGCATCATTATCTTCTTGGCGAGAAATTCGAATTATTCACTGACCACAAATCTTTAAAATACCTATTCTCTCAAAAGGACTTGAACTTAAGGCAGCAAAGGTGGATGGAGTTCTTAGCGTCCTACGACTTTGAGATAGCATATACCCCTGGCAAGGGTAATGTGGTGACCGATGCCTTAAGTAGAAAAAGATTATCCTTAAGTCCTTTGTTTGTTGAACGGCAAAGTTTATAATTCATTTCGATGTTTGACTTTAGACCTTCCATTGACTTCGTACCCTGTTTGCTAGCATCCTTGGAGGTCAGACCTACGCTTTTGGGACGGATTGGCGAGGCACAGCGAGACGACCTGTAGTTGGTTGAGTTAGTAGAAAAACTCAAAGGAGGGGAGTCATCAAGCCATCTCCGTAGGTATACCCTAGACGATAAGGGTTGGTTACGTAGGGACGGTAGACATTGTGTACCAAAATACGATGACCTAAGGAAGACTATTCTTGACGAAGCACATCGTTCGAAGATGACCATTCATCCCGGCGGGGACAAGATTTACAAAGACATGAAGAGAGTTTACTTTTGGGCCGGCATGAAGAAAGACGTGGCCGAGTATGTCGCTAGATACTTGGTGTGCCAACAAGTAAAAGTGGAGCAAAAGAAACCTGGTGGGTTGCTTCACCCATTGGAGGTTCCACAATGGAAATGGGAAAGCATCTCGATGGATTTTGTGGATGGATTACCGCGATCGAGGAAGGGTAATACGGGAATTTGGGTTATAGTAGATAGACTTACTAAGAGCGCCCATTTCATTCCCGTGAAGAGTAAGAGGACTGCTCCATGGTTAGCTTTTGTATATGTCCGAGAAATAGTTCGTTTGCACGGTGTTCCTTCTAGCATAGTGAGCGATCGCGATCCTATTTTCACTAGCGAATTTTGGAGAAGCTTACAAGAGGCGGTAGGGACTCAGTTATGTTTGAGCACCGCATATCATCCTCAGACGGACGACCAGACTGAGAGGGTGAATCGCATTCTAGAGGATTTGTTGAGACTATGTATCCTAGACTTTGGGGGTACATGGGAAGAGCATCTTCCATTGGTTGAGTTCGCATATAATAATAGCTTTCAGTCCAGCATTGGTATGGCACCATTCGAAGCTCTATATGGACGGCCTTGTCGTTCACCTACATGTTGGTGGGAATCTACGGATAAGATCTTACTTGGGCCCGATATGATTAGGGAGATTTCGGAGAAGATCGACTTGATTCGAAGGAGGATGAAAGCAGCGCAAGATAGGCAGAAATCTTATGCGGATAAGAGGAGGACAGATCTCGAGTTTGAAGTTGGGGACATGGTCTTTGTCAAAGTGTCTCCATTACGAAACGTTGTTTGCTTTGGGTCTGTTGGGAAATTAGCACCAAGGTTTGTAGGGTCATTTCCTATTAAGGAGAGGATTGGACGGATAGCGTATAGAGTGGAGTTGCCCGAGAGACTTAGTGGTGTACATGACGTATTCCATGTGTCACATTTGAGGAAGTGCTTGCACGAGACCGCGGAAGTGGTAGAGCCGAGCTTGCTTAGAGAGGTGGAGATAGAGCGTGATGCGACAATTCGACGAGCTCCTACACGCATTCATGGGTCGGAGATCAAGAGGTTGAGGAATCGAGAGGTCAGACTAGTCAAAGTGCAATGGGGAGATGATGAGAGCAACGCTACTTGGGAGACGGAAGAGAAGATGCGTTCACGATAACCTTTTCTTTTTGAGGGTATGTCCTTTAATTTCTCCTTTATCGCTTAGCTTGTACTTATCTTATCTTTAGTATATCCTCTCGCTAGTATCTTTGACATTTAGTTAGGATAATCCTATGGTTGAAACATGTGTTTGAGACATGTTATGTATGGTGGATGCAAAGTGGATGCAAGTGTTTGCTAGTGGTTGCTCGTGGATGCATATACACACACTATTAGGCACCAGATCGGCTCAGTCACTTCATATTGCATATTGCATATATATGGATGTATTTAGTAAAATGGATATATAATGGTTGTATTATCATATAGTTGCTGCATTCGGGTGGATGGTTGTGTACGCATATAGAATTAATATGTATCATTAGGAATCTTTTGCATACATATTGGACGCATGGCACTATCATGAATTGCACTAAGGAGGTCGACTGAATCAGTAGACCGCCTAATTTTGCATTAGATATGGACATATACACAAACTGTGCATATAAACATTAAAGCATTAGAAGTCTTTTAAGGACAATGGATGCTGGTGTTTGATGGTTGAGTAGATGGACGATTAGATGGTAGGATATACATTCTTCATGACTTGGAGATTTCGGGGACGAAATCCTTTAAGGAGGGGAGAATGTAACACCCCGTAAATTTATAACATTAAAATTCACAAATTAAAGTATACTTAATTTTAGAAAAGAATTAAGTGAAATGGGTTGCGCAGATATATATATATATATATATATATATATATTGATATATATATATATATAAATTAAAAAAAATTGCGAAAAAGTTCAAAACAACGAATTGGGAGAGGAAATAACCGAACCGGCCCATTTTTTAGGTCGAGCCTCGCTGGGTCGACTAGGGGTTAATCCAGGGTGTTTGGCTGTCAACCCGTGGGCCGATTCGCTCAAATGCAGATTTTGCATTTGATTGGTTCTCATGGTTCAGGGTTAATCTAATGGTCCTAAATAACTTCCTACACCTATAAATACATCCTAATGCTAACCCTAAACCTAATTAAAATAGAATAGTTACCGTCATACCGTCGCCATGGAAATCAATGTAGTCGCCGCCAACTAAGAAAGAAGAAAAACAAATTCAATTCTAATTCTCTCAACCCTAAAGCAAAGCAAAACTCTCTCTTTTCTTCTCTAAATTGTGAGTATGATGATCTTAACAAGATTATTATCATTTTAATTAGGTTGAGTTATGAATGGATTATGAGTAGATGATGTGAATTATCATATATGCTGTTGTAAACCCCTTTTGCTATCATGTATATTGTAAATCCAATGTTATGTGATGATGATATCTTATATGTTGTAAATCATGCTATGATGATGTTATGTATGTTGAAAGTTTCTATGCTAAGTTGTGATGAATCATACATGTTAAAAAGGCCATGATGTTACCATCTATGCTAGTTAGTTCACATTAATTAATTCATCATGTTTGGGTTATGTTGATCTATATGACAAGTCACATATGCAAGTTATATTGATTAGAAAAGTTATGAACATATGCCAAGACATCTATTATGACATCTAGAATTATGCTATGACATATGTGATATCCTATGCTAGTTCACACCATCATTATGTTGCCTAAAAACCCCGTATGCAAGTTTATGTATAGATTTGGGCTATGATCATATCATGTAAATTGAGACATTTAACAAGTTGACACCTTTTGATCCTTAACATGTGTAGTTTATGCAAGTTTCACCCCTATTATGATTAGATTTATTTTAATTGTCTATATGTTGTGATAATTTATCTTTGTGCTAGGTGTTAGACTATACAAGTATAGCCTATGTTATGCGTTGAATAAGCGAACGTATAAACGTGGGGTAGGGGTAATATTAAGGATTTAATATTAAAAAGTTGGGGTGCAATTGATATGATTTTGCATGCCATAAGTGAATGGCCATAATTGAGTCAATTATGGACATCATTAAAAGTTGACTTAATTAATAATTTGAATAGGGAATTATTAAAACTGGGGTAAAAGATTTTAAGTGTTAATCAATGCTTAGGACACGAGGTTGGACTCGTTTGTGACGTAAACCTGCCCGGACCCGCCCGGCAAATCCAGTGGTCACAAATGTCAGTCCAATGTGAGAAGTCCTAGGCCTAAACTAAAGCATAACGGTTGTAAAGACATGAGGTTAGACTGTTTTATGGTGTAAGACTGCCCGGACCCGCCCGGCAAATCCAGCTGCCATAAATGCCAGTCTAATGTGAGAGGTCTTTATGAGGTTATGGCCTGAATGAATTAAGAAATACTTAACCAGATAAACATGTAAGCTGGGACATGGGGGTTAAGTAGGTGCCTTGGGTGGCATGAGGAATCTAGGGGTGCCCTTAGTGGCATGTGAAATACGATTAGTAAGACTTAACCAAACACACATGTAAATGAACATGACTAAGAGGGTTAAGTGGGATATACTAGTGACAATCTTAGGTGGGTAGCTTCTGGGGGCCCATTTCGACCAGTATCCCAAACGTATCTTTGTAGGCTCGACCCAAGTCGAGGAAGGGACACGCATGCTGGGTTTGACTGTAAGAGGCCAAAACGAGGAGCGGTGGCAACGCAAGTCCAACGGGTTTCGTATGCGTGTGTGGACCCGGGCTGGTAGGTAAGACGTTGTTGCATCGTGTAGGTATAAGCCATGCATTCTCAAGTTGTATCGGATTTCCACTTTAGGGGAGTGATACACCCCACTGTGGGGCCAGCACGGGTATCTACGAGTAGGGAGCCGATCGAAAATGGGTAGTGGGGTACACCTAGTGGAGATAGGGGCAGACGGCACCTATGTAGTCCGCTAGGGGAACGTAAGGCTATTTATAAAGTTTTTGTGTGAAGCAAATGGGATCAAACAATAGGGTGACTGGTGTGGTGCAGTGTAGTAATGTGCGGCGCAGTGTAGTAATCATTCGTTAGTAATTAGGTGTGCCTTTACCTTTATCTTTAACGTTATCTTAAACGCTCTCTTTATCTTCCTAAGAGTTCATAGACATTTACTTGTCTTCCAGCTTATGCCTTAGTCTAGTTATTTTGATAATAGTATTGTTAGAATTATAATATTCACCAGACTTTATGTCTGACCCCCTCTATTTCTATCCTTTTTCCCCCGCCAGGTCCTCATGTTGGGCCCAGCTCTAGTGGAGTTTGATTGAATTGCTTCATCTCTCTTTGGAAAGCTTGGACCGTTGAAGTAAAGTCCAGCTTGTTATCTTTTTAATGGCTATTTATGTAATGGGATTATGTATTTTGTTTTTATGAAGATGGATATTGTACTTGGTTATGATCTCTGGTTTTATGATGTAACAAACATGTTTAATTTCCGCTGCAATAAAATGAAGTTTTAGATTTCCAAGTACTATTTACTATCTGTCTTGTTGTAATTTTTCTGTTCTATATTCACTTATAACCTCCATGGAAGTTAATGCATTCCCTTCGTGAGTGACATTAATGGACGTGGGGTGTTACAACGTTCACTTTACCAAATATTTATGTCTTCGTTTCTTTCTCGTCTTTATTTCTAATGGAACGTCAAACTAATCATCCTAACTTATATTAGATTTTTAATGAAATAATCTTTTTAAATTCATTTTAATAATAAAAACTTGTCATATCAAGATAATAACAATTATAAATTTTCCATTATAATTCATTGTTGCTTAATACTTGCATTTCTATCATTTTAAAGCTCAAAACTGAAAACATTTTCTATTATTCTTAAATTAAGGAATTTATCTTCTGTTTTCCTTAAAGTTTGAAATTATTGTTTATCTAACAGAAGAAAGAGTAGACTTCTCAAATTCCCCAAATCATTTATTTTCTCAAAAACCATATTTCAAATTCCCTTCCTGAATGGAATGATTATGCAACTTGAGTCTATAATTGAAATGTCAAAATTCTCTTTCTCAAAATAATTTAATAGTGTATCAAAAATTATTCTTAACACTTTTGATTTTTTCTTCTAATCCTTCTGACTCGCTACTTACGGAATTCTACTTCTTTTATCGAATCTTTTCTTCTGTGTTCCTATATTTTCACTTCTTGATATTTCAAATTTCTAGCATTATAAATATCTTTTATGCCATTTTATCCATTATACAAGCACATTATTATGGTTATTTAATTCAAAATTGAATATTCGTAATTTTGAAAAAACGACCTTAATGACATCCTTAATATTCTGGTACCCTTTGTCTTATTGACCATTTAGTGCTATTTCGACTTTCCAAATTCCATTAATTACTCATGCAGAAGGTTTATCCCATTTAATAAAAGGAATTCTTCCACTTTTTCCTGAAATCTTCAAATTTTTAGGTTATGGACGCTAATTTGTCCCATTCCAAAGTCCTACTTTTTATTTCTTCCTTACCTTTCCCAGGAACGATAATTCAATCACCAGTTCATTTCCCTTAACTTCCTATTAAAATAGGGAGTTTCTTTCTACTTTCCAGCTTTCTAGTTCTTACATCCTTTAGGTTCCTACAGGCTTCCAAATTGATAAGGGAACTATTCCTACATAGATCCTAGAAATCAAGGTTAATCCTTTCTTAAAAGCCCCTACAGACAATATTTTCTAAAGATATGCATAATTCATCTATATATATGTATATATAAAGTATATCTTTTGAAAATCCTTTTTAAAATAACAACTCTTATACATATACATTTCTCTGTAATCGGATAACATATGCTTTGATACCAACTGAAACAACCCACCCGAAATGGACCTCAATTTCAATGTAAAAAAGCTGAAATCCAATAAGGCGTTTTAAAAGGATCGTTGGTTCCTATAAGGAAATGTTATAACAGATATAATCAGTACTCGATTTTTAAAGAAAATAATATTTTCAAATCTGAGTTTTAAAAGCTCGTTACATCATTAACCATGAAAATTTCAAATCAACAATTTGAATTGTTTAGTACTTGTTGCTTTAATTTCTTTGCATTAAAGCTCTTATTTGCAAACATTTACGATTAACCTTTTCATCTTTGTTTCGTTAAAAACTAATATTTATTGTTTTTCTAACAGAAGAAGTAATGAACATTTAAAACCCTAATTTTTTCCCAACTTGGGATTATTATGCAATTCTAGTCCATATACAAGAGGTTAAACAATTCTTTAAAAATTTCCTCTTTCAGATAATTTTTGTGGTAGTAAAAAACTTATCTTGGTAGTTTTCTAAATATTCCTGGTCTTTGGTTTATAATTTTCTGACACGCTATTTTACTAAAGTATATATGTTAAAATTTCTATTTTTCAAATAAATTGATGGTGTATCAAAAATCATATTTGTAAGCTTTACATTTCTTTGTCGACTAGGAAAACATGTTTATTCTTTTAATTTTCCTGCCGTACCCATAATCATTTCAACAAAGGTTGATATCTTCATTTACGGAAATCAGTATCTTACCTTAACCCTTTTTTCTGTGTTCTTTAATTTCTCATATCCCTAAACATTCTTATTACATGGCTATTATGTCCATTTAAACCCTTTTAAATATTGCTTAGTCATATCGACATTTTTAATATCTCTTCCAAAAATTCGTTCTTATAAATGGTCTTAATAAATCCATTAATACTTTCATTTCTGACCATTTAGCATTCCTTTGAGATCTTAGACATTCGTGTCTCTATTTTATGTCAATAATCAAATATGTACTTCCATTTCTTAGCAAAACCAAATATATTTCTCAAATTTCTCCATATTAATTGTCCACCCAATGGACATTTGTTTGAATGCTTTCTTCCCCATAATAAATGATTCACCCAATTAATTTCCATTTATCACTTACTAAATAAGAAGGTTTCAATCCTTTCCATTCTATAGGTTCTATTACCATCCAATGCTTAAAGGTCTCTAAATTGACAAGGATATTTCTATACTACTATATGGCACATAGAATTTTTCCAGAATTTAATGATAAGCCTTTCCTAAAGAGATCTACAGATGCCTTTTTCTCAAGAATCATATATATACTTATATATATATATATATATATATATATATATATATAGAGAGAGAGAGAGAGAGAGAAACTTTAAAAAAAAGACATCGCATGATTGTGTCGTCGTCTCTTATATTAAGAGTACGCTTGTCATGTTGTCGGTTCCTTAAAGGACTTTCGCTATGCCAAAAAGATCTTCTTGAAAATCCTTTTTCAAAATAACAAGTACGCCTCTCATAGATAATATTTTCCCGTAGTCGGGTAACCTATACTCCGATACCAAATGTAACAACCCGCTCGGAGTGGGCCTAAATTTAGACCCAGAAAAGGCTCATCGAAACTTAGAGCCACTCTAAATGAATCATCAGTTACTGTAGGGAATTACATTTGCACAAAATACAGATAATCATAGCATTATGGAAATCTCACACAGCGGAACGAGAAAGTATAATACTAAAGTAAGATGTAACATTTCATAAAAATCCACTTAATTCAGAACAAATGATCAAGATACAATTAGACAATAAGTACATCATTAAAATTTATCATTTAGAGTTTCCGTAAGCAATACAGCAATGATAACTAATAATAGCAAATATCTCCATCGTCCTCTTCAGTCTCCATCATTGCTTTGTCTGTTGAATCTACCTCACCTACTGACCTGTTGGATATGTTAAGGAGAGGGGTCAGAACATAAAGTCTTGTGTGACTGAAAATAGTATTTGCTTAAAGACCATATCCTAGATTTAGCAGGTTGTATATATGTCAAGGTATGTCTACGAAAAACACATATAAACAAGAAGTATCTAACCAATGTGGTGGATATCCGAGTCAATTGCTTAAGACATCCATTAGTGCATTTAGGGTAAAGACCCAACGAGGTGGGCATTCTAAGTCACTTAAGGCCCATCTTGACTTATTTAATAAAGGTGGATTCTTATGATCTCTTATAACCCTGAGGAACACCCTAGCCCCTTAAGACCCTGTCCTAATATGTCACCATTCCTAAGTATATATTCTCACAAGTAATATGAGAAGTAGTATCTGTTGTATATAACACAGTTGAATACACAATTGTATGATTTTTGTTTGATGATAACAACCAAATATATATTATTATAAATATTGTACTGTTTCGTATATTCATTACAGACAGGAATATAATATTTATATTTAAATAGAATACGACTGTACGGACATTCATATATTCATACAGTATTTTATTTAAATTGAATATAATATTTCAAACATTCAAACAGTACAATTATTTATAACTCCACTATTTTGAACACACCATTGATATACAATTCAATTCACATGAATTTGTACTTGTAAATAAACAGTATACAATAGACAAATTTGTTTTGAACACAATGAAATAATATTTTATTTCAATCAAATTTGTATATTACAAATATAAGTACAATTCTCACATTCTTATACATCATATCCTCAATACAACACTCTTTTTATATAATACATACACATACAATTCATTTTCACTCATATTTATATATAGACTCTCAAAAACTGTTCTTGTCTTCATCTTCAGTCTTCTGTATTCACAGCATCTTCTCAGTTAGTCCAATCATCACCTGTTTACCAGTCACATGAAACACACACAAAGTACACAGCAATAGAAATAAAACTAAATACAGAATATAAATTTTATTTTTAAAATTTTATTTGCCTTAGATTTCTGGTGTGTTTCTCATCATTTTTCATGACTTGATCAGATTCATCTGTGTCTAATCAGTTTGTATATGTATAGTACAGTGATAGAAAATATTGTCTGATGGCTGCATATACACACGTGTATAAATATACACGCGTGCACTGCCTCGCCAATGTAGTCGAGCGACTGAGGAGTAGTCACGTGGACCATCTTGACCCAGTGCAACAATAATCAATGTGGTCAAGGCAACCCAAAAACATCAATGAATACATGTTTAGCATAGCAGTGAAATGGAGCAAATGAATACAAACATATAGCCAAAGTGGTCGAGCCAGTTCATTGTTCAAATACAGCACGACATGGTTAAAAAGCATGTTCATGAAAAAGTCAAAGTACAAGCCATAGTGAAAGTGAGGGTATAGACATGTGTACATGAAAGGTTCAACCCAGTTTCAAGTTTTCATGTGCAGGCGGTTCAAGTGCAAAAGTGATCAAGACAGCAAGTCAGTGCAACATGATCAAAGCACAGAGTTAAAACAAGTTTCAGTACATGAACTAAATCTTTTAAAAAGTAGCAGCAGCATGAACAACCATACAAGCTAGTATGTAAACATATGTCAAGATCAAGGTTGCATGTTAAATGACAGCAAACTAGTTCAAGTAAGTCCAGTTTTCTCAAGATGGTCGAGCTATATACAAAGTTTGAAGAAGCACAATAATGCATGGTAGCAGCTAAGCAAATCAGCCTTCATGGTACAACATAAACAAGTCTGAACAACCCAAATACAATTCAAGTGGATGGAGATCACATCAACACAGTGTTATACAAGCATATACGGGGAAGTGGAGTAATAGACACATCAAAACAAGGCAGTGTGCAAATGGCAGGTTAATGAAACATTAATGGATAAGTGAACAACATGGATGTTTCCAAGTTCATTAACAAAGCACAAAGCACAGTCGTGGTGAACAAATCAGCCGTGTCTATGTGGTGTGCTTTTTAGCATTAATGGATAGCTGGTTTCAAGTATTCCCATTTATTACCAAAGCATTCAAAATAAATAGGAAAGAACTAAAAATCTGAAATTTGGGCAAGAATTCCTTCTACTGTTTTCAAGCATTATCAAAGGTTTCAAAAGTTAAATGTTCAAGTCCTTACTTCCAGAAATCGCGAAGTTGATTTAAGGAAATTCAGATGAGCAAAGCTTGCCAAGAAATCGATTCAAAATGTTATACGTGGCATGTACATTTTTAGGTAAGATAAAATGATTCCAGAAATGCTAATGCAGTTTTTCAAAGGACAGATAATTGTGTCACTATTTTCCAAATATTCTCATAACTGAATCAAGGCATCAAATTCCAGAATTCACAGGAATATATTCAGGGCAACAAATTTTCACAATGTCAATTTATTCTTGCATTGTTTTGATAACCAGTTTTCGCAATACAAATTCATTTCGAGAAAGTCTCAACATTTCCAGTTTTACAAACATGAATGGGACCAGTGAAGAATGATTATTTTAGTTATATATGGAATGCTAATTGGGGATGAATCAAATTCGACATCAAGGAATTGCAACGTAACATGGGAAGTTATCAATTAGCAGAAATCACAGTTTTAGGGCAAGAAAATACGATTAATTATTTCTAGATTCAGAGAGGGACAAAGACAAATTTCATGTCTGGATTCACAACATCTATCACACAAGTAATTTCAATGCAGAAGAATCCATTTCATTCTAGGCAAGTCAAAAGAGGAAACCGTGTAAATCAGATTGAATCATTTAATTAAAATCAGAGCGCAATTTAAGGATTTGAAATCCTATTTCTAACACCAATCATCGCTTGCAAAATTTGTATCGAGAATTACAATCAATTCAAGAGCAAAAGTTTTAAATCAGAAAAACTCACAAATTCTTCCCATCGTTTTCGATCGAGCAAAGTCCAAATTAGAGCATTAGGAAAGCAACAACTATTCAAGCTTCAGAGAATCGAACTAAATCATTATCGAAGACGAGATTTGGACATTAGAGAAAAACCCTAGTTTTTCTTTCCATAGCCGCCGCCATTTTTCTAAAGCAAAGAGATCAGGCTAAAAAAAGGGGTGCACAAATTAATAAAGGGTCGGCCATGTTCCAACTTTGATTTAAAAGGGGAAAACCCTCTTTATAATCTCTTAGGGTTTTATTTTTAATTTTGAATTTGAATTGTTTTTTAATTTCATTGTAAATAGACTGATTATTTTCTAGTGTCTGTAAAATACTAGGGGAACCAGTTAGGGTGTTAACTGGTAGTTTACTAGAGTCTGTAAAAACTAGGGTTACTGGCTACGGAGTTGTAATCAGGGAAAATATGATCTAGGGGATTAGATCAGTCTAGGGTTTTTAGCGTAGGGTTAGAATAGGAGTGAGGAGTTCGCGGGTTTACATGGTCTTGTAAGCGGGGTCTGTTCTATCACCTAGTAGAAACCTTAGGAATGCATCAGTAGGCAGAGTTTTGCTGAAGCTGGGTGTCTCTGTGTGTTATTTCCTTTTTGCTTTTTATTTCTGCTGCAATTTGTGATCTGTTTATTATTTAATATCCCGTCGGATTTTTAACTCAGGGAAAAACTATGATAAACCCTATTCACCCCCCTCTATGGTTAATCTAGATCCAACAAGTGGTATCAGAGCCTGGTAATTTCATTAACCCTAGAATCATGGATCCTAGTTGTCAGTCCTCTGAGAGTCCGTCTAGTGATATTCCAATTATTTTCAATGGGTCAGATTTTTTAATTTTGAAATTAAAAATTGAATTCTATCTGAAGTCTGTTAATTTTGAATATTGGAATGTTATTATAAATATGGGTGATATGTAGATAAGAAAAATAAAGTTATAAATGCTCATGTCATGCATATTCTCTATTCTTATCATAGTAATAATCAGCTTGATCTTATCTCCCATTATT
Source organism: Allium sativum (assembly GCA_030737875.1). NCBI lineage: Eukaryota > Viridiplantae > Streptophyta > Magnoliopsida > Asparagales > Amaryllidaceae > Allium > Allium sativum. The sequence goes on along the minus strand of CM060924.1, from coordinate 498,420,331 downwards.
TGATTGTGCAGGAAATCTGGAGCACTCTTAATACATTGTATGGACGAAAGGAAGACAACTGCTCAAAACCAACAATTGCCAACTCAGATTCAGATGTGTGTTTAATTGGAGCTATTAATGATAATTCAAACGATGGAGATTAATCATATGAAGAATTGGTTTCGCTTTGTAATAATTTAACCAAAATTGTCGATCGTCTCCAACGGAAAAATAAAATTTTGAAATCTGAAAACTCTGAGTTGCGACGCAAAAATAATGCTTTGAAATTAAAACTTGAAAACTTCGATTGTAAAGATTGTATGAATTTGAAAATGATTCAGCTCATCGTAATGAAAATTTTAGAAAACTTGAAAACGAAATTTTGATTTTGAAAAGTCATGAAGATGAACTAATTCATAAAAATAATACTTGGAAGAGGAGTTGGATAAGGTTGATTTCAAACATGAATTTTTTGAAAAGGAAAGTTTGATGAAAACTGAAGCGATTTTGAGAGAGCTTGAAACTGAAATAGAAAAACTCAAAAATTCTGAAAAACTTGAACTTGGAAAACAAAAACATTTTGAATTTGAAATTTCTGAGTCCAAAGCCAAAATCAAATTACTTGAACCTGAAAATTCGGTTTTGAAACAACATGATACTGAAAGAAAGATCACTAATAATCACTGTTCATGTTTAATAAATAAAAACAGTGATCTTAAATCTAAAATTCAACGATTAGAATCAACTTTGGATAAATTCTCAAATGGAGAAAAATCGTTGAATATGTTGTTACAAAATCGAGTTTCTATTGGAAATAAATATGGTATTGGTTTTGGGAAAAATAATGTTTTTGAAAAACGGAATTCTAGTAATTTTAAAAATCCCTCAAATCATTTTGGAAATGTTTGTTGTGAAAATTTAAACTGTGAAAACTTCAAAGGATTTTTAAATCACAATCGTGATGAGACTTTGTTTTATAACAAACCATTTAAACATTCTTGGATCCCAAAATGAAATAAACGGTTTTTGTTAAATTCAAACAGATTTGGGTTCCCACGGGTACAAAAGTTAATTCTAATGGTTTGTTGTATAAACAAGTCTGGGTACCAAAACATATGTATACAGCTGTGAGTGGTTTTACTAATTTTGTTAGACCACTCAATCCTCAAAATTGTTAGGTACCGGAGGAGGCTGAGGGACTACTTTGTAAAAGAGAATCTGAAATCAAACTGCCTCATTTCATTGAATCATTTGAAGTTCCTTAGCCAAGCTTGTTATGTCTGAGATTCTGGTTTACATGGATTTCAGGTATAATCTCTGAACTCATCTTTGTAAATATTTTGTTTATTCCTTCTTCTACCCCATCTATTTTTTGCTTCATTTGTCACCGTCATATTTCTGTTTCTTCTGGGCTTCATTAACTTCCAATTGCAGAATTCTTGATTTTCTGGAAATCTGCATCACTTGAATAAATATCGGTGTTTTAACCATTTCCAGATCTTGAATTTAAATTTGGAAATACCTGCAATTGTTTTGAAGTTTATTTTCTGTTTTCTGAATTCATAATAGTGTTGATGTATTCTTGTCATATCCTGAACACTATTGATTTGAATTCTAAATTTTTGAAGATTTGAATATTTAATGAAATTTCACACACCTCTGTTGTTTTGAGTTTCTTCTAATCCATTTTAGAAAAGCTTGAAATATTATACTCATTACAGCACTCTGTTATTTATCAGTTGTGATAATTTCATAAATTTTCAGATTGGCTTGAATATTTTAAATTGTCTTGAGTTACAGTGATACATATAGAAATTCATCTTATATTCATGATCATTTTATGGTTGAAATCTGTTTGTTTGAAATCATCTGAAATACTTGATATTCTGAATCTCACATACCTCTTAAATTTTAAATTATCATTCTTGTGTGACTGATTCATTATATCTCAAAAATTGACATTGATTCAAGTGATTTCAAATAAATTATTTTTTAAATTTATGGATCATGAATGTCTCTTAAGTGTGATGTAAATGATCTAAAATTATTCATGTGTTCCTATTAGAAAATTTTATGAAAAATTCTTTGAAAATTTCTAATCTTTGAAACTTACTGTTATCTCATGATTATTTGATTTGAATATCTGTTAGTTTAAAGTCATTTGAAATTATTGGTTTATTGAATCACACACATCTCCTAGATCTGAAATATATAATCTTGTGTGATTGATTCATTGAATCCTGATATTTTCACATTCCTTCAAATGATCTTAAATAAACTATATTTTATAATCTTGGATCATGGAATATCCTTTGTGACCATCTAACATATCTGTGAAACATCTTCTTGGTAAGCCTACCCTGAAATTAAGTGCTTTTGCTGCTCTAATAAAAGGAATCATTTAGGAAAGTTTTGATGTCTATTTATTTTGGTATCATCTGCTACTTTGAGAAAAAGGTCTGAAACTGAACCATGATTTGTCTCTTAGACTTGTTGAAAATTGTTTGAAAACTTTCTTGTGAAGCTTCTTCTGATTTTGTCTTGCTGCTCTGATAAATGGATCTGAGTTGTTAAAATCATCTTCTTAGGCTTTATGAATAAAAATTCTATTGTCTGAGATATCCTTGTTCGTCTCCAGTGTCATATTACAATCCTCATTAATAGAGACATCAAGTTGTATCAGTTCAGAAGTGTTGAATTTGTTTTTGTTGTATATATTTTTAATCTCTCATGTCTTGTATAGATCTTTCATTTCCCTATTGTAATTGATTTTCATTTTAAAATTATTTATTGATTAATCATTCAGAAATTGAAATCAATATCCAAATTGAACTGTATTTATAATTCATCAAAATTATTATCAGAATTTGAAGTTGTGATGAATTGTGACTGCAGTGTATTTCACAACAAGAGGAGATTTTATTTAGATTTTTCATGATGGTTGAACAGTTATTATAATATCTTTGAACTGGAATTCATTTCATGACCATCTTCATTATCTTTCATCTTTCTACCATCCATCGTGATTTTGTAATAATGTGGAGAGTTTAATATTTTTTTCAAAATCATCTTGAATAAACAGTGAAAATATTTGTGATCGAATTGTGGTTGTATTATTATTCAAAATTAGTGATATTTGAAAATTTTCAATGATCCCGGTACAGTCGAGCATATTTCATAATATAATTAATTTAGAAATTTATTTCACAGTCTAATTCTGTACCTACCACATTTCTATCATCATATTGGTTTTATATACCGAGGAGTTTTTCCTTTTATAGCTGAAAACGATATATATATATATATATATATATATATATATTAATACATTAGTGTGTCTCTAATCTCATTTAAAAATCCAACCTCTGGTCATGTATGATTATGAGACAACTTATATTTAAGCTGCGACTGACCTCATTTAAAAATCCAAGCACTGGTTATGTATGGTCAATGTGCTCTTAAATAAAAAATAAAAGAAAAGGAAAAATGTTCCATAAATAGAAATTAATTTTAAATTTTCCTTTGAGTATAAAAACCAGCCTATTAATCCATCTTCTAACTTGTGAAATGTGTTGAAATCTTATGACGTATTATGATTTATTGTTTGATTGGTATTGGGATTTGAGATTATACGATGTTGTCACTTAAATTAAATTATAATTATAGTCCAAATCCATCATTGTTTTTGTGCTCAATTTTATAAAATTCTTCTGAAAATAATTGAAATTCATATTTTTATAACTCTCTCCATTTTTATAAATTTCATCGTAAATCCGTCATTCTCTACAATATGAAATATGCCACTAGTTCTCAGAATATTATGATTTTTGTTTGATTGATTGAGATTTATGATGACCGTTCTTCCTCTTAAGCTGAAATTATATTTCTAGTCATTTTTCATCTATATTTTAATATCTGTATCCTTTTGATGATAACAAAATGGGGATAATGGGTTGAGATTTTGATTTATGAGTGAATAATTTATAAATATTTTAAATATTTTAATTTTGAAAACTATAGTTCAATTTTTAATCTTCTTCACTCATGCACAGTTTTAGGGGGAGTTGTTGTTGTAGAGGGAGCATTCAATTAGGGGGATTCGATATTCATTGTCAAACACATTTATTATATTCAAAATTTTCATATTTGTTTGTCATCATTAAAAGGGGGAGATTGTTGTATATAACACAGTTGTATACACAATTGTATGATTTTTGTTTGATGATAACAACCAAATATATATTATTATAAATGTGTTTGTTATTGTACTGTTCTATATATTCATCACAGAGAGGAACATAATATTCATACTTAAATAGAATACGACTGTACAGACATTCATATATTCATACAGCATTTTATTTAAATTGAATATTATATTTTAAACATTCAAACAGTACAATTATTTATAACTCCACTATTTTGAACACATCATTGATATACAATTCAATTCACATGAATTTATACTTGTAAATAAACAGTATACAATAGACAAATTTGTTTTGAACACAATGAAATAATATTTTATTTCAATCAGATTTGTTTATTACAAATATTAGCACAATTCTCACATTCCTATACATTATCTCCTCACTACAACACTCTGTCTATATAATACATATAAATACAATTCATTTTCACTCATATTTATATATAAACTCTCAAAAACTATTCTTGTCTTCATCTTCTGTCTTCACAGCATCTTCTCAGTCAATCCAGTCATCACATGTTTACCTGTCACATGAAACACACATAGTACACTGCAATAGAAATAAAACTAAATACATGTGAATATAAATTTTATTTTTAAAATTTTATTTGCCTCAGATTTTTGGCGTGTTTCTCATCATTTTTCATGACTTGATCTGATTCATCTGTGTCTAGTCAGTTTGTATATGTAGCTCATTTGGTTGGAACATGTGACTTGCATACAAGGGGTACAGAGTTCGATCCCCGCCAGCGCCATATTTCTGTTTTAGGGGAATGGCTAAAAAAATGGCTTAGTGTGAACGCAGTTCAAAAAGTGGTTTAGTGTGAAAATGCTTAATTGGGAAGATATATATATATATATATATATATATATATATATATATATATATATATATGACGTGTACGCATCATGTGGCGTACGTGGAGCATTTTTGGTTGTCAAGGATTGTTTTTTTTCGTGGCCGTCTCTGATAGGATTTGTGAAAAATTAAAGGTAAGAAAGATTTATGCATGTATAAATAGATATTTATATATATGGGTAATTAATGTATACAGTAAAGGGAGAATATGTAAAACTAATTTGTAAATGTGTGTTAATATGGCATTGATTTGGAAAATTTGTGACTGGCCTTGGTTTGTATATGTGTTTGTGCTAATTTGTCATTCATGTTAATTGATATTAATTAAAAAAGAAAAAAAAATATTAAGCAGGCGTTTATTTTCGATTGATTGTCATTTATGCTTATTTGATGATAATGTAATTAATCTTAATTTGTATGAATACTTATTTGTCACTTATTTCAATTAACATTAAAGAGAATATGATAATTTAAGGAATATGATAATTTGTCACTTATGTTAATTGACAATAAAGAATAAAAGATGTACAATTGGTACATTAATGTTAAAGTAGAAGGTTATTAATACATTTGTTGAGTCATTCCTGACTTGTTGCTGAGTCATTCTTGACCTGTTGTTGAGTCACTGGGATAACTCTATCTAGTCTAGATGGTTCTGATTGCTCCTATGTGATCCAGTGGCCTATATTAATCTAAATCTCTATAAAAGCAACCTAATATCTCAACCCTAAATCATATTAAAAATCAAACCAAGAGCCGTCATGCTGCCATTGGACAACCTCGAGTAGCCGCCGTTCAATTTGAAGCAAATTAAAAGAGACAAACCAAATCAAATCAAAATTAAACTAAAACATTGTTTGTCTACATCAAAGGCGAGCATTTCAACTTCAGAATACAGATTCCAGAAATCAAGATCGTCTTTTGATTGTAAGTTTAGTTATCTTTTAGATGTTAACAAATTTAAGATGTGATTTGAAATAAAATGAAATATAGAATTGTACCATGTTGTATAATAAAGACGATGTTATTTCTTGTGATGATTTTGTCATGAATGTCTTGGGATGATTGTGGTTTATCGGATTTATCATATTATGTTGAAATTGGTGTTAGATCTATTATGATTTGGGAATGAAACTATCATACCATATGCAAGTTTATCCTTTCATGACATGTTACATGCTAGTTTTTAGGCAAATTAATATTTATATATGCCTAAATATTTAGATCTATATGACTACATGTTTCGATCTAAAAAACTTTATGTGCTTAGATCCATGCTAATTAGATCTAAGTCAAGATCTATATATATATATATATGTGTGTGTGTGTGTGTGTGTGTTCATATGATTAATGCAAGTTATATGTTTTATGTTAGGTCCAAATCAAGATTTATATACATATGTTCATATGCAAGCTACTTGTTAGATCCAAAACTAGATCTATATTTATATGCATGTTTATAAAGTGGATTCATGCAAGTTCACATGTTCATTATTATTAGATCTAGTTCACACCTACATGTTAGAATAAAAAATAAATTACATGCTTTGGTAATGGACATTTCATGATTATGTCATATGCTAGTTTATAAATAAAGTTATGTTCACACATGCCTAGATCTGCATATTAACATGTTTAGGCTTATGATTATTTATGCAAGTTCATGTGACATGTTAATTGAAATGATTAATGTTCTATGCCAAGTCTACATGACATGTGTTTGTATTATGCATGTTCCTTTCTTTTACCTCTTGATTATAAATTAGGCCAATTTGCGGGCCTGATAACTTATTGTAATTGATGCGAACGTAAACGGGGGTAACGTTGGGATAGACATTAAATTATAATATCTTAATGATGTATGTGGGCCCATAACCATGTAAATGGTTGTAACACCCCACCTCCGCTAAGGTCACTTTCAAAGGGAATGCACTAGTTTTGGAGGAGCGTTATCGGGGTAAACAAACACAGAAATATTACAAGACAGAACATAAATGAAACAGCGGAAGAAATTAAAAACCAAATCTTATTACTTTCAAGAAAAGAGTCAAAACCTCATATATTCAAAGTACAAGTTGTCATTGTTCCATTACATCAAGTTCTAAATAAAGAAGCATAAACTTAAAATAACAAAAGTTAATTATTCCCCAAAAATAGCAGAAGTGCAGCCATAGCATAGCTCAAGACCAAACCGTACATGAGCTGATAGAAAGCAAGCTAAATCCAAGCTAAGAGCTAGAGTTTCCTCCCTGAGAACCTGGGGGAAGAAACGAAAGAAAAAGAGGCAAAAGGAAACGGGTCAGTCATAAAGATTTGTAAGTCCAAGTGACTTTCAGCATAAAAACAGGTAAAGGTAACATGACATGTATAAACCGAAAGTAAACATGAGTATGATGTCAAGATGGATAAGATAGTCTAAGATAACATGATGAATCAAGTATAGGTCAAGTATAGCATCGCATGTTCAAGTTTTGTTGCACCAACTGTACTAGTAGCCCAACCCATGTCAAGTATTAATCATGAAATGATCCCTTGGCCCAAAATCATGAATGACCCATTACTAGGTCCAACGGAACGATCCACTAATTGATCGGCTCCCTACAAGTTCTAGCTCATTGTGTTTCTGTGTCATACGGCCCTATCACGAATGTAGTCACCTGTGCTAGGTCCACCATAGGGTGTATCAAGCCCTATCGTGCCAACCACCGACACGAATCAAGCATGCACAGATAAACCTACTGATGCGCAATGCCTGCTTTTTCAACTCCGGACCACGTGCACGACCATAGCCCGCCTGAACCTACACTGGCGCACCCACACATCCGTTGTTCTGGTCGCTTACAATCAGCCCAGTAATCGTGCCCCACCCTGCCTAGTTCCAGGGTACCATGATACATCTAGTGGGTTACTACTGAAACGGAATGCGTAACTAGGGTTTCCGTCCAATGGGTTAAGTGTTGTCATTTAAATTCGTGACTTAACCCGCCTACGTGTCATGTCAAACTTGGCTAAGTGTTGTCATTCAAGTTCATGACTTAGCCCTACAATTCACGTGTCAAGTTGGTTATTGTCGTTCAAGTTCATGACCTAACCCTACCAATCATGTTTCAAGTTGGTTAAGTGTTGTCTTTCATGTTCATGACTTAACCCTATCATGTGGCATTTAATTCATTAATGCACCCCAACCTCTCACATCAGACCTGTTGTTGTGGTCACTGGATATGTCGGGTGGTTCCGGGAAGATTTACACCATAACTCAGTCTGACCTTGGGTTTCAAGCGCGATATGACCAACTACCCACATTGGATCCTATTGTTTCTAGTAACTGGATTTATCGGGTGGTTCCGGGCAGATTTACACTGCAAACTCAACCCAACCTCTAGTTGGCCATTTTCAAGTTCATTCTAGTGTCATGACCATGTTCAAGTTTCATGTCAAGTTCGTGTCAAGTTTCATGTTTCAACTTATGCCAATTATCAAGTTCATGATTCATGTTTATAACCAGTTCATGTTTTTCCTAATCTACCCAAATCGTATTCCCATCGCATGTAAACGTTAATCGATCTAAGTTACAAGCAAATCAAAATCTAGAGATAAAGGGAATAACATCAAAACTATGATAGGCAGAAGGGACAAGCATAAAGTGATAAAAGACATTACAAGACTGACATGATATAACTTGAGATAATCGGTTACAACATAACTGGCATATAGAAATTAACAGGGTTTCAAATCTAGCAAAATAAGGCGATAGTCCTGATAAAAACTTGACATGAAAGAATAGGCATGCAAAAGCAAGCCAAATACAAGGATAATGGGTCAATGGTTTTTGGTGTACATAATAACGAATAAACTAAGCAAGTCACACCCTGGGTATGGGATCCAACTAAATGCCAATTAGGTGTTCAACATGGTTTTCAACTATAGTGTTATGAGCAATCAACTATAATAGTCAATTAACCACAATAGTTATACAATAGTCATGGATAATTATCCAAAAGAGTTCTAGGCAACTACCCTAATAGTCATAGGCAATTAACTGTAATAGTTTCAAAGTCATGGTCATAGTCTTATGTTCATAATCATAGGCAGTAATTCATAGTCACGAGTCATAGGTGATTAGCCACAATTGTCCTTGTCATAGTCATAGGCAATGGTCTTATGTCCTCGGTCATAGGCATAGGCATAGTCTTATGTTCTCAGTCATAGTCCTTGGCCATTAACAATCGTTTCAATGTCATAGGCATGATAACGTTTGATTTTTAATGCGAATAGGCCCAAACTGATTTCAAAGCAATATTCCCAAATGTCAAGATCCAAGAAGAATAAGAATAGATATGAATCATACGTATATCAAATTCCAATTTATAGCATGCCCATATCAAGTTTATAGTTTTCATCTAAAAGTAACTAGAACTTACAGTGTGTGGATCGAGAATTAGAAAGCAGAATTTGATTGCTGAATCTCTATTTGATTGATCGTGTTCTAATTGAAATCCCCCAATTTGCAAATCTCTAAGCGTAATCTTATTATTTTGATTACCACAGAAGCAGCCCTTTTTCTTCCTTTTTATCTTATTATTTTGATTATCTCAGAAGCAGCATAAGGACAGAATGAAATGGTGTGGAGAGAATGAGGCTGGGGGTGAGTTTATATAGGATTAGAGTCATGAATATGGTCAGAAAATAGGTCTAGATTCAGAAAAATACAAAAAGACTCGGATCAGGAAAAAGGGGCCAGGTCGACCCCCAGGTCGACTCCCCAGTCGACCTGGTCATGGGGAGGTTGATACCCCAGTCGACTCCCCAGTCGACCTCGTTGGGGGGGAGGGGTCGACTCCCCAGTCGACCTAGGTATATGGGCTGGAGTTTTCCCGCCAGCCTTCTCTGGGTTTGAATTTCGAATTTCTGGCTTTATTTTCGAGCTGTTTTTTTTATTTAAATTCCTGAAACTTCTGAGGGTCATAACTTGGTCATACGAACTCCGATTTTCGAAAACTCGGACTCGGTTTCATGCAGAATTCCGAGACGAACGCAATGGCGCAACCCATTTCCCCTGATTCTTATTTTAAAGTTTAATTCTGCCTTGATTTATGACTTTAACATGTTATAAAAATACGGGTTGATACAATGGTTAAGGCCATGAATTGGTATAATTTATATACCATTATGCTTGGACATAATTAAAATATGTGACTTGAAAACTTGAAGAAAAATTTACATATATACTTGATGTAAATGACAAATATGTAAATTAAGTAAAAGACGAATATGCCTAACCCGAGGTTAGACTGAGTTCTGGTGTAAAACTACCCAGAACTGACCGGCATATCCAGTGACCACAACAATACATGTCTAATGTGGGTGATTAGTGCATCAAGCCCAGAAAGACCCGAGGTTAGACTGAACCTGCCCGGAACCGACCGGCACATCTAGTAACCACAACAATATCAACTGATGTGAGTGGTTGGTGCTTTAATTAATTAATTAATTAATTAAACCTCATGAACAATCAAGCTAGAATAGTAAGGTTGAGTAATTGAGGAAACACTTAACCAACTTAACATGTTAACAAGACAAGATTTGTGGGGGTTAAGTAGCTAAGGAAACACTTGACCATCATAACATGTTAACTAGACAAGTGGGTAAGGTTAAGTAAATGTTTAACCGTTATAACATGTTAACTAGACTAGAAGGTGGGGTTAAGTAAATTTAGAACAGTTAACCAATCTAACATGTTAACCAAACCCGAAGATGGGGTTAAGTACACTTAGAACACTTAACCGTTATAGCATTAATATGGTTAAATTAATGAGAAACACTTAACCAATAAAACCTGATAAACGAGTAAGGTTAAGGAACATTTAACCAATTTAACTTGATATATGGGTGGGTTAAGTCAACGTGAACCGCTAGTTAAAACTTAGCCAATTTGACTTGATATATGGGTGGGTTAAGTCAACGTAAACTGCTGGATAACACTTAACTAATTCAACATGACAAGTGAATGGATTAAGTTAACTTGAATTAAATGATGACACTTAACCAATCCAACATGACGAGAAAGAGAACTAAGTAACGAAAACTAAGTATCAAACCATGGTTAAGAGAACCAAGTAATAAACCTTAGTTAAGAGGACTAAGTTGTAAACCTTAGTTAAGAAAACGAACGATTCAGGAAACTAAGTAGTAAATCTTAGTTAAGAGAACTAAGAAGTAAACCTTAGTCAAGAAAGCCACGTAGAACACGAGAAGGAGCGAACGTCTGTCTGATCAGGAAGAAGGCTCCAACGGTCTGGGTTACGAAGCACGCGGCTTTGAGGGCGCATGAGGGTATTCTTAGTATCCCTCTGTGAGGTTGCAGATGATCCTCCTGGGCTCACGGAGGTTAAGGTCTACATTAGAAGAACCAAGAGTATGCCTTGGTTGCAATATAAAGCAACCTAAAGACTAGGATGGATCAGCGTGAGGCGGTAATATCTTGTTTAGCCCTGTGATAGCATGTCGTCGTCTACCTACCATCTTGAGTCAATCGAGCACGTGAAGCAGAAAGGCGGAGAACTCCAATAGTCCATATACTTGCTATCTAGTTATGGGTGAGGTTGGCCCATAGGTTTGTAGGGCATAGAGGGACCTGCGTACAGTTCTCATTCATGATTTTCTTGGGTGCCTTTCATTAGTTGAGGGAGGGGTCAAGTGGGACCATAGCCACACACAGATAAAAGAAGATCTTAGCATCTGCCTCGGCGGATAACTTAAAGCTCCCGACCGAGTTCCGTGTTTCTTGATTAGCCCTGCCACAGGACTCGGGATGCACATATAAAGGACATGTGCAACTAGACAGCAAGAACGATTCACGACAAATACGTGGGGAAATTCTAGGAACATATACTGCTCTGGGTAGTGTGTCCTAGACTAGAGGGCATTGTTCGATAGGTAGCGTAAAACCTAGTGGCTATGGGTAGCATAAACCCTGGTCGAATCGAGAAAGCATCTGAATATTAAACCCTAGTCGGATCTAGGTAACGCTCGATAACAGAACCTAGTAAGACCTAGATTGGTTGTCCAAAACAATAGGAATCAAAGAAAGGACCGAAGCACAAGTACCTAAAAATCACGTGGGGCCGCATGACACCGGAAACACATGAATGTGAGTAGGAGCCGATTAATACAAGATGGGGATCGCTTTATCATGAACAAGCAATGCCAGTTAAACGGTTCTTAGTGGGTGCAAAGAAATATAAGTGGGTGCGATAGTCTATTCCATTAAATCCTTCTCTGTCTCGTCTTAGGATTACCTTATCCTTGTGGTATTATTCTAAATTCAGTTTATTCATGTCATAGTCTTTTTCTTGTTTACATGCTATTAAATAACTGAGCTTACCTGACTTATGTCTGACCTAGTTTGTTTCCGCCTCTTTTCTTCCGTTCCCCCCCCCCCTAAGGTAGTCAGGGAGGGAATAGCTCAGCTTATTTTGGACCGCTTCTCTTTCCAAGCCTGAAGATTAGTTGAAGTGTGTCCTTGGACTCTCTTTTCCACTGCTATGGCCAGCTCATGCTTATTTGGGACATATCGTAGTCATTTTATGCTTCTTTATTTTGTAAAACAAGACAGATATTTTGTTGTACCGAGTATTGATGATTTGATGTTGGAAACAAATCTATGTACAAATTGTTTTATCAATAAAGTATTTATTCTCCACTACTTTATTTGTCTGTCTTGTAACTTATTTGCATCTTGGACCTAAAAACGCTGCACCAAAGTTAAGGCATTCCCTTTGTGACTGACCTTAACGGAGGTGGGGTGTTATACTTAGTATCAGAGCTAAAGGTTACCAGATCAGATAAAAGATTTGAAAAATTATTTTCAAAACAGTTTTAAAAGAAGCATTTTTCAAAAGAAAGGTTTTGTTTTAAAATCATATTCCCCAAAGCTATATGCACTATCTTTTGATCCTCTGTTTGAGTCCTTGTTTCCTTCTTTCCTGAGTTTCCGGGGCTCCTGGCTTTCTAGGAGGTAACCTCATCACGGCATGGTTCTGTAGGCTTGATAAGACTACGACACCTGACAAAGGGCGAAGAAGTGCCCAACTTACATATATAGCTGTAGTAGTTTCACGAGGATGGCAAAGATGAGAATGGGGGAGTTTGGCTAAGGAGCACCGCTTATCATCCTCTGACAGAAAAGGGCGAGTAGGATTTTGGAAGACCTTTTGAGGAAACATTAGCATGGCACAACAGAAGTTGTAGTGCTGAGTATAATAGAAGGAGAAGAGTTGGAACGAGAGGCGATAGTGAAATGAGTTCCAACTCATATTTTGGAAACAGAAATTAAGATGCTACGCAATCGTGAAGTTAAGATAGTCAGAGCATACTGGAGTGAAGCTCAAGAAGATGCGATTTAGAAGACTGAAGATAAGACACGCGCATCTTACCCTTTTTCTTGAGGATATATCCTTGATCTTTTTCTAGGAATCTTATGCATACTTGTTTCTATCTTTTTAGGTATATCCTCTAGGTCATATCTTCGATCCTTAGGTGGGTATAAACCTATGGTTGAAAACATGTGTTTGAGACATGTTATGTTTGATGGATGCAAGTGGATGCAAGTGTTTGCTAGTGGTTACTCGTGGATGCATTTACACACATTAGGCACTAGATCGGCTCAGTCACCTTTTCATATTGCATATGGATCCAAGTGCATATGTTTGTATATGGATTAAAATTTGATGTGTTATCATATGGATGTTGCATATGGATGAACGAATATGCACGCATATAGTATTTACATGGCTAGGGATGCTCGTATACATCTTGGACGCACGACATTCTCATGATTCGCAATAAGGAGGTCAACTGAATCAGTGGACCGCCTGATCTTGTGCATTAGTATTGGGACATATACACACACTCTGCATATGTTCATATGGCATTAGAAACATTTAAGGACAGTAAATGTTTGTGGGTGATGGTTGAGTAGATGGGTGATTGGATATTAGGACACATTCATCATGACTTGAAGATTTCGGGGACGAAATCCTTTAAGGAAGGGAGAATGTAACACCTCGTATTTTCTGTGAGCATAAAAATAACAAATTAAATAATAATTAATTTGAAAAAAAAGAATTAGGTAAAATTGGTTGCGCCATTGCGTTCGTCTCGGAATTCTGCTTGAGATAAGTTCGAGTTTGCGAAAATCGGGCTCCATATGAAGAAGATATCTTTAAATTAAATATTGCAGCAAAACATGAGAAAAGAATAATATTTAGCATTGTTCTAAGGACAGTAAGCAAAAGACTTAGTAGCTCAATTGTTTGGAACATGTGACTTGCACGAGGGGTATAGAGTTCAATCCCCGCCAACGACATATTTTTGTTTTAGGGGAATGGCTAAAAAAATGGCTTAGTGTGAACGCAGTTCAAAAAGTGGTTTAGTGTGAAAATGGTTAATTGGGAAGATAGATAATATATATATATATATATATATATATATATATGTAATATATACATAACGTGTACGCATCATGTGGCGTACGTGGCGCATTTTTCTTTGTCAAGGATTGTTTTTTTTCGTGGCCTTCTCTGATAGGATTTGGGACAAATTAAAGGTAAGAAAGATTTATGCATGTATAAATAGATATTTATATATATGGGTAATTAATGTATATAGTAAAGAGAGAATATGTAAAACTAATTTGTAGATGTGTGTTAATACGACATTGATTTGGAAAATATGTGATTGACCTTGGTTTGTATATGTGTTTATGCTAATTTTCATTGATGTTAATTGATATTAATTAAAAAAGAAAAAAAAATATTAAGTAGGCATTTATGTTCGATTGATTGTCATTTATGTTTATTTGATGATAATGTAATTAATCTTAATTTGTATGAATACTTATTTGTCACTTATGTCAATTAACATTAAAGAGAATATGATAATTTAAGGAATATGGTAATTTGTCACTTATGTTAATTGACAATAAACAATAAAAGATGAACATTTGGTACATTAACGTTAAAGTAGAAGGTTATTAATACATTTGCTAAGTCATTCCTGACCTATTGCTGAGTCATTCCTGACCTGTTGCTGAGTCACTGGGATAACTCTATCTAGTCTAGACGGTTCTGATTGCTCCTGTGTGATCCAATGGCCTATATTAATCTAAATCTTTATAAAAGCAACCTAATACCTCAACCCTAAATCATATTAAAAATCAAACCAAGAGTCGTCATGCTGCCATTGGACAACCTCGAGTAGCCGTCGTTCAACTTGAAGCAAATTAAAAGAGACAAATGAAATCAAATCAAAATTAAACTAAAACCACGATTGTCTACAACAAAGGTGAGCATTTCAACTTCAGAATACATATTCTAGAAATCAAGATCGTCTTTTGATTGTAAATTTAGTTATCTTTTAGATGTGAACAAATTTAAGACATGATTTGAAATAAAATGAAATATAGAATTGTACCATGTTGTATAATAACGACGATGCTATTTCTTGTGATGATTTTGTCATGAATGTCTTGGAATGATTGTGGTTTATCGGATTATCATATTATGTTGAAATTGGTGTTGGATCTATTATGATTTGGGAATGAAACTATCATACCATATGCAAGTTTATCCTTTCATGATATGTTACATGCTAGTTTTTAGGCTAATTAATATTTATATATGCCTAAATATTTAGATCTATATGACTACATGTTTAGATCTAAAAACTTTATGTGCTTAGATCCATGCTAATTAGATCTAAGTCAAGATCTATATACATACGTACATACACATATATATATATATATATATATATATATATATATATATATATATATATGTTCATATGATTAATGCAAGTTATATGTTTTATGTTAGGTCCAAATCAAGATATATATATATACATATGTTCATATGCAAGTTACTTGTTAGATCCAAAACTAGATCTATATTTGTATGCATGTTTATAAAGTGGAATCATGCAAGTTCATATGTACATTATTGTTAGATCTAGTTCACACCTACATGTTAAAAAAAAATTTTACATGCTTTGGTAATGGACATGTCATGATTATGTCATATGCTAGTTTATAAAGTTATGTTCACACATGCCTAGATCTGTATATTAACGTGTTTAGGCTTATGATTATTTATGCAAGTTCATGTGACATGTTAATTGAAATGATTAATGTTCTATGCCAAGTCTACATGACATGCGTTTGTATTATGCATGTTCCTTTCTTTTACCTCTTGATTATAAATTAGGCCAATTTGCGGGCCTAATAACTTATTGTAATTGATGCGAACGTAAACGGGGGTAATGCTGGGATATACATTAAATTATAACATCTTAATGATGTATGTGGGCACATAACCATGTAAATGGCTAAGGCCATGAATTAGTTTAATTTATATACCATTATGCTTGTACATATATGTGACTTGAAAACTTGAAGAAAAATTTACATATATACTTGACATAAATGACAAATGTGTAAATTTACTAAAAGACGAATATGCCTAACCCGAGGTTAGAATGAGTTGTGGTGTAAAATTGCTCGGAACCGACCGGCATATCCTGTGACCACAACAATACCTGTCTAATGTGGGTGGTTAGTACATCAAGCCTAGAAAGACCCGAGGTTAGACTAAGTTGTTGTGAAAACCTGCCCTGAACCGACCGGCACATCCAGTAACCACAACAATATATGTCTAATGTGAGTGGTTGGTGCTTTAATTAATTAATTAATTAAAGCTCATGAACAATCAAGCTAGAATAGTAAGGTGGAGTAATTAAGGAAACACTTAACCAACTTAACATGTTAACAAGACAAGATTTGTGGGGGTTAAGTAAATAAGGAAACACTTGACCATCATAACATATTAAATAGACAAGTGGGTAAGGTTAAATAAATGTTTAACTGTTATAACATGTTAGCTAGACTAGAAGGTGGGGTTAAGTAAATTTAGAACACTTAACCAATCTAACATGTTAACCAAACCAGAAGATGGGGTTAAGTACACTTAGGACACTTAACCGTTATAGCATGAATAGGGTTAAGTAAATGAGAAACACTTAACCAATATAACCTGATAAACGAGTAAGGTTAAGGAACACTTAACCAATTTAACTTGATATATGGGTGGGTTAAGTCAACGTGAACCGCTAGTTAACACTTAACCAATTTGACTTGATATATGGGTGGGTTAAGTCAACGTAAACTGGGTGATAACACTTAACCAATTAAACATGACAAGTGAATGGATTATGTTAACTTGAATTAACTGATGACACTTAACCAATTCAACATGACGAGAAAGAGAACTAAGTAACGGAAACTAAGTATCAAACCTTGGTTAAGAGAACTAAGTAATAAACCTTAGTTAAGAGGACTAAGTTGTAAACCTTAGTTAAGAAAACGAACGATTCAGTAAACTAAGTAGTAAACCTTAGTTAAGAGAACTAAGAAGTAAACCTTAGTCAAGAAAACCACGTAGAACACGAGAAGGAGCGATTTTCAGTCTGATCAGGAAGAGGGCTCCAAAGGTCTGGGTTACGAAGCACAAAGCTTCGAGGGGATGTGAGGGTACTCTTAGTATCCCTCTGTGAGGTTGCAGATGATCCTCCTGGGCTCACAGAGGTTAAGGTTTGCATTAGAAGAACCAAGAGTGTGCCTTGGTTGCAATATAAGGCAACCTAAAGACAAGGATGGATCAGCATGAGGCGACAATATCTTGTTTAGCCCTATGATAGCACGTCGTCGTTTACCTACCATCTTGAGTCAATCGAGCATGTGAAGCGGAAAGGAGGAGAACTCCAACAGACCATATACTTGCTATCTAGTTATGGGTGAGGTTGGCCCATAGGTTTGTGGGGGCATAGAGGGGCCTGCGTACTATTCTCATTCTTGATTTTCTTGGGTGCCTTTCATTAGTTAAGGGAGGGGTCTAGTGGGACCATAGCCACAACACAGATAAAAGCAGACCTTAGCATCTGCCTCGGTAGATAACTTAAAGCTCCTGACCGAGTTCTGTGTTTCTTGATTAGCCCTGCCACGGGACTGGGGATGCACATATAAAGGACATGTGCAACTAGACAGCAAGAACGATTCATGACACATATGTGGGGAAATTCTAGGAACATATACCGCTCTGGGTAGTGTGTCCTAGACTAGAGGGCATTTTTCAATAGGTAGCGTAAAACCTAGTGGCCCTGGGTAGCATAAACCCTGGTCGAATCGAGAAAGCATCTGAAGATTAAACCCTAGTCGGATCTAGGTAACGCTCGATAACAGAATCTAGTAAGACCTAGATTGGTTATCCAAAACAATAGGAATCAAAGAAAGGACCGAAGCACAAGTACCTAAAAATCACGTGGGGTCACATGACACCGGAAACACATGAATGTGAGTAGGAGCCGATCAATACAAGAAGGGGATCAATTCATCATGAACACACAATGCCAGTTAAATGGTTCTTAGTGGGTGCAGAGAAATATAAGTGGTTGCGATAGTCTATTCCGTTAAATCCTGCTTTGTCTCGTCTTAGGATTACCTTATCCTTGTGGTATTATTCTAAGTTTAGTTTATTCATGTCATAGTCTTTTTCTTTTTTTACATGCTACTAAATAACTGAGCTTACCAGATTTATGTCTGACCTAGTTTGTTTCCGCCTCTTTTCTTCCGTCCCCCCCCCCGGTAGTCGGGGAGGGAATAACTCAGCTTAGTTTGGACCGCTTCTCTTTCCCAGCCCGAAGATTAGTTGGAGTGTTTCCTTGGACTCTCTTTTCCACTGCTATGGCTGGCTCATGCTTATTTGGGAAATATCATAGTCATTTTATGCTTCTTTATTTTGTTAAACAAGACAGATATTTTGGTTGTACCGAGCATTGATGATTTGATGTTGAAAACAAATCTATGTACAAATTGTTTTATCAATAAAGTATCTATTCTCTGCTACTTTATTTGTCTGTCTTGTAACTTATTTGCATCTTATACCTAAAAACGCTCCACCAAAGTTAAGGCATTCCCTTTTATGAGTGAACTTAACGGAGCTGGGGTGTTGCAGGAAATATTGTCTGATGGCTGCATATACACACGTGTATAAATATACACGTGTGCACTGCCTCGCCAATGCAGTTGATCGACTGAGGAGTAGTCATGTGAACCATCTCGACTCAGTGCAACAATAATCAATGTGGTCGAGGAAACCCAAAAACATCAATGAATACATGTTTAGCATAGAAGTGAAGTGGAGCAAATGAATACAAACATAAAGCCAAAGTGGCTGAGCCAGTTAATTGTTCAAGTACATCACGGCATGGTTCAAAAGCATGTTCATGGAAAAGTCAAAGTACAAGCCATAGTGAAAGTGAGGGTATAGACATGTGTACATGAAAGGTTCAACCCAGTTTCAAGTTTTCATGTGCAGGCGGTTCAAGTGCAAAAGTGATCAAGACAGCAAGTCAGTGCAACATGATCAAAGCACAGAGTTAAAACAAGTTTCAATACATGAACTAAATCTTTTAAAAAGTAGCAACAGCATGGACAGTCATACAAGCTAGTATGTAAACATATGTCAAGATCAAGGCTGCATGTTAAATGACAACAAACTAGTTCAAGTAAATCCAGTTTTCTAAAGATGGTCAAGCTATGTACAAAGTTTGAGGAAGCACAATAATGCATGGTAGCAGCTAGCAAATCAGCCTTCATGGTACAACATAAACAAGTCTGAACAACCCAAATACAATTCAAGTGGATGGAGATCACATCAACACAGTGTTATACAAGCATATGCAGGGAAGTGGAGCAATAGACTCATCAAAAAAAGACAGTGTGCAAATGGCAGGTTAATGAAACATAAATGGATAAGTGAACAACATGGATGTGTCCATGTTCATTAACAAAGCATAGACGTGGTGAACAAATCAGCAGTGTCTATGTGATGTGCATTTTAGCATTAATGGATTGTTGGTTTCAAGTATTCCCATTTATTACCAATGCATTCAAAATAAATTGGGAAGAACTAAAAATCTGAAATTTGCGCTAGAATTCCTTTTACTGTTTTCAAGCATTATCAAAGCTTTCAAAAGTTAAATGTTCAAGTCCTTACTTCTAGAAATCACAAAGTTAATTTAAGGAAATTCAGATGAGCAAAGCTTGCCAAGAAATGGATTCAAAATGTTATACGTGGCACGTACATTTTTGGGCAAGATAATATGATTCCAGAAATGCTAATGCAGTTTTTCAAAGGCCAGATAATAGTGTCAATATTTTCCAAATATTCTCACAACTAAATCAAGGCATCAAATTCCAGAATTCACAAGAATATATTCGTGGCAACAAATGTTCACAATGTCAACTTATTCCTGCATTGTTTTGATATTCAGTTTTTGCAATACAAATTCATTTTGAGAAAGTCACAACGTTTCCGGTTTTACAAACATGAATGGGACCAGTGAAGAATGATTGTTTTAGTCATATATGGAATGTTAATTGGGGATGAATCAAATTCGACACTAAGGAATTGCAACATAACATTGCTGGGAAGTTATCAATTAGCAGAAATCACAGCTTTTGGGCAAGAAAATACAATTAATTATTTCCAGATTCAGAGAGGGACTAAGACAAATTTCATTTCTGGATTCACAACATCTATCACGCAAGCAATTTCAATGCAGAAGTGTAACACCCCACATTTTTAATATAACTAAAAATATGTGTATATGCATAGCTAGGTAAATAATGGTGATGTACAATGAAAAATTATTAATATATGGAAGAGAAGGAAAAATTAATTCGATAACAATGTACGTAACAGAGAAGATAATAAAATAAGGATATCTAATTTGAATATCAGGAATTAAGTAAAATGGACATCACCATTGCGTTCCTCTCAGAATTCTACTTGGAATAGAGTCCAATTTTTCGAAAATCGGACTCCATTTGAAAGAGTTATGGCCTTCGGAAGATTCAACAAAAATTCAGAATTTACATAGGAAAATACCCAGGCAGCGACCTGGGGGTCAACCAAGAGGTCGACATACCCAGGGAGGTCGACCTGGGGGTCGACCTACCCAGGGAGGTCGACCTAGGGGTCGACTTGGTGGTCGACCTACTCCTAGATTCGGGCAGAATTCACTTTTTCGCACCTGGACGCGATTTCTGACTAGATTCGTATGTTCCTACCAATATAAACACCCCTAGACCTAGTACTTTCTCTGCACAACTCCATTACGCCTCCACTCTGACCTAATCTAAAGAGATTTTTTTTCTTCTTCCCCCTCAATGGATCTAAACAATTCTCCTTCTCTACCAAATCTTAAATCCATCTTCTCTCTTTACGAATCTAATCCAAAATTAAAAAGAATGAGATTTAGGATTTCAACTACCGCAAATAAAACAAAAGAGAGATTCAGATCTAAAATACCATGCAAGAAAAGAGGAGGGATTCAGATCTGCAACCTACACCGTGAAAGGAAATCAAAGGAAGATCAGATATGTAAATTGGGGCATGAAATCAATCAAATAAGAAGATTAAATCAGCGTTCTACATCAACAAATCGTTTATTTTCCCAATCCAGTCAAGGTGAGTGGAATTATAATAAACTTGTTGTATAATAGTATTATTATCTTTCATCATTCCCTAGTTATAAATTCAATTCAAGATTCATGTTATAATAATTGTTCATTTATTCTCCTTCCCTTTTTATTTTTGGATCTAGGTTATCTCTAACCTAGACGAAATCTTATTATACGTACGTATGGTTGGAATATGGGAATATTGGGCATAATCTATTTTATGCAGTCGAGGAATATAATCTGAATTTAGGGAATTGTGGCATAACAATTATTATTGCAAATATTCGGACAATTGGCGGAATTTGTTTGTGACTGGAAATTAAGCCTAAAAGGTGAATTAGATTATATGTATAAACGTGGGGAAATATATTGGGAAAATATTGATTTTATGAAATTAGGTATAATGGGATTTTGGAAATTGGCATATTTGGATATGAATAACATGGAATTGATGAATTTGGCTATAATTGAGTAATTTGGGTAAAAAGATTATTTCACGAATGGTTGTATAAGCACAGTAGAAATGGGTTAAGTAGCACTTGACATATGAATAAACTTAACCAACATATAAAGAATGATAGTAA
The DNA here is from genome assembly GCA_030737875.1 of Allium sativum. NCBI lineage: Eukaryota > Viridiplantae > Streptophyta > Magnoliopsida > Asparagales > Amaryllidaceae > Allium > Allium sativum. The sequence goes on along the minus strand of CM060924.1, from coordinate 498,398,120 downwards.
CCTGTTAGGAACACATGTATGGAAAAATTGGAATAATAGGCATAGCCTATTAATGGTATTATAAGCATGAACATAAATTGGGGTTTTTGGGTAAAGCTTAAATTTGAGACTTCGGATATGCCGTTAAGATCATAGAAACATAATTAAAAATGGAATATGTTGGAAAAATCATGTTTTTACGTAATTATGGAGCCGGACACATGACATGAAATTGATAATTGACGTATGACATCTTGAATAAACACGAACATGCTTGTGAATTGATAATTGACATATGACATCTAGAATGGACATGAACTAAACATGAAACATGGCTAACTCGAGGTTAGAATGAGTTTCCGGTGTAATCCTGCCCAGAACCGCCCGGCACATCCAGTGACCGCAAACAATAGGTTCTAATGTGAGAAGTTAGTCATAACGTGCTTGAAACCCAAGGTTAGATTGAGCTGTGGTGTAATCCTTCCCGGAACCAACCGGCACATCCAGTGACCCCAACAATAGGTCTAATGTGAGAGGTTGGGCATTAATAATTAATTAATACTAGATAACACTTAACCAATTTGACTTGATCTATGGGTGGGTTAAGTCAACGTGAACCATTAGATAACACTTAACCAATTTGACATGATATATATAGGTAGGTTAAGTCAACACGAACTGATAGATAACACTTAACCAATTTAACATGATATATTGGTGGGTTAAGTCAACATGAACCGCTAGATAACACTTAACCAATTTGACTCAATATATGGGTGGGTTAAGTCAACGTGAAATGTTGGATAACACTTAACCAATTTGACATGACGTGTGGGTTGAATTGAATACGTGATTGGGGGTTAAGTCAACTTGGACACATGGGCAAACTTAACCAATATAACAGTATCAAAGCAAGGAAAAGTGGGTAATGATAAGATTTAATAATAAATAAATTTATCTTAGGGATAAGAAATGATTATGGCTTAAGATGTAATACAAGACTCGAAGGGTGGGACGACTTATACCATGAAATAAGTTAATCTAAGCTAGAAATGTGGGAGAACACCCGTACACTATCATTGATAAAGAGAACTTAAGTCATGCTTGAATTCATAAGTAAACCTTAGTTAAAAGGAACTAAGTAACAAACCTTAGTTAAGGAGAATTAAGTAACAAAAACTAAGTATCAAACCTTGGTTAATAGAACAAAGTAATAAACCTTTGTTAAGATAACTAAGTAAAGAACGAGAAAGAGAACTAAGTAGTAAACCTTAGTTAAGAGGACTAAGTTGTAAACCTTAGTTAAGAAAACGAACGATTAAGAGAAACTAAGTAGTAAACCTTAGTTAAGAGGACTAAGTAGTGAACCTTAGTTAAGAAAACGAACGATTAAGAGAAACTAAGCAGTAAACCTTAGTTAAGTGGACTAAGTAATGAACCTTAGTTAAGAAAGCGAACGATTAAAAGAAACTAAGTAGTAAACCTTAGTTAAGAGGACTAAGTAGTGAACCGTAGTTAAGAAAACGAACGATTAAGAGAAACTAAGCAATAAACATTGGTTAAGAGGACTAAGAAGTGAACATTAGTTAAGAAAATGAACAATTCAGGAAACTAAGTAGTAAACCTTAGTTAAGAGAACTAAGTAGTAAACCTTAGTCAAGAAAGCCAAGTAGAACACGAGAAGGAGCGAACGTCCGTCTGACCAAGAAGAAGGCTCCAACGGTCTGGGTTACGAAGCACGCGGCTTTGAGGGGACGTGAGGGTACTCTTGATATCCCTCTGTGAGGTTGCAGATGATCCTTCTGGGCTCACAGAGGTTAAGGTATGCATTAGAAGAACCAAGAGTATGCCTTGGTTGCAATATAAGGCAACCTAAAGACTAGGATGGACCAGCGTGAGGCGGCGAAATCTTGTTTAGCCTGTGATAGCACATCGTCGTCTACCTACCATCTTGAGTCAATCGAGCATGTGAAGCGGAAAGGCGGAGAACTCCAAAAGACCATATACTTGCTATCTAGTTATGGGTGAGGTTGGCCAACAGGTTTGTGGGGGCATAGAGGGCCTGCGTATAGTTCTCATTCTTGATTTTCTTGGGTGCCTTTCATTAGTTGAGGGAGGGGTCAAATGGGACCATAGCCACGCACAAATAAAAACATACCTTAGCATCTGCGTCGGACAATAACTTAAAGCTCCCGATCGAGTTCCGGGTTTCTTGATTAGCCCTTCCACGGGACTCGGACCGCACATATAGAGGACATGTGCAACTAGACATCGATAACGATTCACGACACGTACGTGGGGAAAGTCCAAAAACATACATCGCTCTGGGTAGTGTGTCCTAGACTAAGGGGCATCGTTCGATGGGTAGCATAATCCCTAGTTGGACCTAGGTCGCGTAAACCCTGAATCCGAGAAGCGTTCAATAGGTAGCATAAACCCCCAGTGGCCCTGGGTAGCGTAAACCCTGGTTGAATCTGGGAAGCGCTCGATAGTAAACCTTAGATTAGATCCAGATGATACACGGAATCTAGCAAGATCGAGAGTGGCAGTCCAAACGATTTCGAGAATGGTGGCACTATACTAACGCGGTATAGTTTTACATGATGAAGCCTATACGACATACGGCAAGGGACTATATATATATATATATATATATATATATATATATATATATATATATGGAAAGGATTATACGAGTTGGGGGTATCTACATATACGTTGTATTAGGTTAACCTACTAGTGGGGCATGAGTATAGCCTAGACAGCTAATGACGCAAATAACCTAATAAGCAAGAAAATATAACTGAACGGTATGTGTGGGATTATACAGAAGCTTATTCTAAGTCCACTCACATAGAGCTTATGTTCTGACCCCCTCCTCGTTACATACTTCTAGGTTAGGTTCATGACAGAGATGGTATAGCTTTGGATATTGGTTTACCAGTATTGTTAATAAGGTAAAGAAATATTTGAATATTATACTTTATTTCCTTCCGCTGTGAGATGATTTACGAGTTCTGACATGTTTCTTTATCTCTGTCTTTTTCTGCAGGATACCAGAGCACCCAACTCGGGTTTCTATAGATTGGATTTTTGAAAAAAAAATCAGTTTGTCGGAATCGGGGTTGTCACATCTAGTATAAGAGCTTTGGTTTAGTGATCTTAGGGAGATAATGAGTGAATGTATTTGTATAAATATAAATATAATATATATGTAAACCTAAATCCATATAGTAGCCCACTAGACATGAAAAGAGTTGGGATATCTAGTTTGTACACTCAAGGAATGAACATAGGAATATGGAAACCATTAGGTGGTTGGGAAAGTGTATAATATGACTTGAAGCTAGAGAAAGAAAAGTATCCCATAGGATGGAAACTGAAATATTTGTATTTCAGATTAGTGGGTTTAGAAATGAAACCTTAGAAACTAGAAAAGGTTTAAATATGGAAAATGGATTAGGAATATATATAGTTAAGAGAATTGAATTCGTGGAGTGCCTAGGAAAGCCTAGTTGAGTTGAAGACCCGCTTTGAGTCTAACCCAATGATAATCTTTTAAGAACTTGAATTTGTAAAAGTATTTGTGGTATTTTCCAAGATTTAATCTTAAAAGTATTTTGATAAATGCATGTTGTGTTTTAAAGTAAAGTGGGGTATATTGTGTAAAACAATGATCTCTTGTTTTAAAAGAATTCTCTCATAAAAAGGCGCATATTATGGAGCATAAATAGCTTTCTAGTTTTCACATATGAAAAGAAGTTTTGAAATTCTATTCGGTTACCAATAAATTTTGATTATTGATTTACGAAAAAAAATTGTTGGGTGGAAAAAATAAGCTGTAGGAATAGAATAGATGTCTGCACCTTATAGCGAGTAGTTAAATTAACATTGTAAATAGGAACAATGTAATCTCGATAGTTTTCCTTGTCTACTCCAGTTTCATGATTTGAAGAAAATGTTTTGCATTTTATTTTGTGACATGTTTTTTTTATGGTTTGGCAAAAGCAAGTTTTTGAGAAAAGAATAAAAGTTTTACCACTTTTAGTTTTTGGAATGTAATAAAAAGAAAGAAGGCCAAACCATGTTTTAAAAATGGAGTAGTTAAGGATTAAGGCCTAGAAAGAATGGGGTAAAATTAAAGCTATTAGAACCAACTGGGGATTGGTTGAGTTGAGTAATTCTCCGAGTGTCAATTTGATGTTGATTTCGGTCTTCGGGTTGATACTTGTTGAGTTATTTTCTTGCCAATTTACAGTCAGGGATTAGATAATATTGAACTAATGGAAAATTTCCCGTAGAATGCATAAGCGTTGAGAAACCTAGGTTTGTTTCTTGAGGAAAATAAAAAAGGGATAGGCTAGTAATACATAGCAAGGACTAGTAGTGACTACTAAGTAGTAAAGGGAAAGTAAGTGGGTAGATCCTGTTGTATGGACTCGCAATTGTCTGAGATGGCAAAGTCCTAAGATTCTTGGCTCATAGTAGTAGTTGTGTAGGATACTGTTTGAGTTAAAAACAGAAAAAGCTTATTTGAAATAATAAACTTAAGTAATTGGATTAAGTCAAATAAGCTAAGAAAAAGGATAGCCTATCTAACAAGAAACAATAAATTCAGTAAGGCAACAAATGTGACGGGAAAAGAAAATGGAAATCTTAAGAAAAAGATGAATAAATATGAATTTTTTTCCAAGATAAGTGGAAAAAAAAGAATTTTTTTATGTGATTGTGCTTGGATAGGAAAATAGGAAATCTTTATAGAATAGTCATATAAAAATCCAAGTACGATTAGAAAAGAAAAACGGAAGATGTGAATTTTTCCATTTTATACCTTTTCGTAACATAAGAAATCGAATTTGGAAAATTAGTTTTTTCTAAATTTTAAATTTAATAATGGATGGTAGGTTCTGGATGCGACAATTGGGTGAACTATGCTCTTATTCTATAAGAGTATGGGAAAACTTGGATGAAAAATATTTTGATTTTTCAAAAATATTGCATTCATAGAGAACTGCAAGTATATTTAGGATGTGAGCATCATGTTTTGAAAGAGTTTTTAAAGTTTACATACATATAGGTGGATCCAAATTAGGCATACATGATTTGCTATGGTGTAATTCACTTTGCACATGTGCACAATGTTGCAACAATTGGACGAACACTAATTGGATGTTGCGAGGGATTTTCTATTTTGCTCTTATCGAATTTCGGGGACGAAATTCCTTAAGGGTGGGAGAATGTAACACCCCGCATTTTTCATATAACTAAAAATATGTGTATATGCATAGCTAGGTAAATAGTGGTGATGTACAATTAAAATTTATTAATATATGGAAGAGAAGGAAAAATTAATTCGATAACAGTTTATGTAACAGAGAAGATAATAAAATAAGGATACATAATTTAAATATCAAGAATTAAGTAAAATGGACATCACCATTGCGTTCGTCTCAGAATTCTTCTTGGAATAGAGTCCAAGTTTTCGAAAATCGGACTCCGTATGAAAGAGTTATGGCCTTCGGAAGATTCAACAAAAATTCAGAATTTACATAGGAAAATACCCAAGCAGGTCGACCTAGGGGTCGACCTACCCAGGGAGGTCGACCTAAGGTCGACTTACCCAGGGAGGTCGACCTAGGGGTCGACCTACCCCAAGATTCGGACAGAATTCACTTTTTCGCACCTGGACGCCATTTCTGACTAGATTCGTTGGTTCCTACCTATATAAACACCCTTAGACCTAGTACTTTCTCTGCACAACTCCATTACGCCTCCACTCTGACCTAATCTTAAGAGAATTTTCTTCTTCCTCCTCCTCAATGGATCTAAACAATTCTTCTTCTCCACCAAATCTTAGATCCATCTTCTCTATTCATGAATCTATTCCTAAATTAAAAAGAATGAGATTTACGATTTCAACTACCGCAAATAAAACAAAAGAGAGGTTCAGATCTAAAATACCGCGCAAGAAAAGAGGAGGGATTCAGATCCGCAACCTACGCCACAAAAGGAAATCAAAGGAAGATCAGATCTGTAAATTAGGGCATGAAATCAATCAAATAAGAAGATTAAATCAGCGTTCTACATCAACAAATCGTTTATTTTCCCCAATCCAGACAAGGTGAGTGGAATTATAATAAACTTGTTGTATAATAGTATTATTATCATTCATCATTCCCCAGTTATAAATTCAACTCAAGATTCATGTTATAATAATTGTTCTTTTATTCTCCTTCCCTTTTTATTTTTGGATCTAGGTTATCTCGAACCTAGACGAAATCTTATTATACGTACGTATGGTTGGAATATGGGAATATTGGGCATAATCTATTTTATGCAGTCGAGGAATATAATCTGAAATTTGGGGAATTGTGGCATAACAATTATTATTGCAAATATTGGGACAATTGGCGGAATTTGTTTGTGACTAGAAATTAAGCCTAAAAGGTGAATTAGATTATATGTATAAACGTGGGGAAATATATTGGGAAAATATTGATTTTATGAAATTGGGTATAATGGGATTTTGGAAATTGGCATGTTTGGATATGAATAACATGGAATTGGTCAATTTGGCTATAATTGAGTAATTTGGGTAAAAAGATTATTTCACGAATGGTGGTATAAGCAAAATAGAAATGGGTTAAGTAACACTTGACATATGAATAAACTTAACCAACATATAAGGAATGATAGTAACCTGTTAGGAACACATGTATGGAAAAATTGGAATAATAGGTATAGCCTATTAATGTGATTATAAGCATGAACATAAATTGGGGTTTTTGGGTAAAGCTTGAATTTGAGACTTAGGATATGTCGTAAAGATCCTAGAAACATAATTAAAAATGGAATATGTTGGAAAAACCATGTTTTTATGTAATGATGGAACTTGGCAAATGACAAGAGATTGATAATTGACGTATGACATCTAGAATAAACATGAATATGCTTGTGAATTGATAATTGACATATGACATCTAGAATGGACATGAACTAAACATGAAACATGGCTAACTCGAGGTTAGAATGAGTTTGCGGTGTAATCCTTCCCGGAACCGCCCGGCATATCCAGTGACCGCAAATAATAGGTTCTAATGTGAGAAGTTAGTCATAACGTGCTTGAAACCCGAGGTTAGATTGAGTTGTGGTGTAATCCTGCCCGGAACCAACCGGCACATCCAGTGACCGCAGCAATAGGTCTAATGTGAGAGGTTGGGTATTAATAATTAATTAATACTAGACAACACTTAACCAATTTGACTCGATCTATGGGTGGGTTAAGTCAACATGAACCACTAGATTACACTTAACCAATTTGACATGATATATAGGTAGGTTAAGCCAACACAAACTGATAGATAACACTTAACCAATTTAACATCATATATGGTGGGTTAAGTCAACGCGAACCGCTAGATAACACTTAACCAATTTGACTCAATATAAGGGTGGGTTAAGTCAACGTGAACTGCTGGATAACACATAACCAATTTGACATGATGCGTGGGTTGAATTGAATACGTGATTGGGGGTTAAGTCAACTTAGACACATGAGCAAACTTAACCAATATAACAGTATCAAAGCAAGGAAAAGTGGGGAATGATAAGATTTAACAATAAATAAACTATCCTAGGGATAAGAAATGAATATAAATTAAGATGTAATACAAGACTTGAACAGTGGGACGACTTATACCATGAAATAAGTTATTCTAAGCTGGAAATGTGGGAGAACACCCGTACACTATCATTTGATAAAGAGAACTTAAGTCATGCTTGAATTCATAGGTAAACCTTAGTTAAAAGGAACTAAGTAGCAAACCTTAGTTAAAGAGAACTAAGTAACAGAAACTAAGTATTAAACCTTGGTTAAGAGAACCAAGTAATAAACCTTAGTTAAGAGAACTAAGTAAATAACGAGAAAGAGAACTAAGCAGTAAACCTTAGTTAAGAGGACTATGTTGTAAACCTTAGTTAAGAAAATGAACGATTAAGAGAAACTAAGCAGTAAACCTTAGTTAAGAGGACTAAGTAGTGAAACTTAGTTAAGAAAATGAACGATTAAGAGAAACTAAGTAGTAAACCTTAGTTAAGAGGACTAAGTAGTGAAACTTAGTTAAGAAAACGAACGATTAAGAGAAACTAAGTAGTAAACCATAGTTTAAAGGACAAAGTAGTGAACCTTAGTTAAGAAAACGAACGATTCAGGAAACTAAGTAGTAAACCTTAGTTAAAACCTAAGTCAAGAAAGCCAAGTAGAACACGAGAAGGAGCAAACGTCTGTTTGACCAAGAAGAAGGCTCCAACGGTCTGGGTTACGAAGCACGCGGCTTCGAGGGGACGTGAGGGTACTCTTGGTATCCCTCTATGAGCTTGCACATGATCCTCCTGGGCTCACAGAGGTTAAGGTCTGCGTTAGAAGAACCAAGAGTATGCCTTGGTTGCAATATAAGGCAACCTAAAGACTTGGATGGACCAGCGTGAGGCGGCGATATCTTGTTTAGCCCTGTGATAGCACGTCGTCGTCTACCTACCGTCTTGAGTCAATCGAGCACGTGAAGCGGAAAGGCGGAGAACTTCAAAAGACCATATACTTGCTATCTAGTTATGGGTGAGGTTGGCCAATAGGTTTGTGGGGGCATAGAGGGTCTGCGTACAGTTCTCATTCTTGATTTTCTTGGGTGCCTTTCATTGGTTGAGGGAGGGGTCAAGTGGGACCATAGCCACACATAGATAAAAACAGACCTTAGCATCTGTGTCGGCAGATAACTTAAAGCTCTCGACTGAGTTCCGTGTTTCTTGATTAGCCCTGCCACGGGACTCGGGCCACACATATAGAGGACATGTGCAACTAGACATTGATAACGATTCACGACACGTACGTGGGGAAAGTCTATGAACATACATCGATCTGGGTAGTGTGTCCTAGACTAGGGGGCATTGTTTGATAGGTAGCATAATCCCTAGTTGGACCTAGGTCGCGTAAACCCTGAATCCGAGAAGCGTTCAATAGGTACCATAAAACCCAGTGGCCCTGGGTAGCGTAAACCCTAGTTTAATCTGGGAAGCGCTCGATAGTAAACCTTAGATTAGATCTAGATAATACACAGAATCTAGCAAGATCGAGAGTGGCAGTCCAAACGATTTCGAGAATGGTGGCACTACACTAAAGTAGTTTAGATTTACATGATGAAGCCCGTACGGCAAGGGACTGTATATATATATATATATATATATATATGGAAAGGATTAGATGAGTTGGGGGTATCTACTTATACGTTGTATTAGGTTAACCTACTAGTGGGACATGAGTATAGCCTAAAGAGCTAATATCGCGAATAACCTAATAAGCAAGAAAATATAACTGAACGATATATGTATGATTATACAGAAGCTTATTCTAAGTCCACTCACACAGAACTTATATTCTGACCCCCTCGTCGTTACATACTTCCAGGTTAGGTTCATGACAGAGATGGTATAGCTTTGGATACTGGTTTAGCAGTATTGTTAATAAGGTAAAGCAATATTTGAATATTATACTTTATTTCCTTCCGTTGTGAGATGTTTTACGAGTTCTGACATGTTTCTTTATCTCTTTCTTTTTCTACAAGATACCAGAGCACCCAATCGGGTTTCGATAAATTGGATTTTTGAAAAAAAAAAATCGGTTTGTCGGAATCGGGGTTGTCAAAAGAAGAATGCATTTCATTCAAGGCAAATCAAAAGAGGAAACCATGTAAATTAGATTGAATCATTTAATTAAAATCAGAGTGCAATTTAAGGATTTGAAATCCTATTTCTAACACCAATCATCACTGGCAAAATTTGTATCGAGAATTACAATCAAATCAAGAGCAAAAGTTTCAAATTAGGAAAATCTCACAAATTATTTCCATCGTTTTCAATCGGGCAAAGCCCAAATCGGAGCATCAGAAAAGCAACAGCTATTCAAGCTTCAGGGAATCAAATCAAATCATCCTCGAAGACAAGATTTGGACATTAAAGAAAAACCCTAGTTTTTCTTTCCAAAGCCACCGCCATTTTTCTAAAGAAAAGAGATCGAGCTAAAAAAAAGGTGCACAAATTAACAAAGGGTCGGCCATGTTCCAACTTTGATTTAAAAGGGGATAACCCTCTTTTTAATCTCCTAGGGTTTTATTTTTAATTTTATATTTGAATTGTTTTTTAAATTTCATCGTAAACCATCTGATCAGTTTCTAGTGTCTTTAAAATACTAGGGGAACCAGTTAGGGTGTTAACTGGCAGATTATTAGAGTCTGTAAAAATTAGGTTTACTGGTTATGGAGTTGTAATCAAAGAAAGTCTGGTATAAGGGATTAGATCAGTCTAGGGTTTTGAGCATAAGGTTAGAATAGGAGTGAGGGGTTCGCGAGTTTACATGGTCTTGTAAGCGCGATCTGTTCTATCACCTAGTAGAAACCTTCGGAATGCAGTAGTAGGTAGAGTTTTGCCGAAGCTGTGTATCTCTGTGTGTTATTTCCTTTCTGCTTTTTTTTCTACTGCATTCTGTAATCTGTTTATTATTTAATATCCCGTCAGATTTTTAACTCAACGAAAAACTGTGATAAACCCTATTTACCCTCCCTCCCCCCAGGGTTAATCTAGATCTTACAGTATCTCGCCGCTTAATACCGGATTTAAGGTAGACCCACAGGTAGCCATTTAAGTCCCCTCCGGCGAACGTCACATGTTACTACTTAATTGATATTATGGTAGGACACCTCTGTCGCTTAAGACTCCCCTTAGACAGTTGATGAATTAAATAGCATGCTACGTATCACGTAAACCAAATTTGTCCCTAGGTTGGCTATTATAAGCTCCTAGAGGAAGTGGACATCTCCCGTGAACTACCCTACTCTGCTACCTCTATGCCTAACCACTTTCAGAGAAGGAGGACCTATAGACTTACTTCAAATATAATATGGGTGGGTCCTATGACTTTAGTACCTATCCAAGGAATAAACCCTTGTAAAGGATCCTAGTCCTAACCACTTAAGATCCAAACTAGCTAAGAAGAGGCAACCACTTAAGACCTCCCAAGGCGTAGTAAACCTGCCTATTTCCACACACAATAGGTTTATATACACACACACACAAACACTAGACCTCTCACATTAAACCGTCTACATGTAGATGTTGGGTATGCCAAGCGGTCCTAGGTAGACTTCTACTGCAGGTGGGTTTAACCTCGTGTCATAGTGTACTAAACTTTAATGGACCATGACACCCAGACCTCTCACATTAGCCGGACCCCTTGTGGTTGTTGTATTTTCCAGTTGGTTCCGAGAAGACTTCTACCACAAATGACGACTAACCTCGTGTCTGTGTGTCATTATTTTAATAGATAAGCCATTCTATGTACACACAAACAACCATTGTACGGGGACATTTCAAATTCTAACTGTATTCTAAACGTATTTATTACCTTGTTGTTACATTGAATTACTTGATTACCCTACATAATTAGAATATTTAATACGTATAATAAACGCTATTTTCGTATGAGCGAAGAAACTTTTATAACGGTGTAGATTCTCAATTTAATATACATTCAAGGTATACAAGTTTAATTTCTATATTAGACTGCTAAATACATAGCATAATGAATAAGGGCATAATTAATGATAGTAATAATGGAAAAATACAACATAAAAAACAAAACTAATATCCTTAGGCTTATTGGAATAATTTAAGCAATATATCAAGAACGAGGCGTAAATCATATACTTATATATATATATATATATATATATATATGGTGTAATGCTAAGGCACACCGTTTTCCTCTTCCTAATACCACGAATAAAAATAATAAATAGAATAAATTTTATGTACTTCCTGATACCACACATAGTTCACATGATAATCAACCACCGTACAAAATCAAATCATTTTGCACGGCAAACAACAGCCGACCAACACCATCTTACTTAGTCCTGAATCACCAAAATACCGTTGAACGGTGGTTGATCACCACGGAAAATAGTATTGGTCGGCGGTTATACGTCATACAAAAAGAAATAAAAATAATGTATTTGATAGACCCTTGGAAAATTTGGTATTAGGAAGAGTGTAATATAAAATTTTATAAATTTTTTTAGTAATAGTATTAGGAAGAATTAAATGGGGTGCCCTTAGCAGCACACACTCAATTTGTTTCAAATCCGAATACATTTAGATTATCCATTTAGAATGGAAATCGAAACCTATTCAAATAATAAAACTAATCAAATCTAAACTCTTTTACCATCACAAACAAATATTTAGATAAAAAAGATAGATCAAATCAAATAAAAGTATATTACCCGAATGTTCTTCATCCGCTACTAAAACAAATCCACAAACCCAATTTCAATTGACAATTTTTGCGAAATATATATAGAAACAGGAAATTCGGGGGTTTCATAGTTTGATATTATCGTTATTCCAAATCTCCTTAGGCATACTAATCCACATAATAATCTACAAATGTAGAATATGCATGAGTAATTACTAATTCCACTGACAATGATTGGAAAAGTCGTGGACCTGACGATGTTTTGTCTATTTGAATCGAACTCCAATCCATAAAGATATATATAGTGATTCCAGATTTATATTCTAATTCAAATGCTATAAGAAAAGAGATTAGAAGAAGAATAGATGTTGAGAGAAGAAGAAAACTATTATGAATTCCTCTTGAATCAATGGCAGAGTGGAGGCACAGATAGATGGAGTGGCTAGGTTTAGGCATGGAGTCTAGAGGGTTGTTTATAGGTGTTTGTGTAGAAAATAACTGTAAGATTATTAAGATTTAGTCCTAGCTATTATTCTTATAAATTAGCCACAAAACCTAACCCAAACCCAACTTTATTAGGCACTTCAGGTGCCAAGCGGTCGGCCGCACCTCTAGAAGGGCAGTCGACTGGCGGGCGACACCCCTTCTAGGGGGAGGTCGACCTCTGAGTCACTGATTTTCCCAATAAATGAATGTGGGGCTAGAAAGTTTTATTGTATATAACATTAGTCAATTTAATTTATTTCTTACCTTATTTGCAATATTCTTGTCCCCTTATCTTTATCTCTTCGTTTGAAATTCAAATCTACCTAAGGGAATGTTATTATTATCCAAATTATTTTATCCATTAGATATATATTATTAATTCAATCGCATATATAAACATGTTTACCATTTGATTTCTTTAAATTGTAATTTATTCATACGAACACCGTTTTCAACATATTATATATGAAAACGTATCATAATTTTGTCATGAATCTAAATAAATATTTTCGTGGCCAAATTCTTAATGCTGGAAAATTCCATTTTTCATCTTATTTATAGTTTATAATTTAATTGCAAAATTTCATTATTTATTTATTATTAATTAGGTTTAGATATATTTTTACGGGGTGTAACAAACCCAGTCTTAACCACTTAATACCCAACAAGAGATAAGCCAACCACTTAATACCTTTTCCCAAGGCAGGGCTGCCTTACACAAACATCATATTTATATATGTGTATATATATATATATATATGCGTGTGTGTGTGTTTGTGTTTGTGTGTGTGTGTTTGTGTGTGGTATGTGTGTGTGTGTGTTTATATATGCACGTTAGATATCTCACACTATTCCTACCATTTGTTGATGTTGGATTTTTCAAGCGGTTCCGGACAGGCTTCTACTACAAGTTAGGATTAACCTCACATCTTAGCATACTAATTATAATGGTGCAAGGCGCCTAGATTCTCACATTAACCAGATTTATTTGTGGATGCTAGATAGGTCGGTCAGTTTTGGGAAGACTTATACTACAAGTAACAATTAACCTCGTGTCCATGTCTCATTAATACTAATAAAGCCTTTAACTCACACATATACAACCATACAAATTATTATGGGAACATTCAAATTCTATTCCTAAGTTAGTCGAATTTATAACGCAATTAATACGCATTTATATACATTGATTATGTGTTATATATATATACACACACACAAACAAAAATGTAAATGTAAGTTAAGCGAACTAGAATAGCGTCCTTACCACATTTTTTGAAATGTCAATCCTATCAAATTCTTAAAGCTGCACAAGTCATTTTCCCATATTTTCCTCAACTAGCGCACAAATGTACATATTAGCATATGACAATAAAATGGGAAAAGAATCACATCAACATATAAACTTGCAACCCAAGTTTTGATTATTGTAACAACAAAGGATAAACATAACTTTATACATCAAATTTACATATTTGTTTATAATTCTTATTTTGGATAGATTCCTTTCTTAAATTTATTTATGTGCAAAATCTTAATATTTGATATATTGTAAATAATACATTCAAATGCTTTATTTAGAGAATTGAGATTCAAACCTATTTAGATTTACCAATCTATCCAAATCTTAACCTTTCGCATAAAATCAAACATATGGATTTACATGAAAAGGAACAATAAGGAATCCAACCACTATAAATAATTATACACATGCTTCATGTCCTTCTTTTATCATTACAATAACCCAAAACCACAATAAACTAAACATTTCTACAAACAATTAAAATATAGAGAATTTGGAGGATGTGTAATATTATATTTCCATTTAGATCCAAATCCCCTTAGGCATATAGATCCAAATCCACACTACAAAGAAGAGAAATAGCAAACTAATGTCATTTCCACTCACAGTGCTAAGAAGGATAAAACAGTGGATATTTAAATAATGTTTACTTTTGGATCCAATCCATCGCACAAAACATTCTCTAATTCTTGTTAATCTAAATATAAGAATCAAGAGATTAGATTCTTATATATAAATCTTTGAATTTCAGAATATGAAATTTAAATCTAATCCTAAATCAGAATAGAGAAGAAAAGAAATATAGATTAAGAATTTAGAAGAAAAACTAAACTTTTCTTTGGAATTCCAATGGTGGAATGGAGGTGAGAGAAGAAAATAGATTAAGATTTGGGAGAGGCTAGGGGGCGGTATATATAGTTTCAAGTGTGTATACAAACTGTTAAATCGATTAGATTTAATTTGGTTCATTTTTTGCAATTTATATATAAGTCCCTATAAAAACAAGTCTCCACTGCCCATTTCTCTTAAGGGAGGTCGACCCCTTCCATAGAAAGGCAGTTGATCCCCAAGTTAATACCCCTTCTATGGCGGCGGTCGATTCCTTTCTGGGATCGAGCCAAAGAATTTGTTTATCTAAACGTTCTTTTCTATTAATTATAGTATTAAATTAGATTGATTACCTTCCTTGCATTGATTATTCTTGTCCCCTCCTGCATACACAATTTAAATTATCATGAAATATTCTTTTCATGCCAATTAATATATAATTATTTTCCATATATTCATTTAAATAATTTTAGTTTTAAATATTTTGTGTAAACAATTCACGAATAACTTGTTTTAATCTTAACTTCTTCATACAACCTCCATTTTCCGTAAATTAAATATTCAAATGGATTTGAATCTCGCCACAAATGCAATAGCAATAATTTCACGGCTATCCTCAATTTTCCTAAATACATATTTTCAGCCCATTAATATTTTGTTAATTTATTATTGTTTATACTTAATTTAATTATCTTTGTCTATTTAAGGTATATTTTATGGGGTGTTACAAAATAGCACCATGAGCAATGCATAGTGGCCCTCACATATAACCATTTTTAGAATGTCATATTGAGAAATTCAAATTTGGATCACTTTATAAATCAGGTTTGGAGAAAAAAGCAGATTCACATAGTTCATCTAATAACTAATCAACGGTCAAAATACGAAATCGATCCTTTATAGTTATAGCACTAAGGGAACAATAGTCGATACAAAAAGGCCAATAGTCATCTATCTTTTTAACAACAATGACTGTAAGGAAATGAGCTTGTGTTGGGTATTTGGGCTTTGAGCATTTCTTATACTTAGGTTTCAATTTTGTTTCATTGAAAGTAAGGGTAGTGATAGGGTTTAACATTAACTTGTAATGAATTATTGTAAAGATAAATATAATAAACGATGTTATGATGTAGAGGAAGCTTAGTAGATTTGTCGAATGAGGAGGGGTATTGGGCCAAAATAAAGAGAATATCTAGGCTTATATGGTCAAATTGTGTATTTTGGTGTAGATTTTGATAGGGTTCGGTGATAAGATGAAAATAAGAGGAAATCAAAGACTTGGAATGCATAACACTTAGTTTGATGGAGAGATATCTCATTTGAGCTTGCTGCAATATATATGCTTGGTAAAATAATCTATTTTGTAAATAAAAGATCATGTCAATTTATTAGATCAAAAGTTACCAACCTAAAGTTCTATAACCATAGGATAATGAAGGCTGGTTCTACATTCGAAATAGATAGTAAAAAAATCACCAAAACTCATATTTCTTAATTCGAAAGAGAATATGATCATAAGCTTTCTCGTGGTGTAATTTCTCTTCGTCCCGCCATAGTAACAATGAATTCTCGATGTATCATAGTTTCAAATCCTATGTGTTATGTTGTTTTCTAAAGAATGTGATTTTACTTCTCTCTATGTCAACCAATATGGAGATGAGCTGATTATTTATGTGTGTCGTTAGGCGTAAAAAGCAAGGTTATGACGAACCAACAAGGGTATGATTGGGATGGCTAGGTTGTCAAGTTATTGGTCTAGTGCGTCCGAAATATCTGGATCTAGAGTGTGCCTACCATCAACAGGTAGGAGTAATAGAATTTGTTTATTACTGCATTTGTGCCTTGGAAAATATTTTTCTTCATATGAAGCATATACCTTTAGCTTGACAAGTTTGGTACTTCGTTTGGGTGAGTCATTTAACTGTGTAATTGGGTTTGATGTTTGGGTCGAGGCTATAACTAGAGGTAATGATAATAGGGGGTGTTGGGGTGGTTACATAGAAGGGTACCGATTTTGGGATTATATGATTTCAGTGAGTTTAGTGAGGTCAACTGAATCAGATAGGGAGTTAAGTTTGATTGGTTGTAGTTCATTTCGAATGTTGGTTTGAGGCTAGAGATGAAACAGCTAAGAAGAGCGTCATTGGGAAACTTTTTGATTCTACTCCCTAGGATTCGAATTGGGATTGGTAGTTTGCAACGGTTGTAGTCTAGCGAAGTTTCAATAAAGTGGATTGTGGGTTTAAGAACAAAGACGACAAAACAATGTTTGATGGCTTTTGTAAAGCTATTTCATGAAGTGAGTTGGTTATTATGGAACATCCGTTTATACATAACAACTTGGCCATCTATGTTGAAACTAGCTAGGTGGATTTCATTGAGGGTGAAGTTACTAAAGCAGAATTGTACCATTTAAAAAATCAAATCTAATGGATTAAATGCATTAAAGGGGTAAATTCACATTTAAAGGTTCGAGTATTTGGGGGAGTTGTAAGGTAAGGAGGGTGAAGTAGAGGATGAAGAGGTATTGTAAGGAGAGGACAAGGTTGCATTAGTCTTTGTAATGTTTAAGATTGAGATGATGGGAAAATAAAGGAGAGGCTGCATTTGAGCTCGGTTATAGCATATGTAAGTTATTGGATGAAGGCTTGTTGTGTGTCTACAGTTGTTTTGATGTCATATATGTCATAATATTGTGATTGGAGAGCACCTTATTGGTTAGAGAGGGATATTTGCCGGATGGTAAGGTTGGTGTTGATGGATAAATCGAGTGACAAGATCATTTAATCTGGTCATGATAGAGGGTAGGAGTAATGAGGGTGGGATGAAAGCACCAAAATAATAAGGCTTGAGCCAAATTAATTAAGAGTAGAGAAATTTGACGGAGCAGAGACGATGAGATGAAGAAGAATAAGAAAACCAAGTAAGAAGAGAAATAATGTTGCAGTCTACTCAAAGCATTCTCATTCCATACTTATATAACACGTTAATTTACACTTTGCAACAACTCTGATCGATGTTCCAATGAAATTAAAGGACCATTTTTGTCTAGACAAGCTTTGTAAATATAATGCCATAAAAATAAAAAGTTTTTAAATGTTTCTATCGGTGCATGTTAAAATATATTATGTTATACTCAGTGGATCAGATTTTGAAAATCCGCCCGATATCTCGTTCGATATCTTATTTCGGTATTTAACCGAAACAAAGCAACAAATCTCGATGTAAATATCATTTTGATTCAGACTATATATCAATTGAGAAGAGACACTGAAATATCGGCCAAGATTTTGGATTTTTCGGGCTAAATTTTGAAAGTATGTCAGAGCAAAAGCATAATTAAAAACTCTAATCCAACCACTATAATCATCTGCTATTTTAATAGTTTACATCTTCTTTTTTAGTTTCTAAAATTAACCAAAAAATTCTCTATATCAATCGACCTCATATGAGACATCCGAATCATATCTCAAGTCACCTTAAAAATAGTTTTTTACGATATATTATTGACTTTTTTTGCTAGTTTCGTTGTTGAAAGCCAAAATTTATTTTGATTTAAAATGATGCTCTTTGGTTTGTGTGTAAATGGAAGACTTGAAAAGAATTATATTTAACATTTAGTGTTTAACATTTTATATATATTTTGCATGTTATATGAACATATCGTATATTCATATATATTCTACAATTTTTAGGATTTCCAATTTCGTCATTTCTTTACTTTCTTTTACTTATGAAAATATGTATTTTACGTTCTACTTATGCGAAAATATTTATATTTTAGATCATTTTTATGCTTTATGTCTTACAGTAATTCACATTCATGGATCATAAATTGTAAGTTGTAATCTATTTGTATTATGTTAATTTTCTAACTTAAGCATGTTATGATTTATGAATATGAATGTCCTTTCGTAAATTAGTAACGGTGGAATGACCTTAAGATTCAAGTTTAAGTTTTTATTTTTATAGTAGCATTCATAAAAATTATTTTGTAAGAATATCAATTTTCAACATACCATATATCCCGAGATATTTCTGATATGAACTTTAAGACCCAAGATGAAAATTCAAGGCAAACACCTGGGTTAGAGTCATCTCATTTGTGATATCATCGATACGAGATCAAGCTTCTTGAATCCCAAGACGAAACATGGTCAATATCCAAGATTTAACATCTTGGTTATATCTTCTTTGCTCCTTTCTTTATTCAATGCACAATTGTTCCAAGTACGGTGCAAGTTTATGAATATTTTGTTTAGGCCTTGGTGTGGTATGTAGTTGTTGAAAACATGATTTTAGTGTTTTGATGATGACAACTGTAAGACGTTTGCTACTATTTTTTTTTTTTTTGTGTGATTTTAGCAACGACATCCAGCAGACAATAAAACATAAAAAGTTACATGGAAGAAAGTAAAAAAAAGGAAAAAAGAAGAAGAAAAGAGAAAAGTAACGTTGGAAGTTATATGAAGAAAGTATGGTGGCAACATACATGTAAATTAATCAAAGCACGACATTAAAGAAGTATACAAAATGGAGTGAATAAGGATAAAAAAATGGAGAAAGAAGGATTTGAACACACGTCCTCAAAGCAGCCTCACTAAGCCATGTTAACCTCTAAATACAAGGATACTACAACAACTCTATAAATGTAAATAGGCTGGAACCAAAAATGCAAGCCAAAGTGGCATAACCAGGATTTGATGCATCTCCCAACTTCCAATATCAGGGATGCAACTACCCTCACCAACTGGGCTATCTAGCGTTTAGAAATAGAGATAACGGTTACGCTTTTTTAACCAACAAGAAGGCGGAAGTCCAAAAATATATTAATCCACCATTGGGACTCGCACTGCTTCAGAAATAGGCATGTGTCTTTACCAGTGCACCACGCCTCCAATTGAGGTAATGGTTACTAACGGTTGTACATAACCGTTATGAGACGAATGAAAGTGACTTTTTACACAAATATTCGAAAAATAACAAGTTCTAATTGGATACGTCTTTTCCAATAAAGATCTCTGAAGAGCTGCAACTATTTGTTGGCCTCCATTCACTCCTATATAAGCCTCCTACCATCTCAAAACAAAACATACAATTCTCTTATCTATACCATTCTTATGTTGCTTCCAAATGCTCTAAATTCCATTTTTATTTCAAAGCATACCTTACCAGTGGTACTTCACCCCATAGATATACAAATCTGGTCAAAGTTCATTTCCTAGCCTCTACGCACTCAATCTGCATCATTATTGTTGAAGGCTATAGAAGTTGTACTATATTGCGAATACTTCGTGTATTAAAGACATAATATATAGTCAGACATCTACTACTTTGTATTAGAAATTTCGGTGAGCATGTAGCTCACTCAAATCAGGTAGGTAAGCTTTAGCCCATTCAAATCAAGTAGGTAACCTTATGGCCCATGAAATCGATTGGTATTTGTAAACCTGTTCCTAAAGGTGAAGCGAATGTTGTTTTGATAGTTAAAAGGCTGAAGGAGCTTCGGGGCTGGATGTAGGATGGGAAGTCTGAACCAGTATAAATCGACTGTGTGATTTATATTTTGCGCTGCTATAACAATTATTTATTGTTGCTGTGGTTACTACGCTTCAAATTGTACATATGTACATACATACATACATACATACATATATATATATATATATATATATATATATATTGACCATCATTGATCCAGTGCATAACGATTATTCATTCATCGCCGCACTGACTCAACAGTAGTTACAACAGAGAATGTTTCGAGTTTAGTAGAGAAGTTTGTTTTTTTGAAGAATATGCCAACGTACTAATTGAATATTCAAGTAAAAGTTATTGTAGCTACAACGTTTGTGCACAATTTCACATGATAATACAACAATAATGGTTCAAATTTTATAACTTATGACAATGATCCTAATCTTATTTTAAGGAATACTTGAAGCAATATTATAGTACATGTTGATGTGGGAAATTGGTCGCCTCGCACGCCAACACCTGATGCATACGAATTATGTAGTAAATCCAATCATAGTCTAGTCACAGAGTATTGAAACATAAATAACACCGAAGTTTATATTTATCCAGTAGAAACACCAACATCCACTTTGAGGTAACTATTCATATTTGTCATATAGTTACAAATACAGTCCTTCTTTACTTCTTATGTTTACAAAGTTATGAACTGAGAATAACAAAGTCCTTGCTAATTCTCTACCAAGTCCAAATGTCCAAAAGCGTGATTCAATGTCCAGATGGGTCCATGATAGCAATCCAAGTGCCAAAATGTTGATAGAGATCTTTAAGAAGAAGTTCACAAACCCAAGAGACATTCCAAAGTCCAAGCAGCTATGAAGGAAGCCATTAAAAAGCTCTAAAACCAAGAATCTCTAGTGCAGCAGAAAATGGCCAAAGAATCCTGAAATCGGCCCAGTGATGGGGTATATATATGTAGGAGGATATAAAATTTGTGTCCCCAAAATACATATCCTGAGATCGGTACCAAACCCGAGATTTAGCCAAATCTTTACTTCTCTTCTAAGCACTCCATTCCAAAGCCAAGTTATCATCTTCTTCGCCTTCGTATCTTAGAACATGAAATGTATTTTATTGATCCCTGAAAGTTGCTATCTCCGGAAGATGAAATGATTGCATCAATCCCCGAAGTGTTGACACAAATCACGCAAACTTCGGGGATACGAAAATGATCCTACAGATCTACAAAGTCTTCTCCACAATACTGATACCGAAGACTACTATGGGGATACAAAATGCACATCAACGAAATACCGATCCTAGGAACGGTCCAACCAATAATGATCTAATGTTCCTTAGCCCATTTTGCCAACTTCTAGATCTTTCGTAAGTTATACCGATCTTGATGTGCTTCTGGGAATCGTACCGATCCCGAAACACTTAACATTTTTTTAAGTTTCTAAGATTTCGCGACTTCGACCAAATCGCTCTAAACTTTGCAGAGTTCGTGCTCGAGTTTGGAGCACTCTGGTGACCGGAAATCGACATGTGACTACCGTGTAAAAAGGCGAATCCCCCCAAACATATCTTTTTGTTTGAAGACGTGTTTTGCATAATATAGATATTTCAAACGACCGAAGTCCAAATAGTAATCCAATAGCCAAAATCAGAAATCTAAAAAACCACGATCACATCAAATCTTACGACTAGAAAACCAGAAATCTGAAGACCAAAGAAAATCATTAATCACTTTGAATCGTATTATAAAAGAAAGTTAAATCCATAATATCTGAGAACTAAAAACCTAGAATAACCAATAACCCGGAAACCGAAGAAACCCAAATCTGAAAAACCAGAGTAACCAATAACCAAATAACTGGAAAAATCTGAAAGCCAAAATAATAAGAGCTAGTATAGTCCATACCTGCAAAAACCAAATGAATTTTCCGGCAAAGTCCTGACAGAACAATCCATTATCATGAGTGAATGATCTTGTCAATTCCTAACAAGACCATCCAAAATTAGCCTAAAACAGGATGGGTTATCTGCCAAGTTTTGACATTACATGGGTGGGTCGACTTAGTTGTTTTTGACTTAAGTTTATTGAGTTTGTTAAGTATGAAGGGGATGGTTTATTATTGGGAAAAGATCATGCTTAGGGGTCTCACCGGTCCCGGTACATGTGTATGCCAACTTAGTTATCCTAAGCTAGATGACCAGATGTGAGAGAAGGAGATTGGATGGTTTCTCGTCCGCGAAGAGCATGCCTGGGGATTAAGTCCTAATCCCGTATTTGTGTAGGCGAACTTAGCTCTCTAAAATCCTAAGCTAGATAACCAGGTGAGTATAGAAGATTGGATGGTTTCCCATACATGGGTAGGCGAACTTAGCCATCCGAAATCCTAAGACCGGGAAAACCAATGAGATTGATCAACTATGAGGTGGATGGTTTATCATCTGTAAAGAGTACGCCTAGGGATCTTGTCGGTTACCATCCATGGGTAGACAGACGTAGCTATCTAAAGCTAGATAAGCAGAAAAACAAAGAAACAATATCCAAAAGGTCGATGCCCATATAACCAAAGACCAAAGGCCAACAGCAAAAATCCTAGTAATCGAGTAACCAAAATCCAAAAGCCAAGATACTAGAATGCCAAAATGCAAAAGAAAAAGATCCAAAGGTCCATAAAAGAAGAAACTAAACAACCAAAAATCCAAAGTCCAAAAGCTACAAATCTAGAGAATCCAGAGAGGATCACATCAATCGATGATCAATCCACTTGAGTCATGCCCTAGCTCGTTCATGTTCAGAGTCGAAGCAGGAAATTGTTCCTGTTCCAGTACCGCAACCCGATTCCAAACATACTGCGCCAACTCACCACGTCTAATGTGTTCTTCAATGATATCCCAGAGGTGTCTGCAATCATTTGTGTTGTGACCATCCAGGTCGTGAAACATACAATGTATACCAGAGTCTCATTCCTTTTGAGTGGGCTCCCTCATGAGTGACTTTCTGAATGAAGCCGTTGTGTGACGACCGACCACATCTTGCTCGACCCGACCACTTCGTGCTCGACCCATCCACTTTGTGCTCCAACTGACCCCATTCTGTACTACACTGTACTGCTTTGTACTACCCCTTGTACTACACGCTCCACCAATGGCCTGTACAACCCCAATTCAAGTCCAATTTTAACCAAAACTCTGCCAATCGACCATATCGACGAAATCTATTCATCCAATCCATCCAATACAACCATAAACATGTTATGAAATCACTAACAACATGAATATGATAATTTTCACCAAAATTATGCAAATTTCACTAAAATCATGACAAATGAACATATGAACTAAATTATGGATCTAACTTGCATAAATATATGAAATAGCATAGAAATTACCGGTTTTAAATTGCGAAATTAGATTCTATGGTGATTCATATGAAAATAAACTTATCATGGTGTCGATTCTAGGAGAAATCGATTTAAAATGATGAAAATATGTGCATACAACTCATATACTTGCTTGAATCCATGTGAGAGATGCATATCACTCACCAATTCTCCAAAATAATCCAAAAACACTTGGATCTAGATCCGGATAGCAAAGAATTTGATCCAAACTCTTCAATTCAAAGATCTCTCTCATGGAATGATGGAGATCTAGCTTCCAACGATGTAGATATTCGATTCTCTAATACAGATCTCGAATTTTAATGGTGGAAAGGTGTAGGAGAATGGAAAAATGGAGGATCACAAGCTCCTCCAAATGAGAGCATGGAGAAAGTAAACTATTCTCCATGCCTCCTACCTCATATTTATAGCCTCCTGCCTCATATTTATAGCCTCCCACCAGCCCACTAATGGGCCTAACAAATAAGCCCATTATGGCTTACCAAACCTGAACAGCTAACTGCAAAACCTTAAAACATCGATTCCTCCCAAACCGCTGAGCCAAATCTTTAAGGTGACCACTCTACGGAAAGGGAAACATCATTTCCTTTCCAATGGAATAGGTTTCAACACCTAATTCGATCCCACTCAAAAGTTATCCCCTATACAAGACTGACAGGGGCAAAATTGTCATAAGCAAAATTAATAAAAATTATGGACATGTCTCGCATCTCCATAAACAACATATTAAAATATGAGAATAATCTAACCCTCAGGGAATAAAATAAAAATATTTTACGATCCTCCGAAATGTAAAATGCGGGTTGTCACATTCTGCCCCTTTAGGAATTTTACCCCCGAAATTCCAACAAACACATGCAACCACAACAATTCCGCATGCCTATCACTCACGAGCATCTAATTCTATCATTCAAACTAGCAACTATCAGACTATGCATCCATAGCTTTATCCTAGTACGTAGAATTCTAACACAAACACAATAGTACAAGTTACAATGACGTAAGGTAACACGACATCAATGGGTCATACCGACGAAGAGTTCTTGATGGGTCGCCTTCATGCCCTCTTCCGTCTCCCACGTACAATCGTTTTCATCCTCACTCCATTGTAGCTTGACTAGCTTAACCGTCTTCCTCCTAAGTTGTTTCATGTCATTCCCCACAACACGAAGTGGCTTACGAGGTCTCGTAATTACGGTCTCAACTTCCAGGTCTTCGTACTGCTCTAGAGATACAACCATAATCGAATCATGCATGAACTTCTGTAGTAAAGACAGATGAAAAACACTATGCACACTCGACATCTTCTCGGGTAACTCCAACCTATATGCGAGCTTTCTAATTCGCTCGACTATCGGAAACGACATAACGAACCTAGGAGCTAACTTTCCTTTATTTTCGAATCTAACCATATGCTTTAATGGTGAAATCTTCACGAAACCATGTCGCCAAGTCGAATTTCAAATCTTTTCGACACTTTTCCGCATAACTCTTTTGACGGTCTTGGGCCGCTTTCATTCTTTGTCGAATGATTTCAACACAATCCGATGTCTCCCTGATCTTCTCCGTTCCAAGTATCAACTTATCTCCAGTTTCTAACCAAAAAGCTGGAGAATTACATGGTCTTCCATACAACACCTCGTATGGTGCCATCCCAATGCTTGACTGGTAGCTATGATCCTCCGAAGTCTAACACACAAGCCCTTAGGAGATCTTCCAAAACTCGGTTAACCCTCTTGGTTTTACCATCAGTTTGGGGATGATAAGTCGTACTCAAACACAACTCGGTTCCCAAAGTTTCCTACAAACTCTTCTAAAATCCACTTGTGAACAATGGATCTCGGTTACTTGCTATGCTCTTCGGGATACCACGGAATCGAACTATCCATTTCACATAAAATTTAGCCAATTTGGATGTTGTCCTAGTCAATCTAACATGAATAAATCTTGCACTTTTGGTCAAACGATCATGATGATCCAAATTTCTTCGTTTCCTGCCCTCGTTCTAGGTAGTCCATCGATATATGCTCCCACTTCCATGTAGGGATTTCCAATGGTTGAAGCTTTCATACACTTCGAAATGAACTTTTCAATATCTCACTTCATCCCCGCCAAGTAGTAAACCCGCTTCATGTCTTGAGACATTTTATTACCACTGGGATGAATCGTCAACTTCGAATGATGACATTCGCTCAGAACCTCATCTCTCAATCCTTCGATATCGGGAACAACCAATCGTCCTTGCTTTCGAAACCAACCTTCTCGATCGACCTCAAACTCTTTATTCTTTGGTTCCAACTTCTGGATAAACTCGACAAGCTTTACATCACGCTTTTGGCGCTCGCCAATCCTTTCGATAAGAGTAGGTCTTATCGATAAGCTTGTCAATATTTTAGGTTCCAACTCACATCGTAGCCTGAAATCAAACTTTGCCAAATACTCGAGGCTCTTCCATTACGAAAACATCGCTCCCAAACTAGTGTGTCTTCAACTCAACGCATCTGCAATTATGTTAACCTTGCCAGGAGTATAGAGTATACCAAAATCATACGATATGCTAGAAACTCCAACCATATTTGCTGCCGAAGATTCAAATCCTTTTGGGAGAAAAATACTTTAATGACTTGTGATCCGTAAATAACTCAAATCGAATTCCCAACAGGTAATGCCTCCACATCTTCAAAGAAAACACAATCCCTGCCAACTCCAAATCATGAGTTGGATAATTCCTTTCATGCGGCTTCAGCTGTTGACTCGCTTAGGCCACAACCTTATCCTTTTGCATCAGTACTGCTCAAAGTCCAGTACCACATGCATCGGTATACACAACCATCTCTTCATTCCCACTTGGAATGGTCAGAACATGAGCACTCGTTAGTCTCTCCTTTAGGATTCCAAATGCTTTCTCACATTTTGCATCCCATGTGAAAACTTGGTTCTTCTTCGTTAATCCTTTTAATGGTGCAGCTATCTTAGAGAAATCCTTGATAAAACGTCAGTAATATCTTTCCAACCCAAGGAAACTCCGAACATCTGTCGCATTCTTAGTTCGATCCCAGTCCTAAATTGATGCCACCTTAGCGGGGTCAACCGCTTTACCATATCCAGAAATAACTTGGTCTAAGAACCTAACTTTCTTCTTCCAGAAGTGACACTTTGAAAACTTAGCTCTCGACTAATGCTTTCGCAAATTTCCAATACAATTCTCAAGTGTGTCTTGTACTCTTCCTCCTTCCGAGAGTAAACCAGAATATCATCCACGAACACAAGCACAAACTTGTTCAACTGATCTCTGAAAACTCTATTCATAAGATCCACAAAGTACGATGGCGCGTTAGTCAACCCGAATGACATCACCAACCATTCGAAGAAACCAGATGGTGTCCTAGAAGCAGTATTCGGCACACTATTCTTTGCCACCCTCAACTGGTGGAACCCCGTTTCCAAATCCATCTAAGAAAACAATTTGGCCTCGTGAAGCTGATCGAACAAGTCATCAATCCTCGGCAATGGATTCTTGTTCTTCTTGGTCACCTTGTTCAGCTTACGATAGTCCACAAACAATCTCAACGAGCCATCAACCTTGGTTGCACACACTACTGGTGCACCCCACTTGGAAACACTTTTCTGAATGAATCCTTTCCCAATAGGTCATGAACTTGCACCTCTATCTCTCGTTGTTCGTTAGGCGCCATCCTCCTAAGAGGCATAACGATTGGTCTAGCACTCTCGACCAAATCGATTCTAAACTCGATCTCACGATGCGGCAGCAAACCTTTGACCTTATCAAAGACATCCTCAAACTCATTCGCGATCAACACTGATGACAAGTCTTCCTGTGGAATCACAAGCGAATTTAGATAGCTTACGAAGACCCCGTCTTTGGGCTTGCATCTAATCAACACCTTTCGACCTTCCACATCCCCGACTCTCACCTCTAGCTTCTCATAGTTCACCTTTGCCGCAAACCTCTCGAGCCAATCCATGCCCAAGATGATCCCAAACCCAGCAAAGTTCAACACAAAGTAATCACACATAAATGAACAACCATGACTCGACAACGTAAGACCACGACAAAGCATGCACAAACTGAATGAACCCCCAACTGGATTAGTCACTATCAATGGTCTATCACAAATCTCGGGTTCCAAACCCAAGTGGCAAACAAGCTCATTACAGATGAATAAATGCGATGCTCCAGTATCGAACAACACACGAACTAAAACATCATTTCCCTTCTCCTCTACAGTAGGAGCTCTTGAAGAAGACAGTGTAGCTTCCAAAGCATATGCCTTCATGACCTGCTTACCCTTAGCTGATTCTGGACAATCTTTCTTCTTATACCCAGGCTTTCCACATTTGAAGCAGTTCTTCTCAGCTTCGGGATTCTTGCACTCATTCGAGCAATGACCCTTTTGTTAGCAGTTAAAGCAAACCACCTCACTTTTAGGCTTCTTCTAGCCATCCTTTCCTTTCTTCTGTTACTGCTTCCTTTTCTTATTATTACCACCTTACTGTGGTTTCTGAACTTCCTTAGTTGTAGTGACAACATTTGCTTCCTTAGGAAACAAGTTTTCATGGCGGACAACTCTTTCCACAAGCTTATAAAATGGATCGTCAACATGATCCATCAACAGCCTCCCAATATAGGTATCCAGACCCATGACAAACTTCTCGTTCTTCTGATAAGATGTGTCAATGTATGAGCGAGCATATCTAGACAAGGCCACAAAATTAAAAACATAATCAAGCACAGAATGACCATTCTACTTCAATTCCACAAATTTCTTGAATAAAGCAGACTTCTGAGCTATGGAGATAAACTTCATCTCGAATTTAACTTAGAACTGCTCCTATGAAATCTCTTCCTCAGCAGTCTCAAGTGTAACAGAATGCCACCTCTCCATGGCCCTGCCTTGCAGTTGCCTTGACGCAAGCTTTTTCTTAGTTACATCATCTAACCCCAAGCCTCCAAAAATGCGAACACAAGAATCCATCCACCTCTAAACCTCTTAAGATGGCTCAGTTCCTTTGAATGGTTTTCCTCCCAGAGATGTATAATCCTTATAAAGCTTCACAAAGTCCACCACCCTAGGAACTTGCACACCTACATCTAATATGGCTGCCACTGGAGCAGGTACCCTTCTTATGAATGCTTCCATCATGGCCTCAAACATGGATGGGAAATCTGGGATACCTACATCACCCCCTCTAGACATAGCCCCCTTTATAGCAATATGTCTTAAAGCACGTCAACTCATTCTAAATCTGCAAATTAGAATGATTATCCACTTACAAGAAAAGCTGCTAAAGAAGTACAAACGCTACTATACTATATAATATCATATAGTATATATTCAACGGAAATCTAAAAATACATCTCTCATACGTAATTACATCTTCGAACTTTTGCTAAAATCGGTAACCAGTGCTCTGATAGCAAATGTGACGACCGACCACACCTTGCTCGACCCAAACACTTCGTGCTCGACCCGACCCCATTCTATACTACAGTGTACTGCTTTGTACTACCCCTTGTACTACACGCTTGACCCGTGGCCTGTACAACCCCAATTCAAGTCCAATTTTGAACAAAACTACGCCAATCGACCATATCGACGAAATCGACTCATCCAATCAATCCAATACAACCATAAACATGTTATGAAATCACTAACATGAATATGACGATTTTCACCAAAATTATGCAAACTTCACCAAAATCATGATAAATGAACATATGAACTAAATTATGGATCTAACTTGCATAAACATATGAAATAGCATAGAAATTACAGGTTTTAAATTGCTAAATTAGATCCCATGGCGATTCATATGAAAATAAGCTTACCATGGTGTAGATTCTAGGAGAAATCAATTTAAAATGATGAAAACATGTGCATACAACTCATATACTTGCTTGAATCCGTGTGAGAGATGCATATCACTCACCAATTCTCCAAAACAACCCAAAAAACTTAGATCTAGATCCGAACAACGAAGAATTTAATCTAAACTCTTCAATTCGATGATCTCTCCCTTGGAATGATGTAGATCTAGCTTTGAACGATGTAGATCTTCGATTCTCTAATGTAGATCTCGAATTTTAATGGTGGAAAGGTGTGGGAGAATGGAGAAATGGAGGAACACAAGCTCGTCCAAATGAGAGAATGGAGAAAGAAAACTATTCTCCATGCCTCCTACCCCCTATTTATAGCCTCCCACCAGCCCACTAATGTCCCCCACCAAATCAGCCCATTATGGCTTACCAAACCTGAACAACCAACTGTAAAATCTTAAAACAACGATTTCTCCCAAACCGCTGAGCCAAATTTTTAATGTGACCACTTTATGGAAAGGGAAATGTCAATTCCTTTCTAATGGCATAGGTTTCAACACCTGATTCGATCCATTAAAAAGTTATCCCCTATACAAGACTGCTAAGGGAAAATGGTCACAAACAAAATTAATAAAAATTATGGACATGTCTCACATCTCCATAAACAACATATTAAAATATGATAATGATCCAATCCTCAGGGAATAAAATAAAAATATTTTACGATCCTCCTATACATAAAATGCGGGTTGTTACACGTTGTGTAACCTCCAAAATATCCTCTAGAGTACGATTAAGCTCCGTGTATGAAAGGAATCTAGGTTCCCTCCACTGCGTATTCCGATCATCCCAAGAAGCTATGACGATTGCCCACAGCCTCCGCTCTAACAAGAGGAATAATGTGCTGAAAGGTGTGCCAGGCAGCTATGGACGATCATCAGAGTAGGTAAACACAAGCAGAACCTGTCGTAAAACTCACAGTGCAAGGATAAAATATAATAGATCATATACAACATGTAATAGTAGTGAAGCATCATGTAGCAAATTTTTCAAACTTTCACAACATCCTGAAAGGTTGTCCCAACCTCATAGTAAATATCAATTATGTACATAAGGCCTCAGTACAACACTCATAGAGCAACTCAAACAGCAGAAATAGAAATACTAGATAGTAGTAAAAGTAATACGCCAGCCTCCTGCTCGCCTTTGCACAGCAACATCGTCCTCACTAATCACCTGTCACCTGCTACTTAGTCTGCCCATCCACAACCGAATGAACAACCCAAGGTAATAAGAGGAAACATAAAACAGAGTCAAGCAACAGTCTTAGTGAGCGATAAAACAGCTAACAAACTTCAACAATAAAGTATATGAGTATGGATATATAAATATACTAATCTACCCGCAACACCAGAGAAGAACTCCACCTTATCTTCCCCACATCGGATAGTGATAGCCTTTACAATAAAAAGTCAACCATTCATCCATGGAAACCAGAACACATATTAAATCATGGTAAGCACTCATAAGATTCGGATTATATATATATATATATATATATATATATATATATATATATATATATATATATATATATATATCATGTAAACCATTCTAATCGGATTCAACATCCCTCAAGCACAAGCCCCAGAAGCCTAAACCAATATCAGACAAGCACTCAAGGAACATCTCCTTTGATGTTGGACGACCTACATGAGACGGTACAAACAGAACAATCAATCATCCATGACTGACTCTGGCTATCACTGTCAATCCTACTTTGAAACCATCGTTAATCGTATGACGGCCAATCTTGCCATATGTCAAGGGCTAATGGTAACCCCAGTTCTAGCATAAACTCCATACGTCTTTCAACGGTACGTATGTGTGTCCAACCTTGTCAACTAAGCCTTTCAACGATACCCAGGGGTACTCGACCTATAATCGGTCTTTTAAGTTCCCCTATCGTACCCCTGCTTTGAGCCTGCTAGAACTTACAACAACGATAATCTCTCGGCCTTCTCATCTCTTAGTCATCCAACTCGTTGATTTTTCATAGCCCAAGCAACCTTCTCGAGCAACCATTATCCACCAATTCATGACCTTTGAGTTGTCACCTCATTCGTTGTTCTACACCGATCAATGAACACCATTCAACACTTCGAACCTTCCTTCTCGAATTCACTTCGAAGTCACACCCTCATTGAGCCAAATTACATCACTGCGTTGCGGCTAGGGTTTTGGGGGTTGCCCCCGATTTTATTTTCCAGAACCTTCGGCTCAAATCTGAATCGTACCCGAAAAAAATAATTTTTTAGAAATGACCCTGTTATGCACGACCAACCCCCGTGGTGCGACCGACCCAAGCCTTGCACAACCAAGCCGTGAACGACCACACTTCATGTTAGACTCGCACCACTCGACCAACCCACTGCTCGACCGAACCCACTTTTCCTTGCACGTCCGGCCAGGATCACTAGAGCCCAAGCTATGCTCGACCCGGAACATGACCGACCCTGTTTCATATGCTCCACCCAGGCTTGCTCGACCCGACCCCAAATATGTACGACCGACCACCTTTTCCTGACCGACCAGGAGACTTGCTCCCTATTCTGCTCGACCCAGTCCTGTTGCGTATGTGCGACCGATCCAGCCCTGTCTTGTTCTCTAAGACAAACATCATGGTGCGACCGACCCCATCACGTGTGACCCCACCACGTGCGACCCAAAACCTGCAATTCACCAGTGCAACTCCAATTTCGACCAAAACTCCTCTGATCGACACAATCGACGCATCTGATTCATCAAATACGACCACAGGCATGTTATGAAATCAATAACAACACCAACGTGACAATCCCATCAGTAATTATGTAAAATTCACGAAAATCATCATAAATGTACATATGAACTAAACTGAAGATCTACCTTGCATAAACATATGAAATGCTTAGGAATTACCGATTTAAAATTGCTAAATTGGATCATAAGGTGACTCATATGAAAATGGACTTAGAATGGTATAAATCTATGGTAAAACACATGAACTCGATGAAAAACATGATCAAACATTCATATATTTCATTGAACCATGTGAGAGATGCAAATCACTCACTGATCCTCCCAAACAAGCAAAAATCAATGCAATAAGATTCCGGACAGCAAGCAGTTTAATCCGAACTCCTTGACTTGATGAATTCTCCCTTCAACTGATGTAGATCTAGCCTCTAATGGTGTAGATCTTCAATTTCCCTCCTTAGATTTTGATTTTTAATTGTGGAAAGGTGTTAGAGGGAGGAGGAGCACAAGGCCACCGAATGAGAGAACGGGGAAGTAAATTATTTCCCATGCCTTTCACCCTCTATTTATAGTTTCCATCAACCCACTAATGAGCCTCCCCCAAATCAGCCCATTAGGCTCCGATAACCTAAACAGCCAACTGAAAAACCTTAAAACAGTGATTCCTCCCAAACCGTTGAGCCAAAATTTTAATGTAATCACTCTATGGAAAGACAATCATAAATTCCTTTCCAGTGGCATATGTTTCACCCTCTGATTCGATCTGAGTCAAAAGTTATTCCCTGTACAAGATTGATAGAGGTAAAATGGTCACAAACAGAATCGGTAAAATGCGGGCTGTTACAGAAGCAGACTTTCCCTTACCAGAGCCGGATGGTCCTCCGCCCTTAATCGAATTAACCTCGGGAACTTTCTTATCGCCTCTCGCACCGTCTTCCCTTAGAAACTTGTCCGCTTTGAAGTAGAGTTCTCCAAGGTCCGTGATTGATTCCGTTGAAGTGTGATCTTGAAATCCGTTTTATCCAATCACCAAAAACAGTAGCCATAAGAACTATTGAAGGATCTGGCCAATCAACTGACGTCACCGTCGCATTAAACCTTTCCAAGAACTTCCACAAAGTCTCACTAGACATTTACTTAATTGTTGTAAGAGTCATTAAATTCTTGGATGAGAAATGTGAACCCTAAACTGTTCGATAAATTTTCCAACCAAGACGGTTCAGCTATTAACTAATTCATTTTCGAACCGCCTGAACCAATGGCAGCAATATCCATAAGGTAAAGTTGGAAGCACTTCACCATAACTTTATCAAATGTCGAAAGCACTTCCATGTGGCACATATAACGCATCAAGTGGACCATAGAATCCTTTCTTCCATCAAAAGCCTCGAATGTCGGCACTTTGAAATCCAATAGATTTTTGGAATTCGTGATGGCCTAAGTAAACGGGCTACGAGTAACCTTATCGACATCGAACCCGGGACATAGCCAAATCCTTGCTTCTCTTCGAAGCACTCCATTTCAAAGCCAAGTTGCCATCTTCTTCGTCTTGGTTTGCATCATCTATACCACAAAAGATGAAATACCTAGAACGTAAATGATGAAATACCACAAAAGATGAAATTGTTATAGTACACTCGCATCATTGATTGAATCATTTTATCCGTATTTACTAGTAGTTTATTATTAATTTGCATGTATTTCAATTGTTGTATTGTTATTTCACTTTAATAAAATGTCTATCACAAAGCATAATAAATTGCTAGTCAACTATAAATTAATTAAACTGAAAGGTGCAAATTTAATGTTTCGCTTAAATAACTCTTTTTTAACTGTAAATGTATTTGGTTTCCATTCAAATACCTTATTTTCGTTCGTCCAAACCGGAGCATGATGTTCCATTGGATATGCTGTAGCAATTAATCATGTCCTACGTAGAAACCAAAAAATCAAATTAAATTAAACGAAATGTAAGGGTGTTAACGGCAAAAGAAAAAGAGGATAAGATCAATCAGTACCCTTTTACAATCTGGGCTGTGCATTATCTTGTTCCCAGAACGTCGCTGTCGCAAAATAAGACACGTTTGACGATATATCTGCCTACGTGGCATCTCCCCTTCCGTCTATTTATTTCGTCCCACTTTCCCCTCTTTCCCCTCGTTGTTCATTTTTTCATCAGAGATCAGATTAATCTACAATCATGTCTCCCGAATTTCTTTAACCAGTCTCCCACTGCCTTATGTCAAATCGGCCTCACGCCGGCAAAAGATCATGTCTTCGTCGTCGATTCTGGCTGTCCCCTCTCCTCTTCACTCCGCCGCTTCACCGGCATCGCCATCCCGGTTGACTTTCCACTCCATCGACGCCGACGTCGACGCCGATCTTTCATCTTCCGACGACAGCTCGTCAATCGGAACCGCTTCCGACGACGAAGATCCCGTTTTGAACAGTCCTGACGTGGAGGCCCAAAGCAAATCCACGGGTGACGATGGCGGAAGCAGCTCTTCCTTCGCTTCTCTGAGCTCCCTGGAAGATTCGCTCCCCATCAAGTTCGTTTCTTCCCCTCTTAACTGTTCCTAACTAACATTCAAACACGAATCACATCTGAAAACACAGTTTGACTATTTTTGCGATATAACCAGGAGAGGGCTGTCGAATTACTTTGTGGGAAAGTCGAGGTCCTTCTCGAATCTAGCAGACTGCGCCAACGGTGATGCCAATGAGATAGAGAAGCCGGAGAGCCCCTTTAACCGGAAGAGAAGACTCGAGATCGCATGCAGATTCTCCTTCAAAAGAAGAGCATCTTGCAGTTCTCTTCTTTCTCCTGCCATGCTGCCTTCGCTTATGTCTCATGAGCAAGTGCTGCATGAAGAAGATGAAAAGAACTACGATACCGAGGAGGACAGTGGTGGAGATGATGGGTACGGCGGCGACCATTGTCGGCTGAAATCGCATAGATCGTTTCCCTTGTTTATTTGATTTCTTCTTCCTAGGTTTTATGTTCATTTATGTCCAGATTATGTAAGTTTAGAGGTTATATCATAGGAGAAACATGAAGTTAATTACCAATAAATATTCATGGTTTGATGTTCTCGATTAGAAATGAGTCTGTCCTTGGTATGTGCCATTTGTCTTAGGGACATCCAAGCTGACTTTGGAAGATGATCATATGCAAGTAGCATTTGAAAATTTAGCTGTTGGATTAATAAACTTAGTTGAAATATGTGCTAGTTTGAACGTTTGATTAAGCACATTTGGATATATAATAATAATGGTGTGATAATTATTGTATGTAGTGTTGTTTAATTAATATCCTTTGCTGATGTCAAATGGATAGGATTGCCACGAGATGACAGGTATAGCGGTCCTTTTGTCTCTTTTTATCTTGCTTTTATTTCATTGCAGACAATTATCGCTCGGTAGAAATGTTTCATTATTCTTTTTGTTTTTTTGTTTCCTTAGTCAAAATTAAAAGGCTCGTTTTTAGAATGCGTTAATTGACGAAAGGAACGAGATAAGATATAAAGAGATATTGGACCGCAACGTGCTTTCTTTCATACTCGATAATGGAAGAACAAAGGGAAAACCGCACACAAACAAGAGCAAGAAGAAAGACTAGAGGAGCATCCATTTCATCGTCATGCTAGCTAGCAAGAAATTTACGTTGAGAATCTCTTAAGACAACAGGATTCCATTTTGATATTTCATGGTAAAGCTGTATCTTGTATGGGGGTCCTTCTCTTTATATCTTGCTTTTATCGCATTGTATATGGTAGGAATGTTTCATTATCCTTTATGTTTTTTGGTTTCCCTTTGTCAAAGTTCAAAAGGCTCGTTTTTAGAATGCGTTAATTAATGGATGGTAGATAATGGTAGATAAAGAGACGTTGGACCGCTATGTGCTTGCTTTCATATCCTGTTCCTATCCATCGATAATGGTAGATAGCTTTGTAGACTTATGTTTTATCCATTGATAATAAATAATCCTTTGGTTCCATACATTAAACTAGACTTCTTGCAAAATGTCCTTTAAAATGAAATAACGTAGGTATGATCATGTTGTAACTTCAATTAAACCTTTTAAATTTTGCAATTATTGTATCATATGCTGCTACTACACAATACAAAACGTAGCACTATATATCATGCTGCTTAGATGAAATGAAATAGTGAGATTCATAAGAGTGCGAGATAACTAGGACTGCACGAATCACGTTATTATGAATATTTTATGTTCTTGACGTTCATCTTCGCTTTAGCAATTGCTTCTTCTTCTTTTCAGCAAGAGAGACCACCGGAAAAACTGAAACAGAGTTCCTCCATTCTATATGCTTGCATAAGTAAAACTCATTCTACTTCACTATCTCGATTAGGAACCCTGAAAGCAAACAAAGGAGCATTCAAAAGCAAAGGCTACGGTGGTCTTCCGGGTAGCTAGGTTGCATAGAGTATGAATAACATTATTAAAGACTTTCCGCAGGAAGAGATCAAGGTTTTCATAGGTGATATTATTCCGGCCTCCAGACTAGCCCATGGGAATTTAGTGATAGGCAAGTTAGAATATACTTATAAATAAGGCCAGCAGAAATGTTTCAGGTCCGAAGGCCAAACGTATTCTTTAAGGTCAGAGCAGCAGTAAAGCTGAGTTAGAAATCCTTAGCAACAAGGGGAATTCACCTTTATAGGCTTGAAAATAACATTAATAGGCCTATCGCAGATTTAATAACACGAACAGACTTGTTTTGGTCTACTGGGTCACTGAAGGCGTGTTTTGGAAACACGCCTTCAGTAAAATACGAAGGCGTGGTTCCGAAACACACCTTCAATAAATCCCTGCACACACAAAAATCCAACCCGACACCCCTTTTCTTCTCCATCCCACTTCACTTCCCCTTTCCTCTTTCACAAACTGCTGCGAAAATAAATAAAAAAAAATCCAAATCAACTACATTTTCATCCATTTTTCATACAATCTGTTCCTAAAAGACTACAATGGCCAGCACATCCGGCATACAACACGAAATCTGTAAAATTATAAACCTTAAATTTCAATTTTGAAACTAGGTCATACATGTTAAAGAATTATTGGTTATGGAGTTGGTTGTGGCTTACTATTTGTGTACACTGTTGTGTATATTGTTCATCATTTACGTTTTGGGGGTTTTGGTGTGAATATTGTTCACATTATTGTAAAATTCTAAACACTAATTTTCATCCAATTGTACATTGATGTGTACATTGTTCGCATTTACGATTTGGGGTTTTGGTGTGTATATTGTTCACACTATTGAACTGGGTTTTTGGTTACATGATGGTTATTGGATGTTATGTACCGGATATAGTATGGATCGAGGTATTGCGGTTATTGGATGTCATGTATTGGATATAGTATGGATCAAGGCAACCGTAGATAAGTTTCCTTGTTTATGGAATCGAATAGAAAATTATAGCATATTTTAGAAAAATATATTTTAAATGTCTGTAACCATTAATCCTGCATTTTTGCTGAGTATTTTGAGATGGAGTCCGGACCAGTAGATCCGAGCGTGTTACATATGCAGCCGCAACATACGATATCGAATACCGTTCGTACGGAGGTATCAGTTTGTTACTGTTTTGATATTTTGATGTTTAGTTTTTTTTTTTTCTACATTAGACCTCAAACCCCCATTTTCTTTTATCTGTTGAATTTCCATAGTGTCAGTACTGAGTTTGTCATAGATCACTCGTCATCACTTTCGAAAGTTACATTTGAGGATCCTCGCGTACTTGCCGAGATCCAGAGGGCTGGATTCATGCATATTTTTCGCTTAGGTTACATCCAGCTCGATCATTCCCTTGTCGGTGTTTTAGTCGATAGATGGAGGCCTGAGACATCCACGTTTCACCTACCAGTCGGTGAAATGACTATCACCTTGGGAGATGTGGCTGTTTTGCTTAGATTGCCTATTGAGGGCACTGCTGTTGCGTATGATGGTGCGGGATATGATTATTTGCAGCTACGTCGCGACCTACTTGGGTTGGATCCACCAGCCAATCAAGTAAGGGGTGGCGTGTCCGTTAATATCAGATGATATCGTAATCAGTTCACAGATGATATTTCTGCAGATGCCACCCAGTTAGAGGTTGAGCAACGGGCTCGTTGCATTTTACTACATATTATTTTCTACAGAATGATGGTTGATCATGCCAAGACCCGTATAGATTTGAGATGGCTACCATTTTTAGATGACATCGGGCAGTGCGCTACATATTCGTGGGGTAGTGCAGTGTTGGCATATGCCTATCAGGAATTGTCTAAGGTCGCGCTGCAACAGTATAACTGTATTGTCGGTTGTCCGACACTAGTTCAGGTATGAACCGAATTTCTATAATTTACTGTTATACAATGTGATGCATCATTCTCTTGTATTAATAGTATATTTTTTTGTACACAACTTTGGTCCTGGACTTATCTTCCCATCGGAAGATTAAGATTGACGCCTGATCCCATTGATGCATTGATCCCGCTTGGAGCTAGGTATGCTTATTTCATTTTTTATTTTATAAACACAACACATACCATTTCCAATATATGTACCTTTTCGTGTAACATGTGAGTTGGAAAAAAGGATACGCGACATACCCCGCGACGAGAGTTTCCCTTTTACCGTAATGAGTTGGACGTTCTTACAGACGAAAAGGTTACATGATATCCATATAGTAAAGAGGTACTTGCCTCACTACCAGTCAAGTGTAGAGCTCATAAGTACCTTTGGACGGCGATAGTACCTATGATAGCCTACACCTTCACCGCTTGGCACCTTCCCGATAGGGTTATGAGACAGTTCGGCCTGAGGCAGCATATACCGGATGATGCACCTTCTTACAATCGAGGCTACAGTGCGCAGGACTTTCACATGTTTCATGCTATGTGGAATGACCGCAATAACCGTATTGAGTTCGAGAGGGAGCCCCCCATATCTGCGGCGTGGTACATGAGGTGGTACTGGAACATAACACGATGCTACGTTCTTATTCTCAGAGTAGATTCTACTTTAGCAGCGTACGTTCCTAGAGCACCACTAGAGATGAACGTGGTAAGTTGATGTTTGTACTATTAAATACAATCTGTTTCATTTATTCATTGTATCGTATATGGGGGTTGCCGGTATTAACCGTGGTAAGTTGATGTTTGCACTATTAAATAGTCATGAACGTGGTAAGTTGATATTTGTACTATTAAATACAATCAGTTTCATTTATGCATTGTATCTAATTTTCTTTTAAATTTGCAGGTTGCCGGTATTAACCGTGCGTGAGACGAAGTAGAAAAGCTTAGACATAGGCAGACGGACGACGAGGGAAGGGCAATGTGCACGAACATACAAAAAAAATTAGACGTGATTTTGTGCACGAACAAGCTAGATCGGCCAAAACCACATCTCCTCCACCTCCTCCTCCTCCTCCTCCTGTAGGTCCTCCTTCTCCTCCGGGTTCTCCTCCTTCTCAACCAGTAGCACATGAGGAGATTTCCCTTGGCCCATCATAACCAGCACCCATATTATCTCATTCCAGCAGTGCATGACGCACTAGAAGCAGCAACGACAGTGGTTCGTCATCAACTTCCACACCCCTAGTCAGGCGGCCGAGGCGAAACTAGCGCACGTTTGATTGGTCGTATTAGTGGTGTCTGTCTAATTAATTGGATAGTTGTCTTTGTGTAATTATTTGTTATGTTCTGGTACATTTATGTAGTTCTTAGCACCTTCTTGGCTAGTAAACTTTATGGAAATGTGTTTGTGTAAAAGGAGCATTATGAATCAATCATTTGTGGAAATGCCTTTGTGTAAGGGGAGCATTATGAATTAAGTGAAGTTTTGTATGGGGAAGAGAGTTTGGGTAAGTGAAGTTGTGTATGGGGAAGAAAGGGATCTGGTTCCTGTTGTATGCAGGGTTCTGTTGAAGGCGAGTTTTGGAAACTCGCCTTGGTATTTTACCGAAGGCGAGTTTTCAAAACTCGCCTTCGAAATATAAACAGGCCTATATCCGTAAATACTTTTAAACATGACTATTCCAGTTATTGTTTTGTGAAACAAGTCTACACATGTGAATTATCAATAAATCATTTACATTTACACAACCAGAGTTTGGAAGTTGAATTGCACCATCTTTAATATAGTCTAAAGCTCTAGCTTGCAATGGAATACCAATGAGCATGTTCTCATCATGATACAGGCAGTTGTACAGAAGTAACAGAACTGTACCCTTCTCAATCCCGGGAGCATACCAAATTTGGCATTGCTTCGACTGGAGATTCTCATGGTGACATAGGGTAGTAGGGAAGTCCACATCTTAAGGAAGCTGACCAGGCAACCTAAGAAGTGTCACTACTGTTCGACAGATTATCTTGCCTAGAGAAAGCAGCAAAGTTACATAGCTTGAGGTCTTCAATACTAAGCCCTACATGCGATTTAAATAATTCAACATTACCCAAGGCTAACGAAGTGTAATGGCCTGAATTTCTGTACCCTTTGAGTTGACTAATAACACCACACGTCTAACCCAAATTGCACAGAAGTACGAATCATTATTAGAAAGAAATTAGAGGATGAGAAATAGAAAGAAAGAAATACTAGAATAGAAGAAAACGAAGATCACAAACTCATAGCGGAACGAATAAAATATATTGGATAACATAAACTTTGAAATACAATTCAGTGATTTTATATACATACCATCATCAAAGCACAACGGTTATTTCTGGAACAGTTATAAACACCTGTTTCCAGATACAAACATGGTACACAGCGGAATATATGATAGTCTATAGCTAACTGGTGAAGCCACCTGCTTCAATCTCCTCCAAGTGAATCTGTAAAATCCTGACTACTTGACTGTCCGTACAAATTTGGGCACCCAAGAGTTTAGGAAAAACAATCAAAATAAACTTTGGGTCAGCCATGGGACTGGTGTAAGTAAACTCCAAACATTTGTTTCACTTTCAGAATCATTTCGAAAGAAATGGTAATCGTAAGACCAATCCACACATAAACACGGATGGTTTTACCTTACGATATCCAAAAATATTTTTGATATCAAATCCGCTGATATTATAATAGTGTCTACAACAAATAAATAGAATCTAGCGGAATGCTTGCATCTCACGCTCCATATATAATATAAAATCGAAAACCCCAGGGTGCTTATTGGATATTAGATTTCCAACATGACAAGGTACGGAACCACCTTCCGATAGAGTATCTCTAGAGGGGAATACAGTGGGTTCAACAAGAACGTCTTGCAACCTGACCCACACATGGTTGATCACTCATTTAACTTGAGTGTGTCGAGTATATTATCACCTACGGTTGTGATCAACAACCGTTACCGAAAGCATACAGCAGTGAATAGAATAAGAAACAAATGAAATTTCTCTAGATCAGGTGATAATACTCCTAATGGGAATGGCCCACATGGCCATGCTGCCTGCCCGATTTTTGTCATTTTCCGGTTGATGAGGCTTGAGGTCACGTTTATCCTTCAAGAACATCTTTCCATCATTTACTTTGAATGTCACATCGACAGACATTCGTCCATATACATTGTCCTGGGACTGGACAAACCGAAGGCATTATTCTATTAATCCATCTTGGGCAATTTCTACCTAGGGTTAACAGAGCAACCCTTGCACTTTACTCCGTCTTCAATTATCTTCAACATAAGTTGATTCATAATGCTTATGCCAATACGGAGTGGTTTTCAGATACTGAATCTGATCTTGGTCTCTCCATATCGACAACAGAGGTATAAAATAAACGAAAACTTTGATAGCCGGTGATTTAACTATCAAAGGAACATCCATTCAATCAATGATCCTATTTTCCAAATGGAATTTCACCGATCAACAATCAAACAAAATTAGCCCCTTTTAAATCCATTTCTTATTATATTATCATTTCCACTTCTCATTTCGCACCTTTCGTATCCTTTCAAAGCTCGATTTTCTCTCTCGATTCTTGGAAAAGCCTATTTCCAAAGTTGTAATTCCTTTATTCGAGAAAATATCTCTTATTCTTGTTAGAAACATTTCAATATATTCACAAATCCCTATTTTCTATATTCAGAAAATATACCTTATAAATATCAGAAAATATTTTCATATTCCATCTGTTAATTCCTCGTTGACCAATTCATTTCATTTTCCACGCATAGAAAATACCTCTCATTTTATTTGGGGAACATTTCAGAATCCTTTAAATTAACACGATGTTATAAAACATCGTTATTATAACTCAAACCATTAATCATTTATCAACTAACCATATTGCTAACCAATCTTCACTATCGAACCTTATTCATTACTCCATCAATCATGAAGTCAATCAAGTTGGGGTATAATTACCTCTCAGACCTTAAT
Source organism: Allium sativum (assembly GCA_030737875.1). NCBI lineage: Eukaryota > Viridiplantae > Streptophyta > Magnoliopsida > Asparagales > Amaryllidaceae > Allium > Allium sativum. The sequence goes on along the minus strand of CM060924.1, from coordinate 498,355,292 downwards.
TGAACAACATTCTCAATTTTGAAATAGTCAAAGCTCACAACTTCAAACTTCAACAAACATTACTTACACATTCTCAGATTCAATCTAAGAATCTTCTTCTTTTACAGAAAACATTGATTATAACGGTAACGTTATAATCGTTGTTTTCCAAATATTTGATTTATACAACATTAATTATAATGGTAGCGTTGACATCGTTGTTAAGATTTATAAAACATTTATTATAACGGCAGTGTTATAATCACTACATTTATTATAACGGTAATGTTATATTCGCTGTTTCCAAATATTTGGTTTATAAAAATATAACTAGTACTTATTAATTTCAATAATTAAATTAATAAGTATATAAATAAATAATTAAATTTGATTAAAAACGGAAAGTAAATATAACTACTTCCCTATATTCATATAATCGAATTCCAATAAATAACCTTCTCTCGCATAATCTATATTCGGGTTGATTCAAATTCCCAATTCACTTTTGAATTTATCCTTTCTATATCATTACCAAATTCCTTTAATAACCGTTCTAGTCTATAAATCATTTATCACACTTTATTTTATATGCTGAAAAAACTCATCATTTCTTTTAAAACGATTGCCTATTTCTCTTTTTTCAATTTCCAATTTGTTTTCATATTTCAAATCTAATTTCCTTTAGAGATATCTCATTTGCAAAATATTTCCTTTAAACCATTATTCATTTTAAGCGTAAATATACTTCCTTTATATACAATCAAATTAGTTTGATTTCATACTTATAAATATTCTCTTAAACCCAAATTCTATTTATAACTTCTATTCAGAATTTTCAAACAAATCTAATTTTATTCCAATCATTTAAAATCTCATTTATAATTTCCTTTATAATTTGCGAAGTTAAAATTCAATTACAAATGTCAGCTTCGATACCCATTCCTACTATATAAATTCAAACCAAAATTTATATTTCCATTTTTTCAACGATAAATAGTTTTCTAAATTTATAAGCATTACTTATAAATTTATTCTCTCAGTTTATTTGTAAAATTGATATTTCATTTGAAATATACTTACATACCTTATATCATTTTTACTTGTAATTTAAAATTTTCAATTTCCAATTTGATATAAGCTATCCTACTAAGTCCTAAATAACATATTAAATTCCCATCTATAATCCTTGTGAACTTATTTAAATCCACTCACATTCTGAACATCGGAAAAATCTACATTTTTTCCTTTTTAAACAATTCCCTAATATCCAACAATGATTATTTCACTTCGTTTACAGATATCGTCTATATATTTAACTACTTGTTTAATCCATTAAAACAGGTTTCTATTTTAAATCAGTCTGAAATTCCAATTCTATTTTTTAAAATAAATTTTCTTTTTCTACATCTCAAATTTCATTTCTAAATTTGAAAATATGTTACGGTATTTAAATACCAAAATCCTAGGGCTAGGGTAATTCAACACAGCATAATCAATCATAGTATATATCATAGTGAATAACAAATAATAATGTAAATGTTGAAGAATCCAGTTGGATCCCTCCAATTTGTTTCACTGCATCCATAGATGTTAATCAACATCAATAATATAGATTTAACCTCAATATGAAAAAAATAGAATTAATAATCGATCAAAGATATACTATATCAACCAACTTTATCAACCATTCATGCAAACGACCATCACACATTATCAAATTACTATATATAAAGTTAAAAACTCGTTTATATAAAAATATAAACGAGTCAGAGTTGGTGAGTTTACTCACATTATTTTGCGATTGATGATTCTGCTCTTGTTTTCATTAAAATCAAACAGCGTTTGATTTTATTACGAAATTCCTACATCTTTGTTCTTAGTGAAATCAGTCTCACAACGTAGCTCTCGTCGTTACGATTCCAACATGACCAGTTTGGCCTGATTCTGTTAAAATGTGACCAAGTTATGACTACTTGAGTTTCCTATTGTATTTCAAACTACTTGTACTACTAATGACCAATTAAATCATTTTAATTAGTAATTACCTTAATTACCATACTTATTAATGCCTAAACGTGGTTATATTTCCGGTGAAAACCCGACCGTCTCCTTCTCTCCATTGAAACCAACTACGATTTCGTCAATGACCCTATGTGCCTCCATGGATAGCCGGAACCAACCCCCTTAGTCACCATCATCTTCCTCACTGTTACCCCACCGTTTTCACCATTCAATAACACCATTAACACATAGCTGCGTCCGTACTTCAACCCGGCACCATCGACTACAATCCAGACTTGAACGCCATCCTCATATTTTTTTTCCCCAGCTTGCTACAACCTTTCTACACAACCACAAAGCCGTTGTTTCCCCAAACCACCCCTTTTGTTTCTCACGAACTCACCATTTCACCACTTTCACTAACTAAAACTTAATCCACCTATTTAACAATACCCATTCCTTCTGGCACTTCTTACTACCTTCAAATGCACAAATGAACCCACCATTCTTCTTCCCTTATTCTTGATGTTCGCTGCAAATGATCCCCCTTCTTCCCATTTGAACTATCTGCACACACTCCTCCTATACCAGTAGAAACACAACAAACAAGCAGTAAAGGCACCCAAATTATTTTCAAACCTTATAACTCTCAGTCTCTCACCAACACTCTAATATGAATCTCCTCTTCTTCACTGCGTCTTCCATTCTCCCAGGCAATAAAAAAGGTGCCCATACAGTGATAGAAATCACAAATTCCCATTAACCTCCCATTCCAGAAAAAGAAAACAACTTTTCCTTATCCTTGTTCGAACTGAAGAACATCTCTACCCCAAAATTTATCACCAGAATGCGCAACTCCACCTGATGAAGCTCACGCCAGTCTCGACACGACCCAGCTCCGCCCATCTCCACAGCCAAATCCTACCATAGACAGCGCTGTCGCACGTCGAGCTTATGATTGAATTAAAGAACCAGGCATCAACGTAAAGCTAGTGTCAACAGGGTTTTCACGAATTTAGTTTTTAGGTTTACTAATTTTCATTTGAATCTGTTTTTGATTGATTTTTGGCTTTCGATTTATTTACAGTAAATTGAGGAAAAGTATTTCTAACGAACGTAAATGGGCAGGGTTATATAAAGAGAAAAGGTAGGCTTCCTGTTGAAGATTTGTACTGGCTTCAGTGGGAAGGAACAGACTAACTTTCGACAGAAGCTTCAACATTATTAGTTCCTTTTATTTTCTCTTATACAAAATGTCATCTAATGTCGGACGAGTCATGTGCGAAGATTTTTGAAAAAGGATTTGGCAAGGTTCCATGACTGCAATGTTTTAAACGATTCTGCATTTAATAATTCATACGGACACCTAGACTTGTTTAGATTTATGTGATGTGTACAGCCAAGATTTGCAAGCCAAAATGTTTGAAATAAGCTGAGATTTGGATAAGATCTTTTAAAGATTTCTAAGCGATTTTAATACATATGTCCAAATGATAACTCCAAACGGTACCAAATTTGAAACCTAACAATAGTATACTAATACAAGTCAAATGAAATTGATTTCGCCGAAAACGGAGGTTGTTTGCAAAAATGCTATTTTCAAGGCTTAAATAAATCAGTTAAAATGTAAACCAAATCCCAAAACAATTAACTTTAATAAAAAAATTTATTATTATTGTATATATCTGACTAGAACATCATACAGGTCCAAAATAAACATATTTGGATTTTAAAGTCGATATTTCAAAATAAACTACCGTTCGGATTATTTTAAAATCTATTTAATTATAAAATAAATCATTATAATTTATAAACGATTCCATAACGACTATTTGAAAATTTGATTTGGACATAATTCACAATTTACAAAACGAAATCCCCATTTTTTACTTTCATTAGAAAAATATAGTTTAATAGAATCAAACGTTTCTTGTTTCACAGAAATCCGACTTATATTGGATTCTGTATATTCAATTGAAGTTCAAAACATTAAATTACGAACTACCACGACATTTTGAGTTCGTTTTTAAATTAAATTATAAATATATGTTTAAATATCGTTTTATTAAATAAATTCCTTGTAAATTTCCATTTATAATTCAAATAAAATATTAAAAACGAATTTAAATATTCAGAATTCAATGGCTAAAAATCCGGGTCGTTACATTCCATCCCCCTTAAAGGAATTTCGTCCCCGAAATTGCTAAGGTAGGAAAAATGTTATATACCCTATTAACTAAGGTTAAAATCCTTTGCTTTACTTCTTAAACTCAGTTTTAACTGAACCAATTAATTTCAATTAAAATATTAATTCATTCCTGCTCACGAATATTTTCAAAAATTTTGAAAATTTCTAACACCTTAAATTTTTCGAAAAATTTCGGCAGAGTTTTCCATGTACTGAGGGACTTCAGCGATATCGCAGGATCAACAAATATATATACATCGACCTACATGGTCAGAAAAACAAAATTCAAAACCCAAATTTTTATTTTTATATAGGCATACCTTATATTGGCGTTATTAAGCGAACTCGCTCAATTCATATGCCATTTATGCTGCAAGACCGAGTCAATGACTCCAAGTACCTGTACTTACTAAAATAAACCATATAATTCTCATAACTTGGAGTTTTAAATCGCATCCATCAAAATTGATTTTAAATTAATTTATCCACTTTCAGTTTATAATCTACTCAATTTAACTTCCAATCCGATATAATTCTATTTAAATTGACTTAAAATTTTAATTTATTCGATTCACTTTCAATATTTCAATCTATTTAACTTAAACAAGTTAAATATTAAATTCAAAATTCGAATTCCCGGCTTTTACTTCAAACTCCCTTGAAATAATAAATATATATACATATATCCATAACCATTTACAAATCCAAAACCTTTGAATTTTTTTAAAATAATTTGTTATTTTTAACAAATTTTCCATTAACGAACTATAATGGTAGCAATCTATCACTCAGAAACTTGAAAATGAATACCGATAATGTCGCAATCCATAATCAGAATTATTTTCTCGTCACTGAAGTGATTTCGGTGCTTAATCATTTTCAAAATCCATTTAAACCATTTTTATTCAAAAATCCTTTAAAGTAATATTATATTACCTTTAAAATTCTTCAGAAAATATTTTCTAAATACCGGGAATTTAAATCCTCAATTTTAATCTGAATCCAATTTTAATTCAGCTTATTTATATATTCCATTCTTCCACAAATTCGATTTGGTTAAATATAACCATTTTAATATTATAATCTTATTCAATTATAATAATAACAATCAATATGCCTATATACAATTAATACTTCAGAAAATTATTCCTTTTATATCAAAATAATTTTGGGTAAAATATTTTCATTTATCCATTTTAAAACAATAATGTATCAAATTGCTTTGTTCGAGAGTTTAGAAAAACCTATCGATATAGTTGTACATTCTATATCGACCAGAATTGATAAACCACTCAATAAACAAGTCAACACAATATAAAATAACTTTATATTGAATCTACAAATACGCGCTCATATATATGCACTCAAACTCAATCTAGGGTATTACTAATCCCATCTCTATTGAGTCATGCCATAGAGCCAAGGTTACTTCTCAACCTTCAGCTCTGATACCAAATGTAATGGCCCGAATTTCCGTACCCTTTGAGTCGACTTATAACACCACACGTTCAACCCAAATTGCATAGAAATACGAATCATTATTAGTAAAAAGTTAGAGGATGAGAAATAGAAAGAAAGAAATACTAGAATAGAAAAATCAAAGATCACAAACTCATAGCAGAACGAATAAAATATATTGGATAACATAAAGTTTGAAATACAATTCAGTAATTTTATATACATACCATCATCAGAGCACAACAACTATTTCTGGAACAGTTATAAACACCTGTTTCTAGATACAAACATGGCACATAGCGAAATATTTGATAGTCTATAGCTAACTGGTGAAGCCTCCTGCCTCAATCTCCTCCAAGTGAATCTGTAAACTTGACTGCCCGTACAAATTTGGGCACCAAGAGTTTAGGAAAAATAAACAAAATAAACTCTAGGTCAGTCATGGGACTGGTGTAAGTAAACTCCAATCATTTGTTTAACTTTCAAAATCCTTTCGAAAGAAATGGTAATCATAAGACCGATCCACACATAAACACGGATGGTTTTACCTTACGATAACCAAAAATATTTTTGATATCAAATCCGGTGATATTATAATAGTGTCTACAACAAATAAATAGAATCTAGCGGAACGCTTGCATCTTATGCTCCATATATAAAATAAAATCAAAAACCGCAGGGCGCTTATTGGAGATTGGATTTCCAACGTGACAAGGTATGGAGCCACCTTCCGATAGAGTATCTCTAGAGGGGGATACACTGGGTTCAACAAGAACGTCTTGCAACCCGGCCCACACATGGCTGACCACTCATTTAACTTGAGTGTGTCGAGCATATTATCACCAACGGTTGTGATCAGCAACCGTTACCGAAAGCATACAACAACGAATATAATAAGAAACAAATGAAACTTCTCTAGATCAGGTGATAATACCCCTAATGGCAAAGACCCACATGGATGTGCTGCCTGCTCGATTTTTTTCATTTCCCTGTTGATGAGGCTTGAGGTCACATTTATCCTTTAAGAACATCTTGCCATCATTTACTTTGAATATCACATCACCAGACATTCGTCCATATACGTTGTCCTGGGACTGGACAAACCGAAGGCACTATTCTATTAATCCATCTTGGCAATTTCTACCTAGGGTTAATATAACAACCCTTGCACTTTACTCTGTCTTCAATTATCTTCACATAAGTTGATTCGTAACGCTTATGCCATTACAGAGTGGTTTTCAGATACTGAATCTGATCCCGGTATCTCCGTATCGACAACAGAGTTACAAAATAAACAAAAACTTTGATAGGCGGTGATTTAACTATCAAAGGAACATCCATTCAATCAACATTCCTATTTTTCCAAATGGAGTTTCTACCGATCAACAATCAAACAATATTGGCCCCTTTTAAATCCATTTCTTATTATATTATCATTTCCACTTCTCATTTCCCACCTTTCATATCTTTTCAAAGCTCGATTTTCTCTCTCGATTCTTGGAAAAGCCTATTTCCAATTTGTAATTCCTTTATTCGAGAAAATATCTCTTATTCTAGTTAGAAACATTTCTATATATTCAAAAATCCTTATTTTCTATGTTCAGAAAATATACCTTATTAATATCAGAAAATATTTCCAGACTCCATTTGTTAATTCCTCGTTGACCAACTCATTTCATTTTCCATGCATAGAAAATACCTCTCATTTTATTTGGGGAACATTTCAAAATCCTTTAAATTTAAGCGATGTTATAAAACATCGTTATTATAACTCAAACCATTAATCATTATCAACTAACCATATTACTAACCAATCTTCACTATCGAACCTTAACAATTCCTCCATCAATCATGAAGTCAATCAAGTTGGGGTATAATTACCTCTCAGACCTTAATTGAACAACATTCTCAATTTTGAAATAGTCAAAGCTCACAACTTCAAACTCCAACAAACATTACTTACAAATTCTCAGATTCAATCTATGAATCCACTTTTTTTACAGGAAATATTGATTATAACGGTAGTGTTATAATCGCTTTTTTCCAAATATTTGATTTATACAACATTAATTATAATGGTAGCGTTGAAATCGCTGTTAAGATTTATTAAACATTTATTATAACAGCAATGTTATAATCGATGTTTCCAAATATTTAGTTTATAAAATATAATTGGTACTTATTAATTTCAATAATTAAATTAATAAGTATATAAATAAATAATTAAATTTGATTAAAACCGAAAAGTTAAAATAACTACTTCCCTATATTCGATATAATCGAATTCCAATGAATAACTTTCTCTCGCATTATCTATATTCAATTTATATTCCGATCTTCGGAATTTATTTACCCTTTCAGGTTAATTCAAATTCCCAATTCACTTTTGAATTTATCCTTTCCAAATCATTACCAAATTCCTTTATAACCATTCCGGTCTACAAAACATTTATCACACTTTATTTTATATTCTGAAAAAACTCATCATTTCTTTTAAAACGATTGATTATTTCCCTTTTTATTCAATTTCCAATTTGGGTTCATATTTCAAATCTAATTTACTTTAGAGATATTTCATTTGCAAAATATTTCTTTTAAACCATTATTCATTTTAAGCGTGAGTATACTCCTTTTATATACAATCAAATTAGTTTGATTTCGTACTTATAAATATTCTTTTAAACCCAAATTCTATTTGTAACTTCTATTCAGAATTTTCAAACAAATATAATTTTATTCCAATCATTTAAAATCTCGTTTATAATTTCCTGTATAATTTGCTAAGTTAAAATTCACTTACAAATGTCGGCTTCGATACCCATTCCCACTATATAAATTCAAACCGGAATTTATATTTCCATTTTTTCAACGATAAATAGTTTTATAAATTTATAAGCGTTACTTATAAATTTATTCTCCTAGTTTATTTGTAAAATAGTTATTTCATTTAAAATCTACTTACATACCTTATATCGTTTTTACTTCTAATTTAAAATTTTCAATTTCCAATTTCCAATTTGATATAAGCTATCCTGTTAAGTCCTAAATAACATAGCAAATTCCCATTTATAATCCTTATGAAATTATTTAAATCCACTCACATTCTGAACATCAGAAAAAGTTCTGTTTTTCCCTTTTTAAATGATTCCCAAATATCCAACGATAATTATTGCACTTTGTTTACAAATATCGTCTATATATTTAACTACTTGTTTAGTCCTTTAAAAAAGGTTTCTATTTTAAATCAGTCTGAAACTTCAATTCTATTTTTTTAAATTAAATTTTCTTTTTCTACATCTCAAATTCCATTTGCAAATTCGAAAATATGTTACGGTATTTAGATACCAAAATCCTAGGGCCAGGGTAATTCAACATAGCATAATCAATCAAAGAATATATCATAGTGAATAACAAAAAATAATGTAAATGTTAAGGAATCCAATTGGATCCCTCCAACCCGTTTCCCTGCATCCACAGATGTTAATCAACATCAATAATATATATTTCGCCTCAATATGAAATAAACAGAATTAATAATCGATCAACGATATACTATATCAACCATTTCAACCAACTTTATCAACCATTCATGCAAGCGACCATCACACCTTATCAAATTACTATAAATAATTTTAAAAACTTGTTTATATAAAAATATAAACGAGTCAGAGTTGGTGAGTTTACTCACATTGTTTTACAGTTGATGATTTTACTTTTGTTTTCATTAAAATCAAACAGCATTTGATTTTATTACGAAATTCCCACAACTTTGTTCTTAGTGAAATCAGTCTCACAATGTAGCTCTCGTCGTTACGATTCCAACGTGACTAGTTTGGCCTGATTCTGTTAAAATGTGACCAAGTTATAACTACCTGAGTTTCCTATTGAATTTCAAACTACTTGTACTACGAATGACCAATTAAATCATTTACGTAGTAATTACCTTAACTACCATATTTATTAACGCCTAAAGGTGGTTAAATTTCCAGTGAAAACCCGACCGCCTCCTTCTCTCCATCGAAAACAACTACGATTTCGTCAATGATCCTCAATGCCTCCATGGTTAGCCGAAATTGACCCCCTTACTCACCATCGTCTTCCTCACCATTACTCTACCGTTTGCACCATTCAATAGCACCATTAACACACAACTACACTCGTACTTCAACCGGCACCATCGACTACAATCCAGACTTAAACGCCTTCCTCGTATATTTTTTCCCTAGCATGCTACAGTCTCTCTCTCAACCACAAAGCCTTTTTTCCCCCAAACCACCCCTTTTTTTTCACGAACTCACCACTTCACTACTTTCCTAAACTAAAACTTAATCCACCTATTTAAAAGTACCCATTCCTTCTTGAACTCCTTACTACCTTCAAATCACAACTGAACCCACCATTCTTCTTCTCTTATTCTTGGCGTTCACCGCAAATGATCCCCCTTTTTCCCATTTAAACTATCCGCACACACTCCTCATATACTAGTAGAAACACAACAAACAAGCAGTAAAGTCACCCAAATTATTATCAAACCTTATAACTCTCAGTCTCTCACCAACATTCTAATATGAATCTCCTCTTCCTCATTGCGTCTTCCATTCTTCCAGGCAATTAAAAAAAGGCGCCTGTACAGTGACAGCAAGTCACAAATTCCCACTAACCTCCATTCCAGAAAAAGAAAATGACTTTTCCTTTATCCTTGTTCGAACTGAAGAACATCTCTGCCCCAAAATTTATCACCAGAATGCGCAACTCCGCCTGATGAAGCTCACGCCGGTCTCCAAACGACCCACTTCCGCCCATCTCCGCAGCCAAATCCTGCCTTAGACTGCGTTGTCCCACGTCGAGCGGATGATTGAAGAATTGGGCATCAACGTAAAGCTAGTGTCAACAGGGTTTTCATGAATTCGGTTTTAGGTTTATAGATTTTCATTTGAATTTGTTTTTGACTGATATTTGGCTTTCGATTTATTTACAGTAAATTGAGGAAAAATATTTCTAGCAATGCAAATTGGTAGGGTTATATAAAGAGAAAAGGTAGGCTTCATGTTGAAGATTTGTACTGGCTTCAGTGGGAAGGGACAGACTGGCTTTCGACAGAAGCTTCAACATTATTAATTCATTTTTTTCTCTTAAACAAAATGTCATACATTGTTGGATGAGTCATGTGCAAAGATTTCCGAAAAAGGATTTGGCAAGGTTCCTTGACCGCAATGTTTTAAACGATTCTGCATTTAATAATTTGTACGGGCACCCAGGCTTCTTTTGATTTAAGTAACGTGTACAGTCAAGATTTGCCAGCCAAAATGTTTGAAATAAGCTGAGATTCGGATAAGATCCTTTAAAGATTTCTAAGCGATTTTAATACATATGTCCAAATGATAACTCCAAATTGTACTAAAATTTGAAATCTAACAACAGTATACTAGTACAAATCAAATGAATTTGATTTCGCCGAAAACGTAGGTTGTTTGCAAAAATGCTATTTTCAAGGCTTAAATAAATCAGTTAAAATATAAACCAAATCCTAAAATAATTAACTTTGATAATTATAAATTATTATTATTATATATATCTGACTAGAACATCATATACATCCAAAATAAACATAATTGGATTTTAAAGTCGATATTTCAAAACAAACTAATGTTCGAATTATTTTAAAATCGATTTAATTATAAAATAAATTGTTATAATTTATAAACGATTCCATAACGATTATTTGAAAATTTGATTTGGACATAATTCACAATTTACAAAACGAAATCCCCAATTTTCACTTTCATTAGAAAAATTTAGTTTAATAGATTCATACTTTTCTTGTTTCACAAAAATCCAACTTATATTGGATTCTGTTTATTCAATTGAATTTCAAAACATTAAATTATGAACTACTGCGACATTATGAGTTCATTTTTAAATTAAATTATAAATTATATGTTTAAATATCTTTTTATTAAAATAATTCCTTGTAAATTTCCATTTATAATTCAAATAAAATATTTAGAATTCAACGGCTAAAAATCCGGGTCGTTACACGAAGAAAGCTTTTTAGTGTGAACTGTGCTACTTAGAGAAATCGAATCATCACACTCCTGATCATTCCAACAAGCTTAGCAGAAAGCAAGAACGAGCTACCCAATACACTCTCATGGAGAAGATTATGGAATTGAAGATGGTAGTTCATAGATGACTAGATCTTCTCAAAAGGTTGCATGTGGAAGAATAATAAACAAGATCTAAATTTGCCAATTGAACATCAATTTAATTTGATAGTAATTATTCTATTACATCAAACAAATGGTAAATAACTATAATAAAGAAGCAAAGAGATGCACAATATTTATACTGGTTCCACTACCATCGGGATAGTGTACGCCCAGTCCAAATGAGCTAGATTTTATCGCACATGAGAGAATTACAAGAGATTACAAAATAAGAGTTTACATATTTAAACCTCAAAAGGCTTAACTAGAAGAGACGCTCCATTTGGGGATCACTGACACCATGTCAGAATGAGTTTACAACAAGTCTAACCCCAATATATAGTCAGTGAAATATATGTGAGTCATCAATTATCTTACGAAGATATGGTAAAAAGATAATAAAGACAAATTACAATAGCAACAAATGTGTAAACATAGAAAGTAAAACAATACTTTCCTTAGCATAGTTGGAAGAAATTAATGTCTGCATTTATTTCTTTCCATCTCATGCAAATGAAACCAATAATTATTTATTTGCATAATGAACACATGCGATTACTTCTCTCTTTGCATATTTGTTTCCACTAATTTGTGATTTCATATCACCAAAATTTAACATTCCACCTTGATGCAAAATCACATATCTCCAACACATCATCTCAAATCAAATTCTCTTTTCAACATAAAATTCTTTGGAAAAACACCACCTTAAACCAAAATCTCATATTAAGATAGAAACCAAAAACGAATATTTACCTAATGGGTTCCAGCAAAGCTACCCCCATCACACCTTGTTAACAAGCTCATACTATGTCCCCGTCCACAAACAAAATGTTGCAAATATCCAAAATCAGAAGAAGACAGATTCTAAAATAATCTCAACACCACCAAGGCCAAAAATAATTCTCTCAATCATCAATTCAAATAAGGAGCCAAAATCCAAATATTTGTATGTAAGATAAATCTCTCTCATTCCACATATCTGCATGTAGGACCACTCCTTTAAGATGTCATCACAAAATCGACGATGTACCACAATGTCACCAAATTCGCCAAAATTAGCTCTATGAACTGAACTCTCCAAAATGACATCACAAGTCGATAAGCCTCAACGACGTCAAATCCATCACCAAAATCAGCTACATCAGATATAGTTTCTGAATCCAATTGTCCCTTCAACATACTAAACTCTTTATCACCTAACTCTCATAGAATGCAAGCATTTCTCAACTGAACTTGGAACTTATACATAGTCCTCAAACACTTGGAAAGGTCACTAACACCCAGTGGTGTACGCAGAGATTTATATTAATGGGGGAGGAACAATGGAAAAATTGTTCAATCATATGGAAAAAAATTAAGAGATATTTGATCTACAAAACTACATTAATATTCATGTTAAGCATGATTTTCATCAGTGCCATTATTGCTATTATTAGCTTTCTCTTCCATGTTTTCTATGTTGGTTTTGACAATATCATCGACCACTTCAGCATTAGTAGTGACTTCTTTCTTGCCTTCATTCATGTAACCCTTAAACTTTGATTTGAATGTTTTCGAAGCCTCCGTCTTCATTCTATAAAGGGACACAACATTCTGTACACATTAAAAAAAACATAGCATTGATTAGTCAAATGAATCACGTACAATTGTTAGATCACACTACCGTGAGGAGTTGAACAAAATAACTTGGATGATGAATAACACATCGGTTACAATTCATATATTTTTAAGGACTAGAAATCCTTTAAGATGAATAAGCATCAGTGCTACTGCTAGTGTTCCATCATAACTTCACATGATAAAATGCATCAACAATAGAAACATAAAATCTACCTAAAAAATATCTTAAGATGGTTTAGGCAGAAGAGAGTGTCTACTTTTAGCAACTGGTACGAAGCCATTTAAATTGTTCTGTGAAGAGAAAACACAGAAAAATTATATAGAATGCAACAACATATACAAGAACTTAACACACACACATATAAAATAAAAAAATTGTTAAACTGGTGAAGCACCTTCTGCTTTGCATTGCTTGCTTTTAAGCAAATGCCTCAAATCAATAAAGGTAAAGTTAGAGGAATATAAAAAAAATCCAGTGGGGGCGGCAACCCTCACTGGGCCTATGGTTGGTACGCCACTGTTAACACCTCCAATGGTTCGTCTTAGGTCGCTACAAACACTAAGAAGTTTTGCTAAGCTGTTTTCTACAAAGAGTCTCTTTTCTATGGCTGGTCAGACCGCGTTCTAACATATACTCCACCTTAGTGAGAATCCAGAGCTCAAGCTATATCAAAGTTCCAAGTCTAGAACACTCTTCTCTCTCAACATAATCTTCTCCACAAAGTATCATTTTCCCCTAAAATAGTAATAGCATAATCACGAAAAAATCTACCGGCCTTTGTAGAAATAATTGATGCACAATTTAAAACAAATCGCCTTGCTCTCATATCAATCTGTTGTGTGAAAATATGCACTAATGCAGAAGAACAGTAAACAAGATCTAGATTTTCCAATTGAACATCAATCTAATATGATAGCAATTATTATATTACATCAAACAAATAGTAAATAACTATAACAAAGAAATAAAAAGACGCACAATATTTGTACTGGTTCCACTACCATCGGGATAGTGTACGTCCAGTTCAAAGGAAATAGATTTTATTCCATATAAGAGAATTACAAGAGATTACAAAATAAGATTTTACATATCGGAACCTCAAAATGGTTAACTAGAAGAGACACTCCATTTGGGGATCACTGACACCATGCCAGGATGGATTTACAACAAAGTTTAACCCCAGCATATATCCACTGAAATATATGTGAGTCATCAATTTTCTTACCAAAAAAATGTAAGAAGATAATAGAGGCAAATTACAGTGGAAACAAAATGTGTAAACATAGGAAGTAGATTAATCCATTTCCTTAGCATAGATAGAAGAAATTAATGCTTGCATTTATTTCCTTCCATCTCATGCAGATGCAATCAATAATTATTTATTTGCATAATGAATACATGCGATTACTTCTCCCTTTGCGTATTTGTTTCCATAAATTTATGATTTTGTATAACCAAAATTTAACATCGAAGTTTGATCATGTTGTCTTGAAGTGGCATCATTCTAATCAAGGAGAGAAACTAATCAATCACGATGTTAAAGAGGCCAATAGTAAAGATGTGGAACTTGGTGAAATTTATGCAAAGACCAAAGGACTTGGCAAAGGAGCCAAGACTTTTCGCTAGAGTTGAATTTTGTGAGTTTGACGAGTTTCATAATTATAAAATATTGTAGACGGAAATGAAAAGAGATAAACAAATGTATTTTTACTTTGACATGATGATACAGTTGATATAGCAATGCTTATATGCAAAGATATATAGTCTGGAGTTAATTCGGTCCAATTACATGTCATAATAAATGAGATAGACAGATGTAAAACAATTACCTCTTAATTCCACCTCTCAAACCTACAAGAGTTAAGATTTGCAACAATGGCCTCCGGCAGTGGCGATCTGATGACATATTGGTGATTCGAGAGAGAAAACACATGTATTCTTCTTCTCAAGCCTTGATTTAGCTTCAATGCTTATTTTTGGCAAAAAAAATCTCTATAAATCAAGAGATCTGCAAAATATATTCAGGTATGTTAATGGGTGCTTGAAATTTGGATTCGACTTTAATTTCATCTATGTTTAGCTCATGTTTAAGTCTGATAAAGTTTGATTTCAACAGTGGCTTTGTGAGAATGTCTACCATAACAAGCTAAATTTTTATTTGATTTTTAAACCTATGAATTGATTAGAATTTAAAATTTTAAATCTAATTTGATTTGAATTGTATAAAATAAATGTATTGATTTTGGTATATAAGCAAAAGCAAGTACCATATGAATAGTGAAATTCAACAACTGTCAAATCTGAATGTAACCGTTTAGACAATTTAATTTATGTTATTTAAATTTAAGTAATTTAAATTTAAGTAAATTTATAAATACTTAAATTTAAATAATGAAATTGAATTAATGAATATATTCATGTGTCAAAAATATTGAAATATAAAAACTTTCTAAAATAGTCTGTTTCGATGAAGATTAGTAAAAATTTGAAAATCGTCAAAATTTGAATCTAACTTCTATTTATAAATCTATATCCAACATTTTTTGGTTCATTGAAATTCAATTTTTTGGTTCATTGAAATTCAGCCACCGCGCCACCACCTCAGGCCGCTGCTCCTACTTATGTGCTGCTCCAGACCACCCTCCAATCGGCCTTGCTCCACCACCAACCATCCCGTGCCATGCCTCTACTCCTCCAAAAAACCGTACCCCCTACTTAAAAATCCAAAAACCAAAAAAATATTAAAACTAAATCCAACCACTCCCTTATCAACCTCTCTGCGCACAGCCTCTGGCCGCTTCCACAACAATGCAGCGAACCCGCTCGGCTATCGTGTTGTTGTAGGGTGTGAAGGTTCTGTGTTGAAGGGTATGTGTATTTGTGTTATAGTTGGAAATTAATAAGTGGTGTTGGTGAAGTGGTAATGTATGTAGATGAAAGTGTGAGGTTTTGGGTTTAATCTTCGTAGTTGTTAGATTTGTAATATTCTGGGTTGTCATATTTTGTATTGCATAAATAATTTTTTGCCTCACACGAGTATATGTATATTATAAAATAACCAAAGAGTGTTGATTTGGAATTTGGAATTTGAGCTTGGGTTGATTTAAGTTAGTGATTCAATTCGTTGATTCAGTCGTGTCGTATCAGTTTTTATGTCATCTTCTGTGTCTGTTTCAACTTATTTCTGTTTTGCCATGCAAGGTGAGAATCCTCATTCACTATTAAACATTTTCAATTAGTAAATTGACATTGCTTGACATGCACACTTATGACATATATGATATGAATTTGATTGTTATGATGTGTGTTGATTTATATGTATCATTTGAAATGTTATATTTATTTTGTTCTTACACAGCAAGTTCCTTATACTTTTGTAAAATTATTATGGGTTGAAATGATACATACCTGAATCATTGTGTAGAGGAATTTAAAACTGAAATCATTAGGATGCGGGTTGAAATGATAAATACCTGTAAATTGAATATTAAACGAATTGAAGTGATATATATATATCTGTATTACTTGGCCTAGGTAGAAAATTATATACAGACACCATTGGTCTATTTTGAAAATTATTTTGTAAATTTATAAATGTGTTCAAATTGAATAAAAGTATTTTGAAAATCGAAAATTAAATTTTTATTTAAACCTATATTTTTATATAACTATTTTAGCAAGACCGACCAGTTTTTAAAGTGATCTGTAACACTTTTATTATAACAAATAATAAACACAATCAGAACAGGTGATATACACAACGTCAATAAATTACAAACGGTTTTTAAAGTGGACCAACCACTAGGACATAGAAAGAAATATTAAAAGAGCACAAATAACTCCACGTAGGGAGTGTATAAGCAGTGTAGATACCCAAATGCAATAGCAGAATACAAGCCGTATCATCAACAATACAAACTTAACATAAAAACAAAACTACTCAAGAAAACATCTTTATAAACTCACCCTTCACTTGTACAGTGCCACGAACTTCCACTATGCACAGCTCCTGTGTCAATCATTGGGGAGGCCTTGCCCACTCAACATTTCATTTCTCTTGCTTTTAGCAATTGGAGTTTTCATTTCATTGTAGCTTGGTATAGATGCAGCCAGGGGAGAGATCAGAAAAACTAGAGCTTTGTATGCTGCTCGTCGAAGCAGATGTGCATACGTATATCTAGAATTTTCGTTCTTTTGTAAAGAAGCAGGAGGAGACCTAATTTAATTAGGGCTAATAAAGCAGGAGAGGCCAGCGCTGCATTAACGGTTTGTATAAGTTAATATTAAGGAAGCTTTAAATTTAGGTTTTATTAATATTATTTTTTAGTTATAAAATTTTAGTGTATAAGTTAATATATGTTTAAAATATAAATGTAAGATTTTAAATTATCATATAAATTAGTTTTAAAATTTAGATAATATAAATTATTTTATAAAACAATTATTGAATCTTCTACCGTAGTATAAATATTATCTAGAATTTAAAAACTATATGTAAATATATATTTGTATAAAATATAAGTACATAAAAGAGTTTAAAGAGAACTTTAAAATTTAATGATAACCTGATTTGCATAACTGACCTAATAAAATTGAAATTTATCAAGTTAAGATAAATTGATTTTTAAACATGAATTTAACTTGATGAACAGGTATTTTTAATTAGGTGTGATTATGAAACTTAATATAGTGATTTGATAATAATTGATTTGGTAAATGTTTTGAATCTGAATATAATTGAAGTTAAAATTTTATAATAGATTAAATTGAAATTTCGATTCAATTGATATGAACTTCATTAAAAGCGTGATTTGAATGTTATTTGAATCATTAAGAATAAAATTGAATAATCCAACATGAATGCTATTTTGAAATGAATTAAACTTAAGAATTTAT
Source organism: Allium sativum (assembly GCA_030737875.1). Classification (NCBI taxonomy): domain Eukaryota; kingdom Viridiplantae; phylum Streptophyta; class Magnoliopsida; order Asparagales; family Amaryllidaceae; genus Allium; species Allium sativum. The sequence continues at coordinate 498,336,940 of CM060924.1, read as the reverse complement.
TTTTTAAAGTTAAAAATTGGTTTGAAGTAAATTTGTTGAATCCGAATTAACGAAATCGATCTTTGAAAATACAGATGAGTGGTTTGGATTGGGTTGTTCTAAATTATTTGAAATTTGCATTATCCTATATTAAACTAAATTAAAGTTCTACTATGTATAGTTAACATTTATTTTATAACTATTTTATATATTTAATTTAATTATTATACCTTCTATAACTATTTTGATTATACCATTTTTCTTAAATTTAACTATTATATATTTTATATTTATTTTAAATCAAATTATTATATAAGTATAATTATTTTTAATATTTACCATTTTGTATTATATTAACTATTTTAAATGGAAGTTGGTTCCAATCTGAGCTATTGAATCCAAAATGGTAATATAAGGATTTTTGAAATAATGAAGTTTGAGACTTAAAAATGTGAAATTGAAATGTAATTTTGTAAGCTATTTTGTAAATGTGTAAATTGAATCTTGAACTTAATCCAAAAATGAATTGATTTGAATTATTATTTATGAACTTAATCAAATAGTGAATTAAATTGAATTATGATTCATGACATTGAAACATTGGGATGTAGTGATTTGAATATAGACCAATGTTGTTATTGTATTAACTTATGATATTTAAACATGATTTTTGAATATAAACGACCAAAGTGTGAAATAAACATTTGGTTGTTAAAGAGATCAGAGTCCGTACTGCCATACTCTCTGCCAAAACTGATACAACTTTAAAAACTATGCATGTGGTGGAGAATGAAGAATGAAGTAGGTTGATTTAGCGAACGCTAATGGAAAGAGGTAAGAGAACGATGATAGATAGTCTTGACCTTGGAGTCATAATTAAAACGACTAAAGCAGGAGCTATACCGTGATTAATAGAGGTAACACCTCTTATTGGACACAATTCTTCGATACCATCTATTGCTTTATGATTGGACTGGGGTCTTTTGATTACAGGAGTGTTGTTCGAGGTGGGCGGTAGTTGCAGCAATGAGTTACTACCGGTTTGGGAGTGCAGTTGGTAGAATTCTACCCTATGTATTGCCTCATGTGCCTTGTTATATTATCCTGAGCGACCCCCAACGATTTTTACTTGACATTGTCGTATAGCGGCGCATCCCTATCCACTAACCGTTTAGCGGGTATTTTATGTGCAATGTTTATGACAATGTTTATAAACATCATAAAGGTAAAAATGTAATCTCGCTTATGTTATTTTCATTAGTATATTTAACCATAGACACTATTTTTTGAGTAAGACGGATGTGTAGCACGAAACTACAGAGCCGATTAAGCATAATATTAATATATATAACCCAGTTGACAAGCCCAACTGGTGGCTAATAGTTGTTAACAGTGATAATTATACTTAAGTACTCCAAAATAAATGATTACAACAACAACAAAACAAACCAAGAGCGAGATACAGGAAAAGAAAGTGCAAAAACAATCCAAAATATAAGCCCACATAAGAACTGACTTAACCATGCAACCATAACCAAGCTAATGCAAGTCTGGACTCGAGTCCCCATGATTCGAACCCACGGATTCAGCTGGACTATTATTCACTGGCAAAGAAAGCATGAACCTGGCAGAAGAAGATTGACCTGACCAAGAGTTAAAGAAGAAAATAATAAGTCTGCATAAGCCTTCAAACTTCTTTAGTGATTTGTTAAATACGACTGCATTCCTTTCTTTCCAAATGCACCAACAGTATATTAATAAAAAGGAGTCTAAATCTTTATTGACAGCACTGTATTGCCAATAATCAAAACTGATGATATGTTAGGTACCACTCCAAGCAGATGAACACTAGTGGCAGCAAGAATAGGGAAAGAGAACTCGCAATCGAAGAAAAGAGCTCAATTAATCCTACATAACTTGCACAAAAAGCCCATAGAGGATCATTGATCAAATTAAGCCTATGCAACTTAGCTCTCATTTTAATTTTACCATGTATCAAGCACCAATTAAAGAAGAGAACCTTCGGAGGCAGACAAATTTTCCAAAGTCTTGAAAAAGAAAAGGACCTACCAGAAAAATTGATATAATTGTACACTGAAGCCACTGAAAATCCCTTTCTTGGTGATAGAGTCCAAACATAATAATCACGAGATTGAAAAATATGTGTTTGAGAAACCAAACTAGAAATATCCAAGAGGTTATTAAGAACTTGAACATTAAATAAAGATGAAGGGCAAAGAGAAGAGGGACCATTATGAATCAAACTCGCTACTGAAGAGAACTCATTGGAAATCATAAAGAAAAGAGAAGGAAAAACTTTAGAAAGAGGGGCATGGCCATACCAAATATCATGCCAGAATAAACAAGAACCCCCATCACCTAACCTGACATGAAACAAGTTTTTAATACGAGGAATACAAGAAATTACAACAAACCAAAATGGAGAAGGTTTAACAGAGGGGAAGGAGTGCAATACAAGGTGAGGGTTGCCGGAATAATAAACATAAAGATCCCAGTCTTTCCATATGAAGGAACCTGGAGAAACCGCACGGCATAACCATTTTGATAATAATGCTAAGTTGAAATTCAAGAGGTTAATTATTCCCAAACCCCCTTGATCAATATGTAAGCACACTGTTTGCCAATTGACCAATCTTTTAACTTTACTTCCATTCCATAAGAAAACACTCATAATTGAATCAATTTTCGAGATTACCCACTTGGGTAGCTTGTGAAAAGACATCCAATAAGTTGGCAAAATAGATAGTACATCTTTAACCAACACTAGACGACCGACTGAGGATAAAGTATTAGCCTTCCACGATGATAAACTCTTCTCAATTTTATGAATGAGAGGCAACCAGTCTGATCTATAAAGTTTGGTGGGTCTAAGAGGAATTCCCAAATAAACTATTGGAAACTTAAGAATCGAACAATTGAGGATAGAAGAGATGGAAGGGCCTAGGTGGTTAGCTTTACCTAACATTATAATTGAGCTTTTTGAGAAGTTAATGGAAAGGCTCGAAATAAGCTCAAATGCATAGAGAACCACTTTAAGGCAGTGAATATGATTAATGTGAGGAGAAGAAAAAAATGATTGTGTCATCAACAAATTGAAGATTAGAAACTTCATGAGAAGCATTTGGAAGATTAATTCCATCAAAATAGCTGTTTTCGATGACTCTCTTAACCATTTGATTGAATTGATCCGCTATTAACACAAATATGAGAGGAGATAATGGATCCCCTTGCCGTAGCCCCTCGTTGGATTTAATTAAACCACCAGTACTACCATTAATAGAAATGGTATAGTGACTAGATCTAAGAATACAATCAATCCAATTACACCAGCGTTGAGGGAAAATCTTGTGCTTAAACACTTGTGAAATAAATTCCTAATTTACTTAATCAAATGCTTTAGAAAAAACTAATTTGAGGAGGACACCTAGAGTATTAGTATTGTGGTATTAAGAAATTACCTCTTGATTAGCTTCTATACAATCGAAAATGCATTGTCCTTGAAAGTTGATTTCTCAGCACAATATGATCAAAAATCACAGATTGAAGACGATTAGCAAGAGATTTGGTGATGATCTTAAAAGTGGTATTAAGCAAATTGATGGGACGGAAATCGGATAGCGAATTTGCACCAAAAATTTTTGGAAGAAGCACAATGTTAGCGTAGTTAAGACGAGAGATAAGACTAAAGGATTTAAAGAATGAAGGACCAAAACCGTCTGGGCCAGATGCTTTATCATCATTCATCTCATTTAATGCGGCCCAAATTTCCTTTTCTGAAAATGGTTGGTCAATGGAAATAGCATTAGAAGAAGGGTAAAGTAAATTCCAATCAATGAATGGGGTATCAGAGGAAGGACGACCGAAAATGGAACGATAGTAATTAGAGAAGAGAAGAAGATTGTCATTATGATTCGAGTATAATTGACCTTCATGAGAGATTGCAAGAATGCAAGAAGCTCGCCTCTTTCCATTTGCAATTCTATGAAAGTAAGTAGTATTTTTATCTCCATCCTCTATCCATTTGGCATTAGATCTTTGTTTCCAGACAATTTCTTCCTGTTTAAACAGTCTTTCCAGTTCAGATTCAAGATTATTCAATGAATTATACTCTTCATCATTTAAGGGGAGAGATTCTTCTAGGATATTATGGTCTAAAATTGCATCTTGAATATTAGAAATACGAGCACAAATTGAACACCAAACAGATTTGGCCCTTGGTTTAATCAGCTTCCTCAGTGATCTCAATTTAAGGACAATTTTATGTGTAGCTGATTGAGATTGAATTGGATGATCCCAAGCTGTATGAATAAATTCCTTAAAATATGGTTCAAGTAATCATAGACGCCCAAATCTAAACGGACGTTTAGAATTAGAAAGGGAACCAGAATCAAGAATAATAGGGCAATGGTCAGAAATGATAGAAGCAAGGTCGGAGATAGAAGGTAAAAGGTGAGTCTCCTCCCATGAAGAGTTGAAAAGAAATCGGTCAAGCTTAGCAAGAGACGGATTAAATCTGTGACTTGACTAAGTAAAAGAACGATTGCAAAAGGGGGGTCAATAAGACAACAGTAAAAAATGAATGAGTTAAAAGCATCAATATCTGGAGAAATGATTCTAGTTTTTCTATCATTAACATTTCTAATGATATCGAAATCACCATTTATTACCCAAGGGCCTTGAAAGCAAATAGCCAACTGTTTACAATGCTCCCAAAGGTTTATTCTCTCATTAGAGTCATGAGGACCATAGATGTTGGAAAAGATGAAAAGAGTGTTAAAGGCAATGTGATGAAGAGATACATGCAAAGCAAATTGAGTGGAGAAATTTAATGCAAAGACCACACAGATTCATTCCATTCAGTAATAAGACCTCCTTTAGTATCAATTGCATTAACATAAGTCCAACCAGTCAAAGAGGATCCACCAATCAAACTAAAATGATAACTCGAAGGGCCTGAGAGTTTAGTTTCTTGAAGGAAAAATCTATCTATATTAAGTGGGGACAAAACTAGATTAATAACACAATATTTTGAATGGTCCCCCAATCCTCGTACATTCCATGTGATAACTTTCACTGATGTTTATTAATATGCTCATGTTCTAATGCCTGCATGGCTTTATAGTGTGCGTCACATAAATTCACACCCATGCAGGCAGATATCTTTTTATTCAAACGTTTATTAGTAGAGAAAAAAATCAATAGGAGTTAAAAAGCTACCAGTTACTTCAGGATTGTTCCACTTCGATGAACAAAAATAGGAGAGATAAATTGGGGCCAATCTTGATCATCTGACCATGGCTGTTGAGGAGGGGATTGTGGCAGAGGGATTGAACTAATGTCAAATGGTATGGATTGAATAGGAACCATTGAGAAATCATTAGAACGAGGGACAACTTGGTTAAAAGGGGGATTCAGGTCAACATGAGCTTCTTGAATCTGATCAACATGCATTACTTGATTCACCTCATCTTGCTCAGCTTGCTCCATCTCTTGGTTATCAAAATCTGGCAAGTTAAATTCCATATTAACTTCCCTAAAGACGGATGGCAAAGGCGGCAACATCACTGGCTCTTTAATCATAGCATCAAATCGATCCTCTGAGCTAATATCTTGAAAGTTATGAACACATGGTACCACTTTCTCCTCTTCATTACCAATAAAAACTAATTCTGGTCTTGTACCGGGATATTCATGTTTGATGTGTTGAACCTTGATAATATACATTTTGTTGTTGAAGCGGGCTGCAAACTCATTTTTTGAACCAATTCCTTCATAAAATTGCATTTTCACCAGAAAATCTTTATGATCAAAGTGACACCACTCGCAATCGTCAACAGAAAGAACTCTGCCCATAGATTTCAAAATTTCCTTCATTGCATCATCGTTGTTTTTGAGAAATTCCGGAAATCCTTCCACCTTAGCCCATGATTCTGTTTCCAATGCAGGCTCTGGTTCTCTCTCGCCATCATCCCAAGGTTCTAAACTTATCGCTGCTCCTAGTTTGGTCAGAATTTTGAGTAGTAATGCATGATCTTTTTTACCATAAGTAGGACAGTAAACCAAGAAGGAGTTGTTTGTAATAATTGACATTGGCCAACAATCAAATTCAAGGTTTACTTCCAAAGCTTGATGTAATGTTTCCGCATTCCACTTTCCAATCAATGTCTTTTCTACAATACATTTCGAAGCATCCTCCATTCTAAAGTTATTTGATATTTGAGAGGATAGAGAATTAGAGAATGGGTTTGAGACAGATGTGAATTAGGATGAATAAATTGCATATTATTGGAATTTTCATGGTAATTAGCTTGACAGGTGGCATTACGAATGTAATAACCCGGAAATTCTGAACCAGTTTAAAAATTTTATTTTGGCAATTTTAGCGAATTTTGAATATTTAAAATGAATTATTTTAAATAATAACGACGAGAAATTTATTTTGAATGGAATTCGAATGTATATATTTATACGCGTCGTCGTTAGAATATATATAATTATAAATGGAGTTGAAAATGGCGCGGTAGTTCGATAATTCGATTTCAAATTTCAATTGAATGTACCGAGTGCAAAATAAACCGGATTTTGGCGAAACCAAAAATAATAGGATCTAATTGAGAATATCTTTCCAACGAATCCGAAAAATCGAAACTTCATAGCGGGAATCAAAAGTTATGCCTAGTTGAAAATTCAGAATAGTCGCTATGTAAATTATACATGTCCCAAAAAGTCATATTTTGCATAATGATGAATTTGGACTCGAAACCACTACCATTGAGTTCAAAATGCCGTTTAGAACTCCGAGAATATAAGCTTCGATATATTCCGATATCCGGAATAGTGGCTAATGGCTGGAGTTGTTCGGTTAACAATACATAGCCCTTAAAAAGTGAAATTTTGCATACGAGCTCAGAACTCAACGAGATAAATTTTTATGGATTCATAATGACAAATCATTGTTGAGTTCCAAATGGCGCGTCAAACGGAGTTAGTCTGTGGCCGTGCGAGCTGAAACAGTTCAGGGTAAAGCGAGCAGTCATTTTACAAAGGAACGTTATTGATACGATCTCGGAATTCGATTCTACTTTTTTTTTTGGATTCGTATCGTCTAATAATGGTTAAATCCAAGAGGGCTTGATTTTTGAAGTTAGCATGTGGGCATGCGAGAAGAAAAGGTGCACCAAAATCGCATTTTTAGAGCTTATCTGAGCATTTTCGTGATTTTTTTTGAATGGTCAAACGAACTCGGAATTCGACGAAACTTGTTTCGTTGGACTCGTCTTCACGTCTACTATCTCGTGTCCGAAATCCGCGGCAATCGGAGATCGTCGGCATTCAGACGATTGACGGAAAACGGGCATATAAACCACTTCTCTTCTAAAACACTTCATAATTTTTCAACTTCCATTTTCCATTTTAAATAAAAATTGAATTTTTCTAACGCCCGGATTCGCTGTTCGGGTTCCAGAATATGCAAACGAGCTTCAATTCGTCAGAATTCGCAAAAGTACACGATTTTTACCACTTTTGAACAACAGACTTCGAACGTGTTTTCCGAGCAGCTCCGAACTCCAAAACACGACTTCCATATAGCCAAATCGAAGAGAATTTCGTGCTCTACAACTTTGGTCTAGAGGGACTTTGGCCAAAAATGCACCGTTTGAGAGTTATTGGCGAAATACGGACAGGGTGTTTTGTGCAAAACTGAAAATTTTGGTGAAAATGAGTTTTTGAGTGTAGCGGGGCCCACGGCCGGAATTGGGTGGTGCTGAGGGGGGGGGGGCGCCGGCCTGACTGACGTGGGGGAGGGGCTGAGGTGCGGCGGTGGGGTCCACAGAGGCTGGTGGTGGTGATTTGGGGTGGAATGGGTTCATGGGTTTGTAGAAAAGGAGAGAGAGAAGGAGGAGGAAGAGGAGGAGAGAGGAGGAGGTGGTGGGGCGCCGGAGGGAGGGGAGGCCGCCGGTCAGCGGGGAGGAGGGGGGCTGAAGGGATTTGGGGATGTCCCCATTTTTGAAGAAAGAAGGAGGAAGAGGAAGGTGAATATAATCTCAACGGATGAGTATTGTCGACACATGAACCTTTATTTTATAATATAAAGATGTAAATTTTATTGTTAAAATATTTCGTTCAACACATGACTAATCTCAATGGATGAGTACTGTCAACACATGAACCTTTATTTTATAATATAAAAATGTAAATTTTATTGTTAAAATATTTGAAGCCGTATTGATTAGAGATGCGCTATTTTGACGCGAACGATATTTATATCGATTATATTCGTTTTTATTGAATTGAATTGAATATATAACGAATTCGAATTGAATTGAATATAAAACGAATTTAATTTGAATTAAATGGAAAACGAATTGAAATAGAATAAAAATCGATTTGAAATGAATTCAAATTGAATCGAAATTTGAATTGAAATGAATTTTAAAATGAATTTATAAGGACTGGGAAACGTATGTTCAGGAATAATTAATCCTCAAACGTAAGAGAGGACCGGCCCAATCGATCCAAGGGTTACCCAGAGTGTGTAGTCCTGAGGCATTTGCTAGAGCGTCTCGAAGTGGAGAGGTGCTTGCCCCTTGCCTCGACTCATGACGGAAATCCAGTTTCCAATACGTGTATTTCGGCTTTATTTGTAGAGCCTAATATGGCGACATAGTGGTATGGGGCACTTATGCCGTCTATGATTTATATTTATGATTGAAATTGTTTTGACACTATACACTTACTATAGTATCAAATGATTTGTTTTAAACATACCAAGCATGTTTGGCTGTTATAAGGTAAAACCTCATCCTCCGGCTTGCGTTGCATTGTGTGATGGGACTTGGGTCTTATAATAGCTTCATTTTTCGAAAAGCATTGCGTTGTTTATTCTATGCACTGGTATTCTTGGGAGGATACCCGTTCCGTGTTATACGGCGTGGTCCCTTGAATTACTCTTCTTTGAAGTAAAGTTTTAAATAACTGTTTTAGTTCTCACACTAGTCACATGACTGACCTAGAGTTTATTGTTTTAACCTAAATTCTGGGTGCCCCTATTTTCGACATGGGCAGCTAGTAGTTTTGGTTTTGCAGATTTATATTCACAGGATCCTGGTTTACAGCTGGAATGATATCCGGAAAGCTCTGTATCTGTATATCACCTTCAGTTGTGCTTTGTGTTATTTTCCGCTGCTATGTAATTTATTGCAATCTCTGATATTTATCGAATGTAATTTATTCATTTATACTCTGTATATTCTTGTATTCTGATGGAATTGTTGTAATAATAATGAAATGTTCTTCCGTCTGCGTTCATTTGTGTGTTGTTCTCAAAGTATCCGCTCTTTCCTTCACGGGGAAGTTATGGGTTCTTACAACGAAGCGTTGTTTTATAAGAATTTTTTTGCAGGGGAATTGATTTTCTTAGGAACCCAGCGAGCATGGTAATTATTTTTATTTTTGACGGCTTTGGGTGCTGAAGACAAAGAGCTACCTACATAAAAGTTTTTCTTTGGACAACGATTCACTGAATGACCAAACGAACCACACTTGAAACATATTTTAGGGTCCCTGCATGTGCTTGCCACGTGACCCTTACTTGCGCACTGTAGGCATCTCCTTTATTTTTTCAAAAGAGCAACAGTTTGAAAAACAGAGACAAATTCTGGTAATGGTGGCCTGAATGACTTTTTAGGAGTAGGTCTAGGGGATGATGATGGTGGCGAAGCCGCCACCTATGCATAAGACATTTTGGGTAAAGCATCATGATGATCAGAGAGGAAAGCAAAACGGTTTGATGAAGAAGGAAATGCAGCATGGAATTTTGAGAATGAGAATGAGTCACTTCTAAAGGTTGTGAAAATTCAACACGGCGAGGAAGACGATTAGAATCAGTATTGGCACGAATATAAGGTAAACGAAAAGTTGAGGGATGATGAGACGAAGGAGGGACACGAAAGGGAACAGAACGAGAGATAAAAGATCAAGCATGCTTAGAGGAAGGGTTGGAGGAGGCAGGGATAAAAGCAGGACGAGAAGGAGAAGATGACAAGGAAGAAGCTGAATGAAGGAGAAGAAAAGGCTTATATCTAGAAGGATATTTCGACAGAAAGTGTGGAGAGGAAGGAAGATTGGACGCCATTAATGAGTATTAGCTATACAAGAAAGGATTAACTGTGAGTAGGGGTAACCATAGACATTATTATAATAGCGTATTGTATCACTTAATATTTAGTTTGACAGATCCTTAAAAACGGAATCACAAACATTCTTTAAGTTAGTTGTTCATTTCATTTGTGCATTTCATTTGTGCATTTCATTTGAGTTTATTTACAATTGAGAATCTTAATCCTAACTCAAGTGCTTTGTTTTTTTGACTTGATGCTTTAGTCAAACTGAGGAGATCAGCTTTGGGGATTCATTTTTTGAGTGCTGGAGATCCATTGAAAAGTCAACTTATTATCTGTCTACTGTTGGTATCTTGGTGATTAAGATATTCCAGTTCCATCACTTGCTTATATTGTAGGCATTTATGTGTCTGAAATTTTCTAATGTACTTTATTATGACTCATGCTATTTTGTAATTTATTTTGGGATTTTGTGTCTAGTAGCTTCATGAACCACTAAGTCATTTATTCCACTACGAGTTATTTTGCTATTTTGTATATGTGATCTGTCTATGTTTTGTGATTTTATTTTTACTAAACTCCATAGTTAAAACAATCTGCTGTTTTGAATGACTTGAATAGGTTTTATTATCGACTTAAATGGTAAGAAAAAGCAGGTCATTACGTCTTCTTTCTGGTATATGGATGGTAAATATCCAACTTTCAATTTTTCTTGAATTACGCATTCTCTGATGAAGGACAAATCCATTTCTATATGCTTGTTTTTGAATGTTGAACTAGACTTGTAGTTAGTGAAATGACATTAATGTTGTCACACCATATTTTTGCAATTTTGTCAGTTTTGAGTTTGAGTTCACTTATTTCAACAGTGACACTTGCTACACTCTTAAATTCTGCCTCTGTGCTAGATCTTGAGACTATATTTTTCTTTTTTTCACACCATTAAACTGGATTTCTATCTAGAAAAATACAGTACCCAGTTGCAGACTTTCTATCATCTTAATATGTACCCCAGTCAACATTAGCATATACATTGATGTTGAGAGATTTCCTTCTTTAGTATAAGTTTTGATTGATTTATCCTTTCATATATTTGAGTATTCTTTGAACAACTTTCCAGTGGTCATTTACAGGTATTTGCATGTCCTAACTGACCATGCTGGCATTATAAGATATATCAGGTCTTGTAATTGTTGCATATTGTAGAGCATGTACAATGCTTTTAAATAGCATGTCATTTTGTGTTGGTTCTCCTTTTTCTCTAAATAAATATGAGTTGATAATCATTGGTATTGGCAGTGAGTTTGCTTCATTCGATTTAGATAGAAGTTCAATAATGTATTTCTTTTGATTTGGATGCAGTTCTAAATTTGATATTCTCCTTACATCTATGATAAAAAAATAACGTGATTGGTGAACTTGGTAAATGTTGAATTATCAGATTTTGTTAGATTGAAGCTATTTCCGACTAATGTTGCTTTGAGCTTGTTAAACTAGACCCTTGGTGTTTGCTTTAAACTGTAAATTTCTTTATTTAGTCTGCACATTAGCCTTTATTTTCTTTTCTAAATAAAGCCTTGTGGTTGTTCCATGAATACCTCCTTCTGCAAGTCACCGTATAAGAAAACATTACTTACATCCATTTGCTTGATATTCCAATTCTTGTAGAAGACAATTATTAGTATTATTGTAATTAAGGATGGGTTCACAACAGGTGAGAAAGTTTTTGAGAAATCAAAACCACACCCTTGTGAATACCCTTTTGCAACAAGTCTTGCGTTATACTGAGAAATTCATCAATATTTTCCTTGAGTTTAAAAGTCCATTTTCATCCTATTAAGTTTTCGTGATTTGGCAATTCAGGAAGGGTCAAAGTTTTGTTTCTAGTCAAAGTTGGTACACTTCTTCCATTATTGTCTACCATTCATTGTATTCAATTGCTTCTTGGAAGGTTGTTGGTTGCTCTATGTGAGTTGTAGCGTTGTACACTTTTGGCTTGAATATGCCATGTTTCCCACTTTTCATCATAGGATGCTTGTTTGTATTATTTCTGGTTGATGTGTCTTGAGTGGTGTTGCTTGTTGTTTCATCACTAGAATTATGACTTTCATTGGCAATACTATTACTCTGACATTGTTTGAGTTATTATTAGTATCAACAAGTAGGCTTTGAAGTTCTTGACTTGGCTCAAGTGTGGACATCGTGTGCTAAGATCTATTGTTGTTGTCTGCTTGACTCAGCTTTGCTGATATTGCCATTTCCAATTCAACAAATATATCTTAAATAAAATGATTTGGATTTTGTACCTTCTTTGTGGTCTTAATTTTAGCCTTGCTGAACAGAAAAACATCTTTAATACATGTCAAGAAGCATATATTCTGCCTTTATTGTTCAAATATTTGTAACTTTTTGGTTGGTAGGATAACCCAAAAAGGTCCACGATGATGATCTAAAATCTAATTTGTGTGTGTTGTATGGTCCTAAACAAGGGAAACATTGACACCTAAATAACTTTAAATGTTTTTAATTTGGTTTGACCTTAGTTAACACCTACCGTGGGCATTTGAACTTAAGAACTTTTGTGGGTAATAGATTAATCAAATACACAACAATGGTGAAATCTTATGGCCAAAATTTTAGTCGCATGGAGGCTTGTGCTAGTAGTATCAAACCAGTTTCAATAGCATGTCTATGTTCCCTCTCTATTAAGTTATTTTTTCATAGGTGTAAGCCCACGATCTGTTTGGATAGTTTTAACTTGATTCCCAGTTATGTTTTCTGCTTTGGCAATAAACTACATTGAGGTATTATAAGTTTCAAATATTGATTTTAGCAAGTAGATCCACATATTCCTAGAGTAAGCATCAATAAAAGATATATAGTACATATATCCATATTCATCACAAACTGGGACAGGTCCCCATAAATCAGTTGCAATGAGTTCTAATTGTCTTATGTGCACAATTTTAGAATCTGAAAATGCAATCTTGTGACTCTTCCCATCTGACAAAAATCATATATATAGATTGTTGGAACTTTATCAATGAGAATATTATTGTTATCAGTAACATTTCTAATCATTTTTATACTAGGTTGATCCACTCTGTTATGCCAAAGCTCAAAAGTTTTACAACACTCGGAATCATTTTCAACAGTCAACAAATAATTATTATTCTTAAATTCAAGTTTTCTTGATTTTGAAACATCAAATTTGTATAGACCACTACTTTAAATATCCTGTAGGGTAATTTCCTAAGTTAATGTCTTTCCTCAAATATACATTTGAAAAAATAATTCATAGTGCACATTATGATCTTTGACAAATTGGGAAACACTCATCAAATTTCTATTGATTTATAGTTCCCTTAATAAGTTTTTAAGATAAAGTTGTTTGGATCCATCAATCGTTGCATTTCTGGTGTGGTTATGTGTATAGTTTTACCATTACCAATCAATAAATTTTGTGTGCCTTTGTACTCTTGTTGTTATGATTCCATTTATTCAAATTGTTGGTTACATGATTGGTTGCACTTGAGCCTAGATATTATCTCTCATCGCTTATATCCACAATCTTGGCATTGTTAGTGTTCATAATTTCAGTTTGACTTTTGCTGTCTTTTTTATTATTGACAATGTTCATACTAGAATTTTTGTTGCATTGAAAGGGTGTGATGTAGTTGGCATTGAACCTGAAGTAGCATTTGTTGGCACTATGACCATATTTTTCACAAATTTGACATATGAGTATGTTGTTTCTGTTGAATCTGCCACATCTGCCTCTTGCACGATTAGACTAACCGGCCCTTTGATTATTGCTGAATTATTGTCATGATCCATAAGGTCTTTGTTATTGCTTTCCTTTATTGTTTATAGTGTAGTTGATAGAGAAGTATTAGTTTATAGCTCTTTTTTGTTCTATCCTTCCTTCATTACCAACAATGTTGAGTAAGCATATTGTAGGGTAAGTGTTGCTTCAATTAACGAAATTATGGAAATTACTGCCTCATAGTCACCATCACGATCACTGATTATCAAGATTAATTGCTCATATTCAGTCACTTTGTGACCAATAGAAGCTAGTTAATGACATAAACTTTTGACCTTGAGTAAGTGCTCATTCATAGTCATGTTATCTTTTCTAATGTTCTGTCGTTGTCTTCTATAGTGCAAAATTCTTGCAGATGATTGAGAAGTGAAATTTCTTTCTACTGCTGCCTAAACTTCATGAGAAGTAATATAACCAATAAATTTAGGTAGTAAGGCAACGCTAATGGATGACTTTAGCCATGTAAATATAAGGCTATCTTGTCTTATATGAGCAGTATATTTTTAATTTACGACCAACTTTTCTTCCTGTCTTACATATTTTGTTGGCATGAGTTTTGTTCCAAAAATGCAATCTTCCAGAGTGTAACCTCTAACAGCTGTCTCCATTTGTAGTTTTCATAATAAATAATTTGATTCATCAAGCTGAATAAATATCAATTCGCTTTGCAGTTTAATGATGTCTTTGGTTAATTTTTGGCTAAACTTTGTTTGATTTTGAGACACTCTTGAAATTGAAGTTGGTAAATTATGTTCTTCAGTCATGATGAGAAGAACAAACATTAATCAAGAAGATCAAGAAATTTATCATAAATTTACAGAAAAAGGAAAGAATAGTGAGACAGATCTCATGCAGCCAGGCTGTTGACGGTGATGATCATAGGAGCACCAGTTCTTAGGTGGCATGGATTAGGAAGAGTTGTTGTTGAACTAATGGTGAAGATGCAACTGGGATATAGAGGGTGATGATAGCTTTCTGACTCTACTATCATTAGATGACACTAATCCAAATGATGGGAAAATTGATCGGATGATCAAGAATCAACTTCATAACGATTTGATTAGAGGAACGACCCCAGAAGATGATCATAAAAATGATGGGTATGCTGTTAAGCAAATCTCCCTTTTTCCCTAGCTCTGATACCAACTTGAATTTTGTAAGTTTGATGAGTTTTAGAATTATGAAATGTTGAAGAGAGAAATGAAAGGAGATAAATGAATGTATTATTACTTTGGTACAATGATACAATAGTGCTTATATGCAGAGATATATAAGCTGAAAGTGTTTAGCCCAACTACATGTAATAACAGAAGATATACAATAGGTGTAAAACTATTTTTAGGCATGACAGAGAGCTGGTCGTGGGTTTGATAAAAATGATAAAATCATCTGCAAAAGCAAGGCTAGTCATTAGAGGGTAGTAGATGAAGGGAAGATTCTTCATTCTTTGTGTTGAAGTGCTTGGGTTAAAGATTCTATAATGATGAAAAGAGATGATCCGAAAAAGTGTCACCTTGTCTCAAACCCTTAACACCCTTAAAATAACCAACATGATGAGTATTGATCAGGATTGAATATCTTACAACAGAGGTACATTCATATATCTAATCTATGAAGGTAGGCGCGAAGTTTTTCATTCATAACTATGTTATATTAAGCTCTAAGAGAGGCAAGACGATGATAGCCTCACTTCGCTTAATGGTGCTTAAGCGACGCTTAATGGTGCTTAAGCTACGCTTAAGCGTTACCTAAGCGCTAGATCCATGCATAGCTCAGCTGTAATTAAAGGCAATCAAGCATCGCTTAAGAAATGCTGAATTATTATATAAGTAAGTAATCGCTTAGTACTTATATGTAAATATTTAAATTTATTCAAGGAGCTATTAAGCTCTAAAAAGGCGCGCTTAAGCGCAAATCGCTTAATGCCTTCTCTCTCTCTTTTTTTTTTTTTTTTGCAAATTAAGCGATGTAGTTGCCAAAACTGCTTAAGCATGCTTTTCATAACATAGATTCATAATAGAAATCAGAGAAAACCATCCAAGAAAATCAAAAGCATCATATCCTTAGCAGTTGATTTAATTATATAAAACTTCATATTTTTGTAAAAATAGATATTTAGAAATTCCTAGTATATAGGATTGTAATGCAAGGAACTATCAAATCATAGAAAAATAAAATATGTTTGAAAGTTTAAATTGTTATTATTTACCATCCTACATCATTACATTTGAAAAGTAGGTTAAAGAAATATTGACGTAAATAGGATTTTTTTTTCTTTTAGGGTTTTACTTATGATGCATTGTAATAATAGAATATAGATAGTAATTTTAAAATATGAAAAAAGGAAGGATACTTTACGATACATGGCAGTTGCTAGTACCTTCTGATTTGATGAATAATATGGGGATTTAACCATTTTTATCTTGAGAAAAAAGTAGAAGAAAAACATGATTTCTAGTTCGGTATATAATCTTAAAATTATGAACCTGACAATCATGTATATTATGATCCCTTTTTTATTATTTAAAAAGTTATTTTGGATTCCGGATTTAAACAAAGATTGGATTCGATTAGGTACTATGAACTAATACTTCAATTTGTAATTATTTGTGAATAATCAAGAACGGTATAAAAAATTTACCACTTGAAATTGCAGTATTTATTTGGTTTGAATATTACAAAAAAGAGTGTATTTTGTACTCTACAATAATGTAAAATCATTGTGGAGGTAGATAATACATAACATAAAATCATGAAGTTTTATCCAATGTTGTACTCATTACAATAATAATTTAGTATTTGAATAAAGCTTCATGTCTAACATCTTATGTAATCTAAAAATAGGTTATAAAATCTAAGATGTACTACAAAAAATAAAGTAGTAAGAAGTTGAAATGATGGAATTACATTATGCCAAATTCTAATACACCTAACACGTATGTGTAAGGAGACTATTTGGTTTCTAATAAAAGTAGAAATACATTGAAGGTTGGTTACAAATTCTGACTTCTTTGCGATAGTTTAAGACGAAATAACTAAATAAATCCAAAAGAGCATATCAATATGCATATGCTCAGTGATGGTAACCTAACAGTACTAATAAACGTAATAAAGAAAAAAGTATAACAAAATTTTGATACTGCAAAGCATTGATAGAATTAAAACTTTAGAATGACTAAATATTAGAGAACAAAATAGGAAAAAAAATAGGATTAGTATTACAATAAGATAAAGAGAAAGAGGATTTATCAATACTTTACAATACAAAAATAGCAATTTAAATTGTAAATTCAACTTCAATATAGATTTAAATAAAAAACAATGATTAAAAATTCAAACCTTTCTAATTAAATTAATCAAAATCTTTCAAATATATGTACAACGCCGTGAAAAAAGAACATGTCAAGTCTAAAATATTGAAGAGACAACATTTATGTATAGTTTAATTGTAAAAATTCATCCGTTTATAAACATAGTACAAGTAACTTCCACAAAAATCATAAAAATTAAAAGTTTTTATGCTTCTCCCTCGATGATACTGAATGAAATAGTGTTGTGGGTTGTGAGATAACCAACACTGCATAGTTCACAATAGAAATTGTAGTTATGACTAGTTGAAATTCCCGATTTTCAACCAGCCTTGATAGAAGAATTTTCTTCCCTCTGAATTTGGTGAATTTCATCATGAAATTTGCCTCTACTTGCAACAAAACCAGGGCATTCTACTCGGTTGATGTAGCATCGCCCATCACGATATTATTAATATTTTTTGGTTCTTAGAATTCATCTTCGTTTAGCGACTACTGGAATTGTATAATACTTCATGTTTTTGTAAAAATAAAATAAAGAATTGGAACGTTCCTAGAATGCGTGGTTGTATATTAAACAGATTATCAAACCTTAGAACAATAAAATGATATTGAAAGATTATTAATTTTTACTATTAAGGTAACAATAGAAATGGTAGTTTTGCACATGTTGCAGTGTAACAGTAGAAATGGTAGATTTAAGATTATGAAATAAAATGGAAACATTAGATAGATGGTACAACCTTATAATTTGATGAGTAGTATGGATACATGAACTTTTTCATCTTGAAAACAAAACGGAGGAAAAACATGATTTCTTGTTCAATATATTCTTATAAGTATAAAAGATAGTGTAAAATTACGAGCTTTTTTTAAACTACTTAAAAGGTTGTTATGAATCGAAAATTTAAAGTAAGACTGGATTCGATTAGGTACCACATATTATAGGGAAACTATATTATATCCAACCAAACTAATAAATGAACTAATACCTTAATTCGCAATTATTGGTAGCTGATCAGAAATGGTAAGAAGCTTAGCCTCTTAAAGTAATAATATTCTTTTGTTTGAATATTGTAGAAAACTAATGCATTTAGAATCATTATCTTTCATTGTATTTATTGACATCAAAAATTGGTCCAATGACAATCAAACCCCAAAGTGTGTTAACTACACACTATAAAATGACAGAATGCGAGGAAATCGTAAATGAACATAGAAGACACAATATTTTTATAGTGTTTCGGCTTCAACCAAGCCTATGTCCTCTTTACAATCTATGATTATACTGTCGAATACATGTTACAGTTGTTTCTGATTGAAAGAAAGTAGAGAAATAATTGATATTTGCATAAAATCCTTGTTTCATATTTTGAGTGCATGACATGCTATTTTTTGATTGCCGAATAGGAACTTTTGTCCGGTGTTTCAAATGCCTCTCCATTTGTGGAAACTGGATTATTTATATGTGAGAAGGTGGACCGAGTTTGATTGCAACGTGGCATGCATCTTTTTCGGGGTCAGCCACATGTAACTCAATCCTATAAAGTAGCTGTGGGCAAAGGGACCTGGTCTCCTGCTTGTGTATAGTCCTCGAGAAGTGTGGCACACATGGAACATGAATTCTGGTGTATTAAAAGCAGTGCTATTCAAAGCTGACCGATTCTGTAGCTTTGGGACCAGGACTTTGTCTTGTAATGCATAATTTTGCCTGACATCTCTGATTCGACATTTCAAACTTGACCTAGATCAATCGTTTGGTCTTGATTTCAGAAGCGTTCACCAATTCTAGAGGTAATATCTTTGCATGCTATAAAGGTGGCATGGTTCAAACTGTAGTCGATTGAGTACTAGAGTCATTTCCAAGGTCGGAATGTTTGAATCGATATTTGATAATGAGTCTTGGTCTTGAGTTATGACAGCTTTCTGATTAATGGTATTTTTATGTAATAATGATTTGAATGATGAAAGATATATCGTGGAAATGTGCTGAAGTGGCCGATCCGACCTATTAGTTAAATTAATGGTTTCCTTAATATTCAAAATTATACAAACTAGGATTATAAGGGAATATTTGTAACTTGGCCTTTGTACAGACGTATTTACCAATAATTTACATTTTTGCTCTTTATATATACGATCATCCTTTCAACATTTGTATCATTCGAAAGTACCAGAATAATAATACAACATTTTCTCACTTTTCTATTGTGGTATTAGAGTTAATTGCCTAACGGCAGTACGATCTTAACTTGTGGTGAAAAAATTTCATTCTGTTCTCAACAAAGAGTCATCATTATAGAGTTTATGATTTCCTTGATTAAGTTCTGAAGTTTGTGTTCATTCAAGAACCCTGTTCCTATCAAATTGTCATGCCATCCATAAGTTGAAAAGCATTCACTCTCAACTTTGGTTGCATCAGTAATGCCATCAGAGTATCCTCCTTACTTGTCTTGATCGATTCACCCCTCTGTCAGTTTCTTCATCATGGCCGGTAATAACAACAATAGTGATACCGTATCACCATCGTTGTCATCAGCCAAAAATAACGCTCCTGCCTCATCTGGCAATTCTCAAATTGATGTGACAGATTTAAAAACCGCGATTAATCCAAAAACTGAGATTATTTCTATACAATTCGATGAAGGGAACTACTTATTATGGAAGTTTTAGATCCTAACAGCGCTAATTGGGCATGGATTAGAGGATTATATCAATAGAACGATGTCAACCCTTGCAAAGAACATCATGGATAGTAAGGAAATGTAGTGATAAATCAAGATTACACCACTACATAAGGCAGGATAGCTTACTATGTTCATGGCTATTTGCCTCTGTCAACCCTACACTTTTGCAACAATTAAAAGGGTGGAAAAGCGCACATGAAATTTCTTAAATAGTATAGCAAGTTCTCAACACATGATCATTGGCAAGATTATTGCATTACAAGCGTCAACTTAACAATATCAGCAAGGATAATATGAAGATGAGAAAGTAATTAACAAAGACAAAGAAATTATGTGACTTACTTGATGTGGTAGGGTACAAAATTACTGACGCAGATTAGGTATTTACAATATTGAGCGGACTCGACAATGACTACGAATCTTTTATTACCATTCTTTCTTCCCAATCTGTTACACCAACTCTACAACAAGTGCACTCTCAACTAATCGCCCATGAATGAAGAATCGATGTCAAGAAGGAAAAACATGTTGAATACACTTTCAATTATGTCTCTATAGTCAAAAACAAAAATCAAGATAATAATCAATCAAAAAGAATGAACAAGGAAATCAAAGAAACACACAGAACTTTAGAGACAGAGGCAGAGGAAGAGGAAGGTTTAATAATGCAAATAGATGAAGTGCCAAATCTGAGAGAAACTTTGCCATACTTTAAGTAAATGCTACTTCAGACTTGACCTGAGTTTCTCTACAATTAATCTAGCAAGGAAGCAATAACCAAATACCTAATTACTCAAATGCAAATATTGACTAATCTAGTTCTGACAACAGAAGTCAAGTTGACATAGGAAAAAGTCTAAGTGATTCTGACGTGTTTGCCAGAGTGGAAGACATCCAAAATGAGGACTTGTTCTTAGACTCTGGAGCCACAAACCACATCATCAACAATCTAAACATCTTAAATATTGGAAACAAGGAATACATAGGTATGCGACACTTACTTATGGGTAATGGCACATCTACAAGTATCACTCAAGCTGGCATTGCAGTGTTCAAAAGTAAAAGAAATTTATTTTTTAAAAATCTACTTAGGGTGCCATATATAAAGAAAAACTTACTAAATGTATCACAATTTCCCAAAGACAACAAAGTTTACTTTGAATTTTCCCCTGATCAATATCTTGTCAAAGACATGCTAAATAAGAGATTCTATTACAAGGTAGTATGCAAAATGGACTATATGTGTTCAACCTTGTGAAGAACAATAACCGGTCAGACAGAAGACCCTGGTGCAACTATACTAAGTATGGAAGTAAAACTGTTATGAATATACTTGATTTGTGGCACTGTAGATTGGGTCATCCTAATATCAATATTGTCAGACAAATTCTGAGAAATAATAATGCTTAGTTTAATGATATTTCTCACACTTATATTTGCACTGCTTGTCAACTTGGCAAATGTCACAAACTACAATTTCCTACATCACAAACTAAGTATAACAAACCACTGGAAATGGTAGCCACTGATCTATGGGGGCCTAGCCTAATAAATTCTGACTTTGGGTACTATTATTATATTTCCTTTATTTTATTCATATTCAGGATTCATGCGGGTATATTTTCTTAAGTCTAAAGCAGAATCATCTAGTGTTGTAACTCAGTTTATAGCACAAGAAGAACGACAAACTAACTTCAAACTCGTAATTCTACAAACTGATAGAGGTTCAAAATACAAACCTCTCAAAATTATTTCATCTCAAAGGGCATCATCCACAAAACAACATCCCCTCACACTTAAGAGCATAATAGTCTGGTAGAAGGAAGTGCAAGAATATAGTTGAGACATGCTTAACTCTATTAGCCCAAGCCTCTTTGCCAATGAAGTACTGGCCAGATGCATTTGACACAAGCGTATTCCTCATTAACAAATTGCCGACCCGAGTGCTACAAAATCAAAGTCCATTGGAAAAGCTTCTTAATATTAAACTAGATTACTCAACACTTTAAAGTTTTGGATGCTTATGCTTTCCTAATCTCAGACCCTACAATGCTCACAAACTATGTTTCAGATCTGAACCCTGCACATTCATTGGATATGCTAAAGACAAGAAGTGGTTCAAATGCCTTACCAACAAGGGAAGAATCATCATTTCTAGACATGTAGCCTTTAGTGAACTCATATTCCCATTTGAACAGTCTGAAATAAGAACAACACAAATAGTCCACAATGCAAGAGTATCCATCTCAGCCATCCTAGTTTACAACAATGATTATGACAGGGACACATACCATCCTTAGCAAATTGTGCTATCTTCTCAACACACTTTGCCCCATAGTGCGTCAGGTCAAGATGAAAGCCCATCTCAACTTACAGTACCCACTATGGAACCAGGTAAAGATGACAGTGACATTTATGCAAGTCCTCTCAGCATTCGAGGTCATGGTGATCAAGATGACTGCTGACGAAAGTCAATCAACCGATGATCACACAAGCTCTAGCAGTGGTGAAGAACCAGTTCATAACAAGACTGGTCAACAAATGACTACAAGAGATAAGAGTGGGATCTTCAAACCAATGATATACAATACTTCTATAGAGGAAATCGAACCTGCAACTTATAAAGAAGCCTATCAATATACTCACTGGATAAATGCAATGAATGAAGAATACGCTGCACTAATTAAGAACAAGACATGGAGTCTTGTAGCGAAACCCAACAATAAAAAGATTGTTGGAAGCATGTGGACATTCAAAATCAAATGGAAACCTGATGGATCAATCTCAAAGTACAAAGCAAGACTCGTAGCAAAGGGCTATGCGCAACAGTATGGGTTCGATTTTAGTGAAAATTTCTCCCCAGTCATAAAGCCAACAACCATTACAGTTATATTAACTATAACCCTACACTATAAAAGGAAAATAAGGCAACTATATTTCAATAATGCCTATTTAAGTGGGGAATTAAAGGAAGATGTATACATGTATCAGCATCAGTGATATTCGTAGAATGACAACAAGATGGTATGTAAACTTCACAAGGCATTATATGGACTAAAATTGTCACCTAGAGTATGGTATGAAAAACTAAAAAGGGACACTTATCACCCTTGGATATCACAATGCAAAATCAAACAATTCTCTCTACATAAAATTCCAAGGGATACTCATCACATATGTGCTAGTATATGTGGATGACCTAATTAAAACAGGAAATAACAACACATAGATGAAGAAAGTTGTCGATCACCTGAATACAATCTTTTTTGGGTGACTTAAATTATTTTCTAGGCATAGATGTCATTGGGAAAGTAAATGGAGATTTAATTCTCAATGGAAGAAAATATAAGGAAAAAATGGTATGGCAAAGTCTCTTCTAATACCAATGATTACTAACTTGCAACTATCAAAAAATAAAGATGAGGCCTTCTATAATCCTACTTTATGCAGAATTATGGTTGGTGCACTACAATATGCTACTGCTACAAGAACAGATATCACGTACATCGTAAACAAAGTATCGCAATATATGCATGAGCCACATGAAGATCACTGAAAAGCAGTTAAACAAATTCTTTGATATCTAAAAGGCATAATCAATCATGGGATTCAATTAAAAGCATGTCAAAAATTAGAGTTAGGAGGTTACTATGACGCTGACTGGGATTCCAACCATGATGATCGAAGATCCACCATCAGATTCATCATATATCTAGGAGATAATCCAATTTCTTGGCACTTAAAAAACAGCCCACGTTTTCTCGATCGAGCACCGAAGCCAGTTTCTGGAGCTTAGCGAGAATAACTGTTGAAATTACTTGGCTAATCTCCTTTCTCAAAGAGGTCAGATTTCTACTTTATAGAAAGCTAATTGTATCGTGCGACAATCTAAGCACCATCACCCTTTCAGCAAATCTAGTTTTCACTGTCGAACGAAGCACATAGAAATCGATCTGTACTTCATTTGAGAATGCTTGATTAATGGCGATCTCGAAGTAAACCATGTTCCAACATCTCACCAGAGAGTCGTCGTGCTTACTAAAGCTTTATCTAGGAGGAATTTCGAGAGGCGAAGAAAAGGGAGGGAGAAAACCCTAGTTAAAATTGAAGCAGGAGTTAAATGAACAACTGCCTAGTATTCACAATTATGTAAACTAGAGTTATATGGACATATTTGTATGCCCTTTTTACAACTATATTTACTGTTACTTTATGTTTCTGCTCTATATATATGAGCATTCTGTCAACATTTTGTATCATTCAAAAGCATCTGAAGAATGATACAACATTTTCTCAATTTTCTATTACTGTTGCACACATAACAAACCGATCCGAAGCATTATTATTATGCCGATCTGAATTTTGTCTCTTCATGAATCAAAGTCTATTCAAATCCAATGCTTCATTCAAGCAACTCCAGTTTTTCGTGATGTCACATAACCATCCAAAATCGAGTCTCGAGCAATACAATCATTTCTTCATACCATCCGCCTCGATAATCAAGCAATCCACACATAATCACCCATGGTCGATTCCTATGTAATAAAATCATCTTTTCTTGCCATCTACTTCGATGATTATGCAACTCACAGGTCCAAATCCAAAGCGCAACAGATTCATAAAAAGATAGATTAACAGGTATCTATTAAATAATAGTAAAGCAAAAGAATTTCAAGCTCTCTCATTAATTTTAGAAATGCTCTCTCCTCTCCTTAATTCTCATTGAATATTTTATTTTCAAATTTGTTTATCACTTTACACTTATTTACCAATTCTTTTCCATCACTTTACCTTTCTGTATGAACATTTTTAAGTCTACATAATTATTTAGGAATGGTCAGCTCCTAACACTTTATATTTAAGTCCATATATAAATACTAATTGCAAAACCCAAAATTTAAGTAATTTAAATATAATTCAGTTAACTAATATTTCTTTAAAATATTAAAGAATGACAAAATTATGTTTTTTTTAAGCCAAATGCCTACACTTCAAATTTTCTATTATCATTTAAGTTCCTCTTAATTCTTTTATAATATTTTGCACTGAGTACCATATTTTATATTTAAACTTAATGTTAAAATTATTTAAATAACTTTAGCAAACTATTATTCATTGATTTAACTAATAAAACACATCAAAATTAACCATATTCATATTAATAAAAAATAAGAAAAAATTAATTCAAATATATAAAGAGGTCAATCATGGAACATAAATAGCAATCACAAGTTTAAAGTTTAACTTATTTCCATCAATATATTTACTAGAATTGTAATATTAATGTCAAGCACATTTCAAAATTTATTTAATTATTTACAGCAAAACCTCACAATATCACTTATATTTAAGTTAATATGTTTAAATTAATTATTTAGTTTTGAATTTTGAAAATGAATTCAATCAATAATTGTTGTTATTTCATATAATTAATGCTAAATATGACGTTTTAAAATGTATATCATGTTCATATCATCAAAGAAGGCAAACTTAGTTTTTTTTTCAAGTATAAAGTTAAATAAGTCATGCATTTCAAACAACATATACAAACAATAATAACAAGTCAATATATTATGCATTTATCTCAATAAATTTATCATAAATTGAAGAGAATAATTTTAGCTGCAAATACCGAAATTTTAACATTTCTGCAATTATTTGTTAAATCTTCTGAATTTTTGTGTTATACTTTATTCTTAAATGTTTATCTTTAAACTACTAATGAAATCTTGAATTCTAATTATTTAAATGATATTTGTGAATACATAGTCAAATTTCTAATAGCTTATACATAAATATGTGATTTTTACTATATATATTCTTAATTAAAAAAGGTAGTTTTCCATGCAACTATAAAGATGTATAAATCAAATAACATAAGTTATGTATGCCAACAATAGCGACACAGTTAATTTGTAAACCAGCTACGATTCGTTTGTATCAAGAATTTTCCATGTATTATGTCATAAAATTATTTTTTAACATCAATAACTTTGTAACAAATTTATATATTTTTTCGTATTTTTTTCCAAATCTTCTTGCTATACCTTATAGTCAAACTAAGTTCATAATTTTACATTTAACTTATTTAAACAAATTTTATTAAATTCTATTTGCTAATTCATCAAATAAATTGCCAACGTACATCACTCTCAACATGTATAGTATATTCGAAGTAACAAAATTCTGAAATATACAAACATAGATATTGTTTTTAGAACGTATAAAACATAAATTACGCATCAATAATAATAATAATAATTTTAATTAATAGTTTATGTATTTCACATCAAAATTTATCATATATTAACAAATTTCTCATTTTAAAATTAAAGTAATAAATACTATTTTTAATAATATTCTCGTGTGCGATGCACGGGTTACACATTATTATGTGCACATCTATGAAATTATAATGGCAAGAGAAGTAGTGTAAGCTTGTGTTTACACCCTCCTAGGGAGATATCAACATGGCTTCTCCTTTAACATGACAACAATTATGGTATTAGTCCTGCCTATAAGAAATACATACATCCTCAGTCTCCTTAGCAATCTCCAAATAGTGGCTAACATACCTTTGTAGATCCTGATGAGAAGAACTAACTACAGATATATTGGGTGAGAACACTTGTACCATTCTATCCATAATAACCTAGTTCAAAACTGGAAAACTTGTCTCATCAAGTGGTCATTTATGTAGAATAATACATCCATATGTGCCTGTAACTGCTTAACAACCATATATTTAGAGTCATGCCTTACCTCTTCTCCTATCATTTATAATGTGAATCTATTCGCAAAGATGCCATCGTTACCCACTCTAAGGTAGAACTCAAAACAAGCTCCAAATAGAAGTGAACTACTTCTCTATCTCTTGGTTGACACATGGACGCGATGAGTTGATCATTGCCGATTATCATCTGTCATTACCCAGATACAGTGCTGACCCTATGGTTTTACTTTCCTTAGGCTAGTTAAAAAAAGCAGCAAAGCAAAACTAACAATTTTTTTCTTCCTACAACCATCCTTGAACCCACGTCCTTCGATTGACATTCTCACGCATAAACATTCCACCAATAACTCCTTTATTCGAGTATTTCCCCAAAGGATTTCTTATTTAGTACTTTCGAGAAGATGCGGCCCATTTCTGCTGCCCCTTCCGCCATCTGTGGGCACGCTGCCCTAGGTAGAGGTTTCACTTACCTACCATTTAAGTCGGCCCTGTTCAGATCTATATTGTGGCCTCGACGAGGCAGTCTAGGATTCATGATTTTTTCTTCGATTAAGGAGCAACATTAGTTATACCACTCGCATGCTGAGTTTAAAACGTCATTGATCTTGGATCCATGTTGAAAATAATGACCTAAACCATTTTACAAAAAAAGATGGACCAAACATACTCATGACATGAGTAGATAGAAAAATTCTTGTCACCAATATAGAGTTGGGAATGACAGTAACAAATTTTTTCATTCTCTTCTATTCTTAGAGCATCTCCAACCCATAATAAATGTAACAACCCGCATTTTACATATCGGAAGATCATAAAATATTTTTATTTTATTCCATGAGGATTGGAGCATTCTTATCTTTTAATATGTTGCTTATGGGGATGTGAGACATGTCCATAATTTTTACCGATTTTGTTTGTATTCATTTTCCCCTTATCATTCTTGTACAAGGCATAAATTTTTACTCAGGTCGAATCAGAGTTTGAGACCTGTGCCATTAGAAAGGAATTTATGTTTCCCTTTCCATAGAGTGGTTACATTAAGGATTTGGCTTAGCAGTTTGGGAGAAATCGTTGTTTTAAGGTTTTTCAGTTGGCTGTCCAGGTTTTGGAAGGCTAATGGGATGATTTGGGAAAGGACCATTAGTGGGTTGCGGGATGGGTATAAGTAGGGGATGAGGGATATGGGAAATAGTTTAGTTTCTCATTCTCCCAATTGGTGCTTTTTGCACCTCCTTCCTCTAATACCTTTTCACCATTAAAATCGAGATCCAAGCTTAGGAAATCGAAGATCTACACCATTCGAGGCTAGATCTACATCGTTTCAAGGCGAATTCATCGGGTTAAGGAGTTTGATTCGAAGTGTTCACTGTCCGGATTTCTATTTCACCGTTTTTACTTTGTTTTAGATAATCGGTGAGTGATTTACATCTCTCACATGAATGCAATGAAGTATATGAGTGTTTGTGCATGTTTCTCATCAAATTCTAGTATTTTACCACAGATCAACATCAATATATGTCCATTTTCATATGCATCACCCTTGATCTAATTTAGCAAGTTTTACCTGTTAAATTCATGTCATTTCATATGTTTATATAAGTTAGATCTCTCATTTTGATCATATGTTCATTTTAATGGTTTTTGGTGAGATTTACATCATTTTTGTGGTAATTGTCATATTCATGTTGTTAGCAATGTCATGACATGTTTGTGATTGTGTTTGATGATTTAGTTGAGTTGATTTCGTCAGATTCGTCGTTTGATGAAGATTTGATCGGAATCGGAGTATAACTGGAGATGTGCAGGAAGTGAATCGGGTCGGTCTAGTCATGGCTTGGGAAGCAGGTCAGGTCGGGTCGGTCAGGTGGGGCCATTCCGAGTCGGGTCGGTCAGGTGGGGGTATACCTGGTCTGGTCGGTCGGCTGATGACGGGTCGGTTGGTTGATGACGGATCGGGTCGGTCAGGTGGGGGTATACCTGGTCGGTCGGTCGGGTTAGTCGGGTGAGGGTATACCTGGACGGGTCAGATGAAGTATGGCGGGTCGGGTCTGTCTGGTGGAATGGGCTGATCGGTCATGTAGGATGTTCAGCAGTGCTTCTAAAATGCTATGGTAGATGGATTATGTGCTACGGTTAGTTTCCTTAGCTTGTGTGTATGAATGCTATGGATTATTTTGAACCTTATATTGATGTTGATTGGTTCGATGATGATAACGGCTTCGACGAGAGTCCAAAAGGGGATGTTCGAAGTGATGTGATATGTTCGTTGATTGGTGAAAAGCAATGAATGAGGCGACAACTCAAAGGTCGTTAGTTGGTGGATAATGGTTGCTCGAGAAGGTTGCTTGGGCTATAAAAAGTCATCGAGTTGGACGATTAGAGATGAGAAGGCCGAGAGATTATGCTGTCGAAAGTTCTAGTAGGCTCAAAGCAGGGGTACGATAGGGGCACCTAAAAGACCGGTTGTAAGTCGAGTACCTTGGGTATCGTTGAAAGTCCTAGTTGTCAAGGTTGGACATTATCAGGGTTGGACATATGGAGTTTATGCTAGAACTAGATTTTCCATTAGCCCTTGACATGTGGCAAAGTTGGTCGTCATACGATTAACGATGGTTTCAAAGTAGGATTGGCGGGATAACCAGAGTCAGTCATGGTTGACTGGTTGTTCTATTTGTACCATCTCACATGGATTATCCAAAGTCGAGGGAGATGTTCTTTGAGTGCTTAACTGATATTGGTTTAGGCCTCTAGGAGAGTGCTTGGGGAATGTTAAACTCGATTAGGATTGTCCGTGTGAGACTTATATACCCTGGATGTTATGAGTGCTTTCCATGATTAAATGGATGTTCTGGTTTCCATGGATGAATTGTTGTTACCTTATATGTTTTGGATTGTAAAGGCTATCACTGTCATGATGTGGAGAAGGCGGACGTTAGTTCTTCCCTAGTGTTGGGTAGTGGTTGGTAAATCTACCCATTCCCATATGCTTTATTGTTGAAGTTCTATTTTATCGCTCACTAAGACTGTTGTTTGACTCAAGGTTTTATGTCTCCTCTTATTACCTTGGGTTGTTCATCCGGTTGTGGATGGGAAGACAAAGTAGCAGGTTATAGGTGATTAGTGAGGACGAAGTTGCTATTCAAAGGCGAGCAGGAGGCTGGTGTACCAGTTTTATTGCTATTTATTATTATTTTTCCACAGTTTGAGTGCTCTATGAGGTTGTAATGAGGCCTTATGTACAAACTTTAATTCCAGTTGGATTATCTTTCAGGATGTTAAGAAAGTTTCAAAAAGTTTGCTCTATGATGCTTTATTACTATTACCTGTTGTATATGTTCTATTATATTTTATCCTTGCGCTGTGAGTTTTATGACAGGTTTCGATGTTGTCTACCTACTTTGATGATTGTCCATAGATGCTCGGCACACCTTTCAGCACATTATTCCTCCTGTTTAGTGGGGAGGGGGGGCTATAGGTGGTTGTAACATTTGGTATCAGAGCTCTGGTTAACGATTTTAGCCAAAGTTCAAAGACTAATCACATATGAGAGATGTACTTGTTGATTTTAGTTAGTTGCTTATTATATATATATATTAGCATATATGGTAGTAGCAGTTGTTTTCCTTTAGCAGTTTTTCTTAGAAGTAGCTAATTATTCTAAATTGTGGATTTAGAATGAATAGACGATCATCAAGACACACTACTAGGGGAGCTAATACTGGAAGGGGAAATGGTGGTGAACCAGACTACCCAGCCATGTTCGAGGCCACGACGATAGCGATCATGAATAGGGTTCCCGCTCTAGTGGCGGCTACAGTGATGTTGGAGTTCCAGTGCCTAGAGCTGTAGAATTTGAAAAGCTGTGCAAGGACTTTACATCTGTAGGGGGAAATCATTCAAAGGAACTGAGCCACCTGAAGTGGATCAGAGGTGGATGGATTATTGTGTTCGTATCTTTGAAGACTTGAGTTTGGATGGTGCAACCAAGAGAAATCTTGCATCAAGTTAACTACAAGGTAGGGCCATGAAATGGTGGAATTCTTTTTCACTCGAGACTTTAGAGGAAGAATTTTCATGGGAGAAATTCCAAGCTAAATTTGAAGCAAAGTTTATCTTCACATCTCAGAAATATGCTCTATTTAAGAAGTTCGTAGAGCTGAAGCAGAATGGTCGTTCTGTTCTTGACTATATTTCTGACTTTGAAGCTTTGTCTAGATATGCTCGTTCATACATTGATACACTCTATCAGAGGAATGAGAAGTTTGTCTTAGGTTTGGATGCTTATATCGGAAGGCTGTTAGTTGACCATCTTGATGATTCATTTGAGAAGATCGTGGAAAAATCTATTCGTCATGAGAGCTTGTTTCCTAAGGAAGCAAATGTTGTTGCTGCAACCAAAGAGGCACAGAAACCACAGTAGGGTGGTAATAATAAGAAGAGGAAGCAACAACAACAAAATGGAAAAGTTGGCCAAAAGAAGCCGAAAAGTGAGGTGGTTTGCTTTAACTGCCAATAGAAAGGCCATTTTGCTAGTGAGTGCAAGAATCCTGAAGCTGAGAAGAAGTGCTTCAAGCCTGGGAAGCCTGGGCATGAGAAGAAAGACTGTCTAGAATCAGCTAAGGTCAAGCAGGTTATGAAGACATATGCTTTGGAAGCTATGCCAACTTCTTCAAGGGCTCCTACTGCTGAGGAAAAGGGAAAGGGTGTCGTGGTGCATGGTACTCTTTCTGTTAATGGTGTTTAAGTTTGTGTGCTTTTTGATACTAGAGCATCGCATTCTTTCATTTGTAATGAGCTTGTGTGTCACTTGGGTTTGGAACCCGAGATTTGTGATAGACGCTTTGTAGTGACTAATCCAGGTAGAGGTTCGTCAAATCTTTGCATGATATGTCATGGCCTAGTGTTGTCGAGTCATGGTTTCTCTTTTGTGTGTGATCGCTTTGTTCTTAACTTCGCTGTGTTTGGGATCATCTTGGGCATGGATTGGCTCAAGAGATATGCAGCAAGGGTGAATTGCGAGAAGCTAGAAGTGAGGATCGGGGAAGTGGAAGGGCAAAAGGTGGTGATTAGACGTAAGAGCGAAGAGGGTGACTTTGTTAGCTACCTATATTCGCTTGGGATTCCACAGTAAGACTTGTCATCTGTGCTGATCGCTAATGAGTATGAGGATGTCTTTGACAAGGTCAAAGGGTTACCGCCACATCGTGAGAACGAGTTTAGGATCGACTTGGTCGACGGTGCTAGACCAATCGTTATGCCTCTTTGGAAGATGGCGTCTAAGGAACAGCGAGAGTTGGAGGTGCAAGTTCATGACCTTTTGGGAAAAAGATTATTTCAGAAGAGTGTATCGTAATGGGGTGCACTGGTCGTGTTTGCAACCAAGGCAGATAGCTTGTTAAGATTGGGTGTTGTTAGATCCAAAATTGGGTCTAACACCCGAATTGTTATAATTTGGGAAAGATTAGTATCAGAATAAATGCAGGAAAAAGCAGAAAAGACACAGGGTTTATAGTGGTTCGGTGTTAAAGAGCCTACGTCCACTTTATATCAATGATTATACTTAAGATTTGAGTACAACCAATGATTAATCTCTCAACCTCACTTTTACAATATTGATTCACTCAGTAAATTCAAGATAACTCTGAGTTGAAATAATGTAGATATGAAATTGTGGAATCAGAGCTCTGAATTGCCAAAAAGATCCTCAAAAATGCCAAGTATGGGGCTATTTATAGATGATATTTGCAGACGGATCATGGTCATACATGTCACCAATCCCGATGATCTCGGATGGGTTCACAACCTGATGGAGAAATAGCCAATATGACAGTTGTGGACAGGTGTCACGAGATCCTACATTTTTGGATCGTGGTAGACTTAGTCATAGTCTTCATTTCTCGATTTCGGGGATCAGATCGTGGGGCTCGTGAGAGGATGGATCAGATCGCCCATGATGATCGCGAACGGGGAGAGGGTAGCAACAGCGTCACGATCTGGTGAAGGCTTGGTGACCACGATCGGAGTTTGATGACGTCTACAAGTAAAATTCAATAGGGAACATGTGTGTGAATCTTAGTGGCTTGGTCCAAAAGCTAGCTGACAGGCGTGGACTATCATTGTGACACCCCACGTCTGTTAATGTCACTCTATAAAGAATGCATTAAGTTTCGTGAAGTGCTATTGGCAAATAAGAACATAATACCACAAGAAAGACATGTAAAATAGCAGCAAAATTAAAAACTTTATTTAAATCCAAACATCATAGTCCCAAATACTGAGTTTACATCATAAGTTTGAAGTAACCAATTACATAAATAATCTGTCTGGCCAAAAATATCAGAGTACAAAAGCATAAAACCATATTTCCCATGTGAAGCCATAAGAGAGTTGACCAAAAGTCAAAGCGGTACATCAATATCCAAAAATCCAAGCTAAGCTGAAAGAATCCAAATCAACTTTAAGCACTTCCACCCTGAGAACCTAGGGGGAAACGGAAGGGAGAGAAGAGGAAACAAAAAAGGTCAGACATGAAGTCTGACGAGTCTAGTTACTTTTAAATGTGAACAAATAAAAGTATCATGGCAGGTATATAAAACTGGAAAAACAAGATAACAGTAACAATAACAAGTGTGAACTGAGCAAGATAAGATGAACATGATATATTGTGCTTCCTAAATACATTTCTCGGCACCGCATCGATACTAGTATATCAGAAATAGAATGATCCCTACCAATATCGTTCCATTCCATTTTCTTGATTATTAGGTTACTTGGGTTTGTAGAACTCAAGACTTATTCGCGCATCGTACCCGTTTACTTTCCCATAGATTCACCTAATACAATATATGTAGTTATCTCTCAATATTGAGATACACCCCTTGATACCCTACTCACATGGTCTCCTCCGTAATGAATGTAATCCCTCATCCTATGCCGGAGTGACGTATGGATCTCTATATAATGATGTTCTGTTCCGCATATATCTGTCATTACTATGCTACGTAAGCGTACTGACTGCCACCATCTATCGAATCATAATCCTTGCCGGAATAATGCCCTCTAGTCTACGATACACCAACCAGAGAAGATATGCATGTATCTAGACTGTCTCACGTATGTACTATAATTGTAGCTCGATGCCTTAATCGCATATCCTCTAATGTGCACCGAGTTCCATGGTAGGGCTAAACAAGAAACACGGAACTCGGCCGGGAGCCTATCCATACATGTACAGGCCCGCCTTTAAGAGCCTCCAAATATAGATATTCGCAGAGTCTATTTTCCATAGTGGCTATGGCCCCACCTCAGCCCCTCCCTCAAATATTAAAGACTACAAGAGCTAAGTGACCGCCCCTAATAACAACCAATCAAAACATCCATGTGGTGTCTCCCCTCAACCCCTTACCTCGATAGTGAAAGGTGAAATGGTATCTTGGGTTTAGATCTAGTCTTTTTGCATCCCGTTGGCTGCCGATGATGGATATCCACTACTATCCTTGTTGGTTGTGACCCTCTGCCTCCTCGTGAGGCAACCGCCGAACCACCCTAGTGTCACCTCTTCACAACATTCTGACTGCATAACTACGTTTGCAGTCAAGGCCCACCCACCTAGTAGTTACGCGCAAACCCAAACTCTACGAGCACAGCCTAAGACATCTGTCACCGCATATAGGACTACTAGGATCACCTTATGTACCTCAGGAAGCCGCATGCCTCCCCTTCCAGTACTTTGGAGCCATCAAAATAATCAGATGAATGTGCACTCCCCTCGTGCCTTATAACTCCTTGATGATCTACCCCGTTGGATTATCCACCCTCAACCGTACGGACTGGTCTAAGCTCCTCACTTTAGCATGTTTTAGACCCTATGTCTAAACATTCTTTTACGCGCTTGTCTCACCTCATCAGGTTTCCAATTAACTTGGTTACTCCAATTTATATCGAATTCTTATTCAAATTACCAAGTTTCTCTTGGTTATTAATTTCAGTCATACAACTTAATCCATTTAAGTTTATTAATAAGCCTACCACATGTTATTCTCTATATTGTGGCCCAAGGTCTATAATCCACAATCTATTTTATATTCTTGCTTGGTTACATCATTACAATAACATGTTCTTACATAATGCATAATTAAGTACGTTTCATTTTACATGTTACCTTTTTAACATATCTTTACCTTATATGATTAAATATAACTTATAATATTTCATAAGTTTTCTTCATCCTTTATCATTTAATCATAATTCCATTTTTCATTGTCAATACAACTTATTGTTATTTACTTGTTAACTTATTTCTATTAAATAAGGCCCATTAGTAAGTTTCTCAACCCATTAATTATAACCTATGTTATAATTTCTTCTTGTCCCTAGGACAAGTCTAAACATGTTATTCTTATCAGCGGGTTCCAGACTTCTAGATTATTTAATTTAAAATTAATTG
Organism: Allium sativum; assembly: GCA_030737875.1. Classification (NCBI taxonomy): domain Eukaryota; kingdom Viridiplantae; phylum Streptophyta; class Magnoliopsida; order Asparagales; family Amaryllidaceae; genus Allium; species Allium sativum. The sequence goes on along the minus strand of CM060924.1, from coordinate 498,301,819 downwards.
CCTCTTATCTTATTACACAAATTGTCTCATTTCCTTAGAAGTTATGCTTACCCTAAACAGTGTCTTTTAATTACATAATTTTATTATTTCTACCGGTTATGTATACAACTAGGTGTCTTGAATTACATAACCTTATCGGGTTAAGTTTATTGTCCTAAATGTAAATATTACCCGCCCCTCAGATTTGCTTAGCCCACCCACCGTCCAACCAATTTTACTTAACCCCAACTTTAGTTCATATTCATACAATCTCTATGGATTAAATTAGGTTAAGCATTTCAATTCACTACCATGTCCATTTATGGTTTATGATGGGATAAACCTCCCACATTAGGCCTACAACTTGTGGATGCTGGATATGTCGGTCGGGTCCGGGCAGACTTGTTCCACAAGTTGGGCCTAACCTCGTGTCATAGCTCGTCTCGTATTTGCGCACTTAAACCTTTTACATTAGGTTCGACATCAGTGGCTGCTAGATATGCCGGTCGGGTCCAGGAAGACTTCCACCACTAATGCAACCTAAGCTCGTGCCTAAGCGTTACTACGGTTCCACTATTTTAGGCATATAGAAATAAATTTCCCTATTCCAAATTTAGACATTCATGCCCCCTTTCAATTCATATTTACAATTATTCTATTTCAATTATAGGTTTCCATGTCCTAAATCAATATTCACATATGTTCCAGTTTATGCCCCAAATTGACATTTGCATATGTCACAATCTATGCCTAGTTTAATAATTATATATGTTCCAATTTATACCCCAAATTAGTACTTACACATTCCAATACAAATTTTACCCAAATTCATGTTCACCTATTTTCCAATATATGCTTAACTTCATGTTCATATTATCCAATACAAAATATGCCCCCAAATCCATATTAGCATATTTTCCAATTTTATGCCCAAATTTACATTCATAATTTCCACTACCAATTATGCCCCAATTTATGTCTTTCCCAATCGTTCCCAATTTCTCACGTTCGCATTTTTTTAGCGTTAGGCCTAGGCTCGAAGGTAGCCTGGCTATATAAAAATAAAAGGGAAAAGAGAGAGAGAGAAGAGAATCAAAACAGGCATAGTAACGAATCAATAACATAATGATAGAAATAGGGATAAAAACTGAATGGACATATTATGACAAGATTAGACTTGGTGACGATATAAACATATAAGAACAGATCAGAGGAATATGTCACAATAGAACTGATTAGGCACCGATTCAGGATCCAATTTATATATATATATATATATATCACGATTACTATTTAAATGTTTAGATCTAGAAATAGCATGAACTTACAGTGAATAGATCTAAGGAAATGGATCCAAATTACTGCGAAGAACACATTGAATTTGCTGTTGTAGCAATCGTTGAATTTGTATAATGCTTGATGAAATGGTTTTGGAGAAGATTAGGCCATTCAGTCTACGTTGCAACAGAGATCCGTCGTTGCCGCCATTTTCAGATGAATAAAACCTAGGTTTAAGTATTTTATATAGCCATAGGATCAATGAATCTTGTTCAGAAAGGCGTCTAGATACAAAACGAAGTATTTTACGTAGATCTGTTTAGGGGTGGGTTGACCCCCCTTTCAGTGGGTCGACTTATGGGTCGATCCCCCTTTGGGTAGGTTGACCTATGGGTCAACCCCCCTTTTAGTGGGTAGACCCACCTGAGCAGGAAATCTGCTGCCTTCCCAAATTTCGAATTTTGAACTGAATTTTGAATTTCTGGACCCATTTTTGAATTTTTGAACCTATTATACATATATATATTCTTCTTGTGCGTATACAAACTTCAAACCTTAATAACTTCTTCATACGGTGTCCGTTTCTCGAAAACTAAAATCTATCTTGACTAGAATTTCGAGACGGACGCAATGGCATAGTCCGTTTCACTTAATTTTGGTTATTAAATTAATTATTATTTAATTCATCATCTTTAGTGTCGTTAAAATTTCGGGGTGTTACATTCTCCCCTATTCAAAGGATTTTGTCCCCGAAATCTCTAAGCTAAGAAGAACGTATATCCCAACATCCAACAATCATTCATTCATTTAGCAATCACAGGCATCCATTGTCCTTAAGGAATTTGTGATGCTTTTATGAACACATGCAATTGTGTGTGTATATGTCCGTAAACTAATGCGAAAGATCAGGCGGCCCACTGATTCAGTTGACCTCCTTAATGCAATGTATGTTTGTGCCATGCAACCAAAATGTATGCAAATCATCCTAATCCATGTAATTTCTATATGTGTGCACAATCATCCATCCAAATGCAACATCAATGTAACGATACGCTCATTTTTCATCCATAAAAATTTAAATGTACGCACATTCATATGCAATATGTAAGTGATCAAGCCGATCTGGTGCCTACTTTGTGTGTATATGCATCCACAACAATCACTATCTAACACTTGCATCCATCAAACATAACATGTATCAAACGCATGTTTACACTCATTAGTTTTCTACCTAAAGACTCGATCGATAGGATATATTCAAACTATAGATAAAAGTATTAATTCATAGCTTGGAAAAAGAAGTTAAGAACATATTCTCAAAAAGGAAAGGATATGAAGCACGAATCTTTTCTTAAGCGTCCCAAGTAGCGTTCTTGTGGTCCTTTCCCCATTGCACTCTTACTAGCTTCACTTCTTTGTTGCCCAATTTCTTAACCTCCGATCCAAGTATGCAAGTTGGAAATCGTCCAATCATTGCCTCCTTCTCTACTTCCACTTCCTCTCTCAAGTATGGCTTCACTGCCTCGGACTCTATACACTTTATCGCCTCTTGAATGAATAGTCATCTTAGAATGATGGGCTTCCTCAAGGATTGTCTTCAATAGGTTTCCCATTCCGATATAATTTACCTATTAAACCTCTTCTCAAGTAGCTCCCCTACTTGCTTACAAAGTTCCCTTTTTTCTTTTTGGAGTCATATATCGCATAGGCAATGCAATTGGCTTTGCATTGTCCACCAAGTATATGCGGAGACCAATCTCGTGCCTCAAGAGTAAACCCCGAACCTCATCAAAACATCAAGATACTCGCAACTATTGGTATAGATCGCAAATCATCGATAGATATATCAAGAGTTTCTAGAAAACTAAGCATGACAGACCCTTTTGGGGTCATAAGAAATCTTGAGAGTCTTTCTATGGCAAGTCAGAAGCCTAACGACCCTCCTCTAACAATTTAGAATGGCTCCATATATATGGTTGACCAATCCATCCCTAGAATCAAACCATATCTCCTGAGATTAAGAACATATGCGTCGCAACCAAACTCGACACTTAACACAGAGATTCTCAAAACCCGACAAATCCTCGATAAATGAGTCGTACCTCCAATGGGGTTTGAGGCAATAATGGGATCCAAAAACATACTAGTATCTAGGTGCAGAGACTCAACTAAAGAATCAGATATAAAAGAATGTGAAGCGCCAGAAAAAGAATCCTAACTGGATGATCAGAAATAGAAATCAATCCTTCGACGGAAACTTTCCTACCCCTATCATGTCCACTAGTTATGAGAGCATTAGCTTGCCCTCTAGAAGTTCCTGCCCTCTAGCCTTATCCTTGTCTCTTTGGGCACTCCTTAATAAGGTGTCCCGCCTTACCAAATTGGTAACAAACGCCTTTCCTCTTTCTGCAATCCTTTTTCAGATGACCCACTGTTCCGAAGTTATGGTATTTCCTCTTTTCTTCTTTCATCTATATTTCCTTCTTAAGCCATCATTTTCTTTCATCTTTGGGTTGTGCTTCTTAGCCCCAACTTGCTTATTCTCCTTTTTTCCACATGCTAATTAGTCCCTTGAAAGCTTCCTCCATCGCACAGAAATTCTTACGAGACTTTAAAGAAAATAAGCTGCAGGTGAAAGTACTACGCCTATAGATGGAGGTTAGGCACTTCTTTGCCCTTCGACATGTACCGTAGTTTTGACATGCCTATGGAACCATGCCAAAATAGGTATACCCTTTCGGGAAGAAATGGTTCCCCGAACAAAAAGGAAAAGGAATCAAGCGGAGAATCAAGAAGATATTTATGGCTTTGGGAAATATGCTTTTCAAAAATAGACTTTTTATTTTAAAATATTTTGTTTTTGAGACCTTTTTGAAAACCATTTTCAAAATATTTTATCCGATCTTATAACCATATGCTTTGATACCAAATGTAACACCCCGCATCCGTTAATGTCACTCCATAAAGAATGCATTAAGTTTCCTGAAGCGTTATCGGTAAATAAGAACATAATATCACAAGACAGGCATGTAAAATAGTAGCTGAATTAAAAACTTTATTTAAATAAAAACATCATGTTCCCAAATACTGAGTTTACACCATAAGTTTGAAGTAATCAATTACATAAATAATCTATCTTGCCAAAAATATCAAAGTACAAAAGCATAAAACCAAATTACCCATGTGAAGCCATAAGAGAGTTGACCAGAAGTCAAAGCGGTACACCAATATCCAAAAATCCAAGCTAAGCTGGAAGAATCCAAATCAACTCTAAGCACTTCCACCCTGAGAACCTCGGGGGGGGGGGGGGATGGAAGAGAGAGAAGAGGAAACAAAAAGGGTTAAACATAAAGTCTGGGAAGTCCAATTACTGTTAAATATAAATAAATAAAAGTATCATGGTAGTTACGCAAAACTAGAAGAACAAGATAACAATAACAAGTGTGAACTGAGCAAGATAAGATGAACATGATATATTGTGCTTCCTAAATAAATTTCTCTGCACCGCACCGATACTAGTATATCAGAAATAGAATCATCCCTACCAATATCGTTTCATTACATTTTCTTAATGTTACTTGGGTCAGTAGAACTCAAGACTTATCCGCGCATCGTACCCATTTACTTTCCCATGGATTCACCTAATACAATATATGTAGTTATCTCTCAATATTGAGATACACCCCATGATACCCCGCTCGCACGGTCTCCGTCGTAATGAACGCAGTCCCTCATTCTACGCAGGAGTGACATACAAATCTCTATATAACGATGTTGCATTCCACATATATCTGTCACTATTGTGCTATGTAAGCGTAAAGACTGCCATCATCGATCGAATCAGATTCCTTATCGGAATAATGCCCTCTAGTCTACGATACCCCACCAGGGCAGGTATGCATGTATCTAGACTGTCCCACATATGTACTGTAATTGTAGCTCGATGCCTCAATTGCACGTCCTATAGTGTACACCGAGTTCCATGGCAGGGCTAAACAAGAAACATGGAACTCGGCTGGGTGCTTTTCCATACTTGTACATGTCCGTCTTTAAGAGCCTCCAAATACAGATATTCCTTGGGTCTGTTTTCCATGGGGATATGGCCCCACCTTGGCCCTCCTGCAACTATTAAAGGCTACAAGAGCTAAGCGACCGCCCATAATAACAACCAATCTAAACACCCATGTGGTGTCTCCCCTCAACCCCGTAGCTCGATAGTGATAGGTGAAATGGTATCTTGAGTTTAGCTCTAGTCTTTTCGCATCCCGCTGGCTACCGATGACGGGTATTCGATGGTTTACAATCCTTGTTGGTCGTGGCCCTCTGCCTCCTCGTAAGGCAACCACCGAACCACCTTGGAGTCAACTCGTCACAACATTCTGACTGCATAGCTAAGTCTGTAGTCAAGGCCCACCCACCTAATAGTTACGCGCAGACCCAACCTCTGCAAGCACAACCTAAGACATCTGTCACCACACAGAGGACTACTAGGATCACCTTACGTACCTCAGGAAGCCGCGTGTTTCCCCTCCCAGTCCTTTGGAGTCGTCAAAACAATCAGATGAATGTGCGCTACCCTCGTGCCTTATAACACCTCGATGATCTACCCCACTGAGTTATTTACCCTCAACTGTATGGACTGGTCTAAGCGCCTCACTTTAGCATGTTGTTAGACCCTATGTCTAAACATTATTTTACACGCTTGTCTCACTTGATACAGTTTCGAGTTAACTTGGTTATTCCCATTTATATTGAATTCTTATTCAAATTACCAAGTTTCGCTTGTTAATTTCAGTTATACAACTTAATCCATTTAAGTTTATTAATAAGCCTACAACACGTTATTCTCTAGATTGTGGCTCAAAGTCTGTAATCCACAATCTATTTTATATTCTTGCTTGGATACATCATTACAATAACATGTTCCTACTTAATGTGTAGTTAAGTACGTCTCGTTTTACATGTTTCCTTTTTAATATGTCATTTACCTTTTATGATTAAATATAACTTATATCATTTCATAAGTTTTCTTCATCCTTTATCATTTAATCATAATTCCATTTTACATTGTCAATACGACTTATCGTTGTTTACTTGTTAACTTAGTTCTATTAACTAAGTCCCATTAGCAAGTTTCTCAACCCATTAATTATAACCTATGTTATAATTTCTTTCTGTACCTAGGACAAGTCTAAACATGCTATTCTTATCAGCGGATTCCAGACTTCCAGATTACTTAATTTATAATTAAGTGTCTCTTATTTATTGCACAAGTTGTCTCATTTCTTTACAATTTATGCTTACCCTAAACGGTGTCTTTTATTTACATAACTTTATTATTTCTACCCGTTATGTATACCACTAGGTGTCTTGAATTACATAACCTTATCGTGTTAAGTTTATGGGCCTAAATGTAAATATTACCTGCCCCCTCAAATTTGCTTATCCCACCCACTGTCCAACTAATTTTACTTAACCCCAACTTTAGTTCATATCTATACAATCCCCATGGATTAAATTAGGTTAGGAAATCCAATTCACTACCATGTCCATTTATGGTTTATGATGGGCTAGACCTCCCACATTAGGCCTACAACTTGTGGATTCTCGATATGTCGGTCGGGTCCGGGCAGACTTCTACCACAAGTTGGTCCTAACCTTGTATCATATCTCATCTCGTATTTGCGCACTTAGACCTCTCACATTAGGTTCAACATCAGTGGCTGCTAGATATACCGATCAGGTCTGGGCAGACTTCCATCACTAATGCAACCTAACCTCATGCCTAAGCGTTACTACGGTTCCACTATTTGAGGGATATACATATAAATTTTCATATTCCAAATTTAGAATTTCATGCCCCCTTTCAATTCATATTTAAAATTATTCTATTTCAATTATAGGTTCCATGCCCTAAATCAATATTCACATGTGCTCCAATTTTTGCCCAAATTGACATTTGCATATGTCAAAATCTATGCCCAATTTCATAATTATATATGTTGTAGTTTATACCCCAAATCAATATTTACACATTCCAATAATTTTTTTACCCAAATTCATGTTCACCTATTTTCCAATATATGCCTAACTTCATAATCATATTATCCAATATGAAATATGCCCCCAAATCCATATTCATATATTTTCTAATTTTATGCCCAAATTTACATTCATATTTTCCAATACCAATTATGCCCCCTTTTTATGTCTTTCCCAATCGTTTCCAATTTCTCACGTTCGCATTTTCAGCGTTGGGCCTAGGCTCGAAGGTAGCCTGGCTATATAAAAATAAAAGAGAAAAGAGGGAGAGAAGAGAATCAGAACAACCATAATAATGAATCAATAACATAATGGTAGAAATAGGCATAAAATTTGAATGGACATTTCATGACAATATTAGACTTGGTGACGATATAAAGATATAAGAACAGATCAGAGGAATATGTCACAATCGAACTGATTAGGCTCCGATTCAAGACCCAATTTTTATATACATATCACGATTACTATTTAAATGTTTAGATCTAAAAATAACATGAACTCGCAGTGAATAGATCTAAGGAAATGGATCCAAATTACTACGAAGAACACGTTGAATTTGTTGTTGTAGCAATCGTTGAATTTGTATAATGCTTGCTGAATTGGTTTTGGAGAAAATTAGGCCATTCAGTCTACATAGCAGTAGAGCTCCGCTGTGGCCGTCATTTTCAGAAGAATAAAACCTAGGTTTAGGGTCCTTTATGTAGCCTTAGGATCAATGAATCTTGCTCAGAAAGGTGTCCAGATACAAAATGAAGTATTTCGCCCAGAACTGTTCAAGGGTGGGTCGACCCCCTTTGAGTGGGTCGACCTATGGGTCGACCCCCTTTGGGTAGTTCGACCTATGGGTCGACCCACATTTTAGTGGGTAGACCCACCTGTGCGGGAAATCTGCGCCTTCCCAAATTTCGAATTTTGAACCGAATTTTGAATTTCCAGACCCATTTTTGAATTTCTAAACCTATTATATATATACACACATATGTTCTTCCTGTGCGTATACAAACTTAAAACCTTAATTACTTCTTCATACGGTGTGCGTTTCACGCAAACCAAATGTCTACCTTGACCAAAATTATGAGAAGGACGCAATGGCATAGTCCGTTTCACTTAATTTTGATTATTAAATTAATTATTATTTAATTGATCATCTTTAGTGTCATTAAAATTTCAAGGTGTTACAGTCGTGAGCTGAACAAGACGACTAAGAAGAACAAGTATCTGTTGCCAAGGATTGATGACTTATTCTATCAGCTTCGCGAAGCCAAATGTTTGGATTAGGCAACGAGATTTCACCAGTTGAGGGTGGCGACGGATAGTGCGCTAATGAGTGCTTTTAGGACACCATATGGTTTCTTCGAGTGGTTGGTGATGCCATTCGGGTTTAACGCACCAGCGTATTTTGTGGATCTTATGAATAAGATATTCAGAGGTCAGTTGAACAAGTTCGTGCTTGTGTTTGTGGATGATATTATGGTTTATTCTAGAAATGGGGAAGAGCACAAGATGCACTTGAGAGTTGTGTTAGAGATCTTGCGAAAGCACCAGCTGAAGGCTAGGTTCTCGAAGTGTCACTTTTGGAAGGATGAAGTGAGATTCTTAGGCCATGTAGTTTCTAGAAATGGGATAGTAGTTGACCCCGCTAAAGTAGCGGAAATCCAGGATTGGGATATATCTAAGAGTGCGATGGATGTTCGAAGTTTCCTTGGGTTGCCCAATTATTACCGATGGTTTATCAATGATTTCTCCAAGGCAACTGCACAGATGACAGGATTGACGAAGAAGAACCAAGTATTCACATGGAATGCAAAATGTGAGCAAGCGTTTGGGATCTTGAAAGAGAAATTGACGAGTGCACCTATGTTGACTATTCCGAGTAGGAATTAAGAGATGGTGGTATACACTGATGCATGTGGTACTGGGCTGGGAGTAGTGGTAATGCAAAAGGATAGGGCTGTGGCCTATGCGAGTCGACAGCTGAAGCTGCACGAGAGGAATTACCCAACTCATGATTTGGAGTTGGTGGCGATTGTGTTTGCTTTGAAGATATGGAGACATTACCTGTTGGGAGTGCGATTCAAGTTGTTCACGGATCACAAGTCATTGAAGTATCTTTTCTTCCAAAAGGATTTGAATCTTCGGCAGCAAAGATGGTTAGAGTTTCTGGCGTCATATGATTTTGACATAGCCTATACTCCGGCAAGGGTAATGCAGTTGCAGATGCATTAAGTCGAAGACGCGCAAGTTTGGGAGCAATGCTTTATGAATGGAATTGCCTTGAGTATTTGGCAAGGTTCGATTTCAGGCCAAGATGTGAGCTGGAACCTGAAATGTTAGGAAGCTTATTGATAAGATGTACACTTATCGCAAGGATTGGCGAGAGCCAAAAGCAAGATGTGAAGCTTGTCGAGTTTATCCAGAAGCTGGAACTGGAAGATAAAGAGTTCTAAGTTGATCGAGAAGGTTGGCTTCGAAAGCAAGGGCAATTAGTTATTCCTTATATTGATGGATTGAGAGATGAGGTTTTGAGAGAATGTCATCACTCGAAGTTGGCGATTCGTCCCGGTGGTAACAAGATGTATCATGACATGAAGCTAGTCTACTACTGGGAAGGGAGGAAGCGAGATATTAGAAAGTTCATTTCCAAGTGTATGAACTGTCAGCTGGTGAAAGATGTACAGAAGAAGCCGAGTGGTTTGCTTCAGCCACTGGAAGTTCTTACATGGAGGTGGGAGCAAGTGTCGATGGATTTTATCGATGGACTACCTAGGACGAGGGAAGGAAATGAAGGAATGTGGGCCATTATGGATCGTTTGACCAAAAGTGCAAGATTCATTCATTGTCAAGTCGACTAGGATGACATCGAAATTGGATGAACTTTATGTGAAATGGATAGTTCGATTCCATGGTGTCCCAAAGAGTATAGCGAGTGACCGAGATCCATTTTTACAAGTGGATTTTGGAAGAGTTCAAGAAGCTTTGGGGACCGAGTAGTGTTTAAGTACGACTTACCATCACCAAGCTGATGGTCAGACTGAGAGAGTCAACCGAGTTTTGGAAGATCTCCTAAGAGCTTGTGTGTTAGATTTTGGAGGATCATGGGAAGACCATATACATCTAGTTAAGTTTGCATATAATAATAGCTACCAGTCTAATAGTGGGATGGCACCATACGAGGCATTGTCTAGGAGGCCGTGCAATTCTCCAGCTTGTTGGTTAGAAACTGGAGATAAATTGGTACTTGGGCCAGAGATGATTAGAGATACCTCGGATTGTATTGAGATCGTTCGACAACGAGTGAAAGTGGCCCAAGATCATCAGAAAAGTTATGCAGATAAACGTCGGAAAGACTTGGAATTAAACATAAGCGACATGGTTTTTGTGAAGATTTCGCTGTTGAAACATATGGTTCGATTCGGAAGTAAAGGAAAGTTGGCTCCTAGGTTCATTGGACCATTACCGATAGTCGAGCAAATTGGAAAGCTCGCATATAGATTGGAGTTACCCGAGAAGATGTTGAGCATGTATAATGTGTTCCATGTGTCGTTCCTACGGAAGTTCGTGCATGATTCAAACATGGTGGTATCTCCAGAGCAGTATGAAGACCTAAAAGTAGAAACCGCAGTTGTAAAACCTCGTAAGCCACTTTGTTTGTGGGAAATGACCTGAAACAGCTTAGGAGGAAGACAGTTAAACTCGTCATGGTACAATGGAGTGAAGATGGTGACGATTGTACATAGGAGACGGAAGAGAGTATGAAGGCGACTCATCCAGAATTCTTCATCGGTAGGACACTTTGATATCATACCATCGTTATATGGTTGTATCTTGTTGTTGTTTGATAGAATTCTGCGTGCTAGGATAAGGCTATGGACGCATGGCTTAATGGTTTCTAGTTTGGATGATAGGATTGGCTTCTCATGGATGACAAGCATGCGGAACTGTCGTGATTGCTTGGAATTTTGGAGGCGAAATTCTTAAGGGGGGAGGATGTAATAGCCCGCATTACACATATCGAAAGATCGTAAAATATTTTATTTTATTTCCTGAGGGTTGGATCATTCTCATCTTTTAATATGTTGCTTATGGGAATGTGAGACTGTCCATAATTTTTACTGATTTTGTTTGTGACCATTTTGCTCCTGTCAGTCTTGTATAGGGCTTAACTTTTGATTCAGGTCAAATCAGTGGGTGACACCTGTGCCATTGAAAGGAATTGATGTTTCCTTTTCCGTAGAGTGGTTACATTAAGGATATGTCTTAGCAGTTTGGGAGAAATCGTTGTTTTAGGGTTTTTTAGTTGGCTGTCCAGGTTTTGCAAGGCTAATGAGATGATTTTGGAAAGGCTCATTAGTGGGTTGAGGGAAGGGTATAAATAGGGGATGAGGGATATGGGAAATAATTAAGTTTCACATTCTCCCAATTGGTGCTTTGTGCTTCTCCTTCCTCTAACACCTTTCCACCACAAAAATCAAGATCCAACCTTAGGAAATTGAAGATCTGCACCATTCGAGGCTAGATCTACATCGTTTCAAGGGAGAATTCATCGGATTAAGGAGTTTGATTCGAAGTGTTCGCTGTCCGGATTCCTATTTAATTGTTTTTACTTTGTTTTGGATAATCAATGAGTGATTTACATCTCTCACATGAATGCAATGAAGTATATGAGTGTTTGTGCATATTTCTCATCAAATTATAGAGTTTTACCATAGATCCACACCATTATATGTCCATTTTCATATGAATCACCCTACGATCTAATTTAGTAAGTTTTACCCGTTAAATTCATGCCATTCCATATGTTTATATAAGTTAGATCTGTAACGAACTGGAATTTTCGACCTAGAAAATCAATACAAAACCCATGTCAATTATTCAGGCATTGAACATTCTAGAACGTTAATGAAAGAATTTAAAGGGTGAGAATAGATAAGGTAGAAAAGTAGAATAGAAGAAGAAGAAGAACACATAACACATCAGAGTAACACTAATCTCATAGCGGAACAAATAAAATATAACATAACTTTGAAATAAAACAATATATATATATATATACAATAATATTATCAGAGTACAATACTTACAACACAACGGAAAATAACAATAACTAGAAACGCTGAAGCCTCCTGCTCCAAGCTCCTCTAATGATATCGAAAAATACCTGAACTACTCGACTGCCTAAACAAATTTGGACACCCAAGAGTTTAGGGAAAAACAAAGCAAAAATAAACTCTGGTTTTGTCATGGGACTGGTGTGAGTAAACTCCAACCACTTGGTTTAACTTTTAAAAATTCTTTTAAAAGAAAAGATAATCGTAAGACCGATCCACACATAAACACGGATGGTTTTTACCTTACGATAACCCAAAGCATTCTTTGAAATCAATATTCGTCTGATATTATAATAATGTCTAAATACAAGTAATATCAATCTAGCAGAACGCTTGCATCTCACGCTCTACATATATTGTATACAATCAAAGTCGTGGGCTCTTATTAGATAATGGATTACAACTGGCAAGGTATGGGACCACCTTCCGACAGTGTACCTCTAGAGAGAAATACATCGGGTTCAAGAAGAACATCTTGCAACCCAGGCTAAACATGACCGGTCCCTCATTTAGCTTGAGATACCGAATGTATTATCACCAACAGTTGGGATCAGCAACCATTTCCCGAAAGGGACAACATCGATAGATTTAAGAAGCAAAAGGAATTTCTCTAGATTAGGTGAAAATACACCCTGCTTGGGTATGACCTAATTAGCCATACGACTTACCCGATTTTATACCATTTCCCGGTTGTGAGGCTAGAGGTTATAACGTATCTTTTGGTCTTTATTCACTTTGAATGTCAGATTGTCATATCCGCCAAATCATAAATTGATTTCGCCAAACATACTACGGGTATACAGCTAAGAGAAATGAACTCCTCCGCCACCAAACATAACTACATTTGAAAAATCAACTTACGCGATTCTTTAGAAATACTCTGTCAGACACTTGTCCATATAAATTTACCCTGGGACTGGACAAACCGAAGGCACTATTATGTAAACAGGACAACCCTTGCATAACTCTGTCTTCAATTATCTTCGTCATATTTGATCGCAATGCTAACGTCCATATAGAGTGGTTTCCAGATAATGAATCTGATCCTGGTCTCTCCGTATTGACAACGTAAAAATGGTCTTAAACTTCGATAGTCGGTGATTTATTGATCAAAGAAAAACACGTGTGCAAACAACGATATTATTTCTAGATGGAAATTCAATCAATCAATCATTATTTAACATTTATCCCTTTAGTTCATTAATTTATTCATTTTCATTTCCTGTTTCCATATATTCAGCATTCCTTATTTTCTAAATCTAGAAAATATACGTTATTAATCATTGGAAAACATTTCCATCTCTTTTCCACGTATCACTGTCATTCCAGTATTCGTCATCATTAATTATTTCATTTTCTATGCTTAAAAACTTCTCTGATTATATTTTGAAAACGTTTCCAAAACTCATTTATATGTATTTCAAACGATCATTATATAAAACATCGTAAGCCCACTCAAACCATTAATCATTTATTACTTCACTGTATCTTTAATCAATCTTCTTCACCGAACTTCAATTATTCCTTAGTTAATCACGAAGCCAATTAAGTTGGGGTGTAATTACCTCTCAGACCTTAACTGAACAACATTCTTAACCTTGCAACAGATAAAGCTCAATACTTTAATTCGTATACTCATTGCTTATGCAAATTCTTAGATTCAGTTTACTATTCCATTTCTTTTCTGAAACATTTATTATAACAATAACATTGTAATTAGTACTTTTGAAATATATAACTTAAAATATAACTTTTAATTCTTAATTCGAATAATTAAACAAACACTAATTTATTAATATATACTCTTGATTTAAAAACCGGAAAGTAGATATTACTTTCCTGAATTCGATATAATTGAATTCGATGCGTAACTGTCTTTTGAGTAATCTCTATTCGATTAACTCTTCTCGAATAACTTATATTCGATTAACTATCTTTCAAATAACTATATTTAATAAATTCCCTTTCGAATGACTTACATTCGATTAAGTCACTTCGAATAACTTAGATTCGAATAATTCACTTCGAATAACTTATATTCGGTTATAACTATTAGTTTCTAGTCGAATGATAATTACACACCTTTGCAGATTTTATTTAATCCTTTTTACATTTTGAACATAGAAATGGATTTCACCGTTTCCTTTTCAAACTACTTCCAATTTCCCATTTTTCATTCACTGTTGAATTTGCAATCTCAAGTGTCCACTAATAATTATAATTTAATCCATTATAAACATTATTTATAAATCCGACCACTTGCTTTTATTATTAAACAAGTTATTTATTTCTAATCATTCGTAATTTCATTTCTGTTTGAATTCCTGTTTAAAAATCCAATTTCCTTTACAAATATGTTTATTTGCAAAATATTTGCTTAATTTCATCATTCACATCGAATGTGAAAAATGTTTCCTTTTATATACTCCATTTCGTTTGATTTCGTATTTAAAATAATACTCCATTTCCCAATTCTATTTGTACTTCTATTTATAAAATTTCTCATAAGAAATCTCCTTTTATTTTCTAACGCTAAAATCACGTTTATAATTCACTTTATAAATGTTGAGTTCACATTCTATTTAAAACTATCGGTTTTAAAACCGATTTCTGCTTCTATATATAGGTTCGGATTTATATATTTCATTTATCAAATGTTAAATATTTCATTTGATTTATAAAACATTATTTATAAATTTATCTTCTCTAGTTATCTATTAAAACAGATTTCTATTTATTTTAAATTCATCTCACATAGTTCTTAATATCTTGTCAATTCCCTTTTATAATTCTATTCAATTTTATAAATAATTCCTTTTATAAAATTCTAGTCAATTTACAATTGTTTCCTTTTATAAAATCTATTCATTTAATAAATGTTTTCCTTTATAAAATATATTCATTTTATAAATGTTCTTTTTATCAAATCTATTTATTTCTGAAATATTCCTTTCAAAAATGTCTATTTATTTCTGATATATTTCTTTTTAAAATGTCTATTTATTTCTGAAATATTCCTTATATAATTCTATTTATTTTCTAAATAAATATTCCTTTATAATTGTATTTATTTTCTAGATAAATATTCCTTCTATAATTCTATTTATTTTCTAAATAAATATTCCTTTTATAATTCTAATTATTTTCTAAATAAATATTCCTTTTATAATTCTATTTATTTTCTAAATAAATATTCCTTTTATTATTCTATTTATTTTATAAATAATTATTTTATTTTCAATATACACTGTAAAATTCTCTTTTCACATTTCAGTACTTCTTATGGTGTTTACAAGCCATACAACAATGATCAATATCAGTCAAACATATATAATCAAGAACAGACTATATATCACATCATATATAACAATACATGAAAAACGGTAAAATAAATATTGAGGAATCCAGTTGGATCCCTCCGACCAGTTTCCCTGCATCCACAAATGTTACACAGTATAATTCATATCAATTCCAGTTCAATATAACATATTCTAATGAATAGAATAAATGTTTGTTTAACGATATGTGTGTATATCGTTAACTGTAATTTCAACCAATCAAAAATAATTCAACCAAACAATCATCACACAGAAATTAATCATCATTTATTAGTGCTAGATTATATTTATAAAAATATAATTTAAACAAACTTAGTGAGTTTTACTCACTTTGGCTGGTTATCGTTAAATAACGATATTCGTCCGTCGATTTGACTCAGGCATTTTATTTTACCATAAATTGAGATGAGCTCCAAATCATTCCAAACCAGTTTCATTGTGAAGACTACGTCCATACGATCCTAACATGACCAGTTTCGCTGAATTTCGATTTTGTATGACAAAGTTATGACGTTTACAAGTTTGTATACATTTTAATGAATTAGAACTTAGATTTAAACACAACAATACCAAGCCAAACCCATGTCCTTCATCTCCTCCAAACCAATACACAGCAGCTCCACCGATTCCTTTCCATTTCCACCACTTCAAGCTCCTATCTCTCCTCCATTTCTCCACTAAATCACATGAAACAACCTTTATTCTCCTTCTCTTCAAACACTCTTCATCTCCATCACCATAAATCCAAACTCGAGCTCCCCCTCCTTCTTGCGTTTTCAGACCAAACCCATGCTCTCAATAGGAACCCGCGACCTGGAAATGCACTGCACACCCCAAAATTTGGCGTACACACAAGCCATTTTCCACCCTAAGCACCAATACAACACTTATTCTTTAATTTGATGCTCCAAACTCTCATAAACCTTAAACCTAAGTCTATGAACCATATGAAGAAAGGTTTAGGGTAATAAATGGTTAGGAGTATTTATAGGTAGGATATATTATTTTTTATTCTATTTTCATATTTTATTTAAGTCATTTTCTAATTTATTCGTCTTCTAAAAATCCCTATGATCACATACAATATCGAAAAATCATGGAAATTGACATGCAGCTAGATATTGACATTATGGACCCAATGAAACTTGTTTGTCGAATTCCAACTCCATTTACTCACACAGCGTATTTTTAACCGTCAAAATATTGACTGTTTTTCACATTAAAATTCGGCACGGCCACATACTTACTCCAAAAATCACGAAAATTGAAATATAACAATAATCAAATATTCTGGATCCAAGAAAATTTGTTTCATGAAAAAGGGAGGTCATTTGCAAAAATGGTTATTTTTAAAGCTCTAAATAAACCCATTTAAATATTAATATATTTAGAAATAATTAAATTAAATATTAATAAATTAATATTATCATATATATTCACAATAGAATATCATACAGCTCCAAAATATACATATCTAGATTAATAACTCAATATTTCAAAATTTGAGTTTATATCGCTATTCGATTTATATTAAAATTCATTTATAATATTATTAAATCGTTATAAAATATAAATGAATTCCATAGCGACAATTTTGAATTTTTATTTGGACATAAGACACAATCTACACGACGTAATCTCGATTTTTCCATTTCATTAGAAAAATACAGTTCAACAGATCCGTGCGTTTCTTATTTCACAGAAATCCGACTTAAAATGGATTATGTATATTCAGTTGAAGTTCAAAACGCCAAATAACGAACTGCCGCGATGTTACGGGCTCGATTATAATTAAATTATAATTTATATGTTCAACTGTCGTTCAAATAATATATTCATTATTCTAATTCAATTCTAAACTGAATTATACCTTATATATGATCCAATTCACATCGTATTGTGAATTCAGCCATTTTCGACTATTTCAAAATTATAATATGTTATTATAATATAAATATTAATTAAATATTCAATGTTATTTAATTAAATAACCATTTAAATTTCTAAATCACTATTTAAATAACTAAATTAATTAATTATTACACCGTAAAAATACGGGACATTACAAGATCTCTCATTTTGATCGTACGTTCATTTTAATGGTTTTTGGTAAGATTTACATCATTTTTGTGGTAATTGTCATATTCATGTTGTTAGCAATGTCATGAAATGTTTATGACTGTGTTTGATGATTTGGTTGAGTTGGTTTCATCGGATTCGTCATTTGACGAAGATTTGGTCGAAATCGGAGTAGAACTGGAGATGTGTAGGAAGTGGATCGGGTCGGCCTGAAGTGGGTCGGGTCGGTCAAGTCATGGCTTGGGAAGCAGGTCGGGTCGGGTCTGGTCGGTCAGGTGAGGGTAAACTTGGTCGGGTCGGTCGGTTGAGGACGGGTCGGTTCGGTCAGGTGGGGGTATACCTGGTCGGGTCAGTCGGTTGATGACGGGTCGGGTCATTCAGGTGGGGGTATACCTGGACGGGTCGGATGAAATATGGCGGGTCGGGTCGGTCTGGTGGAATGGGCCGATTAGTCATGTTGGATGTTTTTGCAGCACTTCTAAAATGTTGTGGTGGATGGATTAAGTGTTATTGTTAGTTCCTTAGCTTGTGTGTATGAATGCTATGGATTATTTTGAACCTTATATTGATGTTGATTGGTTCGATGATGATGATGGCTTCGACGAGAGTCCGAAAGGGGATGTTCAAAGTGATGTGATATGTTCGTTAATCAGTGAAAAGCAACGAAGGAGGTGACAACTCAAAGGTCATGAGTTGGTGGATAATGGTTGCTTGAGAAGGTTGCTTGGGCTATGAAAAGTCATCGAGTTGGACGACTAGAGATGAGAAGGCAGAGAAAGTATCGTTGTCATAAGTTCTAGCAGGCTCAAAGCAGGGGTATGATAGAGGCATCTAAAAAACTGGTTGTAATTCGAGTACCCTGGGTATCGTTGAAAGGCCTAATTGTCAGGGTTGGACATTGTCGAGGTTAGACATATGGAGTTTATGCTAGAACTGGGCTTGCCATTAGCCCTTGACATGTGGCAAGGTTGGCCATTATACGATTAACGATGGTTTCAAAGCAGGATTGGCGGTGATAGTCGGAGTCAGTCATGGATGATTGGTTGTTCTGTTTGTACCATCTCACATGGATTATCCAAAGTCGAGGAAGATGTTCTTTGACTGCTTTATTGATATTGGTTTAGGCCTCTAGGGAGAGTTCTTGGGGAATGTTAAACTCGATTACGGTTGGCCATGCGAGACTTGTATAATCTGGATGTTATGAGTGCTTTTCATGATTAAATGGATGTTCTGGTTTCCATGGATGAATTGTCGTTACCTTATATGTTATGGATTATAAAGGTTATCACTGTCATGATGTGGAGAAGGCGGATGTTAGTTCTTCTCTAGTGTTAGGTAGTGGTTGGTAAATATACCCATTCCTATATACTTTATTTTTGAAGTTTGTTAGCAATTTTATCGGTCACTAAGACTGTTGTCTGACTCAAGGTTTTATGTCTCCTCTTATTACCTTGGGCTATTCAGCCGGTTGTGGATGGGCAGACTAAGTAGCAGGTTATAGGTGATTAGTGAGGACGATGCTGTTGTTCGAAGGCGAGCAGGAGGCTAGCATACCAGTTTTATTACTATCTAGTATTTCTGTTTCCGTTGTTTGAGTGCTCTATGAGGGTTGTAGTGAGGCTTTATGTACAAACTTTAATTCCAGTTAGATAATCTTTCAAGATGTTCAGAAAGTTTCAAAAAAATTTCTATATGATGCTTCATTACTATTACCTGTTGTATATGTTCTATCATATTTTATCCTTGCGTTGTGAGTTCTACGACAGGTTTTGATGTTGTCTACCTACTTTGATGATCGTCCGTACCTGCCCGGCACACCTTTCAACGCATTATTCCTCTTGTTTAGTGCAGGGGCTGTGGGCGGTCGTCACAATAAATTTTGAAGTAATGTCAATCCACATAAGCAATTAGAAAATGTCATTTATAATTCTTTCTCCTATGCTAATGTAATTTTTTGTAATTCTAAGATGACATTGTAAAGTAGGATGTCTAGTTTTGGACATTATACATGATAATGTGAAGTATTACTCCATACAATCATTGCTGAGTTAGATAATTTTCTCAATCTTCTATAAACAATAAAGTGACATATATGCAAAGAATTCATAACATTTGATATTTTCATTGGAGAGAATTATAAATGTCATTGTTATATACACAAACATTAAACTAACATTTTGGACACTTAAGCTTCACATGACATAATTTGTGAAATGGGTTGAAGATGCTCTTATAACTTAATTAAAAACCCATATCTGATTCCATGCATTTATGGGTTGGTTAAAAACCATTCTGGCCAAGGATAAAAAAATCATGTTAATAACCTGATTGAAGAATCAATTCTTGTTGTTGGACTGGCGGCAGATGTGTCGGCATCTGCATCGACATGTTAATAGTCTGAATTCGATTTATCCATTATAATCTCCCTAGGAATTCAATGATGATGAAACTTTGTTTTTATACTACACAAGTACCTTCGTTAATAGGAAATCATACGTATTAACGTTTTATTTGGTCAATCGAACACCAAACACCTAAGTTTGGGTTGTAATCAAATATTATGGAATGAACCAATAATTTCGACGTTTAAATATACGAAGTTAATTAAAATTTAATGTTTCAAAATGAATGTTTATGACTATAATTTGAACTAGAAATTTAAATTTCATTGTATATTGAAGATATGAATTTGGTTCCTAAACATTAACTTGAATCTGTATGTTTGTTGTGAATGTAGAATTTAAAAATTAAAGTTAATTTACAACTCGTATAATAAAAACAAATGCGAAATTGATAAGTTATAAAACGTTAAATATTAAGAGTTTGAAAATATTACTTAAAAGTGACTAAATAATTATATAACAATAATATCTAAGTACGTTCGCTTCGTTTAACTGGGTTTGAACAATTGATTTACAGTAGCAAGAATCGATATCGAAACTACTGTTAAAATTAAAAAGTGAATTAAATTGTAAATTTAAATATTGGAAATAGGAGTAATTAGACGCAATAAAGGAAGGAATTTCATAGTGAAATACATAACTTTGTTTTATTTGCTTTAAAATTTGTTAAACTATTGAATATATCATCAAGAATTTAACATGTCAGGATTCAAATGAATTTGAATTAAAATATTAGATGAGATTATAAGAATAACTCTATTTTTGTTAAATTCGAACGTTTGTTGTTTCAAATCTTTAATTTCATGTTATAAACCGACAATGCTTATTAGGTGTATATCCCTGTCTATATCCTGTTATAGGTGTGTATTATGTATTTATAGTAAAATGCATTTGTTTTGTATATCATTCTAAAGAAGACAAATAAACTTTTGATTAAACTAAAAAAACATTATGTATATGTTTTACATTCGTGTAATTTACACCTGTCGCATTACTTCAGAGGAAATTATACATGTGTTTTTCTCTTCCTCTTTTACCTTCGCATAATCTCAGAGAAAGAGGAAATTTCCTTTCCTTTCACCATTCCTCTTTCAAATCAGAAATGACAACAAAGAAAAAATTAATCAAAATCATCGTTTCTTTCCATCGAATGTCTCCTACGCCTCCATCCTCTTACCCAAGAGCCAGCATCATCGTCCAATCGCCCTTGTACTTGTAGCGCACCCGCCTTCATCTTGATTCCAAATCTGGCGCTGCCCAACCCTAGAGCCTTCTCCACGACAACGATGTTCGCCTCCCTCGGTCCTCGGAATTTCAGTCCCGCAAGTGAACCCTCTATGTCTTGAAGCCGCGCAGGCCATCCTCTGACCAACAAATTCACAAACTCGCTCGTTGCTGGTGAAGTCAGCAAACCCCTAACCACGTGAACACTTTAACCATTTTCGCCCTTTTCTGTTTGGTAATGCTGTAAGGTTCTTGCCTCATTCTTGGATTATTCACTGTATAATTATGTACATATGTATATAGGTTATTTCGGTAATAACCTGTGTAGAAATGATAGCAGGGTATCGCTGAATCACCTTTTTTCCACCTTATTATCTTATTTCGGGTAGGGCAATATATAGGTAAATATGCATGTGTATGTATGTATACTTAGATATGTGCATTTATTTAAGCTTTAACATGAGTTGAATTGACCATGTAGTTCCCTACATTACTCTGCTGGGTTTTATATCAGTAATTTTTGGATTTGTCATATTGATTCGAGATATTGTTGCTATCTAAAATTCATTTATCATGTTTCTCGAGGGTTGATTTGTATTCATCATTGCTTGGTGAATAAACACGTATTCGTTTCGTTTCCATTTTCTTTGTGTAACACCCCGAATTTTAGTTAATACTAAAATTCACTAATTACAGGATAAATAATCTCAGATGTGGGAATTGGGGGTAACGGGCTGCGTCATTGCGTTCGTCTCGGGAAAATACGCGAAATAGAGTCCGAAATTTTGTAAATCGGAGTCCGTATGGCCCAGATATGGCCCAATGAAGTTTGCAGAAAATTCAAGGTTAAAAACAGATTTAAAATTCAGTTCTAAAACAAGTTTGGAGCCAAAAGCGGAAAGGGTGGGAAAGTTCCCGCCTAGCCCCGTGTCGACAGGCATGTCGACAGGGGTGTCGACAGGCACGTCGACAGGGGTGTCGACAGCCCTGTCGACAGGGGTGTCGACACAGGGTGTCGGTCCTGTTGATCTGGGTGCACCAGATCTGGTTTTTGGTTGAGTCTTGGGCTGTGTTCTAGAGATTTCCGAAATCTGATGGTCCTAATCTAATTTAGGGTTAATCCTATGGTCCTAAAACACCTAACTAATCTATATATACACCCTAATACCCCCCTAATCCTTACTAAAAATAGATCTAAGGCCATTATGCCACCACTTTGAAACTTGAATGAGCCTCCATCAAAATTAGAGAAGGGATAACATTCCAAATCAACATCTAGCCTCTTAATCTTCTTCATTAGTTTGCTAATCTTGGTTTTGGTGAGCTTCTATCCCCTTAATAATCAATTGTTAAATTGATTAAGATAGGATATGATGATGTATGGTTATGTTTGTGGATCAATGTGTTTATGCAAGCTTAGTATAGTGTATGTTATGTGTTTTGCAAGTTATATGCTATATGTCGTGCAAGTTTAGTGTATGTGTTCATGACATCTTTATGCAAGCTTAATGTTATGTAGTCATGACATCTTCATGCAAGTTTGGTGCTATGTTTCATGATGCTTATGATGCAAAACACTAAGATGAACATTGATCTATTATGCAACATGCTTATGCAAGTTATGTATATGCTTATATGCAAGTTTAACATGTTATGCAAGTTATGCATGCTTATGCAAATTATGTGAATGCTTATGCAAGTTATGTATATGCTTATATGCAAGTTTAACATGTTATGCAAGTTATGCATGCTTATGCAAGTTATGTGAATGCTTATGCAAGTTATGTGTATGCTTATATGCAAGTTCAACATGTTATGCAAGTTATGCATGCTTATGCAAGTTATGTGTATGCTTAAATGCATGTTTAACATGTCATGCAAATATGAGAATGCTTATGCGAGTTATGTGTATGCTTAAATGCATGTTTAACATGTTATGCAAGTTATGAGAATGCTTATATGCAAGTTCAACATATTATGCAAGATATGTGTATGATAATATGCAAGTTCATATGCAACATGTTATGCAAGTCATATGTATGATAATATGCAAGTTCGTATGCAACATGTTATGCAAGTCATGTGTATGATAATATGCAAGTTTGGGTTAAATGTAGTTGGGTTAATATATGCTCATATATGCAAGTTGACATCCTCTTAACCCATGACAAAGTTATATGCTAAGATTTGGTTAAACCCATGATATTTGTGATGGATCTTCCCTTTATTATGTCATGAAATGAGAACGATTTACGTGGGGAACGATGGGGTTAATAAATATGTTAATAAAAGTACGATTGGGTATGATTAAGCATACCATAAAAATAAATTAACATAAGTGGGAATTTACCTATTGAGTTAGGTCTACCCCATGGGAATTTACCTATTGAGTTAGGTCTACCCATGTTATGAAAAATGTGTAATTAATTAGGGATAATTAATTATGGGGGTGATTAATTAGGAGTAATTAATCAACTAAGACACGAGGTTGGACCCTTTTGTAGCGGAAGTCTGCCCGGAACCGACCGGCCATCCAGCGGCTACAAATGATTGGCCCAATGTGAGAGGTCTTAGTCATAAATTAAATACGTGATTAAAGTAAAGACACGAGGTTAGACCCTTTTGATGACAGAAGTCTGCCCGGAACCAACTGGCATAGCCAGCAGTCATAAAAGACGGTCTAATGTGAGAGGTCTTTATGAGGTCATGATCTTAATTAATTAATTAAGAAACACTTGACCATATTAGCATGTAGAGGGACATGAGGGGTTAAGTGGGTGCCTTGGGTGGCATGTGGAAATCTAGTGGGTTGCCTTGGGTGGCAATAGAAAATACGATTAGAATACTTAACCAAGTGGAAACATGTAATTAAACATGATTAAAGGGTTAAGTGGGACGCACTAGATAAAGGGACAAGCTTAGGTGGGTAGCTTGTGGGGGCCCATTTCAACCAGTAACCCATATGTATCTTATTGGGCTCGACCCATGTCGAGGACGGGACACGCGTACTGGGCTTGACTATAAGAGGCCAAAACGGGGTAGCGGTGGCAACGCAAGTCCAACGGGTTTCATATGCGTGTGTGGACCCGGGCTGGTAGGTAAGACGTTGTTGCATCGTGTAGATATAAGCCGTGCACCGTTTGTTGTATCGGGTTGCCACTTTGGGGAGTGATACACCCCACTGTGGGGCCGACACGGGTATCTACGTTAGGGAGCCGATCGCTTGGGGAGTAGTGGGGTACACCTAGTGGAGATAGGGGCAGACGGCACCTATGTGGTCAGCTAGGGGTACATGAAACTACTAGTTATATCTTTCTTTTAAGTCCTTGGGTGGGATCAACCTTTGTGTAGGAATGACTTGTGTGGTGCAGTTAGTAATTATCCTTTGGTGGGTAGATGCGTCTTTACGGTTATCTTAGTCCACCCTATGTTTGTTGGCTACTTAGTGTAGTCATTATCCCCAAAGGTACCGTACCGAGTTCATATCATACCCTAATTACTTTAATAATTGTATTGTTAAGGTTATAGGGCTCACTCAGGCTTATGTCTGACCCCGTTGTTTTTATCTTTTTCCCAACCCTCAGGTTCTCAGAGTGGGCCCAGCACGAGTGGGCTTTGATCAGGCTGCTTTTATTTCTCTCTTGGAGCTTGGACCCTAGATGTAGAGCTCAGTTTACCCTTTTCTTTTATGGCTATCAGTTCATGTATTGGGATTATGTATTTTTATTTAGCAGGATGGATATTTGTACTTAACTTCTATTATGGTTTTATGATGTAACCAGACATGTTTTATTTTCCGCTGCAATTGAAATGATGTTTTAAATTTTCAAAGTATTACTTAGATCTGTCTTGCTGTAATTACTCTGTTCTATATTCACTCAAAATACTCCACCGATGTTATGGCATTCCCTTAGAGAGTGACCATAGCGGGCGTGGGGTGTTACACTTTGTATCACCTCCATCTTGCCTCGAAAGTTGAGTTTCCTCTCACTCACGACTAGCTTATCATCAAGTGAATTAAATATTTGTAATGTTGAATGAAATGCTAGGATCGCTCTAGAAAATCCATAATTATTAGTTGCGCACATGTTACTCACACACTATCGATATATGACACGATATGGATGCAATGGATGTTATGTTTGAACCGTTTTCGCCTTGCATGTTCCCTATAGATTTAGGAAAATCACTATGGATTAAATGATACACACAGAACAATTGTATAGATTTAGGAATAATATTTGAATTGAATTGGGATTCGGGTAGAAGTGATGTATACCCAAAAAATTTAATAAATAGGTTGAAATGATATATATACCTGATTCACTTGACCATATGACTGAAAATTTTATTCAGGCGTCGTAGTCAATAAAAAAACTAATTGTATTATGCTATAAATATGTAGCGATTTTTAATCAATTTATTTTTGAAATATTATTTAAATATTGAGTTTTAAATTTATGTTTGATATAAGTTTCATTTGAATCTATCTAGAATTATTAAGTTAGATAAAATTCGATTTTATGGAAAAAAGGTTTGAAATTAGTTTATCAAAGTTACTACTTAACAATAAGATTAAATTTTAACTAAATTTTTGAGTGAAATTTGATTTGGCATGATACAACATAATTTCACATGATAGATTAATTTATAAACGATTTTAAGTTAACATGATGGATTTTTAGTTAAAAGATTTATAAACGATTTTAAATTAACATGATGGATTTTTAGTTTAAAGATTTGACTTGAAAAGTTTAACTTAATTTACTATGATGTAGGGATTTAAATTTATAATACTAGTAAAGGTTGTAAACAGGAATTAAATGATTAAGTTAATTAATTTTTTTTATAGTAAATGAAATGATTTGATCTTTTTGAATTTTACTCGAGATAAGATTTTATACGTTGAAACAATAGGTTTGAAATCAAATAAATGTTTGAGAAATTTTCTTAACAAGTATATTGTGAATGACCATTGAAAGTTAAGGGGAATGAAATGAACCAAGAATGCAATTCACAAAATGAACCAACGATAAAGGTTAGTATTAAAATTATACTTGTAACGTCCCGGATTTTTGCTATTTTATAATAAATATTTAAATTTTATTTTAAATATTTAACTGAAATAATAAAAGGGATTTTTTTTATTGAATTTATATATGATTTAATTTTGAATATATTGAATTATCATAATACGAAAATAATGTATAATTGAATCCAGAATTTAAAACTGAATCGAAACAATTCTAACTGCTAATATAAACTTTATATTGAATTATAACGATAATAATAATTTATTATTGATCAATTTAATTGTTTGAAATCAACTTATATTTTTAATTAATTTAATTTAAATAATCAGTTTAAATTGTTATCTTTTCCATATGATGGAATTAGACTTCAAAGGTTGTTCCAGTGTATCCATAATATTGTATAACCGTAGAAATGTCTATTGTCGTGTTCAGAAAGAGTTGAAAAAACGTAATATTTAATAACGTAAAATCACACCGGTTCAACTTAGAATTAAAAAAGAAAGAAAGAAAGAAAAGCCTATCCTATTAAAACCTACCCAAGTAACTTTCCTTGCACGCCAAAACACTTCATATCCACGTTTACTTGCCTGTCAAACCTTCTTCACTTATATATATACGTGACCTTGCCTCCTTGTTAATCTTCCCATTTTCACCCCTTTAAAAAGAAAAGAAAAATCGATTGAATTCCTAATTAAATATGTCGCTACCCCTTCCTCTCTATTCTAAAATCACAGAAAAAAAACCCCTAAACTATTTCTAAATCAAATCGAAAACAGAACAACTCGAAAGGGTATCCAATCATCTCGAGAATGAATCGAGTACTCCAGGATTTGCCGAGCTCAATCTCGAGACAACGACGATTAGGGTACAACATGGATCTAGGGTTGAACTTCGACATTGATGTAGTTACAGGTGGGGTTTGTTATGTGGTTCGCGAGTGGAAGTGATGATCAGTGTGAGATTGTGATGCCGGGTGGATAGGGATATCAATGGTGCGATTGTCCGATGTTGGGGACGTCAGAGTTAGGCTACTTGATGGCTTTGGGAAAGGGAAACTGGCGAAGTCAATTTGAATCACGGTCCTGTAGCTGGCAACACGAGGTTGGGTTTTCCATTGTGATGTCGAGCTTTCTTTCAGGCTGTCAACGGGCGTAGTGAATTCAAAGAGGAAACAATATAGTGGGAGTTCTAGAGTAGGGAAGTTTAGAGAGAGGAGGAGGTCGTAATGACTTGGTTAGGGTCTATAGTGGTGTGTGGTCGAAGCTGCTAGGGTGCGGCAGTAGCAGACATTGCTTATGAGTGGAATGAAGATTGACAACAAGTTGTTTGATTAAATGTCGTAATGAGACAGACTGCAGTTTTGGGATGATTGCTACAGAGTGGATCAGAAATTGTTGAGTTGCTTCATCGTTAGTTAAAGACAATAAGGTATAAAATATAAATACCAAGAGTAATTTAATATTTGCGTTAGTAAATTAATAATATTCTAATCGTTAAATAAAATCGAATTATCGTAGGAGCTTGATAAATTCATTCAAGACGTTTCGTAGCCTCGATTATATGATTTTAACTTGGTTTCTAGCGCAATAAAATTTAAGGTGAGTAAATCTCACTCACAGTTTTATATTTAAATTTATTTTTAATCATTAAATATAAATTTGTTGGTTGCTTGGGTTCTTGAACGAGTTGTTGAATTATTGTGGTTATTATATAATATATATTAGTTATTTAGGCTTGGTGGTTGACGCTATTATTAAATATATTGGATTTTCCCGTAGTATCATTAGCGGATGCCCGCAGTATCATTAGCGGATGACCCTACGCCCAAGTGCATAAGTGGATCCCCTTTTATACCACGATATCCTGCCTTGAAGCAGGATTGATATTATTTATGTGACTAACATCTGTGGATGCAGGGAAAACAGGTTGGAGGAATCCAACTGGATTCCTCAAAACAATTTATTTATTGTTGTTTACATATTTTTATATGTATGTGATGTGTGAATTGAATGGATGATTTGTGTGTTAGATATTAGAACGTCACAGGCCCTAAATATTTATATTCAAAAATATCAAAAGGGAATTTTAGATTTAAAAGGGGAAATTTATTTTCCATAGTAGAAATTGAATTTGAATGGAATTAGAAATCAAAACTTGTTTAAATATTTAAACAAGAAATGAAATTTATAACTGATGGGTTTAAATGGAAAGAAAATTATCGTTTAATAAAATTAGGTTTTTAAATTCAAGTTGAATTTTAAAAAGGGAAATTTATTTTCTAGAATGAGAATTTGATTTCAAATAAGATTTGAAATAGGAACTTGTTTTAAATTATTTAAAACAAGTAGTGGAATGTACAAACAATGTTTATAATTTAAAAAGAGAATTTTTATTGGGAAATTTATTTAAGTTCAAGTATGAACTTAAAAAGAGATTATAATTTGAAATCATTTCAGGAAAGGAAAACGATGAAATATATTCCGATGATCGGAATGTAAATGAGTTGAAATAAATCCATATGGGTTTGTGACAGCCCGCCCTGCACTAACCGACATTGACTCCAAATGTGCGCTGTACACATGTCCAGTTAGCACGGGACGGTCGTCAGAAGAAAAGGAAGAAGACGAGGAATCAACAAAGAACCTGTATAATGTCTCACAGCGCATGGAATAAAATATAATCATAACATATACTTGACACAAAATAGGTGAGACAGTGCATAAGTTGAAAACAAACTATCATAGCAGCGGAAAATCCAAATACAGCTTATGTTCCACAACATCATTATTACAACTTTTAAAACTGTCTCTAAAGCAAGATAAGGAAGGTACACTACTAATGCCCAAGTAGTGACCACCAACGACACAGGGAGAATATCTATATATATCATACGTGGAAGCCTCCTGCTCGCCTCCAGATCAGCTACTCGTGCATCACCAGCTAACCTGTCTCTAGTCTGCTCGTTTAGGAGCACCCAGAGTAATAAGAAGAGACATAAAACTCTGGGTCAGACAAAAGTATGGTATGAGCGATAAGCAGCTAAACAGAACAATAACAGGTATACTAAACCATACCTGAACCTGGACCTGCAACCAAAGAGTTAGCACTACATACTGTACAATGCTCTAAGGTGCCACTAACATATGGTGTACAAGTATACGGGGGTGGGGGTGTGCATGTCATAGTGATGGCAAACAATCAAGCATAGCAACCATCCTCACATCTCTCACTCAGTGCGTAAAGCATACAATATCCACCACTTCGATCACCCAATACTTTGCTATGATCACCCTGCCCCATGAAGTCACAACGGCCTCACTGCACTGATCCATAGCCACCAATCCTTCGCTATGTCCACTTTGCCCCATTGAGTCGTACACACCCCACTGCACTGGCTCATAGCCTTACTAATCCTTTACTATGTCCACTCTGCCACTTGGAGTCCCAACGGCTCCACTGCACTGGCTCATAGTCTTGCTACGATCACTTTGCCCCTCGAGTCATGATGACTCTACTGCACTGATATGTAGCCCATCATTCCTTTTCAGTGGTGAATCAAATTTATGAATGTCGACAACTCCTTAGCACATGTCCCGCAGTAAAGCCCAGTCATGAAGTGAACTCATTGGTTCCCAACTAGATCCTGAGCTCTAACTCCCACTTGGACTACCTTTGCATCTCGGGTTATTGGTCATCACCGGATCGGTCTTCATTCAGTTCATGACCATCATATAGGCTCGGGTTCATATCAGTTCGTAGCACCCTCTCCAGATCGGTTCGGATCGGATGACCTTCCCCTATCGGTTCGAATCAGATGACCTTCCTCCAACGGTTCGGATCGGGTGACCTTCCTCATGGCTTCATGGAAAACTCCTTTGGTTCGGTCCTTCTCCCCAAGCACTCCGGATTGGGTCGGGTCTCTCGAGCTTCTCCATGGTGTATCGGTTCGGGTCGGAGTGGCATGCAAGCGGAAGATCGGGTTGGGTTCGGGTCCAGATCGTCTTATGGATACAACAACTTGGAGGGCGGTTCGGCTCGGGCTCTTTTCTCCGATCCGATCCGGATCGGCCAAATTCCTGCACTTTTTCCAGCGACTGTTTACGCCATTCGACGACGTTTTCGACCAATTTAACTATTCTAAACAATCACAATTCATACCAAACAGTCGTAGGAACATATAACATCAACCGCAAACATCAAAACAATATCTTGATAGGTTAAAATATATCAAACATAGCCAAAATCCCATATTTTCCCTTAAGCGTGCTTAAGCAAAACTAATGATATGATTAGTAAAACTTAACCAAATTAACCCAAGTTTCTAACAGAGGTCTAAAACATCATTTAAGAATTTATGAATATTTTTCCAGATTTTATTTACTTTTAAAAACGCTAATTAACACTAATCAACACTAATTAGCCATAATTGGTGTAAAAGCAAGCTAATCACTCACCTTAGCCACAAATAAACCTTAGATCTGAAATATATCTCTATTTGGGCGCAAATATAAATGCAAAACAGCAGCACTAATCTTGATTTGGTGAAGATCTCCATTGATTTGATGTTGCTAAGCTTAATCCTTGATTAGAAAGTGATTTGGAGGTGATTTAGAGGTTGAAGGCCATTTTTAGGGTTTCTAAGAGGTGAGTGGATGCTAGAAAACTGAAATGGAATGAAACCCTAACTCTTTTCAGCCTCCTCACAACCTTAATCCCGAAATGGGTTATGGGCCCATTCACGAATCACCCTATTTGGCCCGGTTAAGCAGTTCTTCACCTTCCAAACCTTATTTAAGCCATATCTCCCAAACGGTAAGTCCGTTTCTCACATGTGACCACTCAACGGAAAGGTAAACCATCAAATGAATCTAATGGAAGGGGTTTCAGGTCAAAATTCCTTTCCAGTCAAAAGTTATGGCCAAAACAGTATCAGCTAGGGGCAAAACGGTCATTTAAAAATCGACAAAAATCATGAACATGGGAAATGACCTCAATAGTCGATTCCCAACTCTACATGACCATACGATCTCATATGAGAAAGAAATAAATATTCTACGATCCTCCAATGCGTAGAATGCGGGTTGTTACATTCTCCCCCCTTAAGAAATTTCGCCCCTGAAATTCCCTAACCAAAACACATAAAAGGTCCCGCGTGCCTATCAGCCATAAAACAACAATCAAACATACAAAACAAGTCTATCCTAGCATGCGGAATAACTAAATTGTAAAGTAAACCTTACTAGGTAAAGAGTTCTGGATACGTCTTCCTAATGCTCTCCTCTGTCTCCCAAGTACAGTCATTCTCGTTCTCGCCCCACTGAACCTTGACTAGCTTCACCGCCTTCCTTCGAAGTTGCTTCGTATCGTGCTCGACAATACGAATCGGTTTGCGGTTCCCAACCGCCTTGGGTTCCACTTTGAGGTCCTCTAACTGATCAGGTGAAATAGTCATATCAGGGTCGTGCACGAACTTACTTAGCTGGGAAACATGAAATACGTTGTGAACTCCCGCCATCTTCTCGGGTAAGTCAACTCTATACGCCAAATTCCCAACTTGTTCGAGAATTGGGAATGGGCCAACAAATCTTGGTGCCAACTTGCCTCTCCTGCCAAATCGTATCACGCTCTTCAACAGAGAAATCTTGACAAACACCAAGTCACCAACGGAGAATTTTAAGTCTCTTCTCCTCTTATCAGCATAATTCTTCTGCCTATCCTGGGCAGTCTTCATCCGTTGTTGGATGATCTTAATCTTATTTGAAGTTTCCCTTACCACATCTAGTCCAGGCACAAACTTCTCACCGGTCTCTATCCAACATGATGGCGAGTTGCACGGTCTTCCGTACAAAGCTTCATGTGGAGCCATACCGATAGTGGATTGGTAGCTATTATTATATGCAAACTCTACTAGATGCAAATGATCATCCCATGATCCACCAAAATCCAATATACAAGCTCTCAAGAGATCTTCCAATATACGATTCACCCTCTCTGTCTGACCGTCGGTTTGAGGATGATACGCGGTACTGAGATATAATTCCGACCCTAGAGCCTCTTGTAAGCTCTTCCAAAACCCACTAGTAAACAACGGGTCTTGGTCACTTACAATGCTTTTAGGTACTCCATGAAATCTCACTACCCACTTCATATACAGTTCTGCTAACTTAGCTGCCATTCTAATCGATTTGACTGGTATAAATCTTGCAGTCTTGGTCAATCGATCCACAATTACCCAAATGTTATCATGTCCCGATTTAGTCCTTGGTAAACCATCAATGAAATCCATCGAGACTTGCTCCCATTTCCATTCGGGAATTTCTAATGGTTGCAACAATCCACTAGGCTTCTTTAGCTCGTCTTTAACTAGCTGGCAATTCATTCACTTGGATATAAACTTCCCAACGACTCTTTTCATCCCTTCCCAGTAGTAAGTCTGCTTCATGTCTCGATACATCTTATCACCACCGGGGTGTATAGTCAGTTTTGAGTGATGACATTCCCTAAGCACTTCATCTCTCAAACCATTCACGTTGGGTACAACAAGTCTTCCATTCTTTCGAAGCCATCTTTCTCGATCAAGCCCATACAAATTCATCTCCTCACCGTCGATATTCATCTCTAACTTGGAGATGATTTCCAATAGATTAGGATCGTCCTTCTGACTGGAACCAATTCGCTCAATCAAAGTGGGTCTGATCGTCAAACTAGCTAACATCTCTGGATCCAATTCGCACTTTGGTCTAAAATCATACCCTGCGATATACTCCAGTTGCTTCCATTCAAGAAACATAGCCCCTAAACTGGCATGTCTCCTACTCAAGGCATCGGCTACCGCATTGCCTTTCCCAGGTGTATAAGCGATATCAAAATCATACAAAACCAAGAACTCTAACCATCTCTGCTGACGGAGATTCAGATCCTTCTGAGGGAAGAGATACTTTAACGATTTTTGATCGGTAAACAACTCAAATCCTTCTCCCAAGGGATAATGTCTCCACATCTTCAATGCGAACACGATCGCTGCCAGTTCCAAATCATGGGTAGGGTATCTTTTCTCATGCGGTTTCAGTTGCCGACTAGCACAGGCTACAACCCTACCTTCTTGCATCAGTACAGCACCTAGTCTTGTACCACAAGCATCCGTGTATACCATCATCTCTTCATTCCCTTTAGGAATGACTAACACTGGCGCACGCGTCAACTTTTCTTTTAGACTCTTGAATGCATTCTCACACGCTCCGTCCCAGACGAAGGCTTGATTCTTCTTAGTCAGCTGAGTCAACGGTGTTGCTATCTTGGAGAAGTCCTGGATAAAGTTACGATAATATCCAGCTAACCCCAAGAAGCTTCTCACGTCTGTTGCATTCTTGGGCGTAGGCCAATCCTATACTGTAGCCACCTTCGCAGGGTCCATGGCAATACCATTCTCTGAAACAACATGTCCCAAGAATCTCACTTCCCTCCTCCAGAAGTGACATTTAGAAAATTTCGCTTTCAATTGGTGTTTTCTCAACACCTCCATCACTATCTTCAAATGTCCCTTATGTTCTTCCTCTGTCCTTGAGTAAATAAGGATGTCGTCTACGAACACAAGAACAAACTTATTCAACTGATCTCTGAATACTCGATTCATAAGATCCACGAAGTATGCTGGTGCATTGGTCAACCCAAATGGCATGACCAACCACTCG
The DNA here is from genome assembly GCA_030737875.1 of Allium sativum. Lineage (NCBI taxonomy): Eukaryota > Viridiplantae > Streptophyta > Magnoliopsida > Asparagales > Amaryllidaceae > Allium > Allium sativum. The sequence continues at coordinate 498,267,642 of CM060924.1, read as the reverse complement.
TAGAATCCAGACGGCGTCCTAAATGCCGTTTTCGGAACACTCTCAGCTGCTACTCGGAGCAGATGAAACCTGTCGCGAGGTCCAACTAGAAGAACACTCTTGCTCCTTCCAGTTGACCAAACAAATCATCTATTCGCGGTAGAGGATACTTATTCTTCCTCGTCACCTTATTCAACTCGCGATAGTCCACACACAAATGAAGGGAACCATCTGCCTTAGTGGCAAACACAACTGGTGCTCCCACTCGGAGACACTTCTTCTAATAAACCCCTTCTTCAAAAGATCGCTTACTTGCACCCCGAGCTCTCGCTGCTCCCCTTGGTGCCATACGACGAAGTGGCATCACTATAGGTCTGGCATCTTTCACTAAATCAATACGGAACTCAATCTCTCGGTGTGGTGGAAGTCCGGTCACTTCCTCGAAGACGTCCGGATACTGGCCAACCACGGGCACATCTGATAACTCATCATGCGAGATGTCGAGGGAATTTATAAAACTAGCCATTACCCCATCACTAGGTAGACTACCGAACACTACCCTCCGCCCTAACTGTCACCAGAAAGCCCTCACAGTCTACCACCACCCCGTATCTTTGGAGCCAATCGACCCCCAATATAATGCCATACCCAGTAAAGCCCAAAACAAAGCAATCACAAACATACATCCATGAATCGATAAGACCAAATTTCGGCAAATCATACTAAGGTTAGTCGAACCACCAATTGGGTTCGTCACAACCAATGGTCTATCGACTATCTCGGGTTCCAGTCCCAATCTATCTACCAGGTCACTAGATATGAAGGAACGGGAAGCCCCAGTATCAAACAAAACTCGAACAGGTACATCAAAAATAGAAAGCATACCTTGAATGACGACATTCTTTCCTTTCTCTGCCGCGGTTGGGGCATTCGACGAAGAAGGAACAACATTAATAGCATATGCTTTCACAATCTGCTTCGCTTTAAGAGGTTATGGACATTTATCCTTATGATGTCCCACTTGGCCACAGTTGTAGCACTTCCTATCTACTGGCTTGGCCCGACATTCTTTGGCATAATGGCCCTTCTTACCACAGCTGAAGCACTCAACATCTTTCTTGCTCTTTTTCTGGCCATCCTTAGTTTGGTTCTGCTTCCTCTTGTTCTGAGTGTTATTCTTGCCTCCACCGCTCGCTTGCGGTTTTGGCCCTTCTGCAGATGCAACCTTATTCTTTGACTTAGGGTAAAGACTCTCTGATCTCAAAGCCTTCCCAACAATTGATTCAACAGTCTCATCGATGTGGTTGATAAGCCTTTCCCCCAAGTATCCATCCAAACCAGTAATGAACTTCTCATTCTTCTTCTCAGGGGTATCGATAAGGGATAATCCATACTTCGACAAAGTGTTGAACTCAACAATATAGTCCGAGACTGCCCTACCATTCTACTTAAGCTCTAAGAACTTCCTAAACAATTCCGACTTCTGAGCAGCTGGGATAAACTTGTCACTAAAGCAAGCCTTAAACTGATCCCATGTAACCTGATCCTCTGGAGTGGTTGTCTTAATAGCATTCCACCAATTCATCACTCGCCCTTGCAGCTGAAGAGACGCTAGCCTACTCTTCATCGCATCCTCAATACCCAAGTCATCGAAGATACGATCACAGCTATCCAACCAATCCTGAAAATCCATGGCCGACTCCGTTCCGTGGAACGGCTTCCCACCAAGGTTAGTGTAATCCTTGCATAGCTTGGTGAAATCGGCCCTAGGCGCCTGCACTACTGGGCCATCACCATTACCGGCATTGGGAACTGCTCCCTGAAAATCCCTAAGCATTTCTCTCATGAGGTCAGTAAACATCGTCATCATGTCAGCAGCATTCCCATTATTGGCTCCTCTACCAGCATCTCTTGCATATCGGCTCATCGTTCAATCTGTAAAGAGAAAACGATTAACCATCTCCATAGTGGTGCTAGTGCAGTGCGATTTCATCCTTATACTACTAATAGTATAAATATATATAGCTTTTGAAAACCAAAGTAATTACAAATACGCACTCTCATACACGAACTATCTCTCCTTAGTGTCTTTTCCTAGGTTAACTATGCATCCTAGAGCTCTGATACCAAATGTGACGGCCCGCCCTGTACTAACCGACATTGACTCCAAAAGTGATCTGTACACATGTCCAGTTAGCACGGGACGGTCATCAAAAGAAAAGGAAGAAGACGAGGAATCAACAAAGAACCTATAGAATGTCTCACAGCGCATGGAATAAAATATAATCATAACATATACTTGACACAAAACAGGTGAGACAGTGCATAAGCTGAAAACAAACTATCATAGCAGCGGAAAATCCAAATATAGCTTATGTTCCACAACATCATTGTTACAACTTTTAAAACTGTCTCTAAAGAAGGATAAGGAAGGTACACTACTAATGCCTAAGTAGTGACCACCAACGACACAGGGAGAATATCTATATATATCATACGTGGAAGCCTCCTGCTCGCCTCCAGATCAGCTACTCGTGCATCACCAGCTAACCTGTCTCTAGTCTGCTCGTTTAGGAGCACCCAGAGTAATAAGAAGAGACATAAAACTCTGGGTCAGACAAAAGTATGGTATGAGCGATAAGCAGCTAAACAGAACAATAACAGGTATACTAAACCATACCTGAACCTGGACCTGCAACCAAAGAGTTAGCACTACATACTGTACAATGCTCTAAGGTGCCACTAACATATGGTGTACAAGTATACGGGGGTGGGGGTGTGCATGTCATAGTGATGGCAAACAATCAAGCATAGCAACCATCCTCGCATCTCTCACTCAATGCGTAAAGCATACAATATCCACCACTTCGATCACCCAATACTTTGCTATGATCACCCTGCCCCATGAAGTCACAACGGCCTCACTGCACTGATCCATAGCCACCAATCCTTCGCTATGTCCACTTTGCCCCATTGAGTCGTACACACCCCACTGCACTGGCTCATAGCCTTACTAATCCTTTACTATGTCCACTCTTCCCCATGGAGTCCCAACGGCTCCACTGCACTGGCTCATAGTCTTACTACGATCACTTTGCCCCTCGAGTCATGATGACTGTAACAACCCGTATTTTAAACAACACGTTATAACTTAAAACAGGGAAGAATTAAATGTTAAAGTCTGAATCAGGGTAAACGGGCTTTGCCATTGCGTTTGTCTTGGAAAAATACGCGAAATTGAGTCCGAGTTTTCGTAAATCGGAGTCCGTATGATCGAGATATGGCCTCGCAAAGTTTCATGAAAATTTCAAATTCAAAAACAGATTCAAATTTTCAGAATTCAAGGTAGGCGGGAAAAATCCCGGCCAGACAGGTCGACAGGGGGGTCGACACTAGGGTCGACCTCCCCCCCAACCAGGTCGACACTAGAGTCGACCTCCCCCCCCCCCCAGGTCGACTGGGGAGTCGACCTGGGTGTCGACCTAGGGGTCGACCTCCCTGGTCGGCCAGGTCGGCCTGGTGCACCTGTTTTGGCTCCTGGGTCTTGTTTTGGGGGCTTGTGACGATTTTGGATGGCTCAGACCTATTCTAGGGTTAATCTGAAGGCTGAAATCAATTGCCTACAACTATAAAAAGACCCTAAGACCTAGCCTAAATCATATTATTTCATTTTAGCACTCATGCAGCCGCCATTAAACCTAGAACTCTAAATTAAAAATACAAAGAACAAAATTAAAGAAGACGAAAGATGATTCTTGAAGGCTACAACTAGAAGCTACAACAACTACGATGCTTTAGACAACGGATTTGGGGCTATTTGATTTAAAGTTTTGATTTGGATTGCTTGCTTCATATTGTAAGTTCTATGTCACTTTTTAGGCAAAAACGCTAAAATAACATGGACATGCTATGAATTGAAACCGGATTTAGGAACTATTATTAATCTATGTTTATATTGTTTAACTTTGAATCATAATTTGGGAATATTGCTATGTCAATGTTGCAAGTTAAACTTATCATGATTTTAATGTGGTTATGAATCACTTGGGCTTAATTGTATGGCAAGTTGGACTAACACATGTCCATGGAATCACTATGTTTATTGAAATCTTTATGTTGATTAAACCATGCCTATGATGCTAATTAAACCATGTCTATGATGTTAATGAAACTATGCCTGTGATGTTAATATACCTATCATGTTAATGACAAGTTGGGAATTGCTAGGTTATGATGAAAAGTTGGAATCATTATGTTTATAATGCGAGATGAGAATCATTATGTTAAAAATGCTAAATTGGAATCCAATATGCCTATTAGAATTACCATGCCTTTAATGTTTCATGTTTGTAATAAAATTATTATTATGCCCGCAATGATTATTATGCCTATGATGTAAAGTTGAAATCATCATGTTAAACCAAGTTGGAACCATTATTATGCCAAGTTATCATCATGTTAGTATTGAAACCATATGATATGTTATAGCCTGTTTATTATGCAAGTGATGTTGGAATTGTCACATATGCCTATCACATGTTTGGTGTTATTCCCCTTTGTCTCATGAATTGTTTATGCTTGCAAACGAAGTACGTTTATATGCGTTGGGGATACGATTGGGTAGAATAGGCAAAACTTGAATTGACTATAATCATAAATCGTGAAATTTGGCATAAGTAGAACATGAAATATGGCATGAAAAACTTGACTTGAACATTCTATAACTTGACTTGAAACATGCCTTAGTTGGGCACGAAATTGACATATGAACATGCTATAAAAATAGCACGAATCTGATAAGAACATGGGCATGACTTTAGAAAACAAGAAAGTGGCCAACTCGAGGTTGGGTTGAGTTTGTAGTGTAAATCTGCCCGGAACCGCCCGGCAAATCCAGTTGCTACAAACAATAGGATCCAATGTGGGTAGTTGGTCACATCGCGCTTGAAACCCGAGGTTGGGTTGAGTTCGTAGCGTAAACCTGCCCGGAACCGCCCGGCAAATCCAGTGGCTACGAACAATAGGATCCAATGTGAGTGGTTCGGTGCATTAACGAATCAATTAATGCCAATTAGGGTTAAGTCATGAACATGAAAAGACAACATAACCAACTTGAACACGATTTGTAGGGCTAAGCCATGAATTTGAAACGACAACACTTAGCCAACTTGACATGACACATAGGCGGATTAAGTCACGAATTTAAATGACATACTTAACCATCTTGACATGACTAGACTGGAAAAGGATTAAGTCACGAATTACATGACTTAATCGGTTAGGCGGGTTAGGTCACGAATTACATGACCTAATCTGTTAGGCGAAACCCTAGACACGACCCTTTTCTGCGGTAACCCTCTAGATGTATCAAGGTACCTTGGGGCTAGGCCGGGTTGGGCAAGATTACTGGGATGATTGTAAGAGGTGAACGACGGCAGTGGGGTACGCCAGTGTAGGTTCGGTGGGCTACGGTCGTGCACGTATTCCGGGGCAGACACTGGGTATCCGTAGATTTATCTGTGCATCTTGAATCATGTCAGGGGTTGACACCCTAGGGCTGATACACCCGAAGGTGGACCCAGCACAGGTGACTACATTCGTGATTAGCCGTATGACACGGACACTTGACGAGCTAGAACTTGTAGGGAGCCGATCGACTAGATAATCGCTCTGTAGGACCCCGTACTTGGGTCAGACCCCGTTTCAGGGTCATTTCATGATATTGGGCCGTGGGATTTATTTCATGATTAACTTGTGACATGGACTTAGTATACTAGTATAGTTGATGCAACGAATCTTGAACATGTGATGCTTTATTTGACTTGTTTTGACTTATTATGGTCACCTTAGTTATCTTGCTCACCTTGACACCATTCTTAAGTTTAGTTCCAGTCCATACATGACCTGTTGTTTTAACCGTTTTTACACTGAAAGTCACTAGGACTTACTCAGTCTTTATGACTGACCGTTTTTCCTTTCGCCTCCTTTTCTTTCGTTTCCCCCCAGGTTCTTAGGGAGGAAACACTAGCTCTTAGCTTGGACATCACTTGCTTTGGCTCAGCATGTACGGTTTTCTATGGCTGCTTCATTTTACTGCACTTGGGGAATAAGCTGTTTTTCTGTTTTTAAGTTATTGCTTCTTTGGTTATTATTACAAGACAGTTGTAATGAAGTTATTTGAAATGTTTGTAAAAGACAAGGTTTATTTTGGAATGAAATGAAGTTCTGTTTTGCTCATAAATTCTTCCCCTGTTTACTTAATTATTTATTTATGTTCTGTCTTGTGATAATTCTGTGATGTTATCTCGATAATACCTCTCCAAAACTAGTGCATTCCCTTTGTGAGTGACCCTAGCGGAGGTGGGGTGTTACAATGACTCTACTGCACTGATACGTAGCCCATCATTCCTTTTCAATGGTGAATCGAAGTTATGAATGTCGACAACTCCTTAGCACACGTCCTGTAGCAAAGCCCAATCATGAAGTGAACTTATTGGTTCCCAACTGGATCCTGAGCTCTAACTCCCATTTGGACTACCTTTGCATCTCGGGTTATTGGTCATCACCGGATCGGTCTTCATTCAGTTCATGATCATCATATAGGCGTGGGTTCATATCAGTTCGTAGCACCCTCTCCAGATCGGTTCGTATCGGATGATTTTCCCCCATCGGTTCGGATCGAATGACCTTACTCCAACGGTTCGGATCGGATGACCTTCCTCCGGGCTTCATGGAAAACTCCTTTGGTTCGGTCCTTCTCCCCAAGCACTCCGGATTGGGTCGGGTCTCTCGAGCTTCTCCATGGTGTATCAGTTCGGGTCGGAGTGGCACGCAAGAGGCAAATCGGGTCGGGGTTCGGGTCCAGATCGTCTCGTGGATACAACAACTTGGAGGGCGGTTCGGTTCGGGCTCTTTTCTCCGATCTGATCCGGATCGGCCAAATTCCTGCACTTTTCCAGTGACTGTTTACGCCATTCGATGGCGTTTTCGACCAATCTAACTATTCTAAACAATCACAATTCATAACAAACAGTCATAGGAACATATAACATCAACCACAAACATCGAAACAATATCTTGATAGGTTAAAATAGATCAAACATAGCCAAAACCCCATATTTTCCCTTAAGCGTGCTTAAGCAAAACTGATGATATGATTAGTAAAACTTAACCAAATTAACCCAAGTTTCTAACAGAGGTCTAAAACATCATTTAAGAATTTATAAATATTTTTCCAGATTTTATTTACGTTTAAAAACGCTAATCAACACTAGTTAGCCATAATTAGTGTAAAAGCAAGCTAATCACTCACCTTAGCCACAAATAAACCTTAGATCTGAAATAAATCTCTGTTTGCGCGCGAATAGAAATGCAAAACAGCAGCACTAATCTTGATTTGGTGAAGATCTCCCTTGATTTGATGTTGTTAAGCTCAATCCTTGATTAGAAAGTGATTTGGAGGTGATTTAGAGGTTGAAGGCCATTTTTAGGGTTTCTAAGAGGTGAGTGGAGGCTAGAAAACTGAAATGGAATGAAACCCTAACTCTTTTCAGCCTCCTCACAACCTTAATCCCGAAATGGGTTATGGGCCCATTCACTAATCACCCTATTTGGCCCGGTTAAGCAGTTCTTCACCTTCCAAACCTTATTTAAGCCATATCTCCCAAACGGTAAGTCCGTTTCTCACATGTGACCACTCAACGGAAAGGTAAACAATCAAATGAATATAATGGAAGTGGTTTCAGGTCAAAATTCCTTTCCAGTCAAAAGTTATGGCCAAAACAGTATCAGCTAGGGGCAAAACGGTCATTTAAAAATCGACAAAAATCATGAACATGGGGAATGACCTTAATAGTCATTTCCCAACTCTACATGACCATACGACCTCATATGAGAAAGAAATAAATATTCTACGATCCTCCGATGCGTAGAATGCGGGTTGTTACAGGGTTTGTGATTAGAATTCAACCATGTCGAATGTACAAAATAAATAAATTTATTGCCAGATAAAATATCGGGATTTTATTGAATAGAACTAAAATTTAAAATGTAAATATGAAAATAGATTTCACATTGATTTCTATATAAGTTATGAAAATAAAATATTCCTAAATTTGAATCGAGTTTCAATTAGATTATTAAAAATAGAAGTTAATTAATAAAGAAGTTAATTTATAAACGATACGTTTATAAATGTGATGAAGTAAATTTCATCGCGTAATTTGGAATTAAACTTCCAAATGTAAGAAATGGAGTAGAAGGCGAGACTTAAATTGATTTTGTGTATTACAAGTTTTTATCTATCTCAAGATAAGAACGTTGTCGGTCAAGGTCTGAGAGGTAAATAAAATACCCCAACGACTTCACTATTATCAAGGGATGATATCAGTTTGTAATGGTAAGAGATGTTGAATTTAATGATTTACATAAAAGGAATTTATAATTAGAATTCGATGATATCGATATTTTATAAACAATCTAATTCTGTGGGAATTGGACTTGAAATTAGGAATTTGAGTTTGAATTAATTCATAACTAAGTTATGAATGTAGAAATAAATAATCGACGAGTTGAAGAATTGGAATTATGAAGTTATATTTGGATTACAGGCTCAGTTTTATTTTCAAATATTGAAAATGAAGTTTGAAATTCATTTTTATAAACGAAGTTAACGTTTATATTTAAATTATAATTAAAACAAACTCGCTGTAGCACGATAGATCGAAAATTGGCTATTCGAACTAAAATTAGGTATACAAAACTCAATATAAGTCGAAATTCGATGAAACAAGAATCGCACGAACCGATTAAATGACAATTTTCAAATAGAAGAGGAAAATATTGATTTCGTCGTATAGATTTTGAGTTATATCAAAAACAAATTTTAGAAAATTCGCACTAAAAACCATAACGATTTAATTAATTTATTGAAGGAATTTTTAGTGAATAAAAATCTAAATTCCAATTAGAAAAATCCAGATTTGAGTATAAAATAGATTTGAACTGAAGTATAGTAAATGGATTGATTTTTAGGGTTAAAAAATCAGGCTTTAAATTGTCGAAGAAGGTTGACTAATTCGAAAAGTAATTAGCTAGTGGAGTTTTGGATCGAACTTGACGTTGGATAAGTGAATTGAAATTATGAATCAAAATTGAACATTTGAGTAGGTAACCTGAATTAAAGTTTGGAAATTGAATATGCAATTTGAGTTTGACTTTGCTTAAGTCAATAATAATGTGTTTAAACGCAACTACTTCCAACAAAGAATAAAATGAGCTATTTAAATTATGAATTAGAAATTGAACGGGCTTAAATGAAAATGTTATATGGATTGAAATAAAATGAGAATGGTTGAATATATGTTAGACAGGTACGGGATAAAGTGAATGAAGAGTATGAAGATTCTAATCTAAGTGCCCGACAAAAAGGTACATGCTTAAATTTCCATATGAGGTTTTATGTGCCGAATCGGCAAGCTGCTTGGCTTTTTGATTTTCTTTTTGAATGGAAAGGGCCTAGAGAGGCGAGTTGAGGTTTGAACTATTTGCCGGTACAAAGGAGGTTATGGCGAATTTTTCCGGAAATTTAAGAAGTTAGAATATTTTTGAGAAATTTTGATAATAGACATCGTTATAAAGAAATATATAGAATTCGCTAAGAAAATGAATTTAATATAAAATATTAGAAAAGGGCCAATGATTGTGAAATTGTTGATAGATGTTTATTTTTTTCCTTTGATAGTTAAAACACCGACTATCAAAGATTTTTACCATCGTTGTCGATACGGAGAGACCGGTTGGATTTAATATCTGAAACCCACTCCGTATAGGCATAGGCGTTGCGAATTAGATTATGCTGAAGATAATCGAAGACGGAGTGAAATTCAAGAGCTGTTATGATTGTCTAGTCCCAGGACAACTTGTATGGACGAATGTCTGACAGAGCATTCCTAACGGTCACATAAGACGATCTATCTAAGGTATTATGTCTGGTGGCGGAGAAATTCGTTTCTCTTAGCTTTTATACCAGTAATATTTTTGGGAAGTTCAACTAGTGATTTGACGGGTTTGACGATGTGGCATTCAAAGTGTATGGTGGCCTAATGTTCTAAAAGATAGACGTAGCCTCAAGCCTCGCAACTGGGAAATGACAAAAATCGGGCAAGCAGCATGGCTATGTGGGTCGCTCCCATTAGGGTGTATAATCATCTATCTAGAGAAATTCCTTTTACTTCTTTAATCTATTTGATGCTATCGCTTTTCGGGAAACGGTGGTTTGAGCCCAACCGTTGGTGATATACATTTGATACACTCAAGCGAAATGAGTGGTCGGTCATGTGTGGGCCGGGCTGCAAAAAGTTCTTGTTGAACCCAGTGTATTCGCCTCTAGAGATACACTATCAGAAGGTGGTCCATATCTTGTCATAGTTGGAATCCAATCTCCAATAAGCTCCCTGCAGTTTTTGAATTTTTACTATATATGTAGAGCATGAGATGCAAGCATTCTACTATTTGATTAGACATTATTATAATATTACTGGATTTTGATATCAATTTTTTTGGGTTATAGTAAGGTAAAAACCGTCCGTGTTTATGTGTGGGCTCGTCTTACTATTATCACTTTCTTTAAAAAAGATTTTTGAAGTTACACCATATGGTTGGAGTTTACTCACACCAGTCCCATGACTGACCCCGAGTTTATTCTGTTTTTCCTAAACTCTTGGGTGCCCAAATTTGTACGGGCAGTCAAGTGTTTCAGGATTTTACAGATACACTTAGAGGAGCTGGAAGCAGGAGGCTTCACTGTTAGTTATCTAGAGTTATTTCCACTGTATAAAATGTTATGTTATACTCTGATGATGGTATATATATATGTACAAACAGATTTGTATTCCAAAGTTAGGTTATATAATATATTTTATTCATTCCGCTGTGAGGTTATGTATTGTTATTTTTGTTCTTCTTCTATCTTTTCTATTTTCTTTAACCCTAATGACTCGTATTTCTGTATTGTTTGAGTTGGACGTGTGTTTTATTAGTCAGCTCAGATAGTGTGGATTTGCGGGCCACTACAGTTGGTATTAGAGCTTAGGTTGAGTGAAAACCTAGGCTTTTGTGGGGGTTTACTCATTAGAGATAGGGTCAGTAGTACCCTAGAATGAATTGAGTGTATATGTACGAGAGCGCGTATTTGTTAATTTATATAAAAGTTGTTTTATATTGTGTTGGCTAGTCTGGTTAGTGGTTTATGAATTCTGATCGAATCGTGGGACGCCACGATGTCGATAGGAGTTTCTAAACACTTGGATAGAAGAATCGACACGATATTGTTTAAAATCGGGTAAATGAAATAATTTTGCCCAAATTTTTTATTTTGATATAAAGGCACACTTTCCTGAAATTATAATAGTATATGGATGTGTTGGTTGTTATTTTTATAATCAAATGGGATTATAAAATTGAAATGGTTATATATAACCAAAATAGAATTTGTATATGAATTAAATATACAAATGAGATGAATTAAAATTAAATTCAAATCAAAATTTCGAATTTAAATCCTGGGAAGTTTGAAAATATTTTTTGAAGTATTTTAGAATAATATAGCATTATTTTGGGAAGGATTTTGGATAAAAATCGTTTTGAATGGATTTTAAAAGTGATAAAGCACTGAATTCACTTCAGTGACTGGAAAATAATTCTGATGATGAAGCGCGCCATCGTCAATGTTCGTTTTTGAGTTTCTAAGTGAAAGATTGCTACCTTAGAAGAAAAAAATTCTTTATGGAAATTTGATCAAAAGAAAACCTGTTGTTTGGAAATTTCAAGTGTTTTGATTTAGTAATGACTATATATATATATATATATATACACACACATATATATGATTTCGAAAGGGAATTGAAGTAAAAGCCGGGAATTTGAATTCTGTAATTTAACGTAAGCAAGTTAAATGGATTGAGATGAATGATTTATTTAGAGTCAATTTGAATAAATTGAAATGCATATGAATGAAATATGAATGAAATACCGAGTTATAACAAAATGGGCTTTCGAAAATTTAACGGGTTTATAGCATTTCTTCTGGCTTAGTAATTTCGGGGACGAAATTCTTTTAAGGGGGGAAGGAATGTAACATCCCGGATTTTTGCTATTTTATAATAAATATTTAAATTTTATTTTAAATATTTAACTGAAATAATAAAAGGGATTTTTTATTGAATTAATATATGATTTAATTTTGAATATATTGAATTATCGTAATACGAAAATAATGTATAATTGAATCCAGAATTTAAAACTGAATCGAAACAATTCTAACTGCTAATATAAACTCTGTATTGAATTATAACGATAATAATAATTTATTATCAATTAATTTAATTGTTTGAAATCAACTTATATTTTTAATTAATTTAATTTAAATAATCAGTTTAAATTGTTATCTTTTCCATATGATGGAATTAGACTTCAAAAGGTTGTTCCAGTGTACCTAGAATATTAGTGTAACCCTAGAAATTTCAATTGTCGTGTTCAGATAGGAGTTGAATAAACGTAATATTTAATAACGTAAAATCACACCAGTTCAACTTAGAAAAAAAAGAAAAAAAAAAGAAAAGCCTACCCTATTAAAACCTACCCAAACAACTTTCCTTGCACGCCAAAACACTTCATATCCACGTTTACTTGCCTGTCAAACCTTATTCACTTATATATATATATATATATATATATAAAATCTTGCCTCCTTTTTAATCTTCCCATTTTCACTCCTCTGAAAAGAAAAGAAAAATAAATTGAATTCCTAATTAAATATGCCGCTACCCCTTCCTCTCTATTCTAAAATCACAGTAAAAAACTCCTAACTATTTCTAAATCAAATCGAAAGCAGAACAACTCGAAAGGGTATCCAATCATCTCGAGATTGAATCGAGTACTCCAGGATTTGCTGAGTTCGATCTCGAGACAACGACGATTAGGGTACAACATGGATCTAGGGTTGAACCTCGACATCGATGTAGTTACAGGTGGGGTTTGTTATGTGGTTCGCGAGTGGAAGTGATGGTCAGTGTGAGATTGTGATGCCGAGTGGATTGGGATATCAATGGTGCGATTGTCCGATGTTGGGGACGTCAGAGTTAGGCTACTCGATGGCTTTGGGAAAGGGGAACTGGCGAAGTCAATTTGAGTCACGGTCCTGTAGTTGGCAACTCGAGGTTGGGTTTTCCATTGTGATGTCGAGCTTGCTTTCAGGCTATCAACGGACGTAGTGAATTCAAAGTGGAAACAATACAGTGGGAGTTCTAAAGCAGGGAAGTTTAGAGAGAGGAGGAGGTCGTACTGACTTGGTTAGGGTCTGTAGTGGTGTGTGGTCGAAGTTGATAGGGTGCAGCAGTAGCAGACATTTCCTATGAGTGGAATGAAGATTGACAACAAGTTGTTTGATTAAATGTCGTAATGAGACAGAATGCAGTTTTGGGCTGATTGCTACAGAGTGGATCAGAAATTGTTGAGTTGCTTCATCGTTGGTTAAAGACAATAAGGTATAAAATATAAATACCAAGAGTAATTTAATTATTTGTGTTAGTAAATTAATAATAATATAATCGTTAAATAAAATCGAATTATCGTAGGAGCTTGATAAATTCATTTAAGACGTTTCTGAAAGTGTCGATAGACGACTTTAGGCAGGATCAGTAATATGGATATGCGGAATATATGATATATATTAAGAAAGATCTCACAGTAGCAATATCACAGATAAGTAAATGCAGTAATAGAAAAATCACACCAGGGATTTTTATACTGGTTCGGAGCACCGTCCTACGTCCAGTCCTAGATCTCCTATCTGGAATTTCACTAAACACTATCCTCACTTAACCCTGAGGGAAACAGGTTCACAACACCCGAGCAGCCGAACGGGATTTCACGCCTCTATCAACAAGAGGACTTCACAACTCGCCTCTTACAGCACCGAGGACTTCAAACAAGATATAAACTTGTAGTTTGACAATGTGTGTTCTTAATAACACGAATTTGTCAATTCTTGTACAACCTTCCTATAATCTTATCCTCAAATATGATTTTGATATTATGAAGATTTGGAAGATGATATCGTTGTTTGAATCTAAAGAATAATATATAGATTCAAGGATTCAAATAACGATATATGAGAATAGTGATCTTTTGAATGCTTTTAAAAAGATAGCAAGAATAGAAAGAATTGTTGTCATTAAAATGATGATTTCATGTTGCTTTTATAGAGGATGGAGAGATGTAATCATTGGTGAAGAGAAGCAATGAATAGAGATGATTTTTGGTGAAAAGAAAGGATCATAACCATTGATGAAATAGGGTGTCTATTCGAAAAGATGGCTTCAGTTTGTAGACCAGTGGACTGGTAAAAAATGATCAGTAGACTGGTATTTGAATATATATACGTTATATACATATGTGCACGTTCATTGTGCATTCTGCCCAGAAACGGTCGACCGTCCAGAATGAAACCGGTCGACCGGTTTCAGGCAGTATGCACAATGAATGTGCATACATATATTCAAAAAACATTGAGGTATATGATTAGTTAACAAATATAACTCAACTAAACACTAAATAATCAACCTCTAACATTGAATACCATCGAATCTCTTCTTTTTGCCGATCTTGAATTTCTCCTTGTCATTGATCAAAACATCTTGAATTCCTTGACTCAACAATGTCCCCCTTTCTGATTGATGACAATATAGATCCTAAAGAGTTTATTACTCCCCCTGAATGTATACACCCCCTGAAATACATACTTAAAAAAAATGTTCGCAAAACACATTGTTAGTAACATTTATCTTTTCTCCCCCTTTTTGATTGATGACAATATAGATCTGAAAGAGTTTATTACTCCCCCTGAATGTATACTCCCCCTGAAATACATATTTAAAAAAAATGTCTGCAAAACACATTGTTAGTAACATTTGTCTCCCCCTTTGTCATCGACAAAAAGGAATAGAGATCACACAAATTATAAAAGCACAATAAGCATTCAATATTGTAGCATATAATACAACCCAAGCATACCAAAAGCAAGTCAAGTACCTAAAGTTTTAAGGCGTACACACCCAAAATAAATACGACACTATTTATATACAAGTGCCGGTTTTAAATTTTGCATAAAATTAAAACATACTATCATAAAACGCGAATGATAATAAGCTAGTGAGGTGGAGAATCGGATTCCGTTGATTCCAAATCAATGGCTTTACTTTGTCCTTCATCCTTGTCTCCTTCCAATTCGTCGTCATCGTTGGTTCCTTCTTCTTCCTCCTCGGTCTCATAAGTCATGCGACCACGTCCAGCATTGTTTCCTGAGGATGTGCTTTCCTCATATGTTGACCATGTAAATGTAGGAGGCATGGGACGTTTTCCCGGGTCTTGTATTTGAGCAGAGGAGGATGACGATGCACAAGAAATTGCATCCAAATAGCACCAAAGAATGACTTAAGCTTGGAGAACCGTTTATCAAGCTTTGTATCCAAACGGTCGAGTTTGGTGTCGGTTCTTTTAAGTCTAGCTTCTAGAAGGAATTGGTTTTGTGCAATTTGTGCAAGCGAGTCCTTAGTTGACGACGAAGGGTCAAGAAGCCTGACTTCTTCGGGCTTAGGTTTGGGAATCGTAGAAGAAGTGGTCTCTTGAGGACGTTGTTGTTGGTGTTGCTCAAAAGGAATAATACTCATACAAGGGTCATGAAGCTTCATCCTTTTTCGAGTTGCTTTGTTAATGCACTTTGGCTTGGAGATTTTAGATTCGCAAGATTTTACTCCACAATTGAGTAATAACCGCATAATATATTCATTGTAAAATAAGTGTGGCCTTGTGCGGTCATTCACAAGTAGGATCTCGTCGAAAATCATGTTTATCCAATTTATCTCGATATCTCCATAGATCGCATAAAGTGCTTTGTAATTTTCTTTATAAACCGCGTCAAAATTACCAACCCTTGGCAATAAAGATCGTGTAAGAACATGATGTATAACTCGAGCCGTGGGTCGTAAATTAAACGCCTTGGTACTTGTTTTATGATCCTCGATAAAAAGATGGCTGATTCTATCACGAGTGTGAATTGTACAGAAAGCAGAAGAAAATTCTTGACCACTATTAGGTGAACCGAGAACCATGGCCATTCTTTCCTTCGAAATGAAAACATGATGACCACAAACTACGGACCAAAGACAATTAGAAGCATTCTCTGGTTTGAATTTCTGTAGGTTAAGGTTAGCATAGAACAACCTAATCTTAATATGATTAATCTCTATGTTGTTCTTATCAAAAGTAAGTAGTGATTTTATACGAGCCTTAACAGTCAATTCTTCAACATCATAGAGGATAAAAGCAGATAAATCTATGAAAGAACCTTCGTGAATGGTGTAACCCTTCATAGCATTCCATCGTTTCACTACAATAGGATCCATGAGCCATTGTTTAATGTTAGCATCTATGGGTTAAAGTGGAGTGGAGGATGATTTTTTGGGTTTCTTTTGAGGAGGTGCCATTGAAAATAAAAAGAAATTGATTTGGGGTTTTTTGGTTTTTCAAAAGTTTGAGAAGGAGATGAATAAATAATTAGTGAAAGGATGCAGTAAAAATGATTCGATGTGTCGATTTGGAGAGGGAAAACTGAAAAAACGCGTGATCGGTCGACCGTTATTTTTGGACCGGTCGACTGGTTCCTGGGTAAATAAGTTCCAGAGAACTTTGTCGGTCGACCGTTGGATTAAAAACGTTCGACTGGTTCCTAGGGGTAATAAATTCCAGAGAACATTACCGGTCGACCGGTGGATTATAAACGGTCGACTAATGTACTTTTGAGTTGAAAAAAAATTCCAGAGAATTGAACGGTCGACTGGTAGTTTTCAGGAGGTCGACCGGTTCAACAAAATAAACATTTCCAGAGACCTTTATCGGTCGACTGGTCTATTCCAGACGGTCGACCGTTCCTGTGTATGCTTGTTTTTCTGGTTTCTGAAAATTTTAAAAATAGAGAACTTTAATTTATTTCAACTCAACATGAATTTTGAACGAAGATTATGAAAACAAATACAGAAATAAGAATTAAAACTAAAAAATTATTTTGCAACATAAACGTTTAAAAAACGATATAACTTAATGAGAGGTAGATGACTTGTCTTCGGATTTTTCTTGAATATTTGAAACTCTCGGCGTCCATGGCGACCAATTTTCTCTTGATCCTTCATTTCTCGCATAATTACGGTCCCATGAGTTAGGACTTCGAGATGTAGACGGAGGGTGTGGCATTGGTATTGGTTCGTGTACCTCATGTCTATCCGTGCTACAGAAAAATGACGCATTCGTTCTAAGAGAGTTAAACGATCAGATCTGAGTTTTTGTTCATAATGCAGTTGACGCTGGAGATCCAACTGATGTACCTGGTAGTGATGAATTTCATTGATCTTCTCTCTCGTACCCGAAGAACAAAATAGTGCGTTCTTAGCTCGTTTGGGTTTGGGTGTATGTCTAGGAGTATGCGAACATTCCGGTCTGCTCTTCGGTGTTTCCGGAGAGTAGTACTCCTCCGATTTGGAGCTAGTGACCGAGATGTGAGACCGTTGAGAACATTCATCACATATGTGTGCCATAAGAGTATATGGACTTGTGTATGAATGTTAAAACTAGACACTAAGAAAGTGATGCAGAAAACAATAAGAAGGAGTATGTATTTATAGCTTTTACGAAGTAGGAAGTAATGGATGGAAAGCATTTAGAGAATATGAACCACTCAAAGTTTGTAAAGCTCAAAATGAATTGCTAATAATAGTAAAAGACTATTAATTAGCTAAGTTAAAAAAAACAAATGAATGTACCGGCTAGAGAAGAACTCAATAGTATATATATTTATATACATTATATGCCAAGTTCGTTTCTAGAAATCAAGCCGAGCTCTCTACGTAAAGAGATAAAACTAGATTCAAGTAGAGGCTTGGTAAAAATGTCTGCTAATTGGTTATCAGTCTGGACATATTCGAGACATATTGTTCCTTTTTCAATATTATCTCTTAAGAAATGATGTCGAATATCAATGTGCTTTGTTCGGGAATGATTGACTGGGTTTTTTGATAAATTGATTGCGCTTGTGTTATCACAATATATGATGGACTTTGATAAATGAATATCGAAATCTCGAAGTGTTTGTTGCATATATAAAACTTGAGTACAAGCTAAAGCAGCTGATATGTATTCAGCTTCACATGTCGGGAGTGAAACGCAATTTTGTTTCTTACTAAACAAAGAGACAAGTGATTTTCCAATAAAATGGCACGTACCACTTGTACTTTTTATATCCGTGCGAGAGCCACCGAAATCAGCATCGCTATACGATAATAATTCAAATGGACAATATTTCGGGTAGAAAAGACCAAAGTCTTTGGTGTTACTAAGATATCGTATTATTCGTTTTACAGCTTATAAATGTGATTCTTTAAGATTAGCTTGAAACCTTGCACATAAACAAACACTCATCATAATATCAGGATGACTCACGGTAAGATACAGGAGAGAACAAATCATGCTTCTATATAACTTCTGGTCAACATTCTTACCATGTTCATCTTTTTCAAGATGTGTGGTCGTACTCATAGGAGTTGGTTTACCAGAGGTATTTTCTAAACTGAAGCGTTTGACTAAGTTTCCACAGTATTTTTCTTGACTAATAAAAATACCGTTAGAAAGTTGTTTGATTTGAAGACCAAGGAAATACGATAGTTCTCCCATATGAGACATTTCAAATTCTTTGGTCATAATATTTGCAAACTCTTTGCAAAGTTCGTCATTTGTTGAACCAAAGATAATGTCGTCTACATATATTTGGATAACTAATATATCTTTTTGAGAATGTTTAATGAATAGAGTCTGATCAACTTTACCAATTTGAAATCCAGAATCGAGAAGATAACTTCTTAATCGTTCATACCAAGCACAAGGTGCTTGTTTCAATCCATATAAAGCTTTCTTAAGTTTATATACGTGATCATGATATTTCTCATGTACGAACAAAGGAGGTTGTTCGACATCTACATTCTCTTTGATAAATCCATTTAAAAATGCACTTTTGACATCCATTTGATAATGTTTAAAATCATGATGACAAGCAAAGGACAGTAAAATTCGAATAGCTTCTAATTAAGCTACGGGAGCAAAGGTTTCTTCATAATCGATACCTTCTTCCTGATTATATCCTTGTGCTACTAATCTTGCTTTATTTCTGGTTATATTTCCTTGTTCGTCAGCCTTATTTTTATAGACCCATTTCGTACCAATGACTGACTGATCAGTCGGTCTTTGAACAAGTTCCCAGACATCATTGCGCTCGAACTGATTTAGTTCTTCTTGCATGGCAATGATCCAGTAATCATCGATAGCAGCTTCTTTCAGATTCTTAGGTTCGATATTTGAAAGGAATGCGACATGACCCATTTGATTTAGTTGACTTCTTGTTCTAATTTGTGATGTTACTTCTCCAATAACATTTTGAACTGGATGATCTCTTATAATTCTCGGAGGATATCTAAGTCTTGGTGGAGAAGGTATCACAGCAGGTTGAGGGATATCGTCAACAATTTCTGAGTCAGAGTCGTTATTTGTGATGACAGGATTATCAGTGACTATGGTTTCTTCATCATCTGATACGATAGGAGATGATTTAAAGAATTCATCAAAAGAAACATAAAGTGATTCTTCAATAGTTTTAGTTCTCTTGTTAAATATACAATAGGCCTTGCTTCGTTCCGAGTATCCGACAAATATACCTTCATAGGATTTGGAATCAAATTTTCCAAGATGGTCTTTCGTATTTAAAATAAAGCATTTAGAACCGAAAACTTTGAAATATGAAATATTTGGTTTTCTTTGATTAAATAGCTCACAGGATGTATTTTTGGTCAGAGGTCGAATAGATACACGATTCAAAACATAACACGCAGTTGCAACAGCTTCTGCCCAAAAATGTTTTGGTAGAGTAGATCCATTTAATAATGTTCTTGCACATTCTTGTAAAGTCTGATTTTTCCGTTCTACAACTCCGTTTTGTTGTGGAGTTCTAGGAAACGAAAAATTATGATTTATACCTTTCTTTGTGTAAAAATGTTCAAAATCATTATTTTCAAACTCTCCGCCATGATCACTTCTTATGTTTTTAACTTTAAGCCCTTTTGATTTTTGAATTCTTTTGACGAAGGATTTGAAATGTTTGAAAGTGTCACTTTTGTTTTTCAAGAAAATTACCCATGTATATCGAGTGTAATCATCAACAATTACAAACACATATCGATTATGATTTATTGACTGAACTTGTGTTGGTCCAAATAAATCCATATGTAATAGCTCCAATGGTTGTAACGTTGATATGACTTTCTTGGATTTGAAAGACGATTTGGTCAATTTTCCTAATTGACATGCATCACAAAGATTATCAACCTTAAAGCTTACTTTGGGTAGTCCTTTAACTAGATCATTCTTGGCTAGCTTGTCAATAGTTCTGAAGTTTATGTGACAGAAACGTTTGTGCCATAGCCATGGATCATTATCATTTGCTATAAGACACATGTCTGAATTATGATTGGTATTCATATTCAGAATATAGATGTTTCTGTCTCTATATCCTTCAAAAGCTATATTTCGATCTTTATCTAAAATACAACATTTATTGTCTGAAAAAGAAATGATAAAACCTTTGTCGCACAATTGACTGATACTTAGTAAATTATGTTTCAAATTCCTAACTAGCATGACATTAGTAATAAGAGGTAAGTTTGATGTACCGTAATTGCTCACATTGCCTTTGCCGATGATATAGCCTTTTGAATTATCTCCAAAAGTGACTGAGCCACCATCCGAATAAGTGATATTTGTTAATAAGCTCTTGTCTCCAGTCATATGCTTCGAGCAACCACTGTCTAGTATCCACTTTCCTTTTTTCTTAAGTGGGACCTGCGAAAAATAAAATTAAGTCCATGGTACCACCTTTTTATAGGGTCCTAAGAGTTAGGTCTTAGGAGTCCAAACCCATACGGGTCCGGTATCCCCTTTATATACACAATTTGGATTATGATGCACAGAACTCAAAATTTTTTGAATGTACTTGTTCCTAATCAAATTGTTATTTGTTTTAGGAACCCACATTTTTATAGATTTGACATTCTTCTTTTGAAATTTCACAATCGGTTTTGGTTTGGAATATAATAAACTAAGATTTTTCTTAGCTTTAGTTTCTCGTGCTTCCTTATTTTTCCTTTTTCTTTTACCAAGATGTTTCTTGATAACATGTTTCTTATATCCCAAACCTTGTTTATTTGTAGCAGTTTGTGAACTTTCAATAATTTTTGTCAAATTTTCTCGACCTTTGTTAAAGTTAGAAACATTTTAAGTAATGTCGTCTAACTTTGTTTGTAAACTAGCTTTTTCAAGGTCTAACATCTTGACTTTTGCCTTAAGCTCATGATTTTCGGTAGTTAGAGCATCATTTTTCTCTTTTTGAGTTTCAATTTCTTGACACAAAAGAGATAGTTGAGAATCAATATTAGATGATGATTCTTGAGCTTTTTCAAGTTCCTCCTCTAATATTTTCTTCTCGTCTTTTAACATATCTCGTTCAAATTCTGCTCTACTTAAATCAGCTTGAGCTTGCTTGCATTGTCGTTTTACATCTTTAAATTTATACATTAGCTCAGCATTTATATCTAGAACTTCTTCAAAAGTCTTAATTTGTACCTCATCTTCTTTAGCCATAAAGCATACAATAGCTTGTTCATTGTCTGAGTCACTTTCACTATCAGATGAAGATGAATCTGAATAATCCCATGTCACTGAAAATGCCCGTTTCTTTGACTTGTCCTTTTTGTGTTTGAACTTGTCATTTTCTGTCTTCTACTTTGTTCTGGACAATCCTTTTGCATGTGTCCCTTCTTATGACAGTTAAAACATTCTACATTTGATGATGATGGCTTATTTGATCCGATCTTCTTTCTGTTGTATCGACTAGCTTTTCGTTGCTTTAAGAATTTTTTGAATCTTTTTGCAATGAATGCTAGATCCTCATCTTCGGAATCTGAGACGTCTTCATCTTTCTCAGCATGAAAAGCTACATTTTGCTTTTCTTCTTTTTGTTCTTTTCGAGCCTGCAAGTTAGCTTCATAGGACATAAGATTTCCTATCAATTCATCTGGCTTCATGGTGGAAAGATCATTAGCTTCTTCTATTGCTAATACTTTTCCTTCCCATTCATTAGTTAGTGAATGTAGGATTGTTGAAACTACATCAAAATCAGAATATTTTTGTCCTAAACCGATAAGAGCATGATGAATGGTTTGAAACCTTGAATACATCTCATTGATTGTTTCATTCGGCTTCATTTTGAAATTTTGAAATTGACTTTTCAACAAAGCTATTTTTGCTTGTTTAACCTTGTTAGTACCTTCATGAGTGGTTTTTAGCGTTTGCCAAATTTGATATGCGGAGGTACAGATACTAACACGGTTATATTCGTTTTGATCTAATGCACAAAACAACATATTTATTGCTTTTGCATTTACAGCAGCTGCGGTTTTCTCAGCAGCTGTCCATTCTGCATACTCAGTTGTTGGATTGACTATTTCTTTCTGAGTAGCATTCCAAGCATCATAACTTGTTGATTGCATATAAAAACCCATATGTGTTGCCCAATAGCTATAGTTTAGGCCATTAAAGAAAGGAGGTCTTTATGTTGACTGACCTTCTGTGTAAGTGGTGTTACTAGTGCTTGCGTTATTTGCCATATTACTAGAATATATCAAATAACTGTGTTACAGTTATGTGATGACCTTGCTCTGTTACCAAATGAAAGTGTCGATAGACGACTTTAGGTAGGATCAGTAATATGGATATGCGGAATATATGATATATACTAAGAAAGATCTCACAGTAGCAATATCACAGATAAGTAAATGCAGTAATAGAAAAATCACACCAGGGATTTTTATACTGGTTCGGAGCACCGTCCTACGTCCAGTCCTAGATTTCCTATCTGGAATTTCACTAAACACTATCCTCACTTAACCCTGAGGAAAACAGGTTCACAACACCCGAGCAGCCGAACGGAATTTCATGCCTCTATCAACACGAGGACATCACAACTCGCCTCTTACAACACCGAGGACTTCAAACAAGATATAAACTTGTAGTTTGACAATGTGTGTTCTTAATAACATGAATTTGTCAATTCTTGTACAACCTTCCTATAATCTTATCCACAAATACGATCTTGATATTATGAAGATTTGGAAGATGATATCGTTGTTTGAATCTAAAGAATAATATATAGATTCAAGGATTCAAATAACGATATATGAGAATAGTGAGCTTTTGAATGCTTTTAAAGAGTAAGAATGAAATCAGCACTTAGATAGCAAGAATAGAAAGAATTGTTGTCATTAAAATGATGATTTCATGTTGCTTTTATAGAGGATGGAGAGATGTAATCAGTGGTGAAGAGAAGCAATGAATAGAGATGATTTTTGGTGAAAAGAAAGGATCATAACCATTGATGAAATAGGGTGTCTATTCGAAAAGATTGCTTCAGTTCATAGACCAGTGGACTGGTAAAAAATGACCAGTAGACTGGTATTTGAATATATATACGTTATATACATGTGAGCACGTTCATTGTGCATTCTGCCCAGAAACGGTCGAACGTCCAGAATGAAACCGGTCGACCGGTTTCAGGCAGTATGCACAATGAATGTGCATACATATATTCACATATATATTCAAAAAACATATAGGTATATGATTATTTGAGGATAGATTTTAAAAAATATAACTCAACTAAACACTAAATAATCAACCTCTAACATTGAATACCATCGAATCTCTTCTTTTTGTCGATCTTGAATTTCTCCTTGTCATTGATCAAAACATTTTGAATTCCTTGACTCAACAGTTTCATAGCCTCGATGATATGATTTTAACTTGGTTTCCAGCGCAATAAAATTCAAGGTGAGTAAATCTCACTCACAGTTTTATATTTAAATTTATTTTTAATTGTTAAATATAAATTTGTTGGCTGCTTGGGTGCTTGAATGAGTTGTTGAATTATTGTGGTTATTATATAATATATATTAGTTATTTAGGCTTGGTGGTTGACGCTATTATTATATATATTGGATTTTCCCGCAGTATCATTAGCAGATGCCCGCAGTATCATTAGTGGATGACCCTACACCCACATACATAAGTGGATCCTCTTTTATACCGCGATATCCTGCCTTGAAGCCGGATTGGTATTATTTATGTGACTAACATATGTGGATGCAGGGGAAACAGGTTGGAGGACTCCAACTGGATTCCTCAAAACAATTTATTTACTGTTGTTTACATATTTATATATGTATGTGATGTGTGAATTGAATGGATGATTTGTGTTAGATATTAGAACATCACAGTCCCTAAATATTTATATTTAAAAATATCAAAAGGGAATTTTAGATTTAAAAGGGGAAATTTATTTCCCATAGTAGAAATTGAATTTGAATGGAATTAGAAATCAAAACTTGTTTAAATATTTAAACAAGAAATGAAATTTATAATTGATGGGTTTAAATGGAAAGAAAAATTATCGTTTGATAAAATTAGATTTTTAAATTCAAGTTGAATTTTTAAAAAGGGAAATTTATTTTCTAGACTGAGAATTTGATTTCAAATAAGATTTGAAATAGGAACTTGTTTTAAATTATTTAAAACAAGTAGTGGAATGTACAACAATGTTTATAATTTAAAAAGATAATTTTTATTGGGCAATTTATTTAAGTTCAAGTATGAACTTAAAAAGAGATTATAATTTGAAATCGTTTCAGGAAAGGAAAACGATGAAATATGTTCCGATGATCGGAATGTAAATGAGTTGAAATAAATCATATGGGTTTATGATTAGAATTCGTCCATGTCGAATGTATAAAATAAATAAATTTATTTCTAGATAAAATATTGGGATTTTATTGAATAGTACTAAAATTTAAAATGTAAATAGGAAAATAGATTCCATATTGATTTCTATATATGTTATGAAAATAAAATATTCCAAAATTTGAATCGAGTTTTAATTAGATTATTAAAAATAGAAGTTAATTAATAAAGCAGTTAATTTATAAACAATACGTTTATAAATGTGATGAAGTAATTTTCATCACGTAATTTGGAAATAAACTTCTAAATGTAAGAAATGGGTAGAAGGCGAGACTTTAATCGAGTTTGTGTATTACAAGTTTTTATCTATCTCAATATAAGAACGTTGTCGGTCAAGGTCTGAGAGGTAAATAAAATACCCCAACGACTTCACTATTATCAAGGGATGATATCAGTTTGTAATGGTAAGAGATGTTGAATTTAATAATTTACATAAAAGGAATTTATAATTAGAATTCGATGATATCGATATTTTATAAATAATCTAATTCCGTGGGAATTGGACTTGAAATTAGGAATTTGAGTTTGAATTAATTTATAACTAAGTTATGAATATAGAAATAAATAATCGACGAGTTGAAGAATTGGAATTATGAAGTTATATTTGGATTACAGGCTCAGTTTTATTTTCAAATATTGAAAATGAAGTTTGAAATTCATTTTTATAAACGAAGTTAACGTTTATATTTAAATTATAATTAAAACAAACTCGCTGTAGCAAGATATTGTTTAGCATGTTTAAATTTCCATATGAGGTTTTATGCGCCGAATCGGCAAGCCGCTTGGCTTTTTGATTTTCTTTTTGAATGGAAAGGGCTTAGAGAGGCGAGTTGAGGTTTGAACTATTTGCCAGTACAAAGGAGGTTATGGCGAATATTTCCGGAAATTTAAGAAGTTAGAATATTTTCAAGAAATTTTGATAATAGAAATCGATATAACGAAATATATAGAATTCGCTAAGAAAATGAATTTAATATAAAATATTAGAAAAGGGCCAGTGATTGTGAAATTGTTGATGGATGTTTATTTTTTTCCTTTGATTGTTAAAACACCGACTATCAAAGATTTTTACCATCGTTGTCGATATAGAGAGACCGGTTGGATTTAATATCCGAAATCCACTCCGTATAGGCATAGGCATTGCGAATTAGATTATGCTGAAGATAATCGAAGACGGAGTGAAATTCAAGAGCTGTTATGATTGTCTAGTCCCAGGACAACTTGTATGGACGAATGTGGCATTCAAAGTGTATGGTGGCCAGATGTTCTAAAAGATAGACGTAGCCTTAAGCCTCACAACCGAGAAATGACAAAAATCCGGCAGGCAACATGGCTATGTGGGTCGCTCCCATTAAGGTGTATAATCACCTATCTAGAGAAATTCCTTTTACTTCTTTAATCTATTCGATGCTGTCCCTTTTCGAGAAATGGTGGTTTGAGCCCAACCGTTGGTGATATACATTCGATACACTCAAGCGAAATGAGTGGTTGGTCATGTGTGGACCGGGTTGCAAGACGTTCTTGTTGAACCCAGTGTATTTGCCTCTAGAGATACCCTATCGGAAGGTGGTCCCAAACCTTGTCATAGCTGGAATCCAATCTCCAATAAGCGCCCTGCGGTTTTTGAATTTTTACTGTATATGTAGAGCGTGAGATGCAAGTGTTCTATTATTTGATTAGAATTATTATAATATCACTGGATTTTGATATCAAAAATGTTTTGGGTTATAGTAAGGTAAAAGCCGTCCGTGTTTATTTGTGGGTTGGTCTCACTATTATCTCTTTCTTTCAGAAAGATTTTTGAAGTTAAACCATATGGTTGGAGTTTACTCACACCAGTCCTATGACTGACCCAGAGTTTGTTTTGTTTTGTTTTTCCTAAACTCTTGGGTGCCCAAATTTGTATGGGCAGTCAAGTGTTTCAGGCTTTTACAGATACACTTAGAAGACCTGGAAGCAGGAGGCTTCACTGTTAGTTATCTAGAGTTATTCCGCTGTATCAAATGTTATGTTATACTATGATGATGGTATGTATATATGTACAAACAGATTTGTATTCCAAAGTTATGTTATATAATATATTTTATTCGTTCCGCTGTGAGGTTCTGTATTGTTATTTCTGTTCTTCTTCTATCTTTTCTATTTTCTTTGACCCTAATGACTCGTATTTCTATATTGTTTGAGTTGGACGTGTGTTGTATTAGTCAGCTCAGATAGTGTGGATTTGTGGGCCACTACAATACTTTTAAACTAAAAATTTGAAATGCGTACTTGGTGAATGCAAGTTGTGTGTATGGAAATTTGAAATATGAGATTTACGATAGGTCGAATTAGCAAATATGGATAATATATTTAGATTGAATTGGTATTTGTAAACTATTAGATTTCTACTAATTATGTAAAACTATCTTATTTAAAACAAAAATCTTCTTTGCTATTTGTTTCCAAGCTATTTTCAACTATTTCAAATAATTTCTTTTACATTATTTATAAATTTTAAACTATTTTAACTATTTTAACAGAACTATTATATGATAACTCTTAATATATACATATATATATTATCTGTATTAAATTTAGCTATTTTAAACCTATTTTTACCATATCAAATAAAACTAAATCCAATTCGAGCTAATAAATCCGAAGTGATTTAAATGAAGATTACCAAGTAATAATGATATGTGAAAAATAGGAATCTAAACCTGAATTCATTCGATAGATTTTTTTTGAAATATGAGATTAGAAATCTAAGTCGGAACTAATACTTAATTATGTTGAGAAATTGATTTCAAATCAATACTTGAAATTTATCGATTTGTGATACCTGAGCATGATTTCAAATTTAATGACCACAATGTGAAAAATGTAAACGTTTGGTTGTTAAAGAGACAAAAGTTGGTATTGTCATACTCTCTGTCAATATTGATGCCACTTTAACAAATGTGTACATAGTCGGGAATCCAGAACGAAGTATGATGTTTTGGAGGCAATTACTGGATTTGAAGAAAGAGAACCATGATGGATAGCATTGACCTTTGGGTCATAATTAAAATGACTAAAACAGGAGTTATACCGTGACTTTGAGATCACATCTATGATCAAACACGCTTCTTCGAAACCATATTTATTACTTTTTGATCGATTGTTGCACACCTTTGAATATAGGAGTGTGTTCCGAGGTGGGCAGTAATTGCTACTATGCATTACCACCGATCTGGGAATGCAACTGCTAGAATTCTACCCTGGGTATTGCTTTGCGTGCCTTGTTATCCTGATCGAGCCCCTACGATTTGGATTTAATGTTATCGTATCGCGGCGCATCCCTATCTGCCAACGTACTGGTGTTTTATATGCAATGTTTATGACAATGTCTGTAAACAGCATAAGTGTAAAAATGTAATCTCGCTTACATTGTTTTTATTATATTTACTTTACTGAATAGACATTATTATAATATCGTATTATTATATGTATTAGTTTCACGGATCCTTAGAGGATGTAATCCCAAACATCTTTTAAGTTACTAGTGCATTTTATTAAATATTTCACTTGAGTTGATTCACTTATATGAGAATTTTAGTCCGGACTCGAGTATTCTGTTTGTTATTCTTGCAAAATGCTAGGGTTTGACCAAGTATTTCAGCTTTAAAGATTTTCCTGTTGGAGCTTGAGGATTCCTAGTGTCTAGTCTACTATCCTTGTGTACTCAGTTTATTTTATCTCTTCATGTGTTAGTAAACATCTTTATTTAATCTTCAGCTGCATCGGTATTAGTTTTGTACTTTGATTTGTATAAATAAAATTTTTGTTTTTCTGTATATATTTTGCTTCCACGGTGAGATATTCTGTGTTTCTGTGTCTGTGGTTCTATGGTGATTTATTTTAACCCCATGGATTAATAATCTGTAGTTTCAAATGGTTTGAGTTAATAAATTTATTAACTTGAAGCGGGCGAAAATGCAGGTCGATACTGTGTGGTATCAAAGCTTTGGTTTTATATATAACCTTAGCTTATGGGGTTGAAAAACCCATTAGAGATAGGATAGCTCCACCTATAATGAGGGAAATCATCTCAGAATCCTTTTGGAGAGAGCGTATTTTAAAAATTAAAATAGTTTTAAATGAGTCTAACGATTTTTAAATGGATTATATGAATAAAATTTGTTTTGAAAATCTTTTAGCCTTGTTTTAAATTCCATTTCTTTGGGTTCGTCTTTAGTTATATTTGTATTAGGTTAGGATTTCCAAAATCCGAGTCTTGATCTTGTTTTGTCCTATATAAGGAAATTAAAATCAATCGCTTTTAAAATCGCGAGTCTTCCTAAATTTATTTTGATAAGAGTCTCTATCATTTGAAAATTTCTTATCGGTTACTTCCTTCCATTGATTTAACTTTTAGCTTATTTCTTTGACTTAATTTGATCTAACTAAATAGAATTCAATGTAAATAGGTGTGAATAAATAATTAAAAGTATCAATAATTGGTTATGTTAATTAAACTAAGTAATGTGAAAGTTTTGTAGTATAAAACTTGTTTTATAAATTATTGGAACCTTCAATAATAACCAGTCAAAAGAAAAGAAAGGAAAATGATGCATCACTTCCACTAAACATAGAAATGGAGATAACTAAGATGTACATTGGACATAAGAAAACGTAATCATGGAAATAGATGCATTTGCTGCAGCCCCTAAACCTGTAGGATGTTTACTACAATCACCATTTCATAGAAAATGTGATATGAAAATGAGTCACATTTTGTTTTCATTGGTATTTTGCACTTCCAATTTATACAAATAAGATAGGTAAACCCACAACAGGGAATTTCAGTCAAAATTGTACCATGGATATGCGAGAACAAGAAGAAAAACAGTTTTATTCAAGTCTTGTACATCAACCAGAATAAGCATATATAAAATTATATACAGCGAAAAAAAAGAAAGGGGAAGAAACAAATGAGCTGCTGCTAGAGGGAGGGATGTTACCTTGGGTAGTAGCAGTTCACATACATATAACTTAAAAAAACATACATAAATAAAAAGAAAAACCTGCATAAATAATAATAAAAAAACTACATTATAAAAATTGAAATGAATTATATGATGGCAAATTAGTAAAATGTATATTAAGGAATTATATAAGTAGAACTTATAAGATGATTTGGAAATAAATGTTTTGGTTGAATTCTAATCAGTTGTGAAAAAATACTTTCAGGTCACATGGACCTACCAATGAAAAAAACTATATTAACAAAGTTTATACAAGTTGAACTTGTAAAATGTGAATTCGAGGATATTTAAACTCTTGTGAATTCCTGATGAATATTTTGGATAAATATTACATAAGTTATAACTTTTTTTAGCAAAACTAAACTGAAATTTGCTTTTAAAGGAAAGTTCATAAGGCAATCCTAGGAAATGATATCCTCTCTCTGTCTATGGTGAAAATTCAAACAGGAAAGTATATCAAGTTCATTTAATTACGATAGTATAGTTAAGCTTAAACTATTAACAGTTTTTCCTGGATGTTCAAATTTGTAGATCTATGTAGAGACTTAATATCTTTATAAACACATGGCTACTGGGAACTAAAATGAGTACCAAGTAGAAAATGGAGGCTGCTGCCCCGGGACAGCATCAGTAAGGTGAAAAAAAAACTGAAGTTCTAGTTTGTGAATGTAAACTAAATTGATTTGTCAAGAACTTAAAGTATATTCCTAATGGTAATGAAATTTGAAACTTAAAGAATGCAAGCATAAAAATGTGACATGGATTTAAGAAGTGAATTAAGAAATTTGGGAAGCATAACTTAAGTGGAAGCTTATTTCATTAAGAAATCATATCTGATGTATGTGCTTGAAAATATCATCTTCTTTCAATTGTAACCATAAGCTAGTATATTTTGGAACTAAAATTTTAATAAATAGCTGATTGGGGGAGATATATTAATTTACCCACTCAAATGTTTTAAAAATAAATGAATTGAATGTAAATTTATTAATTGCCGCCAACGAAATAATTATTGACTTCAAAATTTACAAAATAATAATAATGGAATGAAGAAAAGATGTGAAACCAAAAAATAAAACGAATTAAGTAAATTAATATAGAACTTGAAGTGAAGTAAACAAGGTGAAACAAAGGGTAATGACAATGTATATTGAAAGGAAAAGTAATGATTTGAATGAAAATATTATTTTGTCATACATATATATAATAAATATTTCTTTATTTTTTTTTTTAAAAATAAGGGTTTCAATGATTTATTTGAAGTCAAGATTAGACTATCAAATATGTAAAGATTTTTGTACATACGCCTAGCTAACGTATGCACAAAATTTTATATGTGTACTAGATGGATATAGATTCACATTCTAGTCGTTTGAAAATGATTCTGGTGATTGCTGCAGCATCACCAGTGTTTATTATCAGATTTTGGAAAGTGAGGAAAATATATAATTTCAATTGAAATGTCGAATTAATACTGAAAACCTTAATTTGTAATGTTTGAATAGCATATGCAAATACTCTCTTGAGAGGGAAAATAGTGCGAACTTAAAGAAATTTATAACATGTGTAAGATAAAATAAACAAGAGGTGAATTAAAAATGAATTGTTGAGAGGAAAAAAACAACAACAGTAATATATGAATTGTTTGTGAAACCATGACGTAAAGTAAATAATTTGAAATAATAGATTGTATGTAAACAAAATCAAGGAAGAAAAGTTATAATAAAAATGAATATGGAAAAAAATCAATGGAAAGTAATATCATATGCTTGAGCGACAACTAAATGAAATATGATAAAGATGAGACTTACATTTGAATCTAAGTATAGATTTTGTGATTATTTGAGATTTATACATGTTGAATGAATTTACTTGCATTTTTAATGCAACTGAAATGCATGTAAGTGAAATGTGTGTTAACAAAATGAGAGTGAACATGAATAAAATGTAATCTGTTTGGTAAATTAAATCTAAGCAACATGAACGACAAATGAATTGGACATAAATAGATTAACTTGCATATGAATGTGAATATTAGATTTCATATGTTAATGTAATCATATATGTTGTTTTGCTTTATTTTGTTAACATGCTATATTAAGTTATGTTATATGTTGTTTATTGTCAGATGTTTTCTTTTTTACTTTACACTTGTATCATTCTCATTTGTTTGTTGAGTGTTTTAATAGGTACAATGGCGTGCTACGCTTATGGAGCTCGCTTTTGCACCAAAATGCTATAATAATAAGAAAATATGTTTAAAAACGCTAAAAAAAGGTACTATCTCGGATTAAATACTGTATTTGAGTTTTTTTATTTTTTCTTCCTCTAAATAGGGATGCCTCATCATGTGGATGAGATGTATATTGATATATTTGTAATTTTTTCTGGGCAAGCCGTACAAAGGAGATGTTGCCGAAATTTTCCATAAATGGGTGTTAGAAAAACTTTGAGTTTTAAAATTCTAAAACTTACTTTCTTTCTAATGAGTTAAAATCTAAGAAAATATATGCGTAAGTTTATTTTATTTTATGTTACGTTTTCTTTTCGAAGACGAAAAGCGTTGAGTGGGGGAGAATGTAACGAACCGATAATTTCGACGTTTAAATATACAAAGTCAACTAAAATTAAATGTTTTAAAATGGATGTTTATAACTATAATTTGAACAAGAAATTTAACTTTCATTATATATTGAAGATACAAATTTGGTTCCTAAACATTAACTTGAATTTGTATGTTTGTTGTGAATATGGAATTTAAAATTGATAAGTTAATTTAGAACTCGTTTAAAAAAAACAAATGCGAAATTGATAAGTTATAAAACGTTAAATTTCAAGAGTTTGAATATATTACTTAGAAGTAAACAAATAATTATATAATGATAATGTCTAAGTACGTTTGCTTAACTCGGTTTGAACGATCGATTTACAGTAGCAACAATCGATATCGAAACTAATGTTAAAATTAAAAAGTGAATTAAATTGTGAAATTTAAATATTGGAATTATGAGTGATTAAATGCAACAAAGGAAGGAATTTCATAGTGAAATACATAAATTTGTTTTATTTGCTTTAAAATTAGTTAAATAATTGAATATATCGTCAAGAATTTAACATGTCAGGATTCATTTGAATTTGCATTAGAAGTACTAGATGAGATTATAAGAACAACTCTAATTTGTTTTTGTTAAATTCGAACGTTTATTGTCTCGAATCTTTAATTTCATGTTATAAACCGACAATGCTTGTTAGGTGTATATCCCTGTCTGTATCCTGTTATAGGTGTGTATTACGTATTTATAGTAAAATGCATTTGTTTTATATATCATTATAAAGAAGAATAAGAAAAGTTTGATTATACTAAAAAAAAAATCATGTATATGTTTTACATTCTCGTATATTTTACATCTATCGTGTTACTTTAGAGAAAATTATACATGTGTTTTTCCTCTTCCTCTTTTACCTTCGCATTGCCTCAAAGAAAAAGGAATTTTCCTTTCCTTTCACCATTCCTCTTTCAGATCGGAAATGTAAACAAAGAAAAGTTATAATCAAAATCATCGTTTCCTTCCTCAAATGTCTCCTACGCCTCCATCCTTTCACCCAAGAGCCAGCGTCGTCATCCAATCGCCCTCATACTCGTAGCGTGCTCTCCTTCACCTCGATTCTAGACCCATCCCCGCCCAACGCTAGAGCCTTCTCCACGACAACGACGTTCGCCTTCCTCAGTCGTCAAAATTTTAGTCCCGCAAGTGAACCCTCTCTGTCTCGAAGCAGCGCAGGCCAGCCTCTGACCAACAAATTCACGAACTCGTGCACTGTTGCCAAGTCAGCAAAACCCTTCATCACGTGAACACTGTAAGCATTTTCGCCATTTTCTGTTTGGTTATGCTGTAAGGTTCTTGCCTCATTCTTGGGTTATTCACTATGTATAATTATGTACATATGTATGTAGGTTAGTTAGGTAATAACCTGTGTAGAAATGATACCAGGGTATTGTTGAATCACCTTATTCCACCTTATTATTTTATTTTGGGTAGGGCAGCATATAGGTATATATTCATGTATGTATATATATACTTAGATATGTGCATTTATTTAAGCTTTAACATGATTTGAATTGACCATGTAGTTCCCTGCAACAATCCACTGGGTTTTATGTCAATAATTTTTGGATTTGTCAAATTGATTAGAGGTATCGTTGCTATCTAAGATTCGTTTATCATGTTGCTCGAGGGTTGATTTGTATTCATCATTGCTTGGTGAATAAAGCACATATCCATTTCGTTTCCATTTTCTTCGTGTCACCTCCATCTTGCCTCGAAAGTTGAGTTTCCTTTCACTCACGACTAGCTTATCATCAAGTGAATTAAATATTTGTAATGTTAAATGAAATTCTAGAATTGCTTTAGAAAATCCATAATTATTGGTTGTGCACATGTAACACACACTATCGATATATGACACGGTATAGATGCAATGGATGTTATGCTATGTTTGAACCATTTTCGCCTTGCAAGTTCCTTGTAGATTTAGGAAAATCACTATGATTGAAATGATACATACCTCAACGATTGTATAGATTTAGGAATAAAATTTGATCTGAATTGGGATTTAGGTTGAAATGATATATACCCGAAAAATTTAATAAATGGGTTGCAATGATATATATATCCAATTCACTTGACCATAGAATAGAAAACTTTATACGGATGTCGTGGTCAATAAATAAAACTACTTGTATTACGCTATAAATATGTATCGATTTTTAATCGAAGATTTTTGAAATATAATTTAATTATTGAGTTTTAAATTTATGTTTGAAATAAGTTTTATTTGAATCTATCTAGAATTATAAAATTAGATAAAATTCGATTTTATGAAAATAATAATAATTAGTTTATCAAAGTTAATATTTAACTATAAGATTAAATTTTTACTGGACTTTTGAGTGATATCTGATTTGGCATAATACAACATAATTTCACATGATAGATTAATTTATAAATAATTTTAAGTTAACATGATGGATTTTTAGTTTAAAGATTTGACTTGAAATGTTTAACTTAATTTACTATGAAATAAGGATTTAAATTTATAACATCAGTAAAGTCCGTAAGCAGGAATTAAATGATTAAGTTAATTTGAAAAAAAATTGTAAATGGAGTAATTTGGTCTTATTTAATTTTACTTGAGATAAGATTTTGTGCGTTGAAACAATAAGTTTGAAACCAAATAAATGTTTGAGAAATTTTCTTAGCAAGTAAATTTTGAAAGACAGTTGAAAGTTTTAAGGAATGAAATGAACCAAGAATGCGATTCACAAAACAAACCAACGATAAAGGTTAGAATTAAAATTATACTTTTAAACTAAGAATCTAAAATACGTACTTGGTAAATGTAAGTTGTGTGTATGGGAATTTGAAATATGAGGTTTATGATAAGTCGAACTAGCAAATATGGATAATCTATTTAGATTGGATTGGTATTTATAAACTATTAAATTTCTACTAACTATGTAAAACTATCTTGTTTAAAACAAAAATCTTCTTTGCTATTTGTTTTCAAGCTATTTTCAACTATTTCAAATAATTTCTTTTATATCAGTTATAAATTTTAAACTATTTTAACTATTTCAACAAAAACTATTTTATGATAACTCTTAATTATATATACATATATTATTTGTATTAAATTTAGCTATTTTAAACCTATTTTTACCATATCAAATAAAACTAAATCCAGTTCGAGCTAATAAATCCGAAGTGATTTAAATGAAGATTACCAAATAATAATGATATGTGAAAAACAGGAATCTAAACCTGAATTTGTTCGATAGATTTTTTTTTTTTTTTGAAATATGAGATTTGAAATCTAAATCGGAACTAATACTGAATTATGTTGAGAAATTGATTTCAAATCAATACTTGAAATTTATCGATTTGTTATACTTGAACATGGTTTCAAATTTAATGATCATGGTGTGAAAAATGTAAACGTTTAGTTGTTAAAGAGACCACAGTCGGTATTGTCATACTCTCTGTCAATATCGATACCACTTTAACAATCGTGTACGTGGTGGAGAATCCGGAATGAAGTAGGATGGTTTGGAGGTGATTACTAGATTTGAAGAAAGAGAACTATTGTGGATAGCCTTGACCTTGGGGTCATAATTAAAATGACTAAAACAAGAGCTATATCATGACTAACGAGATCGCATATCTGATTGGACAAGGTTCTTTGAAACCATATCTATTACTTTGTGATGGATTGGTGCACACCTTTGAATATAAGAGTGTGCTCCGAGGGGGGTGGTAGTTGCTACTATGCGTTACCACCGGTCCGGGAATGCAATTGGTAAAATCCTACCCTGGGTATTACCTTGCATGCCTTGTCATATTTATCCTAATCAAGCCGCTACGATTTTGATTTAACGTTGTCGTATCACGACGCATCCCTACCTACCGACGTACTGGTGTTTTATATGCAATGTGTACGACAATGTATGTAAACAACGTAAGGGTAAAAATGTAATCTCGCTTACGTTATTTTTATTATATTTACTTTACTGAATAGACATTATTATAATAGCGTATTATAATATGTATTAGTTTCTCGGATCCTTAGAGGATGTAATTCCAAGCATATTTTAAGTTACTGATGCATTTTATTAAACATTTCACTTGAGTTGATTCACTTATATGAGAATGTTAGTCCTGACTTGAGTATTTTGTTTGTTCTTCTTGCAAAATGCCCGGGTCAGACCGAGTATTTCAGCTTTGGAGATTTGCCTGTTGGAGCTCGAGGATTCCTGGAATCTAGTCTTTTATCCTTGTGTACTCAGTTTATTTTATTTCGTCATGTGTTAATAAACATCTTTATTTAGTCTTCAGCTGTACCGGTATTATTTCTGTGCTCTAATTTGTACAATTAAAACTTTTTTGTTTTGTATATATCTTACTTATGCGGTGGGATATTCTGTGTTTCGATGTCTGTGGTTCTGTGATGATTTATTTTAACCCCATGGAAAATAACAATTTGTAGTTTCGAACGGTTTGAGTTGATAAATTTATTGACCTTAAGCGTGCGAAAATGCAGGTCATTACATATTATCAATATCAATGCAGACACAAAATGTAGTAAAGTATATTGACACAAGATTTATAGTGGTTCTGCAAATTGTTCCTACATCCATTATGAGATATTGTTTATTGTTTATATTTTACAATACAAATACATTTAGTTCCGATTATAGAAATGTAGAGAAACAAAGAATGGGTACTAGCTATGGTAGAATCCATGCGTGTAAGTGCCAAAAAGCCCAAGAGAATTTGAATGTTCGAATTCATTTCTACTTGTAGCTGCAATGTTGCTCGCGTCGACCAGAATAATTGGCATGAAAATAGGATTATGAAGAGATTAGGTCTAGATTGGAGAAAGTTCGGATCTCTAAGTCGGTACTGATCTGAGCATACTGACCTGGTGGGAAGCTTTCTTCTTAACTAATTTCCAAAGTTCGATTTCTTGAGTTGTCTAAGTAGAGCCAATCCAATATAATTAGTTTTATACGGGTCCGAACCCAGTGGATTCATGCCGAACCGAGGTGAGGAAGTAGAGAACAGATCTGAGCTAGATGCAAATTATGGATTCGACGAGAAGAAGTAGAATACCAATTAGGACCCTTATGAGGAATATCGATCCAAGGAGAAGAGTAATATCGATCCTAAATTATCGAATTCCCTCTGATTCGAACATTAGACATTCAAAATCCAAGTTTCTATGACTTCGAGACTTCTACCAAGTCTTTCCATTTTTTTCTAGATCTGCGTTATGAGCACTCTAATAAATAGAAATACAAAGCTTGGCAACCTTGTAAAATTTTGGGTTAACACTTCCCGTCCAAAACATGTCTTTTGGTAGAAGACATGTTTTGTATTATCTAGAAATATATAAATCCAGAAGTCATAATACAAGATAAGTCCAAATAGAAGTCCAATAACTGAAGATAATGATTCCAGAATGCCATGATCACGTTGAATCATATTAATAGAAAACCAAAATCCAAAATCCAAAGAAATCCAAAATCAAAAAGTCAATAGCATCCAACGATCTCTCTAGATCGTATTATAACGGAAAATCAAATCCAAAATATCTAAAATCCAATACCAAGGAATCAAATGTCTATAAAACGATAGAAATCTGAGAAATATGCAATCCAAAATATCCAATTCAAAATCCATATCTGAAATCAGCGGCCTCACCGGGCCTAGCCAATAAGGGTATAATCAATACCTGCAAAAAAACAAAAAACAAGTGAACTGCTTTGCCAAGTTCTGACAAAACAACTCAAATTCAATCAAGTATAATCCATAATTGAGCCTTTTGTTTAGCAAGACAGTTATATGGAGTGATTCTATAAAGTCGATTCATAAAGCTTGATAAATATGATAAGCAGTCGACAAGCCTGACCGGTAGCTAAAATGGAGTTCAAGTAGAGAAATAATGTACATTCATAATATACGTAACAAAACACTGACAACGTATAGGCGAGAACAAACCTAGCAATACTAACAAACTACACCACAAATCCTGGCCTACAAGCCACTACAATAGGACCAAAAGCAATGCAATGAAAACAGATCTTCTTCGAAGCCAAGGGACTTGCTTCAACACGCTGGAGGAATTACACAAAGGGAAATTGGACTGGTCACCTTAGATGGAGAAATGC
This sequence comes from Allium sativum, assembly GCA_030737875.1. Taxonomy (NCBI): domain Eukaryota; kingdom Viridiplantae; phylum Streptophyta; class Magnoliopsida; order Asparagales; family Amaryllidaceae; genus Allium; species Allium sativum. Next base: position 498,228,924 of record CM060924.1, on the reverse strand, counting down.
CCTCTAGTGACGCGCTGCCTCCGCCTTCTAGCTATCAACTGATTCCTTCGAGTTATTATCCATAGTAGCTAATCTGGGCCTGAACGGCATTCTAATGTCTGCACCTGTCCACGAATAGAAAAGCTGAGTTAATTTATGGCACAGTTGCAACCCACTTAACGATCTTTTATTGAAGTATCAGTTGTTTCGCTCGAGCCAAGCAGTCCCGGAGAAGGCGACAATGAAGGGATCCATATCTGGAGAAGGAGGGGCATATTGCCGGTGACCGAAATGATGAAAATTGGGAATGAAGCCTAGTAAATGGGCAATAACTGAGGATCATAGGAAGAAGCTGAAATCGCAATTTGAGAAGAGGTGGGAATTGATTCTTCGGTTCTCTATTCCCGTATATGGATAGGTCGACGTAACTATACAAAACTAAAATCCAAAATCCAAAAATCCAAAATCCTAAAAACCAAAATCATGAAAACCAAAGACCAAAAAGTCAAAAATCTAGAGAGATCCAAATCAGTTGATGATCAATCGATCTGAGCTAGGTCCTACCCCGTTTCTATTCCGCAGAACAGTAGGTGGTTGCCTTATTCTGCTACTATAGTCCAATTCCTGACATACTGTGCCAGCTCCCTACATCTGACACGTTCGGCAACCATATCCCACAAATGTCGATATTCGTTGGTATTATGGTCATCCATCTCGTGGAACAAACCGTGTTTTCTAGACTCTCGTTCTCTTTGTGTCGGCTCCCTCGTGGGAGGCTTTACGAATGGAGAAACCTTATGAATATCCAGGTAGATGTCATCTAGAGAAGCAGTGAGTTCCACATACAAAGAGAATTTAGGCTATCTCCATTGCTAGATACTCCAATAATTCACAGCCGAGGCTTTTCCTTTGCCTTTATCCTTTCCTTTGCCAGATCTAAACAGTCCTCCATCCTTAGCCATGTAATCTCTAGGACTTCCTTATCATCTCTCGCATCCTCTTCTCTTACAAATTTATTCACCTCAGAATAAAATTCATTAATGTTCCTCGGTGGATCGCTTTCTTTTGAGATCTTAAAATCTGATCTATCCAATATTCCAAATATGTCAGCCATGATACCATAAATGGTTCTGGTCAGTCCACCGATGTCATCGCTGCATTAAACCTATTCAGAAAAGAGCGCAGATTATATCCAGTCCTATACTTAATCATTATGAGAGTCATGACATTCTTGGGTTGAGAGATGTAGACCTTGAGTTATTCAATAAGCTATTCAACCAAAGCATTCTACATGTCAATCGATTTCGATTCCAACTGCCTAAACCATATTGCAGCAATATCAATGAGGTAGAGTGGAAGGAAATTTCCCATTACGTTTTCCGACGTTGAGAGCCTTTCCATGTGATGCATATAGTGCACAAGATGGATAGTATAATCTTTCCTACCATCGTAAACCTCGCACACCTAAAAATTGAGGTCTAGAGGGTTCCGCAAATTCCTTATATCTTCAGTGAAAGGCCTGCGGTTAACACAGTCCATATCCGTTTGAAACATCATGCCTAAAAAAATGACGAATCACATTTGCGATCCAATTTTTGTAGTTGAGAAGCCATCTCCAATCATCCAATCCTACATCGGTTCCCTTGATGTTTAATCCAGAAGAAGTTGTATGATGGTTCCCAACATTTCCATCTGGTTTAGCCCTGTTCTAAGGAGTGGTTATGGGGACGAATCAAAATCTAAGAGCTATTGTTGCTCTTCCAAGATCCATTCCATTGCATACCTATGCTTGTGCCACATTACCATCCATAGCATTCGCTACATGTCAAGCTAGAATGTCACGAGTCAATATACAATCATCTCTGGGGTCGCCCCTTATTGGATTTGATTCAGTAGCAATCTGGGTTGGGTTTATGAGGGGTGCCGCCGAGCCTAAGGTTACCTCTTGCACGCCACCGGCTCCTTCTCCAGAAGTTTTTCCTTAGCCTATTGGCCTATCAAGTTAATGCATCCTTGAGAGAAAGATATTCATCATCTTCTCTTGCCGTCTAAGAATACCATCCTGTTGTTTCAAGCGTGATTCCAATTCCTTGATCATTATATCCATCTTTTCCCAATTTAGATAGATAGAGGAGTTTCTAACAAAGGAAGCCTCTTGGCTCCCTTCCGTTCCAACATTATCAGCCCGAGCGGCAACATTTGCCTTCTTCCTCTTCACCATAGCTAAATCCTAGAGCAATCCAATTCCTTAAGCTAAAAGAAGGTAGTCGTCCACTTCTTAGCACACCAAGATGTTGACATTCGATTTGGTCAAATCAAACACCAATACCCAATTTGGGTTGCATTCATAGAATATTAAATTAATCCAAACGTAGAATGTAATAAAGTATTTTTACATCAGATTTATTTTTCTTTGGCAAATCGTGCCTACATTCACTATAAGATAATCGTTATTGTTTATACTGTATGATTACAAATACAGTTCGTTTTGATTACAAAACTATAGAGAAATATGGAATGAGTACTGGCAATTGCATAATCCCATCACATAAGTGCCAAAATCCAAAAAGAATCCCCTCAAATGTTCAAATCCATCTACATTTATAGCTACAATGTTGCTCGGGTAGGCTAGAATAATAGTCATGAAAATAGGGTCTCGAAGAGGCCAGTTCCAGATTGGAAAATGCGCAGATCAGCCAATCCATTATGTCTCGGGTTAATACCGATTTGATCCGGATTGGTACCGAGCCGAGCATAGCGATTCAGGGGGAATCTTTCTCCTTATCTAATTTCCAAAGGTTGACTTCCTGAGTCGCCAAAGTAATACCGATCTGATGTGATTAGTTTTATAATAATTTGAACCAAGTGGCTTGATGCCGAACCCAAGTAATGTAGAGCATCAATCCGAGCTAGATGCGAAATACCGATCTAAGGAGGAGAATTAGAATACTAATCCACATCCTTGTGAAGAATATCGATCTGAGGAGGGGAGTAATAAAATCCTAATCGGATTCCGATCCAAAGATCACCTATCCAAACTCTAAGTTTCTGTAAACTCTAGGACTTAAACCAAGTAGTTCCAAGTTTTTATAGATCTACGCTTAAGTCATGAGAACTTCAATAGCTAGAAATTCAAAGCGTAATGGCCTTGTAAATAGGCCAACAATAAAAAAATTGAGAAATTTTATAATCGGTCTCTTGTAATTTCTCTCCATAGGGGAGAGGAAGAAAATATTGAGATGAAACAACCAAAGATTGTTAATAAGTTCTGAGTTCTTTGTCATAGTTTTGGATGAGATAACTAGATAAATTCAAAAGAATATATCAAGATGCATGATGTTTGAACAAAAATTTGATAATGTGGAAATGGTTGGCATTGAAAGAATGGGAACTTTATAGGACTAAAACATACGCCGTTACATGCAATTATAATAGATTACCATTCGTTGTAAAAATATTTAGTTTAACCATTGCCTTGGCATCCGATGTGTCCGACACATCAGATGCCCTAACGGTTAAAATCTAAATTCTAATAATTGAGCCCATTGGCTCAAGGAATAGTGTTGGCATCCTATGCGTCCGAAGCGTTAGATGCCAATGTCTACTTTACTTTATAGCCTTCTTATACATCCTTACCTCTCCTTTGCACTCAAAAACTCACCTCTACCTACAAACAAACCTAAATATGAAATTCTACCTTATTATCTACACGATCCATTGCCCAATTCAGTTATTTATCGTTAAGTTCGTTTATGTTACCATAGTTTGTATAACATTTTTTTTTTTGAATATTTTACCAATTTTCATTTCTTATGTTGTTTTTAGAATATGCATTGTCTTCAAGAAATCGAAAACAAGCTTACCAGTAGACATGTGAATCTACAACACTGTTTCTCAACTGTTCTATTGAAGAATATGAGGCTTGAGCTATACGCAGAGGAGGAATTCATAAGACAGTTATCCCCAGCTTCAATGTTGGTGTAGAAACAATGTCAAACTTAATCTTCGATTGATGAAGGAAAACTTAGACAAGAGCATAATTGTCTAAAAATAGAGTGGATGAAATGGAGGCTATGTGCAACAAAAATGGAGCTTCTCTGAAGTTGCTAGAGAGATTGTATGATGACTCGCTATACACCACCGCTTATATAACTCAATAACACGTTGTACAAGCACCCGATTGATGTAAAGCGGTTGTTAAAAGAAAAAATAGTAGAAAAGAAGAGAAAAAGGAAATAGAAGAGAAGAGAAAGGAAGGAATAAAACATAAACACAGTCATAGAACCTATCATATATCTCATAATGCATCAAATAACATATAACAATAACAATCATAGATATAAAAAAGTGAGACAGTAATAACAATATAAACAACAGAATTGGAGTACATAGTCTTATACCATTTTACAGAACAATAATAGAGTCTATAAAAATGAGGATTATACTCAAACCGATAAACTGTCTCTAATAAGAATAAATAGCACTTTCAAAGCTCCACAGTGTGTCATACAGTGGAATAAAAAATAATAATACTAGTGTAAATATGAAAGACATCGTGTTCTACTAATCCATTTTCCTAGCTCCAAATAATACTCATAACTATCACCTAGCTTGCTCATCAGCATCACCGAAGAGCACTCAAGGTTACCTTGGATCAAACTACAGCCTAATATGAGCGATAAACAAATCTCAAAGTATTGTAAAAGTCATAATTGTATATATGCACGAAGGGTATAGAGAATCATACACCTATTGCCCCTACGTCTATAGATTTCGTACATAACAACATGTATATGGTACTCTATGCCAAACGTCATATAACTCCATAACATTCATCATTCATCCTCACCTTTTCTCACTCAGTGTGTAAAGTATATGATGTCCAATACTTCGGTCATCTAACTAATCGAGGCACTGGCAGGTCGCACTGCTTAAACTCTACCAAACTATCGCTATGTCCCACTGCATAGGCTATAGCTGATAACCCTACCCAGTCTGCATAGGCATTGGGGTTTAGGTAATCAGTCCCCACTGCATATGATCTGATCCATCCTTGTGCCACTCTCTTAAAGATGTATCAAAGTTACGAATACTAATAACTTCTTTGTATACGTTTTCTATAGCAAAATACATTTCTAGACTGTCCATAAGATTCTGATCCGAAGTCATCATGGCCTAGGAACTCTCTCTTATGGTATCGTATGTCATTGGATATCATTATGTGTCACCCATCTCTCTCTCTCGTTGTTAGTCACCTTCATATGACTTAATATATATATCATTTTTTCTGCATCTCAGAGGAAAATATCCATCGTAGTAGCCTTGCTCCCCATCCTGGAATCATAGACGTTGAATGATGAATCACTACATAGAAGCATCACATTCTCATCTCAAGCCAAAACCACTGATCGAAGAGCCATCATGTCAAAATAACTATGGAATGAACCACCATGTCCTTCTCCTCAAGATTGCACCATTGTCCATGTCAAATTGACAAGAATGACAATAACAATAGTAGTCAATAATGACCACTCCATAGTAATCAATAACGTTGACTCGGATCACATATCTAACCAAAATTGGTTAATAACACATCTGAGAAAAACGCCCGACATTCATCGTGAAATACAATTTGTTGTCAAGTTCATTCTACGTTTTTAGATTGACCACCAAGCTTCAGCATTGCTTCATCTTTAAATCCGTCGCCAAGCACCAATGTTGCTTGTTAATCGAATGTAACTATTAGTATTTTATGCATCGGAGGATTGTAAAATAATTATATTTAATTCTCTAGTGATTGTATCTATAACTACCCAAATGGAATTCGATGCTCGAATTTTGACAATAATACGTAATCCCGTATTACTTACCAAAACCTAAGTATTGAAAATTAGGATAATTAATAGAAAGAAATTAGAGGGTAAGAAAAGAAAGAAAGAAAGAATAGAAGAAGAAGAAGAACAAAACATTAACACTACAAAATCAGAGTAGAAATAGAAACTCCTAGCGGAACACATTAAATATGGTATATCAAAAACTATTTATACAAATAGTAAACTACATATATATATATATATATATATATATATATGTTTACAACATCAAACTACAGAACAATACAACATATACAACGGAAATATTTTATTATCGGAAAATACTGAATTATGTCTCGACTCTAGCTCCTCTTCTGAAGCTCCAACCAAATCCTATTGCAACCTGGAAAATGTACTCGGCCTGATCGAGCCTATTTTGTACACGCAAAATCACACGGATTGTCAGTCTGGGAAACTTTTAGTGATAAAATTCATAACACGACAACTTGCTAAGCTTTAGAAAATCCTTTAAAAGAATGGAACTCTCGTTAGACACGACCACACATAATCATGGCATGTGTTTTTACCTTACGATAACCAAAATCACTTTTTATATAAAAATCCAGTGATATTCTAATAATGTCTATCAATTCACAACTAAATAGAAATATAGCCGAAAAGCTTGCATCCCACTTTCCAACATAGTTGGTGTACAACTAAAATTATACGGTTCATAATGGAGTTTGGATTTCTAACATGACAAGGTATGAGATCACCTCCTAATAAGTGTTCTTTAGAGAGGAAACACTGGGGTTCAATAAGAACTTCTTACAACCCAGCCACACATGACCAGCCACCCATTCAACTTGAGTGTACCAAATATATTGTCACCCTACGGTTGGCCGACCACCGTATTCCGGAAGATACAGAAGCGATAGAAGAAACAAAAGAATTTTGTTTAGATGGTGACATACACCTTAATGGGAATGACCCACATAGCCATGTCACCTGCCCGATTTCTGTCATTTCCCCGTTAATGAGGCATGAGGTCACGATTACCTTTCGGAGAACATCACATTAGCTTTGAATGCCACATTGTCAAATCCATCGAATCACTAATTGATTTGCACCAATATACTCTAATTGTTAAGCTAAAAGAAGTTTCCTTCTCCGCCACCAAACTTGGTATATTTGTAAAAACCAACGTATGCGACTCTTAGGAAATACTCTGTCAGACACTCATCCATACAAGCCATCCAAGAACAGGATGAACCAAAGACACTCTCCTAGCGCATTCTATATAAGAATCGCCCCAAGGATCAGTAGCGATAATTCCTTTCAATCCGTAGATTTCAAACACAATAGAACCACAATCTATCTCTGGGAACTAATCAGTGATTATAAGTAGTTCTTCCATTTTAGGAAGATCCACGGACTTCAATCCTCCATCTTTACAAGTATCCCTACAAGTTAGTTTCGAACGCCAAGTCGATTTGAAGTTGTTTTGGATCTAGTTCTCATCCTGGTCTCTTTGAACTAACATGTCAAGGGTCCAACAAGATATTTCATTGATAGTCGGATTTTTACTATTAAATCAAATAGTACGGTCGAGTACATTGGCATTTCAGTCTCTTTAATTAAAACCATTTATTAAAACTATTTCATTGATTCTTAAAAGTCGATTCTATATTCTTATCTCCACTAATCTCTTTTGTTTCATTATTCGAAAACAATAATTAACACCTATCCTTTGAATAAACATATTTACCAAACTCCTCTTTCTTTTTTCCTTTACTTCGAAAATATCGAGATATATTCACAAACCTCTTTTTATGTCCTTATAAGTTATCTTCAACCTCTTTACCATTACAAATTGATATCATCCTTTGACAATCCTAAAGTTGTTTAAGTTGGGGTATTTTATTTATCTCTCAGACCTTAATCGATAACGTTCTTATCTTAAGATAAATAAAAGTTCATAACTTCAAATTGATATTAATTTTATTTATTATTCTATTTAAAATAAGGTTTAACAAACCATTTTTCATACTTGAATATCCTTTTACCATACCTTTAAGAACATCCAACTAAATCTTTTATCAAACTCGGTTATCTTCTTAAATGAATTTCATTTAAGAAGTTACCAATTTAATTATTATAATTTTAAAAGAATATTTAATTTCAACATTGACTTAAGTAAAAGCAGTTTACTTTATTATTAACTAAAAATAAGCCAGTTAATCACCTTTAAATTATTAACCAATAACTAACTACATTAATGATTATCAATAATATTTAAATATTATTAATTAAAAGGGTCAATTTCATTAAAGGAAATCTTATTTAAAAAACTATTTGTTAAACTATTTTCATTAGATTAATTGAAGACAAAATAATTTAGTAACCATTTCCATTTAAAACAGTTGACTTAGTCAACTTTAAACCGTCAATTAAATGGTTAAAAAATTCAACTTCTTCCTCTTAGATTTATATAATTAATCTAATAACATCGCTTAATTATTTACTTAAAAATAATTATCCTAAATTATTAACCCGTAGGTTAAATTCTGACTTTTATACTTATAAAGCTTATTAAAATACTAAAATTTCTATGCAAATTTTTTGTAACAACCTTTGTAAAAACAATTTATAGATATCGAATTATTTATGAAACTTCAATTTTTACATAAAATATAATTTATAACATCACTTTATTTATAAACATATAATTTATAACTTTAAATACGTCTATTCACCAAACAATGAATTAACATCTTAAAAAATTGTTTTTAGACCATCTTCTGCCAATCACTCAATCAATATTGTCTATTGATTAATAATATAAAAACATTGAATTTCAGTTCAACGTCCAACATCAAAATAGTTTTTCAATGTCACTTATGTTAAACAGTTCATATATAAATAATTTGAAAGCAAGCGATATACAAAATGTTTGAGGAATCCAGTTGGGTCCCTCCAACCTGTTTTCCCCTGCAACATAGCTCATTATATCATTATATAAATGCATATGAGATAAATAATTCAATAAATATTCAATAACAAAAATGTAAATAATGAATATCAAACGATGAACATCCAAAGCATCCAAACTTCCAATATATACTATCAATGATGAATTAAGATTATATAAATTTTAGTCACATCACAAAAATTCAAAAAGTGTGAGTAAACTCACAATTTGTTTCGAACGACGATTTCAGGTCGATTTATATAGTTTCAAACTTGCGTTTGAAAATATATTAATTCCAATCAGCTCCGAACGATTCCAAATCAACTCCGTTGTGTAGTCTTCATCCACAAGATCCCAATGTGATTTGTTTTGCTCGAATCTGATAATGCATGAATCAAATATGCATGTTACAAGATTTAATCAATTAACGTTAAATATGAATATAATAAATACAAAATAAATTTGAATATTAATAGCGACTAATAGCGATCCTATCTTCTTCATCTTCTTTTGCCTTCGATTCCATTTCTTTTCCCCCTCTTTCATCCTCTAAACCTTCTCTATGCCCCGATCCACGTCCTGTCTCCTCTTCGGCCTCTCCTCATGGGATTTGTGCTGGTGCTAATCGATTGAGTGAAGGACTTCCAAAGCAGGCTCCAAATTTTCCTCCTTCGAATTTCAACGCTCTAAAGGCTAAAAAATCTGCTAAATTGGACTATACCTCTCTTTTTAATTCACTTCCAAGGAATGCTAGAATTTACAAACCATTTCAATTCGACATCATAAAAGATGGATTACCTAAGAAGCTACCAGATCTTGTGAAGGAGGAGGGTCTGAAATTTTGGAGTAATCATTTGGTAGGGTACTTCTTAGATGATACTCTTCCTTATCACTCTATAGTTAACTTTTTGAAGTGGTACTGGAAATTGATTGGTGATTTCAGTGTTAAATACGATGGGATCAATTTGTATTCTTAGTTTTCTAATGATCTTGATAGAGTTAAAATTCTACAAGCTTATCTGATTTTCATCAGAGGTAGAATGTTCAAAATTTCACAATGGGATCCTGCTATCGATAATTCTCAAATGCAAGTTAAAAAGATTCCGGTCTGGTTACAATTTTACAGATTCGTTTGATTCAATGGACTTTAGTAGGTATAAATTGGCTTGTGTGTAATGTAGGAAGATTTATCTGTTTTGATTACAGTACAGAGAAACTACAAAGATTTAGGTTTGCCAAAGCGTTAGTGGAAATTTCACCTGATGTTGAATCGCCAGAGTTTATTGAGTTAGATGGTTTAGGTGTTGTCCTCCTATAAAGTTATCTTTTAACTGGAGACCAAATATATGTACTATATGCAATTGTTTCGGGCATAGAACATTGGAATGTGATTATAGAGTTAAGGAAAACATTGATGATGATGTGCAGTATGATGGTTTTGCTAAGAAGCATAGGGAGAGTGATAGGTTGAATAACAAGCAATTCAGGGGAAAAGAATCTGTAGATGTCAATGATTTGGGATGGACTAAAGTTGTTTCTAAAAAGAAGATGATATGGAGGAAAAAAGAAGGTGGTGTAACAGCTATGAACGTTGATGCTGGTTGTAAAGGTAGTGATGTTTCTCAGATAAACAAGTTAGTAATTCAGATGATACTAATTTTGGAAATAATGGTGATGTCAGTGGCTCTTTGAATTTAGGTAAGGGTTCTGAGAAACCCCATTGAAGTCAAAGTAAAATGAACTTTTTATTAACAGAACCGAATGAATATTACAAGATCAATGTCCTGAGCTATTATACCAAACATTACACTGTAGAAGAAGGCCCAATACAAAAGCCCAGAATGAAAACAAATATAAAAGAAAATAATGTACAAAACACACTTATACAGAACAAACTTACAACCTTATACAACAAAATCAATGCACTCAAATACACTCAACATCCCCCCTCATGATTGACTTGTTGAAGAAACAAGGCCAATCTTGGAACACAAAAAATGATGTTGCTCAACACTTAGTGGCTTCGTCATTAAATCAGCTAATTGCATAGTGGTTCCAACATGAGACAAAGTAACGAAATTACTCTTTATATGATCCCTTATATAGTGACAATCCATTTTCAAATGTTTAGTTCTCTCTTGAAAAACTTCATTCTTAGCAATGTATTGTGCAGATTTATTGTCACAGAAAAGAGAAATTGGTTTAGGAATGTTTACCCATAACTCTTGCAGCAAACCTTCTATTCAAACTATCTCACTTGCTGTCTGACTCATGGCCCTGTATTCAGCTTTAGTTGAACTCTTAGAAGTGACCTTTTGTTTCTTTGTCTTCCATGATATTAAAGAATCACCAAGAAAAATGCAAATCCAGTGAGAGATTTCCCAGAAAATGTGCAGCTACCCCAATCTGCATCACTGTATGCATTAACCTACAGTACAGAATTGGTTGCATAGAACAACCCATGATTCAAAGTACCCTTTAAATACTTTAAAACATGCAAGGCTGCTGAAAAATGTGGAGTCCTAGGGTCCTGCATAAACTAACTTAACTACTGCACAACATAAGATATATTAGGCCTAGTAAGGTTTAGATAAATGATACTATGAGAAACCACATTGTAGTCAAAGTAAAAGGAACTTTTTATTAACAGAACCGAATGAATATTACAAGGTTAATGTCCTGACTTATTATGCCATACATTACACTGTAAAAGAAGGCCCAATACAAAAGCCCAAAATGAAAACAAACATAAAAGAAAACAATGTACAAAACACACTTATACAGAACAAAATTACAGCCTTATACAACAAAATCAATGCACTCAAATACACTCAACAGGTTGTCAAGTAGATATTTCGGAAATCATTGTTCGTGTTGGTGGTGACAAACAAGGCAATGACATTGTGCTCATGATAACTCTGATTGTATTATTGTGGATGATGGCTTGGACTTTGGATTAGGAAATTTGTTTGATGGCGAAACTGATCTAATGCAAACTGTAGAGAAGCAAATAAAGTAGTGGGATTGCCTTGTTACATACGAAATTCCATTCTAATTTTTTTTAATATTTTTTCACTGCTAGCTTTTCATATTTGTAACACATTATTCCAAAATATATGCTAACAACTTGGAATAATGTGATACAAATATGCAAAGCTAGCAGTGAAAAAATATTAAAAAAAAAAATTAGAAGGGAATTTCCTAATAAAGCACATACTAGATTGCAATGTAAGCCTGCTAGTACTGGGTTAACCATGTCGTGTCCCTCTTTTCTAGAATTCAATTGCCTGCTTCTTCATCTTCTATTAAGACATCCTCCTCAACACCTTCTACTTCTTCCCGTTATGCACACTTAAACCTTCCTCCCCATATCAAGTTACCTCCTCCTTCAAATGCGGCTTCTTCAGAGCATTTAAATGTTTCTAAATCTGTTTACTCGTCCCAATCCAAGAGGATAAAAGGTAAATTTTGGGATAATGATGATTTGGATGGGGGAATGGATTACAAACCCGATGAAGTGCTTCCTTTTAATAGTAATTTGAAATCATTTAAGAAGCATACGAGGAGGAACCTGTCTCCATTATGTGATCCACTCAAATTTGGATGATTATATTTGAAACATGGGTTTTATGTTTTGTATTTGCAATGGAGATGGCATTAGAATTGCAAATACTGTAAGTGATTTGTTCTGCATGGATCTTATGGTTAGATTTATAGAGTATTGCTGCTTTGTGGTATTAAAGTTAGCTTTTGCTTTGAAAATGATGTTATATCTTCTTGGTTATGGTATGGTTCTGCAGTCTTGACTATGCTTTTGTTTAGCTGCTCTCATCAGTTGCTATACATTTAATTGTAAGTAGATGTAGTGGGATGTTAGTATATCACTTCTTTTATTTTGAAGCTAATGGATGCTTTTGAAGTGAACTTCTGTTATTTTGAACTATTGTGAGTACACTGAAGATCAAGAGTTCAGGTGATTTTCCTGGGGTACTCATGTTAGCTGCCGCTTTGAAAAAGAGTTCATGTGGAATTGTATCTCATGGCTAATGGTTTCTGTTTCTGTTTTTCATAGTGCATGAGTTGTCATACTGATTAGTCTTGAGTCATTGTTGTGAATGCTATATTTAGTCATAATTGTGGAGTTTAGGTACAGTGTTGTTTTGTACATATCAGTGTTGAAGTAAATATTGTAATTTTCATGATTAGTAATAAAAAAAATCATGCTTGCCTTTTCGGAAAAAAACCCCGACTCCCTCTTTCAACAGAAAACCGACAACTTCAAACCATTGCCACTTCACGGGAGTCAAGCCTACCCTGACCCCTACCTTCGCCGCAATCATAGCCTCCCATGCCTGAGGCGCTGCCTCTCCCGCGTCACCCAATTCGCCAGAAACCCACTATATAGGTTTTCAGTTAATCTCGATGCTACCAGCACCACAGTTCACCTGAGAACCCGAGACCACCACCAATGGAACAACCTTCTTTTACTACTCCATTCTCTTTCAGAGTTCCTGACCTGAAACCCCCTCCATCGACATCAAATTCACCAAGACCTGCAACCTAACCCAACACAATAGTTCTAACTTCAACCGCCGCTCACCACCTCACCGATCCCATTAAAAATCCCAGCCTCTTGTGCTCATTTCATCTTTAAACACCACCACCCAGCTCACCACCAATCATCCACAAAATTCCATAAACGAAAAGCACCCTTTTTCTTTTCAAAACCATTTTCCGATCGCCTAAAGCGATCATACCCTACCAAACATCAGCAGCGTGTTGCCCTCACCTTCTTCTCGAACCTCCTAGTTGGAAGATTCTTTTAATTCTTAACGGTTTGAAAATGAAAAATTGATTTGTGATGTAAGGAGGAGGAACTCTCAAGATATATAAATAGAAGGAGGAAGCAAATGTCATTTTCGTTTTGTAGGGATATTTCCCCAGGCATGTGCGTGTTCAACAATGGGGTAGGTTAGGCTAGATTTTTAATTAAATTTGAGGAGATTGAAGAATTTTATTTGATTTGATTAAAGAGTTTTCTGGCGTATAACGCTAGATGTTTATAATTCGTATGATGCCGTATGAACTCCAATCTTGACAAAAATTGTAATCCTGCAATAACTTAATATTTCAGACATTATTGAACTGGTTTTATTGAATTTTGAGGTTAATTGTAAAATCTCTATTTTAATTTCAAACGGTCAATGAATATGCGTTTATACCGTCCACGGTCACACAATAGTTCTAATTTACGTGAAACTTGAAATCTAGCAATAATTAACTATTATGGTTCGTTGAAATCTGAAGCCATTTAAAAATCGGATATTCTTAAGTTTCATATTAAACTAATAAAATATATATTGATTTCAAAACAAATAAATTTAATGATAATAAACTATCATTATCATATATATATATATATATATATATATATATTCAAACAAAATTTTATATGACTGTAATATGAACTAGTTTGGATTTATAAACTCGATATCTTAAATTTCAAGTTAAATCGATATTCAATTTATTTAAAACTATTTTATTTTATATAATAAATCGTTATGGTTTATAAAGGGTTGTATAACGACTTTCTGAAAATTTGACTTGGACATAACTCAAAATCTACACGGTGAAATCTCGAATTTTCTTTTCTATTACAAAACCATGATCCAATAGATCCAAATGATTCTTGTTTCAAAGAATTCTGACTTATATTCAACTATGTATATCCATTTGAAGTTCAAAATGTAAAACTATGAAATACCGTGACATTGCAGACTCGTATTATAATAAATTATACGTTCAAACTTAATTAAAATATAGGATCCATTCTATATTGCCAATTCAACTTATTTTGAGTATTTCAGAATTGGATTTATTATGTTATTATTTAAATTAAATTAATATTCAAAATTGCTGAATTTGAGTTATTAAATTTCCAAATCAACATTTAAAATCAATTTTAAATGTTTAAACTTAACGGTCAAAAGTCTGGGTCGTTACAATATCATTCTCAAATTTTAATATGTTGTTCATTGGAATGTGAGACATACCCATAGATTTTCCAGTACCCTATTTTAAGGGGTATATGTGTTTGAAAAATCCAACATTTATCGACTAAATGGTGGAATTTACATGAATATTATCTACTTTAGATTTGTGTACCCAAAATCGACAAGCGGCACTATTTTGTGCATATCCAACGAATATACAATCAATTATTTTTGATCCAATTTTGATTTTCTTTGGTCCGGGTACCTCTACTTTGGCAAAACACCCCACATTTAAAGTACTTATAGGATGGTGGTCTATTTTTTCAAAGTTTGTAGGGAGACTTAGATGTTTTCTTTCGAGGTATTTTATTTAAAATATGGCTTACTAAAAGAATACCGTCTCCTTAAAAGTTATCTAGTAATACAAAACTAATTAGTAAGGCATTCATTATTTATTTAAGAGTTTATTTTTTCGTTTGGGTATACCATTGGATTGAGGTGAATATGGGGTTGTAGTTTGGAGTATAATGTCATGCTCAGTGCATAATTCCTCAAATGGGAACCCACAATCTTCGGTTCTATCACTTCTTAAAGCATTCATTTTCTTGTTAAATTGGTCATCAAATTCTTCTTTATACTATTTAAACATGTCGAATGCTTTGTTCTTACATCTAAGGAGATAAACATAAAAATACCTAGTACAATCATCAATGAAGGTAATAAAATACCTTTTTCCACCTCTATATTGACACATTTTTAAATCGCATGCATCTTTATGTATTAGGTCTATATGTTTAGTTTCTCGTTCAACTTGATGAAACGAGGTTCTTGTCAATTTTTCTTCTGCACAAACTTAACATTTGTAGTTGGAATCTATGTTACACTTTGGCATAAAATTTAGATTAATCAATTTTCACAATATATCAAAATTACATGTCCTAATCTAAAATGCCATATGTTAGAAGAGTTAAGTATGACATCCCACGTCCGTTAATGTCACTCATTAAGAGAATGCATAGAAAAAGAAATATTACAAGACATATATAAAATAGCAGCGAAATTTAAAATTTTATTAAACAGAAAATATCATAGTTCAAAACATGGTTACATCACAAGTCTGAAATGCCTAAAACCCAGTACATCTTTAAAACTTCTGTCTTGTACTAAAATCATCAGAATACAATAAGTATGAAAAGAGCATAATTCCCCAAAAACATAGCCATAGTAGAAAGACAAGAAATCGAGCAATACCATCTAAGCAGCTCTAAGCAGAATCCAGATCAAGCTTGAGTATTCCCACCCTAAGAACCTGGGGGGGAGGGGGAGGGGGGAGGAACGAAAGAGAAAGAGGAGGAAACAAAATGGGTCAGACATAAAGTCTAGCAAGTCCAGTTACTTTTAGCGTATAAATAAGTAAAAGCATCATGACATGCATATAAACTGGATGAGAGAGATAATAATATCCTAAGACAGGTATAACAGGATAAACATGATAACAGAACTGGATATGTTGCGCTTCTTAAGTACTTTTCTCAGCACCGATACAAGTATAACAAATATGTAACAGGATTACATACTCCCTAATTACTTAACAAAAACAGGATGATCCCAACAGAAATATAATGGTAGTTTTAGGTGTACTCTATTAACGGGTTTCACCTCAAACAGAATTGATCGATACCTAAACAGAAATAATGGGTGTTAACCCAACCAGAAATACAGGTACCCCACGGGAACAGACAGGACTAGATGTACCCTAATTACAAACCCTCGATCGATCGGCTCCCTACCTCGTAAATACCCTGTGTCGGCCCTACAGTAGGGTGTATTACTTCCTAAAGTGGCAACCTATAGAAGGACACAAACCTATTTACTGGTGCTACAGCGGCTTGTTTTCCCAGATGTAGGCCGTACTCATGCACACACATGAGTCCGTTGGAACGCGCCAGTACACACCTCTACCCAGATGAACCTCTTACAATCAGCTCAGTAAGTGTGCCCTGACCCCTACCTAGTGCGGGTCCCCCTTTAATACCAGAATAGGTTACTGACTAATATGGGTCCTACACAACAAATGACACAAGCCAACCCTTACAGATCTTGTGTCACCAATTAGCAAGGATTTTGACAGGTTATGTCTAACAGATTTAACGGATTCACATAACCACCTACAAATTTACGTGTTAAACTTTACAAGTTAATAGATCTATATAACCCCATCAGATGTAACATGTTGAGTCTTCTAGATTAACAAGTTCGTATAAACCCCCACAGATTTAACAGGCTAACTTAACCCTACAGATTTAACAGGCTTACTTAACCCCACAGATTTAATAGGCTCATACAATCCGTACGGATTTAAACAGGCTAAACATTACAAATTCATTATTATATATTCACTTATGGTTATAATTCGCTAGATCTCCCACATTAAGTCTACCACTTGTGGAAGCTGGATATGCCAGTTGGGTCCGGGAAAACTTCTTCTACAAGTCGGATTTAAACTCGTGTCTTATCACCGTCACGTGTTTATGCACTTTGACCCCTTACATTAGATTCACCACTTGTAGTCGCTAGATATGCCGGGCGGGTCCGGGCAGACTTCTACCACAAGTGTAATCTAACATCGTGTCTAAGCGCGGTTACAGTTTCTGATTACTGTAATTCTAGACATTTCATTCTATAACAATTATCCCTATTTCATTATAGGTTCTCATTCCCCTTTTCCAAGTCATATTCATCATATACCATATTCCCCAAATTAAGATCTAAATAACAATTTGATTTATGCCCCAAATCCATATTCATGTTTTCAATTCATGTTATGCCCCAAATTTCCCAATACAAGTTATGCCCCAATTTTAATGGATTAAACAGGCTTCACAGATTCTTTATAGTTCCATTAATATGTTTCGCTTAATCTTAAATTAAGCCTACATATTTATATGTCCCAAACCACAAGGCATAATTTACCATATAAATCATTCCCCAATTTTTAGTCCAATTCCACAATATAGTTTATTCCCCCATATTTTAATCCTGATTCAAGGTACAAGTTATGCCCCTAAATTATCATTTCAAATCTTTGCCAATTTAACCCAATTAGGTTCGTACGTATATTTCAGTGATATCAGCCTAGGATCGAAGGTAGCCTGGCTATAAAAATCAAAGGGAATGTGAGAGAGAGAAGAACACAATAGGAATAAAACCAAAAGTAACAGAAATGGTCATATGATAGCAGAAATCGGCATATAAGAACAGATCTAATGAACAAAAATAAGCATAAAGAACATATCTGATGAACATCTAATAACCTGATTATGCATAGTGTTATGATCATAAATAGGCATGATGAGATCTAATCAGTGAATTAGATATACAAATAATAGCAGATTTGATATGATTCCAATAGTCACACGCTTAGATCCAATTCATAGGCATGTCAAGATTACATTTTAATTATTTCTATCTAAAAATATTGTAGACTCACAGAGAATAGATCTAAGAGATAGAAGAATAGTTACAGATGTTGAGTCACAGATCCCTAAACTTGAATGACTTGATTATTGAAGAAGAAAAGGCTCGATTTAACCTGGGCAGAGGCAACATCAAGTTCTCCATTGTTTTAGAACGAATTAAACACAAAGAGTAGGGTCTTATTTATAGCTTAGGGGTCCAGAAAACAATTCCACGTACACAGAAATGATCCTGGTTCGGATCTGGGGGGTGTCGACACCCCCTTATGGTTACGACCCATGGGTCGACACCCCGAGGGAGTGTCGACCCCCAAAGGGTCCGATTCCCTCCCAGATCTTCCGCCTTCGAATTTGAACTGATTTTGAATTCTGAGCTTTATATATATAACTAACTTATATGTATACAAACTTCAAACCTTGATATCTTTTCCAAACAGTGTCCGTTTTACACAATCTCAGAGTCTATCTGTAATGACCAGCATTCTACGCATCGAAGGATCATAGAATATTTATTTCTCTCACATACGAAGTCGTATGGTCATGTAACTTTGGGAGACGACTATTGGGGTCATTTCCATGTTCATAATTTTTGTCGATTTTTAAATGACCATTTTGCCCCTAGCTGATCTTGTTTTGATCAGAACTTCTGATTGTTAAGGAGTTTTAACCTGAAACCACTATTGTTAGATCCGGATGATGGTTTACCTTTCCGTAGAGTGGTCACATTAGCCAAACGGACTCAACATTTGGGAGATATGGCTGAAACAAGGTTTAGAAGGTGAAAAAAAAGCTTAACTGGGCCTAATTAGAGTGATTAACAGCTAAGCCCATAACCCATTTCAGAATTAGGGTTATGGGAGGACTAAAATGTGTTAGAGAATAGCTCTTATTCATTTTTCCAGTCGCCACAAACCTCCCTTGAGCTCTAGCAATGGCCTCCATCTTCTAAATCGCTCCCAAAACACATTTTTATCATTCCTAATCACTAATTAAGTAAATCAACACCAAATCAAGGTGGATTTGCGTCAAATCAGAGATAGGGCTGCTGGAATACATTGGGATCCGTGTCATAACAGTATTGTTTCAGATCTAAGATTTTAATTGTGGCTAAGGTGAGTGATTGGCAATGTTTTTCACTAATTACAGCTAATTAAGGTAATTAGCGAAGATTAGCGAAACTATAACTCTAAAAAATCTAGAAAAATTTGTAAAATTCTAGAATATTATTTTAGGGCTCTGATAGAAATTTGGATTGATTTGGTTAAGTTTTACTAATCTTTTCATTAGTTGTTGTTAAACATGCTTAAGGGGAAAATAAGGGTTTTTCGGTATGTTTGATACATTTTGACATATCATACTGTTGTTTTGCTATTTGTGGATGTTTATACATGTTGCTATGGCTGTATGGTATGCTTTGTGATTGTTTAGAACTGTTAGAATGGTCGAAAACGCTGCGCGTGGCGTAAAACAGTCGCTGGAAAGAAGTGCAGGAAATTAGCCGAACCGAATCGGATCAGAGGAATGAAGCACGAACCGAAGCAGGAGCACCACGAAGCTCCGATCCGACCCGATCGTGGAGCACTACGCGATCCGAACCGCTCATGTATGGTGGCACGAAACTGATCCCTTGTATTCTAAGCTCTGATCTGACCCGCTCATTTGGAGAGCCATCCGACCCGAACCGCTTGAAGACCCTGATTCCATCAGGAGTCGAGCTCGAGCTGGTGATGAAGACCCGACCCGATCCGCAGCCCATCACGAACCTATCATGATCCAAACCGATTTGGATGGAGAAATCTAACCCAACCCAATATGGATGATCACAGACAGGACTACCTCGAGGAGCACGATACGAAGCATAGTGAAGAGGTGCATATCCGAACCGATCCGGAGAAGACAAAAACCCGAGATGCAAAGGTAGTCCAAGTGGGAAGTTGGCACTCAGGATCCAGTTGGGAACCAACGAGTTAACTTCATGATTGGACTTTGCTGCGGGACGTGTGCAAAGGGGTTGTCGGTATTCATAACTTTGGTTCACCACTGAGAGACGGATAGTGGGCTTGTAGTGGTAGTTGTATGGGGTTGGATTCCGTCAGGGACCAAAGGATTAGGTGAACGTATAGTGGATATCGTATGCTTTACGCACTGAGTGAGAGATGTGAGGATGGTCGCTATGTTTGATTGTTTGCTTTCACTATGACATGCACACCCCCACCCCTGTATTCTTTACACCATATGTTAGTGGCACCTTAGAGTATTGAGCGGTATGTTGTGCTAACTCTTTGGTTGCAGGTCCAGGTTCAGGTATGATTGGATTATACCTGTTATTGTTCTATTTTGTTGCTTATCTCTCATAACAGACTTTTGTCTGATGTAGAGTTTTATGTATCTTCTTATTACTCTAGGTGCTCCTAAACGAGCAGACTAGAGACAAGTTAGGTGGTATGCACGAGTAGTTGTACCGGAGATGAGCAGGAGGCTCCCACGTATGATATGTAGATATTTCCCTGTTTTGTTGAAGGTCACTGCTTCGGCATTAGTAGTGTACCTCCTTCTTTTACTTTCTAGAGAAAGTTTTAAAGTTGTAATAATGATGTTGGATCATAAGCTGTATTTTGGATTTCTGCTGCTGTGATGATGATGGTTTTAGTTCTCAGCTTATGCACTGTCTTGCCTGTATTATGTCAAGTATGTTACTATTATATTTTATTCCATGCGCTGTGAGACATTCTGCAGGTTTCTTTGTTAGTTCTTTCATCTTCTTTCCTTTCTTTGACGACCGTCCCGTGCTAGCGGACATGTGTGCAACGCACTTTCTTGGGAAATGTCGGTTAATGTGTGGCGGGCCGTCACACTTGGTATCAGAGCTCTAGGTTGCGTAGTTAACCTAGGCAAGTCATCAGGGAGAGATAGTACATGTCTATGAGAGCGCGTATTTGTGATTATTTTGGTTTTCAAAAGCTATATATATATATTATTAGTATAAGGATGAAGTCGCATTGCACTTGCACCACTATGGAGATGGTTAATCATTTTCTCTTTACAGACTGAACGATGAGCCGATATACGAGGGGTACTGGTAGAGGAGCCGATAATGGGAATGTTGCTGAGATGAGGACGATGTTTACTGGCCTCATGAGTGTGATGCTTAGGGATGCTCGGGGAGCCGTTCCTAATGCTACTAATGGTGGTGGTGCAGCAGTGCAGGCGCCTAGGGTCGATTTCGCCAAGCTAAACAAGGATTACTTTAGCCTTGGTGGGAAGCCGTTCCACAGAACGGAGTCGGCTACAGAAGTTCAAGATTGGCTAGATAGTTGTGAGCGCATCATCGAAGATTTGGGAATCAAAGATGCAATGAAGAGGAAGCTAGCATCGTGTCAACTACAAGGACAAGCTATGAATTGGTGGAATGCTATTAAGGTAGCTACTCCTGAGGATCAAGTTACTTGGAATCAATTTAAGGCTCGATTTTGTGATAAGTTTATTCCAGTTGCTCTTAAATTAGAATTGTTCAGGAAGTTCTTGGAGCTTAAATGGAATGGTATAGTAGTCTCGGAGTATATCGCTAAATTCGACACTTTATCGAAATATGGATTGTCCCTTATCGATATAGTCGAAAAGAAGAACGAAAAGTTCATAACTAGTTTAGATGGGTACTTGGGGGAAAGACTTATAAACCATATCGATGAGTCGTTCGAGTCTATTGTAGGAAAGGCATTAAGGTTAGAGAGCCTTTTCCCTAAGTCAAAGACCGAAGTTGTTATTGCATCTACAGAGGAACCAAAGCCGCAAGTAGGCGGTGAAGGCAAGAAGAATTCTCAGAATAAGAGGAAGTAGAACCCGACCAAGGATGGTCAGAATAAGAAGAATAAGAATGGTGGCGAGTGCTTTAGTTGTGGCAAGAAGGGCCACTATGCCAGAGATTGTCAAGAAAAGCCTGGGTAAAGGAAGTGCTTTAACTGCGGCTAGGCGGGACACCACAAGGATGGTTGTCCGCAACCCCTTAAAGAGAAGCAGATTGTGAAAGCATATGCTATCAATGTTGTTCCTTCTTCGTCGAATGCCCCAACTGTGGCGCAAAAGGGAAAAGGCGTTGTTATCAAAGGTATTCTCTCTATTTAAGATGTTTATGTTCGAGTATTGTTTGACAAACCCGAGATAGTCGATAGACCTTTAGTAGTGACAAACACAGTTGGTGGTTCGACTAGCCTTAGTATGATTTGCCGTTACATGGTCTTATCGAGTCATGGATGTATGTTTGTTTGTGATTGCTTTGTTTTGGGCTTTACTGGGTTTAGCATTATTTTGAGGAGTCGATCTACTCTAAAGGAATAGGGTGGTATCAGGTACCTACCTAGTGATGGCGATAGTAACTGGAGTTAAGGAAGCTGATAGGTTATCGTTGTAATAAGTTCTATTTGTCCCTGGGAGGCAAATGAGTGCTCCAGTGCTTAGTTGTTTTGCTAGTATCACCTCACGTGGATTGTCCGAATTCGGAGGAGATGTTCCTTGGGTGCTTGTCTGATATTGTTTTAGGCCTTTGGGGCTTTTGCTTGGGGAATGCTGAATTCAACTAGGATGGTTTGCGTGAGAGATAAATAGTTGTTGCGATTCTTCATTGGATGATATCTTGGGTTACTCGAGGAGTGATGGACAGCCATGATATGATAAGACTGTTCAATGGTATAGACTGCCCCGAGTTAGACTCGATGGGGTTATGAGATGGCTCGACTGGGACTAGAGAAAGATTCAAGTTGGACTTGAACTCGTAAAAGAAAATGGGTGTTCTTTGATCTTGGAGATGTAACGAATAGGGAGACGACTCACGTTGGACTAGAGTTTGTCGGTAATGGATACTCAAGACTGGGTCTGAGTTATAGATTGACTCGAGTTGGACTCGAGAAGGCTGCAAGGAATTGTATTTGGCTCGATTTGTACTAAAGAGGGCAGCAAGATAATGGATAGACTTGGGTTGGACTCAAGCATTCTAGGTGGACTTAAAGCAGGGGTATCTGGGGACGCCCGTTAACTTGGATCCGTTGGACATGATCTAGTTATTCTTGGAGGATAAAACGTACGTTGGATGTACAGTAGTCCGTTTGGAGGCTGGGCTTCCATTAGTTCTTGATGTTAGTTGGACCAGACATGCAAGAATCGACATATGGGATTGGTTAGACCAGTCATGTAGGTATCGACGTGTTCATGGCTTTAGCAGGTGATAGGTAGGACTTGTTTGAGGATGTTATGGTTTCTATGTTTGTCCATATCTTTCTTCTCTTGAGTAGACTACCACCTGTAGGGTTCTAGCGATGGGTAACAAAGAGATGGTAGTATAGACGGATATTAGGCTACGTATCAGTGCAGTGGGGTAGTCATTACTCCATGGGGCATAGTGATTGAAGCAAGGCTATGAGCTAGTGCAGTGAAGTTGTCATGACTTCATGGGGGCAGAGTGGACATAGCAAAGGATATAGGTGCGGTAACAGTTGCATTGAGTAGGAGGCATGCCAGTTTAGAGGTTATGTTTCTGGTTTGGAAGCAACTAGAGTATATCACAGGATATGATTTCAGACCCAAGAGTGAATTGGATTCAGAAATGCTAGTAAGCTTAACGATTAGATCGATTTTGATTGAGTGGATTGGTTCCCGTTAGAAGGACAATCCTAACCTATTGGAAATTATCTCTAGGGTAGAGATGTGTATCGATGGAAAGAGAATGATCAAGCAAGGATTTGATCAAGAAGGATGGCTTCGAAATAATGGGGGACTAGTTGTACCCAATGTAGACGGACTGAGATATGAAGTGCTTAGAGCATATCATCACTCGAAACTGACTATACATCCCGGTGGTAACAAAATGTATTGAGACATGGATCAGACCTACCACTGGGAAAGGATAAATAAGGACTTTGGGAAGTTTATGTCCAAATGCATGAATTGCCAGTTAGTTAAAGCTGAGTAAAAGAAGCCTAGTGTGTTGTTACAACCATTAGAAATTCCTAAATGGAAATGGGAACAAGTCTCAATGGATTATATTGATGGTTTACCATGGACTAGGTCAGGTCCTGATGGTATTTGAGTGAATCGTATACTAGAGGATCTTTTGAGGACTTATATATCGGATTTTGGAGGGTCATGGGATGGCCATTTGTATCTGGTTGAGTTATAGTTATTAGCCCAGTATTGGTATGGTTCCAATTGAAACTTTGTATGGAAAACCATGCAAGGCACCATCATGTTGGTTGGAGAATGATGAGAAATTTGAGCTTAGACTAGAAATAATAAGAGGGACTTCAGGAAAGATCAAGGTTATCCAACAGAGAATGAAGACTACCTAAGATAGGCAGAAGACTTATGTCGATAAGAGACGAAGAGATTTGGAATTCTTCGTTAACAACTTGGTGTTCGTCAAGGTCTCTCCGTTGCTGAATGTGATTCGTTTTGGTGGGAAAGGTAAGTTAGCACCAAGGTTTGTTGGTCTATTTTTAGTTCTCGAGCAAGATGGGAATTTGGCATATAAAGTTGAATTACCAGAGAAGATGGCAGGAACTCATAACGTATTTCATGTTTCCCAGTTAAGGAAATTCATGCATGACCCCGATATGACTATTTCACCTGATCAGTTGGTTGATATCGAAGTAGAACCCGAGGCGGTTGGGAACCACAAGCCGATTCGTATTGTCGAGCATGATACGAAGAAACTTCGAAGGAAGCGGTGAATCTAGTCAAGGTTCAGTGGGGCGAGGATGAGAATGACTGTACTTGGGAGACAGAGGAGAGCATTAAGAAGACGTATCCAGAACTCTTTGCCTGGTAAGATTTTAATTGCGACTTAGTTTTCCGCATGCTAGGATAGACTTGTTTGTTGTTTTGTATGTTTGATTGTTGTTAATGGTTGGTAGGCATGTGGAATCCTTTGCTTGTTTCTTAGTTAAGGAATTTCGGGGGCAAGATTTCTTAAGGGGGAGAGAATGTAACGACCTGCATTCTACGCATCGAAGGATTGTAGAATATTAATTTCTCTCACATATGAAGTCGTATGGTCATGTAACTTTGGGAGACGACTATTGGGATCATTTCCCATGTTCATGATTTTTGCCGATTTTTAATATCACCATTTTACCCCTAACTGATTTTGTTTTGGCCATAACTTTTGATTGGTAAGGATTTTTGACCTGAACCACTTCCATCAGATCCGGATGATGGTTTACATTTCCGTAGAGTGGTAACATTAGCCAAACGGACTCACCGTTTGGGAGATATTGCTGAAATAAGGTTTAGAAGGTGAAAAACAGTTTAAACGAGCCTAATTAGAGTGATTAACAGTTAAGCCCATAACCCATTTCAGCATTAGGGTTATGGGAGGACTAAAATGAGTTAGAGAATAGTTCCTATACATTTTTCCAGCCGCCACAAACCTCCCTTGAGCTCTAGCAATGACCTCCATCTTCTAAATCGCTCCCAAAACACCATTTTTATCATTCCTAATCACTAATTAAGCAAATCAACACCAAATCATGGTGGATTTGCATCAAATCAGAGATAGGGCTACTGGAATACATTGGGATCCATGTCATAATAGTAGAGTTTAAGATCTAAGATTCTAATTGTGGCTAAGGTGAGTGATTTGCATTGTTTTTCACTAATTATGGCTAATAAGGGGAATTAGCGAAGATTAGCGAAATTAAAACTCAGAAAAATCTAGAAAAATTTGAAAAATTCCAGAATATTATTTTAGGGCTCTGATAGAAATTTGGATTGATTTGGTTAAGTTTTACTAATCTTATCATTAGTTGTTGTTAAACATGCTTAAGTGGAAAATAAGGGTTTTCGGTATGTTTGATCCGTTTTGACATATCATATTGTCGTTTTTGCTGTTTGTGGATGTTTATACGTGTTGCTATGGCTGTATGGTATGCTTTGTGATTGTTTAGAATAGTTAGAATGGTCGAAAACGCCGTCATGTGGCGTAAAACAATCGCTGGAAAGAAGTGCAGGAAGTTAGCCGAACCGGATCGGATCGGAGGAGGGGAGCATGAACCGAACCGGGAGCACCATGAATCTCCGACCCGACCCGATCGTGGAGCACTACCCGATCCTAACCGCACGTGGATGGTGGCACTGAACCGATCCCTTGCATTTGATGCTCCGATCTGACCCACTCATTTGGAGAGCCATCGGACCCGAACCGCTTGGAGACCTCGATCCGATAAGGAGTCAAGCTCGAACTGGTGATGAAGACCCGACCCGATCCGCTGCCCATCACGAACCGATCGCGATCCGAACTGATTTGGATGGAGAAACCCGACCCCACCCGATGTGGATGATCACAGACAGGACTACTTTGAGGAGCACGATACGAAGCATAGTGAAGAGGTGCATATCCGAACCGATCCGGAGAAGACCAAAACCCGAGATGCAAAGGTAGTCCAAGAGGGAAGTTGGTACTCAGGATCCAATTGGGAACCAATGAGTTAACTTCGCGATTGGACTTTGCTGCGGGACGTGTGCAAAGTGGTTGTCGGTATTCATAACTTTGGTTCACCACTAAGAGACGGATAGTGGGCTTGTAGTGGTTGTTGTACGGGGTTGGATTCCATCAGGGCCCAAAAGATTAGGTGACCAAATAGTGGATACCGTATGCTTTACGCTTTGAGTGAGAGTTGTGAGGATGGTTGCTATGTCTGATTGTTTGCTTTCACTATGACATGCACACCCCCACCCCCGTATTCTTTACACCATATGTTAGTGGCACCTTAGAGTATTGAGAAGTATGTTGTGCTAACTCTTTGGTTGCAGGTCTAGGTTCTTTGGTTGCAGGTCCAGGTTCAGGTATGATTGGATTATACCTGTTATTGTTCTGTTTTGTTGCTTATTGCTCATACCAGACTTTTGTCTGACCCAGAGTTTTATGTATCTTCTAATTACTCTGAGTACTGTGAGGATGGTTGCTATGTTTGATTGTTTGCTTTCACTATGACATGCACACCCGCACCCCCGTATTCTTTACACCATATATTAGTGGCACCTTAGAGTATTGAGCAATATGTTGTGCTAACTCTTTGGTTGCAGGTCCAGGTTCAGGTATGATTGGATTATACTTGTTATTGTTCTGTTTTGTTGCTTATCGCTCATACTAGACTTTTGTCAAACCCAGAGTTTTATGTATCTTCTTATTACTCTGAGTATTGAGTAGTATGTTGTGCTAACTCTTTGGTTGCAGGTCTAGGTTCAGGTATTATTGGATTATACCTGTTATTGTTCTATTTTGTTGCTTATCGCTCATACCAGACTATTGTCTGACCCAGAGTTTTATGTATCTTCTTATTACTGTGGGTACTCCTAAACGAGCAGACTAGAGATAGGTTAGGTGGTATGCACGAGTAGCTGTACCGGAGACGAGTAGGAGGCTCCCACGTATGATATTTAGATATTCTCCCTGTGTTGTTGAAGGTCACTGCTTGGGCATTAGTAGTGTACCTCATTCTTTTACTTTCTTTTGCTTTAGAGACTGTTTTAAAGTTGTAATAATGATGTTGGATCGTAAGCTATATTTTGGATTTCCGCTACTATGATGATGATGGTTTTAGTTTTCAGCTTATGCACTATCTCGCCTGTTTTATGTCAAGTATGTTACTATTATATTTTATTCCATGCGCTGTGAGACATTCTATAGGTTTCTTTCTTAGTTTCTTCATCTTTTTTCCTTTCTTTGACGACCGCCCCGTGCTAGCGGACATGTGTACAGCGCACTTTCGGGGGAAATGTCGGTTAATGCGGGGCGGGCCATCACACTATCTTAAGCAAAATTCCAAGACAAACGCAATGGCGCAACCCGTTTTACTTAATTCTACATATTTAATTAAGTATTCTTTAATTTTATCATCCTTAGTGTTTTTAAAATTACAGGGTGTTATATTCTCCCCTACTCAAAGGATTTTGTCCCCGAAATCTCCAAGTTAAGGAGAATGTATATCCTACCATCCATCATTCATCTACTCATCCACCAATCACAGACATCTAATGTCCTTAAAAGATTTCTAATGCTTATATTAACATATGCAAAGGTGTGTGTATATGTCCTTATACTAATGCAAAAGATCAGGCGGTCTACTGATTCAGTTGACCTCTCTAATGCAATGTATGTTAGTGCTTTGAATCCACCATGTATGCAAATAATCATATTATAACATGTAAGTTCTATATGTGTGTACAATCATTCATCCAAATGCAGCAACCATATGATGATACATCCATTTCCAACCATAAAAAGTAGAAAAATTCACACGCATCCATATGCATTATGAGAGTGGTTGAGCCGATCTAGTGCCTAATGTGCGTGTATATGCATCAACAAGCCGCCACTAGAAAACACTTGCGTCCACTTGTATCCATCAAACACAACATGTCTAAAACACATGTTTACATCTATGGGATTCCTACCTAATGGTCGAAGATCTGATCGATATGATACACATGAATGACAGAAGAAAGTACGAATAAAAGCTTGGAAAAAGAAGTTAAGAAAATAGTCCCGAAAAGGGAAGGGTATGAAGAGTGATTCTTGTCTTCAGTTTCCCAAGTCGTATCCTCAATGTCTTCTCCCCATTACACTTTTATTAACTTTACCTCTCTATTGCGCAGTTTCTTAACCTCTGATCCAAGTATACAGGTAGGAACTCGTCTAATTGTCACCTCCCGTTCTACCTTTACTTCCTCAAGCATGCCCAACTCAACTACTTCTGTTTTTTCCTGCAGACACTTCCGTAAATAAGAAATGAGGAAAAGCATCATGAATATCCGCATATAACCGAAGTGAGCTGTATGCCTTAGTTGCAAGGACGATCAGAGCACCCCATTCTGATATGCTTCGCGTAACGAACACCTTTTCAAGTAGCTCCTCTACTTGCTTGCTGAGATCCCTCCTTTCCCTAGGAGTCATGTTGCGCACAAGTAATGCAATTCGCTTCGCATTATCCACCAAGTATGTCTTGAAATCAATCTCGCGCCACGGAGGTAAGTCCCTAACTTCCTTGAATACAACTGGATACTTACAAACTACAAGTACGAATAGTAAATCATTGATAGAAGCATCAAGTGGTTCTAGGAAAGTAAGCATGACAGATGCCCTTGGGTCACTAGAAATTTCGAGGGCCCCCCAGTTAGAAATCTAACGGCCCTCTTCTAACAATTTGGAATGACACCATACATGGCTAGCCAATCCATCCCTAGAATCAAATAGTATCCCATAAAACCAAGTACATATGCGTCATGCTCAAACTCGACGCCCTAAAACAGATATCCTTAAACCCCAACAAATCATAGACAAATGAGTTGTGTCCCCAATGGGGTTTGAGATAATGATAGGATTAGAAACAATACTAGTACCAAGGTGCATAGAATCAACCATAGAATCAAATATAGAAGAATGTGAAGTGCCAGAATCAAAAACAGTTCTAACAGGATGATCGGAAAGAGAAATCAAACCTTCAACAGAAATTTTCCTACCTTTATCCGGTACATCATCCATGAAAGCATGCGCTTTCCTTACAGAAAATCCTTCTCTTTGGCCCTGCCCTTGCTTCTTTGGGCACTCCCTCATATAGTGTCCAACTTCTCCATAGTTAAAGCAAACATTCTTCCTTTTTCTGCAGTCTTTGACCAAATGACCCACATTCCAGCAACCATGGCATTTCTTTTTGCCTTGAGCTTTGTCGTTCTTTCCGCCCTCTTATTGTTGTTCTTTCTTGGGCCACACTTTCTTTTTTTGTGTTTCCTCAACCTTAGCCTCTTTCTTTTCACCTCTATCTTCTTCATGCATTAATGCTATATCAACGAGTTTCTCAAAAGTTGCTTATGAGACATCGCCAACCCATGGAGGGGTTCATTCAATCCTCTGGCAAACCTCAAATCTTTCTTGTGCGGGGTATTTACTAGCACCAAACCAAACCTCTCCAATTGATTAAACTTATTAACAAACTCTTTAACAGACATGCCTCCTTGCTTAAGCGCCAAAAACCTTTCCATTTGCATACTTTGCTCATCTTAAGAAAGAAACTTCATTTCAAACCTTTGTTAGAAATAATCCCATGTCTCAACTGGTCGTCCTGCTTGCGTCACTTCCCACTAGAACGAAGCATTATCTTTCAACTGCTAGACGACTTACTGAATCTTCCTACGATCATCAACTTTGAGAATTCCAAATAAATCCACCGTTTCTTTAAGCCAATTACTTGCCTCCACAAAAGTCTCAATTCCATTGAATGACTTTCCTTCCATAGCACAGAAGACTTTACATATCTTAGAAAAATTATCAACACGTGGATGAGGAGGAACAACGGGTGCAGCTGGGGGAGGAACATTTGCTTAGCCACCGAAGGATACCATGGCCTCTAGATACCTACGGAACCAGCCTGGTATCGTGATGCCCTTTGGAATATTAGGTTCCCAAGACATGCTGAAAAGGAAAGGAAAAGAGATTCAAATAAAGAATCGAAAGATATTACATATAGCTTTGGGGAATATGTTTTTCAAAACAGACTTTTCTTTTGAAAATGATTTCTTTTAAAACCATTTTTTTTAAATAATTTTAAAAATCTTTTATTCGATCTGGTAACCTTCAGCTCTGATACCAAGTGTGACACCCTACGTTCGTTAGTGTCACTCATTAAGAGAATGCACTAATTTTCGTGATGCGTTATAGGTAAATAGAAACAGAAATATTACAAGACAGGTATGAAATAGCAGCGGAATTTAAAATTTTATTAAGCAGAAAACATCGTAGTTCAAAACATGGTTACATGACAAGTCTAAAATGTATAAAACCCAATGCATCTTTAAAACTTTTGTCTTGTACTTAAATCATCAGAGTACAGTAAATATGAAAAGAGCATAATTCCCCAAAAATATAGCCATAGTAGAATGATACGAAATCGTGCAATACATATATGCAACTCCAAGAAGAATGAAAGCAGAATCCTGATCAAGCTTGAGTATTCTCACACTAAGAACCTATGGGGGACGGAAGAAAAAGAAGAGGAAACAAAATGGGTCAGACATAAAGTCTGGCGAGTTCAGTTACTTTTAGCATATAAATAAGTAAAAGCATCATGACAGACATGTAAACTGGATGAGAGAGATAATAGTATCCTAAGACAGGATAAATAGGATAACAGAATTGGATATGTTGCGCTTCTTAAGTACTTTTCTTTGCACCGATACTAGTATAACAAATATGTAACAGGATTACATACTCCCTAATTACTTAACAGAAACCGGATGATCCCAATAGAAATTTAATGGTAGTTTCAAGTGTAATCTAGTAACGGGTTTTACTCCAAACAGAACTGACCGGTACCTAAACAAAAAAAAGGGTGTTAACCCAACAGAAATACAAGTACCCAACAAAAACAGATAGGACTAGATGTACGCTAATTACTACCCCTCAATCGATTGGCTCCCTCTCTCGTAAATACCATATGTCGGCCCCACAGTAGGGTGTATTACTTCCTAAAGTGGCAACCCACAGAAGGACACAGACCTATTTACTGGTGCTACAATGGCTTGTTTTCCTAGATGTAGGTCGTACTCATGCACGCACATGAGTCTGTTAGAATGCGCTAGTACACACCTCTTCCCAGATGAACCTCTTACAATCAGCTCAGCAAGTGTGCCCTGACCCCTACCTAGTGCGGGGTCCCCCTTTAATACCAGAATCGGTTACTGACTAATATGGGTCCCACACAACAAAAGACCCAAGACAACCCTTACAGATCTTGTGTCACCAATTAACTAGGATTTTGATAGGTTATATCTAACAGATTTAACAGATTCGCATAACCACCTACAGATTTATGGGTTAAACTTTACGAGTTAACGGATCTATATAACCCCATCAGATGTAACTGGTTAAGTCTTTTAGATTAACAGGTCCATATAAACCCTCATAGATTTAACAAGCTTACTTAAACTCATAGATTAAACAGGCTTACTTAACCCCACAGATTTAACAAGCTCGTACAATCCTTATAGATTTAAACAGGTTAAGTATTACAAATTCATTACCGTATATTCATTTATGGTTGTAATGCGCTAGATCACCCACATTAAGTCTACCACTTGTGGGTGCTAGATATGTCGGTGGGGTCCGGGAAGACTTCTTCTCAAGTCATATTTAACCTCGTGTCCTAGCACCGTTCCGTGCTTATGCACTTAGACCCCTCATATTTGATTCACCACTTGTGGTCGTTGGATATGTCAGGAGGATCCGGGAAGACTTCTACCACAAGTGTAATCTAACCTCGTGTCTAAACATGGTTACAGTTTCTAATTATTATAATTATAGGCATTTTATTCTGTAACAATTATTCCTATTTCATTATAGGTTCTCATACCCCTTTTCAGAGTCATATTCATCATATACCATATGCCCCAAATGAAGATCTACATCACAATTTGATTTATGCCCCAAATCCATATTCATGTTTTTAATTCAAGTTATGCCCCAATTTTCCCAATACAAGTTATGCCCCAATTTTAACAGATTAAATAGGCTTCACAGATTCTTTACGGTTCCATTAACATGTTTTTCTTAATCTTAAATCAAGCCTACAAATTTATATGTCCCAAACCACAAGCCATAATTTACGATATAAATCATGCCCCGATTTTTAGTCCAATTTCCCAACATTTTTTGTGCCCCCTGATTTCAATCCTGATTCAAAGTACAGGTTATACCCATAAATTACCATTTCCAATCTTTCCAATTTAACCCAATTTCGTTCGTACGCATATTTCAGCGATATTGGCCTAGGCTCGAAGATAGCCTGGCTATAAGAATAAAAGGGAATGAGAGAGAAGAACAGAATAGGCATAAAACCAAAAGTAACAGAAATGGGCATAAGACAGCAAAAATAGGCATATAATAATAGATTTGATGAAAAAATAGGCATATTATATATCTAATGAATAAAAATAGGCACATAAGAACAGATCTGATGAACATGTAATAACTGATTTTGCATAGTGTCATGATCATAAACAGGCATGATGAAATCTAATCAGTGAATTAGATATACAAATATTAGCTGATTTGATATGATTCCAATAGTCACAAGCTTATATCTAATTCATATGCATGTCAAGATTATATTTTAATTATTTCTATCTAAAATAACATAGACTCATAGAGAATAGATCTAAGAGACAGAAGAATAGTCGCAGATGTTGAATCACAGATCCCTAAACTTGAATGACTTGATTGTTGAAGAAGAAAAGGCTTGATTTAATCTGGACAAAGGAAGCATCCAATTCTTCATTGTTTTAGAATGAATAAAACACTGAGAATAGGATCTTATTTATAGCCTAGGGGTCACGAATCTGGTTAGAAAAAAATTCCACGTACACAGAAATGATCCTGGTTCGGATCTAAGGGGTGTCGACAAGGGTGTTGACACCCCTTAATGGTGTCGACCTATAGGTCGAAACCCCTAGGATGTGTCGACCACCAATGGGTCTGATTCCCTCCCAGATTTTCCACCTTCGAATTTGAACCGATTATGAATTCTGAGTTTATTATTTATATATATAACCAACTTATATGTATGCAAACTTCAAACCTTAATATCTTCTTCATACGTTGTTCGTTTTATGCAAAATCGGAGTCTATCTTAAGTAGAATTCCAAGATGAACATAATGGTGCAACCCATTTTACTTAATTCTGAATATTTAATTAAGTATTCTTTAATTTTATCATCTTTAGTGTTGTTAAAATTACAGGGTGCTACGTTCTCCCCTACTCAAAGGATTTTGTCCCCGAAATCTTGAAGTTAAGAAGAATGTATATCCTACCATCCATCATCCATCTACTCATCCACCAATCACAGGCATCAATTGTCCTTACAAGATTTCTAATGCTTATATGACCATATACAAAGGTATGTGTATATGTCCATATATTAATGCGAAAGATTAGGCTTTCTACTGATTCAGTCAACCTCCTTAATGCAATGTATGTTTGTGCCATGAATCCACATGTATACAAATAATCCTATTATAACACGTAAGTTCTATATGTGTGTACAATCATTCATCCAAATGCAATATCCATATGATGATACTTCTATTTCCATCCATAAAAAGAAGAAAAAATGCACACATATCCATATGTAGTATCAGAGTGATTGAGCCGATCTAGTGCCTAATGTGTGTGTATATGTATCCACGGGCAACCACTAGCAAACACTTGCATCTACTTGTATCCATCAAACATAACATGTCACAAATGCATGTTTACATCCATGGGATTCCTACCTAAAAGCTGAAGATTTGATCGACAGGATACACACGAATGACAAAAGCAGGTACGAATAATAGCTTGCAAAAAGAAATTAAGAACATAGTCCAGAAAAGGGAAGGGTATGAAGAGAAGTTCTTGTCTTCAGTCTCCCAAGTTTCATCCTCGCTGTCTTCTTCCCATTACACTTTTATTAACTTAACCTCTTCGTTGCGTAGTTTCTTAACCTCTGATCCAAGTACACGGGTAGGAACTCATCCAATTGTCGCCTCCCGTTCTACCTCTACTTCCTCAAGCATGCTCGACTCAACTACTTCTGCTGTATCATGCAAACACTTCTGTAAATAAGAAATGAGGAAAAGCATCATGAATATCCACACATAAGCGAAGTGAGCTGTACGCCTTAGTTGCAAGGACGACCGGAGAACCCTATTTTGATATGCTTTGCCTAACCAACACCTTTTCAAATAGCTCCCCTACTTGCTTGCTAAGCTCCCTCCTTTCCCTAGGACTCATGCGGCGCATAGGTAATGCGACTAGCTTCACATTATCTACCAAGTATATCTAGAAATCAATCTTACGCCTTGGAGGTAAGTCCCTAACCTCGAATACATCTGGATACTCACAAACTACAAGTACGGACAGTAAATCATTGACAGAAGCATCAAGTGGTTCTAGGAAACTAAGCATGATAGACCTGCTTGGGTCACTAGAAATTTTGAGCGTACCCCCACGGCAAATCAGAAGTCTAACAACCCTCCTTTAACAATCCAGAATGGCACCATACATGGCTGTCCAATCCATCCTTAGAATAAAAAAATATCCCATAAAACCAAGTACATATGCGTCATGCTCAAACTCGATGCCCTAAAACAGATATCCTCAAACCCCGATAAATTGTAAACAGATGAGCCGTGGCCCCAATGGGGTTTGGGATAATAACGGGACTTGAAACACTATAAATACAAAGGTGTAGATACTCAACCACAAAATCAAATACAAAAGAATGCAAACCGCTAGAATCAAAAAGTGTTCTAATAGGATGATCATAAAGAGAAATCAAACATTCAACAGAAATTTTCCTACCTCTATCCAGTACATCAGCCATGAGAGCATGCACTTTCCGTCCAGAAGATCCTGCCCTTTGGCCATGGCCCTTGCTTCTTCAGGCACTCCCTCGTATAGTGTCCAACTTCTCCACAGTTGAAGCAAGCATTCTTCCTTTTTCTGCAGTCTTTGACCAAATGGCCTATGTTCCCGCAACCATGACATTTCTTTTTGCCTTGAGCTTTTTTTTCTTTCCGCCCTCTTGTTGTTGTTCTTTCTTGGGCCACACTTTCTTGTATTGTGTTTCCTCAACCTCAGGCTCTTTCTTTTCACCTCTGTCTTCTTCATGCATTAATGCCATGCCAACGAGTTTCTCAAAAGTTGCTCCCATCGAAATATGAGACGCCTCTAACCCATGGAGGGGTTCATTCAATCCTCTGGAAAACCTCAAAGCTTTCTTGTGTGGGGTGTTTACTAGCTCCAAACCAAACCTCGCCAATTGATTAAACTTGTTAACATACTCTCTAACAGACATGCCTCCTTGCTTAAGCTCCAAAAACCTTTCCATTTGCATACCTTGCTCGGCTTAAGAAAGAAACTTCATTTCAAAACTTTGTCAAAAATCATCTTATGTCTCAATTGGAAATCCTGCTTGCATCACCTCCCACTAGAACAAAGCCTCATCTTTTAACTGCCAGACGGGTAACTGAATCTTCCTATGATCATCAACTTCGAAAATTCCAAACAAATCCTCCATTTCTTTAAGCCAATTCCTTGCCTCCACGAAAGTCTCAATTCCATTTAATGGCTTTCCTCCCATAGCACGGAAGTCCTTGCATATCTTAGAGAAATTGTCAACACTTGGAGGAGGAGGAATAATAGGTGCAACTGGGGAAGGAACATTTGCTTGGCCACCGGTGGGCCAGTGGCCTCTAGATACCTACGGAACCAGCCTAGTATCGTGATGCCCTCAGGGATACTATGTTCCCCAGACATGCTGAAAATGAAAGGAAAAGGGATTCAAACAAAGATTGGAAAGATATTACATATGGCTTTGGGGAATATGTTTTTCAAAACAGACTTTTCTTTTGAAAATGCTTTCTTTTAAAACCTTTTTTTTTTAAAACAAATTTCAAAAACTTCTATTTGATCCGGTAACCTTTAGCTCTGATACCAAGTGTGACACCCCATGTCCGTTAATGTCACTCAGTAAGAGAATGCACTAATTTTCGTGAAGCATTATAAGTAAATAGAAATAGATATATTACAAGATAGATATAAAATAGCAGTAGAATTTAAAATTTTATTAAGTAGAAAACATTGTAGTTCAAAACATGGTTACATCACAAGTCTGAAATGCATAAAACCCAATACATCTTTAAAACTTCTATCTTATACTAAATCATCAGAGCACAATAATTATGTAAAGAGCATAATTCCCAAAAACATAGCCATAGTAGAAAGACAAGAAATCGAGCAATACATCTAATAAGATCCATGCAGAATGAAAGCAGAATCCTCATCAAGCTTGAGTATTCCCACCCTGAGAACCTAGGAGGGGGGAACGGAAGAGAAAGAACAGGAAACTAAATGGGTCAGACCTAAAGTCTGGCGAGTCCAGTTACTTTTAGCATATAAATAAGTAAAAGCATCATGACAGGCATATAAACTAGATGAGGGAGATAATAGTATCCTAAGACAAGTATAACAGGATAAACATGATAATAAAACTAGAAATGTTGTGCTTCTTAAGTACTTTTCTCTGCACTGATACTAGTATAACAAATATGTAACAGGATTACATTTCCCTAATTACTTAAGAGAAACAGGATGATCCCAATAGAAATATAATGGTAGTTTTAGGTGTACTCTAGTAACGGGTTTTACCCCAAACAGAATTGACCGGTGCCTAAACAGAAATAACGGGTGTTAACCTATACAGATATAATGGTACCCCACAAAAACAGACAGGACTAGATGTACCCTAATTACTGCCCCCAATCAATCGGCACCCTACCTCGTAAATACCCCGTGTTGGCCCCACAGTAGGGTATATTACTTTCTAAAGTGGAAACCCACAGAAGGACACAAACCTATTTACTGGTGCTATAGCGGCTTGTTTTCCCAGATGCAGGCCGTACTCATGCACGCACATGAGTCCGTTGGAATGTGCCAGTACACACTTCTTCCTGGATGAACTTATTACAATCAGCTTAGTAAGGTTGCCCTAACTCCTACTTAGTGCGGGGTCCCCCTTTAATACCAGAATGAGTTACTGACTAATATGGGAACCATACAATCAGGATTTTAAATCTCCCCGAGATCACCGAGATGAAAATCCGAGATTTGGCAGCTAGTTTATTTATAAGTGTTTCAAATATCGCCCGAGATATCCAAGATATTTTTCCGAGGTATTGGCCAAAATCCGAGATTTAAAACCATACATACAACATATGACACAAGACAACCCTTACAGATCTTGTGTCCCCAAATTAACTAGTATTTTGACAGGATATGTCTAATAGATTTAACAGATTCGCATAACCCCCTACAAATTTACGGGTTAAACTTTACAAGTTAACAGATCTATATAACCCCATCAGATGTAACAGGTTAAGTCTTCTAGATTAACAGGTTAGTATAAACCACCATAAATTTAACAAGCTTATTTAACCCCATATATTTAACATGCTTGCTTAACCCTACAGATTTAACAGGCTCATACAATCCTTATGGATATAAACAGGTTAAATCTTACAAATTCGTTACCATTTATTCATTTATAGTTCTAATGTGCTAGACCTCCCACATTAAATCTACCACTTGTGGATGCTGGAATGTCGGTTGGGTCCTGGCAGACTTCTTCCACAAGTCGGACTTAACCTCGTATCTTAGCACTAGCACTTGTTTATGCACTTAGACCCCTTACACTAGATTCACTACTTGTGGTCGCTGGATATGCTGTACGGGTCCGGGAAGAATTCTACCACAAGTGTAATCTAACCTCGTATCTAAGCGCGGTTACACTTTCTAATTACTGTAATTCTTGGCAATTCATTCTGCAGCAATTATCCCTATTTCATTATAGGTTCTCATACCCCTTTTCCAAGTCATATTCATCATGTTCCATATGCCGAAAATTAAGATCTAATCACAATTTGTTTATGCCCCAAATCCATATTCATGTTTTTAATTCTAGTTATACCCCAATTTTTCCAGTATAAGTTATGCCCCAATTTTAACGGATTAAACAGGCTTCACAGATTCTTTACGGTTCCATTAACATTTTTCGCTTAATCATAAATTAAGCCTACATATTTATATGTCCTAAACCATAAGCCATAATTTACCATATAAATCATGCCCCAATTTTTACTCCAATTTCACAATATAGTTTATGCCTCCATTTTTTAATCCTGATTCAAAGTACATGTTATGCCCCAAAATTACCTTTTTCGATCATTCCCAATTTATCCCAATATCGTTCATACGCATATTTCTGCGATATCGGCCTAGGATCGAAGGTAGCTTGGCTATAAATATAAAAGGGAATGAGAGAGAGAAGAACAGAATATGCATAAAACCAAAAGTAACAGAAATGGGCATATGACAGCAGAAATAGGCATATAAGAACAGATCATATGAACAGAAATAGGCATATAAGAATAGATCCGATGAACATGTAATAACCTGATTATGCATAGTGTCATGATCATAAACAGGCATGATGAGATCTAATTAGTGAATTAGATATAAAAATAATAGCAAATCTGATATGATTCCAATAGTCACAGGCTTAGCTCTAATTCATAGGCATGTCAAGATTACATATTAATTATTTCTATCTATAAATAACGTAGACTCACAGAGAATAGATCTAGGAGACAGAAGAATAGTTGTAGATGTTGAACCACAGATCCTAATCATGAATGACATGATTGTTGAAGAAGAAAAGACTTGATTTAATCTGGGCAGAGGCAACATCTAGTTCTCCATTTTTTTAGAATGAATAAAACACTACTAATAGGGTCTTTTTTATAGCCTAGGGGTCATGAATCCGGTCAGAAAACAAATCTATGTACATATAAATGATCATGGTTCGGATCTGGGGGTGTCGACATGGGTGTCGACACCTCCTTATGCTATCGTCCCATGGGTCGACACACCTAAGGTGTGTCGACCCCCAATGGGTCTGATTCCCTCCCAGATCTTCCACCTTCGAATTTGAACTAATTTTGAACTCTGAGCTTATTTTATATGTATAACTGACTTATATGTATAGAAACTTCAAACCTTAATATCTTCTTTATACATTGCCCGTTTTACGCAAACTCCAAGTCTATCTTAAGAAAAATCCTGAAATAAACCTAATGGCGCAGTCTGTTTTACTTATTTCTGAATATTTAATTAAGTATTCTTTAATTTTATCTTCTTTAGTGTAAATTACATCAACAATATAAGCAAAAGATTCAATTTTATACATAACACTATTAGGTACAATAGTGGTTACATTTTCTTTAGTTAAACCATCACGCATATATCCTCCTCTTACATACACTCTGTTCTTTGATAGCACAAATTTTTGTCAGCCACAAATGTGAGTTTGAAACCATGCTTGCTAAGAAACGTCCCTGAAATCAGGTTCTAGCAAATTTCTGGAACATGAAGAACATCACTCAAGGTAAGTTCCCTTCAAGAAGTCAGTTTTAGTACAACTTTTCCCTTACCATCAACTTTTGATGCAGATGAATTACCCATAAAAAGTTATTCATCATAAGTTGCAGTTTTGTAGGTTGTAAACATCCATTTATTTAAACAAATGTGTCAGGAGGCTCCTATGTCTATAAACCGTTCATTTAAGTTATGAACACAGTTTCATCTACTGCATATAATTTATATTAGAAACATCGTCCGATGTTTTAACCTTATTTGCTTTTGATTTCTTCTTTTTGGATGCACGACATACGACCTTCTCTTTCCTCAGTTATGGTAAGATCCTTAGAACATATTTGGTTTCTTTACAGTAGGATTATGCTCACATTTCCTTTGTTTATCTTCTTAGCCTCGCCTTTTCTCGTATTGAATTGTTTGCCTTTTTCTCTGATTTTCTATTGTCTTCTTCAATACTAGGGGAATAATCAGATCCTCTATGGTCATTTCCTTGCTCTTATGCTTCAAATGATTCTTGAAATCCATCTATGATGGAGGCAACTTTTCGGTAGCAGCAACCACTTGAAATGATTCACTCAACTCCATCATTTCGGCGTAAATCTCATGAATGATCACTAGTAGTTCTAAAATACGACCGATGACGATTTTGGAATCCACCATTTTGATGTCCAGGAACTTTCAGATGGTGAACTTCTTCATCCTGTGTCTTCGGTCTTTTATTTATTTTCCATAGATGGCCAGATAATCTTTGCAGTCTGAATGGTGCAATACACATTGCACATACTTTTTGCTAGGCCACTGAGAATGTAGTTCTTACAAATGGACTAGGATCTCTTCCAATGAGAGCTTGACTTGGCGTCAGGCACGAATTTATCAACATTGCTGGGATCCTTTTAAAGATATTTGGCCAACCCCAATTTTATTATGTAGAAGAGCATTTGCTATTGCCAGCGTTTAAAGTCCTGACTGTTAAACTTTTCTAGTCGCTTGCCATATGAGAATGTGATAGTTATGGAACCAGAGGTGTAGATTGAGTATAATTTGTGTTGATGTAGAGTTGTAGTAGCTATTATATGACATCGTCGCCTACAAATACATACAACAATCAAATATTTCAAGTTTGCTATTCGTAAATTTAGAAAGTGTTACGAAACTAATAACAATTCATGAAAAAGCATTACTAAATGGTTTATATATAGTAATTTAGAAAAACAATACCAATCTGCACATATAGAGTAACAGTACAAAGTGTCAAGAAATTGTTGCAAATTTGTTAGTACAATTCTACTCTGTTTCTCCCTACATGTACCAAATGTTGAGAGCAATATGCTTCGCAGAATGAAATGGACCAACCACGCAATGCTGTGCTTGCAAGTAGTGCAAGGGAGAACTGAAGAGAATATTGAAGTTAGAACAGATTTCTGTGGGGAAGAAGAATGATAGAAAACAGAAAAATTAATGAATTTTTTTCTGTTTGTCTATTTATTATCTCGATGAGGTGTCAATTCAGGTATGAATAGATTTATCTATTGCAAAGTGATAAATGCCTCCAATATGCCTCAAAGTCCCATGTCGCAGGTGCGGGTGCGTGCACATACGAGATGGTGCATGCACCACTCGCTAAGATAGGATATGTTTTAATGTCTCTCTTTTGTATTTATAACCATAACAAGGACCATATCATAGTATAAACAATATGCGTTTATTATATTATAAGATCTGGGGTTTTTCATATTCTGAGGCATTAAATGCTTCACATATTCCTCTGCATAATTTTTCTTTCTCTAACGCCTCTTATTATTTTGTCATTTATTTCAAAAAATATTCACATCATTAGTTGACTTCAAGTATCTATTATATATCACACAAGTAGATCAATTCATATACCACAATACGACATATTAATCTTTTTCTAAATTAACATATTTAATTATCCAAAAAATACAAGTGTTAAGATATACCATGAAAAAAAAAATTATAGTGTAGCCATAGTAAAATAGATGACTTGTAAAGTAATGAAAATATAACTCTGTTATGCGGATCAGATACTACATGAATGTTTAACCGACTACTACATTTGAAATTCAACATTTGGTCATGCTCTAG
Source organism: Allium sativum (assembly GCA_030737875.1). Lineage (NCBI taxonomy): Eukaryota > Viridiplantae > Streptophyta > Magnoliopsida > Asparagales > Amaryllidaceae > Allium > Allium sativum. The sequence goes on along the minus strand of CM060924.1, from coordinate 498,186,573 downwards.
CACTAATACGATGATCTATATAATATGATTATCCTAGGTAATAATTTCCCTACAGTTCTGTCAAATGTGATCATTTTCAAGCTCTCCTATTTTCCTATGTATTACAGTTATGTTTGAATAGTTCGACAATTGGGCCACATATGTAAAATCAAATGTGCTATGCTATTTTGATGTAGCGGCTAACTAAAGTGATTAAGTTTGATATTAGAATTAAAAGGTTTAAAACTTAACTTAACATGGGAGTAATGTGTGGATACTGCGACACTTTTAATTTGTTAAAGGATCAAATTTCAAAATACTAACTTTATAAATAAGAAGTTATGGTTCTCCAATTACAAAAGCCTCAACAACTCTCTAATCTTCTCCTACGGAGAGCTAATTTAAATCTAGGGTTTGTCTCAATTTAGAAGGCTAAACCAAATTCCTCTTTTCATCAGCAATATAGGTACGCTTTTGCTAATCCGTTTATCTATTTTTTGATTTGTTCTCAATTAAATCGATATGGATTTCACATTTAGTTTTAGGGTTTCATATTTGATTTTTAATAATGTATATTGAAAACCTAGCAAGTGGTATCAAAAACATCCATTATTGATTTTATTGGGAAATATATTATAATGTTTATTTTTTTTATGTATATAAAAACAGTTTTTTTGTGTTAAGTTCAGATTTATGGATACTGATCTATTGCCGCCATCTTCTTGCTATGCATGTTCTGACGTTGGCTTTATGGATTGAGTTAATATTACTTTGAGCTAATTTTACGAATTATGATTATGAAAATGAAATCGTTATTGTAGATCTTTATCAAAATATAGATTTTTATATCATCTGACATCAGCTTAATAATCAACTATTTATATATGCACAACAATGCAATCTTTGCTCAAAGAGCACATATGCCATTGTCAGAGCTATTGAATTGTCTTAAGATACTAATCAGGTATAAATTAAATATCAAACCTACAATTTTATACTTCACATTATGATGTTTCCATCTGCTTATTATTCTTAAATGGGGTTTTAACTTGTTATCTCATTCAGATCCTGTAACTCTACATTAGATTTTTACTTTTTCATGTGAACTAAAATGACTAGTTTTATCTATTTTAAAAAAATTGGTCTATGATTAAACATAATTTATACTTGCAATATCATAAAGGGTTAGTCTTCTGTTTCTTTTGACGAAATTCAGACAATTATTATGTTTAAATTGCTACATTATTGATGGATTTAACCATCACTTGGTTCTTTGTTTTATAAAATAGATAGATGTGATATATAATTTTTTAGCTGAGAATGGACTGATAAAATATAATTTATCAATGTGTATATATATTTAAGTTATTCATTTAAGTATGCTTTGTCCAAATGCTAATTATGTGTTGTCTACAGTGATTCAGCATTGGACATGCATTAAATGAAGGTATATTTCAAAGAATATGGTATTATGGTTCATTGCTTTAGATTCAAATGGTGGCTGAATTTGGTTTACAAGTCTCACATGTTTTGATATATTTTATGGGCATTAAATATGATATATCACTTTCTTTCAAAATATATAAGCAGTTATCTCAATTTAGCTTGTGGTTCACTCATGTAATACGTTGGATATTATTTAATCCAAAATAATAGGATGTGCTAATGCAAACATCTTACTGTTGAATTCATGCTAATATTGGCATCATAATAATTGATGATATGGTTAACAGTAATGAAAGATAAGGTGACATAGTAGCTTCTGTATAGCTATATATATTATGGTTCAGATATACATTATATCTACTTGGTTCTTTTATGTTATCTAATGCAACATCGTTATGTTATTTATATGCATGTTTTAATACAAAGCTTAATTCAGGTATTCATGTGTGATATTTGTTATATTATTTTTTTATGACATCTTATATCATATTTATTTATGGAATGTCATGAATACAATCACGTACCTAAATGAAAATATTATAATAGTTATGATTGAAATAAGTTGTACCATGTTATACTTTTGAAATTTTCAAGTGTCATATAAGCTAAAGTATTTTCAGGAGTGTTTTATAGAACTCAAAAATATATTGTACATATGCTAAGTAATACATTCAAATATATTTTGTTGTCTCTTTGCAACTGTAAATATCCTGCATTCATACCAAACTAACCAAAATAACATGTCACCAAAGTGACCTTTTTTATTTCAGTAGTTCATGAAAATGTTTGATATTTATGTGTAGTTATTCATGCAAGTATTAGCCGGCCCAAAGTAAGACTAATATTTAATCAAATAGCTTACACATGTTTGATGATATAAAGTTTTACGAGTGAATAATCAACCAACATAAAGGAAGATTGTTATTTGACTTGAATTTATTATCAGTGTTTAGTCATTACAAAAAGAATACTACTTACAGTAAATAATACTATCCAAAGACTTGATATTAATGTGTATTAGGTATCTTGAGAAGATACTTACTAATTACTTGAATATACTATGGTTGATATTTGACTATAAGCATACGCGGTCAATCTTCATTTTATTTTTACTCATTTTCAGCTAGTTGACTAAAGTGTTTGCCAATTTTAAGAATATTCTTATCTTGTTACTAACTATAAGGATCTGCAAAAGAGCATATTGTTTGTTTTGACTTCATGGATATAGTTCTAGTAATTAGGTGGGTTATAACTAATCTACTACCTTTAGATGTTCTTAATTATAATGCAGTGAAGAACACTAAAAGGTAGTCTATATTGAAAAGCCAAGAGTTAAAGGATCATTTGGTAAAAACATTTCAGAAGTTTTCAGGGATATGCTATAAATAACAATAAGTTTTTTGATAAGTAGTCCACTGAGAATGGAAAGTATTTTTTTGGAACCAATAAGGGGAAATCATCACTCTTTGTAGTGCTTGATTCCATGAAGTTCAAGTCAAAGAAATATAAATGAGCACTATATGAAATAATATTGCATCAAAAGTTAAAACCACTCAAGTTATTGTTATTTTTTGGTGCTATTTCTAATATAATAATTTTAAGAACAAGATGTCAACTTATTGGGTTGATTTACCAATTTGGTAATTAGAAGAGAGATTGAAGCTTTTAAGATTGAAAGTACTCATTTGATATAATTTTTTATACCAATAAAGATGAAGAAGTCACCAAAGATATAGAAGAAAAGAAATAATATACATATATATCATTGTTGTTTTGTTAATGAGATATACAGATATATGAAGTAAAGCATACTAGATGTTTCGAAGTCACTATTAAGTGTTAACGATATTTTTCGTCAACGCCAGAATCATGTCTAAGGCTATAGACCGAAGGGAACCAAAGAAATTAGTTAGTTCCTACAAGCTTGAGTTAGTTCACCGTTTCCTACATTTCAAGGTCTTAAGCCCAAAGATTAGCTACTCTTCCTTCAAGAGGTGAGCACCACGCTTACGAGACTTGAGGACCAACAGTTACCTTTGGATAAGGGTTCCTTAAGCGCTATACAAGATAGAAAACAAATTGTCTTATGGAAGGGTACTTTGGTAATTAAGCTAATGCGTAAGGCATAGCCATAGGGAAGCAATAAGAAAATTAGTGGTATAAGAAGTAAATAAATGAATGAAATTGATCACATGTGTTGATTCTCTCCTTATTGATCACTTTATTGAGTACAAAGAAGTTTCTAAGTAAAATCCGCAAACAGATTTACAAATTAGGGTTTACTCTCTAAGAAATTTTTACAAGATTTAGGAATGAGAAAAGTCCCCCAAAAAGAGATCCCTAGGTTCTTATTTATAGACAAATTGGGTTCACTTTTGGTAGCAATCAGCAAATGCCTATTTTTGGATTCGACAATGATATTCGGTGTCAGTGTCGGCCCACATCAGAGCTTTCGGTGCCATCTTTCTGGTTTTGGTCTTCTTTTCTCTTCTGAATGTTGTTATTGTCTCCTTCTTACTTGTGAAATTGGTGCCGCCTCTTCATAGTGTATCGATACATAGCAATTTGGTATTGATAGCTTCTTTTTGCTTCTTTCAGTTTTGGTGACAAGCCTTGATACCTGTAACAACCTAGCTTTTTGACTGTCTCAAGCCGGTAATTAAACCAACTCGAACCGTTCAAAATGACAGATTGTTATTGCTAATGAAGATGAAATACAAATCATCACAGAATCATAGGCACAGGACACAAAATATCTCACAGCGGAAGTAAAATTTATACAACATTTCAAATTCTTTTAAATTTACTTGATATTAGAGTACAGAAATAAATATAGATATAGAGGAAGAATGAATATAAAACCATACTAATATTCGATAATAAGCAGAGATGGTCTCAATTGCGTATGTGATAGTAGATGGATAGTTGGACCTCCAATGAATCTCAAGCTCTAACAGATATATCTCGAAGCCGAAATACTCGGTCTGACCCGGGCATTTTGCAAGGAATAAAACAAAATACTTGAGTTAGGACTAATAGTCTCATATAAGTGAATTACATCAAATGAAGTGTTTATTGAAATGTACAATAACTTAAAGGATGTTTGGGATTCCCATCCTCTAAGGATCCGCAAAGCACAAACATATATAATAGTATGCTATTATTGTAATGTCTATTCAGTAAAGTAAATATAATGAAAATAGCGTAAGCGGGATTACCATGTTACCCTTACGCAGTTTGTAGGTATCACAGTCTATAAAGTACCATAAATTCACTGCACTGGTGTTATCAGAGGGCACTCTATAGAAAGCAGTACTAAATCAAAATCATATGGGGCTCGTATGGGATAAATATGACAAGGCACTCAAGGCACTACCCGGGGTAGGATACTACCAGATGCACTCCCGGACCGGTGGTAACGCATAGCAGCAACTACCGCCCACTCGTAACACACTCCCATAATCAAATGGGTGTGCACCCAAATCAATCACAACAGTAATAGAGATGGTATCGAAGAAGCATGTCCGGTATGAGGTGCGACCTCAATTAGTCATGGTATAGCTCCTGTTTTAGTCATTTTAATTACGACCCGAAGGTCAAGGCCATTTCATCATCGTTCGCCTTCTTCGATCCAATAGTAGCCTCCAAGCCGCCCTGCTTCGTTCCGGATACTTCATCATGTACGCAGTTGTTAAAGTAATATAGGCACTGACAGAGAGTATGCCACTTACCGACTCTGGTCTCTTTAACAACTGAACGCTTACATTTTCCACACTGTGGCCATTAGATTTTGAAATATACTATCAAGCATCGCACATTGATTTATTTCAAGTTTTGCCCCAAAATCAATTACCTAAATAATTTATAAATGGTTCGATTAGGATTATAAAAACCAATATTCACCCTTGGATTCACTAGACTGGATTGGACATAAATTTATTCAAAATAAAACAAAAATAAAATAAATACACTTAGAAAAGTTAAGTTTGAAAATAGTATATGTACATTAAATTTAAAATAGGGTATAAACATATATATTTTGGGAAAATAGTTATAAAATACATGTGGTTAAAGTAATCAAATCAAAAGAATATTTATAAAATCAAGTAATACGGAAAATTACTTTTATGAAATTTAAGTTATATTCAAGTAATATTAATCGAATCCAATTCTAAATCCATGTCTTACAATTTCTTCCCCAACTAGGTTTCACATTTAAATCAAACTCCTTTGATTTGGTTCAATTTCAATGTTTCATGATTAAAACAATTCTTAAATCATTCTGTTGCCTTGAAATCCATGAATCCATTCATATAATAAATCCCCAAACCTCTTTAACATTAGTTGTTAATCAAATATGATCTATTAAATTCTAACTTGTTAACCAAACCCGTATTCACCATGATTTAAATAATCATATTCTTTCATATATTTGAAATTTAACCCTTTCGTTTTGACAAAATCCTTCTTACATTCACATGGCGAAATTCATATGAAAATTATGTGTCAAAATAAGTCTTGCAAATATTTATCAAGTCTTTGTAAATCTTTTAAGTTAAATTATTAAATTCAAGAACTATCATATTATTAAATTTATTATATGAACATAAAGTTATAAAGAATTTATTTAAATAAATTAAAATTAAGTGTTAACTTGCAAAAATCACTTTAAAATTGATTTTTAATACGAATCGGATTTCGTACAAAAATTCAAGAAAAAATTTGAACAAAATTTCCTTTAAACTTTTCTTTATGCTGTAAAGAAGTTTCATTAAAAAAATTGCTTATAAAATCGATAAAATATTTTAAAATACTTTATTAATTAACCACGGTGTCTATAAAATTTTATATCCTATGGTCAAGTGATTTGGATATTTATCATTTCAATATGTTCTTTAAAATATTCGAATCTCGGGTATGTATCATTTCAACCCGCATCGCAAATCGATTCGAATAAAAAAAGGGTCGGGTATGTATCATTTCAACCCGTAATGGTTGCAAATCTAAGGGAGAACATGCATGGTGAGAAAATAAATATAGCATGTCAAGCATACATCCATATGTGTCATATGAAATAACAGTGTGTGTCGCACGTGCACAATCACAAAGCAGCCAAATCTAGAGCACCCTAACATTCCATTCAACATCTCAAGTGTTTAATTTGCTTAATAATCAGCTATTCTATGAATGAGAAAAACTCACCTTTCGAGGCAAAGAAGATGATTTAGGAACCCGATGCAATATTGAGGCACGACTTGATATCCAAAGTGATAAACCCACCCCCAAATCGTTTATATACATAACACATATGTACATAAATGAAATTTTAGGATTTCCAAGCAAGACAAAATCCTTTTAACTACGAAACCTAAAACAACAGCGATAATTTCCATAGTTAAACCCAAGCTGAGCAAGTACTTAAATATGTATATTTATATTCCATTCCTTTTTATCCATCAATTAAACAGAAAGGAGTTTAATAAGTATACCTAGATTTCATCTAGAATTTTGATAGACTGACCAAGCAAATGATTGACTTTGATTCGTCATCCTAAACAACAGTATGCCTGAACCCACTCAGTAGCCTTTCAGGCATTTGTGCAAACACCTTACGTAACTCATAATGTAGTCAAAGATTTTGAAATAGCAAGCCCCAAGTCAAGTGGCTTTAAGTGGCTCACAGTTGACAGTGCGTTTCAGAGTAGAAGGTGTAGGCGTCCTGTCCATTCCCGAAACAGGAGTCTCGAGGCTTGTAGAAGACCGACAATAAAGAGGGAATAACTTTACAGCTAAACCAAATGGGAAGGAGAAGCCTTTAAGGTATGCGTAGCGTAGGAAGGTGCTAGCTTGGCACGTAAGCTACACTGGTTGGAGCGCCGCCTGAGGGTGGAGCCGAAGCACTGGTGGAAGGAGTTGTTCCGATCTAGTCGTGTCTCTCTCCCTTTTTCCCATGTTTTAAGGTTTAACTAGGCATAGTGGAGGATGAAAGAGGTCATCGCCAGAGCAGAGAAGCCCGACGGTCTGGTGGTGGCACCTCCGATGAATGACATCTACAGTGGTGAGGAGCGGATCGTAAAAAAAGAGTTGAGGGTTTCAGTGATATTAGAATGAACCAGAAAGGAGAAATGAAGATCTGATTTCCTCTTTTTTTTTGGTAATTTGGAAAGGGTCTGGCATTTCTTAATTTTGGGTTAGATTTGTTCCCTCTTCCCTTTTCTTTGAAGTGAGGACAGACGATTCTTATAAGGAAGAGAAAAAGGTACGATCGTAGTATAGAAGAAGATAGACGTGTGCACCAGTTTCTTTGCCCAAAAAGATTTCAAAAAATCTTGGTATATTATTTTAACAACTGTGTATTGATAGAGGGAGATTTGCAAATCCTATACAGTTTTTTGAAAACTTTGCATTACTGACAGGGGAAGATTTAGAGCTGCTTCCATATCTTTACCAAGATATTATTAGATTTTTGTTGGATTTAACCATTGGGCTGAACGAGAGGACCAGGTTGAACGAATGTTACTCGTGAACGGTATATAACGTTAGGATAAACAACATACAAGGCTGAAATGAACAACATTGTTATTATCTCAACAATTTGACATGAATGTCATAAGCGCGTATTATTATTCCACGATTCCTTTCTTCATTTTGATTGATCGGATTTCAACTTTTGATCTTTGAAATAAAACTTATACTTTGCGACTAAACTTTCAACTAATCTTAAAAATAAATTAGTATACAAATTCAGCTCTTTAATTGTAAACAACTTCCAATCTTATATTTTAAAATCAATTTACCCGAAATAAATTGTACCGCAAATTAGATTACAAAAATTGATTTTATTTTCATGTCAAGATTTCAACATTTTAAATAAAATTGTAATAACCCGGAAAATACGAGCCAATTTAAAATTTGGTTATTTTAATGAATTTGGAGCAATTGAAATAAAATATTTCAATAATATAATGAGATAGAAATAGTGAGGTAGTTTAAAATTTTGAATTCGAACTTTGACTGAATGTACCAAATGCAAAATAAAACGGATTTTAGTGAAACCAAAAATATTTAAATTTGTTTATGAATATCTTTCTAACGAATCTGAAAAATTGAAATTTCGTAGCGGGAATCAAAAGTTATGGCCAAATGAATATTCAGAAAGGTTGCTATGGAGTTTATATAGGCCTTGTTTGTAAACGACCTCCGTTTTTGACGAAACCACTTTTGTTGGATCCAGGATGTCAATTTGTTGCTAGGTTTCAAATTCCATAATTCTTTGAATTAATATGTGAGCGTGGCAAAGGAAAATGTGTTTGGTTGATTTCAGTCAAATTGGATCGATCGGAAAATGGCCATTTTTCAAACGGTCTCAGAATTCGATGAAATCAGTTTTGTTGGGACCATATCACCCCAACAGAGGTAAATTTCATTTTCGGGAATTTTTAGAATTAGTATGCGGCCCCGACAAATTAAAATGTATGTTCAAATCCAAATTTCAATGTTTTGTATTTTAATTTAAAGAATAACTGACTGTAACAGTCGAATGGGCTGACGAAACATATTCCATTGTGTTCGGAATGAGGGTATTTAGCTAGGGATGATAGTCTTTGGGTTTGGATTGGAGTTCTTTTGGAGAAAACCCTAATTTTTGAAATATATATATATATATATATATATATCGGCGAATAGAAAATTTTCATTCATTAATTAAAATTATAAAAATATTCAGAACCCTCCCCCTGGTAACCCTCGATCAACTGCGAACCCCATTCCTTTCTTCCCGGCCACTTTCTCGCAAATCCGTTCATCAAAACCCACTCCCCCCGTTCAACTTTCTGAAGTACTTCCTCCCCTCTTCAAATCAAGACCAGTTACACCACCTCTCGTCACTCCAATCGAGAGAACCACTTGCTCAAAGGTTCCGACTTCGAACTGCCGATACTCCCCAGCCCCGCCACCAAACTGAACCACTCCACCCTAGTTTTGCGCACCTCTCAACCATCTTCGAGGTAGCGCAACCTGATCAAGGCTAAACTTCATGGATTTGGCGAGAAATCGAAACCTAGTTTCGAGCTATTTCAGAAGGTATACGGCAGTGGGTTTTTAAATAGGATATAACACTTTTATGTGTTGCTATTTACGATTTTCAAATAAAAATCATATCTTTTTGCTATGTTGACGAAATTCGATGAAACAGGAAACATCAGACTCGTAGCAACATCATCTACATTCTAGAAGAAGCTAGAACATGTTACGAGCTCGCTACAAATTTCAAAAGGATTAAAATCAATGTGAGACATCTAAATTCAATATGGAATGGAAATGCGTTGTATAAATTATATGAGCGTAATAAAAATTATATATGCATTGTACACCACATGATGAGCGTTGTATAAGTTATATGAGCGATGTATAAATTGTACACGCATTGTAAAAATCATGTATGTGTTGAAATGGAAATGAAATATATATATATACACACACTCCCCTCGTCCACAGACCATGGACGATATAAATTGATTGTGATTGGCGTGAAATTGATTGATAATGCGAATGGTTGAAAATTAGTTGAAATGCGAATGGTTGGAATAATTATTTGTGGTTAAGAGAAATTGTTTGCGGTTGAAACAATGGGAATTATTGTGGAAAATTCATATGATATGAAATTGATCTTATAACATTTAGATAAGCCCCTTATGGAACGCCGCGAGGCCTAAGGTAGTGCGAGGAGCCGTACTCAGGACGGTGCCGGTTTTTAACCCCCTACCATTATGCTGCCGAAATTTTCAGTAATATCTATGTGTTTGAATTATTTTCATGTATTGAATTATATTCATGAGTTGAATGAATTGTTTAGATAATAAAAATAACATTTTTATTATGCGTGTGAAGTATATGAAGTGTGCATGTATGAGATATTTATATGTTGAGATATTCATACATTGGATAACATTCATGTGTTGAATAAATTATTTTAACTTCAAAAATAACATTTTTATCATAGCTATGGAGTAAATAAAATATTATTGTTTCAAATAAATCAATTTAACTTTTAAAATAACATTTTTATCATATGTATGAACTATTTAAATTATTCATGTGTTGAAAAGAATTCATGTGTTGAATGAAAGGATTGAACAAAAAAATTTATATTTTATTGTGAATACGAAGTGGTAAAAACATTCATGTATGGAATAAATACTTTGAACGATAAAAATATCATTTTTGTCATGTATACGACTTGATAAAAATACACATGTGTTGAAACATATTTTTTTTCGCCAAAAATAACATTTTTATCCTATGTATGAAGTGTTAAAAATAACCGCATATTGAAACAAACATTTGTTCTCTAAAAATATTATTTGTAGTTTAGTTCTGCATATATACACATGTTTTGAATAGGAATATGGATTAGGTGCTGAGTAAAGAATATATTTGCGTGCCCGACAAATAGGTAAGCCTTAATGAGTTGGCTACGCAATTTTATTATTTTATAAACTCCTGTGAATGTCATTGGATGTAGAGTGCTGGTTGTTCTTCGTGAAATAATAAACGTCGCCATAGGATAGCAACAATTAATTTTGAACTACGCTACATGGCATACCTCTTGAAGATAGCATGCACTATCATACGCCACATAAGCATTTAGAGCTTATGTGACGAGTTTGAAGATGTACCATACAAGCGAGAGGCTTGTATGGCGATGACTATATTTCAGGTTGAACTGAAAACTGATATGGATTATATAAAATATAACGATAAATTGCCATATTAATAAAAACCCCACACGGGTCTGGAGATGACAATAAACACGTCTCTCTGGTCATTAAGGCACAAAAACCATTTATGGGGTGACAAGAATTTATTCTTTGGAGTTATGATCTATACATACTCCCCTGTGGACACCGGAATATATCACTATAAATTTGTGCATGCTTTTTAGGACTTATTGGGTGCCTAATATGGCCCAATAAATTTCCAAACCCCTCCCCGTACAAAGGAAGTTATGGCGAAATTTTCCGAAATTTAAAGGCATTAGTGAAATATTTGAAGTGAAAAATGATATTGAAATCATCGAAATTATATTTATATATATAAATAAATTATATAAACGAATCGCGCAGCTACAGTTCATGTTTTGGAATCGTAATTTTAAACGATTATATAGAGAAATCCGACCATTGGATTTCCCCAAAACCGAAACCATTGGGTTTGCTCTGGAAAAATCTTTCCAACGATATAAAGTTTGTTAAAATCCAACGGTTGGATTGTGTGAAATGTTGAATTCAAATCTGAATGAAAACATCGGCAGAATGAATTATATTTTTATATATATACATACACATATATATATATATATATATATATATAAATTAAATAAAACGAATAACAACGCTGTAGTTCGTATTTTAAAATCGTAACTCTAAACGGTTATATCAAGAGATCCGACCATCGGATTCTCCCGAAACCAGAACCGTTGGGTTTGCTTTGGAGAGATCTTCCCAAGGGAATCCACTTTGTTAAGATCCGATGGATAGATTTTGAGAAATGTGTAAATCAAAATTAGAGAAAAAACAGCGCCAGGGCCACGTTATGGCCTGAAATGTCGTTTAATTAAATGGCGCTATTTTTAAATAAATAAAAATAGCAATATATCGTTATAAAATATTATAGGCGATATGGAATGGAAATAAACCGATTCTACTGGGTTTGCTTGATATGTGATGGTTGAATGTGTTTGACATTAAAAATTGTATAAAGAACTGAAATGTGGATGTCGAATAATTTAACCATGGACCAAATTGATTTGAATTCTAATATACGTGAATTATTTGAAAAGGCCAAGTTAATGCTCATTTCAAATAATTAATCGACGAATGAATGTCGAAGACATGAAGACGATGCAAGACCGGTGATCTTCACATCGTGTAGATTACTACTGATGCCTTTGAGATGGGTAGCTCCCTTGCGAGGTTACAGTGGTAGTGGTCTAGATGTACTTGTTGATCGTCCGGATATGCGAGGGCCTCTCTCCTGTATTGGACATACGGGAGCAGGAATAAGGTGCCTCCGGTTTGGTTCAGACCCAGAACTGATTGTAAATGGATGTGTTACTGACGTGTATTCTGTGATGTATTCGTTGATCTCTATTAAATATACATCTGTTTGGCGACAGAGAATTTATTCTCTTGCTTAACTCCCTTCTCTGAGACATACGAGCTCAAAGGTTATATATCGGTAGACATCGGTGGTATGGTGTGGGTTGACAACGTGGCATGCAAAGATGCAATGATCAAGGCTTTTGTTGAAAAGCAGAGTCTTGTGGTTGATGATCAAAGCACGACTTTATAACGTAGCTTTGTGTATGATGTTGATTCGCGAGCCTCACACCTCGGTATGATTTAAAAATGGGATAAGGACTACAGGGAATGTACGACATTTCTTTCTAGCTATGGGTGGTGTTAGCATTTTACTATCCCTGACATCGTTGTTTATTATACCCCTGTGGATGTTGGAATGGGAGGCGCCTCGATTATATCGGTCTCTACGGAGCCGATGGATAGGTCCGATAGGAAAGGGAAACGTGTGTTCATGAATAAGTAATCCTCAAATGTATAAGAGGACCGACCCCGAATATCAAAGGGCTGCCTAGAGTGTGTAGTCCTGGGGCATTTGCTAGAGTGTCCCGAAGCTGGTGAGGAGCTTTCCCCTTGCCTCGACTCATGACGGAATCCAATCTCTAATACGAAATTACGGATTTGATTGTAACTTATATATTGCGACATAGTAGATGGTAGCTATGCCGCCTAGGATTGATATTTATGATTGAATTTGCTTTTGAAAACATATATGCACTAGCAATAATATCAAATGATTTTGCTTTATACGTATCAAGCATATTTTGGTCATTATAAGGTAAACCCCTATCCTCCGGTTTGCGTTGCATTGTATGATGGGACTTGGGTCTTATAACGGCTGCATTTTTATAAAAAACATTGCGTTGTTTAAATAATTTACCTTGTTTAATGCACTGGCAATCACTGGAGTAAACCCGTTCCGCGAAAATGGCGTGGTCCTATGATTTGCCTTGTTATTGTTGCTTATCCAGTTAAGTAGATTTCTCATACCATTCCCATGACTGACTCGTAGTTTGTTTCACTTTGCAAACTCGGGTGCCCTTCTTTTCACACGGGTAGCCTAGTGACAGGAAGCATGATATATTTTGGCTTTTGCACTACACCATGGAGTGCATCTTTTGGCTTGTATGGCGAGGACTTGACTTCTCAGTATTTTGGCTATGTGATATTCCGCCATTAGTACTATATGTATATGATTTCCGCTTATCATGATGTAGACAGATTTATTCCTATTATGTATTTATGATGTATATGTACCAATGATCTAGATGTAGACTGATCATTTACTTTTATGCACTAAGTTGTATCCTACACCATGCCACTCTGATGTTGTTACATATTATGATTCCACTGTCATATTGATGTAAATTATTTTACTTTCTGTCTATGCAATTATCTATTCTCTGCTAATGATGATTAATGTGTTATATTCCAATGATTACTCTTAATTCCGTTGTATGGAGTTTTGAGAACGTCACAAAAATCCAAATCTATTATACAATATTTGCTTTAACAAAACCATTCATATAAATTTACGAAGAGAATTCTACTTAACATAAATTCAAACTTGATTCAATATAAATAAAATCCCAAATTCTATATCAAAATCCAAATATAAATATTTATTTTAATTTCAAATCATAATTTAATTTATATTTTAAAAAGGTCAAAATTACTGGTTCGTTACATCCTCCCTCACTTAGCGCTTTTCGTCCTCGAAAAGGAAACGTCATATAAACATAAGTCAACATATATCACTACCTTTACCTATTTTAAACCTTGTAAAAAGAAAATTAAGTTATACACTTTTAAAACCCAATTTTTTTCTAACACCCGGAATTTACGGAAAATTTCATCAATACCTCCTTTGTATGGCTTATCCAGAAAAATTTACATATAAAATATACATCTCATCCCCATGAAGAGGCATCCCAATATAGGGGAAAAAAAATAAAAACAACCTAAAAGTGATAGGCAAACATAAATAAGTAACTTATTTAGCATTTTAAAGCGTATTTGCTTATTTTTATTTATATTTGTGCAAAAGCGAGCTCCGTAAGCAAAGCATACCATTGCAACCTACTAAGACACTCAAAAATATAGTGAGAATCAATACTATATAGTAAAATGAGGGTGAGTAACGATAAGCAATATATCCTAACTTACTTAGCATCTTTGACAAAAGGTACATGAAACAAATGCTTGTACAAAACCGCATACAAAAATACAACATAAATTAAAATAATGTTTCGATAAAACGCGAATGAAATCAACGATGTATATAATGCAAATACATGTTTTTCCTTTTTTCATAATCATACCATTTACTTACATCTTGCCTACCTGAAATCCGCTTACTTTCTATCTAATTAACGAATTTTTTCTTCACTCGAAAGAAGATGAGAACAAAGAAAAAATAATGTACACGTCATGCAGCAAACATATGTAACAATATATAAATGATTCCAACCCAATTTTAATACAATCTTCTTCTTTTGTTTAAATTATATTCCTAAAATGGCCAGCCGTTACTAAAATCGGATCTTAATATGCCAAAGTAAAATTTACATGAAACCTTTAGAGTAATCCATTAAATAAGAAATCTTATACATATGGAGTAAAATGGATGAACCTAACAATTAATTCGTGACATAGGGCATGTCATTAAAATGAAACCTACAACATATAATATCTAGCACAACACTCAAATACTAGTTTCATTTTATTTGCATTCTAGTTAATCCCATTTAAATTATTTTAATATTTAGTTTTTTAAAGTCTTTTTTCCCTCTTTCTTGCTGCTGCTGCGTCGAATAGCAGTAGCCCTTATTTTCTTTCTGTTGCGCTTGCAGCAATTTTTTTCTTTCTAATAAACCGTTGTTAGGCTAACAGCAGCAGCCCAAGGCAGTGGCAACATTTGCTGCAATGTTATGATTTTTCATTTGTACAGATGTATATAAAAGAAGCTTAGATTGCTTATCTTTACTAAAATTAGAAGCGTTCAAATTGGGATTTCTTCTTTAATAGAACACTAGAAGATCTAGGTCTGATTCATTACTAAAATTTAATGCATATACTACAGTTGGTTGCAATAGTTATACAAAAAATGTTCATTTAGCTAAGAAGTATGTTAGGAAAACAAAATCAATTTTATTCCTTATATATCATAGATTCATAAGGAATGCCACAATTCCCATTGTACAGAAACTCACATATGGTTATGTGTATTCATGGAAAAATAAAGAAAAATATCGATATACTTTGTTAAAGCTAAAAAAATGAATCTGAACTGTCATGGTCTTAAATTCTCGAACATTCACAATTTGCCTTGTCTATTGCTCAATATTGATACTAGGAGGAGGATAAGCAAAATTTGATAATTGTGAAATCAAAGAATTATGTTCCATTGTCAATTTGATAGTTGCTTATCCTATACGACTTTAAAAATAAAGATGCTTCAATGTCAAATATAAACCAGTTTGCAGTAGATACCATTTATCCTTATACAACTATATTTTCCGATCTAATTCCTTAAACTTGAGCTTTATACTCACAAATCATTTTCTTTTAAATATCACATTTCTTAAACAAACTTACACATTATCATCTAAAATCTTTTAGTATTTCGATTTATATAAATGATCCTTTAAGATTTCAAATTTTCTCTAAAGTGAAATAAGATTTAAAATTCATTAAATTATTACCTACATACTCATTGTCTAGTAATAAGATAACAAAATTTTAACTATTTGAATTCACAGAGTTTTTCTCTTTCCAAGTTTAAATCCATGAATTCGTATATATATATATATTTCATTTGTTTACCTTTTCCTTTTAAACATCATTAAATTTACAATTCATTTACATTACCCTTGCAAATCCGTTTTAATTCCATAGGTCAAAATATATTTCCTTCAAATAACGTTAATTTAATATTATATTCATAGAAGGTAAATTTTATGGTCTTACAAAATGCCCAAAATCAAAGAAAAATGATAATATAAATTTCTCATTCTTTCTTAAGTATTTACAAAATTAGGTTTTAAATTACAATTTGTCATCTTAATTGAAATTATGCATCTTCCTCACTTCTGAAACTTAAAAATAAACACTGATGGTATAACAACAATCACCAGATTTATTTTCAAGTGACTACAGTGTGAATCTATATTTATACAGTACACGAAGGATTTGATACATAAGTTAGCTAGGCGTATGTCCCAAAATCTCCACATACCCGATAGACCAATCTTGAGGTCAAAATATAATACTGAAACTCTTTTCTTTTAAAAATATAAAAATAAAATAAAGGTATATTCAAATTTCCTATATATAAATTCTCTAAATATATGCCGAAATAGTGTATTTTAAAACATATCTCATTGTAAAATTTTCAAATAGTGCAAATTTTGTATCTCTGCTACTTACTTATCGTTTACTTATATACTATTTTATCCCCTTTTTAAATGGAAAATCGTAAAAGCTTTTATTCTCAAAACATATATCATACAAGACTTCTTTTGGCATCTTTAGGTTCCAAATACATATTGTTTTCAAACTATAAGTGTAGTGCCTAGTTTTTCTTGCATCTGCGAGATGCCATATAGAATTATTTTACAAAATGTCGATATTCTGAATTCCAGGTTTAATAAGGCAATTTAAGTTCCAAGAATACACTTTTAGTCTCAAGTTGCTATTTTAACTTATTTACTCAAATATTTATATTTTGAACTTATGAAGTTTATTATCCTTTAGTCATAAATAATTTAACCAAGTCGCTTTATTTTCAAATTTTAAATTTACAAATTTACATGTTTACGTATAACCTTATAAGCTCAGAAATGTCTAATCATTGAAATCTTTTTAGTATAAAGTAAATAATTCTCATATAACCCATTAACATGGAAATTTCATTTTTTTATTTACAAGTCTCCCTATTATATGATTTCCTTCATAATAACTTCATGAGTTCGTAAATATTTAGTCAATGAAACTCAATACCATTAGATTTTCACTTTAATTTATTCAATTCAACTTAGTTGTTTACTCAAGTTTTATTTTAAATTCCCTTGCTTCAATTTAATTCAAATCAAGGTAAGTTGAATTATAGGCCAAGGATTGACTAATGGATGAATCAAAGCGAATGGATAGGTCAAAACTATTCAGGATCTAGGACCGACCAGTTCTAAATTCTCTAAGATGGGCCAAGCAAAATAATGCTTGGGTTTGGGAGATCCAATCTTAGAGAAATTTTAATTAGAGGAATGCGTTCAGTAATTTTAAACAATGCTAAATTATTTTTATATAGAATCCCTTTTGAAATCCCTTAAAATCATTTAAAATAATTTTATTTTCAAAATACGCTCTCTCGGGCATGATTCTAAGATGACTTCACTCATTCTAGAGTATTTCTACTCTATCTCTAATGAGTGTTTCAACCTCATAAGCTAAGCTTTGTATAACCAAAGCTCTGATACCACGCTGTAACGACCTGGCTTTTTGACCGTCTCAAGTCGATAACTAAACCAACTCGAACCATTCAAAATGACAGATTGTAATTGCTTATGAAGTCGAAATACAAATCATCACAGAATCATAGACACAAGACATAGAATATCTCACCACCGAAGTAAAATTTAGACAATATTTCAAAATCTTTTAAGTTTATATGATATCAAAGTACAGAAATAAATATAGATATAGCGGAAGAATTAATATAAAACCATACTAATATTCGGTAATAAGCAAAGATGGGCTCAACTGCATATGACATAGCAGACGGATAGCCGGACCTCCAACGTATCTCAAGCTCTAACAGATATATCTCCAAGCTGAAATACTCGGTCTGACCCTGGCATTTTGAAAGGAATAAAACAAAATACTCAAGTCAGGACTAATAGTCTCATATAAGTGAATTACATCAAATGAAGTGTTTACTGAAATGTACAATAACCTAAAGGATGCTTGGGATTCCCATCCTCTAAGGATCCGCGAAACAAATACATATATAATAGTATGATATTATTGTAATGTCTATTCCGTAAAGTAAATATAATGTAAATAGCGTAAGCGGGATTACCATGTTACCCTTACGCAGTTTATAGGTATCAAGTCTATACAGTACCGTAAATTTACCACACTGGTGTTATCAGAGAGCACTCCATAGAAAGCAGTACTAAATCAAAATCGTATTGGGCTCATATGGGATAAACATGACAAGGAACTCGAGGCAATACCTAGGGTAGGATTCTACCAGTTGCACTCTCGGACCAGTGGTAACACATAGTAGCAACTACCGCCTACCTTGGAACACACTCCCGTAATCAAAAGGGTGCGCACCCAAATCAATCACTACAGTAATAGAGATATTATCGAAGAGGCATGTCCAATATGAGGTGCGATGAAACACCCCACCTCCGTTAAGGTCACTCACTAAGGGAATGCATTAAATTTGGTGAAGCATTTGGGGTAAAAGGCATAGATAATTTACAAGACAGACATATAAACAACGGAAAACGGAATTCATTTCGTAAGTAACGTGGTTCAGTCAAAACATTACAAGCATTATCTCAAAACCCAACTTCTAAATTATTACAATAAAACATTTGTCTCAATTTAAAACTCCAAGTACATAAAGAAGCATAAAACAGTAGTAAATCAGCGTAAATCCCCAATAAAAGTGTAACCACAGCCATAGCCCAAGAAAAGAGAATCCAAGCAATACATCTACTCTCTTCAAGCTGGAAAAGGTCTGCACTAAGCTGAAGTATTCCATCCCTATGGACCGGGGGGGATGGAAGAAAAGAAGGCAAAAGAAAATGGGTCAGACATAAGCCTGGTAAGTCCAGTGAATATTCAGCATGTAAACAGGTAAAATGATCTTGACATGAATAAACTGAATATAGGACAATACCATAGCAATAAGATAACATAAGATAAGGCAAGATAAACTGAATATACTATCGAACTCATTGACATTTCTCTGCACCTACTAACGAATGTTTCAACCACCATCATGTGTTCATAACGAAATGATCCCTTTTTCCGATCGGCTTCTACTCGCTTGCATGACCCCGCTTGATTGTAGATACCTATGCTGGTCCCGCCATAGGTTGTATCAATTCCTATGGTGGCAAGCCGACATGAATTCTAGATGCCCAGTATATACTACTGATGCTCAGTGCCTGCTTTATCCACTCCGGAGTACGTGCACGCCCATACTCCGCCAGAACCTACACTGCTGCACCACCCGCCGCTATTTTTACCGCTTATAATCAGCCCAGTAATTGTGCCCCACCCTGCCTAGTTCAGGGTACCATGATACATCTATGTGGGTTGCTGCTGAAATGGGTCCCCATTACTAGGGTTTTCTAATCAACATGTTGTAATGGTCAAGTGTTCTCACATTTACCTAAACCCACCCATCAGTTTAACTAACATGTTGTATTGGTTAAGTGTTGCCTTAATTAACTTAACCCAACCATTCTTAGCCTGCCTGTTCCTTATCTTTAATTCATTCATTAAAGCACTAACCTCTCACATTAGATCTATATTGTTGCAGTCGGTGGATGTGCCGGGCGGTTCCAGGCAGTCTTACACTGCAACTCAAAAATCTAAGTTCCGAATGAACTTAGTATTCATAAAAGAAAATAAAAAGGGGAAAAATAGAGAAGGAGCAAAAGAATTGAAATAGGGAAAAATAGAAAGGTATACCCAATTCAAGAATCATGTTTCAACAGGTATGTTGTACATTAATAATAAGTGTGGGCAAGCTAAGCAATTTACACCATAGGGATAAAGATTAGATAGGATTGGACTTAAGAGAATCACTAATTTCTGATGTACAACATGGTAAGTCCCATTATATCAATCACAATAGTCTCATAATCATAGGATGTAAAACATGATAAGTTCCATCATATCAATCACAATAGTGTCATAGGCATGATAGGTTCCAATACATCAATCGTAACAGTCCCATAGGCATGATAGGTTTCATTATGTCAGTCACAACAGTCCCATAGGCATGATAGGTGTCCATCAATCTCAATAGTCTTATAGGCATAGACAATTCAAATTTGACAAAAGGATAAGCATGAATTAGAATTAGGCATAGTTCTAAATCTGATTATTAAAGTCATGATTTCTATTAGGTGTTTAAATCGGACTAATAACTGAACTTACCGAAAAAGGATGGATTTGGTATTCTGGGATCTGATTTCTGAAATTGTTAAGATAATCCTGTGATGTAGACTTTGGATTTGAAGTTCTTCTAATCGATTTCTAGTTTGGATTTGATTTTCTAGTTTGGAGAAGATGAAGGAGGCTAGGCCATCTTATAGATGAACAGCTTGACGACACCATAGTTTTAGGGTTATGAAGTTAGGGTTTAGGTTTAGCTACGTGTATATAAATGTCTAGGATTAATTCTAGCCTTTAGATTAGTCTAGGAGAAATCAGAGCCATCCAAACGAAAGAGATGTGTCGTCCAGCCAACCACAGCATGGCACATAAGCCCTAATACCTTAAAATTTGTCATCAGGCCAATCAGAGAAGCCCTCATCAGCTCAGGGCTATAAAAATTCGTCACTGGATCTGATCACAAAAGGGTAGACTCCCTAAAGGGGGGTCGACACCTATGTCGACACACCAATAGGGGGGTCGACAACCATGTTGACTCCCCCCCGGGTGGGGGGGGGGGGGAGGGGGTTTGACAACTCTGAGCGGGAAATTTCCTACTCAGCCTACTTTGACCGAATTTCGAATTTTGTACAGGTTTGACCTTTAATTATTATTTTAATTTAATTTCTGTTTAAACTTAAAAACTTCCGAACTCCATAACTTCTTCATACGGAGCCCGATTCACGCAAACTCGGACTCTATCTCAAGCAGAATTCTGAGACGAACGCAACGGCGTAACCCATTTCCCTTAACTCCTCTTCGAAAAATTAAGTATTCTTTAATTTGTTACTTTTAATATTCACAGAAAATACAGGGTGTTACATTCTCCCCTCCTTAAAGGATTTCCTCCCCGAAATCTCTAAGTTAAGAAGAATGTATCCTAACATCCAACATCCATCTACTTAAGCATCAGTCACAGGCATCCATTGTCCTTAAAAAATATTCTAATGCTTTCATGATCATATGCATAGTGTGTGTGTGTATGTGCTTATCTAATGCAAAATCAGGTGGTCTATTGATTGAGTTGACCTCCTTAATGTGAATCATGTCGGTGCTATGAGTCCATAATGTATGCAATTATCCCTAATCGTATTTTGTAACTTCTACATGAGTGCACAATCATTCATACAAATGCAATGTCCACATGATAACATATCAAGTTTTAATCCATATATAAATACATATATGCATATGTAATATGAAAGTGGCTGAGCCGATCTAGTACCTAGTGTTTGTGTATATGCATCCACGAGCAACCACCAGCAACCACTTGCAACCATCAATCATAACATGTTTTCAAATACATGTTTATATTCCTTGGTTTCTACCTAAGGATCAAGAATAGGACCGAGGAGATATACTTAAGAGATAGATACAAGCATGCATAAATTTATGGAAAAAGAGATCAAGGATGTACCCTAAAAAAAAAGGGTAGGATGCGCATATTCTGTCTTCAGTCTCCCATGTCTCATCTCCTTCAGCGTCACTACGTTGTACTTTAACTAGCTTGACCTCACGATTGCATAGCTTTTTAACTTCTGTACCCAAGATACTAGTTGGAACTCTTCTCACTGTCGCTTCTCGCTCCACTTCTACTTCCTCTAGTATGCTTGGCTACATAACTTCCGCGGACTCATGTAAGCATTTCCGTAGATGGCGCAGCTCTACTTTATAAGCCATCTTCCCAATCCACTCAATGATAGGAAATGGCCCTACAAATCTTGGTGCCAATTTTCCTATGGACCCAAAGTGAACGACATTCTTTAAACGAGATACTTTAAGAAAAACTGTCTCTAACCTCAAACTCAAGGTCGGTCCTTCATTTATCAGCGTAGGACTTCTGTCTATCTTGTGTGGTCTTCATTCATCTTCGTATCAAGTCCACCTTCTCTGAAGTTTCTTTGATCATGTCAGGTTCAAGTATGAGCTTGTCTATAGACTCTCACGAACAAGTTGGTGATCGGCATGGTTTCCTATACAAGGCCTCAAAGGGTGCCATGACTATGGTGGTTAGGTTTCTATTGTTCTAGGCGAACTCCACCAAAGGAAGGTGATCCTCCCAGGTTCCCCCAAAATCAAGAATGCACAATCTCAAGAGATCTTCTAATACTCTGTTCACCCTTTCCGTCTGACCATCGGTTTGAGGGTGCCTATAGCCTCTTGCAAACTCTTCCAAAACTCGCTCCTAAAGATAGGATCTCTTTCACTTACTATGCTAGAGAGCATTCCATGCAGTCGAACTATCTCTTTAAGATAAAGGATGCTAAAGATGTGGCAGTCCTTCTACTCTTAACAGGTATAAAGTGAGCGCGTTTAGTGAGCCTGTCTACTATTACCAAATACTAGTATTTCCCCTTCTTGATCTTGGTAACCCATCAATAAAGTCGATCAAAATGCTATCCCATTTCCACTATGGGACCTCTAGGGGATGAAGCAGACCACTAGGCTTCTTCTGCTCTGCCTTAACTTGCTGGCATATCAAGCATTTAGGGGCAAACTCAGCTACATCTTTCTTCGTGCCATTCCAAAAGAAAAACCTTTTTATGTCTTTATACATCTTGTCCCCACCTGGGCGTATGGTCAATTTAGAATGGTGTGCTTCTTCGAGAACGGTTTTCACCAAATCCCTTGCTTGTGGGATACATGGTCTTCCATCTCGTCTCAACCAACACATTCATCGATGGATTATCTATTGAGGTGACTAGAAGTCTCGTCTCTAATTAGCTTATCCATCACATCAACTAGCTGAGGGTCTTCACGTTGCGCGGTTCCTATTGAGTCCAAAAGAGTAGGCTGCACCTCTAGTGAAGCTAACAAACGAGGTACAAATTCAAAGGAGAGTCTAAAGCCAAAGTTTTCCATGTACTCCAAGCTTTTCCTTTCTAAAAATAGAGGACTTAAGGTCATCTTTTTCCTACTTAAGGCATCTGCTACCACATTGCCCTTGCCAGTAGTATAAGAAATCTCAAAATCAAATGAGGGAAGAAATTCCATCCACCTCTGTTATCTTAAGTTAAGATCTTTCTGTGAGAAAAGGTACTTTAACGATTTATGGTCAGTAAACAATTCAAACCTTTCTCTTAGTAGGTAATGAAGCCATGATTTAAGAGCAAAAACAATGGCAGCTAGTTCTAGATCATGAGTTGGGTAGTGTAATAACCCGGAAATCTGAGCCAATTTAAAAATTTTATTTCGGCAATTTTATTGAATTTTGAATATTTAATATGAATTATTTTAAATAATAATAATGAGAAATTTATTTTGAATAGAATTAGAAACGTAGATGTCTATTTGAATCATCGTTAGAATATAAACATTTATTTTATATTATAAAAGGAATTGAAAATGGCGCGACAGTTCAAAAATTCGATTTCAAATTTTAAATGAATGTACAGGATTGAAAATAAACCGGATTTTAGCGAAACCAAAATATTAGAATCTAATAGAAAATATCTTTCCAATGAATCCGAAAATTTGAAATTTCATAGTGGGAATAAAAAGTTATGCCTAGTTGAAATTTCAGAATAGTCGCTATGGAATTTTGGCCCTTAAAAATGGAAATTTTGCAAATGACCTGCATTTTCAACGAAACCACTTTTGTTGGATTTAGGATGTCTAGTTATTGCTAGATTCCAAAATTCATAATTTTATGAATCAAAATGTGAGCATGGTACAAGAAAACACATTTTGATAGTTTCAGTCAATTTCGATCGACCAGAAAATAGCCATTTTTCAAACGGTCTCAGAATTTGACGAGATTAGTTTTGTTAGGACCGTATCGGCAATACGAATCTAGAAATAATTTTTCTGAGATTTTTAGAGTCTGTATGTGGCCCCGGTAAATTAAAATGTGCGTTCAAATTGAATATATGTAGATATATATTTTAAATTTGACGAAAACCTATCATAACAGTCGAATCAGCTTGCAAAACATATCCCATTATGTTCGGAATGAGGGTGATTAGCTAAGGGCGACAGTCGTTGGGTATCCTTTCGAGTTCAAATAGAAAGTCAACATTTTTGGAGATGAATAGAATATATATATATATATATATATATATATATATATTATAATATGGGCCCAAGCCCTTTATCTCCTCCACCTATCCTCCCCGTCAGTTTTCTTAGAAAGAAATAAAAAAAGAACCCACGTCGATCGCCCCTCCCCCACGGCCGCCATCGCCGTCGCCTGGCCCCCTCTGACCTCGCCACGCGTCGGACCCCCTCCTCTCTACCCTCGCTCCTCCTCCCCCTCCTAGAAACCGAAACCCCCAATGCTCCATAACCTAAGTCAAGCCACCACCGCGCCTGGGCCCCGCTGCTGTCACCAGAATGGCGCAACACCACCCTCCGCCCACCTCCGATGCGAAGCAGCCCCCCTCTTCTAACAGTAAGTTTTCTTTATTTTAATTATTTTTATTTCAGTTTTTTATGTAATAATCTTTAAATAAAAATCTGATTTATATATAAGGAGCATTAAATTTATTCTTAGTTTTTGATGTAATAAAAATTTGATTTTTATATAAAGTTGAGATTTTTATATATTATGAAGTGATGATTTTTATATATTATGAAGTGATGATCTTTATAAAAATAAAGATATGTATTTTTACGAATAAAAATATGATTTTTACGATTAAAAATGTGATTTTTAAAACACGAAAGGTATGATTTTTAAACTGAAAAAGATATGATTTTGATCGTTGAAGAGAATATTTTTGCCTAGTTAAAAGTATGATTTTTAACTAGTGTGAGATATGAAAATATTTTTAAAGGTATAATAATATGATTTTTATATTATAGAGATAATAAAAATATGATTTTTATAATAGAGAGATAATAAAAATATGATTTTTATTGTATAAATATCGAAATAAAAATATTATCTTTATAATGTAAACATCGTGTTAAGGATGTGATTTTTACAAATATGGTTTTGAAGTAAAAATATAATCTTTAGCGAAGTCAAAGTATAATTTTTAGTGAATTAAAAATATAATTTTTAGAATTGAAATAAACTTGGAGTTGCACCTATTGAAGAGAAACTTAGAGTTGCACCTATTGAAGAGAAGTTAGTCCAATACCGCTTGAGATGGTTTGGACATATCCAATGTAGACCAAACGATGCACCTGTACGAGTTGGAATTCTAGGTCGCGCCGAAGGCCCAAAGAGAGGTAGATGTCGACATAAAATGACATGGGAGGAGATAATAAAGAAAGATTTAAGCAACTGGAGTTTATCGGAAGAGCTAGTAGTTGATAGGAGTGCATGGAAATTGGCAATCCATGTACCAGAACCTTACGTTTTTTAAGACTATATTTCATGTTTACTGAACCTTTGTGCTTTTTATTACTATTTTAGATTTTATTTCACTTTTATTGAACCTTTTTTACTTATTATTATTAAAAAAAACCTTTGTCGGACGACTTTTTATTTGTTTGGTTATTTTAAACCCTTTATATATATTATCATCATTATTAATTTAATTTAATTTTAATCTTGGATTCCATATCTAGCCAACCCCAACTTGTTGGGATATATGGCTTTGTTGTTGTTGTTGTTGTTGTTGTTAGAATTAAATAAACATGTGATTTTTAATATGAACAGCGGGAAAGGATCGCATTGGAATTTTAGGTAAATCCGAACCGTTCAGAAATAAGGAATGATGGAGTGGATCCCCAAGGTGAGAACTCCTCACTTTTATTTTAATTTCTAGTTTGAAATATATACTAGGATGCAGACGGTGCTTAGTAGCACCCGACACCCGTCGTCCATAGACCATGGATGACTTGTTTGTTTAATTGATGTGCTGTGAAAGTTGATTGTGTGACGTGGAATGGAATAAAATATTTTATAGTTAAAAATATAATTTTTAACGTGTATATAAAATAATTATTTATAAACAAATCGGACGATTTATTTATGTACACACATTTGACTAATATGGATTGGGACGATAAATTTTACACATCGCCCAACTGCACAAATAAAACCCGAGTTTGATTGTTTGAAAACTCCATACGGGTGTTGGGATAAAATTGGACATACACTAGTCGCAGTAATTAGCTGTATGTTGATCGATTAATTGACAGGTTGTTGTAATTGTTAAATATTTATATTTGATGCTTATGTAGTGTAGAATGCACTTTGGGTGATGGTTGACTGTGTTTAATTGTTGTTATGTGCATGTGTGTATGAAATCCATATAAGTCACATCGTATAGTAATTGATGTGTCTGATTCCAGTTTAGAAAGAATAAATATTTTAAAATAATGATTAATTTAAAATAATGAATATTTTTCAAATAATATTCAGAAAAGAATCAAAATTTGGTTTGATGTCCGATTTGGGATGGACACAAATATATTTAAATATATATAGCCGTGCCGATTAGATTGACGCCATTTGGACATGAACGATATCTATATCGATTTTATTCATTTTTATAATGAATATCGAAAAGGAATTGATTTCAAAATATAATGTTTTGAAAATATTATCATTTATATATCGATGATATGGAATATTCAATTTTGATTAGAAATTGAATATGAAGTTGAAATCGTTTTGAAAACGAATTTAAAACGATTTATAAAATATGTTTTAAATAGAAATCGATGAAATATATATTATATATAATATAATGGCCTGAATAGAACGCGTCGTGCTGCGACAGTTCGCGAATTTTGACCATTGACTTCGAATGGACACTACGGGAGATCCGACCGTCAGATTCTGCTAAAACTGGAACCGTTGGGTTCGTATCGAGAACAGATTTCTAATGAGTGGAAGAAATTAGAAATCTAACGGTTGGATTTGAAATTATGTCCAAATCAAATTTGGGAAAGGTCGTTGTAAGTGCAGTTCGATGGCCGTTTATGGAAATCGACTGTACGGGCCTTGATAAAATTATTAAAAATAGCAATAATTTGTGTAAAATCATAAGAAAAGATTTGGAAAGAATTGGGATGAAAAATTCCGTATTTGAAAAGATAAAAATAGATTTTTATCGAAATGAACTAGTTTTGAACTAGAATTATAATCCATTTATTTTTGAAATAAATAAATTGGATTTGAAAGGGTTTTTAAAATAACCTGAATTTCCAATATACAAAGTGGAAATGGATTTGAATCGAAATTTTCTTTGGAATATTTCGATGTTGGATTTCGTGATTATACAAATATTGTTATGGAAATTTGAAAGATATATTTATATCGTTATTTCCAATACGATATCTGTTGCTCGTAGAATTTGATATCGAATATAAGCCGACATATTTTCTATTCAGAGCCTTGTATTTAATATCAAATGGGATTTGGGTTTGTCGTGAATGGTCTTCATTAACACTGTTCTTAAACCCAGTTGAGAAAAAGATTAAATCTTTTTATTTATATTTAATGAAGCATAACAATTAAATGGTATTTAATTGGAATTGAATTTGAATTGATTTTTGGGTTTATCGTGAACGGTGTTTTAAATAACACTTGTTCTTTAACCCGATAATTAATGGAATGTGAATTGGGTTTATCGTGAACTGTGTTTTAACGACATTCGTTCTTTAACCCGATTTAAAGTGAAATGTGATTTGGAATTTTTAAATCTTTTGTTAAGATTTTAAGGAGTTATTCAGAAAGACCGGGTTTATCCCATTCTGAATAACTGATTCGACGATGTGTCGAGGATGAAGACGGTGGTCGAAGACCGGAGGTCTTCACATCGTTTGGATAATTACTGATGATCTTGATTGGGCTGTACACCCAAGAGGAGGGAATCAGTTGGTGATCATCCAGACGTACTTGGAGGTCGACGGATATGCGAGGTACAAGGTGCCTCCGGTTTTGTTCAGACCCAGAACGGACTTGTAAATGGATGTGTGTCTGACATTGGATTTTATTCTGTGTTGATTGATTTCTATTAAAAATATATCTGTTTGGTGGCGGAGAATCTATTCTCTTGCTCAACGCCCTTCTATGAGACGTACGAGCTCAGAGGTTATATATCGATAGATATCAGTCGCATGACATGAATTGCATGTGTGGCATGTTGAGATAAAAATGATCAAGGCTTCTGTTGAAAAGCAGAATCTTGTGGTTGATGATCAAAGCACGGCTTTAATACAGCGTAGCTTTGTGTAGCGTTGATTCGCGAGCCTCACAGCCCGGTGTGAACCAGAAACGGGAGAGGACTGCAGGGAGGGCATATGTCTCCTTCTAGGTTGGAGTGGTGACAGCGTTTTACACGCCCTGGCATTTTACTTATGTGGACGATGGATTGCGAGGCGCCTCGGTTATATCGGTCGATCCGGGACCGATGGAGTCATTTGGCTCATTGACGCCCCATAGGGCGGGGAGACATATTGTCCAGGGTTTAAGTTTAATCCACATCGAGTGAACCGGCCCTGAAGATCCAAGGGTTGATGCGTTCTGATCCCGAGGGGTGGGCTAGAGCGTCTCGAAGCGGTAAGGATGATCCCTTGCCTTGGTTCACAGATGGAAATCCAACAGCCAATACGTGACTTTGCGGTTTTGATTGTAGAACCTAGTATTGGCGACACGATATATGGTACCCATGCCGCCTAGGATTGATACATTTATATTGAAAGTTGTTTTATACACTATGCACTTATAATAGTATCAAATGATTTGTTTTAACGTACCTTGCATGTTTGGCTATTATAAGGGAAAACCGTTTTCCCCGGCTTGCATTGCATTATGTGATAAGACCTGGGTCTTATAATAGTTTCATTTTGCCAAAAAGCATTGCGCTGTTTTTGATATATGCACTGGTATTCTTGGGAGGAAACCCGTTCCGTGTTATACGGCATGGTCCCTTGATATATCTGATTTATAGCAAAGTTTTAAATAACTGGTTTAGTTCTCTGTAACGACCCGGAAAATCCGAACCAATTTAAAAATTTTATTTTAAATTATTTGGTGGAAAAAATGTGGTAGAAATTAAAATTTCCATTTTTAAATAATATTAAAGCCAGTGAAAATAGTCAATTTTCAAACGATCTCTGTTTTCGATGAAACCACTTTCATTGGAACCAGAATGTCATATTATTGCTAGGTTTCAATTTTCAGAATTTTTAGATTTAATATGTGAGCGTGGCGAAGGAAAATGTGTTTGGTCGATTACAGTCAAATTTAATCGACTGAAAAATAGCCATTTTTCAAATAGTGTCAGAATTCAACGAAATTAATTTTGTTAGGACCGTATCGTCATTAAATAGACAAATATATTTTTTCTGGATTTTTCTGAGTCCGTTTGTGGCCTCGGTGAATTTATTTATGCAGACGAATTAAATTAATAAAGGAATTAAATATTAAATTAAATAATACAGGCCACAGACATCCGTTTGGGCTGACGGGACCTGTCCCATTGGGTCCGGAATATGGGCTATTAGCTAGGGTCAACTTTGTTTGGACTAGAATCAGCACGGTTTGAAAGATTTGGATTTATTTGTAAAAATACACAAAAATCAATATAAAAATAGGAGGAAACCCTAAACCGATTACTGTTCACTGTCGTTCAAGCGTCGCCATTCCACAAATCCATGGCCTAAATCATCCGAACTTCCTCCACTCCGTTCTCCCTCACCGCAGCGAATTAGAATTAATCCCGGACACCACGTCGAAGCTCTTCTCTCCCTCTTCATTTCTATACCACCTTATCATCTTCTCATCGTCCCGAAGCCCGAGCAGCAGACCCCCAAAGCCGCGCCGCGTCGACCGCCGCCCAAGGCCACCCACGCCGCCGAGTGGGCCCCACATCCAGGCGAGGAGGCGCCACACCCCCTCTTCCCCGTCACGTTGTCCGATCGACCTCCAGGCACCCGAACCGCGAGCAAAGTCGCGCCCTAGTTTTGAACAATATTTGAAAGCTGCGGCCTGTAGTGTCTGATAGGGAAGAAAGGGTAATCTCCTTATTAATTTATTATTTAATTAATTTAAATTATTTTAAAACTTCGATTAACCATATCTAACTCATTTCAATTCGAAATTCGATGATTTCAGCGACGTTGTAATCATGTGACTGAGATCTACGCATATAGGCTGACTAGAGTTGATTCTGAGCAGTTTGAATTTTGGCCAAATATCGTCAACGACTGCGAGATTCTGAATTTAAATAATTAAATAATTTATTTTAATTCTATTCGATCAGTTGAATCATTGTATATTATTCTGATCTGTTATGTGGTGATTGTTGTATTGTTGAATTTTGTTCGTTGTGATGTCATGTTATAGTTTGACAGTTTGGATCTGTAATATTCTGATGTAATCTTAATAAAGTTCTCATCTTTTTATTTTTATTTTTATTTTTAATCCTTTTATTTAAGTTGAATTCTTATTTAAAGATAAACAAAATATAATCAAAGTTTTAATCTTTTGTTTGAAAACAAAATATAATCAAAGTTTTAATCTTTTGCTTTGAAAACAAATTAAAGTTTTAATCTTTTGTTTTGAAAACAAATCAAAGTTTTTATCTTTTGTCTTGAAAACAAATTAAAGTTCTAATCTTTTGTTTTTGAAAACAAAAGAAAGTTGAATCTTTTATTTACAGTATAAGAGAAAGTTGAATCTTTTATTTACAATATAAAAGAAAGTTGAATCTTTTATTTACAATATAAGAGAAAAGTTTGAATCCTTTATTTTGTTTTACAAAATAAAAGAAAGTTTAGATCTTTTAAACTTTAATTAAAAGAAAAATAAATATTAGACATCTTATTTGATTTACAAATGAAAATAAGATGAGACCTTTATTGTGATTTATCAAGAGTATACACTAAATTTCATCGTCATGTTTATATAGTTGAAATGACACCAAAATTGCATCGTCATGTATATATAGTTGAAATGACTCCAAAATTGCACGTCATGTTTATATAGTTGAAATGACACCAAAATTGCATCGTCATGTTTATATAGTTGAAATGACACCAAAATTGCATCGTCATGTTTAAATAGTTGAAATAAACAAAATTTCATCGCCATGTTTATATGGTTGAAATGAACAAAATTTCATCGTTATGTAATATAGTTGAAATGAATCAAATCTTGACATTAGAAAATATATTTATTTTAGGAATGTTGATGCTAGAAAAGATGTTTACATTGGAAATAAAGTCCACCTTTTTTTTTACAATGCAAATATTACATAGAAAGATGAATTAACTTTTAAATTGAGTTCCCTTAGTTATAGAAAAGAATGAAAAGACATTTTCATTTTCAATGTAAATAGAAAAGAATAAAAAGTCATTTTCATTTTCAATGTAAATAGAAAAGGATAAAAGACATTTTCATTTTCAAGATAAGAATAGAAAAGAATGAAAAGACATTTTCATTTTCCATGTAAATAGAAAAGAATAAAAAGTCATTTTCATTTTCAATGTAAATAGAAAAGAATAAAAAGACATTTTCATTTTCAATGTAAATAGGAAAGAGTAAAAAGAGATGTACATTTTATATGTAAATAATAAGAGTAAGGGACATATCATTTTATTGAATATATAAAATGTACATTTTAAAATATCATTTTTGGTCGCATTAGAATTGGCGAACAAAAATGTCATTTTGTTGAAAATGCAATTATACATTGTTGAAATATCATTTTTGGTCGCATTAGAATTGGCAAACTAAAATGTCATTTTTTTTGAAAATTCAATTATACATTGTTGAAATATCATTTTTTTGTCGCATTTGAATTGGCGAACAAAAATGTCATTTTGTTGAAAATGCAATTATACATTGTTGAAATATCACTTTTGGTCGCATTAGAATTGACGAACAAAAATGTCATTTTGTTGAAAATGCAATTATTATACATTGTTGAAATATCATTTTTGTTCGCATTAGAATTGGCGAACAAAAATGTCATTTTGTTGAAAATGCAATTATACATTGTTGAAATATCATTTTTGGTCGCATTAGAATTGGCGAACAAAAATGTCATTTTGTTGAAAATGCAATTATACATTGTTGAAATATCATTTTTGGTCGCATTAGAATTGACGAACAAAAATGTCATTTTGTTGAAAATGCAATTATACATTGTTGAAATATCATTTTTGGTCGCCTTAGAATTGGCGAACAAAAATGTCATTTTGTTGAAAATGCAATTATACATTGTTGAAATATCATTTTTGGTCGCATTAGAATTCGCGAACAAAAATATCATTTTGTTGAAAATGCAATTATACATTGTTGAAATATCATTTTTGGTCGCATTAGAATTGGCAAACAAAAATGTCATTTTGGTTAATAATGAAATTATACATTTTAAAATATCATTTTTGGTCGCATTAGAATTGGCGAACAATAATATCATTTTTGTTGAATATAGAAATTTACATCGTTGAATTTTCGTTTTTGGTCGCATTAGTGTTGGCGAACAAAAATGTCATGTCTATTTGATATAAAATGATACATTGTTGAAACCATCATTTTTATCGCACTAGAATTGGCGGACGAAAATATTTCCTTCATAGAATAAAAGGAATGGGTTTTAATAAAGGAAATCGCTCAAATGGTTTATATATTATATAAATATAAAATATAAAAATAAACGAAACGAGCGCGGTAGTTCGCGTATCGACAATCGTAACTTCAAACGAATATATAGAAAGATCCGACCGTTGGATTTTCCCAAAACTGGAACCGTTAGGACCGGTTTGGGCAGAGCTTTCCAACGATATAAATTTCATCAAAATCCGATGGTTAGATTTTAAGATATGTGTAAATCAAATTTTGGAAAAAGCAGCGCCAGCGTCACCCATTGACTCGAAACGTCGTTTATATATTTCGAGCAATTGTTAATAAATAAAAATAGCGATAAATAGGTATAAATATATATGAAATGTTTTAAACTATAATTATGCGACAATTATTTGAAAAGGCCGAGTTTAACTCATTTCAAATAATTGAACGGCGATTGAATCAAAGATGCAAGAAGACGACGGTTGAAGACCGGCGATCTTCACATCGAATGGGCGATGACTTCTGATACCTCGGACTGACTTGCTACCGGGACTGGGTTGAAGCAGTAATTGTCCGGACGTGTGTGTTGATCGTGCGGATAAGCGAGAACCTTTTTGGTGTCTCCGGTTTCGTTCAGACCCAGAACGGACTTGTAAATGGATGCGTGTCTGACGTTGAAATCCACTTCATGTAATTAAATCGATTCCTATTAATATATGTCTGTTTGGTGGGAGAGAATTTTTTCTCTACTTAACACCCGGATACGTAGTAGTAGTTATCGATAGCATGGCGTTGAATTGTCAATGTGGCACGCCAAGATGCAATGATCAAGGCTCTGTTGAAAAGCAGGCTTGTGGCTGATAATCAAAGCATAGCCTGTTTAGGCATAGCTTTGTGTATAACGTAACTTCGCGAGCCTCACACCCCGGTATGAGTTAAAAACGGGATTAGGACTGCAGGGAGTGCACACGTTTCTTTCTAGCTAATGGTGTTTGGGTTTTAACACGGCCCAACATTTTACTTATGTGGATTTTGGATTGAGGTACCTCGGGTTTTTATAGGCCGGAAGTGGTCATACTATAGGTTCTTAGGAACCGGGAAACATGTGTTCAGGCATAATTAATCCACTACCGTTAGGTGGGGACCGACCCTAAAGATCCAAGGGTTCACTGCGGGGGATCCTGAGGCTTTTGCTAGAGTGTATCGAATCGGAAGAGGACGATCCCTGGCCTCGATTTCATGACAGAAAACCAATTTCCAATACGACGACGTTTCGGTTTTGATTGTGAACTTATATACTTCGACATAATAGGATGGGGTACTATGCCGTCCAGGATTGATATATTTATATTGAAGTATTTTAATACTGCCTAGACACTAATGATAATATTAAAATATTACTTTTCACGTATTAAGCATGTTTGATCATCATAAGGGAAAAACTCTATCCTCCTGTGTGCGTTGCATTGTGTGATAGGATCTGAGTCTTATGATGATTTCATTTTTCAAAGGTCATTTCGCAGTTTTATATAAACTTTATAAAATATTGCACTGGCAATCAAGTGGAGTAAACCCGTACCGCGTTGTGGTCCTGAGATTTTCCATCATGATAGTTAATTTAGTTAAGAATTCTCATGCCAGTCCCATGACTGACTCGTAGTTTGTTTCACTTTTGCAAACTCGGGTGCCCTCTTTCTACACGGGCAACCAATTGACAGGTTTTCTAGTGATACTTTCTGGTTGGAGCTTGCTTTGGAAGGAAGAAGAAGACCTTTTCTCCATCTTTTATTCTGCTTTTGAGACATTTTCCTATCTTTTGCTTTCGATGTATGTAATGGGATTTGAAACTTATTTCCTTTCATTTGAGACTTGTTTCTCTTTTGTTAAGACTTCTATTATGCTAAGTGGATCCTGTAAAACTGCATACTCTGATGTTCTGCTGTAATGTCGATGACATTTATTTCCGCTGCGATGGTTTATGTGTTATGATAATTATCTGAGATCTGTTTTTGTTGTAAATATGTTGTATTCCAAAGATGATCATCCTTACTTTCGGTCTATGGAAGTTTGGGGTTATCACAGTTGGTATCGGAGCCAGGTTAACCTTAGCTACGGAATATAACATATTTAGAACAATTCGTCTAGATAGAATCCACATTATTCTAAGACGAGTAGCTCATTAGAGATAGGACTAGTAATGTCCTAGAGTGAGAACAGCAGAATAGCACATATTTACCAGTCATTACATCATTATCTTTTCATCTCGTCCTTATCTTATCTTTTCTTAAAAATTCTCATTTTGTTGGTCTGACTCTTTCCTTGATGGTATAGACTGATTTAAATGGATACTAGAGCAAGAACAGCCCGAGGCGGAGCCCGTGATGGAGCTCGAGGCAGGGCTAGAGGAGGAGCCCGAGTAGGAGCTGGAGGGCAAGCTAGAGATGAGACACCCATCACTCAAGAGCAGCATAATTCAGAGGTCGTAGTTGAACCACCTCCACCTCCGCAGCCTTTTGATTTAGAGAGAATGTCAAAGAAATTCAAGAACCTTGGAGGTGTACCTTTTACAGGGCGGGAGTCTACGATTCAGGCAGTGGCATGGCTTAAAGATTGCGAAAAGATCCTAGAAGGCTTGGAATTGGAAGATCAGCGAAAGCGTTACCTAGCAGTTTGGCAACTAAAGGAGGAAGCAGGGCATTGGTGGGATACAATTAAAATCTGCAATGACGTGGCCAATATGTCTTGGGCCAGATTCAAGGAGCTTTTCAATGAGAAGTATATACCCCCACAAGCTAGAGAGCGTCTGCGCGAGCAGTTCGTTAACCTACAGCAAGGGAATATGACCGTTTCTGAGTATGTGAGGAAGTTTGATGAGCTTTCACGATATGCCCCTAGTTTGATTCAAGATCCAATAGAGAAGAATAAGAAATTTATCAAGGGGCTGTCCAAGAAATATTTGAATCGAGTCACTGCCCATATCAAGCTTCCTTTCAATGAAGTAGTGGAGATGGCGTGCCGCTATGAGGAGAATGATGAGTCTGGACCGCAGGATAGGGGGAAAGGTCAAAGCAACAACCAGAAGGAACAGGCTAACAAGAAACAGGAGGCGAGCAATTCTTCTACAGCTAAGCCCCAAGGGAAGAAGAGGGATAGGAGCAAGGTGGCCTGCTATAACTGCGGTAAGATTGGGCATTTCGATTACGAGTGTAGAGCTTCTAAAAAGGTCAAGAGAAATGATTCAGGCCCTAGTCAGAACCGTGGTCAGAGCTCCCAAAACCGTGGTCAAAATCCTCAAAATCGTGGCCATTGTTCGCAGAACAAAAGGGAATGCTACAATTGCCATCAAAAGGGGCACATCAAGGCAAATTGTCCACTGCTAAGGAATGCTCAGGTGGCACATGTTTATGAGGGAGCAGATACACCAGCTTCGACTGAGGGGCCTAATAAGCCCGATGTCTTAGGAGGTACGCTTAATATTAAGAACATCCCTATTACTGTCTTATTTGACACTGGTGCTACACAAAGTTTTATTTCTAATGATGCCATTCAAAAGTTGAAACTGAAACAAAGAAAACTTAAAGAGTTGATTAGAGCAAATAGTCCGATAGGAGGTTCTCTTATACTCGATAAATACTATAGAGTGCCAATCTCCTATTTTTGCTACAAATTCCCTATAAATCTAATAGTTATGAATTTCTCTGGGTATGATGTAATCCTTGGTATTGATGGTTATCGAGGCATGGGGCTGAAGTCAAATGTGCCAAAAGAATTGTCAAAGTTAAAACTAATCTCGGAGATGTATGTATCCCCTGCCATGGCACAGCCACCGACAGGAAAACCTTCTGGTCTTCTCTAGAAGTTACCCCTACTTCTATTGAGGATATCCCTGTCGTCAAAGATTACGCTGATGTTTTCAAAGAAGTTGAGGGCCTACCTCCACATAGAGAAATCAGCTTCCGAATTGATTTAGCTCTGAATGCAAGGCCTGTTGTACATCCCATTCGGAGAATGTCGCCAAAAGAAAGAGAGGAGCTAAAAAATCAAACCAAGCAGCTTTTGTGGAAGGGTCCGATCAGGCCCAGCTTCTCAGAATGGGGAGCAGCAGTGGTGTTCGTCCCAAAATCAGACGGTACTCTCAGGCTATGTGTAGACTACCGTGATCTCAACAAGCAAACTCTTAAGAACAAATACCTACTGCCTCGTATTGATGACTTGCTTAACCGCTTGCATGGGGCACGAGCATTCTCTAGGATGGACCTAGCTACAGGCTTCCATCAACTTCGCATTGCAGAGGAGTGTGTGCCTTTAACTGCTTTCAGAGGCCCTGACATCTTTTATGAATGGCTAGTAATGCCTTTCGGTCTTTGTAATGCTCCAGCATATTTTGTTGATTTGATGAACAGAGTATTCAGAGATGTTTTAAATAAATTTGTG
The DNA here is from genome assembly GCA_030737875.1 of Allium sativum. Lineage (NCBI taxonomy): Eukaryota > Viridiplantae > Streptophyta > Magnoliopsida > Asparagales > Amaryllidaceae > Allium > Allium sativum. The sequence continues at coordinate 498,148,917 of CM060924.1, read as the reverse complement.
CTCGTGTTCATCGATGACATTCTCATCTTTTCTAAATCCGCTACTGAGCACGAACAACATCTGAGAGAAGTCTTAGAGATTTTGCGAAGAAATGTGCTGAAAGAAAAAATTTCTAAATGCATATTCTGGCAAGAGGAGGTGAAATTCCTTGGCCATGTTGTATCAAAGGAAGACATCTCAGTAGATCTAGGAAAGATCTCAGCCATCCAAGAATGGAAGCAACCTAGAACTCCCACGGAGGTCAGAAGTTTCTTGGGACTAGCCGGTTATTATCGGAAATTTGTTAAAGATTTTTCGAAGGTAGCTTGTCCATTGACAAACCTGACCAAGAAGCATACGAAATTCAAGTGGACACTGGAATGCGAGACAGCTTTCCAAGAGCTAAAGAAGAGGTTGACCAATGCTCCTGTGTTGACCATCATAGATGGCAATCAGGATTTGAAGGTCTGGACCGACGCCTCTAAGCAAGGTATTGGTGCGGTGCTGATGCAAAGAGGCAGGGTAGTCGCATATGCTAGCCGCCAACTCAAACCGCATGAAAAGAATTATGTCACGCATGACCTTGAACTAATGGGCATTGTGTTTGCTCTTAAAATATGGAGTCATTATCTTTTGGGTGAAAAGTTTAAAATTTACACCGACCACAAATCTTTGAAGAACCTTTTTACCCAAAAAGATTTGAATATGAGGCAGCAGCGCTGGGTCGAATTTCTTGCATCATATGACCTGGATATCCTATATACTCTGGGAAAAGAAAACATTGTAGCCGATGCACTCATTATCACTCCTTCTTTGATTGATAAAGTTTCTGCTCTTCAAGAGAATGATGAATTTATTCAGAAGCTTTGTGAGCGAGTCTGAAAAGGCGAAGCCTCAAGTTTCCAGATGGATGATAACGGGACCCTTAGATTACAAGGGCGAATTTGTGTGCCAGACATTGCTGAGCTAAATAGAGAAGTGATGGATGAGTGCCACAAATCTAAAATCAGCGTCCATCCAGGTGTAAACAAAATGTACCATGATCTCAAACGCACCTTTTGGTGGAAATCGATGAAGAGAGATATTTCTATTTATGTTGCTAGATGTCCCACTTGTCAGCAAGTTAAAAGTGATCAACAGAAACTGGCAGGTTTGTTGCAACCGCTAGGAGTTCCTGGTTGGAAGTGGGAGGAAATTTCTATGGATTTTATAGATGGCTTGCCTCGAAGCCGAAAGGGCAATGATAGCATATGGGTGATTGTCGACCGTTTAACAAAATCTTCCCATTTCATCCCTGTTCGGTCCAATAGAACAGCTCGAAGTTTAGCACAACTCTATCTTAAAGAAATAGTTAGACTGCATGGGGTTCCCAAAAGCATTGTCAGTGATCGGGATCCATTATTTACCAGTAAATTCTGGGAAGCTTTTCAAGAAGAGTTTGGGACCAAGTTGAATCTGAGCTCTGCCTATCACCCTCAGACAGATGGCCAGACTGAGAGGGTGAATCGTGTTTTGGAAGACTTATTGCGTGCTTGCATTCTTGAATATGGCGGTTCATGGGAGGACCACTTGCACTTGGTGGAATTCTCCTACAATAATAGCTACCAAGCAAGCTTGGGGATGTCACCATTTGAATTACTTTACGGCAGGCCATGCAGATCTCTAGCATGTTGGGTGGAGTCAGGCAATCGACTAGTCTTGGGCCCCGACATGGTTCGTGAAGCATCAGATAAGGTTGACTTGATTAAGAAGCGCTTGTTGACTGCTCAGAGTCGACAAAAGAGCTATGCAGATCAGCGAAGAAGGAATCTTGAATTCTCTGTGGGTGATCGAGTATACTTGAAGGTTTCTCATTTGAGAGGCGTGATTCGTTTTGGGAAGACGGGAAAGTTGGCACCGAGATTCATAGGTCCATTTCCTATTCTCGAAAGGATTGGTACTCTCGCTTATAGAGTGCAGCTGCCCGACTGGTTGCCAGGGGTGCATGATGTATTTCATGTGTCTCAACTCCGCAAGCATGTGCACGATCCAGATCTGATCGAGGACGAATTAAACCAACAGGTCCTAGATATTGCTCCAAATCTGACAGTGAGAAAGGACCCGATTAAGATCATTGGCAAAGAAACCAAAATCTTAAGGAACAAGAAAATCAACCTAGTCAAGGTTCAATGGAGTGGGGATCCTAGAGACTGTACTTGGGAGACAGAGGATAGCATCAAAAAGTCTTACCCTAAGTGCAGAGTGGATATCTCCGAGTAACTCTTGTACTAAGGTACGTTTATACCAATTTACATTTTCCATCTTGGTTCCTACTTTACTTTGTTTCCTTTTCGAGGACGAAAATTCTTAAGTGGGTGAGATTGTAACGACCCAGAAAATCCAAACCAATTTAAAATTTTTATTTTAAATTATTTGGTGGAAAAAATGTGGTAGAAATTAAAATTTCCATTTTTAAATAATATTAAAGCCAGTGAAAATAGTCAATTTTCAAACGATCTCTGTTTTCGACGAAACCACTTTCATTGGAACCAGAATGTCATATTATTGCTAGATTTCAATTTTTAGAAATTTTCGATTTAAAATGTGAGCGTGGCGAAGGAAAATGTGTTTGGTCGATTACAGTCAAATTTAATCGACTGAAAAATAGCCATTTTTCAAACAGTGTCAGAATTCGACGAAATTAATTTTGTTAGAACCGTATCATCATAACATAGACAAATATATTTTTTCTGGATTTTTCTGAGTCCATTTGTGGCCTCGGTGAATTTATTTATGCAGACGAATTAAATTAGTAAAGGAATTAAATATTAAATTAAATAATACAGGCCACAGACAGCCGTTTGGGCTGGCGGGACCTATCCCATTGGGTCCGGAATATGGGCTATTAGCTAGGGTCAACTTTGTTTGGACTAGAATCAGCACGGTTTGAAAGATTTGGATTTATTTGTAAAAATACACAAAAGTCAACATAAAAATAGGAGGAAACCCTAAACCGATTACTGTTCACTGTCGTTCATGCGCCGCCACTCCACAAATCCATGGCCTAAATCATCCGAACTTCCTCCACTCCGTTCTCCCTCACCGCAGCGAAATAGAATTAAACACGGACACCACGTCGAAGCTCTTCTCTCCCTCTTCATTTCTATACCACCTGATCATCTTCTCATCGCCCGAAGCCCGAGCAGCAGACCCCCAAAGCCGTGCCGCGTCGACCGCCGCCCAGGGCCACCCATGCCGCCGAGTGGGCCCCACTTCCAGGCGAGGAGGCGCCACACCCCCCTCTTCCCCGTCACGTTGTCCGATCGACCTCCAGGCACCCGAACCGCGAGCAAAGTCGCGCCCTAGTTTTGAACAGTATTTGAAAGCTGCGGCCTGTAGTGTCTGATAAGGAAGAAAGGGTATTCTCCTTATTAATTTATTATTTAATTAATTTAAATTATTTTAAAACTTCGATTAACCATATCTAACTCATTTCAATTCGAAATTCGATGATTTCAGCGACGTTGTAATCGTGTGACTGAGATCTACGCATATAGACTGATTGGAGTTGATTCTGAACAGTTTGAATTTTGGCCAAAATTCGTCAATGACTGCGAGATTCTGAATTTAAATAATTAAATAATTTATTTTAATTCTATTCGATCAGTTGAATCATTGTATATTATTCTGATCTGTAATGTGGTGATTGTTGTATTGTTGAATTTTGTTCGTTGCGATGTCATGTTATAGTTTGAAAGTTTGGGTCTGTAATATTCTGATGTAATCTTAATAAAGTTCTCATCTTTTTATTTTTATTTTTAATCCTTTTATTTAAGTTGAATTCTTATTTAAAGATAAACAAAATATAATCAAAGTTTTAATCTTTTGTTTGAAAACAAAATATAATCAAAGTTTTAATCTTTTGTTTTGAAAACAAATTAAAGTTTTAATCTTTTTTTTTGAAAACAAATCAAAGTTTTAATCTTTTGTCTTGAAAACAAATTAAAGTTCTAATCTTTTGTTTTTGAAAACAAAAGAAAGTTGAATCTTTTATTTACAACATAAGAGAAAGTTGAATCTTTTATTTACAATATAAAAGAAAGTTGAATCTTTTATTTACAATATAAGAGAAAAGTTTGAATCATTTATTTTGTTTTACAAAATAAAAGAAAGTTTAGATCTTTTAAACTTTAATTAAAAGAAAAATAAATATTAGACATCTTATTTGATTTACAAATGAAAATAAGATGAGACCTTTATTGTGATTTATCAAAAGTATACACTAAATTTCATCGTCATGTTTATATAGTTGAAATGACACCAAAATTGCATCGTCATGTTTATATAGTTGAAATGACACCAAAATTGCATCGTCATGTTTATATAGTTGAAATGACACCAAAATTTCATCGTCATGTTTAAATAGTCGAAATAAATAAAATTTCTTCGTCATGTTTATACGGTTGAAATGAACAAAATTTCATCGTTATGTAATATAGTTGAAATGAATCAAATCTTGACATTAGAAAATATATTTATTTTAGGAATATTGACGCTAGAAAAGATGTTTACATTGAAAATAAAGTCCACCTTTTTTTTTTACAATGCAAATATTACATAGAAAGATGAATTAACTTTTAAATTGAGTTCCCTTAGTTATAGAAAAGAATGAAAAAACATTTTCAATTTCAATGTAAATAGAAAAGAATAAAAAGTCATTTTCATTTTCAATGTAAATAGAAAAGGATAAAAAAACATTTTCATTTTCAAGATAAGAATAGAAAAGAATGAAAAGACATTTTCATTTTCCATGTAAATAGAAAAGAATAAAAAGTCATTTTCATTTTCAATGTAAATAGAAAAGAATAAAAAGACATTTTCATTTTCAATGAAAATAGGAAAGAGTAAAAAGAGATGTACATTTTATATGTAAATAATAAGAGTAAGGGACATATCATTTTATTGAATATATAAAATGTACATTTTAAAATATCATTTTTGGTCGCATTAGAATTGGCGAACAAAAATGTCATTTTGTTGAAAATGCAATTATACATTATGAAATATCATTTTTGGTCGCATTAGAATTGGCGAACAAAAATGTCATTTTGTTGAAAATGCAATTATACATTGTTGAAATATCATTTTTGTTCGCATTAGAATTGGCGAACAAAAATGTCATTTTGTTGAAAATGCAATTATACATTGTTGAAATATCATTTTTGGTCGCATTAGAATTGACGAACAAAAATGTCATTTTGTTGAAAATGCAATTATACATTGATGAAATATCATTTTTGGTCGCATTAGAATTGACGAACAAAAATGTCATTTTGTTGAAAATGCAATTATACATTGTTGAAATATCATTTTTGGTCGCATTAGAATTGACGAACAAAAATGTCATTTTGTTGAAAATGCAATTATACATTGTTGAAATATCATTTTTGGTCGCATTAGAATTGGCGAACAAAAATGTCATTTTGTTGAAAATGCAATTATACATTGTTGAAATATCATTTTTGGTCGCCTTAGAATTGGCGAACAAAAATGTCATTTTGTTGAAAATGCAATTATACACTGTTGAAATATCATTTTTGGTTGCATTAGAATTGGCGATCAAAAATGTCATTTTGTTGAAAATGCAATTATACATTGTTGAAATATCATTTTTGGTCGCATTAGAATTGGCAAACAAAAATGTCATTTTGTTGAATAATGAAATTACACATTTTAAAATATCATTTTTGGTCGCATTAGAGTTGGCAAACAAAAATGTTATGTCTATTTGATATAAAATGATACATTGTTGAAACCATCATTTTTGTCGCACTAGAATTGGCGGACGAAAATATTTCCTTCATAGAATAAAATGAATGGGTTTTAATAAAGGAAATTACTCAAATCGTTTATATATTATATAAATATAAAAATAAACGAAACGAGCGTGGCAATTCGCGTATCGACAATTGTAACTTCAAACGAATATATAGAAAGATCCGACCGTTGGATTTTCCAAAAACTGGAACCATTAGGACCGCTTTGGGCAGAGCTTTCCAATGATATAAATTTCATCAATATCTGATGGTTAGATTTTAAGATATGTGTGAATCAAATTTTGGAAAAAGCAGCGCCAGCGCCACCCATTGACCCGAAACGTCGTTTATATATTTCGAGCTATTTTTAATAAATAAAAATAGCAATAAATAGGTATAAATATATATGAAATGTTTTTAACTATAATTATGCGACAATTATTTGAAAAGGCCGAGTTTAACTCATTTCAAATAATTGAACGGCGATTGAATCAAAGATGCAAGAAGACGACGGTTGAAGACCGGCGATCTTCACATCGAATGGGCGATGACTTCTGATACCTCGGACTGACTTGCTCCCAGGACTGGGTTGAAGCAGTAATTGTCCGGACGTGTGTGTTGATCGTGCGGATAAGCGAGAACCTTTTTGGTGTCTCCGGTTTCGTTCAGACCCAGAACGGACTTGTAAATGGATGCGTGTCTGACGTTGAAATCCACTTCATGTAATTAAATCGATTCCTATTAATATATGTCTGTTTGGTGGTAGAGAATTTATTCTCTACTTAACACCCGGATACGTAGTAGTAGTTATCGATAGCATGGCACTGAATTGTCAACGTGGCACGCCAAGATGCAATGATCAAGGCTTTGTTGAAAAGCAAGCCTTGTGGCTGATGATCAAAGCATAGCCTGTTTAGGCATAACTTTGTGTATAACGTAACTTCGCGAGCCTCACACCCCGGTATGAGTTAAAAACGGGATTAGGACTGCGGGGAGTGCACACGTTTCTTTCTAGCTAGTGGTGTTTGGGTTTTAACACGGCCCGGCATTTTACTTATGTGGATTTTGGATTGAGGTACCTCGGGTTTTTATAGACCGGAAGTGGTCATACTATAGGTTCATAGGAACCGGGAAACGTGTGTTCAGGCATAATTAATCCACTACCGTTAGGTGGGGACTGACCCTGAAGATCCAAGGGTTCACTGCGGGAGATCCTGAGGCATTTGCTAGAGTGTCTCGAATCGGAAGAGGATGATCCCTAGCCTCGATTTCATGACAAAAAACCAATTCCCAATACGAAGACATTTCGATTTTGATTGTAAACTTATATACGTCGACATAGTAGGATGGGGTACTATGCCGTCTAGGATTGATATATTTATATTGAAGTATTTTAATACTGCCTAGACACTAATGATAATATTAAAATATTACTTTTCACGTATTAAGCATGTTTGATCATCATAAGGGAAAAACTCTATCCTCCTGTGTGCGTTGCATTGTGTGATAGGATCTGAGTCTTATGATGATTTCATTTTTCAAAGGTCATTTCGCTGTTTTATATAAACTTTATAAAATATTGCACTGGCAATCAAATGGAGTAAACCCATTCCGCGTTAGTGGCGTGGTCCTGAGATTTGCCATCTTGATAGTTAAGTTAGTTAAGAATTCTCACACCAGTCCCATGACTGACTCGTAGTTTGTTTCACTTTTGCAAACTCGGGTGCCCTCTTTCTACACGGGAATCCAATTGACAGGTTTTCTAGGTGATACTTTCTGGTTGGAGCTTGCTTTGGAAGGAAGAAGAAGAAGACCTTTTCTCCATCTTTTATTCTACTTTTGAGACATTTTTCTATCTTTTGCTTTTGATGTATGTAATGGGATTTGAAACTTATTTCCTTTCATTTGAGACTTGTTTCTCTTTTGTTAAGACTTCTATTATGCTAAGTGGATCCTGTAAAACTGCATACTCTGATGTTCTGATGTAATGTTGATGACATTTATTTCCGCTGCGATGGTTTATGTGTTATGATAATTATCTAAGATCTGTTTTTGTTGTAAATATGTTGTATTCCAAAGATGATCATCCTTACTTTTGGTCTACGGAAGTTTGGGGTTATCACATTCTCACACCAGTCAAATGATTGACCCGGAGTTTATTGTTTTAACCTAAATTCTGGGTGCCCCTATTTTCCGCCTGGGCAGCTAGTAGTTTTGGTTTTGCAGATTTATATTCACAGGATCCAAGTTTATAGCTGGAATGATATTCGGAAAGCACTATATCCTATATTCTTTTCAGTTGTATTTTGTATTATTTTCTGCTGCTATGTAATGTATTGTAAATCTATGATATTTATTGATTGTATTTTATTCATTCATACTCTGTATATTCTTGTATTCTGATGAAATTGTTGTAATAAGCAATGAAATGTTCTTCTGTTTGTGTTCCGATGTGGCTTGTCCTCAATTTAATCCGGGTTCTCCTTCACGGGGAAGTTCGGGTCGTCTCAGGTAGTTTTTCTCATGTACCTTCAACTCTGCCTTCCCCCATAACAAGCTACTCTTCCCTCTTGCATAAAGACAACGCCCAATCCCATACAGCATGCGTTTGTGTATACAGTAAACATCTTACTCCGATCAGGCAATGTCAGAACTAGGGCTGTTGTCAGTGCCCTTTTCAGTCGTTGGAAAGAAATATCACAATCCAAATCCCAGGAAAAAGTTAGGTTCTTCTTCGTCAACCTAGTAAGTGGGGTTGAGATCTTCGCAAAATCCTTAATGAAGTTTCTGTAAAAGCCCGCTAGCCCGAGAAAACTTCGTACTTCGGTTGCATTCCGTGGAATCTTCCAATCTTGCACCGCAACTACTTTTGCGGGATCCACAGCTATTCCCTCTTTGGACACCACATGTCTAAGAAACCTTACTTCATCTCTCCAAAAATGGCATTTGGAAAATTTTGCTTTCAGCTGATGTGCACGAAGAGTACCCATGACTTCCCTTAAATACAAAGCATGTTCTTCCTCACTTTTTGAGAAAATCAAAATGTCGTCCACGAAGACCACTACCAATTTATTGAGGAACTCTATGAACACCCTACTCATCAAGTCTACGAAATAGGAGGGTGCGTTTGTCAAGTCGAAAGGCATGACAAGTCATTCGAAGAAACCATCCAGGGTCCTGAACACGGTCTTATCTATGCTGTCTTCAGCTACTCTTAGCTGATGAAATCCGGTGGCTAGATCTAGTTAGGAGAAAACCGAGGCACCTACGAGCTGGTCGAACAAGTCATCTATTCTAGGAAGTGGGTGCCTATTCTTCTTGGTCAGCTTATTTAGCTCCCTATATTCCACACACAGGCGAAGTGAACCATCCGCTTTGATTGCAAACACCACTGGATCACCCCATTTAGAAATACTCCGCCTTATGAACCCCTTTTCAAGCAACTCTTTAACTTGTTTGCTGAGATCTTTCCTTTCCCTTGGGGCCATGTGTCTAATGGGTAAAGCAATAGGTTTTGCATTATCAACAAGGCTTATGCGGAAGTCTATCTCTCGCTTTGGAGGCAAACCCGTCACCTCTTCAAAGTCATTCGAGTATTCACGGACTACTCTAACTGATTGCAAGTTTTCAACAAATGCATCAAGCGATTCTAGGTAGTTAAGCTTAACAGAATTCATGGGATTATAAGAGATTTCGAGAGTGTTACCGAGGCGGGTCATAAGTCTAACCACTCTCTTTTCACAATCGAGGATGGCACCATTATTGAATAACCAATCCATGCCTAGAATCAACCCATAGCCCATGAAACCCAAAACATAAGCATTACATCGAAACCCAACACTTAGTATAGAAATTTCCAAATCCAAACAAATCATTAACAAATAAGCCGAACCCCCAATTGGATTTGAAACAACCATGGGATCCTCTACTATACTGGTATCTAGGTGTAAAGATTCAACTAAATCAATATATATAAAAGAGTGCGATGCGCCAGAATCAAAAAGAGTACGGACTGGATGATCAGAAAGGTAAACTAATCACTTAACATAAATATTTCTACCTTTTTCTTGCGGAGATGCAACGAGAGCATGAATCTGCCCTCCAGAAGCAGATCTAGTCATGTGCCCTTACCCTTGCCTTCATGGGCAATCCTTATCCATATGTCATGTCTTGCCGCATTGAAAGCAACCACCCATCTTCCTCTTCTTCTTCCTACAGTATCTAATTAGATGTCCAGGTATGCCACAAATTTACACTTCCTCTTGTCGCGGGGTTTGCTATTCTTCCCTCCGTTCTTGGAATCCGTCTTCTTATTCTTTGATCCCTCCACTTTCTTGTCTAGAGGTTCTTCCACCTTTGCCTCTTTCTTGCCATCATTGTCTTCCACCTATAACAGTGCCATGTCCACCAGTCTCTCAAAAGTCGCACCCATAGGTATATGGGACATAGCTAGGCTGTGCAGTGGCTCATTTAACCCTTTAACGAATTGGAGAGCCTTTTTATGTGGAGTGTTTACTAACTCCAATCCGAATCTAGCTAGGTGGTTGAATTGGTTGACGTATTCCTTAACCGATAGGCTTCCCTGTTTGAGTGCTAAGAACTTCTCCATTTGTAGGCTTCGTTCGGCTTGCGAGAGGAACTTCATTTCAAATCTCATTCTGAAATCCTCCCAAGTATCAACTGGTATCTCAGCATTAGTAACTTCCCACCAGTAAGAGGCTTCGTCCTTAAGCAACCATACTACCAATTGTATCTTCTGTCTATCATCCACTTCGAAGATAACAAAACAAATCTTCTGTTTCCTTGAGCCAATTTCTTGCTTCCACAAATGACTGAGTTCCATTAAAGTTCTTTCCACCCATAGCTCGAAAGCCTCTACATATCTTCGAGAAAGCATTCACACGCGGAGGAGGAACGATTACAACTGAGGGAGGAGGAACGTCTGCTAGGCCTGCGTCATTAGCCCTAGCCTCCAGATACCTTCTGAACCAGCCAGGTATCGGTATGCCCTCGGGAAGATTAAGATCCCCAGACATGCTGAAACGAAAAGAAAAGTTTCAAAATAAAGGATAGAAAGATAGTGCATATGGCTTTAGGGATTATGCCTTTAAAATAAAACAAAACTTTTCTTGACAATGCTTCTTTAAATTTCTTTTTGAAAAATAGTTTTCAAAATCTTTTATCTTATCTGGTAAACCATCGCTCTGATACCAAGTGAAACACCCCACCTCCGTTAAGGTCACTCACTAAGGGAATGAATTAACTTTGGTAAAGCATTTTGGGTAAAAGGCATAGATAATTTACAAGACAAACATATAAACAGCGGAAAATTGAAATCATTTCATAAATAACATGGTTCAGTCAAAACATTACAAGCATTGTCTCAAAACCCAACTTCTAAATTATTACAATAAAACATTTGTCTTGATTTAAAACTCCAAGTACATAAAAAAGCAAAAAACAGTAGTAAAGCAGCATAAATCCCCAATAAAAGTGTAACCACGGCCATAGATCAAGAAAAGAGAATCCAAGCAATACATCTACTTTCTTCAAGCTGGAAAAGGTCTTCACTAAGATGAAATATTCCCTCCCTGCGGACCTGGAGGGGACGGAGGGGAGGGAATGGAAGAAAAGAAGGCGAAAGAAAATGGGTCAGACATAAGCCTGGTAAGTCCAGTGATTATTTAGCATGTAAATAGATAAAAGGATCATGACATGAATAAACTGAATATAGGACAATACCATAGCAATAAGATAACATAAGATATGGCAAGATAAACTGAATATACTATCGCACTCATTTCCATTTCTCTGCACCTACTAATGAATGTTTCTACCACCATCATGTATTCATAACAAAGTGATCCCTTTTTCCGATCTTCATGTATTACTTGTGTCATTCGGCCCCGCTTGATTGTAGATACCTATGTTGGTCCCGCCATAGGGTGTACCAATTCCTATGATGGCAAACCAACACAAATTCTAGATGCACAGTGTATACTACTGATGCCTAGTGTCTGCTTTATCCACTTCAAAGTACGCACATGCCTATACTCCGCCGGAACCTACACTGTTGCACCACCCGCTGCTATTTTGACCACTTATAATCAGCCCAGTAATCATTCCCCACCCTGCCTAGTTCAGGGTACCGTGATACATCTATGTGGGTAACTGCTGAACTGGGTCCCCATTACTAGGATTTCCTAATCAACATATTATAACGGTCAAGTGTTCTGACATTTACCCAACCCCACCCATCTGTTTAACTAACATGTTGTATTGGTTAAGTGTTGCCTTAATTAACTTAACCCTACCAAATTTTAGCCTGTCTGTTCCTTAGCTTTAATTCATTCATTAAAGCGCCAACCTCTCACATTAGATCTATGTTGTTGTAGTCGCTGGATATGTCAGGTGGTTACGGGCAGTCTTACACTTCAACTCAATCTAACCTCGTGTTTTTTGGGCTTAATGCGCTAACCTCTCACATTAGATCTATATTGTTGCGGTCGCTGGATGTGCCGGGTGGTTCCGGGCAGTCTTACACCGCAACTCAATCTAACCTCGGGTTAGGCATGTTCATCTTTAGCCAATTTACATAATTGTCATTTGTGTCCTAGTTTAGGTCTTTTTATGCCACTATTTCCCAAGTGTAGTCAGTACAAGATTTATGCCACATTCACATGCTATGCCCAAAATTTACTCAATTAAATTGTACCCAATTTTCCCGTATTATAATCGCATGTTCAACGAGATTCCATCTAAGTTCCGAATGAACTTAGTATTCATAAAAGAAAATAAAAAAGGAAAAAATAGAGAAGGAGCATAAGAATTGACATAAGGAAAAATAGGCATGTAAAGGTAATACCCAATTCAAGAATCATGTTTCAACAGGTATGTTGTACATTAATAATAAGTGTGGGCAAGCTAAGCAATTTACACTATAGGTATAAAAGTTAGAAAGGATTGGACTTAAGAGAATATCTAATTTCTGATGTACAACATGATAAGTCTCATTATATCAATCACAATAGTCTCATAGGCATAGGATGTAAACATGATAAGTTCCATCATATCAATCACAACAGTCTCATAGGCATGATAGGTTCCATTATGTCAATCGCAATAGTCCCATAGGAATGATAGGTTTCATTATGTCAGTCACAACAATCCCATAGGCATGATAGGTATCATTACATCAATCACAATAGTCTCAAAGGCATAGGCAATTCAGATTTGACAAAAGGATAAGCATGAATTAGAATTAGGCATAGTTCTAAATCCGATTATTACAGTCATGATTTCTATTAGGTGTTTAAATCGGAATAATAACTGAACTTACAGAAAAAGGACGGATCTTGTATTCTGGGATCTGATTTCTGAATTTGTTAAGCTAATCCTTTGATGTAGACTTCTGATTTGAAGTTCTTCTAATCGATTTCTAGTTTGGATTTGATTTTCTAGTTTGGAGAAGATGAAGGAGGCTAGGCTAGCTTGTAGATGAATAGCATGACGGCACCATAGTTTTAGGGCTATGAGGTTAGGGTTTAGGTTTAGCTACGTATATCTAGATGTCTAGGATTAATTCTAGCCTTTAGATTAGTCTAGGAAAAATCAGAGCCATCCAAACCAAAGAGATGTGTCATCCAGCCAACCACGGCATGACACATAAGCCCTAATACCTCAGAATTTGTCATCAGGCCAATCAGAGAAGGCCACACGGCTCAGGGCTGTAATAGTTCGTCACTGGATCTGGATCACAAAAGGGGTCGACTCCCTACAAGGGGTCGACACCTATGTCGACACCCCTATAGGGGGGTCGACACATATGTCTACTCCCCTGGGGGGGGTCGACACCTCTGAGCGGGAAATTTCCCGCTCAACCCGCTCTGACCGAATTTTGAATTTTGAACAGTTTTGACCTTTAATTATTTTTTAAATTTAATTTCTGTTTAAACTTGAAATCTTCTGAACTCCATAATTTCTTCATACGTAGCCCGATTCATGCAAACTCGGACTCTATCTCAAGCATAATTCTGAGACGAACGCAATGGCATAACCCATTTCCCTTAATTTCTCTTTTAAAAATTAAGTATTCTTTAATTTGTTACTTTTAATATTCACAGAAAATACGGGGTGTTACATGCGACCTCAATTAGTTACGGTATAGCTCCTGTTTTAGTCATTTTAATTATGACCTGAAGGTCAAGGCTATTGTCCTCGTTCGCCTTCTTCGATCCAGTGTCACCTCCAAGCCGCCCTTCTTTGTTCTGGGTACTTCATCACGTACACAGTTGTTAAAGTGGTATCGACACTGACAGAGAGTATGCCACTTACCGACTCCTGTCTCTTTAACAAACGAACGCTTACATTTTTACACCGTGGCTATTAAATTTTGAAATCATATTATCAAGTATCGCACATTGATTTATTTAAAGTCTCGCCCCAAAATCACTTACCTAAATCATTTATAAATGGTCGGATTAGGATTATAAAAACTAATATTCACCCTTGGATTCACTAGACTAGATTGGACATAAATTTATTTAAAATAAAACAAAAATAAAATAAATACACTTAGAAAAGTTAAGATTGAAAATAGTATATGTATATTAAATTTAAAATAGGGTATAAACATATATATATATATATATATATATATATATATATATTTTGGGGAAATAGTTATAAAATACTTTTGGTTAAAGTAATCAAATCAAAAGAATATTTATAAAGTCGAGTAATACGAAAATTACTTTTATGAAATTTTAGTTCTATTCAAGTAATATTAATCCATCCAATTCTAAATCCATGTCTTACAATTTCTTCGCCAACTAGATTTCACATTTAAATCAGACTCCTTTGATTTGGTTCAATTTCAATGCTTCATGATTAAAACGATTCTCAAATCGTTGTGTTGCCTTGAAATTCACATATCCATTCATATAATAAAATCCCCAAACCACTTTAACATTAGTTGTTAATCAAATACGATCTATTAAATTCTAACTTATTAACCAAACTCGTATTCAACATGATTTAAACAATCATATACTTGAACTTTAACCCTTTCATTAACAAAATCCTTCTTACATTCATATGGCGAAATTCATTTGACAATCATATGTTAAAATAAGTCTTGCAAATATTTATCAATCCTTTGTAATTCTTTTACGTTAAATCGTTAAATGCAAGAATTATCATATTATTAAATTTATTATATGAACATAAAGTTATGAAGAATTTATTTAAATAAATTAAAATTAAGTATTAACTTGCAAAAATCACTTTAAAATTTATTTTAATACAAAATGGATTTCATATAAAATTTCAAGAAAAATTTTGAACAAAATTTCCTTTAAACTTTTCTTTATGTTGTAAAGAAGTTTCATTAAAAAAAATTCTTATAAAATCGATAAAAATATTTTAAAATACTTTATTTTTATTGATCACAGTGTCCATATAAAATTTTCTATCCTATGATCAAGTGATTCAGATATTTATCGTTTCAATCCGTTCATTAAAACATTCAAATCTCGGGTATGTATCATTTCAACCTACATCCCAAATCGATTCGAATACAAAAAGGGGTCGGGTATGTATCATTTTAGCCTAAGCTAATCTAAGGGGGAACTTGCATGGTGAGAAAATAAACATAGCATGTCAAGCATACATCCATATGTGTGTCATATGAAATAACAGTGTATGTCGCACGTTCACAATCACAAAGCAGCCAATTCTAAAGCACCATAACATTCCATTCAACATCTAAGTGTTTAATTCACCTAATAATTAGTTAGTCTGTGAGTGAGAAAAACTCACCTTTTGAGGCAAAGAGAATGACTTAGGAACCTAATACAATATCGAGACATGACTTGATATCCAAAGCGATGAACCCACCCCCAAATCATTTATATACATAGCACATATCTACACAAATGATAATTTGGGAATTCCAAGCAAGACAAAATCCTTCTAACTGCGTAACGTAAAATAACAGTGATAATTTCTATCGTTAAACCCAAGCTGAGCAATTACTTAAATATGTATATTTATATTCCATTCCTTTTTATCCATCAATTAAACAGAAAGGAGTTTAAGAAGTATACCTATGTTTCATCTAGGATTTTGACAAACTGACCAAGTTAATGATTGACTTCGATTCAGCATCCTAAACAACGGTATTCCCGAACCCACTCAGTAGCCTTTTAGGCATTAGTGCAAACACCTTACATGCCTTAGAATGTAGTCAAAGATTTTGAAATAGCAAGCCTCGGGTCAAGTGGCTTTGAGTGGCTTGCGGTTGACAGTGCGTTTCAAAGTAGAAGGTGCTGGCATCGTGTCCATTCCCAAAATAGGAGGCTCGAGGCTTGCAAGAGACCAACAAAAAAGAGGGAATAGCTTTACAGCTAAACCAAATAGGAAGGAGTAGCCTTTAAGGTCCGCACATCGTAGGAAGGCGCTGGCTTGGCGCGTAGGGTGCCCTGGTCGGAGCACCGCCTGAGGGTGGAGCCGAACTACTGGTGGAAGGAGTGGTTCCTGTCCAGTCATGTCTCTCTTCCTTTTTCCCGTGTTTGAAGGTTTAACTGGGCATACTAGAGGATGAAAGAGGTCATCACCAAAGCAGGGAAGGCCTGCGGTTTTGTGGTAGCACCTCTGACGAATGACATCTACAGTGGTGAGGAGCGGATCGTAAAATAAGAGGTGAGGGTTTCAGTGATATTGGAATGAACGAGAAGGGAAAAATGAAGATCTGGTTTCCTCTTTTTTTTGGGTAATTTGGAAAGGGTCTGGCATCTCTTAATTCTGTGTTAGATTTGGTCTCCTTTCCCTTTTCTCTGAAGTGAGGACAGGCAATTCTTATAAGGAAGAGGAAGAGATAAAGGTAAGAGCGTAGTATAGAAGAAGACAGACATGTGCACCAGTTTCTCTACCCAAGAATATTTTAGTAAATCTTGGTATACCATTTTAACAACTGTGTACTAGTAGAGGGAGATTTACAAACCCTGTACAGCGTTTTGAAATCTTTGCATTACAGACAGGGCAAGATTTAGAGTTGTTGCCATATCTTTACCAAGATATTATCAGATTTTTGCTGGATTTAACCATTGGGCTGAACGAAAGGATCAGGTTGAATGAACATTACTCGTGAACAGTATATAACGTTAGGCTAAACAACGTACACAGCTGAAATAAACAACGTTGTTACTTGTTTCAAACATATTAGTATTTCAACAATTTAACGTGAATGTCATATGTGCAATTCATTTCTTCATTTTAATTTATTGGATTTCAACTTTTGATCTTTGAAATAAAACTTATACTTAGTGACTAAATTTTCAATTAATCTTAAAAATAAATTAGTCTATAAATTCATCTCTTTCATTGTAAACAACTTCCAGTCTTATTATTTGAAACCAGTTTTACCCAAAATAAGTTGTAACGTAAATTGGATTACAAAAATTGATTTTATTTTCATGTCAAGATTTCAACATTTTAAATAAAATCCAAATCTATTATAAAATATTTGCTTTAACAAAACCATTCATACAAATTTACGAAGAGACTTCTAATTAACATAAATTCAAACTTGATTCAATATAAATAAAATCCCAAATTCTATATCGAAATCCAAATATAAATATTTGTTTTAAATTCAAATCTTAATTCAATTTATATTTTAAAAACGTCAAAATTACTGGTTCGTTACAGTTCCTGTAGCCAATTCTTGACTTTGCCATGTTTTAATGACTTCTGGTTTCGGTATCGACACTAAGCATGTTAGCGTGGATGACCTTTCTTCCTACGAGCTTTGGCTTGCTTAAGTAATCTCTGGATCTGGTATCGGCTTTCATATAACATTTCTTTGAAATCCTTTACGATAACTTAGAATTTGCTTCCTGGTATCGGTACTGATACCAAATGAGTTGGTAATGATAGACCTTTATTTCATCCTGCCCGGTTTTGTGCTTCCCTTTCCTGTTTTGGGATTCAATATCGTATCAGATGCCTTAGGCTTTTTCCTTCTTTGCTTTTGGTGTCTAAATGCGTACTCTTGGACTTGATACCAGGTTAATTGCTTCCGGTGTCGGGACCTCTTTGCCACTATCTTCCTTTGTATCGGTACCAAGCTTCTCTTGTTTATGTTCGTATTGAGTAGCAAGTAACCTAAGCTACCTTCCCTTTTAGTTCGGTATCGACTATCTCAGTGGTTTGGTGTTGCTCTTGTGCTTCAAGAGTACCTTTTTTGCATTAAATGTGCTCCGATACTCTTTCATCTGCATCTGGTTTTGGTGTCGAAATTTGGTAGTAACATTTGCCCCCTTTTGAAGGGGTATTTTAGACTTTTCAAGTAGAACTTCGACTTTCATCTTGTACATCGATTTCCCACCTTTTGGCATTCTTTAATATATCTGGTTCGTTGATTTGTGCCTATTTATGTGGCCAAGATATTGAGGCGCCTTCAATATAAAAGTTCTTCTTCTTTCCCATTCCTTCACCTTTAAGTAATTATTTTTTACACAAAACTCTGTTCTTTGCATATTTTCATGATTGCACATTCAACTGCATCTCTGTAATTGTTTGATAGATTTAGATTAGAGTCTGAAAGTCATCTCTGATTTGACTATGAAATCGATGAGGATCTATGAGATCTCAATTTATAACCAGAATGAATTCGATTAAATGGAGCAGTTGTAATGATCTTAATGGTGGTTAAAGTGAATCTTTCAAATATCCCCTTACCATATTTTCTAGGGTTCAAAACACAAGATTAACATATAAAGGACTTAATGAAGATAAAATTCCTCTTGTGGTACCGATGAACTCAATGTTTACCTGTTATCGACTCCTTTTAATTTTTACTTTACCTCCTTGATGTTAACTAAGTCTTTTAGTGTTGATAACAAAACATTTGGTCCCGACTGGACCGACATCAAGAATTTGGGTTACCTCGGTTTTGATCTTGCCGATACTAAAATCTTTTGCTACCATTGATTTTAGTGTCAAAACAATGAGTATGAACAATATCAAATATATAACCATTCTTAGACATAATGCATAGCCACATGTGAATTATGTTAAAAGCTTCATTCTAATAACCTATGGTGCATTCCAATTTTTTATAGGGTCATTGGACCACTTATGTTAATGATTTTTCATGATAATCCTAAACATATGAATAATTCATACTGGTTTATATGAAATTATGGTGCTAATTTGCTCTTACGGAATAATATCACCTGGCAACATTATGTCTGAAAAGCATAGTGTTGGTAAACCAAACTTAGGCAACTTCTCTTCCTTTAAGTCAAAAGATGGAAACCATTTCGCGGCGCTCTCTTATTCGATCTCAAGGTGAAATGAAACTCGTCCTTGAGAGTTATGGTATGACCAAAGTTGTCACCATCCTTGCTTCTGAAAAAGACACCCTTCAGAATCCTCCAAAAGTACTTTTTGCATATTACGCTAATCACATCTGGCATGATGGTTTCTTTCTGTTTCCAGACATTGTTTCAAGGTTCTTACAACATTTGAAGTTGGCTTCCATTCAACTAACTCTGAACACCTATACTTTCCTTTTATACCTTGAACTCCTGGCCCTCGAGTCCGGTCAGCCCTCGCCTTTTGCATTATTTGTTACGACTATCAGTAGTCGAGAGGACAAATTCACCTATTCTTTACGCGAGCCCTTCGAAGAAACTGATTAGCGATAACCTCACCCAATTCTCGGACTGGGAGACACAATTATTCTACATTACATGCCCCCTCGGGTATCACACATGCTTTTACTACTCCAAGTGAGTTTTATTCTTCAACGTCCACTATGTCACTTCCTAGGCTTTGTTTAACTGTAACACCCCACCTCCGCCAGTGCCGCTCTTGCAAGGACACTAGCTTTGGAGGGGCGTTAAACAAGGTAAACATGCATGCAGATATCACAAGACATAACATATATATAAGTTAAACAGAGTAAATAAAGCAGCGGATAAAACTTAGCATTTCAAAACCATAGTCATGTTACAACAAAGTACTTGGTCATTATTTTCCAACAACAAAGTATAGATAAAAGCATAAACTGAAAAACTGAAATACATAAAGTACTATCCCCAAAATGAAGTGATAAACCATAGCTAGCTCAATGTCCAAAACCGTACATGAGCAAATCCCGTAAGCAAACTGTAAAGGTCCAAGCTAAGCTCCAATGTTCCCACCCTGAGGACCTGGGGGGGGGGGGGAAACGGAAGAAAAGAGGCGAAAGAAAACAGGTCAGTCAAAAAGACTGGTAAGCCCTACTACTATCCGTCTATGAACTAGTAAAGTTAACTGGCATGAGAAGCTGAGATGAACATAAGGATAACAACATACTGGCATGATGATTAACTAACAAGATAGATAAAGGTGTCATTGCATAATCAAGGTTAAGTTTTGCACCACGGGTGTACTAGCATTCTAACATGTCAAGTAAAACAAGAATTGATCCCTTGGCCCACGCTTGGTCCAATATCATGAGGTGACCTAAATCAAGGTCCAACTACACGGTCTAGTTGATCGGCTCCCTATAAGCCTAACTCGTCAAGTGTCGGTGTCATACGGCTTAATCATGTAATGTAGTTGACTGTGCAGGGTCCACCCTAGGGTGTATCTAGCCCTACGGTGTAACCCTCAGACACCATTACAGGGTGCACAGTCTAAACCTACCGGTGCCCGTGTTCAACTCCGGACTTAATGTGCACGACCATGGTCCGCCTGAACAACCGGGGCATCATTCAGCCGTCTCTTTTGGTCTCTTACAATCAGCCCAGTAATCGTGCCCCACCCTAGCCTAGTCCTAGGGTCTTATGATACTACCTAAAAGGTTACTGCTGAAAAGGACCATGCAACTAGGGTTTCTTAACGGGTTAAATGTGGTTAACCCGATCCAAACGTGGATTAAATCGGTTAAGAGTACCCAAGGCTCTTGACTTAACCTCGATTAATCCATCAAGCCCAAATTGGTTAAGTATTAAGTGGACCATGACTTAACCCTAATCAGGAGGCATTAATTAACTTAATGCGCTTTAACCTCTCACATTAGACTTTGTTGTGGTTACTAGTTAAGCCGGGCGGGTCCGGGTAGCTTTACACCACAACTAGGTCTAACCTCGGGTTCGAGCACAATATGACCAACTTCTCACATTGGGTCCTATTGTTTGTAGCCACTAGTTAAGCCGAGCGGGTCCGGGTAGGTTTATGCTACAAACTCAACCCAACCTCGAGTTGGCCACTCTCATATTTTCTAAGTGTCATGTCCATTATGTTTCCAAAACATAATTAAAAGTTAACATATCACGTCATGTTATAAAAACCATGTTTATGTCATAACATTACCCAACCCCAACTTAATCCCATCGTTCACTTAATCGCAACAACGCATAAAGGATAAAATAAGGAATTTGGCATAATCATGACAAAAAGGTGTTGAAACCACAAGTTTAACATGGTGACATATGAAATGTACATATGTTCATATACTTGCATATTGCATTATTAGGCTTCAAAAACATGCATAAAACCAAACTTAGCATATGAGTGATACATGGTGATAAATGACATGTAGAAGTTGCTAGAAGTTCGCATTTAGCCTCACATGCAAGTTATCATAAGGGATATGATAACTTCCATGTTGCCAAAATGCAACCTTCAACATAAAGCTTGAAGCTTTAAACTCACAACTTCAAGTTTAACTTGCATAACATGATAACATGTGTATAATGATCAACCCCAAACTTGCATAACATAGCAACATGTGTCATACATAATGATTAACTTGCACAATGATCAACCAAACTTGCATATAATGATCAACCAAACTTGTATATCATAATGATCAACCAAACTTGCATATCATAATGATCAACCAAACTTGCATAACATAGAAACATGTGTCATACATAACGATTAACTTGCACAATGATCAACCAAACTTGCATATAATGATCAACCAAACTTGTATATCATAATGATCAACCAAACTTGCATATCATAATGATCAACCAAACTTGCATATCATAATGATCAACCCCAAACTTGCATCATTCATTTAACTTTAGAGTTCAAGAAAGAAAGTAGAAAAGGGCTTACAATGCTATGAAGACACAAATAATTATTTATTATAAAGATTGAGACGAAGCCCTTATGTAAGCACCAAAAACCCAAATATGCAAGCTCCAAATGAAAACCCTTGATCCAAATCAATAAAAACCCTTGCTTTGTTATAGAAATGTTGCAACTTGACTTGAATGCAAACTAAGAACACTCATACAAGCTTGAAAATACTTGTATGCACTCAAAATCTCTCATAGAAATAAACTTAGGAATTTTAGCATGAGAGGAACAAATTTGGCATAGTTTAGTTGTAGGAATGAATAATGATGATTTAGGCTAGGCTTAGGGGTCTTTTTATAGAGTTTTTGGATAGTATTAGCCATAGGATTAACCCTAGATTCAATCAGAGCCATCAAATCCCGTCACTAGCCAACAAAACAGGTCAAAACAGCCAAAATGGGTGCACCTGGCCGACCTGGCCGACCAGGGAGGTCGACCCCCAGGTCGACCCTAGGGTCGACTCCCCAGTCGACCTGGGGGGGGGGGGGGGGGAGGTCGACCCCCTGGGTCTGGCGGGAATTTTCCCGCCACTTCTAAAAATTGAAATTTTTGAATCTGTTTTGAATTTGAATTTTTCGTGAAACTTCGCGAGGCCATATCTTGGTCATACGGACTCCGATTTTCGAAAACTCGGACTCTATTTCGCGTATTTTTCCAAGACGAACGTAATGGCACAGCCCGTTTCCCTTGATTCAGATTTTACAGTTTAATTCTGCCTTGATTTGTGTTATAACATGTTATTCAAAAATACGGGTTGTTACATTCTCCCCTCCTTAAAGGATTTCGTCCCTGAAATCTCCAAGTTAGGAAAAACGTATCCTACCATCCATCATCCATCTACTCAAAACATCATCCACGTGCAGTCATTGTCCTTAAAGGATTCTAAATGCTGTATGATCATATGCAAAGGTGTGTGTATATGTACTTATCTAATGCGAAAATCAGGAGGTTACTGATTCAGTAAACCCCATTAATGCATAACATGTTAGTGAAATGAGTCCATATGTATGAAAATTCCTAACATAATTTATAATCTCTACATGAGTGCACATAACATCCATCCATATGCAACATCCATGTGATAGCATACAAGTTTTCATCCATGAATAAGCATAAACACTCATGCATATGCGGTATGAAAGTGTGTGTGCCGATCTTAGTGCCTAATGTGTATCATGCATCCACGAGTATCCACTTGCAAACACTTGCAACCACTGGCAAACATCAAGCATAACATGTTTCAAATACATGTTTCAACCAAGGGTTTCTACCTAAGGTTCCCATGACAAGATTTACGAAACTAGATAAACATGGATAGCAAAGGAAAGATATACCAACTAGGAAGAGAGATTGAGAATGTATCCTCAAAAAGAAATGGATAAAGCCCACGCATCTTCTCCTTGGTTTCCCAAGTTGCGTCTTCCTCCGTTTCACTCCATTGCACCTTAACAAGCTTAACTTCTTTGCTTCTTGCTTCTTTGTCTCCGTTTCCATGATATGAACCGGAGCTCGTCTCAGGATCGGCTCTTTCTCTACCTCCATGTCTTCAAGAATACTTGGTTCAACCATTTCGGTGGATCTGTGCAAACACTTCCGGAGTTGCGAGACATGAAAGACATTATGCACTCCGGCTAGCTTCTCGGGCAATTCCAACTTATAAGTCATCTTCCCAACTCTTTCCATAGTAGGAAAGGGTCCTACGATCCTTGGTGTCAGCTGCCCAAAATGAACCATATTTCGCAAAGGAGAAATCTTCACAAGGACCATATCTCCCACTTTAAATTCTAAGTCTGTCCTTCGCTTGTCTGCATAGGATTTCTATCTGTCTTGGGCTGTTTTCATCCGTCTTCGAATCAATTCATCCCTCTCGGATGTGTCCCTTATCATGTCGGGCCCTATTATAAGCTTACCCGTCGTCTCCTACCAACATGTTGGTGGTTTGCACGGCCTTCCATACGAAGCTTCGAATGGTGTCATCCCTATGCTGGCTTAATAGCTATTATTATAGGCAAACTCTACAAGAGGAAGGTGGTCTTCCCCAGTACCACCAAAGTCAAGAACACAAAGCCTCTAAAGATCCTCTAGCACTCTATTCACCCTTTTGGTTAGGCCATCCGTCTGGGGGTGATAGGCTGTACTCAGGTTCAATCGCGTACCCATCGCTTCTTGCAAACTATTCCAGAACTGGCTAGTGAAAATTGGGTCACGATCGCTAGCTATGCTAGAAGGAACTCCATGCAACCGCACTCTCTCTCGAAGATGAACAGATGCTAGCCATGATACGGTCCTCTTGCTTTTCACTGGAATAAAATGGGCTCTCTTTGTAAGTCTATCAATTATTACCCATATCTCATAAAGCCCAAATAGTTTGGTGATGAACATCTTCACCCCAACCGTATATTACAAACAGGCGAGTCATACTCCTTATGGGGTTTGCAACAGAACTAAGATTGAGGATAGGACCGAGAGGATATACCTAAAATATAGCATGCGAGTAAGCTTTACGGAATAATAGGGATCAGGGATATACTCTTAGAAAGAGATTTAATGCGCGTATCTAGTCTTCAATCTTCTAAGCCGCATTTTCTTGTGCTTAATCCCATCGTGCCTTGACCGTCTTTTAACTTCACAATTCCGTAGTTCTTAATTCTTATTTCCATAATATGAGTTAGAACTCATTTCACCGTTGCCTCTCGTTCCACTTCCACTTATTCTTTGCCTAAAATACTTGGCTTCCACCCAACTCCGTACTCATGGTTTCATACAAGCTTTCCAAAATTCGTTAGTGAATCTTGGATCTTGTTTATATACTATACGGTATCCCACGCAGAAAACTATTCCTTGAAAATAAGTGCCAATCCACGTTGCCAAATGTACTTACTAGGGTGATTTCTCTAACCCATGCTTAAGTGAAATGGACTATCCGCCTTAGTAGCGAATACCACCGGAGCATCCCCTTCTGAAATGCTTTACCTAATGAAATTTTTCAAGCAACTCCTTGATTTGCTTACCAAGCTCTCTTCTTTCTCGCAGGGCCATGTGCCTAACGGGCAATGTAACTGGCTTGGCATTATCAACTAGATAAATGCGGAAATCTATCTCTCGTTTAGGGGGTAACCCCCTAACTTCTTCAAAGACATCAGGATAGTCTTGGACCACCCTTACAGATTTCAGATCATCGATGGACGAGTCGAGAGATTCAAGATTACATAACATGACGGGACCTCTAGGGTTACAAGAAATTTCTAGGGTATCGAGGCGAGTCATGAGCCTTCCCACCCTATGCTCACAATCGAGGATGGCTCCATAACTGGACAACCAATCCACACCCAAAATCAACCCGTATCCCATAACCCGAGAACCTAAGCATTACACATGAATTCTATGCTCAAGATAGAGATTTTTGAAATCCATACAAACCACAGGTAGATGGGCGGAACTCCCAATTGGATTTGAAACACAAACGGGATCCTCAACTAAGCTAGTACTTAGGTGCAAACTTTCAACAATATCAGAAGAGATAAAACTATGCGATGCGCCAGAATCAAATAAGGTGCGAACAGGAAAATCAGAAATGTAAACATGAATTTCTATAAAAACTCTACCTCGATCAAAAGCTGGAAGAGCGAGGAGAGCCTGCAATTGCCCTCCAGAGGGTCTTACTTGCTGAGTTTGTCCTTGCCCTTGTCCTTGCTTCTTGGGGCAATCCTTGCTAAGATGTCCAGGCTCTCCACAGTGAAAGCATTCGCCCAACTTCCTCTTCTTCTTCCTACAGTCTTTGGCTATGTGCCCAGTAATCCCACAGAAGTTGCACTTCCTCCTTTCTCTTGACTTGTTGTTCTTGCTATTGTTGTTCTTGCCTCCTTTTCCGGAATCTACCTTCTCACCTTGAGACTCATTTGCCTTGACCTCCTTCTTGCCACTCTTATCTCCCTCTTGAAGCAGGGCCATATTCACCAAACTCTCGGAAGTTTGCCCCAGGGGTATATGAGACATGGCCAAACCGCGCAATGGCTCATTCAATCCTAGAGCAAAGTGTAGGGCCTTCTTCCGAGCTATGTTTACCAATTCTAGGCCGAACTGAGCAAGTTGATTAAACATACCCACGTATTCCCTAACTGTCATGTCCCCTTGCTTTAGAGATAGGAAGCTCTCCATCTGAAGATTCTCTTCTGTCGATGATAGGAACTTTAGTCCAAACTTTCTCCTAAAGTCATCCCAAGTCTCAATTGGTCTAGTAGTGGTTGTGATTACCCACCAATAAGCAGCCTCCCCTTTTAATAGCCATACCGCCAGCAGAACTTTCCTACGATCTTCCACCTCAAAGATAGCAAAGAGGTCTTCAGTTTCCTTTAACCAGTTTCTTGCCTCCACAGAAGTCTCCGTTCCGACAAAATTCTTGCAACCCATCACCTTAAAGTCTTTGCAAAGCTCCGCGAAATTCGCTTGTGTATGCTGAGGAGAAGGAGGAACCTCAGCTACGGGAGGAGGAGAGATGTTAGCGACGGGGGAAGGAGGAATGTTTGCGGGGCCGGCTTCATTCGCCCTTGCCTCCATAAATCTCCGGAACCAGACGGGTACTTGTACGCCCTCCGGGATGGAAAAATTATCGGCCATACCGAAACGAAGAAAAAGATAGATAGATTCAAAACGAGGAAACGGAGGATAGTGCTAATGGCTTTTGGGGAATAGCCTTTTAAAATAACTAGACTTTTCTTGGAAAATACTTAATTGGTTTTGAAAATAGTTCTTCAAAAGGTAAGTTTTTAAAAACACTTTTGCTCAAATCTTGTAAACCTTATGCTCTGATACCAAATGTAACACCCCACCTCCGCCAGTGCCACTCTTGCAAGGACACTAGCTTTGGAGGGGCGTTAAACAAGGTAAACATGCATGCAGATATCACAAGACAAAACATATATATAAGTAAAACAGAGTAAATAAAGCAGCGGATAAAACTTAGCATTTCAAAACCATAGTCATGTTACAACAAAGTACTTGGTCATTATTTTCCAACAACAAAGTCTAGATAAAAGCATAAACTGAAAAACTGAAATACATAAAGTACTATCCCCAAAATGAAGTGATAAACCATAGCTAGCTCAATGTCCAAAACCGTACATGAGCAAATCCCATAAGCAAGCTGTAAAGATCCAAGCTAAGCTCCAATGTTCCCACCCTGAGGACCTGGGGGGGGGGGGAACGGAAGAAAAGAGGCGAAAGAAAACAGGTCAGTCAATAAGACTGGTGAGCCCTACTACTATTCGTCTATGAACTAGTAAAGTTAACTGGCATGAGAAGCTGAGATGAACATAAGGATAACAACATACTGGCATGATGATTAACTAACAAGATAGATAAAGGTGTCATCGCATAATCAAGGTTAAGTTTTGCACCACGGGTGTACTAGCATTCTAACATGTCAAGTAAAACAAGAATTGATCCCTTGGCCCAAGCTTGGCCCAATATCATGAGGTGACCTAAATCAAGGTCCAACTACACGGTCTAGTTGATCGGCTCCCTATAAGCCTAACTCGTCAAGTGTCGGTGTCATACGGCTTAATCATGTAATGTAGTTGACTGTGCAGGGTCCACCCTAGGGTGTATCTAGCCCTACGGTGTAACCCTCAGACACCATTACAGGATGCACAGTCTAAACCTACCGGTGCCCGTGTTCAAATCCGGACTTAATGTGCACGACCATGGTCCGCCTGAACAACCGGGGCATCATTCAGCCGTCTCTTTTGGTCTCTTACAATCAGCCCAGTAATCGTGCCCCACCCTAGCCTAGTCTAGGGTCTTGTGATACTACCTAGAAGGTTACTGCTAAAAAGGACCACGCAACTAGGGTTTCTTAACGGGTTAAATGTGGTTAACCCGATCCAAACGTGGATTAAATCGGTTAAGAGTACCCAAGGCACCTGACTTTACCTCGATTAATCCATCAAGCCCAAATTGGTTAAGTATTAAGTGGACCATGACTTAACCCTAATCAGGAGGCATTAATTAACTTAATGCACTTTAACCTCTCACATTAGACTTTGTTGTGGTTACTAGTTAAGTCGGGCGGGTCCGGGTAGCTTTACACCACAACTAGGTCTAACCTCGGGTTCGAGCACAACATGACCAACTTCTCACATTGGGTCCTATTGTTTGTAGTCACTAGTTAAGCCGGGCGGGTCCGGGTAGATTTATGCTACAAACTTAACCCAACCTCGAGTTGGCCACTCTCATATTTTCTAAGTGTCATGTCCATTATGTTTCCAAAACATAATTACAAGTTAACATATCACGTCATGTTATAAAAACCATGTTTATGTCATAACGTTACCCAACCCCAACGTAATCCCATCGTTCACTTAATCGCAACAACGCATAAAGGATAAAATAAGGAATTTGGCATAATCATGACAAAAAGGTGTCGAAGCCACAAGTTTAACATGGTGGCATATGAAATGTACATATGTTCATATACTTGCATATTGCATTATTAGGCTTCAAAAACATGCATAAAACCAAACTTAGCATATGAGTGATACATGGTGATAAATGACATGTAGAAGTTGCTAGAAGTTCGCATTTAGCCTCACATGCAAGTTATCATAAGGGATATGATAACTTCCATGTTGCCAAAATGCAACCTTCAACATAAAGCTTGAAGCTTTAAACTCACAACTTCAAGTTTAACTTGCATAACATGATAACATGTGTATAATGATCAACCCCAAACTTGCATAACATAGCAACATGTGTCATACATAATGATTAACTTGCACAATGATCAACCAAACTTGCATATAATGATCAACCAAACTTGTATATCATAATGATCAACCAAACTTGCATATCATAATGATCAACCAAACTTGCATAACATAGCAACATGTGTCATACATAATGATTAACTTGCACAACGATCAACCAAACTTGCATATAATGATCAACCAAACTTGTATATCATAATGATCAACCAAACTTGCATATCATAATGATCAACCAAACTTGCATATCATAATGATCAACCCCAAACTTGCATCATTCATTTAACTTTAGAGTTCAAGAAAGAAAGTAGAAAAGGGCTTACAATGCTATGAAGACACAAATAATTATTTATTATAAAGATTGAGACGAAGCCCTTATACAAGCACCAAAAACCCAAATATGCAAGCTCCAAATGAAAACCCTTCAGCCAAATCAATAAAAACCCTTGCTTTGTAATAGAAATGTTGCAACTTGACTTGAATGCAAACTAAGAACACTAATACAAGCTTGAAAATACTTGTATGCACTCAAAATCTCTCATAGAAATAAACTTAGGAATTTTAGCATGAGAGTGGAGGCCATGAGAGGAACAAATTTAGCATAGTTTAGTTGTAGGAATGAATAATGATGATTTATGCTAGGCTTAGGGGTCTTTTTAGAGAGTTTTAGGATAGTATTAGCCATAGGATTAACCCTAGATTCAATCAGAGCCATCAAATCCCGTCACTAGCAAACAAAACTGGTCAAAACAGCCAAAATGGGTGCACCTGGCCGACCAGGGAGGTCGACCCCCAGGTCGACCCTAGGGTCGACTCCCTAGTCGACCTGGGGGGGGGGGAGGTCGACTCCCCAGTCGACCCCCAGGTCGACCCCCTGGGTCTGGCGGGAATTTTCCCGCCACTTCTGAAAATTGAAATTTTTGAATCTGTTTTGAATTTGAATTTTTCGTGAAACTTCGCGAGGCCATATCTTGATCATACGTACTCCAATTTTCGAAAACTCGGACTCTATTTCGCGTATTTTTCCGAGACGAACGCAATGGCATAGCCCGTTTCCCTTGATTCAGATTTTACAGTTTAATTATGCCTTGATTTGTGTTATAACATGTTATTCAAAAATACGGGTTGTTACATTAACCCTTGTTCTATTTCAGTCTATGCTCCCATAAGAATAGACCTAAGTGGTGAGGAAGCTTGAACTATTGATGCTCTTTATAAGGCTTCCGAGCATTAGGGAAAGAGATCTCTCTTATTAACACTGGGTAACTTTCGAAGATATGGTTTTCTCCCTTATGGACAAAATATTCTCGGAAGACCACCCATTCATTTTTCGGGTACTAGGCACATATTTTTGGGCTCAAATGTGTTCACATACTTAACCCTTCTGTTTCCCGAAACTTCATGTAAGGGCAGTCTTTTCATTCTTAATTTTAAGGGCTTGTTCCATATTCAATCTTTTTAATTCTATTTCTCTTGATGATTGTTTCGATCAATTTCCCAAGCTTTTGATGGGGAATCCACACTGGATGCCCTGGTCCGATCTAATATTGCGACTAAGAGAAGGCTTGCCACCATTACTGATGAACCGACATCTAAGAGAAACAAGGACGAGACTTCAAGCCCTCTTTCTTTTCCTAAGACTATTGTTGTGTACCTAGTGGGCATCACCTCCTGATCCTGCTACCCTCTCTATTAGTGTGACCATTAGTGCCACTACGGCCCTGGGTAGTGACATTCTTGATTGTATCTAGATATCTAATTCTCCCAAAGTTAGGGGAACATGAACTAAAGACACATTCTTTACCTAGACATGCCAGTTCTTCTAAACCTCCTTCAATGACTCAAGATTTCGATGAAATCGTAAGGCCTTCTCCCTCTACTGATGAAGTTTCCAACATTGTAGTGCCATCCTCGTCTTCAGACTTAATAAGTTTACGACGACAACTTGTTGAATAACAACTATTGGTATAGTCCTCTTCACTTTTTTATACTCTTGCACGAACATTAATTTTCTTTTCCTTTCCCAAATAACCAAGAAATGGTTTTCACTTCTGGAGATGGTTACTCCACATTCTCAGGAAACTGCGACACATAAAGAAAAGAAGGCTGCATTAGATTCCAAAATTAAGTCTTTGATGGAGGTGCATAAGAAAGAGTGTGTGGACTTACGGAAGTCACTTGAAGGGTCAGGTCAGAGCTCGAGGATGAGAAGAAAGTTAAGTTCCTCTTGAATGATCTATAATGGCACTTATGTTGTCCAAACAGGAGCTTGAAGACGAGAAGGCTAGGATGGTAGATAATTATACTAAACGGCTAAAAGAGAAAGAGGACTAACTTTCCAAGGCTTAGAATGTGCTTTTCAATGCCAAGCGCATAATTTGTGAGGCCAAAAATAGAATTTCTTCCTTTCTAGAATCTCGTTATCCACAGGTAGTGCTATAGTCTTTTGAAGATGCTCTTTTATTGGCCTATTCTAACAATTTTCAAAATTATCCAGTGACAGAATTCCCTTTAGTTCATCATTCTATTGCAAACAGACTTACGCACAAAACTGAGCAGCTTAAGTAAGGTATTGATGTTCCTATGGAGGCTCGAGTGGAGCCTGGAAACCTTTTATATATTGATGATCTTCCAGATGATTCCGACTCATACGAGGGAGAGGAATAAAGTACTGATACAGATGACGAATGAAATGATGATGGTGGTGATCGTAGCCCCAAAGGAAAAGAGCTCCCTGATGAGCTAAGTGGAGAAAAAACCATCACCTCTCCTTCCATTGGTGGTATTCATACTTCTAAAGGGATGAATCCCGATCCTTCGAACACTTCTTTGGACCTGGGTTCAGCTGAAATTCGTTCCAAAGATGGCAATTCCTCAAACTAAGAGCATAAAGAAGCGATGCATCCTGCTCAACTTGTAGTCTTTGTTGCTTAGTTATGGCCTTTGTTTTAGAGGCATTTTTCTTAACCTTTCTCATACTAAAATGTTTTCGACAACAATCTCTTATATCATCAATCTCCTATTTCATTTTGTGTTATGACAAAGTCTTACCCAACTAGAAGATGCATTTTCAAGGGATGCCTTACATTTATATTCTAGTTTAATGGAGGAATACTCGTGGAAGACTATTTTTGAAATGACGTCTGGACTCGAAAGAGATCCTTTAATATGTAACCTTCGATGAATTTGTAAGAAATACGTGCTTCCTCTGGATTTTTTAGGTAATGAACAGGAAGCTATTCCAAAAGAAACTTAAAACCTAGCTTATCGAGCTTAATCATATATATGATGTACTTTTACCAACAGGGCTATTGTTGTTACTCCTAATATGTGTATTTTTGTAGCAAACTCCTTTGTTAATGAAAGTTTTAATTTATCCATATCATTCTTTTGAAGTAGGATTTTTAAATAATTTTGTTTTGTCTTTCTTGTGAATAGGGGAGTCACCCTAAAGTTTCATCTTCTCGACCCAGAGAAGAGTCACTAGTAATTGTAAAGCCCAGGGAAATTTTTAAAGACGCTCCCTCCACAAGTCGGTGAAAGTCATACTATCTCCAAAAGGTGAAGATTAGGAATCCAAATGAACAAATATCCATTCTGGAAAGCCGACTAAAAGAAAAAAATGAAACTATTCTTGAGTTTAAGAGGCAACTAAGGGCCAATCCTTCTACTAATTTGGATGAAGAGATAAGTAGACTGCTTCAACGAATCAACAAATTAGAGGTTGAACTGGAGGATACTAAAGCAAGTTGTAAATCCTTGGAATATGCCTTAAAGAATCCTGACCCAGATCAAAAGCATAGTTATTATGAAACTTCTTTATTTGATAACCTGTGGAATCATTTTGTAAACAAGCTTGTGAATTGTATAAGTATCACCTGATGTGTGATCCTGGCTATGTTCTGAACATCCTCTTATGGGAATTGTTCTGTATTATTCTACATAAAGCTTCATACATAACATATCCACATTAGCCCTTTTTTAGAATTATGATGTATGTAATAATTTGCCTATATTAGGCAAACCCATATTTGGGTTGTAACAAAGTAATGTGTAAATATTTTGTTATAGGTTAATGTACCCTCTTACACCTTTAAATAGCAATCCTACATGTTTAAGTTTAGAACATCCGCCTGTGTGAGATTATTATAATACTTGACCTTTCGTCAGAGGGTATTAGTGTATATGTCCTAAGATTCCACCCAAGGCATTGTTTGGCATAACCCTTTTAGGAAACCAAAATTTCAGTCTTGTAACCTAAATTAGGGTATTAGAATAAGGATCCATAAAATGTATACTGGCAATATTAAACAGTAGTTCTATAGCCTATGTTCCAACATTTATGAATAGTGGCCAAAAATTCACTTCTGACGATAATAGATGGGAGTCGCAAAACAAACCTAGATTCGGTATTTAATAGAAGACCAAAAATCCACTTCTGGCATTTAAACAGAAGTCTCTGGCCAACCCAGATTCATTTATTTGATAGAAGAACAGAAATCCACTTATGGTATTTAATAGAAGTCCCAAACCAAACCTAGATTTAGGCATTTGATAGAAGACCAGAAATCCACTTCTGGAATTTAATAGAAGTCCCGAACCAAACCCGGATTTGGGCATTTTTTGTTATTTACGCCAATTCTCGGCTTATTTGCTAAAGCAAAGGTTGTACGTGCTTTATGTACTTGTCTTCCGACCATTGGTTTCATTTCATTCGGATATTTATGTAAGTAGAGACGATTGCATGCTTAGAATGGTCTTCTAGAACTTTGTCCCTTTTGTGGGATTAAATGTAAGCAGAGTATGTACGTGCTTACTGAGCCACTCTTTAGGCTTTTGATTGTCAAAGCAGAGGATGTACGTGCTTTTATTGATTCCTTCGGACTTTCATTCCCTTCTACTGGGAGATACATAAGCCAAGGTAGAGCGTGCTCTTCTGAGAGCAGAGGCAGGACGTGCTTAGTCGAGGAAGAGGAAGAGCATGCTCTTCTGTAAGCAGAGGCAAGGCGTGCTTTATTCGTTCCTTTCTGCGGGCTTTAGGGACTTAAGAAGAGGTAGGGCGTAGTCTTCTATGAGCAGAGTAAGGCCTTGCTTAGTCATAGAAGAAGCAAGGAATATTCTTTTATGGGCAGAGGCAGAGCATGCTAATTTAGATGATCCATCCCAACCATTTCTGTATGGATCAGAGGCTTACGCTTTTGATGCTTTTACCTTGCCCTTTCTGATTTGGATGTAGCTGAAGGCTTACACCCAACCTCCCTCCGGGAGATGCCTTGCCCTGGCCATCTTGGCGGTGATAAGGATTTTTAACCATTGTAGATTGTTTGACCCATTTTGGGTTGTTCCAAATTTGAAGGAGTTATATAATCCTATCCATATAGATCTTCTTTCTACAAGAAATCCTTTCTTAGATTTAGTTTGATCTTCTTACAAAACCTTGCAATTGGCCTTAATTGAAGAAGTTGATGACCATTCCTTCTAGAACTCTACACTGATCGGTTTCAAGTCCATTTATCATATGGTAGTGGCAATAAAGCCCTCCTAATTTTCTTTCATACGTAGGTCTGTTCTTGGATGATGGCCAGAAATTAAGATCGTTTTTGGTTAGGAAGTATATATTCTTGATAGATTTAGTAAGGTTGCAATCCTTAGGTAGTCTTGATTCAAGGATTTCTTTTCGTTGTTGGAAATTAGTCCTTTTGTTACTTAATCTTTTTACCCCATCCATATCTTCAAATCTTCTTTTCAAGGTATCTTGGTACTAAAGTGCTATTCTTTTAGGCCATTTGGAGGTGAAGTGATTTAAATCTTCCATTATTCCTTGTTCAAATATAGTTCCTCTAGCTTGTGCATGGATGACTTCTCTAAATAGGGAGAACAAGTCATACTCCGTCGTTGTAGAACTGCTTAAAGTAACGTTTGGAATTTTTCCTTCGTGGGTAGTGTTAGTGCTTCAACAATCATAATTGTGCTTCTCTATCTCTTTTTTCCTATTTATGATTCCTAAAGCCATTACTCTTAACGTTTGTTCTTCTATTACTCTTGGGTCAGTAACATCTAATGTGGTCATTTGAGATTCGAAAGATCCATGCTAGGACCTTTTGCCCATAGTTTTGCTTCCTCAAAGCTTGGTCCAATCCGCCACGAAATAACTAGGGATGTGGTAGATTATCCAAAGGATCGGAAGTTTAGGCCCTCCTTCTAGAGCCAAAATGTTAACGATATTTTTCGTCAACATCGGAATTAGGTCTAAGGCTATGGACTTAAGGGAACCAAAGGAATTATTTAGTTCCTACAAGCTTGAATTAGTTCTTCGTTTCCTAGATAACATGGGTCTTAGGCCCAAAGATTGTTTACTCTTCTTTCAAGAGGTAAGTATCACGTTTACGAGACTTAAGGACCAAAAGTTATCTTGGGATACGGGTTCCCTAAGCGCAATGCAAGATTGAAAGCTAGACGGCTTAGGGTAGGGTATTTTGGTAATTAAGCTTACTCATAAGGCTCAACCTTAGGGAAGCAATGAGAAAATAAGTGGTATAAGCAATAAATAACTACATGAAACTGATCACAAGTGTTGATTCTCTCTTTGTAGATCACTTTATTGAGTACATAGAAGTTTCTAAGTAAAATTGCCAAATCAACTTTAAAATTTGGATTTGCTCTCTATGAAAATGATTACAGTATTTGGGAATGAGAAAAGTCCCCCAAATAAAGACTTTTTGGGTCTTGCTTATAAACAAGTTGTGCCCTCTTTTGGTCGTGATCAGAAGAATCCGAATTTTGGATTCGGCAATGATATTCATGTCGGTATCGGCCTACATTAGAGCTTTCGGTGCTAGCTCTCGGGTTTTGGTCTTATATTCTCTTCTGAATGTTGTTGTCGGCTCCTCTTTGCTTATGAAATTGGTGTCGCCTTTTCACAGGGTACCGATACCAAGCAAATTGGTATTGGTAGCTTCTTTTGCCTACATTGGTTTTGATGATAAACCCTGGTTCCGATAGCCAATTCTCGACTTTTCCTTGTTTTAGTGACTTCTGGTTTCGATATTGACACTAAGCATGTTAGTGTGGATGACTATTCTTCCCATGAGCTTTGGCTTGCTTAAGTAATCTCTGGATCTGGTATTTACTTTATGGGTAACATTACTTTGAAATCCTTTATGATGACTTAGAAGTTGCTTCCTAGTATCGGAATCGATACCAAACGAGTAAGTAACGATAGCCCTTTGTTTCATTCTGCCTGGTTTTGTGCTTCCCTTTCCTGGTTCTGGGTTTCGGTATCGGATTACATGTCTTTGCCTTTATTCCCTTGTTTGATTTCGAAGTCGAATTGCATACTCTTGGAGTTGATACCAGGTTAATTACTTCTAGTGTAGGGACCGCTTTGCTCCTATCTTCCTTCGTATCGGTTCCAAGCTTCCCCTGTTTATGTTGGTACCGATAGTAAATAATATGAGCTACCTTCCCTCTTGTTTTCGGTATCAACTATCTCAGTGGTTAGATGTTTCCCTTGTGCATCCAAAATACCTTTATGCATTAAATGTGGTTCGATACCCCAACACGGACATCAGATTTCGGTGATAAAATCTGGTAGTAACATTGAGATTTCAGTTATACTATTTGAATTTATTTGATATTTTTTGTTAGGCCGTCAATTAAATAGAATGCCTTTTTTATTTTTAATATGAACAAATTTGGTTATTATTGTTCGTTTAGAAATAATAATGTTGATTGATGAATAAATTTCAAACATTTTCTTTAAAATTTAAGCTAATAATGTTTAAATTATTTCTTATATCCAGTTGTGCTAAATACCGTTAATATTGAATTTTCGAACTCTGATTTAGGTTATAATTATGATTATACGTTTTTTCTTACTAAATAATTCTAGATTGGGACATTGAAGATAGCAATATCTTGCTGACATTATGAGCGATTTAAAGTTTATAGTTTTATGAACTCACGCCAAGAAAAAGTTTTAAGGTGAAAAATGCAAAATAGGTTTTTTAGGTTGCTGAGTTATGAGGAAGAAATAAAATATGATCATTGTCTTTAGAAAGAATATGACTACGGAAATGCAAAATTTTATTCAACTACGGTCGCTTCTTCAGCTAAAGGTCAAGATTTGTTTTCTTTAATAAAGAAGAAGTAACTTAATAATCATAATAAGATGATGTTAAATAAAATTTTCTTTAAGCTAATGTTACCATTTCAAGAAGACAAACTAAACAACCTCAAAGTGTATGGTTACTACGGAAATCCATTTGTAGATAAAAAATATTGTTCCAGATAACTATATAGTATTTCTCCTTAAGGATAAATAATGTATTGGTGAATATGACTCTACGTGCCCACATCAATCAATTTAAGGTACTAATTTAAAACGTGGATTTAAGATATTAACATATAGTGTACATCTATATGGACAATAAACTTTGCAATTTCCCTTTACCTTAAATAACAAGACTATTGAAAGTGAATAACTATTCAAAACTAGAGGGAATTAAGTGGGTGATGTGGAATTGTATAACACATTTTTATTAAAATCCATTTTTAAAGAATTTTGTTTTCTTTAAAGTAATATTCTCTTAAATTTAGTGAACAACTCATTAGAACCATTTGGAGTTTATTCCATATTTTACTTTTAAGCAAAAGGAGATTGCAGTAGTGTTTCTTAATCAAGACATTGATAAATAACATAAGGATTTCACTTTTGGACTACTTTTTGCACTTGGTATCCAAATACACCATTATTATTCATGGGGTAATATTCGAATCATCATAAAAGAATCTGACAAATAATTGCTTAAAAGGTTCGATTTAGTTGATTCTCTTTTCCTAACATTCCTAAAAATAAAGAAATGCAAAAGTTTACATATGCATCTGCAGTATGGATTCTAGTGTATGCTAAAGTATATACACATACAGATTTGAATGTATTATTTGGAAGATACATTACTTATTTTGAAAGTGGATCATTGTTTACTTTTTTTTAAGACGCAACCATTATTATAACCACTACTAGTGCTAATCCCAAAAAAAAAAGCCTCCTCAGTTTCATATAGACAAAAAAAACATTACAATAGTCACTATTTTTTGTTATTTTCTTATAATCAACCAAAAAGCTTGTAAGGATAAAATCAATTCTAGTTCCATCCTTTCTTTGTATCTTCCCGTTCTCACCATCCGCTGCCGCCCTCCACGTTACCACTCCCGGACCCTCCTAGATGGTAATAGAATATCTTTAAGGAACAAAATAAAATATTACATACTCATAGATCACCAACGAACCGACTCTCATTCCTTGGAGCATAAGCCAATGACCTATCCAAAAGTGACCCGACTCTAGACCTAACCAATTTATCTCCAATCTTGACCAAACCATCACCAAACGACCATATCATTGCAACTAACTCATCTAAATCATCTAATTCAACCGTCAACACTTCATGAAATTATTAATAACACTAAAATGACAATTATTCATCAATAATCATATTAAATTAACCAAATCATGATAAATCAATGAATAAACTAAAATGGATCTAACTTGCATAAACAAATGAATTTACATAAGAAATTACCATTTTAAGTTGCTAGATTAGATCCTATGGTGATTCAAATGAAAATATACTTACCATGACGTAGATCTAGGTGAAAATGACTTAAAATGATGAAAATAAGATCAAACAATCCATATACTCGATCGAAACCATATGAGAGATTCTTATCACTCACCAAATCTTCAAACAAGCTTAAAAATGATGAACCTCGAGTCCAAACAGCAAAGAATTTGCTTCAAATCTCTTGATTTGATGCGATCTCTCTTCTCTTGATGTAGATCTAGCTTCAAGCGAAATATATCTTCGATCTTCTTCCTTAGATCTAGCTACTTAATAGTGGATAAGTATACTTGATTGAGCAAGGTGGATCATGAGCTCAACCAAATGAGAGAATGAAGAAAGTAAACTATTCTCCATGCCTTTAACCCACTATTTATAGCCTCCCACCAGCCCACTAATGGGACACACCTAATTAGCCCATTAATGGCTTGCAAAACTTGAACAGAAATTATGAAATGCTAAAATACCAATTCCTCCCAAACCGCTAAACAAGATCTTTAATGTGACCACTCTACAGAATTGGCAACACCATTTCCTTTCCAGTATAATGATCTCAGCTCCTGATTTGATTCCAGTCAAAAGTTTTGCCTTGTACAAAACTAACAGAGGAAAAATGGTCACAAATAAAATTGGTAAAAATTATGGACATGTTCCATATTCCCATAAACAACATACTAAAATATGAGAATGTTCAAACCATTGGAGAATTAAATAAAAATATCTTACGATCCTCCGATACGGCAAATGCGGGCTGTTAAACCCCCCTACCCCCTCGAGGAATTTCACCTCCGAAATTTCAAGAAAACATAAGCAAACAAAACAATTCCTCATGCCTACCATCCACAAGCAGACAATTTACCATCCAGGCTAGCGTCCATCAAGCCATGCATTCATAGCCTTATCATAGCACGCAGAATTCTAACAACGATAGTACAAGCTACAATGGTGTAAGGTAATATGACATTAATGGGTCATATAAACGAAGAGGTCGGGATGGGTCATCTTCATACTCTATTCCATATCCCACGTACAATCTCATCATCCTCACTCAATTGTACCTTAACTAGCTTAATCGTCTTCCTCCTAAGCTTTTTTCGTCATTCCCCATGACATGATGCAGCTTACGAGGTTCCGTAACTATGATCTTGACTTCTTCTTGGGTAACCCCAACCTATACGTGAGCTTTCCAATCCGCTCGACCATCGAAAAGGATCCATAAACCAAGGAGCTAACTATGCTCTTCGGGATACCATGGAATCGAACAATCCATTTAATATGGCTCCGCCAAGTTCGATGTCGTCCTAGTCGATCTAACAGGAATAAACCTTACACATTTGGTCAAGTGATCCAGGATGACACAAATCAACTTTGTTTCCTGTCCTGGTCCTAAGTAATCCATCGATAAAATCCACTGATACCTGCTCCCACTTCCATGTAGGAACATGCAATGGATGAAGCAGACTACCCGACTTCTTTTGTTCAGCTTTCACCAACCGATAATTCATACCCTTGGAAATGAACTTTCCAACATCCCTCTTCATCACTCCCCAGCAGTAAGCTCGTTTCATGTCCTGATACATCATGTTACCACTGGGATGAATTGTCAACTTTGAGTGATAACATTCCATCAGAACCTCAACTCTCAGTCCGTCGATATCAGGAGCAACCAGTCATCCTAATTTTCAGAGCTAATCCAAGGAAATTCCGTACATCCATCATATTCTTAGGTCTACCCAAGTCCTGGATTGCTATCACCTTAGTGGGATCAATCACTATTCCCTTTCCAGAACAACATGGCCTAAGTACCTCAGTTCGCTCTCCCAGAAGTGATGCTTCGAAAACTTAGCTCTCATCTTATTCGTTCACAAGATTTCCAAAATAACTATCAAGAGTGTCTTATGCTCTTTCTCCATTCCGGGAGTAAACCAAAATATCGTCCACGAACACAGGCACGAACTGTTCTACTAATCTCTGAATACCCTATTTATAAGATTGACAAAATACGCTGGCGCGTTAGTCAACCCAAATGGCATCACTAACTATTTTACGAAATCGGATGGTGTCCTAAAAGTAATCTTCGACACACTATCCATCGTCACCCTCAACTGGTGAAATCTCATTGCCAAATCCATCTAAGAAAACACTATGGCCTCGTGAAGATGATCGAACAAGTCGTATATCCTTGGCAACAGACAATTTTTTCTTCTTGGTCACCTTATACAATCCACGATAGTC
This sequence comes from Allium sativum, assembly GCA_030737875.1. Taxonomy (NCBI): domain Eukaryota; kingdom Viridiplantae; phylum Streptophyta; class Magnoliopsida; order Asparagales; family Amaryllidaceae; genus Allium; species Allium sativum. The sequence continues at coordinate 498,108,381 of CM060924.1, read as the reverse complement.
CACACACAATCTCAAAGATCCATCAATCTTAGTTGCAAACACAACTGTTGCACCACATTTGGATACACTTCTCTGAATGAATCCTTTTCCCAAAAGGTCACCTACTTGCACCTCTAAATCGCATTGTTCCTTAGGTGTTATCCACCTAAGAGGCATAATGATAGGTCTAGCTCGATTCTGAACTCAATCTCGTGATGCGGCGGCAACCCTTTGACCTCGTCAAAGACATCATCAACTCACTAGCGATCGGCTCCAATGGCAAGTCTTCTCATGGAATCACAAGTGAATATAAATAGCTTACGAATACCTTGACTTATGGCTTACATTGAATCACAACCATTTCCCCTCCCATATTCCCAACTGTCTCCTCCGGCTTCTTACAATCCACCTTTGTCGCATACCTATTGAGCCAATATATACCCAAAATAATCCCGAACCCAACGAAGTTCAAAACAAAGCGATCAAATAAAGGAGCAAACATGACTCTATAACACTAGACCATGACAAACTATACACAAACTGGACGAACCCCCAACTAGATTAGCCATAATCATTGGTCTGTCACAAATTTCGAGTTCCAAACCCAAGTGACAAACAAACTCATTACAAAGGAATGAATGCGATGCTCTAAGATCGAACAACACATGAATTGAAACATCTCTAATCGGAATGACTAACTTGAACGATGACACCCTTCCCTCCTTTGCGGTAGGAGTCCTCAAAGAAGATGGCATAGCTTCCACAGCATACGCCTTCCCAACCTACTTACCATTGGTTGGTTCTGTTTAATCCTTCTTATTATGCCCAGGCTTCCCATAGTTGAAGCACTTCTTTACACGTTCAAAATACTTGCAATCCCTGGAATAGTGGCCCTTCTTATGGAAGTTGAAGCATATCACCTCACTCTCCTGCTTTTTCTGGCCATGTTTTCCTTTCTGTTGTTGCTACTTCATCTTTTTGCCATTTCCATACTGCTATGGTTTTGGTCCTTCTTTAGCAGCAAAAACAGTCTCTTCCTTGGGAAACATACTCTCATGCCTTAGAGATTTTTCCACGATATTCTCATAAGTATCATCCAGATGATCTACCAATTGGTTCCTAAGGTTTTGTCCAAGCCCATGACAAATTTCTCATCTTCTGATAAGCAGTCTCAACATATAAATGAGCATACATTGAGAAAGCTTTGAAGTCGGAAACATACTCAAGCACTGACCTACCATTCTACTTAAGCATGACAAACCTCTTAAACAAAATATACTTTTGAACGGTAGAAATAAACTTATCCTCTAACTTGACTTGGAATTTCCCCCATGTGATATCATCTTCAGGAGTCTCAAGAATGACATAGTTCCGCCAATCCATACCTCTACCCTGTAGCTACCTCCATGCAAGTTTCCTCTTCGTTGCATCGTCAATTCCCAAGTCTTTAAAGATCCAAATACATGCATCAAGCCACCCATGAATTACTTCAATTGGTTCGGTCCCCTTAAACTGCATCCCTTCTACGGTAGTGAAGTCTTTGCATAGCTTTGTGAAGTCCACGGCCATAGGAACCTGCACTTGAACTCCTACATCTATTGTGGTTGTCTTTGGAATGGGGGCCCTCCTCACGATCGCTGCCACCATTGCCTCGAACGTAGCTAGGTAGTCTGATATACCGCCATTTCCCCCTCTGGGAACAGTCTCCTCCCTAGCAGTGTGTCTCTATGTTCTAGGACTCATTCTAAATCTGTAATATAGAATGATTAGTCATGCACAAGAAAAAATGCAAATGGAGTTCAAATGCTATTATACTATATTATACACTACTATATAGTATACATCCTTCAGAAATCTACAAGTATGTCTCTCATATGTAATTACGTCATCGAACTTTGGATAAAATCGATAACCAGAGCTCTGATAACAAATGTGATGGCCGCCCATAGTTACTGCACTTAACAATGGGAATAATGCGCTGAAAGACATGCTAGACACTATCGATGATCATCAAGGTAGGATAACACAAGCGAAACCTATCGTATAATTCACAACGCAAGGACAAAATATAATAGAACATATACAATAGGCAATAATAGTGAAGAATAATTGCACGTAAATTTAAACCTCCATATCATCACAGAATATCCATAACATCTTTGGACCTTATTAATAATCTATATACAAAGAGGCCTCACTACAACACTCAGAAGATATAACAAATAGCGGAAAAACCTTATAATATGTATAATAAGAAACTAGTACGTAAACCTCCTGCTCATCTCCCTTTAGCAACATCGTCCTCATCAAAAGATCACCTGCTACTTAGCCTGCCCATCCGAAACCGGATAAACAACCCAAGGTAATAAGAGGGAGACATAAAACCTTGAGTCAGACAACAGTCTTAGTGAGCGATATAATAGCTAACTAACATCATCAATAAAGTATATGAGAATAGGAAGATTAATCCAACCAATCTGCCAACCCACCGGAGAATAACCCAAACCATCTTCCCGACCATCGATAATGATGGCCTTTACAAACAACCAAGTTGAAATAACAGTACATTCATGGTAATCAGTTATCAAGCACAGACCGTCCAAATCGATATCGACATCTCCCAAGCACAAGCCCCGAAGGCCTAAACCAACAACAGACAAGCACTCAAGAGACATCTCCTTCGACGTCGAATAATATACACAAGACGATACAAACAAAACAATCAACATCCATGCATCTGGCCATCACCGCCAATCATGCTTTGAAAACATCGTTAATCGTATGATCAGCTCAACCTTGCCGTCCGTCAAGGGCTAATGGTAAAACCCAGTTCTAGCCAGACTACTGCACGTCCAAAGTACATTTACCTCCCAGAAACAACTAGGCCCATCCCATAGGTCGAGGGTACTCGAGTAGTCCAACTAGCATTTTAGGTGTCCCTATTATACCCCTGCTTTGATCCAGCTAGAACTTTCGACAACGATAATCTTGCAGCCTTCATAACTGTAGTCGTCATCGCCGGCGACTATCCACAAGCTTAGATACCATATCAAGCAACCATTATCCATGGGTTCAAGTCCAACTTGAATCATCTTTACATAATGCATCTCCACGATCAACGAACACTTCACAACATTTCGAACATCCCTCAAGACCAACTTGAATCACCTTGAATTTACTTCGAAGCCATGATCATCGTCGATCGAAAAACAAACGTCATTTGGTCAGTATTCGATTCATAATGTTTCAGCCCGACTCATCAAGTCACCAACGACCTGACTCTATGGATCACCAACGACCGAACTCCCTGGATCACCAACGACCGGACTCTATGGATCACCAACGACCTGACTCTATGGATCACCAACGACTGAACTCCCTGGATCACCAACGACCCAACTCTATGAACCCTCAATGACCCAACTCTCTGGATCACCAACGACCGGACTCTATGGATCACCGACGACCCGACTCTATGGATCACCAATGACCCAACTCCCTGGATCACCAACGACCCGACTCTCATTCCTTGGAGCACAAGCTAGGACCTATCCAAAAACGACCCGACTCCAGACATGACCAATTTAGCTCCAATCTCGACCAAACTATCACCAAACGACTACATCAATGCAACCAACTCATTTAAATCATTTAATTTAACCATCAACACTACATGAAATCATCAATAACACTAAAATGATAATTATTTGTCAATAATCACATTAAATTCATCAAATCATGATAAATCAATGAACATACTAAACAATGGATCTAACTTACATAAACATATGAATTTACATAAGAAATTACCGGTTTTAAGTTGCTAGATTAGGTCCTATGGTGATTCAAATAAAAATATACTTATCATGACGTAGATCTAGGTGAAGACGAGTTAAAATGATGAAAATAAGATCAAACCACCCATATACTTGATCAACTTCATGTGAGAGATGCTTATCACTCACCAAATCTTCAAACAAGATTAAAAACGATGAATCTCAAATCCGAACAGCGAGGAATGTCTTCAAATCTCTTGATTTGATGCCATCTCTCTTCACTTGATGTAGATCTTCCTTCAAACGATGTAGATCTTCGATCTTCTTCCTTAGATCTAGATTTTTAAAAGTGGAAAGGTGTATTTGATTGAGCAAGGAGGATCACGAGCTCACCCAAATGAGAGAATGAAGAAAGTAAACAATTCTCCATGCCTATAACACCCTATTTATAGCCTCCCACCAGCCCACTAATGGGCCACACCAAATCAGCTCATTAATGGCTTACAATACCTGAACAGAAATTGTGAAACACGAAAACAGTAATTCCTCCCAAATCGTTGAACCAAATCTTTAGTGATCGCTCTACGGAATTGGTAACACCATTCCCTTTCCAATGAAATCAATATCAGGTCCTGATTCGATTCCAGTCAAAAGTTATGCCCTGTACAAAATTAACAACATAAAATTATCAAAAAAATTGTTAAAAATTATGGACATGTCCCACATCCCCATAAACAACATACCAAAATATGACAATAATCCAAACCTCAGGGAATTAAATAAAAATATTTCATGATCCTCCGATACGTAAAATGTGGGCTGTCACATAAGGTCATTCATGAGCATGTAGCTCAATTGGTGTAAATTTTACGTAATAATATTTTGGTTTAGTGGGAGTTTGTGTAAGGTATTGTTGTATGAATCATTGCTTTAAATTTTAGCCGCAGAAATTTGTATATTAAGTTTTTTTTATCAGAAATGAAGTATAAAAAATTTCTTTTCACCCAGGTTATTCAAATATTAAACATTTTGATCTCACTAAAGAATAACTGTAACACCCCACCTCCGTTAAAGACACTCACAATGGGAATACCTTAACTTTGGTGGAGCGTTTTAGTTGACAGAACAGAAATTTACAAGACAGATAAACAATACTTGAGAAATTATAACTTTATTACAGCGAAAAACAGAAATCAGTTTGGTTACATCTTTAACAAAAACTTAAGTACATAAATATCTGTCTTGTTCAGAAAGTCATCAGAGTACAAAACTTTAAAATCATAATCCCCACAGAAGATGCCATAAGAAGTTAAGCCATACTTTACGCACTTCAAGTACTTCAAGCAGAAGAAATCCAGATCAAGCTAAAGTATTCCCTCCATGGAAAACCTGGGGGGAAACGGAAGAAAAAGGGGCGAAAACAAGCAAGGTCAGACATAAAGTCTGGCAAGTCCAGTGACTTTCAGCATATGAACAGATAATAATAATTATGACATGGAAATAAGCTGGATAAGAGATAACAGTAACAGGAGCATTAGATTTACTTAGGTTAAACAGAAGAAACAATATAATATTATTTTTCATTTCTCTGCACTAATACTAGTATAACATGATTAGGTGTCACCCTAATGCCTAAACTGAAAAAGAAACGGGAGCAGAATAATTTCCACAGAAGAGAATGCTAGTAATGGGCCTTTACCACCCCAACAGGAACAGACAGAAACAGAATGCTAATAATGGGCCTTTACCACCCGAACAGAAACAGACAGAAACAGAATGCTAATAATGGGCCTTTACCACCCGAACAGAAGGTACAGAAACATAAACAAATTAATCCCTACGGAAACAGAATGTAGAATTAGGTGTACACTAGTAAATGGGCCTTTACCACCCGAACAGACGGTACCACGCAGAAACAGACAGGTGTTACCACCCAACAGAAACAGACGGTACCAACAGAAACAAATAGAACTAAGTGTACCGTAAAACCCTACCCCAAGCGATCGGCTCCCTAATACATAAATACCCTGTGTCGGCCCCACAGTAGGGTGTATCACTCCCAAAAGTGACAACCAATTGGCACAGACCTATTTACAGATGTCACGGCATCTTACATCCTCAGAGGCAGACCGGGATCCATGCACGCACATGACCCGGTTGGAATGCACCATCAACACCCCTCGCCATTATCAGAATGAACCGCTTATAATTAGTTCAGTAAGAGTGCCCGAACCCTACCTACTGTTGGGTCAAAGTTTTGATACCAGAAAGGGTTACTGACTAATATGGGTCCCAAACAATAGATGACACAAGTAATTTCCCTCCTAATCTTGTGTCCCAAGAATAACAGATTTCAGATTAACTTGTTTACAAGTTCAGACATACAGAGTTCAGATCAACTAGTTCACAGATCAGAAAAGTTTTCAAACTAACGGATCAGATATACAGATTTAACAGATTTACAGATTTGTCGAACTTTGTAATTGGGCCTACAGATTCACGAAATGTATTTGTTAAATTCATTAGTCAATTGGTTTAACCCTATCCACCCAACACGTTTTAGACATCATATTTATCCTAGATTTGCATTAATTAAATGTTAATGCATAGACCTCTCACATTAGGCCAGTAGCTTGTGGCCGCTGGATATACCTGGCGGTTCTGGGTGGACTTCTGCCACAAGCCAGACCTAACCTCATGTCTAAGCATATTTTAGTTATGCCTACGACTTCTCACATTAGACTGGCAGTTTACGGTCGCTAGTTTAGCCGGTTGGTTCCGGGCAGGCTTCTACCGCAAACAGAGCCTAATCTCGTGTCATAGCCAATTCATTCCAATACAGATTTTTCAGATATCGGACTAATTCTGTTTATTTAACAGATTAACCTTCTTCATAGGATATAACAGATTAATCAAATTTCCATGTTCTACTAAATCTTAGGTCGAGCCTACGGATTTCCATACCCAGATTACAATTGTCTAGTTTCAACAGATCAGACAATTCAACAGGTAGCAGATCTAGCAGTTTAAGCGATTCAACAGATTTAGCAGATAACAAATTTAGCAGTTTAGGCAATTCAACAGTTTTAGTAGATAACCGATTAGGCAATTTAACAGATTTAGCAGATTATATATATCTAAAACTCTATTTACATATCTAACCTAAACTTACATGCCTAAATCAAGGTCATAATTCATAATACAATATATGCCCTAAGTTTTAGCCTTAATATTCCCATTTACAGTTCATGTCAAAACTAGATTTAATATTCTAGTTCGCCATTTATGTCCAAGACTAATACACATGTAAATCATTCTCTATTATAGCCAACTCAGATTATGCCAACATATTTGCTATGCCAGATTTACTTAATTAAGCTACGCCCAATCCGCGTATAACATGTTTCCACAAGTTCTCTAAATACTCATGAAAAGGCCCTATAGGCTCGATGTACTTAACAGTGAATGGGAATAAACTAGCAAAGTTACATACTCAATATGAGATCTAACATCATTAAGGGAATAAGCATAAGAAACTAACTACAATATTTATAGGCAATTAACCACAATATTCATGGGCCACTAATCACAATAGTTTCTTATTCAATGTCATATGCAATAGTCTCATAGTCATGAATCATAGTCATAGGCAATAGTCTCATAGTCAATGAATCACAGTCATAGGCAATAGTCTCATAGACAATAGTTTCATGTCCAATTATGCATTATTATTTGTCCCAAAATTTAGCGTTCGTGCGTTAATCTCTTATGAGATGTGGCGCAGGCTCGTGTTAGCCTGGCTATAGAACAGAAAGAAGAAAGAGATATAGAATAAAATATATCAGAACAGAACTTACACAACCTCTAATTCAGATTTACAATCATGTCACAATTATAGTTACAGTTTATAGTGGAAAATAACTGTACTTGCCTTTCGTGGTTTTAAGAAAGGATAATAAACTGTTGTTGATGCAGAGATGCTGAATTATTCCTCTTTAATTGTTGTTGTATCTCTAAACTTTGATTTGAGATTTGATTTAGCTTTTAATTCTATTCAGGTTGGAAGAAGATGCATCAGTCCAAGTCTTGATTCCAGCAGAGTAGCGACGCCATTTTTATTTTTAATTAAAACAGAGGAAGAGTCCAAACAGAATGAAATTGTGTAGAGAAAATGAGGCCAGGGGGCTGTTTATATAGGATTAGGAGGACGAATCTAGACAGAAAACGAGACCGGATACATCAGAATGAACCAGGTTCAAAAACTGGGTTTCGGGAGCAGGTCGACCCCCAGGTCGACTCCCCAGTCGACCTGGTCATGGGGAGGTCGACACCCCAGTCGACCTGGTTTGGGGGGGGGGGTCGACTCCCCAGTCGACCTGGGTATATGGGCGGGGATTTTCCCGCCAGCCTTCCCTGGGTTTGAATTTCGAATTTCTGGATTTATTTTCGAGCTGTTTTATTTTATTTAAATTCCTGAAACTTCTGAGGGTCATAACTTGGTCATACGAACTCCGATTTTCGAAAACTCGGACTCGATTTCATGTAGAATTATGAGACAAACGCAATGGAGCAAACCTTTTCCCTTGATTCTTATTTTAAAATTTAATTATTCTCTGATTTGTTACTTATACGTTTACAGAAAATACGAGGTGTTACATTCTCCCCTCCTTAAAGGATTTCGTCCCCGAAATTTTCAAGTTAAGAAGAATGTGTCCTGCCATCCACTCATCCATCTACTCAACCATCATCCACAAGCATCCATTGTCCTTAAAAAACTTCTAATGCTGTATGAACATATGCAAATGTGTGTGTATATGTTCCTTATCTAATGCAAAGATCAGGTGGTCCACTGATTCAGCTGACCTCCTTAATGCGAATTATGTCAGTGTCATGAGTCCAACATGTATGCAATTTTCCTATTTGATACATATCATTCTTATATGAGGGACAACCATTCATTCATATGAAACATCCATGTGATGAGTCAATCATTTTGCATCCACAAAAATTGAAAATGCTCACACATCCATATGCAGTATGAGAGTGTTTTCGAGCCGATCTAGTGCCTAGTGTGTGTATATGTATCCACGAGCAACCACTTGCATCCACTTGCAACCATCAAACATAACATGTCTCAAACACATGTTTACATCCATTAGTTTCTACCTAAAGTTCGAAGATTTGATCGATAGGATACAGTCGAGTGATGGGAGCAAGTGCAGATAAACAAAAACTTGGTTTCCATTAGACCTTGGTTGAGAGACAAATTCCCCTAAGTATCAACCCTGAAGACCGAAATCAACATCAGATTGACACCCAGAGGATTACCCTCTTCAGACAATGTCAAAACAGGAAATCTTACCCTTTTCAGAAATATCCAGATGCTTACAGACTACTAGTACAGATCAGATTATCGAATGATTCTTAGAAAACTAAGCATGGGAAAATCCCACCATATCCCTCCAAAACCCAGAATGTATGCATTACAATCGACTTGACCCTCAAACCCCAACCTACCACCAACAGATGAGTCGTAACCCCTATGGGGTTTGAGACTATAACCAGATCAGAAATAAGACTAGTATTAAAGTGCAGAGACTCGACTACAGAATCAGAATGCCATAATCAGAAAGAGTTCTAACTCAGTAATCAGATAAGGAAACTAAACTCTATACGGAAATTTTCCTACTTCTATCCTATCCACCAACTATGAGAGCATTCGCCTGCCTTCCCGAAGTAGGTCATGTCCTCTGTCCTTGCCCCCGCTTCTTCGAGCAGTCCCTAGTGAAGTTCCTATCTCATCACAGTTGAAGTGAGTGTCCTTCCTCTTTCGGCAATCCTTGTCCAGATGAGTCAAGCTTCCATAAGTAAAGCACTTTTCTCCTCATTTATCTTCAGACTTTTCTTCCTTCTTTTGTGTTTCCTTTTTGCCTCCTTTGTGAACCAAGTCCATATCCATGAGTTTCTCTACCTTAGGTTGTGCTCCTTAGCCAATCTCCCTCATTCTCATCTTTACTATTTGTGTGTAACACGTTGACAAGTCCCTCGAAAGCTGCCTCCATCGCACGGAAAATCCTACAAAGCTCGAAAGAAAATTAGCCGTAGGCGAGACTATTGAGGTTACAGATGGAAGTCGGGCATTTATTTGCCCTTTGACCGGTGTCGTAGTCTTGTCAAGCCTACAGAACCATGCCGTGATGAGGTTACCTCCCAGAAAGCCGGGAGCCCCGGAGAAAGAAGGAAACAAAGATTCAAACAGAGGATCAAAAGATAGATATATGGCTTTTTAGGGATTATGTTTTTCAAAAATAAGCTTTACTTTAGAAAATATTTCCTTTTAAAACCTTTTTGAAAATAGTTTAAAAAAACTTTTATCTAATCTGGTAAACTTCAACTCTGATACCAAGTATAACACCCCACCTCCATTAAGGACACTCACAAAGGGAATGTCTTAACTTTGGTGGAGCATTTTAGTAGACAGAACAGAAATTTACAAGACAGATAAAAAATACTTGAGAAATTATAACTTTATTACAGCGGAAAACAGAAATCAATTTGGTTACATCTTTACCAAAAACTCAAGTACATAGATATCAGTCTTGTTCAGAAAGTCATCAGAGTTCAAAACTATAAAATAATAATCCCCACAGAAGATGCCATAAGAAGTTAAGCCATACTTTACGCACTTCAAGTACTTCAAGCATAAGAAATCCGGATCAAGCTAAAGTATTCCCTCCTTGGAAAACCTGGGGAGGAATGGAAGAAAAAGGGGCGAAAACAAGCAAGGTCAGACATAAAGTCTGGCAAGTCCAGTGACTTTTAGCATATGAACAGATAATAATAATTATGACATGAAAATATGTTGGATAAGAGATAATAGTAACAGGAGCAGCAGATGTACTTAGGTTAAACAGAAGAAATAGAATAATATTACTTTTCATTTCTCTGCACTAATACTAGTATAACAGGATTAGGTGTCACCCTAATGTCTAAACTGAAACAGAAATGGGAATAGAATAATTTCCAAAGAAGAGAATGCTAGTAATGGGCCTTTACCACCCTAACAGGAACAGACAGAAACAAAATGCTAATAATGGGCCTCTACCACCCGAACCGAAACAGGCAGAAACAGAATGCTAATATTGGGTCTTTACCACCCGAACAGAAGGTACAGAAATAGAAATAGATTAATCCCTACGGAAACAGAATGTAGAATTAGGTGTACACCAGTAAATGGGCCTTTACCACCCGAACAGACGGTACCACGCAGAAACAGACAGGTGTTACCACCCAACAGAAACAGACGGTACCAACAGAAACAGATAGAACTAAGTGTACCCTAAAACCCTACCCCAAGCGATCGGCTCCCTAATACATAAATACCCTGTGTCGGCCCCACAGTAGGGTGTATCACTCCCTAAAGTGACAACCAATTGGCACAAACCTATTTACTGATGTCACGGCGTATTACATCCTCAGAGGCAGACCGGGATCCATGCACGCACATGACCTGGTTGGAACGCACCATCAACACCCCTCGCCATTATCAGAATGAACCGCTTATAATTCGTTCAGTAAGCGTGCCCGTACCCTACCTACTGTTGGGTCAAAGTTTGGATACCGGAAAGGGTTACTGACTAATATGGGTCCCAAACAATAGATGACACAAGTAATTTCCCTCCTAACCTTGTGTCCCCAGATCAACAGATTTCAGATTAACTCGTTTACAAGTTCAGACATACAGAGTTCAGATCAACTAGTTCACAGATCAGAAAAGTTTTCAAACTAACGGATCAGATATAAGGATTTAACAGATTTACAGATTTGTCTAACTTTGTAATTGGACCTACAGATTCATGAAACGGGTTTGTTAAATTCCTTAGACAATTGGTTTAACCCTATCCACCCAACACGTTTTAGACATCATATTTATCCCAGATTTGCATTAATTAAATATTAATGCACAGACCTCTCACATTAGGTCGGGAGCTTGTGGCCGCTGGATATGCCGGGCGGTTCCGGGCACACTTCTGCCACAAGCCAGACCTAACCTCATGTCTAAGCATATTTTAGTTATTCCTACGACCTCTCACATTAGACTGGCAGTTTGCGGTCGCTGGTTAAGCCGGTTGGTTCCGGGCAGGCTTCTACCGCAAACAGAGCCTAATCTCGTGTCATAGCCAATTCATTCCAACAAAGATTTTGTGACGGCCTGGAATTTCGCTCGATCCGAATCAGTCGTTAAACCGATCTAGACCGTTCGAAACCCCTGAACGTTGAGAACATGACAAATCAGAACACAAACAGAAGAACATTTCATTGTATATTACAACAATGCATCAGATTACAAGAATATACAGAGTATAAATGAATAAATATTACACAGAAATATCAGAGATTTAAATTACATTTAAATACATAGCAGCGGAAAATAATATAAAGCACAACTGAAGGTGATATACGGATACAGAGCTTTCCGGATATCATTCCAGCTGTAAATCAGGATCCTGTGAATATAAATCTGCAAAACCAAAACTACTAGCTGCCCGTGCGGAAAATAGGGGCACCCAGAGTTTAGGTTAAAACAATAAACTCCAGGTCAGTCATGTGACTGGTGTGAGAACTAAAACAGTTATTTAAAGCTTTACTTTAAAGATAGTAATTCAAGGGACCACGCCGTATAACACGGAACGGGTTTCCTCCCAAGAATACTAGTGCATAGAATAAACAGCGCAATGCTTTTTCGAAAAATGAAGCTATTATAAGACCCAGGTCCCATCACACAATGCAACGCAAGCCGGAGGATAGGGTTTTACCTTATAACAGCCAAACATGCTTGGTACGTTTAAAACAAATCATTTGATACTATAATAAGTGTATAGTGTCAAAACATTTCAATCATAAATATAAATCATAGACGGCATAGTATCCCATGCTACTATGTCGCCATACTAGGCTCTACAAATAAAGCCGCAATACACGTATTGGAAATTGGATTCCGTCATGAGTCGAGGCAAGGGGCAAGCTCCTCTCCGCGTTTGAGACACTCTAGCAAATGCCTCAGGATTACGCACACTGGGTAACCCCTGGATGCTTCAGGGATGGTCCTCACTTACGTTAGAGGATTAGTATTCCTGAACACACGTTTCCCGGTCCTTACAGACCTATAATCGAGGCGCCTCATCCAACAACCACAAAGGTGAAAAGTATATATATGTCAGGGCTGGTAAGTCACTGACACCACCAAAGCTAGAAAGAAACGTCGTGCTCTCCCTGCAGTCCGTATCCCGTTTTTAACTCATACCGAGGTGTGAGGCTCGCGAATACACGTTATACACAAAGCTGCCACGTAGGCGTGCTTTGATCATCAACCACAAGACTTTTCTTTTCAACAGAAGCCTTGATCATTGCATCTTAGCGTGCCACACAGGCAATTCATGCTATGCGACTGATGTCCATCGATATACAACCTCTGAGCTCGTACGTCTCAGAGAAGGGCGTTAAGCAAAAGAATAAATTCTCCGCCGCCAAACAGATGTATATTTAATAGAAATCAATCAACACAGAATAAAATCCAATGTCAGACACACAATCCATTTACAAGTCCGTTCTGGGTCTGACGAAACCGGAGGCACTTTCCTCGCATATCCATCCATCTCCAGGTAAGTCTGGACGACCACCAACTATTTCCATCCTTTTGGGTGTACTGCCCAATCAGGATCGTCAGTAATTATCCAAACGATGTGAAAACTTCCGGTCTTCGACCACCGTCTTCATCTTCGACTTATCGTCGAATCGGTTATTCAGAATGGGTGTAAACCCGGACTTTCCGAACAACCCGCGTATATTAAAAACAAATGTTACACAAACACAACATATGCCTCATTCCGATTCATTAGTCACTAACCGCAAATTAGCAAGAGAACAATTTCCCAAACATTAACCCCGAAGGCCGAAACCAACATCAGATCAATACCCAGGAAACCATCCTTCTTAGCCAACCTACAGCTAGTTTCTAAATTTCACATTCTTAGGGAAATGTTCCCATTAATTTTATCCAAGATAAATTCTTTAAAATTTATCCTGTGATCTTCCTTTGGATGTCATTTAAAACCAAATTATGGTTTTTCCAACTAGTCGAGATTAGCGAACCGTAACGAAGTAATTATTTATTTTATTTCCCAATCCCAACCTATTCATCCCATGAAGCAAAACTGGTAATACTCCATATCTAACACCGTGGTGTTATTGGTAAAATTAATTACCATTTCACGTTCAAATCTAATTAAAGATTTAACTATCGCTTTGGAGCAAAACTGGCGATACTCCACTCTCGCTTATTTCTAAATTTGATAATTTAGATTATAGATTCACATCTCAATCTAATTGCAGATTCGTTAGAACTCCTTTTACTGGGTTAAAGAACTAGGTGTTATTTAAAACACAGTTCACGACAAACCCAAATTAAATTCTATTTATTATCGGGTTAAAGAACTAGTGTTATTTAAAACTCTGTTCACGATAAACCCATTTCAAATCCATTTAAATATATTTGAAATTCCGATTATTTAAAACCCCCTTTTAAAACTAATTCATTTATTTAAAAACAATTGGGTTTTAAATTTAGTTCAAAACTAGTTCATTTCGATAAAAATCTATTTTTATCTTTTCAAATATGGAGTTTTTCATCCCAAATTTTCCCAAATCATTTCTTATGATTTTACACTAATTATTACTATTTTTAATAATTTTATCAAGGCCCGTACAGTCGATTTCCAACAATGGCCATCGAACTGCACTTACAGCGACCTTTTTCGAATTTGATTTGGACGTATCTCCAAATCCAACCGTTAGATTTTGAATTTCTAATATTCGTTAGAAAGCTCTTTTCGATACGAACCCAACGGTTCCGGTTTTAGGAGAATCCGACGGTCGGATCTCCCGTAATGTCCGTTTGAAATAAATGGTCGAAATTTACGAACTGCCGCGGCGCGGCGCGTTCTATTCAGGCCATTATATTATATATATAATATGTATAATATATATTTCATCGATTTCCATTTAAATCGAATTATATAAATAGTTTTAAATTCGTTTCAAAAGCAAATTCAACTTCCATTTCAATTCAAATCAAAATCGAATTCTTCTTTATAAATTCGTTTTAAAACACTTTTCTATTCAATTCAAATTTCAATTCAATTTGAATTCATTTCACTTCGCTTTCGATTCAATTTGAATTTGTTTTCAATTCAATTCAATTCAACTCAAATTGGTTTTCTATTCGATTCAAATTCATTTTCTATTCAAATTAAATTCGTTTCGTTTTCTATTTGAATCAAGTTCATTATATATTCAATTTGAAATCAAATTGGTTTTCTATTCCATTCAATTCGAAATCGTTTTATATTCAATTCAAATCGAAATCGTTATATATTCAATTCATTTCGAAATCGTTATATATTCAATTCATTTCGAAATCGTTATATATTCAATTCCGAATGTAATCGATATAAATATCGTTCGCGTCAAAATGGCGCATCACTATTCAACACGGCTTTATATATTCTATTTCAAATATTTCTTTTTGTCAACACACGACTAATCTCAACGAATGAGTACCGTCCATGTGTGACTATTTTTGTTAAAATACTTCGTTCAACACATGACTAATCTCAACGGATGAGTACAGTCAACACATGAACCTTTACTTTATATTGACAAAGATGTAAATTTTATTATAAAAATAATTCGTTCAACACATGACTAATCTCAACGGATGAGTATAGTCAACACATGAACCTTTACTTTATATTGACAAAGATGTAAATTTTATTATAAAAATAATTCGTTCAACACATGACTAATCTCAACGGATGAGTATAGTCAACACATGAACCTTTACTTTATATTGACAAAGATGTAAATTTTATTATAAAAATAATTCGTTCAACACATGACTAATCTCAACGGATGAGTATAGTCAACACATGAACCTTTACTTTATATTGACAAAGATGTAAATTTTATTATAAAAATAATTCGTTCAACACATGACTAATCTCAACGGATGAGTATAGTCAACACATGAACCTTTACTTTATATTCTTAATTTTCTAAATTGGAATGAGGCCCAATCAATTACCATATAAAGTTAATTATATGGATTTTCATACAACACATGTATATAATAGCATTGAAAAATAATCAACCATCAACCAAAGTGCACTACACTGTATAAGCATCAAATATAGATATATAACGCTTATAACAGCCTGTCAATCAATCGATCGACATATTTAATCAATCAGGATGAGTGAACTTCAAATTTCATCCCAACACCCGTGTGGGGTTTCAAACAATCAAACACAGATTTTACTTGTGCAGTTGGGCGATGTGTAAAATTTATCGACCCAATCAATGTCAGTCAAATAGGTGTACATAAACAAACCGTCCGGTTTGTAAATGAATATTCTATTTATTCACATTCACGTTAAAAATTATATTTTTAACGACAAAACATTTTATTCCAACATATGAATTTCTATTCAGTTCATTTACAAAATAAAAATGATATTTTTATTTTTCTAACATATTTTAGAAAATTTCGGCGGCATAACGGCACGATACTAGAAACGGGACGAGGCCTAGCCTTATCCCCGGTCTAGTGAAGGCCCACTCCATTCACACATCAATCAAATCAATTTCAATTCACCAAACAATTCAATTTAAACCAAATAGACTAATCAACTACACAACCAAACGATTTAACAATCAAGCCATCCATGGTCTGTGGATGACGGGTGTCGGGTGCTACTAAACACCGTCTACATCCTAGTATATATATATAACTAGAAAAGTAAAATTAAAAGGTGAGAAGTTCTCACAAATAGCTATCCTAGCTCCACGGCACTTCATTGATAGAAATCTTCATCGCTATCGCATCTTCGTCATCTTCGTTGCCCGTAGTCACTACATATAAAAATCAGACATTTTTTTATATTTGCTGATGTCTTTAAAATAAAAATCATATTTTTATTTATTCATTTTCAATTTAAAAATCATATTTTTATCGTCGCTTCATACATTTAAAAATCGAATTTTTATTCAATTATTCAATATATAAAAATCGACTTTTTATCACTATGTTATATAGATAAAAATTATATTTTTATCACGCTATTTTCCAAATAAAATTTTCGCCTTTATAAAAATAAAATTTTCGCCTTTATAAATATAAAGATTTCATCTTTATAAAAATCTCATTTTTATTTTTCTACAAATATAAAGATCATATTTTCCTAATACAAAAATCTAAACTTTTATAAATTAAAAATCTCGTCTTTCCATGTATAAAAATATAACCTTTTCATATCAATAAAATCAATTCTTTCTTATATTAAAAATCAAGTCTTTCTATTATGAAAATTCTAACTTTTCACTTATAAAAATATAATCTTTCTATACGAACAAAATATGATCTTTCTATACGAACAAAATATGATCTTTCTATACGAACAAAATATGATCTTTCTATATTATTCGAATGAATAAAAATCATCTTTTTGCAATTTAAAAATTTGATCTTTCCTTTATAAAAATTAAATATTTTCTTCCTTACAAGCCAATGTTATAAAAAAAATATCCTAACTCTTCATGTTAAAAATCAAAACTTTGTTCCATATATAATAAAAAAAAAATCAAAAACAAGTTTTTAAATCTACTAAAAATCAGTTTTTAAAATTCAAAAAAAAAAAAATCAGTTTTCGCATCTTTTTTTTTTTTTAAAAAAAAACAGCTTTTATATCTTGAAAAATTCAGTTTTTAAATCTGTTTATATAAAATAAGAATAAATAAATAAATCAAAAAAACTTACTGGGGGGGCTACTAGTCATGCTCGTCGGCGTCTGAGGGGGCTTCAACGAGGAGGAGGGGGGGGGTTCTTCAGTCGTCGTCGGTCTTAGGGGAGGTTGGGGGAGGCGCAGATGATCTCCGGCGGCTAGGGCTGCTCGATTTGGTGGGGGCTGCGTCGGGGTCTCGCGTCGGAGCAGAGTGTGGTTAGGGTGAAACGGGGCACGGTCGTGAGAAGGAGAGGGGGCTATGGAGCAAGCGGGGGATGGTCGATGGGGTAAGAGGCGCGACTTTAGGGGGGAGCGACGGTCCATCGTCGGCGTCAGCAAAGGGGGAGGAAGAGGCGTCGCGATCTGAAACTGGAAGGGGGCGTTTTTTTTTTTTTTTTTTTTTTTGACCGTGGTTTGACTTGTGAGGGAAGAGAGAGCTCAAGGGGGTTATATAATATTTTAATTATTTAAATAATTAATTTCTCCATAAAGTAACTTTAAATTTCGATCTCCAAACGAGGCCCAACGACTGTCGTCCCTAGCTAATTACCCCCATTCCGAATACAATGGGATATGTTTCATAAGCCAGTTCGGCTGTTACGCTCAGTTTTCGCTGAAATTAATGTATAAATCTATATATTCAATTTTAAACGTACATTTCAATTTACCGGGGACATATACGAACTCTATAAATTGGAGAAAAATATTTTCTAGCTTCATATTGACGATACGATCCTAACAAAACTAGTTTCGTCGAATTCTGAGACCGTTAGAAAAATGGCCAATTTCCAGTCGATTAAAATCAACTGAAACTGGTCAAACGCGTTTTCCTTTGCCACGCTCACATATTGATTCGAAAAATTATGAAATTTGAATCCTAGCAATAAGTTAACATCACGGACCCAACAAAAGTGGTTTCGTCGAAATCCGAGGTCGTTTGCAAAATGTCCATTTTTAAGGGCCTGAATTCCATAGCGACTATTCAGAATTTTCAACTGGACATATCTTTTGATTCCCGCTATGAAATCTTGATTCTTCGGATTCGTTGGAAAGATATCATCAATTAGATCCTAAGATTTTTGGTTTCACTAAAATCCGGATTGTTTTGCACCCGGTACATTCAATTGAAGTTTGAAATCGAATTATCGAACTACCGCGCCATTTTCAATTCCTTTTATAAATATATATAATTATTTATATTCTAACGACGGCGTATAAATATATACGTTCGAATTATATTCAAAATAAATTTTCTCGTCGATATTATTTAAAATAATTCATTTTAAATATTCAAAATTCGCTAAAATTGCCAAAATAAAAATTTTAAACTGGCCCAGATTTTGCGGGTTATTACAATCTCCCCCACTTAAAACTTTTCGTCCCCGAAAAGGAACAAAGTCGAAAGTGGTTTGATTAATCAGCTCTACGTTCGATCTGGCTTCCATTCTCTAACTTTTCAGTTTCTGAGAATTTCCAAAATTTCAAAAATTTGGCTAACACCCTAAATTTTCGAAAAATTTCGCCATAACCTCCCCTGCACCAGGAGCATCGGGGAATTTCAAATAGCTTCCCCGGTCCTTCAGATCTCAAAAAGAAAAAGCCAAGCGGCTAGCCAATAGGCTCACAAAATCATCATCACCCAAACAAAACAGTAAATTATGTAGTAAACATGTACCTATTTGTCGGGCAAATAAATTTTATTCTCTGCTCTAGCCTCCTTGCTATGACCTGTTCAATGTAAGTATATGTATATGCAAGCAGATGCGACCAATTTTCAATACAGTTCAATATTTGGTTATATTAGGCATAATGGTTTAAAATTATCAAACCAATAAACAAACAACACAAACATCAATCAATTAGTGGATTAGAGTTTCAAATTCATAAATTTGATACATATACAAAAAATCATGTTTTTGATGCCAATTCACAACAATGTGTTCTATCTATATTAGTTTTGGTTCTCACACCAGTCTAATGGAAATATATAGAAATCACACCTTCGAAACACGAACATAAATACTGATGATGTGGCCACATCACCAGAATTATCCCCGGGTGTCTAGAATGTGATTCTATATCTATCCAGTATATTAAAACTTCGACTATACGTTCATGACGCGTATACGCGAAATCTATATATACTCGATTGTCCATATTCAAAATAAATAAATATTCAAATACGTATAAAACGATTTAAATTTTCAAGACAAAATTGTTTTCATTTGAAAAATATACTCTTCACACTCGTTCTAGGATACTACTGATCCTATCTCTAACGAGTTATTCTAATTGGATATTGCTAATCCAATATCTGATGAATTCTTTCGTATGGTTCTAATGTGTCTTGTTCTTGAGCTCTGTAAACCAAAGCTCTGATACCAAATGTGACGGCCTGGAATTTCGCTCGATCCGAAGCAGTCGTTAAACCGATCTAGACCGTTCGAAACCCCTGAACGTTGAGAACATGACAAATCAGAACACAAACAGAAGAACATTTCATTGTATATTACAACAATGCATCAGATTACAAGAATATACAGAGTATAAATGAATAAATATTACACAGAAATATCAGAGATTTAAATTACATTTAAATACATAGCAGCGGAAAATAATATAAAGCACAACTGAAGGTGATATACGGATACAGAGCTTTCCGGATATCATTCCAGCTGTAAACCAGGATCCTGTGAATATAAATCTGCAACACCAAAACTACTAGCTGCCCGTGCGAAAATAGGGGCACCCAGAGTTTAGGTTAAAACAATAAACTCCAGGTCAGTCATGTGACTGGTGTGAGAACTAAAACAGTTATTTAAAGCTTTACTTTAAAGATAGTAATTCAAGGGACCACGCCGTATAACACGGAACGGGTTTCCTCCCAAGAATACTAGTGCATAGAATAAACAGCGTAATGCTTTTTCGAAAAATGAAGCTATTATAAGACCCAGGTCCCATCACACAATGCAACGCAAGCCGGAGGATAGGGTTTTACCTTATAACAGCCAAACATGCTTGGTACGTTTAAAACAAATCATTTGATACTATAATAAGTGTATAGTGTCAAAACATTTCAATCATAAATATAAATCATAGACGGCATAGTATCCCATGCTACTATGTCGCCATACTAGGCTCTACAAATAAAGCCGCAATACACGTATTGGAAATTGGATTCCGTCATGAGTCGAGGCAAGGGGCAAGCTCCTCTCCGCGTTTGAGACACTCTAGCAAATGCCTCAGGATTACGCACACTGGGTAACCCTTGGATGCTTCAGGGCCGGTCCTCACTTACGTTAGAGGATTAGTATTCCTGAACACACGTTTCCCGGTCCTTACAGACCTATAATCGAGGCGCCTCATCCAACAATCACAAAGGTGAAAAGTATATATATGTCAGGGCTGGTAAGTCACTGACACCACCAAAGCTAGAAAGAAACGTCGTGCTCACCCTGCAGTCCGTATCCCGTTTTTAACTCATACCGAGGTGTGAGGCTCGCGAATACACGTTATACACAAAGCTGCCACGTAGGCGTGCTTTGATCATCAACCACAAGACTTTGCTTTTCAACAGAAGCCTTGATCATTGCATCTTAGCGTGCCACACAGGCAATTCATGCTATGCGACTGATGTCCATCGATATACAACCTCTGAGCTCGTACGTCTCAGAGAAGGGCGTTAAGCAAAAGAATAAATTCTCCGCCGCCAAACAGATGTATATTTAATAGAAATCAATCAACATAGAATAAAATCCAATGTCAGACACACAATCCATTTACAAGTCCGTTCTGGGTCTGAACGAAACCGGAGGCACTTTCCTCGCATATCCATCCATCTCGAGGTACGTCTGGACGACCACCAACTATTTCCATCCTCTTGGGTGTACTGCCCAATCAGGATCGTCAGTAATTATCCAAACGATGTGAAAACTTCCGGTCTTCGACCACCGTCTTCATCTTCGACTTATCGTCGAATCGGTTATTCAGAATGGGTGTAAACCCGGACTTTCCGAACAACCCGCGTATATTAAAAACAAATGTTACACAAACACAACATATGCCTCATTCCGATTCATTAGTCACTAACCGCAAATTAGCAAGAGAACAATTTCCCAAACATTAACCCCGAAGGCCGAAACCAACATCAGATCAATACCCAGGAAACCATCCTTCTTA
Organism: Allium sativum; assembly: GCA_030737875.1. Classification (NCBI taxonomy): domain Eukaryota; kingdom Viridiplantae; phylum Streptophyta; class Magnoliopsida; order Asparagales; family Amaryllidaceae; genus Allium; species Allium sativum. The sequence continues at coordinate 498,086,609 of CM060924.1, read as the reverse complement.
GCCAACCTACAGCTAGTTTCTAAATTTCACATTCTTAGGGAAATGTTCCCATTAATTTTATCCAAGATAAATTCTTTAAAATTTATCCTGTGATCTTCCTTTGGATGTCATTTAAAACCAAATTATGGTTTTTCCAACTAGTCGAGATTAGCGAACCGTAACGAAGTAATTATTTATTTTATTTCCCAATCCCAACCTATTCATCCCATGAAGCAAAACTGGTAATACTCCATATCTAACACCGTGGTGTTATTGGTAAAATTAATTACCATTTCACGTTCAAATCTAATTAAAGATTTAACTATCGCTTTGGAGCAAAACTGGCGATACTCCACTCTTGCTTATTTCTAAATATGATAATTTAGATTATAGATTCACATCTCAATCTAATTGCAGATTCGTTAGAACTCCTTTTACTGGGTTAAAGAACTAGGTGTTATTTAAAACACAGTTCACGACAAACCCAAATTAAATTCTATTTATTATCGGGTTAAAGAACTAGTGTTATTTAAAACTCTGTTCACGATAAACCCATTTCAAATCCATTTAAATATATTTGAAATTCCGATTATTTAAAACCCCCTTTTAAAACTAATTCATTTATTTAAAAACAATTGGGTTTTAAATTTAGTTCAAAACTAGTTCATTTCGATAAAAATCTATTTTTATCTTTTCAAATATGGAGTTTTTCATCCCAAATTTTCCCAAATCATTTCTTATGATTTTACACTAATTATTACTATTTTTAATAATTTTATCAAGGCCCGTACAGTCGATTTCCAACAATGGCCATCGAACTGCACTTACAGCGACCTTTTTCGAATTTGATTTGGACGTATCTCCAAATCCAACCGTTAGATTTTGAATTTATAATATTCGTTAGAAAGCTCTTTTCGATACGAACCCAACGGTTCCGGTTTTAGGAGAATCCGACGGTCGGATCTCCCGTAATGTCCGTTTGAAATAAATGGTCGAAATTTACGAACTGCCGCGGCGCGGCGCGTTCTATTCAGGCCATTATATTATATATATAATATATATAATATATATTTCATCGATTTCCATTTAAATCGAATTATATAAATAGTTTTAAATTCGTTTCAAAAGCAAATTCAACTTCCATTTCAATTCAAATCAAAATCGAATTCTTCTTTATAAATTCGTTTTAAAACACTTCTATTCAATTCAAATTTCAATTCAATTTGAATTCATTTCACTTCGCTTTCGATTCAATTTGAATTTGTTTTCAATTCAATTCAATTCAACTCAAATTGGTTTTCTATTCGATTCAAATTCATTTTCTATTCAAATTAAATTCGTTTCGTTTTCTATTTGAATCAAGTTCATTATATATTCAATTTGAAATCAAATTGGTTTTCTATTCCATTCAATTCGAAATCGTTTTATATTCAATTCAAATCGAAATCGTTATATATTCAATTCATTTCGAAATCGTTATATATTCAATTCATTTCGAAATCGTTATATATTCAATTCCGAATGTAATCGATATAAATATCGTTCGCGTCAAAATGGCGCATCACTATTCAACACGGCTTTATATATTCTATTTCAAATATTTCTTTTTGTCAACACACGACTAATCTCAACGAATGAGTACCGTCCATGTGTGACTATTTTTGTTAAAATACTTCGTTCAACACATGACTAATCTCAACGGATGAGTACAGTCAACACATGAACCTTTACTTTATATTGACAAAGATGTAAATTTTATTATAAAAATAATTCGTTCAACACATGACTAATCTCAACGGATGAGTATAGTCAACACATGAACCTTTACTTTATATTGACAAAGATGTAAATTTTATTATAAAAATAATTCGTTCAACACATGACTAATCTCAACGGATGAGTATAGTCAACACATGAACCTTTACTTTATATTGACAAAGATGTAAATTTTATTATAAAAATAATTCGTTCAACACATGACTAATCTCAATGGATGAGTATAGTCAACACATGAACCTTTACTTTATATTGACAAAGATGTAAATTTTATTATAAAAATAATTCGTTCAACACATGACTAATCTCAACGGATGAGTATAGTCAACACATGAACCTTTACTTTATATTCTTAATTTTCTAAATTGGAATGAGGCCCAATCAATTACCATATAAAGTTAATTATATGGATTTTCATACAACACATGTATATAATAGCATTGAAAAATAATCAACCATCAACCAAAGTGCACTACACTGTATAAGCATCAAATATAGATATATAACGCTTATAACAGCCTGTCAATCAATCGATCGACATATTTAATCAATCAGGATGAGTGAACTTCAAATTTCATCCCAACACCCGTGTGGGGTTTCAAACAATCAAACACAGATTTTACTTGTGCAGTTGGGCGATGTGTAAAATTTATCGACCCAATCAATGTCAGTCAAATAGGTGTACATAAACAAACCGTCCGGTTTGTAAATGAATATTCTATTTATTCACATTCACGTTAAAAATTATATTTTTAACGACAAAACATTTTATTCCAACATATGAATTTCTATTCAGTTCATTTACAAAATAAAAATGATATTTTTATTTTTCTAACATATTTTAGAAAATTTCGGCGGCATAACGGCACGAGGCCTAGCCTTATCCCCGGTCTAGTGAAGGCCCACGCCATTCACACATCAATCAAATCAATTTCAATTCACCAAACAATTCAATTTAAACCAAATAGACTAATCAACTACACAACCAAACGATTTAACAAACAAGCCATCCATGGTCTGTGGATGACGGGTGTCGGGTGCTACTAAACACCGTCTACATCCTAGTATATATATATATAACTAGAAAAGTAAAATTAAAAGGTGAGAAGTTCTCACAAATAGCTATCCTAGCTCCACGGCACTTCATTGATAGAAATCTTCATCGCTATCGCATCTTCGTCATCTTCGTTGCCCGTAGTCACTACATATATAAAAATCACACATTTTTTTATATTTGCTGATGTCTTTAAAATAAAAATCATATTTTTATTTATTCATTTTCAATTTAAAAATCATATTTTTATCGTCGCTTCATACATTTAAAAATCAAATTTTTATTCAATTATTCAATATATAAAAATCGACTTTTTATCACTATGTTATATAGATAAAAATTATATTTTTATCACGCTATTTTGCAAATAAAATTTTCTCCTTTATAAAAATAAAATTTTCGCCTTTATAAAAATAAAATTTTCGCCTTTACAAAAATAAAGATTTCATCTTTATAAAAATCTCATTTTTATTTTTCTACAAATATAAAGATCATATTTTCCTAATACAAAAATCTAAACTTTTATAAATTAAAAATCTAAACTTTTATAAATTAAAAATCTCGTCTTTCCATGTATAAAAATATAACCTTTTCATATCAACAAAATCAATTCTTTCTTATATTAAAAATCAAGTCTTTCTATTATGAAAATTCTAACTTTTCACTTATAAAAATATAATCTTTCTATACGAACAAAATATGATCTTTCTATACGAACAAAATATGATCTTTCTATACGAACAAAATATGATCTTTCTATATTATTCGAATGAATAAAAATCATCTTTTTGCAATTTAAAATTTTGATCTTTCCTTTATAAAAATTAAATATTTTCTTCCTTACAAGCCAATGTTATAAAAAAAATATCCTAACTCTTCATGTTAAAAATCAAAACTTTGTTCCATATATAAAAAAAAAAAAAAATCAAAAACAAGTTTTTAAATCTACTAAAAATCAGTTTTTAAAATTCAAAAAAAAAAAAAAAAAAAAATCAGTTTTCGCATCTTTTTTTTTTTATAAAAAAACAGCTTTTATATCTTGAAAAATTCAGTTTTCAAATCTGTTTATATAAAATAAGAATAAATAAATAAATCAAAAAAACTTACTGGGGGGGCTACTGGTCATGCTCGTCGGCGTCTGAGGGGGCTTCAACGAGGCGGAGGGGGGGTTCTTCAGTCGTCGTCGGTCTTAGGGGAGGTTGGGGGAGGCGCAGATGATCTCCGGCGGCTAGGGCTGCTCGATTTGGTGGGGGCTGCGTCGGGGTCTCGCGTCGGAGCAGGGCGTGGTTAGGGTGAAACGGGGCACGGTCGTGAGAAGGAGAGGGGGCTATGGAGCAAGCGGGGGATGGTCGATGGGGTAAGTGGCGCGACTTTAGGGGGGAGCGACGGTCCATCGTCGGCGTCAGCAAAGGGGGAGGAAGAGGCGTCGCGATCTGAAACTGGAAGGGGGCGTTTTTTTTTTTTATTTTGACTGTGGTTTGACTTGTGAGGGAAGAGAGAGCTCAAGGGGGTTATATAATATTTTAATTATTTAAATAATTAATTTCTCCATAAAGTAACTTTAAATTTCGATCTCCAAACGAGGCCCAACGACTGTCGTCCCTAGCTAATTACCCCCATTCCGAATACAATGGGATATGTTTCATAAGCCAGTTCGGCTGTTACGCTCAGTTTTCGCTGAAATTAATGTATAAATCTATATATTCAATTTTAAACGTACATTTCAATTTACCGGGGACATATACGAACTCTATAAATTGGAGAAAAATATTTTCTAGCTTCATATTGACGATACGATCCTAACAAAACTAGTTTCGTCGAATTCTGAGACCGTTAGAAAAATGGCCAATTTCCAGTCGATTAAAATCAACTGAAACTGGTCAAACGCGTTTTCCTTTGCCACGCTCACATATTGATTCGAAAAATTATGAAATTTGAAACCTAGCAATAAGTTAACATCACGGACCCAACAAAAGTGGTTTCGTCGAAATCCGAGGTCGTTTGCAAAATGTCCATTTTTAAGGGCCTGAATTCCATAGCGACTATTCAGAATTTTCAACTGGACATATCTTTTGATTCCCGCTATGAAATCTTGATTCTTCGGATTCGTTGGAAAGATATCATCAATTAGATCCTAAGATTTTTGGTTTCACTAAAATCCGGATTGTTTTGCACCCGGTACATTCAATTGAAGTTTGAAATCGAATTATCGAACTACCGCGCCATTTTCAATTCCTTTTATAAATATATATAATTATTTATATTCTAACGACGGCGTATAAATATATACGTTCGAATTATATTCAAAATAAATTTTCTCGTCGATATTATTTAAAATAATTCATTTTAAATATTCAAAATTCGCTAAAATCGCCAAAATAAAAATTTTAAACTGGCCCAGATTTTGCGGGTTATTACAGATTTTTCAGATATCAGACTAATTCTATTTATTTAACAGATTAAACTTCTTCATAGGATATAACAGATTAATCAAATTTCCATGTTCTACTAAATCTTAGGTCGAGCCTACGGATTTCCATACCTAGATACCATTATCTAGTTTCAACAGATCAGACAATTCAACAGGTAGCAGATCTAGCAGTTTAAGCGATTCAACAGATTTAGCTGATAACAGATTTAGCTGTTTAGGCAATTCAACAGTTTTAGCAGATAACCGATTAGGCAATTTAACAGATTTAGTGTGACGGCCCACCACGCACCAACCGACATTTACTCCAAAAGTGCGCTGTACACATGTCCAGTTGGCACGGAACGGGTCGTCAGAAGGAGAAGGGAAGAAGGAAATGAACATACAAAGAACGTGTAGAATGTCTCACAGTGCATAGAATAAAATATAATAATAACATACTTGACATAAAACAGGTGAGACAGTGCATAAGCTGAAAACCAGAACTAAACATCATAGCAGCGGAAATCCAAAATACAGCTTATTACAACTTTTCCAACTGTCTCAAAGCAAAAGCAAGATAAAAGAGGTACACTACTAATGCCCAAGTAGCGACCACCAATGACACAGGGAGAATGTGTGTGTGTGTATATATATCATACGTGGAAGCCTCATGCCCGCCTCCAAATCAGCTACTCGCGCATCACCAGCTAACCTGTCTCTAGTCTGCTCGTGTGAGCACCCAGAGTAATAAGAGGAGGCATAAAACTCTGGGTCAGACATAAAGCCTGGTATGAGCGATAAGCATCTAAAGTGAATAATAACAGGTAGACTAAAACATACCTGAACCTGGACCTGCAACCAAAGAGTTAGCACTACATACTGTACAACACTCTAAGGTGCCATATAAAACAATGTATAGATACGGAGGTGGGGGAGGTGTGCATGTCATAATGATGGCAAACAATCAAACATAGCATCCATCCTCACATCTCTCACTCGGTGCGTAAAGCATACAATATTCACCACTTCGATCACCCAACATACCTTGCTACGATCACTCTGCCCCATGAAATCATAAATGGCTTCACTGCACTGATAACGTAGCCACTAATTCCTCGCTATGTCCACTTGCCCCATGGAGTTATTCACCCCATCTGCGCTGGGTCATAGCCTTACCAATCCTTACTATGCCCACTTGCCCCATGGAGTTTTTCACCCCATCTGCGCTGGCTCATAGTCTTACTACGCATCACCTTGCCCCTCATGTCATAATGACCCTACTGCACTGATAACGTAGTCTTGCTACCATCACCTTGCCCCTCAGGTCATAATGACCCTACTGCACTGATAAGTAGCCATCATTCATTTTTAGTGGTGAATCGAAGTTATGAACGTCGACAACTCCTTAGCACACGTCCCGCAGCAAAGCCCAACCATGAAGTGAAATCATTGGTTCCCAACTGGATCCTGAGCTCTAACTTCCCATATTGGACTACCTTTGCATCTCGGGTTATTGGTTAATACTGGGTCGGATCAGGTCCTCTTCAAGCCATCAGTTCGGGTCGGGTATCCTTCATCGGTTCGGGTCGAGTCTTCTTCTGGTACGGTTCGGGTCGGGTCTTCTTCTGGTACGGTTCGGGTCGGGTGTTCCTCCTTGGGTCGGGTCGGGTGCTTCCCTTCGGGTCGGGTCGGGTGCCACTCCCCGTCCAGTTCATGCTTCCTCTCCGATCCGCCTCCTCATCCTTTACGTGCTTCGATTTGATCCATCCTCCTCTATCCGCTCCGATCCCTACTCCCTAATCCGATCCGATCCCAGTTCAGCTAGCGTGGCCTTCCTTTTTGCCACTTTTCCCAAGTGTCGGGTTCCAATCCGATCGAATCCCTTGCCCAGTTCAACATGTCCGATCCGAGCCCTATATCCGATCCAATCCGAACCCTGCACTGTTTTCTGAAACTGTTCCAGCAAGTGTTTACGCCATTCGACGACGTTTTCGACCATTCAAACTATTGAAACCAATCACAAAGCATTTCATACAGTCATAGCAACATGCATAATCAACCACAAAAATCAAAACATCAATATGATAGGTTAAAATGGATCAAACATACCCAAAATCCCATATTTCCCCTTAAGCATGTTTAGGTGAAACTAATGATAGGATTAGCAAAACTTAACCAAATTAACCCAAATTCATATCAGAGGTCTAAAACATCATTTAGGAATTTATGAACATTTTTTCCGAATTTTATCATGTTTAAATTCGCTAATTAGCACTAATTACCCTTAACTAGCCATAATTAGTGTAAAACTATGCAAATCACTCACCTTAGCCACAAATAAACTAAGATCTGAAATAAATCTCTGATTTGATGTGAATCTCAATGCTAAACAGAAGCTCCAATGTTGCTTTGGTGTAGATCTTCCTTGACTAGAGGTTGCTAAGCTAAATCCTTGACCAAAAGGTGATTTAGAGGTTGGAGGCCATTTTTAGGGTTCCTTGGTGATAAGTGGAGGCTAGAAAACTGAAATAGAATGATTCTCCATCTCATTTCAGCCTTCCCATAACCCTAATCCCGAAATGGGTTATGGGCCTACTCATTAATCACCAGATTTGGCCTGGTTAAGCAGTTTTTCACCTTCCAAACCTTATTTCAGCCATATCTCCCAAACGGTAAGTCCGTTTGGCTATTAGGACCACTCTACGGAAAGGTAAACCATCAAACGAATCTAATGGAAGTGGTTTCAAGTCAAAATTCCTTTCCAATCAAAAATTATGGCCAAAATAAGATCAACTAGGGGCAAAATGGTCATTTAAAAATCGAAGAAAATCATAAGCATGGGAAATGACTAATAGATGTTTCCCAAAGTTACATGACCATACGACTTCATATGAGAAAGAAATAAATATTCTACGATCCTCCGATGCGTAGAATGCAGGTCATTACACTCTCCCCCCCTTAAGAAATTTCGCCCCCGAAATTCCCTAATCAAAACACACACAAAGGTTACCGCATGCCTATCAACCATAAAACAACCATCAAACATGCAATCAAACAAAACAAGTCTACCCTAGCATGCGGAAAACTAAATTGCAAAGCAAATCTTACCAGGCAAAGAGTTCTGGATATGCCTTCCTAATGCCCTCCTCTGTCTCCCAAGTACAATCATTCTCGTCCTCGCCCCACTGAACCTTGACTAGCTTCACCGCCTTCCTTCGAAGTTGCTTCGTATCGTGCCCCACAATACGAATCGGCTTGCGGTTCCCAACCGTCTCGGGTTCTACTTCGAAGTCCTCTAACTGATCAGGTGAAATAGTCATATCTGAGTCGTGAACGAACTTCCTTAGTTGGGAAACAAATACATCGTGAACTCCCGCCATTTTCTCTGGTAAGACAACTCTATATGCCAAATTCCCGACTAGTTCAAGAACAGGGAATGGGCCAACAAATCTTGGTGCCAACTTGCCTCTCCTGCCAAATCGAATCACGCTCTTTAACGAAGAGATCTTGAGGAACACCAAGTCACCAATGGAGAATTTCAAGTCTCTTCTCCTCTTATCAGCATAACTCTTCTGCCTATCTTGGGCAGTCTTCATTCGTTGTTGAATGATCTTAATCTTATCGTATGTTTCTCTCACCACATCTGGTCCCAGCATAAACTTCTCGCCAGTTTCTATCCAACATGATGGTGGGTTACACGGTCTTCCGTACAAAGCTTCATATGGAGCCATACCGATGCTGGATTAGTAGCTATTATTATATACAAACTCTACTAGATGCAAATGGTCATCCCATGATCCACCAAAATCCAATATACAAGCTCTCAAGAGATCTTCCAATATACGATTCACCCTCTCCGTCTGACCGTCGGTCTGAGGATGATATGCGGTACTGAGATGTAATCCTGACCCTAGAGCCTCTTGTAAGCTCTTTCAAAACCCACTAGTGAACAACGGGTCTCGGTCACTCACAATGCTTTTGGGTACTCCATGAAATCTCACTACCCACTTCATATACAATTCTACCAACTTGGCTGCCGTTCTGGTCGATTTGACTGGTATAAATCTTGCACTTTTAGTCAATCGATCCACAATTACCCAAATGCTATCATATCCCGATCTAATCCTTGGTAAACCATCGATGAAATCCATCGAGACTTGCTCCCATTTCCATTCGGGAATTTCTAATGGTTGCAACAAACCACTAGGCTTCCTTTGCTCGGCTTTAACTAGCTGGCAATTCATGCATTTGGATATAAACTTCCCAACGTCTCTTTTCATCCCTTCCCAATAGTAGGTCTGTCTCATGTCTCGATACATCTTATTACCACCGGGATGTATGGTTAGTTTTGAGTGATGACATTCTCTAAGCACTTCATCTATCAAACCATTCATGTTGGGCACAACTAGTCTTCCATTCTTTCGAAGCCATCCATCTCGATCAAGCCCATATACATTCATCTCCTCATCGATACCCATCTCTAACTTGGAGATGATTTCCAATAGGTTAGGATCGTCCCTCTGACTAGAACCAATCCGCCCTATCAAAGTGGGTCTGATCGCCAAACTAGCTAGCATGACTGGATCCAATTCGCACCTTGGTCTAAAATCAAACCCCGCGATATACTCCAGTTGCTTCCATTCAAGAAACATTGCCCCTAAGCTGGCATGTCTCCTACTCAAGGCATCGGGTACCGCATTACCCTTCCCAGGTGTATATGCGATATCAAAATCATACAAAGCCAAAAACTCTAACCATCTTTTCTGACGGAGATTCAAATCTTTCTGAGAGAAGAGATATTTCAACGATTTATGATCGGTAAACAACTCAAATCTTTCTCCCAAGAGATAGTGCCTCCACATCTTCAGCGCAAATACAATCGCTGCCAATTCCAAATCATGGGTAGGATACTTCTTCTCATGAGGCTTTAGCTGTCGACTAGCATAAGCTACAACCCTACCTCGTTGCATCAATACTGAACCCAGTCCGGTACCACAAGCATCCGTGTATACAGTCATCTCTTCATTCCCTTTAGGAATGACTAACACTGGCGCACGTGTCAACTTCTCCATTAGACTTTTGAAGGCATCCTCACACACTCCGTCCCAGACGAAGGACTGATTCTTCTTAGTCAATTGAGTCAACGGTGCTGCTATCTTGGAGAAGTCCTGGATAAACTCACGATAATATCCAGCTAATCCCAAGAAACTTCTTACATCCGTTACATTCTTGGGCGTAGGCCAATCCTGTACCGTAGCCACCTTCGCAGGGTCCACGGCAATACCACTCTCGGAAACAACATGACCCAAGAATCTCACTTCCCTTCTCCAAAAATGACACTTAGAGAATTTCGCTTTCAATTGGTGTTTCCTCAACACCTCCATCACTATCCTCAAGTGTCCCTTGTGTTCCTCCTCTGTCCTTGAGTAAAAAAGGATATCATCTACGAACACAAGAACAAACTTATTCAACTGATCTCTGAATACTCGATTCATAAGATCCACAAAATAGGCTGGTGCATTGGTCAACCCAAATGGCATGACCAACCACTCATAAAATCCAGACGGCGTCCTAAATGCCGTTTTCGGAACACTCTCATCCGCTACTCGTAGCTGATGAAATCCTGTCGCGAGGTCCAACTGGGAGAACACTCTTGCTCCTTCCAGTTGATCAAACAAATCATCTATCCGCGGTAGAGGATACTTATTCTTCCTCGTTACCTTATTCAACTCGCGATAGTCCACACACAAACGAAGGGAACCATCTGCCTTAGTGGCAAACACAACTGGTGCTCCCCACTTGGAGACACTCCTTCTAATAAATCCCTTCTTCAAAAGATTGTTGACTTGCAGCCCGAGCTCTCGCTGCTCCCTTGGTGCCATACGACGAAGTGGCATCACTATAGGTATGGCATCTTTCACTAAATCAATACGGAACTCAATCTCTCGGTGTGGTGGAAGCCCGGTCACCTCCTCGAAGACGTCCGGATACTGGCCAACCACGGGCACATCTGATAACTCATCCTGCGGGATGTCGAGGGAATTTACAAAACTAGCCATAACCCCATCACTAGGTAGACTACCAAACACTACCCTCCGCCCATCATCCGCCCTCACTGTCACCAAAAAGCCCTCACAGTCTACCACCACCCCGTATCTTTGGAGCCAATCGACTCCCAATATAATGCCATACCTAGTAAAGATCAAAACAAAGCAATCACAAACAAACATACATCCATGACTCGATAAGACCAAATTCCTGCAAATCATACTAAGGCTAGTCGAACCACCAATCGGGTTCGTCACAACCAATGGTCTATCGACTATCTCGGGTTCTAGTCCCAACCTATCTACCAGGTCACTAGATATGAAGGAACGGGAAGCCCCAGTATCAAACAAAACTCGAACTGGTACATCATAAACAGAAAGCATACCTTGAATAACAACATTCTTTCCTTTCTCCGCCGCAGTTCGGGCATTCGACGAAGAACGAACAACATCAATAGCATATGCTTTCACAATCTGCTTCTCCTTAAGAGGTTGCGGACACTTATCCTTATGATGTCCCACTTGACCTCAGTTGTAGCACTTCCTTTCCACTGGCTTGGCCCGACATTCTTTAGCATAATGGCCCTTCTTACCACAGCTGAAGCACTCAACATCCTTCTTGCTCTTTTTCTGGCCACCTTTAGATTGGTCTTGCTTCCTCTTATTCTGAGAGTTATTCTTGCCTCCACCGCCTGCTTGCGGCTTTGGCCCTTCTGCAGATGCAGCCTCAGTCTTTGACTTAGGGTAAAGACTCTCTGATCTCAAAGCTTTCCCCACGATCGATTCAAAAGTCTCATCGATGTGATTTATAAGCCTTTCCCCCAAGTATCCATCCAAACCAGTAATGAACTTCTCATTCTTCTTCTCAAGAGTGTCGATAAGAGACAGTCCATACTTCGACAAAGTGTCGAACTCAGCAATATAGTCAGAAACTGCCCTTCCATTCTGCTTGAGTTCCAAGAACCTCTTGAATAACACTGACTTCTGGCCAGCTGGGATAAACTTCTCGCTAAAGCGAGCCTTGAACTGATCCCAAGTAAGCTGATCCTCTGGAGTAGCTGTTCTAATGGCATTCCACCAATTCATCGCTCGCCCTTGCAGCTGACGAGACGCTAGCCTTCTCTTCATCGCATCCTCAAGACCCAAGTCATCAAAGATACGGTCACAGCTATCCATCCAGTCTTGAACATCTGTGGCCGACTCCGTCCCGTGGAACGGCTTCCCGCCAAGGTTAGTGTAATCTTTGCACAACTTGGCGAAATCGACCCTAGGCGCCTGCACTACTGGGCCAACATCAACTCCGGGATTGGGAACTGCCCCTTGCACTTCTCTAAGCATATCTCTCATGAGGTTAGTAAACATTGCCCTCATGTCGGCGGCATTCCCTTGGTTGGTCCCTCTACCAGCACCCCTCGTGTCTCGGCTCATCGTCAATCTGAAAAAGGGAAACGATTAACGACCCCATAGTGGTGCTAGTGCAGTGCGACTTCATTCCTATAATAGCTTTTGAAAACCAAAGTAATCACAAATACGCGCTCTCATATACGTACTATCTCTCCCTGATGTCTTTCCCTAGGCTAACTACGCAACCTAGAGCTCTGATACCATGTGTGACGGCCCACCCCGCACCAACCGACATTTACTCCAAAAGTGCGCTGTACACTTGTCCAGTCGGCACGGAACGGGTCGTCAGAAGGAAAAGGGAAGAAGGAAATGAACATACAAAGAACCTATAGAATGTCTCACAGCGCATAGAATAAAATATAATAATAACGTACTTGACATAAAACAGGTGAGACAGTGCATAAGCTGAAAACCAGAACTAAACATCATAGCAGCGAAAATCCAAGATACAACTTATTACAACTTTTCCAACTGTCTCAAAGCAAAACAAGATAAAAGAGGTACACTACTAATGCCCAAGTAGCGACCACCAACGACACAGGGAGAATGTGTGTGTGTGTATATATATATATATATATACATATATATATCATACGTGGAAGCCTCCTGCCAGCCTCCGAATCAGCTACTCGCGCATCACCAGCTAACCTGTCTCTAGTCTGCTCGTGTGAGCACCCAGAGTAATAAGAGGAGACATAAAACTCTAGGTCAGACATAAAGCCTGGTATGAGCGATAAGCATCTAAAGTGAATAATAATAGGTAGACTAAAACATACCTGAACCTGGACCTGCAACAGAAGAGTTAGAACTACATACTGTACAACACTCTAAGGTGCCATATAAAACAATGTATAGATACAGAGGTGGGGGAGGTGTGCATGTCATAATGATGGCAAACAATCAAACATAGCATCCATCCTCACATCTCTCACTCGGTGCGTAAAGCATACGATATTCACCACTTCGATCACCCAACATACCTTGCTACGACCACTCTGCCCCATGAAGTCATAAATGGCTTCACTGCACTGATAACGTAGCCACTAATTCCTCGCTATGTCCACTTGCCCCATGGAGTTATTCACCCCATCTGCGCTGGCTCATAGCCTTACCAGTCCTTACTATGTCCACTTGCCCCATGGAGTTGTTCACCCCATCTGCGCTGTCTCATAGTCTTACTACGCATCACCTTGCCCCTCAGGTCATAACGACCCTACTGCACTGATAACGTAGTCTTGCTACCATCACCTTGCCCCTCAGGTCATAACGACCCTACTGCATTGATAAGTAGCCATCCATCATTCATTTTTAGTGGTGAATCGAAGTTATGAACGTCGACAACTCCTTAGCACACGTCCCACAGCAAAGCCCAACCATGAAGTGAACTCATTGGTTCCCAACTGGATCCTGAGCTCTAACTTCCTATATTGGACTACCTTTGCATCTCGGGTTATTGGTCAATACTGGGTCGGATCGGGTCCTCTTCAAGCCATCGGTTCGGGTCGGGTATCCTTCATCGGTTGGGGTCGGGTCTTCTTTTGGCATGGTTCGGGTCGGGTGTTCCTCGGGTCGGGTCGGGTGCTTCCCTTCGGGTCGGGTCGGGTGCCACTCCCCCTCCAGTTCATGCTTCCGCTCCGATCCGCCTCCTCATCCTTTACGTGCTTCGATCCGATCCATCCTCCTCTATCCGCTCCGATCCCTACTCCCTAATCTGATCCGATCCCAGTTCAGCTAGCATGGCCTTCCTTTTTGCCACTTTTCCCAAGTGTCAGGTTCCGATCCGATCGAATCCCTTGCCCAGTTCAACATGTCCGATCCGAGCCCTATATCCGATCCGATCCGAACCCTGCACTGTTTTCTAAAACTGTTCCAGCAAGTGTTTACGCCATTCGATGACGTTTTCGACCATTCTAACTATTGAAACCAATCACAAAGCATTTCATACAGTCATAGCAACATGCATAATCAACCACAAACATCAAAACATTAATATGATAGGTTAAAATGGATCAAACATACCCAAAATCCCATATTTCCCCTTAAGCATGTTTAGGTGAAACTAATGATAGGATTAGCAAAACTTAACCAAATTAACCCAAATTCATATCAAAGGTCTAAAACATCATTTAGGAATTTATGAACATTTTTCCTGAATTTTATCATGTTTAAATTCGCTAATTAGCATTAATTACCCTTAACTAGCCATAATTTGTGTAAAACTATGCAAATCACTCACCTTAGCTACAAATAAACTAAGATCTGAAATAAATCTCTGATTTGATGTGAATCTCAATGCTAAGCAGCAGCTCCAATGTTGCTTTGGTGTAGATCTTCCTTGATTAGAGGTTGCTAAGCTAAATCCTTGACCAAAAGGTGATTTGGAGGTGATTTAGAGGTTGGAGGCCATTTTTAGGGTTCCTTGGTGATAAGTGGAGGCTAGAAAACAGAAATGGAATGATTCTCCATCTCATTTCAGCCTTCCCATAACCCTAATCCCGAAATGGGTTATGGGCCTACTCACTAATCACCCGATTTGGCCCGGTTAAGCAGTTTTTCACCTTCCAAACCTTATTTCAGTCATATCTCCCAAACGGTAAGTCCGTTTGGCTGTTATGACCACTCTACGGAAAGGTAAACCATCAAACGAATCTAATGGAAGTGGTTTCAGGTCAAAATTCTTTTCCAATCAAAAATTATGGCCAAAACAAGATCAACTAGGGGGAAAATGGTCATTTAAAAATCGACGAAAATCATAAGCATGGGAAATGACTCTAATAGATGTTTCCCAAAGTTACATGACCATACGACTTCATATGAGAAAGAAATAAATATTCTACGATCCTCCGATGCGTAGAATGCGGGTCATTACATTTAGCAGATAGCAGATTATATATATATATCTAAAACTCTATTTACATATCTTGCCTAATCATAAATTTAGCCTAAACTTACATGCCTAAATCAAGGTCATAATTCATAATACAATATATGCCCCAAGTTTTAGCCTTAATATTCCCATTTACAGTTCATGTCAAAACTAGATTTAATATTCTAGTTCACCATTTATGTCCAAGACTAATACACATGTAAATCATTCTCTATTATAGCCAACTCAGATTATGCCAACATATTTGCTATGCCAGATTTACTTAATTAAGCTACGCCCAATCCCCGTATAACATGTTTCCACAAGTTCTCTAAATACTCATGAAATGGCCCTATAGGCTCGATGTACTTAACAGTGAATGGGAATAAACTAGCAAAGTTACATACTCAATATGAGATCTAACATCATTAAGGGAATAAGCATAAGAAACTAACTACAATAGTTATAGGCAACTAACCACAATAGTCATGGGCGACTAATCACAATAGTTTCTTATTCAGTGTCATAGGCAATAGTCTCATAGTCATGAATCATAGTCATAGGCAATAGTCTCATAGTCAATGAATCATAGTCATAGGCAATAGTCTCATAGGCAACAGTTTCATGCCCAATTATGCATTATTATTTGTCCCAAAATTTAGCGTTCGTGCGTTAATCTCTTATGAGATGTGGCGCAGGCTCGTGGTAGCCTGGCTATAGAACAGAAAGAAGAAAGAGATACATAATAAAATATATCAGAACAGAACGTACACAACCTCAAATTCTGATTTACAATCACGTCACAATTATAGTTACATTTTAAAGCGGAAAATAACTGTACTTGCCTTTCGTGGTTTTAAGAAAGGATAATAAACTGTTGTTGATGCAGAGATGCTGAATTATTCCTCTTTAATTGTTGTTGTAGCTCTAAACTTTGATTTGAGATTTGATTTAGCTTTTAATTCTATTCAGGTTGGAAGAAGATGAATCAGTCCAAGTTTTGATTCCAGCAGAGTAGCGACGCCATTTTTATTTTTAATTAGAACAGAGGCAGAGTATAGACAGGATGAAATTGTGTAGAGAAAATAAGGCTAGGGGCTGTTTATATAGGATTAGGCGGACGAATCTAGACAGAAAATGAGACCGGATACATCAGAATGAACCAGGTTCAAAAACTGGGTTTCGGGAGCAGGTCGACCTCCAGGTCGACTCCCCAGTCGACCTGGTCATGGGGTGGTCGACACCCCAGTCGACCTGCTTGGGGGGGGGGGGTCGACTCCCTAGTCGACCTGGGTATATGGGCGGGGATTTTCCCGCCAGCCTTCCCTGGGTTTGAATTTCGAATTTCTGGCTTTATTTTCGAGCTATTTTATTTTATTTAAATTCCTGAAACTTCTGAGGGTCATAACTTGGTCATACGAACTCCGATTTTCGAAAACTCGGACTCGATTTCATGCAGAATTCCAAGGCGAACGCAATGGCACAACCTGTTTCCCTTGATTCTTATTTCAAAATTTAATTATTCTCTGATTTATTACTTATTCATTTACAGAAAATACGGGGTGTTACAATAACGAGTTGGAAATAGACGTCTATAGATCACATTTCATGTAATTTCCATGCTACGCATCCATGATTGATTTGTATCATTTGATTGTATTGATATATGTTACATTGATGGGTTTAACTAGTAACGATAAATGTAACAAATGTTCCTTTGATCCTTTGTCAACATAGTTAATGGACGAGACTGATTCAGATACACTATATTTTATAAATAGTAAATTTTAAAGCTCATAAAATTAAATCCATTTTTAAGGTTATCCATATGCGGCCCACATGGAGATAGTTGGAATATTTCGACAATTGGGTCACATATATAAAATAAAATATATTGTGCTATTTTGGTGTAAAGCATAATTAAAGTGATATAGTTTAAGATTAGAATTAAAAGGCTTAAAACTTAACTTAACTTGGGCCTATTGTGTTGGTACTAGGGCATTTGTTAATTTGTTGTTGTAGGGTCAAATTACAAAATGCAAACTTTATAAATAAGGGGTTATGTTTTCCAAATTATACAAGCCTTAGCAACTCTCTAACTCACTTCTACGAAGAGCTAAATTTAGATCTAGGGTTTATGTCAATTTGGAAGACCAAACCAAATTCCACTTTTCATTAGCACTACATATGCACTTCCGCTAATTATTTATCGATCATCTAGTTTGCTCTCAAAAAAAATCATTATGGGTTATATATTTGAATTTAGGGTTTAAAACCAGTCGTTGTTAAAGTATATTTTAACATCTTTTTCCTGGTATCTAATTTTCTATTTGAATCTTTTTTTCATCCTGCTCAATCTTTGCCTTCGTTTTGGGCTTTATTTTTATTATTTTTCTACCTAGTCTTCAAAATCTTTTTCAAACCTGCTTATGTGGATTATAAAAAGTAAGCCAGTTCTACACTTTACCCAAAAAAAAAATCAATAACCTCCTAAAATAAAAGTAAAAATGCAAAAATGGTACATCTCATGGTCTCACATTTTAGAAACAGGGAATATCAATGGTTCTTGTTCATATAATCCTTAAAGTTCTATCCCAAAACCATCATGCTCCATTAGTTTTAAATGTGTGTTTCTACTTCGTAGCTTGCAACCTATTAGGAAAAGTTAGTACACACTGCTCGAATATTTTAGCTTCAAAAATTGAACAATATTAGGTGTACTTGGATACAAAACTTAAGTTATGTTTACCTTAAAATCATGTCTTATTTAGACTCGCTTTACAGAAGCATCTGAATATCCAATTAACTCATTGTGTAACCCACATTTCTAAATATGATAAGAATGAATTAGATAAAAATTATTTTAAATTTCACAAAGAAGGCATGATATTTTACCCCAAAAGAAGGATGAAATATTAGCAGTGTAATGACCTAAAATTTTGGAACCAATTAAAAATTTTCAATTCAAGTTTAAATAGTTTATATAGGAGTTTAGTTAGTTTAAAATCGATATTTTAATAATATTTTACATAGCCTAGAAAATTTAAAAAATTTGAAAACGATATTAGAATCCAACAAAGCCATTTTTATTGGATCCGGAACATTGAAAAATGATAGGTTTCCAAGTTTCACGTCAAATTAAGTTAGTATGAAATTGGGTGAAGTTTAAATTTTAACCAAAAACTCGAATTGAGCTCGAACGAGCAAATTTTGAGCAAACGAACTCAGAATTTGGCGAAATCAATTTCTTTGGAATCATAATGGAAAAATATGTCGGGATTCCAAGTTACATTGTAAACGGAGTTTATATGTGATCAGAGGAGTAAATAGCTTAAAGATAAACTACACATGCCTTAATTTGTGTTCACATCTTAATCTAGTTAATTACTATTTGTGTTTGTTTGTGGTTGTCATGCATCCAGTGGCACTGAGTGTATTTTCACCCCTAAGCTAGATGAGTGACAACTCACTAATCCATGTGCTCCATTTTTGCTTATAAATACGATCTTCTTTCTCAAAAATTTTCACTTTAGATTCACTTTCTTCCTTACTTTCTCCCTCTTCCCTCTCTTTCCTCCATTCCACCAACCCCCCTACATCCACCCGCCACCGCTTAGCACGAACAGACTCCCTCCCCTCCACACACCCGCAAAACGTGAGGTCCCTTTCACCCAAAACCCTTCTACACTCTTAAGACTCCTTAATAACACCTCCCCTCCTCTTTAAATCCTAAAAACCCAAGCACCGTCTGCCTTTCCAACCCAACCAGCACCTAAATAACACCCCTGGCACAAACCATGCCCACCAGGCCCCAAGGACCCCACCTTCTCATGCCCAAGTCTTGTTTGCCCTGAAATTATACTCCGTCCGTTCCAAAAACCAAGTTATAGCTCCATTTTTATTCGCCTTAAAATACGAACCCCAATAGCATCGAACCCTTGCCCACTATTTCAGAAAATATTCGGTGATGCTGAAAAGCTGTAGAATTTTCTTAGCATAGCTAGAACATTTAATAATCAAATTTAGGTGGAGTGGAAACCAAGGTGAGATACGTTGAACTTAAAAAGGGCTAGTTAAGCATTAACTTGTATGTATGAACTCGTTTGAATATATATTGACTTGTGATAGTATGTATTAGTCCATACTGTGGTTTGACAATGTTTGGCATGGTTTAACGTGATGTATTCTTAGAAGGATTTGATCTTTAACTGAGATTTACATTGTCACTTGCATATATGAACCCAAAAACTAAATTTGTGGACATTGGGATGGGTTTGAACCTTAAATGGTCATTGATATTGAAGTTAAACCTTATATTGGTTATTTTATATGGGTATGAACCCCATTGATGTTGAATACATGTGTTGATTGATTGCGGTTAATCTGTTCATTGACAAAACCGTATACATGTTAATGGTTTAAGGCGTATACTGGGTGAATAATATCAGGATAGTCGTGATTGAAATTATCATAGTTGACAATAATATGATATATGATTATCATGATTGTATATGGCTAAAAAATATTATCATTAGCCCATTGGTTAAGTCTCCATTCATTAAAATAATGTCTAATGAATATTTTAATAATATAATAAAAGATGAAAAATAAATGTCAAAATTTGACGTCTAATTTTGGATGGGCGTAAAGTATAATTCAATATGATAAACTCTTGCAAAAGTAGATATAGTTTCGGAGAAATTATCGACAGGTTATGGCCTGTCGAAGTTTTATTTTAAAAGGAATAGTAACTAGAAAAAGGGAAATTCGGTTAGGATATCTAGAAAAGGTTTTGAGATGATTTATTATACAAAACTTTCTTATTTATTTTTATAATGGATGGAAGGAAAAAATTGAATTTTGAGTTGAAAATGGAAAATATAACAGAATAGTTGAATTTTGAGTTGATAATGGAAATTATAATTTTTTTTAAAAATTATTTAGTTAATAAACTATTTTAGGAGCAATTTATTTCAATTTTAATAATAACAGAAGTTGGTTTGAAAAGATCTCGTCGCGCAGCAGCAATTCGTGAACTTCGAACTGATATACCAGGAGATCCGACCATCAGATTTTCCCAAAACAGAAAATGTTGGATTAGAAATGAAAAGTTATTTCAAATGATATATAGAGTTTTAAAATCCAACAGTTATATTGTTAGATATTTTCGAATCAAGTTTGAATAAAAACAACACCAGTGCTGCTGATTGACCTAAAATGTCGTCGGACTGAAATAGCCTATTTTTTAATAAATAAAAATGGGTTAAAATTGTTATAAGTTATAATTAATGACTAGAAAGTGGTTGGAACCAAATATATTTGGTTTTGAATGATAAAAATATGTTAACTAGAAATAGGCTATTTTGCAATGCCTTTTATAGTAGTTTTTGAGAAATGTTTGAGTTAAAGGTTTTTATTTCACAAATTGAATACAAACCTTTAGTAAAACTTTTTGTATGGTTAATAGAATTGAATATATGATTTTGGAAGCCTAAATAGCTTAACCAATTGTGAAAATAAAATTTAATCTTATTAAAGGAGACTTATTTAGTGGGTTGATAATCCAATAAAGATTTTTGTTAGATGCTTATTATTTCAAAAAGATCGGGTTTAACCCATTTCAAATAATTATACGATGATTAAAAGTTGAAGATGGTGGAAAGCCAGAAATCTTCTTATCGAATGGATTACTTGCTAAAGCCTTGAAATAATTTGCTTCCATTGAAGAGTTATAGTGGCAGTATTCCCGACGTACTTATTGATTGTCCGGATATGCAAGGGCCTCTCTCTATAGTTGGACAAGGAATAAGATGCCTCTAGTTTCGTTCAATCCCATAACATACTTGTACATGGATAATGTGTCTGACGTTGTACTTTACATCATAACCGATTGTTTTCTATTAATGTTATATCAGTTGGTGGTAGAGAATTTATTCTTTTACTTAACACCTTCCTCTGAGACTTCGATAATCTGGGGGTTATATAATAATAGACACCGATCATATGTTGTGAATTAACGATGATGTGTGCTAAGTGTTGCTGTAGGTAGATCAAAGCTTATGTTAAAAAGCGGAACTTGGTAGACATGACTCTAGGGCCTCACACCCCATAATGAGCTGAAAAAAGGGTAGTGGACTGCGAGATACGGGCTAACATTCCCTTCTAGCTGAATAGTGGTTCCATGGTATGGAGCCCAGTCAAGTTTACTTATGTGGATGATAGTTGAAGTGCCCCGTGTGATGGACAAGAACAACCGAAGGTACGGTATGTTCAAGTAAGGTTCCAATCAACTACATCTAGTGCTGACTGACTCTGCCGTCCGAAGGACTTAATAGTTGACTCCTGGGACATTTGCTAGAGTGTTCCAAGTGCAGTTAAGTAAGGTCCTTTGCCTCCATTCATCGTCAGAATCCAATTTCCAATACAGGATTCATGTTTTCTGTTGTATACTATATAGCCAACATAATGGGATGGGGCATTGTGCAAGCTAGGATTGATATATTTATTTTATAAAGTGATTTTCGCGCCTAGACATTAATAATAATATCAAAATATTTTTTTTAAGAATATCAAGCATGTTTGGCTATTATAAGGTAAAACTCTGTCCTCCGGTTAGCATTGCGTCATGTGATGATACTTGAGTCTTTTAATAGCTTAATTTTATCGAAAGCATGAATTTCAAAGTTTTTGAATCTTAGTTGATGATTTTGTGCACTGGTATTCATGTGGAGGAAACTCGTTCCGTGTTATACGGCGTGGTCCCGTGATATGCCTCACTTATAGATAAGTTAATAATAACTGATTAGAGTTTCTCATACCAATCTCCTGATTGACTCGTAGTTTGTTTTTCCCTTACAAGCTCGGGTTCCCTTATTTTCTCATAGGCAACCCAGTAAACAAGTTGTTAGTCAGACCACTTTTGAAAGCCATGACTTCATATATATGGAAGCTATCGTGGAAGGTTGGGTTTGAATTTAGAGAAGGAGCAGAAGTAGGATTTTCTTTTGGACTCTCCATAGCACTCCGTCATAATATATCTTTAATTCCGCTGTGTATTTGTTTTCTTATCATCAATGTAACATGTGACATTTGGATCCGATGGGATGTTGTAACTCTGAAATATCATTTGATGTAATATGATGAATATTCTGATGTTTAATGCAAGGTTTTTACTTTCTACTATCACATTTGTTGTGTTATATCCTAAAGGTCATCTGTTCTTTTAGGGATCGGGAGGGCGGGTCGTCTCACTTGTTATCGGAGCTGATGTTTAACCTTTATTCTGGGGTATAACATATTAAATGACTCATCAGAGATAGGATCAGTAGTATCCTAAGATATATTTTCTTCTTGCCAAACTCTTTTCTTGCTATTTGCAGGCACAATAGAAAATGAACGGTAAAAGATTTAGATGAAGAGGAAGGGGTAATGCTGAATTTCAACAACAAAACCCCAACGGTGCAGCTAATGTAATAGTTGTGCCACCCCCAACAAGAACTCGATTTGGAAGTCCTAGCCAAGAAGTATAAGAATCTGGGTAGGTTACCATTTTTGGGGAAAGAATCAGTCATTGAAGCATAAGCCTTGCTACGTTCTTACAAGTGGATTTTTGTTGGCTTGAGACTGAATGGAGAGCAGAAGAGGTTTTTGGACTTCATGTTGTTGAAGGATGAAGCTTTAATTTGGTGGAAAACCATTACTATGGGAAATCCTGAGGTGAACATTACTTGGGATCGCTTTAAGGAAATTTCGAAGAGAGGTTTATACCCTCTTAAGCAATAGCATGTCTACACTACGAGTTCTCCAATCTGAAGCAGGGAGACAGGACTATTCAGGAATATCTAAGTTAGTTCAATGAGCTTTCCTGCTTTACCCTAGAATTGATCTTGGCTCCGGTCAAGAAGAATGTCAGATTTGCTGATGGTTTGCAAAGGAGGTACAAGAGTAGAGTGACCGCCCATATTAAGCTTCCATTTGTAGAGAAATTAGAGATGGCAAGTCGCTATCAATCGATAGAGAAACAGAACTCCTTGAAAGACAAAGAGAAAGGTAATTCTGGAAAGAAGAGGAAATTCAAAAGTAAGAAACCCGAAGCAAGTAAGGGAGGAAAAGGTATAAACTTGGGGAGGAATGGTTAAAGACCGTCAAATGCTTCAATTGCGGGTTGCAGAGACACTTGTAAGCAGACTTTAAATTCCCAAAGGAATAGAAGAAGGATGAATCTGAACCCTGACAGATGTCCCATGAAGGCAGAAAATGTTTCAACTACCACAAGATGGTTCACATTACAAGAAATTGCCTGCTATCAAGGAAGGACATGGTGGCACATGTCTATAACTTGGAAGAGGCCCTTGCAACCTCAGTTGGTATGACATGTACGAAAGTTTTAGAGGGTACACTTTCAGTTAATAATAGGTTGAAGTGTTGTTCAATACTAGTGCATCACGTAGTTTTATATCACACAAGACGACTAAGAAATTAAGTCTACACCTTAAACATATTGAAGATCCCATTTGTGTTAGGAATCCAATAAGTGGCTCCATCAACCTTTGTTTATATTGTAGGGTGCCTATCTCTTATTCTCATTATCAGTTTCCCTTTGATTTGATTTATTTGGATTTCACCGAGTTTGATATTATACTTGGTGTGGATTGGTTAACTCAGTACGAAGCTAGTGTTAAATGTGTGGAAATTGTTGGGGTAAGAACCAAGATTGGAATTTTTATAGAAATACCATGTGAAGTCCAAAGTCAAGTTAGGGATGAATTTTGGTATGCTCTCGGTATTTCCTCATTCCTCTAGAAATCAACCCCGTTGTTAAAGAATTCACGGATGTGTTTGAAGAAGCAGAGAATCTTCCTCCACAAAGGGAGATTGACTGTAGAATTAATTTGGTTCTGAATGCAAGCCATTCATGCATGTAATTCAGAGGATGGCATCGTAGGAGAGAGAAGAGTTGAACGATTAAACTAAGCAACTTTTGTGGAAGGGCCTGATCAGACCAAGTTTCTTGAGCTGGGTGCAGCAGTAGTATTCATTCCAAAGTTTGATGGTTCCCTCAGGCCTTGTGTCGAATATCGTGACTCAATAAACCAGCTCTCAAAAATAAACATCCACTCCCTCTTATCGTAGACTTATTGGATCATTTAAATGGAGCTCGAGTATTTTTCAAAGATGGACCTAGCTGTCGGGTTACATCAGTTAAGGATTGCAGAAGATTGCATTCCTTTAACTGCTTTCAGGGGACTCGATTTGTTTTGTGAACGGTTAGTAATGCCCTTCGGACTGTGCAATACCTCTGCCTACTACGTATATTTGATCAATTGAGTATTTTGAGAGGTATTAGACAAATTTGTGCCAGTATTTATTGATGACATTCTTATCTTCTCTAAGATAGAGAAAGAGAACGTGAAGCATTTGGAAATTGTCTTCGAAATTCTAAGAAAGAACATGTCGAAGGATAAATTCTTCAAGTAGCATTTCTGGAAGAACAAAGTGAAATTTCTTGTGCATGTAGTATCAAAAGAAGGAATCTCGGTATATTTGATTAAGATAGTTGCTATCCAAAGTTGGAAGCAACCGAAGACCCTCACTGAAGTCATTTGCTTTCTTGGATTAGCCAGTTATTATCGAAAGTTCGCAAAGGATTTTTCAAAATTGTCTTGTCCTTTGATAAAGATGACCAAGAAGCTTGCTAAGTTTATTTGGACCACAAAGTGTGAAGAATCTTTCCCAGAATTAAAGGAAAGGCTGACCACTACCCCAGTATTAACAATTATAGATGGTAACCAAGATCTCACCGCCTATATAGATGCTTCTGGAGAAGGAATTGGTGTAGTGTTAATGCAAAGGGAAAAGTTAGTTGCTTATTCAAGTAGACAGTTAAAACTACATGAGAAGAATTATGCCACTTACAATATGGAATTGCTTGCAGTAGTATTTGCATTGAAAATTTGGAGGCATTATTTGCTGGGTGAGAAGTTTGAACGCCATACAGATAATAAGTCACTGAAATATCTTTCTACCAAAAAAGATTTGAACATGAGATAACGACGTTGGTTGGAGTTTCTAGCAGCGTATGATCTGGATATTCTCTACACTCTAGGAAAAGCCAATGTTGTAGCAGATGCACTTAGTAGAAAGAATGCTATTATGGCTCATTTGGTTGTTACACCCACATTGATAGAGAAGGTTTCTGTTCATCAGGAGGAGGAATATATTCATAGAATACTAAAAGAAATCAAGAGGGTGAAATCTCGAACTTCAAGATTGATAGTACAGGAGTTCTAAGATTCAAAGGATTAATTTTCATTCCGGACATCCCGAAGCTCAAAAGAGAAGTATTGGATGAGTGCCCCAAGTCTAAATAAAATATTCGTCTAGGTGTTCATAAAATGTATCGAGATTTGAATTGGTGGAAATTGATGAAATGAGATATCTTGATATATGTTAGCAGGTGCCCAACTTGCCAACAAATTAAAAGTGATCAACGGAAGGTTGTTGGATTACTGCAACCATTAGAAATTCCAGAGTGGAAGTGGGCAACATATCGAAGGATTTTATCAATGGGTTACCTCGAATGAAGAAAGGAAATGAGGGTATCTGGGTTATAGTTGATCCCCCGATGAAGGTCGCTCATTTTCTCCCAGTAAAGTCAACGAGAATAGATGAGTGTCTAGCTCAGTTGTATGTGAAGGAGATAGTTCAACGACGTGGAATACCAAATAATATTGTTAGAGATTGAGATCCGATCATTACCAGTAAATTTTGGGAAGAATTTCAGTCAGCAATGGGGACAACATTGGGACTTAGCACAGCTTATCCCCCCCTAACAGACGGACAAATTAAAAGATTAAATTGAATTTTGGAAGATTTATTGAGAGCTTGTATCCTTGATTTTGGAGGATCATAGGAAGATCACTTGCATTTAGTGGAGTTTTCGTATAACAATAGCTTTTAGGCAAGTATTAAGATGTCTCCTTCCGAAGCGTTATATCGTCGACCGTGCAGATCTCGTGTATGTTGGATTGAATCCAGGAACCGGCTTGTGTTGGGTTCGACATGATCCGAGAAGTGGCAAATAAAGATGACTTGATTAATAAGAAGTTGAAAGTTGCACAAAGTAGACAGAAAAGTTATGCAGATTCTAGAAGAAGGGATTTAGAATTTGAAGTTGGACATCAAGTATATTTGAAGGTTTCTCCACTTAGAGGAGTTATCCATTTCGGAAAGGCTAGGAAGTTATCACCCAAGTATATTGGTATGTTTTCGATATTGGAAGGAATTGGAACACTAGCTCACATGATTCATTTTCTAGAAAGGTTATCCGAAGTGCATAATGTTTTTCATATTTCTCATCTTAGGAGATATGCACATGATCCTGATTTAGTTGTTGAGGAAGCAGCATAAGAGGACATGGAAATCACTCCAAGTTTAGCAGTTCAAAGAGTGCCTTTGCAAATTATTGACAAAGAGATAAAGGAGTTGAGAAATAAGAAGGTGAAATTAGTTAAATTATAATGGAGCAGAGATCCTAGAAACTGTAAATGGGAAACACAAGACAATATTTGAAAGTTTTATCCCAGATGTCGAGTGGATATCTCGGAGTAGCTCATTTGAGAGGTAAAACTCATTTCTTAGATTTAATTATATTCAAATTAGTTTTCATAAAATTTCGGGGATGAAATTCTTATAAGTGGGGGTGAATGTAAAGACCTGAAACTTTAGAACCAATTAATTTTTTTTGAATTCAAGTATAAATTGTTTATATAAAAGTTTAGTCAGTTAAAAATCGATATTTTAATAATATTTTGCATGCCTAGAATAATATTTTTTTGCAAACGACCTCAGAATCCGAATAAACTACTTTTATCGAATCAGGAACGTCGAAAAATGGTAGGGTTCCAAATTTTGCATCAAACGGAGTTAGTATGAAATTGGGCGAAGTTTAAATTTAAACCAATTGATAATTTAAACTCGAATTGAGCTCGAACTAGCAAATATTGATCAAACCGGCTAGGAATTCAACGAAATCAGTTTCGTTGGAACTATAAAGGAAAAATATGCTAGGATTCCAAGATTCATCAAATATGGAGTCAGTATGTGATCACACAAGTAAATAGCTTGAACAAAAACTACACGTGTCTTAATTTATGTTCACATCTTAATATAGTTAATGACTATTTGTGTTTGTTTGTGGTTGTCATGCATCCAATGGTAATATTGCGCTTTCTCCCCTAAGCTAGATGAGTGAAAATTTACTAATCTGTGTGCTCTATTTTTGCTTATAAATACAAGATCCTTTCTCATATTGTCCACTTTACATTCATTTTCATCCTTAATCTCTCTATCCTTCCTCTCTTGACTCCATTCGACTAATCTGCTACAGCCACTCGCCACCACCCAGCACCAGCGGACCCTTTCCCCTTCGGGCAAGAACAAAACATGGCCCTCCTTTCACTCAAAACCCTTGACCACCCTTAAAACTCCTTAAAAACACCTCTCTTGCTCTATAAACCCCAAAAATCCAACCACCCGCCCCTTTCCAGCCCAATCCGCACCCAAACAGCACCCCATGACCCATACCTTGTGCTCCCGGCGACCCAAATGGACCTACCTCCTCAAGCCCAAGCTCTGTTTGCCCTAAAACTATACTCCGTTCATTTCAAAAACCGAGTTATAGATCCACTTTTATTCGCCCGAAAATCCGAAACCTAATAGTGTCAAACCCCTACCCAAATTTTCTCTAGGAAATATTCGGTGACGCCGAAAGGCTGCAAAATTTTTCCAAAATGGGTAGGATGTCATATAATCAAAGTTAGGTGGAGTTGATACCATGGTGAGAAATGTTGAACTTAAAAAGGGCTAGTTAATTATTAACTTGTATGTATGAACTCATTTGAATATATATATATATATATATATATATATATATATACTTGTAATACTATATGTGAGTTAATATTATGGTTTGATAATATTTAACATGGTTTAATGTGGTGTAGTATGAAAATATTTGATCTTTAAGTTAGATTTACATCACTTGCATATATGACCCCAAGAACTGAATTTATGGACACTTGGATGGGTTTAAACCTTAAATTTTCATTGGTATTGAAATTGAACTTGATATTGGTTATTGTATATGGGTATGATCCCCATTGATGTTGAATACATGAGTTGATTGATTGCGGTTAATCTATTGATTGACAAAACCATATACATGTTAATGGTTTAAGGCGTATATGGGTGAATTATATCACGATAGTTGTGATTGAAATTACCATAGTTGATAATAATATGATATGTGGTTATCATGCTAGTATATAGATAAAAATAATAATTATTAGCCCATTGATTAAGTCTCCATTCATTAAAATGATTTTTAATGAATATTTTAATAATATAATAAAAGGTGAAAAATCAAAAATTGACGTTCGATTTTGGATGGGTTCAAGTATAATTCAATATGATAAACTTCTGCAAAAAGGTAGATATAGTTTTGGAGAAATTATCGGTAGGTTATGACCGATCAATGTTTTTATTTGAAAATGAAAAGTAACTAGAAAATGTGAAGTTCGGTTAGGATATCTAGGAAAGGTTTTGAAATGGTTTCTTTTACAAAAATTTCTTATTTATTTTTATAATGGAAGTCAGAAAAAATTGGATTTAAAATATTGAAGTTTGAAAATTAATATTATTTTAATAATAAAATAATATTATAATAGTCATTTAATGGATTATTTGATTTCGAGTTGAAAATGGATAATATCATTTTTGGAAATTTTTATATAGTTAATAAACTATTTTAGAAGCAATTCAATTCAATTTTAATAATAATAGAAGTTGCTTTGAATTGAACTTGTCATGCTGCTGTAGTTTGTGAACTTCGACATGTAACTTCAAACTGATATACCAGGAGATCCGACCATCGGATTTTCCCAAAACCGAAAATTTTGGATTGGAAATAAAAAGAGATTTCAAATGATATGTAGAGTTTTAAAATCCAATTGATAGACTGTTAGATATGTTCAAATCAAGTTTGAATAAAAACAACGTCAATGAAGCTGAACGACCTAAGACGCCGTCGAATAGAAATAACCTATTTTTAAATAAATAAAATAGGGAAAATTTATTATAAATTATAATAAATGATTAGAAAGAGGTTAGAACCAAATATATATGGGTTTGAATGATAAAGATCTGTTAACAAGGAATAGACTATTTTGCAATGCCTTATAAAGAAGTTTTTGAGAAATGTTTGAGCTAATTTTTAATTCAAAAATTGAATAAAAACCTTTTTGTAAGGTTAATAGAATTGAATAGATGATTTTGGAAGCCTAAATAGCTTAACCAAATGTAAAAATAAGATTTAATCTTATTAAAGGAGACTTAGTAAGTAGGTAGATAATCCAATAAGGATTTTTGTTAGACGCTAATTATATTGAAAAGACCGGGTTTAACTCATTTCGAATAATTATACGACGATTAAAAGTCGAAGATGGTGGAATACCGGAAATCTTCACATCGAATGGATTACTTACTGATGCCTTGAAGTGGTTTGCTCTCATTGAAGGGTTATAGTGGCAGTAGTCCGGATGTACTTTGTAACAACCCGAAAATCCGAGGCAATTTAAAATTTTTATTTTGGCAATTTTAGCGAATTTTGAATATTTAAAATGAATTATTTTAAATAATATCGACGAGAAATTTATTTTGAATAGATTAGAACGTATATAGTTATATAGATCGTCGATAGAATATAAATAATAACATACAATTATAAAAGGAATTGAAAATGGCGCGGTAGTTCGATAATTCGATTTCAAAATTCAAATGAATGTACCGGGTGCAAAATAAACCGGATTTTAGTGAAACCAAAAATATTAGAATCTAATTGAAAATATCTTTCCAACGAATCCAAATAATTGAAATTTTATAGTGGGAATCAAAAGATATGTCCAAATGAAAATTCAGAATAGTTGCTATGGAATTCAGGCCCTTAGAAATAGCCATTTTGCAAACGACCTCGGATTTCGACGAAACCACTTTTGTTGGATCCGTGATGTCAAGTTATTGCTAGATTCCAATTTTCATAATTTTTCGATTCAATATGTGAGTGTGGAAAAGGAAAATGTGTTTGACCAGTTTCAGTTGATTTTAATCGACTGGAAAATGGCAATTTTTCCAACGGTCTCAGAATTCGATGAAACTAGTTTTGTTAGGACCGTATCATCGATACGAAGCAAGAAAATATTTTTCTGGAATTTTTCGAGTTAGTATGTGACCCCAGTAAATTGAAATGCGCGTTCAAATTCAATATATAGAGTTATATGTTGATTTTGATGGAAACTGGTCGAAACGATCGAATCAGCTTACGATACATATCCCATTGTGTTCGGAATGGGGGTAATTAGCTAAGGACGACAGTCGTTGGGTCTCGTTTCGAGTTCGAATAAAAAGTCAACTTTTTGGTTGAAAATTAAATATATAATAAACTAATTAAATAATGGTCCACATCCCCCGTTATCCCTACATCCCGGTCAAACCCACCCCTACCCCCTTTTCGTTCAAATCGATGGATAGAACAAAAAAAAAAGAGAACCGACGCTCACGAAAATGCATCGCCGCCCCGCCCCCCTTCAGGCGCCGAGACCCCCCCTATGCCGCGTCAGCCTCCGGCCACCCTCCCCAGTTCCGAACCCGTGCCCCCCTTAAAAAATAACCCCCAAATCAAAGCTCCTCTGGCCGCCGCCGCCACATGGCCGGACCCCACGACCTGCGCCCTCCTCATACTTCCTCCACCAACTATGAACCCGCCTTCCCCCCTCTTAACCACCTGTAAGCTTCTTATTTTATTTATTTTCAGTTTGTTTATCTAATGATTTTCAGTTTTATTGTAAATGAATTTTCAGTGATGTTTATTTAAAGAAAGCTAAGGTTTTTAATTATGGAAAGACGGGATTTTATTGGTAGAAAGGAGGGATTTTTATAGAGTGTTCATGAAGAAAAGATTTGATTTTTAGCTATATAAAAATATGATTTATATATATATGAAAGTGAGGTAAAAATACAATTTTTTATACACATGAAAGAGCGGTAAAAATACGATTTTTACATATATGAAGTAGCAAAAAAAAAATTTATTATATGTAGAGATTAAAAATGTAATTTTTATAATATAGAAAGGTTAAAAATATAATTTTTATAAAGCAGAGATTATAAAAATATAATTTTTATAAGGTAAAGAATAGAAAAATAAGATTTTTATATATGCAGCGTAATAAAATCTGATTTTTATTATATATACAGTGGAATAAAAATGTGATTTTTACAGCGTTGAAAAAAAATGTGATTTTTATTATGAACAGTGTGAATAAAAGTGCGATGGAGTTGACCGGCAGCAAAATCCAAATATTCAGAAGTTCAGAAATAAAACTTGAGGAGTGGAACCCTCGGTGAGAACTTCTCACTTTAAATTTCCTTTTCTAGTTATAAATATATACTAGGATGCAGACGTTGTTTAGTAGCACCCGATACCATTGTGCACAGACCATGGACTTGTTTGTTTGGTTGGGTAGTTGGTTAGATTATTTGATCTAAATTTGGTTGTTTGGTGAATTGAAATTGGTTTGATTGATATGTGTATGGCGTGGCCATTATTAGACCGGGGATAAGGCTAGGCCTCGTCCCGTTTCTAGTATCGTGCCGATATGCCGTCGAAATTTTCTAAAATAAGTTAGTAAAATAAAGATATCATTTTATTTAATAAATGAACCGAATAGAATATTCATAGGTTGAATAAAATAATTTGGTTGTTAAAAATATAATTTTTAACGTGAATGTGAATAAATAAATATTCATTTACAAACCGGACAGTTTGTTTATGTACGCCTATTTGAAGGACATTGATTGAGACGATAAATTTTACACATCGCCCAACTGCACAAATAAAATATGTGTTTGATTGTTTGAAACCCCACATGGGTATTGGGATAAATTACGGCATACACTAATCCCAAAAATTAGTTGTATATCGATCGATGGATCGACAGGCTGTTCTAAGCGTTACATATTTATATTTGATGCTTATATAGTGTAGTGCACTTTGGATGATGGTTGATTATGTATCGTTGCTGTTATATACATGTGTTGTATGGAATCCATATAATTAACTTTGTGTGGTAATTGATTGGGCCTCATTCCAATTTAGAAAATAAAGAATATTATAACATAAAGGTTCATATGTTGACCGCACTCATCCGTTGAGATTAGTCATGTGTTTAACGAAATATTTTAACAATAAAATTTATATAATTATAAAATAAAGGTTCATGTGTTGACAGTACTCATCCGTTGAGATTAGTCATGTGTTGAACGAAATATTTTAAAAATAAAATTTATATCTTTCTCATTATAAAATAAAGGTTCATGTGTTGACAGTACTCATCCGTTGAGATTAATCATGTGTTGAACGAAATATTTTAACAATAAAATTTACATATTTACCATATATAAAATTAGAAACTAACTGGAAAATAGATAAGATGAGTGGTCTCCTGGATGTTGATCTGATGTTGGTTTCGGCCTTCCGGGTTAATATTCAGGGAATCGTTCTCTTACTAATTTACGGTTGGAGTCTGATTTGAAATCAAACGATAGATACCATAATTTTTATAAAATATATTAAATAACAAAAATAGTCACACGTGGACAGTACTCATTCGTTGAGATTAGTCATGTGTTGACAAAAATATAGATTCATGTATTGAATAGGATAAATATTCATTTGTTGAATAGAATAACGGAACTATTGAAATATACAAAGCCGTGTTGATTAGAGATGCACTATTTTGACGTGAACGATATTTATATCGATTATATTCGTTTTTATAATTGAATTGAATTGAATAGAAAACGAATTCGAATTGAATTGAATAGAAAACGAATTCGAATTGAATAGAAAACGAATTCGAATTGAATTGAATGGAAAACGAATTCGAATTGAATTGAATGGAAAACGAATTCGAATTGAATTGAATAGAAAACGAATTCGAATTGAATAGAATAGAAAACGAATTCGAATTGAATAGAAAACGAATTCGAATTGAATTGAATATAAAACGAATTTGAATTGAATTCAATTCAATTGAAAACGAACTGAAATAGAATTGATATCGATTTGAATTGAAATCAAATAGAAATGAATGTAAAAAGAATTTATAAGGGAAAATTCAATTTTGATTTGAATTTGAAATGAAGGTTGAAATTGTTTTTGAAACAAGTTTGAAATGAATTATAAAATACGTTTTAAAAAGAAATCGACGAAATATATATAATATATATATTATATATATAATGGCCTGAATAGAACGTGCCGCGCCGCGGCAGCTCGTGAATTTCGACCATTTATTTCGAACGGACATTACGGGAGATCAGACCGTCGGATTCTCCTAAAAGCAGAACCGTTGGGTTCGTACCGAAAAGAGCTTTCTAACGAATATTAGAAATTTGAAATCTAACGGTTGGATTTGGAGATACGTCCAAATCAAATTTGGAAAAGGTCGTTGCAAGTGCAGTTCGATGGCCGTTGATGGAAATCGACTGTACGGGCCTTGATAAAATTATTAAAAATAGTAATAATTTGTGTAAAATCATAAGAAATGATTTGGGAAAAATTGGGATGAAAAACTCCATATTTGAAAAGATAAAAATATATTTTTATCGAAATGAACTAGTTTTGAACTAAAATTAAAACCCATTTATTTTTAAATAAATAGATTAGAATTGAATTAGAATTGATTGGTGGGTTTATCGTGAACGGTGTTTTAAATAACACTTGTTCTTTAACCCGATAATAAATAGAATGTGATTTGGGTTTATCGTGAACTGTGTTTTAAATGACATTAGTTCTTTAACCCAGTAAAAGGAGTCTTAATGAATCTGCAATTAGATTGAAATGTGAATTGAAAATTTAAATTATCAAATATGGAAAATGAGCGAGAATGAGTATCACCAGTTTTTCTCCAAGCGATAGTTAAATCTTTAATTAGATTTGAACGTGAAATGGTAATTAAATTTACCGATAACACCATGGTGTTAGATATGGAGTATTACCAGTTTTGCTTCATGGGATGAATAGGTTTGGATTGGGAAATAAAATAAATAATTACTTCGGTGTGGTTCGCTAATCCCGACTAGTTTGGAAAACCATAATTTGGTTTGAAATGACATCCAAAGGAAGATTAAAGAATAAATTTAAAGAATTTATTTTTGATAAAATTAATGGGAACCTTTCCCTAAGAATGTGAAATTTAGAAACTAGCTGTAGGTTAGTTAAGAAGAATGGTTTCCTGGGTATTGATCTGATGTTGGTTTCGGCCTTCGGGGTTAATATTTTGGGAATTGCTCTCTTACTGATTTACGGTTAGTGACTAATGAATTGGAATGAGGCGTATGTTGTGTTTGTGTAACATTTGTTTTTAATATACGCGGGTTGTTCGGAAAGGCTGGGTTTATACTCATTCTGAATAACCGATTCGACGATAATTCGAAGATGAAGACGGTGGTCGAAGACCGGAAGTCTTCACATCGTTTGGATAATTACTGATGATACTGATTGGGCTGTACACCCAAGAGGATGGATATAGTCGGTGGTCGTCTAGACTTACTTGGAGATCGATGGATATGCGAGGAAAGTGCCTCCGGTTTCGTTCAGACCCAGAACGAACTTGTAAATGGATTGTGTGTCTGACATTGGATTTTATTCTGTGTTGATTGATCTCTATTAAATATACACCTGTTAGGCGGCGGAGAGTTTATTCTCTTGCTTAACGCCCTTCTCTGAGACATACGAGCTCAGAGGTTGTATATCGATGGACATCAGTCGCATGGCATGAATTGCCTGTGTGGCACGCCTAAGTGGCAATTGATCAAGGCTTCTGTTGAAAAGCAAAGTCTTGTTGTTGATGATCAAAGCACGGCCTTTGTGGTGTAGCTTTGTGTATAACGTGAATTCGCAAGCCTCACACCTCGGTATGAGTTAAAAACAGGATAAGGACTGCAGGGAGAGCACGACATTTCTATCTAGCTTTGGTGGTGTCAGTGACTTACCAGCCCTGACATTTATATACTTTTCACCTATGTGGTCATTGGATGAGGCGCCTCAATTTTAGGTCTGTTAGGACCGGGAAACGTGTGTTCATGAATAATTAATCCTTAAACGTAAGAGAGGAACGGCCCTGAAGCATCCAGGGGTTACCCAGAGTGTGTAGTCCCGAGGCATTTGCTAGAGTGTCTCGAAGCGGAGAGGAGCTTGCCCCTTGCCTCGACTCATGACAGAAATCCAATTTCTAATACATGATATTGCGGTTTTAATTGTAGAACTAGTATGGCGACATGATATATGGTACCCATGCCGTCTATGATTGATATTTATGATTGAAATTGTTTTGACACTATACACTTATTATAGTATCAAATGATTTGTTTTAAACGTACCAAGCATGTTTGGCTATTATAAGGGAAAACCCTATCCTCCGGCTTGCGTTGCATTGTGTGATTGGACCTGGGTCTTATAATAGCTTCATTTTTCGAAAAAGCATTGCGCTGTTTATTCTATGCACTGGTATTCTTGGGAGGAAACTCGTTCCGTGTTATACAGCGTGGTCCCTTGAATTTCTCTCTTTTAAAGTAAAGTTTTAAATAACTGTTTTAGTTCTCACACCAGTCACATGACTGACCTGGAGTTTATTGTTTTAACTTAAACTCTGGGTGCCCCTATTTTCGACACAGGCAGCTAGTAGTTTTGGTTTTGCAGATTTATATTCACAGGATCCTGGTTTACAACTGGAATGATATCCGGAAAGCTCTGTGTCCGTATATCACCTTCAGTTGTGCTTTATATTATTTTACGCCCCTATGTAATTTATTGTAATCTCTGATATTTATCGAATGTTATTTATTCATTTATACTCTATATATTCTTGTATCTGATGGAATTGTTGTAATAACAATGAAATGTTCTTCTGTTTGCGTTCTGATTTGTCCTGTTCTCAAATGATCAGGGGTTTCGAACGGTCTTGGTCGGTTTAACGATCGATTCGGATCGAGCGAAATTCCTTGCCGTTACATTTGGTATCAGAGCTTTGGTTTACACAGCTCGAGAACAAGACACATTAGAACCATACGAAAGAATTCATCAGATATTGGATTAGTAATTTCCAATTAGAATTTCTCGTTAGAGATAGGATCAGTAGTATCCTAGAACGAGTGTGAAGAGTATATTTTTCAAATGAAAACAATTTTGTTTTAAAATTTAAATCGTTTTATATGTTTTTGAATATTTATTTGTATTGAATTTGGACAATCCAATATATAAAGATTTTGCATATACGCGTCATGAACGTATATTCGAAGTTTTAATATACTGGATAGATATAGAATCACACTCTAGTTGCTCGGGGATGATTCTATTAAGGCTGCAGCGTTATCAGTATTTATATTCGAGTGACGAAGGTGTGATTTCTATATATCTCCATTAGACTGGTGTGAGAACCAAAATATAGCTAGAATACATTGTTGTGAATTGGCATCAAAAATGTGATTTTTGTATATATATCAAAATTATGAATTTGAAACGTTAATTCACTAATTGATTGATGGTTGTGTTGTTTGTTTATTTGTTTGGTAATTTTGAAACATTATGCCTAATTGTACCAAATAGTGAATTATATTGAAAATTAGTCGAATTTGCTTGCATATACATGTACTTACATTGAACAGGTCATAGCAAGGAGGCTAGAGCAGAGAATAAAATTTGTTTGCCCGACAAATGGGTACATGTTTACCATAATTTACTATTTTGTTTGGGTGATGATGATTTTATGAGCCGATTGGCTAGCTGCTTGGCTTTTTCTTTTTCTTTTTGAGATCAGAAGGCCTGTATGGCAATTCCGGGATTTTCCCGGTGCTCCCGGTGCAGGGGAGGTTATGGCGAAATTTTTCGAAAATTTAGGGTGTTAGCCAAATTTTTGAAAAATTTGAAAAGTTCTTGAAACTGAAAAGTTGAAGAACTTAAGCCATAATCAAAATACTGAAAGTTGAGTTGATTAGTAAACAACTTTCGACTTCGTTCCTTTTGGGGGACGAAAAGTTTTAAGTGGGGGAGATTGTAACAACCCGAAAATCTGAGTCAATTTAAAATTTTTATTTTGGCAATTTTAGCGAATTTTGAATATTTAAAATGAATTATTTTAAATAATATCGACGAGAAATTTATTTTGAATAGATTAGAATGTATATAGTTATATAGATCGTCGATAGAATATAAATAATTATATATAATTATAAAAGGAATTGAAAATGGCGCGGTAGTTCGATAATTCGATTTCAAAATTCAAATGAATGTACCGGGTGCAAAATAAAACGGATTTTAGTGAAACCAAAAATATTAGAATCTAATTGAGAATATCTTCCCAACGAATCCGAATAATTGAAATTTTATAGCGGGAATAAAAAGATATGTCCAAATGAAAATTCAGAATAGTCGCTATGGAATTCAGGCCCTTAGAAATAGCCATTTTGCAAACGACCTCGGATTTCGACGAAACCACTTTTGTTGGATCCGTGATGTCAAGTTATTGCTAGATTCCAATTTTCATAATTTTTTGATTCAATATGTGAGCGTGGCAAAGGAAAACATGTTTGACCAGTTTTAATTGATTTTAATCGACTGGAAAATGACCATTTTTCCAACGGTCTTAGAATTCGATGAAACTAGTTTTGTTAGGACCGTATCGTTGAAGCTATAAAATATTTTTCTGGAATTTTTCAAGTTAGTATGTGACCCCAATAAATTGAAATGCGCGTTCAAATTCAATATATAGAGTTATATGTTGATTTTGATGGAAACTGGTCGAAACAATCGAATCAGCTTACAATACATATCCCATTGTGTTCGGAATGGGGGTAATTAGCTAGGGACGACAGTCGTTGGGTCTCGTTTCGAGTTCGAATAAAAAGTCAACTTTTTTGGTTGAAAATTAAATATATAATAAACTAATTAAATAATGGTCCACACCCCCCTTTATCCCTACATCCCGGTCAAACCCACCCCTACCCCCTTTTCGTTCAAACCGATGGACAGAAAAGAAAAAAAAAAGAACCGACGCTCACGAAAACCCATCACCCCCCTCCCCTATCGTCGATCGCCGCCCTGCCTCCCTTCAGGCGTAGAGACCACCAAGACCCCCCCTATGCTGCGTCAGCCTCCAGCCACCCTCCCCAGTTCCGAACCCGCGCCCCCTGAAGAAATAACCACCAAATCGAAGCTCCTCTGGCCGCCGCCGCCACATGGCCGGACCCCACGACCTGCGCCCTCCTCATACTTCCTCCGCCAACTGTGAACCCGTCTTCCCCCCTCTTAACCACCTGTAAGCTTCTTATTTTATTTATTTTCAGTTTGTTTATCTAATGATTTTCAGTTTTATTGTAAATGAATTTTCAGCGATGTTTATTTAAGGAAAGCTAGGGTTTTTAATTATGGAAAGACGGGATTTTATTGGTAGAAAGGCGGGATTTTTATAGAGTGTTCATGAAGAAAAGATTTGATTTTTAGCTATATAAAAATACGATTTTTATATATATGAAAAGTGAGGTAAAAATAAGATTTTTTATACACATGAAAGAGCGGTAAAAATGCGATTTTTACATATATGAAGTAGCAAAAAAATAATATAATTTTTATTATATGTAGAGATTAAAAATGTAATTTTTATAATAAAGGTTAAAAATATAATTTTTATAAAGCAGAGATTATAAAAATATAATTTTTATAAGGTAAAGAATATAAAAATACTATTTATATATATGCAACGTAATAAAAATCTGATTTTTATTATATATATAGTAGAATAAAAATGATTTTTACAGCGTTGAAATAAAAATGTGATTTTTATTATGAACAGTGTGAATAAAAGTGCGATGGAATTGACCGGCAGCAAAATCCAAATATTCATAAATTCAGAAATAAAACTGGAGGAGTGGAACCCTCGGTGAGGTCTTCTCACTTTAAATTTCCTTTTCTAGTTATAAATATATACTAGGATGCAGACGGTGTTTAGTAGCACCCGACACCATTGTCCACAGACCATGGACTTGTTTGTTTGGTTGTGTAGTTGGTTAGATTATTTGATCTAAATTTGGTTGTTTGGTGAATTGAAATTGGTTTGATTGATATGTGTATGGCGTGGGCCATTATTAGACCGGGGATAAGGCTAGGCCTCGTCCCGTTTCTAGTATCATGCCGATATGCCGCCGAAATTTTCTAAAATAAGTTAGAAAAATAAAGATATCATTTTATTTAATAAATGAACCGAATAGAATATTCATAGGTTGAGTAAAATAATTTGGTCGTTAAAAATATATTTTTTAACGTGAATGTGAATAAATAAATATTCATTTACAAACCAGACGGTTTGTTAATGTACACCTATTTGAAGGACATTGATTGGGACGATAAATTTTACACATCACCCAACTGCACAAATAAAATATGTGTTTGATTGTTTGAAACCCCACACGGGTATTGGGATAAAATACGGCATACACTAATCCCAAAAATTAGTTGTATGTCGATCGATGGATCGACAGCCTGTTCTAAGCGTTAGATATCTATATTTGATGCTTGTACAGTTTAGTGCACTTTGGATGATGGTTGATTATGTATCGTTGCTATTATATACATGTGTTGTATGGAATGCATATAATTAACTTTGTATGTTAATTGATTGAGCCTCATTCCAAATTAGAAAATAAAGAATATTATAAAATAAAGGTACATGTGTTGACCGTACTCATCCGTTGAGATTAGCCATGTGTTAAACGAAATATTTTAATAATAAAATTTATATCTTTATCATTATAAAATAAAGGTTCATGTGTTGACAGTGCTCATCCGTTGAGATTAATCATGTGTTGAACGAAATATTTTAACAATAAAATTTATATCTTTATCATTATAAAATAAAGGTTCATGTGTTGACAGTACTCATCCGTTGAGATTAGTCATGTGTTGAACGAAATATTTTAACAATAAAATTTACATCTTTATCATATATAAAATTAGAAACTAACTGGAAAATAGATAAGATGAGTGGTCTCCTGGATGTTGATCTGATGTTGGTTTCGGCCTTCGGGTTAATATTCAGGGAATCGTTCTCTTACTAATTTACGGTTGGAGTCTGATTTGAAATCAAACGATAGATACCATAATTTTTATAAAATATATTAAATAACAAAAATAGTCACACGTGGACAACACTCATGTGTTGACAACAATATAGATTCATGTATTGAATAGGATAAATATTCATTTGTTGAATAGAATAACGGAACTATTGAAATATACAAAGCCGTGTTGATTAGAGATGCGCTATTTTGACGCGAACGATATTTATATCGATTATATTCGTTTTTATATTTGAATTGAATAGAAAACGAATTTGAATTGAATTGAATAGAAAACGAATTCGAATAGAATTGAATAGAAAACGAATTCGAATTGAATAGAAAACGAATTCGAATTGAATTGAATAGAAAACGAAATCGAATTGAATTGAATAGAAAACGAATTCGAATTGAATTGAATAGAAAACGAATTCGAATTGAATTGAATATAAAACGAATTTGAATTGAATTGAATTCAATTGAAAACGGACTGAAATAGAATTGAAATCGATTTGAATTGAAATCAAATAGAAATGAATGTAAAAAGAATTTATAAGGGAAAATTCAATTTTGATTTGAATTTTAAATGACGGTTGAAATTGGTTTTGAAACAAGTTTGAAACGAATTATAAAATACGTTTTAAAAAGAAATCGACGAAATATATATAATATTTATATTATATATATAATGGCCTGAATAGAACGCGTCGCGCCGCGGCGGTTCGTGAATTTCGACCATTTATTTCGAACGGACATTACGGGAGATCCGACCGTCGGATTCTCCTAAAACTGGAACCATTGGGTTCGTATCGAAAAGAGATTACTAACGAATATTATAAATTTGAAATCTAAAGGTTGGATTTGGAGATACGTCCAAATCAAATTTGGAAAAGGTCGATGTAAGTGCAGTTCGATGGTCGTTGATGGAAATCGACTGTAAGGGCCTTGATAAAATTATTAAAAATAGTAATAATTTGTGTAAAATCATAAGAAATGATTTGGGAAAAATTAGGATGAAAAACTCCATATTTGAAAAGATAAAAATAGATTTTTACCGAAATGAACTAGTTTTGAACTTAAATTAAAACCCATTTATTTTTAAATAAATAGATTGGAATTGAATTAGAATTGATTGGTGGGTTTATCGTGATCAGTGTTTTAAATAACACTTGTTCTTTCACCCGATAATAAATAGAATGTGATTTGGGATTATCGTGAACTGTGTTTTAAATGACATTAGTTCTTTAACCCAGTAAAAGGAGTCTTAATGAATCTGCAATTAGATTGAAATGTGAATTGAAAATTTAAATTATCAAATATGGAAAATGAGCGAGAATGGAGTATCACCAGTTTTGCTCAAGCGATAGTTAAATCTTTAATTAGATTTGAACGTGAAATGGTAATTAAATTTACCGATAACACCATGGTGTTAGATATGGAGTATTACCAGTTTTGCTTCATGGGATGAATAGTTTGGGATTGGAAAATAAAATAAATAATTACTTCGGTGTGGTTCGCTAATCCCGACTAGTTTGGAAAACCATAATTTGGTTTGTAATGACATCCAAAGGAAGATTAAAGAATAAATTTAAAGAATTTATTTTTGACAAAATTAATGGGAACCTTTCCCTAAGAATGTGAAATTTAGAAACTAGCTGTAGGTTAGTTAAGAAGAATGGTTTCCTGGGTATTGATCTGATGCTGGTTTCGGCCTTCGGGGTTAATATTTGGGGAATTGCTCTCTTACTGATTTACGGTTAGTGACTAATGAATTGGAATGAGGCGTATGTTGTGTTTGTGTAACATTTGTTTTTAATACACCCGGGTTGTTCGGAAAGGCCGGGTTTATACCCATTCTGAATAACCGATTCGACGATAAGTCGAAGATGATGACGGTGGTCGAAGACCGGAAGTCTTCACATCGTTTGGATAATTACTGATGATACTTATTGGGCTGTACACCCAAGAGGATGGAAATAGTCGGTGGTCCTCCAGACTTACTTGGAGATCGATGGATATGCGAGGAAAGTGCCTCCGGTTTCGTTCAGACCCAGAACGAACTTGTAAATGGATTGTGTGTCTGACATTGGATTTTATTCTGTGTTGATTGATCTCTATTAAATATAC
The DNA here is from genome assembly GCA_030737875.1 of Allium sativum. Classification (NCBI taxonomy): domain Eukaryota; kingdom Viridiplantae; phylum Streptophyta; class Magnoliopsida; order Asparagales; family Amaryllidaceae; genus Allium; species Allium sativum. The sequence goes on along the minus strand of CM060924.1, from coordinate 498,043,719 downwards.
ACCTGTTAGGCGGCGGAGAATTTATTCTCTTGCTTAACGCCCTTCTCTGAGACGTACGAGCTCAGAGGTTGTATATCGATGGACATCAGTCGCATGGCATGAATTGCCTATGTGGCACGCCTAAGTGGCAATTGATCAAGGCTTCTGTTAAAAAGCAAAGTCTTATGGTTGATGATCAAAGCACGGCCTTTGTGGCGTAGCTTTGTGTATAACGTGAATTCGCGAGCCGCACACCTCGGTATGAGTTAAAAACGGGATAAGGACTGCAGGGAGAGCACAACGTTTCTTTCTAGCTTTGGTGGTGTCAGTGACTTACCAGCCCTGACATTTATATACTTTTCACCTATGTGGTCATTGGATGAGGCGTCTCGATTTTAGGTCTGTTAGGACTGGGAAACGTGTGTTCAGGAATGATTAATCCTGAAATGTAAGAGAGGACCGGCCCTGAAGCATCCAGGGGTTACCCAGAGTGTGTAGTCCCGAGGCATTTGCTAGAGTGTCTCGAAGCGGAGTGGAGCTTGCCCCTTGCCTCGACTCATGACGGAAATCCAATTTCCAATGTGATATTGCGGTTTTAATTGTAGAACTAGTATGGTGACATGATATATGGTACCCATGCCGTCTATGGTTGATATTTATGATTGAAATTGTTTTGACACTATACACTTATTATAGTATCAAATGATTTGTTTTAAATGTACCAAGCATGTTTGGCTATTATAAGGGAAAACCCTATCCTCCTGCTTGCGTTGCACTACGCGATGGGACCTAGGTCTTATAATAGCTTCATTTTTCGAAAAAGCATTGCGCTTTTTATTCTATGCACTGGTATTCTTGGGAAGAAACCCGTTCCGTGTTATACGGCGTGGTCCCTTGAATTTCTCTCTTTTAAAGTAAAGTTTTAAATAACTGTTTTAGTTCTCACACCAGTCACATGAATGACCTGGAGTTTATTGTTTTAACCTAAACTCTGGGTGCCCATATTTTCGACACGGGCAGCTAGTAGTTTTGGTTTTGCAGATTTATATTCACAGGATCCTGGTTTACAGCTGGAATGATATCCGGAAAGCTCTGTATCCGTATATCACCTTCAGTTGTGCTTCGTATTATTTTCCGCTGCTATGTAATTTATTGTAATCTCTGATATTTATCGAATGTAATTTATTCATTTATAATATGTATATTCTTGTATCTGATGGAATTGTTGTAATAACAATGAAATGTTCTTCTGTTTGCGTTCTGATTTGTCCTGTTCTCAAACGATTAGGGGTTTCGAACGGTCTTGGTCGGTTTAACGATCGATTCGGATCGAGCGAAATTCCTTGCCGTTACATACTTGTTGATTGTTCAGATATGCAAGGGGCTCTCTCCATAGTTGGACGAGGAATAAGGTGCCTTCAACTTCGTTCAAACCTAGAACGAACTTGTAGATGGATTGTGTGTCTGACATTGTACTTTAGAACATAATCGATTGCTTTCTATTAATGTTATATCAGTTGGTGGAGGAGAATTTATTCTTTTGCTTAACACCCTCCTTTGAGATTTCGTTATTCAGAGGATTATATATTAATAGACACCAATCATATGTTGTGAATTGATGATGTGGCGTGTTGAGTGTTGTTGGTAGATAGATCAAAGCTTCTGTTGAAAAGCAGAGCTTTATCGGCATGATTGGCCTTACATCTGGAATAAGCCAAAAACAGGAAAGTGGACAGCAGAGATACGGGCTAACATTCCCTTCTAGCTGAATAATGTTGCAATGGTATGGATTCCATGAAAGTTTACTTATGTGGATGATAGTTGACGCGCCTCATGTGATGGTCAAGTAAACCCGGGGAATGTTATGTTCAGGTAAGATTCCAATCAGTCGCGCTTAGTGCTAACCGGCTCTACCGATTTGAAGGACTCAATAGTTGTGTGATGGCCTGCCCCGCACCAGCTGACATATCCCATGTAAGTGCATTGTGTCGATGTCCAACCAGCACGAGATGATCGCCAAAGAAAGGAAAAAGAAGAGAACTTACTGGTGAACTAACAAAGAACCTGTAGAATGTCTCATAGCGCATGGGATAAAATATAATAACAACATACTTAACATAAAACAGGCGAGACAGTGCATAAGCTGAAAACTAGACCTACACATCATTGCAGCGGAAATCCAAATATAACTTAGTTCCACATCACCATTATTACAGCTTTTCAAACTGTCTCTAAAGCAAAGCAAAGGAAAAAGGTACATTACTAATGCCCAAAGTAGTGACCCTGCAGCGACATAGGGAGAATATCTATACATATCATACGTGGAAGTCTCCTGCTCGTCTTCGGTACAACTACTCATGCTTCACCAGCTAACCTGTCTCTAGTCTGCTCGTCAGAGCACCCAGAGTAATAAGAAGAGACATAAAACTCTTGGTCAGACAAAAATCTGGTATGAGTGATAAGCAGCAAAACAGAATAATAATAGGTATACTAAACCATACCTGAACCTACAACCAAAGAGTTAGCACTACATACTGTACAATACTATAGGGTGCCACTAACATATGGTGTAAAGAATACGGGGGTGGGGGTGTGCATGTCATAGTGATGGCAAACAAATCAAGCATAACAACAATCCTGACGTCTCTCACTCAGTGCGTAAAGCATACAATGTCCACCACTCTCAACCACTAGACCCATCGAAGTAGTGATGGAGTTCGACTTGTACGACTACTGCTACCACCAAGCTTACCCTACGGAGTCATGACTAAATCTTTACAAATGACCCCGCTTCATTGGTCTATAGCCCATTAGTCGTACCTAGACCACTGTGGTCCTGAATCAGTTCATGTACCCCCTACACATAGTTATCCAAAATTATAGACATCGACAACCCTTTAGCACACGTCCCGCAGCAAAGCCCAATCATGAAGTTAACTCGTTGGTTTCCAACTGGATCCTGAGTACAAACTTCCTACTTGGACTACCGTTGCTTCTCGGGTTTTTGGTCGAATTGGAGTTGGTCTTCAAAAGAGTCGTCGAGTAGAAGTAGCTTAAGTCTTGTTCGGTTCAGCTGTACATCGTCTTCAGATTTCTTGTTCGGTTCGGTTCGGATTCTCCATCGTGGCTTGGCTCAGCTCCTTCATTTGGTCCGGTTGGGTGCCATCCTCCAACTCAGTTCGGTTCGGGTGCTTCTGCTTAGATACGGTTCGGTCCTCTAGCCCTCCAGTTAGTCTGATCCGATCCCATGTCCTCCTGTCATTCCGATCCGATCCCACTTTCTAGCTTCAATCCGATCCGATCCCCACGCCAAGCTTCTGCCCGATCCCAACTCCAACACGATCCCAATGGCCTTCCTTTTCGCCATGCTTTATCTTGTGCTAAGTTCCAGTTCGGTTTGGTGCTCGCTTGCCCAGTCCACTATCTGATCCGAGCCCTTCCAACCGATCCGATCCGAAACCCTGCACAATTTTCCTGCGACTTTTCCAACGACTGTTATACACCATACGACGGTGTTTTCAACCATTCTAACTCTTCTAATCAATCACAAAGCATACCATACAATCGTAGAAACATGTATAATAAACCACAAACACCAAAAACAATAATTTGTTAGGTTGAAACGGATCAAACATAGCTAAAATCCCATATTTTCCCTTAAGCATGTTTAAGCGAAGCTAATTATAGGATTAGTAAAACTTAACCAAATTAACCAAATTTTCTAATAGAGGCCTAAAACAATATTTCGAAATTAATGAACATTTTCCCATATTTTTAACATGTATAAATTCGCTAATTATCAATAATTACCCTTAATTAGCCATAATTAGTGAGGAACTATGCAAATCACTCACCATAGCCACAAATAAAACCTTTAAAACCGAAACTCTACTATTTGGATGCGAATACCAATGCAACACAGCAGCTCTACCTCGATTCTTGTGCTAATTCTCTTTGATTTGATGTAAATTTGGCTTAATTAGAGATTAGGAGGTGATTTGGGGTGTTTTAGCAAGTGGAGGCTATTGCTAGGTTGAGAGGAATGTCTTAGGTGGCTGGAAAATGAAGTAAAATTCATTTTCTAAACCCTAGCAGTCCTCTTATACTCTGAATCCCGAAATTCCCCTTTGGGCCTAGCTGTTAATCATTCGGTTAAGCCCAGTTAAGCTGTTTTTCACCACCTGAAACTTGTTTCAGCCATATCTCCCTTACGGTGAGTCGATTTGGCTAATGTGACCACTCTTCGGAAAGTTAAACCATCATCTGGATCTAATGGAAGTGGTTTCAAGTCAAAAATCCTTTCCAATCAAAAGTTATGGCCGAAACAAGATCAGCTAGGGACAAAACGGTCATTTAAAAATCAACAAAAATCAAGAATATGAGAAATGACCCCAATAGTCATCTCCCAAAGTTACATGGCCATACGACTTCGTATGTGAAAGAAATAAATATTCTATGATCCTTCGATGCGTAGAATGTGGGTCGTTACATTCTCCCCCCTTAAGAAATTTCGTCCCCGAAATTCCTTAACCCAAAACATACAAAGGATCCCGCATGCCTGCCAGCCATATACAACAATCAAACATGAAAAACAAGTAAAACAAACCTATCCTAGCATGCAGAAAGACTAAATCGAAACTGTAATCTTACCAGGCGAAGAGTTCTGGATATATTTTCCTAATGCTTTCCTCTGTCTCCCAAGTGCAATCATTCTCATTCTCGCCCCCACTGAACTTTGACTAATTTCACCGCCTTCCTTTGAAGTTGCTTCATATCATTCCCAACAATACGCATAGGCTTGCGGTTCCCAACCGCCTCAGGTTCAACCTCGATATCATCCAACTGATTAGGTGAAATAGTCACATCGGGGTCGTGCACGAATTTCCTTAACTGGGAAACATGAAATACGTTATGAACTCCTGCCATCTTCTCTGGTAATTCAACTTTACATGCCAAATTCCCAATTTGCTCAAGAACTGGGAATGGACCAACAAATCTTGGTGCTAACTTGCCTCTCTTGCCAAATCGTATCATGCTCTTCAATGGAGAAATCTTGACAAACACGAAGTCCCAATGGAGAACTTTAATTCTCTTCTCCTCTTATCAGCATAACTTTTCTGCTTATCTTGGGCAGCCTTCATTCGCTTTTAGACTACCTTAACCTTAGCTGAAGTTTCTCTTATCACATCTAGTCTAAGCACAAACTTCTCACCAGTTTCTAACCAACATGATGGTGATTTGCACGGTCTTCCGTACAAAGCTTCAAATGAAGCCATACCAATACTGGATTGAAAACTATTATTATATGCAAACTCTACTGGATGCAAATGGTCATCCCATGATCCACCAAAGTCTAATATATACTCTCTCAAGAGATCCTCTAATACTCGATTTACCCTCTCTGTCTATCCATCGGTTTGAGGATGATACGCGGTACTGAGATGTAATTCTAACCCAAATGCCTCTTGTAAGCTCTTCCGAAATCCACTACTGAACAACGGATCTCGGTCACTCACAATTGCCTTTGGGTATTCCATGAAATCTCACTACCCACTTTACATATAGTTCAGCTAACTTAGTTGTTGTTCTATTTGACTTGACAGGTATAAATCTTGCACTCTTGGTCAATCGGTCCACAATCACCCAAATGCTACCATGGCCCGATCTAGTCCATGGTAATCCATCAATGAAATCCATTGAGACTTGTTCCCATTTCCATTCTAGAATCTCTAATGGTTGCAACAAACTACTAGGCTTCTTTTGCTCAGCTTTAACTGGTTGGCAATTCAGTCATTTGGATATAAACTTCCCAACATCTCTTTTCATCCCCTCCCAGTACTAGGTCTGCTTCATGTCTCGATACATCTTGTTACCACCAGGTTGTATAGTCAGTTTTGAGCGATGACATTCTCTAAGCACTTCATCTCTTAATCCATTGACATTGGGTACAACTAGTCTTCTATTCTTCTTAAGCCATCCATCTCGATCAAGCCCATACTTGTTCATCTCCCCATCGATACCCATCTCTAACTTGGAGATGACTTCCAATAGGTTAGAATCGTCCCTCTGACTGGAACCAATTCGCTCAATCAAAGTGGGTCTGATCGTCAAACTTGCTAACATTTCTGGATCCAATTCGCACTTTGGTCTGAAATCATACCTAGTGATGTACTCCAGTTGCTTCCATTCTAGAAACATAGCCCCTAAACTTGCATGTCTTCTACTCAATGCATCAGCCACTGCATTTCCCTTTCCTGGTGTATATGCGATGTCGAAATCAGAGGAAGCCAAGAATTCTAACAATCTTTGCTGTCGGGGATTTAGTTCCTTCTGAGAGAAGAGATACTTTAACGATTTATGATCAGTAAACAACTCGAATTTTCTACCAAAAGATAATGTCTCCACATCTTCAATGCGAATACGATCGCTGCTAATTTCAAATCATGGATAGGGTATCTTCTCTCATGCGGTTTCAATTGCCGACTTGCATAAGCTACAACCCCACCTCCTTGCATCAGTACAGCACTTAGTCCAGTACCACATGCATCTGCGTATACCATCATCGCTTCATTACCCTTAGGAATGACTAACACTGGTGCACATGTCAACTTGTCATTTAGACTCTTGAATGCATTCTCGCACTTTTCGTTCCAGACGAAATCTTGATTCTTATTGGTCAACTGAGTCAACGGTGCTGCTATCTTGGGGAAGTCTAGGATAAACTTACGATAATATCCAGCTAATCCTAAGAAACTTCTTATGTCCGTTGCATTCTTGTGCGTAGACCAATCTTGTACCATAGCCACCTTCGCAGGATCCACGGCAATACCATTCTCTGAAACAACATGGCCCATGAATCTCACTTCTCTCCTCTAGAAGTGACACTTAGAAAACTTTGCTTTCAATTGGTGTTTTCTTAACACCTCCATCACTATCCTCAAGTGTTCCTTGTGTTTTTTCTCTGTTCTCGAATAGACATAGATGTGGTCCACGAACACAAGAACAAACTTATTCAACTGATCTCTGAATACTCCATTCATAAGATCCACAAAATATGCTGGTGCATTGGTCAACCCGAATGGCATGACCAACCACTTATAAAATCCAAACGGCTTCCGAAATGTCGTTTTAGCTATACTCTCTACTTCCACTCTAAGCTGATGAAAACCTGTCGCGAGATCCAACTGGGAGAACGCTCTCGTGCCACTCAACTGATCAAACAAATCATCTATCCACGGTAGAGGATACTTATTCTTCCTCGTCACCTTATTCAACTCGCGGTAGTCTACACACAATTGAAGGGAACTATTTTCCCTGGTAGCAAACACAACTGGTGCTCCCCACTCAGAAACACTTCTTCTGATAAATCCCTTCTTTAAAAGATTGCTCACTTGCACACCGAGCTCTAGCCGCTCCCTTGGTGCCATAAGACGAAGTGGCATCACTATAGGTCTGGCATTTTTCACTAATCAATAAGGAACTCAATCTCTCGGTGTGGTGGAAGTCCGGTCACTTCCTCGAAGACGTCCGGATACAGGCTAGGCACGGGCACATCTGACAACTCATCATGCGGGATGTCAAGGGAATTTAGAATACTAGCCATTACCCCATCATTAGGTAGACCACCAAACACTACCCTCCGCCCATCATCCGCTCTAACTGTCACCAAAAAGCCCTCACGGTCTACCACTACCCCATATCTTTGGAGCCAATCGACTCCCAAAAAAAGGCCAAACCCAGTAAAGCCTAGAACATAGCAAACACAAACAAACATGCATCCATGACTCGATAAGAGCACATTACGACAAATCATGCTAAGGCTAGTCGAACCACCAATCGGGTTCGTCCCTACTAAAGGTCTATCGACAATCTCGTGCTCCAATCCCAACCTATCTACCAGGTCACTAGATATGAAGAAACTAGAAGCTCCGGTATCAAACAAAACTCTAACAGGAACATCATAAACAGAAAGCATACCTTGAATAACGACATTCTTTCCCTTCTCCGCCCCAGTTGGGGCATTCGACGAAGAAGGAATAGCATTAAGGGCATATGCTTTCACCATCTGCTTTTCTTTAGGGGGTTGCGGACACTTGTCCTTGTGATGTCCCACTTGGCCACAGTTGAAGCACTTCCTGTTTGCTGGCTTTGCTCGACAATTACTAGCATGGTGGCCCTTCTAGCCACAACTAAAGCACTCAACTTCTTTCTTCTTCTTCTTCAGGCCATCCTTATTCTAGTTCTTCTTCCTCTTATTCTAAGAACCACTCTTGCCTCCACCGCTTGCTTGCGGTATTGGCTCCTCAGCAGATGCGACCTTAGTCTTCGATTTAGGGTAAAGACTTTCCGATCTTAAAGCTTTCCCCACAATCGATTCAAACGTCTCATCGTTGTGGTTAATAACCCCCAAGTACTGATCCAAACCTGTTATGAACTTCTCATTCTTCTTCTCGGGAGTGTCAATGAGGGATAATCCATACTTCGATAAAGTATCGAATTCTGCAATGTACTCCGAGCCTGCCCTACCATTATGCTTGAGCTCCAGGAATTTCCTAAACAACTCTGACTTCTGGGCAGCTGGGATAAATTTTTCACCGAGTCGGGCCTTAAACTGGTCCCATGTAACTTGTTCCTCTGGAGTAGCTGCCTTAATAGCATTCCACCAATTCATCACCTGTCCTTGCAGCTGACGGGACGCTAGCTTTCTCTTTATCGCATCATTGATACCTAAGTCTTTGAAGATGCGCTCACAACTATCCAAACAATCTTAAACATCCGTGGCTGATTCCGTTCTGTGGAACGGCTTTCCACCAAGACTAGTGTAATCCTTGCATAGTTTAGCGAAATCGGCTCTAGGCTCCTGCACCGCTACACCACCACCATTTGCAACATTGGGAGCTGCTCCTTGCACGTTTCTTAGCATCTCCCTCATGAAGTCAGTAAACATAGCCCTCATGTCAGGAGCAATCCCATTGTTGGTTCCTCTACCAGCACCCCTCGTATATCGGCTCATCGTTCAATCTGCAAAGATAAACAATTAACCATCCTCTTTGTGGTGTCAGTATAGTGCGACTTCATCTTTAGCTATACTAATAGTATATATATATATAGCTTTTGAAAACCAAAATAATCACAAATACGCGCTCTCGTATACGTATTATCTCTCCCTGGTGTCTTTTCCTAGGTTAACAATGCAACCTAGAGGTATGATACCAAGTGTGACGGCCTGCCCCGCACCAGTCGACATTTCCCATATAAGTGCGCTGTGTCGATGTCCAACCAGCACAGGACGGTCGCCAAAGAAAGGAAAAAGAAGAGATCTTACTGGTGAACTAACAAAGAACCTGTAGAATGTCACACAGCGCATGGGATAAAATAAAATAACAACATACTTAACATAAAACAAGCGAGATAGTGCATAAGCTAAAAACTAGAACTACACATCATAGCAGCAGAAATCCAAATACAGCTTATGTTCCACATCACCATTATTGCAGCTTTTCAAACTATCTCTAAAGCAAAGCAAAGCAATGGAAAAAGGTACACTACTAATGCCCAAAGTAGTGACCCTGCAGCGACACAGGGAGAATATCTATATATATCATACGTGGAAGCCTCCTGCTCGTCTCCTGTACAACTACTTGTGCTTCACCAGCTAACCTGTCTCTAGTCTGCTCGTGAGAGAACCCAGAGTAATAAGAAGAGACATAAAACTCTGGGTCAGACAAAATTCTGGTATGAGTGATAAGCAGCAAAACAAAACAATAACAGGTATACTAAACCATACCTGAACCTGGACCTGCAACCAAAGAGTTAGCACTTCATACTGTACAATACTCTAGGGTGCAACTAACATATGGTGTAAAGAATATAGGGGTGGGGGTGTGCATGTCATAGTGATGGGAAAAAAATCAAGCATGGAACCATCCTCACGTCTCTCATTCAGTGCGTAAAGCATACGATGTCCACCACTCTCAACAACTAGACCCATCGAAGTAGTGACAGAATTCGACTTGTACGACTATTGCTACCACCAAGCTTACCCTATGGAGTCATGACTAAATCTTTACAAATGACCCCGCTTAATTGATCTATAGCCCATTAGTCATACCTAGACCACTGTGGTCCCGAATCCATTCATGTACCCCCTACACATAGTGATCCAAAATTATAGACATCGACAACCCCTTAGCACACGTCCCGCAGCAAAGCCCAATCATGAAGCTAACTCGTAAGGTCCCAACTGGATCCTGAGTACAAACTTCCTACTTAGACTACCTTTGCATCTCGGGATTTTGGTTGAATTGGAGTTGGTCTTCAAAAGAGTCGTCGAGTAGAAGTAGCTTAAGTCTGGTTCGGTTCAGCTATACATCGTCTTCAGATTTCTTGTTCGGTTCGGTTCTTATACTCCATCATGGTTTGGCTCAGCTCCTTCATTCGGTCCGGTTCGGGTGCCATCCTCCATCTTGGTTTGGTTCGGGTGCTTCTGCTTGGATACGGTTCGGTCCTCTAGCCCTCCAGTTAGTCTGATCTGATCCCATGTCCTCATGTCATTCCGATCCGATCCCACTTTCTAGCTCCAATCCGATCCCCACGCCAGCTTCAGCCTGATCCCAACTCCAACACGATCCCAATGGCCTTCCATTTCGCCATGCTTTATATTGTGCTAAGTTCTAGTTCGGTTCGGTGCTCCCTTGCCCAGTCAACTATCTGACCCGAGCCCTTCCAACCGATCCGATCCGAAACCCTGCACAACTTTCCTACGACTTTTCCAACGACTGTTTTACAACATACGACGATGTTTTCGACCATTCTAACTCTTCTAATCAATCACAAAGCATACCATACAGTATAGCAACACGTATAATCAAACACAAACACCAAAAACAATAATTTGTGAGGTTGAAACAGATCAAACATAGCCAAAATCCCATATTTTCCCTTAAGCATGTTTAAGCAAAGCTAATTATAGGTTAGTAAAACTTAACCAAACTAACCAAATTTTCTAACAGAGGCCTAAAACAATATTTCGAAATTAATGAACATTTTATCCAGATTTTTAACATGTATAAATTTACTAATTATCATTAATTACTCTTAATTAGCCATAATTAGCGAGGAACTATGCAAATCACTCACCTTAGCCACAAATAAAACCTTTAAAACCGAAACTCTACTATTTGGGCGCGAATACCAATGCAATCACAGTAGCTCTACCTCGATTCTTGTGCTAATCCTCTTTGATTTGATGTAGATTTGGCTTAATTAGCGATTATGAGGTGATTTAGGGTGTTTTAGCAAGTGGAGGCCATTGCTAGGTTGAGAGGAATGTTTTAGGCAGCTGGAAAATGAAGTAAAATACATTTTCTAAACCCTAGCAGCCCTCTTATGCTTTTAATCCCGAAATTCCCCTTTGAGCCTAGCTGTTAATCATCTGGTTAAGCCAAATTAAGCTGTTTTTCACCACCTGAAACTTGTTTCAGCCATATCTCCCAAACGGTGAGTCCGTTTGGCTAATGTGACCACTCTACGGAAAGATAAACCATCATCTGAATCTAATGAAAGTGGTTTAAGGTCAAAACTACTTTTCAATCAAAAGTTAAGGAGGAAACAAGATCAGCAAGGGGCAAAACGATCATTAAAAAATCAACAAAAATCATGAATATGGGAAATGACCCCAATAATCGTCTCCCAAATTTACATGACCATATGACTTCGTATGTGAAAGAAATAAATATTCTACGATCCTTCGATGCGTAGAATACGGGTTGTTACAAGTTGACTCCTAGGACATTTGCTAGAGTGTTACGAATTCGGTTATGGAAGGTCCTTTGCCTTGGTTCATAGTCGGAATCCAATTTCCAATATGAGATTTCGTGTTTTCAGTTGTATACTATATCGTCGACATAACGGGATGAGGCATTATGAAAGCTAGGATTGATACATTTATTTTCGAAAGTGATTTCCTCTAGCCGACATAACGGGATTGGGCATTATCAAAATATTTATTTTTAAGAATATCAAGCATGTTTGGCTATTATAAGGTAAAACTCTATTCTCTAGTTTGCATTCCATTATTTGATGGGACTGGAGTCTTATAATAGCTTCATTTTATCAAAGCGCGAGTTTCAAAGTTTTTGAATCTAAGTTGATGATTTTGTGCACCGATATTCATGTGGAAGAAACATGTTCCGTGTTATACAATGTGGTCCCGTGATATGCCTCACTTTTAGATAAGTTAATAATAAGTTATTAGAGTTTCTCATACTGGTCCCATAACTGACTCATAATTTTTTTTCCTTGCAAACTCGGGTGCCCTTATTTTTACACGGGCATCCAGTAAATAGAATGTTAGTTAGACCACTTTTGGAAGTTATGACTTCATATATATGGAAGCTATTTGGGAAAGCTGGTTTTGGATTTGGAGTAGGAGAAGGAGTAGGATTTTCTTTTGGAATCTCCATAGGACTCCATCATAATATATCTTTAATTCCGCTATGTATTTGTTTTCTAATCATCATTTTAATATGTGACATTTGGATCTGATGGGATGTAGTACTCTGGAATATCATTTGAAGTAATATGATGAATATTCTGATGTTTAATGCAAGTTTTTAGTTTCTGCTGTTATATTTGACGTGTTATATCCTAAAGGTCATCTGTTCTTCAGGGAACCAGGAGAGCAGGTCATCTCAAAAAGCATATGAAAGTTGTAGCCAGTCTTAGATGGATGCAGATGGACTGCAAATTATATTTTCTAGATGTTTGGTTTTTGATTCAAGTTCGATTCGTTCTTCTTTTGAGCATGAGCATGATACATAAATCCTTTTTCAAATAACTTAAAACGTAATTAGCCATATTATTCTTATTTTGTTGTTATTAGAAAGTGGTTCCCAAAAGATGGCCCTGCAAAATAACAAATAGATGTAAGTAAAGCATTATATCATGAAAATGGGATGAAGGGGAACAACTGATTAGAAAAATTATTTGTTATCTTTCTATCAGCCATGTGTACTCAGATAAGATGAAAAAATAAAATAATAATCGTGTATATAATCACAAAAAGTGTTGATAACCTATGGGATGTTTTGCAATTAACAGTCCGACATATTTCTTTACCAAAGATGTACACCTCGTGAGGCAATAAAATTTAAAACAGCTCAAGTTGATAACCTAATATCATCGCTTAGCAATGCTCATTAAACAATTCCATAAAGAATGTTTTGCCTCTAGTCAAAAGTATCCACAATTAGCATCTAAACAACTATGCATAAATTATCCATCTTAGAGCCTAAATGCAGCAAATCGAACAAAATAACTATATTAACAAATTTATCTGTGGACATAAAATGCACATCAATATTGAAAGTGTCCCACTACAAGAAAGTGTGTATATCGAGGATGAAGCTTGCAATGACTGTTTATTGTCTAACAAAGTGGTCGACACCAGCCGTCACTTACCTGATAATAACCCGTGAGCCCTAGATGAAAGTTTTCATTTAAGCAACTTCAAGCTCAAGTAAAAAACCTTTTCCCCAAATTAGTCGCCTCTAACAGCCTCCATCGCCACCAACCACCACCTGTTATCTCGCCGATACTCCCCTGCCTTCATTTTGCCTCTGGCACCTCCCTTCTCCTCCTCTGCTATTTCGGTTTTGAAATTTAAGTATAAATTTTTATTTTTATGTTGTTTAATTTTGATGTTTATGTATATGAGTATATTGATTTACTGTTAGTAGATGATAATACTAGATTATTAGGTGATATAGAAATAGGATCAAAATTCTATGCTATGTAATTAGTTGATTGTCAATTTGTAATCAATGAATATTTTGTATTAGTTAATGTTGGCGTGTATGTATATGTTAATAAATTGTTGTTAGATGATAATCATATATTATTATTGAGTTTGGAACATAGTAAAACCCTAATTTTGAAATTTAATTAGATGATTACAAACTAAAAATCGATCAATGTATACTGTGAATTAGTTGATGGCAATTTTGGAAAAAGTTAGCATTTTTTTTAAATACGTTTTAAAATTTATATCATGCTAAAATTTATATCATGCTACTTTAAATCATGTTAACAATTAAATCACTATTGATGTCTAAAGTTTAATTTCACAAAGGTTGAACATATAAATTATATATAATTAAAATAAGCTCGTCTCGTAGCAATAGTTCATAATTTTATGATTTGAGCTATAAATAAGTGTATATGATCCAATATAAGTCGAAATTCTTTGGAACAAGAATCTTCCTAATCTATTAGATTATAGTTTTCTAATGGAAGAGAATTTTTTTTTAAGATTTCATCTAGTATATTTTGGATTTTGTCAAAATCAAATTTCAAGAAAAATCACGGTGTGGTAGCTTTGAACTATATAGATTTATTTAATAAAATGGAAGAATTTTATGAAAATAAAATAGTAATTTCTAGTAAAAATATAATTTAAATTGGTTTTCTTGTATTTGTTAAGAGCATTTAAATCAGTTTTGTCAAAAATTTGGAATGAATTTAACAATGATAAATACTGTATTGAAATCCGTTATTTGTAATATTTAGAAATGAATTTAATAAGTGATCGTATTCTACTAATTTTTTTATATTAAAAAGTAAAAAAAAATAACAATGGAAAAAACTGTGCTAATTGGATAGAAGGTGGTGTGTAGAAGAGAAGTGAAGTGAAGTATTGTTGAGTTATGATAGTGTAGTGTGCAAAACCTTTAGTCCCAAAAGATTTTTCTTTATTTTTGTTTTTAGAATAGGAACCCCTTGGATGCAACTAATGCGTAGAAGAGAAGTGTAGCGAAGCACTATTGAAATTTGACAGAAGTGTTGTATGTGTGAACCCTTTTGTCCCAAAAGGCTTTAAAATAATATATGTATGTGTTAATGAAATCATTAACATATACTTTTGAATCGGAAAAAATGTTCGATTATTATATTGACCGTAGTTCAATGTATGAAGTTAGAACTAGAACGAAAGGTTCGGTAAAAGCACATTTCTACAATGATGTAAACGAATTTATTAAATTTGCAGTATCCAATAATCGAAATTACAAGGATCTTCACTGTTCGTGTAGTAAGTGAAATTGATGAAGTTTCGAAAACCAACACCGTTAAAGTACATTTGCATAAATCTAATTTTATGCCAAACTATTATTTATGGGATCGTCGTGGAGAACTTGTTGCATTTACCATAAATATTGTAGTATTAGCGGTGGAATTAGTTACAATGATTCCAATAGAAGATACGTTGAAGATGCAGCACGATCAATGTTTCCTACCAGTCAAGTTTACGATGATGGCATATGTCAATAATGTATAAGGACCAAATGCAGATGAAAAAAGAAAAAAAATTAATTTATTGGCTTTAGCTAAGTGGCTGTTGTGGAATGGTTGTAAAAGTGGAATTGAGTTATTGATAACTGTTGAATATATCATACGAAATTAAAATCCAATCTAAGTTGAGTTTATAGCAGTTGTACAAGCTGCAAAAGACATATGCCACCTAATTATCTGATGTGCGATATTCGTTACAAAGTGGAAAAACTAATGTCAACTTTCGGCCTGCTATGCCAGAAAATAGACACTTGTATAACAGGTTGCATGCTGTATCGGTAAAATGGTGTTAATCTTAGGAACTGCAAAATATGTGGTGAGAACACGTACAAACCTAGAAAAAAGAAAGGAAAAGAAGTTCCTCAAAAGAGAATGCATAAATTACCCATCACATCTAGACTACAAAGGTTATATGCATCCCCGTTCACTGCATGTCATATGCGATGACACAATGTGAGAATAGCAGAAGATGGAACTTTGACATATCCATAGGATGGAGAAGAATGGAAACATTTCGATAGGACATATCCTACATTTATCGCAAAGAATTGTAACATCGGACATGATTTATGTACGGATGGATTTTCAACATTATCTCAGTTTTTAGTAAATATTCAACAGCCTATTGTCGTTACTCCTTATAATTTAACTTTATGGGTGTGTATCAAAACTCCACATATGTTTCTCACCATTGTATTCCTAGCCCTGATGATCCAATGTAAAGCAACGATGTTTATCTACAACCATTAATAGAAGAGTTGAAAATTCTATGGTATGAAGGGGTTGAAACATATGACATTTTAAAAAAGAGAGAATTTTCGTATGTTCACTTTTTTGTTAAGAACTATTCATGATTTTCCCACATATGGGATGTTTTCAGGTTAGTGTACGGTCGGTCATTTGGCTTGTCCTCATTGAATTGAAAAATACGAGCATTTTTCCTTACGGTATGAAAAGAAGATTTTTTTTTTTTTTTGGTTTAATTGTTATCGTTTTCTTCTACATTCCTATCATACTTTTTGAAGAGATATGAAAAACTACAACGCTAACTGAGAAGAGAATATGCAAGCATCAAATATTTAGTCAAGTGAAGAAATATAGAAATTATAAAGAAGTATCCCAAGATACATGAAATTAGAGTACAGACTGAAATTCCCAATAAAGCTGGCATTCATAATTGGCCCAAGCAAAGTATATTCTAAGAGCTACCTTATTGGAAAGATCTCCTACTTCGACATAATATTGACATGATGCACAATGAAAAAAAAGTGTTTGATAATGTGTTTAATACAGTTTTAAATATTAAGGGAAAAACAGAGAAAGATCTAAACTCAAGACATGACATAGAACACTTCTGTAAACATTCCAAACTTCATATAAAGTCCAATGACAACAAAAAACCCAAAGCATGTTATAAATCAAAGAACAAGCAAATAAAACTCATACTAAAATGGGTTGAGGGACTAAAATATCCTGATGGGATTTATTTTATTCTCTGTAGATGTGTTGACTTTAAAAACAATAAATTGAGTGGGAAGAAAAGTCATGATTGTCATATCATGATGGAATATTTATTACCAATGGTGTTCAAAGAACTGTTGCCTGTAAAAGTGTGGGGGTGTTATAATAGAGTTAAGTCAATGTTATAAAAAAAATGTTCGGCAATGTTAAAAATTGATCCTCTACGTAAACTTGAAGTAGAAATTCCAATATTGCTTTGCAAACTGAAGAAAAATATTTCCTACAATATTCTTTAATGTAATGGAGCATTTACCTGTTCATCTTCCATTTGAAGTTTTTCTTCGAGGTCTAGTGCAATATGGATGGATGTATACTTTTGAGTGGTAATAGAAAATATCAATAGAATTTATGTAAGTTTAAGATTCAGACTTACATAAGTACAGATAAATTGAA
Source organism: Allium sativum (assembly GCA_030737875.1). NCBI lineage: Eukaryota > Viridiplantae > Streptophyta > Magnoliopsida > Asparagales > Amaryllidaceae > Allium > Allium sativum. The sequence goes on along the minus strand of CM060924.1, from coordinate 498,026,478 downwards.
TCAATTTTGTAATAGTTATTTGAATCATCTGAAAAAGGGTATGACAAAAAGCATGAGTTGAAGGTTCGATTTGCAAATCTTATCTTGAAGAAGAAACTTCGTTCTTTTGTCTCATTACTTCAGCAATCATGTAAACTTATCATTTTTAAGTAGTCCTTGTAATGGTGAAATCATGGAACAAGATTTTTTTGTTTGACAATGTAATCTAATTTTAGGAAACATGGGCGATGTTTTGGAAATATGTTGAAATATGGTTGGAAGATAAAGATCCCCATGTAGCACACACATATACTCTTCTAAATTATTCTAAAGTTGCATCATTGTTAGGTATTATAAATTTCATATTTATTTCAGTTGTATCTACATCAAGTGTAAGCTAGTAATAATATCATGTATGTCTGCAATATTTACGAATCACAAAATCCAACTGGCAATTTTAGTAAAGAGTTTGCTAAATTGTTATCATAATACGTTTACAAAATAAACTGCATTAATAATAAGGGTTTGCAACATCTACCACATGGACATGTGCAGTTAAAGCCCCGATAAATCACTGTAATATCCCCGATTTAGCATATAGCGCTCTTCAACCGCTAACTATTTCAATTTAGTGCTGACGAACAACGGATCTCCTTTAACCCTGCTATTTTCCACTGCATCAGTTAAATCAAGGTTTTTTAGCAATCACTTTAGCAATATTAATATACAGAGCTTGATTTGACTCATTCTCTTTTTAGGAAATTCAGTAAAGTTAGCATAAAGGGTTAAATTTAAGGCATAAATATCCAGTATATGGTAATAATTAATAACACTCATCAAATTTAGCATGGATAAATATGATATTCCGTGATTTTGTCATATAAGATTAATTAATATTGGTTTGTTATACACATATAATATGGGAAAGATGACTAATTAATTTTCAAATATTTGGTTTTACGTTTGATGAATCTTTTTTCATCCCTTTATTTCCCCACTACGCCTTTTTGCACTTCCGTCGCTATATAACTGCTTAGCGCCTTAACTGCACAAGCTTGGGTAAAAAAGAAGTGTTAAGACTTATCTGATATTATTTGTCAATGAATTTATATTCAACACCCAAGATCATGCGACATCCCACGTCCGTTAATGTCACCCATTAAGAGAATGCATTAAGTTTCGTGAAGCGTTATAGGTAAACAGAAACAAAATTATTACATGACATATTAAATAACCGCGAAATTTAAAACTTTATTAAGCAGAAAACACCGTGGTTCAAAACATAGTTACATCATGAGTCTGAAATACATAAAACCCAGTACATCAACTTACAATTTTGTCTTGTACAAAAATCATCAGAGTACAATAAAAATGAAAAGAGCATAATCCCCAAAAGCAAAGCTATAGTAGAAAAGGTATGAAATCAAGTGGTACATCTAAGCAGCTCCAAGCAGGATGAAAGCAGAATCTTGATCAAGCTTGAGTATTTCAACCTCGAGAACCCGGGGAGGGGGAAACGGAAGAGACAGAAGAGGAAACAAAATAGGTTAGACATAAAATCTGGCGAGTCCAATTACTTTTAGCATATAAATAAGTAGAAGTATCATGACGAGCATATAAACTGGATAAGAGAGATAACAGCATATAAGGAAGGTATGATAAGGTAAGCAGGATAAACTGAATAGTTAGTATATGTATAGCGCTTCTCTAATACTTTTCTCTTTCTCTGCACCAATACTAGTATCACTAGAACAAGATGATCCCCAACAAGTATAGGATGGTAGACTTAGGCATACTTCTAGTGAGAGGTTTAACCACATACAATAATAGGTAGCCCAACTGAACATACTAGAGTTACCCCTAAGGATAATAACAGGCTCCTAAACATACCAAAGTCTAGATGTACCCTAATCACTACCCCAATTGATCGGCTCCCTACTCCGCAGATACCCTGTGCTGGCCCCATATTAGGATGTATCGCTTCCTGAAGTGGCAACCTATCGTTTTTAGGATGTACACAACCATATCTACCGATTTCACGACGTCTTATCCTCCTCTTGTCCGGACCCATGCACGCGCATGACCCCGTCGGAATGCGGCGCCCACACTGTCCCCTCGTTTGGATCTCATACAGTCAGCCCATTAAGCATACCCCGACTAGTTCGGAGTACTCGTTTGATACCTATATATCGGTTACTGACTGAAACGGGTCCGACACACACGATGCTAAAAGTTTTCCCTAGGCTTGCATCCCTACTACTAGGATTTCCATAGGTTATGCGCTACTAGAGTAAAAAGATTGCATAACCCTCAATGGGTTAAGTCTGTGGGCCTATATACAAATATTACCCACCACCCCAAGATATACTTAACCCTCCCACTGTTTTAAGCAAGTTTACTTAACCCCTACTCAAGTCAATATGTTCATGTAATCCCTATGGATTCAAACAGGTTAAGTATTCCAGTTCATTACCATTTATTCATTTATGGTTATAATGCGCTAGACCTCCCACATTAAGCCAACAACTTGTGGATGCTGGATATGCCGGGCAGGTCCAGGCAGACTTCTTCCACAAGTTGGACTTAACCTCGTGTCTTATCCCGTTACGTTTTTATGCACTTAGACCCCTAACATTAGATTCGCCACTTGTGGTCGCTGGATATGTCGGGCGGGTCCCGATAGACTTCTACTACAAGTGTAGTCTAACCTCAGGTCTAAGCGCGGTTACAGTTTCTAATTACTATAATTCTAGGCATTTCATTCTTTAACAATTATCCTTATTTCAGTATAGGTTTTCATGACCCTTTTCCAAGTCATATTCATTATGTACCATATACCCCAAATTAAGATCTAAATCACAATTTGATTTATTCCCCAAATCCATACTCATGTAATTCAAGTTATGCCCGAATTTCCCAATACAAGTTATGCCACAATTCTAACATTTTCCCCTCGTACCCAATTTCACGCGTTCGCATATTTCAGTGGTATGCCACAATTCCCATATTCCTACATCCTTTTTATATTGTCTCTTGAACATAGCATTGTTTAGAGTTTATATGTGAATAATACTGGAAATTTAGTATTTGAATTAAGTAAACACAATTAGATTGAATGAGCTTTAAATATATCCACATTTTCATAAGAAATAAATATAGTTCAAAATTCTCTTATGTGATAAATTGTGCAAAAATTCTGAAATACTAGAGTGTGCTTATATGTTCTTAACTACACTCAGATATAGGATTTTAATGATGATTAAACTGATATATTTATATCAGTTTGTAAGTGGAGAATCTAGGGGAAACTTAATAGGGGGAATTCCAATTAAAGAAGTTACCAAGAGATAAACTGACATTAAATCAGGGCATTCAATTATAAATTAAATGGAGTAAAAGGGGGTCACTTTAGTTGGTATCATAGTTATGTTAGAATAAAAACATATGGCTTAGATAAATAGTATAAGGGTCATATGTATGTCTATATTGCTTGTTTTGTTCGAAAATGAATGTAAACAATAAATGTGAGTAGTTAAATAGATCTGAAATGTTATAACCTAACTTAATAAAAATGTGGATTCTTGTTAGTGATCCATGCTGGGTAGAGGATCATACCAAGGTGTTGGGGGCTCAAACGAACCTCCCATGATTAATGTTAAGATTTTATGAGGGCAATAAGGGATGGAATAGGGGCTAGGTAGGAAAATCCACATGAAGGGTTATCTGAACTATTGATGACCTATACCCATCTAGGTGGAAAAGAATTTGAAGGGACTGAAGGGGTCATGGGAGTGCAAACATGGTTGAGAAATTTGGAAAGATTATTTGCTGATATGCAAAAAATTACCAAAGAAAAAGGAAAATAGCTTCACGAAGGCTAAGGAAGTTGCTTTGGACTAGTGGGAGGTAATGACTGCTAAAAGAACAGAGGATGAAATCACATGGAACTAGTTCAAAGAGACGCTAGAAGCAAGATTCGTACCAGCCTCGACCAAAGCTAGCTTATTGGAAGACTTTATCAGATTGAAACAAGCCAACATGAGTGTGATTGAGTACACCCATAAATTTTAGAGCCTCTCTAAGTATGGCACTATTCTAATTGCATATGAAGTAGCTAATAATGGGAGATATATACAAGGATTTAATGTCGGCTTAAGTAGTGCTATATGTTACCATATATAGATAGAACCTTTGATCAAGTGCTAGACCTAACCTTGAAGTTTGAGCAACATGATAATGCTAGGGAGAAATTCAGGAATATGAAGAACAATAACAAAGGAAAGGCTTGGGTTCAACCCTATGATAAGAAGCCTGTAGAAGCTAATGTTAAGAAAGAGGAAGTAGGAACCACTTCTGAAGCTAAAAAGAAGGTTACTTGTTATAATTGTAGCAAGGAAGGGCACATGAGAGCTGCTTGTAGGGCTGGAAAAGTTGCAGCATTCAAGTGTTTTAATTGTGGTAAAGAGGGACACATTAAAAAGAATTGCCCTAAGCCAAGGAAGCCAGTTAAAGTAGGATCTCTAGAAGGAAAAGAAGGTGCAGCAAGGCATGAGGAGGAACCTGGTCAAGTAGAAGGTATACTCCACTTTGAAACCTTACATATATCTATATTTTATGATACAGGGGTAACCCATTCATTAATATCACATGATATAGTCCAGAAATTAAAGTTAACTTGTGCATATGTGGACCAGCCTTTATTTATAAAAAGTCCTATAGGTAGTTCATGTGTTTTGGGGATGAAATTTATGGGTATAAAATCGAGTATAGGGAGACATGAATTTTTAGCAGATCTACATGTGTTGAATTACCCAGGAATTGGGATAATATTGGGGGTAGAATGGTTATAAAAATATAAGGCGTTTATAAATTTGGAAGAATTTACAATTTCTTTGATAAACCCAAATAACTAAAGAATAATTATAATGTGTGAAACCACAAAATAAGTAGGATCAAGAAATATTTGGGGAATAAATGATAACGAAGACATGCTTAAGTTAGAAGACATACCCATAGTCAATCAGTATCTAGATCTGTTTAGTGAGGTTAGTGGTGTTCCTCAAGAGAGACCAGTAGAGTTTCAAATTAGATTACTTCCAGGGGTTAGTCCAGTGATTAAGAAGCCTACCAGGATGAGTCCTAAAGAGATAATAGAATTAAAGAAACAACTAGAGGAATTGGACTGGAAAGGGTTCATAAGGCTTAATAGTTCCTGTTGGGGGTCACCAGTAGTTTTTGTAAAGAAACAAGACGATTCTCTTAGAATGTGTATTGACTATAGAAAGTTAAATAAGTTGATAGTTAGAAATAAATATCCTCTATCTAGAATAGATGATCTCTTTGATCAATTAAATGGAGCAAGAGTTTTATCAAGGATAGATTTGGCTTTAGGCTTTCATCAGATGAAGGTGGAAGAATAAAGAATAAACTATACAACTTTTAATACAAGGTATGGGTTGTATGAATTTTTAGTGATGCCCTTTGGATTAATTAATGCTCGCTCTTACTTTGTTAATTTAATGAATAGAACATTTCGACATTATTTGGATAAATTTATTCGAGTGTTTATAGACGATATCCTAATCTATTCAAAGTCTAAAAAGGAACATGAGGAGCATTTGCATATGGTACTAACCAGATTGAGGCAACACAATTTAAAGGCTAAATTCTCAAAATGTATCTTTTAGCAACATAACGTAAAAATTTTAGGACACATAATTTTGATAGAGGGATCGTAGTGGATCCACAAATGATTGTTGTTGTACAATCATGGCAAAAGCCCAAATCAGTAACCGAAGTAAGGTCTTTTCTAGGCATGGCATGGTATTATAGAAGGTTTATTAAAGATTTTTTAAGAGTGGAAATACCTCTGACAAAACTAACTAGAAAGGAACAACACTTTATTTGGATAGAGAAATGCGATCAGGCCTTTGAGGAGTAAAGAAAGCACTAGTTAAGGCACCAGTACTCAAGTTCCAGAAGGGAATGAGGGGTTAGAGGTTTATACAGATGCAAGTAGGACTAGGTTAGGGGCTGTACTAATGCAACATGGTTAATTCATAGCTTATGCATCTAGGCAGCTTAAACCAAATGAAGTTAGGTATGCAACCCATGATCTTGAACTTGCAGCAGTGGTGTATACATTAAAGTTGTGGAGGAACTATTTGCTTGGAGCAAAATATGAATTATATATTGATCACAAGTCTTTAAAATATTTGTTTTCATAAAAAACTTAAACCTGAGGCAGCATAGATAGGTGGAGTTTCTAGCTGCATATGATTTAGATATCCTATACACGCCGAGAAAAGCAAATAAAGTAACTGATGCACTCAGCATACAACATGTCAAATTAGCCAGTTTGATGGTAGAAGAGTTTTAAAACCTAACTTTGTTGAGTGAAGCAGATGTCATAACACAAGGTAGAGAAATGGTGTAACAACCCGAATTTTAAACAACGTGTTAAGACAAGAATCAAGGCAGAATTAAATTATAAAATCTGAATCAGGATAAAAGGGTTGCGCCATTGCGTTTGTCTCGGAAAAATACGCGAAATAGAGTCCGAAATTTCGTAAATCGGAGTCCGTATGACCCAGTTAAGGCCCAACGAAGTTTCACGAAAATTCAAATCCGAAAACAGATTTGAATTCAGCCCAAAAAGAGAAAGCGGGAAAATTCCCGCAAGACACACAGGGTGTCGACACCCATGTCGACATGGGTGTCGACCCCCCTGGAGGGGGGTCGACATGGGTGTCGACCCCGGGGTCGACCCCCCCTCCAGGGGGTCGACATGGGTGTCGACCCCTGGGTCGACCCCCCTGGTCGAACCAGCGACCTGGTGCACCTGCTTCTGGTTTTGGCTCCTGGGTCTTGTTTTGGATGCTTGTGACGATTTTTGAGGGCTTGGATCTATCCTACGGTTAATCGAACGGCCTAAACTACTCATAATCTCTATAAAAAGACCCCTAAGCCTACCCTAAACCCTCACAAATCACTCATGCCACGAAGTGCTGCCCAAATGCCAAGTGATCATGGCCTCCATCTCCAATTCCTAGAGACTATGCATTCAAATCGGGTTCAAATCAAAAGGTGCAAGCTTTTTACACCAAATCGAGGAGGGATTAACGTTGCTACGCAAATTCCATGACGGTTCTTCTTTAAAGGAGCCACCTTTCTTCGTCGAGACGATTCATGCTAATTCGCTAAGCCACGCTATGTAAGTTCTAGCTACTTCTAGATCTAAACGGTAGTCTTAATGATGGCATGGAATAAAACGAGATTAAAATAAGTATGCTAGCCTATATGAACCTTGTCATGCCTCTTTTGCTTGAACCTATGACTTTTGGCTATGCTTAGTGACTAAATCATGCTATTCACGTTATGATTAACTTCGTTTATCTTGAAAGTTTGAATCTTTATCTATGGAATGCTAGCATGAACCTTTGGGAACCATTTGACTTGTGAAACATTGGCAAAGATTTGACTTTGGGGCTTATGCATGTAAATGAACCCAAACCCCTTATGTTATCATGCATGTTTATGGCCAAATTCCCTTATGATACTATGCATGTTTGTGGCCAAAAACCCCTTATGATGCTATGCATATTTTGAGGCCAAACCCTCTTATGATACCATGCATATTTGTGGCCAACCCCTTCTTGGCGTCGTGCATGTTTTGAGGCCAATATGTAGCATAGTATCCTTACTATGTTGGCTCGCTTTTACTTGGGTTGGAAACACGATTTGGGGTAGGATAGACGAGCGTGATTATGACATGAAAATTTGATAGGGGATTACATGAAAATATGACACTCATGATACACCTAAACGGGGACATGACATGTGGGGTAAACATGGGACTTGAAACTAGACACGGGGGTTGTAAGTGTAATATGACACTAGACAAAACATGAAAGTGGCCAACTCGAGGTTGGGTTGAGTTTGTAGCATAAATCTACCCGGACCCGCCCGGCTTAACTAGTGGCTACAAACAATAGGATCCAATGTGAGAAGTTGTTCATGTCGCGCTTAAGACCCGAGGTTAGACTAGGTTGTGGTGTAAACTACCCGGACCCGCCTGGCTTAACTAGTAACCACAACAAGGTCTAATGTGAGAGGTTGAGAGTGCATTAATTAAATTAATGCCACATGATAAGGTTAAGTAAATTTGACTAGTGACACTTAACCGATATGACACGAATGGGTAGGTTAAGTGGGACCGGGCTTGATTTCTTAATGACACTTAACCATACAAGACAATTAGGGGATGGGGTTAAGTAATTTACGTTTAACTAATCCGACTTGGTAATTAGATGGGGTTAAGTAATTTACACTTAACTAATCCGACTTGGTAATTAGATGGGGTTAAGTAATTTAGACTTAACTGATCTAAACACGGTAATTAGATGGGGTTAAGTAACCTATACTTAACTAATCTAAACACGGTAATTCGATGGGGTTAAGTTAAACACTTAACCAATCTAAACTTGGTAATTCAATGAGGTTAAGCAACCCATACTTAACCAACTTAACATGATAATTTAATGGGGTTAAGTAACTTATAATTAACCAATTATACATGGTGATTTGATGAGGTTAAGTAACCTATACTTAACCAATCTAACATGTGGACTTGATAGGGTTAAGTCACAAGACCTTTTGAATATACTTAACCCTTGTAGTATGATTAGTGGATGAGGTTAAGCCAACCCATACTTAACCAATCCGGCTCGATGATCTGATGCGATTTAGATAATTTATGCTTAATCAATCTAACACAATAATCTGATAGGGTTAAGACAAACCAATACTTAACCAATTTGACTTGATAGGGTTAAGTCATGCGCTTCTTGGTATACTTAAACAACTTGTAGGGCTAAGCCTTGAACTTAAATACTTAGCCAATCTTGACGTGATTCGTAGGTGGGCTAAGTCATGAACCTGAATAACAAAACTTAACCCAATAGACAAAACCTTAGTGAGAGGAACTAGGTAGAAAATCGTGGTTAATCAAGGGTAACGGGGAAAAGAAGCTAAGTGGTAAACCTTAGTTAAGTATAACTAAGTAATAATTCTTAGCCAAGGACATGGGACTAGTTCATGAATGGATGAGTAACCCGATATGGTATGTCATCGCTTAAACACACGAGGAGGAGCAAATGATCCGACTTGGATATGGGCTCCAACGAACTGGGTGACGAAGCGGTAGCTTCGGGGGACGCGAGGGTACTCTTGGTATTCCTCTGTGAGGTGGCAGGTGGTCCATGAAACCCAGCCTCACAGAGGTTAAGGTCTGCGATAGAAGAGCCAAGAGTATGCCTTGGTTGCTATGCGAGCGACCTAAAGACTGGGATGGATTAGCGTGGAGTTGACGATACTTGATTTTGCCCTGGATAGCACGTCGCCGACTACCTACCATCTTTAGTCAATCATGTACGAACGGAAAGGCAGGGAACCCCCAACAGACCATGTTCTTTCTATCGAGTCATGGGTGAGGTTGGCCCATAGGAAAGTGGGGCTATAGTGGGGCCGGGATGTGGTTCTCATACATGATTTTTCTTGGATTGCCTTTCAGTAGTTGAGGGAGGGGTCACGTGGGACCATAGCCACGGATACAAAAACAGACCTTAATATCTGCATCAGCAGATGACTTAAAGCTCCCGACCGAGTTCCGTCTTTCATGATTAGCCCTGGCACGGAACTCGAATGGCACATTAAGATACATGTGCGTCTAGACATGGAAACGATTCACGATACATGCGTGGGGTAAAGGGCGTGGTTGACGGGTGGCATAATCCCTAGCGGCCGTAGGTGGCCTAAACACAAACCGAGACACGGGAACGTTCATTAGGTAGCATAATCCCTAGTGGTCCTAGGTGGCATAAATCCTAAGTGAACACGCGATAGTTCATGGTAAGAAAACATAACTAGATCACGGGTAGCAGTCCAAAACAACATCAAGGATAATATGGTACTACGTGAGGTGGTATAGATTTACATGGGAAAGCCCGTACGGCCTACGACAAAGGACTGAACTAATACATTGAAAGAAACATACAAGTTGGGAAAACCTACATATGCTATATATTAGGTTGACATGGACCATTACATGACATTGGGCAAGGGGCATTCGTGGTTAACACATGACGCGGGTTGGGATACTAGTACGAGAGGTGCAGAGCAAATATACATGATAGATACCGTGGGATGTTATACATGATAGATACCTTGGGATAGTATACTTGATAGAAACCTGATGATGTGATACCTTGATTTATCATGACACCGTAATTTATCATGATGCCTTAGTTTATCTTGCTACAGTAGTTCACCCAGTTATCCTGGTTTAGTTTATCTATCTTGTAGTCATCCTTATGTTTACCTTCAGTTTATGCATGTCATGTTACCTTTACCTGTTTTTATACTGGAAGTAGATAGGACTTACCAGTCTTTATGACTGACCCCGTTTTGTTTCACCTCTTTGTCTTCCGTTCCCTCCCACCCCCACCCCCCCAGGTTTTCAGGGAGGAAACATTGTTATCTAGTTCGGACTTCTTCTGCTTGAAGGTCATCACGAATGGCTTGGACTTCCCTTGGCTATGGCTACTTTACTCTTTTACTTGGGGAATAATTTATGAAATGGTTTTATGATTCTTTATTATCGCAAGACAGGTTTTGATGTATTCTGATGTAAAAGGCTTTAGACCTTATTTTATAAGGTAATGAATTTTTTTTTACTTCCGTTGTTTTATATATGTTCTGTCTTGTAACATTTCTGTGCATATTTACCTCGATAATACTTCACCAAACCTAGTGCATTCCCTTTGTGAGTGACCCTAACGGAGGTGGGGTGTTACATTTGGTATCAGAGCAGAAGGTTACCAGACTGGGCAAAAGTTTTTAAAACCTTCTGAAAACTATTTGAGAAACCGTTTTACAAAGAAGCATTTTTCAAGAAAAGATTTTAAAAGGCTATTCCCCAAAAGCCATTAGCACTATCCTTTGATTCCTTGATTGAATCTCTTTTCCTTTCTTTCCTCCATCTGTAGTCACAGTAGTTCTAACTGTGACTAATCTTTGTCTAGCCACGTAGGTGTTTTCCGTACGATGGAGGTGGTTCTCGAGAGACCTGTTGCCGTGGTACAAGGAAGGATAATAAGAGTAAGGATAAAGGACGTGAGCTTAAGGATAAGCAACTTGTTGGTATGGCTTAGTCCATCAAGGAGGACAAGGACAAGATCATCGGAGAGGGCAATTGTACGCTCCCATTTCTAGGGTACCTAAAAGAGATGGTACCGTTTCTGGTAAAGGTTTAGTCGTTCTTTTCTATCATTCCGTCCAGACTTTGTCTTGATCATCATATCATTTAAGTCTGCTTGGATAGTTGAGTCTCTGCACCTTAGTACTAGCATGGTAGAAGATCCCACTTTAGTCCCAAAATCTGATTGGAGAGTTGGTCCATTTATCCATGACTTGTTTGGATTTGAGAACGTCTATGCCAAGTGTTGAGATTAGAAGCAATGCTTCTATTGTTGGGCTATGGGTGGATTTTAGGGGTAAAGTGGTTATCCAGTAAGGGATACCATCCTCGATTTTGAAAAGAGGGTAGTCAGACTCTTGGCTTGCTTTGGTAATACCCTCGAAGCCTCGTGTAACCTTTTGGGCTTTGTCATGGTTAGTTACCTAGAATCACTTGATGTATTTATCGGAAATCTTTGATCCGATCAAGTAACGTTCGCCAATAAGGCGGATGATTTATTCCGCTTAAGCATGGGTTATAGGAAGCACCATAGAAGGTACGCTTGGTAACATGGATTGACATTGGTAAACGAGATCCAGAATTCACTAGTGGATTTTGGAGAGCTTGCATGAGTACGCAGATATGGTTGAGCCAAGTATACTAGGGAAAGAATAAGCGAAAGTGGAACGAGAGGCGATAGTGAAATGAGTTCCAACTCATACCTTGGAAGTAGGAATCAAGGAGCTACGAAATCATGAAGTCAAAGGCGGTCAAGGCACAATGGAATTAAACTCATGGAAATGCGGCTTAGACGCGCACATCATGTCTCTTTTTAAGAGTATATCTTTGATCCTTGGTTCTCCTGTAGAGCTTGCTTGCTTGCTATCGCTTGGGGGATATCCTCTCGGTCCTGTTTCTGTCACAAACCCCGTAAGGAGTTTGTCCTGTTTGTCTCCTCGATCCTATCTTGGGAACCTTAGATAGAACTCTATGGATGCAAACATGTATTTGAAACATGTTATTATTGATATGGTTGCAAATGGTTGCAAGTGGTTGCTCGTGGATGCGCGAATACACATTAGATACTAGATTGACACGATCACGTTTCATGTTGCATATGCACGAGTATTTATACTTGTTTATGGATGAAATTGAATGTGTTGTCATGCGGATGTTCATATGGATGAATGTATGTGCACACATATAGTACTTATATGACTAGGACTATTTGCATACATGTTGGATTCATGGCACTAAACATATTTTGCATTAGAAGATCATTCAGGCCTGATCATTAGCATTAGCTAAGGGACATATACACACACTTTCTTGCATGTGTTCATAAAGCATTAGAAGCCTTTTAAGGACCATGGTTGCTTGTGGATGATGTTTTGAGTAGATGGATGATGGATGGTAGGATACGTTCTTCCTAACTTGGAGATTTTGGGGACGAAATCCTTAAAGGAGGGGAGAATGTAACAACCCGAATTTTAAACAACGTGTTAAGACAAGAATCAAGGCAGAATTAAATTATAAAATCTGAATCAAGATAAATGGGTTGCGCCTTTGCGTTCGTCTCGGAAAAATACGCGAAATAGAGTCCGAAATTTCATAAATCGGCGTCCGTATGACCTAGTTAAGGCCCAACGAAGTTTCACGAAAATTCAAGTCTGAAAACAGATTTGAATTCAGCCCAAAAAGAGAAGGCGGGAAAATTCCCGCCAGACACACAGGGTGTCGACACCCATGTCGACATGGGTGTCAACCCCGGGGTCGACCCCCCCTCCATGGGGTCGACATGGGTGTCGACCCCTGGGTCGACCCCCCCTGGTCGAACGAGCGACCTGGTGCACCTGCTTCTGGTTTTGGCTCCTGGTCTTGTTTTGGAGGCTTGTGACGATTTTTGAGGGCTTGGATCTATCCTAGGGTTAATCTAACGGCCTAAACTTCTCCTAATCTCTATAAAAAGACCCCTAAGCCTACCCTAAACCCTCACAAATCACTCATGCCACGAAGTGCTGCCCAAATGCCAAGTGATCATGGCCTCCATCTCCAATTCCTAGAGACTATGCATTCAAATCGGGTTCAAATCAAAAGGTTCAAGCTTTCTACACCAAATCGAGGAGGGATCAACGTTGCTACGCAAATTCCATGACGGTTCTTCTTCAAAGGAGCCACCTTTCTTCATCGAGACGATTCATGCTAATTCGCTAAGCCACGCTATGTAAGTTCTAGCTACTTCTAGATCTAAACGGTAGTCCTAATGATGGCATGGAATAAAACGAGATTAAACTAAGTATGCTAGCCTGTATGAACCTTGTCATGCCTCTTTTGCTTGAACCTATGACTTTTGGCTATGCTTAGTGACTAAATCATGCTATTCACGTTATGATTAACTTAGTTTATCTTGCAAGTTTGAATCTTTATCTATGGAATGCTAGCATGAACCTTTAGGAACCATTTGACTTGTGAAACATTGGCAAAGATTTGACTTTGGGGCTTATGCATGTAAATGAACCCAAACCCCTTATGTTATCATGCATGTTTGTGGCCAAATTCCCTTATGATACTATGCATGTTTGTGGCCAAAAACCCCTTATGATGCTATGCATATTTTGAGGCCAAACCCCCTTATGATACCATGGATATTTGTGGCCAACCCCTTCTTGGCGTCGTGCATGTTTTGAGGCCAATATGTAGCATAGTATCCTTACTATGTTGGCTCGCTTTTACTTGGGTTGGAAACACGATTTGGGGTAGGATAGACGAGCGTGATTATGACATGAAAATTTGATAGGGGATTTCATGAAAATATGACACTCATGATACACCTAAACGGGGACATGACATGTGGGGTAAACATGGGACTTGAAACTAGACACGGGGGTTGTAAGTGTAATATGACACTAGACCAAACATGAAAGTGGCCAACTCGAGGTTGGGTTGAGTTTGTAGCATAAATCTACCCGGACCCGCCCGGCTTAACTAGTGGCTACAAACAATAGGATCCAATGTGAGAAGTTGGTCATGTCGCGCTTAAGACCCGAGGTTAGACTAGGTTGTGGTATAAAACTACCCGGACCCGCCCGGCTTAACTAGTAACCACAACAAGGTCTAATGTGAGAGGTTGAGAGTGCATTAATTAAATTAATGCCACATGATAAGGTTAAGTAAATTTGACTAACGACACTTAACCGATATGACACGAATGGGTAGGTTAAGTGGGACCAGGCTTGATTTCTTAATGACACTTAACCATACAAGACAATTAGGGGATGGGGTTAAGTAATTACGCTTAACTAATCCGACTTGGTAATTAGATGGGGTTAAGTAATTTACACTTAACTAATCCGACTTGGTAATTATATGGGGTTAAGTAATTTAGACTTAACTAATCTAAATACGGTAATTAGATGGGGTTAAGTAACCTATACTTAACTAATCTAAACACGGTAATTCGATGGGGTTAAGTTAAACACTTAACCAATCTAAACTTGGTAATTCAATGAGGTTAAGCAACCAATACTTAACCAACTTAACATGATAATTTAATGGGGTTAAGTAACTTATAATTAACCAATTATACATGATGATTTGATGAGGTTAAGTAACCTATACTTAACCAATCTAACATGTGGACTTGATAGGGTTAAGTCACAAGACCTTTTGAATATACTTAACCCTTGTAGTATGATTAGTGGATGAGGTTAAGCTAACCCATACTTAACCAATCCGGCTCGATGATCTGATGCGATTTAGATAATTTATGCTTAATCAATCTAACACGATAATCTGATAGGGTTAAGACAAACCAATACTTAACCAATTTGACTTGATAGGGTTAAGTCATGCGCTTCTTGGTATACTTAACCAACTTGTAGGGCTAAGCCTTGAACTTAAATACTTAGCCAATCTTGACGTGATTCGTAGGTGGGCTAAGTCATGAACCTGAATAACAACACTTAACCCAATAGACAAAACCCTAGTGAGAGGAACTAGGTAGAAAATCGTGGTTAATCAAGGGTAACGGGGAAAAGAAGCTAAGTGGTAAACCTTAGTTAAGTATAACTAAGTAATAATTCTTAGCCAAGGACATGGGACTAGTTCATGAATGGATGAGTAACCCGATATGGTATGTCATCGCTTAAACACACGAGGAGGAGCAAATGATCCGACTTGGATAAGGGCTCCAACGAACTGGGTGACGAAGCGGTAGATTCGGGGGACGCGAGGGTACTCTTGGTATCCCTCTGTGAGGTGGCAGGTGGTCCATGAAACCCGGCCTCACAGAGGTTAAGGTCTGCGATAGAAGAGCCAAGAGTATGCCTTGGTTTCTATGCGAATGACCTAAAGACTGGGATGGATTAGCGTGGAGTCGATGATACTTGATTTTGCCCTGGATAGCACATCGCCGACTACCTACCATATTTAGTCAATCGTGTACGAACGGAAAGGCAGGGAACCCCCAACAGACCATGTTATTGCTATCGAGTCATGGGTGAGGTTGGCCCATAGGAAAGTGGGGCTATAATGGGGCCGGGATGTGTTCTCATACATGATTTTTCTTGGATTGCCTTTCAGTAGTTGAGGGAGGGGTCACGTGGGACCATAGCCACGGATACAAAAACAGACCTTGATATCTGCATCAGCAGACGACTTAAAGCTCCCGACCGAGTTCCATCTTTCATGATTAGCCCTGGTACGGAACTCGGATGGCACATTGAGATACATGTGCGTCTAGACATGGAAACGATTCACGATACATGCGTTGGGTAAAGGGCGCGGTTGACGGGTGGCATAATCCCTAGCGGCCCTAGGTGGCCTGAACACAAACCGAGACACGGGAACATTCATTAGGTAGCATAATCCCTAGTGGTCCTAGGTGGCATAAATCCTAAGTGAAAACACGATAGTTCATTGTACGAAAACATAACTAGATCAAGGGTAGCAGTCCAAAACAACATCAAGGATAATATGGTACTACGTGAGGTGGTATTGATTTACATGGGAAAGCCCATACGGCCTACAGCAAAGGACTGAACTTATACATGGAAAGAAACATACGAGTTGGGAAAACCTACATACGCTATATATTAGGTTGACATGGACCATTACATGACATTGGGCAAGGGCCATTCGTAGTTAACACATGACGCGGGTTGGGATACTAGTACGAGAGGTGCAGAGCAAATATACATGATAGATACCGTGGGATGTTATACATGATAGTTACCTTGGGATAGTATACTCGATAGAAACCTGATGATGTGATACCTTGATTTATCATGACACCGTAATTTATCATGATGCCTTAGTTTATCTTGCTACAGTAGTTCACCCAGTTATCCTGGTTTAGTTTATCTATCTTGTAGTCATCCTTATGTTTACCTTCAGTTTATGGATGTCATGTTACCTTTACCTGTTTTTATACTGGAAGTAGATAGGACTTACCAGTCTTTATTACTGACCCCGTTTTGTTTCGCCTCTTTGTCTTCCGTTCCCCCCCCCAGGTTTTCAGGGAGGAAACATTGTTATCTAGTTCGGACTTCTTCTGCTTGAAGGTCATCACGAATGGCTTGGACTTCCCTTGGCTATGGCTACTTTACTCTTTTACTTGGGGAATAATTTATGAAATGGTTTTATGCTTCTTTATTATCGCAAGACAGGTTTTGATGTATTCTGATGTAAAAGGCTTTAGACCTTATTTTATAAGGTAATGAAATTTGTTTTACTTCCGCTGTTTTATATATGTTCTGTCTTGTAACATTTCTATGCATATTTACCTCGATAATACTTCACCAAACCTAGTGCATTCCCTTTATGAGTGACCCTAGCGGAGGTGGGGTGTTACAAATAGAGGATCAATTTTTTGATATGCACAAATTTGGGAACTTGAGTATGGTAACCATAAGGCCAATCTAAGTGTATAAAGTGGGAAGATTACAAGAACAAGACCCAAATTTGAAAGAAAAGAAAATTCAGTTGTAAAGTAATATGCAGATAGAAAATAATGCACTGGATGAAAAAGGATACTTTAGGTTTAAAGGAAAGTTATGTGTACCTGATACAATAGATTTAAAGAAGGAAGTGATGGATGAACATCACTAAACAAGCTATATCATTCATCCAAGTGGGGTTAAAATGTATCACGGCCTTAAAAGAAATTATTGGTGGAGGGGAATGAAAGGAGACGTAGCCAGATATGTGGAAAAATGTTTAACATGCCAGCAGATTAAAGTAGACTAAAACAGACTATCAAAAGCCTTCGGGAATGCTACAACAATTGGATGTGCGAATATGGAAATGGGAAAGCATTTCCATGGATTTCATTGAAGGATTTCCTAGGTTAAATAAGGGGAATGATAGCGTGTGGTTAATAGTGGTTAGGTTAACTAAATCCACACACTTTATCCTAATAAGATCAGATAGAAATGCTAACAAGTTAGCTCAGTTATTCCTCAAAGAGATAGTAAGATTACATGGTGTACCTAAAAGTATTATCAGTGATAAGGTTACCTTGTTTACCTCTAGGTTTTGGAGCAGTTTTGAAGAAGCTATAGGAACTGAATTGTGTTTAAGCACTGCATATCACCCAAAACTAATGGGCAAACTTAGATTGTTTATAAAATTTTAGAGGATTTGTTTAGGGCTCGTGTGCTAGACTTTGGTGGCAATTGGGAAGAACATTTGTATTTAGCAGAGTTTACCTATAATAACAACCATCAATCAACCATAGGAATGGCTCCATTTGAAGAACTCTATGGAAAACCTTGTCTACCTCCAGCTTGTTTGATGGATGTAGGGGAAAGAGTACTGATTGGACCAGATCAGGTAAAGGAAACTTCAGCAAAAATTGAACTGATAAGGCATAGAATAAAGGTTGCACAAGAAAGGCAAAAAGAATATGCTGATAAAGGGAGAAGGCCGGTGGAATTCAAAGTGGGAGATTATGTTTTTCTTAATGTCTCTCTAATAATAAAGGTATTAAGGTTCTGAAAAGGAGGCAAGCTATCACCAAGATATGTAGGTCCTTGTGAAATTTTGGAAAGGATAGGTACATTGTCTAATAGATTGAATTTGCCAAAGGAATTGAAAGGGATAAACAATGAGTTTCATGTGTCACGACTTAGAAGGTAGGTGCATGATAAAGAAACCATTTTAGAATCCCCCACTCAAGTTAAAATCAAAACAGATCTGAGCTATGAAAAAGAACCAACAGGAATTGTTGCAAAGGAAGAAAAGAGGCTGCGAAATAAAAGCATAAAACTGGTTAAGCTGTAGTGGAGTTTAGATGCAAATCATTGCACGTGGCAGGTTGAAGGTAAAATAAAAGCAAAATATCCAGGGTTTCTGATGGGAGTAAACATCTGAATTAATTTTGGGTAAGTGTTTTATTTTTGAATGCATATGTTTATTTTGTGTGTGCATCTCTGGTCATTAGTGGTTGAAGTGATAGTACAAAATAATTTTGATATACCTGAAATTACGAATTAAATAACAACGAGTCAATATAAATTGATTTTGATAAACTGTGGGACATAATTCCTAAGAGGAGGGGTGTATGTGATAACCCTAGGTTTTAATCATTTAAAAGAATTATGTTTGCTAATTTTTTTACATACAATTAATAAAAATAAAAATGGTGATAATTCTGAATTCAATTAAACAAGAAAAATTTAGGATCAAAAATATTAAATAATGATAATACTTTGAAAATGAAATTTATAGGCATTCAATAGTTTATGGATAAACATGTAATATGTGGCTATATGATATTCACATTCAAAGTTTTATATAACGCACAGAGAAAATGTGTTTTTTGAAGTTTTTATTCAGGTTTATCACCATTATAATGTACCCTTTTTATTATTTCTAATAAAAGAAATTAAAGAAAAGAGGGAGGGGGCCATTCAGAGATCACACAATTTAAATGATAGGCATTGTAACACCCCACGTCCATTAATGTCACTCAAAAAAGGAATGTATTAACTTCCATGGAGGTTTTAAGTGAGTATAGAACCGTAAAATTACAACAAGACAGATATAAAATAGTACTTGGAAATTTAAAACTTTATTTCATTGCAGCAGAAGTCAAAACATGTTTGATTACATCATAATACCATAAATCAGAGTCAAGTACAATATCTATCTTGATAAAACAAAATACATAATCCCATTACATAAATAGCCATTAAACAAAAGATAACAAGCTGGACTTTACTTTAGCAGTCCAAGCTCTCCAAAAGAGATAAGCAATCCAATTAAACACCACTAGAGCTGGGCCCAACCTGAGGACCTGAAGGGGGAAAAAGATAGAAATAGGGGGGTCAGACATAAAGTCTGGCGAGTATGACAATTCTAACAATACTATTTTCAAAGTAATCAGACTAAGGCATAAGCTGGAGAATAAGGAAATGCCTATGAACTATTGGGTGCGACAGAACAGGCAAAGGAAATGAGGTTAACCATGGTAACATTAAAGGCATACCTACTAAAGAATAATTACTACGCTGCACCACACCCGTTATTAATCACTAACGTTAATGACGCTTCCTAATCAATATAGGATAATTACTATACTCTACTGTACTGTACCGTGTTGTACTGTACTAGCACTAACTGCACCCCTACTAGTCACTTTGATCCCTAAATAGAATGATGATAGCTTCGTGTACTATTAGATGTACCCACTATCCTCCACGTTTGACTGTGTATCTCTAGTTTCTATCCTAGGTACCCAACGTGTACCTATCCCTACTAGACGTACCCTCTTAATAATGATAATTCCACGTACTCCTAGTTGACGTCATAGGTGTCGTCTGCCCCTATCTCCACTAGGTGTACCCTTTTAATACTTAATAAATAATGGTAGCTTCGTGTACTACTAGGTGTACCCACTACCCTGCCCCATTCGATCGGCTCTCTAACTCGTAGATACCCGTGCTGGCCCCACAGTGGGGTGTATCACTCCCCTAAAGTGGCAACCCGATACAACTTAAGGATGCACGGCTTATACCTACACGATGCAACAACGTCTTACCTACCAGCCCGGGTCCACTCACGCATATGAACCCATTGGACTTGCGTTGCCACCGCTAACCCGTTTTGGCCTCTTATAGTCAAGCCCAGTATGCGTGTCCCGTCCTCGACTTGGGTCGAGCTCACAAAGATACGTTTTGGATACTGGTTGAAATGGGCCTCCCACCAAGCTTCCCACCTAGGCTTGGTCCCCTCTAACACATTCCACTTAACCCCCTTCATGTCCACTTACATGTTTTAAATTTGGTTAAGGGTTTCTATTAGTAATTCCACATGCCACCCAAGGCACCCACTTAACCACTATGTCCCACTTACATATTTAATTTGGTTAAGTGTTACTAATCGTATTTTCTCATGCCACCCAAGGCACCTACTTAACCCTCTTCTTAGTCATGTTCATTTGCATGTGTGTTTGGTTAAGTCTTACTAATCGTATTTCAAATGCCACTAAAGGCAACCACTAGATTCCTCATGCCACCCAAAGCACCCACTAGATTCCCATGTCCCACCACATGTTTTCTTTCTAAATTCAAGACCATCCCGTTCATTGGGTCAGTTAGGGATAGCCAGGGAGGGCAGGAAACTTGTTTTCCAAACCCAAGCCTAGACACTATCCTCTCTGTCACCCTAGAACCTTCTGGTGTATGTAGATAGAAAGAATGTTAATTATCTTAAGTGATTAATTAATTAATTAATCTTTCCCAAATTTGAATTAACTTCCCTATCCACATTAATAATTTATTCAAAATTTAATGATGTCCATAATTGACTCAATTATGTCCATCCATTTATGGTATGATAAATCATACCCTTTTTCACCACAAATTCATTATATGCCATTAAAGGCATTTTATACCAATTTCTCAATCCCTATTCAAATTCAAATTAATCCATAATTAACTTATGACCATTTCTACACATTAATTTTCCAATTAATGTCTTAATTCCATTTTTCGCCTTTTAAGGCAATTCACATATCTCAAATTTGTTATATGCGTTTTTAAGGCTATTTCGTGCAAATTCTCAATATTAATTCTTTTAATATCACCCCTATCCCACGTTGTACGTTCATACGTTAAACGTAAAATATACGTTAGACTCGAATAGTCTAACTCAAAGCACAAAGATAAATTATCACAACAACAACATATATGTATATGACTAAAATAGATCTACTCATAAAAAGGGGTGAAACTTGCATATGTGATAGAGGTCCAACACTTAAACTTGCATAGGCTAAGACTATAACTTGCATAAGCTACACATGTTAAAGGTGTCAACTTGTTTGGTTAAATGTCACAGTCTACATAATATAACCCAAATTCATGTATAAACTTGCAACATAATGGTGGTATGAACTAGTATAGAACTCACACATGTCATGGATCTAATTTTAGATCTAAAATAAGTGTCATGAAACCTGTACAATTTTTATTAATCAGTGCCAAAACTTGCATAGGTACATGTATGAATCATCATAGCCCAAACATATATAATATCATGATTTGACTAACATGAACTAACCAACATGGATACTAACATCGTGACTATGTAACATATGTGACATCATTTACAACATATCATCATCTAACTTAATAACATAGGTTCATGTATATGGGTACATCTAACTTAATAGACAAATTCCCATAATAAAAATTCATTTAGTCATAGATTAATGCATATGGGTACACCTAACTTAATAGGCAAATTCCCATAATCATGATCCATTTAATTTTTAGAAGAAAAAAACATAAACTTTAAAACATGATCCAATTTGCATAAATAACAACATCATGATTTTACAACTTGTACGATTCAACACAACTTAACATGATATCATAATCATATAACTTATGGATTTCCAACATATGTGTTAACATGAGATCTACAACATATATAAGATTTATGACATAACATAGCATGATTTACACATAGCATAGCATGATAGCATAGCATGATTTTCATCATAGCATGGCATGATAGCATAACATAGCATAGCATGATTTTCATCATAGCATAACAAAAAATTTAGAACATACATGGTAACATAAGATTTTACAATAACATATATGACAATTCACATCATTTTCTTATGTTCCATTTACATCTTAATCAAATTAGTTTGCTAATAATCTTGTGAGAATCATCATACTCACAATTTAAGAAGAAAGAGAGAGTCTAGATTGCTTTTAGAATTGGATTAGATTAGCTTTCTTCTACTTTGATTTGCGGCGGCTACTCGGAGTTCCATGGCGACGGCATGACGGCGGCTTCTCTAATTTTTCATATGAATTAGAATGAGAGACTACCCACTTATTTATAGAATTTAGGATTCATTTAGGCCATTAGATTTAACCTAGAAATAACCGCAGCCGTTCATACAAGATGGGTTTATCTTATTGACTCAGCAATGAGTCAGAAGTGACTCAGCAAATTAATAAACTTCTATTCATGTTTACATTAACTGCCCATATATATATATATATATATATATATATATATATATATATATACACACACACACACACACACGCACCTATTCATGAATTCAAATAATGCAAATTAATTGCTTGCCTGAAAAAAAAGAAATCGAGCATATAATTTAATTTCCCTTTTTTTTCTCTACTTTCCTTGCAACATGCAAAATCAATGCATAATGAAGTTACCTACATACATACATATCTACTTATGCATAAATCTTTCCCTCCAAATAAATTGACTGTATTTATCTTCTCAATTATATATATACATATATATATATACAAATATATTCAGTATATATATATATATATTTAATTTTTTTGAACCGCGTTCACACTAAGCCGCTTTTTAGCCATTCCCCTAAAACAAAAATATGGCGTTGGCGGGGATCGAACTCTGCACCTCTTGTATGCAAGTCACATGTTCCAACCAAATGAGCTATTATGTCTTTTGCTTACAATTCTTAGAACAATGCTAAACATTATTCTTTTCTCATTCCTCTTTTTCCATGTTTTGCTGCAATATTTAATTTAAGGATATCTTTTTCATACGGAGTCCAATTTACGCAAACTCGGACTCTATCTCAAGCAGAATTCCGAGACGAACGCAACGGTGCAACCCGTTTCACCTAATTATTTTTCTAAAAATTAATTATATCTTGATTTTTTTTTATGTTCACAGAAAATACGGGGTGTTACATTCTCCCCTCCTTAAAGGATTTCGTCCCCGAAATCTTCAAGTTAGGAAGAATGTGTCCTACCATCCAATCATCCATCTACTCAACCATCAGGCACAGGCATCCATTGTCCTTAAGAGACTTCTAATGCTTTCATGTTTATATGCATAGTGTGTGTACATGTCCTTATCCAATGCAAAAATCAGGCGATCTACTGATTCAGTTGACCTCCTTAATGCGAACCATGATAGTGCCATGCGTCCATTATGTATGCAAAAGATTCCTAATGATACATATTATTTCTATATGCGTGCACAACCATTCATCTTAATGCAGCATCCATATGATAATACAACCACTATTCATTCATTAATTTAAATATGCACACATATTTATATGCAATATGAGAGTGACTGACCTGATCTAGTGCCTAAAGTGTGTGTATATGCATCCACGAGCAACCACTAGCAAACACTTGCATCCACTTGCATCCATCAAACATAACATGTCTCAAACACATGTTTCAACCATAGGACTACCCTTCTAAAGGTCAAAGACTTAAACGAGAGGATGTACTAAAGATAGGACAAGTATAAGCTAGGCGATAAAGGAGAATATAAAAGACATAACCCCGAAAAGGAAGGGGTACAACAAACGAATCTTCTCTTCCGTCTCCCAATTAGCGTCTCCTTGATCTTCTTCCCATTGCACTTTGACTAGCTTGACCTCTCGGTTTCTCAACTTCTTAATCTCCGACCCAAGAATGCATGTAGGAGCTAGTCTGATCGTGGCATCTCGCTCTACTTCCACTTCCTTAAGCGTGTTCGGCTCCACCACTTTCGCCGTATCATGTAAACACTTCCTCAAACTTTCGTCCCGTAATATACAAAGTTTACCGTCCCTACGCAACCAACCCTTATCATCTAGGGTATACCTACTAAGATGGCTTGATGACTCCCGTCTTGTGAGGTTCTCTACTAACTCAACCAACTGTGGGTCAGCTCGCTGTGCCTCTCCAATCCGTCCCAAAAGCATAGGTCTGACCTCTAAGGATGCCAGCGAACGAAGTACAAAATCAATGGATGGTCTAAATTCAAAGGTAGAGATAAACTCTAAGCTACGCCGCTCAACAGACCAAGGACTCAGTGTCAACCCTTTTCTACTTAAGGCCCCCACCACAACGTTACCCTTGCCAGGGGTATATGCTATTTCGAAATCGTAGGACGCCAAGAACTCCATCCACCTTTGCTGCCTCAAGTTCAGATCTTTCTGAGAGAACAAATACCTTAGCAACTTATGGTCTCAAAGCAACTCCTAAGTCGTGGGTAGGGTAATTCTCCTCATGGACTTTCTATAGTCTTCCTCCATAACACATCACCCTTCCCCAGAGGCTTCCCTAAGATGTAGGGCATGCTCTTCTCCGCTTCTAGAGAAAACCAGGATATTATTCCATGCAAAATTTGTCACAACTGTCCATCTCTCACGCAGAGAATCCTAGTCGAACTCGACATCCCCCAAGTGCAAGCCCCAAAGGCCTAAACCAATATCAGACAAACACCCAAGGGATACCTCCTTCGAATTCAGATGACATACATGAGATGATACTAGTAAAACGGCCAAATAACTGAGCACTTAACGGACTCTGGCTGTCCTTGCCAGTCTTGCTCCAAAACCATCGTTGATCTCATAACTGGCTTTGCATTATCCACTAGGCACACACGAAAGCTTACTTCGCTCCTCTAGGTAAACCCCGCTCTACATCGAAGACATCCCCATACTCACGGACCACACAAACAGATCCCAAATCATCGTTGGATACATCAGAAGATTCTAGGCAACTAAGCATCACTAAACTCCTATGGTCACAAGAAATATGAGGGTCTTTCCATAACGAACCAATAGTCTAACTACCCTTCTTCCCCAATCTAGGATGGCACCACGCCTGGCTAGCCAATCCATCCCTAGAATCAAACTATAGACCGTGAAACCAAGAATGAAGGCGCTGCATTCAAACCCAACGCCCAAGATAGACACTCTCAAATCCCGACAAACCATTGAAGGATGAGCCGAACCACCAACAGGATTTGAGACTAGGATGGGATCCTTAACTAGACTAGTATTTAGGTGCAGTGTTTCAACTAACGAAGCAGATACTAACGAGTATGAAGCACCAGAATCAAACAAGGTTCGAACAGGATGATAAAGAAAACCAAATTTCAACCTAGACGGTCCTACCCCCATCAGGTATACCAGCCGTGAGGGAATACAACAACCCTCCAGAAGATCCTGTACTTTATTCTTGCCTCTTTGGACGTTCCTAATAAGATGTCCTATTTCTCCAAAACAACTAGCCTTCTTCTTCACATTCTCCATTCGTGACTTCCCACCAAGATGAGGTTTCGTCCTTTATTAACCTAACAGCTATTTGAACCTACCTCCCATCGTCCATCTTAAAGGTTCCCACAACCCTCCACCTCCTTGGACTAACTTATATCCCGACAAATGTCTAAGTCCCTTGAAGTGGTTCTTCCGTCCTTCGTACGGAAGTCCTTATTTATCTTAGAAAAAGCATCTATACGTGGAGGGGAAATTCAAAAAGAGAAAGAGGAAGAGATTCAAAACGGAGAATCAAAGGAAGGATATATGGCTCTTGGGGATTATGTTCTCAAAATAAACCTTTCTTTCAAAAATACTCTTCTACAAACATATTTTTGAAAGTATTCTTTATAAAAATGCTTTTGAAAAATAGTTTTTCAAAATATCTTATCTGTTCTGGTAACCTTAAGCTCTGATACCACGTGTAACACCCCACGTCCATTAATGTCACTCAAAAAAGGAATGCATTAACTTCCATGGAGGTTTTAAGTGAGTATAGAACAATAAAATTACAACAAGACAGATATAAAATAGTACTTGGAAATTTAAAACTTTATTTCATTGCAGCAGAAGTCAAAACATGTTTGATTACATCATAATACCATAAATCAGAGTCAAGTACAATATCTATCTTGATAAAACAAAATACATAATCCCATTACATAAATAGCCATTAAACAAAAG
Source organism: Allium sativum (assembly GCA_030737875.1). Taxonomy (NCBI): domain Eukaryota; kingdom Viridiplantae; phylum Streptophyta; class Magnoliopsida; order Asparagales; family Amaryllidaceae; genus Allium; species Allium sativum. The sequence goes on along the minus strand of CM060924.1, from coordinate 498,000,007 downwards.
ATAACAAGCTGGACTTTACTTTAGCAGTCCAAGCTCTCCAAAAGAGATAAGCAATCCAATCAAACACCACTAGAGCTGGGCCCAACCTGAGGACCTGGAGGGGGAAAAAGATTGAAATAGGGGGGTCAGACATAAAGTCTGGCGAGTATGACAATTCTAACAATACTATTTTCAAAGTAATCAGACTAAGGCATAAGCTGGAGAATAAGGAAATGCCTATGAACTATTGGGTGTGACAGAACAGGCAAAGGAAATGAGGTTAACCATGGTAACAATAAATGCATACCTACTAAAGAATAATTACTACGCTGCACCACACCCGTTATTAATCACTAACGTTAATGACTCTTCCTAATCAATATAGGATAATTACTATACTCTAGCGTACTGTACCGTGCTGTACTGTACTAGCACTAACTGCACCCCTACTAGTCACTTTGATCCCAAAATAGAATGATGATAGCTTCGTGTACTACTAGATGTACCCACTATCCTCCACGTTTGACTGTGTATCTCTAGTTGCTATCCTAGGTACCCAACGTGTACCTATCCCTACTAGACGTACCCCCTTAATAATGGTAATTCCACGTACTCCTAGCTGACGTCATAGGTGCCGTCTGCCCCTATCTCCACTAGGTGTACCCTTTTAATACTTAATTAATAATGGTAGCTTCGTGTACTACTAGGTGTACCCACTACCCTGCCCCATTCAATCGGCTCCCTAACTCGTAGATACCCGTGCTGGCCCCACAGTGGGGTGTATCACTCCCCTAAAGTGGCAACCCGATACAACTTAAGGATGCATGGCTTATACCTACACGATGCAACAATGTCTTACCTACCAGCCCGGGTCCACTCACGCATATGAACCCGTTGGATTGCGTTGCCACCGCTAACCCGTTTTGGCCTCTTATAGTCAAGCCCAGTATGCGTGTCCCGTCCTCGACTTGGGTCAAGCTCAAAAAGATACGCTTGGGATACTGGTTGAAATGGGCCTCCCACCAAGCTTCCCACCTAGGCTTGGTCCCCTCTAACACATTCCACTTAACCCCCTTCATGTCAACTTACATGTTTTAAATTTGGTTAAGGGTTTCTATTAGTAATTCCACATGCCACCCAAGGCACCCACTTAACCCCTATGTCCCACTTACATATTTAATTTGGTTAAGTGTTACTAATTGTATTTTCTCATGCCACCCAAGGCACCTACTTAACCCTCTTCTTAGTCATGTTCATTTGCATGTGTGTTTGGTTAAGTCTTACTAATCGTATTTCAAATGCCACTAAAGGCAACCACTAGATTCCTCATGCCACCCAAAGCACCCACTAGATTCCCATGTCCCACCACATGTTTTCTTTCTAAATTCAAGACCATCCCGTTCATTGGGTCAGTTAGGGATAGCCAGGGAGGGTAGGAAACTTGTTTTCCAAACCCAAGCCTAGACACTATCCTCTCTGTCACCCTAGAACCTTCTGGTGTATGTAGATAGAAAGAATGTTAATTATCTTAAGTGATTAATTAATTAATTAATCTTTCCCAAATTTGAATTAATTTCCCTATCCAAATTAATAATTTATTCAAAATTTAATGATGTCCATAATTGACTCATTTATGTCCATCCATTTATGGTATGATAAATCATACCCTTTTTCACCACAAATTCATTATATGCCATTAAAGGCATTTTATACCAATTTCTCAATCCCTATTCAAATTCAAATTAATCCATAATTAACTTATGACCATTTCTACACATTAATTTTCCAATTAATGTCTTAATTCCATTTTTCGCCTTTTAAGGCAATTCACATATCTCAAATTTGTTATATGCCTTTTTAAGGCTATTTCGTGCAAATTCTCAATATTAATTCTTTTAATATCACCCCTATCCCACGTTGTACGTTCATACGTTAAACGTAAAATAAACGTTAGACTCGAATAGTCTAACTCATAGCACAAAGATAAATTATCACAACAACATATATGTATATGACTAAAATAGATCTACTCATAAAAAGGGGTGAAACTTGCATATGTGATAGAGGTCCAACACTTAAACTTGCATAGGCTAAGGCTATAACTTGCATAAGCTACACATGTTAAAGGTGTCAACTTGTTTGGTTAAATGTCACAGTCTACATAATATAACCCAAATTCATGTATAAACTTGCAACATAATGGTGGTATGAACTAGTATAGAACTCACACATGTCATGGATCTAATTTTAGATCTAAAATAAGTGTCATGAAACCTACACAATTTTTATTAATCAGTGCCAAAACTTGCATAGGTACATGTATGAATCATCATAGCCCAAACATATATAATATCATGATTTGACTAACATGAACTAACCAACATGGATACTAACATCGTGACTATGTAACATATGTGACATCATTTACAACATATCATCATCTAACTTAATAACATAGGTTCATGTATATGGGTACATCTAACTTAATAGACAAATTCCCATAATAAAAATTCATTTAGTCATAGATTCATGCATATGGGTACACCTAACTTAATAGGCAAATTCCCATAATCATGATCCATTTAATTTTTAGAAGAAAAAAAACATAAACTTTAAAACATGATCCAATTTGCATAAATAACAACATCATGATTTTACAACTTGTACGATTCAACACAACTTAACATGATATCATAATCATATAACTTATGGATTTCCAACATATGTGTTAACATGAGATCTACAACATATATAAGATTTATGACATAACATAGCATGATTTACACATAGCATAGCATGATAGCATAACATAGCATAGCATGATTTTCATCATAGCATGGCATGATAGCATAACATAGCATAGCATGATTTTCATCATAGCATAACAAAACATTTAGAACATACATGATAACATAAGATTTTACAATTACATATATGACAATTCACATCATTTTCTTATGTTCCATTTACATCTTAATCAAATTAGTTTGCTAATAATCTTATGAGAATCATCATACTCACAATTTAAGAAGAAAGAGAGAGTCTAGATTGCATTTAGAATTGATTAGAATTGGATTAGATTAGCTTTCTTCTACTTTGATTTGCGGCGGCTACTCGGAGTTCCATGGCGACGGCATGACGGCGGCTTCTCTAATTTTTCATATGAATTAGAATGAGAGACTACCCACTTATTTATAGAATTTAGGATTCATTTAGGCTATTAGATTTAACGTAGAAATAACCGCAGCCATTCAGACAAGATGGGGTTTATCTTATTGACTCAGCAATGAGTCAGAAGTGACTCAGCAAACACTCAGCAAATTAATAAACTTCTATTCATGTTTACATTAACTGCCCATATATATATAAATATATATATATATACACACGCACCTATTCATGAATTCAAATAATGCAAATTAATTGCTTGCCTGAAAAAAAAAAGAAATCGAGCATATAATTTAATTTCCCTTTTTTTCTCTACTTTCCTTGCAACATGCAAAATCAATGCATAATGAAGTTACCTACATACATACATATCTACTTATGCATAAATCTTTCCCTCCAAATAAATTGACTGTATTTATCTTCTCAATTATATATATATATATATATATATATAATTTTTTTGAACCGTGTTCACACTAAGCTGCTTTTTAGCCATTCCCCTAAAACAAAAATATGGCGTTGGCGGGGATCGAACTCTGCACCTCTTGTATGCAAGTCACATGTTCCAACCTAATGAGCTATTATGTCTTTTGCTTACAATTCTTAGAACAATGCTAAACATTATTCTTTTCTCATTCCTCTTTTTCCATGTTTTGCAGCAATATTTAATTTAAGGATATCTTTTTCATACGGAGTCCAATTTACGCAAACTCGGACTCTATCTCAGGCCGGATTCCGAGACGAACGCAACGGCGCAACCCGTTTCACATAATTATTTTTCTAAAAATTAATTATATCTTGATTTTTTTATGTTCACAGAAAATACGGGGAGTTACAGGCATATTTCCATTTATAGCCTATAGCCTGAAATGTATTGAAAATGGTACACCTGATAGCCATTTGCTTGTAAATATAGTTGAACTGGATAAATACAAATGAAGGTTAATACAAGTATTTGGTTTAAGAGAGAAACCATAGAATGTATTGATTATGAATAACCCTTGAAAACCTCTTAAGGAGGTTAATGCAACAACACTTTCTCTAAAGAAAACTAGAAAATCTAGAGTTAAGAGAAGGAAGAACTTTGGTGAGTATATATCACTATTTATAAGCTATAAAGACCTATTTAGGCAGATAATGTTAGTTATATTTTGATGCTTTAATAACATTGTATTATTTGTTTTATTTGTGCTATATAAATTAAATGAAGGTGCATGAATGTGCTGTGTTACATATAAATTTATAGTTCTCATCTTAAACAACGAAATAGAAATAATATTACCATGAGATACTGTTGTAATTTTTGAAGTAAGCAGCATTAGACAAGTGGGTTTAAATCTTATGTTTACTTTTATAATAATGGTAAATGGAGCGATGAAAAGTGCTCATATGATGATCTGTTTACCATTGATATTTCTATGATTCAGATTACATTTGATGAAGAGAAATATAAGGTTTGTAGGTGTCCTAATCATGTTCATCCTATGCTCAAGGAAATTTGACATATAATTATATTATTTATTAATAACTTGAATATTTTGTGCCTGTGACTATCATTATTATGTATTTGGATGGTTGTTTGTTTGTGAATGTTGTGTTAACTTGATAATGGTGAGTGTATTTGCATCTATATACAAGTTACTAATCATTTTGGATTGGGAGGGGAGTTTACATGCATCAGTACAGATATGTAGGGGAAGTTGGGACAATATAGAATTAATGCCTAACTAGTAATAAAGGAAATGGGCCGGTGGGTATTAAACACTTGTTGCATTGATTTATTCATCATCGGTGAGGATGATGGGTATATACATTGTAAAAACCCAGAATTTTGACAATAAATTGTTATTAACTTAGAATCTCAAAAATAGGAATTTTTTCAAATTATGGGATTTGACCACGAAACTTTAACGCATGCATTCGTCTTGGAATTATGGTCAACTTTTATGTTTGGAGTTTTGCGAATGGAGTCCGTATGAAAAAGTTATGGGAAAAATAGGAAAAATGGACGGAAATAAATAAATAGAATAATTAATATATACCTTTCCTTTTCTTTTGGTGCAATTGAAAATCAATTTTATATGAATCACGACCTTTGTAATGGCGGCAGCGACATTTCCTTTTTCTTCTTCAAACTCCTCATCTGCCTTCGATTCCTCCTTTCCCCCTCTTCCATCACAATCCACTCCATCTAAACCCCCAGACCCACCTCCGACCAATGTAAATTCCTCTTCTCAGCAAGATAATCCACTACCTTATGTCAATTTGGAGAATCCTTTGAGTGCTTCTTTTCCTACGTTTGTGAAATCAGATTACGCTTCGCTTTTTAAAGCTCAACCTCGTAATGCTAGATCATATCAGCCTCTTCATTTTGAGATTCCTAGGGATGGTTCAAAGAAAACTATTGCAGATATGGGCAAGGAAGAAGGACAAATGATGGAATTTGACCACGAAACTTTAACCAATGCTTTCGTTTCGGAATTCTGTTCAACTTTCATGTTTGGAGTTACGCGAGCAGAGTCCGTATGAAAAAGTTATGGGAAAAATACGAAAAATGGATGAAAATAAATAAATAAATAGAATAATTAATATATACCTTTCCTTTTCTTTTGGTGTAATTGAAAATCGAATTTTATATGAATCACAACCTATGTAATGGCGGCAGCAACATTTCCTTTTTCTCCTTCAACCTCCTCGTCTACCCTCGATTCCTCCTTTCCTCCTCTTCCATCACGATCCACTCCATCTAAACCCCCAGATCCACCTTCGATCAATGTAAATTCCTCTTCTCATCAAGATAATCCACTACCTGACATTAATTTGGAGAGTCCTTCGAGAGCTTCTTTTCCTACGTTTGTGAAATCAGATTGCGCTTCACTTTTTCAAAGCTCAACCTCATAATGCTAGATTGTATTAGCCTCTTCATTTTGAGATTCTAAGGGATGGTTCGAAGAAAAGTATTCTAGTTCTAGTCAAGGAAGAAGTGCAAAATTACTGGAGTGATTTCTTAGTTGTATTCTTTCTAGATGGTACTCTTGTGTTTCCTATTGTTTCTAATTTCTTAAAAAGTCTTTGGACATTAAAAGGGGTTGTTGATATTAAATCTGATGGTTATGTCCTATTTTAAATTTTCTAATGAGTTTGATCGTGAGAAAATACTACATGATGATCCTCTTTTCATCCGTGGGAGAATGTTTATCATTACATCTTGGGATCCTTCAATAGGTTGTTCTCAAAATCAGATCAGAAAGTACCAGTATGGATCTTGTTATATAGTATTCCAATGTTACTTTGGACCTTGGTAGGCATAAATTGGCTTGTGAATCATATTGGTTGTTTAATTTGTTTTGATTCTAGTACATAAATATTAAATTGATTTAGATATTCTAAAGCACTTATAGAGTTTTCTCCAGATTATGAGATTCCTGGTAATATTGTAATTGATGATTTAGGAGAAAAGAGTCCTTTAGTGAAAACAACCTATGATTGGGAACCTAAAATATGCACTACATGTAAGATCCTTGGATATGATACAATATATTGTGAAGTACTTTATAATAATAATAATAATAATGAGGGGGTTAATCAGTGTTATGATGATGTAGATCATAATGCAAATGAGTTTGTAAATTTTGGTAGACAACACAAGAAAATTCATACTGGTGTAAATATTAATACATGGTCATATGTACATCTAAAGTATAAGAAGGAATTGAGAAAGAAAGATGGATATACTAATAAACAAAATAAGGATAATACTGCTGATACAAGCAATGCCAATGTTTATTGGTTTGATGTTTTGAATTCTAATGGTTTAGTATATGGAGGCTAGTTTAGGTAATGGTTTAAATGACGATTCTGATCCTGTTGGTGAGAAATCTGATATTAATGTAGATACTGCTAACTTGAATGAGGAAACTGATCAGGATAAGGCAATGCAAGTGACTACTGTAGATGATTCTTTATTCGGTAATATTTTTTAGGAAATATGTGTTAGGGATGAAAGTGATAAGAGTTTTACATCTTTTGTTGCTGTTACTACTAGTGTGAGCAAATCAATTTCTCTATCTGCCGGGTCTTTTTCTTTTGCTACTGGGTCTTGTTAATCAACTTTTAGTTCAAAAGCTCCATTGTCTGTGAGCTGTTCTTCTTTTACCATGGATAAATTATCACCTTATGGACATCTTAAGCCACCTTCTGATATACAACTTCCACCTCCTTTAGTGACTAGATCAACTCTAACATTTCCAATGGTGGATGCTACTTTGTTATAATCTGCAGAACCAACTAGTTCTATTCCATCATCCAAAGCTAAGAAGCTTAAGGGTAAGTTTTGGGATGACATGGATGAAGGTAGGGAGTACACTGCTGAGGATGTATAGCTTTGAGCAATAAGATGAAATCTACTAAGAGACGTACAAGAAGTAACCCATCTCCATTGTTCGATGCTTTTTTCACCTGAAGCTATTGCAGTATGAAGCCACTGTAGGTTTTTATTGAGCTGCATTTTATGATCTTTGGTACTTTGCAGTCAAGTTGGATGGTAATTTAAAGTGTGGATTGGTTATTTGTTAGTATGGGCAGGTATTTGATGATACTGAAGGTTTGTTGCAAAAGTTATGTTGTTGGTGATGTCATTGCCTGCTATTGATTTTAATGACTACCTGATAATGCAGATAGAGATGAGGAAAGTAGTTTCATTTGAGTAATTGGTGAAGCTTGCTAAGAAGAAGTTCAAATATTGTAATCAGTTGTTGTTTTGTTTAAACAGTGAACTTGTGATCTTGAGACGTTTTTGTAATTGTTGTATTGAGATATGCTTTGTGTAAGTTTTAGCAATGTATTAGCTAAATTATGTTTATCGTGTAATTTCTAGTGTAGTAATAAAATCTTGTGCTTAACTTTCAAAAAAAATATACCTTTCCTTTTATTACCTGCCTTCACTAGGCAAATGCGCTAAAGGGCGGTCGACACCCCTGTAGAGAGCGGTCGACTGCTCTAGGCCTGTACAACCCAGTGATGGCTAAGTTTTAAGGGTCAATTTCATTATATTTTATAATCTAAATGGACGGATGTTAATTAAAATAAATTTAATGGTCCTAGGCCAGTTCCACCCCTATAAATAAAGGGGTAATGCCTCATTCTTTTCCACACAAATCTGTTGGGTGCAACGAAGCTCTGCATTTTCCTCCTTCTCCAAACCTAATTTCTTAATCAAAAATATATTCTTGTACAACAAATCAAACCAAATTCATATGAAATTGAGAGGATTATCAGATCTAATGGAAAAGAATGCAAATTTATGCTTTAAATCAGATTCTTCCTCTTTTCCTATTTTCTTACATCTCTACAGATTTGAAATCATCCCCTTTTTAGATAAATTGTAGATTTACAAGAATTTGGGAACCTAAAAGGTTCAAACTCTGGATTTGGATGCTTACAGGTGAGTGGGAAATTTTTATATATATAAAAACGTATTTATCTCGTTTTAATAGATCTCAAAATTTACGCCTATTTGCATCATATCTGCTCATGATATTATTGTAATGGAATTAGCACCTATCATATCTGATTTCAAAAATTGTTAAAACTTGTGAATTGTAAATTGTGGTTATGCATAATATTAATTATAGGATTCTTAAATTTGTTTACACATATTCCTATAGTTATGTTGTAAACATAATGCAGTTGTAGAAAAGCACTATAGACCTGGTAATCAGTCCCATGAAAACACCGATAAGATGTAGTAACATTTTAGATCTCTAGTTCAGTGTTGAATAATAAAGTATGTGAATTTGGCATAAAAGATACAATTGGTAAATTATGTGATTGTAATATTAAAAGAATTATACCTATTTGTATTCAATGTTGTTGGGTTTTGGCTTAATTGTTGTAAATATGTTATTTTCCTCTTTTTGAACAAAAAATGTCATTTTAAATCTATAAGAGATATGATAACAAAAAGATTCCAAAAGGAAAAGTGGTGCAAACGTATGTATAAATATAAAAAAATATTTGTGCGCAGTTTGCGTCAACTATTTAATATATATATATATATATATATACACACACATACATATGTATTTCTTGTGAATTTGAGATATGTTTATTTTACTAATCAGGAATAGTTTACAATAATTATGGCTAACAGCCTTTTTGTAAGATTTGAAACATTTTGGAAAGACTGAATGCAAAAAGGAATTTTCGGTTATTGATTAAACCAAATCATTAAATTAAAAATAAAAAAATAAAAAAAGATAACTACGTTGACCGCACGAAAACAGAAAATATAAATATATACATAACGTCTGTCCAAATCAGCGTAAAACGGTGAAATATACATTGTATGGAATGTTTGAATGTTGAATGGTGTTCAATTATGGAATTATATGAAAATGTAATCCATATTGAATTAAAATATTTATGGTGACCATTGTAGTAATTAATATGATTTATTGCTATAAATAGGACTGCAAATCAATAAATAACAATAGTAACCAATGTTGATTGGGGAAATTAAATATAATAGTATAATGGTTACAATTCATAAATTATTTAGAGTAAATGTTGTATACCCCAATTAGGAAATTTAAATTATAACCGCATTTAGGCATGAGGTTAAGATTAACATGTGGTCAAAGTCTGCCCGGAAACAACTGGCAAATCCAATATCCTCAGGTGGTCAACTTAATTGAGGGGTCTTGTGACACCCTACATCCGTTAATGTCACTTATTAAGATACGAGCTTGAGCAATACATTTAAGAAGCTCCAACAAAATGATAGCAGAATCCCGGTCAAGCTTGAGTATTCCCACCCTTAGAACCTTGGGGGGGGGGGGGGGAGTGGGGACAAAAGAAAGAAGAAGAAAGAAAAAGGGTCAGACATAAAGTTTGGCGAGTCCAGTTACTTTTAGCAAGTAAATAGGTAAAAGTATCATGATAGGCATATAAAGTGGATAAGAAAGATAACATCACAAAAGGCAGGTATGCCAAGGTAAACATGATAAAGTGTATACGCTTCTCTAACCATTAAAATTATTCTCTGCACTAATACTATTATAACCAGAATGAGATGATCCCAACAACTCTAAGATGGTAGACTTAGGCATACTTCTGGTGGGGGGTTATGACCCCATACAATCCACAGGCAACCCAACCTAACAGGCTCCTAAACTTTTTACTAGAGTCTAGATGTACCCCAACTACTACCCTAATCGATCGGCCCCCAACTCCATAGATACCATGTGCTGGCCCTATAGTAGGATGTATCACTTCCTAAAGTGGCAACCCTTGTGCAACACCATATCTACTGGTGTCACGGTCGTCTTATCCCCCTCTGCCCGGACATGCACGCACATGTCCCGGTCGGTTTGCGCCGCCCACACCGTGGAGCGTGTCCCGACTCCGACCTAGGGCGGAGTACTCATTCGATACCGTTATATGGGTTACCGATAGAAACGGGTCCCACACACAAGATTATACAAGCTCGCCCCCTTATCATGTATCCCCACTAGGATTTCCTTAGGTTTTGTATACCTATTGGTGTCTTTAATTACATAACCCCCTCAGGTTAAGTTTGTGGGCCTATATATAAATATTACCCACCCTCTCAGATTTACTTAACTCATCCACTATTCAAACAAGTTTACTTAACCCATATTCAAGTTCATGTTCATACAATCCCTATGGATTCAACTAGGTTAAGTATTCCAATCCACTACCATGTCCATTTATGGTTATAATGTGCTGGACCCCTCACATTAAGCCTACCACTTGTGGATGCTGGATATGCCGGTCGGTTCCGAGCAAACTTCTTCCACAAGTCGGGCTTAACCTCATGTCTCAGCACGTCTCGTATTTGTGCACCTAGACCCCTCACATTAGATTCCCCACTTGTGGTCGCTGGATATGTCGGGTGGTTCTGGGCAGACTTCCACTGTAACACCCCGAATTTCACTTAATATTAATGTTTAGTAATTAAATAATAATCAATCTCAGACGTGAGAATTAAGGGAAACGAGTTGCGCCATTGTGTTCGTCTTGGAATTCTGGTTGAGATAGAGTCCGAGTTTGCGTGATTTGGACTTCGTTTGAAGATGTTATGGCCATCCGAAGTTTCAGAAAATTCAAAACAGATTTAAAATATTCAAATTTCAGATTTCAGAAGAGGGGGGAAAATTCCCGCCAGACAGAGGGTGTCGATAGTAGGGTCGACATGGGTGTCGACCCCCCCAAGGGGTCGACCCATGTGTCGACCCAGGGGTCGACCTCCCCTGTCGGTCAGTTTGGCCTGGGTGCACTGATTTGAGCTTTGGGCTGTGTTTTGGTGGCTTGTGACGAAATCTGACGGCTCTAAACTAAATTAGGGTTAATCTAAGGGCCTAAACTACATCCTATTTCTATAAATACACCCTAAGACTACCCTAATTCATACTAAAAATAGATACAACGTCGTTATGCCGTCAAAATGCAACTTGGAGGTAGCCACCAGAAGTTAAAGAGGAAGATAGCTTCTCAAATCAACTTCTAATCAACTCTAGCAACTTAATCTTATTCTTAGGAGTGCTAATCAACAAGTTGTGAGTACTATAGCCTTAATGACCAATTGTTGAAATGATTATGATAGGATATAATGAGGTTATGGCTATGAATGTGGATTAATGCAAGTTATGTTATCATATGTTATGTGCTCATGATGTTAGTTATGCAAGTTTGATGTTATATGTTCATGATGCTAGTTATGCAAGTTAAGTTTAATCTATGCTATGTGTTCATGATGCTAGTGATGCAAATCACTATGATAAACATTGATCCATTATGACACCATGTTATGCAAGTTTGGTGTTTGATTATATGCAAGTTCATATATAACATGTTATGCAAGTTTGGTGTTTGATTATATGCAAGTTCATGTTATGCAAGTTCATATATAACATGTTATGCAAGTTTGGTGTTTGATTATATGCAAGTTCATATATAACATGTTATGCAAGTTTGGTGTTTGATTATATGCAAGTTCATATATAACATGTTATGCAAGTTTGGTGTTTGATTATATGCAAGTTCATATATGACATGTTATGCAAGTTTGGTGGTTGATTATATGCGAGTCCATATATGACATGTTATGCAAGTTTGGTGGTTGATTATATGCAAGTAACATGTGCAAGTTTACACCTTTGTATGATATGCATACATATGCAAGTTAACCCCTTTGTATGTCATACATACATATGCAAGTTTACCCCTTTGTATGATATAAGTAACTTATGCAAGTTACCCTCTTTATGACATATGTGATTCATGCAAGTTTGGGTTGGTTATTTATGCTAGTTGGGTTTGATGCTATGGTCATATATGCAAGTTGACACTTTTAAAATCCATGTGATGCTAATGTTATGCTAAGTTGAACCCATTGTATTTGTGATGAATCTTCCCTTTTTAGTATGTCATGTTAGCGTATTACGTGGGGAACGATGGGGTTAATATTCATGTTAACAAAATTGTGTGAAGTTGGTATGATTATGCATACCATAAAGTGGATGGACATAATTGAGTCAATTATGTACATCGTTAAATTTGTAATTAATTAGGGATAATTAATACAAATTATGGGGGTGATTAATTAGGTGTAATTAATCGACTAAGACACGAGGTTGGACCCTTTTGTAGCATAAGACTGCCCGGACCCGACCGGCAAATCCAGCGGCTACAAATGGTTGGCCCAATGTGAGAGGTCTTAGGCATGAACTAAATACGTGACAAGTGTAAAGACACGAGGTTAGACTCGGTTATGGCGTAAGGTTGCCCGGACCCGACCGGCAAATCCAACTGCCATAAAAGATAGTCTAATGTGAGAGGTCTTTACAAAGGTTACGGTCTTAATCAATTAAGAAACACTTAACCATATTAGCATGTAGAGGGACATGAGGGGTTAAGTGGGTGCCTTGGGTGGCATGTGGAAAAACCTAGTGGTTGCCTTGGGTGGCAATAGAAAATATGATTAGAATACTTAACCAAAGTGGAACATATAATTAAACATGATTAAAGGGTTAAATAAGTGCCTTGGGTGGCATGTGGAAATCAAGTAAGTGCCTTAGGTGGCATGTGGAAATCTAGTGGGTGCCTTGAGTGGCAATTGAAATATGATTAGATGACTTAACCAAACTTTAAACATGTAAGTGGACATGATTATTAAAAAGGGTTAAGTGGGATACACTAGAAGGGACAAGCTTAGGTGGGTAGCTTGTGGGGGCCCATTTCAACCAGTAACCCATACGTATCTTTGTGGGCTCGACCCATGTCGAGGATGGGACACGCATACTGGGCTTGACTATAAGAGGCCAAAACGGTTTAGCGGTGGAAACACAAGTCCAACGGGTTTCATATGCGTGTGTGGACCCGGGCTGGTAGGTAAGACGTTGTTGCATCGTGTAGGTATAAGCCGTGCACCGTTGGTTGTATCGGGTTGCCACTTTGGGGAGTGATACACCCCACTGTGGGGCCAGCACGGGTATCTACGTTAGGGAGCCGATCGAATGTGAGTAGTGGGTACACCTAGTGGAGATAGGGGCAGACGGCACCTATGTAGTCAGCTTGGGGTACACGAGACTACTATTAAGATTACTAAGTACACTTAGTGGGATCAATCTTTAAGTTAGGAATTACCCTTGGGTGGGTAGATCTGGTGTGGTGCAGTGTAGGAATTACCCTTGGGTGGGTAGATCTGGTGTGGTGCAGTGTAGTAATTACCCTTGGGTGGGTAGATGCGTCTTTACCGTTATCTTAGTTCATCCTATGTCTAGTTGGCTGCTTAGTGTAGTCATTTATCCCCAGTCGTCACCGTACCAAGTTTATATCATACCCTAATTACTTTAATGATTGTATTGTTAAAGTTATAGGGCTCACTCAGACTTATGTCTGACCCCGTTGTTTTTATCTTTTTTCCCAACCCTCAGGTTCTCAGAGTGGGCCTAGCACTAGTGGGCTTTGATCAGATTGCTTTATCTTTCTTTTGGAGCTTGGACCGTGATATAAAGCCTAGCTTATCTTTTCCATTATGTCTATTAGTTATGTAGTGGGATTATGTACTTATGTTTTATCAGGATGGATATTTAGTACTTGACTCTTGTTTTAGTTGGTTTTGATATGTAACCAAACATGTTTATCTTCTGTTGCAATGAAATAATGTTTTAGATTTCAAGTATTGTTTATATCTGTCTTGTTGTAATTTTTCTGTTCTATATTCACTTAAAATACTCCACCGAAGTTAAGGCATTCCCTTAGAGAGTGACCTTAGCGGGTGTGGGGTGTTACACGTGGTATCAGAGCTTAAGGTTACCAGAACAGATAAAACTTTTAGAAAAACTATTTTTCTAAAAACATTTTTGGAAGAAGTATTTTCAAAAACATGTCTTTTAAGAGAAATGTTTTTGAAAGAAAAGAACAAAATCCCCAAGAGCCATATATCCTTCCTTCGATTCCCCGTTTTGAATCTCTTCCTCTTTCTCTTTTTGAATTTCCCTCCACGTATAGATGCCTTTTTAAGGTAAATAAGGACTTCCGTATGAAGGACGGAAGAACCACTTCAAGGGACTTAGACGTTTGTCGGGCTAAGAAGTTAGTCCAAGGAGGTAGAGGGCTTGTGGGTACCCTTAAGATGGACGAGGGAGGAAGGTTCAAATAGCTGTTAGGTAAATAAAGGACGAAACCTCATCGTGGTGGGGGGTCATGAAAGGAGAATGTGAAGGAGAAGGCTAGTTGTTTTGGAAAAATAGGACACCTTATTAGGATTGTCCAAAGAGGTAAGGACAAAGTACAGGATCTTCTGGAGGGTAGATGTATTCCCTCACGGCTGGTATACCTGATGGGGGTAGGACCGTCTAGGTTGAAATTTGGTTCTCTCGATCATCCTGTTCGAAATTTATTCGACTCTGGCGCATCGCATCCGTTTATCTCATCATCATTAGTTGAGTCACTGCCCTTAGACACCAGTTTAGTAGATGATCCCTTGGTTGTTTCAAACCCAATTGGGGGCTCCACTTATTTGTCCATGATATGTTTGGGTTTGAAGATTTCCATACTTAGCGTTGAGTTTAGATGTGATGCTTTTGTTTTGGGCTTCACGGGCTATGGGTTGATTTTGGGCATGGACTGGTTATCCAGTAATGGTGTCGTTCTTGATTGTGAAAGGAGAGTTGTTAGGCTCATGACCCGCTTGGGTAACACTCTCGAGATCCCTTGAAATCCCATGGATTCTGTTATGCTAAGTTATCCTGAATCGCTTGACGCTTTGGTCGAGAGTTTGCGATATGTTAGAGTGGTCCGGGAGTACTCGGATGTGTTTGAGGAGGTGAAGGGCTTACCTCCGAAGCGGGAGATAGACTTCCGAATATATCTGGTGGACAATGCTAAACCAGTATCTTTGCCAGTGCGCCGCATGGCTCCTCGTGAGAGGGGAGAACTCCATAAGCAAGTAGGGGAGTTGCTTGAGAAGGGGTTCATAAGACGAAGTATATCGGAGTGGGGTGCTCCAGTAGTTTCTGCCACGAAGGTGGATGGGTCCCTCAGACTTTGTGTAGACTATAGAGAACTCAACAAGCTCACAAAGAAGAATAGACACCCATTGCCGGGGATTGATGATCTCTTTGATCAGTTGGTTGGCGCCTCAGTGTTTTCGCAGTTGGACTTAGCCACGGGGTTTCATCAGTTGGGAGTGGCTGAGGATAATATAGAGAAGACTGCCTTTAGGACTCCGGATGGTTTCTATGAGTGGCTTGTGATGCCATTTGGTTTGACGAACGCCCCCGCATACTTTGTTGATTTGATGAGTAGGGTGTTCAGGGAGTACCTAAATAACTTCGTAGTGGTCTTTGTGGATGACATCTTGGTCTTTTCTAAGAGCGAAATAAGTTTTCGTATGTGCTTAATAGGTTAAGCAAAGCCAGTTATTTGATCAACGGTGGTTTTGGAGCGAGACTGGCAAGGACATCCAGAGTTGGACAAGTGCTTAATTATTTAGCCGTTTTTACTAGTATCATCTCACGTAGGTCGTCTGAATTCGAAGGAGGTATCCCTTAGGTGTTTGTCTGATATTGGTTTAGGCCTTTGGGGCTTGCACTTGGGGGATGTCGAGTTCGACTAGGATGGTCTGCGTGAGAGATGGATAGTTGTGACGATTTTGCATGGGAGAATATCCTGGTTTTCTCTAGAAGTGGAGAAAAGCATGCCCTACATCTTAGGGAAGTGTTGGAGACTCTTCGAGCGCATAGTCTTAAGACAACAAAGGTGGATGGAATTCTTAGCATTCTATGATTTCGAGATAGCGTATACCCCTGGCAAAGGTAACGTGGTGGAGGACTCCTTAAGCAGAAAAAGGTTGTCCTTGAGTCCATTGTTCGTGGAACGTCGAAGCTTGGAATTTATCTCGATGTTTGATTTCAGACCTTCCGTTGACTTTATACCCGGTTTGCTATCATCCTTAGAGGTCAGACCTACTCTTTTGGGGCGGATTGGCGAGGTACAGCGGGACGAACCACAGTTGCTTGAGTTAGTAGAGAAGCTCATAAGGGGGAGTCGTCCAGCCATTTGAGTCCCTAGACGATAGGGGGTGGTTGCGTAGAGACGGTAGACTTTGTGTACCGCAAGACGAGGGTTTGAGGAAGGCTATACCTGATGATGCGCATCGTTCGAAGATGAGTGGGGACAAGATGTACCAAGACATGAAGCGAGTTTTCTTTTGGGCCGGTATGAAGAAAGATGTGGCTGAGTATGTCACTAGATGCTTGGTGTGCCAACAAGTGAAAGCGGAGCAAAAAAACCCGGTGGGTTGCTTCACCCATTGGAAGTTCCGCAATGGAAGTGGGATAGCGTCTCGATGGATTTTATTGATGGGTTACCAAGATCGAGGAAGGGTAATACAGGAATTTGGGTTGTGGTAGACAGACTTACTAAGAGCGCCCATTTCATACCCGTGAAGAGCAAGAGGACTGCTCCATGGCTAGCTTCAGTTTACCTTCGAGAGATAGTTCGGTTGCATGGTGTACCTTCTAGCATAGTGAGTGATGAGATCCCATCTTCACTAGCGAGTTTTGGAAGAGTTTGCAAGAGGCGGTAGGGACTCAGTTGTGTTTGAGCACCGCATATCATCCTCAGACGGACGGCCATACCGAGAGGGTGAATCGTGTTCTAGAAGACCTTTTGAGGTTATGTATCTTAGATTTTGGAGGTACATGGGAAGAGCATCTTCCATTGGTGGAGTTCGCGTATAATAACAGCTTTCAGTCTAGTATTGGTATGGCTCCTTTCGAAGCTCTTTATGGAAGGCCTTGTCGATCACCTACATGTTGGTGGGAATCTACGGATAAGATCTTGCTTGGGCCTGATATGGTTAGAGAGACTTCGGAAAAGATTGATTTGATTCGAAGAAGGATGAAAGCAGCGCAAGATAGGTAGAAATCTTACGCGGATAAGAGGAGGACGGATCTTGAGTTTGATGTTGGGGACATGGTCTTTGTCAAAGTATCTCCATTACGGAATGTTGTTCGCTTTGGGTCCGTTGGGAAGTTAGCACCAAGATTTGTAGGACCGTTTCCTATTAAGGAAAGGATTGGATGGATGGTATATAGAGTGGATTTACCCGAGAGACTTAGTGGAGTACATGACGTATTCCATGTGTCACATTTGAGGAAATGCCTACATGAGACCGCAGAGGTGGTAGAGCCGAGCTTGCTTAGAGAAGTGGAGGTAGAGCGTGATGCGACTATTGGACGAGCTCCTACCCGCATCCTTGGGTCAGAGATTAGGAAGTTGAGAAACAGAGAGGTTCGACTAGTCAAAGTGCAATGGGGAGAGGATGAGAGCAATGCTACTTGGGAGACAGAAGCGAAGATGCGTTCACTGTACCCATTCCTTTTTGAAGGTATGTCTTTTAACTTCTCCTTTATCGTTTGTCTAGTACTTATCTTATCTTTAGTATGTCCTCTCATTAGTACCTTGGACCTTTAGATAGGGTAAACCTATGGTTGAAACATGTGTTTGAGACATGTTATGATTGATGGATGCGTGTGGATGCAAGTGTTTGCTAGTGGTTGCTCGTGGATGCATATACACACACTTTAGACACTAGATCGGCTTAGTCACTTCATATTGCATATTGCATATAATTGTGTGTAGGTAGCTATATTAATGGATGTATAATGGTTATGTTGTCATATAGATGATGCATTTTGGTGTATGGTTGTGCACACATGTAGAAATAGTATGTGTCGATGGGATCTTTCGCATACATATTGGATGCATGGCACTATCATGGTTTGCATTAAGGAGGTCAACTGAATCAGTAGACCGCCTGATTTTGCATTAGACAGAAACATATACACACACTTTTTGCATATGTTCATATAGCATTAGAAACTTTAAGGACAATGGATGCCAGTGTTTGATGGTTTGAGTAGATGGTTGTTTGGTTGGTAGGATACGTTCTTCTTGACTTGGAGATTTCGGGGACGAAATCCTTTAAGTAGGGGAGAATGTAACACCCCGAATTTCACTTAATATTAATGTTTAGTAATTAAAGAATAATTAATCTCAGACGTGAGAAATAAGGGAAACGGGTTGCGCCATTGTGTTCGTCTCGGAATTCTGGTTGAGATAGAGTCCGAGTTTGCGTGATTTGGACTTCGTATGAAGAAGTTATGGCCATCCGAAGTTTCAGAAAATTCAAAACAGATTTAAAATATTCAAATTTTAGATTTCAGAAGAGGCGGGAAAATTCCCGCCAGACAGAGTGTGTCGACAGTAGGGTCGACATGGGTGTCGACCCCCCCAAGGGGTCGACCCATGTGTCGACCCAGGGGTCGACCCATGTGTCGACCCCCCCTGTCGGTCAGTTTTGCCTGGGTTCACTGATTTGAGCTTTGGGCTGTGTTTTGGTGGCTTGTGACGAAATCTGACGGCTCTAAACTAAATTAGAGTTAATCTAAGGGCCTAAACTACATCCTAATTCTATAAATACACCCTAAGATTACCCTAATTCATAATAAAAATAGATACAACGTCGTTATGCCGTCAAAATGCAACTTGGAGGTAGCCACCACAAATTAAAGAGGAAGATAGCTTCTCAAATCAACTTCTAATCAACTCTAGCAACTTAATCTTCTTCATAGGAGTGCTAATCAACAAGTTGTGAGTACTATAGCCTTAATGACCAATTGTTGAAATGATTATGATAGGATATAATGAGGTTATGGCTATGAATGTGGATCAATGCAAGTTATGTTATCATATGCTATGTGTTCATAATGTTAGTTATGCAAGTTTGATGTTATATGTTCATGATGCTAGTTATGCAAGTTGAGTTTAATCTATGCTATGTGTTCATGATTCTAGTGCTGCAAATCACTATGATAAACATTGATCCATTATGACACCATGTTATGCAAGTTTGGTGTTTGATTATATGCAAGTTCATATATAACATGTTATGCAAGTTTGGTGTTTGATTATATGCAAGTTCATATATAACATGTTATGCAAGTTTGGTGCTTGATTATATGCAAGTTCATATATAACATGTTATGCAAGTTTGGTGTTTGATTATATGCAAGTTCATATATAACATGTTATGCAAGTTTGGTGTTTGATTATATGCAAGTTCATATATGACATGTTATGCAAGTTTGGTGGTTGATTATATGCAAGTCCATATATGACATGTTATGCAAGTTTGGTGGTTGATTATATGCAAGTAACATGTGCAAGTTTACACCTTTGTATGATATGCATACATATGCAAGTTAACCCCTTTGTATGTCATACATACATATGCAAGTTTACCCCTTTGTATGATATAAGTAACTTATGCAAGTTACCCTCTTTATGACATATGTGATTCATGCAAGTTTGGGTTGGTTATTTATGCTAGTTGGGTTTGATGCTATGGTCATATATGCAAGTTGACACTTTTAAAACCCATGTGATGCTAATGTTATGCTAAGTTGAACCCATTGTATTTGTGATGAATCTTCCCTTTTTAGTATGTCATGTTAGCGTATTACGTGGGGAACGATGGGGTTAATATTCATGTTAAAAAAATTGTGTGAAGTTGGTATGATTATGCATACCATAAAGTGGATGGACATAATTGAGTCAATTATGTACATCGTTAAATTTGTAATTAATTAGGGATAATTAATACAAATTATGGGGGTGATTAATTAGGTGTAATTAATCGACTATGACACGAGGTTGGACCCTTTTGTAGCATAAGACTGCCCGGACCCGACCGGCAAATCCAGCGGCTACAAATGGTTGGCCCAATGTGAGAGGTCTTAGTCATGAACTAAATACGTGACAAGTGTAAAGACACGAGGTTAGACTCGGTTATGGCGTAAGGCTGCCCGGACCCGACCGGCAAATCCAACTGCCATAAAAGATAGTCTAATGAGAGAGGTCTTTACAAAGGTTACGGTCTTAATCAATTAAGAAACACTTAACCATATTAGCATGTAGAGGGACATGAGGGGTTAAGTGGGTTCCTTGGGTGACATGTGGAAAAACCTAGTGGTTGCCTTGGGTGGCAATATAAAATACGATTAGAATACTTAACCAAAGTGGAACATGTAATTAAACATGATTAAAGGGTTAAGTAAGTGCCTTGGGTGGCATGTGGAAATCAAGTAAGTGCCTTGGGTGGCATGTGGAAATCTAGTGGGTGCCTTGAGTGGCAATTGAAATATGATTAGATGACCTAACCAAACTTTAAACATGTAAGTGGACATGATTATTAAAAAGGGTTAAGTGGGATACACTAGAAGGGACAAGCTTAGGTGGGTAGCTTGTGGGGGCCCATTTCAACCAGTAACCCATACGTATCTTTGTGGGCTCGACCCATGTCGAGGACGGGACACGCATACTAGGCTTGACTATAAGAGGCCAAAACGGGTTAGCGGTGGCAACGCAAGTCCAACGGGTTTCATATGCGTATGTGGACCCGGGCTGGTAGGTAAGACGTTGTTGCATCGTGTAGGTATAAGTCGTGCACCGTTGGTTGTATCGGGTTGCCACTTTGGGGAGTGATACACCCCACTATGGGGCCAGCACGGGTATCTACGTTAGGGAGCCGATCGAATGGGAGTAGTGGGTACACCTAGTGGAGATAGGGGCAGACGGCACCTATGTAGTCAGCTAGGGGTACACGAGACTACTATTAAGATTACTAAGTACACTTAGTGGGATACATCTTTAAGTTAGGAATTACCCTTGGGTGGGTAGATCTGGTGTGGTGCAGTGTAGTAATTACCCTTGGGTGGGTAGATGCGTCTTTACCGTTATCTTAGTTCATCCTATGTCTAGTTGGCTGCTTAGTGTAGTCATTTATCCCCAGTCGTCACCGTACCAAGTTTATATCATACCCTAATTACTTTAATGATTGTATTGTTAAAGTTATAGGGCTCACTCAGACTTATGTCTGACCCCGTTGTTTTTATCTTTTTTTCCAACCTTCAGGTTCTCAGAGTGGGCCTAGCACTAGTGGGCTTTGATCAGATTGCTTTATCTATCTTTTGGAGCTTGGACCGTGATGTAAAGCCCAGCTTATCTTTTCCATTATGGCTATTAGTTATGTAGTGGGATTATGTACTTATGTTTTATCAGGATGGATATTTAGTACCTGGCTCTTGTTTTAGTTGGTTTTGATATGTAACCAAACATGTTTATCTTTTGTTGCAATGAAATGATGTTTTAGATTTCAAGTATTGTTTATATCTGTCTTGTGTAATTTTTCTGTTCTATATTCACTTAAAATACTCCA
This sequence comes from Allium sativum, assembly GCA_030737875.1. Taxonomy (NCBI): domain Eukaryota; kingdom Viridiplantae; phylum Streptophyta; class Magnoliopsida; order Asparagales; family Amaryllidaceae; genus Allium; species Allium sativum. The sequence continues at coordinate 497,978,049 of CM060924.1, read as the reverse complement.
CCGAAGTTAAGGCATTCCCTTAGTGAGTGACCTTAGCGGGTGTGGGGTGTTACATCCACCAAAACCGTAATCTAACCTCGTGTCTTGGTGCAGTTACAGTCTCTAATTACTGTAATCCTAGGAATTTCATTACTAACCAAATTTACCTATGTCGTTATAGGTTTTCATGCCCCCTTTGCCAGTTATGTTCATAATGAATTATATGCCCTAAATTCATATTTATACATTTTATTCCGGTTATGCTCCAAACTCCCAATTACAAGTTATACCCAATTTCATTGTTTTCCCCTCGTACCCCGTTTAACGTGTTTGCATATTTCAGCGGCATGCCTAGGCTCGAAAGTATCTTGGCTATATAAAATAAAAGGGAAAGATAAAGGGAAAATGACAGAGATGATTATACTAATTAATTTACATAAACATATAGTGGCATAATGATAAGATGGGCATATGAGAATATATCTGGTGAATATAAGATAATAGAACTGTGTCAACGTAGTAGGGATCTCATAATAGGCATGGTAAGATCTAAACAATAATTTAGATGTCCAGCTAATAACCGATCCAATTTAACCACAAACATGATAGGTACAAGGTGATATAAATAGCATATTAGATCTATAATCAAAGGTAGATATAACATGATAAAGGTTAAGATCCAAGTCATAGTTATGTCAGAATATCAAGGATTCACAAGTTATTACAGATCTAACATGATTCAACCAGTCGCAGACACAGATCCAAGTTACAGTTGTATCATGTATTACTTTTTAATTATTTGAATCTAAAAGTAACTTAAACTCATAGTGTTAGGATCTAGAAAGAAAAAAGAAGAATAACAGAGGTTGAATCACATATCTACACTTGAATAACTTGAGTAACTTGATTGCAGAAGAAGTAAAAAGATTAGATTCACTCTGCGCACCGACAACATCACGTCCTCCATTAATTTTCAATGTAGAAAACAAGAGAAATAGAGCCGTATTTATAGTCGCTAGCCCCCAAACCCTAATTACGACGCCTGCCCTAGGGGGTTCGATCCATGGGTCAACACCCCCTTGAGGGGTCGATCCAGGGATTGACACCCCCCTTAAAGGGTCGACTCCTCTGGGCGGGATTTTTCTTGCTCACCCCAATCTGCGCGATTTTTAAATTTGAACTAAACTTTTGAATTCCTGGACCCTATATATATATATATATATATATATATATATATATATTCTTCTCGTGCATATACAAACTTCAAACCTTCATAACTTCTTCATACGGTGTCCGTTTTACGCAAACCAAATGTCTATCTTGACCAGAATTTTGAGACGGATGCAATGGTGCAGTCTATTTCCCTTGGTTATGAATATTAAATTAATTATTCTTTAATTTATCCTCCTTAGTGTTGTTAAAATTACGGGGTGTCACATTCTCCCCTACTCAAAGGATTTCGTCCTCGAAATCTCCAAGTTAAGAAGAATGTATATCCTACCATCCATATTCATCAACTCATCCCCCAATAATAGGCATCCATTGTCCCTAAAAGATTTCTAATGTTCGTATGAACGCATGCAAAGGTGTGTGTATATGTCCCAATACTAATGCGAAGATCAGGCAGTCTACTGATTCAATCAACCTCCTTAATGCAATGTATGTTTGTGTCATGAATCCAACATGTATGCAAAAATCCTATTATAACATGTAAGTTCTATATGTGTGCACGATCATGCATTCAAATGCAACATTCATATAACGATACTTTCAATTTCATCCGTAGAGAGAAAAAAATGCACACACGTCCATATGCAGTATGAGAGCGATTGAGCCGATCTAGTACCTAATATGTGTGTATATGCATCCACGAGCAACCACAAGAAAACATTTGCATCCACTTGCATCCATCAAACATAACATGTCTCAAACACATGTTTACATCCATGGGATTCCTACCTAAAGGTTGAAGATTCGATCGATAGGACATAATTAAATGATAGAAACAAGCATAGATAAAACTTTGGAAAAGGAGTTAAGAACATACCCTCGAAAAGAAAAGGGTACAAAACACGCACCTTGTCTTTGGTCTCCCAAGTCGCACCTCTAGGTTATCTCTTCATTAAAACTTCATCAACTTGACTTTTCTATTATGTAGCTTCTTAACTACTGATATAAGAATACAGGAAGGAACTCATCTGACTGTCGCCTCCCGTTCCACCTCTACTTCCTCCAATATACTCGGCTTAACTACTTCTGCTATATTATGCAAGAACTACCACAAATGTGAGACGTGGAAAACATCATGAACTCCGGATAGTCTCTCTTGTAGCTTTACTCCATAGGCCATTTGGCCAATCCTTCCTATTATGGTAAATGGCCCTACAAATCTTGGTGCCAATTTCCCTACAGATCCAAAGCGAATCATATTCTTTAAAGGTGACACTTTAACGAAAACCATATCTCCTACTTCAAATTCAATGTCAGTCCTTTTCTTATCAGCATAGGATTTCAGCCTGTCTTGAGTGGTCTTCATTCGTCATCGGATAAGATCAATCTTCTCACACGTTTCCCTAACCATATCTGGTCCAAGTAATAACCTTTTTGTAGATTCCCACCAGCAAGTTGGTGACCTACAGGGTCGTTTGTATAATGCTTCGAAGGATGCCATGCCAATACTAGCTTGACAACAATTGTTGTAGGCGAACTCTACTAAAGGAAGATGCTCTTCCCAAGTCCCCTTGAAGTCTAGGATACGTAGCCTTAAAAGATCCTCTAGAACCCTGTTCACCCTCTCCATCTACCCATCGGTCTAAGGATGATAAGCGGTGCTCAAACATAACTGTGTACCTAATGCTTCTTGCAAGATCCTCCAAAATTCACTGGTAAATATGGGGTCGCGATCACTTACGATACTAGAAGGTACTATATAAAGACAGACTATCTCTCGAACATAAACTACTGCCAACCATGTTGCTATCCTCTTACTCTTAACTGGAATGAAATAGGCGCTCTTAGTAAGTCTATCTACCGCGATCCAAATACTGGTATTGCCTTTCTTTGATCTAGGCAAACCTATTGAATCTATGATTTTGTTTTGATGATGACAAATATATCATATTGATGTGTTTGAAAAATGGAATAATAAATATTGTTGTTTAATAATGCTTTTACATAAAAGACAGGAAATTTACACAAGCATCTATTATTCAATGATATTTATTTTATTTCACAATTCAATGCAATACACATTTTTTTTGAACTCTCAACTGTACAGTTCAATACAAATATTTCTACACATCATACACAACTTTCAAATAAACAATTTCTGTTCTGCAAACTCTTATTATCCCAGCTTTTGTTTTACTCCTGATGCATCATCCTGAAACTTGTCACACAAAAGAAAATACACACAGTACACTGGTACAAAAAACAGACATTGAACAAATAATTTTTTTTTAATTTTTTATTTTGTCTCAGATTCTCTTTGTGTTTTTTCTCATCATCTTTCAGACTTGAACAGCCACGCCATAACCATACTGGTTTGCTGATCAGAACCAGCATCAATTTCAGCTGTTTCTGACTAGCCCCAACTCAGTACAGTTAGATTGTTGTTTTTTTTCTTATATATACAAGGCAGGTCAAAACCAAATAAGTAGAAAACAAGTTGGAGAGCATGACAAAACAGCATGAAATCAAGTTATGATCAGGGCAAGAACAAGTTCAAGACTCAAATCAGACATGCATGGAAGATCAAGGGATGTATATGTGGCAGATCAACTAAATAATACATAGTAGGTCAACATACAAGACTTGATGAACAATACATGATACATGTCTAAGTGCAAGTGTAATACATGAACAAAGCATGAACATAGGACAGACACAAGTCCAAACAGTAGAGCAGCAACAAGATGCATCATGCACAAGTGACACAGAAGCATGGTGATATAAGGGAAAGTGCATATATAGTGATCAGTGCAAACTGGATAGGGCATACAGCGTGAATGGTGAGTGTCAATGATACACACACACTCAGAATAAGTAAATGCAGCAACAAGTGAACAAGTCAGGATCAGGCAATGGTTCAGCAACATGGTGCAAACAAGCCTACACTGTAAGCACACACACACACATGCACAAGCATTGAAACAACAAAGATGCAACAGTAATAAGACATGGTAGAGATTCATACACATCAATGAAATTCAGATGACATGCCAAGAGAATGTAGGTAAGTCATGTGTGTGCACAAGTGGTTTCTACAGCAGCTCTACAACAATACAAACTCATGGAGGATACTTTCAAGCATGGAACAGCTTTTAGGTCAAGGTGTACATACATGGATCTCATGTCAGAAATCAAACATGGGTGCATTGATGCATGATGATAAAAACAGCTAGAACCATATCATATTTGTTCAAGGATTTCGAAAAAATAAATGAGCAATCAGTTTTTTTTTCCAGAAATATTAGAGCATTTGTTTTTAGAACAAGGGTGTAAAAATTTTCCTGTAATCAGTCAATCAATGAGCAAGTATTTTTCCATCAAACTTTGGCAAGTATTATTTCCAGAATATCATGCATGTTTTTCAAAGCAAGGGAAAACAGATTAAAGTACAAGACTATTGTCTCTTGTTTTGAAAATCGAATTTCAAGTGTTGATGTTTTAAGAAGGAAAGTGTTTTTCATGTTTCAAATTAGTCTATTATTGGCAAGGCAAAACTGGCAAGCATTTCTTTCAAAAAAATTTCAAGGAATTCACAACAAGCAATTTTAATGGAAATAAAACAAATCGGACTAGTGAAGAAAGCATAAATCATGTCCAGATTCATTGCTAATTTTTCAGAATTCGAACTGACAGAGATTTGCATGAGGAAAACAAATAAAAATCATTCAAACTATTTCTTGTTTTAGAAAAATCGAAATCAGGGGAAAATTCATTGTTCAAAATTCGATCCGAATATTCCAAAATCAAATTAAGCAAGTCTTTAAAGCGAAATCAAAGATTAGGGTCACAAAACCCTATATAAACACACTACTTCATCATCGACTGAAGCATCCAACATTTTTGATAGAAAAATCATAACACTAATCACAAATCAGAGAGCTTACTTTGTGTGGATCGAGAGAGAGAGAACTCTACAGACCCAAGCTAGGAGACAAATCCAATCGATTAGGATCTGCAGAAGAAATTCAAAGCAAGGCATCTCAAATTTTCAGAAACCCTATTTTTCATGCTGCCGCCATTTCTAATTCACAGAGCAAAAGAGGAAAGCATTGGATAAGTGGAAAGTGTGCGGGCCGGCCAAGTTTCACATAGGCTAAGTCAATTTTTAATCAAGGGGGATTTTCTTTGTTTCTATTTTTTTTCTTGTATTTGCTTTGTAATTCCTTCAACAACAATGCTTGTTTTTCTAGTTTTATTTTAAAACTAGGGTATACAGATTAATGTCTTGTAGTCTGGGAAAATCTGATCTAGCGTACACAGGCCAGTCTAGGATTTTGAGCTTAGGGTTAAACAGGAGCAGGCGCTGCGAGTTTACATAGGATTGTAAGCGGGATCTTTTTTGTAACTCCTAGTAGAAATTTTAGAAAGGCAGTAGTAGGAACAGTTTGCCGAAGCTGGGTATTCATGGGTACGTTTTTCCTTTACTGCAATTCTTATTTCTCTATATTTGTTTTAATTTGTGTTAAAACCCAATTCACCCCCTCCCCCCTCTGGGGTTATTTTTGATCATACAATTGGTATCAGAGCCGGTGTTTATTTAACCCTAGAATCATGACTTCTATGAACAATGCTTTTTCTAAGGGATAATCTATTGCTAGGCCACCCATGTTCAACGGTAGTGATTATGCGTATTGGAAAGCTAGAATGAAAATCTATCTTGTGTCTGTTGACTATGATGTCTGGCATATAATTGAAACTGGTTATACACCACCTATTGGATCTAGATTAACCCTAGAGGGGGTGAATAAGCTTTATCACAGTTTTTAACATAATTAAAAATCTAACGAGATATATAATAATAAACAGATCACAGAATATAACAGAAACAGAAATGCAGAAAATAAATCACACACAGATATACCCAGCTTCCGCAAAAACCTGCCTACTATTGGATCTCTATGGTTTCTACTAGGTGATAGAACTGATCCCGCATACAAGACCATGTATATTCGCAAACCCTGCTCCTATTCTAACCCTACGCTAAAGACCCTAGACTGGTCGATATCCCCTCGACCAGACTTTCCCATATTTCAAACCCGTAACACGTAACCTAGATTTTACAGACTCTAGCAATTGTCAGTCAACACCTAACTGAACCCTCTAGATTTTTACAGATACTGGAAAAATTGTTCAGACTTGATTTATAGGAAAAAACAGAGTAAAATAAAAAAGAAAAACAAATAAACTCTAGGAGTTAAAAGAGGGTCATCCCATTGTAAAACATGGCCGGCCACATTAGAAATGGTTCCACCATTTTTCAATTTGGCCGATCTCTTTTATTTCTCTCCTGGAATAAAAAATAGCGACGACTAGGGTTCTTGAGATCCCCAAATCTACAATCGATTGTTGTAGTGAAACTCAAGTGCTCGAATTTGTCTTCCTCTCAGCTTGGTGCTTCGATTTGGGCTTGCTCTAACTCGATCGAAACCTTTTGAAGCGTTGTGAGTAAATCTGAATTTTAATTGCTCTGCGTTTTGAATTATTGATGCTTAGGTTTTCGATACAAGCCTATGATGATGTGGTGTAGTATGTATAGGATTTAAAATCCTTTAAATCACTCTGGTTTCGCTGTATGACTGATCTGATTTGTGTGTGTTTTCCCTTTTGATAGTCTGGCTTTGAATGTTTGCTGTGAATAATTTGTGATTGAAATCTTCAAATTAAACTGGACATATATTTTGGCCTTCAAACAGATTCTAGAAAAATTAATTCATGCCGAGATTGATTTGATGAAACTGGAAAAAAAAACTTGCCCCTTTTGAATTCGAGTTCCTGTCCCTAGTAGTGAGTAACTTGAATGAAAACATAATTTCTTTCCTGGATCAACACATTAAAAGCTTGCTTGATTTTCTTACTTTTGTTGCCCGATTTTGAATTAATTTTCTGCCCTTTTTAAAATAGTCATTTCTGGAAATCAAAGCTAATAAAAAAATTATATGTAGAATACTTGGAACACATTAAACAATTCCCAAATATACATTGTGATTAAAAGAAAACTGGAAAACTGTTTTGTTAAAGAAAGATTGATTAGCAAATTTCTTCCTTGCTGATTTTCTGCACTTCCTTGTTATCTTAACATGAATTTTTTCCAAAAATGATTTGTGGTATATTCCTTTTTCTTACAATTTTTGGAAATAAAATAATGCTTTGAATTTATTTTTTTAAATCTCTATCCAAAAGTGCTTTGACTTGATTGTTTTTTAATCATTTTGAAAACTGTTTGAATTTCTTTTGTCAAATATTACTTTGCTGATCTGTATCTTTGAGTTGGCATTTTCACCTGGATCTGCTAGAAATACAGAACTGTTATACTCATCTTCTTGTATTTGTTTTATTGTGTGAACTTGAGAAGGTAACACTGTCTTGGCCATTTTTATCGATGCATGAGTAGCCGCTAGTATCACACCATCTATGTAGTCATTGCTGATCTGCTGCATACTGAAATGCTCACTTGCTTGATTTCTGGAAAACATACTAAGTTTGCCATATTTTTTTTACTCGAGATTGATTTGTGCTAATCTAAAAGAAACACTGAGCACTTGCCATATATGATTGTATCAAGCAATTGCACCTTGACATATTTGTGAGCCGTCTTTGACTTGCTCGATTTCTTGTATTGATAACATTCCAGTTTGCATTGTTGTATGCACCATCCTTGAACATTTGTGCACACTGTCTTTGTATCACCATTGTTGACTTGTGCATTCTTTCCTGAAATATTAACTACTCAAAATTGAGAGAACAGATTTTATGTTGTACCATTTGTTTGCATCCAATTCACTTGTGCATTTAACTTGGCTGCACCATGTAATTGATTCACTTGCACCATGCTTCATGTTTGGCACCGGATAAACTGTCATGGCTGTGTGTATGTATAGTTGTGATATATATACACATGCTGCTTCACCATTCATATTTGCATGATTGAGTTGATTTGTTGTTCATTGTTCTCGGCCCAATTTCAAACATGTTGCATACAATTTGTACTATGCTGCATGTAGTTAGAATTTGAAAGGAATCCTATATGATGCTATGAGCTCGACCATGTCATCATTTGCCTATCTGTGTATGTTTGCATTTAGCTATGCCCTGCTGAACTTCACACTGGTTTGACTCATATATGTTTGCTTGACAACTTTGTATTCAGACATGTGTGCATGTGTGTTGTATTCGACCATTTCTTGTTTACATACTTTGTCCAAATATGCACTGAGTCGAGTTGGTCCACGTGGCTGCTCCTCAATTGCAAACTGGATTGGCGAGGCAGTGCACATGTGTGTATATGCAGCTATCTAGAATATTTTTCTATCCTTGTTCATATACAATCTAGCTAGACACAGATGAATCAGATCAAGTCATGAAATATGATGAGAAACACACCAGAAATCCGAGGCAAATAAAATTTAAAAAAAAAATATTTGCGCGTATACAGTTTTATTTCTATTGCAGTGTACTGTGTGTATTTCTATTTTATTTTACAGGTACAAAGACTGTACTGATTGTGAGGATGCTGTGAAGACAAAAGATTGAAGATGAAGACAATATGAAGACGTATCAATGAATCAGTGTCAATGCGTCTGTAAATTGAAATATAAACTGAGTGATTGTATATATATGAGATGTATAGACAGAGTGTTATAGTGAGGAGCTGTGTATCAACAAAATTGTACTGATGTTTGTATTAAGCAAATTTGTTTGAAATAAAATATTATTTTATTGCATTCAAACAAACTTGTCTATTATATACAGTTTATTTACAAGTGCAATCTTTTGTGAATGTATCTGAAATATGATGTGTTTAAATAGTGGAGTTATAAATAGTTGTACTGTTTGAAAGTTTGAAATAAAATATTATATTTAAACAAAATACTGTGTAGATTTTTGAGTTTCTGTATAGATTCATTCTATTTGAATATAAATATTATATTCTTGTCTGTGATGTATATATAGAACAATACAGTAACAAACACACTTAAAATAATATTTATTTGGTTGTTATCATCAAACAAAAGTCATATAATTGTGTATACAACTACGTTACATACAACAATCTCCCCCTTTTGATGATGACAAACAAATAAAAGATTTTGAGTATAATAAATGTGTTTGACAGTGAATTTTGAACTCCCCCTATTTAAAAGGCTCCCCCTACAACAGAACTGCCCCTATAACTGTGCATGAGTGAAGAAACATGAAAATTGAATGAATTTTCAAAAATTAAAAATATTTATAAAATATTCACTCATAATTCAAAATCTCAACCCATTCTCCCCCTTTTGTTATCATCAAAAGGATTCAGAATTTAAAATATAGATGAATAATGACTAAATAATATAATTTCAGAATAAGAGGAAGAACGATCATCATAAATCTCAATCTATCAAAAAAAATCATAATAAACTAAGAACTGGGGGCATATTTCACATTGTAGAGAATAACAGATTTACGATGAATTTTATATATAATGGTGAGACTTTTAAAAATATGATTTCCAATTATTTTCAAAAGAATTTTGAAAAAAATTGGCACAAAAACAATAATGGATTTGGACTATAATTATTAATTCAACTTAAGTGACAAAAACAAATATTCTCAAATCCCAATAGCTATCAATCAACAAATCATAATACGTCATAAGATTTCAACACATTTCACAGATAGAAAATGGATTGATAGGCTGGTTTATACACAAAGGAGAATTTTAGAACAATTTCAATTTATAGCACATTATTTTTATTTATTTATTTATTTAAGAGCACACTGACCGTGCATAACCAGAGCTTGGATTTTTAAATGTGGTCAGTTGCAGCTTAAATTATAAGTTGTCTCATAACCATGCATGACCAGAGCTTGGATTTTAAAATGAGGTTAGAGACACACTTATGTATTAATTATATATGTTTATCATTTTAGCATTTAAAAAAAACTCCTCGGTATATAAAAACAATATATGAATGATAGAAATGTGGTAGGTACAGAGATGGACTGTGAAATAAATTTCTAAATTAATTATATTATGAAATATGCTCGACTGTACTGGGATCATTGAAAATTTCAATTATCACTAATTCTGAATAATAGTATAACCACAATTCCATCACAAATATTTTCACTATTTATTCAGGATGATTTTAAAAAATTTTAAACTCTCCACATTTATATAAAAACAGATGGATGAAGAATGATGATAGATAAAGGAGATGGTCGTGAAATAATTTCCAATTCAAAGATATTATAATAAATTTTCAACCATCGTGAAAATCTAAATAAAATCTCCTCTTGTTGTAAAATATAATGTAGTCACAATTCATCACAATTTCAAAATCAATTAATAATTTTGATGAATTTTAAGTACAGTTCAATTTGGATGTAGATTTCAATTATTGAATGAATAAACAATAAATAAATTAAAAATTGAAAATCAATTACAAGAGGGATATGGAGATCTATACAAAACAAGAGGGATTAAAATATATACAAAAAGTCAGCACAACTAATACCAATTGGTGTCTCTATTACTGAAGATTATAACCAGATACTGGAGACAAACCAAGATGTCACAAACGAAAGAAATTTAAAACCCAAGCAGACAAGATAACAAATTAGCCCAATAATTTCATCTATCAGAGCAGCAGTCCCAAAAATAGGCAATTATTTGAAAACATTTTTCAAAGACAGTATCAGAGCAGCACAGAACCCAATATCACAGAAGACTTGTCAGAGGATGTTTCTGAAGGTCACTAAAAAAATATATTCCATGATCTAAGATTATATAATTTAGTTTATTTTAAATCATTTGAAGAAATGTGAAAATATCAGGATTTAATGAATCAATCACACCAGATTATATATTTCAGATCTAAAATATGTGTGTGATTCAATAAATCAATAATTTTCAAATGATTTTAAACAAATAGATACTCAAATCAAATAATCATGAAATTACAATGAGATTTAAGACCATATTTTCAAAGATTTTTTCACAAGTATCACTGACAAGTACAAGAATAATATCAGATCATTTACATCAGATTTGAGAGGTATTCACGATCCAGAATATTAAAAATAATTTATTTGAAATCACTTGAATCACTGTCAAGTTTAAGATATAATGAATCATTCACACAAGTTGATAATTTCAGGATTAAGAGGTGTGTGATATTCAAAATATCAAGAATTTCATATGAATTCAAACAAGAAAATTTTAACCATAATGATCATGAATAAAGGTAAAATTCAAGATGTGTAATTGTGATTCAATACAATTCAAAATATTCAAGTCAATCTGAAAAATAATGAAAAATATCACAACTGATAAATAACAGAGTGCTGTAATGAGTATAATATTTCAAGCTTTACTAAAATGAATTAGAAGAAACTCAAAATAGCAGAAGTTTGTGAAATTCCATTAAACTTTCAGATCTTTAAAAATTTAGAATTCAAATCAACAGTGTTCAAGATATGACAAGAATACATCAACACTGTTATGAATTCAGATATCAGAAATCAGAAAGATAAACTTCAAAACAATTGCAGATATTTATAAGATTAAATTCAAGATCTGGAAATAATTAAAACATCAGAGTTCTATTCAACTAAAGCGAATTTCCATAAAATATGAGTTCTACAATTGGAAGTTAATGAAGGCCAAAAATAATAATATGATAGTGATAAATTAAAAAAAATGAAGAAAAATAGAAGGGGTAGAGGAAGGAATAAACATAGAAAATAAAAAACAGGGAGAATATAAAAAGGTGAGTTTAGAGATCATACCAGAGTTCAATGTAAAACAGAATCTCTAACTCAATAGACTTGGCTAAGGAACTCTAAATAAATCAAAGATATGGAATAACTTGTATTCAAATTTTCTTTTCCGAAGCATTTCCCCAGCCATCACTGGTACCTAGCAGTTGAAAGGGTTAAATGGTCTAACAAAAATTGGTTTACCGCTTACAGTTGTTCGAACTTTCGGTACCCAAACCTGTCTATATAACACACCATCTGAATTTATCTTTGTACCCTTGGGAACCCAAATTTGTTTGAATTTAAGAAAGCGTGCATTATTTTCTTTTGAGATCCAAGATTGTTTAAATGGTTTGTTATAAAACACATACTCATTTTGTTCGTGATTTAAAAACCCTTTGGAATTATCAGAGTTAATATTTCCAAGGCTATTCTTTTCAAAGGAGTTTAAAGGATTTTAAAAATCACTTGAATTTCTTTTTTCAAAAACATTTATTCCCCCAAAACCAAGACCACGTTTATTTCCAATAGAAAATTGGTTTTTCAACAACATATCCAAAGATTTTTCATTGTTTGAAAATTTAGACAAAATTGTTTCAAGTTGTTGAATTTTAGTTTTAAGATCACTGTTTTCTTTAATTAAATTTGAACAACGATTTTTAGTGATCTTACATCTTTCAAACTCAAATTTCAAAACCAAATTTTCATCATTAAGCAATTAAATTTTGGTTCGGGACTCAGCCATTTCAAAATCAAAATATTCTTGACTTTCAGATTCAAGTTTATTTAAATTTTCAATTTTGATTTCAAGCTCTTTCAAAATCAGATCTGTTTTCAACAAGCTATCATTTTCATCAATTTCATGTTTGGAATTTTTGGTAGCCTTAAAATTTATAAATTCCTCTTGTAAACAATTGTTTGCATCTTTCAGCTCAATCTCGTTATCTTTTAAAATTAGAATTTCTTCTTCAAGCCTTTGAATATTATGATTGAGATGAACGAAATCAGTTTTTAATTTCAAACAATTTTCACAATTAGAATTTTCAAATTTCACAACATTTTAAAGTTTTAATTCCAAACAATGAATTTTGCTCGTCAAATCACGATTTTCAGTTTTCAAAGATTTATTTCTAGAATGGAGTTTGTCAATAGATTTAGTTAAATCCACGCACATATAAACTAAATCTTCATATGAGAAATTTTCTGTTTCAGCATCTGTTGATTCTCCATTATCTGATCCTTCAGAATTTTCATTTGTAAATCCTGTTAAATAGAACTCTGAATCTGAGTTGACTTTCTCGGGTTTCCATACTTCGTATTGAGAGTATCCCAGATTTCCTGTGCAGATAAACAATGGTAGATAAGATTAAAATGTTCAGTACTAAGATAATCAAATATAACTTTCATAGCACTAGTATTGAAAGTAATATCTACACTATCAAATCCATTGATAACAACATCCCAATATTCAATATTAACATATTTTAAATAAAATTCCATTTTGTGTTTCCAGTTTAAAAAATCTGTTCCGTCGAAAATAGTTGGAGATGAACTGGGTTAAATCTCTATCGACTGACAACAGGAAACACCATTACTCTAGAGTTAACAGAATACATGCTCTGATACCACTTGTTCGATCTAGATTAACCCTAGAGGGGGGTGAATATGGTTTATCACAGTTTTTAAATCAATTAAAAATCTAATGAGACATATAATGATAAATAGATCACAGAATATAACAGAAACAGAAACGTAGAAAATAAATCACACATAGATATACCCAGCTTCAGCAAAAACCTGCCTACTGCTGCATTTCTAAGGTTTCTACTAGGTGATAGAACAGATCCCGCATACAAGACCATGTACACTCGCAAACCTTGCTCCTATTCTTACCCTACGCTCAAAACCCTAGACTGATAGATATCCCCTCGACCAGATTTTCCCGTATTACAAACCTATAACACGTAACCTAGATTTTATAGATTCTAGCAACTGTCAGTCATCACCTAACTGAACCCTCTAAATTTTTACGGACACTAGAAAAATAGTTCAGACTTGATTTACAGAAAAAACAGATTAAAATAAAAAATAAAAACAAATAAACCCTTGGAGTTAAAAGAGGTTCATCCCCTTGTAAAACATGGTCGGCCACATTAGAAATGGTTCCACCCTTTTCCAACTTGGCCGATCTCTTTTATTTCTCTCCTGGAATAAAAAAATGGCGGCGGCTTGGGTTCTTGAAATCCTCAAATCTGCAATCGATTGTTGTAGTGAAACTCAAGTGCTCGAATTTTATTCCTCTCAGCCTGGTGCTTCGATTTGGGCTTGCTCTAACTCGATCGAAACCTTCTAAAGCATTGTGAGTAAATCTAAATTTTAATTGCTCTGCGTTTTGAATTACCGATTCTTGGGTTTTCGATACAAGCCTATGATGATGTGGTGCAGTATGCATAGGATTTAAAATCCTTTAATTCACTCTGATTTCGCTGTATGACTGGTCTGATTTGTGCGTGTTTTCCCTTTTGATAGTCATGGCTTTGAATGCTTGCTATTAATAAATTTTAGATTGAAATCTTCAAATTAAACTGGACATATATTTTGGCCCTCAAACAGATTCTGGAAAAATTAATTCTTGACGAGATTGATTTGATGAAACTTGAAAAAAAAACTTGCCCCATTTGAATTCGAATTCCTATCCCTTATAGTGAGCAACTTGAATGAAAACATAATTTCTTTCCTGGATCAACACATTAAAAGCTTGCTTGATTTTCTTACTTTTGTTGCTCGATTTTGAATTAATTTTCTGCCTCTTTTGAAAGAGTCATTTCTGAAAATCAAAGCTAATCAAAAATTATATGCAGAATACTTGGAGCACATTAAACAATTCCCAAATATACACTGTGATTAAAAGAAAACTGGAAAACTGTTTTGTTAATGATTAGCAAATTTCTTCCTTGCTGATTTTTTGCACTTCCTTATTTTATTGACATGAATTTTTTCCAAAAATGATTTGTAGCATATTCCTTTTGCTTACAATTTCTGGAAATAAAATAATGCCCTGAATTTTTTTTTTTTTTTTTTAAAATCTCTGTCCAAAAGTGCTTTGCCTCGATTGTTTTTTAATCATTTTGAAAACTGTTTGAATTTCTTTTGTCAAGTATTACTTTGCTGATATGTATCTTTGAGTTGGCATTTTCACCTGGATCTGCTGGAAATACTGAACTGTTATACTCCTCTTCTTGTATTTTTTGTTGTTGTGTGAACATGAGAAGGTAACACTGTCTTGGCCATTTTTGTCGATGCATGAGTAGCCACTAGTATCACACCATCCATGTAGTCATTGCTGATCTGCAGCATACTGAAATGCTCACATGCTTGATTTCTGGAAAACATATTACGTTTGCCAATTTTTTTTACTCGAGATTGATTTTTGCAAATCTGAAAGAAATACTAAGCACTTTCCATATATGATTGTATCATGCAATTGCACCTTGACATATTTGTCAGCCATCTTTGACTTGCTCGATTTCTTGTATTGATAACATTCCAGTTTGCATTGTTGTATGCAACATCCTTGAACATATGTGCACACTGTCTTTGTATCACCATTGTTGACTTGTGCATTCTTGCCTGAAATATTAACTGCTCAAAATTGAGAGAACTGATTTTATGTTGTACCATCTGTTTGCATCCAATTCGCTTGTGCATTTAACTTCGCAGCACCATGTAATTGATTCACTTGCACCATGCTTTATGTTTGGAGCCTGATAAACTGTCTTGG
Organism: Allium sativum; assembly: GCA_030737875.1. Taxonomy (NCBI): domain Eukaryota; kingdom Viridiplantae; phylum Streptophyta; class Magnoliopsida; order Asparagales; family Amaryllidaceae; genus Allium; species Allium sativum. The sequence goes on along the minus strand of CM060924.1, from coordinate 497,962,316 downwards.
CTATGTGTATGTATAATTGTGATATATATACATATACTGCTTCACCGTTTATATTTGCATGATTGAGTTGAATTGTTGTTCATTGTTCTCGGCCCAATTTCAAACATGTTGCATACAATTTTTACTATGCTGCATGTGGTTAGAACTTGAAAGGAATCCTATATGCTTCTATGAACTCGACCATGTCATCATTTGCTTGTGTGAGTATATTTGCATTTAGCTATGACCTGCTGAACTTCACACTGGCTTGACTCATATATGTTTGCTTGACAAATTTGTATTCAGACATGTGTGCATGTGTGTTGTACTCGACCATTTCTTGTTTACATACTTTGTCGAAATATGCACTGAGTCGAGTTGGTCCACGTGGCTGCTCGTCAGTTGCACACTGGATTGGCGAGGCAGTGCACACGTGTGTATATGCAGCTATCTAGAATATTTTTTTGTCCCTGTTCATATACAATCTAGCTAGGCACAAATGAATCAGATCAAGTCATTAAAAACGATGAGAAACACACCAGAAATCTGAGGCAAATAAAGTTTAAAAAGAAATTATATTTGCGTGTGTACAATTTTAATTCTATTACAGTGTACTGTGTGTGTTTCTTTTTTATTTTACAGGTATGTAGACTGGACTGACTGTGAGGATGCTGTAAAGACAAAAGATTGAAGATGAAGACAATATGAAGACGTATCAATGAATCAGTGTCAATGTGTCTGTAAATTGAAATGTAAACTGAGTGATTGTATATATATAAGATGTATAGACAAAGTGTTATAGTGAGGAGCAATGTATCAATAGAATTGTACTGATGTTTGTATTAAGCAAATTTGTTTGAAATAAAATATTATTTTATTGTGTTCAAACAAACTTGTCTATTATATATAGTTTATTTACAAGTACAATCTTCTATGAATGTATCTGAAATATGATGTATTTGAATAGTGGAGTTTTAAATAGTTGTACTGTTTGAATGTTTGAAATAAATTAATATATTTAAACAAAATACTGTGAAGATTTTTGAGTTTCTATATAGATGCATTCTGTTTAAATATAAATATTATATTCTAGTCTATGATGTATATATATAACAATATGGTAACAAACACACTTAAAATAATATTTATTTGTTTGTTATCATCAAACAAAAATCATATAATTGTGTATACAACTACGTTATATACAACACCACCCACTATAGTTGTTAACGAAATTGAAATGCTTAAGCCAAAAGATAAGTGGGATGCGAATGATAAGAAACTGTACTCTACTGATTCTAAAGCCATGAATGCCTTGATCTGTGCCTTAGATAAAACTGAATATAACAGAATTTCTCATTGTAAAACAGCTAAGGAAATCTGGCATACACAAGAGGTCACTCACGAAGGAACATCGCAAGTGAAAGAATCTCGTCTCGCTCTATTCAGTAATGAGTATGAGAATTTCACTATGCAGAAGGATGAGAGTATCAAGGACATGTATGGACGTTTCTCTGTGCTAGTTTACAATGCTAGAGCCCTTGGAAAAGTTTTTACTGAAGTTGAACTGGTGAGAAAGATTCTGCGTGTTCTGCCAATGAATTTCAAGGCAAAAGTCACAGCTATTCAGGAATCAAAGGATATGAGTAAGCTGAGCATGGAGGAACTTGTTGGAAATCTAATGGCGTATGAAATGGAGCTGAAATCACGAGAAGATCGCAACAACTCTGATCTAAAGAAGAAGTCAATTGCCTTGTCCAATACTGTCAACAGTGATGGCGAAGACTCCATTGAACAGCTTGCAATGGTTGTCAGACAAATTGCAAAGTGGATCAAATTCAAACCTCAAAGAAACAAACCAAAATCCAACAGGCTGAAGAACTCTGACAATTCAGATAAGGAACCACTTTGCTATGACTATCAGAAGCCTGGACATTTGAAACCAAACTGTTCCTTTCTTCAGCACAAAAGAAACAAGAAGAAAAAGAAATCCTTTTCTATAACTTGGGATGACGAGGAGGGAGAAGAAGACTCAGATAGCAGTGAGGAAGAAAGTAACCTATGCTTCATGGAAAAATATGATTCAGAAGATGATAAAGAGGAATCGACTGAGGTATACAGTTATGATGATTTATTTTTAATGTGTAAACATCTTTCAGAAATCATTGATACACTAGAAACAAAAGTTGGGAAACTTAAAGCAAAAAATTTAGAACTATCGACTCTCAAGTCCACCATTGAAATTCTTGAAAAAGAAAATTTGACTTTGAAAGAAGCTGATGAGATTAAGAGAGAGAATTTTATTAAAAGATGCACATCACTTGTGGACGAAAATACAACACTAAGAACCAAAATTCAGAATCTTGAAGCCACCTTAAATAAGTTTTCAATTGGACAAACATCTTTCGAAATGCTGCTAGGAAATCAATTGTTCGCTAACAATGGAAAAGGACTAGGTTTTGGTAAAGTCCAAAATGATGTGACTATGGTTGACAGTGCAAAAAGTAGAAGCATCTTTTCAAAGTGTGGGGAAATTGGCCATAATTTTGAAAATTGCAAAGATAAGAATAAAATTAGAAAATTCACTAGAGTTTGGGTTCCTAAGCACTTGGCACACAATTACCCTAAATTTTGGAACACAAATAAGAGGACAAAACAAATATGGGTTCCAAAAAATTCTTGCTTTCATGATTCTTCAGTCACTGATATTTGTGGACTTAGTAATGTCTCTAGGTCATCTTTTTCTTTTCTTGTGTAGGTATGTTGGCAGGCTAAGGAGCAACAAAAATGGTATTTGGATTCAGGTTGCTCCAGACACATGACTAGAGACAAGAGATTGTTCCTTAGCCTAGAAAGATATAAAGGTGGGAGTGTGACATTAGGTGACAACAGCAAATGTAAGATTATCGGTAAGGGAAAAGTAGGTAACAACATTTTTACCTTAGCTGATGTCTTATATGTTGATAATTTGTATCACAATCTTATTTCCATAAGCCAACTATGTGACAAAGGAATGAATGTAGTCTTTGACAATGAAATTTGCAAGATAATCGATACATCCACTGGAAAAGTTGTTTTTACTGGCAAAAGAAAAGGGAATATCTACATTCTCTCTTTTGATGATGTAATTGTTTCCAGGTGTTTGGTTGCCACTGAAGAAGAGGCAGTTCTATGGCATAGAAGACTAGCACATGCTAGTATGCATCTTCTTGAAAAACTAGAAACAAATGAGCTTGTCAGAGGTTTACCTCATCAGAAATTTAAAAATAACAAAGTATGTAAGGCTTGCTCCATGGCTAAACTTAGTCGCTCGTCATTTCATCCAAAAAATGTTGTTAGTACTTCACGCGTTCTTGAACTGATTCATATGAACTTATTTGGACCAACTGATACTGCTAGCTTAAATGGTAAACGTTATTGTTATGTATCGGTTGATGACTACTCTACATTTACATGGGTTTACTTTCTAGCCAAAAAGTCTGAAACTTTTGATTATTTTTCAAAGTTTTCAAAACTTGTTCAAAACGAAAAAGGGGTTTCGATTAAAACGTTGAGAAATGATCATGGAGGTGAATTTGAAAATTTAGATTTTGAAAAATTCTGTGAAGAAAATGGTTTTAAACATGAATTTTCCGCTCCTCGAACATCTCCACAAAATGGGGGTGGTCGAAAGGAAAAATCGTACATTGCAAGAGATGGAAAGATCTATGTTATGTGAATATAATTTATCTCAAACCTTCTGGGCTGAGACAGTTAATACTTCATGCTATGCAATGAATAGAGTCATGATTAGACCAATACTTAATAAAACGTCATATGAACTGTGGTTTGACAAGAAGCCTAACATCTATTATTTTAGAGTTTTTGGATATCCTTGTTATATTATTAACATAGGAGATCAGCTTGGAATGTTTGAACCAAAAATAGTCGATGGGATCTTCATGGGTTATTCTTCAAGGATCAAAGCTTACAGAATCTTCAGTAAGCAATCAAGAACAATCGTGGAGACAACTAATGTGAAGTTCAACGAATCAGACTTGGAGATAGCTTCAGAAAGTGATAAAGATGAAGGTGGGTGCAAGAAGATGAAAGAAATGAAGTTGAGGCAAACAACAAAGAAGCCGCAGAATCAACATCTGAAGCTGAGAGGTTGAAATTCAAACCCAACCATCCTCCATATTTGATAATTGTAAGTCCAACAGCTGGGGTTCGCACCCGTTCCTCTCTTAATAAGAATTTTTGTGCTTTCTGTATTCACAATGCTTTTATTTCTGAAATTGAACCAAGTTCATATGATATTGCTCTTAATGATGAATCTTGGATTTTAGCTGTGCAAGAGGAACTTTACCAATTTGAGAGGAATAAAGTCTGGAATTTGGTTCCTAGGCCAAAAGACTATCCAGCCGTTGGAACAAAATGGGTGTTTAAAAATAGACGTGACGAATCTGGAAATGTAGTTAGAAACAAAGCTAGGTTGGTTGCTAAGGGATACAATCAAATTGAAGGCATTGATTTTCATGAAACATTTGCTCCAGTTGCTAGGTTAGAGGCAATAAGAATTTTGCTAAGTTTTGCATGTTTTAAAGGTTTTAAACTTAAGAAAATGGATGTTAACAGTGTCTTTTTGAATGGTGAGCTGAAAGAAGAAGTGTTTGTTGAACAACCCCCTGGTTTTGAGAGTCATGAATTTCCAAATCATGTGTATAAACTAGAAAAATCATTATATGGTCTTAAGCAAGCTCCTCGAGCTTGGTATGACTATCTCTGTTCATATCTTTTGGAAAATGGTTTTAAGAAGGGATGTGCTGACACTACTCTGTTTCTATTACATGATGGTAATGATTTCTTGATTGTTCAGATTTATGTTAATGATATCATTTATGGTGCTACTAATGATATTTTGTGTGAGAAATTTGAAAAAGTTATGCAGGACAAATTTGAGATGATCTTAGTTGGAGAGCTATAGTACTTTCTTGGATTTCAAATCAAACAGAGCGACAAAGGAATCTTCATTTCTCAGACAAAGTATGTGATGGAATTGTTGAAGAAATTTTGAGTTGAAGATGCAAAACCAATGAGAACACCAATGATTCCAACAACTAAACTTTACAAAGATGAAAAAGGTGTCGCTGTTGATCAGAAAAAATATCGCGGTATAATCAGTTCACTTCTCTATCTCTCTACTTATAGACCCATAAAATGTTTTCTATCTGTTTATGTGCTCGTTTTCAATCTAATCCAAAAGAATCTCATTTAAAAGCCACAAAGCGAATTCTGAGGTATTTGTTGTACACACCAAAACTTGGCTTGTGGTATCCATCTTGTGATAATTTTGATTTAATTGGTTTTACAGATGCTGATTATGCTGGTTCATTCACTGATAGAAAGAGAACTAGTGGAACTTGTTTCATGCTAGGACATTCTCTTGTTTCTTGGTCAAGTCGTAAACAAAACTGTGTTGCATTATCCACCACTGAAGCCGAGTATATAGCATTAGGAAGTTGTTGTGCACAGACTTTACGAATGATGCAAACTCTATCTGATTTTGGACTTTTTTACAAACGAGTTCCTTTGAAATGTGACAGTAAGAGTGCAATAGAATTATTGAATAATCCTGTACATCATTCACACACAAAACACATTATTGTGAGACACCACTTTCTTAGAGATCACATTGCTTGTGAGGACATTTGTATTGAATTTATTCCAACCGAATCTCAACTTGCTGATATTTTCACAAAACCCCTTTCTGAAGACAGATTTTGCAGATTGCATTTGGATTTGGGAATTATAGAAATTAATTAATTCTTCTGCATTTTTGGGTAAATTTTCTCTTAAGGTGTTCTGTTATCAATTTCATTTTCTAACAAATAATCCAATCTTCAAATCATCAAGAAAAGAATATTTTTTTTGGATATTTATGACAAAATTGTGACTGTGTTAGATTTCAGAATATGAGATGGTCGAAAAGCTCTCTATTACCCTGATTTGATTGAATATATTCTATAATACGAGTAATCTAGGAACTTTTTTCACATCCATTTCTATCTCTATCATCCATTATAATTTTATATATTAAGGGGGTTTCGTATATATTAATATTTAAAAAAATAAAAAAAAAAATTCTGACCTCATTTAAAAATCCAAGTTCTGGTTATGCTTGGTCATGAGACTATTTTTTTCATGCTGCAACTAATCCCATTTAAAAATCCAAGTTCTAGTTATGCGTGGTTAGTGTGTTCTTGAAAAAAAATTAATAATTTATATCTAATAATTATATATACAATCCTCCCTGATATATATTATATAACATTTCATTCCTTCTTCTAAATTGTGAAATGTGTTCCTATTTTACGGATTATTATGATTTTTTGATTGGTTCGGGTTTGTGTTCTTTGATTCTGTCAAATGACTTTATTTCTTACTATAGTCCATATCCTTTGCAAATGTCCAGACCAGTTCATATTTTGATGATTACAAAGGGGGAGAAGGAGTTAAGATTTTGATTTGTATACAGACATCCCTAGATTTTATTTTTCCATTAATGCTAAGTGTATAATTATTTTCTATTTCTTTCAAATTCTATATTTTTTTCTAAAGGGGGTGCTGTGTTATGGAAGAGCACAAATATAGTGGGAGTTCATTTCAAACACATCCTGTTATTCTCAAAATCTTAAGTCCGTTTGTCATCATCAAAAGGGGGAGATTGTTGAATCTATGATTTTTTGTTTGATGATGACAAATATATTATATTGATGTGTTTGAAAAATGGAATAATAAATATTGTTGTTTAATAATGCATTTACACAAAAGACAGGAAATTTACATAAGCATCTATTATTCAATGATATTTATTTTATTTCACAATTCAATACAATACACATTTTTTAACTCTCAACTATACAATTCAATACAAATATTTCTACACATCATACACAACTTTCAAATAAACAATTTTTTTTCTGCACACTCTTACTGCCCCAGCTTTTGTTTTACGCCTGATGCATCATCCTGAAACCTGTCACACAATAGAAAATTTACAGTACACTAGAACCAAAAACAGACACTGAACAAATAATTTTTATTTATTTTTTTGTCTCAGATTTTCTGTGTGTTTTTTCTCATCATCTTTCAGACTGGAACAGCCACGCCATAACCATACTGGTTTGCTGATCAAAACCAGTATCAATTTCAGCTGTATCTGACCAGCCCCAACTCAGTACAATCAGTCTACTGTTTTTTTCCTTATACATACAAGACAGGTCAAAACCAAATAAGTAGAAAACAAGTTGGAGAGCATGACAAAACAGCATGAAATCAAGTTATAATCAGGGCAAGAACAAGTGCAAGACTCAAATCAGACATGCATGATCAAGTGATGTGTATGTGGCAGATCAACTAAATAATACATAACAGGTCAGCATACAAGACTTGATGAACAATGCATGATACAAGTCCAAGTGCAAGTGCAAGTGTAATACATGAACAAAGCATGAACATAGGACAGACACAAGTCAAAACAGTAGAGCAGCAACAAGATGCAGCATGCACAAGTGACACAGAAGCATGGTGATACAAGGGAAAGTGCATATATAGTGATCAGTGCAAACTGGATGGGGCATACAGTGTGAATGGTGCAGTGTCAATGATACACACACACTCAGAATAAGTAAATGCTGCAACAAGTGAACAAGTCAGGATCAGGCACAGCAACATGGTACAAGCAAGTCTGTACTGCAAGCACACACACACACACATACACAAGCATTGACACAACAAAGATGCAATAGTAATAAGAGATGGTACAGATTCATACACAGCAATGAAACTCAGATGACATGCCAAGAGAATGCAGGTAAGTCATGTGTGTGCACAAGTGGTTTCTACAGCAGCTCTGCAACAATACAAACTCATCGAGGATACTTTCAAGCATGGAATAGCTTTCAGGTCAGGTGTACATACATGGATCTCATGTCAGAAATCAAACATGGGTGCATTGATGCATGATGATAAAAAACTCTAGAAACATATCATATTTGTTCAAGGATTTCCAAAAAAATGAGCAATCAATTTTTTTTCTAGAAATATTAGAGCATTTGTTTTTAGAACAAGGGTGTAAAAGTTTTCCTGAAATCAATCAATCAATAAGCAAGTGTTTTTCCATCAAACTTTGCAAGTATTATTTCCAGAATATCATGCATGTTTTTCAAAGCAAGGGAAAACAAATTAAAGTACAAGATTGTTGTTTTCTGTTTTGAAAATCGAATTTCAAGTGTTGATGTTTTAAGAAGGAAAGTGTTTTTCAAATTTCAAATTAGTCTATTTTTGGCAAGGCAAAACTGGCAAGCATTTCTTTAAAAATTTATTCAAGGAATTCACAGCAAGCAATTTTAATGGAAATAAAACAAATCGGACTAGTGAAGAAAGCAGAAATCATGTCTAGATTCATTGCTAATTTTTCGGAATTCGAGCTGACAGAGATTTTCATGAGGAAAACAAATAAAAATCATTCAAACTGTTTCTTGTTTTGGAAAAATCGAAATCAGGAGAAAATTCATTGTTCAAAATTCGATCCGAATATTCCAAAATCAAATCAAGCAAGTCTTTAAAGAGAAATCAAAGATTAGGGTCACAAAACCCCTATATAAACACACTACTTCATCATTGACTGAAGCATCCAACTTTTTTGACAGAAAAATCATAACATTAATCACAAATCAGAGAGCTTATTTTGTATGGATCGAGAGAGAGAACTCTGCAGAGCCAAGCAAGGAGACAAATCCAATCGATTAGGATCTGCAGAAGAAATTCAAAGCAAGGCATCTCAAATTTTCAGAAACCCTAGTTTTCATGCTGCCGTCATTTCTAATTCACAGAGCAAAAGAGAAAAGCATTGGATAAGTGGAAAGTGTGCGGGCTGGCTAAGTTTCACACAGGCTAAGTCAATTTTTAATAAAGAGGGGTTTTCTTTGTTTCCTTTTTTTTGTTGTATTTGCTTTGTAATTCCTTCAACAACAATGCTTGTTTTTCTAGTTTTATTTTAATACTAGGGTATACAAATTACTGGCCTGTAGTCTGGGAAAATTTGGTTTAGGGTACCAGTCTAGGATTTTGAGCTTAGGGATAGACAGGAGCAGGCGTTGCGAGTTTACATAGGATTGTAAGCGCTATCTGTTTTGTAACTCCTAGTAGAAATCTTAGAAAGGCAGCAATAGGCACAGTTTGCCGAAGCTGGGTATCTTTGGGTGTGTTTTTCCTTTACTGCAATACTTATTTCTCTGTATTTGTTTTAATTTGTGTTAAAAACCCTATTCACACCACCCTCTAGGGTTATTTTTGATCCTACAAAACCATCTATGAAATCCATAGAGACGCTCTCCCACTTCCACCGTGGAACCTCCAAAGGATGAATTAAACCACCGGGCTTTTTTTGCTCAGCTTTTACTTGCTGACATACCAAACATTGAGAAACAAACTCTGCCACATCTTTCTTCATCCCAGCCCAAAAGAAAAGCCTCTTCATATCCCTATACATTCTATCACCGCCTGGATGAATAGTCATCTTAGAATGATGGGCTTCTTCTCGGGATCCCTTTAACAAACTTCCAGTTTGAGGAACACAAAGCCTTCCATCTTGTCACAAGCACCATTTATCGTATATGGAATATCTATTGAGGTGACTAGAAGTCTCCTCTTTTCTGAGCTTTTCCAAGATGTATGAAATCTGTGGATCATCTCATTCCAAAGTTCCTATCCGATCCATAAGAGTAGGTCGTATCTCTTGCGATGCAAACAAACCAAGCAAAAACTCGATGGAGGGTCTAAATTCAAAAGTCGATATGAACTCCAAGCTTTTTCTTTCCACAAATAGAGAACTTAAGGTCATCCTCTTCCTACTCAGTGCGTCTGTTACCACATTACCCTTGCCAGGGGTATAAGCAATCTCAAAGTCATATGATGCTAGGACCTCCATCCACCTTTGTTGCCTTAAATTAAGATCCTTCTGCGAGAACAAGTATTTGAGAGATTTATGATTGGTGTAAAACTTGAACTTCTCTCCAAGCAAATAGTGACCCCATGTCTTAAGCACGAACACTATGGTAGTTAGCTCTAAGTCGTGGGTAGGGTAGTTCTTCTCATGAACCCTTAACGAGCTACCTCCATAACACACTACCTTTCCTTCTTGCATAAGAATCGCACCAAGCCTTGTACCGCATGCATTAGTGTATACTGTAAATACTTTGTACCCATCGGGCACAGTCAAGGCCGGCGTTGTTGTTAGAGCCCTCTTTAATCGCTGGAAAGCAACATCACAATCTATATCCCATGAAAATGTCAGATTCGTCTCCGTCAACCTGGTGAGTGGGGCTGATATCTTTGCGAAGTCCTTAATGAACTTCCTATAACAGCCTGTTAACCCTAGAAAGCTTCTCAACTCCGCTGTATTTTTCGGAATTTGCCAATCCTAAATTGCAACCACCTTTGCGGGATCTACTGCTATCCCTTCTTTGGAAATCACGTGCCCTAAAAATCTCACTTCTTTTCTCCAAAAATGGCACTTGGAGAATTTTTCCTTAAGCTGATGCGCATGCAGCGTTTTCAAAACCTCCTTATATGCAAGGCATGCTCTTCCTTGCTCTTCGAGGAGATTAGGATATCATCAACAAAGACCACGTCAAATTTATTTAGAAACTCCTGACACACCCTACTCATCAGATCAACAAAATAGGCGGGTGCATTCGTCAACCCAAAAGGCACAGCGAGCCATTCAAAGAAACCATCTGGAGTCCTAAAAGCGGTCTTATCTATACTGTCCTTAGCCACGCTCAACTGATGAAACCTCGTGGCCATGTCTAATTGAGAGAATATTGATGCACCAACAAGCTGGTCAAATAATTCATTTATCCTTGGGATTGGATGCCTATTCTTCTTAATGTGTGTATTCAACTCCCTATAGTCTACACACAAGCAAAGCGAACCATCCGTCTTAGTCGTGAATACTACTGGAGCACCCCATTCAGATATGCTTTGCCTAATACATCCTTTCTCATGTAGCTCCACTACTTATTTGCTAAGCTCCCACCTTTCCCTTGGAGCTATATGGCGCACATGTAATGAAACTGGCTTTGCATTGTCCAACAAATGTACACGAAAATCGATATCACGCCTCGGAGGTAAGCCCCGTACCTCGTCAAAAACATCAGAATAATCTCGGACTACTGGAATAGATTGCAGATCATGGATAGATGCATCAAGAGTCTCTAGGAAACTAAGAGTAATAGATCCTTGCGGGTCATAACAAATCTCGAGGGTCCTCCCATGACAAGTCAGAAGCTTAACCACCCAGTTCTCACAATCCAGAATGGCCCCATACATGGCTAGCCAATCCATCCCTAGAACCAAACCGGTAGCCCATAAAACCGAGCACATATGTGTCGCACTCAAACTCGACGCCTAACACAGATATTCTCAAACCCCAACAAATCATGAACAAATGAGCTGAACCACCAATGGGGTTTGAGACAATAATGAGATCCATTACCATACTAGTATTTAAGTGCAGAGATTCAACCAAAGAACTAGATATAGATGAATGTGAAGCGCCAGAATCAAAAATAGTTCTAATAGGATGATTGGAAAGAGAAATCAAACCTTCGACGGAAATTTTCCTACCTCTATCTGGAGCACTGGTCACGAGAGCATGCACCTTCCCTCCAGAAGCTCCTGCCCTCTAGAAGCTCCTGCCCTTTAACCTTGTCCATGTTTCTTCGGGTACTCCCTAGCAAAGTGTCCGACCTCTCCACAATTAAAGCAAGTATTCTTCCTTCTTTTGCAATCCTTGACCAAATGACCCTCTTTTCCACAACTGTGACACTATCTCTTGTCCGTAGCCTTGTCATTCTTTCCGCCCTTCTTCTGTTGCTATTGTTACTGTCCATTCTTGGGCCATACCTTCTTGTTTTGCGTTGTTTACTCAGCCTTAACTTCCTTCTTTTCTCCTTTGTCTTCCTCATGCATCAAGTCTATATCAACAAGCCTTTCAAAACTAGCTCCCACTGGAATATGGGACACAGCTAACCCATAAAGGGGTTCATTCAGCCCTTTAACAAACCACAAAGCTTTCTTATGCGGAGTATCTACCAGTTCCAATCCAAACCTTGCTAGCTGTTTAAATTTGTTCACGTATTCTTTAACAGTCATGTATCCTTGTTTGAGCACTAAGAACCTCTCCATTTGCATGCTTTTCTTAGCTTGAGAGAAAAACTTCATTTCAAACCTCATTCTAAAATCATCCCATGTCTCCACTGGACATCCAGCTTAGGTAGCTTCCCACTAGAATGAAGTTTCATCTTTTAGTAGCCAGACAGCTAATTGAATCTTCCTTCGATCTTCTACTTCGAAAGTTCCAAACAAGTCCTCTGTCTCCTTGAGCCAATTCCTTGCCTCTGCGAATGTTTCAGCTCCACGGAATGGATTTCCTCCCATAGCCCAGAAATCTTTGCAAATCTTAGAGAACTTGTCTGCACACGGAGGAGGAGGAACAACGGGTGCAGCTGGGGGAGGAATGTCAGCTTGACCACCGGCAGGCGCCATGCCCTCTAGAAACCTATGGAACCAGCCTGGTATCGTAATGCCCTCTGCAATATTAGGCTCCCCATACATGCTAAAAAGAAAAGGAAAGAGATTCAGACAAATGATTGGAAGATAGTACATATGGCTTTAGGGAATATGTTTTTCAAAAAAGACTTTTCTTTTGAAAATGCTTTCTTTTAAAACCTTTTTGAAAATAATTTTCAAAAATCTTTTATATAATCTGGTAACCTTCATCTCTGATACTAAGTGTGACACACCTCTTTCGTTAATGTCACTCATTAAGAGAATTTATTAAGTTTATTGAAGCGTTATAGTGAAACAGATACAGAAACATTACAAGACAGATATAAAATACCAGTGGAATAAAAACAAACTTTATTAATCATAAAGCAACGTGGTTCAAAACATCATATGTCTGAACTACATAAAAACTAGTACGTAAAAAAATTTCTGTCTTACTCTTAAACATTAGAGTACAAAATAAAAGAAGAAAAATCCCCAAATAAAAACATAGCTACAGTAGCAAAGATAGAAGTTTGAGCAATACATCTAAGCAGCTCATACAAAATGATAGTAGAATGGTGGTCAAGCTTGAGTATTCCTACCCTAAGAACTAGGGGGGAAACGGAAGAAAGAATTGGAAACAAAAAGAGTCAGACATAAAGTCTGGCGAGTCCGGTTACTTTTAGCAAGTAAATAAGTAAAAGTAGCATGATAGGCATAAAAAGTGGATAAGAAAAATAACATCACAAAAGGCAGGTATGACAAGGTAAACATGATGAAGTGTATATGCTTCTCTAACAATTACTCTTATTCTCTGCACTAATACTAGTATAACCAGAATGAGATGATCCCAACAACTCTAAGATGGTAGACTTAGGTGCACTTCTGGTTAGAGGTTTTAACCCCATACAATCCACAGGCAGCCCAACCTATTAGGCTCCTAACTTTTTACCAGTGTCTAGATGTACCCTAAATACTACCCTAATCGATCAGCTCCCTACTCCGTAAATACCATGTGCTGGCCCCACAGTACGATGTATCACTTCCTAAAGTGGAAACCCTTGTGCATAACCATATCTACTCGTGTCACGGTCATCTTATCCCCCTCTGCCCGGACATGCACGCACATGTCCCAGTCGGTTTGCATCGCCCACACCGTCCTCCACGTTTGGATCTCTTACAATCAGCCCAGTAAGCATGTCCCAACTCCAATCTAGGGCAGAGTACTTATTCGATACCGTTATATGGGTTACTGACAGAAACGGGTCCCACACACAAGATGATACAAGCTCTCCCCCGTCTTGTATCCCCACTAGGATTTCCTTAGGTTATGTATACCTATTGGTGTCTTTAATTACATAACCCACTCAGGTTAAGTTTGTAGGCCTATATATGAATATTACCCACTCCCCTCAGATTTACATAACCCATCCACTATTCAAAAAAGTTTACTTAACCCCTATTCAAGTTCATGCTCATACAATCCCTATGGATTTAACTAGGTTAAGTATTCCAATTCACTACCATGTCCATTTATGGTTATAATGTGATGGACCCTTCACATTAAGCCTACCACTTGTGGATGCTGGATATGCCGGTCAGTTCTAGGCATACTTCTTCCACAAGTCGAGCTTAACCTCGTGTCTCAGCACGTCTCGTATTTGTCCACCTAAACCCCTCACATTAGATTCCCCAATGTGGTCGCTAGATATGTCGAGCGGTTCCGAGCAGACCTCCACTACAAGCGTAATTTAACCTCCTGTCTAGGCGTAGTTACAGTTTCTAATTATTGTAATCCTATGCATTTTATTGTTAACCAAATTTACCTATGTCGTTATAGGTTTTCATTCCCCCTTTCCCAATTATGTTCATAATGAATTATATGCCCCAAATTTATATTCATAGATTATATTCAGGTTATACCCCTAAATTCCCAATTACAAGTTATGCCCAATTTCAATGTTTTCCCCTCGTTCCCCGTTTAACGTGTTCGCATATTTCAACAGCATGCCTAGGCTCGAAAGTAGCCTGGATGTATAAAATAAAAGGGAAAGATAAAGGAAGGATGACAAAGATGATTTTACTAACAAAATTGACCTAAACATGTTGTGGCATAATGACAAGATGGGCATATAAGAACAGATCCGGTGAACCTTAGATAATAGAACTGTGTCAACATAGTAGGGATGTCATAATAGGCATGGTAAGATCTAAATAGCAAATTAGATCTATAATCAAAGCTAGATATGACATGATAAAGGTTACAAATCTGACATGATTCAAGCAGTCACAGGCATAGATCCAAATTACAGCCATATCATGTTTTGCTTTTTAATTATTCAAATCTAAAAGTAACTTAAACTCACAGTGTTAGGATCTAGAAAGATAGAAGAAGAATAGCAGAGGTTGAATCACAGATCTACACTTAAATAACTTGATTGCAGAAGAAGGAAAAATGTTTGATTCAGTCTGGGCACTGACAGCATCTAGTCCTCCATTAATTTTCAATGTAGAAAAAAGAGAAAATGAGCCATATTTATAGCCGTCAGCCCCCAAACCCTAAATTCCACGTCTTCCCTAAGGGGGTCGACCCCCCTTAAGGGTCGACCCATAGGTCGGCACACCCCTTGAGGGGTCGACACCCTCCTTAAGGGTTCGACTCCACTGGGTGGGATTTTTCCCGCTTACCCCAATTTGCACGATTTTGAAATTTGAACTGAAATTTTGAATCCTTGGACCCTATATATATATATATATTTGCACGTATACAAACTTCAAACCTTCGTAACTTCTTCATACGGTGTCCGTTTTACACAAACCAAACGTCTATCTTGACCAAAATATCGAGACAGGCGTAATGGCTTGTTTCCCTTAATTCTGAATATTATATTAATTATTCTTTAATTTATCCTCTTTAGTGTTGTTAAAAATATGGGGTGTTACAGGTCTATTGCTAAATATAAATATACCAATCCACGAGGTTAAGTTCAACTAGTGGTAGAAGTCTGCCGGTACCGCCCAAAAATTCCAGCATCCACAGGAAGTAAACTTAATGTGAGAGGCCTGGTATATGAATATATATATATATATATATATATATCAACAAATAAATAAACAAGAGTATTAATTGTCCGTTGGGGTACAACAAGTAGATACTTTAGGACTGATAAGGTAAGGATATCCATTGTGAATTAATACCTTAGGAAAATGATGACAGTTAGGCTCATAAATGGCATTAGTTAAAATCAATCAAATAAAAAGGGGATTAATGGATACTAATTGTTGTTTGAATACTAAATCCAATTAGGGGAGTAATCAGACAAATATCCTTGAATAAAGAGGATATAACTTTCCTTATTTATATTAATGAATACAAGAACTTATAATTAAAAGTAGAGTTGGACTTAGTAGGTTAATGATGTAAAAATATAATTAACCATAAGAACCCATGACGATAATATTTCCGTGGAGATTAATTAAATGGAAAAGAAGTAATAACATGGCCCACTTTATCCTAATAGGGAAAGATACTAAGGTTTAATGGCGGTACGAACTGAATAACCTTTACGTATAGTCCGCTTCCTGGGGCTTAAGCGGTTGGGGCTGAAGAGTCTACCTGGGAATAGGTCTTTCAGTATGGGGGTCTTAAACGGCATGTATATGTATTGTCTACCTAAATCTGGAAACTAAAAACATAGGGCTATCTACCCTACGAGAAGTAGTAAGCGACTAAGGGGGTTATCCAATAAGGTCATCTAGAAGGTATAACGAGCGATAAATTTCCATCTCTCACCTTATGCTGGGTAAGGGCATATGCGTGAATGACAGAAGCCTTAACTAGTATAGACCTTTGCCAGTGCCCTCTAGTTTATGCTAATGTTAAATAAATTATCAAGAAATAATAAGTGATCAATAGGTCCACCTAGGGTCTTAAGCTATCATAGAGAATCCACCCTATTTATCATTGATAGTGAGGCAATAAATAATGAAGGAAGAGCAAATGAAAGTGTGTATATATATCTATATAAACTCTGTAACTAGATGTCTAACCTCGATTAAATAACCAGCCATGCTCTGGTATAAAGGCTTCACAAATATAGGCATAAACGTCCAATCTCAGTCTTATAGTTTTGGAATACTACTTTGGGAAGAGTATTAAAGTCGTGCGTAAACATCCATAAGGTTAGGCTAGAATTGCTAACCTTGTTAGGTGTACATCTTCGGTTGAATCAAACGGGATACATCTGTGTATTATAATCTATGTTATACATTTCATGTTCACCAGAATCTTATTGTTCTGACCCCCTCCTCATTACAACCGCCCAGGTTTCCTAGAGAAGGTCGGGTTCTCACAGATGTTTTAGTTTTGCTTTCGGTTCTCGTTTTTTCTCATGCTCGGTATTAGCAAATTAACTTACTTTGAAAGAGGTAGTTACTTGATTTAATACTAGTTCATCCTATTTTGTTTCCGTTATGATTTATCTTATCATACTTCGATTATTTTCATGCTCATTTGTTTTCAGGTACCATATTTACATGCTCCTCGCTTGGATGTGTTTTAGTTTTGTTTTTTGTCGAAATTTAGGCGTAGAAAAGTGTGGGGTGTTACAATAGGTATCAGAGCTTAGGTTAAGCGATTAGAAGAATTAGTCAAATTAGGATTCGCGAGAGAACGTGATTCGATTTTCTTTTCTATTTTTCTTCATCTTTCTCACCCCACTTTGATTTATTTTGATGATGAATTAGTCGTAGGCCAAATAATAAAAAGGTAGATATTGTTTCTATCCACCAGTTCTATTAGTTAATCCACACTTGACTTTATCCACATTTTTTAATCATTCTATCCACATGTGGATGAATTTAATAATTTATTAGTTTATCCATGAGTATTTACTAATTATTTCTCATGATTTTGAGCGTTGAGTGTTTTATGTACTTCATGAAATGTATCATGCATCATAGTTCATGTACAAACAATGATCATATTCAGTCAACTAAAGCAAGCACTATTTAGTAAAAGGCCAAGCACTAATGACAAGCATAAACAGCACATATAACAATTACATGAGTGCTTACGAGGTTACGTAGTGGTTGTGAACTTCGCTACTATGAGATCATGATTCCTCAAACAGAGCGTACAGTCCTTTACATAGGTTTGGGGCTTAGGCAGAAGCTTCCATCATTGTTAAATTTTAAAGCAAGTATTGCTCCTTCATGACCTTTTAGGTTTTTAATGCGTTATCTTCTTTTGTAGATAACTGAGCAGCCAACTGCATTTATCTTATTATAAAGGACAATTTAAGTACTTTTGATTGAATTCGAACCTAATGTATTTAGAGCTTCCAGTTTTCAAAAACTATAACTATAGAAGGAACACAATTTAACTCCATTAATGAACCTGCAATAAGATTTCTACATATGTAATGATTTTATCTTCATTCTGGGCTTATCTGGACTACTAATGGTGCTTCAGATATGATGCATTATAAGTATCATAAAGAGAGCAATCACACAATCAATAAGAAGGTCTGAATAAAACTGCATTTCATTAACATTGTCAGGAATAAAACCCTATGTTGTTGCACTAAACTATAGCTGTTTGCTGCTTTTCTATTATTATTTTATGGATTATTTAATGTAAGCATGGGGTAAATTTGATTGGGCAAGGAAAAACATAGCATCTCGAAAAGAAGATGCAACTATAAGTAGGGTGGATGAAGTAATCAATTTTTGAAAATTAAAATAGACCATAAAAAAGGAACTAATACAAGAAAATAGGGAAAATTAACTAATAGTTAAGGTGGATATGAATAAAATTAATCTAATAAAAATAGGCTTTAAGCGACTAAGGGTTGAAATATGTTGAGTTCGGGTTTCTAGCCAATTATGCCTTACCCCACAGTACGTTGGCAATCTTTTCGTGAAGAGCATGAGAACGACATATGCTGGAGTCCATTGGTTCGAGTTTGGAGACTGGGCAAAAATCTAGCTACAACCGAGATAGTCCCGATTTATGGTATTCAGTTTCATTGGTAGTTCCGGTTAAGACCATTACTCAATCCCAAACGGGAATAATTCACATTAGTGTATCGTATCCATTTCAGAAATATAATTATGAGGTACATCCATTCATTACTTCGTTGAATTACCGAATCCATCTTTGTTGAGACATTCAAATGAGTTCTTGCCTTGTATTCGAGAAAATTTTATTTTAAAATTATTTGAAAAAATAAAAATGGGTTTGAAAGGTATGAAATAAGGTTTCAGAAATGGTTTTATAAAGGACTAGTTTTGTAAAGAAATGGTTTTTAGAATTTTAACCTATTTGTATTTCAAAATTATAGGGCTATCGTGTAGTTCTAATAAATATAATCCGATTGGTAGTAAAGATGAAATTAGAAATGACAAGGAATAGGCCACTAGACTTAAGAAAAATAAATATCTATTTCCTGTAATTTTTAGTATCCTTCTTCCTATATATATTGGATAATTTATTGAAGTATCACAATTAATCCTTAAGATTTTAAAGCTCCAACATTTTTGGACACGAAAAGGTTTTTCAATTTGTAATATAAACTAGAATGTATATAATAATAGTAATAGTGCATTGGATTTATAAATACGAAACCATTGGTTTATAATAAATTCCATTGTTGGAAAAGTTTTAAATTTTCTTCGGAAAGGCTAGGTCAAATCATTCATCTTGATTTCTGGGTTATTTATGACACGACCTGAAATCGCCTTTTGGCCTAGACCGAACGAGAACGTGGATTTCGTGAGAACACGACACATCAAAACGCAGAACAACAGAACTTTTCATTGCTATTAAAATAATATTATATCAGAGTACAAGAAATATCAAAGATTAAATTACACAGCAGCAGAAATAAAAATATATAAATACAATGCGTAGCAAAAGTACATCAACTAACACAAATGAAAGAACTACATGGATACAAAGCTTTCCGAATATAGCTCCAGCTGTAAATCAGGATCATGTTAAATATAAATCTGCAAAACCAAAACTGCTAGCTTCCCATGTGGAAAATACGGGAACCCATAATTTAGGTGAAAGCAATAAACTTCAAGTCAGTCATGGGACTGGTGCGAGAACTAAAACAGTTATTAATCTTATTTTAAAAGTTAGAAAATCATGGGACCACACCATATGACATAGAAAGAGTTTGCTCCATATGAATATCAGCTTAAACCAAGACAACGCAATGCTTTTGGGAAAACGAAGCTATTATAAGACTTAGGTCCCATCACACAATGCAGCGCAAGCCGGATGATAGTGTTTTACCTTATAATAACCAAGCATGCTTGGTGCGCTATAAAACAAATAACATTGATATTACTATAACTACATATTGTCAAAAACAACTTCGAATATAAATGTATCAATCATAGAAGGCATAGGTACCATATATTATGTTGCCATGATATCACTCATAGCTAGAAAAAAACACATGTCCTCCCTGAGGACCTTATCCGGTTTTTGACTCATATCGAGGGGTGAAGCTCGCGAATTTACGCTATACACAAAGCTGTGCTAATTAAAGTTGCGATTTGATCATCATCCTCAAGGTCTTACTTTTCAACAAAAGCCTTGATCACTGCATCATAGCATGCCTGTGACGGTCCGCCCCGCACCGGCCGACATTTCCAATGAAACGCGTTGTGTCGACGTCCAACCAGCATGGGACAGTCATCAAAAGAAAGGAAAGGGAAGGAATTTGAATCTATGTATCATCAAAAAACCTGTAGTATACCTCGCAGCGCATGGAATAAAATATAACAATAACATAACTTGATATGAAACAGGCGAGACAGTGCATAAGCTGAAAACTAAACTATCATAGCAGCTTAAAATTCAAAATACAGCTTATGATCTAAACCATCATTATTACAACTTTTAAGACTGTCTCTAAAGAAAAATAGAAAGGTACACTACTAATGCCCAAAGTAGTGACTAGCAACAACACAGGGAGAATATAAGGGAACAATACATGTAAGCCTCCTGCTCGTCTCTGGACAGCTACTCATGCATAACCAGCTAACCTGTCTCTAGTCTCCTCGTTTAGGAGCACCCAGAGTAATAATAAGAGACATAAAACTTTGGGTTACACAAAAGTTTGGTATGAGCGATAAGCAGCAAAAACAGAACAATAACATGTATACATAACCATACCTGGACCTGCAACCAAAGAGTTAGCACAACAGGATGTACAATGCTCTAAGGTGACACTAACACATGGTGTGAAAATAATGGGGAGGGGGTGTGCATGTCATGGTAATAGAAAACATCAAACATAGAAATCATCCTCACATCTCTCACTCATTGCGTAAAGTATACGATATCCATCACTTTGATCACCAAATTTTTTGTTACGATCACTCTGCCCCATGGAGTCATGACGGCTCCACTGCACAGATCCGTAACCACTAATACTTTGCTATGTCCACTCCGCCCCCATGGAGTCATAACAACTCCACTACACTGGCTCATAGCCCTGCTACGATCACTTTGCCCCATGGAGTCATGACAACTCCACTGCACTGATCCATAGCCAATATCCGTCTCTCAGTGGTGAGTCAAAGCTGTAAATATCGATAACCCCTTTGCACACATCCCGCAGCGAAGTCCAACTCATGAAATTAACTCGTTGTTTCCCATATGGATCCTGAGTAACGACTTCCCATTTGGACTACCTTTGCATCTCGGGTTTTGGTCTTCTCTGGATCGGTTCGATCCTTCTCCTCGTCCTCGGGTCGGTTCGGTTCAGACGTGCACACTTCAGGTCATTCCGTGATACATGCTCCAGCTCGTGGTCATCATGTCGGCTCGTGAGAGGCTCCTTGGTCCGGTTCGGGCTCGTGGTGATGCTCTGATTCGGGTTCTGCCTCCATCACCAATTCGTGAATTCGGGTCGGAGATCTTCAGGTGCGAGCAGTTCGTGAGCTCTTGGTCGGATCTCCAATCGGTTCGGTTTGGGTGTACCTCTTCGGTTTAGTTCGGGTGTACCTCTGGTTCATGATTTCCGTTCGTGATGCCAATAGGGAGGAGCGGTTCGTGATACATACGCTGGGTCGGGTCGTGACACATACTTCACGAGTGGGGGGAGGGGGATCCGATCCGATTCGGTCCAAATTCCTATATCTTTTCCAGCAAGCTATTTATGCCATACGACGGCGTGTTCGACCATTCTAACCCAATTATTCAATCACAAATTATTCCAAATAGAAATAGCAACATGTGTAATCAACCATAAACACCAAAACAACAATATGACATGTTTGTATAGATCAAACATACCCAAAACCCATGTTTTCCCCTTAATCATGTTTAACCATAACTAATGATCGGTTTAGCAAAACATATCCAAATTAACCCAAATTTCTACCAGATCCCTAAAATAATATTTAAGAATTTCTTGATATTTTTCCAGATTTTTAACATGTATAATTTCACTAATTATCACTAATCACCTCTAACTAGCGATAATTAGTGAAAAACAATGCAAATCACTCACCTTAGTCACAAATGGATTATGGACCTGAACTTCTCTACTATTTTGGGTCGAATCCCTATGCAACACAGCAGCTCCAACTCTGATTTGGTGTTGATTTGCCTTGATTTGATGTTGATTAGGCTATTATATGCTTAAACGGTGATTTGGGGTGATTTAGAAGGTGGAGGCCAGTGTTAGGGTTGAAGAGAGGTAAGTGGCGGCTGAGATAATGAAAAATAAATCATTTCCTAACTGATTTCAGCCTCCCCATAACCCTAATCCTGAAATGGGTTATGGTCCTAGCTGCTAATCACCCTGATTAGGCCTGGTTAAGCTATTTTTCACCTTCCAAACCTTATTTCAGCCATATCTCCGAATTGGTAAGTCCTTTTGACAAATGTGACCACTCCACGGAAAGGTAAACCTCATCTGAATCCAATGGAAGTGGTTTCAGGTCAAAACTCCTTACCAATCAAAAGTTATAAGCAAAACAAGATTCTCTAGGGGTAGAACGGTCATTTAAAAATTAGCAAAAATCGTGAACACGGGAAATGACCCCAATAGTCGTTCCCCAAAGTTACACGACTATACGACCTCGTATAAAAATGAAATAAATATTCTACGATCCTCCGATGCGTAGAATGCAGGTCGTTACATTCTCTCCCACTTAAGAACTTTTGCCCCCGAGATTCCTTAACTAAGAAACAACAATGGGTCCTGCATGCCTATCAATAATTTACAAACAAGCAAACATACATAGAAACATAACAAGCCTATCCTAGCATGCAGTTTACTAAAAAGGGGATACCTAAATGGTCATTAAAATCTTACAGGCAAAGAGTTCTGGATACTACTTCCGTATGCTCTCCTCTGTTTTCCATGTACAGTCGTTCTCGTTATCACCCTACTGGACCTTGACTAGTTGCACCGTCTTCCAACTAAGTTGCTTTGTATTATACTCGATATACGGATTGGCCTGCGGTTCCCAACCGCCTTAGGTTCTACTTCATTGTCATCCAACTTATCAGGTGAAATAGTCATATCGGGGTCGTGCATGAACTTCCTTAGCTAGGAAACATGACCTACGTTGTGAACTCCCGCCATCTTGCCTGATAACTCAATTTTATATGCCAAATTCCCAACTTGCTCGAGAACTGGGAATGGACCAACAAATCTTAGTGCTAACTTGCCTCTCCTTCCAAATCGAATCACGCTCTTTAACGGAGAAATCTTGACAAACACCAAGTCGTCGACAGAGAATTTTAAATCTCTTTGCCTCTTATCAGCGTAACTCTTCTGCCTATCTCGGGCAGCCTTCATTCGCTGTTGGATAACCTTGATCTTATCTGAGGTTTCTCTTATTACATCTGGTCCAAGTATAAATTTCTCACCGGTTTCTAATCAACATGATGGTGAGTTGCATGGTCTTCCATACAAAGCTTCAAACGGAGCCATACCAATACTGGAGTGATAACTATTGTTATATGAGAACTCAACCAGATGTAAATGGTCATCCCATAACCCTCCAAAATCTAATATGCAAGCTCTCAAGAGATCTTTGAATATCTGATTCACCCTCTCTATCTGACCGTCAGTTTGAGGATGGTACGCGATACTTAGATGTAATTCTGATCCTAAAGCCTCTTGTAAGCTCTTCCAAAATCCACTAGTAAACAACGGATCTCGGTCACTCACAATGCCTTTGGGTACTCCATGAAATCTCACTACCCACCTCATATACAGTTCCTCTAACTTAGCTGTTGTTTTGTTTAACTTGACTGGTATGAACCTTGCACTCTTGGTCAATCGATCTATAATCACCCAAATACTATCATGACCCGATCTAGTCCTCGGCAAACCGTCGATGAAATCCATTTAGATTTGTTCCCATTTCCATTCGAGAATTTCTAATGGTTGTAACAAACCACTAGGTTTTTTTTGCTCAGCTTTAACTAGCTGCCAGTTCATGCATTTGGATACAAACTTCCCAACATCTCTTTTCATCCCTTCCCAGTAGTAGGTCTGCTTCATGTCTCGATACATTTTGTTACCACCGGGATGTGTAGTCAGTTTTGAGTGATGACATTCTCTAAGCACTTCATCTCTCAATCCTTTTACATTGGCCACAACTAGTCTCGCATTCTTTCTAGGCCATCCATCTCGATCAAGCCTATACTTTTTCATCTCCTCACGTTGATACCCATCTCTAACTTGGAGATGATTTCCAATAGGTTAGGATCGTTCTTATGACTGGAACCAATCCTTTCAATCAAAGTGGGTCTAATCGTCAAACTTGCTAACATTTCTGGATCGGATTCACACTTTGGTCTGAAATCATACCCAGCGATATACTCCAGTTGCTTCCATTCTAGAAACACAGTCCCTAAACTGGCATGTCTCCTACTCAATGCATTAGCTACCGCATTGCCCTCTCCTAGTGTATATGCGATATTGAAGTCATAAGAAGCAAAGAATTCTAACCATCTTTGCTGTCAAAGATTTAGATCCTTCTGAGAGAAAGATACTTTAACGACTTATGATAGATAAACAACTCGAATCTTTCTCCCAAGAGATAGTGTCTCCACATCTTCAATGCGAATACGATCACTGCCAATTCCAAATCATGGGTAGGATATCTTTTCTCATGTCGTTTCAGCTGTCGACTAGCATAAACTACAAACCTACCTCCTTACACCAGTACAGCACCTCGTCTGGTACCACATGCATCGGTGTATACTATCATATCTTCATTCCCTTTAGGAATGACTAACACTAGCGCATGCGTCAACTTTTCCTTTAGACTCTTGAATGCATTTTCACACCTTCCACTGAGTTAACGGTGTCGCTATCTTAAAGAAGTCTTGGATAAACTTACGATAATATCCAGCTAACCCCAAGATACTTCTTACGTCTGTTGCATTCTTGGGCGTAGACCAAACTTGTACCATAGCCACCTTCACAGGGTCCATGGCAACACAATTCTCTGAAACAACATGGCCTGAGAATCTCACTTCCCTCCTTCAGAAGTGACGTTTAGAAAACTTCACTTTTAATTGGTTTTTTCTCAACACCTCCATCACTACTCTCAAATGTTTCTTTTATTCTTCCTCTATCCTCGAATAAACAAGTATATCGTCCACGAACACAAGAATAAACTTATTCAACTGATCTCGGAATACTCTATTCATAAGATCCATAAAATATGCTCGTGCATTAGTCAACCAAAATGGCATGACCAACTACTCATAGAGTCCAAACGGCATCCGAAATATCGTTTTAGGAATACTCTCAATTGCTACTCGGAGCTGATGAAATCCTGTCTTGAGGTCAATTGGGAGAACAATCTTGCTTCCTCCAGTTGATTAAACAAATCATCTATCCGCGGAAGAGGAAACTTATTCTTCCTAGTCACTTTATTCAACTCGCGATAGTCCACACACAAACGAAGGGAACCATCTGCCTTGGTAGCAAATACAACTAGTGTTGCCCGCTCGGAGACACTCCTTCAGATAAATCCCTTCTTCAAAAGATCGCTTACTTGCACCCCGAGCTGTTGCTGCTCCCTCGGTGCCATACGATGAAGTGGCGTCACTATAGGTCTGGCATTTTTCGCTAAATCAATACGGAACTCAATCTCTCGGTGTGGTGGAAGTTCGGTCACTTCCTCGAAGATATGGCCAGCAGCAGGAACCCCTGATAACTCATCCTGCGGGATGTCGAGGGAATTTAGAAAACTAGCCATCACCTCATCACTAGGTAGGCCACCAAACACTACCCTTCACCCATGATCCACCCTAATAGTCACCGAAAATCCCTCACAGTCTACCACCACCCCATATCTTTGGAGCCAATTGACTCCCAAAATAATGCCAAACCTAATAAAGCCCAAAACAAAGCAATCACAAACAAACATACATCTTTGACTCGATAAGACCAAATTTTGACAAATCATACTAAGGCTAGTTGAACCACCAATCGGGTTCGTCACCACTAAAGGTCTATCGACTCCCTCGGGTTCCAGTCCCAACCTATCTACTAGGCCACTAGATATGAAGGAACGGGAGGCCCCAATATCAAACAATACTCGAACAGGAACATCATAAACAAAAAGCATACCCTGAATGACGACATTCTTTCCTTTCTCCGCCGCAGCTGGGGCATTCGACTAAGAATCCAAACGAAGCAAGTCGCCCACAGCAATGGAAGATGCTTGACCAAATATCAAAGTTCGGTCGCATGCATCAAAGCAGGAGTCAAGGTCGCGCGAGCAGTTAACAACCACTCATGGATTGCAACTCCTATCGCTCTTATGTTCCTGCTAGTCGAACGCCAACACTTTGGTCAGAAATCACCTACCGGTCGGTCGTACACCAGTTCTTAGAAAGAGCGCATTTACATCTCAAGTCGCAAGCCTTGGTCAGTCACCTCTAGAGTAAAAAGGTCATCGCCTGCTCACTCAGGTTAGACATAGCCTCATCAGAAAATCATGATCATCCGTCTACCCAAAATGCTCGCTCCCATAGAATCACTCGCACATGACAATTGGAAACACCTATGGATGGCTAGCTACAACTAGGTGATGGAACTTTTGTAATTAACGAGATGAACGACCCGTGGCTTGCATATACAAATTTCAGATCACTTGCTCAAGGGAGCTCACCTATAAATATGCCATGGCTGCCAGCGTAAAAGGGATCCAATCTTTCTAGCCACAAAGTGCTACTAAATTCTATCCTTAGTGACTCCTCAAACATTTGTAAGTAATGATCATCTTCTCCACTAGAAGCTCTATCACCCATTTGGCCATGGCGCCAAGTACAACCTGTAATTAGGGGAAAGAAAGACATCTTCCTTCTCAATCATTCATTTATCCTTCTCCTCCTCAAACTCTACCATTCTCTCATAAAAATCCCAGGATTGAAATGTATGAATGAGAGTATATTGTGTGGGTATAGAGATATATGAAAAAAGAGAGTTTATGTATTTTGTAATCCCCATTATAAGAATGCAAGCTATCTTCATAGTGGATGTAGGCCTAATATTAGGTTGAACCACTTTAAACCTTGTCTCTATTTTATTTTCCTCGCATTTTTCATTTCTATTATTGTTAAGTACGGCTCCACTTATTTCCCTACCATTTTGGTGAATTACAATTTTAGTACCTTTAGTATTTAGGCCATTTATTGGTGTAAACATTTTGGCGCCCACCGTGGGGCCGTGTTCATAATTCCTTGCTTTGTACTTCCTTTCAGAGTTCACCAAACTTAAAAAAAATCCAAAATCACTTTCTTCTTCGAAGCCATGGCCGGGTCAAAGGAAGGCAGCAAATCTGCCAAAGCTCCCACGATCAATAAGGATAATAATGTTGATTAGACTATACCACGAACTTTGGACCAAGGGGTTGGGGGAACCCCTAGGCCATCTGTGACGCGAGATGAGTTGAATGTGGTTGTAGCTAACTTGAACGGAAAGATGGACGCTACAACGAAGATGATGATGGAAAGGTTTGATGTCCTGACTAATGCTCGAACCAGTTTACTTCCAACAAATGCTGTGAATAATGCTGGTGAAAAAGAGGTCTCATCGGCCTTAGACCCTGGTCGATTTCATTACTTAGTGGGAGAAAGGGAGAGGCCGGCGTTGAGGACTCCAAGGCCAGATCTCCATATCATAGAGAAAAATGTGCGGATCAGACGATTGCGAGTCCGACCAATATAACATTTCCCAAAAGAGGTGCAAGGCGTCAAAGCTCAAATCGTGGTCGCTCTGATAAAAACATCGATACCGGTCCCGACGAACAAATAGGTGACGAGAGGCGCATCATAGACATGATCCAATGAATAATGAAGGAGAAAGCGACCCGAGAAGATGAAGAGAAAGAGTGGAAGTTCTCACCTAGCAAAAATATGTTCACAGAGAAATTCCTTCAAGCAAAATTACCCAAGAAATTCATTCCCCCAACAATAGCACCTTATAGCGGAGTTAGAGATCCGAAAATTTTTCTGTTCAAGTACAACCTACACATGAATGGAGCTAGAGCTGCTGATAAAATCAAGTGGCTACACTTTCCCATGTGCCTAGAAGGGGTGGCCTCGTTATGGTTCACCAGACTTCCACCTAAGTATATTGATCAGTTCTTCGACTTGGCAAGGAGATTTCAAGATCAATTCTGACTACAAACCACCAAGGCAAGGGATATAATGTCACTATGCGAAATGGAACAAAAAACTGGGGAAACCATTAGTGCTTTCCTTACACGCTTTCATGCTATAGCAGCAGAAGTCATAGAAACAGAGCCTTGGTACTTATTGCCAGCCCTGAAAGGAGCTATCGTAAGAAGTCAGAATTTGGGAAGTGGCTCAAGATGAAGAAACCAAATACTTTGAAGTAGTTTTATAAGAAAGCTGAGGAATACATAAGTGTAGAAGATGAAGCTTCGAGCATTCAAAAGTTGTAGAAAATAACGCCACCAGAGAAGGAAAAAAACAATGAACCTAGAATTGAGAAGAAGAACGATATAGGACAAAAGAGGTGATGTTATGAGAAGGATAGCAAAGAATGTAAAAAGACACGACAGCGCCTTCCATGCTTTTAAAACCTAGTGAAGGAGAAGAATTGTTTCTATACCTGGCGGTCTCTGCCCATGCCCTAAGTGCAGCATTTCTTAGGGAAGATTTGGAGGTACAAAAGCCAGTCCATTACATCAGTAAAAGTTTATCTGGGGCAGAGCAGAATTATCCAAAGCTTGAAAAACTCTCTTATTGTTTGCTTATTGCATCAAAGAAACTTCGGCCCCACTTTCAGGCCCATCCTATCAAAGTTCTTATGGACCAGCCTTTGAGGCAAGTTTTGTCACGACCAGAGACCTCCGGAAGGTTGTTAAAGTGGAATATAGAGCTTAGTCAATACGACGTTATGTATCACCCTCGAAAAGTGATCAACGGACAAGTACTCGCTGACTTTATTGCAGAATTTACTAATCGAGGGGAGATAAAAGAGGAAGATCATGTTGAAACCAATGTTCAGTGGAAGTTATTTGTTGATGGAGCCTCAAATGATCACTGTTCTAAGGTAGGGGTAGTCCTGGAAACCCCTGAAGGAAGATCTTTATGCCATGCACTAAGGCTAGAATTTCAATTGACAAATAATGAATCTAAGTATGAAGCCCTCATCATAGGAATAAATTTGGCAAAAGAGTTACAAATAAAAGCTATACAAATCTTTATCGACTCCCAGCTCGTAGTATGCCAAGTTCTTGGAGAATTCCAAGCCAAAATGGGTAACTTGCCGGATTATCTTCCCAAAGCCTTGGAACTGTTGGAAGCTTTCAAGCATTACACCATATCTCACATTCCTAGAGGAGAAAATACAAAAGCTGATTCATTGGAAAAATACGCAAGCACTGGGGATGCACAACTCATGGGGTTAGTTCTAGTGGAAGTCCTTTCCTTCCCAAGCATGAGGCAAACCGAGATGGATTAGACGATGGAAATGACCGATGAATCGAACTGATGGATGATGCCAATCAATGAATACCTCATCACTGGGACACTTCCGGCGGAAGCCAAGCAGCGAAGGAAAGTTTTGCGAAAGGCCTTTTTTTACCTCATTTAGAACGGACGGCTGTACAGACGTGGATTTTCTACACCCTTACTTTGATGTTACAGAAAAGGAGTCAAGGGTGATCATGGCGGAATTACACGAAGGGAATGCCGTGGTCATACTAGAGGACAAACTTTATCTAGGAAAATCCTGCGATACCGTTACTACTGGCCAAATATCAATAAAGATTCCATGGCCTACACTAAAAAATGTGACAGATGCCAAAGATTTGCCAAGATTCCAAGGATGCCATCCACGGCTATAACCCACATGGTCTGGTCAGCCCATGGCCATTAGCTATCTGGAGCATCGACCTCATAAGAGCCCTTCCCACTGCAAAATCCGGTTTTAAATATGCAATTGTCGCCGTTGATTAGTTCACAAAATGGGCTGAAGCAGAACCATTAGCCCCCATAACTTCAAATAAAGTTATTACTTTGTCTTCAAAAATATCATATGCTGGTTTGGGGTGCCCCAAAAGATAATCACAGACAACGGGATCCAATTTCAAAGTGAAGAGTTCCAAAACTTTTGCGCCAAGTATAAAATCCAGAAAATCTTTTCAGCAGTCGCTCATCCGAATGCGAAAGTGGAAGCAGCAAATAAAATCATCAAAATGACCATTAAGAAGCGGCTAGAAAAGTCTAAAGGTGGTTGGGTGGATGTACTCCCGCTAGTATTATAGGCATATCGCACCACGCATAAAACTGTGAGCGGGCATACTCCCTTTTCTTTGTCTTACGGCTCTGAAGCCATGATACCAGTGGAACTGGAAGTTCCTACCTATAGAAGAATATACTTTGACCACAAAGAAAATGAGAAGCTACAACTTGAAGCCCTCGACCAGCTTGATGAAAGAATAAAGGAAACAGAACTCAGAGTAACCGCACATCAAAGAAGGGTGGCGAGGCATTTCAATTCTAACGTCAGACATAGGACTTTCGAAATTGGAGATCTTGTTCTGAAAATGATAATGATCGGTACTGGTGTTTTTGGATCCAATTGGGAAGGGCCTTATGTTATAAAGCAAAAACTCCAGGATGGTACTTTCAAATTGGCCACCACAGACGGAATCCAGATTCCACGAGCATGGAATAGCGAGCATATTCGTCTTTATTTCTTATAACACATTGTTCGAATACGTAAAAAAAGGCTGTGAATATCTACAAAATTTCGCATTTTGTACATAAAATGAGTGAACATGGAATTTCTTTTGCATGTACAAATCACTCGTTCACAAGTTCCTACTAAAAGTTGACTTCTTTGTGCAGGCAAGTAAGCGACCAAGGGGCGCCAATTCAAGGAGTTCTAACTTTCACCAAGAAATACCAATGCTTTTGGCACACGACCAACAAAAGGCTTGGCACCAGATTAAGAAATCAATGCTGGGGTGAAAGCAACTCTAAATGTCCCACGGTCAAAATGACCCACGGTTAAAATTGTTGATCCATAAAAGGGGCACCTTCTTAGGTGCAAGACACGGGTTCTCCGATTTGAGAAAAGTTTCGATAAGGTGAACTGGTGTCTGATTCCTAGGGTGAAGCATAAAGTCGGAAAAAACTGACATGTTCCAAAAAGGAAAATTGCCAATCCAAAAAAGGGGGCCACCTTGTCGGGTGAAGGACACGAGTTCTTTGGGTTGAGTCAAAAATCAATGAGATAAACGAGTGTCCGCTCTCCGGGATGAAGCATAAAAATGGGGAAGGATCAAACATGCTGGAAAAACCAGCACAAAGCAGAAATCCTAGCTGAAAGGGGGTATCCATTCTTGCTTTTGTTGTTGACCAACTCAAACAAAGCCAAGATTGAATTACAACATTGAAACCAAAGTCCTCCCATGGGGGCACGCATTAAAAATGCATCCTAAAACTACCATAACATATATACAACCATATGTTTAATTACAAGAAAAGCCGAATGGCTTAACTGCCAAGATTATAAAACAACGAGAAACTCATTAGACAAGACAAAAACTAAAAAGCTGGACGATCCCAGCTCAATAAATCCATAATAAAACCAATCATAACGACGTATTAGTAATGCTAATAGTGTCGTAAATACGATACTAACGTACATGTTACTAATGCACGATCGTCAGGAAAACTCTAATGTAAATTATATATGTGTGTGTGTGTGTGTGTTGCTAAGCAGGGCAAAGAGACATGGCGTGGCAGACAAAGGCACAAAGAGCATCACAAAACCCACAAAACCACAATTCGTCAAAGCTACAAAAGCATCAAAGGCCAACACAAGTCACAAACCAACATAGTGTCATGAGCAAGGACCGACACCCGCTTACATAACCGGTCTTAAAAGTTTGAAAAGGAAACAACCAAAGACTGGAAAAGAGACTACAGATCCCTGACCATCCTGGGCCTACCTACCTTCCTCTTCACCTGAGTAGAACAGGATGGAATTTCATCAGCATGATTAGGAACCACCAACTCGACATCTCCTGGTGCAAAAGAAGCAACCGCGCTATCTTTGAATCTAAGGGCATGAATCAGCTTTCCCTTATCATCTTCCAAAACAGAAATATGCTCGAGATTGTCCTTGTAAAGTTATTAGAGATCGCAAGCCAATGTATGCCAACCATTCATCTGTTTTGCAGAATGGTTTTTTAGAAGATCCATTTGTTTCCCAAATTGATGCATTACAGTCTCGAGATGGGCTTACATCTGGCCCTTTGCGGCAATCATATCACAAGAGAAGGTCTGAGAGTCAAACAGAGATATGTCCACGTTAGAAGCTACCCCCTATAAGCTCCACCCCCGAAACCGCTTAGCAAGCCTATGACTGCATGGCTCAGGAGCATAACGCGATCTATTGATGATAGTCTGAAGCTCTGTATGAGATGGATTGAAGGGAGAATTCACAGATGGTTGGCCAGTTGATTGAATCTCATCTATCGGGACATCCAAATCAAAGAATCTTTCCAATCGATGTCGTTTTGGAGACGAAACCTTCCTATAGAAGGATCAGAGAATAATCGTGAGAACCAAGAGAGTAACAAGCATAAGTAAAAATCGACAAACCTATGCTATATAAAATGGCGATAGAAAGAAACACAGAATTTTTTGGTTAAGAAACCTTGTTGAAGGAAAACAAATACAAAATGGAAGGAGAAATAAGAAATAAGGGGGAAGATTAAAGGACATACATCAAAAGCATTTCTCACCACGTCAGCTCAATACTCAATTGCAAAAAAAAATGTCCCATCAGAACCCAGCTGGCATGATCACTTCCCTATGACTCAGCCATTTGAAATGATGACAAGATAGTTCAAACATCTCGCCTGAATGAAACAACATCAATCAACCATAAAGAAGCAATCCTAAGTTTTGCACAAACGACCCTTCGATGAGACGAATTAGACCTGCCAAACAATGTTGCGGTCAATTATGTCGAAGCCAGTAATTCATTGCCAAAAGATATTACGAACTTCGAGGGGCAAGTGTTAATCCTTTAAAAAAGCCATACGCACATTGAGTTACAAGATCTGGGTAGGAGCTATAGAACGAACACCTTTAGGGTCGATCGTGCATAGTATTGTCCAGGGCATTTGAGCAACTCATAAAGGATGAAAAGCAACTACACAGAGCAAGGCCGATGCCCGCAGAAATTCATGATTCAGGAGCAGAAGCAAAGGTCGGTCATTAATATTGGAACAAAGCCGCTCGAGAATCAAAACGAAGCAAGTCGCCCACAGCAACGAAAGACGCTTGACATAATATCAAAGTTCGGCCACACGCATCAGAGCAGGAGTCAAGGTCACGCGAGCTATTAACAACTGCTCATGGATTGCAACTCCTATCGCTTGTATGTTCCTGCTAGTCAAACACCAATAATTTTGTCAGAAATCACCTACCGGTCGATCGTACACCAGTTCTTAGAAAGACCACACTTTTATCTCAAGTCGCAGGCCTTGATCAGTCACCTCCAGACTAAAAAGGTCATCACCTGCTCACTCAGGATCAAACATAGCTGCATCAGAAAATCATGATCGTCCGTCTACCCAAAACGCTCGCTCACATAGAATCGCTTGCGCATGACAACTGGAAACAGCTACGGACGGCTGGCTACAACTAGGCGATGGCATGTTTGTAATTAATGGGATGAACGACTCGTAGCCTGCATATACAGATTTCAGATCACCTGCTCAAGGGAGCTCACCTATAAATATGCCATGGCTACCAGCTTAAAAGGGATCCAATATTTCTAGCTATAAAGTGCTGCTAAATTCTATCCTCAGTGACTCTTCAAACACTTGGAAGTAATGATCATCTTCTTCACTCGAAGTCCTATCACCCATTTGGCCATGGCGTCAAGTATAACCTTGTAATTAGGGGAAACAAACACGTCTTGCTTCTCAATCATTCACCCATTCTTCTCCTCCTTAAACTCTACCATTCTCTCATAAAATCCCAGGATTGAAATGTACGAATGAGAGTATACTGAGTGGGTATAAGGATGTATGAAAAAAAAGAGTTTATGTACTTTATAATCCCCGTTATAAGAATGCAAGCTATCTTCATAGTGGATGTAGGCCTAATATAAGGCTGAACTACTCTAAACCTTATCTCCATTTTATTTTCCTCGCATTTTCATTTCGATTATCGTTACGTACGGCTCCACTTTTTCCCTACATATTGGTCAAGTACAATTTTAGTACCTTTGATGTTTAGGCCATTTTCTGGTGTAAACATTTTGGCGCCTACCGTGGGGCCGTATTCATAATTCCTTGCTTCGTACTACCTTTCAGAGTTCAGCAACCTAAAAAAATATCCAAAATCACTTTCTCCTTTGAAGCCATGGCTCGGTAAAAGAAAGGCAGAAAATCTACCAAAGCTCCCATGATCAATAAGGATAATAATGTTGATGAGACAATACCACAAACTCTGGACCAAGGGGCTGAGGAAACCCCTAGGCCATCTGTAACGCGAGATGAGTTGATTGTGGTTGTAAACAACTTGAACGAAAAGATGGGCACTACAATGTAGATGATGACGAAAGGTTTGATGTCCTGACTAATGATCAAACTAGTTTACTGCCACCAAATGCTGTGAATAATGCTAGTGAAAAAGAAGACTCATCAGCCTTAGACCCGTCGATCTCACTACTCAGTGGGAGACATGGGAGAGGCCGGCGTTGAGGAATCCAAGGCTAGATCTCCACAGCATAGAGAAAAATGTGTGGCTCAAACGATCGTGAGTCCCACCTACATAAGATTTCCCAAAAAAGGTGCAAGGCGCCAAAGCTCAAATCGTGGTCGCTCTGATAAAAACGTCGATACCGACCCCGATGAACAAGCAGGTGAAGAGAGACGCATCACAGACATGATCCAACCAATAATGAAGGAGAAAGCGACCCGAGAAGATAAAGATAAAGAGTGGGAGTTTTCACCAAGCAAAAATCCGTTTACAGAGAAAATCCATCAAGCAAAATTCCCAAAGAAATCCATGCCCCAACAATAGCACCTTATAACGGAGTTGGAGATCCAAACATTTTTCTGTTCAAGTACGACCACCACATGAATAGAGCTAGAGCTACTGATGAAATAAAGTGCTTATACTTTCCCGTGTGCCCAGAAGGGGTGGCCTCGTTATGGTTCCCCAGACTTCCACCTAGGTGTATTGATCAGTTCGCCAACATGGCAAGGAGGTTTCAAGATCAATTCCGACTACAAACCACCAAGGCAAGGGATGTGATGTCACTATGCGAAATGGAACAAAAACCTGGGGAAACCATCAGAGCTTTCCTTACATGTTTCCATGCTACAACAGTAGAAGTCATAAAACAGAGCCTTGGTATTTATTGGCAGCCCTTAAAGGAGCTATCGATAAGAAGTCAGAATTTGGGAAGTGGCTCAAGATGAAGAAACCAAAGACTTTGAAGAAGTTTTATAAGAAAGCTGAGGAATGCATGAGTGTAGAAGATAAAGCTCCAAGCGTCCAGAAGGTCATAGAAAATAACGCCACCATAGAAGGAAAATACAATGAACCTAGAATTGAGCAGAAAAATGACGTAGGACAAAAGAGGAGAAGTGATAAGAAGGATAGCAAAGCCTATAAAAAGACACGGCTGTTTAAACTATTCGAATTAACCCTCCTAAACGAGACTCCAGAAAGAATTTACTCCCCCGCGAAGGATTCAGGTATCTTTCCTCAGATGAAGCCGCAGAAAATAACTGAGCAACAAGCAAACTCTGCCAGTTTCATAACCAACCAGGTCACAACACCAATGAATGTCGGCACCTGAAGAGTTTAATTGAAGAGCTCATCAGGAAGAATCAACTCCAACAGTATGTGAAAAATCCTCAAAATTCTTCAGCCGCACGACGGCATAATAATACAGTTAGCCAACCCGACTCAAGTGAGGAAGCTCAAATATCAGTCGATTCGAGGCCAGTAATCATTATGATATTTGGGGGGCCCCACCCGACAGGGAACAGTTGGGCGGATATGTAAAAGTATGCCAACAAATTAAAGGATGCCTCAAAAGAGGAAAGATGCATGATCCTGAACAACAAGCTCCCAATGAAAATGCCCAAAACTTTGATCGGTGATGTGATATTCATGGATAAGGATGCAGACAGACTAGTTACACCAACTATTGATGCCATGGTGATTACAATTGGTCTCAGTCCTGCAGTTGTAAAAAGGGTCCTAGTTGACACAAGGGCATCTGTTAATGTGATTTTCATAAGCACCTTCCAAAAAATGAATCTCCCTATGGCGGAAGTGTGCGCATATCCAAATAAGATCCACAGTTTTACGGATCAACCTACGCAGCCCATCGAAACGATAGACTTATCTGTGGAATTGGATGATGGCGAATGTATGTTTCTATGATACAAACTTTTGTCCTGATAGACGAGTTTTTGTCTTACAATGCATTCCTTGGGGGACCAACTCTTTCAGGTTCTAAGGTTGCACTAGCTCCATGGTGTTTGACTATGAAGTTCCCAACTGAAAAGGGAATTGTGTGATTAAAGGCGACAAATCATTGCAAGGGACTGCTATGTGATAGAGCTGAGGGAGGCTAATAAAAAGGACTCGGGAAAGGATGCGGAGGCTCTTCCCTGCATCCTAAAACTCCCTTTATAGCAATTAAAGAAGGGTCCCTGCACTGGCGAACATAGTGGAGCGCAAAGAAATCGACCCCACGAAAGCTAGTGCAGGGGACGAAAGGGCAACATCAGCCGAAATCACAATTCCTACAGCTGTAATTCCAAAAGATCCAAATCGTGTGTTGAATATAGGATCTAGGTTAATCCCTGAACTAAAAAATCAATTGATTGTCTTTTTAAGAGCTAATTTGGATGTGTTCGCATGGAACCATTCTTACATGTGCGGCATATCTCCAGACATTGCGGTTCATAAGCTAAACATTAACCCGCGCGTTCCGGCTGTCAAACAGAAAAGAAGAACTCAAGGGCTGGAGAGGTCGCGCGCCTTAAAAGAAGAAGTCGACAGGTTAATGGAAAATGATTTTATTAGGGAATCTACCTATCCAAAATGGGTCTCCAACCCTGTGCTCGTAAAGAAATCAAATGGTAAATGGCGAGCCTGTGTAGATTATTCATACCTTAACAAAGCCTGTCCGAAAGTTAGTTTCCCTCTTCTTAGAATTGACCAATTAGTAGATTCTACTGCCGGTCATGAGTTGTTGTCTTTCATGGATGCATATTCTGGCTACAATCAAATCATGATGCACGGCCCGGACCAGGAAGACACGAGTTTCATTACTGATCTCGGCTTATACTGCTATAAGGTGATGCCGTTTGGTCTGAAGAATGCAGGGGTGACCTATCAGCGACTTGTAAATGCAATGTTCAAAAAAGCAAATCGGTAGGATGATGGAAGTCTATGTCGATGATACGTTGGCAAAGTCAAAAAGAGCAATAGACCATCTAGAGGATCTAGCCCAAATGTTCGATATCTTATGCTAATATGGCATGAAATTGAATCCCTTGAAATGTTCTTTTGGAGTTGGTTCGGGCAAGTTCCTGGGATTCACGGTCAATGCTAGGGGTATAGAAGCTAATCCAGCCAAAATATCAACTTTGAGGGAAATACATGCTCCAGGAACCAAGAAGGAACTTCAGCGTTTGAATGGGAGGATTGCGGCTTTAAATCTCTTTATATCCAGGGCAACAGACAGATGTCTTCCATTCTTTGATGCCCTCAGGAAAAGAAGGAGAGAGATACAATGGATCTATGAATTCCAGAAAGCCTTCGAGGAACCGATCCAATACTTGGCAAAGCCTCCTATGCTATCAAAACCTAGTGACGGAGAAGACTTGTTTCTGTACCAGGCGGTCTCTGTCCAGGCCCTAAGTGCAGCGTTGTTTAGGGAAGATTTAAAGGTACAAAAGCAAATCTATTACGTCAGTAAGAGATTATCTGGGGCAGAGTTGAATTATCCAAAGCTTGAAAAACTCGCTAATTGTTTGCTTATTG
This sequence comes from Allium sativum, assembly GCA_030737875.1. Classification (NCBI taxonomy): domain Eukaryota; kingdom Viridiplantae; phylum Streptophyta; class Magnoliopsida; order Asparagales; family Amaryllidaceae; genus Allium; species Allium sativum. The sequence continues at coordinate 497,924,164 of CM060924.1, read as the reverse complement.
CATCAAAGAAACTTCGGCCCTACTTTCAGGCTCATCCTATCAAAGTTCTTATGGACCAACCTTTGAGGTAAGTTTTGTCACGACCAGAGACCTCCAGATGGTTGTTAAAGTGGAATATAGAGCTTAATCAATATGACATTACGTATCACCCTCGAAAAGCGATCAACGGACAAGCGCTCGCTGACTTTATCGCAGAATTCACCGATCAAGGGGAGATAAAAGAGGAAGATTATGTTGAAACCAACGTTCAGTGGAAGTTATTTGTTGATGGAGCCTCAAATGATCACTGTTCTAGGTTAGGGGTAGTCCTGGAAACCCTTGAAGGAAGATATTTATGCTTTGCACTAAAGCTAGAATTTCCATTGACAAATAACGAAGCTGAGTATGTAGCCCTCATCGCAGGAATAAAGTTAGCAAAAGAGTTATAAATAAAAATTATACAAATTTGCAGCGACTCCCAGCTCGTAGTATGCCAAGTTCTTAGAGAAATCCAAGCCAAAATGGGTTACTTGCCGGATTACCTTTCCAAAGCCCTGGAACTGCTGGAAGCTTTCGAGCATTACTGTAACACCCCGTAATTTTAAAATATTAAAATTAGGAAATTAAAGAATACTTAATTTTTAGAAGAAGAATAAAGTAAAACAGGTTGTGCCATTGCGTTCGTCTTGGAATTCTGCTTGAGATAGAGTCTGAGTTTGCGTAAAACGGATATAGTATGAAGAAGTTATAGAGGTCTGAAGATTTGAGTTTAAACCAGAATGAAAATAAATAATTAATAAATCAAATTCGGGATTCAAAAACGGAAGGGAGCCTGGGCGGGAAAATTCCCACCATAGGGTGTCGACCACCCTTAGGGGATTCGACATAGGCATCGACCCCCCAATAAAGGTGTCGACATATGTGTCGACCCCCCGGGTAGGGGTTGACCCCTGGATGCTGTTCTGGACAGTGATGGTTTTCTGAGTTTTAGGGCTACGTTGCGACTTCTGATTGGCTAGGTGATGTGTATTTCGGATTTGAAGGGTTTAGATAGAACCTAATCTAATCTGAAGGCCCTAATTCACCAACTACACCTATATAAACACACCTAGACCTAACGCTAAATTCATTCATCAAAGTAATGACGCCTCCATGCTGCTAAATTCTAAGTTGACCTATCCTCCACCCTAATCTATCAAATTCAAGTTAGAAGACAACAATCAAAGCCTACATCAACGGATTTGCTAATTAACTTCAGAAATTAGAATTCAGAATCATTCTCTAATCCTTAAACTTATATCTTTGAGTCTCTAGTCGCTTTTAGGTTTAAATGGATAAATGTGAATTATGATAGAGTATGAATTGGGTATATGTTGTGAATCATGAACTTATGCAAGTTTATTATGTCATTATCCCTAGATCCAATCTGATTATGGACATTCTACTATACTGACTATGTAGATCTTGACTGGCAACTATATTGTGGCAAATGTGAACTTGTTAATTTTGATCTAATCCTTTATGCTAATCACATTTCCCCTCTTATGTTGTAGTAATCACGATGTGTTGTAAACTTGACATGTGATTCCACACTTTTAGATCTAATCATGATACTATGTCACCCTAATTTTGTTAGACATCTAAATGACAAGTTTAGACCATGTAATGTTGACTTTGACATTGTAGTTGCCACAAGTTCATTAGTTCTGAGTTCACTCTGTGATGATGATTACATGTCCATTCACCTTGTTGTCATGCTTATGCCAAAATTGGGCTGAAATTATCACCTTGTCACTCCCTTTTTATTGTTATTGGCGATGCTAATTTGTAGCCACGATGACGCCAAAATACATGCAATCACGTTAGTTAGGAAACGGGGAAAAAGAGAATTTATAATTGGCATAATTTATATAATGTTTATATAAGTTGGACATATAATTCAAATAGGGAAACATAGAAATACTCACCTATAATGATATAGGTAAATTTGCGTAAAAATGGCATAATTTGAATATGACCATTTATGCGTATGTAATTCAAATATAGTTGCAAAATATGTATTGACACCTATAAAAGGAAAGGATTAATTAATTGGTAAATTAATTAAAAATGGAATGTTAGTAATTATAATTAGGAATTGTAATTGTACTTATGACACAAGGTTAGGTTACGTTAGTGGTGGAAGTCTGCACAGACCCGACCGGCATATCCAGCAGCCACTAATGTTGATCCTAATGTGGAAGGTCTAAGTACGTAAATATGAAACGGGCTAAGACACGAGGTTAGGGCCAACTGTGGAATAAGACTGCCCGGACACGACCGACATATCCAGCATCCACATGTTGTAGGCCTAATGTAGGAGGTCTAGCACATTATAACAATAAATGGACATGGTAACGAATTGGACTATTTAACCTAGTTAATCCATATGGATTGTATAAACTTAAATTTAGTTGGGGGTTAAGTAAACTTGGCTGAATAAATGGGGAGGGTTAAGTAAATCTTGGGTAGGTGGGTAAAATAAGTATATATAGGCCCACAAACTTAGCTTTTAATTAAACATGCTTGAATCAGTGGGAGGGTTAAGTAAATCTTGGGTAGGTGCGTAATATTAGTATATATAGGTCCACAAACTTAACCTGATAAGGTTATGTAATTAAAGACGCCTTTTAGGTAAACATGACCAGTTGAAAACCTAGTAGTGGGGATGCAAGACAATGGGGAGAGCTTGCATCATCTTGTGTAGGACCCATTTCAGTCAGCAACCCTTAAATAGGTATCAAACAGGCACTCCGAACTAGGTCGGAGTAGGGCACGCTTACTGAGCTGATTATAAGAGATCTAAATGTAGGGGCGTTTTTGATGGTGCGTTCTAACGGGGTCATGTACATGCATGACTCCGCCTGCTAGGGAAAATAAGACGCAGTGACATCAGTAGATATGGTTGTGCACATCCGAAAATTAAAGAGTTGCCACTTTAGGGAGTGATACACCCTACTGTGGGGCCAAAACAGGGTATCTATAGAATAGGGAGCCGATCGATTGGGGGTTGTAAATAGGGTACATATAGTCATGTCTGCTTCTGTGGGATACCTGCGTTTCTATCTGGGCTAACACCCGTTATTTCTGTTTAGGTACCAATTCTGTTTGGGTTAAAACCCATTACTAGATTACACCTAAAACTACCATAATATTTCTGTTGGGATCATCCTGTATTTGTTAAGCAATTGGGGAGTATGTAATCCTATTACATATCTGTTATACTAGTATTGGTGCAAAGCAAGGAAAGTATTAAGAAGCACTATCTATTCTATCATGTTGTCCTGTTTACGTTGTCTTACCTGCCATTTATGTAGTGATATCTCTTATCCACTTTGTATGCCTATCATGTTACTTTTATTCATTTACTGCCTAAAAGTAACTAGACTCGCCAGACTTTATGTCTGACCCTTTTTGTTTCCCCTTCTTTCTTTCGTCCCCCCACCCCCACCCCAGGTTCTCTGGGAGGAAACACACAGGCTTGATTATGATTATGACTATTTTGCTACAGCTACTGATATGTATGGATCAAGCTCCTATTCTTGTTGCTATGACCATATTTTGTTCTTGGGGGATTTTCTCTCTTTTATGTACCCTGATATTTCTGAAGTACAAGACAGTGGTTTTTATGTTGTAATGGGTTTTCATATTTCAGACAAATGATGCTTTAGACCACGGTATTTTGATGGTTAATAAGGTTGTTTATTTCTGCTGATTTTTTTTTATATTTGTCTTGTAATATTCTATGTCTGTTCACCTAAACGCTTCACGAAACTTAATGCATTCCCTTTGTGAGTGACATTAACGGACATGGGGTGTCACACTTGGTATCAAAGCTAAAGGTCACCATATTAGATCAAAGTTATTGAAAATTATTTTTCAAAAAGGTTTTAAAAAGGAAGTATTTTCAAAAAGAAAAGTTTGTTTTGAAAATATTCCCCCAAGAAGCCATATGTAATATCCTTCGGTCCTTTATCTAAATTTCTTCCTTTTTCCTTTTTCAGCATGTCTAGGGAGCAAAATATTCCTAATATCCCAGAGGGCGTCACAATGCCCGGATGGTTCCGTAGGTATTTGGAGGCCACTATGCCCGTCGAAGGCCAAAGAGACGTTCCTCCCCCATCTGCGCCAGTCATTCCGCCTCCTCCCCTTCCAAGAGCAGATAACTTCGCCAAGATCTGCAAAGACTTAAGTGCTATGGGAGGGAAGCCATTTCAGGGGAATGATACTTTGTTGAAGCTCGAAATTGGCTCAAGGAGACTTAGGACTTATTCGTAATCTTTGAAGTAGAGGATGGGAGGAAGATTCAGTTAGTTGCTTGGCCACTAAAGGACGAAGCCTCATTTTGGTGGGAATTCTACAAGTTGGACGTCCGGTGGAAACTTCGGAAGATTTTAGGCAAAGATTTGAAATGAAATTTCTTTCCCAAGCCGAGAAAAGCATGCAGATGGAGAGGTTCTTAGCACTCAAACAAGGAAATTTGATGGTGAAGGAATATGTGAACAAGTTCAACCAGCTGGCAAGGTTCGGGTTAGAGTTGATAGACACACCGCACAAAAAGGCCTTGCAGTTTGTTAAGGGGCTGAATGAGTCTCTACATGATTTAGCTATGTCCCATCTTCCAATGGGGGCCACTTTTGAAAAGCTTGTTGATATGGCCCTAATGCATGAGGAAGACAAGGGAAAAAAGAAGGAAGTAAAGGTTAAGGAAGCAAGGCAAAATGAGGTGTGGCCCAAGAAGGGACAACAGCAGAAGAAAGGCGAAAAGAATAACAAGGTTAAAGATAAGAGGAAGTGCCATAGTTGCGGGCGAGAGGGTCACTTAGCCAAGGACTACAAGAAAAGGAAGAATGATTTCTTCGTTTGTGGAGAGGCCGGGCATCTTATTAAGGATTGCCCGAAGAAACAGGGGCAAGGCCAAAGGGCAGGAACTTCTAGAGGGCAGGTGCATGCTCTTGCGATCAATGCTCCTGAAAGAGGTAGAAAAATTTCCATAAAAAGTTTACTTTCTCTTTCAAATCATCCGGTTAGAGCTCATTTTAATTCTGGCGCTTCACACTCATTTATATCTAGTTCTGTTGTTGAATCTCTGCACTTAGTTACTAGTAGGTAGTAGATCCCGTAGTTGTCTCAAACTCCATTGATAGTTCGGCTCATTTATCTATGATTTGTAGGGGTTTGAGAATATCTATGTTAGGCATCAAATTTGAATGCGACGCATATGTGCTCGGGTTTATGGGCTATGGGTTGATTCTAGGGATGGGTTGGCTTACCACATATGGTGCCAATCTGAGAGGTGAGAGGAGGGTCGTTAAGCACCCTCAAATTTCTTGTGACCCAAAGCGTCTGTCTTGCTTAGTTTCCTAGAGTCTCTTAAGGCATCTATCGATGATCTGCGACTGGCACCAATAGTCTTTGAGTATCCTGATATCTTAAATAAGGTTCGGGGTTTACCCAGAGGCGGGAGATTGATTTCCGTATATACCCGGTGGACAATGCAAAGCCAGTTGCATTAACTGTGGGCCATATGGCTCCTAAAAGAAAAGGGGGAAACTTGATAAGCAAGTGGCAGAGCTACTTGAGAAGAGGTTTGATAGGTGAACCATATCAGGATGGGAAACCTATTGAAGACAGTCCTTGAGGAAGCACATCATTCCAAGATGATTATTCATCCAAATAGCGATATAATGTATAGAGTCCGAGGTAATGGAGCCAAACTTGCGAAAGGAAGTAAAAATAAAGAAGGAAGCAATGATTGGATGAGTTCTGACTTGCATACTTGGATCGGAGGTTAAGAAGCTACGCAAACGAGATGTCAAGTTGGTGAAGGTCCAGTGGGGAGACAACCAAGAAGATGCAACTTGGGAGACCGAAGACAAGATTTTTACGCTTCGTACCCTTTCCTTTTCAAGGGAATGTTCTTAACTTCTCTTCCAAAAGCTTTTATTTGCATTTTCTTCTATCATCTGAGTATATCCTATTGATCGAAACTTCAACCTTTAGGTAGGAAACCCCATGATTGTAAACATGTGTTTGAGACATGTTATGTTTGATGGATGCAAGTTGTTGCCTATGGATGCATACACACACACATTAGACACTAGATCGGCTCAATCACTCTCTCATACTGCATATGGATGCGTGTGCATTTTCTTTTCTTTTATGGATGAAAATGGATGAGTTAGCATATGGATGTTGCACTTGGGCGAATGGATGCGTACACATATAGAACTTACATGTTATAATAGTATTATTTGCATACATATTGGATTCATGGCACTAATCATACATCGCATTAAGGAGGTCAACTGAATCAGCAGACCACTTGATTTTTCGCATTAGTATTAGGACACACACACACACACCTCTGCATATACTCATATAAGCATTATAAATCTTTTAAGGACAATAGATGCTTGTGGATGATTGATGAGTAAATGGATGAGTAGATGGATGATGGATGGTAGGATACATTCTTCTTAACTTGAAGATTTCAGGGACGAAATCCTTTAAGGAGGGGAGAATGTAACACCCCGTAATTTTAAAATATTAAAATTAGAAATTAAAGAATAATTAATTTTTAAACGAAGAATTAAGTAAAATGAGTTGCGCTATTGCATTCGTCTTGGAATTCTACTTGAGATAGAGTCCGCGTTTGCGTAAAACAGATACAGTATGAAGAAGTTATGGAGGTTAGAAGATTTGAGTTTAAACCGAAATTAAAATAAATAATTAATAAATCAAATTTGGGATTCAAAAGCAGAAGGGAGGCTGGGCCGGAAAATTCCCACCATAGGGTGTCGACCCCCCTAGGGTAGTCGACATAGGTGTCTACCCCTCTATAAGGGTGTCGACATAGGTGTTGAACCCACCTGTAGGGGTCGACCCCTGCGTGCTGATCTGGACAGTGACGATTTTCTGAATTTTAGGGCTCTGTGGCGACTTCTGATTGGCTGGGTGATGTGTATTTCGGATTTGAAGGGTTTAGATGGAACCTAACCTAATCTGAAGGCCCTAATTCACCAATGACACCTATATAAACACACCTAGACCTAACCCTAAATTCATTAATCAAAGTAATGACGCCTCCACGCTGCTAAATTCTAAGTTGACCTAGCCTCCATCCTAATCAATCAAACTCAAGTTAGAAGACAACAATCAAAGCCTACATCAATGGATTTGCTAATCAACTTCAGAAATCAGAATTCAGAATCATTCTCTAATCCTTAAACCTATCTCTATGAGTCTCTAGTCACTTTTAGGTTTAAATGGATAAATGTGAATTATGATAGAGTACGAATTGGGTATATGTTGTGAATCATGAACTTATGCAAGTTTATTATGTCATTATCCCTAGATCCAATATGATTATGGACATTCTACTATGCTGACTATGTTGATCTTGACTTGCAACTACATTATGGTAAATGCAAACTTGTTAATTTAAATCTAATCCTTTATGCTAATCACCTTTCACCTGTTATGTTGTAGTAATCACGATATGTTGTAAACTTGACATGTGATGCCACCCTTTTAGATCTAATCATGATACTATGTCACCTTAATTTTGTTAGACATCTAAATGACAAGTTTAGACCATGTTATGTTGACTTTGTCTTCGTAGTTTCCATAAGTTCATTATTCTGTATTCACCCTGTTATGGTGATTACATGTCCATTCACCTTGTTGTCATGCTTATGCCAAAACTGTGTTGAAACTATCACCTATGTCACTCCCTTTTTATTTTTATGGCGACGCTACTTTATAGCCTCGATGACGCCAAAATACATGCAATCACGTTAGTTAGGAAACGAGGAAAAAGGGGATTTATAATTGGCATAATTTATATAATGTTTATATAAGTTGGACATATAATTCAAATAGGGAAACATAGAAATAATCACCTATAATGACATAGGTAAATTTGGGTAAAGATGGCATAATTTGAATATGACCATTTATGGATATGTAATTCAAATTATTGTTGCAAAATAGGTATTGACACCTATAAAAGAAAAGGAATAATTAATTGGAAACTTAATTAAAAATGGAATGTTAGTAATTACAAATAGGAATTATACTTATGACACGAGGTTAGGTTACGTTAGTGGTGGTAGTCTGCCCAGACCCGACCGGCATATCCAGCAGCCACTAATGTTGAACATAATGTGGGAAACGGGCTAAGACAAGAGGTTAGGCCCAACTGTGGAATAAGACTGCATGGATCCGACCGGCATATCCAGCATCCACATGTTGTAGGCCTAATGTGGGAGGTCTAGCCCATTATAACCATAAATGGACATGGTAATGAATTGGACTACTTAACCTAGGTTAATCCATAGGGATTGTATGAACTTAAATTTAAGTTGGGAGTTAAGTAAACTTGGCTGAATAAAAAGGGAGGGTTAAGTAAATCTTGGGTAGGTGGGTAATATTAGTATATATAGGCCCACAAACTTAACCATTAAATAAACATGCTTGAATCAGTGGGAAGGTTAAGTAAATCTTGGGTAGGTGGGTAATATTAGTATATATAGGCCCACAAACTTACCCTGATAAGGTTACGTAATTAAAGACACCTTTTAGGTAAACATTACCAGTTGAAAATCTAGTAGTGGGGATTCAATACAAAGGGGAGAGCTTGCATCATCTTGTGTGGGACCATTTCAGTCAATAACCCTTAAAAGGTATCAAACGGGTACTCCGAACTAGGTCGGAGTGGGGCACGCTTACTGAGCTGATTGTAAGAGATCCAAACGTGGGGGTGGTGTTGACAACGCATTCCAATAGGCTCATGTGCGTGTATGACTCCGCCTACTGGGGAAAATAAGATGCAGTGACATCAGTAGATATGGTTGTGCACATCCGGAAATTAAAGGGTTGCCATTTAGGGAGTGATGCACCCTACTGTGGGGCCAACACAGGGTATCTACGGGATAGAGAGCCTATCGATTGGGGGTAGTAAATAGGGTACATCTAGTCCTGTCTGTTTCTGTGTGGTACCTGTGTTTCTATCTGGGCTAACACCCGTTATTTCTATTTAGGTACCAATTCTGTTTGGGTTAAAACCCATTACTAGAGTACACCTAAAACTACCATTATATTTTTGTTGGGATCATCCTGTTTTTCTTATGAAATTGGGAAGTATGTAATCCTATTACATATTTGTTATACTAGTATTGGTGCAGAGCAAGGAAAGTATTAAGAAGCGCTATTTATTCTATCATGTTGTCCTGTTTACCTTGTAATACCTACCATTTACGTAGTGATCTCTCTTATCCACTTTGTATGGATATCATGTTACTTTTATTTATTTACTGGCTAAAAGTAACTAGACTCTCCAGACTTTATGTTTGACCGTTTTTGTTTCTCCTTCTTTCTTCTGTTCCCCCCCCCCCCCAAGGTTCTCAGGGAGGAAACACACAGGCTTGATCGTGATTCTACCTATTTTGCTGGAGCTGCTGATATGTATGGATCAAGCTCCTATTCTTGTTGCTATGGCCATATTATGTTCCTGGGGGATTTTTTTTTTTTTTATGTACTCTGATATTTCTGAAGTACAAGACAGTGGTTTTTATGGTGTAATGGATTTTCATATTTCAGACAAACGATGATTTGGACCACGGTATATTGATGATTAATAAAGTTGTTTATTTTTGCTGCAATTTTTTTTATATCTGTCTTGTAATATTATGTGTCTGTTTACCTAAACGCTTCACGAAACTTAATGCATTCCCTTTGTGAGTGACATTAACGGACGTGGGGAGTCACACTTACACCATATCTCACATTCCTAAAGGAGAAAATACCAAAGTTGATTCATTGGCAAAATACGCAAGCACAGGAGATGCACAACTCATGGGGTTATTTCCAGTGGAATTCCTTTCCAGCCCAAGCACGAGGCAGACCGAGATGTATTGGATCATGGAAATGACTGATGAACCGAACTCATGGATGACGCTAATCAAAGAATACCTCATCACCGGGACGCTCCCTGCAGAAGCCAAGCAGCGAAGGAAAGTTTTGCGAAAAGCCTCTTTTTACCTCAATCAGGACAGACGGTTGTAAAGACGCGGATTTTCTACACCCTTACTTCGTTATGTTACAGAAAAGGAGTCAAGGGTGATTATGGCGGAATTAAACGAAGGGGAATGCGGAGGTCATATTTGAGGACAAAATTTGGCTAAGAAAATCCTGCGATACGGTTACTTCTGGCCAGATATTAATAAAGATTCCATGGCCTACACTAAAAAATGTGACAGATGCCAAAGATTTTCCAAGATTCCATGGATACCATCCACAGCTATAACCCATATGGTCAGCCTATGGCCATTTGCTGTCTGGGGTATCGACCTCATAGGAGCCCTTCCCACTGCAAAATCCAGTTTTAAGTATGTAATTGTCGTCGTTGATTACTTCACAAAATTGGCCGAAGCAGAACCATTGGCCACCATAACTTCGAAGAACGTTATTAACTTTGTCTTGAAAAATATCATATGCAGGTATGGGGTGCCCCAAAAGATAATCACAGACAACGGGATAGAATTTGAAAGTGAAGAGTTCCAAAACTTTTGTGCCAAGTATAAAATCCAAAAAAGCATTTCAGAGGTCGCTCATCCGAATGTGAACGCGCATGTTGAAGCAGTAAATAAAATCATCAAAACGACCATTAAGATAAGCGGCTAGAAAAGTCTAAAGGTGGTTGGGTAGATGAACTCCCGCTAGCATTATGGGCATATCGCACCATGCATAAAACTGCGACCGGGCATACTCCCTTTTCTTTGCCTTACGGCTCTGAAGCCATGATACCAGTGGAACTGGAAGTCCCAACCCGTAGAAGAATATACTTTGACCACAAAGAAAATGAGAAGTTACAACTCGAAGCCCTCAACCAACTTGAGGAAAGAAGAAAGGAAGTAGAGCTCAGAGTAGCCGCACATCTAAGAAGGGTGGCGAGGCATTTCAATTCAAATATTAGACATAGGACTTTCGAAATTGGAGATCTTGTTCTGAAAAGGATAATGACCAGTACTGGTGTTTTTGGACACAATTGGGAAGGGCCTTATGTTATAAATCAAAAACTCCAGGATGGTACTTTCAGATTGGCCACCACAGATGGAATCCAGATTCCACGAGCATGGAACAGCGAGCATATTCGTCATTATTTCTTATAACACATTGTTCGAATACGTAAAAAAGGATGTGAATATCTACAAAATTTCGCATTTTGTACATAAAATGAATATGGAATTTATTTTTCGTGTAAAAATTCACTCATTCACAAGTTCCTACAAAAGTTGACTTCTTTGTGTAGGAAAACAAGCGACCAGGGGGCGCCAATTCAAGGAGTTCTGACTTTCATCAAGAATTACCGAATCTTTTGGCACATGACCAAAAAAAGGCTTGACAGTAGATTAGGAAATCAATGCTGGGGTGAAAGCAACTCAAAATGTCACACAGTTAAAATGTCACATGGTTAAAATTGCTGAGCCCATAAAAGGGGCACCTTCTTAGGTGCAGGACACAGGTTCTCCGATTTGAGAAAAAACTCGATAAGGTGAACTAGTATCCGATTCCTAGGGTGAAGCAAAAAGTCGGAAAAATCCGACATGTCCCGAAATGGAAAATTGCCAATCCAAAAAACGGGGGGGCACCTTGTCCGATGAAGGACACGAGTTCATTGAGTTGAGTCAAAACTCGATGAGATAAACGAGTGTCCGTTCTCTGGGATGAAGCATAAAAATGTGGAAGGATCTAACATGCTGGAAAGACCGGCACAAAGCAGAAATCCCATCCCAAAGGGGGTATCCATTCTTGTTCTTTGTTGTTAACCAAGTCAAACAAAGCCAAGATTGGACTACAACATTGAAACCGAAGTCCTCCCAAGGGGGCATGCATTAAAAATGCATCCTAAAACTACCATAACATATATACAAACATACGTTTAATTATAAGAAAAGCCGAATGGCTTAATTGCCAAGTTTAAAAAACAATGAGAAACTCACTAGACAAGACAAATACTAAAAAGCTGGACGATCCCAGCTCAATAAATCCATAATAAAACCAATCATAACGACGTATTAGAATACTAATAGCAACACGCCATAAATATGATCAAAACCACCATTCGTCAAAGCTACAAAAGCATCAAAGGCCAACACAAGTCACAAACCAGCATAGTGTCCTGAGCAAGGACCGACACCCGCTTACACAACCGATCTTAAAAGTTCGAAAAGGAAACAACCAAAGAAAGGGAAAGAGACTACAAATCCCTGACCTTCCAGGGCCTACCTAACTTCCTCTTCACCGGAGTAGAACAAGATGGAATTTCATCAGCATGATTAGGAACCACCAACTCGACATCTCCTGGGGCAAAAGAGGAAACTGCGCTACCTATGGATCTAAGAGCACGAATCAGCATCGCCTTATCATCTTCCAAAACAGAAATACGCTCAAGATTGTCCTTGTAAAGCTTTTGGAGATCGCAAGCCAATGTATGCCAACCACTCATCTGTTTTGTAGAATGGTTTTTTAGCAGATCCATTTGTTTCCTAAATTGATGCACAACAGTCTCGAGACGGGCTAACATCTGACCCTTTGCTGCAATTATATCACAAGAGAAGGTCTGATAGTCATATGGAAAAATGTCCACGTTAGAAGATACCCCATGTAAGTTCCACCTCGGAACTTCGTAGCAAACATAGGACTGCATGGCATAGGAGCATAACGCGGTCTATTGACGATAGTCTGGAGCTCTGTATGAGACGGATTGGAGGAAGAATTCGCAGATGATTGGCCAACTGATTGAATCTCATCTATCGGGACATCGAAATCAAAGAATCTTTCCAATCGACGTCGTTCTGGAGATGAAACCATCCTGCAGATGGATCGGAGAATAAACATGAGATCCAAGAGAAGAACAAGCACAAGTAAAAATCGGCAAACCTGTGCTATATAAAATGGCGATAGAAAGAAACACAGAGTTTTTTGGTTGAGAAACCTTTTTGAAGGAAAATAAAAACAAAATGGAAGGAGAAATAAGAAATAAGGGGGAAGATTAAAGGACATACACCAAAAGCATTTCTTGCCACATCAGCTCAATACTCGATTGCAAAAAAAATGTCCCATCAGAACCCAGCTGGCATGATCACTTCCCCATGATTCAACCATTTGCAATGATAACAAGATAGTTCAAACGTCTCACCCGAAGGAAACGACAACAATCAACTATAAAGAAGCAATCCTAAGTTTTGCACGAACGACCCTTCGATGAGCCGAATTAGACCTGCCAAAAAATGTTGCGATCAATTGTTTCGAAGCTAGTAATTCTTTGCCAAAATAAATTATGGACTTCGAGGGGCAAGTGTTAATCCATCAAAAAATTCATATGCATATTGAGTTTCAAGATCTGAGTAGGTGCTACAGAACAAACACCTTCAGGGTCGATCGCGCATAGTATTGTCCAGGGCGTTTGAGCACTCATAAAGGACGGAAAGCATTTACACAGAGCATGGACGAAGCCCGAAGAAAGTCATGATTCGGGCACAGAAGAAAAGGTCGGTCGTTCATATCGAAACAAAGATGCTTGAGAATCAAAACAAAGTAAGTCGCGCACAGCAATGGAAGATGCTAGACCTAATATCAAAGTTCGGCCGCACGCATCAAACCAGGTGTCAAGGTCATGAGTGCAATTAACAACCGCTCATGGATTGCTACTCCTATCGCTTGTATGTTCCTACTAGTCGAACACTAATAATTCGGCCAGAAATCACCTACCGGTCGGTAGTACACCAGTTCCTAGAAAGAGCGCACTTACATCTCAAGTCGCAAGCCTTGGTCAGTCACCTCCAGACTAAAAAGGTCATCGCCTGCTCACTCAGGATCAGACATAGCCGCATCATAAAATCATGATCGTTCGTCTACCCAAAATGCTCACTCCCATAGAATCGTTCACACATGACAACTGGAAACAGCTACGGACAGCTGGCTACAACTAGGTGATGGCACGTTTGTAATTAATGGGATGAGCGACCCGTAGTGTAACACCCCACATCCGTTAGTGTCACTCACAAAGGGAATGCACTAAGTTCTGTGGAGCATTTAAGGTAAAGATGCAGATAAATTACAAGACCCAAAAAAAAATTAAAACAGCGGAAAATAAACCTTAACTTTATAGATAAAATAATTTGGACAACAATTGCTTTCCAATACCAGAGTATCATCTGTCTTACAAAATAAAGAAGCATAAAATAACATTTATATTCCCAATGTAGCATAAGCCAGCCGTAGCAGCAGAAAAGAGAGTCTGAAGCGATATATCCAAGAGTCTTTAAGCTTGGAAAGAGTAACAGTCCATACTAAGCAGAGCTTTTCCCTCCCTGACTACCTGGGGGGAAACGGAAGAAAATAAGATGAAAGAAAAACAGAGTCAGACATAAAGCCTGAGTAAGTCTAGCGGCGTTTAGCATGTAAACAAGATAAAGTTCATGACAGGAGTAAACTGGAAAAATGGGACAGTACCATAATAACAGACTAATATAAACCAAAGCAAGATAGTTTAAACCGAACATACTATCACACCCCATTCTATATCTCTGCACCACCTAACTAGTATCCCAACTAGTAATCTGTATAAAGATGATAACGTGATCCCAATCCCTGTAATTGCGGTTGCCTTTAAGTGTACATCTATTATTTATTACCTAGATCTAATCTAGGGTTTTCTTATCGAGCGCTTCGTAGAATCAACTAGGGTTTATGCGAATTATCTAATACTTCTCATATTCAGGATTTATGCCACCTAGGTCCAACTAGGGATTATGCTACCTGTCAAACGATGCCCCTAGTCTAGGACACACTACCTAGAGTGGTATATATTCCTAGAATTTCCCCACGTATGTGTCGTGAATTGTTTATCGCTATCTAGATGCACATGTCCTGAAATGTGCGACCCGAGTCTCATGGCAGGGCTATTCTAGAAACACGGAACTCGGTCAGGGGCTTTTAGATATCTACCGA
Source organism: Allium sativum (assembly GCA_030737875.1). Classification (NCBI taxonomy): domain Eukaryota; kingdom Viridiplantae; phylum Streptophyta; class Magnoliopsida; order Asparagales; family Amaryllidaceae; genus Allium; species Allium sativum. The sequence goes on along the minus strand of CM060924.1, from coordinate 497,909,128 downwards.
TGCAGATGCTAAGGTCTGTTTTTCCAGTGTCTATGGTCCCACCTGACCCCTCCCTCAACTAATGAAAGGCAATCCAAGAAAATCAAGCACGAGAACTATACTCCTGTCACCTATGCCCCACTTTCCTATTGGCCAGCCTCACCCATAGCTAGATAGCAAGTATATGGTCTGTTGGGAGTTCTCTGCCTTTTCGCATGCGTATCTCGACTGACTCAAGATGGTAGGTAGACGACGGGTCGCTATCACAGGGCCATTTGTTCCGCCGAATCACGCTGGTCCATCCTAGTCTTTAGGTTGCCTTATATTGCAACCAAGGCATACCCTTGGTTCTTCTAATGCAGACCTTAACCTCTGTGACCCAAGGCGGATCATCTGCATTCTCACAAAGGGATACCAAGAGTACCCTCACGTCCCCTCGAAGCCTCGGGCTTCGTAACCCAGTTCGTTGGAACCTTCTTTAAGATCAGATGGACGTTCACTCCTCCACGTGTTATACTAAGGATTACTACTTAGTTTTCCTAACTAAGATTTACAACTTAATTTCCTAAATCGTCATTTTCTTGACTAAGTTTTACTACATAGTTCTCTTTCTCATCAAGTTGGATTGGTTAAGTGTCATTAGTCGATACAAGTTAACTTAACCCATTCATTTGTCATGTTAAACTGGTTAAGTGTTATCAGTAATTCACGTTGACTTAACCTTATCACAAACCAAGTTATATTGGTTAAGTATTTCTTATTACTTAACCCTACCCGTTCACCTTGTATTGGTTAAGTGTCCCTTTTAACCTAACCTTGCCCATCTGTTTTAACTAACATGTTATAACGGTTAAGTGTTCCCTTAGTTAACTTAACCCTAACATCTGATTAATTAACATGTTCTAATGGTTAAGTATTGTCCCTTCATGCTTTAACTTAACCCTATTCTTTTATCACACTATGATGGTTAAGTGTTCTAAGTTTACTTAACCCTACGCTTTAGTCCTGCTAACATACTAATTTGGCTAAGTGTATTAATTTTACTTAACCCCAACCTCTAGTCTAGTTAACATGTTAAATTGGCTAAGTGTATTAACTTTACTTAACCCCACCTTTTTGAATCTAGTCAACATGTTAGTTTGGCTAAGTGTATTAAATTTACTTAACCCTACCAATCCTAGCTTAGCTTTAATTGTCTTATTAAAGCACCAACCACTCACATTAGATAGGTATTGTTCTGGCTGCCTGTATGCCGGTAGGTTTCAGGCAGTCTTACGCCACAACTCATTCTAACCACGGATCTTTATTGGGCTCAATGCCTTAACCTCTCACATTGGATAGGTATTGTTGTGATTACTGGACAGCCGGGCGGGTCCGGGAAGGTTTACATCACAACTCAATCCAACCTCGGGTTAAGCATATTCGTATTGTCTAAATTTACATTTTAATTATGTAAATTATTCAAATTCAAGTTACTGCCAAATTTGTTTCCAGTCAATCTCATTAGTTTAGGTATATAATTAATACCATTTTATGCCATAAATCACTTATGTGATTTTTAACCAATTTATGTCAAGTTTCCTATAATTATCAATTTTACCCAACGTTACCCAGTCAAAATATTAGGCTAACAATCTTAGCCTAATTTTTCGTCCGCATGATTTTGACATATAATATTAGGCTAAAAACTTAGCCTAATTTAGCGTACATAAAATTGGCATAAAAAATAATTCTTTACCATAAATATGTCATAGGTGTAAACTTGATATTCTCGACATAGTCAATATGAACATCATAGGTGTGAACTTGCAAAATAATCAACATGAATATCATAGGTGTGAACTTGCAAAATAATCGACATGAATATCATAACATTGCATAACATGCCACAAACTTGCATATAAATATTGGGCCTAGTTAAATAGGTGTCACATGAATCATATAGTTTTAGCCTAACATAAAGGTATAACATAGTATAGCCTAATAGGAGTCATATGAGTCCACTAAAACATGGTATAACATGTTAATGCATAGGTCTAGGCATAACCTCAAACATAAAACTGGCGTAAGACAAAACTATATGTATAACTTTGACAACCACTTAAGGGTGTGAACTTGCAATACATATGTATAAACATAGATCTAACAATAAACTTTCATATGAATCCTAAAAGGATCTTGACATGGATCCAATTATAAGTTCTCATTTGCACAAAAACATGTGAATATAGATCTATTCTAGTCATGTAGGCACAATTGGTTTAAATATATATACATAGAGCCTACATGAATGATATAAATATTTGTGTAAATCTAACTTGCAACCTATAACTTGCATAAGCATATATTTATATCTAATTGTATGCATACAATTCGCATAAGTTGTTGATTGTTTGATTCACAATACATAAAAGACTCAATCGCCACAACATTCAAATTATCACAAGTAACAAATATAAAACAACATCACCAACAGTGATATAATTCCATATTACAATTTACATCAAATCATGTCTTGATCGCATTCCCATCTAAAGAGCCACTATACTTACAACGCAAGATGGTCTTGTTTTCTGAGATCTGAGGTTCTGAAATTGAGATGTGTTCCTTTGGGTAGATAAACGCTATTTTGATTCTTAGTTTTGAATTAGATTTGTTCTAGCTTTTTTTGTCTTTAAGCTTTAGGAGGCGGCCATTCCAAGCTATCTTACAGCAGCGTGACGGCTCCAAGTTTAATTGTATGAATTAGGTTAAGAGCTAGGTTGTATATATAGAATTTTAGGATTAATTTAGGCCGTCTGATTAACCCTAGAAATGACCACAACCATTTAGTCAAGATAGAATTATCCTATTGACTCAGCAATGAGTCAGAAATGACTCAACATATTAAATGTTCATTTTTTTCATAAATGACACATTGGTTCTTTCCTAACATATCATAACCAAAAAGACATTTTTTTTATTTAAAACAAAACATTAGCTAAATGAACATTTCTTAACTGAAATGTCAATTTAATCTGAATAAACATTTTAATCTAAATATACATTTCTTAACGAAATGTTATCCTAATGTTAACATAACAAAGGTGATATTCTAATGTTCATCTTTTCTTTTTATTATTTATTGTCAATCAATTCAAACGTAAGTACGTATTTAATAGATACATTTTCCCTTTACCGTTTACATTAATTACCCATATATAAATATTTATATATATATATATATACATGAATAAATCTTTTCTTACTTTTAATTTGTCATAAATCCAATTGGGAAGGCCATTTAAAAAAACAATCCTTGACAACCAAAAATGCGCAACGTACGCTACATGATGCGTACACGTCATATATACATATACATATATATATGCGTATATATATATATTATATATATTCATTTATTTTTTCTTTTTATCTATCTTCCCAATTACCCATTTTCACACTTAACTACTTTTTGAACTGCGTTAACACAAGGCTATTTTAAGCCATTCCCCTAAAACAAAAATAGGGCGCTGGCGGGGATCGAACTCTGTACCTCTTGTATGCAAGTTATGTGTTCCAACCAAATAAGCTACTAAGTCTTTTGGTTTCAAAAGTTAGAACAATGCTAAACATTATTCTTTTCTCATTCCTCTTTTTTCATGTTTTGCTGCAATATTTAATTTAAGGATATCTTTTTCATACGGAGTCCAATTTACGCAAATTCGGACTCTATCTCAAGAAGAATTTCGAGACGAACGCAATGGCATAACCCGTTTCCCTTAGTTCTTCTTCTAAAATTTAATTATACTTTAATTTGTGAAACTTAATGTTACAGAATTACGGGGTGTTACATTCTCCCCTTCTTAAAAGGATTTCGTCCCCGAAATCTTCAAGTTAGGAAGAATGTGTTCTACCATCCAATCACTCATCTACTCAACCATTCAATCACAGACATTCATTGTCCTTAAAAAGATTTCTAAATGCTTTCATATTTATATGCATAGTGTGTATATATGTCTTTATCTAATGCAAAATCAGGCGGTCTACTGATTCAGTCGACCTCCTTAATGCGAATTATGTCAGTGCCATGCGTCCAATCATGTATGCAATCCTAATGATACATATCATTTCTATATGAGTGCACAACTATTCACTCAAATGCAACGTCCATATGATAACACATTGAGTTCAATCTGTAAACAAATACATATATGCGAATGCAATATGAAAGTGACTGAGTTGTTCTAGCGCCTATGGTGTGTATATGCATTCACGAGCAACCACTTGCAACCATCAATCATAACATGTTTCAAATACATGTTTACATCCATTGGCTTCAACCTAAGAATCGATGATACGTCCTAGAGGATATACCTTAAAAGCTATAAAGTATGCATAAAATTCCTAGAAAAAGAGATCAGGGATATACCCTTAAGAAAAAGGGTATGATGCTCGTGTCTAGTCTCCAGTCTTATATGTCGCACCTTCTTGAGCTTCACTATACGGTACCTTATCTAATTTAACTTCATGATTGCGAAGCTTCTTCACCTCCATTTCCAAGATAAACAGATGTTAACCTTGATACTAGTGTATATACAAAGATGATTAGAGATCTCTCCTCTACTTAACTTATCCATCATGTTACAAATCTGAGGGTCTAAAGCTAAAGGTTGCTATGTACTTTTTACCTCTCTTATGGTCAGTCTTTCTTCCTACCTAGGGCACTAACCATAATTATTCATCTCCCACCATTACCATCCTTATGTAACTTGTTTACAGTTCTCTCTAAAGCTACCTCTATCGCACAAAGAACCCTACAAAGCTTGGAAGAAAATTAGCCGCAGGTGAAACTACCAACGACTATAGATGGAAGTCGGGCACTGCTTCGCCCTTCGATAGGTATCGTAGTCTTATCAAGCTTACGGAACCATGCTGCGATGAGGTTACCTCCCAGAAAGCCAGGAGCCCCGAAGACTAAATAAAGAAGGGGACAAGAATTCAAAAAGAGAATTAGAAGATAGTGCATATGGCTTTGGGGAATATGCCTTTAAACAAAATCTTTTCTTTTGAAAATGCTTCTTTTTTTTAAAACCGTTTTGAAAATAATTTTTCAAATCTTTTATCTGATCCGGTAACCTTCAGCTCTGATACCACGTGTAACACCCCACATCCGTTGGTGTCACTCACAAAGGGAATGCACTAAGTTCTGCGGAGCATTTAAGGTAAAGATGCAGTTAAATTACAAGACAGAAAAAAATTAAAACAGCGAAAAATAAATCTTTACTTTATTGATAAAATAGTTTGTACAACAATTTCTTTCCAATACCGGAGTATCATCTGTCTTACAAAATAAAGAAGCATAAAATAACATTTATATTCCCAATGTTGTATAAGCCATCCATAGCAGCAGAAAAGAGAGTCTGAAGCAATATATCCAAGAGTCTTTAAGCTTGGAAAGAGTAACAGTCAATACTAAGCAGAGCTTTTCCCTCCCTGACTACCTTAGGGGGAAACGGAAGAAAAGAAGATGAAAGAAAAACAGAGTCAGACATAAAGCCTGAGTAAGTCTAGCGGCGTTTAGCATGTAAACAAGATAAAGTTCATGACAGGAGTAAACTGGAAAAATGGGACAGTACCATAATAACAGACTAATATAAACCAAAGCAAGATAGTTTAAACCGAACATACTATCACACCCCATTCTATATCTCTGCACCACCTAACTAGTATCCCAACTAGTTATCTGTATAAAGATGATAACGTGATCCCAATCCCTGTAATTGCGGTTGCCTTTAAGTGTACATCTATTATTTATTACCTAGATCTAATCTAGGGTTTTCTTATCGAGCGCTTCGTAGAATCAACTAGGGTTTATGCGAATTATCTAATATTTCTCATATTCAGGATTTATGCCACCTAGGTCCAACTAGGGATTATGCTACCTGTCAAACGATGCCCCTAGTCTAGGACACACTACCTAGAGTGGTATATATTCCTAGAATTTCACCACGTATGTGTCGCGAATTGTTTATCGCTATCTAGATGCACACGTCCTGAAATGTGCGACCCGAGTCCCGTGGCAGGGCTATTCTAGAAACACGGAACTCGGTCAGGGGCTTTTAGATATCTACCGATGCAGATGCTAAGGTCTGTTTTTCCAGTGTCTATGGTCCCACCTGACCCCTCCCTCAACTAATGAAAGGCAATCCAAGAAAATCAAGCACGAGAACTATACTCCTGCCACCTATGCCCCCACTTTCCTATTGGCCAGCCTCACCCATAGCTAGATAGCAAGTATATGGTCTGTTGGGAGCTCTCTCCCTTTCCGCATGCATATCTCGACTGACTCAAGATGGTAGGTAGACGACGGGTCGCTATCACAGGGCCATTTGTTCCGCCGAATCACGCTGGTCCATCCTAGTCTTTAGGTTACCTTATATTGCAACCAAGGCATACCCTTGGTTCTTCTAACATAAACCTTAACCTCTGTGAGCCCAGGCGGGTCATCTGCATTCTCACAGAGGGATACCCAGAGTACCCTCACATCCCCTCGAAGCCTCGGGCTTCGTAACCCAATTCGTTGGAGCCTTCTTTAAGATCAGATGGACGTTCGCTCCTCCTCGTGTTATACTAAGGATTACTACTTAGTTTTCCTAACTAAGGTTTACCACTTAGTTTCCTGAATCGGCGTTTTCTTAACTAAGTTTTACTACTTAGCCCCTTTCAACTAAGGTTTACTACTTAGTTCTCTTTCTCGTCAAGTTTGATTGGTTAAGTGTCATTAGTCGATACAAGTTAACTTAACCCATTCATTTGTCATGTTAAACTGGTTAAGTGTTATTAGTAATTCACATTGACTTAACCTTATCACAAACCAAGTTATATTGGTTAAGTATTTCTTATTACTTAACCCTACCCATTCACCTTGTATTGGTTAAGTGTCCCTTTTAACCTAACCTTGCCCATCTGTTTTAACTAACATGTTATAACGGTTAAGTGTTCCCTTAGTTAACTTAACCCTAACATCTGTTTAATTAACATGTTCTAGTGGTTAAGTATTGTCCCTTCATGCTTTAACTTAACCCTATTCATTTATCACACTATGATGGTTAAATGTTCTAAGTTTACTTAACCCTACGCTCTAGTCCAGCTAACATACTAATTTGGCTAAGTGTATTAATTTTACTTAACCCCAACCTCTAGTCTAGTTAACATGTTAAATTGGCCAAGTGTATTAACTTTACTTAACCCCACCTTTTTAAATCTAGTCAACATGTTAATTTGGCTAAGTGTATTAAATTTACTTAACCCTACCAATCCTATCTTAGCTTTAATTGTCTTATTAAAGCACCAACCACTCACATTAGACAGGTATTGTTGTGGCTGGCTGTATGCCGATCGGTTCCGGGCAGTCTTACGCCACAACTCAGTCTAACCATGGGTCTTTATTGGGCTCAATGCCTTAACCTCTCACATTGGATAGGTATTGTTGTGATTACTGGACAGCCGGGCGGGTCCGGGCAGGTTTACATCACAACTCAATCCAACCTCGGGTTAAGCATATTCGTATTGTCTAAATTTATATTTTAATTATGTAAATTATACAAATTCAAGTTACTACCAAATTTGTTTCCAATCAATCTCATTAGTTTAGGTAAATAATTAATACCATTTTATGCCATAAATCACTTTTGTGATTTTTAACCAATTTATGTCAAGTTTCCTATAATTACCAATTTTACCCAACGTTACCCCATCTAAATATTAGGCTAACAATCTTAGCCTAATTTTCCGTCCGCATGATTTTGACATATAATATTAGGCTAAAAAACTTAGCCTAATTTAGCGTACACAAAATTGGCATAAAAATAATTCATTAACATAAACATGTCATAGGTGTAAACTTGGCATTCTCGACATAGTCAATATGAACATCATAGGTGTGAACTTGCAAAATAATCAACAAGAATATCATAGGTATGAACTTGCAAAATAATCGACATGAATATCATACCATTGCATAACATGCCACAAACTTGCATATAAATATTGGGCCTAGTTAAATAGGTGTCACGTGAATCATATAGTTTTAGCCTAACATAAAGGTATAACATAGTATAACCTAATAGGTGTCATATGAATCCACTAAAACATGGTATAACATGTTAATGCATAGGTCTAGGCATAACCTCAAACATAAAACTGGCGTAAGACAAAACTATATGTATAACTTTGATAACCACTTAAGGGTGTGAACTTGCAACACATATGTATAAACATAGATCTAACATTAAACTTTCATATGAATCCTAAATGAATCTTGACATGGATCCAATTATAAGTTCTCACTTGCATAAAAACATGTGAATATAGATCTATTCTAGTCATGTAGGCACAATTGGTTTAAACATATATACATAGAGCCTACATGAATGATATAAATATTTGTGTAAATCTAACTTGCAACCTATAACTTGCATAAGCATATATTTCGATCTAACTGTATACATACAATTCACATAAGTTGTTGATTGTTTGATTCACAATACATAAAAGACTCAATCAACACAACATTCAAATTATCACAAATAACAAATATAAAACAACATCATCAACACTGATATAATTCCATATTACAATTTACATCAAATCATGTCTTAATCGCATTCCCATCTAAAGAGCCACTATACTTACAACGCAAGATGGTCTTGTTTTCTGAGATCTGAGGTTCTGAAATTGAGATGCGTTCCTTTGGGTAGATAAACGTTGTTTTGATTCTTAGTTTTGAATTGGATTTGTTCTAGCTTTGTTTGTCTTTAAGCTTTAGGCGGCGGCCATTCCAAGCTATCTTACAGCAGCGTGACGGCTCCAAGTTTAATTGTGTGAATTAGGTTAAGAGCTAGGTTGTATATATAGAATTTTAGGATTAATTTAGGCCGTTTGATTAACCCTAGAAATGACCACAACCGTTCAGTCAAGATAGAATTATCCTATTGACTCAGCAATGAGTCAGAAATGACTCAGCATTGACTCAGCATATTAAATGTTCATTTTTTTCATAAATGACACATTGGTTCTTTCCTAACATATCATAACCAAAAGGACATTTTTTTATTTAAAACATAACATTAGCTAAATGAACATTTCTTAACTAAAATGTCAATTTAATCTGAATAAACATTTTAATCTAAATATACATTTCTTAACAAAATGTTTTCCTAATGTTAACATAACAAAAGTGATATTCTGATGTTCATCTTTTCTTTTTATTATTTATTGTCAATCAATTCAAACGTAAATACGTATTTAATAGATACATTTTCCCTTTACCGTTTACATTAATTACCCATATATAAATATTCATATATATATGATTAAATCTTTTCTTACTTTTAATTTGTCATAAATCCAATTGGGGAAGGCCATTTAAAAAAACAATCCTTGACAACCAAAAATGCGCAACATACGCTACATGATGCGTACACGTCATAAAACCACTTTTTGAACTGCGTTCACACTAGGCTATTTTTAGCCCTTCCCCTAAAACAAAAATAAGGCGCTGGCGGGGATCGAACTCTGTACCTCTTGTATGCAAGTCATGTGTTCCAACCAAATAAGCTACTAATTCTTTTGCTTACAAAAGTTAGAACAATGCTAAACATTATTCTTTTCTCATACCTCTTTTTTCATGTTTTGCTGCAATATTTAATTTAAGGATATCTTTTTCATACGGAGTCCAATTTACGCAAACTCGGACTCTATCTCAAGCAGAATTTCGAGACGAACGCAATGGCGTAACCCATTTCCCTTAATTCTTCGTATAAAATTTAATTGTACTTTAATTTGTGAAACTTAATGTTACAGAATTACGACGCGTTACACGTAGCCTGTATATACAGATTTCAGATCACTTGCCCAAGGGAGCTCACTTATAAATACGCCTTGACTGCCAGCGTAAAAGGGATCCAATCTTTCTAGCCACAAAGTGCTGCTAAATTCTATCCTCAGTGACTCCTCAAACACTTGGAAGTAATGATCATCCTCTTCACTCGAAGTTCTATCACCCATTTGACCATGGCGTCAAGTACAACCTTGTAATTAGGGGAAACAAAGACATCTTCCTTCTCAATCATTCACCCATCCTTCTCCTCCTCAAACTCTACCATTCTCTCATAAAATCCCAGGATTGAAATGTATGAATGAGAGTATATTGAATGGGTATAGAGACGTATGAAAAAGAAGAGTTTATGGATTTTATAATCCCCGTTATAAGAATGCAAGCTATCTTCATAGTGGATGTAGGCCTAATATAAGGCTGAGCCACTCTAAACCTTGTCTCTATTTTATTTTCCTCGCATTTTCATTTCAATTATTGTTAAGTATGGCTCCACTTATTTCCCTACCATTTTGGTGAAGTACAATTTTACTACCTTTGGTGTTTAGGCCATTTTTTGGTGTAAACATGTTCATCACCACTAAAGGTCTATCGACTATCTCGGGTTCCAATCCCAACCTATCTACCAGGTCATTAGATATGAAGGAACGGGAAGCCCAAGTATCAAACAATACTCGAACAGGAACATCATAAACAAAAAACATACCTTGAGTTACGGTATTTTTACCTTTCTCCGTCGCAGTTGGGGCATTCGACGAAGAAGGAATGACATTAATAGTATATGCTTTCACAGTTTGGTTCTCTTTAGGGAGTTGCAAACATTTATCCTTCTGGTGCCCACTTGGTCGCAATTGAAGCACATCCTGTCCGCTGGATTTGCTTGACATTCTTTAGCATAATGGCCCTTCTTGCCACAGCTAAAGGACTCGACATCTTTCCTGTCTTTCTTTTTCTGACCATCCTTGGTCTAACTCTACTTTCTTTTATTCTGATAATTATTCTTGCCTCCACCGCTTGCCTGCGGCTTTGGCCCCTTTGAAGATGCAACAACGACTTCTGTCTTAGCCTTAGGGTAAAGGCTTTCTGATCTCAATGCTTTCCCAACAATCGATTAAAAAATCTCATCAATATGGTTTATAAGTCTTTCCCCTAAGTACCGATCTAAGCCTATTATGAACTTCTCATTCTTCTTCGAGATAATCCATACTTCGATAAGGTATCGAACTCAGCAATATACTCTGAGGCTGCCCTACCATTCTGCTTAAGCTCCAAGAACTTCCTAATCAATTATGATTTCTGAGCAGTTGGGATAAACTTATCACCGAATCAGGCCTTAAACTGATCCCAAGTAACTTGATCCTCAGGGGTAGCTGCCTTAATAGCGTTCCACCAATTCATAGCCCGTCCTTGCAATTGACGCGATGCTAGCTTTCTCTTTATTACCTCATCGATCCCTAAGTCCTCGAAGATGCGCTTACAACTATCGATCCAATCTTGAACTTCTGAAGTTGATTCCGTTCCGTGGAACAAGTTCCCATCAAGACTAGTGTAGTCCTTACAGAGCTTGGCGAAATCGGCCCTAAGTGCCTGCACTGCTGCACCACTACCATTTGCAGCATTAGGAGCTGCCCTCTGAACATCCCTAAGAATCTCTCTCATGAAGTCACTGAACATTGTCCTCATATCAGGAGCATTCCTATTATTGGCTCCTGAACAAGTTTTCCTCATATATCGGCTCATCGTTCAATCTGTAAGGAGAAAACGATTAACCATCCCTTCAGTGGTGCCAGTTTAGTGCGACTTCATCCCTAGATATTAATAGTATATATATATATATATCCTTTGAAAACCCAAAATATCACAAATAAGTAGGGCTGTTATGGTAATGATTACCGTTACCGTTTGGCAAATACCGTTACCGTACCGTTTTTACTGGTAAGCCAGAATTGCTTACCGTTACCGTTACCGATCGACTGGTATACCATTGACTGGTATACCGATAATCTGGTAACCGTTACACTGGTAATGGTAAATTACCGTTTGTCGATCAAAGTTTATATCTTAACATATTTTTTGTACACTATGCATTTTTATTATACTATATGTGGTGTTAGTTTATAAAAAACATAAATGAAAAAGAAAATAAGTGTACCTGTAATTATTTCATATGATTATTGAACTAAATATAATCATTTATTTGGTTCTACGTGCATGTAATAAAGCATATCAGATAAGTATACTTATGTTTTGAATTAACTGGTAAATTACCGTTACCGCTGGTATTCAAGAAACGTTACCGATAATTTACCGTTAAAAATGGTAAATTTACCGTTACCATACCGTTTTAACTGGTATACCGATTTCAACCAAAAATGGTTACCGATCGACTGGTAATGGTATGGTAATGGTAAATTTACCGTTACCGTAACAGCCCTACAAATAAGCACTCTCATATACCTACATCTCTCCCTGGTGTCTTTCCCTAGGTTTACTACACAACCTAGAGCTCTGATACCAAGTGTAACAGCCCGCCCCGCACTAGCCAACATTTTCAATGAAACGCGCTGTGCCGACGTCCAAATAGCACGGGACGATCATCAAAAGAAAGGAAAGGGAAGTAATTTGAAACTATGTATCATTAAAGAACATGTAGTATATCTCACAGTTCACGGAATAAAATATAATAATAACATAACTTGATATAAAATAGGCGAGACAATTCATAAGCTGAAAAATAAACTATCATAGCAGCGTAAAATTCAAAATACAGCTTATGATCTAAACCATCATTATTACAACTTTTGAAACTGTCTCTAAAGCAAAATAGGAAGGTACACTACTAATGCCCAAAGTAGTGACCAGCAACAACACGGGGAGAATATAAGGGAACAATACGTGTAAGCAAATTCTGGGTCAGACAGAAGTCTGGTATGAGCGATAAGCAGCAAAAACAGAACAATAACAGGTATACATAACCATATCCGAACCTGGACCTGCAACCAAAGAGTTAGAACAACAGGATGTACAATACTCTAAGGTGACACTAACACATTGTTTGAAAATAATGGGGATGAGGTGTGCATGTCATGGTAATAGAAAACATCAAACATAGCAATCATCCTCACATCTCTCACTCAGTGCATAAAGTATACGATATCCACCACTTCGATCACCCAATTCTTTGTTACGATCACTCTGCTCCACTGCACTAATCCGTAACAACTAATACTTTGCTATGTCCACTCTGGCCCCATGGAGTCATAACAACTCCACTGCACTGGCTCATAGCCCTGCTACGATCACTTTTCCCCATGGAGTCATGACAACTCCACTGCACTGATCCATAGCCAATATCCGCCACTCAGTGGTGGGTCAAAGCTAAAGACATCGATAACCCCTTTGCACACGTCCTGGAGCAAAGTCCAACTCATGAAGTTAACTCGTTGGTTCCCATTTGGATCCTGAGTAATGACTTCCCATTTGGACTACCTTTGCATCTCGGGTTTTGGTCTTTTCCGGATTGGCTTGGTCCTTCTCCTTGTCCTGGGATCGGTTTTGGTTTGGTTATGCACACTTCAGGTCTGTCCGAGATACATGCTCTAGCTCATGGTCATCATGTTGGATCTTGAGAAGCTCCCTGGTCCGGTTCGGGCTCGTGGTGATGCTCCGGTTCGGGTTCTTGCCTCCATCACCAGTTCGCGAATTCAGGTCGGAGAGCTTCAGGTGCGAACCATTTGTGAGCTCCTGGTTGGATCTCCAATCGGTTCGGTATGGGTGTACCTCTTCGGTTTGGTTCGGGTGTACCTCTGGTTCATGATTTCCATTCATGGTGCCAACAGGGAGGAGCGGTTCGTGATACATACGCCGCGTCGGGTCGTGACACATACTTCACGAGTAGGGGGGGGGGGGGATCCGATCCGATCCGGTCCAAATTCCTGTAACTTTTCCAGCAAGCTATTTACGCCATACGACTGCGTTTTCGACCATTCTAATCCAACTATTCAATCACAAATCATTCCAAACAGTAATAGCAACATGTATAATCAACCATAAACACCCAAACAATAATATGACATGTTTATATGGGTCAAACATACCCAAAACCCATGTTTTCCCCTTAATCATGTTTGACCATAACTAATGATAGGATTAGCCAAATATATCCAAATTAACCCAAATTTCTACCAGAGCCCTAAAATAATATTTAAGAATTTCTAGATATTTTTGTAACACCTCACGTCCATTAATGTCACTCACAAAGGGAATGCATTAACTTCCATGGAGGTTTTAAGTGAATATAGAACAGAAAAATTACAACAAGACAGATAATAAGTAGTACTTGGAAATCTAAAACTTTATTTCATTGCAGCGGAAATTAAACATGTTTGTTACATCAAAAAACCATAAATCAGAGTCAAGTACAATATCCATCTTGATAAAACAAAATACATAACACCATTACATAAATAGCCATTAAAGAAGATAACAAGCTGGACTTTACTTCAACGGTCCAAGCTTTCCAAAAGAGAGATAAAGCAATCCAATCAAACTCCACTAGAGTTGGGCCCACCCTGAGGACCTGGAGGGGGAAAAGGGATAGAAATAGAGGGGGTCAGAAATAAAGTCTGGCGAGTATGATAATTCTAATAATACTATCATCAAAATAACTAGACTAAGGCATAAGATGGAAAACAAGGAAATGTCTATGAACTATTGGGTATGGAAGAGCAGATAAAGATAACGTTAAAGGCACACCTAATTACTAACGAATAATTACTACACTGCACTACACCAGTCACGGTCAAAGTTGATCCCACTTGCTTCACTTAGAAGTTATATAAATAGCCTTGCGTACCCCTAGCTGACTACATAGGTGCCGCCTGCCCCTATCTCCGCTAGGTGTACCCCACTACCCACTATCGATCGGCTCCCTACTCGTTGATACCCGTGCTGGCCCCACAGCGGGGTGTATCACTCCCCTAAAGTGGCAACCCGATACAACTTGATAATGCACGGCTTATACCTACACGATGCAACAACGTTTTACCTACCAGCCCGGGTCCACACACGCATATGAAACCCGTTGGACTTGCGTTGCCACCGCTACCCCGTTTGGCCTCTTATAGTCAAGCCCAGTATGCGTGTCCCATCCTCGACTTGGGTCGAGCCCACAAAGATACGTTTGGGTTACTGGTTGAAATGGGCCCCCACAAGCTATCCACCTAAGCTTGTCCCCACTAGTATATCCCACTTAACCCTCCTCTTAGTCATGTTCATTTACATGTGTGTTTGGTTAAGTCTTACTAATCGTATTTCAAATGCCATTAAAGGCAACCACTAGATTCCTCATGCCACCCAAGGCACCTACTTAACTCCCATGTCCGACCTTATATGTTTATCTGGTTAAGTATTTCTTAATTCATTCAGGCCATAACCTCATAAAGACCTCTCACATTAGACTGGCATTTATGGCAGCTGGATTTGTCGGGCGGGTCCGGGCAGTCATACACCATAGAAGAGTCTAACCTCGTGTCTTTACAACTTTTATGCTTTAATTTGGGCCTAGGACCTCTCACATTGGGCTGACATTTGTGACTACTGGATTTGCCGGGCGGGTATGGGCAGTTTTACGTCACAAACGAGTCCAACCTCGTGTCCTAAGCATTGATTAACACTTATAATCTTTTACCCCAGTTTTAAATATATCCCTATTCAAATCATTAATTAATTCCAATTTTAATGATGTCCATAATTGACTCAATTATGGCCATCCACTTATGGTATGCAAAATCATATCAATTGCATCCAATTTTCTCAATATTAAATCCTTAATATTACCCCTACCCTACGTTATACGTTCGCTTATTCAACGCAAAATATACGTTAGACTCGAATAGTCTAACTCATAGCACAAAAAGAAATTATCACAACAACAACATATAAATATGACTGAAATAGATCTAATCATAAAAAGGGTGAAACTTGCATGTGTGATAAATGTCCAACACCTAAACTTGCATAGGCAAAAACTACAACTTGCATAAAACTACACATGTCATGGATCTAAAGGTGTCAACTTGTTTGGTTAAATGTCACAACTTACATAATATGATCATAATCCCAATTCATGTATAAACTGGAATATGTGGTTTATGCAACATAATGATGGTGTAAACTGGCATCTAACCCATAGAACTCACCCATTTCATAGCATAATTCTAGATCTAAATAGATGTCATGGCATATGTTCATAATCTTTACTACTCAATCTAAACTTGCATACATGATTTGTCATATAAATCAACATAGCCCAAATAATATCAACATTATGATTTGATTAACATGAACTAATTAGCATAGATAATAACATCATGACTTTATAACATGTATGATTTATCACAAATTAGCATAAAAAATTACAACCTATACAATATCATCATAGCATGATTTACAACATATAGGATATCATCATCACATAACATAGGATTTACAACATACATGATAGCATAAGGTTTACAACAACATATATGACACTCCACATCATTCACTTATAATCCATTCGTAACTTAATCTAATTAGTTTAATAATAATCTTGTTAAGATCATCATACTCACAATTAGAAGAGAAAGAGAGTCTTGATTTGCTTTAGAGTTGAGTAGAATTAGGGTTTTGATTTGTAACACCCCGAATTTTAGTTAATACTAAAATTCACTAATTATAGGATAAATAATCTCAGATGTGGGAATTGGGGGTAACGGGCTGCGTCATTGCGTTCGTCTCGGAAAAATACGCGAAATAGAGTCCGAGTTTTCGAAAATCGGAGTCCGTATGGCCTAGTTAAGGCCCAATGAAGTTTGCAGAAAAATTTAAGCTTAAAACAGATTTAATAATTTAAAACCAGATTTAAAATAGAGCAAGCGGGGCCAGGCGGGAAGATTCCCGCCCTACCCATGTCGACAGGGCTGTCGACAGGCCTGTCGACAGGGGTGTCGACATGCCTGTCGACTTGCCTGTCGACAGGGTCCGACGCCCAGTGAAACTGGGTGCACCAGTTTGGGTTCTTGGGCTGGCTTGGAGGGCTGGTTCTGGAAGCTTCTTGGATCTGACGGGTCTAAACCAATATAGGGTTAATCTAAGGGTCTAAAATGCAACCTAATCCTATAAATAAGACCCTAACCCTACCCTAATTCATTCATAATTAAATCTTGTAACTAAACTATGGCAAAATGAAACTTGGTCATGGCCTCCACAAATCAATAAAGAGAGTTGCAAGCTAATCAACCCCTAATCATCTTCTTCTTCATATTTGTCAACTAGTTTTACTTCATAAGTTTGCTAATCTTAGTTTTGGTGAGTTTCTATGGCTTTAATAATCAATTGTTAAATTGATTATGGTAGGATGTGATAAGACATGGCTATGTTTGTGGATAAATGTATTTATGCAAGTTTGTATGATATGTGATTTGCAAGTTTTATGTTAAATGCAAGTTTAAGGCCATGTTTTATGATGCAAAACACCATGTTAAACATTTATGCATATGTGACATGTTATGCAAACTATATGTGAGAATATATGCAAGTTATATGTAACATGATATGCAAGTTATGCATGTGATTTTATGCATGCTAAGTAGTTGGTGTTATGCATGTTAAGTATTTGATGTTATGCGTGCTAAGTATTTGATGTTATGCATGTTAAAGTATTTGACGTTATGCATGCTAAGTATTTGATTGTATACATACTAAGTATTGGGTTTTATGCATGATAAGTGTTTGGGGTTTATGCAAGTTAAGTGGTGGGTTTATGCATAATAAGTATTTGATTTCATGCATGATAAGTAAGTGGTTTTATGCATGCTAAGTGTTTGGTATTATGCATAAATCATAACATGCAAGTTTACCCTTTTAAATATGATGCATACATATGCAAGATGATACCCTTATATGTTATGCATGTTTACCCTCCTTTAAGATGCAAGTCATATATGCAAGTTCGACATATTATGCAAGTTATGCTTATATGCAAGCTCAACATGTTATACAAGTTATGTGCATGATGTTATGTAAGTTATGTGCATGTTGTTATGCAAGTTCATATGCAAGTTATGTGTATGAGATTATGCAAGTTATGTACATGTTGTTATGCAAGTTATGTGTATGAGGGTAAGCAAGTTATGTGCATGGTGTTATGCAAGTTATGTGCATGATGTTATACAAGTTATGTATATGCTTAAATGCGAGCTTAATGTGATATGCAAGTATGTGAATGCTTATGCAAGTATATGAATGCCCATGCAAGTATGTGAATGCTTATGCAAGTTATGTGTAGGCTTAAATGCATGTTTAACATGTTATGCAATTTATGGGAATGCTTATATGCAAGTTCAACATGTTATGTGCAAGTTTGGGTTAAATGTGGTTGGGTTAATATATGCTCATATATGCAAGTTGACATCCTCTTAACCCATGACAAAGTTGTATGCTAAACCCATGATATTTGTGATGATCTTCCCCTTTTGTTATGACATGAAATGAGAACGATTTACGTGGGGAAACGATGGGGTTGGTAAATATGTTAGTTAAAGTATGGTTGGGTATGATTAAGCATACCATAAAAATAAATCACCACAAGTGGGAATTTACCTATTGAGTTAGGTCTACCCCATGGGAATTTACCTATTGAGTTAGGTCTACCCATGTTATGGAAAACTTGATATTAATTAGGGATAATTAATATGGGAGTGATTAATTAGGTGTAATTAATCGACTAAGACACGAGGTTGGACTCATTTGTAGTGTAAAACTGCCCGGACCCGACCGGCTTAACCAGTTGCTACAAATGTTAAGCCCAATGTGGGAGGTCTTAGCCATAAATTAAATACGTGATTAAGGTAAAGACACGAGGTTAGACTCTGTTATGACGTAAGACTGCCCGAACTCTACCGGCTTAACCTGGCGGTCATAACAGCCAGTCTAATGTGGGAGGTCTTTATGGGAGATCACGGTCTTAATTAATTAAGATACACTTAACCATATTAGCATGTAGTGGGATATGAGGGGTTAAGTGGGTGCCTTGGGTGGCATGTGGTAACTAGTGGGGGTGCCTCGGGCGGCATGAGGAAACTAGTGGGTTGCCTTGGGTGGCAATAGAAAATATGATTGGAATACTTAACCAAAGTGGAACATGTAATTAAACATGATTAAAGGGTTAAGTAAGTGCCTTGGGTGGCATGTGGGAATCAAGTAAGTGCTTTGGGTGGCATGTGGAAATCTAGTGGGTGCCCTTAGTGGCAATTGAAATATGATTGATGACTTAACCAAACCTTAACATGTAAGGGGGCATGATTGTAAAAAGGGGTTAAGTGGGATGCACTAGATTAAACGACAAGCTTAAGTAGTAGCTTGTGGGGGCCCATTTCAACCAATATCCCAAACGTATCTTTGTGGGCTCGACTCAAGTCGAGTGACGGGACACGCATATTGGGCTTGACTATAAGAGGCCAAAACAGGTTAGCGGTGGCAACGCGGGACCAACGGGTTTCATATGCGTGTGTGGGCCCGGGCTGGTTGGTAAGTCGTTGTTGCATCGTGTAGATATAAAGCCGTGCACCATGATATTATCTGGTAGCCACTTTAGGGGAATGATACACCCCAATCGTGGGACCAGCACGGGTATCTACGGTAGGGAGCCGATCGATGGGGAGTAGTGGGTACACCTAGTAAAGATAGGGGCAGACGGCACCTGTGTAGGGGTACACGAAACTACTGGGTAAGATTACTAGGTACACCTAGTGGATGTAGGGGCAGACGACACCTACGTGGTCAGTTATACACCTAATGGATGTAGGGGCAGACGGCACCTACGTGGTCAGCTAGAAGTACCAGAAACTACTAGTTATATTTTCTAAGACTTTAGATGGGATCAACCTTTAAGTAGGAATTACTCTTGGTGGGTAGAACTGGTGTGGTGCAGTGTAGGAATTACCCTTGGGTGGGTAGGTCTGGGGTGGTGTAAGCTAGTAATTATCCTTGGGTGGATAAATACGTTGTTTCGATTATCGTAGCACATCCTGTGTTTTGTGGGCTACTTAGTGTAGTCATTATCCCCAGAGGTACCGTATCTTGTTTATATCATACCCTAATTACTTTAATGATTATATTGTTAGGGTTATAGGACTCACTCAGACTTATGTCTGACCCCGTTGTTGTTTATCTTTTTCCAACCCTCAGGTTATCAGAGTGGGCCTAGCACTAATGGGCTTGGACCAGACCGCTATATCTATCTTTTGGGTCTTGGACCGTAGAAGTAAAGCTCGGTTTATCTTTTCTATTATGGCTATTGTCTATGTAGTGGGATTATGTACTTCTATTTTATCAAGATGGATATTATGTACTTGACTTTTGTTATGGTTTTGTGATGTAACCAAACATGTTTTACTTTCCGCTGAAATGAAATGATGATTTAAATTTTCAAGTATTACTTATATCTGTCTTGTTGTAATTTTTCTGTTCTATATTCACTTAAAATACTCCACCAATGTTATGGCATTCCCTTAGTGAGTGACCGTAGCGGGTGTGGGGTGTTACACGTGGTATCAGAGCTTAAGGTTACCGGAACAGATAAAATTTTTAGAAAAACTATTTTCTAAGAATATTTTTGGAAAGGAGTATTTTCAAAAACAATTCTTTTAAGAGAAAAGTTTTTGAAAGAAAAGCATAGTTCCCAATAGCCATATTTATATCTTTCGAATTCTCCATTTTGAATCTCTTCCTTTCTCTCGTTTTGAGTTTCCCCTCCGCGTATAGATGATCTTTCTAAGATAGATAAGGATGGAAAACCACTTCAAGGGACTTAGACGTTAGTCGGATTAGAAGTTGGTTCAAGAAGGAGGAGGACTGGTAGGTATCTATTGGATAGACGATGGGAGGAAGGCTCAAATAGTTGTTTGGTTAATGAAGGATGAAACCTCATTGGTGGGAAGTTACGAGTGGAGAATAGGGAAGAAGAAGGCAAGTGGTTATCCTTTTGAGAGGAATAGGACACCTTATTAGGATTGTCCAAAGAAGCAAGGGCAAGGTATGGAATCTTCTGGAGGGTAGTTGTATTCCCTCTCGACTAGGGTACCAGATGAGGATAAGACCGTCTAGATTTGAGGATGGATTTCTTTATCATCCAATTCGAACTTTATTTGATTCTGACGCATCGAGTTCGTTTATCTCATCATTGTTGGTTGAGTCACTGCACTTAGACACCAGTTTGGTAGAAGATCCCTTAGTTGTTTCAAACCCAATTGGGCTCCACGATGTGTTTGGGTTTGAAAGTTTCTACACTTAGCGTTGAGTTTAGATGTGATGCTTGTTGGGCTTCACGGGCTATGGGCTAGTTTTGGGCATGGACTGGTTATCCAGTAAAGGTGTCGTTCTTGATTTTGAAGGGAGAGTTGTTAGGCTTATGACCCGCTTGGGTAACACTCTCGAGATCTTTTGTAATCCCATAGAATCTGTTATGCTAAGTTATCTAGAATCCCTTGACACGTCGGTCTAGAATTTGTGATCTGTTAGAGCGGTCCGGGAATACCCGGATGTGTATAAGGAGGTGAAGGGCTTACCTCCGGAACGGGAAATTGACTTCCAAATATATCTGGTAGGTAAGGCTAAACCAGTACCTTGGCCAGGGTGCCACGTGGCTCCTCATGGGAGGAGGGAACTCCATAAGTAAGTAGGCGATTTGCTTGAGAAGGGGTTCATAAGACGAAGTATATCGGAGTGGGGCGCTCCAGTAGTTTTTGTTATGAAGGCGGATGGGTCCCTCAGACTTTGTGTAGGCTAAAGAGAACTAAAGAAACTCACAAAGAAGAATAGACACCCATTGCCAAGGATTGATGATCTCTTTGATCAGTTGGCTGGCGCCTCAGTATTTTTGTAGTAGGACTCAGCCATGGAAGTTCATCAGTTGAGAGTGGCTGAGGATAGCATAGAAAAGACTACCTTTAGGACTCCGGATGTTTTTTTTTATGAGTGGCTGGTGATGCCATTTGGTTTGACATACGCCCCGCATATTTTGTTAATTTGATGAGAAGGGTGTTCAAGGAGTACCTAAATAAGTTGTGATGGTCTTTATGGATGACATTTTGGTCTTTTCTAGGAGCGAAATAAGTTTTCGTATGTGCTCAATAGGCTGAGCAGAGCCAGTATAGGATAAACGACGGTTTTGGAGCGAGACTGGCGAGAACATCCAGAATTGGTCAAGGGCTTAATTATTTAGCCATTTTTACTAGTATCGTCTCACGTAGGTCGTCTGAATTCGAAGGAGGTATCCCTTGGGTGTTTGTCTGATATTGGTTTAGGCCTTTGGGGCTTGCATTTGGGGGATGCCGAATTCGACTAGGGTGGTCTGCGTGGGAGATAGTTGTGATGATTTTGGATGATATTCTGGTGGAGAAGAGCATGCCCTACATCTTAGGGAAGTGTTGGAGACTCTTCGAGCGCATAGTCGTAGGACAGCAAAAGTGGATGGGATCCTTAGCATCCTATGAGTAAGGGTAACATGGCAGCGGACGCCTTAAGAAGAAAAGGGTCGTCCTCGAGTTTGTGGTTCGTTGAACGACGGGCTTAAAGTTTATTTCTAAGTTTGACTTTAGACCTACTGTTGACTTTGTACCCGGTTTGCTAGCCTCCTTGGAGGTTAGACCTACTCTTTTGGGGCGGATTGGAAGAGCACAGAGGGACGACCCACAGTTGGTTGAGTTGGTATAGAAGCTCATAAGGGGGGAAGTCGTCCAGCCATTTGAGTAGGAACACCCTAGATGATAGAGGGTGCTTGCGCAGAGACAGTGGACTTTGTGTACCGCAAGACGAGGGTTTGAGGAAGGCTATTCTTGATGACGCACACCGTTCTAGGATGACCATTCATCCCGGTGGGGATAAGATGTACCAAGACATGAAGAGGGTTTTCTTCTGGGCCGGTATGAAGAAAGATGTGGCCGAGTATGTCGCTCGATGTTTGGTGTGCCAGCAAGTGAAGGCGGAGCAAAGGAAACCAGGTGGGTTGCTTCACCCATTGGAGGTTCCGCAATGGAAGTGGGATAGCGTCTCGATGGATTTTATTGACGGGTTACCCAGGTCGAGAAAGGGTAATACAGGAATTTGGGTGGTGGTAGACAGACTTACTAAGAGCGCCCATTTCATACCTGTGAAGAGCAAGAGGACTGCTCCATGGCTAGCTTCAGTATATCTTCGAGAGATAGTTCGATTACATGGGGTACCCTCTAGCATAGTAAGTGATCGAGATCCTATCTTCACTAGCGAGTTCTGGAGAAGTTTGCAAGAAGCAGTGGGGACTCAATTGTGTCTGAGCACCGCATATCATCCTCAGACAGACGGCCAGACTGAGAGGGTGAATCGTGTTCTAGAAGACCTTTTGAGGCTATGTATCTTGGATTTTGGAGGTACATGGGAGGAGCATCTTCCATTGGTGGAGTTGCCCGACAGACTTAGTGGTGTACATGATCTATTCCATGGGAGGAAGTGCCTACATAAGACCGCAGAGGTGGTGGAGCCGAGTTTTGGAAGCAGAGCGTGATGCGACGATTCGATGAGCTCCTACTTGCATCCTTGGGTCAGAGATTTGGAAATTGAGAAACAGAGAGGTTCAACTAATCAAAGTACAAAGGGGAGATAAAGAAAGTGACGCTACCTGGGAGACGGAAGCGAAGATGCGTTCATTGTACCCATTTCTTTTTGAGGGTATGTCTTTACTTTCTCCTTTATCGCTTGTCTAGTACTTATCTTATCTTTGGTATGTCCTTTCGTTAGTACCTTTGACCTTCAGATAGGATAGTCCTATGGTTGAAACATGTGTTTGAGACATGTTATGTATGATGGATGCAAGTGGATGCAAGTGTTTGCTAGTGGTTGCTCGTGGATGCATATACACACACTCTAGGCACTAGATCGGCTCAATCACTTCATATTGCATATTGCATAAAATTGTGTGTAGGAAGCTATATTATGGATGTATAATGATTGTGTTATCATATGGATGATGCATTTTGGTGAATGATTGTGCACTCATGTAGATATTGTATGTGTCGATAGGGTTCTCTCGCATACATAATGGATGCATGGCACTATCATGGTTTGCATATGTTCATACGTTAGATAGGGAACATATACACACACTTTTTGCATATGCTCATACATCATTAGAAATTGTTTTAAGGACAATGGATGCCCGTGGTTGATGGTTTGAGTAGATGGTTGTTTGGATGGTAGAATATGCATTCTCCTTAGCTTAGAGATTTCGGGGACGAAATCCTTTAAGGAGGGGAGAATGTAACACCCCGAATTTTAGTTAATACTAAAATTCACTAATTATAGGATAAATAATCTCAGATGTGGGAATTGGGGGTAACGGGCTGCGTCATTGCGTTCGTCTCGGAAAAATACGCGAAATAGAGTCCGAGTTTTCGAAAATCGGAGTCCGTATGGCCCAGTTAAGGCCCAATGAAGTTTGCAGAAAAATTTAAGCTTAAAACAGATTTAATAATTTAAAACCAGATTTAAAATAGAGCAAGCGGGGCCAGGCGGGAAGATTCCCACCCTACCCATGTCGACAGGGCTGTCGACAGGCCTGTCGACAGGGGTGTCGACATGCCTGTCGACTTGCCTGTCGACAGGGTGCGATGCCCAGTGAAACAGGGTGCACCAGTTTGGGTTCTTGGGTTGGCTTGGAGGGCTGGTTCTGGAAGCTTCTTGGATCTGACGGGTCTAAACCAATCTAGGGTTAATCTAAGGGTCTAAAATGCAACCTAATCCTATAAATAAGACCCTAACCCTACCCTAATTCATTCATAATTAAATCTTGTAACTAAACTATGGCAAAATGAAACTTGGTCATGGCCTCCACAAATCAATAAAGAGAGTTGCAAGCTAATCAACCCCTAATCATCTTCTTCTTCATATTTGGCAACTAGTTTTACTTCATAAGTTTGCTAATCTTAGTTTTGGTGAGTTTCTATGGCTTTAATAATCAATTGTTAAATTGATTATGGTAGGATGTGATAAGACATGGCTATGTTTGTGGATAAATGTATTTATGCAAGTTTGTATGATATGTGATTTGCAAGTTTTATGTTAAATGCAAGTTTAAGGCCATGTTTTATGATGCAAAACACCATGTTAAACATTTATGCATATGTGACATGTTATGCAAACTATATGTGAGAATATATGCAAGTTATATGTAACATGATATGCAAGTTATGCATGTGATTTTATGCATGCTAAGTAGTTGGTGTTATGCATGTTAAGTATTTGATGTTATGCGTGCTAAGTATTTGATGTTATGCATGTTAAAGTATTTGACGTTATGCATGCTAAGTATTTGATTGTATACATACTAAGTATTGGGTTTTATGCATGATAAGTGTTTGGGGTTTATGCAAGTTAAGTGGTGGGTTTATGCATAATAAGTATTTGATTTCATGCATGATAAGTAAGTGGTTTTATGCATGCTAAGTGTTTGGTATTATGCATAAATCATAACATGCAAGTTTACCCTTTTAAATATGATGCATACATATGCAAGATGATACCCTTATATGTTATGCATGTTTACCCTCCTTTAAGATGCAAGTCATATATGCAAGTTCGACATATTATGCAAGTTATGCTTATATGCAAGCTCAACATGTTATACAAGTTATGTGCATGATGTTATGTAAGTTATGTGCATGTTGTTATGCAAGTTCATATGCAAGTTATGTGTATGAGATTATGCAAGTTATGTACATGTTGTTATGCAAGTTCATATGCAAGTTATGTACATGTTGTTATGCAAGTTTATATGCAAGTTATGTGTATGAGGGTAAGCAAGTTATGTGCATGGTGTTATGCAAGTTATGTGCATGATGTTATACAAGTTATGTATATGCTTAAATGCGAGCTTAATGTGATATGCAAGTATGTGAATGCTTATGCAAGTATATGAATGCCCATGCAAGTATGTGAATGCTTATGCAAGTTATGTGTAGGCTTAAATGCATGTTTAACATGTTATGCAATTTATGGGAATGCTTATATGCAAGTTCAACATGTTATGTGCAAGTTTGGGTTAAATGTGGTTGGGTTAATATATGCTCATATATGCAAGTTGACATCCTCTTAACCCATGACAAAGTTGTATGCTAAACCCATGATATTTGTGATGATCTTCCCCTTTTGTTATGACATGAAATGAGAACGATTTACGTGGGGAAACGATGGGGTTGGTAAATATGTTAGTTAAAGTATGGTTGGGTATGATTAAGCATACCATAAAAATAAATCACCATAAGTGGGAATTTACCTATTGAGTTAGGTCTACCCCATGGGAATTTACCTATTGAGTTAGGTCTACCCATGTTATGGAAAACTTGATATTAATTAGGGATAATTAATATGGGAGTGATTAATTAGGTGTAATTAATCGACTAAGACACGAGGTTGGACTCATTTGTAGTGTAAAACTGCCCGGACCCGACCGGCTTAACCAGTTGCTACAAATGTTAAGCCCAATGTGGGAGGTCTTAGCCATAAATTAAATACGTGATTAAGGTAAAGACACGAGGTTAGACTCTGTTATGACGTAAGACTGCCCGGACTCTACCGGCTTAACCAGGCGGTCATAACAGCCAGTCTAATGTGGGAGGTCTTTATGGGAGATCACGGTCTTAATTAATTAAGAAACACTTAACCATATTAGCATGTAGTGGGACATGAGGGGTTAAGTGGGTGCCTTGGGTGGCATGTGGTAACTAGTGGGGGTGCCTCGGGCGGCATGAGGAAACTAGTGGGTTGCCTTGGGTGGCAATAGAAAATACGATTAGAATACTTAACCAAAGTGGAACATGTAATTAAACATGATTAAAGGGTTAAGTAAGTACCTTGGGTGGCATGTGGGAATCAAGTAAGTGCTTTGGGTGGCATGTGGAAATCTAGTGGGTGCCCTTAGTGGCAATTGAAATATGATTGATGACTTAACCAAACCTTAACATGTAAGGGGGCATGATTGTAAAAAGGGGTTAAGTGGGATGCACTAGATTAAACGACAAGCTTAAGTAGTAGCTTGTGGGGGCCCATTTCAACCAATATCCCAAACGTATCTTTGTGGGCTCGACTCAAGTCGAGTGACGGGACACGCATATTGGGCTTGACTATAAGAGGCCAAAACGGGTTAGCGGTGGCAACGCGGGACCAACGGGTTTCATATGCGTGTGTGGGCCCGGGCTGGTTGGTAAGTCGTTGTTGCATCGTGTAGATATAAAGCCGTGCACCATGATATTATCTGGTAGCCACTTTAGGGGAATGATACACCCCAATCGTGGGACCAGCACGGGTATCTACGGTAGGGAGCCGATCGATGGGGAGTAGTGGGTACACCTAGTAAAGATAGGGGCAGACGGCACCTGTGTAGGGGTACACGAAACTACTGGGTAAGATTACTCGGTACACCTAGTGGATGTAGGGGCAGACGGCACCTCCGTGGTCAGTTATACACCTAATGGATGTAGGGGCAGACGGCACCTACGTGGTCAGCTAGAAGTACCAGAAACTACTAGTTATATTTTCTAAGACTTTAGATGGGATCAACCTTTAAGTAGGAATTACTCTTGGTGGGTAGAACTGGTGTGGTGCAGTGTAGGAATTACCCTTGGGTGGGTAGGTCTGGGGTGGTGTAAGCTAGTAATTATCCTTGGGTGGATAAATACGTTGTTTCGATTATCGTAGCACATCCTGTGTTTTGTGGGCTACTTAGTGTAGTCATTATCCCCAGAGGTACCGTATCTTGTTTATATCATACCCTAATTACTTTAATGATTGTATTGTTAGGGTTATAGGACTCACTCAGACTTATGTCTGACCCCGTTGTTGTTTATCTTTTTCCAACCCTCAGGTTATCAGAGTGGGCCTAGCACTAATGGGCTTGGACCATACCGCTATATCCATCTTTTGGGGCTTGGACCGTAGAAGTAAAGCTCGGTTTATCTTTTCTATTATGGCTATTGTCTATGTAGTGGGATTATGTACTTCTATTTTATCAAGATGGATATTATGTACTTGACTCTTGTTATGGTTTTGTGATGTAACCAAACATGTTTTACTTTCCGCTGAAATGAAATGATGATTTAAATTTTCAAGTATTACTTATATCTGTCTTGTTGTAATTTTTCTGTTCTATATTCACTTAAAATACTCCACCAATGTTATGGCATTCCCTTAGTGAGTGACCGTAGCGGGTGTGGGGGTGTTACATGATTAGCTTTCTTCCTTCTTAGATGGCGGCGGCTACACTGAGTTCCATGGCAGCGGTATGACGGTGGCTATTCTATTTTTCGTGTGAATTAGAGTGAGAGACTACCTAGGTATTTATAGAGTTTAGGATTTATTTAGACCGTCAGATCAACTCAGAACTAAACTGAACCATTAAATTTTCCAAATCAGCCCTAAAGACACATCAGCAGCTCAAGATTGGGCTCAGCCAAACCCTAGCCGACCTGACTAGGTCGACACCCAGGTTGACTGCGCAGTCGACCTGGTCCCTGGGGTGTCGACTGCCCAGTCGACTCCCCAGTCGACCTGGGGTGCTGGGCGGGAAATTTCCCGCCTAGCCTGTTTGACTCCGAATTTTGAATTTTAAATTTTCTGAAATCTGTTTTGAATTTTTTGAAACTTCCGATGGCCATATCTCCTTCATACGAAGTCCAAATCACGCAAACTAGAACTCTATTTCAACCAAAATTCCGAGATGAACACAATGGCGAAACCCGTTTCTCACAATTCTCACGTCTGAGATTAGTTATTCTTTAATTTGTGAATATTAATATTAACAGAATTACGGGGTGTTATATTCTCCCCTCCTTAAAGGATTTCGACCCCGAAATCTTCAAGTCAAGAAGAATGTATATCCTAACATCCAATCGTCCATCTACTCAACCATCAAACACAGGCATCCATTGTCCTTATAAACTTCTAATGCTTTCATGTTTAAATGCACAATGTGTGTATATGTCCATATCTAATGCAAAATCAGGCGGTCCACTGATTCAGTTGACCTCCTTAATGCAAATCATGATAGTGCCATGCGTCCATTATGTATGCAAAAGTTCCTTAATGCTACATATTATCTCTATATGCGTGCACAATCATCATCTGAATGCAGCATCCATATGATAATACAATCATCATACATCCATTTTACTAAATACATCCATTTATATGCGATATGCAATATGAAGTGACTGAGCCGATCTAGTGCCTAACAGTGTGTGTATATGCGTCCACGAGCAACCACTAGCAAACACTTGCATCCACTTTGCATCCATCATACATAACATGTCTCAAACACATGTTTCAACCATAGGATTATCCTAACTAAAGGTCAAGGATACTAGCGAGAGGACAAACTAAAGATAGGATAAGTACAAGCTAAGCGATAAAGGAGAAATTAAAAGACATACCCTCAAAAAGAAAAGGGTACAACGAACGCATCTTCGCTTCTGTCTCCCAAGTAGCGTTGCCCTCATCATCTCCCCATTGCACTTTGACTAGTCTGACCTCTCGATTCCTCAACTTCTTGATCTCCGACCCAAGAATGCACGTAGGAGCTCGTCGAATCGTCGCATGACGCTCTATCTCCACCTCTCTAAGCAAGCTCGGTTCTACCACTTCCGCGGTCTCGTGTAGGCACTTCCTCAAATGTGATACATGGAATACGTCGTGCACACCACTAAGTCTCTCAGGCAACTCCACTCTATACGTCATCTGTCCAGTCTTCTCCTTAATAGGAAACGGCACTACAAACCTTGGTGCTAATTTCCCCACGGACCCAAAGTGAACAACGTTTCGTAATGGAGACACTTTGATAAAGACCATGTCCCCAACATCAAACTCAAGATCTGTCCTCCTCTTATCCGCATAAGATTTCTGCCTATCTTGCGCTGTCTTCATCCTCCTTCGAATCAAGTCAATCTTTTCCGAAGTCTCTCTAATCATATCTGGCCCAAGTAAGATCTTATCCGTAGATTCCCACCAACATGTAGGTGAACGACAAGGTCATCCATAAAGAGCTTCGAAAGGTGCCATGCCAATGCTGGACTGAAAGCTATTATTATATGCAAACTCCACCAACGGAAGATGCTCTTCCCATGTACCCCCAAAGTCTAGGATACATAGCCTCAAAAGGTCCTCTAGAATACGATTCACCCTCTCGGTTTGGCCGTCCGTCTGAGGATGATATGCGGTGCTCAAACATAACCGAGTCCCTGCCGCCTCTTGCAAGCTCTTCCAAAATTCGCTAGTGAAGATAGGATCACGGTCGCTTACTATGCTAGAAGGAACACCATGCAAACGAACTATCTCTCGGACGTATATAGAAGCTAACCATGGAGCAGTCCTCTTACTCTTCACGGGAATGAAATGGGCGCTTTTAGTAAGTCTATCTACTATAACCCCAATCCCCGTATTACCTTTCCTTGATCTTGGTAATCCATCCACAAAGTTCATCGAGACACTTTCCCATTTCCATAGTGGAACCTCCAATGGGTGAAGCAACCCACCGGGTTTCTTTTGCTCTGCTTTTACTTGTTGGCACACCAAGCATCTAGCGACATACTCGGCCATATCCCTCTTCATACCGGCCCAAAAGAAAACTCGCTTCATGTCTTTGTACATCTTGTCCCCACCGGGATGAATGGTCATCTTCGAGCGATGTGCATCATCAAGAATGGTCTTCCTTAGGTCATCGTCTCGTGGTACACAAAGTCTACCATCCCTACGTAACTAACCCTTATCATCTAGGGTATACCTACGGAGATGGCTCGATGACTCCCCTCTTTTGAGCTTTTCTACTAACTCAACCAACTGTGGGTCGTGTCGTTGTGCCTCGCCAATCCGTCCCAAAAGCGTAGGTCTGGCCTCCAAGGATGCTAGCAAACCAGGTACAAAGTCAACGGAAGGTCTAAAATCAAACATCGAAATAAATTCTAAGCTTCGCCGCTCAACAAACAACAGACTCAAGGACAGCCTTTTCCTACTTAAGGCGTCTGCCAGCACGTTACCCTTGCCAGGGGTATATGCTATTTCGAAATTGTAGGACGCTAAGAACTCCATCCACTTTTGCTGCCTTAAGTTCAAGTCCTTCTGAAAGAATAAGTATTTTAAAGAGTTGTGGTCAGTGAATAATTCGAATTTCTCGCCAAGAAGATAATGACGCCAAGACTTAAGCTCGAAAACAATAGCGGCCAACTCTAGGTCATGTGTAGGGTAATTTTTCTCATGTGCTCTCAACTGCCTTCCACCATAGGCTATTACCCTTCTCTCTTGCATTAAGACTGCGCCTAGTCCTATCCCACAAGCATCAGTATAAACAGTAAATGGCTTACTCCCGTCTGGCAATACTAAGACTGGAGCTGAGGTCAAAGCTCTCTTTAAACGTTGGAACGCATCATCACTGTAACGACCTGCATTCTACGCATCGGAAGATCGTAGAATATTTATTTCTTTTTCTTAGTAAGTCGTATGGTCGTGTACTTTTGGGAGACGACTAGTAGGGTCATTTCCCATGTTCATGATTTTTCTCGATTTTTAAATGACCGTTTTGCCCCTAGTTGAACTTGTTTTGACCATAACTTTTGACTGGAAAAGAATTTTGACCTGAAACCACTTCCATTGGATCCGGATGATGGTTTACAATTCCGTAGAGTGGTCATATTAGCCAAACGGACTCACCGTTTGGGAGATATGGCTGAAACAAGTTTCAGATGGTGAAAAACAGCTAAATTGGGCTTAACCGGGTGATTAACAGCTAGGCCCAAAGGGGAATTTCGGGATTAGGAGTTTAAAAGGGCTGTTAGGGTTTGGAGAATACCTTTTTCTCATTTTTCAGCCGTCACTATTCATTCCTCTTAACCTAGCCATGGCCTCCACCCTCTAAATCTCTTCAAAACACCTCTTAATCACTTTCTAATTGAAGATTAGGCTTAGCAAACATCAAATCAAGGAGTATTAGCACGAGAACCGAGGTAGAGCTGCTGTGTAAGATTGGGAACAGCGCCAAATCAGAGAATATTTCAGTTTTGGGGCTTTAGTGGTGGCAAAGGTGAGTGATTAGCTTGCTTTTACACTAATTACGGTTAATTATGGGTAATTAGTGAAGATTAGCGAATTTATACATTAATAAATTCTGGAAAAATTCCTAAAATTCTATAATGATATTTTATGGCTCTGATAAAAATTTGGGCTAATTTGGATAAGTTTTGCTAATTGTATGCATAATCACGGTTAAGAAGGATTAAGGGGAAAACATGTGTTTTTGGGTATGTTTGATCTAAAGTATTTCATGTAAATGATGTTTTAATGTTTGTGATTGATTCTATATGTTGTTACTGCTGTTTGGAATGTTTTGTAATGTCATAGGAAGTTTAGAATGGTTGAAAACGCCGTCGTTCGGCGAAAATAGCTTGCTGGAAAAAGTTGCAGATTTTCAGAACCGGTTAGGAAGAACACCCGATCCGAACCGGATAGGAGGAGTAGATCCGATCCGAACCGGATAGGAGGAGGAGATCCGACCCGAACCGGATAGGAGGAGTAGATCCGATCCGAACCGAGTAGAAGGAGGAGATCCGAACCGAACCGGATAGGAGGAGACACCCGAACCGAACCGGATAGGAGGAGACACCCGAACCGAACCGGATAGGAGGAGACACCCGAACCGAACCGGATAGGAGGAGGAGATCCGATCCGAACCGAATAGAAGGAGGAGATCCGAACCGAACCGGATAGGAGGAGACACCCGACCCGAACCGGATAGGAGGAGGAGATCCGACCCGAACCGGATAGAGGAGGAGACCCGAACCGAACCGGATAGGAGGAGGATGTCCGAACCGAACCGAATAGGAGGAAGAGACCCGAACCGAAGAAGACCATAACCCGAGATGCAAAGGTAGTCCAAATGGGAAGTTTGTACCAAAGATTCAGATGGGAATCAACGAGTTAACTTCATGATTGGGCTTTGCTGCGGGACGTGTGCTAAGGGGCTGTCGATGTATGTAACTTTGGATCACTATGTATAGGGGGTACGTGAACGGATTCAGGGCCACAGTGGTCTAGGCACGACTAAAAGAGCTATAGACCAATGAAGTGGGGTCATTTGTAAAGGTTTAGTCATGACTCCATGGGGTAAGCTTGGTGGTAGCAGTAGTTGTACAAGCCGAACTCCGTCACTACTTCGATGGGTCTAGTGGTTGAAAGCGGTATACATCGTATGCTTTATGCACTGAGTGAGAGATGTGAGGATGGTTGCCATGATTGAATTGTTTGCTATCCCTATGACATGCACACCCCCACCCCCGTATTTCTTTACACCATATGTTGATGGCACCTTAGAGTACTGTACAGTATGTAGTGCTAACTCTTTGGTTGCAGGTCCAGGTTCAGGTATGGTTTAGTATACCTGTTATTGTTCTGTTTAGCTGCTTATCGCTCATACCAGACTTTTTGTCTGACCCAGAGTTTTATGTCTCTTCTTATTACTCTGGGTGCTCACACGAGCAGACTAGAGACAGGTTAGCTGGTGATGCACGGGTAGATGATCCGGAGACGAGCAGGAGGCTTCCACGTAATATATATATATATATAGTATTCTCCCTGTGTTGTCGAAGATCACTGCTTGGGCATTGGTGGTGCATCTTCCACTTTAGCTTTCTTTTGTTTAGAGACAGTAGATTTTGAAAAGTTGTAATAAGCTGTATTTGGATTTCCGCTGCTCTGATGTTGACATTTATTATTAGTTATCAGCTTATGCACTGTCTCACCTGTTTTATGTCAAGTATGTTATTATTATATTTTATTCCATGCGCTGTGAGACATTCTACAGGTTCCTTGATTAGTTTATTCTCTTCTTTCCTTTCTCCTGACGACCGTCCCGTGCTAGTTGGGCATGTGTACAGCGCACTTTCGGAGGAAATGCAGACTGGTGCGGGGCGGGCCGTCACACTTGGTATCAGAGCTGTAGGTTGCGTAGCTTACCTAGGGAAGTTATCAGGGAGAGATAATATACGTATACGAGAGAGCGTATTTGTGGTTATTTTGGTTTTCAAAAGCTATATATATAATATTAGTAGTATAAGAATGAAGTCGTACTGCACTAGCACCACTATGGAATCGTTAATCGTTTCCTTTTTCAGATTGACGATGAGCCGAGATACTAGAGGTGCTGGTAGGGGAGCCAATAATGGGAATGCTGCTGACATGAGGATGATGTTTACTGACCTCATGAGAGAGATGCTTAGAGATGTACGGAGGGCAGCTCCCAATGGTGGAAATGGTGGTGGTCCAATAGTGCAGGCGCCAAGAGTCGACTTTGCCAAGCTGAATAAGGATTATACTAGCCTTGGTGGGAAGCCGTTCCACGGAACGGAGTCGGCCACAGATGTTCAGGATTGGTTGGATAGTTGCGAACGTATCTTCGAGGATTTGGGTATCGAGGATGCGATGAAGAGAAAGCTAGCGTCCCGTCAGCTGCAAGGGCGGGCAATGAATTGGTGGAATGCTATAAAGGCAGCTACTCCCGAAGATCAGATTACTTGGGAGCAGTTTAAAGCTCGCTTTAGTGAGAAGTTCATTCCAGCTGCTCAGAAGTCAGTGCTGTTTAAGAAATTCTTGGAGCTCAAGCAGAATGGCAGAGCTGTCTCGGAGTACATTGCTGAATTCGACACTTTGTCAAAGTATGGGTTATCTCTTATTGATACTGCCGAGAAGAAGAATGAGAAATTCATAACTGGGTTAGATCAGTACTTAGGGGAAAGGCTTATTAACCACATCGATGAGACGTTTGAGTCGATTGTGGGGAAAGCATTAAGATCAGAGAGTCTCTACCCTAAGCCGAAGACTGAGGTTGCATCCGCAGATGAGCCAAAGCCACAAGCAAGTGGTGGAGGCAAGGGTGGTTCCCAGAATAAAAGAAAGCAGAGTCAGACTAAGGATGGCCAGAAGAAAAAGAATAAACAAGATGTTGAGTGCTTCAGCTGTGGTAAGAAGGGCCATTATGCTAGTAATTGCCGGGCCAAGCCAGCGGATAGGAAGTGCTTCAACTGTGGCCAAATGGGACATCACAAGGACAAGTGTCCGCAACCCCCTAAAGAAAAGCAAATGGTGAAAGCATACGCCCTTAATGCTATTCCTTCTTCGTCGAATGCCCCAACTGCGGCGGAGAAGGGAAAGAATGTCGTCATTCAAGGTATGCTTTCTGTTTATGATGTTCCTGTTAGAGTTTTGTTTGATACCGGAGCTTCCAGTTCTTTCATATCTAGTGACCTGGTAGATAGGTTGGGATTGGAGCCCGAGATTGTCGATAGACCTTTAGTAGTGACGAACCCGATTGGTGGTTCTACTAGCCTTAGCATGATTTGTCGTAATGTGGTCTTATCGAGTCATGGGTGCATGTTTGTTTGTGATTGCTTTGTTTTGGGCTTTACTGGGTTTGGCATTATTTTGGGAGTAGATTGGCTCCGAAGATACGGGGTGGTGGTAGACTGTGAGGGCTTTTTGGTGACAGCTAGAGCGGATGATGGGCGGAGGATAGTGTTTGGTGGTCTACCCAGTGAAGGGGTATTGGCTAGTTTTCTAAACTCCCTCGACATTCCGCATAGTGAGTTGTCAGGTTTGCCCGTGGTTGGCCAGTATCCGGATGTTTTCGAAGAAGTGACCGGACTTCCACCACACAGAGAGATTGAGTTCCGTATTGATTTGGTAAAAGATGCCAGACCTATAGTGATGCCACTTCGTCGTATGGCACCAAGGGAGCAGCGAGAGCTCGAGGTGCAAGTCAGCGATCTTTTGAAGAAGGGATTTATCAGAAGGAGTGTCTCTGAATGGGGAGCACCAGTTGTGTTTGCTACCAAGGCGGATGGTTCCCTTCGTTTGTGTGTAGACTACCGCGAGTTGAACAAGGTGACGAGGAAGAATAAGTATCCTCTCCCGCGGATAGATGATTTGTTCGATCAGTTGAGTGGCGCGAGAGTGTTCTCCCAGTTGGATCTCGCGACAGGTTTTCATCAGCTTAGAGTGGAAGCTGAGAGTATAGCTAAAACGGCATTTCGAACGCCGTCTGGATTTTATGAATGGTTGGTTATGCCATTTGGGCTGACTAATGCCCCGGCATATTTTGTGGATCTTATGAATAGGGTATTCAGAGATCAGTTGAATAAGTCTGTTCTTGTGTTCGTGGATGATATTTTGGTTTACTCAAGGAACGAGGAAGAACACAAGGAACATTTGAGGAAAGTGATGGAGGTGTTGAGGAAACACCAATTGAAAGCAAAGTTTTCTAAGTGTCACTTCTGGAGGAAGGAAGTGAGATTCTTGGGCCATGTTGTTTCAGAAAATGGTATCGCCGTGGATCCTGCTAAGGTGGCTACGGTGCAAGATTGGTCTACGCCCAAGAATGCAACAGACGTAAGAAGTTTCTTGGGATTAGCGGGATATTATCGTAAGTTTATCCAAGGCTTCTCCAAGATAGCAGCACCGTTGACTCAGTTGACAAAGAAGAATCAAGCTTTTGTTTGGAACGAAAGGTGTGAGGATGCATTCAAGAGTCTAAAAGAAAAGTTGACAAGTGCACCAGTGTTAGTAATTCCCAAGGGGAGTGAAGAGATGACGGTATATACAGATGCTTGTGGTACCGGACTAGGTGCTGTGTTGATGCAGGGTGGTAGGGTTGTAGCTTATGCAAGCAGGCAACTGAAACCGCATGAGAAGAGGTATCCTATCCATGATTTGGAATTGGCAGCGATCGTATTCGCATTGAAGATGTGGAGACATTATCTCTTGGGAGAAAGATTCGAGCTGTTTACTGATCATAAGTCGCTGAAGTATCTTTTCTCTCAAAAGGATTTGAATCTTCGTCAGCAGAGGTGGTTAGAGTTCTTAGCTTCATATGATTTCGACATCGCATATACACCGGGAAAGGGCAATGCCGTAGCCGATGCGTTGAGTCGAAGACATGCCAGTTTAGGGGCTATGTTCCTTGAATGGAAGCAACTGGAGTATATCGCGGGGTTTGATTTCAGACCAAAGTGCGAATTGGACCCAGAAATGTTAGCAAGTTTGACGATCAGACCCACTTTAATTGAGCGGATCGGCTCTAGTCAGAGGGACGATCCTAACCTATTGGAAATCATCTCCAAGTTAGAGATGGGTATCGATGAGGAGATGAGCAAGTATGGGCTTGATCAAGATGGATGGCTTAGAAAGAATGGAAAGCTCGTTGTACCCAATGTCAATGGATTGAGAGATGAAGTGCTTAGAGAATGTCATCACTCAAAACTGACTATACACCCCGGTGGTAATAAGATGTATCGAGACATGAGACAGACTTACTACTGGGAAGGGATGAAAAGAGACGTTGGGGAGTTTATATCCAAATGCGTAAATTGCCAGCTAGTTAAAGCCGAGCAAAAGAAGCCTAGTGGGTTGTTACAGCCATTAGAAATTCCTGAATGGAAATGGGAGCAAGTCTCGATGGATTTCATTGATGGTTTACCAAGGACTAGATCGGGACATGATAGCATTTGGGTGATTGTGGACCGATTAACCAAAAGTGCAAGATTTATACCAGTCAGATCGACCAGAACGGCAGCTAAGTTAGCAGAATTGTATATGAAGTGGGTAGTGAGTGTAACGACCCGTATTTTCGGCGACTTTGGTTATTAGTGAAAGAAATTAGAGGGTGAGGAAAGATAAGATAGAAACTTAGAATAGAAGAAGAAGAAGAACACAATATCAGAGTAACACGAATCTCACAGCGGAACGAATAAATATATTTCATAACATAACTTTGAAATACAAATCTGTACTTGCATATACATATCATTATCAAAGTACAGCACTTACAACACAGCGGAAATAATATATAGCTATATGATCCTGAAGCCTCCTGCTCCAGCTCTTCAATGTATCTGTAAAATCCCTACTACTTGACTGCCCATACAAATTTAGGCACCCAAGAGTTTAGGGAAACAACAAAGTAAACTCCGGGTCAGTCATGGGACTGGTATGAGTAAAACAGTTTAAAACAGTTATACAGGTATATGATATCTCATAAGACCACGCCGCATAACGGAACGGGTTTTTCCCTTATGAGAATCCAAAATATCTTTATATCAAAAACCTTTTGATATTATAATAATGTCTATCAACCACAGTATATATAATCATCTAGCAGAAACGCTTTCATCTCACGTTCTACATATATAGTATACAATCAAAACCGCAAGCACGTATTGGGTAATGGATTTCCAACTATGACAAGGTATGGAATCACCTTCCGCTTGTGTACCTCTAGAGAGGAATACACTGGGTTCAACAAGAACATCTTGCAACCCGGCCACACATGACCGACCACTCATTTCGCTTGAGTGTATCGAATGTATATCACCAACAGTTGGGATCAGCAACCGTTTCCCGAATGGGACAGCATCAACAATAGATTTTTAGAAGTAAATGAAACTCTAGATCAGGTGATTATACACCCTACTTCGGTGCGACCGACTTAGCCATGCTGCCTGCCCGATTTCTGTCATTTACCGGATGTGAGGCTAGAAGCTACGCTTTATCATCACACCAGATTTACTTTGAATGCCACATCGTTAAATCCATCAAATCACCGATTGACGTCCTCAACCATACATTATGTGTTAGCTAAAAGAAGTTTCCTTCTCCGCTTCCACTCTTGGTACGGTTGGAGAAATCAATATACGTGATCGTCTGGAATTACTCTGTCAAACATCCGTCCATACAAGTCATCCAGGAACAGGATGAACCGAAGGCACTATTCTGTAAACAGGATAGCCCTTGCATAACTCCGTCTTCAATTTCCTTTGGCATATATGATTCGCAACGCTTATGCCAATACAGAGTGGTTCTTCGGATAATAATCCAACCGGTCTCTCCATAT
This sequence comes from Allium sativum, assembly GCA_030737875.1. Classification (NCBI taxonomy): domain Eukaryota; kingdom Viridiplantae; phylum Streptophyta; class Magnoliopsida; order Asparagales; family Amaryllidaceae; genus Allium; species Allium sativum. The sequence continues at coordinate 497,870,279 of CM060924.1, read as the reverse complement.
TAACAACGTTAAAATGGTCAAAACTTCGATAGTCTGTGATTTAACTATCGAATAAAAACAGATGTGCAAACAACGATATTATTTCTAATTTGGAAATTATATCGATCAAACATCATTTAACATTCATCTCCTGAGTTCATTAATTTACTTATCTCCTGTTTCCCTATATTCAATATTTCTTATTTTCTATATTTGGAAAATATACGTTATTAACAATGGAAAACATTTCCATTTCTTGTCTTCTTTATTAGAAAACATTTCTGGTTTCTTATTTGGAAAACATTTCCAAAGCTTCTTCATTGGACTTAGACAGATGTTTAAACAAACCATCGCGATGCCAATTCAAACCATTTCCTTTTACTGCCGAACATTAACTATTCCTTAGTTAAAATGAAGCCAATTAAGTTGGGGTAGAACTACCTCTCAGACCTTAACTGAACAACATTTCTAACTTTGAAATGGGCAAAGTTCACTTTATATTCCTTTTACTATCTTCCTTACTTAACCCTCTTCGAATAGCTATATTCGATTTACTCTTTTTACTTAACTCTTCGATTAACCCTTATCAATTAACTCTATTGGACTAACACTATTGGATTAACTCTATTTGACTAGCGCTATTGATTTACTCATTTCGCTTAATTCCTTTCGAATAAACTATATTCGATAATTCCTTTTTACTTTCTATTCGAATAACTATATTCGATTAACTTATTTGCTTCTATTCGAATAACTATATTCAATTTAACTCACTTGCTTCTATTCTAATCAATTTAACTAACATCGATTATCTCCTTTCAACTTTATTCTCTAGTCGATTAACTAACATCGATTAACTTCTTTTTAACTTTATTCTCTAATCGATTAACTAACATCGATTAACTTCTTTTACTTTAACACTAATCGATTAACTAACATCGATTAACTTCTTTTACTTTAACACTAATCGATTAACTAACATCGATTAGTTCCCTTTTTCTTTAACACTAATCGATTAACTAACATCGATTAGTTCCCTTTTACTTTATCTCTAATCGATTAACTAACATCGATTAACTTCTTTTTAACTTTAACTCTAATCGATTAACTAACATCGATTAGTTCCTTTTGATAAACTACGTTTTCTGTTACAACTATTTCCTTTTTATAATGTTTACTTACCGTTACAAATATATCCTATTTATAACTTCTATTTACCGTTACAAATATTTCCTATTTATAACTTCTATTTACCGTTACAAATATTTCCTATTTATAACTTCTATTTACCGTTACAAATATTTCCTATTTATAACTTCTATTTACCGTTACAAATATTTCCTATTTATAACTTCTATTTACCGTTACAAATATTTCCTATTTATAACTTCTATTTACCGTTACAAATATTTCCTATTTATAACTTCTATTTACCGTTACAAATATTTCCTATTTATAACTTCTATTTACCGTTACAAATATTTCCTATTTATAACTTCTATTTACCGTTACAAATATTTCCTATTTATAACTTCTATTTATTTTCTAAATAAATATTCCTTTTCTATTTCTATTTATTTTCTAAATAAATATCCCTTTTATAAAACCGTGTTCGTTTTATAAATAATTCCTTTTATAAAATCCTGTGATTTTATAAAATTCCTTTATTTCAATATACATTGAAATACTTCTTTTTACATCCCAGGGTCTTTTATGATATTTACAATATCGAATAACAATGATCAACATCATTCCAACACCCATAATCCATAACAGATTATATAACACATCATATATCACAATATATGAAAACAGTAAAATAAATGTTGAGGAATCCAGTTGGATTCCTCCAACCTGTCTCCCTGCATCACAGATGTTAAACAATATAGATAACATCACTTTCAGTTCTATATGATACATTCTGTTAAACAGAATCAATATAGAAAATTTAACTAACTGACTAGCAGTTCAATCAAACGGTCGAAATACAGTAAATCAGCCAATATCTAACAGTTCTAAAAATACAACATGAAATTATAAATTGTTCAGAGTTAGTGAGATTTACTCACTTTGGCGCGTTAACCGTTGAATAACGGTTTGCGTTATTTGATTTTCGACGGATAATTTATTTCGCCATAAATTGTAACGAGCTTCGATTCGCTCCCAGTCAGTTCCATGGTGTAGCCCTTGTCCATATGATTCCAACGCGACAAACCGTTCGAGATTCTTTAAAACTTCAGTCACCTGTTTCTGCGCCCGATCTACTAAGAACAATACATCCTATTTCAAATTTGTAATTTATGTTCCCGTCCCCTTCTTCTTTCTTCTTTGCTACTTGACGTCCTACCCTTTGGGCTTTCTTTTCTTTTTATTTCTTTATTCTCTTTTGTTTTAATATCACCTGGGCTTCACATTTTCTGATCGGCCCATACTCAATTAAAGACCCACGTGGCACCTTCTTCCACCAAACAATCTTCACCACTACAGATTTTACATTTCCTATTTCCAACCCCACGTCCACATTTATGGTTCCATTTTCCAAAAGAAACTCCATCTGCTACTTCAAATTCCAACGCAATTTATCTCCTAACCGAAAACAGAAGTCCACAACTTCCATTCGCTGTATACTGTAGCGACTCCTTCCCCCATAATCAAACCGTAACCTGCTCTAGTTTCTTGAACCATGATCACTTCGTCCCTTTTCACCAAATCCCGACGTCCCTTCCAGTCGACTCCTACCTCGCGAGATCCCTTTTCAGACGATGCGACTTCGAACCACAAATCCCATCATCTCGCTCCGCCTTTAGGCATCGTACCACCACCAATCAACTCGGTTGTCCACCTCCTCCATTTCCTCTTCAGACTGTCGACGCTTCAAGACATATACGAGCACACAAACGAACTAATCCCACCCTAGATCTGCTATAAGACACGACAGCCCACAAATGAACTGATTTGAACCCTTCAAGTCTCGGTTCCAGGTATCCTTTCTCCACGCAACAGATTTTTGATGCGACCGAAGTTCGGTTTCTAAAGCTCGAGTCATATACTGGAAGTGGAAATGAATTTGCAATGGTTGCATTCTCATTTTGTGTTTATTTTTTTCATTTCCAGAAGAAGGAACGAGAGAGCTTCTTGTGTATATTTATAGAAGAGGGATACTAAATGCTTAAGGCTAAGACAAAGGGTACGTGTTCACATGAAAAGGGGACGTGGATGCATACAAATCCTACCATTCTTGAGGCAAAGGGACTGAGACGTATTGTTTACTTAAAGCAAAGGAAACTGAGACGTGCAACATTTATGTGGATTGAATGGAAACGGCTGGCTTGAAGTGTACTCCGGACTATGTAAAAAAAATCCAGCGTTTACTTCTTAGCTATGGAATTTCGTATCCCATTATGAAAAACTCCATTCACGTATGAACTTCTATGGACAGAAAACACATTACGGTTGTGTCCAACGAGGTGTCACGATCCCAAAAGTATAATAATATCGGTAGGTTAGCTTATTTTGTGAAACCCCGAAATGTTAATTACAGGGTGCAAAATACTCCAAACAAAAAGTTGCTTATTAAATTAATTAAAAATTACAGTAAAATTCTAAAAATTAAATTATCACTATGTCCCAAAAGAACCTTGTCTAAATTCAAACCCGATCTCTAGTTATATCGAATAAACCGTTACGGTCGATAAACGATTCTATAGCGACTATTTTAAAATTTGATTTGGACATATCTCAAAATCTACACGACGAAATCCCGATTTTTCTCTTCCACTAGAAAGATATACTTCACCAGCTCCACACGTTTCTTGTTTCACAGAAATCCGATTTAAAACGAACCCTGTACATTCAGTTGAAGTTTGAATCGCCAAATCGCGAACTGCAGCGCCATTTCAAGCTCGTTTATAATTATATTATAAACTATACGTTCAAACTGTCGTTCAAATAATATATTCGTTATTCAAATTCAATTCCATGCTGAATTAAATATCACAGATGGTCCAGTTCACACCATATCGCCATTTTAGCCAGTTCTGATTATTTCAGAATTAAATATATTATTTAATTTATTATTTTGAAATATATATTCACCATTATTTTAATTCCACAACCATTAAATTCACTAATCACCATTTATATAATTAAATAAATTAATTATATACCTCTGCCAATGCGGGTCATTACATTCTTCCCCACTTAAAATAATTTCGTCCTCGAAATTGCTAAAAGGTAGTGGATGACCCTATCGACTGGTTAGAACATATTTGTTCACTTCTTAACTTCAGTTTCAACTGAACCAACTTAATTTCAATTAAAATATTAATTAATTTTTTTACCAACGAAAAATTTCAAAAATCCTGAATTTTTTTTTTTTTTTTAACACCTTAACTCTTCAAAAAATTTCGCCAGCACCTCCTTTGTACTGGTCAATCGGTCAAACTCCCACTTGCCTCTCTGGGCCATCTCCAACCCAAAAGAAAACCAAACAGCCAAGCGGCTTGCCAATTCGGCTCATAAATCTCATACCATGTGAAATATAAGCTGGTACCTTTTTGTCGGGCATATCAACTCTATCACTTCCATATGCTATCAACTCAGTATATACAAGAGTTACCCCAATCAAATCCAATCTGCTTTTATCCACGACACAACCATTCGCTTATATCCAAGCCAAATCCCATTTCAACTCAAGTTCAATTCTTGATTTTCAATTCCTTAACTCCTCAATCCAATACCATTTTGGATTCTAATTTCACAAATCCAATCTCATTCAATTTCAATTCAACTTCAGTTACCACTTAACTGAATTTACTTTAATTCAAATCTGCTTTCACAAATTTCTGTTAAATTTGTTTTTAATTCAAACAGTCTTTCCCTGGGAGTTTTTAAATAGTTTACTCTTTTCAAAAATCTAAATTTCCTTTTGAACATCTCACTGAGCCCTTAACTAATATTCCATTAGTTAAATCACTTCTCTATTTCTTCATCAATATTTGTTAACCAAATATTTCAATAACCATATTGGCCCTTTTATGTTAATTGGAAAACATTTCCGAATATCGCCTTCCTTTATTTTCTAAACTTTAGAAAATATATGCTATTTCTAATTGGAAAATATTCCAATTACTTATCTCTTTTCTGCTCTCGTTTATTTCTATACTTAGGAAATATCCTTTATTCTATTTCCAAGTTTACACTTATTTGGGTTAAAACGGATGTTGTGTAAAATATCGTTACGACAACCCAAATACTATATTCACCAACTCTTATTCCACATTGATCTTCGAGCCTGAATCTTGCTACTCATCGGTATATCATGAAATCAACCAAGTTGGGGTATAATTACCTCTCAGACCTTGACTGAATAACATTTAACGTCAAAACAGACAAGACTACTTACTCGAAAAATCAATACCATACAACTACTTATTCACTTTTAAACACGTACACACTTTCTCTTTCTATTTTTACTAGATTTTATTCTAGACTTTCTTTTTGATTATACTATTCTAATTCTAAGTTCGTTTCCTTATCGACTTCTATATATTTATCGATACGTTGATTTCAAACTATCAAATCATCTTAAAATATTCTAACTCCTCAAATTCCCGGAAAAATTCGCCATAACCTCCTTTGTACTGGGAGCATCGGGAAAATCCCCAAACTGCCACACAGGCCTTCTCCAGTCAAAAAGAAAAAGAAAAGCCAAGCGGCTAGCCGATACGGCGCATAAAATCTCATATATGAATTAAATACATACCTTTTCGTCGAGCATTCTATTTGTATACCTTCATACCTTACCCATACCTATCTCTCGTATATCCATACATTTCTAATTCATTCCAACTTACTCCAATCATTTTAACTTATTTCGTTAAGTGATTTTCAAATTACTGGTTTTCACCTTTATATTTGAGTATAACATGTTCAAATATATTTTAACTTGTTTATCAACTAATTGAATTCCTTTTCAATTCTATTTGAATTTCCTATATTCAAATTCCATCTCAATTCTCTTATTCAAATTCTATACTTGAATTTCATTTCAATTCACTTATTCAAATCCCATATTTGAATTTCATTTCAATTCTATTTGAATCTTCTATATTCAAACTTTATTTCAATTCCATTGAATTTTACATATATTCAAACTCCCTTTGAATTTCTATTTCACTTTCGATATTCAAATCCTATATCGATTTCTCTTATGTCAAATTCTATTCGATTTCTCATATGTCAAATTCGATTTCTCATATGTCAAATTCTATTCGATTTCTCATATGTCAAATTCGATTTCTCATATTCGAATTTCCTTTATTCAAATTCTATATTTTAAATCCCATTTTGAAATTCAACACAACTTGTCTTTCCCAAAACAAATTCAAAACAGTATCTCTGGTAGTAATTCGTCACTTACAACTCGAAAATGAATACGGATGATGCAGCTGTCATCATCAGAATCTATTTTCCAGCGATCAAAGTGAGTTCAATACTAAAAAACCATTTCTAAACATTTCCACTTTGAAATTCATTTCAAAATATAATTCACACTGCTTGTAAAACAATTTAAAATCTCCCAGGATCTTAAATTTTCCTTATTTTTAATCCAAATCCATTTACAAACACTTATCCAATTTTCCAGAATTTTAATTCAATTTCTGGTTTAAATTTCAGATTTAACTCATCTGATTTCCACGTATTTCACTTATATGAATTCTGATTGGTTATTTACATAACCATTTAATTTATAATCTTACTTGATTATAATAACAGCCAGTATATCCCATATATTCAAAATATACGTTGGGTAAACTATTTTGTTTACCCTCTTTCAAAACATACCATGACGGTTCATCGTATTCAAGTGTTTAGTAACTCCTACCGATACAGTGGATCAAACTGATCAACCAGAACTCATAAACGACTCAACCAATGAATCTCCACAATATAAAACAAATTTTTATATCAATAACAAATACGTTCACTCGTATATATACACTCAATCTCAGTCTAGGGTATTACTAACCCTATCTCTACCGAATCACGCCACAGAGCCAAGTAATTCTAAACTTAAGCTCTGATACCAACTGTAACGACCCGTATTTTCGGCGACTTTGGTTATTAGTGAAAGAAATTAGAGGGTGAGGAAAGATAAGATAGAAACTTAGAATAGAAGAAGAAGAAGAACACAATATCAGAGTAACACGAATCTCACAGCGGAACGAATAAATATATTTCATAACATAACTTTGAAATACAAATCTGTACTTGCATATACATATCATTATCAAAGTACAGCACTTACAACACAGCGGAAATAATATATAGCTATATGATCCTGAAGCCTCCTGCTCCAGCTCTTCAATGTATCTGTAAAATCCCTACTACTTGACTGCCCATACAAATTTAGGCACCCAAGAGTTTAGGGAAACAACAAAGTAAACTCCGGGTCAGTCATGGGACTGGTATGAGTAAAACAGTTTAAAACAGTTATACAGGTATATGATATCTCATAAGACCACGCCGCATAACGGAACGGGTTTTTCCCTTATGAGAATCCAAAATATCTTTATATCAAAAACCTTTTGATATTATAATAATGTCTATCAACCACAGTATATATAATCATCTAGCAGAAACGCTTTCATCTCACGTTCTACATATATAGTATACAATCAAAACCGCAAGCACGTATTGGGTAATGGATTTCCAACTATGACAAGGTATGGAATCACCTTCCGCTTGTGTACCTCTAGAGAGGAATACACTGGGTTCAACAAGAACATCTTGCAACCCGGCCACACATGACCGACCACTCATTTCGCTTGAGTGTATCGAATGTATATCACCAACAGTTGGGATCAGCAACCGTTTCCCGAATGGGACAGCATCAACAATAGATTTTTAGAAGTAAATGAAACTCTAGATCAGGTGATTATACACCCTACTTCGGTGCGACCGACTTAGCCATGCTGCCTGCCCGATTTCTGTCATTTACCGGATGTGAGGCTAGAAGCTACGCTTTATCATCACACCAGATTTACTTTGAATGCCACATCGTTAAATCCATCAAATCACCGATTGACGTCCTCAACCATACATTATGTGTTAGCTAAAAGAAGTTTCCTTCTCCGCTTCCACTCTTGGTACGGTTGGAGAAATCAATATACGTGATCGTCTGGAATTACTCTGTCAAACATCCGTCCATACAAGTCATCCAGGAACAGGATGAACCGAAGGCACTATTCTGTAAACAGGATAGCCCTTGCATAACTCCGTCTTCAATTTCCTTTGGCATATATGATTCGCAACGCTTATGCCAATACAGAGTGGTTCTTCGGATAATAATCCAACCGGTCTCTCCATATTAACAACGTTAAAATGGTCAAAACTTCGATAGTCTGTGATTTAACTATCGAATAAAAACAGATGTGCAAACAACGATATTATTTCTAATTTGGAAATTATATCGATCAAACATCATTTAACATTCATCTCCTGAGTTCATTAATTTACTTATCTCCTGTTTCCCTATATTCAATATTTCTTATTTTCTATATTTGGAAAATATACGTTATTAACAATGGAAAACATTTCCATTTCTTGTCTTCTTTATTAGAAAACATTTCTGGTTTCTTATTTGGAAAACATTTCCAAAGCTTCTTCATTGGACTTAGACAGATGTTTAAACAAACCATCGCGATGCCAATTCAAACCATTTCCTTTTACTGCCGAACATTAACTATTCCTTAGTTAAAATGAAGCCAATTAAGTTGGGGTAGAACTACCTCTCAGACCTTAACTGAACAACATTTCTAACTTTGAAATGGGCAAAGTTCACTTTATATTCCTTTTACTATCTTCCTTACTTAACCCTCTTCGAATAGCTATATTCGATTTACTCTTTTTACTTAACTCTTCGATTAACCCTTATCAATTAACTCTATTGGACTAACACTATTGGATTAACTCTATTTGACTAGCGCTATTGATTTACTCATTTCGCTTAATTCCTTTCGAATAAACTATATTCGATAATTCCTTTTTACTTTCTATTCGAATAACTATATTCGATTAACTTATTTGCTTCTATTCGAATAACTATATTCAATTTAACTCACTTGCTTCTATTCTAATCAATTTAACTAACATCGATTATCTCCTTTCAACTTTATTCTCTAGTCGATTAACTAACATCGATTAACTTCTTTTTAACTTTATTCTCTAATCGATTAACTAACATCGATTAACTTCTTTTACTTTAACACTAATCGATTAACTAACATCGATTAACTTCTTTTACTTTAACACTAATCGATTAACTAACATCGATTAGTTCCCTTTTTCTTTAACACTAATCGATTAACTAACATCGATTAGTTCCCTTTTACTTTATCTCTAATCGATTAACTAACATCGATTAACTTCTTTTTAACTTTAACTCTAATCGATTAACTAACATCGATTAGTTCCTTTTGATAAACTACGTTTTCTGTTACAACTATTTCCTTTTTATAATGTTTACTTACCGTTACAAATATATCCTATTTATAACTTCTATTTACCGTTACAAATATTTCCTATTTATAACTTCTATTTACCGTTACAAATATTTCCTATTTATAACTTCTATTTACCGTTACAAATATTTCCTATTTATAACTTCTATTTACCGTTACAAATATTTCCTATTTATAACTTCTATTTACCGTTACAAATATTTCCTATTTATAACTTCTATTTACCGTTACAAATATTTCCTATTTATAACTTCTATTTACCGTTACAAATATTTCCTATTTATAACTTCTATTTACCGTTACAAATATTTCCTATTTATAACTTCTATTTACCGTTACAAATATTTCCTATTTATAACTTCTATTTATTTTCTAAATAAATATTCCTTTTCTATTTCTATTTATTTTCTAAATAAATATCCCTTTTATAAAACCGTGTTCGTTTTATAAATAATTCCTTTTATAAAATCCTGTGATTTTATAAAATTCCTTTATTTCAATATACATTGAAATACTTCTTTTTACATCCCAGGGTCTTTTATGATATTTACAATATCGAATAACAATGATCAACATCATTCCAACACCCATAATCCATAACAGATTATATAACACATCATATATCACAATATATGAAAACAGTAAAATAAATGTTGAGGAATCCAGTTGGATTCCTCCAACCTGTCTCCCTGCATCACAGATGTTAAACAATATAGATAACATCACTTTCAGTTCTATATGATACATTCTGTTAAACAGAATCAATATAGAAAATTTAACTAACTGACTAGCAGTTCAATCAAACGGTCGAAATACAGTAAATCAGCCAATATCTAACAGTTCTAAAAATACAACATGAAATTATAAATTGTTCAGAGTTAGTGAGATTTACTCACTTTGGCGCGTTAACCGTTGAATAACGGTTTGCGTTATTTGATTTTCGACGGATAATTTATTTCGCCATAAATTGTAACGAGCTTCGATTCGCTCCCAGTCAGTTCCATGGTGTAGCCCTTGTCCATATGATTCCAACGCGACAAACCGTTCGAGATTCTTTAAAACTTCAGTCACCTGTTTCTGCGCCCGATCTACTAAGAACAATACATCCTATTTCAAATTTGTAATTTATGTTCCCGTCCCCTTCTTCTTTCTTCTTTGCTACTTGACGTCCTACCCTTTGGGCTTTCTTTTCTTTTTATTTCTTTATTCTCTTTTGTTTTAATATCACCTGGGCTTCACATTTTCTGATCGGCCCATACTCAATTAAAGACCCACGTGGCACCTTCTTCCACCAAACAATCTTCACCACTACAGATTTTACATTTCCTATTTCCAACCCCACGTCCACATTTATGGTTCCATTTTCCAAAAGAAACTCCATCTGCTACTTCAAATTCCAACGCAATTTATCTCCTAACCGAAAACAGAAGTCCACAACTTCCATTCGCTGTATACTGTAGCGACTCCTTCCCCCATAATCAAACCGTAACCTGCTCTAGTTTCTTGAACCATGATCACTTCGTCCCTTTTCACCAAATCCCGACGTCCCTTCCAGTCGACTCCTACCTCGCGAGATCCCTTTTCAGACGATGCGACTTCGAACCACAAATCCCATCATCTCGCTCCGCCTTTAGGCATCGTACCACCACCAATCAACTCGGTTGTCCACCTCCTCCATTTCCTCTTCAGACTGTCGACGCTTCAAGACATATACGAGCACACAAACGAACTAATCCCACCCTAGATCTGCTATAAGACACGACAGCCCACAAATGAACTGATTTGAACCCTTCAAGTCTCGGTTCCAGGTATCCTTTCTCCACGCAACAGATTTTTGATGCGACCGAAGTTCGGTTTCTAAAGCTCGAGTCATATACTGGAAGTGGAAATGAATTTGCAATGGTTGCATTCTCATTTTGTGTTTATTTTTTTCATTTCCAGAAGAAGGAACGAGAGAGCTTCTTGTGTATATTTATAGAAGAGGGATACTAAATGCTTAAGGCTAAGACAAAGGGTACGTGTTCACATGAAAAGGGGACGTGGATGCATACAAATCCTACCATTCTTGAGGCAAAGGGACTGAGACGTATTGTTTACTTAAAGCAAAGGAAACTGAGACGTGCAACATTTATGTGGATTGAATGGAAACGGCTGGCTTGAAGTGTACTCCGGACTATGTAAAAAAAATCCAGCGTTTACTTCTTAGCTATGGAATTTCGTATCCCATTATGAAAAACTCCATTCACGTATGAACTTCTATGGACAGAAAACACATTACGGTTGTGTCCAACGAGGTGTCACGATCCCAAAAGTATAATAATATCGGTAGGTTAGCTTATTTTGTGAAACCCCGAAATGTTAATTACAGGGTGCAAAATACTCCAAACAAAAAGTTGCTTATTAAATTAATTAAAAATTACAGTAAAATTCTAAAAATTAAATTATCACTATGTCCCAAAAGAACCTTGTCTAAATTCAAACCCGATCTCTAGTTATATCGAATAAACCGTTACGGTCGATAAACGATTCTATAGCGACTATTTTAAAATTTGATTTGGACATATCTCAAAATCTACACGACGAAATCCCGATTTTTCTCTTCCACTAGAAAGATATACTTCACCAGCTCCACACGTTTCTTGTTTCACAGAAATCCGATTTAAAACGAACCCTGTACATTCAGTTGAAGTTTGAATCGCCAAATCGCGAACTGCAGCGCCATTTCAAGCTCGTTTATAATTATATTATAAACTATACGTTCAAACTGTCGTTCAAATAATATATTCGTTATTCAAATTCAATTCCATGCTGAATTAAATATCACAGATGGTCCAGTTCACACCATATCGCCATTTTAGCCAGTTCTGATTATTTCAGAATTAAATATATTATTTAATTTATTATTTTGAAATATATATTCACCATTATTTTAATTCCACAACCATTAAATTCACTAATCACCATTTATATAATTAAATAAATTAATTATATACCTCTGCCAATGCGGGTCATTACAGTGAGATTCCATGGAGTACCTAAAAGCATTGTGAGTGACCGAGACCCGTTGTTCACTAGTGGGTTTTGGAAGAGCTTACAAGAAGCTCTAGGGTCAGAGTTACATCTCAGTACCGCATATCATCCTCAGACCGACGGTCAGACGGAGAGGGTGAATCGTATTTTGGAAGATCTCTTGAGAGCATGTATATTGGATTTTGGTGGATCATGGGATGACCATTTGCATCTAGTAGAGTTTGCATATAATAATAGCTACCAATCGAGTATCGGTATGGCTCCGTTTGAAGCTTTGTACGGAAGACCATGCAACTCACCATCATGTTGGATAGAGACTGGCGAGAAGTTTATGCTTGGACCAGATGTGGTGAGGGAAACTTCAGATAAAATCAAGACCATTCAACAACGAATGAAGGCTGCCCAAGATAGGCAGAAGAGTTATGCCGATAAGAGGAGAAGGGACTTAAAATTCTCCGTTGGCGACTTGGTGTTTGTCAAGATTTCTCCGTTGAAGAGCGTAATACGATTTGGTAGGAGAGGAAAGTTGGCACCAAGATTCGTTGGCCCATTCCCTGTTCTTGAACTAGTCGGGAATTTGGCATATAGAATTGACTTACCAGACAAGATGGCGGGAGTTCACAACGTATTTCATGTTTCCCAGTTAAGGAAGTTTGTGCACGACCCTAATGTGGCTATTTCACCTGATCAGTTGGACGATATCGAGGTTGAACCTGAGGCGGTTGGGAACCGTAGGCCTATGCGTATCGTTGGGAACGATACGAAGCAACTTCGAAGGAAGGCGGCGAAATTAGTCAAAGTCCAGTGGGGTGAGGATGAGAAAGACTGTACTTGGGAAACAGAGGAGGACATAAGGAAGAAGTATCCAGAACTCTTTGCCTGGTAAGATTTAATTAGCGATTTAGTTTTCCGCATGCTAGGTTATGTTTGTTTTGCTTGTTTTGCATGTTTGGTTGCTGTGAATGATTGTTAGGCATGCGGGATTCATTGTTTGTTTCTTTGTTAAGGAATTTCGGGGGCGAAATTTCTTAAGGGGGGGAGAATGTAACGACCTGCATTCTACGCATCGGAAGATCGTAGAATATTTATTTCTTTTTCTTAGTAAGTCGTATGGTCGTGTACTTTTGGGAGACGACTAGTAGGGTCATTTCCCATGTTCATGATTTTTCTCGATTTTTAAATGACCGTTTTGCCCCTAGTTGAACTTGTTTTGACCATAACTTTTGACTGGAAAAGAATTTTGACCTGAAACCACTTCCATTGGATCCGGATGATGGTTTACAATTCCGTAGAGTGGTCATATTAGCCAAACGGACTCACCGTTTGGGAGATATGGCTGAAACAAGTTTCAGATGGTGAAAAACAGCTTAATTGGGCTTAACCGGGTGATTAACAGCTAGGCCCAAAGGGGAATTTCGGGATTAGGAGTTTAAAAGGGCTGTTAGGGTTTGGAGAATACCTTTTTCTCATTTTTCAGCCGTCACTATTCATTCCTCTTAACCTAGCCATGGCCTCCACCCTCTAAATCTCTTCAAAACACCTCTTAATCACTTTCTAATTGAAGATTAGGCTTAGCAAACATCAAATCAAGGAGTATTAGCACGAGAACCGAGGTAGAGCTGCTGTGTAAGATTGGGAACAGCGCCAAATCAGAGAATATTTCAGTTTTGGGGTTTTAGTGGTGGCAAAGGTGAGTGATTAGCTTGCTTTTACACTAATTACGGTTAATTATGGGTAATTAGTGAAGATTAGCGAATTTATACATTAATAAATTCTGGAAAAATTCCTAAAATTCTATAATGATATTTTATGGCTCTGATAAAAATTTGGGCTAATTTGGATAAGTTTTGCTAATTGTATGCATAATCACGGTTAAGAAGGATTAAGGGGAAAACATGTGTTTTTGGGTATGTTTGATCTAAAGTATTTCATGTAAATGATGTTTTAATGTTTGTGATTGATTCTATATGTTGTTACTGCTGTTTGGAATGTTTTGTAATGTCATAGGAAGTTTAGAATGGTTGAAAACGCCGTCGTTCGGCGAAAATAGCTTGCTGGAAAAAGTTGCAGATTTTCAGAACCGGTTAGGAAGAACACCCGATCCGAACCGGATAGGAGGAGGAGATCCGATCCGAACCGGATAGGAGGAGGAGATCCGACCCGAACCGGATAGGAGGAGTAGATCCGATCCGAACCGAGTAGAAGGAGGAGATCCGAACCGAACCGGATAGGAGGAGACACCCGAACCGAACCGGATAGGAGGAGACACCCGAACCGAACCGGATAGGAGGAGACACCCGAACCGAACCGGATAGGAGGAGGAGATCCGATCCGAACCGAATAGAAGGAGGAGATCCGAACCGAACCGGATAGGAGGAGACACCCGACCCGAACCGGATAGGAGGAGGAGATCCGACCCGAACCGGATAGAGGAGGAGACCCGAACCGAACCGGATAGGAGGAGGATGTCCGAACCGAACCGAATAGGAGGAAGAGACCCGAACCGAAGAAGACCATAACCCGAGATGCAAAGGTAGTCCAAATGGGAAGTTTGTACCAAAGATTCAGATGGGAATCAACGAGTTAACTTCATGATTGGGCTTTGCTGCGGGACGTGTGCTAAGGGGCTGTCGATGTATGTAACTTTGGATCACTATGTATAGGGGGTACGTGAACGGATTCAGGGCCACAGTGGTCTAGGCACGACTAAAAGAGCTATAGACCAATGAAGTGGGGTCATTTGTAAAGGTTTAGTCATGACTCCATGGGGTAAGCTTGGTGGTAGCAGTAGTTGTACAAGCCGAACTCCGTCACTACTTCGATGGGTCTAGTGGTTGAAAGCGGTATACATCGTATGCTTTATGCACTGAGTGAGAGATGTGAGGATGGTTGCCATGATTGAATTGTTTGCTATCCCTATGACATGCACACCCCCACCCCCGTATTTCTTTACACCATATGTTGATGGCACCTTAGAGTACTGTACAGTATGTAGTGCTAACTCTTTGGTTGCAGGTCCAGGTTCAGGTATGGTTTAGTATACCTGTTATTGTTCTGTTTAGCTGCTTATCGCTCATACCAGACTTTTTGTCTGACCCAGAGTTTTATGTCTCTTCTTATTACTCTGGGTGCTCACACGAGCAGACTAGAGACAGGTTAGCTGGTGATGCACGGGTAGATGATCCGGAGACGAGCAGGAGGCTTCCACGTAATATATATATATATAGTATTCTCCCTGTGTTGTCGAAGATCACTGCTTGGGCATTGGTGGTGCATCTTCCACTTTAGCTTTCTTTTGTTTAGAGACAGTAGATTTTGAAAAGTTGTAATAAGCTGTATTTGGATTTCCGCTGCTCTGATGTTGACATTTATTATTAGTTATCAGCTTATGCACTGTCTCACCTGTTTTATGTCAAGTATGTTATTATTATATTTTATTCCATGCGCTGTGAGACATTCTACAGGTTCCTTGATTAGTTTATTCTCTTCTTTCCTTTCTCCTGACGACCGTCCCGTGCTAGTTGGGCATGTGTACAGCGCACTTTCGGAGGAAATGCAGACTGGTGCGGGGCGGGCCGTCACAATCACAATCTACGTCCCATGTGAAAACTAGGTTCTTCTTCGTCAAGCATATTAATGGAGCTGATATCTTTGCGAAGTCTTTGATAAACTTCCTATAGTTGCCAGCCAACCCCAAGAAACTCCTTACTTCGGTAGCATTTTTAGGGACCTTCCAATCTTGGATGGCCACCACCTTCGTGGGATCCACAGCTATCCTTCTTTGGAAACCACGTGCCCTAAGAATCGTACTTCACTCTCCAGAAGTGACACTTAGAAAATTTAGCTTTAAGGTTATGCGCTCGTAGGGTCTCCAACACTTCCCTAAGATGTAGGGCATGCTTTTCTTCATCCTTAGAAAAGATCAAGATGTCATCTACAAAGATCACCACGAATTTATTAAGGTACTCCCTAAACACCCTACTCATCAAGTCAACAAAGTATGCGGGGGCATTTGTCAAACTGAAGGGCATCACTAGCCATTCATAGAAGCTGTCTGGAGTCCTAAAGGCAGTCTTGTCCATGCTATCCTCAGCCACTCTCAACTGATGGAAACCAGTGGCTAAGTCCAACTGCGAAAACACTGAGGCGCCAACTAACTGATCGAAGAGATCGTCAATCCTCGGCAATGGGTGTCCGTTTTTCTTAGTAAGCTTATTAAGTTCTCTATAGTCCACACACAGTCTAAGGGACCCATCCGCCTTCGTGGCAAATACTACTGGAGCACCCCACTCCGATATACTTCGTCTTATGAACCCCTTCTCAAGCAACTCCTTCACTTGCTTATTGAGTTCCCTCCTTTGACGAGGAGCCATGTGGCATACTGGCAATGATACTGGTTTTGCATTATCCACAAGATATATTGGAAAATCTATCTCCCGCTTCGGAGGCAAGCCCTTCACCTCCTCAAACACATCCGAGTATTCTTGGACCACTCTAACAGATCGTAGATTCTCCACAGACGCGTCAAGCGATTCTAGATAACTTAGCATAACGGAATTTATGGGATTACAAAAGATTTCGAGAGCGTTACCAAGGCGAGTAATGAGCCTAACACTCTCCTTTCAGAATCAAGAACGACCCCATTTCTGGATAACCAATCCATTCCTAAAATTAGCCCATAGCACGTGAAGCCCAAAACATAAGCATCACATCTAAACTCAACGCTAAGTATAGAAATTTTCAAATCCAAACACATCATGGACAAATAAGCTGAGGCCCCAACTGGATTCGAAACAACTAAGGGATCCTCTACTAAACTGGTGTTTAAGTGCAGTGATTCAACTAATGATGTAGAGATAAACGAATGCGATGCGCCCGAATCGAATAAGATACAGACAGGATGATCAAACAGAAAAACTAAGCTTTCAACAGAAATGGTTCTACCTCGTTCTTGCAGCGGTGGGACCGCGAGAGCCTGAATTTGTCCCCTTGCCTGCCCTGGTGCCATAAGAGCTTACACCTGTCCTCCCGAGGTAGACCCTGTCCTCTTCCCCTTCTTTGGGCAGTCCTTCACTAGATGTCCTGCCTCACCACAGTGAAAACAACCAGTCTTATTTTTCTTTCTGCAATCCTTGCTGAGATGGCCTGGTGTCCCACAGTTAAAGCATTTCTTCTTTCCCTTGCCATTATTGTCTTTATCACCCTTCTTGTTTTGCTGTTGTGGTTTCTTTTGATCCCCTTTCTTCTAGGGTGCCTTATTAGCATTAGCGCCTTTCTCCTCGTGCATGAGTGCCATTTCTACTAGCTTCTCAAAGGTACCCCCCATAGGGATGTGGGTCACAGCCAACCCTTGCAATGGCTCATTCAATCCATTAACGAACCTCAGAGCCTTCTTCTCTGGCGTGTTCACTAAGTCCAAGCCAAACCTTGCTAACTGATTAAATTTGTTGACATATTCTTTCACTGATGAGCTTCATTGCTTTAATGTCAAGAACCTTTCCATATATAGATTTTCTTCCGCCCGTGAGAGAAACTTCGCCTCAAACCTACGCCTGAAATCCGCCCAAGAGTCAACCGGACGCTCCCCATTAGTGACCTCCCACCAAAACGAGGCCTCTCCCTTCATTAACCAAGCTGCTAATTTGACTTTCCTCCCTTCTTCTACTTCAAAGATTTCTAGCAATTCTTCCACCTCCTTAAGCCAATCTCTAGCTTCCACAAACGTTTCTGACCCTTGAAAAGGTTTTCCACCCATAGCCTTAAATTCCTTGCATGTCTTTGCAAAAGTATCAGCGCGAGGAGGGGGAGGAGGAGCAGGTGCAACTGGTGGTGGAGGAACATTGGCTGGACCTGCAGCGGCCCTAGCCTCTAATAACCTCCTATACCATCCTGGTATCGTTGCACCGTCCGGAAGGTTAAGATCTTCAGCCATGCTGAAACGAAAAAGGAAAGATTCAAAATGGAGAATTCGAAAGATAAAGATATATGGCTATTGGGGATTATGTTTTTAATAAAAACTTTCCTGTTAAAATCACTCATTAAGACATGTTTTTGAAAATACTTCTTCCAAAAATACTTTAGAAAAATAGTTTTTCTAAAAAAAAAATATGTTCTGGTAACCTTAAGCTCTGATACCACGTGTAACACCCCACATCCATTAATGTCACTCACAAAGGGAATGCATTAACTTCCATGGAGGTTTTAAGTGAATATAGAACAGAAAAATTACAACAAGATAGATAATAAGTAGTACTTGGAAATCTAAAACTTTATTTCATTGCAGCGGAAATTAAACATGTTTGTTACATCATAAAACCATAAATCAGAGTCAAGTACAATATCTATCTTGATAAAACAAAATACATAACCCCATTGCGTAAATAGCCATTAAAGAAGGTAACAAGTTGGACTTTACTTCAACGGTCCAAGCTTTCCAAAAGAGAGATAAAGCAATCCAATCAAACTCCACTAGAGCTGGGCCTACCCTGAGGACCTGGAGGGGGGAAAAGGATTGAAATAGAGGGGGTCAGACATAAAGTCTGGCGAGTATGATAATTCTAACCATACTATCATCAAAATAACTAGACTAAGGCATAAGCTGGAAAACAAGGAAATGTCTATGAACTATTGGGTATGGAAGAGCAGATAAAGATAACGTTAAAGGCACACCTAATTACTAACGAATAATTACTACACTGCACCACACCAGCCACCCTCAAAGTTGATCCCACTTGCTTCACTTAGAAGTTATATAAATAGCCTTGCGTACCCCTAGCTGACTACATAGGTGCCGCCTGCCCCTATCTCCGCTAGGTGTACCCCACTACCCACTTTCGATCGGCTCCCTACTCGTAGATACCCGTGCTGGTCCCACAGTGGGGTGTATCACTCCCCTAAAGTGGCAACCCGATACAACTTGAGAATGCACGGCTTATACCTACACGATGCAACAACGTCTTACCTACCAGCCCGGGTCCACACACGCATATGAATCCTGTTGGACTTGCGTTGCCACCGCTACCCCGTTTGGCCTCTTATAGTCAAGCCCAGTATGCGTGTCCCGTCCTCGACTTGGGTCGAGCCCACAAAGATACGTTTGGGTTACTGGTTGAAATGGGCCCCCACAAGCTATCCACCTAAGCTTGTCCCCACTAGTATATCCCACTTAACCCTCCTCTTAGTCATGTTCATTTACATGTGTGTTTGGTTAAGTCTTACTAATCATATTTCAAATGCCATCAAAGGCAACCACTAGATTCCTCATGCCACCCAAGGCACCTACTTAACCCCCATATCCCACCTTACATGTTTATCTGGTTAAGTATTTCTTAATTCATTCAGGCCATAACCTCATAAAGACCTCTCACATTAGACTGGCATTTATGGCAGCTGGATTTGCCGGGCGGGTCCGGGCAGTCTTACACCATAAAAGAGTCTAACCTCGTGTCTTTACAACTGTTATGCTTTAATTTGGGCCTAGGACCTCTCACATTGGGCTGACATTTGTGACTACTGGATTTGCCGAGCGGGTCCGGGCAATTTTACGTCACAAACGAGTCCAACCTCGTGTCCTAAACATTGAATAACACTTATAATCTTTTACCCCAGTTTTAAATATATCCCTATTCAAATCATTAATTAATTCCAATTTTAATGATGTCCATAATTGACTCAATTATGGCCATCCACTTATGGTATGCAAAATCATATCAATTGCATCCAATTTTCTCAATATTAAATCCTTAATATTACCCCTACCCCACGTTATACGTTCGCTTATTCAACGCAAAATATACGTTAAACTCGAATAGTCTAACTCATAGCACAAAAAGAAATTATCACAACAACAACATATAAATATGAATGAAATAGATCTAATCATAAAAAGGGTGAAACATGCGTGTGTGATAGATGTCCAACACCTAAACTTGCATAGGCAAAAACTACAACTTGCATAAAACTACACATGTCATGGATCTAAAGGTGTCAACTTGTTTGGTTAAATGTCACAACTTACATAATATGATCATAATCCCAATTCATGTATAAACTGGCATATGTGGTTTATGCAACATAATGATGGTGTAAACTAGCATCTAACCCATAGAACTCACCCATGTCATAGCATAATTCTAGATCTAAATAGATGTCATGGCATATGTTCATAATCTTTACTACTCAATCTAAACTTGCATACATGATTTGTCATATAAATCAACATAGCCCAAATAATATCAACATTATGATTTGATTAACATGAACTAATTAGCATAGATAATAACATCATGACTTTATAACATGTATGATTTATCACAACTTAGCATAGAAAATTACAACCTATACAATATCATCATAGCATGATTTACAACATATAGGATATCATCATCACATAACATAGGATTTACAACATACATGATAGCATAAGGTTTACAACAACATATATGACAATCCACATCATTCACTTATAATCCATTCATAACTTAATCTAATTAGTTTAATAATAATCTTGTTAAGATCATCATACTCACAATTAGAAGAGAAAGAGAGTCTTGATTTGCTTTAGGGTTGAGTAGAATTAGGGTTTTGATTAGCTTTCTTCCTTCTTAGTTGGCGGCGACTACACTGAGTTCCATGGCGGCGGTATGACGGTGGTTATTCTATTTTTCATGTGAATTAGAGTGAGAGACTACCTAGGTATTTATAGAGTTTAGGATTTATTTAGACCGTCAGATCAACTCAGAACTAAACTGAACCGTTAAATTTGCCAACTCAGCCCTAAAGACACATCAGCAGCTCAAGATTGGGCTCAGCCAAACCCTAGCCAACCTGACCAGGTCGGCACCCAGGTCGACTGCGGAGTCGACCTGGTCCCTGGGATGTCGACTGCCCAATCGACTCCCCAGTCGACCTGGGGTGCTGGGCGGGAAATTTCCCGCCTAGTCTGTTTGACTCCGAATTTTGAATTTTAAATTTTCTGAAATCTGTTTTGAATTTTCTGAAACTTCCGATGGCCATATCTCCTTCATACGAAGTCCAAATCACGCAAACTCGGACTCTATTTCAACCAGAATTCCGAGACGAACATAATGGCGCAACCCGTTTCCCACAATTCTCACGTCTGAGATTAGTTATTCTTTAATTTGTGAATATTAATATTAACAGAATTATGGGGTGTTACAATTTTTCCAGATTTTTAGCATGTATAACTTCGCTAATTATCGCTAATCACCCCTAATTAGCCGTAATTAGTGAAAAACAATGCAAATCATTCACCTTAGCCACAAATGAATTATAGATCTGAACATCTCTGCTGTTTTAGGTCAAATCCCTATGCAATACAATAGCTCCAACTCTGATTTGGTGTTGATTCGCCTTGATTTGATGTTGATTAAGCAAATATATGCTTAAATGGTGATTTAGGGGGTGATTTAGAAGGTGGAGGCCACTATTAGGGTTGGAGAGAGGTAAGTGGCGGCTGAGAAAATGAAAACTAAATCGTTTCCTAACTGATTTCAGCCTCCCCGTAACCCTAATCCCGAAATGGGTTATGGGCCTAGCTGCTAATCACCCTAATTAGGTCTGATTAAGCTGTTTTTCACCTTTAAAACCTTATTTCAGCCATATCTCCCAAACGGTAAGTCCGTTTGACAAATGTGACCACTCTGCGAAAAGGTAAACCATCATCTAAATCCAATGGAAGTGCTTTCAGGTCAAAACTCCTTGCCAATCAAAAGTTATAAGCAAAACAAGATTCGCCAAGGGCAAAATGGTCATTTAAAAATCGGCAAAAATCGTGAACATGGGAAATGACTCCAATAGTCGTTCCCCAAAGTTACACGACTATACGACCTCGTATAAAATGAATAATTATTCTTCGATCCTCTAATGCGTAGAATGCGGGTCGTTACAATGCTACATTGTCAGTTCATACCCTACAATTGATGTCCACCGATATATAACCCTTAAGCTCATACGTCTGAGAAAAGTGTGTTAAGCAAGAGAATAAATTCTCCGCCACCAAACAGATACATATTTAGAAAAGATCAACAAATACATAATAAAATACAATATCAGACATGCAATCCATTTACAAGTCTGTTCTGGGTCTGAATGAAACCGAAGGCACCTTATTCCTGATCCCGTATATCCAATAAAGGAGAGATGCCCTCGAATATTCGGTCGATCTCCAAGTACGTCTGGACGATCACCACATATTACCTCTATTTGGGTGTACTTTCCAACTGAGACATCAGTAATAGCCCAAACGATGTGTAGATCACCGGTATTTAACCACCGTCTTCATTCCTTCGACTTTCAATCGTCGTATCAATTATTCAAAATGGGTTAAACCCGGTCTTTCTAAATAACTCGCATATTTTATAATCAAGTGCTATAAAAACACATCATATGTCTCACTCCAATCTAGAATATTCTTTTATTCAAATATTCTTATTACTAGGGATTATCCCCATAAATCTTTTCAAAGATTTAATTCATTTAAACCTCTTGTTTAAATCTTTCTTTGAAAACCACTGCAAAAGATTTTCTATTATCTTTTAACAATCTTAAACCAATTAAGGTTTATCAACCAGTCAAGATTAACGAGCCTTATCGAAGTAATCATTCATTTTATTATCCCAGTCCCCACCTATTCATCCCATGGAGCAAAACTGGAAGTACTCCATATCTAACACCTGTGGTGTTATCGGTAAATTTAATTACCATTTAACATTCAAATCTAATTACAGATTTAATTGTCGCATGGAGTAAAATTAGTGGAACTTCATTTCGAACATTTCTTGAATTCGGTAAATTTAATTACCTCATTCACATTTCAATCTAATTAAAGATTCATTAAAAATCTAGTTCAGTTTTAATCTCAAAAAATCATTATTTGATGATTATTGAATCCTTGAAAATCAATCTTGTCTTTACTTGTGTTAAAGAACAAATGTCTTGTAAAAACATTGTTCACAATAAACCCAAAATCCTCTTCCATTTAATATGGAATCTTCACGGAAATCTGAAAAATTATAATCGGTATAAATATCCGTTTCCAACCAATACTATGAGCGGAATAATGGCAAAGCCTTTTAAATTACATAAATAGTAAATGCCTTCCTTCATAGAAGCTCATCTCGATTATTATTAATTGAATTCCACTCAATTCTAATTAATTGAATAAGCTGGAAAACTTCCTTTAATCTTAATTAAAAGATTTATTACTTTCACAAGTGGGTTCAAGAACAATATTATTTAAGATACCATTCACAATGGACCCAAAATCCAATTTGATATTAAATGTAAGATCTTAAATGTAAATTATGTCGACTTACATTCAACACAAAATTCTGAAATTAAGAGATATCGTTTTCGAACAACGATATCAATATCTTCCAAATTTCCACAACAATATCCGTATAATTACGAAATCCAATATCGAAATATCCGAAGATAACTCCCATTCAAATCCATTCCAATATATATGTGTTGGAAAACTCTGGTTATATCAAAACCACTCTCAATCCAGTTTATTGATTTAAACTTATTGGATTATTATTCCAGTTGTTATCTAGTTCATTTGGATAAAAATATTTTTTATCCTTTCAAACTTGGAATATTTCATCCAAAAATCTTTCCAAATCATTTATTATTATTTTATATAATTTCCCATATTTTTAATAATTTTATTAAGGCCATTACAATTGGTTTCTGATATCGGCTACCGAACTACATCCATAACAATCTTTTCCAAAACTAATTTGGATGTATTTTAAAATCTAACCGTCCAAATTTAAATATCATATATTCATTTGAAAGATCATTTTGATACGAACCCAACGGTTTCGATTTTAGGACAAATCTGACAGTCGGATCTCCTATTATGGCCATTCGAATTCATGGTTGAAATTCGTGAACGGTCGTTGCTCGACACGTTCTATTCAAGCCATTTATATATACATACATACATACATACACACACACACACACACATATATATATATATATATATATATATAATATTTCTTCGATTTCCATTCAAAAAAGAATTTTATAAAATGTTTATAAATACGTTTAGCTTCCATTTCAATTTTTAATTAAAATTGAACATCTCATTTTATTATGATCTCGAAATGATAATATTTTCAGAATGTCATATTTTGAAATTCATTCTTCTTGATATTTATTTTAAAGATGAATAAAATCGATATAGAAATCCGTTCGAGTCAAAATAGCTTTTATATACTTAACTCGGATTCTCATTTTTATATTTTTCTATCCATCCAAAATTGGACATAAAAATCAACTTCCAATTTTCCTTGAATATTGCATTATAAAAATATTCACATTTATTCCAAATTGGAATAAAATTTCAACCAATATCCATATAAATCAATTTATATGGACTACATTCATCACATGCACCCAACAATAATTGCAAACAACTATCAACATCCAAAATGACATCCAGTGTGCATTTTATTTTCATATAAGCTTCAGTCAAGTAATTGACGCTTATATAATCTGTTAATCAACCGACTAACCACAATTTCACACAAGGGAGATGTGTTAGTCAAATATCATCACAAGACCCGTGTAGGGTTCTCTACTAACAACAATTATTTAATGAATCATTACTCGCATACAATGCACAAGCCGTAGTCATAAATAAATAAATACTCAAACTATCCAATGCCATTTACGGCGCCGCAAGTGTCCATCCACGGAGTATAAAATGTGAGTGTCATATATTCATACAACGCTTCTAATGCAAATAACTGGTGAATAATTGATGTGTTGAACTCCAAAAATATATATGCATGCAACTAAATTTCTAATAAATTTAGCTTTCTCACTTTAAATATTTAAGATTGAAATTATCACTTTTCTTTAATCACTTCTATTTTTTAAGAAACTTAACGTAACCACCAAACAAATCATTTTAACGTTTTGCTAACTCGACTATTTATCATATGCAATCTATCATGATAATTCTAACTACACCAAAACAATTAGAAATGTTCTCACCCAAGCTAAACCAAACGCCACAAAACTACTAATGTAGATTTTCTTGTAGTGCGCTCGTCGTTTGTCGTTCTCTGCACTCGAATTCACCTTTCTGGCTCTAGAATTTGAATACAACCTCCAATCTTCACCAAACTAGGTCACTAGCATGGAAATGTCATTCCAGACAACTTTTGCTTAGTGAACTTTCTTCCAAAAATGCGCCAATTTGCCAGAAATCTCAAGTCTTTGCTCCAGGTTAGCAATCTTTAAACGCGTTTTCTGAGTAGCTCTGAACTCCAAAATTTGGTTTTGATTTGTCAAATTCATAGGAAAAACAAGATCTATGGCTTTTGATTATGGGGCCTTGGCAAGAAATGCACGGATCGAAAGTTATTAAGCAAAGAAGGGGTGGTTTTTGCAAATGTATTTTTTTTATGGATTTGCAAGCACGTGGGGCCCACGGAGCTCGCTATCCAGTGCGGCACAATGGAGAGTGACGACTTGGCGACGAATTTGGGTGGTTCCGTGGCCCTGTGGAGGCACACGAGGTGTTGGTGGTGGTAGAAGGTGGTTTAGCTACTAAAAGAGGCTTCCTTTTCAACTTCAAAGAGAATGGAGTGGTTTTCGACAAAGGGGAAGAGGAGACCTGTGGGCGCCGGACCTGGGAAGGTGCTCTAGCACCTGATGACGTGGCAGCTCAAATGCTCCAGCCAATGGGGCCCAAGGAGGAGCGGTAGGAGGAGCAAAGGTAAAGAGGTCTCCATTTTTAATCTTTTGGAAGCTTTAAAGTTTATTTTGGAAAATGGATGAAACCATTAAGCTAATCAAGCTTACATAGTCATCCATTATGTCATGGAAGCTTCGTTTAGGGAGAGCATGACAATTGGAAGGGAGAGAGGCATATTTGTCTAATTTCTGTTAGATAAGCATTATTCACTGATTGACATAATTTAAAGGTGTACTAATAACAATGTACAAACTTCGTTCTAGTCTCACAACCACACGTTAATTCCAACAATTTCGAAATTTGAAATCCCGCTACATTATGGAATTATGGTTCCAATGAATCTACCTACGTCGAATATGGAGACCGTTTCAAAAATGGCCTTATTTTCAGCTTAAACTGAAAATTGACTGAATTTTCAGCTTACGTTTATATACCGTTCTCTCACATACGAACTCCGTTCGCTTGAAAATTTTAATACTAACATATTTCGACATTCTGGATCCAACAAAAGTGGTTTTGTTAAATTCCGAGATAGTTAGAAAAATAGTCCTTATTCAAGTGATCGATATAACTCTCAAAATATCGATTTTTAAATTCATACTTATAAATCAAATTAATAATTTTGCTGAGCTAGTCAAATAAAATATAAAAACTAATTTTAAAATTATTCTCAAATTTTATCGAGCAAAAATTAGCAATATAAATTCAAAATTCATTAAAATAGCTTAAATCAAAATTTTAAATTGGTTCCGATATTCCGGGTTGTTACAATTTGATTTTGTGAATCGTCTTTTTGTTATTAACTAGGTAAGAGGAAAATCCATTTATATTTATATTATGGATTTCTAGCTGAATTATTTTTGGAATTTGTTTGTTTTGTAGTCGCAACATCGTTGTTGAGACTATAAATCCTTGGAGTTGGTTCGGAGTTTAACTGCGGTCTTTAAATATTGTGGTGATGAGAATAATTATTTTTCGGATCGCGTCAAATCTTAAAAGATAACGTAGGATGATTAATATGTTAATCCGGCCTAATAAGGTCAAGGTTCAACCTCTGTCCAAAGCACATTCGGTAGTTGATCATTTAGCGCTATACTAGGATGGTCAATTAGTTGATGAACTTTGGCACAACTAGGACTTAGGACTCAACGGTAAACGTTGCGTCCAAACCACCCATTTAACTTCTTTCTTTTATACTTTCTTCCTCATCTAGCCGAGCCATATTCTTTTCCTTTTCTCTTTCTTCGTCGTCGCCTCATCTCCTTTCCCATGCTAGTATGCGCATTAGATTTTCCACACCAGTACTCCAAGATCTAATTTCTTCTCTTCAACCATTTCTTAGTCCGTAATACTTATTTGCGCTATTGGATCTTAATGACACCATTTAACCCTCACCCTTAGGGAGAGATCATTTGGTTGGATTGGAATGAGCAAAAAGGTCGCACCACTTTAGGGCTAAGAAAATTTGTCACGGTAGTTGGACTTGCACCGGCCAATTGCTTCGAGATCTTACAATAGAATTTGTTGTTTGTGCTGCATCTACCTTTGCTAAACCTTGTTTGAAAAGGTTCTTTCGAAGGTGATGAACGTTTCAGAGATAAAGAACAAACTATCTTTGGATTGTTTTTTCTGAGGAAAATCTCAATGAGATTTTAGAGGAATCTGTGTTGTATGCGGGATTATATAGTCTTTTTGTTTGACTTGGTTTTGCAGAGAATCTTTTAATGTTTGGTTTTGTGAGTGGGAATCTATGTTCGAACTATCCATGTGGACATGTGACCTATTTTGCGCATCGTTTTAGAATGGGAAGTTATGAATAGATTTGTCTCACGATGAGAAAATCAATCTCTTGCTTGATCGATGGCGTAACCATTATTTAGTGCTGCATCATATTCAATTCAGCTTGTTGTTCTTGTATGTTATCTCATGGAGCTACTTTATGTAATTCACAATATTAGGTGGATTTTCATGAGAACCCGTTTTGCGGTAGGTTTCTTTTCTCATCGCAAACTCTCTTTTAGAAAAGATGTTGATGTGGAACATCCAACAACACTAGTAATGTTTGTAACACGAGATTGAGCATTTTGCTACCAAAATATGATTAATCAAGGATCATAAAAAAATGGTTTGAGCTCCAGCTGCGGAGCAAGATATCTCGTTGTTTATAACCATTATTTTGGAAGCTTTGGTGTTGTCGTCTGTGTTGTTTTCCCTTTCCAGCATCGCGTTCGTGGCTTTGTGGTGATCCGTGTTTGTAACTGTTAGTGTTGTTTGAATCTCACGACTTAGGTAATGAGATTTCTATGTTTGGAGATATTTATTGGAGATATTTATGTCATTCCTGCATGCCTGTTTGAATGAAATCTCAACTTTCCTTTCTAAACTAAAAGTTGTCCTAAAGCTGGAAAGAATAGATTTCTGTATTGGATAAATTTTATCAAAATACCAATTCCACGTCACGGGTATATAAATAAATCACCGTTCCTTTTCAAAACTAAAATTTATTTTGGTCTTTTTATGTGTGATTTCATTTTTCGCATTTTGAGTGTGACTACTTCCTTTTTCCACTAGCATGTGACTTGAATCGTTTAAATTTCCGCAAAATATATTTTTGAAACCTTAGGAAATTGTTGTTTGAAAAACAATTTTTTACCTTTTTTTAATTTTTAACTGAATTAATTTCTTTTTTTTTGGTTTGTGAGAAAACACAAAATTTGGATATGACAATTTATGCATGTTTAAACGTCTGTTTTACATTAAACAGATGATTTGAATGGCGCAAAGTGTATGTTACCAGAATTTTGATTTTTCATGCGAATCTCATATGGAAAGTAAAGTGGTATTGAAAAGAATTTTTCAAAATAAACAAGAAGTTTTAAAGAGGAATTTATTTTTTCGGAAAATTTTGATTTTTAGTCACATGAAGAGCGTAAGAAAGATTATTTAGATGCTTTATGTGTACGTTTTTGTGGTGCATTAGGACCGTGATACGATACAAACGTCAACGACAATAAAGAAAAGGTTGTTTTACCTTGGAAAGGTTGTTTCCATACCTTCTCAAAGATGTGTGGGAGCTATTAATTAACTCGTTTTACGTTTTAGAGCATGTTTTAAGCCTCCTTTATAGTCTACAGATGGAAATTTCCGAAGTATTTTGGGTAACTGAGGTGAAAATTCCACTATAGGCCGGGAAATGGAATATTTGTAAGCAGAAAAAATGTTTAAGTTCTTCGCTTCGATTTCCTTTTTCCGGTTTAGGAGAAATTGAATAGGAAATGATAAGATTGCGTAAAGTTTTTTATGGTAGGTTTTGGACGCAAAATTGTTTGCTTTACACTTCCATTCATAGCTTTGTGAAGGTTATGGATGAAAAAGAATTTTTGAATTTTGCATTCATACAGAACTGCCAGTATATTTAGGATGTTTTGTATCATGTTTTCAAAAGTGTTTTAAAATTTATTGCATATATGTAGAGGGCCCGATTTAGAATCATCTTGAATGCATGTTTTATGGTTGAAATGCATTATGTACACCATGCACCTATACACTTGGTTGCAAAGTGGACATACATAAATTGGTTATGCAGGATAAGATAACCAGATATTAGAATTTCGGGACGAAATTCTTTTTAAAGGGGGAAGAATGTAACAATCCGGAATTTTGATAATAAATAGTTATTTAATTAGAATCTCAAAAATAGGAATTTCTGCAAATGATGGAATTTAACCACGAAACTTTAACCAATGCATTCGTCTTGGAATTTTGGTCAACATTCATGCTTGGAGTTTTATGAACAGAGTCCGTATGAAGAAGTTACGGGCAAAATACGAAAAACAGATGGAAAGAAATAAATAGAATAATTAATATATACCTTTCCTTTTATTTCCCGCCTTCACTAGGAAAATGCACTCAAGGCCGGTCAACAACCCTGTATAGAGCGGTCGACCGTTCTACGCCTGTATAGCCTAGTGACGGCTAGGTTTAGAGCGGCATTTTCATTATATTTTATAATCTAAACGGATGGATGTTAATTAAAATAAATCTAAGGGTCCTAGGCCAATTCCACTCTTATAAATAAAGGGGTAAGGCCTCATTCTTTTCCCGAAATCTGTGGGCAATAGCGAAGCTTTGCCATTTTCCTCCTTCTCCAAACCTAATTTCTTAATCTAAAATATATTCTTATACACCAAATCAAATCAAATTCATATGAATTTGAGAGGATTATCAGATCTGATGGAAAATAATGCAAATTGACACTTCAAATAAGATTCTCCCCACTTTTCCTATTTTCTTACATCTCTATAGATCTAAAATCATCCCCCTTTCAGATAAATTATAGATTTATAAAAGTTTGGGAATTAGTAGGCCTAAAAGGTTCAAACTTTGGACTTGGATGCTTGTAGGTGAGTGGGAAATTTATATATGCATTTATAATAACGTATTTATACCTTGTAATAGATCTCAAAATTTATGCATATTTTACCAGATCCGCTCATGATATTAATGTAATGGAATTAGCACCTATCAGATCTAATTGTAAAAATTGTTAAAACTTGTGAATTGTAAATTGTGGTTATGCATAATATTAATTGTAAGATTCTAAAATTTGTATACACATCTACATATAGTTATGCAGTAAAATATATTACAGTTGTAGAAAAGCACAGCAGATCTGGTAATCAGTCTAATGAAAAGACCAATTAGATGTAGCTGCATTCCAGATCTCAAGTATAGTGTTAAATAATAAAGAATTTGAATTAGGGTAAAAAGATACGATTGATAAATCATGTGATTTTAATATTAAAAGAATTATAAACATTTGTATTCAATGTTGTTGGGTCTTGGCTCAATTGTTGTAAATATGTCTTTTTTTTTAACACCCCTTGTCCATTAACGTCACTCTCACAGGGAATGCATTAACTTTCATGGAGTATTAATGGTGTATAGAATAGAATATAACAAGACAAATACATATATTGGTACTTGAAAATTTTAAAACAATTTTTATTGCAGCGGAGTAATAGTTTGATTACAACAACATCATAAACCAATAGTAAAACCAAGTACACTTAGTATCCATCCTAACAAATTGTTTTCTGAGTACATAAGTAAAAAGCATAACCCCAACATAAGTAGCCATAAAAGAGATGAGCTGAACTTTACTTTCAGCAATCCAAGCACTTCCAAAAGAGAGAGAAAGATCCAAATCAAGCTCCACTAGCTCTAGTCCCACCCTGAGAACCTAGGGGAGGGGGAAGGAAGAAAAGAGGTGAAAACAAAGGGGGTCAGACATAAAGTCTGGCGAGTCCAATAACTTTAACAAGTATTTATTAAAGTAATTAGGATAAGGCATAAACTGGTAAAACAAAGAATGACTGTTAAACAATTGGGCAGGACAAAACAAACAAGAGGAATATTCTGGCGTTAATCTCGCTCCTAATCACTATAGGCTAATTACTATACTACACCATTACTAGTCACCCTAAAAGTTGATGCCGCCTACTGAACATAATAATCATAATGATAGTTTCGTGTACCCTAGTTGTCTTCATATGTGCCGCCTGCCCCTAAATCCACTATTTGTACCCACTAACCCCATGCGATCGGCTCCCTAACTCGTAGATACTCGTGCTGGTCCCACAATGGGGTACATCACTCCCCAAAGTGGCAACCTGATACCACTAAAGATGCACGGCTTATCTCTACACGATGCAACAACGTCTTACCTTGCCCACGCACGCACATGACCCCGTTGGACTTGCGTTGCCACCGATATCTTGTTTTGACCTCTTACAATCAAACCCAGTAAGTGTGTCCTGTCCTCGATCTAACTCGAACTCACAAGGATACTTAATGGGTTACTGGTTCGAAAAGGGTCCCCCAAACTTGACACAAGCTTTCCACCTATGCTTGGTCCCCACTAAGATTTCCACTTAACCCCTTCTTATTCATGTCTTCTTACATGTTTTAATTTGGTTAAGTGTTTCTAATTGTATTTCACATGTCACCCATGTCACCCACTTAACCCCCATGTCCCACCACATATTTATCTTGGTTAAGTTTTACTTATTTCATTATTACCATAACCTTGTAAGACCTCTCACACTAGACTACCGTTTGCAGTTGCTGGATTTGTCGGACGGGTCCGCGCAGTTTTATACCACAAACGAGTCTAACCTCATGTCTTTACAATTGTTACACATTTAATTTATGCCTTTCACCTCTCACATTAGACTATCGTTTGTGGTTGCTGGATTTGTCAAGTGGGTCCGAGCAGTCTTACACCACAAACGAGTCTAACCTCGTGTTTTAGGCGTTTATTATTACACATAATTATTTCACCCCAATATGAATTAATTATCCCTATTCAAACTGTCAATAATTTCCAAATTAAATTATGTCCATAATTGTCACCTAAATTATGTCCATACTTTTTAGGTATATAAATTATACCAATTAATGGCTCAATTTAATTATATGCTTTAAAAGCTATTTTATGCCAATTCACAATTTGCATAATTAATATTTTCCCATTGTCCCCACGCTATTCGTACGTTCTAATATGAAACATGTTAGACTCGCAAATAGTCTAACTTATAAAAAGAAAAGAAACATCACAACTTGCATAACACATAAAGTAGATCTAACTTGCAAATAAGAATTATAACATAAATTTGCATAGCCAATAACTTGCATAGGCAATGGACATATAGAACATAAATTTGCATAAACTACCATGGATCTAAATATAGGTCTAAACATGAAATTGTGTACTTGCATATATGAATTGTGGGTCTCACCTAAACTTGCATATGTGAATATAATTTTCACCTAAAAATGTGAATATAGTTTTCATCTAAACTTACATATGGATTCCTACAACTTGCATATGAATTTATCACATGTTTTTGCATATAAACTAGCATATGTATATACTTGATTCACATATAAACTTGTGTATAATTTGCATACAGACTTGCGTAAGATTCGCATTCAAACTAGCATATGATTTAACATCCCAAACTTGCATAAGATTCACATACGAACTAGCATATGTAAAAACAGACTTGCATAAGATTCACATACAAACTAGCATATGATTTAACATCCCAAACTTGCATAAGATTCACATACAAACTAGCATATGTAAAAATAGACTTGCATATAAACTGATGTCATAAATTAAATCAAGTTAACCATATGCGATTGGACATATGAAATTGATCTACCAACATAAGATAACAAAACTGTCATATGTTCACCAACAGACGATAACATAGTTAAATAACATCACAAGATTCAACAGACATGTTATCATAATCCAAATTATAACTCATCATAATTAATTTATTAATTACTTTGTGAAAGAAATTTTACTCACAAGGACAGGTTAGAGAAGAGAAAGATTCGTTCGTCGTTTGTATTAGAATTTTGATTTGCCAATCCCTAAGCTTTAGGAAGAAGAACTATCCTGGCAGCAGCATGGAGGCCAATAGATGATTTAGTTTAGGTTTAGGGTTTGAGTCTATGCGTGTTTATATAGAAATTTAAATAAACCTAAGCGGTTAGATAGTCATAGGAGCAATCCCAACCATCCAGACAAGATAGAGTTATCTAGAATTTCCAACTCTGCCCTAGTGACTCAACAGTAGGTCAGGTAAGACTCAGCAACAAGTCAGAATCATCTGATTTCTGGTAAGCCCTAGGGGGTAGGTCGACCCCCAGGTCGACCCCCTGGTCGACCTGTGTAGGGGAGGTCGACCCCTTGGTCGACCTGGCCTTGGGCGGGAGAAATCCCGCCCAACCCGCTTCCCTGTTTGAATTTTGATTTTTGATTTTTGAATTTAATTCTGAACTGTTATTAATTTATTGAAACTTCTGAGGGCCATAACTTCCTCATACGAAGTCCGATTTACGAAAACGTGGACTCTATTCCAAGCAGAATTTTGAGACGAACGCAATGACATAACCTATTTCCCTTAATTCTTATTTTAACAATTAAGTATTCTTAATTTCATTCTTTTACTAGTCACAAAAAATTCAGAGTGTTACATTCTCCCCTCCTTAAAGGATTTCTCCCCCGAAATCTCCATGTTAAGGAGAATGTATATCCTAGCATCCAATAATCCATCTACTCAACCATTAAACACAGGCATCCATTGTCCTTAAAATATTTCTAATGCCATACGATCATATGCAAAAAGTGTGTGTATATGTTCCTTATCCAATGCAAAATCAGGCGGTCCACTGATTCAGTTGACCTCCTTAATGCAAATCATGATAGTGCCATGCGTCCATTATGTATGCGAAAGAATCCTAACGATACATATTACTTCTACATGTGTGCACAACCATTCATCAAAATGCAGCATCCATATGATAACACAACCAGTATACTCTGTAAGTCGTCGTCCCAATCAAAATGCAGCACTTTCGTAGTTGAGAAACATGAGCCAATCTTTCGGGTAGCTCTACTCTGTAAGTCGTCGTCCCATTCCTTTCAGTGATAGGAAATGGTCCTACAAATCTTGGTGCTAGCTTTCCTACAGACCCAAAGCGAATGACATTCCTCAAAGGAGATACTTTAAGGAACACCCTATCTCCAACCTCAAACTCAAGGTCGGTCCTTCTTTTGTCTGCATAGGACTTCTGTCTATCTTGTGCAGCCTTCATCCGTCTTCTTATCAAGTCCACCTTTTATGAGGTTTCTCTAATCATGTCTGGCCAAAGTACGAGCTTGTCTGTAGACTCCCACCAACAAGTTGGTGATCGGCATGGCCTTCCATATAAAGCTTCGAAGGGCGCCATGCCTATGGTGGCTTGGTAGCTATTGTTGTAAGCGAGTTCCACCAAAGGAAGATGATCCTCCCATGTCCCTCCAAAGTCAAGAATGCACAATCTCAAGAGGTCTTCCAATACTATGTTCACCTTTTCCATCTGACCATCGGTTTGGGGGTGATAGGCCATGCTTAAGCATAAATGTGTGCCTACAGCCTCTTGCAAACTCTTCCAAAACTCGGTCGTAAAGATAGGATCTCGATCACTCACTATGATAGAGGGTATCCCATGGAGTCGAACTATATCTTTAAGGTAAATGGATGTTAGGGACGAGGCAATCCTTCTACTTTTAACAGGTATAAAGTGAGCGCTTTTAGTGAGCCTATCCTCTATTACCCAAATATCGGTATTGCCCCTTCTTGACCTAGGCAACCCATCAACAAAGTCCATTGAAATGCTATCCCACTTCCACTGTGGGAACTCCAGTAGGTGGAATAGACCGCCATGCTTCTTCTGCTCCACTTTGACTTGCTGGCATATCAAACACTTAGCGACGAACTCACCTACATCCCTCTTCATGCCATTCCAAAAGAAAACCCTTTTTATACCTTTATACATCTTGTCTACGCCTGGGTGTATGGTCAGCTTAGAATGGTGTGATTCTTCGAGAAACAACTTCACTAAATCCATTGCTTGTGGGATGCATAGCCTTCCATCCCATCTCAACCAACCCTTATCATTGATGGAGTATCTATTGAGGTGACTAGAAGTCTCACCCCTAACTAGCTTATCCATCACATCAACTAGCTGAGGGCATTCTCGTTGCGCAGTTCCTATTGAGTCCAAAAGAGTAGGCCACACCTCTAGCGATGCTAACAGACCAGGCACAGTTTTAGAGGAAGGTCTAAAGTTAAAGTTTGCTATGTACTGCAAGCTTTGCCTTTCTACAAAGAGAGGACTCAAGGTCATCTTCTTTCTACTCAAGGCGTCTGCTACCACATTGCCCTTGCCAGGAGTATAGGAAATCTCAAAAATCATATGAGGCCAAAAATTCCATCCATCTTTGTTGTCTTAAGTTAAGATCTTTCTGTGAGAAAAGGAACTTTAATGATTTATGGTCAGTAAAGAATTCAAACCTTTCTCCTAGTAGGTAAAGACGCCATGACTTTAGAGCGAAAACAATGACAGCTAGCTCCAAATCATGAGTTGGGTATTTCTTCTCATGTACCTTCAATTGCCTTCCCCCATAACAAACTACCTTGCCTTCTTGCAACAGGACATCACCCAACCCTGTACCGCATGTGTCTGTGTATACGGTAAACATTTTGCTCCCACCGGGCAATGTCAGAACTAAGGCTGTTGTTAGAGCACTTTTCAAACGTTGGAAAGCAATATCGTAATCCAAATCCCAAGCGAAAGTTAGGTTCTTATTTGTCAATCTTGTGAGTGGAGCTGAGATTTTTGCAAAGTATTTAATGAATTTTCGGTAAAAGCCCGCTAGCCCGAGAAAGCTTCGGACTTCGGTTGCATTCTGTGGAACCTTCCAATCTTGCACCGCAACTACTTTTGTGGGGTCCATAGTTAACCCCTCTTTGGACACCACATGTCCAAGTAACCTCACTTCTTCTCTCCAGAAATGGCATTTGGAGAATTTGGCTTTCATCTGATGTGCACGAAGAGTATCCATGACTTCCCTTAAGTGCAAAGCATGATGTTCTTCATTCTTCGAGAAAATTAAAATGTCGTCTACAAAGACCGCCACAAACTTATTAAGGAACTCCCTAAACACCCCGCTCATCAAGTCAACAAAGTAAGCGGGTGCGTTTGTTAAGCCGAAAGGCATGACAAGGCATTCGAAGAAACAATCCGGGGTTTTAAACGTGGTCTTATCAATGCTGTCTTCAGCCACTCATAGCTAATGAAACCCGGTAGCCAAATCTAGTTGGGAGAAAACCGAAACACCTACAAGCTGATCAAACAAGTCATCTATTCTTGGAAGTGGGTGCCTATTTTTCTTGGTAAGCTTGTTTAGCTCCCTATAATCAACTCATAGGCGAAGTGAACCATCCGCTTTGGTTGCGCATACTACTGGAGCACCCCACTCAGAAATACTCTGCCTTGTAAACCCTTTTTCGAGCAATTCTTTGACTTTCTTGCTGAGCTTTTTTCTCTCCCTTGGAGCCATGTGTTTAACGGGTAAAGCTACGGATTTTGCATTATCAACAAGGTGTATGCGGAAGTCTATCTCCCGCTTCGAAGGTAAGCTCTTCACCTCTTCAAATACATCTGAATATTCACGGACTACTCTAACAGACTGCAAGTTTTCAACAGACGCATCAAGAGATTCTTGGTAGCTAAGCATAACGGAATGTATGGGATTACAAGAGATTTAGAGTGTGTTGCTGAGGTGAGTCATAAGTCTAACCACTCCCTTTTCACAATTGAGGATGGCACCATTACTGGATAACCAACCATGCCTAGGATCAACCCATAGCCTGTGAAGCCAAGAACGAAGGCTTGCATTCAAACTCAATGCTCAAGATTGACACTCTCAAATCCCGACAAATCATTGAAAGATGAGCCGAACTACCAATAGGATTTGAGACTATTATGGGATCTATAACTAGACTAGTATTTAGGTGTAGTGTTTCAACTAACAAAGCAGATACAAATGAGCGTGAAGCACCGGAATCAAACAAAGTACGAATAGGATGATCAAACAGAAAAACCAAACTTTCAACAGAAATTTTTCTACCTCTCTCCTGTCCTGGTGCCATGAGAGCATGAACCTGCCCTCTTGCTTGCCCTGGTGCCATGAGAACCTGAACCTGCCCTCTAGAAGTAGACCCTGTCCTCTGCCCTTGCCTTCTCGGGCAGTCTTTAATCAGATGTCCTGCCTCACCATAGTTGAAGCAGCCGGTCATCTTCTTCTTCCTACACTCCTTGCTCAGATGGCCTGGTGTTCCACAATTAAAGCACCTTTTCCTTCCTTTGCTATTGTTGCCCTTACCACATTTCTTAGGTTGTTGTTGTGACTTCTTTTGATCCCCTTTCTTTTCCAGTGCCTTATTAGCATTAGCGTCTTTCTCCTCTTCACGGATAAGCACCATGTCAACCAGTTTCTCAAAGGTAGCCCCCATAGGAATGTGGGTCATAGCCAACCCATGTAGCGGCTCGTTCAGACCTTTAATGAATCTTAGGGCCTTCTTTTCAGGTGTGTTCACAAAGTCTAAGCCAAATCTCACCAACTGATTGAACTTGTTGACGTACTCCATTACTGATAAATTCCCCTGCTTTAATGCCAAGAACCTTTCCATGTATAAATTCTCTTCTGCTCATGAGAGAAATTTAATCTCGAACCTATGTCTGAAATCCATCCACGTCTCTACTGGACGCTCTCCATTCGTGACCTCCCACCAAAACGAGGCTTCGTCCTTCATTAACCAAGCAGCTAATTTAACCTTCCTTCCATCTTCTATTTCGAAGATACCAAACAAATCTTCCACCTACTTAAGCCAATTTCAAGCTTCAACAAACGTCTCTGATCCGTGAAAAGGTTTCCCGCCCATTGCCCGAAAGTCTTTGCATATCTTCAAAAAAGTATCAACGCGGGGAGGGGGAGGAGGAGTGGCTGCAGCTAGGAGAGGAGGGATGTCTGCTGGGCCTGTGGCGGTGGCCCTAGCCTCCAGATACCTTCTGAACTAGGTTGGTATCGGTATTTCCTCGGGTATCTTGGGTAACCCAGACATGCTAAAAAGGAAAAGGAATAGATTCAAAATGGAGAATCGAAAGAAAGATATATGGCTCTAGGAGTTTATGTTTTTAAAACAAACTTTCCTCTTGAAATTACTTTCCTTAAAACATACTTTTGAATGTATTTCTTTATAAAAAGCTTTTGAAAAATAGGTTTTCAAAATCTCTTATCTGTTCTTGTAACCTTCAGCTCAAATACCACGTGTAACACCCCATGTCCATTAACGTCACTCTCAAAAGGAATGCATTAATTTTCATGGAGTATTACTGGTGTATAGAATAGAATATAACAAGATAGATACATATATTGGTACTTGAAAATTTTAAAACAACTTTTATTGCAGCGAAGAAATAGTTTGATTACAATAACATCATAAACCAACAGTAAACCAAGTACACTTAGAATCCATCTTAACAAATTGTTTTCTGAGTACATAAATTAAAAAAGCATAACCCCAACATAAGTAGCCATAAAAGAGATGAGATGAACTTTACTTTCAGCAATCCAAGCACTACCAAAAGAGAGAGAAAGATCCCCATCAAGCTCCACTAGCACTAGTCCCACCCTGAGAACCTAGGGGAGGGGAAGAAAAGAAGCGAAAACAAAGGGGGTCAGACATAAAGTCGGGCTAGTCCAATAACTTTACCAAGATAATTATGAAAGTTATTAGGATAAGGCATAAACTGGTAAAACAAGGAACGACTGTGAAACAAGTGGGCAAGACAAAACAAACAAGAGGAATATTCTGGCGTTAATCTCGCTCCTAATCACTATAGGTTAATTACTATACTGCACCATTACTAGTCACCCTAAAAGTTGATCCCGCCTACTGAACATAATAATCATAATGGTAGTTTCGTGTACCCCTAGCTGTCTTCATAGGTGCCGCCTGCCCCTACCTCCACTAGTTGTACCCACTACCCCCATGCGATTGGCTCCCTAATTCGTAGATACCCGTGTTGGTCCCACAGTGGGGTGTATCACTCCCCAAAGTGGCAACCCGATACCACTAAAGATGCACGGCTTATATCTACATGATGCAACAACGTCTTACCTACCAGCCCGGGCCCACGCACGCACATGACCCCGTTGGACTTGCGTTGCCACCGTTAACCCATTTTGACCACTTACAATCAAACCCAATAAGCATGTCCCGTCCTCGATCTAACTCGAGCTCACAAAGATACTTAATGGGTTACTGGTTTGAAAAGGGTCCCCCAAACATGACACAAGCTTTCCACCTATGCTTGGTCCCCACTAAGATTTCCACTCAACCCCTTCTTATTCATGTCTTTTTACATGTTTCAATTTGGTTAAGTGTTTCTAATCGTATTTCACATGTCACCCATATCACCCACTTAACCCCCATGTCCCACCACATGTTTATCTTGGTTAAGTGTTACTTAATTCATTATAACTGTAACCTTGTAAGATCTCTCACATTAGACTATCGTTTGCGGTTGCTGGATTTGCCGGGTGGGTACGGGCAGTCTTATACCACAAACGAGTCTAACCTCTTGTCTTTACAATTTATGCCTTTGACCTCTCACACTAGACTACCGTTTGTGGTTGCTGGATTTGTCGGGCGGATCCGGGCAATCTTATACCACAAACGAGCCTAACCTCGTGTCTTAGGCATTTATTGTTATACATAACTATTTCACCCCAATACGAATTAATTATCCCTATTCAAATTGTCAATAATTTCAAAATTAAACTATGTCCATAATTGTCACCTAAATTATGTACATACTTTTTAGGTATATAAACTGTACCAATTAATGTTCCAATTTAATTATAAGCTTTTAAAGCTATTTTATGACAATTCACAATTTGCATAATTAATATTTTCCCATTGTCCCCATGCTATTTGTGCGTTCTAATATGAAATATGTTAGACTCGCAAGTAGTCCAGCTTATAAAAACAAAAGAAACATCACAACTTGCATAACACATTAAATATATATAACTTGCAAATAAGATTTATAACATAAATTTTCATAGCCAATAACTTACATAGGCAATGGACATATAGAACATAAATTTGCATAAACTACCATGGATCTAAATATAGGTCTAAACATGAAATTGTGAACTTGCATATATGAATTATGGGTCTCACCTAAACTTGCATATATGAATATAATTTTCACCTAAAAATGTGAATATAGTTTTCATCTAAACTTGCATATGGATTCCTACAACTTGCATATGAATTTATCATATATTTTTGCTTATAAACTAGCATATGTATATACATGATTCACATATAAACTTGTGTATAATTCGCATACAGACTTGCATAAGATTCACATTCAAACTAACAT
This sequence comes from Allium sativum, assembly GCA_030737875.1. NCBI lineage: Eukaryota > Viridiplantae > Streptophyta > Magnoliopsida > Asparagales > Amaryllidaceae > Allium > Allium sativum. The sequence continues at coordinate 497,829,152 of CM060924.1, read as the reverse complement.
ACATTTTAACATCCCAAACTTGCATAAGATTCACATACGAACTTGCATATGCAAAAACAGACTTGCATAAGATTCACATTCAAACTAGCATACGATGTAACATCCCAAACTTGCATAAGATTCACATACAAACTAGCATATGTAAAAACAGACTTGCATAAGATTCACATACACACCAGCATATGATTTAACATCCTAAACTTGCATAAGATATACATACGAACTAGCATATGTAAAAATAGACTTGCATATAAACTGATGTCCTAAATTAAATCAAGTTAAACATATACGATTGGACATATGAAATAAATCTACCAACATAAGATAACAAAACTGTCATATGTTCACCAACAGACGATAACAAAGTTAAGTAACATCACATGATTCAATAGACATGTTCTCGTAATCCAAATTATAACTCATCACAATTAATTTATTAATTATTTTGTGAAAGAAATTTTACTCACAAGGACATGTTAGAGAAGAGAATGATTCGTTCGTCGTTTGTATTAGAATTCTGATTTGCCAATCCCTAAGCTTTAGGAAGAAGAACTATCCTAGCAGCAGCATGGAGGCCAATAGATGATTTAGTTTAGGTTTAGGGTTTGAGTCTATGCGTGTTTATATAGAAATTTAAATCAACCTAAGCCGTTAGATTATCATAGGAGCAATCCCAACCGTCCAAACTAGATAGAGTTATCTAGAATTGTCACCTCTGCCCTAGTCACTCAGCAATAGGTCAGGTAAGACTCAGCAACAAGTCAGAATCGTCTAATTTTAGATCTGCCCCGGGGGGTAGGTCGACCCCCTTGTCGACCCCCTGGTAGACCTGTGTAGGGGAGGTCGACTCCCAGTTCGACCAAGACTTGGGCAGGAGAAACCCCGCCCAGCCCGATTCCTTGCTTGAATTTTGAATTTTGATTTTTAAATTTTAATTCTGAACTGTTATTAATTTATTGAAATTTTTGAGGGCCATAACTTCCTCATACGAAGTCCGATTTACGAAAACTTGGACTCTATTCCAAACAGAATTTTGAGACGAACGCAATGATGTAACCCATTTCCCTTAATTCTTATTTTAACAATTAATTATTCTTAAGTTCGTTCTTTTAAAAGTCACAGAAAATTCAGGGTGTTACAGTTTTCCTCTTTTTGAAAAAAAAGATGTCATTTTAAATTCACAAGAGATATGACAAAAAGATTATAAAAGGAAAAGTGGTGCAAACGTATGCATAAATATAAATATAAATATTTGTGCATAGTTTGCATCAACTATTCCAAATATATATAATATAGGGTCCGTTTTTCACAGGTCCCTATTAAGTTTCAAAATTAGGCTCACATCCGGTGCTAAACTTATTGTAAATTAGGTCCATATTTTTTGAAAATTCACCAAAAAAATCATCAAAAAAATATAAAAAAATCACGAAAATTCATTATTAAATAAAAAACGTTCACACTAAGAAATTCAGGTGGTAATCGAAAATCACGTCAAAACCCAAAATAATACAAAATCAGCGAAACAGTAGGTTTTTGCATCAAAAGATGCACCTACTCAGAAATAGTTGCATACATTCCTGCTTATATTTCAGCCTTGCGCCAAACTGCAGTATAAATGCATACATGTATGCAGCTAAACAACATTATACGCATCCTTTTATGCATATATTCAAATTGGGCATGTTTTTCCGAGCATTTGCCATTTTCAGACATTGTTGCATGCATTTATGCTCTTGTATAGAATACATGCATGCATTCATGCGCATATTCAAAAGTCGTCGTTCCTTTTAAATTTGTTGCACATGTGCATGCATATATAAGAAACAGTTGCATTCATGAATGCAACCATTTGTAACACATGAATCTCAGTTCAACTTTGTATGCATGCATGTATGCAGTTATTTGCTAATAGTTGCATACATGTATGCATATATTGGTCCAGATTTTCAACATAAATACACTATATGAATATATGCATACATATATGCTACTATAGGCAATAGTTGCACAGAAGTATGCAACATTTTTTGTTTTTTTGCGAATGTTTCGGAGAACATTTCCTATTTTTTGGGTTTTTTTTTTCAATGTGTGGCGCATTTTTTTGGGGTCAAAACAGGTAGAAGGCGGAAGTGGGATGTCCAGGAGGCGGGAGGGATCAAAATTTTTGGGCGGCCTCTTAAAATAGGGACCGAAAATGTAGAAAAACTTTGTGGGGGAGGGGGGGACGTTCGCCTATTTTAAAACTAAAACAGGGATGTGAGCCTAATTTTCACTATAATATATATATATACACACACACACAAATATGTATCTCTTGTGAATTTGATATATGTCTATTTTACTAATCAGGCATAGTTTACAATAATTGTGGCTAACAGTCTTTTTGTAAGATTTGAAACCTTTTGGCAAGACTGAATGCAAAAAGGAATGTTTGGTTATTGATTAAACCAAATCATTAGATTTAAATATAAAAAATAATAAAATATAACTATGTTGACCGCATGAAAACATAAAATATAAATATGTACATATCATCTGTCCAAATCAGCATAAAACAGTAAAATATACATTGTATGGAATGTTTTAATATTGAATTGTGTTCAATTATGGAATTATATGAAAATGTATTCCATATTGAATTAATATATTTGTGGTGGCAATTGTAGTAATTAATTTGATTTATTGTTATAAACAGGACTGCAAATCAATAAATAACCATTGTAACTAATGTTGATTGGGGAAATTAAATATAATAGGACAATGGTTACAATTCCTAATTAATTAGGATAAATGTTGTACACCCCAATAAGGAAATTTAAATTATAGCCGCATTCAGACATGAGGTTAAGCTTAACTTGTGGTAGAAGTCTGCCCAGAACCGACTAGGAAATCCAGTATCCCAAGGTGGTCAGCTTAATGTGAGGGGTCTAATGCATAAATATAAATTTACTAAGGCATGATGTTAATTCAACTTGTAGTAGAAGTCTTCCCGGAACAGCCCGGCAAATCCAACATCCACAGGTAGTAAACTTAATGTAAGTGGTCTAGTATATGAATATACATATACATGTATAAATATGAATAAATAAATAAACAAATAATATTATTAATTGTCTATTGGGGTACAACAAGCAGATAATTTGGGACTGTTAAGATAATGATATCCGTTGTGAATTATTGCCTTTGGAAAATTATGACCGATAGGCTCATAAATGGCATTAGTTATCATCAATGGAATAAAAAGGGGATTAATGGATATTTATTTTTTTAAACACTAAGTCCAACTAGAGAAGTAATCAAATATATATCCTAGGATAAGTAGGATATAACTTTCCTTATGTATACTAATGAATATAGAACTTATAATAAAAAGTAGAGTTGGACTTAGTAGGTTAATGATATAAAAATATAATTAACCATAAGAACCCGTGATGATAATATTTTCGTGGAGAGCAACTAAATGGAAAAGACATGATGACATAGCCCACTTTATCCCAATAGGGAAAGGTACTAAGGGCTAATGGGGCACGAACCTAATAACATTCGCGTATAGTACGCTTCCTGGGTCATAAGCGGCTGGGGTTGAAGAGTCCACATGGGGATAGGTTTTTCAGCATAGGGGTCTTATACGACATGTGTGTGTATTGTCTACCCAAACATAGAAACTAAAATATCAGATATAGCTACCTATCCTATGGGAAGTAGTAAGCGACTAAGGGGGTTATCCAATAAGGTCAGCTAGAAGGTTTAACGAGTGATAAAATACCATCTCTCATCTTATGCGGGGCAAGGGCATATGCGTGAATGACGTAAGCCTTAAGTAGTACGACCCGTAGCTAGTGCCCTCTAGTTTATACTAATGTTAAATAAATTATCGAGAAATAATAAGTGACTAATAGGTCCCCTTCGGTGGGTCTTAAGCCATCAGAGGGAATCAACCCTATATATTATTGATAATGAGACAACAAATGATGAAGGAAGAGCGAATAGAATCTCCATAACTAGGGGTCTAACCTCGATTAAATAACCAGCCATGATCTAGTATAAAGGCTTCAAAAATATATGCGTAAACATCATATCTCGGTATTATACTTGGGGAATACTACTTTGGGAAGAGTAGTAAAGTCGTGCGTAAACATTTATAAGATTAGGCTAGAATTGCTAACCTTGGTAGACATGCATCTTGGGTTGAACAAAACAGGATACATTCGTGTATTATAATCTGTGTTGTACAATTCCTGTTCACCAGAATCTTGTTGTTCTGACCCCCTCCTCATTACAACCACCCAGGTTTTCTAGAGAAGGTCGGGTTCTCATAGGTGCTTTATTCTGGCTTTCGGTTCTCGTTCTCTCTCATGGTCGGTATTAGCAAAGTGACTTACTTTGAAAGAGGTGGTTACTTGAGTTAATACTAGTTTATCCATTTTTTTTTCCACTATGAGTTATCTTATCGTACTCTAATTATGCTCTTGCTCATTTGCTTGTAGGTACCAGATTTACACGCTCCATGCTTGAATGTGTTTGAGTTTCGATTTTTGTTGAAATTGGGCATAGAAAAGCGTGGGGTGTTACATACATGGCTTAACGCAAGCACTAAAGGCCTTTGTGTTCTGGGATAACTGAGAGATGACCTAGACAATGAGCACAAAGTGTTCAATGCATGGATACACTTGGTATGTGACCCACTTAAAACATGGTAAACAGTCCAGGGTTCTTGTTAAATCAACTTTGATGGGGGAAAACAACATGGAAACAGAGGCCTGGGGGAAATTCATATGCATGTCTGATATGGTACTTTGTTATTTGTATATATCTGAGGATATGAAATGAAATTTGTTAATTTCCATATCTATGGTAAACATGCTATATAAATATTGATTTGTGCTCATACCAGACTATGCTGTCTGACCTTGTTTGGATGCATTTTCCAATCTTATGGGTTGTCTCATTTTGGTGAGGCATCTCATGGATTAAATTCAAGAAAGGAGGCTTAAGTTAGCTGATGTGATGATGTTGTTTTATGGTTATTTTATGAAAGGAAATTGCTACTGTAGGACCTAAATTTTGAGTAGTTTATAGTTTAAATAAAAGAGTTTGCAACATGCTAGCTCAATGAATTTATGGATTGTATTCAGCTCTAAATGTACTAATGTAATGCTTCATATGATTTGTTAAACATGAAGCTAGTATGGTAATTCAAACTAAGTGTTTTCTGAAGTATTGATTTGGTTTTTATCAGATTGCCAGTAACTATTTTATAAGGCTTACATATACATTAAATGGCCAGTAGCCATGTTAGTGCATTTTTCTAGCCACACGGTTATATGTTTAAACCAGTATAAATGGTGTTAAAGTAGTAGGGTATATAAAGACGGTATGTACATTTTGCCACTAAAACATAATGTGCTGAAGCATCTTAGTATGTTGATAATGGTTCAAATATTAAAAGCCATTTCATATGGTATAAAGGAAATAAGAATTCCTAGTAAAAAGAAGCCAAAGAAAGTATTTTCTATAGATATCCTTGTTAAATGAATTTTTCCATCATACAGTTAGCAAAGTGTTTGTGAAAATGACATAAAGAGGTTAGTAATGTGTTTTGACATAGGGAATTAAATATATCAAGCTTTAACCCTATTTTACCACTTTTATGATGTCAATATTAGGGAATTTCGAGAAGCCATGAATATATGAGTTGTGCATGTGCACATCCTCAGGGTAGACAATTTCCCAGATTCCCACATCCTTTTTATATTATCTTTTGAACATAGCATTACTTAGAGTTTGTATGTGAATTATACTGTAATTTAAGTATTTGAATTAAGTTAACACAATTAGACTGAATGAGCTTTAAATATTATTCATATTTTCACAAGAAATAAATATAGTTCAAATTCTCTTATGAGATAAATTGTCCAAAAATTCTGAAATACTGGATTATGTTTATATATTCTTAACTACACTCACATATAGGAATTTAGTGATGATTAAACTGATATTTTCATATCAGTGTGTGATTGGAGGATCTTAGGGAAACTTAATAGGGGGAATTCCTATTAAGGAAGTGAGGGATAAATTGATATTAAATCAGGCATTCAATTATAATTAAATGGAGTAAAAAGAGGGTAACTTTAGATCTCGTAACGATAATTAATCGTGTGCGTATATTATTTCCATAAGGAGAAACTAAAAAGAAATAACTCAATAACATAGCCCTCTTTATTCCCATAAGGAGGAGCATCAAAGGCTAATTGGGTACGAACTTAATAATCTTCATGTATTATCCGCTTCCTTGGGTCTTAAGTGGCTTGGGTCGAGGAGTCCACCTGGGAGTAGGTCTTCCAGTTTAGGGGTCTTAAATGGTGTGTGTGAGGCCCACCCAAACCTGGGAATTCAAAAAAGTGAGATACGACTACCTATCCTACAGGACGTAGTAAGCGACTAAGGAGATTATCAAATGAGGTCAGCTAGATGGTAAAGCGAAGCACCCTCGCTCACCTTACACAGGGTATGGGTTATAAGCGTGAATGATGGAAGTCTTAACTAGTAGGGTCCCGTAGTTAATGCCCTCTGGTTTATGTTAACGTTGAATAAATCATCGAGAAGTATTGAGTGACCAATAGGTACGTCTAGGGTCTTAAGTGATCAGGAGAATCTACCATATCTATCATTCGATATGAGGTGTTAGATAACTAAGGATGTGCGTGTTAATATATGAAAACTCTGTAATTAGGAGTCTACTCTCGATTTAATAACCAGACATGTTCTAGTGTAAAGGCCTTATAAATATATGCGTAACGTTCTATCATTGTATTATATTTATTTGGGAATATTATGTTGGGAAGTGTAGTTAGAGTCGTGTGTAAATATTTACAAGGTTAGGCTAGAATCACTAACCTTGGTAGGCATACATCTTGGGTTGAACCAAACGATATACATCTGTGTATTATAATCTATGTTGTGCATTTCTTGTTCACTGAAATCTTGTTGTTTTGACCCCTTTCCTCATTACAACCTACCAGGTTCTCCAGAGAAGATCTGGTTCTCTTAGGAATTTTAGCTTTGGTTTTTGGCTCTCGTTCTCTCTCATGCTCGGTACTGATGATGGTTACTTTCCTTATAAGGTAGTTACTTGAGTTGATACTAGCCTATCCTATTTTGTTTCCGCTATGAGTTATTTATCGTAATCTGATCATGCTCATGCTCAATTATTAGCAGGTACCAGTACACTCCATGCTTGGATGTGCTCAAGTTTCGATTTTTGTTGAAATTAGGCTTAGAAAAGTGTGGGGTCTTACAATTGGTATCATAGCATAGGTAAGATGATCATAGGAATTAGTTAAGTTAGGACTCGTGAGAGAACGTTATTTGATTTTCTTTTCCGTTTTTCTTCGTCTTTCTTACGTGATACTTTAATTTATTTTGATGAAGAATTAGTCATGGTCCTATCGAACAGTTTTAAGTGACTAAGAGTTGAAATAGATCGAGTTCAGGTTTCTAGCCAATTCTGTCTTACCCCACAATAAGTTGGAGATTTCATCGAGGAGAGCATGAGGACGACATTAGGTGGATTCCATTGATTCGAGTTTGGAGGCTAGACAAAAATCTAGCTACAACCGAGATAGTCACAACTTTTGGTTTTTGGTTTCACTTGGTAGTCCCAGTCAAAGACCTTTCCTTAGTCTGAAACGGGAAATCAATGCAAATATGTCGTATTCATTCAGAAATATAATTACGAGGTATGACCATTCGATACTACATAAAATTTTCGGATATTCCTTTGTTGAAACTATGCATTTGAGTCCTTGGCCTTGTTTTCGAGAAAAAAATATTTTTGAAAAAAAAACAGGTTTTGTAAAAGTTTTGAAATTACGGTTTCAGAAAATGGTTTGATAAAGACATGTTTTATAAAGATGTGATTTTATTTTTTAATCTATACGTGTTTCAGAATTGTTGGGCTTAGTGTGATTTTAATAAATATAATTTGATTGAAAGGAAGAAGGGAATTGGAGATGACAAGGAATATGCCACTAAAACTCGAAAATAATTAATACCCATTCCTTGTGAATTTTAGTATCCCTCTTTATATATATATATATATATATATATATATATATATATATATATAGACACACACACACACATATATTAGATGGTCTATTGAAATTATGACAATTAAAACTTAAGATTTGAAAGTTCCTACAATTTCGAATGTGAAATGGTTTTTGAGTTTGTAGTATAACCTGGAATATAAATAATAATAGTAATAATAAATTGGATTTATAAATACGAAACCATTATTTCATAATAAATTCGATTTTTGAAATTTTCCTTCGAGAAGGCTATGGAAAACCCTTCGTCCAGATTATTAGGGTAATTGATTTCAAATCGTTTGATTTTATGTCAGCAAGTTAAGTGGAAAATTTGTTTTAATTATTATTTCATATTTCTAACTGATTTTCTATTTTAAATTCATTCATTTGTTGTGTGGTCGCAGCCTTTTGTTGAGACCACTTGGAATCATTGGAGACGGTTCAGAGTTTGACTGCGGTTTATGATACCACCGTGATGAGGATAAATGTTTTTGGGATCACTTCAAATTTTAAAGGATAATGCGAAACGATTAATATTTTAATACAGCCTAATAAAATAAAGGTTCAACCTTGGTCCAAAGCTCGTTTAATAGTTGACCGCTTGGGGTTATACTAGGACAGTCAATTTGTTGATGAGTGTAACACTGCAAAATTTAATACACTATAACCATATTTTAAAGATAATTACTTGGGAATTACTTAATTAAATATTTAGAATTAAGTAAAACCAGCTTTACCATTGTGTTCATCTCAGAATTTTGGTTTATATAGACCCCAAGTTTGCGTAAAACACAAAACGTATGAAGAAGTTATGAACCCTAGAAGTTTGTATACATATAGGGCGCTTACATATATTAAATATAACTCAAATAAAATTCAAACCAGAAATTAACGCAAAATCAATGTGGGAATTAAGGGGGGATGGGATGACCCACAGTGGGCCTAGGTCGACCTATGGGTCGACCTAAGTCACGTTGGGTCGACCGATCGGTCAACCCCGCAGGTCGGTGGGTTGACTCAATGAGATTCAGGGCAGCTTCTGGTTTCTAAATTAGAACTATTTTGTTGGCTAAATTTGTTCACTGACTCAGCTCTACATGTATGGCTTAGATTAAAATCCTAGGATCTAAAGGTTGAGGTTAACTCTGTAAATCTATAAATAGGTGGCTCTCTCCCATTTCAATACACACAATTATTCTTCATACCTTCTGTCTCCATGAATCTATTCTAAAATAAATACATATAATGGGGAGATGCTGCTGAAGACTAAATCTACATAGATAACTCAAAATACAAAAATCTGCGTATAACAATAAAATAGATAAAAATGGACTTTTCTACAGTAGCATATATATATGTATATATATATATATATATATATATAAGATCTAATCTCTTATTCACCAAGACCCATTGTGAGTTCCTTGTTATTTTCAGATCTGATTCCTAGAATTATATCATGATAGTTAAATGAATTTGGGTTTAGAATATACAGTGTTTATAAGATAATTGTTATGCTTGTTCTTCACTGTTAATCACTTATGCCACTGTTATAAGCAAATATATGCCTTTACTGTCAGATAGTTAATTAGTTATGTGTATCTACCTTCATTTTCCCTATTTCTACTGATTTATTTTATTTCCATTCTTGCCTATATGCCCATGAGATTGATTCTATTATCCTGCCTCTATTTTTTCCTTTTGTTTACGTTAAGCCTAGGCCTTTGGAAGCTAGGCCATGTCCGATTAAAATTTGCATATAGTAAGAATTGGGATACTAAGAAATGACATGAAAAAGGGGAATTTGGGCATATTGATCATTTGAGGTTTGTTTGACAGTAATTTGGGAAAGGGATAATATGCATATACTTGTACTTGGTGTAATTTAGGGAATATGATTGAATGGAATAATATGAATATGTATAAACATGTTAGATTTGACTTAATACGGACATTAAGTAAAAGGACATGTTAAAATTATGTAAGTACCAGACGTAGGTTAGTAAATTGAATCACTATGGTAATTATACATACATCTGGGGAGGTGTTTTGGGGAAGGGTTGTACACGCATAATAACATGTAATATCGCAACCACACTTATTAGTAAACCTAAACCTAAACTTGCAAGGTTAAAACATGATTATTAATAAGCTAAGAGGTCCCGCGTTTTGTTGTTGTGTCGGGTTTTGGGACTCTTAAATCCTAGCTACTTGGGGGTACAAGCTTAAGGGGCTTCTCTTGTGTCAATCTGCTGTTTCGAACCCATATCAGTCAGTATCCCTGTTGGTATTTTGTTAGAGGGTCTCTCACTAGGTAAGGGCAAAGGCACGCTTTACTGAACTGGATAGTAAGAGGTTCACGTAGGGAAGGTGGGTGCGAGCGCGTTCCGGTAGAGTCATGAGCATGCATGATTTCGATTAGGGAAACCAAGCCAATGCAACACCAGTAAATAAGTCTCTGTTATATAAGCTTCTGGGTTAGGGAGTGATATACCCTACTGTCGGGGCTGACACGGGGTATTTACGTATTAGGAAGCTGATCGTATGGGTAGTAATTAGGGTACACCTAATCCTGCTATTATGTAATTAGGGTAACACCTAATCCTGTTATGTAATTAGGGTACACCTAATCCTATTGTTTCTGCTAAGTAACTAGGTTAACACCCAATCCTATTTTATTGAGTAATTAGGTTAAACTCCTAATCTTGGTATACTAGTATTGGTGTAGACACAACCTATTTTAGGGATATAAATGTGAAGCATTATTCGATCATCGTTTATTCATGTTTATTCATGTTTATCCAGTTTATCATGTTTTTATGATACTGTACTTCTTCATCCATTCTTGTTTACCTATCTATGTATCTCTACTTTATACATATCTGAAAATCACTGGAACTCGCCAAACTATATGTAGGACCTTTTTTGTTTTCACTTCTTTCTTCCTCCCCCCCACCAAGGTCCTCAGAGTGATACCACTCCTCAATGATTAGGAATTTATCTTTCAGCTTGGATCTGGACTTTTTAAGATGTACCGCTTTGACTTAATTTCTACTCTGGTATTGCTTGCTATGAGGGATATGGTTTTATATTATGGCACTCTGTTATTTTGTATTATGAGACAGATTTGAGATACTTGGTTTTGATGTAACTGGTTTGATGATGTAACCTATTTTATGACTAGGTTTTATTTTCGATAATAAAGTTGAAACTTCCGTTGCCTATTTTATATCTGCCTTGGGAATTTCTATACTCTTCACCTATTTCGCTTCATGAAACATGATGCATTCTCTTACGAGTAACATTAACAGACATAAGGTGTCACAATGAGTTTTGGTACAAATCGGACCTAGGAATCAATTATAATATTTGCGTCCAAATCACCCCCCTTAACTTCTTTCTTTTGTCCTTCCTTCCTCATCTAGAGGAACCATATTATTCCTCTTTGTCACGACCCTGTCTCCTCCTTTTCCGCGCTAGTTTGCACATTAGATCTTATCCCACTAGTACTCCAAGATCTAATTTCTTAGTCCATAATACCTAATTGCGCTATCCAATCTTACTCGTACCATTTAAGTCTCATCGTTAGGGAAATATCATTCGGTTGGATCAGAATGAGCAAAAAAGTTTCATCGCTTTAGGAGTAAGGAAATTTTTCATGGCAGTTGGACTTACACCAGTCCTTTGCTTTGAGATCATAGAATAGGTTTATTGGTTGTGATGCATCCGCTTTTGCTTTTACTTGTTGGAATAGATTCTGTTGGAGGCGATCGTTAGTTCGGAGATGAAGTTTGAGCTATCTTTCGATGGTTTTTCTAAAGAGAATCTTGATGAGATTATAGAGGCCCCCGTGTTGTACATGGACTTGAATGGTCTTATGTTTGGCCAACTTTAGAGATTTTGCAGCAAATCTCTTTTTCTTGCTGTCGGTTCTTGAGTTCGGTAACTTATGTTCAAACTTCTCATGTAGATGTGACCCACTAAGCACATCGTTTTAAAGATGGGAAGTTATGACAAGATTTATCTCATGGTGTGAAAATTAATCTTTTGCCTGATCGATGGCGTAACCATCATTCAGTGCCGCATCATATTTGATTCAGCTTGTTGCTCTTGTGTGTTGTCTCATGGAGTTACTTTAAGTAATTTCACTTATCCATTTTTGTCTTTAGATAATATTAGATGGACTTCCATGTGAAGCAGTTTTGTGGTTGGTTTTTTTCTCATCACAGATTCTCTCTTAGAAGTGATGGTGATATGTGAACCTCCAACAACACCAGCAGTGTTTTAAAACGAGATTGAGCATTTTTGTATCATGATATGATTAGTCAAAGGTCACAGAAATGGTTTGAACTCCAATCACGGAGCAACACATCCCATTGTTTATAGGCATTGTTTTGGTGGTTTCAGTGTTGTTGTTTTATTGTCTTCCTTGTTGTTTTCCTTTTCCAGCATTTGGATCTTGCCTTTGCGAAAATTCGTGTTTGTAACTATTAGTGTTTGTTATCTTTGAAATCTCACGACTTATGAAAATGAGATTTCTATGTTTGGAATATTTATATCATTCGCGCATACTCATTTGAATGAAATCTCGTTTTTATTATCTAACTAACAATGGTCCTAGAGCTAAAAAGAATGGAATTATGTATTCAATAAATTTTGGCAAATTACCGGTTTTGCGTTATTTTCGTCATGGGCACAAATAAATAAATATATCACTTTTCCTTATAAATCTAAAATTTATTTTGGTATTGTTAGACCGAAAAATGGCATTAACACCCTATTGACTATATTTTTCGAGAATGATGAAGAATTATAAGCTAAAAACAGAGAAAAGCAATCAGACACATGAGATTTATAGTGGTTCGGCGTTAACGAGCCTACGTCCACTTTATAGTTCTTTAATTTAATAGAGAATTACAAATACAGTTATTATAGCCACTCAATCTCTCGAATACAATCATACTTATCACTCATATTTCGAAATGGAATATAGTTGGCAGCCGTGGCTAAGAAATGTAGAGCTTCTTCTGGCCAAATGTCCCTTGAAAATGCCTTAATGTGTTGTATTTATATGCATGAAAGGGGTGCAGGTTGGATGCCATGTGGCCCCCATCTAGTCAATCCCGGATCTGAACGTAGGTGAGTGGAGAGATGGTCTTTGGTTCGGGTCTTGCCAAGTGTAGATCGATCCAATGAAATAGGCAAGAGATTAGGTAACGTAGTAGTGCGCGGTCACAATCCCAGGTGGTTTGGATATGTCTATCCTCAACCTGAACTGATGGTATTTTCCTAGAACATCCAGTGTGTGCAGTTGACGTGGGATTGGGTTCATGTAGCTCGATCCGATCTTGAGGTACTTTCATGCTAGGACTCCAAGTGCCAAGTCATTCCAACGTGCGAAATAGGATCGGGATGGGTCCTTTCCATCCGACCCGTTTCCCCTCGATCCGACCTAAAGGGTCATGCCAATCCACTTCCTTGTTGATGTTAAAACGCCGAGATCCGACGTGAAGGCCGGAATCCGATTCGAAGCCTATGTTCATGAAAATGCTAAGTTTTCCAACCTTTTGCCATTTCATCCGAGTGATTGCCAATCAATGTCTGCTTATACTCAAGTCCTTGGCTTTGGGTGGCTTGGTCACAAAGCATGCTAACATTTCACCCTCCAAAGTACGTGTTATCGTAGATGAAATGTGATTTGAATAAGTCAAGCTGAATCTTTTCGGAACGTCATCCGTCCTTGAGAAGGCTTTATCAAATCGTTGTGTCCTCTTGAGTAGTTTTGATATTTCGACTCTCCGTTGTGTAGACAGTTGATTCAAAATAATTTCGATTAATGACAACAAAGGGAAGAGCAATGGAAATCATGTCAAGGAGCTAAGTTTATATATGTACTTATGTATGTATGTATAAATATATGCTCTAAAAACCAGCTAATACTGGACTGTTCTGTAACCGGTCGACTAGTTGCAGACCAGAAGTCCACTAACGACAAGTTGCAAAGCATATTTAAATATATATATATATATATATATATACACACAAGTGCGTGACCCATTCTACGCAACGGGAAGTCGAGTGAATGACCTGTGTTATCCATATTTAAAGTTGATTGTGCATGCTATATGCATATAACATTATATGTATATATACACACACACACATATATATATATACATATATATATATATATATATATATATATATATATATATATATATATATGAGGCAAGTTAAATGGCACCCATAATAGTGCAACACCTCATTGCCCCATTATTTCTGCATCTCATTTCCCTTTCTCTTTTCTTCCACTCACTCTCACCTCGCACTCACTTAAATTAATATAAATGAGAGGCAGAAATCAAAGGGCATTTGGGGTGCTCCATTTTTGGGGTACACTCGAACGCTTGCCTACACACACACACCCCCCCCCATATAATTGGTTATGCACGTTAGTGTGTATCCTTCAATTTTTGATTGTTAGATTCATTTTTTTTTTTTGGCTTATTCTACCCCAAAGATTTTCTTGAATTGTTATCATTTTCATCTTCCACTTAACCATCATACATAACACCGTCATATTATTTGATTCTAATTCATATATTCATAATTTTTTATTACAGTTTTCTTTATAATCTTTTTTGTCGTAATTTTAATATAGAACATTTTATTTCACGTATAATAACATACGACCACCAAGAGTACCTTCCATAAAGTGTTATGTACTTCTGCACTACTTATGCTCTATGAAATTTATTCATTCTGCAAACAAACACATTCCAGTATTACATATCGAAAACAATAAATGTAGCGGAAATTTAATTTAATTGTTTGAGAGCTAGTAGAAATCATTTCAGGACACTACAATGAGAAAGAATATTTATTTTTGGACTTTTTCCCTATATAGCAAAGAACAATAGAAATGGAATGAAATTGGAATAATATGAGGTTAGGTTTATCGAGTGTTCATTAGTTAAAATTTTAATTCTGGAAGAGCTTGTGGAAAATAAAATAGTTCAAGGGTCTAATGCAAGAATGGAACACAAAATAAGGAGTATGTATATGGTTTGAGATGCAATAAGGTGAAACACACATGCCACGTGTGTATCATTAAAGCAATCATGCACATGCCACTATCACCTATGTCATCACATACAACGTCAATTTTCAAAATAGAGGAATACACCAACACAACAAAAAGAAGATTTATCAATGCACACATCCATATGGGATCTACTAATAGCTAATATATAATGAAACACACATGGAATACACAGCCCTCACAATCACAGTCTCATATATCCATTAATTCAACCCAATTTAGCTTAATTACTGAAACTTAATACATATAAGACGATAACGTGGGCCATCCCCAAATAAATTACCATACGGAAGCCCAGTCCACAAAACCATCTGCCCATTAGAACTTCTCAATAGCATGTAAGTAATAGACTTTGAATAATATCGCCCAAAATAACCTGAGTCACATTCATTACTCATATCCAACAGTCCTCTCCACATAACAGCGGTGATCATAACCACCCACTTATTGAACTGATGTGATATTCATCCAAGCAACACCCACACTCCAGCCTCCAGGTTGTTGTTCTAACTATCACTAGTCTTCATGTACACATTCACTAACCTGAAAGTCACATCCTTTGCTGCAGTCATCTCCAACAACTGCATGGGTAAATATGTTCGCAACCATCTTGAAAGCCATAGGGGAAAACCTGTGATTTTAGCATCGCCTGTTGAGGGTTTGAAATTAGAGACCTGGTATTAGAAGTGGAAACATGAAATCTCCAAACCAGCGATCCCAAACACAGTAGAGTGCTATAAACTCAAAGTGATCTGAATATGTTTGCATATAAACACTATGATCTGAATTTGGAATCAGGCCTGTTACCAAAGCATATATGTATGCAGTTTTGTACACTACAGAAAATGAATATATTGGCTTAGTATTAAAGATTAAAACTCAAATGAACAGTGGAGAACTCACTCCTTGCACAATAGAATAATTAAATGCGATCAGTATTATTCTATTAAGTTTAATTACCATTGGATCTTTTAATGCTACACTCCAGAATGTAACAAATAATATATTAGTACATATTCCACATTGTATGCTGTATATATATATATATATGTACATACATATATATATATATATAGAGAGAGAAAGAGAGTGTACAGTTAATATTTTGGTGTAATAGTAAAGCCATTAGCACCAAATATTTTGGGTGTGGCAACAGCAGTCTTCCATTGTTTATACAACCAGAGGATGCAATTTAGCACATTCTTATTTTCAAAATGATTAAAGATTTTAAGGTATCATGAAATCGAACCACTTAAGCCAATAAGACCAAAATGGTTAACTTTAAGCTTCGGGTAAAACAAATACAACGTTCAGGTAGAACTTTTATAAGATCATATAAGCCCTTCACTGATATCCGCCTTCATGTCCAGTAATGCCTACCCCAACATCCACCACGTGGATCACCGACCCACATACTGTTCACAGAACAAAAAAAGAGTCAGCATAAAGTAATGCTTTTATACATGAATAACATGAGTAAAGAGTGTTACCATCTCCAATGGAAGATGTCAACGTGTTGTATTCGGTTTTTAATAAGTACAACTGTTTGAGAAGAATCCAGCCTTTAGCCATGGAGCAAACCTGAACCACGGTACCACATCACATGTTGTGGGCCTTGTGGCAACTTTGAAAAAAATGAGAACTCAAAGATAAATTAGATTATTCATTAGACCGTGAATTAGTCAAAGTATGTAAAACTTTGGAATCAAATTAAATACATTACTATTTCTTTCAACACAGATGCAGAATACATACTAATTAGGTATCTTGAAGAAAAATGAGTCATACTATGTAAAACTAAATTTTGTTATAAATTTATCCATTTATTTGGAATAAAAAAGGTTCTTTAAAAAAAGCTTGAGCAAAACAGCATAGATCATAAATCTCGACATACTCATAACACCAAAATTTAGACCAAAAAGAAAATACTTAAGATGGCTCATTAATAGTCTACTTCAGGTACAATAATGTTTTAAATTAAATTCTGAAAAGATTAGGGAAAAAAGGATGATGGTTTAGAAAAAATGGCACTGACAGTATCTAACCATGCCAATAAAATTTTATTATATTTATAAACTGTAGGTACAAAAGAGATAGCCTCATCACTCATAACACTAAAACTTTGACATGACTCATCAGTATTATTTCATTACCAGTATGTTAGGCACGTCCGTTGGACATGTGCTAAAAATATTGAGACCAAATTTATTAACAGTGAATTAATTGTCATATATGTAAACAAAAGTATCCTTATATAAATTTCTAGTTGTAATTTCATAGCTTGGATCATATTATTTGTTTCCCTTACGAAGAAATTCAATTTTATCATGTTTAGAAACAAAACTATGAGAAGAGAAATCAGAAGTTACATGTAACAGATAAGAGACTTAGACCACAAATATTCATATTGCATTTCAGATTCTATAATGCCCTTTTACGAAATTATTGTTTATTGCTGGCCATTCACACCATTCTACTTCAACATCATATAGATTTAAGGGTTAACTACACATTAGTAGTTGCATGTCTTGGTTAATCTGAGAAAGTAAATAGTATAACTCGAAAAGGGTTTTAAAAACTGTACATATTGTTGGAAATTTTATGAATTATTTAAAATATGAAATAAGTTTATGATGCCTCCTATTTGTGAATAGTCCAACATCATGGGATTATAAGAAAGATGCAAGTATTTATACTTGTTTATAAGAAGTCATGTTGGGGCCTTGAGCTCCCAATGCATGCTTTGTTGTGAGGAGGGAGACCATGCATCATGAGCATCACACACGCGCGCGTGACCGACTGACCAACTCGACCCGGCCCGGCCCGGCTCGGCTCGGTTCGGTTTGGGATTGGGCCTTGGGCTTTAGGCTTTGGCTATGTGGTGTAGACACTTATATTTTTAGTCTAGAAAACATTGCATTTTTTGAACCAGTTTTTCAATACGGAAAATATTTCTGAGCCGACTTTTATATATGAAGCGGTAAACTTTTGACCAAGTATTTCGTAGATCCTATTTTCCTCCACTGACCAGTAATTTCGTTCAACCCTGATCCCGTCTATATATTATCTTCAATTGTAGACGAGATTTGTACAGAAATTTTTTTCTCTTCCTTCGCCATTAAAAAAAAATATTCTTCCAGAAATTTTCGAGCAGTTAAATTCGAAAGTGCAAATCTGCACTGATTTGTTGTGCAAAGCAAATCAGATATTCATTTTAGAGAGGTTGTTTTATCCTAGAGGCAGCGGCAGAAGTACGAACTGGTTTTGCACCACCGACTAGATCGCCGAATCGTCTTTAAGAAAGCGACAAAGTACGTGACTCAACCATTGTTTCCCAAAAATTTGAAGACGATCTGAAACAATGGCTTCGATATCAAACATGGATGATGCTGCTCCTCCCTCTGCCTTCCAGATCCTATTGGAAACTGCTGCCCCCTTTCATTTCGAAGGTCTGCACTTCAAACGATGGTGTCAAAAGATGGAGTTTTACCTAACAATGAGAAAGGTGGCTGCTGCTCTGACCACTAACAAACCGTAGTTCCCAGAAAAAACCGACGGAACTGATGAAGCGTAGATGGCTTCCTAGACTGAACAATCAAAACAACAACAGAACTGGATTGAGCAGGATTATCTGTGCAGAAATTTCATTCTCAATGGCCTCAGCGATGATCTGTATGATTACTACAACTCGGACGACAAGACAGCGAAGGAGATCTGGGAAGCGCTGAAGAAGAAATATGATACGGAGAAGGCAGGGGCAAAGAAGTATGCTGTGAGCCGCTATCTCAAGTATCAGATGACAAACAACAGGTCAGTAGAGATGCAGTCTCATGTGCTTCAGAAAATAGCTCATGAGATCATCTCCGAAGGTATGGTTTTGGACGAACAGTTTCAAGTTGCTGTTATTATTGATAAACTACCCCCAGGTTGGAAAGACTTTAAGAATTTCTTATGACATAAGACTAAGGAATTTTCCTTGGAGAGCCTGATCACTCGCCCCTGTATTGAGGAGGGGGCATGCAAACAGGACCAGAAAGAGGAAGTGCTGGTTGTCTCAAACAACAACACTAAGAAGACCACATCCGCTGTTCTGAAACTGAATCAGAAATCATTTAAGAATCAGAACAGGCGCAACAAAAAAAATGGGAATCCGTAAGGAAACCCAAAAGGACAGCAGAAACCAGCTCAAAAGAATGACTCTGGACAGTTGCTTCTATGTTAAAACTGTGGAAAATCAGGTCATATGGCACGCAAGTGTCGGACAAGCTCTGCACTGCAGGCGAACTTGACAGAAGAGCCTCTTACGGCTATGATTACTGAGATTCACCTTGTTTGTGGATCGGAGGGTTGGTGGGTAGACACTGGTGCTTCTCGCCATGTCTGCTATGATCGTGATATGATCACCACATACACGACTACTGATGATCAGAAAGTGCTATTGGGAGATTCTCATATCTCTAACGTTGCAGGGGTTGGAAAGGTGGAGATCAAGTTTGCCTCTGGAAGGACTGTGATTCTTTAAGATGTTTTGCATACTCCAGAGATGAGGAAGAACCTGGTTTCTGGCTTTCTTCTTAATAAGGCAGGACTTACTCAATTTATTGAGGCTGATGTGTATACCATAGGTTATAAGGGATCTTTTGTAGGAAAGGGTTATGCTTGTGAGGGAATGTTTAAATTAAATGTTGAATCTAATAAAGTGAATAATTCTACTTATATGTTGTGTGATTTTAATATTTGGCGCTCTAGATTATGTCATGTTAATAAATGAATAATTCATAACATGAGCACTTTAGATATGGTACCTAAGATGTCAGAATCTGAATATGATAAATGTGAATTCTGTACACAAGCAAAAATCACTAAGAAATCTCATAAATCTGTTGATAGAGAATCTGAACCCTTAGATTTGATTCACTCTGACATATGTGAACTTGATGGTACTTTTTCTAGACATGGACATCGGTATTTTATCGCTTTTATTGATGACTGTTCTGATTTCACATATGTATACCTTATGAAAAATAAAAGTGATGCTTTTGACATGTTTAAAACATTCAAAACTGAGATTGAGAATCAAACAAATAGGAAAAATAAGAGATTTCGTAGTGATAGAGGAACAGAATATGAATCCAATTCAATTCTGGATTTCTATAAATTACATGCTATTGTACATGAGAGAACTGCACCCTATTCACCTGAAATGAACGGTAAAGCTTAAAGAAAAAATAGGACTTTTACCGAATTAGTAGTTGCCATCCTACTAAATTCTGGTGTAGCAAAACATTGGTGGGGGGGGGGGGGGGGTATTTTATTGACTGTATGTTATGTTCTAAATAGAATCCCCAAATCTAAGAATAAAATTTCACCTTATGAAATTTTAAAGAATCATAAACCCAATGTGTCATACTTTAGAACCTGGGGTTATCTAGCATATGTTCGCATTCCAGACCCTAAGAGAATAAAATTGGCAAGTAGGGAATATGAATGTGTATTTATAGGCTATGTTATTAATAGCAAAGCATATCGATTTTATGACATAAATGCACATAACAGAATTGAGTCAAATGATGCTGATTTTTATGAAACAAAAATTCCTTTTAAATTAAGGAATAGTGGGGGCACCTCAAGTATGCCTATTAGAACAGAACTTAATAAAAGTTCTAAAGCTGAACCTAGAAGAAGTAAAAGAGCAAGAACCAAGAAAAGTTTTGGTTCGGATTTCTGTGCTTTTACTATAGAGGAGGATCCCTTAAACCTCCAAGAGGCCTTATCTTCTTTAGATGCCGATTTTTGGCAAGAGGCTATAAATGATGAGATGGATTCTCTGGAATCCAATAAGACTAGACATTTGGCGTATTTACCCCCTGGTTGTAAATCTATAAGCTGTAAATGGGTGCTTAAAAAGAAAATAAAACCTGATGGTACTATAGATAAATACAAAGCACGACTGGTAGCTAAAGGTTTTAAACAAAAAGAAAATATAGATTTCTTCGAAACTTTTTCACCTGTAACTAGAATAACATCCATTCGGGTATTAATCTCACTCGCTTCCATTCATAATTTACTAATACACCAAATGGATGTTAAAACTGCATTTTGAAACGGTGAATTAGAAGAAGAAATCTATATGGACCATCCTGAAGGTTTTGTTGTACATGGTCAAGAACATAAAGTATGCAAATTAGATAAATCATTATATGGTTTAAAACAAGCACCTAAACAATGGCATGAAAAATTTGATAACTTAATCATTTCACATGGTTTTAAAGTTAATGAAAGTGACAAATGCATTTATTACAAATCTGAGAATGACATTTGCACTATTATATGCCTATATGAAGATGACCTACTCATCTTTGGGTCAAACATTCATGCCATAAATTCAGTCAAATCCTTATTAAGTGCCAATTTTGATATGAAAGATCTAGGTGAGGCAAGTGTAATCTTTGGTATTAAGATTACTAGGTCAGAAAAGGGAATTTCTTTGGATCAATCTCATTACGTTGAGAAGATACTGAAGAAATATAATTACTTTGACTGTAAACCTGCATGTACACCATATGATCCAGGTGTAAAGTTTTTTAAGAACAGTGGTGAAGGTGTAAGACAGTCTGATTATGCGAGCATCATTGGCAGTCTTCGGTATGCCACTGATTGTACTAGACCCGACATTGCCTATGTCGTGGGATTATTGTGCAGGTTTACCAGTAGACCTAGTATAGAGCACTGGCATGCTATTGAAAGGGTCATGAGATACCTTAAATGAACTATGAACCTTAGATTACATTATGAAAAGTTTCCAGCTATACTTGAAGGATTCTCAGATGCAGACTGGAATACTTTATCAGATGATTCTAAGGCAACCAGTGGCTATATATTTAGCATCGCCGGAGGAGCTGTTTCTTTGAGAAACAAACTATTTTGGCTCAGTCTACTATGGAGTATGAGATAATAGCACTAGCTACAGCTAGTGAAGAAGCAGAGTATTTGAGAAATCTGCTAGCAGAGATTCCCTTATGGGAAAAAACGATACCGGCTGTGTTGATACATTGCGATAGTACCGCGGCTATTGCAAAAGTTCAGAACCGTTATTATAATGGTAAGAGACGACGAATACGTCGTAAGCACAGCACGGTTAGAGAGCTAATCTCTACAGGTATCGTTAGAGTAGATTACGTACGTTGCGAAGAAAATTTGGCAGATCCTTTGACGAAAGGACTATCCAGAGAGAAAGTCCATAATTCTTCTAAAAGAATGGGACTATTGCCCTTAGATTGTTGAGTCATGCACAATGGTAACCCTGCCTAAATGACTGGAGATCTCATGAAATAGGTTTAATGGGTAAAAACAAGTTTTGTAGTGATAGAAGTTGAACATGCTATATGAAAAACTAAGAAGCATGTATTCTTGAAGTGATAGAGGATGAGTTAATAGAAACTCTTAATGAGATCTATACTCTATTTGGAGTGGAGTACCTACCTTTAGGAGTACTATTGATAGACTCACCTATGTGAGTGTGGAAATGTGGCCATTTCCTATGGAGTTTTGGGCAAAACTTCTAGAGCATTCACTAAGCTGGGATAGACGTGTATGGCCATAAATGCACGGGCTTAATTGATTGCACTATAAAAAAGATTGTGTGTGGTTTGATGTTAGGAATAGAGTTCAAGACTACGTGTCACTCTAGTAAAAACTGAATCTTATTCACTATGCAAAGGTTCTAGTCGGATGACACCTTTCTTTATGCACAGTCTTATGTTTTTAGAAACTGCTCGATAATATTTTAAAAAATTCAAGTGGGGGATTGTTGGAAATTTTATGAAATATTTAAAATATGAAATAAGTTTATGATGCCTCCTATTTGTGAATAATCCCACATCATGGGATTATAAGAAAGATGCAAGTATTTATACTTGTTTCTAAGAAGTCATGTTGGGGCCTTGGGCTCCCAATGCATGCTTTGTTGTGAGGAGAGAGACCATGCATCATGACCACCACACACGCTCGCACGACTGACCGATCGACTCGACTCGACCCGACCTGGCCCGGGTCGGCTCGGTTCGGTTCGGGATTGAGCTTGGGCCTTGGGCTTTGGCTATGTTGTGTAGACACTTATATTTTTAGTCCAGTAAACACATCATTTTTCGAACCAGGTTTTCAATACTGAAAATATTTCTGAGCCGACTTTTATATATGAAGCGGTAAATTTTTGACCAAGTATTTCGCAGATCCTGTTTTCCTCCATTGACCAGTATTTTCATTCATCCCTAATCCCATCTATATATTATCTTCAGTTGTAGACGAGATTTGTGCAGAAATTTTTTTCTCTTCATTCACCATTAAAAAAAAATTATTCTTCCAGAAATTTTCGAGCAGTTAAATTCAAAAGTGCAAATCTGCACTAATTTGTTGTGCAAAGCAAATTAGTTATTCATTTTAGAGAGGCTGTTTTATCCTAGAGGCGGCGGCGGAAGTACGAACTGGTTTTGCACCACCGACCAGATCGCCGAATCGTCTTCAAGAAAGCGACAAAGTACGTGACTCAGCCATTGTTTCCCAACAATTTGAAGACGATCTAAAACAATGGCTGCGACATCAAACATAGATGATGCTGCTCCTCCCTCTTCCTTCCAGATCCCATTGGTGACTGCTGGCCTCTTTCGTTTCGAAGGTCTGCAATTCAAACGATGGCGTCAAAAGATGGAGTTTTACTCGACGTTGAGAAAGGTGGCTGCAGCTCTGACCACCGACAAACCGTAGTTGCCAGATAAACCGGACGGAACTGATGAAGAGCAGATGGCTTCCTGGAATGAACAATCAAAATATCAACAAAACTAGATTGAGCAGGATTATCTGTGCAGAAATTTCATTCTCAATGGCCTCAGCGATGATCTGTATGATAACTACAACTCGGACGACAAGACAGCGAAGGAGATCTGGGAATCGCTGAAGAAGAAATATGATACAGAGGAGGCAGGGGCAAAGAAGTATGCTATGAGCCGCTATCTCAAGTATCAGATGACACACGACAGGTCAGTAGAGATGCTGTAACAACCCGTATTTTTGAATAACATGTTATAACATAAATGGAGGCAGAATTAAACTGTAAAATCTGAATCAAGGGAAACGGGCTATGCCATTGCGTTCGTCTCGGAAAAATACGCGAAATACAGTCCGAGTTTTTGAAAATCGGAGTCCGTATGACCAAGATATGGCCTCGCGAAGTTTCACGAAAAATTCCCAAATTAAAGTATACTTAATTAAGTGAAATGGGTTGCGCAGAGAAATATATATATATAATTGAAAATTAAATAAATAAATATGCAAAAATGTTCAAAACAGCGAATTGGGAGAGGGGAATAACCGAACCGGCCGATTTTTGAGGTCGACCCAAGCCCGCTGGGTCGACTAGGGGTTAATCCAGGGTGTTTGGCTGTCAACCCGTGGGCCGATTCGCTCAAATGCAGATTTTGCATTTGAATGGTTCTCATGGTCCATCTTTAATCTAAAGGCCCTAGATGGTTCCTACACTTGACTTCTTCCCCAAGACATGCTTTGATGGCTTGGATTGAATCTAGGGTTAATCCTATGGCCTAAAACACTTGCCTAATCTATAAATAAGACCCTAACCTACCCTAAATCATCATTATTCATTCATATAACTAAACTATGGCAAAATCAATCCTCTCATGGCCTCCACTCTCTTCATAAAATTCCTAAATAAATTCCTAAGTGATTTTCCATGCATACAAGTGTTTTCAAACTTGTATGAGCATCATTAGCTTGCATTCAAGTCAAGTTTATATATTTGCATCATAAAGAAAGAGTCTTGATCATTTTGGCTCAAGGGTTTTGCTTGCATTTTGGGTTTAATTGATTTCATAAGGGCTTTGTCATATTTTTGTGACTTCTTAAGCATTGTAAGCCCTATTATACTTTCATATTTAAACTCTAAAGTTAAATGTATGATATGCAAGTTTATCATGTTGTGATATGCAAGTTTATCATGTTGTGATATGCAAGTTTATATGCAAGTTTATCATGTTGTGATATGCAAGTTTATATGCAAGTATGCCAAGTTATGTTATGCAAGTTTGGGTTGAACATTTTGTTCATGCTATCATGTTATGCAAGCTTATTTTGGGTTTATGAACATAAAGCTTTAAGCTTTATGCCAAAGGTTGCATTTTAGCAACATGTAAGTTATCATATCTCTTATGATAACTTGCATGTGAGGCTAAATGCGAACTTATGGCCATCTCTACATGTCATTTAACACCATGTATCACCAATATGCTAAGTTTGGTTTTATGCATACTTTTGAGGCCTAAAAATGTAATATGCAAGTGTATGAACATATGAACATTTCATATGCCACCATGTTAAACTTGTGGCTTCAATACCTTTATGTCATGATTATGCCAAGTTCCCTCTTTCTATCCTTTATGCGCTATTGCGATATGTAAGCGATGGGATTGCATTTGGGGTTGGGTAAACTTAAAAGAGATAAAACATAAGCTTGGGAATTTACCTATTAAGTTAGGTCTACCCATTGGGAATTTACCTATTAAGTTAGGTCTACCCAATTGCTTGAAAACTTGTAACATGTTTTGGAAACATGATGGACATGACACTTAGAAAAGATAAGTGTGGCCAACTCGAGGTTGGGTTGAGTTTGTAGCGTAAACCTACCCGGAACCGACCGGCTTAACTAGTTGCTACAAACAATAGGACCCAATGTGAGAAGTTGGTCATGTTGTACCTTGAACCCGAGGTTAGACCAAGTTGTGGTGTAAAGCTACCCGAACCCGCCCGGCTTAACTAGTAACCACAACAAGGTCTAATGTGAGAGGTTAAGGCGCATTAAATTAATTAATGCCTCGTGATTAGGGTTAAGTCATGGTCCACTTAATACTTAACCAATTTGGGCTTGGTAGATTAATCGGGGTTAAGTCGTGAACTCATCATTACACTTAACCAAGTTAATCCAGGATTAGCAAGAGGGTTAAACCGTACTTAACCCACTAGAAAAATCCTAGCAATGGGGGCCCACTCCAGCAGTAATCCCAAGTTAGTATCATCATGACCCTAGGGACTAGGCTAGGGTGGGGGCACGATTACTAGACTGGAGGTAAGTGACCAAAAGCGACGGCAGAGGGTACGCCGGTGTAGTTCCGGGCGGACTCTGGTCGTGCACATAGTCCGTAGCCGGAGAAAACATGCACGGGTACCAGTAGATCGGGATTGTGCACTCATGTTCATGGTGTCCAGGGGTTGACACCCTAGGGCTTGATACACCCGAAGGGTGGACCCGGCACAGTTCGACTACAATTTTGATTGGGCCGTATTGACACCAACACGTGACGAGTTAGGCTTAGGGAGCCGATCGACTAGACCTTTTGGTTGGACCTTGTATTAGGGTCATTTCATGTTATTAGGCCAAAGCTTGGGCCAAGGGATCAATACTTGTTTATTCAAGTCATGTTAGTTTGCTAGTACACCTGTGGTGCAAAACCTTAATCCTGATTATGCGATGACACCTTTATCTACCTTGTTAGTTAATCATCATGCTAGTATATTGTTATCCTTATGTTCATCCCTGCTGCTCATGCCAGTTAACTTTATCAGTTTACATTGATTGTAGAAGGGCTTACTCAGTCTTTTTGACTGACCTGTTTTCTTTCGCCTCTTTTCTTCCGTTTCCCCCCCCCCCCCCAGGTTCTCAGGGAGGGAATACTGGAGCTTAGCTTGGATTTCGGATTGCTTGCTTGTGGGATTTCAGCTCATGTACGGTTTCAACATGAAGCTAGCTATGGTTACCACTTAATTGGGGATAGCACTTATTTATTTCAGTTTTTCAGTTGATGTTGTTTTATCTAGACTTGTTTATTTGGAAAGCTATGTTGTACCAGACTTGTTTTGAAATGTTTTGAAATCTTCCGCTGTTTTATCTATGTTATTTACTCTGTTTACATATATACATATGTTCTTGTTCTGCCTTGATATATCATTATGCATGTTTACCTGATTCAAACGCCCCTCCAAAGTCAGAGTGCTTGCAAGAGACACCCTGGCGGAGGCGGGGTGTTACAATTTGGTATCAGAGCATATGGTACGAGAAGGAACAAAAAGGCTTTTAGAAAACTTTTGGAAAACTATTTTCAAAACCAAGTATAAAGTATTTTCCAAAGAAAAGTCTAGTTTATTTTAAAGGCTATTCCCCAAAAAGCCATTAGCAAAATTCCTTCGTTTTTCTCCATTCTGAATCTGTCTTTTTCTTCGTTTTCAGTATGGCCGATAACTTTGCTATTCCGGAGGGAATACACGTACCTGTTTGGTATAGGAGACTTTTGGAGGCTAGGGCGACCGAAGCCGGCCCCGCAGATGTTCCTCCTCCTCCTCCTCCGGTAGTTAATGTTCCTCCTCCTCCTCCGGTGGTTAATGTTCCTCCTCCTCCTGTCGCTGAGGTTCCTCTTCCTCCTCCCCCTCAGCATCCTCAAGTGGACTTCGCAAAGACTTGCGAAGATTTCAAAGCAATGGGTGGCAAGAACTTTCAAGGCACTGAGACTTTTGTAGAGGCCAGAAATTGGTTGAAAGAGACCGAGGATTTGTTTGCTATCTTTGGGTTAGACGATCAGAGGAAGCTCTTGTTGGCGGTTTGGCTTATGAAGGATGAAGCCGCTTATTGGTGGGAAGTCACCAATGGTACTAGGCCTGTTGAGACTTGGGCTGATTTCAGGGCAAGGTTCATGCTTAAGTTTCTATCTTCTGCTGAGGAGAATCTGCAAATGGAGAGGTTCATAACTTTGAATCAAGGAGATATGTCTGTCAAAGAATATGTGAACAAGTTCAATCAGTTAGCTCGTTTTGGCTTGGATATGGTGAATACTCCTCAGAAGAAGGCTCTTCATTTTGCTAGAGGATTGAATGAGCCGTTGCAGGGATTGGCTATGTCACATATTCCCCATGGGGCCACGTTTGAGAGTTTGGTTGATATGGCGTTACTTCAGGGAGATGTCAAGAAAGAAACCAAGATGAATGATACTCAAGCCAAGAAGACTGATTCCCAGGGAAAAGGAAATCAGGGTAATCCAAGTGTTCAGAGCAGTCAAGGCAATCAGAACAAGAACAAGAGTCAAGGCAACAAGGGGAACAACAACAAGGGCAATAACAACAAGGGCAAGAACAACAAGGGGAAGTGCCATTATTGCGGTTCAGTTGGGCATCTTATTAAGGATTGTAAGAAGAGGAAAAGGAAGAATGGTGAATGCTTTTTCTGCGGTGAGACTGGACATTTCAGTAAGGATTACCCGAGGAAGCAAGGGCAAGGCCAGGGTCAGACTCAGCGTGCTGGACCTTCAGGAGGGCAAGTTCATGCTCTCAATGTCGCTCCAGTTCCCGATCGAGGTAGTATTTCTGTTGAGAGCCTTGTATATATTTCTGATTTTCCAGTTCGTACCTTGTTTGATTCTGGTGCATCGCATAGCTTTATCTCATATGATCTTGTTGATAGTTTGCACCTTAGTACTAGCTTGGTAGATGATCCCGTCTGTGTCTCAAATCCTATTGGGGGTTCCGCCCATTTGTCTATGATATGTGGGGATTTGAGGATCTCTATACTGAGTGTAGAGTTCTTGTGCAGTGCTTATGTTCTTTGTTTTAGGGGATACGGATTGATATTGGGCATGGATTGGCTGTCCAGATATGGAGCCATTCTTGATTGTGAGCATAGGGTTGTGAGGCTCGTGACTCGCCTCGGAAACACCCTAGAGATTTCTTGTGATCCGAGAGGTCCCGTCATGTTGTGCTATCTGGAATCACTCGACTCGTCAATGGAAACTCTTCAGTCTGTGAGAGTGGTTCGAGAGTATCCGGATATTTTCGATGAAGTTAGGGGGTTGCCCCCTAAGCGAGAGATTGATTTCCGCATTTATCTGGTGGATAATGCAAAGCCTGTTTCTTTGACCGTTCAGCACATGGCTCCGCGTGAAAGGCGGGAGCTAAGTAAGCAAGTGAAAGAGTTGCTTGAGAAGAACTTCATTAGATGAAGTATATCTGAATGGGGAGCGCCTGTGGTATTTGCTACCAAGGCGGATGGTTCTCTCCGACTTTGCGTTGACTATCGAGAGTTGAATAAGCTGACTAAGAAGAACAGACACCCGTTACCGATGATTGATGATCTCTTTGACCAGCTTGTCGGTGCTTCTGTTTTCTCTCAGCTTGATCTTGCTACGGGGTTCCATCAGCTCAGGGTAGCTGAAGATAGTATAGACAAGACTGCGTTCAGAACTCCAGATGGATTCTTCGAATGGCTTGTCATGCCGTTCGGCTTGACTAATGCACCCGCATATTTCGTGGACTTGATGAGTAGGGTGTTCAGGGAGTTCTTGAACAAGTT
Organism: Allium sativum; assembly: GCA_030737875.1. Classification (NCBI taxonomy): domain Eukaryota; kingdom Viridiplantae; phylum Streptophyta; class Magnoliopsida; order Asparagales; family Amaryllidaceae; genus Allium; species Allium sativum. The sequence continues at coordinate 497,799,556 of CM060924.1, read as the reverse complement.
TGTCGTGGTCTTCGTAGATGATATTCTGATTTTCTCTAAGGATGAGGAAGAGCACGCAAGGCATCTCATGGAGGTGATGGATACGCTTAGAGCGCATCAGTTGAAGGCCAAGTTCTCCAAGTGTCACTTTTGGAGAAGGGAAGTTAGATTCCTTGGGCATATAGTATCTAAGCAAGGCTTAGCGGTGGATCCCGTTAAGGTAATGGCAGTTCAGGATTGGAAGACTCCAAGGAATGCAACCGAAGTGAGAAGTTTTCTAGGTCTTGCGGGTTTTTACCGGAAGTTCATAATTCATCAAGGACTTCGCAAAGATATCCGCTCCTCTCACTAAATTGACGAAGAAGAATTTAGTTTTTGCTTGGAGCATAGAATGCGAGCTTGCTTTTCAGAAGCTCAAGAGAGCCCTCACATCAGCACCTGTTCTAGCTTTGCCCGATGGAGGGAAGTTATTTACCGTATACACCGATGCATGTGGCACGGGGTTAGGAGCTGTTCTTATGCAAGAAGGAAGAGTGATATGCTTTGGCGGTAGATAACTCAAAGTGCATGAGAAGAATTATCCCACTCATGACTTAGAGTTGGCAGCAATAGTATATGCACTCAAGGCTTGGCGCCATTATCTTCTGGGAGAAAGATTTGAGCTTTATACCGATCACAAGTCATTGAAGTATCTCTTTTCTCGGAAGGATCTGAATCTGAGGCAACAAAGATGGATGGAATTCTTGGCGTCCTACGATTTTGAGATAGCTTATACCCCTGGCAAGGGGAATGTGGTAGCAGATGCATTGAGTAGAAGAAGGTTGACCCTAAGTCCTCTATTCGTTGAGATGAAGAATTTAGAGTATGTGGCAACCTTTGATTTCTCTTTGGCGATTGAGTCGATGACCGGTTCTTTAGCATCTCTAGAACTCAGACCTACCCTTATTGATCAAGTTGGGGCTTCGCAGAGAGAAGACCCTCAGATAGTTGAGATTATGGATAAGCTAATTCGAGGAGAGACGTCTAGTCATCTCGCTCGATATTCTATTGATGACAAGGGTTGGCTGAGGAGAGACGGAAGGTTATGTGTTCCAATGGTAGAAGATCTAGTAAGAAGAGTTCTTGAGGAAGCGCATCGCTCTAAGTTGACTATACATCCGGGCGGAGATAAGATGTATAAAATATGAAGCGCATTTTCTTTTGGCCTGGGATGAAGAAGGATGTGGCAGAATTTGTCTCTAGATGTATCATTTGCCAGCAAGTTAAGGCCGAGTCGAAGAAGCCCGGTGGACTATTGCATCCTCTAGACGTTCCACTATGGAAGTGGGAGAATATTTCCATGGATTTTATCGATGGGCTACCAAGGTCAAGGAAAGGGAATACGAGCATTTGGGTTATTGTGGATAGACTTACGAAGAGTGCTCATTTCATTCCGGTGAAGAGCAAGAGGACCGCATCTTGGCTAGCGTCTGTATATCTTCGTTAGATTGTGAGACTACATGGAGTCCCTTCTAGTATAGTCAGTGACCGTGACCCAATCTTTACAAGTCAATTCTGGAATAGCTTGCAAGAAGCTATGGGCACAAGGTTGAATCTAAGTACGGCTTATCACCCACAGACGGACGGTCAAACCGAAAGGGTGAATAGGGTACTCGAGGATCTGTTGAGGCTTTGTATTCTGGATTTTGGTGGTACTTGGGAAGACCATCTTCCTCTTGTTGAGTTTGCATATAATAACAGTTATCAGGCAAGCATAGGGATGGCACCATTTGAAGCTTTATATGGGAGGCCGTGCAAGTCGCCTACATGTTGGTGGGAGACTACAGATGAGCTTATACTTCGGCCTGATATGATCAGAGATACATCCGAGAAGATCGAGTTGATTCGGAGACGGATGAAAGCGGCCCAAGACCGATAGAAATCCTATGCTGATAAGCGAAGAACGGATTTGGAGTTTGATGTTGGGGATATGGTTTTCGTGAAGGTTTCTCCTTTGCGGAATGTGGTCCGATTTGGAGCTGTTGGGAAGTTGGCACCGAGGTTTGTTGGACCATTCCCTATTATAGAGAGGATCGGGCAGATGGCTTATAGAGTGAAGTTGCCCGAGAAGCTTGCTGGAGTACACGATGTTTTTCATGTCTCGCATCTCCGGAAGTGTTTACATGAATCAGCAGAGGTTGTTGAGCCAAGTGTTCTAAAAGATGTAGAAGTGGAGAAAGAGGCTACCTTGAGGAGAGCTCCGATTCGTATCTTGGGGACGGAGACCAAGAAGCTAAGGAATCAAGAGGTCAAATTGGTGAAGGTTCAATGGGGTGAAGCCGAAGAAGACGCAACTTGGGAAACCGAGGAGAAGATGCGTGGGCTTTATCCATTCCTTTTTGAGGGTACACTCTCAATCTCTTTTCTTTGTTAGCATATCTTTCTCTTTGCTATCCATGTTTATCTAGTTTATCGTGTTAATCTTGTCATGAGAACCTTAGGTAGAAACCCTTTGGATGAAACATGTGTTTGAAACATGTTATGCTTGATGGTTGCAAGTGGTTGCAAGTGTTTGCAAGTGGATACTCGTGGATGCATAATACACATTAGGCACTAAGATCGGCTCACACACTTTCATACCGCATATGCATGAGTGTTTATGCTTATTCATGGATGAAAACTTGTTATGCTATCACGTGGATGTTGCATATGGATGAATGTTATGTGCACTCATGTAGAGATTATAAATTATGTTAGGAATTTGCATACATATGGACTCATTTCACTAACATATTTTGCATTAAGGGGGTTTACTGAATCAGTAACCTCCTGATTTTCGCATTAGATAAGTACATATACACACACCTTTGCATATGATCATACAGCATTTAGAACCTTTTAAGGACAATGATTGCTCGTGGATGATGTTTTGAGTAGATGGATGATGGATGGTAGGATACGTTCTTCCTAACTTGGAGATTTCGGGGACGAAATCCTTTAAGGAGGGAAGAATGTAACAACCCGTATTTTTGAATAACATGTTATAACATAAATGGAGGCAGAATTAAACTGTAAAATCTGAATCAAGGGAAACGGGCTATGCCATTGCGTTCGTCTCGGAAAAATACGCGAAATAGAGTCCGAGTTTTCGAAAATCGGAGTCCGTATGACCAAGATATGGCCTCGCGAAGTTTCACGAAAAAGTCCCAAATTAAAGTATACTTAATTAAGTGAAATGGGTTGCACAGAGAAATATATATATATTGATATATATATATATATATAATTGAAAATTAAATAAATAAATATGCAAAAATGTTCAAAACAGCGAATTGGGAGAGGGGAATAACCGAACCGGCCGATTTTTGAGGTCGACCCAAGCCCGTTGGGTCGACTAGGGGTTAATCCAGGGTGTTTGGCTGTCAACCCGTGGGCCGATTCGCTCAAATGCAGATTTTGCATTTGAATGGTTCTCATGGTCCATCTTTAATCTAAAGGCCCTAGATGGTTCCTACACTTGACTTCTTCCCCAAGACATGCTTTGATGGCTTGGATTGAATCTAGGGTTAATCCTATGGCCTAAAACACTTGCTTAATCTATAAATAAGACCCTAACCTACCCTAAATCATCATTATTCATTCATACAACTAAACTATGGCAAAATCAATCCTCTCATGGCCTCCACTCTCTTCATAAAATTCCTAAATAAATTCCTAAGTGATTTTCCATGCATACAAGTGTTTTCAAACTTGTATGAGCATCATTAGCTTGCATTCAAGTCAAGTTTATATATTTGCATCATAAAGAAAGAGTCTTGATCATTTTGGCTCAAGGGTTTTGCTTGCATTTTGGGTTTAATTGATTTCATAAGGGCTTTGTCATATTTTTGTGACTTCTTAAGCATTGTAAGCCCTATTCTACTTTCATACTTAAACTCTAAAGTTAAATGTATGATATGCAAGTTTATATGCAAGTTTATCATGTTGTGATATGCAAGTTTATATGCAAGTTTATCATGTTGTGATATGCAAGTTTATCATGTTGTGATATGCAAGTTTATATGCAAGTATGCCAAGTTATGTTATGCAAGTTTGGGTTGAACATTTTGTTCATGCTATCATGTTATGCAAGCTTATTTTGGGTTTATGAACATAAAGCTTTAAGCTTTATGCCAAAGGTTGCATTTTAGCAACATGTAAGTTATCATATCTCTTATGATAACTTGCATGTGAGGCTAAATGCGAACTTATGGCCATCTCTACATGTCATTTAACACCATGTATCACCAATATGCTAAGTTTGGTTTTATGCATGCTTTTGAGGCCTAAAAATGTAATATGCAAGTGTATGAACATATGAACATTTCATATGCCACCATGTTAAGCTTGTGGCTTCAATACCTTTATGTCATGATTATGCCAAGTTCCCTCTTTCTATCCTTTATGCGCTATTGCGATATGTAAGCGATGGGATTGCGTTTGGGGTTGGGTAAACTTAAAAGACATAAAACATAAGCTTGGGAATTTACCTATTAAGTTAGGTCTACCCATTGGGAATTTACCTATTAAGTTAGGTCTACCCAATTGCTTGAAAACTTGTAACATGTTTTGGAAACATGATGGACATGACACTTAGAAAAGATAAGTGTGGCCAACTCGAGGTTGGGTTGAGTTTGTAGCGTAAACCTACCCGGAACCGACCGGCTTAACTAGTTGCTACAAACAATAGGACCCAATGTGAGAAGTTGGTCATGTTGTACCTTGAACCCGAGGTTAGACCAAGTTGTGGTGTAAAGCTACCCGGACCCGCCCGGCTTAACTAGTAACCACAACAAGGTCTAATGTGAGAGGTTAAGGCGCATTAAATTAATTAATGCCTCGTGATTAGGGTTAAGTCATGGTCCACTTAATACTTAACCAATTTGGGCTTGGTAGATTAATCGGGGTTAAGTCGTGAACTCATCATTACACTTAACCAAGTTAATCCAGGATTAGCAAGAGGGTTAAACCGTACTTAACCCACTAGAAAAATCCTAGCAATGGGGGCCCACTCCAGCAGTAATCCCAAGTTAGTATCATCATGACCCTAGGGACTAGGCTAGGGTGGGGGCACGATTACTGGACTGGAGGTAAGTGACCAAAAGCGACGGCAGAGGGTACGCCGGTGTAGTTCCGGGCGGACTCTGGTCGTGCACATAGTCCGTAGCCGGAGAAAACATGCACGGGTACCAGTAGATCGGGACTGTGCACTCATGTTCATGGTGTCCAGGGGTTGACACCCTAGGGCTTGATACACCCGAAGGGTGGACCCGGCACAGTTCGACTACAATTTTGATTGGGCCGTATTGACACCAACACGTGACGAGTTAGGCTTAGGGAGCCGATCGACTAGACCGTTTGGTTGGACCTTGTATTAGGGTCATTTCATGTTATTGGGCCAAAGCTTGGGCCAAGGGATCAATACTTGTTTATTCAAGTCATGTTAGTTTGCTAGTACACCTGTGGTGCAAAACCTTAATCCTGATTATGCGATGACACCTTTATCTACCTTGTTAGTTAATCATCATGCTAGTATATTGTTATCCTTATGTTCATCCCTGCTGCTCATGCCAGTTAACTTTATGAGTTTACATTGATTGTAGTAGGGCTTACTCAGTCTTTTTGACTGACCTGTTTTCTTTCGCCTCTTTTCTTCCGTTCCCCCCCCCCCCCCCAAGGTTCTCAAAGAGGGAATACTGGAGCCTATCTTGGATTTCGGATTGCTTGCTTGTGGGATTTCAGCTCATGTACGGTTTCGACATGAAGCTAGCTATAGTTACCACTTAATTGGGGATAGCACTTATTTATTTCAGTTTTTCAGTTGATGTTGTTTTATCTAGACTTGTTTATTTGGAAAGCTATGTTGTACCAGACTTGTTTTGAAATGTTTTGAAATCTTCCGCTGTTTTATCTATGTTATTTACTCTGTTTACATATATACATATGTTCTTGTTCTGCCTTGATATATCATTATGCATGTTTACCTGATTCAAACGCCCCTCCAAAGTCAGAGTGCTTGCAAGAGACACCCTGGCGGAGGCGGGGTGTTACAGATGCAGTCTCATGAGCTTCAGGAAATAGCTCATGAGATCATCTCCGAAAGTATGGTTTTGGACGAACAGTTTCAAGTTGCTGTTATTATTGATAAACTGCCCCCAGGTTGGAAAGACTTTAAGAATTTTTTTCGACATAAGACTAAGGAATTTTCCTTGGAGAGCCTGATCACTCGCCTCCGTATTGAGGAGGAGGCGCGCAAATAGGACCAGAAAGAGGAAGTGTTGGTTGTCTCAAACAACACCACTAAGAAGACCACATCCGCTGTTCTGAAACCGAATCAGAAATCATTTAAGAATCAGAACAGGTGCAACAAACAGAATGGGAATCCGCAAGGAAACCCAAAAGGACAGCAGAAACCAGCTCAAAAGAATGACTCTGACAGTTGTTTCTATGTTACAACTGTGGAAAACCAGGTCATATGGCACGCAAGTGTCGGAACAGGCCAAGCTCAACACCGCAGGAGAACCTGACAGAAGAGCCTCTTACGGCTATGATTATTGAGATTCACCTTGTTGGTGGAACAGAGGGTTGGTGGGTAGACACTGGTGCTTCTCGCCATGTCTGCTATGATCGTGATATGTTCGCCACATACACGGCTGCCGATGATCAGAAAGTGCTATTGGGAGATTCTCATACCACTAACATTGCAGGGGTTGGAAATGTGGAGATCAAGTTTACCTCTGGAAGGACTGTGATTCTTAAGGATGTTTTGCATACTCCAGAGATGAGGAAGAATCTGGTTTCTGGATTTCTTCTTAGTAAGGCAGGACTTACTCAATTTATTGGGGTTGATGTGTATACCATAGGTTATAAGGGATCTTTTGTAGGAAAGGGTTATGCTTGTGAGGGAATGTTTAAATTAAATGTTGAATCTAATAAAGTGAATAATTCTGCTTATATGTTGTGTGATTTTAATATTTGGCACTCTAGATTATGTCATGTTAATAAACGAATAATTCATAACATGAGCACTTTAGATATGATACCTAAGATGTCAGAATCTGAGTATGATAAATGTGAATTCTGTACACAAGCAAAAATCACTAAGAAATCTCACAAATCTGTTGATAGAGAATCTGAACCCTTAGATTTGATTCACTCTGACATATGTGAACTTGATGGTACTTTAACTAGACATGGACATCGGTATTTTATCACTTTTATTGATGACTGTTCTGATTTCACATATGTATACCTTATGAAAAATAAAAGTGATGCTTTTGACATGTTTAAAACATTAAAAACTGAGATTGAGAATCAAACAAATAGGAAAATTAAGAGATTTCGTAGTGATAGAGGAACAAAATATAAATCCAATTCAATTCTGGTTTTCTATAAATTACATGCTATTGTACATGAGAGAACTGCACGCTATTCACTTGAAATGAATAGTAAAGCTGAAAGAAAAAATAGGACTTTTACCGAATTAGTAGTTGCCATCCTACTAAATTCTGGTGCAGTAAAACATTGGTGGGGGGATATTTTATTGACTATATGTTATGTTCTAAATAGAATCCCAAAATCTAAGAATAAAATTTCACCTTATGAAATTTTAAAGAATCATAAACCCAATGTGTCATACTTAAGAACTTGGGGTTGTCTAGCATATGTTCGCATTCCAGACCCTAAGAGAATAAAATTGGCAAGTAGGGCATATGAATGCGTATTTATAGGCTATGCTATTAATAGCAAAGCATATCGATTTTATGACATTAATGCACATAACAAAATTGAATCAAATGATGCCGATTTTTATGAAACAAAATTTCCTTTTAAATTAAGGAATAGTGGGGGCACCTCAAGTATACCTATTAGAACAGAACTTAATAAAAGTTCTGAAGATGAACCTAGAAGAAGTAAAAGTGAAAGAACTGAGAAAAATTTTGGTTTGGAATTCTGTGCTTTTACTATAGAGGAGGATCCCTTAAACCTCCAAGAGGCCTTATCTTCTTTAGATGCTGATTTTTGGCAAGAGGCTATAAATGATGAGATGGATTCTCTGGAATCCAATAAGACTTGACATTTGGCATATTTACCCCCTGGTTGTAAATCTATAGGCTGTAAATGGGTGCTTAAAAAGAAAATAAAACCTGATGGTACTATAGATAAATACAAAGCACGACTGGTAGCTAAAGGTTTTAGACAAAAAGAAAATATAGATTTCTTCGACACTTTTTCACCTGTAACTAGAATAACATCCATTCGGGTATTAATCTCACTCGCTTCCATTCATAATTTACTAATACACCAAATGGATGTTGAAACTGCATTTTTTAAACGGTGAATTGGAAGAAGAAATCTATATGGACCAGCCTGAAGGATATGTTGTACATGGTCAAGAACATAAAGTATGCAAATTAGATAAATCATTATATGGCTTAAAACAAGCACCTAAACAATGGCATGAAAAATATGATAACTTAATCATTTCACATGGTTTTAAAGTTAATGAAAGTGACAAATGCATTTATTACAAATCTGAGAATGACATTTGCACTATTATATGCCTTTATGTAGATGACCTACTCATCTTTGGGTCAAACATTCATGTCATAAATTCAGTCAAATCCTTATTAAGTGCCAATTTTGATATGAAAGATCTAGGTGAGGCAAGTGTAATCTTAGGTATTAAGATTACTAGGTCAGAAAAGGGAATTTCTTTGGATCATTCTCATTACATTGAGAAGATACTGAAGAAATATAATTACTTTGACTGTAAACCTGCATGTACACCATATGATCCAAGTGTAAAGTTATTTAAGAACACTGGTGAAGGTGTAAGACAGTCTGATTATGCGAGCATCATTGGCAGTCTTCGGTATGCCACTGATTGTACTAGACCCGACATTGCCTATGTCGTGGGATTATTGTGCAGGTTTACCAGTAGATCTAGTATAGAGCACTGGCATGCTATTGAAAGGGTCATGAGATACCTTAAACGAACTATGAACCTTAGATTACATTATGAAAAGTTTCCAACTGTACTTGAAGGATTCTCAGATGCAGACTGGAATACTTTATCAGATGATTCTAAGGCGACCAGTGGCTATATATTTAGCATCGCCAGAGGAGCTGTTTCTTGGAAATCTAAGAAATAAACTATTTTGGCTCAATCTACTATGGATTCTGAGATGATCGCACTAGCTACAGCTAGTGAAGAAGCAGAGTATTTGAGAAATCTGCAAGCAGAGATTCCCTTATGGGAAAAAACGATACCGGCTGTGTAGATACATTGCGATAGTACCGCGGCTATTGCAAAAGTTCAGAACAGTTATTATAACGGTAAGAGATGACAAATACGTCGTAAGCACAGCACGGTTAGAGAGCTAATCTCTACAGGTACCGTTAGAGTAGATTACGTACGTAGCGAAGAAAATTTGGCAGATCCTTTGATGAAAGGACTATCCAGAGAGAAAGTCTATAATTCTTCTAAAAGAATGGGACTATTGCCCTTAGATTGTTGAGTCACGCACAATGGTAACCCGGCCTAAATGACTGGAGATCCCAAGAAATAGGTTCAATGGGTAAAAACAAGTTGTGTAGTGATAGAAGTTAAACATGCTATATGAAAAACTAAGAAGCATGTATTCCTGAAGTGATAGGGGATGAGTTAATAAAAACTCTTAATGAGATCTATACTCTATTTGGAGTGGAGTACCTACCTTTAGGAGTGCTATTGATAGACTCACCAATGTGAATGTGGAAATCTGGTTGTTTCCTAGGGAGTTTTGGGCAAAACTTCTACAGCGTTCACTAAACTGGGATAGACGTGTATGGCCATAAAAGCATGGGCTTAATTGATTGCACTATAGAAAAGATTGTGTGTGGTTTGATGTCGGGAATAGAGTTCAAGACTATGTGTCACTCGAGTAAAAACTGAATCTTATTCACTACTCAAAGGTTCAAGTTGGATGACACCTTTGTTTATGTACCTACTTATGTTTTTAGAAACTGCTCGATAATATTTTAAAAAATTCAAGTGAGGGATTGTTGGAAATTTTATGAATTATTTAAAATATGAAATAATTTTATGATGCCTCCTATTTGTGAATAGTCCCACATCATGGGATTATAAGAAAGATGCAAGTATTTATACTTGTTTCTAAGAAGTCGTATTGGGGCCTTGGGCTCCCAATGCATGCTTTTTTATGAGGAGGGAGACCATGCATCATGACCACCACACACGCGCGCGCGACCGACCGACTGACTCGACCCGACCCGGCCCGGCTCGGCTCGATTCGGTTCGGGATTGGGCTTGGGCCTTGGGCTTTGGCTATGTGGTGTAGACACTTATACTTTAGTCCAGAAAACACTGCATTTTTCGAACCAGTTTTTCAATACATAAAATATTTCTGAGCCGACTTTTATATATGAAGCAGTAAACTTTTGACCAAGTATTTCGCAGATCCTATTTTCCTCCAGTGACCAGTATTTTCGTTCATCCCTAATCCCGTCTATATATTATCTTCAGTTGTAGACGAGATTTGTACAGAAAATTTTTTCTCTTCCTTCGCCATTAAAAAAAATTCTTCCATAAATTTTCGAGCAGTTAAATTCGAAAGTGCAAATCTGCACTGATTTGTTATGCAAAGCAAATCGGTTATTCATTTTAGAGAGGTTGTTTTATCCTAGAGTCGGCGACGGAAGTACGAATTGTTTTTGCACCACCGACTAGATCGACGAATCATCTTCAAGAAAGCGACAAAGTACGTGACTCAGCCATTGTTTCCCAACAATTTGAAGATGATCTGAAACAATGGCTTCGACATCAAACATGGACGATGCTGCTCCTCGCTCTTCCTTCCAGATCCCATTGGTGACTGCTGCCCCCTTTCGTTTCGAAGGTCTGCACTTCAAACGATGGCGTCAAAAGATGGAGTTTTACTCGATAATGAGAAAGGTGGCTGTTGCTCTGACCACCGACAAACCGCAGCTGCCAGACAAACCTGACAGAACTGATGAAGCGCAGATGGCTTCCTGGACTGAACAATCAAAACAGCAACAGAACTGGATTGAGCAGGATTAACTGTGCAGAAATTTCATTCACAATGGCCTCAGCGATGATCTGTATGATTACTACAACTCGGACGACAAGACAGCGAAGGAGATCTGGGAAGCGCTGAAGAAGAAATACGATACAGAGGAGGCAGGGGCGAAGAAGTATGCTGTGAGCCGCTATCTCAAGTATTAGATGACAGACGACAGGTCAGTAGAGATGCAGTCTCATGAGTTTCAGAAAATAGCTCATGAGATCATCTCTGAAGGTATGGCTTTGGACGACAGTTTCAAGTTGTTGTTATTATTGATAAACTGCCCCCAGGTTGGAAAGAATTTAAGAATTTCATACGACATAAGACTAAAGAATTTTCCTTGGAGAGCCTGATCACTCGCCTCCGTATTGAGGAGGAGGCAGGCAAAAGGACCAGAAAGAGGAAGTGCTGGTTGTCTCAAACAACAGCACTAAGAAGACCATATCCGCTGTTCTGAAACCGAAACAGAAATCATTTAAGAATCAGAACAGGCGCAACAAACAGAATGGGAATCCGCAAGAAAACACAAAAGGACAGCAGAAACCAGCTCAAAAGAATGACTCTGGACAGTTGTTTCTATGTTACAACTGTGGAAAACCAGGTCATACGGCACGCAAGTGTCGGAACAAGCCAAGCTTTGAACCGCAGGCGAACCTGACAGAAGAGCCTCTTACAGCCATGATTACTGAGATTCACCTTGTTGGTGGATCAAAGGATTGGTGGGTAGACACTGGTGCTTCTCGCCATGTCTGCTATGATCGTGGTATGTTCGCCACATACACGGTTGCTGACGATCAGAAAGTGCTATTGGGAGATTCTCATACCACTAACGTTGCAGGGGTTGGAAATGTGGAGATCAAGTTTACCTCTGGAAGGACTGTGATTCTTAAAGATGTTTTGCATACTCCAGAGATGAGGAAGAATCTGGTTTCTGGCTTTCTTCTTAGTAAGGCAGGACTTACTCAATTTATTCGGGCTGATGTGTATACCATAGGTTATAAGGCATCTTTTGTTGGAAAGGGTTATGCTTGTGAGGGAATGTTTAAATTAAATGTTGAATCTAATAAAGTAAATAATTCTGCTTATATGTTGTGTGATTTTAATATTTGGCACTCTAGATTATGTCATGTTAATAAACGAATAATTCATAGCTTGAGCACTTTAGATATGATACATAAGATGCCAGATCTGAATATGATAATTGTGAATTCTGTACACGAGCAAAAATCGCTAAGAAATCTCATAAATCTGTTGATAGATAATCTGAACCCTTAGATTTGATTCACTCTGACATATGCGAACTTGATGGTACTTTAACTAGACATGTACATCGGTATTTTATCACTTTTATTGATGATTGTACTGATTTCACATATGTATACCTTATGAAAAATAAAAGTGATGCTTTTGACATGTTTAAAACATTCAAAACTGAGATTGAGAATCAAACAAATAGGAAAATTAAGAGATTTCGCAGTGATAGAGGAACAGAATATGAATCCAGTTCAATTCTCGATTTCTATAAATTACATGGTATTGTACATGAGAGAATTGCACCCTATTCACCTGAAATGAACGGTAATGCTGAAACAAAAAATAGGACTTTTACCGAATTAGTAGTTGCCATCCTACTAAATTCTGGTGCAGCAAAACATTGGTGGGGGGATATTTTATTGACTGTATGTTATGTTCTAAATAGAATCCCCAAATCTAGGAATAAAATTTCACCTTATGAAATTTTAAAGAATCATAAACCCAATGTGTCATACTTTAGAACTTGAGGTTGTCTAGCATATGTTCGCATTCCAGACCCTAAGAGAATAAAATTGACAAGTAGGGCATATAAATGTGTATTTATAGGCTATGCTATTAATAGCAAAACATATCGATTTTATGACATAAATGCACATAACATAATTGAATAAAATGATGCCGATTTTTATGAAACAAAATTTCTTTTTAAATTAAGGAATAGTGGGGGCACCTCAAGTATGCCAATTAGAACAGAACTTAATAAAAGTTCTGAAGCTAAACCTAGAAGAAGTAAAAGAGCAAGAACCGAGAAAAATTTTGGTTCGGATTTTTGTGCTTTTACTATAGAGGAGGATCCCTTAAAACTCCAAGAGGCCTTATCTTCTTTAGATGCCAATTATTGTCAAGAGGCTATAAATGATGAGATGGATTCTCCGAAATCCAACAAGACTTGGCATTTGGCAGAATTACCCCCTGGTTGTAAATCTATAGGCTGTAAATAGGTGCTTAAAAAGATATTAAAACCTGATGGTACTATAGATAAATACAAAGCAAGACTGGTAGCTAAAGATTTTAGACAAAAAGAAAATATAGATTTCTTCGACGCTTTTTCACCTGTAACTAGAATAACATCCATTCGGGTATTAATCTTACTCGCTTCCATTCATAATTTACTAATACACCAAATGGATGTTAAAATTGGATTTTTAAACGGTGAATTAGAAGAAGAAATCTATATATACCAGCCTGAAGGATTTGTTATACATGATCAAGAACATAAAGTATGCAAATTAGATAAATCATTATATGGTTTGAAACAAGCACCTAAACAATGGCATGAAAAATTTGATAATTTAATCATTTCACATCGTTTTAAAGTTAATGAAAGTGACAAATGCATTTATTACAAATCTGAGAATGACACTTGCACTATTATATGCCTTTATGTAGATGACCTACTCATCTTTGGGTCAAACATTCATGCCATAAATTCAGTCAAATCCTTATTAAGTGCCAATTTTGATATGAAAGATCTAGGTGAGGCAAGTGTAATCTTTGGTATTAAGATTACTAGGTCAGAAAAGGGAATTTCTTTGGATCAATCTCATTACATTGAGAAGATACTGAAGAAATATAATTACTTTGACTATAAACCTGCATGTACACCATCTGATCCAAGTGTAATGTTATTTAAGAACACTGGTGAAGGTGTAAGACAGTCTGATTATGCGAGCATCATTGGCAGTCTTCGGTATGCCACTGATTGTACTAGACCCGACATTGCCTATGTCGTGGGATTGTTGTGCAGGTTTACCAGTAGACCTAGTATAGAGCACTGGCATGCTATTGAAAGGGTCATGAGATACCTTAAACGAACTATGAACCTTAGATTACATTATGAAAAGTTTCCAGCTGTACTTGAAGGATTCTCAGATGCAGACTGGAAAACTTTATCATATGATTCTAAGGCGACCAGTGGCTATATATTTAGCATTGCTGGAGGAGCTATTTCTTGGAAATCCAAGAAATAGACTATTTTGGCTCAGTCTACTATGGAGTCTGAGATGATAGCACTAGCTACAGCTAGTGAAGAAGCAAAGTATTTGAGAAATCTGCTAGCAGAGATTCCCTTATGGGAAAAACCGATACCGGCTGTGTTGATACATTGCGATAGTACCGCGGCTATTGCAAAAGTTCAGAACCGTTATTATAACGATAAGAGACGACAAATACGTCGTAAGCACAGCACGGTTAGAGAACTAATCTCTACAGGTACCGTTATTGTAGATTACGTACGTAGCGAAGAAAATTTGGCAGATCCTTTAACGAAAGGACTATCCAGAGAGAAAGTCCATAATTCTTCTAAAAGAATGGGACTATTGCCCTTAGATTGTTGAGTAACGCACAATGGTAACTGTAACAACCCGTATTTTTAATAACCTGTTAAGATATAAATTGAGGCAGAATTTAATTTAAAAATCTGAATCAAGGGGAAACGGGCTGTGCCATTGCGTTCGTCTCGGAAAAATACTCGAAATAGAGTCCGAGTTTTCGAAAATCGGAGTCCGTATGAAGAAGATATGGACGAACGAAGTTAGGCAGAAAACCCCGAAAACTAGCCAGAATGCACTGGCGCACTTGTGAAGTGCGCCAACACAATAAATGCACTGGCGCACTTGTGAAGTGCACCAATACATTTTTACACTGGCGCACTTGGGAAGTGCGCCCGTGTCGAGCCAGAAAACCTGCACAGTTTCTAGAGAGTTCTGTGGTTGGGTGCACCAGTTTGGGGTTTGGGTTTGGTCTTAGGGCTGGTTTCTGGAAGGCTCCGAAATCTAAGGGTCCTAATCCAACCTAGGGTTATTACTAGGGCTAAAAACACTCTAATCTTCTATAAATAAGACCCTAATCCTACCCTAAAACCTCATTATTCAATCTAGCAACCAAACTATGTCAAATTGATTTCTCAAATGGCCTCCACTTAAAAACCCTAGCCTCCAACCTCTTCATGTATCATTCCTATGAAGATTTTGATGTTCATACAAGCATTTCTAAGTTGTATGAATGATCATTAGCTTGCATACATCATCAAGTTGCAATCTTTATTTTCTAAACTAGAGTTTTTGGGATTTTTGTTAATTGGAGCTTTGTTTTGGGTTTTTATATGCTTGCATAAAGGGCTTCTCAATCTTTATTAGTAGATTTGTGTCTCCATAATATTTGTAAGCCCTCTTACCTTCATTTTAGAAACTCTAAAGTTAATATGTGATGAAAGTTGGGATCTATGCTATGTTGTGCATGTTTAATAAGTTATGCATGCTTATGCAAGTTCACTATGCTATGTTGTGCATGTTTAATAAGTTATGCATGCTTATGCAAGTTCACTATGCTATGTTGTGCATGTTTAATAAGTTATGCATGTTTATGCAAGTTCACTATGCCATGATTTGCAAGTTTAACAAGTTATGCATGTTTATGCAAGTTCACTATGCCATGATTTGCAAGTTTAACAAGTTATACATGTTTATGCAAGTTCACTATGCCATGATTTGCAAGTTTAACAAGTTATGCATGTTTATGCAAGTTCACTATGCCATGATTTGCAAGTTTAACAAGTTATGCATGTTTATGCAAGTTCACTATGCTAAGTTATGCAAGTTCAACATGTTATGCATGTTTATTTTGATATGTAAGATTTATCATGTATGTTGTGCCAAGTTCCCTCTTGCTATCCTTTATGCGTTATAACGAATATGTAAGCGATAGAATGACGTTGGGGGGTTTTGGGTAAAACTTAAAATACATGAAAATATAAGATTGGGAATTTACCTATTAAGTTAGGTCTACCCCTTGGGAATTTACCTATTAAGTTAGGTCTACCCAAGTATTTGTTAAACTTGTAATTGTGTTTTGAAAGTGGACATGACACTTAGAAAACATAAGTGTGGCCAACTCGAGGTTGGGTTGAGTTTGTAGCGTAATTCTACCCGGAACCGACCGGCTTAACTAGTGGCTACAAACAATAGGACCCAATGTGAGAAGTTGGTCATGTGGTGCCAAAACCCGAGGTTAGACTAAGTTGTGGTGTAAACCTACCCGGACCCGCCCGGCCTAACTAGTAACCACAACAAGGTCTAATGTGAGAGGTTAAGGTGCATTAAATTAATTAATGCCTCATGATTAGGGTTAAGTCAGGGTCCACTAATACTTAACCAATTTGGGGATTCGAGGGATTGAAATGGGGTTAAGTGGTGAACTGTTGGTTACACTTAACTAGTTTAATCCATGATTAGTGAAGGGTTAAATCACACTTAACCCTCTTAGGAAACCCTAGCAACGTGGTCTGTTCTAACAGTAATCCCAGCTTGGTAACATTCACAACCCTAGAAGCTAGGCTAGGGCGGGGCACGATTACTAGACGGATGTAAGCGACCAAAAGGCGATGGCTGAGTGGTACAGCGGTGCGAGTCCAGGCGGGCTACGGACGTGCACGTAGTCCGGTGTTGGACAAACTCGAGGCACGGGTACCAGTAGGTTAGGGTTGTGCATTATTGCTTAAGTGTCTGGGGTTGACACCCGAGGGCTTGATACACCCCAAAGGTGGACCCAGCACAGTCTAACTACAACCATATGTGGGCCATATGGACACCAACACTTGACGTGTTAGGTTTATAGGGAGCCGATCGACTAGACCGTTGGGCTGGGCCTTGTATTAAGGCCACCTCATGTTATTGGGCCAAAGTTTGGGCTGAGGGATCAATACCTGTTATGTTAGTTGCTAGTACACTATGGTGCAAGGTTTAATCTTCTCTATGTGATGACACCTTTATCTATTGCCAGTATGTTCATCTCAGTTTCCCTCATGATGTTAACTTTATTAGTTTATAGACTGATCGTAGTAGGGCTTACCAGTCTTTTTGACTGACCTGTTTTCTTTCGCTTCTTTTCTTCCGTTTCCCCCCCCCCCCCCCCAGGTTCTCAGGGAGGAAATAGTGGTGCTTAGCTTGGATCGCTTGCTTGTTTGCTGGATAGCTCATGTATGACTGGACATTGAGCTCGCTATGGTTTATCATCTTTATTTTGGGGATAGCACTATGTATTTCAGTATTTCTGTTATGATGTACTAGACATGTTTATTTTGGCAGTTGACTTTATGATGTACTAAACTTGTTTTGAGATGGTTTAAGATATTCCGCTGTTTTATTCTCACTTACTCTGATATATATATATATATATATATATATATATATTTATGTTCCTGTTCTGCCTTGATATATCATTATGCATGCTTACCCAGTTATAACGCCCCCCAGAAGCTAGCGCCCCCTAAAGAGTGACCCTAGCGGAGGTGGGGTGTTACAAATTTGGTATCAGAGCATATGGTTTACAAGAAAGAACAAAAAGTTTTTAAAAGACTTTTGAAAAACTATTTTCAAAACAAGTATAAAGTATTTTCCAAAGAAAAGTCTAGTATTTTAAAAGGCTATTCCCCAAAAAGCCATTAGCGTTATCCTTCGTTCCCTTGACCTAATCTTATCTTATCTTTCGTTTCAGTATGGCTGAGAATCTTGCCATCCCGGATGGAGTAAACGTACCACTCTGGTATAGGAGGCTTCTAGAAGCTAGGGCGGTAGCTGGCCCAGCAAACCCTACCCCCACTCCTCCTCCTGTAGTTGAGAATCCTCACCCTAATGTCCCTCCTCCGGTGGTTCCTATTCCTCCTCCCGTTGCTAATGTTCCTCCTCCTGTTGCTGAGGCTCCTCTTCCTCCTCCTCCCCCTCAGCATCCTCAGGTTGAGTTCACGAAGGTTTGTAAAGACTTCAAGGCGATGGGAGGCAAGAATTTCCTAGGCACGAAATCTTTTGTTGAAGCTAGGAATTGGCTGAAAGACACTGAGGACTTGTTTGCTATTTTTGGGATTGATGACGAGAGGAAGATCTTATTGACAAGATGGCTTTTGAAGGACGAAGCAGCCTATTGGTGGGAGGTCACCAATGGGACGAGGCCCGTTGAGACTTGGGCCGATTTGAGGGCTAGATTTGTGGCCAAATTTCTATCTTCTGCTGAGGCGAATTTACAGATGGAGAAGTTCATTGCATTAAAGCAGGGTGATATGACTATCAAGGAATATGTGAACAAGTTTAACCAGCTGGCCCGTTTTGGTTTAGATATGGTAAACACTCCTGAGAAGAAGGCTCTTCGATTCGCTAGAGGGTTGAATGAGCCGCTGCAGGGCTTGGCGATGTCACATATTCCGCATGGAGCTACTTTTGAGAGTTTGGTCAATATGGCTCTACTCCAGGGTGATGGAAAGAAAGAGGTCAAGTCGAGTGAGACCCAAGCAAAGAAGAATGATTCTCAAGGTAAAAGCAATCAAGGTGGTCAAAGCGGTCAGGGGAATCAAAGCAAGAACAAGAAGGGGAACAATAACAAAGGCAAGGGAAAATGCAATTACTGTGGTGCGCCTGGACACTTTGCTAAGGATTGTAGGAAGAAGAAAAGGAAGCTTAGTGGTGGATGTTTTTCCTGTGGTGAGACTGGACACTTCAGCAAGGAATGTCCGAAGAAGAAAGGGCAGGCTGGACCTTCAGGAGGGCAAGTTCATGCTCTCAATACCGCTACAGTTCCCGATCGAGGTAGTGTTTCTGTCGAGAACCTTGTTTATATTTCCGATCTTCCAGTTCGTACCTTGTTTGATTCTGGTGCATCACATAGCTTTATTTCATCTGATCTTGTTGATAGTTTGCACCTTAGTACTAGCTTAGTGGATGATCCCGTTTGTGTTTCGAATCCCATTGGGGGTTCTGCTCATTTATCTATGATATGTGAGGATCTAAGGATCTCTATACTCAGTGTAGAGTTCTTGTGTAGTGCGTATGTTCTTGGTTTCAGGGGATACGGATTGATTTTAAGCATGGATTGGCTGTCCAGATATGGAGCCATTCTTGATTGTGAGCATAGGGTTGTGAGGCTTGTGACTCGCCTTGGCAACACCCTAGAGATTTCATGCAATCCGAAGGATCCCGTCATGTTGTGCTATCTTGAATCTCTCGACTCGTCAGAGGAAACCCTTCAGTCTGTAAGGGTGGTCCGAGATTATCCAGATGTTTTTGAAGAAGTTAAGGGGTTGCCCCCTAAACGAGAGATTGATTTTCGTATTTATCTGGTGGATAATGCTAAGCCTATTTCTTTGCCCGTTCGGCATATGGCTCCGCGTGAGAGACGGGAGCTGAGCAAGCAAGTGAAAGAATTGCTTGAGAAGAACTTCATCAGACGAAGTATATCCGAATGGGGAGCGCCTGTGGTATTTGCTACTAAGGCAGATGGTTCTCTTCGACTCTGTGTGGACTATAGAGAATTGAATAAGCTGACTAAGAAGAACAGACACCCGTTACCGAGGATTGATGATCTTTTCGACCAGCTCGTTGGTGCTTCTGTTTTCTCTCAGCTTGATCTTGCTACTGGATTTCATCAGCTCAGAGTGGCTGAAGATAGTATAGACAAGACTGCATTCAGAACTCCAGATGGATTCTTTGAATGGCTTGTTATGCCGTTCGGCTTGACGAATGCACCCACATATTTCGTGGACTTGATGAGTAGGGTGTTTCGGGAGTTCTTGAACAAGTTTGTCGTGGTCTTTGTGGATGATATTCTGATCTTCTCCAAGGATGAAGAAGAGCACGCGAGGCATCTTGTAGAGGTGATGGATACGCTTAGAGCGCATCAGTTAAAGGCCAAGTTCTCCAAGTGTCACTTTTGGAGAAGGGAAGTTAGGTTCCTTGGGCATATCTTATCCAAGCAAGGCTTAGCGGTGGATCCCGATAAGGTGGTTGCAGTTCAGGATTGGAAGACTCCAAGGAATGCAACCGAGGTGAGAAGTTTTCTAGGTCTTGCGGGTTTTTACCGGAAGTTCATCAAGGACTTCGCGAAGATATCCGCTCCTCTTACTAAGTTGACGAAGAAGAACTTAGTTTTCGCTTGGGATATGGACTGTGAGCTTGCTTTTCAGAGACTCAAGAGAGCCCTTACCTCAGCACCAGTTCTAGCTTTACCCGATGGTGGTAAGATGTTTACCGTGTACACTGATGCTTGTGGCACGGGATTGGGCGCCGTTCTGATGCAAGAGGGCAGAGTTATATGTTTTGGTGGGAGGCAACTTAAGGTGCATGAGAAGAATTAACCCACTCATGATCTAGAGCTGGCAGCGATAGTATATGCACTCAAGGCTTGGCGTCATTATCTTCTGGGAGAGAGATTTGAGCTATATACTGATCATAAGTCTTTGAAGTATCTCTTTTCGCAGAAGGATCTGAACTTGAGGCAGCAGAGATGGATGGAATTCTTGGCGTCTTATGATTTCGATATAGCCTATACCCCTGGCAAGGGGAATGTTGTAGCGGATGCGTTGAGTAGAAAAAGGTTGACACTAAGTCCTCTATTTGTTGAGATGAAGAATTTAGAGTTCTTGGCAACCTTTGATTTCTCTTTGGCAGTTGAGTCGATGACCGGTTCTTTAGCATCTCTTGAGCTCAGGCCTACCCTTCTGGATCAAGTTGGGGCTTCGCAGAAGGAAGACCCTCAGATAATTTAGATTATGGATAAGCTGATTCGAGGGGAGACATCTAGTCACCTTGCTCGATATTCTATAGATGATAAGGGTTGGCTGAGGAGAGACGGAAGGCTTTGTGTTCCGATGGTGGAAGACTTGGTGAGGAAAGTTCTTGAGGAAGCACATCGCTCCAAGTTGACTATACATCCGGGTGGAGATAAGATGTATAAGGATATGAAGCGCATTTTCTTCTGGCCTGGAATGAAGAAGGATGTGGCAGAGTGTGTCTCTAGATGTGTTGTTTGTCAGAGAGTAAAAGCCGAGTCGAAGAAGCCCGGTGGGCTATTGCATCCTCTAGAGGTCCCGCTATGGAAGTGGGAGAGTATTTCTATGGACTTTGTTGACGGATTGCCAAGGTCAAGAAAAGGGAATACAAGCATATGGGTCATTGTGGATAGGCTTACGAAGAGTGCTCATTTCATTCCGGTGAAGAGCAAAAGGACCGCATCTGGACTAGCATCAGTATATCTTCGTGAGATAGTACGACTACATGGAGTCCCTTCTAGCATAGTCAGTGACCGAGACCCCATCTTTTCTAGTCAGTTCTGGAACAGTTTGCAGGAAGCTATGGGCACGAGGTTGAACCTGAGTACGGCTTATCACCCACAAACGGACGGTCAGACAGAAAGGGTGAATAGGGTACTTGAGGACTTGTTGAGGCTTTGCATTCTGGATTTTGGTGGTACTTGGGAAGACCATCTTCCTTTTGTGGAATTTGCATATAATAACAGTTATCAGGCAAGCATAGGAATGGCACCATTTGAAGCTCTATATGGGAGGCCGTGCAAGTCACCTACATGTTGGTGGGAGACCACAGATAAGCTCATACTTGGGCCTGATATGATTAGAGATACATCCGAGAAGATCGAGTTGATTAGAAGACGGATGAAGGCGGCCCAAGACCGACAGAAATCTTATGCTGATAGACGAAGGACTGATTTGGAGTTTGATGTTGGGGATATGGTTTTCGTAAAGGTTTCTCCTTTGCGGAATGTGGTCCGATTTGGAGCTGTTGGGAAGTTAGCACCAAGGTTTGTTGGACCATTTCCAGTTGTAGAGAGGATCGGGAAGATGGCCTATAGAGTGGAATTGCCTGAGAAGCTAGCTGGAGTGCATAATGTTTTTCATGTTTCGCATCTCCGGAAGTGTTTGCATAAGTCAGCAGAGGTGGTTGAGCCAAGTGTTCTAGAAGATGTGGAAGTAGAGAAAGAAGCTACCTTGAGGAGAGCTCCGATTCGTATCTTGGGGACAGAGATCAAGAAGCTAAGGAATCATGAGGTCAAGTTGGTGAAGGTTCAATGGGGTGAAGCCGAGGAAGACGCAACTTGGGAAACTGAAGAGAAGATGCGTAGGCTTTATCCATTCCTTTTTGAGGGTACACTCTCAATCTCTTTATCTTTCCATGTCTATCTAGTTTATCTAGTTCATCGTGTCTATCTTATCATGAGAACCTTAGGTAGAATCCTTTGGATGAAACATGTGTTTGAGACATGTTATGTTTGATGGTTGCAAGTGGTTGCAAGTGTTTGCAAGTGGTTACTCGTGGATGCATGATACACATTAGGCACTAGATCGGCTCACACACTCCTCATATTGCATGTGCATGAGTGTTTATGCTTATTCTTGGATGAAATTTGTATGCTATCACATGGATGTTGCATATGGATGTATGATTGAGCACGCATGTAGATATTATACATTATGTTAGGGATTTGCATACATATGGATACATTTCACTAACATATTTTGCATTGATCTTTGCATTAGATAAGTACATATACACACACTTTTGCATATGTTCATACAGCATTTAGAATCTTTTAAGGACAATGGTTGCTCGTGGATGATGTTTTGAGTAGATGGATGTTGGATGGTAGGATATGTTCTTCCTAACTTGAAGATTTCGGGGACGAAATCCTTTAAGGAGGGGAGAATGTAACAACCCGTATTTTTAATAAACTGTTAAGATATAAATTGAGGCAGAATTTAATTTAAAAATCTGAATCAAGGGGAAACGGGCTGTGCCATTGCGTTCGTCTCGGAAAAATACTCGAAATAGAGTCCGAGTTTTCGAAAATCGGAGTCCGTATGAAGAAGATATGGACGAACGAAGTTAGGCAGAAAAACCCGAAAACTAGCCAGAATGCACTGGCGCACTTGTGAAGTGCGCCAACACAATAAATGCACTGGCGCACTTGTGAAGTGCGCCAATACATTTTTACACTGGCGCACTTGGGAAGTGCGCCCGTGTCGAGCCAGAAAACCTGCACAGTTTCTAGAGAGTTCTGTGGTTGGGTGCACCAGTTTGGGGTTTGGGTTTGGTCTTAGGGCTGGTTTCTGGAAGGCTCCGAAATCTAAGGGTCCTAATCCAACCTAGGGTTAATTCTAGGGCTAAAAACACTCTAATCTTCTATAAATAAGACCCTAATCCTACCCTAAAACCTCATTATTCAATCTAGCAACCAAACTATGTCAAATTGATTTCTCAAATGGCCTCCACTTAAAAACCCTAGCCTCCAACCTCTTCATGTATCATTCCTATGAAGATTTTGATGTTCATACAAGCATTTCTAAGTTGTATGAATGATCATTAGCTTGCATACATCATCAAGTTGCAAGCTTTATTTGTTAAGCTAGAGTTTTTGGGATTTTTGTTAATTGGAGCTTTGTTTTGGGTTTTTATATGCTTGCATAAAGGGCTTCTCAATCTTTATTAGTAGATTTGTGTCTTCATAATATTTGTAAGCCCTCTTACCTTCATTTTAGAAACTCTAAAGTTAATATGTGATGAAAGTTGGGATCTATGCTATGTTGTGCATGTTTAATAAGTTATGCATGCTTATGCAAGTTCACTATGCTATGTTGTGCATGTTTAATAAGTTATGCATGCTTATGCAAGTTCACTATGCTATGTTGTGCATGTTTATGCAAGTTCACTATGCCATGATTTGCAAGTTTAACAAGTTATGCATGTTTATGCAAGTTCACTATGCCATGATTTGCAAGTTTAACAAGTTATGCATGTTTATGCAAGTTCACTATGCCATGATTTGCAAGTTTAACAAGTTATGCATGTTTATGCAAGTTCACTATGCCATGATTTGCAAGTTTAACAAGTTATGCATGTTTATGCAAGTTCACTATGCTAAGTTATGCAAGTTCAACATGTAATGCATGTTTATTTTGATATGTAAGATTTATCATGTATGTTGTGCCAAGTTCCCTCTTGCTATCCTTTATGCGTTATAACGAATATGTAAGCAATAGAATGACGTTGGGGGGTTTTGGGTAAAACTTAAAATACATGAAAATATAAGATTGGGAATTTACCTATTAAGTTAGGTTTACCCCTTGGGAATTTACCTATTAAGTTAGGTCTACCCAAGTATTTGTTAAACTTGTAATTGTGTTTTAAAAGTGGACATGATACTTAGAAAACATAAGTGTGGCCAACTCGAGGTTGGGTTGAGTTTGTAGCGTAATTCTACCCGGAACCGACCGACTTAACTAGTGGCTACAAACAATAGGACCCAATGTGAGAAGTTGGTCATGTGGTGCCAAAACTCGAGGTTAGACTAAGTTGTGGTGTAAACCTACCCGGACCCGCCCGGCCTAACTAGTAACCACAACAAGGTCTAATGTGAGAGGTTAAGGTGCATTAAATTAATTAATGCCTCATGATTAGGGTTAAGTCAGGGTCCACTAATACTTAACCAATTTGGGGATTCGAGGGATTGAAATGGGGTTAAGTGGTGAACTGTTGGTTACACTTAACTAGTTTAATCCATGATTAGTGAAGGGTTAAATCACACTTAACCCTCTTAGGAAACCCTAGCAACGTGGTCTGTTCTAACAGTAATCCCAGTTTGGTATCATTCACAACCCTAGAAGCTAGGCTAGGGCGGGGCACGATTACTGGACGGATGTAAGCGACCAAAAGGCGATGGCTGAGTGGTACAGCGGTGCGGGTCCAGGCGGGCTACGGACGTGCACGTAGTTCGGTGTTGGACAAACTCGAGGCACGGGTACCAGTAGGTTAGGGCTGTGCATTATTGCTTAAGTGTCTGGGGTTGACACCCGAGGGCTTGATACACCCCAAAGGTGGACCCAGCACAGTCTAACTACAACCATATGTGGGCCATATGGACACCAACACTTGACGTGTTAGGTTTATAGGGAGCCGATCGACTAGACCGTTGGGCTGGGCCTTGTATTAAGGCCACCTCATGTTATTGGGCCAAAGTTTGGGCTGAGGGATCAATACCTGTTATGTTAGTTGCTAGTACACTATGGTGCAAGGTTTAATCTTCTCTATGTGATGACACCTTTATCTATTGCCAGTATGTTCATCTCAGTTTCCCTCATGATGTTAACTTTATTAGTTTATAGACTGATCGTAGTAGGGCTTACCAGTCTTTTTGACTGACCTGTTTTCTTTCGCTTCTTTTCTTTCGTTCCCCCCCCCCCAGGTTCTCAGGGAGGGAATAGTGGTGCTTAGCTTGGATCGCTTGCTTGTTTGCTGGATAGCTCATGTATGACTGGACATTGAGCTCGCTATGGTTTATCATCTTTATTTTGGGGATAGCACTATGTATTTCAGTATTTCTGTTATGATGTACTAGACATGTTTATTTTGGCAGTTGACTTTATGATGTACTAAACTTGTTTTGAGATGGTTTAAGATATTCCGCTGTTTTATTCTCACTTACTCTGATATATATATATATATATATATATATATATATATATATATATATATATATGTTCCTGTTCTGCCTTGATATATCATTATGCATGCTTACCCAGTTATAACGCCCCCCAGAAGCTAGCGCCCCCTAAAGAGTGACCCTAGCGGAGGTGGGGTGTTACAGTAACCCGACCTAAATGACTGGAGATGCCAAGAAATAGGTTCAATGGGTAAAAACAAGTTGTGTAGTGATAGAAGTTGAACTTGCTATATGAAAAACTAAGAAGCATGTATTCCTGAAGTGATAGAGGATGAGTTAATAGAAACTCTTAATGAGATCTATACTCTATATCGAGTGGAGTACCTACCTTCAGGAGTACTATTGATAGACCCACCTATGTGAATGTGGAAATGTGGCCGTTTCCTATGGAGTTTTGGGCAAAACTTCTAGAGTGTTCACTAAACTGAGATAGACGTGTATGGCCATAAATGCATGGGCTTAATTGATTGCATTATAGAAAAGATTGTGTGTGGTTTGATGTCAGGAATAGAGTTCAAGACTACGTGTCACTCTAGTAAAAACTGAATCTTATTCACTATGCTAAGGTTCAAGTCGGATGACACCTTTCTTTATGCACAGTCTTATGTTTTTAGAAACTGCTCGATAATATTTTAAAAAATTCAAGTGGGGGATTGTTGGAAATTTTATGAATTATTTAAAATATGAAAATAGTCTATGATGCCTCCTATTTGTGAATATTCCCACATCATGGGATTATAAGAAAGATGCAAGTATTTATACTTGTTTCTAAGAAGTCATGTTGGGGCCTTGGGCTCCCAATGCAAGCTTTGTTGTGAGGAGGGAGACCATGCATCATGACCACCACACACACGCGCGTGACCGACCGACTCGACTCGACCCGGCCCGGCTCGGCTCGGTTCGATTCGGGATTGGGCTTGGGCCTTGGGCTTTGGCTATGTGGTGTAGACACTTATATTTTTAGTCCAGAAAACACTACATTTTTTGAACTAGTTTTTCAATACAGAAAATATTTCTGAGCCGACTTTTATATATGAAGCGGTAAACTTTTGACCAAGTATTTCGCAAATCTTATTTTCCTCCACCGACCAGTATTTTCGTTCATCCCTAATCCCGTCTATATATTATTTTCAGTTGTAGACGAGATTTGTATAGAAATTTTTTTCTCCTCCTTCACCATTAAAAAAAAATTCTTCCAGAAATTTTCGAGCAGTTATATTCGAAAGTGCAAATCTGTAATGATTTGTTGTGCAAGGCAAATCAGTTATTCATTTTAGAGAGGCTGTTTTATCCTAGATGCGGCGGCGGAAGTATGAACTGGTTTTGTACCACCAACCAGATCGCCGAATCGCCTTCAAGAAAGCGACAAAGTACGTGACTCAGCCATTATTTCCCAACAATTTGAAGACGATCTGAAACAATGGCTTCGACATCAAACATAGATGATGCTGCTCCTTCGTCTTCCTTCCAGGTCCCAATGGTGACTGCTGCCCCTTTCATTTCGAAGGTCTGCACTTCAAACGATGGCGTCAAAAGATGGAGTTTTACTCGATGATGAGAAAGGTGGCTGCTGCTCTGACCACCGACAAACCGCAGTTGCCAGACAAACCTGACGGAACTGATGAAGCGCAGATGGCTTCCTGGAATGAACAATCAAAACAGCAACAGAACTGGATTGAGGCGGATTATTTGTGCAGAAATTTCATTCACAATGGCCTCAGCGATGATCTGTATGATTACTACAACTCGGATGACAAGACAGCGAAGGAGATATGGGAAGCGCTGAGGAAGAAATATGATACAGAGGAGGCAGGGGCAAAGAAGTATGCGGTGAGCTGCTATCTCAAGTATCAGATGACAGACGATAGGTCAGTAGAGATGCAGTCTCATGAGCTTCAGAAAATAGCTCATGAGATCATCTCCGAAGGTATGGTTTTGGAAGAACATTTTCAAGTTGCTGTTATTATTAATAAACTGCCCCCAGGTTGGAAAGACTTTAAGAATTTCTTACGACATAAGACTAAGGAATTTTCCTTGGAGAGCCTGATCACTCGCCTCTGTATTGAGGAGGAGGCACACAAACAGGACCAGAAAGAGGAAGTGCTGGTTGTCTCAAACAACATCACTAAGAAGGCCATATCCGCTGTTCTGAAACTGGAACAGAAATCATTTAAGAATCAGAACAGGCGCAACAAACATAATGGGAATCCGCAAGGAAACCCAAAAGGACAGCAGAACCAGCTCAAAAGAATGACTCTGGATAGTTGTTTCTATGTTACAACTGTGGAAAACCAGGTCATATGGCACGCAAGTGTCGGAATAGGCCAAGCTCTGCACCGCAGGCGAACATGACAGAAGAGCCTCTTAGGCTATGATTACTGAGATTCACCTTGTTGGTGGATCAGAGGGTTGGTGGGTAGACACTGGTGCTTCTCGCCATGTCTGCTATGATCGTGATATGTTCGCCACATACATGGCTGCTGATGATCAGAAAGTGCTATTGGGAGATTCTCATACCACTAATGTTGCAGGGGTTGGAAATGTGGAGATCAAGTTTACCTCTGGAAGAATTTGGTTTCTAGCTTTCTTCTTAGTAAGGCAGGACTTACTCAATTTATTGGGGCTGATGTGTATACCATAGGTTATAAGGGATCTTTTGTAGGAAAGGGTTATGCTTGTGAGGGAATGTTTAAATTAAATGTTGAATCTAATAAAGTGAATAATTCTGCTTATATATTGTGTGATTTTAATATTTGGCACTCTAGATTATGTCATGTTTATAAACGAATAATTCATAACATGAGCACTTTAGATATGATACCTAAGATGTCAGAATCTGAATATGATAAATGTGAATTCTGTACACAAGCAAAAATCACTAAGAAATCTCATAAATCTGTTGATAGAGAATCTGAACCCTTAGATTTGATTCACTCTGAAATATGTGAACTTGATGGTACTTTAACTAGACATGGACATCAGTATTTTATCACTTTTATTGATGACTGTTCCTATTTCACATATGCAAACCTTATGAAAAATAAAAGTGATGCTTTTGACATGTTTAAAACATTCAAAACTGAGATTGAGAATCAAACAAATAGGCAAATTAAGAGATTTCGTAGTGATAGAGGAACAGAATATGAATCTAATTCAATTCTGGGTTTCTATAAATTACATGGTATTGTACATGAGAGAAATGCACCCTATTCACCTGAAATGAACGGTAAAGCTGAAAGAAAAAATAGGACTTTTACCGAATTAGTAGTTGCCATCCTACTAAATTCTGGTGCAGCAAAACATTGGTGGGGGGATATTTTATTGGCTGTATGTTATGTTCTAAATAGAATCCCCAAATCTAGGAATAAAATTTCACCTTATGAAATTTTAAAGAATCATAAACCCAATGTGTCATACTTTAGAACTTGAGGTTGTCTAGCATATGTTCGCATTCCAGACCCTAAGAGAATAAAATTGACAAGTAGGGCATATAAATGTGTATTTATAGGCTATGCTATTAATAGCAAAACATATCGATTTTATGACATAAATGCACATAACATAATTGAATCAAACGATGCCGATTTTTATGAAACAAAATTTCGTTTTAAATTAAGGAATAGTGGGGGCACCTCAAGTATGCCTATTAGAACAGAACTTAATAAAAGTTCTGAAGCTAAACCTAGAAGAAGTAAAAGAGCAAGAACCGAGAAAAATTTTGGTTCGGATTTCTGTGCTTTTACTATAGAGGAGGATCCCTTAAAACTCCAAGAGGCCTTATCTTCTTTAGATGCCAATTATTGTCAAGAGGCTATAAATGATGAGATGGATTCTCTGGAATCCAACAAGACTTGGCATTTGGCAGAATTACCCCCTGGTTGTAAATCTATAGGCTCTAAATGGATGCTTAAAAAGAAATTAAAACCTGATGGTACTATAGATAAATACAAAGCACGACTGGCAGCTAAAGGTTTTAGACAAAAAGAAAATATAGATTTCTTCGATGCTTTTTCACCTGTAACTAGAATAACATCCATTCGGGTATTAATCTCACTCGCTTCCATTTAAAATTTACTAATACACCAAATGGATGTTAAAACTGCATTTTTAAATGGTGAATTAGAAGAAGAAATCTATATAGACTAGCCTCAAGGATTTGTTGTACATGGTCAAGAACATAAAGTATGCAAATTAGATAAATCATTATATGATTTAAAACAAGCAACTAAATAATGGCATGAAAAATTTGATAACTTAATCATTTCACATGGTTTTTAAGTTAATGAAAGTGACAAATGCATTTATTACAAATCTGAGAATGACATTTGCACTATTACATGCCTTTATGTAGATGACCTACTCATCTTTGGGTCAAACATTCATGCCATAAATTCAGTCAAATCCTTATTAAGTGCCAATTTTGATATGAAAGATCTAGGTGAGGCGAGTGTAATCCTTAGTATTAGATTACTAGGTCAGAAAAGGGAATTTCTTTGGATCAATCTCATTACATTGAGAAGATATTGAAGAAATATAATTACTTTGACTGTAAACCTGCATGTACACCATATGATCCAAGTGTAAAGTTATTTAAGAACACTGGTGAAGGTGTAAGACAGTCTGATTATGCGAGCATCATTGGCAGTTTTCGGTATGCCACTGATTGTACTAGACCCGACATTGCCTATATCGTGGGATTATTGTGCAGGTTTACCAGTAGACCTAGTATAGAGCACTGGCGTGCTATTGAAAGGGTCATGAGATACCTTAAACGAACTATGAACCTTAGATTACATTATGAAAAGTTTCCAGCTGTACTTGAAGGATTCTCAGATGCAGACTGGAATACTTTATCAGATGATTCTAAAGCGACCAATGGCTATATATTTAACGTCGCTGGAGGAGCTGTTTCTTGGAAATCCAAGAAAAGATTATTTTGGCTCAGTCTACTATCGAGTCTGAGATGATAGCACTAGCTATAGCTAGTGAAGAAGCAGAGTATTTGAGAAATCTGCTAGCAGAGATTCCCTTATGGGAAAAACCGATACCGGCTGTTTTGATACATTGCTATAGTACCGCGGCTATTGCAAAAGTTCAGAACCGTTATTATAACGGTAAGAGATGACAAATACGTTGTAAGCACAGCACGGTTAGAGAGCTAATCTCTACAGGTACCGTTAGAGTAGATTACGTACGTAGCGAAGAAAATTTGGCAGATCCTTTGACGAAAGGACTGTCCAGAGAGAAAGTCCATAATTCTTCTAAAAGAATGGGACTATTGCCCTTAGATTGTTGAGTCACGCACAATGGTAACTCGACCTAAATGACTGGAGATCCCAAGAAATAGGTTCAGTGGGTAAAAACAAGTTGTGTTGTGATAGAAGTTGAACAAGCTATATGAAAAACTAAGAAGCATGTATTCCTAAAGTGATAGAGGATGAGTTAATAGAAACTCTTAATGCGATCTATACTTTATTTTGAGTGGAGTACCTACCTTCAGGAGTACTCTTGATAGACTCACTTGTGTGAATGTGGAAATGTGGCCGTTTCCTATGGAGCTTTGGGCAAAACTTCAAGAGCATTCACTAAACTGGGATAGACGTGTATGGACATAAATGCACGGGCTTAATTGATTGCACTATAGAAAATATTTTGTGTGATTTGATGTCAGGAATAGAGTTCAAGACTACGTGTCACTCTAGTAAAAACTGAATCTTATTCACTATGCAAAGGTTCAAGTCGGATGACACCTTATGCACACTCTAGTAAATTGGGAGATTCTCATACCACTAACGGCTGCTGAATCTAATAAAGTGAATAATTCTGCTTATATGTTGTGTGATTTTAATATTTGGCACTCTAGATTATGTCATGTTAATAAACGAATAATCCATAACATGATCACTTTAGATATGATACCAAAGATATCAGAATCTGAATATGATAAATGTGAATTCTATACACAAGCAAAAATATCTAAGAAATCTCATAAATCTGTTGATAGAGAATCTGAACCCTTAGATATTATTCACTCTGACATATGTGAACTTGATGGTACTTTAACTAGACATGGACATTTGTATTTTATCACTTTTATTGATGATTGTTCTGATTTCACATATGCATACCTTATGAAAAATAAAAGTGTTGCTTTTGACATGTTTAAAACATTCAAAACTGAGATTGAGAATCAAACAAATAGGAAAATTAAGAGATTTCGTAGTGATAGAGGAACAGAATATGAATCCAATTCAATTCTGGATTTCTATAAATTACATGGTATTGTACATGAGAGAACTGCACCCTATTCACCTGAAATGAACGGTAAAGCTGAAAGAAAAAATAGGACTTTTACCGAATTAGTAGTTGCCATCCTACTAAATTCTGGTGCAGCAAAACATTGGGGGGGGGATATTTTATTGACTGTATGTTAGGTTCTAAATAGAATCCCCTAATCTAAGAATAAAATTTCACCATATGAAATTTTAAAGAATCAAAAACCCAATGTGTCATACTTTAGAACTTGGGGTTGTCTAGCATATGTTCGCATTCTGGACCCTAAGAGAATAAAATTGGCAAGTAGGGCATATGAATGTGTATTTATAGGTTATGCTATTAATAGCAAAGCATATCGATTTTATGACATAAATGCACATAACATAATTGAATCAAATGATGCCGATTTTTATGAAACAAATTTTCATTTTAAATTAAGGAATAGTGGGGGTACCTCAAGTATGCCTATTAGAACAGAACTTAATAAAAGTTCTGAAGCTGAACCTAGAAGAAGAAAAAGAGCAAGAACCGAGAAAACTTTTGGTTTGGATTTCTGTGCTTTTACTATAGAGGAGGATCCCTTAAACCTCCAAGAGGCCTTATCTTCTTTAGATGCCGATTTTTGGCAAGGGCTATAAATGATGAGATGGATTCTCTGGAATCCAATAAGACTTGGCATTTGGCAGATTTACCCCCTGGTTGTAAATCTATAAGCTGTAAATGGGTGCTTAAAAAGAAATTAAAACCTGATGGTACAATAGATAAATACAAAGCACGACTGGTAGCTAAAGGTTTTAGGCAAAAAGAAAATATAGATTTCTTCGACACTTTTTCACCTGTAACTAGAATAACATCCATTCGGTTATTAATCTCACTCGCTTCCATTCATAATTTACTAATACACCAAATGGATGTTAAAACTGGATTTTTAAACGGTGAATTAGAAGAAGAAATCTATATATACCAGCCTGAAGGATTTGTTGTACATGATCAAGAACATAAAGTATGCAAATTAGATAAATCATTATATGGTTTGAAACAAACACCTAAACAATGGCATGAAAAATTTGATAATTTAATCATTTCACATCGTTTTAAAGTTAATGAAAGTGACAAATGCATTTATTACAAATCTGAGAATGACATTTGCATTATTATATGCATTTATGTAGATGACCTACTCATCTTTGGGTCAAACATTCATGCCATAAATTCAGTCAAATCCTTATTAAGTGCCAATTTTGATATGAAAGATCTAGGTGAGGCGAGTGTAATCCTTGGTATTAAGATTACTAGGTCAGAAATGGGAATTTCTTTGGATCAATCTCATTACATTGAGAAGATACTGAAGAAATATAATTACTTTGACTGTAAACCTGCATGTACACCATATGATCCAAGTGTAAAGTTATTTAAGAACACTGGTGAAGGTGTAAGACAGTCTGATTATGCGAGCGTCGTTGGCAGTCTTCGGTATGCCGCTGATTGTACTAGACCCGACATTGCCTATGTCGTGCGATTATTGTGCAGGTTTACTAGTAGACCTAGTATAGAGCACTGGCATGCCATTGAAAGGGTCATGAGATACCTTAAACGAACTATGAACCTTAGATTACATTGTGAAAAGTTTCCAGCTGTACTTGAAGGATTCTCAGATGCAGACTGGAATACTTTATCAGATGATTCTAAAGCGACCAGTGGCTATATATTTAGCATCGCTGGAGGAGCTGTTTCTTAGAAATCCAAGAAACAGACTATTTTGGCTCAGTATACTATGGAGTCTGAGATGATAGCACTAGCTACAGCTAGTGAAGAAGCAGAGTATTTGAGAAATCTGCTAGCAGAGATTCCCTTATGGGAAAAACCGATATCGGCTGTGTTGATACATTGCGATAGTACCGCGACAATTGCAAAAGTTTAGAACCGTTATTATAACGGTAAGAGACGACAAATACGTCGTAAGCCCAGCATGGTTAGAGAGCTAATCTCTACAGGTACCGTTAGATTAGATTACGTACGTAGCGAAGAAAAATTGGCAGATCCTTTGACTAAAGGACTGTCCAGAGAGAAAGTCCATAATTCTTCTACAAGAATGAGACTATTGCCCTTAGATTGCTGAGTCACGCACAATGGTAACCCGACCTAAATGACTGGAGATCCCAAGAAATAGGTTCAGTGGGTAAAAACAAGTTGTGTAGTGATAGAAGTTGAACATGCTATATGAAAAACTAAGAAGCATGTATTCCTGAAGTGATAGAGGATGAGTTAATAGAAACTCTTAATGAGATCTATACTCTATTTGGCGTGGAGTACCTACCTTCAGGAGTACTCTTGATAGATTCACTTATGTGAATGTGGAAATGTGGCCGTTTCCTATGGAGTTTTGGGCAAAACTTCTAGAGCGTTCACTAAACTGGGATAGACGTGTATGGCCATAAATGCACGGGCTTAATTAATTGCACTATAGAAAAGATTGTTTGTGGTTTGATGTCAGGAATAGAGTTCAAGACTACGTATCACTTAGTAAAAAATGAATCTTATTCACTATTCAAAGTTTCAAGTCGGATGACACCTTATGCACAGTCTTTTGTTTTTATAAACTGCTCGATAATATTTTAAAAAATTCGAGTGGGGGGTTATTGGAAATTTTATGAATTATTTAAAATATGAAATAAGTATATGATGCCTGCTATTTGTGAATAGTACCACATCATGGGATTATAAGAAAGATGCAAGTATTTATACTTGTTTCTAAGAAGTCATGTTGGGGCCTTGGGCTCCCAATGCATGCTTTGTTGTGAGGAGGGAGACCATGCATCATGACCACCACACACACGCGCGACCGACCGACCGACTCGACTTGACCCGACCCGGCCCGGCTCGGCTCAGCTCGGTTCAGGATTGGGCTTGGGCCTTGGGCTTTGGCTATGTGGTGTAGACACTTATATTTTTACTCCAGAAAACACTGCTTTTTTCGAACCAGTTTTTCAATACGGAAAATATTTCTGAGCCGACTTTTATATATGAAGCGGTAAACTTTTGACCAAGTATTTCGCAGATCCTATTTTCCTCCACTGACCAGTATTTTCGTCAGCCCTAATCCCGTTTATATATTATCTTCAGTTGTAGACGAGATTTGTACAGAAAAAAATTTCTCTTCCTTCGCCATTAAAAAAAAATATTCTTCCAGAAATTTTCGAGCAGTTAAATTCGAAAGTGCAAATCTACACTGATTTGTTGTGCAAAGCAAATCAGTTATTCATTTTAGAGAGGCTGTTTTATCCTAGAGGCGGTGGCGGAAGTACGAACTGGTTTTGCACCACCGACCAGATCGCCGAATCATCTTCAAGAAAGCGACAAAGTACGTGACTCAGTCATTGTTTACCAACACATATAACAATCAACATCAGGTTGCCGGAAGTTATAGCTATTAATCTTAACGTAGAAGGCTAAAAGTATAGCATTTTATTCTTAACCTTCATAGACTAAAAAGTGAAAAAGTATATTATTTGTAACATGAAGCAATGCAATTAGACTTTCGGTACGTTGCTTATTTGCATCAGCTGCTACAAAGCCCCGAAAAGAGGGCAAGGAAATTGCGGTTTTATCCAGAATTCACGGGGGTACATATATTTTTTAAGGTTTATTGAATCTGAACCATTTATTTTCATTTCCTGACAACTTGCCCTAAATAATTTTGGAACTTCTAGCATTTTTGTACTTGTATTGACTATTGAGTTCAAGTTATGGGAGTAAATACTTTGAACCAAAAAAAAAATCGTTGTCATCAATCCTTAATGTAAAACCATGAAAACATGGTCTATAAGAGCAGAAACCAAGAAAGGAAGAAGTAATAATGCATTTGTTATCATATGTAAACACCAAAAAGAACGAACGATGAAATTCTACAATTCAATGAAATCCTAAGCATAGTTAGTAGATAGTTGTTTTCACGTTCAGAATTCATATAGCAAACATATCGGATGTTCAAATAGTGTCATATCTTACTCATATTTGAATGGTTCCCTGTCCTGAACCCAGATATTAACGCCTAACACAGTCATGCACTGTCAAGCTACCTACTTACACATATTTATGCGCACAGTAGGCCTGGACAAGGCAGCTTTATTCGTGCCCAAGCCTTACTGCCACCATGTCTGCATTGATGGATTCCTCTATGGACATGCTATAGTCGGACTAATCCTGCAAGGAACATGCAGTAGTTGTACTTAATGTTACTCTATCATAGATACATGCATTAATCAGTTCAATGGTAGGAAGTTTTATAAAAACATTTATTTTACAAAGGACTACGATTATATAGGAAATATTGCCAAAATACGAATGCCATCCCAAACTCTTGAGCTCTAGCTCCACACAATACCATTGTGACCATTTCAATAATGCTATTTTAAGAAAGGTTCAACCATAGACAAATTATCATATTATTTACATGTAGCGTGCATTTATCCGTCTTGTACACGTTATTCCATTGTACAGATAATATACACATTTCCGGTCAATGCACGAAATTATTTGCTATAGAGCAATTTGTGAATATCAAAACTGGAGCAATTAATTATACTACTCAATCTCCTACCAACAAACACCATGGAAAAGCCTGACAGCAAATGCAAGGCAGTACAAATTTTTTCTTCATACAAATATCATAACCAACCCCAATGCCTAAATCAATAACAAACATAGAATAAAAATATGTATTATAATCGCATAAGAATGTTGAATGGTAATATTAACGGTATAACACTATATACATGTCATTAGTTAATCAGTACAATATGAAAATCAGAAAATATTAAGATAGTACTAATACATAGTAAACTTAGTTTGTTGTATTCCATATATGTGTGTAAAACAACCAAATAATTACTTCTGCAAATAAGCCAGGGCAGTAAAATATACTCAAAACCAAGAGTTAATAGGAATAGATGGTAAGTTTTTTGGTACATGTAAACTTTATTAAAAGACAGTAAATGTACTATCATCCATTTACATGTCAACAACAATCATCATTTAGTATATTTGTCACTCTATCTTAATATACACTGCTAAACTAAGATAGTTGAATAAATGAATAGATATTTGTTACCTTACTTCGAAATTGAACAGTTGGTTAATAAATTAGAATAACTCGTTGACTTCATAGTTGTAGGTGCAGATGATCTTTTATCTTTTATATATCCATCACAAACAATATAAATATTGATTTCAACTTTCTGGCATTAAGAAAAATAAAAAACGTGTGGTTAGTAAGAATATCAAATGTAAAAATAAAATATTGGTGGAATATTGATTTCTTAAACAAAAGGATACCATTATTGGTAGCTCAAATTGATTTTTTTAGTTTATTCAATAATTTTAACTTCATCAATGTTCAACTTATCCATTTATACAGAAGCATGATAATGTGATAAAGAGACTAAAATGTCAACAGAAAAATTGGAATTGAACATATTGACAAATAAGTGCAAGAAGTGAATAAACCGTGAATTAAACTCTTTGGCACTCATACTTAAAATAGGCACTTTAATCAAAATCAAATAAAGAACGGCATACCCAAATCAATGTAGACGCTAATTCATTCACCTCTCTGAATTATTATTTCCCACTTAATTCTTAACTTGTAGAAGGATCTTGATGGAAGATTCAGCTATAAATGATTTTTTGAATGTAAATGAAGTTGTTTTAGCAAGAAGGAAATACACACTGTAAAAGTAAAAAAGTATTACATATCACTCTTCATAGGCTTGTTGTCATCCAGGCTTTCTGTAGAGCCACCTGAATCACTATATTTCCTGCCAAACAACAGCGATAGAAATAAAGTATTGAAATAAACGAATTAAGATTGAAATAAATGAAATTCAACTGAGTTCAGAAATTTTTTCCGCCGGTAAGGATGCTATGATGCCCCATCGTCATCGCCAGAGTGCCCTCGCTTGAATCAAAATAAATTAACAAAATAGAACATATTTGATGCCAGTGAAAAGAAGAGGGCTTTTGCCACACATTTAAGTAAAAATATGACAAGAAATGAAATTCAAGTGAATTCTGAAATATGATGCTGCCAATAAGGATGTTATATGCCTCATGGCCAGAGTGCTTCTGCCTAAATCAAAATGAATTAACAAATTAGAACATGTTTGATGCCATCATGCCAGTGAAAAGAAGAGGGCTTTTGTCACACGCTTAAGTAAAAATATTCATAAACGATATATTAATATGAAATTGAAGTGAATTAAGAAATTCGACGCTGCCAATAAAAAATGGATTAACAAAATATAACACATTTGATGGCAGTGAAAATAAGAGGGCTTTTGTCACACACTCAATTAAAAAATCTTTCACAAATTTCAGCCCCATTGTCATCGCCAAACTGCTTTCAACAGAATAAAAATGAATTAACAAATTATAACACGTTTGATGCAACTGAAAAGAAGAGGGCTTTTATCACACAGTTAAGTAAAAAATCTTTCTCAAATTTCAGAAACATCATAAAAAATCTTTCACAAATCTTCTGTCCCAAATCAATTAACCAATGTAGAGAAAGGACTTCGAAAATTAAAATTACTTGGATTTCGAATCTTAGCGAACTTGTAACCATCGCTAGCACCATCCTTTGTCAGCTGCAGAAATTATTAAAAAAAAACTCAATCTGTGATGTTCAAAACCCTAGATCCACAACCATCACCTATTTCCCATAGTATGCCGCTTCAATGATCCGCATCTTCCACTGACTTAAAAAGTAATTCAATAGACAGTTAAATTTTTTATTTTTGTATTGAAAATTCATTTTGTATTTGGGTTTGTTGATAAAATCCAAGAGAAGAGTGGAGGTTCAGAGTGGAAAGTAAGTTATGAAAACATCGGTACGTGGTGGTGTGAGTCGTGAAAAGGACTAAAATATCCTTAGTGAGCAGAATAAAGTTTTAGGGTCATTTTAGGTATTTCAAAAGCTTCAAATCCATGTATTCCTATATAATAGATTATGTGAGGTAGTTATTAAAGTACATAAGTTATTGATTGTGAACAGCATTGGCTGGTACTTGATGAGCTCATTAACTTCACATCAATACGCTAATGAAACCAACAAATCATATTCAATTTTGTATAGTTCTCTCTGCAATAAAGCGACCATTAGTTCGATCCATTGTTATTGCCTAAAAATTTTTAATTCTTGATATATATATGCCTTTTTCATCTTATCAGATGTAGTCAAGCAGTTAATTTTTTGGCTTATTTGTCCTCAAGCTTATCTCGAAATGAGTCTAATTGCTGTAATAAAAAAAAAGAACACAAGCATCCAACAACACTCTATAACTATTATAATGATGGCGTAATTCAGGTTTGTTGTTCATGGGGGAAAATAGAATTACCATTGGTGTATAATGCACTAAATCGGTAATCCCTGCTATCCAATTCAAAGCGTAATTAGGCGTCAAATAGCTAGTTTGAAAAGAAACCTAGTTTAAATCTAGAAACATAAGTCAGGAAACAAAATATGTAACCTGTTATATAAAAGTTTGACACAGTGAATACTAAGTGGGTGAATCTCACATACCAAAGGGAAGATGAGAATATGTAATATGTATTAGCATGATTAACATGGTAATAATCGAAATTGTAAAACCTGGATGTCATGAATAATCTGCATTACCACAACCACGTTCAACTGTACTCGAACTATAATATACGACTGCAGACACAATGATATATATGTGGTCCCATAGGAAAGGTTGTTTATATTTGTTGAATAAAAGCTCAGTAGTATTCATAAGGACATCTTAGGATGTAATATCAAAAAGGAAAAGAAAAACATAATTCCAAAGCATACAATAATTATAATACCGATAAAACAAACAAAATGTGATAATATAATTGGAGTAATAGTAGTTAAGGAATAATGAATTATGATTTCAAGGTTTGAGCATGCAACTAAAAAGGAAACTACTAACTTATGCCATCATTTGATAGTTTTAATCAGATAATCATATTCAGTTATGTTTGTGTTCCCATAGGAAGTGTTGTCCATATTTATGGAACAAAAACTCTGCAGCATTCATAAGGACATCCTAGGAGTGTAATATTAGAAAAAAATCATAATTCCAAAGTAAATGATAAATATAGTACCAATAAAACAAACAAAATGTGTCAATATAATAGGAGTAATATTAGATAAGGAATAACGAAGTAGGAATTCAAAGTTTGGGTATGCAATTAAATAAGAAACTGACATAAATCAGTACAAAGCAGTTACCTTTAAAACCCAAACTTTCAGACTATGAGGACCGGCTACGAATCAATACCTTAGGTGTAAGCATCAACGATGTCACAGTACGGATGGGAGGAATTTCAGTCCAAAATATTGTTCAGTTGGAAGCACTCATGAAAGGAGGTAAGATTCAACGATTTTGTTGCTGACGAAAGATATGTCACGATAGTCTACTATCTGAGGTAGGGTTAGTAGTGGTAAATAGGGCGTGAAATTGAATAAAGGGGGTATGAAATTGATTTTCGAAGAATGGACCGTCGCTGTTATAATCATTAAGGTTATTAGTTCTGAAAAGGGCGTAAATTTCAAAAAGGATCGAAATTGAAAAAGGACATGGAAAAGAGTCGACATGTAAGGAAGATTTCGAAGTATATGTTAGCCATAGTGAAAAGCGAGTTTTGATGTGGAAAGATGGACATGAAGTTGGAATAAGGAAAAAGGGATATTCCGGGGTGGAAACCAAAATTTCCTGGTTTAGCAGTCGGAAAAAGAGACATGGACGGAGAAAGAGAGGACGCACAAAATGAAAAAGGACAGGTGTCACTCCGAAAATGTTTTGGTTTCTGCTATCCAGTATAAGTAATAGATATGCGAATTTCATACTTAACCATTCGACTAGTGACATTTCTACCAGTCGACTGATCAAAGATAAACATTTATTTTTATGAAGAGTCACCTTCTTTCATGAAGAGATTCCTCTTCAGTTATGAACAGAAATGGATGCAACTTTTTGCTAGAACTTTTCACGAAAGAATGCTACTCTTCTACAATGATATAAGCACTACAAACATGTTTGCAATTCACTGATTCTCGTATATTCTACTCTAATTTCTGATTTGCCCTTTTATACTTATTGATTCTAAAGCTCTCTTAAATTCAAATAACTTGTTGAATCTTTGATATTATTTTAAATCTCTTGATTCAACAAGCAACATACTTCCTTCAATCTTCACATACACATCAAATACTTGAGGATAAGATTATAGGAAGGGTGTACTTCATCCTGACTATTCAAAGTTGATTAGAGAACACATTCAAAAGTCAAAACTCTTGTAATTTTTGAAGTTCTGTGTGGGTGCTCAGGCGTGGACATCCTTGTTGGTGATCAGATGTATTTTGACCTATTCCTCCGGGTTGAGAGAGGGTCTGATAGTTAATTCCGAAGAGGTGCTTCAGGACTGGACGTGGGGCGGGAAGTTTGAACCAGTATACAATTCCTGGTGTATTTACTTATTGCACTTTATTTTATTTGTGATATATCTCTATAGCTTAGTTTTATTTGCATAGCTATTGTAGCTTGCAAGTTAGCTTATCATTTACACTTCTGCTATATCCATATAAAGATCCTATCTAAGTCACACACCGAGTCATCATTAGGTATCAGAGCAAAGCCATCATTTAACCGTAAAACCATTATCTGATACACAGTTAATATGGATAACAACACTAGTACTAGCACTAATACTGGATATACTAAAGGCCAATCTACTACAAGACCACCCTTTTTCAATGGCATGAATTTTAGCTATTGGGCTACACGAATGAGAAAATATATGCAAGCTAATAGTTTTGATGCTTGGAATATTACACAAAAATAGTTTACACAACCCACTACTCTATATACTGAATGGTCTGCAGATGAAAAAGGGGATGCTACTGCCAATGCTAAAGCCATGAATATGTTGCATTGTGCCTTGGATAGGAATGAGTTTAACCGGGTTTGTATGTGCAATACAGCATATGAAATTGGGAGAACACTCAAAGTAACTTATGAAGGAACAAGCAAGGTCAAACAAAGCAAGATATCCATGCTTAAAAACCAGTTTCAAAATGAACGAGAATGAGTCTATAAATGACATGTACTCACAATTTCAAAATATTTATCATTCTC
Source organism: Allium sativum (assembly GCA_030737875.1). Taxonomy (NCBI): domain Eukaryota; kingdom Viridiplantae; phylum Streptophyta; class Magnoliopsida; order Asparagales; family Amaryllidaceae; genus Allium; species Allium sativum. The sequence goes on along the minus strand of CM060924.1, from coordinate 497,757,426 downwards.
TATTAGGATTAGGAGAAAAATACTTTGATTTTGATATAGTCTCAAAAATATTAAACTCTTTAATGGATGAGTGGGAAAGAAAGGTGTTAGTTATTGAAGAGGCTAATGATTTTCCTGTCATGAAACCCAAAGAGTTAATCCATAATCTCATGTCCGATGAAGTAAATTTCCGGGCAAAGAAAGCACATGTACAGGACAAGAAAAATTTAGCTTTCCATGCTGAGAAAGAAGATTCAGATGAAGAGGATATTGCTTTTGTGCAAAGAATTTCAGAAAATTTCTAAAATATAGAAAATGTCAAAGAAAGAATATGAAAAAGAATTCATCAAAAGAGCCTAACCAAGCCTTAGTGGAATGCTTTAATTGTCTCAAAACCGGACATTATCAAAAGAATTGTCCAGAATTGAAGAAAAATCGCAACAAAAAGGAAAAATAAAAAAGACAAACAATCTCAGCCACTTGAGATAATTCACATTCATCATCTTCCGATAGTGACAGTGACAGCGACAGTAACAACAAACAAGCAAATGTATGTTTCTTGGCAAAGGATACCGCGGTCAGTGAGTTTGCTTATGATGAATTAATGGAAACTAATACGGAAAAAGATGAAAAAGAGATTTTAGAAGATGAGATTAGAAAATTACAAGAATCTCTATCAGTAGCGAATTCTCAGATTTCTATGTTGAGTCAAGAAATTAAGACTCAAAAGAACAAAAATGTTATACTAGCTTCTGGAATTATGACTTGAATACTAAGGTTAAAATTTTAGAATTAGAAAATTATAGTTTAAAAGTAAAATTGGATAGTATTTCTAAGAATGTTAATTTTTTCATAAAGGTAGAGAAATTTTTTCTAATAAATTAGAAAATTCTCAACCAATTTCTAGTAAAAAAAGGACTAGGATATGTTTAGAAAAGTAATTCTCAAAAAAAACTATTTCTAAGAAATCTAGTATTAAACCAGTAATTCCTAGTAGTAAATTAGATATTTCTACTAAGAAAAATTACTTGGGAAATATTAGTATATGGGTTCCAAAAACCAATAATATTCTTATTAGAAATAAATATATTAAGAATTTCTTAGATACTGTTCACAACAATAATAAATATATTTTCAATCCTCTTGGGTTTGGTTTCCTAAGATTTAACCCTTAGGACCCTAACGGAGGAAGTGGGTACCAACAAAGTCTAATTTATTTTTTGCATGTCCCACTTAACAAAAACAGAGGAAAATGGTACTCGATAGTGGTTGCTCTAAACATACGACAAGAGATAGAGAGATGTTAACCAATATTGCCTGTTCAAAAGGAGGAACTATAACATTTGGAGATAATTCCAAAGGATACGTCATCGGCAAAGGCGATGTGAGTAATTATAGTATATCCAATTCACCTCCTATTTCTGATGTTTTATTAGTTAAGAACTTAAAACATAATTTATTAAGTATTAGTCAATTATGTGATAAAGCTTTTAAAATATCAATTTTTAAAAATAAACGTAGTATATTAGATTCAAATCAAAATCTTATTTTTGAAGTAAACCGAGATAAAAATATTTATATTTTGAATATGGCAGTTAATAATAATCTTAGTATGTATTTATTAGCCAAAGACAATGATCCTTGGTTATGGCACAAACGATTTTGTCATATTAATTTTAAAATGATGAATAAGATTTCTAAAAATGATCTTGTATAAAATTCAAAACTGAAAATTTGTGCGATGCTTGTCAACTTGAAAAGTTAACTAAATCTTCTTTTAACTCCAGAAAGGTTATATCAATACTACAACTGCTTGAATTACTACACATGGATTTAATTGGACCAACTCAGGTCCAGTCCATAAATGATAGTAGATATGTGTCTGTAATTGTTGATGACTTTTCAAGATATACTTGGACTATGTTTTTAAAGAATAAAAGTGATACTTTTGACCTCTTTAAAACTTTTGTAAAACAAATTCAAAATTTAACAAATTTAAAAGTAAAGAATATACAAAGTGATCATGGACGAGAGTTTGAAAATGAGAAATTTGATTTATTTTGTCAAGAAAGGAATTTTTCATAATTTTTCCTTTCCTAGAACTCCACAATAAAATGGAGTAGTAGAACGTAAAAATAGAACTTTACAAGAATGTGCTAGAACGCTACTAAATGGAAGTACACTGCCAAAACATCTTTGGGCTGAAGCAGTCGCTACAACTTGTTATGTTTTGAATCGTGTCTCCATTCGACATCTCACTAAAAACACTCCATATGAACTTTTTACTGGAAGGAAACCAAATATTTCGTATTTTAAAGTTTTTGGTTCAAAATGCTTCATTTTAAATACAAAAGATCAGCTTGGAAATTTTGACTCAAAATCTGACAAGGGAATATTCTTAGGATATTCTGAGCGTAGCAAAGCCTATCTATTTATAATAAAAGAATCAGTAAAATAGAAGAATCACTTCATGTTTCATTTGACGAGAATTGTATTCAAAATTCTTTAAATTAAAATAATTTAAAAAGCAATTCTTCCCAAGACGATGATTTTATAATATATAGAGAAGATGAAAATGTTATTCATAATAACATAGAGAACAATGCTACAGAAATTCAAGATAATATCGATAATCAAAATATTCTTGTTGAAGAATTTAGATCTCTACCAAGAATATTAAGGGACCATCCAACTAAAAATATTACTGGGGAAATAACTTCAAATGTTAGAGTAAGAAGTCAACCTAAATTTAGTAAGTAATGTAGCCTTCTTATCAAACATAGAACCTAAAAACCCTAAAGAAGCATCTATAGATGAAAATTGGATAATCGCCGTGTAAGAAGAATTAAACCAGTTTGAACGAAATGAAGTCCAAGAATTAATCCCTAGATCGAATGATCAAACTGTTATTAGTACAAAATGGGTTTACAAAAATAAAGCAGACGAATTAGGTAATATTACTAGAAATAAAGCAAGACTTGTTGCGTAAGCCTACAATCAAATAGAAGGCATAGACTACGAAGAAACATTTTCTCCAGTCGCACGACTACAAGCAATTTGAATTTTATTATCATATGCATGTTATCATAACTTTAAACTATATCAGATGGATGTTAAAAGCGCTTTCTTAAATGGTTATATTAAAGAAAGAGTATATGTTGAACAATCTCCTCTATTTGCACATGGAAAATTTTCTGATCATGTTTTTAAATTGAAAAAGGCATTATATGGTTTAAAACAAGCACCTCGTGCTTGGTATGAACGTCTCAAGACCTATTTGTTAGATTCAGGATTTCAGATAGGAAAAGTTAATCAAACTCTTTTTATTATGAAAGATAACAAAAATATTTTGATAGTACAAATATATGTCGATGACATTATCTTTGGATCTACAAATGATAAATTATGTCAGGAATTTTTAAAAATAATGATTAGTGAATTTGAAATGTCTCACATGGGAGAACTATCCTATTTTCTAACTTTACAAATTAAACAATTAGCAAATGGAATTTTCATTAATCAAGAAAAATATTGCAATAATCTAATAAAACATTTTGGAATGGAAAATAATTCAAGTAAACTTACACCAATGAGTATGACGACAATTTCAAAAGAATATATCGAAGCATGCTAGGTTTAGTTTTGTATTTAACTGCTAGTAGACCAGATATTATGATGAGTGATTGCTTATGTGCTCGTTTTCAAGCTAATCCAAAAGAGTCACATTTGAGGGCAGTTAAACGTATATTACGCTATCTTAGCTGTACCAAAGATTTTGGGCTTTTCTAAAAGAATGCTCCTTCAATTTAGTTTCATATAGTGACGCTGATTTTGGAGGATCACAAACGGATCGTAAAATTACAAGTGGAACTTGTCACTTTATCGGTAAATCATTTATATCTTGGTTTAGCAACAAAAAGAATTGCGTTTCGTTGTTAACATGTAAGGCAGAGTATATATCTATGGCACTAGCTTGTGCTTGAGTAATATATATGCAGCAAACACTTAAAGATTTTAATGTTCATCTCACTAACTCCACAATTTATTACGACAACATTAGCGCAATAAATTTATCTAAAAATCTAGTAAACCATTCTAGAACAAAACATGTTGATATACAACATCACTTCTTGAGAGATAGTATTGAAAAACAAATCATCAATTTAGAATTTGTAAACTTGGAAAATCAAATTGCTGACATATTTACTAAACCCCTTTTAGAGAATTCTTTCATAAGATTTCGAAGAGAATTAGGAATTGTTTCATTTAAAGATCTCCAAAGAATTATACTACTTACTCGAATATTGTTTAATGTCTTTTAATTTATGACAAAGGGGGAGATTATACTGATGGATCAACTCATTTATGCATTACAAATATATGCGCTAACATTTTGTTACAGGAATCCGAACGGTAAGTTTATATATTTATGAACTAACAAAATGTGGCAGAAATTCAAGTGGAGCTAAATATGTATACAAACAAATATTCAGGGGAGAAATTCAATTTTTTTAACAAGAATGCAATATGTTGTCATCAATCAAAAAGGGGGAGAATGTTGATTCACGAGAATTTCGATTAATAACAACAAAGAGAAGAGCAACGGAAATCATGTCAAGGAGCAAAGTTTATATATATATATATATATATATATATATATATAAGTATTGAGTCGTGTTAGATTTATGTTAAAATCTATCCTCAAAGTATAACAAGAATGCACGTATTTTTAGTATATATATATATACACAGACACACACACACATATATAAATATATGCTCTAAAAACCAGCTGATACTGGACTTGTTCTGTAACCAGTCGACTGGTGGGAAATGGACCATTCGACTGGTCATTGACCAGAAGTCCACTAATGGCTAGTTGCAAAGCATATTTAAATATATATACGAATTTCATTCTTAACCATTCGACTGGTGACATTTCTACCAGTGGACTGGTCAGAGATTAACATTCATTTTTATGAAGAGTCACCTTCTTTCATGAAGAGATCCCTCTTCAATTATGAACAGAAATGGATGCAACTCTTTACTGAAACTTTTCATGAAAGAATGCTACTCTTCTACAATTATATAAGCACTACAAACATGTTTTCCAAATCACTGATTCTCATATATTCTACTCTAATTTCTTATTTGCACTTCTATACTCATTGCAATCTAAAGCTCTCTTGAATTCAAGTTGCTTATTGAATCTTTGATATTATTTCAAATCTCTTGATTCAACAAGTAGCATACTTCCTTTAATTTTCACGTACACATTAAATATTTGAGGATAAGATTATAGGAAGGGTGTACTTCATTGTGACTATTCAGTGTTGATTAGAGAACACATTCAAAAGTCACTCTTGTAATTTGTGAAGTCCAGTGTGGGTGCTCAGGCATGGACAACCCTATTGGTGCTCGAGTGTATTGTGACTTAATCCTCTGTGTTAAGAGAGGGCGTGATAGTGAATTCCAAAGAGGAGCTTCGGGACTAGATGTAGGGTGGGAAGTCTGAACTAGTACAAAATTCCTCATGTCTTTACTTACTGCACTTTATTTTATTTGTGATATATCTCTATAGCTTAGTTTTATTTGTATAACTATTGTAGCTTACAAGTTAGCTTATTATTTACATTTCCACTATATCCATACCTATCTAAGTCACATACCGGCTTTTCATAGACTACTCGTCATATATCGCACCGCTTCCATTGGTGCTTATCAGGCCAAATTCTATGGCTGTTCAAGTAATCGTTTAAACCTCATCGAGTTAAGAAGTCAATCTCTTTCACTATAGGTTAAGTTGGATCGTTGGCTCCCGACTGTGATTCTACACAGAGGTCACTTCCAAATGACGTCATTTTCCTGCATAATTCAAGTGCATGGTCACATCAGTTTTTCTTTTGCATACAATTTAATGTATTAAGTAGTCGTCCAAGTCATGGGGTAGTATAAAATTCTTAGGGCTCGGAACTAGCATATGGACGTTGGGATAGAGCGCATAAGAACTGTCGTGTGAATCTGACATTTGTACTCGGCTTAGGACTATCCCGAAATCTGATATTAATTTAGGTTTCCATGACTGCATCAAATCATAAAAATAAGGAATTCGAAAGCCATGATTACTCCGAATCATGTCAATGAAAAAAAATCCATGGTCTAATCAGACCATATTAAAAGAAATCCACAACCTCTCTGAATAGTTTCATAGTCTCATGATCACACATGAGTTAGTATGAGATATCGTTAATATCATGCAAGCTAGTGCCTGGTATGATCGTCATAATTGTAAGGCAGTAGAGGAGTTCATCACACTCTCCATTCGATGTAGTTGCAGATCAAGTCTTTGAAGTCATGCTTGACCCGTTAGTTAGCCTGCTTAAAGGGTCAAGACGAATCATGTCATATTCTGAAGATATAGTGTATATGCTCTGTGTCACGCATCAAGTCAGGGTCATGTTCAAAGTCAGTCTGCAAGTTGAAGCTCGTTCTCCCAGCGTCATTGGAGGACAACTGAAGTCAGTGCTTATACCCCCTGCGTCGGTGGGGGTCGGGCCAAGTCAACCAAACATCCAGTCTTCTAGCCTCTATACTTTCCGTTGTTGCATCGGGCTAGAGTTGTAGGTTCAGCAATCTTATTGACCCAAGTCATTTTATACCCTTTCTCAAGTCAGCAAGAGTTAGAGTTGTTTACACGAATGGTCGAGTCACATTCTCTTTGGTGTCGTCCCTTCACTTTAGTCAAGAAACGAGGATTGCCTTATCATGGGTTAGCGAATTTAGCTACTCTCAATAGATCATTCCCGGAGTTCATTAAGTTTATAAAATTGTAAGCGAATGAGTGTCATTAAGGAGTTAATTGAGTTTATTTCTCTTACTTGGTTTCGTTGAGCTTATCAAACAAGATTATTGACTTGAATAATGAAATTGGCTCTATCTAGAGTCGCACAATCGTATTATCCTTTTTCTGAGCTTTGCCCTTGCCCTTATCGTTTCCAAAGTCGGATGATCCTCCATCCTTGACCATGATCACATCGAGAACGTCTTTCTTGGAATCTTCATCCTCTTCCTATAGAAATCTTCCTGCTTTAGAGGTGAATTTTCAAGGCCTCTTGGTGGGTCTCAATGCAGAGAGACTTTGAAGTCTGAGTTATCCAGAATACTGGATACTACTGCCATCAACATCATAGACGGTTCAGGTCGATCCACCAATGCCACTGCGGTGTTTGAATCTTTCCAGGAATGAATGCAGGGTCTCACCAGACCTTTGGTTGATTGAAGTGAGTAACATGATGTTCTTAGGTCGAGAGATATGGAACTCTGACTGCTCAATGAAGTGGTTAACCAACGCGTCCCAACGGTTTATCGATTCAGGATGTAAGCTACCAAATTTGTTTAGAAATAATGTAAGTTAGGAATGGAGAGAAGCCTTTATCTATGATGTTGTCTGATGCCGATAACACTTCCATACGATGTATATAGTGCATTAGGTAGGATTGGTCCTACCATTGTGAACCTCCAAAGAGGGTAGTTTGAAATCCGGGGGATTACGGAAATCCCTAATATCACGTGTGAAAGGGTTGTAACTGACATTATCCACATCATCTTGAGATGTGCCGCTTATGGTAAGGCATCAAAAAACGTTAGCAATCTGACCTCCATTTTGTAGAAGTTGATGCAAGTAGTCCGATTAAGCGCTGGTGACCCCAGCATGAAGTTCTAAAGTGGGTGGAGATCGGCCTCGGGTTTCCGCATATGCAATAGCCATCAATTAGGCTTGCGTCATTTGATTTTGGATGATGATCAAGTTCCCAGATATATATGGGTTATTTGGATATAGCTCGTGATCAGGTGGAACTCTGAGAATAGTAAATGCTCATAGAGTAATCATCGAACCATGCTGCCCGAATCTTGTATCTCGTGCCCCCAATCGTAGGGGTTTTGCTGAGTAGTGAGTATCAGATTCATATCTTATCTGAATTCGTATTCCCTCAACAAGTCATGAGTTAGACTTTGATGCAAAATGATTTGTCGGTATTCATCCCATGCTAATCTCTATTCTCCCATCCAAGCTCTCAGGATTGGAGTCAGGTGGCCAAAAGAAAGACCATAGTCGCCTCGGGTGTTCCTGCTTGCCCTCTTCATCAAACGAGGGGCCGTAGACAAAGAAGTTGCATCACATGCCATAAGTCTGTGTGAGAGGATAATCAAGCCACGTCCGGTCTTATGTGAGCCATCCAGTTGTAAGTCGGCTGGGACTAGAAAATGGACATTCACTCTACATCTGTTTCGAGGTCCTCGAGCAACCTGTTAGGATCAAGGCATAAGTTAGATACAGACAAGTAAGTTTTGCCATTTGTAAATGCTTTTGATAGTTATGCCCCTAGTCTGGGGGTAATTTCAATAGACATGTGGTCGTATCCCATCCCTTTCAAATTTAGACATGTATCCATGTAAAAGAGACATTGAATCCAAAGTTTAAGTGATTGTGTTATCCAAGTGCTCCAGCCATTGCATTTTGCATTCAGTGTACTTGCAAGGTGGCACTTGTCGTTACACTTGAGATATCACTTCTAAGGCCTCCTTTCAGTCGTTGCCTTAGGTCGCATGATATGTCATTAAACATCCCGCTCCTAAGGCCTCCTTCAGTCGCTGCCATAAGTCGTGCGGAAATTTTAGCTTCAGGCATCAGGTTCGAACACGGCCCTTTATTGTTCTTGCGAGTGCGGCTCTCGTATTTTTGTCTTATTATCTTGTACACACCTACGTTCTATAAATGAAGTAGTATTCCTGTAATGTCGTATGTTTGCAAGTTTGCCATATATTTCAGTCGCATATACTTGTAATCAAAACATTATTGTGCTAAGTAATTAACAATAACAAGGATTTTAATCCAGCATCACTTCAAATCAAAATTTATGCATTTAAAAATTGTTACTAAACTAAGTAATAAACAACATATCATATTGTAGCTATCATAGGGGGTGATGTGTATGTGTATGGCCCTAATCAATATTGAATAAAGTTCCTTGCCAGGGCTTGTTCAGGATTGATTAGGATCGACATTATATTTCCCTCAATCCTTCTGCGAGGAGTGCGGGCTCAGCTTTCAATCTTGCCCCCAATCCTTCAGTGGGGTAGGAACCCATTTCCTTCGACACTTGGTCTTAATGCCTATATACTCTCTTGTTGTAAGCCCAGGTTAGATTTCAGGCTCAGCATTCAGTGTTGCCCCCAATCCTTCAGTGGGGTAGGTGCCCACCTCATCCAACACTTGATCTCAGTGCCTTTATGCTCTCCTGTCGAATTCCCAAGTTAGAGTTTAGGTTCAGCTTTCATTCTTACTCCCAATCCTTCAGTAGGATAGGAACCCATCTCACCCAGCACTTGATCTCAATGCCTTTTTACTCTCCTATTGTATGCCAAGGTTAGAGTGTGGTTAAGGTGGTCTTTTATCATGGTGCACCAGTCACACCTATTTTATACTCACACTCGAATTATTAGAGTTTGAGTTGGTTAGGTGAACGGTCGGGTCATTTACCCTGACTTTCCTTTGATGCTTTATATTCAAGAGCGGGATTTTGCCAGCTCGAGTGTTATTCTTGAACTCGATTTTAATCCATACTCCATGTTTCACTCTGGTGGATGGAGCTTGTCGGGCAAGGGGTTGGGTCACACTTGCCAGGGTACTGCCTCTTAGTCTCTGATTCAGGGGTAGAGGTTTTCGTCTGCATCAATCAAGTCTCTCGTGTCCCATCGAATTATGGGATGGAGTTTGTGTGATGGACGTCATTGTTCGTCCTTTATACTCTCCCTTCGTAAGTCAGGGTTAGAGTTGGGATCGAGTGGTCTTTAATCTTGGCGCGCCTATCACACTCGTCCTGGATTTATACTCCTATCCGAGCTCTAAGGATTATATTTGTGGGCGTCAAGCCAAGGGTAAGCAAGTGAACAATCGATTTGCATTCACCAAAACCTTACGTTTCTCCAATCAATCCGTGGGAGGACTAATTGAAACCAAACTTCGGGTACCTACATCATTCATATCGCAAGAGTTAGTCATGTCAATAACTCATAAAGCATGTAAATGTAAAGTGAATGGTTGGAAAATAAGTATATCAAGGGGCAGAGTTGCCTCCTCTATTTAGATTCATGTAATCTGATGGCGTCGAGCACAGCATCGAGCCGTATTGACGGTCGAACCGCATCCATTAGGAGTTGGATTCCGACCTTGCAGTGCAAAGATTAATGCGCAATTATCTGGAGATCAGCCACGCATGAACCAAAGAGTGGATAGCCATATCAGATCCACCTTGATCTATGCAGCTTTCCTAAGATGGAGGGTGTGTCTTTGTAAACGGGCAGTTCAGTCGGGCTCTTTATGGTAGTGCTCCATAATTCTGCACGCGAATGTTAGAAGTCTTCTTAGGTACCTACACCATCCACATATAAATTCATTTGAGTTAATTACATAAACAAGTCATAGTACATGCAAACATAAGAGATGTGGTTAAAGAATAATCCCGTTAAAGGAATGAATATCATTCTGCGCGAAAACGCTATTGCATGCCTTTTGCAGGTCCATTTTGCCTCGTCCTGTCTCTGCCATGGGTGACTGCAAAAGTCTTTAGCTGATGAAGGATATATTTTCAAATCATCCTGGGGCGGCAGTCCTAAGAATAAATAAACCTTGATCGGGGTCTTGGAACGATAAAGGTGGTTAAGCAGACTCCGGTGCGCAAATGCCAAGGTTGCATCTCCTTTGAATCGCCTTCTTGCCCCCACGTCAAGGGAAAGGAATAAGGGTAAGGTAGTCAAATCGAAACCGCTAATGGTAGCATCTCATCCTGTCGATGCTATAACGGAAATTGGCAAGAGAGTAAGGACCACATGCTTATAGAAACATCACACTTTCTATGCTAGAAAGTAGTATATGGATAAAAATGAATCCATGCTTGTGAAAGCTTAGCCCTTTCCATGTCAGGAAGTGGATGCAGGGGCTATGAAGATAGAAATGCCTCATCCATCCGCATCTATCCTCAATCCCATGTCGGGAATAAGAGATAATGTATGGATAGTCAATCAAGATCCAAGCCTAAGAGTTCCAAATCTTTAATTCTCCAATCTTCGGGGAAGACTGAGGCAGTCGATCATGCAAGGTAATGTTGCATCAGCTTTGGACTAGATAGTGGAATCGTGAGCAATCCATGCTAAAATTTTCAAGTTTCCATCTGCATTTTGGGGCATGAGTTAATCAACAAATGGTGAATGAAGGTAGTCAAATTGTGAATCTTCACATTCGATTGTCAAAATGTTAACCGCTAGAAGTCCCATTCGTGTACATCTTCCATCAAGCGGGAAGTCGGCAAGTGCTTTTGTAGAATCATTTAGGGAAGTGAATTCAGCAATGAGATTCATTGACGTATATCTCATAATGACCTTAGCAATGTCGCCTTACTGGTCATATCTTGGAGCTTTACGAACGATCGTATGCCTTTCACTTTTTCTTGCAGGAAGAGTTCAATGTTGCTGGATGTTGTTATGGGGGTCATCCACGACTCTCTCTTGGGTTCGATTTCCAACACTGGATCAACTTCCATCTGATCAATTCTCGAAGTTTCTAGTGTCCTGATTGGGATCAGTTCCATCTCTTATGGACTGTCGGAGTTCACTAACTCGGCCAACTTGTCTGCCTTCTGACTTTCTGTGTGTGGAATATGAGATATGTAGTAATGCTCTAAGCCAACCAATATCTCTTTAACCCTTCCTGGGTAAGTTGCAAATCTCGGTCCCTTTGCCTGAAACTCCTTCTAAACCTGGAAAATTAAAAACTGAGAGTCACAAAATATATCCAACGCCGCACTCCCAACTCCTTAGCGAGTTTCAACTCGGTAATCAGGGCCCCGTACTCGGAATAGTTGTTGGTATCGGAAAAATCCATTCGTAAGGAATAGTAAATCGATCGTAGTGGCTGAACAGTGTACATCACATTCGTATGAGCTTGGAAATAATAGTGGACTTTCCCTAAAGTGATCAGTATGTTGTAAGAAAGCTTTTCAATCTTTGGGTAGTTGCACTTTGTCGTCGTTAACTTCTTGCTCACATAATACACCGGTCTCTGGATTTTATCGTCCTCATGAATGAATGCTGAATGGACTTCGTGCAATGAGACTGCTAAGTACATGAATAATTCCTTATGAACCACTGGCTTAGACAATATTAGGGGCTTCTCTAAATGATTCAGTAGGTTTTGAAAGGCTCCAATGCAATCCGGGGTCCACTCAAAGTTGCGTTTTCCTCGTTTTATCAAATCAAATATAGGGATGCATTTGTCGGTAGCTCTAGAAATAAATCTACTAAGTGTTGCCACCTTCGCAGCCAAGCTTTGAACAACTTTAATTCTTTGTGGCTGAAGAATATTCTTGATAACACACGTGCATTGGGATCTGGTTGTAACCTGAGCGCGCATCCATAAAAGAGAGAAGTTCATGTCCCACCATCGAATCCATTAACTGATCAATTCTTGGTAACCGGAAGCTGTCTTTTGGGTGACCTTTGTTCAAATCTGAAAGATCGATGCTTGTACGCCATTTCACATTAGCCTTTTCAACAAGGATAGGATTTGATATCCAATCGGGATATGTGGCGTCTTATATAGAACTGTTGCCTCTCAGCTTCTCGACTTCTTCTTTTAAGGCAGTTGACCTCTTTGGGCTGATAATACGTCTCTTTTGCTTGATGGGAGCAAACTTTGGGTTAATTCTTAGCACATGACTCATTATCAATGGCGAAATCCTATAAATGTCAGCATGGGTCCATGCAAATACATCCAAATTGGATCGTAGAAAGTTTTTCAGTTCCCTCGTCCGGAAGGGGTCCAAGTGAGATCTGATCTTCAAGACCTTTTCCGAGTCATCATCATTAATTGAAATATCTACAGTTACTTGATAGGTGTCACTCTTCTGCAACCCAACGCTTCATCTTCTCTGGGATCTATGTCCTCGGACAGATCATCGGGTGACTCCTTCTACGATACTTCCTTTACTTTCTATGACGATGCCTCCTTTGCAGGTGGGGAAGCCTTCTTCGCTTCCATGCCATCTCTGTCATATAACATCTTCCATTCAGCCAAATAGCAGGCTCTTCCATTAACTTGGTCACCACGACCATTCCCACTCAAGCTTTGGTTAGAAATTTCAACAATAAACACCAAGATGCGATGTAAGCTTCGAATTCCGCTAGGGATGGTCACATAATGGCTGATGAGAAGTCAAGTTGTCATCATCTGAGTAAGGATCCATAGGTCCAAACATGGCCTACGGTGACTTAACTTGTAACTTACTCTGGGCAGAAAAGTATGTTGATTTAACCCCTATCCGACGGAAATTAATCGTCATCGATGCGGTTGATAGCAGATAGGCATTAGCTAATTTCTTCAGGGAGTGAACCGCAGGACATATGTATTTCACCAAGTCATACAAGTGAAGTGTAGATTTGTAGTGTTAGGATCCTTAATCGCTTTTTGGTATCTCGTTACTGAACTTCATCATCGCTGAGATCCAGAGTCATCTTTGGAATAGTGCCTCCATATCAATATCATTAGAGAAATCGCCAGTTGGATAGGTTTAATTCATGTAAACCAGGTGGTTACTACTTGTTCAGGAACAATAACAGTTTCTTTGGTGGAATCTATGCGCCATCTAAAACCTGAAAGAGGAGGCTACCAGGAAAAAATCTTTCCCTCGTATACTGTCATAGCCAACATGCTGAATCTGCTCAATAGCTCCTTACATTGAATAACATTAGTAAAAAGGGGTCATGGCTCGTGGAAGAATCCTAGTCGTTGCCATTTTGTTTTTGATATTCTTGGACTATCCACTGAATCTCGATTGATAAGTCGTATTAACCATCATTGGCCAAAATATACGATGAGCCGAAGGCGATCTGAGAAGTGGGTCCGGGTGCAACATCGGTGGAGGTACGGGGCCCCATAGTCCCTGTGGAGATCGCAATTGATCCGACTTTGGAAGACCGGGTCTTCTTCGAAATGATCAGAAAATTGTATTCTTAATGAAAATGACCATGTCTTGGGTCAGGTCGAAATTTTTGGTCTCCATTGGTTTTCTAGGTCGCGGGTTGAATGAAGCTCTTTGGGTTGGATCAGATGAATCTCTACGGGTCGGATAACAAGTTTCTTCGGGTTGGGTCGAGTCATGGACCTTGTCTCGGGTTAGAGATTTCTTCTCAATTCGAGTCGAGTACATCTATGGTGGATGCAGGTCAGATGTCATTCGACCCGATGCTGCATGTTCCAGAGTGTTGAGCTGTGGGGTGAGTGTTGGTCGAGTTCGACCCGATCCAGTTCGACCCGATGCCCTTCATCTCCATCCAAGCCAAGGCCCTATATCTTCATTTGACCCGAGGTTGTTTGACTCCAGTGACCCTGATCCGAAACGGTGGTCTGCTTATCTGCCCTGTCCAAACTTGAATCTAGCCTTCTGCTCGATCCGAGCCACGAGGCCAGTGCAGTTCCAATGAATTCCGTTAGATCCGAGCAGAACTTCTAATTGAAATGACCCACTACCAACTTATTTAGTTCTAGAAACTTTGAACTGGTTAGAGGCCATGTAGATCTAGCCTTGAAGGTCTATGCATCTGAATAGTCAGTGAATCATTCAAGTCAGATACGGATCTCCCCTCAATGAACTATGGCATCCATTAGTAGACGATGAGATTTATGATTGAGAATCAGTCCATTCTCAGTGAAAGTACGAAAATGTTCGACCAAAAAATGGCACTAACACCCAATTGTCTATATTTTGTAGAGAATAATGAAGAATTATAAGCTAAAAATAGAGAAAAGCAATCAGACACATGATATTTATAGTTGTTTGGCGTTAACGAGCCTACGTCCACTTTATAGTTCCTTGATTCAATAGAAAATTACAAATACATTGATTATAGCCAGTCAATCTCTCAAATACAATCATATTTATCACTCATATTTCAAAATGGAAGATAGTTGGCAGCCATGGATAAGGAATGTGGAGCTTCTTCTGGCCATGAGTAGTAATTTTGTGGAAGGTTTCTTTTTTCATCACAGATTCTCTCTAAGAAGAGATTGTGATATGTGAACCTCCACCAACACCAGCAGTGTTTTAACACGAGATTGAGCATTTTGCTATCATGATATGATTGGTCAAAGGTCATAGAAATGGTTTGAACTCCAGTAGTGAAGCAAGACATCTCTTTGTTTATTGGCATTGTTTTGGGAGTTTCAGTGTTGTTGTTTTGTTGTCTTCCTTGTTGTTTTCCCTTTCCAGCATTTTGATCTTGGCTTTGTGGAAATTCGTGTTTGTTGTCATTGAAATTGCACGACTTTTGATTATTAGATTTCTATGTTTGGAATATTTATGTCACTCGCACATATTCATTTGAATGAAATCTTGTTTTTATTAACTAACTAATAGTTGTCCTAGAGCTAGAAAAAATAGAATTCTGTGTTGGATAAATTTTGGCAAAGGACAAGTTCTCCGTTGTTTTCGTCACGGGTATAAATAAATAAATCATCGTTCCTTGTAAAACTAAAATTTATTTTGGTCTTGTTAGTCCAAAAAATCGCACTAACACCCAATTGACTAGATTTTGTAGAGAACAAGGAAGAATTATATGCTAAAAACGGGAAAAGCAATCAGACACACGAGATATATAGTGTTTTGGCGTTAACGAGCCTACACCCACTTTATAGTTCTTTGATTCAATAGAGAATTACAAATACAATTATTATAGACACTCAATCTCTCAAATACAATCATATTTATCACTCATATTATGAAATGTAAGATAGCTGGCAGCCCTGGCTAAGGAATGTGGAGCTTCTCCTGGCCAAAAGCCACTCGAAAATGTCTTCATATCTTATATTTATAGGCATGGAAGGGGTGCGGGTTGGATGCCACATGGCACCCATCTAGTCAATCCCAGTTTTGAACGTGGGTGTGTGGAGAGATGGTCTTTAGTATGGGTCTTGCCAAGTGTAGAACGATCGAATAAAATAGGCAAGAGAGTGGGTCAACATAGTAGTACGCAGTCACAATCCCAGGTGGGTTGGATATGTCCATCCAAGCCAAGGCCCTATATCTTCATTTGACCCGAGGTTGTTTGACTCCAGTGACCCTGATCCGAAACGGTGGTCTGCTTATCTGCCCTGTCCAAACTTGAATCTAGCCTTCTGCTCGATCCGATCCACGAGGCCAGTGCAGTTCCAATGAATTCCGTTAGATCCGAGCAGAACTTCTAATTGAAATGACCCACTACCAAATTATTTAGTTCTAGAAACTTTGAACTGGTTAGAGGCCATGTAGATCTAGCCTTGAAGGTCTATGCATCTGAATAGTCAGTGAATCATTCAAGTCAGATACGGATCTCCCCTCAATAAACTATGGCAACCATTAGTAGACGATGAGATTTATGATTGAGAATCAGTCCATTCTCAGTGAAAGTACGAAAATGTTCGACCAAAAAATGGCACTAACACCCAATTGCCTATATTTTGTAGAGAATAATGATGAATTATAAGCTAAAAACAGAGAAAAGCAATCAGACACATGATATTTATAGTTGTTTGGCGTTAACGAGCCTACGTCCACTTTATAGTTCCTTGATTCAATAGAGATTATAGCCAGTCAATCTCTCAAATACAATCATATTTATCACTCATATTTCGAAATGGAAGATAGTTGGCAGCCATGGATAAGGAATGTGGAGCTTCTTCTGGCCATGAGTAGTAATTTTGTGGTAGGTTTCTTTTTTCATCACAGATTCTCTCTAAGAAGAGATTGTGATATGTGAACCTCCACCAACACCAGCAGTGTTTTAACACGAGATTGAGCATTTTGCTATCATGATATGATTGGTCAAAGGTCATAGAAATGGTTTGAACTCCAGTAGTGAAGCAAGACATCTCTTTGTTTATTGGCATTGTTTTGGGAGTTTCAGTGTTGTTGTTTTGTTGTCTTCCTTGTTGTTTTCCCTTTCCAGCATTTCGATCTTGGCTTTGTGGAAATTCGTGTTTGTTGTCATTGAAATTGCACGACTTTTGATTATTAGATTTCTATGTTTGGAATATTTATGTCACTCGCACATATTCATTTGAATGAAATCTTGTTTTTATTAACTAACTAATAGTTGTCCTAGAGCTAGAAAAAATAGAATTCTGTGTTGGATAAATTTTGGCAAAGGACAAGTTCTCCGTTGTTTTCGTCACGGGTATAAATAAATAAATCATCGTTCCTTGTAAAACTAAAATTTATTTTGGTCTTCTTAGTCCAAAAAATCGCACTAACACCCAATTGACTAGATTTTGTAGAGAACAAGGAAGAATTATATGCTAAAAACGGGAAAAGCAATCAGACACACGAGATATATAGTGTTTTGGCGTTAACGAGCCTACACCCACTTTATAGTTCTTTGATTCAATAGAGAATTACAAATACAATTATTATAGACACTCAATCTCTCAAATACAATCATATTTATCACTCATATTATGAAATGTAAGATAGCTGGCAGCCCTGGCTAAGGAATGTGGAGCTTCTCCTGGCCAAAAGCCACTCGACAATGTCTTCATATCTTATATTTATAGGCATGGAAGGGGTGCGGGTTGGATGCCACATGGCACCCATCTAGTCAATCCCAGTTTTGAACGTGGGTGTGTGGAGAGATGGTCTTTAGTATGGGTCTTGCCAAGTGTAGAACGATCGAATAAAATAGGCAAGAGAGTGGGTCAACATAGTAGTACGCAGTCACAATCCCAGGTGGGTTGGATATGTCCATCCAAGCCAAGGCCCTATATCTTCATTTGACCCGAGGTTGTTTGACTCCAGTGACCCTGATCCGAAACGGTGGTCTGCTTATCTGCCCTGTCCAAACTTGAATCTAGCCTTCTGCTCGATCCGAGCCACGAGGCCAGTGCAGTTCCAATGAATTCCGTTAGATCCGAGCAGAACTTCTAATTGAAATGACCCACTACCAACTTATTTAGTTCTAGAAACTTTGAACTGGTTAGAGGCCATGTAGATCTAGCCTTGAAGGTCTATGCATCTGAATAGTCAGTGAATCATTCAAGTCAGATACGGATCTCCCCTCAATGAACTATGGCATCCATTAGTAGACGATGAGATTTATGATTGAGAATCAGTCCATTCTCAGTGAAAGTACGAAAATGTTCGACCAAAAAATGGCACTAACACCCAATTGTCTATATTTTGTAGAGAATAATGAAGAATTATAAACTAAAAATAGAGAAAAGCAATCAGACACATGATATTTATAGTTGTTTGGCGTTAACGAGCCTACGTCCACTTTATAGTTCCTTGATTCAATAGAGAATTACAAATACATTGATTATAGCCAGTCAATCTCTCAAATACAATCATATTTATCACTCATATTTCGAAATGGAAGATAGTTGGCAGCCATGGATAAGGAATGTGGAGCTTCTTCTGGCCATGAGTAGTAATTTTGTGGTAGGTTTCTTTTTTCATCACAGATTCTCTCTAAGAAGAGATTGTGATATGTGAACCTCCACCAACACCAGCAGTGTTTTAACACGAGATTGAGCATTTTGCTATCATGATATGATTGGTCAAAGGTCATAGAAATGGTTTGAACTCCAGTAGTGAAGCAAGACATCTCTTTGTTTATTGGCATTGTTTTGGGAGTTTCAGTGTTGTTGTTTTGTTGTCTTCCTTGTTGTTTTCCCTTTCCAGCATTTCGATCTTGGCTTTGTGGAAATTCGTGTTTGTTGTCATTGAAATTGCATGACTTTTGATTATTAGATTTCTATGTCTGGAATATTTATGTCACTCGCACATATTCATTTGAATGAAATCTTGTTTTTATTAACTAACTAATAGTTGTCCTAGAGCTAGAAAAAATAGAATTCTGTGTTGGATAAATTTTGGCAAAGGACAAGTTCTCCGTTGTTTTCGTCACTGTATAAATAAATAAATCACCGTTCCTTGTAAAACTAAAATTTATTTTGGTCTTGTTAGTCCAAAAAATCGCACTAACACCCAATTGACTAGATTTTGTAGAGAACAAGGAAGAATTATATGCTAAAAAACGGGAAAAGCAATCAGACACACGAGATATATAGTGTTTTGGCGTTAACGAGCCTACACCCACTTTATAGTTCTTTGATTCAATAGAGAATTACAAATACAATTATTATAGACACTCAATCTCTCAAATACAATCATATTTATCACTCATATTATGAAATGTAAGATAGCTGGCAGCCCTGGCTAAGGAATGTGGAGCTTCTCCTGGCCAAAAGCCACTCGAAAATGTCTTCATATCTTATATTTATAGGCATGGAAGGGGTGCGGGTTGGATGCCACATGGCACCCATCTAGTCAATCCCAGTTATGAACGTGGGTGTGTGGAGAGATGGTCTTTAGTATGGGTCTTGCCAAGTGTAGAACGATCGAATAAAATAGGCAAGAGAGTGGGTCAACATAGTAGTACGCAGTCACAATCCAAGGTGGGTTGGATATGTCCATCCAAGCCAAGGCCCTATATCTTCATTTGACTCGAGGTTGTTTGACTCCAGTGACCCTGATCCGAAACGGTGGTCTGCTTATCTGCCCTGTCCAAACTTGAATCTATCCTTCTGCTCGATCCGAGCCACAAGGCCAGTGCAGTTCCAATGAATTCCGTTAGATCCGAGCAGAACTTCTAATTGAAATGACCCACTACCAACTTATTTAGTTCTAGAAACTTTGAACTGGTTACAGGCCATGTAGATCTAGCCTTGAAGGTCTATGCATCTGAATAGTTAGTGAATCATTCAAGTCAGATACGGATCTCCCCTCAGTGAACTATGGCATCCATTAGTAGACGATGAGATTTATGATTGAGAATCAGTCCATTCTCAGTGAAAGTACGAAAATGTTCGACCAAAAAATGGCACTAACACCCAATTGTCTATATTTTGTAGAGAATAATGAAGAATTATAAGCTAAAAACAGAGAAAAGCAATCAGACACATGATATTTATAGTTGTTTGGCGTTAACGAGCCTACGTCCACTTTATTGTTCCTTGATTCAATAGAGAATTACAAATACATTGATTATAGCCAGTCAATCTCTCAAATACAATCATATTTATCACTCATATTTCGAAATGGAAGGTAGTTGGTAGCCATGGATAAGGAATGTGGAGCTTCTTCTGGCCATGAGAAGTAATTTTGTGGTAGGTTTCTTTTTTCATCACAGATTCTCTCTAAGAAGAGATTGTGATATGTGAACCGACACCAACACCAGCAGTGTTTTAACACGAGATTGAGCATTTTGCTATCATGATATGATTGGTCAAAGGTCATAGAAATGGTTTGAACTCCAGTAGTGAAGCAAGACATCTCTTTGTTTATTGGCATTGTTTTGGGAGTTTCAGTGTTGTTGTTTTGTTGTCTTCCTTGTTGTTTTCCCTTTCCAGCATTTCGATCTTGGCTTTGTGGAAATTCGTGTTTGTTGTCATTGAAATTGCACGACTTTTGATTATTAGATTTCTATGTCTGGAATATTTATGTCACTCGCACATATTCATTTGAATGAAATCTTGTTTTTATTAACTAACTAATAGTTGTCCTAGAGCTAGAAAAAATAGAATTCTGTGTTGGATAAATTTTGGCAAAGGACAAGTTCTCCGTTGTTTTCGTCACGGGTATGAATAAATAAATCATCGGTCCTTGTAAAACTAAAATTTATTTTGGTCTTGTTAGTCCAAAAAATCGCACTAACACCCAATTGACTAGATTTTGTAGAGAACAAGGAAGAATTATATGCTAAATAACGGGAAAAGCAATCAGACACACGAGATATATAGTGTTTTGGCGTTAACGAGCCTACACCCACTTTATAGTTCTTTGATTCAATAGAGAATTACAAATACAATTACTATAGACACTCAGTCTCTCAAATACAATCATATTTATCACTCATATTATGAAATGTAAGATAGCTGGCAGCCCTGGCTAATGAATGTGGAGCTTCTCCTGGCCAAAAGCCCCTCGAAAATGTCTTCATATCTTATATTTATAGGCATGGAAGGGGTGCGGGTTGGATGCCACATGGCACCCATCTAGTCAATCCCAGTTCTGAACGTGGGTGTGTGGAGAGATGGTCTTTAGTATGGGTCTTGCCAAGTGTAGAACGATCGAATAAAATAGGCAAGAGAGTGGGTCAACATAGTAGTACGCAGTCATAATCCCAGGTGGGTTGGATATGTCTATCCTCAACCCAAACCGATGGTATTTTCCTAGACCATCCAGTGCGTACAATTGACATGGGATCGGTATCATCTAGCTCGATATGATCCGGAGGTACTCGCATGCTAGGACTCTAAGTGTCAAGCCGTTCCAGTGTGCAGAATAGGATCGGGTCGGGTCCTTTCCATTCGACCCATTCCCATCAACTTGAAGGGTGATGCCAGTCCACTTTCATGTCGATGTAAAAACCAAATGCCGAGATTCGGCCCGAAGGCGGGAATCCAGTCTAAGGATTCTGTTCATGAAAATGTTAAGTTTTCCCAACCTTCTGTCATTTCATCCAAGTGATTGTCAATCAATGTCTTCTTATACTCAAGTCCTTGCTTTGGGTGGCCTGGTCACAAAGCAGGTTAACAAGTCTTTTTGTATGTGAATTCAGTTTTCGCATTTTTGCGCGACTGACTTACTTTTTCACCAACATGTGACTTGAATCGTTTAATTTTCTGCAAAATACATTTTTGAAACTTTTGGAAAACGTTTTTTGAGAAAAAATAACTTTTATCGTTTTTAAAATTTTATAGATTTTACTTTTTTTTTATTTTGGTTTGCTTGAGAACTCAGAATTTGGATACAGCAGTTTGCGCATGTTTAAAACATTTGTTTTACATTAAAATAGACGGTTTGAAAGTCGCAAAAAGCACATTACCGAAATTTTTATTTTCATCCAAATCTCATATGGAAAGTGAAACAGCATTGAAAGGAAATTTTCAAAATAAATACAAGAAGTTTTATAGAGGAAGTTTGTTTTTGTGAAAAAAATCGATTTTTGGTCACATGAACCATGTAAGGAAGATTTTTGGATGGTTTGTGTTCGCATTTTAGCCGTGCAGTAGGACCAGCGATGTTATAAAATCATTAACGACAACATGAAAAATGCTATTTTAGCCTTGGAAACGTTATTTCCATATCTTGTCAACAATGTGCGCGAGTTATTAATTACCTCATTTTACATTTTAGAGCTTTGTCTAAGCCTCCTTTACAGTCTACAAATGGAAAATTTTGGAGTATTTTGGGTGACCGAGGCGAAATTTCCACTGTAGGTTGGGAAATTGAGTATTTACAAGTGAAGAGAATGATAAAAAAAGTTCTTTTTGATTTCCTTTTTTCAGTTTAGGAGAAATAAAATAGGAAGCAATTAGATGCGTTGACGTTTTGGATGGTAAGGTTGGGATGAAAAATTGGTTGCTTCACACTTTTATACATAATCGTGTGAAGGTTATGAATGAAAAAGGATTTTCAAAATTTTCATTCATAAAGAACTGCCAGTATATTTACGACGTTTTGCATCATGTTTTCAAAAGTGTTTTAAAAATTTAATGCATACAAATAGGAGGATCCAATTTAGAATCACTGTGCATAAATGTTTTATGGTTGAAATGCATTATGTACACTGTGCACATGGTTGCAAAGTGGATGGACACATATTGGTTATGTAGGATAGGATAGTAGGAGTCAGAATTTTAGGATGAAATCTCTTTTAAGGGAGGAAGAATGTAACAACTCGGAAGAATGTAACAACTCACGAACAGAGTGTGTATGAAAAAGTTATGGACGAAATAGATAATGAACAGAAAATAAATAATCTGGAATAAATATATATTTAATACCATATTTAACCGCCGTTACAGGGTGATTGAAAATCAAAGGCGATCGACCCTAGCGGTCGACCTACAGGGTGCCAAATCCTCAGTGACGGCTAGGGTTAATGGGTTAGTTTATATACTATTATTAAACGGATGGACGGATATTAATAAAAATAAATCTATCAGTTCATGGACAATTCCACTCCTATAAATAAAGGGGTAAGGCCTCATACTTTTTCACACAAATCTGTAGGCAGCAGCGAAGCTTTACCATTTCTTTTTCTCTTCAAATAAATTTTTTAATCAAAAAATATATTTATATATAATCAATCAAACATAGATCATATAAATTTGAAAGGGATTATCATATTCAAATGGAAAAGTGTGTGAATTTACCGGTAGGCTATTCTCCATCAGATTCTCCTCTCTTTTCCTATTTTCTTGCAAGTCTACAGATCTGAAAGTATCCCCTTTTCAAAATAATTGTAGATCTGTAAGAATTTGGGAATTGTAGACCTAAAAAATTATTCAGATTTCAAATTTGGATGCATTTAGGTGAGTGGAAAATTTACGTACAAAGTTATAATATCCAGTTTATCTCGTTTGAATTAGATCTTAAAGTATTTGCCTAATATCATCAGATCTGTTTATAATATTGTTGAATTTGAAATGACACCTATTAGATCTGCTCATAAACGTTGATAAAAACCTGAAAGTATAGATTTGTGGTTATGAATAATATTATTTATAGGCTTATTTAATTGTTTATACATATTGTGTACAACTATGTTAGAAAATGTATTTGTGGTTGTTGCAAAACACCGTATATCTGGAAATCAGTCCCATTTGACACTATTTAGATGATTTTGATTTAAAAAACATAAACCTGTTTGTATTCAATGTTGTCGGGCTTTTGGCTTAGTTGTCGTAAATATGCCTTTTCCTCTTTTTAAACAAAAAGACATTATTTTGAAACCCACAATAAGTGTGATAAAAGATTGAAAATGGGAAAGGTTGTGGAATGTACGTATAAATATACATATTTGTGCGTAGTTTGCATCAATTATTCCAAAATACACATAAATCTATATTTCTTGTGGTTTGAAATATGTTTATTCCAATAATCAGGGATAATTAAAATAACGATAACTAGTGATATTTTTGTAAGATTTTATAACCTCATAGCAAGATTGAATGTAAAAAAAATGTTTGGTTATTGGTTAGACCAAATTATTAACTTAACTGTAGGTAATAATAAAGGAAGATAAATACGTTAACCACGCGAAAATATAAATATATGTGCATTACTCGTTTGAATTTATGAAAATGACAAAATATACATTATATTGAATGTTTGAATGTTTGAACAGTATTCATTTATGGAATTACACATGTAACTGTAATTCATATTAAATGAATATATTTGTGGTGACCACTGTAGCGATTAATGTAACTGATTACTATAAACAGGACCACAAATAAATAAATATCCATTGTAATCAACGTTGATTTGAGGAAAGTAAATTTAATTAGGTAATTAAGCCTAACGGTTACAATTTATAAAACTTTTTCAGGGTTAAAGATTGTAAAACTCCAATTAGGAAATTTAATTTATAACCGCATTAAGATACGAGGTTAAGCCCAGCTTATGGTAGAAGCCTACGTGGAATTGCCCGGCAAATCCAACATCCAAAAGTGGTCGGCTTAATGTGAGCAGTTTGGTGCATAAATATATGTAAATTTATAATCACACTAAGGCATGAGGTTAAGCTCAGCTTGTGGTAGAAGTCTACCCGGAACCGCTCGGTAAATCCGGCATCCACGAGTAGTTGGCTTAATGTGAGGGGCCCGGTGCATATAAATATTATTTATATATACAACAGGCAATAAACAAATAAATAAGAAATGTTTGTTGGGGTGCAACAAATAGATATTTTAGGACTGATAAAATAAGAATATTCCTTTGTTCATTAATGTCTTAGGGAATTATGACCGTTAGGTCCATAAGTGGCTTTAATTAAAACCAATGGGAATAAATGGTAATTAAAGATTTAATTGTTGCCTTAGGAAAGTATGAACACTATGGTTGTAAATGGCCATAACCCTATAGATGCAAATAAAAAAAGTAAAAAGGGGATTAATGGGTTGTTGTTTTAAACACCGAGTCCAATTTGGAAAATAATCAAATGAATATCCTAGTTTAAGAAGGATATAATAATTAAAAGTTAGAATTGGACTTGGTAGGTTAATGGTGTAAAGCATTATCAACCATAGAAACCTATAATGATAATTAATTGTGTGCATATAGTAATTCCGTAAACAGAAACTAAATGGAAATAACTTAATAATGTAGCCCGCTTTATTCCCATATGGAGGAGCGTCAAGCTAATTGGGTACAAACTTAATATTCTTCGCATACTGTCTACTTCATAGGGTCTTAAGTGCCTTGGGTTAAGAAGTCAACCTGGGAGTAGGTCTTCCAGTAGGGGTCTTAAATGGTGTGTGTGAGGCCTACCCAAATCGGGGAATTCAAAAATGTCAGATACGACTACCTATCCTACTAAAAGTCGTAAATGTCTAAGGAGATTATCAAATGAGGTCAGCTAGATGGTAAAGCGAAATACCCTCTCTCACCTTACACAAGATATGGGTTATATGCGTGATTGACAGAAGCCTTAATATAGGGTCCCATAGCTAGTGCCATCTAGTTTATGTTAGTGTTGAATAAATCATCGAGAAGCACTGAGTGATCAATAGGCCCGCCTAGGGTGTTAAGTGATCGGGAGAATCCACCATATCTATCATTTGATAGTGAGGCGCTAAATTACTAAGGATGTGCAAGTGAATATGTACAAACTCTGTAATTAGGAGTCCACTCAAGATTTAATAACCAGGCATGTTCCAGTATAAAGGCTTCATAAATATATGCTTAATGTTCTATCTCGGTATCATATTTATTTGGGAATACTACCTTAGGAAGGGTAGTTAGAGTCGTGTGCAAATATTTACAAGGTTAGGCTAGAATCACTAACCTTAGTAGGCATACATCTTGGGTTGAACCAGACAGGATACATTTGTGTATTATAATATGTGTTGTGCATTTCTTGTTCTCTAATATCTTGTTATTCTGACCCCCTTTCTTATTGCAACCTTCTAGGTTCTCTAGAGAAGGTTGGGTTCTCACAGGAGTTTTAGTTTGGTTTTCGGTTCTCTGTTCTCATTCTTTCTAATGCTCGGTATTGATGATGGTGACTTTCCTTATAAGGTAGTTACTTGAGTTAATACTAGTCTATCCTATTTTGTTTCCACTGTGAGTCATTTTATCATACTCTGCTTATGCTCATGCTCAATTATTCACAAGTACCAGATTTACACGCTCCATGCTTGGATGTGTTCAAGTTTCAATTTTTTTTTTCGAAATATGGGCTCATAAAAGTGTGGGGTGTTATAGGTTTTAAAATCAGCCCACATATTTTTTTTATCTATTCCAGATCAGCCTATATCAGCAGGCCAACAGATTGTTTGCTTAATTGGTACAGTATTCCTACTCGTATTAGGAATGCCACCAGATTACGAATGCCACCCTTTCCGAGGTTTTGGTAGTTTATATGCAGATTTCTATTCAGGTTTAGCCCGAAGTTATGGATATCTTCATTAATTATTAGAACAAGAAGATAGGAAAGAACTATAAAGACGCCCTCTGTAAAGAAAAAAGTATGGAAATAAGCCTCAATGAGCGAGGAGGTTTAGTCGTGTTTTTTTCGAGCCAGGGAGAGTCTCGTGGTGAGGGTAAGTTTTTTGAACTCATTCATAATTTCTATTTCATTTCGTGTTTCGTATATCAATTAAGCTAATTGTATAATTAAATTCATAGGTGGTTTCAGAGCGAAACCAGGCAAACAGGAATAAAATCCTAAATTCTACCGAGGTGGCTCTAAGTCGTTCTCACAACATCGATGTGAGTTAGTATGTATGATAAATTGCATTTACAAGTTGTTTTAACCTTTCTTTAATCGTGTTGGTAAAGTTCGACTTACATTGTACCATTTCAGCTGTCGACTTGTAACACCCCGAAAATTCTATAAACTGTGAAATTAACAAATTAAAGTATAATTGATTTGAAATCAAAGAACTAAGGGAAACGGGATACGCCATTGCGTTCGTCTCCGAAAAATACGCGAAATAGAGTCCGAGTTTTCGAAAAACGGAGTCCGTATGAAGAAGATATAGCCTTCGGAAGTTTTTAAATTAAAATTCAAACAGGATAAAATAAGCTCAGAAAAACAAAGTGGGGCCCAATGGGCCAGGGAGGAAAAACACCCGCCTGACGCACCCAGGTCGACTGGGCTGTCGACCTGGTCTAACCAGGTCGACAGGCCTGTCGATAGGGCTGTCGACAGGGGTGTCGACCTGGTCCAGAGACAGGTCGAACCCAGTCCAACCCGGCTGGCCTATTCTCTGTTAGTCGATTTTCTGTGGTCTGCTTTGTCATTAGGGCTAGGTGGCAGGCTCTAATTGGTCTCTCTTTCGAATGAATGGCTACGATCAATCCAAGCAACATCAATGGTCCTAATCAGTTCCTAACCTCTATAAAAAGGACCCTAGACTCTACCTAGGTTTCTTGCACAATTCTCTAGCCTCCATTGCTCTCTTCTTCTAATAAAAAAATAAAAATGGCGTCTCTGCTCTACTGGAATTAAAACTAGAAGATAATCAACATCAGCCTAAGCAACTCAATTCAAACTAGAGGTTAAAGTTCTGCAAAAGATTCTACAACAATTTAAAAGTTCTTTATTTAATCCAATCAAGGCAAGTACAGTTATTCTCCGCTATAAACGTTAATTATAATTTTGATATGCATTTAAATCTGAGTTTGAGGTTGTATTCTCTTCTGTTAGATCTGTTTTCTGTGACTGTTCTATATTCCTTTCTTCTTTTCTGTTTCTATAGCCAGGCTACCACGAGCCTGTG
The DNA here is from genome assembly GCA_030737875.1 of Allium sativum. Taxonomy (NCBI): domain Eukaryota; kingdom Viridiplantae; phylum Streptophyta; class Magnoliopsida; order Asparagales; family Amaryllidaceae; genus Allium; species Allium sativum. The sequence goes on along the minus strand of CM060924.1, from coordinate 497,729,564 downwards.
CCTAATCTCATAAGAGATGAACGTATGAACGCAAGTTTTGGGATGAATGATGAGAAATTTGACAAAACCAAATTGAATGTATGACTTTAGGTCTGAGGCATAAAATATATTGGACATATGACTTGGGATTGGATGCATAAATTTGACTATGAACATATAATTTATGCATGTTGTATGCATAGTTATGTTGTAATTTAGACCTGTAATTAATTAGAAAAAAAATAGCATATGTTATAAACTAGTTTTAGACCTATGCATATTTTGTGATAAAAGAAGAAGAGGAACCACTGTAAAGATTACATATGATTTGAGACTTTGGACAAAATGCATATAAAAAGGCAAGATCTGATTTTTAGAAGATATGGGTTAAAGATTTATATTATTGGGGATAGTTTGCATAATAATTCATGACATGGAAAGAAGGAAGATATGGAAACTTAAGATTTACATTAATTAGGATATCTATTATTGTAATTACACCTAAATTGGGATTTTTGGATATATGACATGCATTGAAATTAATGGTTATATTTGGTATAATCTATATTGGGACATATGTTATATGGCAAATTATGTCCATATTCTGCGCTTAAGCAAACATGGAATATATGTTGTGAATCATGAAAAAAATCATGTAGGCATATGAATTTAGGCCTAATTTATGACTAGGCAAGGCATGTAAATAGAACCTTTAGAATTATTAGGTTTGCTAAATCTGCTAATTTGCTAAGTTGCCTAAACTGCTAGTTTTGTTATATTGCCTAGACTACTAATTAGATTGAAATGCCAAATCTGTTAAATTTGTCTGTTGAGATGCCTAATCTGTTATATGCCAAAATCTGCTAAGTGCTAAATCGGTTAAATCTGTTAAGTCACCCAATCTGCTAAAATCTGTTATCTGCTATATCAGTTGAGTTGATGTGATCATTCTGTTATTGATATAATCTGAATTGGCATATATATTGGGTGTGCGCATAAACGGTAAATAATTAATTAATTGGCCGCAAAGATGAATATGGCTAACTCGAGGTTAGAATGAGTTTGCGACGTAAATCTTCCCGAAACCGCCCGGCACATCCAGTGGCCGCAAACAATAGGTTCTAATGTGAGAAGTTAGTCATAACATGCGTAAGACACGAGGTTAGGTCTGGCTTGTGGCAGAAGTCTGCCCGGAACCGCCCGACATATCCAGCGGCCATAAGCTACCGACCTAATGTGAGAGGTCTGTGCATTAATAATTAATTAATGCAAATCTAAGATAAGAATGACGTCTAAAACGTATTAGGGGAAAATAGGGTTAAACCAAAGGGATTAATAGATGTAGTAAAACCCGTCCATGAATCTGTAGGCCCAATACAAAGTTAGACAAATCTGAAAAATCTGTACATCTGATCCGTTAGTCTGAAAACTTGTTAACTCAATTTGTGAACTAGTAAATCTGAGTTTTGTATGTCTGAACTTGTAAACAAATAAATCTGAAATCTGTTAGTTTGGGGACACAAGGTTAGGAGGGGAATTACTTGTGTCATCTGTTGTTTGGGACCCATATTAGTCAGTAACCCTTTCTGGTATCAAAACTTTGACCCAACAGTAGGTAGGGTCCGGGCACGCTTACTGAACTAATTATAAGTGGTTCATTCTGATAATGGCGAGGGGTGTTGATGGTGCGTTCCAACCGGGTCACGTGCGTGCATGGATCCCGGTCTGCCTCTGAGGATGTAAGACGCCGTGACATCTGTAAATAGGTCTGTGCCAATTGGTTGTCACTTTAGGGAGTGATACACCCTACTGTGGGGCCGACACAGGATATTTATGTATTAGGGAGCCGATCGCTTGGGGTAGGGTTTTAGGGTACGCTTAGTTCTGTCTGTTTCTGTTGGTACCGTCTGTTTCTGTTAGGTGGTAACACCTGTCTGTTTCTGTGTGGTACCGTCTGTTCGGGTGGTAAAGGCCCATTACTAGTGTACACCTAATTCCACATTCTGTTTCCATAGGGATAAATCTGTTTCTTCTTCTGTCTGTTTCTGATCGGGTAGTAAAGGCCCATTATTAGCATTCTGTTTCTGTTAAAGTATTCTGTACCCGTTCCTGCTTCAATTTAGACAGTAGGGTGACACCTAATTCTGTTATACTAGTATTAGTGCAGAGAAGTGTAAAACAATAGTTTATATCATTCTGTTTTTCTGTTATATCTGCTACACCTGTTATAGTTATCTCACATCCAGTTTTATGTTCATATCATATTATTATTATCTGTTCATATGCTGAAAGTCACTGGACTTGCCAGACTTTTTGTCTGACCCTTGTTGTTTTCGCCTCCTTTCTTCCGTTCCCCCCCCCCCCCAGGTTATCCAAGGAGAGAAATACTTTAGCTTGATCCGGATTTCTCTTTGCTTGAAGTGTTAAAGTATGGCTTGGCTCTGTATAGCTTCCGTTCCATGGGGATTATGATTTTAAACTATGCATTTTGAAGGCTTTTGTACAAGACTGATATTTTGTACTTGAATTCTGAAATTTGAGAGGATGTAACCATATTAATTTATGTTTCCGCTGTAATAAAGTTAAAATTTTTCAAGTACTGTTTTATCTGTCTTGTAAGTTTCTGTTCTGTTTACTAAAATGCTCCACCAAAGTTAAGGCATTCCCTTTGTGAGTGACCTTAACGGAGGTGGGGTGTTACACTTGGTATCAGAGCGAGGTTACCAGATTGGGTAAAGTTTTTGAAAACTATTTTCAAAAAGGTTTTGGAAAGGAAGTATTTTCAAAAATAAAGCTTATTTTGAAAAAACATGATCCCCAAGAGCCATATATCTTTCTTTCAGTCCTTTTTTGTATTGAACCTTTCCTTTTTCGTTCCAGCATGTCTGAAGCATCTGAGATACCAGAGGGTGTTCATGTACCCGGTTGGTTTCGTCAATATCTTGAGGCTAGGACCGCCGCTGCAGGTCCAGCAAATGATCCCCCTCCTCCACCCCCTCCTCGTGCTATTGCTTTCTCAAAAATATGTAGAGATTTTAGGGCCATGGGTGGGAAGGATTTCAAAGGAACTGAATCATTCGTAGAAGCAAGGAATTGGCTCAAAGAAACTGAGGATCTGTTCGTTATCTTCGAGGTGGACGATAGGCAGAAGGTACAGTTGGCAGTATGGCTGCTCAAAGACGAAGCTTCCTACTGGTGGGAAGTCACTAACGCCGAGAGGCCGGTGGAGACATGGATGGATTTCAGAACAAGGTTTGAGACAAAATTCCTCTCGCAAGCTGAACGAAGTTTACAATTGGAAAAGTTCTTGTCTCTTAAGCAAGGAAGTATGACGGTCAAGGAATACGTCAACCAGTTCAACCAACTAGCAAGATTCGGATTGGATTTAGTCAACACTCAGCATAAAAAGGCTCTCCGCTTTGTTAAAGGATTGAATGAGCCACTGCACAGCCTAGCCATGACCCATGTACCCATGGGAGCAACTTACGAGAAATTGGTGGATATGGCACTACTGCACGAGGAAGACAAGGGCCCGAAAGAGACAAAGAAGGAAGAACCACAGAATAAGAAAGCAGGGCCCAAAAAGGAAACACAAAAGAAGGATGAGAAGTCTGAAGATAAGAAGGGGAAAAAGTGCTTTACTTGTGGGAGCTCAACTCATCTGAACAAGGATTGCAGAAAAAGGAAGGGCGCTTGCTTCAACTGTGGGGAGATGGGACACTTCACTAGAGACTGCCCGAAGAGACGAGGACAAGGAGGGCAGGCGAACACTCTTGAGGCTAGTGGCTAGGATAGAAATAGGAAATTTTCTATAGTAGGTTTAATTTATTTATCTGATTATGAAGTCAAGACTTTTTCTGATTCTGGTATTTTGATTTTGTAATCGATACTCTGCACTTTAATACTAGTATTATTTCTGAATTCCGCTGTAGACTCAGACCCATAAGGGTTATGGATCATCTGTTTGGGACTGGGGTTTGAGGGATATCTGTGTTAGGCGTCAAGTATGACGCATACATTCTGAGTTTTCGTGGGGTATCAATTTGATGTTGGTTCCGGTCTTTGGGGCCGATACTTAGGACCCATGTCTAATGGGAACCAAATTTTCGTTCTATCTGTACTCGCTTCCATCATTCGACTGTATCCTATCGATCGAATATTTGAACTTTAGGTAGAAACTAATGGGTGTAAACATGTGTTTGAGACATGTTATGTTTGATGGTTGCAAGTGGATGAAAGTGGTTGCTAGTGGTTGCTCTTGGATGCATATACACACACTAGGCACTAGATCGGCTCGAAAGCACTCTCATACTGCATATGGATGTGTGAGCATTTTTAAATTTTTATGGATGCAAAATGGTCGAATCAGCATATGGATGTTGCATATGAATGAGCAGTTGTGCACTCATATAGAAATGATATGTCTCAAGTAGGAAAATTTGCATACATATTGGACTCATGGCACTAACATGATTTGCATTAAGGAGGTCGACTGAATCAGTGGGCCGCCTGATTTTGCATTAGATACGGACATGAACACACACTGTGCATTTAAACATGAAAGCATTAGAAGTCTATAAGGACAATGGATGCCTGTGGTTGATGATTGAGTAGATGGATGATTGGATGGTAGGACACATTCTTCTTAACTTGAAGATTTCGGGGACGAAATCCTTTTTAAGTGGGGGAGAATGTAACACCCCGAAAATTCTATAAACTGTGAAATTAACAAATTAAAGGATAATTGATTTGAAATCAAAGAACTAAGGGAAACGGGATACGACATTGCGTTCGTCTCGGAAAAATACGCGAAATAGAGTCCGAGTTTTCGAAAAACGGAGTCCGTATGAAGAAGATATAGCCTTCGGAAGTTTTTAAATTAAAATTCAAACAGGATAAAATAAGCTCAGAAAAACAAAGTGGGGCCCAATGGGCCAGGGCGGAAAAACACCCGCCTGACGCACCCAGGTCGACTGGGCTGTCGACCTGGTCTAACCAGGTCGACAGGCCTGTCGACAGGGCTGTCGACAGGGGTGTCGACCTGGTCCAGAGACAGGTCGAACCCAGTCCAACCCGGCTGGCCTATTCTCTGTTAGTCGATTTTCTGTGGTCTGCTTTGTCATTAGGGCTAGGTGGCAGGCTCTAATTGGTCTCTCTTTCGAATGAATGGCTACGATCAATCCAAGCAACATCAATGGTCCTAATCAGTTCCTAACCTCTATAAAAAGGACCCTAGACTCTACCTAGGTTTCTTGCACAATTCTCTAGCCTCCATTGCTCTCTTCTTCTAATAAAAAAATAAAAATGGCGTCTCTGCTCTACTGGAATTAAAACTAGAAGATAATCAACATCAGCCTAAGCAACTCAATTCAAACTAGAGGTTAAAGTTCTGCAAAAGATTCTACAACAATTTAAAAGTTCTTTATTTAATCCAATCAAGGCAAGTACAGTTATTCTCCGCTATAAACGTTAATTATAATTTTGATATGCATTTAAATCTGAGTTTGAGGTTGTATTCTCTTCTGTTAGATCTGTTTTCTGTGACTGTTCTATATTCCTTTCTTCTTTTCTGTTTCTATAGCCAGGCTACCACGAGCCTGTGCCTAATCTCATAAGAGATGAACGTATGAACGCAAGTTTTGGGATGAATGATGAGAAATTTGACAAAACCAAATTGAATGTATGACTTTAGGTCTGAGGCATAAAATATATTGGACATATGACTTGGGATTGGATGCATAAATTTGACTATGAACATATAATTTATGCATGTTGTATGCATAGTTATGTTGTAATTTAGACCTGTAATTAATTAGAAAAAAATAGCATATGTTATAAACTAGTTTTAGACCTATGCATATTTTGTGATAAAAGAAGAAGAGGAACCACTGTAAAGATTACATATGATTTGAGACTTTGGACAAAATGCATATAAAAAGGCAAGATCTGATTTTTAGAAGATATGGGTTAAAGATTTATATTATTGGGGAGAGTTTGCATAATAATTCATGACATGAAAAGAAGGAAGATATGGAAACTTAAGATTTACATTAATTAGGATATCTATTATTGTAATTACACCTAAATAGGGATTTTTGGATATATGACATGCATTGAAATTAATGGTTATATTTGGTATAATCTATATTGGGACATATGTTATATGGCAAATTATGTCCATATTCTGCGCTTAAGCAAACATGGAATATATGTTGTGAATCATGAAAAAAATCATGTAGGCATATGAATTTAGGCCTAATTTATGACTAGGCAAGGCATGTAAATAGAACCTTTAGAATTATTAGGTTTGCTAAATCTGCTAATTTGCTAAGTTGCCTAAACTGCTAGTTTTGTTATATTGCCTAGACTACTAATTAGATTGAAATGCCAAATCTGTTAAATTTGTCTGTTGAGATGCCTAATCTGTTATATGCCAAAATCTGCTAAGTGCTAAATCGGTTAAATCTGTTAAGTCACCCAATCTGCTAAAATCTGTTATCTGCTATATCAGTTGAGTTGATGTGATCATTCTGTTATTGATATAATCTGAATTGGCATATATATTGGGTGTGCGCATAAACGGTAAATAATTAATTAATTGGCCGCAAAGATGAATATGGCTAACTCGAGGTTAGAATGAGTTTGCGACGTAAATCTGCCCGGAACCGCCCGGCACATCCAGTGGCCGCAAACAATAGGTTCTAATGTGAGAAGTTAGTCATAACATGCATAAGACACGAGGTTAGGTCTGGCTTGTGGCAGAAGTCTGCCCGGAACCGCCCGGCATATCCAGCGGCCACAAGCTACCGACCTAATGTGAGAGGTCTGTGCATTAATAATTAATTAATGCAAATCTAAGATAAGAATGACGTCTAAAACGTATTGGGGGAAAATAGGGTTAAACCAAAGGGATTAATAGATGTAGTAAAACCCGTCCATGAATCTGTAGGCCCAATACAAAGTTAGACAAATCTGAAAAATCTGTACATCTGATCCGTTAGTCTGAAAACTTGTTAACTCAATTTGTGAACTAGTAAATCTGAGTTCTGTATGTCTGAACTTGTAAACAAATAAATCTGAAATCTGTTAGTTTGGGGACACAAGGTTAGGAGGGGAATTACTTGTGTCATCTGTTGTTTGGGACCCATATTAGTCAGTAACCCTTTCTGGTATCAAAACTTTGACCCAACAGTAGGTAGGGTCCGGGCACGCTTACTGAACTAATTATAAGTGGTTCATTCTGATAATGGCGAGGGGTGTTGATGGTGCGTTCCAACCGGGTCATGTGCGTGCATGGATCCCGGTCTGCCTCTGAGGATGTAAGACGCCGTGACATCTGTAAATAGGTCTGTGCCAATTGGTTGTCACTTTAGGGAGTGATACACCCTACTGTGGGGCCGACACAGGATATTTATGTATTAGGGAGCCGATCGCTTGGGGTAGGGTTTTAGGGTACGCTTAGTTCTGTCTGTTTCTGTTGGTACCGTCTGTTTCTGTTGGGTGGTAACACCTGTCTGTTTCTGTGTGGTACCGTCTGTTCGGGTGGTAAAGGCCCATTACTAGTGTACACCTAATTCCACATTCTGTTTCCATAGGGATAAATCTGTTTCTTCTTCTGTCTGTTTCTGATCGGGTAGTAAAGGCCCATTATTAGCATTCTGTTTCTGTTAAAGTATTCTGTACCCGTTCCTGCTTCAATTTAGACATTAGGGTGACACCTAATTCTGTTATACTAGTATTAGTGCAGAGAAGTGTAAAACAATAGTTTATATCATTCTGTTTTTCTGTTATATCTGCTACACCTGTTATAGTTATCTCACATCCAGTTTTATGTTCATATCATATTATTATTATCTGTTCATATGCTGAAAGTCACTGGACTTGCCAGACTTTTTGTCTGACCCTTGTTGTTTTCGCCTCCTTTCTTCCGTCCCCCCCCCCCCCAGGTTATCCAAGGAGGGAAATACTTTAGCTTGATCCGGATTTCTCTTTGCTTGAAGTGCTTAAAGTATGGCTTGGCTCTGTATAGCTTCCGTTCCATGGGGATTATGATTTTAAACTATGCATTTTGAAGGCTTTTGTACAAGACTGATATTTTGTACTTGAATTCTGAAATTTGAGAGGATGTAACCATATTAATTTATGTTTCCGCTGTAATAAAGTTAAAATTTTTCAAGTACTGTTTTATCTGTCTTGTAAGTTTCTGTTCTGTTTACTAAAATGCTCCACCAAAGTTAAGGCATTCCCTTTGTGAGTGACCTTAACGGAGGTGGGGTGTTACACGACTCTTCAGCAGGATCTTATGCTTTCTGAGTTGTTTACCCAGACCATGTGGTCGAGTAGACCGACGAGGAGGGTTACACCTCTTATACATGGATGGATGCTAATTCTAAATGTGTTACGGTAAACATTCGTAATATTTTATATTTCACATTGTTAATTTGGAATTGAATATTTGATTTGTTAATTAAATATTCACTATCATAGGAGAGATACCGGGAATAGATCGCTTGAATGAAGTAGTCCTCAGGTCGTGACCCGACCGTAAAGGAGTGCAATCGGATCTGGGATGCCATCATTGACCCACCTACCCAAAATAGACGCTACGATATCGAAATCATAGAGGTAAATTGTTTAATTAAATAAATTATAATTGCTATCTAATCCTAAATTCTAGTAGTGGTAAATTCATAATTGTTCTAAGTATATATTTTTGCCAAGAAATATGTATTGACAATTCAAGAACATGCACATCTATGATACTTCGTGTACTCATTAGTTTTACAGACTAAAATCTACCACAATTAAATAGCAAAAAGAACTGATAAATTAAATCACTATTGATGTCTACAGTTTAGTTTCGTGAAGGTTGAACATATAAATTAAATATAATTAAAATGAGCTCGTCACGCAGTGGTATTTCTTAATTTTACGATTTGAACTTTGAATGACTGTATATGATACAATATAAGTCGAAGTTCTTTGGAAAAAGAATCTATTGAATTATAGTTTTCTAATTGAAAAGGAAAATTGAGATTTCATCAAGTATTGGATAATGTTCAAAATAAAATTTCTAGAAAAATCGCGGTGTGGTAGCTTTTGAATTTTGATGATTTATTTAATAAAACGGAAGGATTTTAGGTGAATACAATGTGATTTTTCATAAATAAAATATACCTGATGGGTATATTGACTTGTGGCGGATTTGAATATGATATGGTTATGTGTTGATTGCTTATGATTATACATAATATTATATTAGATTTGTATTGTTTGAGATCATTACATCAACGTTGATGATACATAGAATAATATAAATTAAAACTTATAATATAATATATTATAGGTAGCGAAGACCCAGGCCTTTTACAGGAGATCCCAGTAGTAGGAGGAGATCTCCATGCTCCATCAGTAGATGGATGAAATGCAAGATTGAAGGAAGAGTGGACTAGCTGCCATGCTCGATGAGAGGATCGCTATATTTTTATCTTAGCATGGGAGGACGCCTGGGGTAAGGCTAGGTTGGTTAATAGGAATGATGAGGATGATGATGAAGAAGAGTAGTTACTTGTATTTTTTGATTTTTTTTTTTGTAGCTTTTGTAAATATAATCATGTGATGGTTATGGATTTGGTTTTTTCTTGATGGTTTGTGGATATAATTTGTTATGATGCTTATGGATGTGATGGTCTATTATGGAATGTTTGACGTTGTTATTTACGTTTATCAGTTGGTTTGTGTTATTTGGGTTGGTTTATAATATATATATGTTTGTTTGAGTTATGAATTTTAATATATATATATATGAAATGTTGTGTTGTGGAATTGATCATATATGAGTTGTGAAATGAATAGATATATGTAAGTGTGGCTTGAAGTACAATGGTCGGAAAATAGAAAAAGATTTAGATTAGCAACGATTGGTGATGACTTACCGGTCACCTAGAGCTATAGTTTGCAACTGCTTGTTATGGCTTGTAGTTCCAGATTAGCTACGATTGGCAATGACTTGTTGCAAATATTTTGTGATGCACATAAGATGGTCCATAAAAAAGCTGTATGGCCAGATTAGCCATCACCAATCTTAGAATTTTTGGTGACCTAGCCGTCGCTAGACTTTATGACTTTTTTTTAGCGTCGGGTTATATAGCGACGATTTTTAGCTATGGTTGGAGACAGGTTGTTACAATCATCGATGGCTAAAAGCCATCACTATAGAAGTAGTTCTTGTAGTGTCCAGACCGGACTACAAATGATGTGAAAATCCTGACCGAATCCTCTCTTTAAAGCAAATACCTCAAACCGAACTACTCGCGACGAAATGGTTCGGTTGTGGTTTGAACTTTTGGCCCAACCATATTAAAAACGAACCGAACCGAATGCATGCAATAGTATTCTTATGATAAAAATATAACTAATCCCTACCTAATTTTTTTAGTGATGTTTATTCCATTTTCAGTGTATGTTGTTACATTAAAAATAACCATTATCAAAAAGGAATTTTTTGCAGTTTTAGCATAATAGTTTCCATATCATTTTTCTGGATACTGCTAATTATAATCTTATTTGAATTATCTTACTTAACATTTATACATTAATTAACGTTGGTGTTTGGTTAATGTACTAAAATAATTCACTTTTCATTAAACGTAAAATTGAAGTATTTTTTGCATGGCCAATCGGTTTGTAAAGTGATCCACAACACTCTTTATTAAAAAAGATAATAAAAAGTTAGGTATAGATATTAGGTAGAGTGCCTAGCAACAATATATGGTTTTTATAGTGGACTAACCACTACAACTATCCTAGTTATAAGAATAGAAGATAGACCAAAGGCCTAAACTACTGATGACTATTCGTCAAGAACTGGGGATCCTATGCCTAGAACGGAAGGCTTTATAAGAATATCATGCGACATAAGCTAGTAGGCTAGAGCCTCCACATAGTCAGATGCCTCAGGGCAGAAAAGATGTTTCCTATCCCATGACTCATCTTGTAACAATAGCTCATTGTGTTTACCTAGGTTGCCATCTACGCACAACACCAAAAAACTTATAGAAATTGAAGTCATTTGGGTCATACCGCGTCTTGGTTCCCAATGCATTCAAACTTCCTCATTTTTAACCCATGAGATACCTGAGATCACTTTGCTAACCAAAGGGATAGGGATGACTGGAGGAACAACTACAGATTTGGTTTCGTGGACCCAAATTCTCTTAGGAGGCCTTGGAAGATGGAACTTTACTCGAGGTAAATTATCAGACTTAGATGTGCATTTCTCAGAGGAGTGTACAAAGGATTTGCAGGCGATGCAAACTTATGGACTTCACCTATACGATACATCAACATGATAAACGGGATCCTCAATGCAAACTTAAATTTTATTAGGAAGTGGCTTTTCTAAAGTTATCTTAATATGGGCTCGAGAAAAAACAAGATTTTTCCGAGCCACTATATTAGTATCGAAACATTTCAATTTACCAATGTGACAAGCCAACCATTTAAGGTGGATTAAGGCTGGAGAGTAGATGGAATGTTTGTAAATTGGGTCCAAATCGAAATTGACAGGAGTTGTTCGTTGGCTTTATCCACTAAAGCACTCCATGTGGTAATAATAAAGGGTTTGCCACCTATGATAGACGGAGGAGCCTCTAACACTTTAAGCCTCTCTTCACTAGAAGAGAGCTTAATGTAGAACATACCATTAATAAATTAACTCTATAATTTTATAAATATCTTTATATAGTTTATATTTACGTTTTCATGTGATTTTCTACTTTATACTATTATTTATAACACTATGTTTTAATTCAAGAATTTGCAAAATTATATCTATATATATATACATATATATCAAAATACTTTAAAAAATGCTCAAAATTCAAGTTTATATATGCTTATGTTGACATACATTTTAGCCTATGTTGACATATAACTGTCACCTTTTTTATTTTCAAAGGAAGTGTCTTTTCACTATTTGTGACGCTCCAGAAACTTTGAAACCTTTCAAAACTTATAAATAGAGGCTGATTTCAATTTTTTCCATCATTGTTCTTCTCCGTCTTCATTTCCTTTCTTTACACCATTATATTTTCTTATTTTTAACATTTCTACACCTATATTCTACCAAAATTCAATTCTATTTATATAAAACTTCTTCTCTTTTTCACTCTCTACTCATTACTCTCTGAATCGAAGTGCTATTAAAGAGTTATAAGGCATCTGGGAAGTGTTTGGGTAATCGGTGTGACCTTTGTAGCCTTGAAATCAAGGAGGTTGGAATCGATGTGACCCTTGTAGTCGTGAAATCAAGGAGTGTATACTTGTTCAAGTGTGTAGAATCGGTGTTACCCTTGTAGTTGTGAAATCAAGTAGCGGAATGTAATTGGATATTGATATAGTAATAAAACTCTGTGCAATCCAGCTTTGCATTGGACTGGGCGTAGAAGCAACTTCGAACAAGTATAAAATCCAGTGTGTTCTTTCCTTTTCTGTATTTATCTTTGTTTATCTTTGCGTTTGTGTTTGATTTTGTGTCTGTGATTGTTTCTATGGTGTTTGATTCATATAGTAAATCATATAAGTTTCAGATTTTATTTAAATTCTCAAAAACACTATTCACCCACCTCTAGTGTTAGCTTTGCCATAACGATCCATTCTGCAATCCCTAACAATTGGTATCAGAGCAAGGTCTTTCAAAATGTACATAATCTGATTTTTGAAAATTTTTAGATGGAAAAATTTGAAAAATGTTAATACTAGTTTTAATTCATGTACTGCATCAGTATTAGATGAGTTTGCATTCAATTTTATTGAAAAATCAAGTTACTATGATTTGATTTTTGAAATTGGAAATTTTGATATATGGATATGTTACAAAACCATCATGATATTATTGTTTAAAATTATAGATTAGTTAGTTTGAAAAGTCATTTGATTATTTGAAAAGTTATTTGATTATTTGAAAAGTTGTGTTATTTTACAGGAAAAGGTGTATTATATGGCTATTGGATGCTCAAACTCTGAAAAGATGGGTGAAGTGTTTGTTGGAACTTCAAATTCTAAAATAATGGTGGTTGAAAGTTCAAATTCTGAAATGGTGCGTTACATGGTTATTGAGAATTCAAAAATCTTATGAACACATGGTAGAAATCAAAAAGAGGAGAAGAGTAATAATGGTTGGTGCAAAGACATCAAGAATATATATATGTGTGTATATATATATGTAAATCAGCAAAGAAATGGGTACAGATCAGTTTATAACCTTGTATTTTTATCTATAACTTATCTTCATACTGTACTTCTCTTCATTTGCTCCGTAATGCCGCTGATTTCATGTGAATTCGTCAAGAATTGACCAAGTAATGATCAAATGAAATTTTGGCAAAGAAAGAGAGAAGGAAACCAAAACAGTCGACGATTATCTTCAAATTGCATCCATAATTTAGACTATTTGGTCCCAAATCCTTTTGCAGATTGTAATTCTTGTTCTCAGCGTCGTTTTGATGGGTAGATCATCAAATTCCTATCAAAATTGAGTGAGATATGACTATTTAAAGTTGGCTATGCAAAACTGAAAAACTATTACGGGATTCCATGCATCTCTCTTACTATTTCGACTTGGTGCACCCCAATAGCATCCAAATTCATTCTCAAACTATTATTAGATCATAGTACTTGAATTTCTCTTCGATTTGCCACTGATTTCATCCGATTCCGTTAAGCAACAAAGAAGTTGTGCCTCCTGAAAGTTTGATTGAAAGTGAAAAACGAGAAGAAGAAGAAGAAGAAGAAGAAGAAGAGAAGAAATCGTGAAGAGACATGACTTTTGGGCCTATTTATAATGGTCGAAGTGTCTTTTCATTCAAATTCAAAATTCAAATTCAAAATTTTGGCGCCAAGTTGGTTGAACTACTAAATCTACAATATATTTCTCGTACGTTGTCTAATTTCAGCAAATGAATATATTATCTTAACTAGAAAAACGAGCCCGTCACAATAGAACATATTTCATCATCAAATTCTAGAAGACGTGAATGTATCATCATGATAATGGAAGAACAACAAAAGGAAGGATTGGAAAAATAGGTATGCTTTAATTAATTTTTAAATTTTTTGGTTGAATAAATGCTTTGATTGTCTTGTTTTCTTTGCTTTGAATTTGAAATTTAAAATTGGAATTTGAATTTTGAAATTCAAAATATCAATAAAATAATAAATACAATAATAAAATAAATTTTAGATGTTTGTTAGGATTAATATTATTTCAGGAAATAGTAAAACCTGAAATAAAAATCGATAATTTAAAACCAAAGCCACAAAACTGTATGTTCTTTGAAATTTATGCATGAATGTCGACATGTGACAGCCCAAACTTCCCCGGTCTCCGAAGAGAAGAGAAAGAATGGATTGTCTGAGAACACGAGAAATCAGAACACAAACAGAAGAACATTTGATTGCTATAACAACAATTTACATCAAAGTACAAGAATATACAGCATATGAACAAATAATATACATTTGATAAATGATACATTTGGTAAATGACAGAGATTTACAAGTTACGATGCAGCGGAAAATAATACAAAAATACAACTGAAAGAGATTTCCGAATATCATTCCAGCTGTAAACCAGGATCCTGTGAATATAAATCTGCAAAACCAAAACTACTAACTGCCCGTGTGGAAAATAGGGGCACCTAGAGTTTAGGTTAAAACAATAAACTCTAGGTCAGTCATGTGACTGGTGTGAGAACTAAAACTATTATTTAAAACTTTACTTTAAAATAGAGTAGATCCAGGGACCACGCCGTATAACACAGAACGGGTTTGGTCCCAAGAATACCAGTGCATAAAACAAATAGTGCAATGCTTTTTTGGAATAATAAAGTTATTATAAGACTCAGGTCCTATCACATAATGCAACGCAAGCCGGAGGATAGAGTTTTACCTTATAATAACTAAACATGCTTGGCAAGTTTAAAACAAATCATTTTTTATACTATTATAGTGTAAAGTGTATGAAAACAACTTCAAATATAAATGTATCAATCATAGACTGCATAGTATCCCATGCTACTATGTCACCATACTAGGCTCTAGAAATAAAATCGACTGTCATGTATTGGAAATTGGATTCCATCTTTGAGTCGAGGCCAGGGATGGCTCCTCATCGCTTCGAGACACTCTAGCCAATGTCTTAGGACTACGCACTCTGGGCAACCCTTGGATCGGTTGGGCCGGTCCTCCCTTACGTTTGAGGATTAGTTACTCCTGAACACATGTTTCCCTGTCCTATCGGACCTACATCCATTGGCTCCGTAGAGACCGATATATCTGAGGCGCCTCGCAATCCAACAACCATATAGGTAAAAAAATAAAAATGTCAGGGCTTGCAAAACCCTGACACCACCCATAGCTAGAAAGAAACATCATGTTCTCCCAACGATCCGATCCCGTTTTTGACTCATACCGAGGTGTGAGGCTCGCGAATTAACGCCATACACAAACCTATGCCCTTTAAGGCAGTTATTTGATCATCAACTACAAAACTCTGTTGTTCAACATAAGCCTTGATCACTGCATCTCTGCATGCCACACAGGTAATTCATACCATGCGACTGTTATCTATTGATATATAACCTTTGAGCCCGTACGTCTTAGAGAAGGGCGTTAAGCAAGAGAATAAATTCTCCGTCTCCAAACAGATACATATTTAATAGAAATCAATCAACACAGAATAAAATCCAATGTCAGACATACATCCATTTACAAGTTCGTTCTGGGTCTGAACGAAACCGGAGGCACCTTATTCCTCGTCCCATATGTCCAATACAGGAGAGAGGTCCGCGCATATCTGGTCGAACTCCAAGTACATTTGGAAGATCACCACTTATTACCTTGTCTTGGGTGTACAACCCAATCAAGACATCAGTAATCATCCAAACGATGTGAAGACCTCCGGTCTTCAACCACCGTCTTCATCTTCGACTTATCGTCGAATCACTTATTCAAAATGGGTATAAACCCAACCTTTCCAAATAACACGCGTATATAATAAACAAGTGCTATAAAAACACAACATACGCCTCATTCCAATTATGAATATTCTTTTATTTGAATATTCATATCCTTTGGGAAAGGTTCCCATTAATTTTATCAAAGATAAATTCTTTATATTTATTCTTTAATCTTCCTTTGGACATAATTCAAACCAAATTAAGGTTTATCCAAACTAGTCGGGATTAGCAATCCTTACCGAAGTAATCATTTGTTTTATTTCCCAATCCTAAACTATTCATCCCATGGAGCAAAACTGGTCATACTCCATATCTAACACCACAGTGTTATGGATAAATTTAATTACCATTTCACGTTCAAATCTAATTAAAGTTTTAACTATCGCTAGGAGCAAAACTGGTGATACTCCATTCTCGATCATTTCTCAAATTTGATCATTTAAATTATCAATTCCCATTTCAAAAGATTCATTGAAACTCCACTTAGTTTTAATCTTCCCAAAAATCAATATTAAAGATTAATTAACTTTGGAAACACAAACATGCCACATCGGCAATCTACACCGTACTATTAATTTCTGCCGATATATAACCACTAAGCTCGTACGTCTTAGAGAAGGGTGTTAAGCAAGATAATAAATTCTCCGCCACTAAACAGGTATATATATACATATATATATATATATATATATATATATATATATATTAGCAGAGATCAACCATATAGTTCGAAATACAATGTTAGACATGTAATCATGTCTTTAACTGGGTTAAAGAACTAATGTCATTTAAAACACAGTTCAGGATAAACCCAAATCACATTCCACTAATTATGGAGTCTTCACGGAAAACATATCAATGTATATAATCGATATCAATTTCCAAATCCGTCTAATAATATAAATAGAATAATGGCAAAGACTTTTAAATTCCATATATATT
Organism: Allium sativum; assembly: GCA_030737875.1. Lineage (NCBI taxonomy): Eukaryota > Viridiplantae > Streptophyta > Magnoliopsida > Asparagales > Amaryllidaceae > Allium > Allium sativum. The sequence continues at coordinate 497,712,624 of CM060924.1, read as the reverse complement.
AACAGTCTTCCTCCACAGAAGCTCATTTCGATTATTATCAAATCGAATTCCATTCAATTCCAATTTAATATATTAAATTAGAAAACATTACTTTGGAAAATTCCCGTTAAATCTTAATAAAAAGATTTATAAATTCTAAATCGCATTTCACTGCAAATCGGATTAAAGAACAAATGTCGTTAAAAACACAGTTCACGATAAACCCAATTCACATTCCATTTTATTCCAATTAAATGTTAATTAACTGGAAATTCTCATAATCTTACTTAAAAGAATTATTCTTTTCACATAGGTTTTAAGAATAGTTTTATTTAAGACACCATTCACGACAAACCCAAAATCCCATTCTTTTATTCAATTCCAATTAAACATAAATTAATTGGAGAACTTCGCTAAATCTTTAATTAAAATACTTATTCTATTTCTCAACAGTGTTAATGAAGACACAATTCACGACAAACCCAAAATCTCATTTGATATTAAATAGAAGGCTCCGAATAGAAATTATATCGGCTTATATTCAGTATCAAATTCTGAAACCAACCAATATCGTATTGGAAATAACGATACAAAAATATCTTCCAATATTCTATAACAATATCCGCATAATCACGAAATCCTATATCAAAATATTCCGATGATATTTTTGATTCAAATCCATTCCAATTCATATATTGGAAATTCTGGTTATTTTTAAAACCATTTCAAATCTAATTTATTTATTTAAAAATATTGGATTTATAATTCTAGTTCATAACTAGTTCATTTCGATAAAAAAATTATTTTTGACTTTTCAAATATGGAATTTTTCATCCCAATTCTTTCCAAATCATTTATTATTATTTTACACAAGTTATTAACATTTTTACTAATTTTATCAAGGCCCATACAGTCGATTTCCATAAACAGTCGTCGAACTGCACTTACAACGACCTTTTCCTAATTTGATTTGGACATAATTCCAAATCCAACCGTTAGATTTCAAATCCCTTATATTCGTCGGAAATCTCTTTTCGATATGAACCCAACGGTTTTGGTTTTAGGTGAATCCGACGGTCGGATCTCCCGTAATGTCCATTCGAAGTCAATGGTCGAAATTCGCGAACTGCCGCTACGCGGCGCGTTCTATACAGGCCATTAAATATGTATAATATATACATATATTATATTATATATTTCATCGATTTCCATTTAAAACATATTTTATAAATTGTTTTCAAAACGATTTCAACTTGATATTCAATTTCAAATCAAAGTTGAGTATTCCATATCATTAATATATAAATGAAAATATTTTCAAAACATTAGATTTTGAAATCTCTTCCTTTTCGATATTCACTATAAAAATGAATAAAATCCATATAAATATCGTTCCCGTCAAAATGGCGTTAATTTAATCAACATGGCTTTACATATTTAAATGCGTGTCCATCCCAAATCGGACATCAAAATCATATTTTGATCCATTACTGAATATTATTTTAAAATATTAGTTATTTTAAAATATTCGTTGCTCGTCATTTTAAAATATTCTTTAATTTAAAATATTTGTTCTTTCCGAATTGGAATCAGTCACAGTCAATTACTATATAACTTTATTTATATGGATTTCATACACACATGTACAACAATAATCAAACTAAGTCAACCATCATCCAGAGTGCATTACACAACTGCATAAGAATTAAATATAAATAATTAATGCTTACAACAGTCTGTCAACCCATCGATTGACATACAATTAAATACTGGGATTAGTGTATGTCCAATATCATCCCAATATCCGTGTGGGGCTTTCAAACAAAAAACATTGATTATTATTTGTGCAGTTGGGCGATGTGTAAAATATATCGTCCCAATCAATATCAGTTAAATGTGTGTACATAAACAAATCGTCCGATTTGCGAATGAATATTTATTTTATTCATATACCCATTAAAAATTATATTTTTAACTATAAAATATTGATTTCATCTCATGAATATTTTATATAGTTCATTTATACAATAAAAATGGTATTTTTATTGTTCTGATCTTTTAGAAAATTTCGGCAGCATAACGGCACGATACTAGAACTGGAATAAGGTCTAGCCTTATACCTCGCCTACTAATGGCTCGTGCCATGTACATACCAATTCTAATCAATTTATTTCATTTCCCAAACCAAATTCAACCAAATAATCCAATCAACCAAACAACCAAACAAACAAGGTTTCAAACAAAGGTGTCGGTGCTACTAAGCATCATCTGCATCCTAGTATAAATATTTAACTAGAAAATAAATTAACGTGAGAAGTTCTCACCTTTCGGATCCACTCCTCCATTTTTGTTTCTGAATTTCTGAATCGTTGGGATTCCCCCGAAATTCCAACGTAAATCTTTCTACGTTGTTCATAGTAAAAATCACATTTTTAATATGATGTTTTTATATTAAAATTCATATTTTTATATCGCTACATATGTATTAAAATCATATTTTCATATAACTAAAAAACGAATTTTTAATCTAACTAAAAATCTAATTTTTATATAACTAAAAACGTTATGATCCATACGATAAAAATCTCATTTTATATTTCTAAAATTCTCGTCTTTATATTTTTAAAAATCTCATCTTTCTATTTTTAAAAATCTCGTCTTTCTATTTTTCAAAATCTCGTCTTTCTATTTTTGAAAATCTCATCTTTCAATTTTTTAAAATTTCGTCTTTCTATTTTTAAAAATCTCGTCTTTCTATTTTTAAAAATATCATCTTCTCATTAGCTAAAAAACATATTTTCCATATCAATGAAAATGGATTTCTCATATTAAAGGAAATCATAATTTTCTATCTTATAAAATCTTAATTTCTTTTCAAAGAAAATTATATTTTAAAATCAAAGAAAACTTATTTTCAAAATAAAAAATCATACTTCTATAAGCACAAAAATCATATTTTTTTTATATTTTTAAAAATCATAACTTTTTATTTTACTATGTATATAAAACTATTTTTTAAAATTTTAAAACCATTCCATAGAGAATAAATAGAAGTAAATAAAAGAAGCTTACAGGAGATGCGCGGTTCGAGAGGGAGGTGGATAGCGGTCGGCGGTGCTCCAGTGGTCGGCGCAGGCGGAATGGAGGGGTACGGTGGTTTTCTGATTTGGTTTGGAGGAGGGGTTCGCCGTTTAAAGAAGGAAAGAGGGAAGAAGAGGGAGGAGGGCGGCGGGTGACTGGTGGAGGCGGCAGGTTGTGGGGCGACGGTAGGGGAGGGCGCGCGGTGGTGGATCACGCGGCTACGGCTGCGCGTTCTTTTTTTTCGTTGATCTGAATAGGAACGGGGGAGGAAGGAGATAAGGGGGGTATATGTAAATATATATATATATATATATAATTTTTTTATTTAATTCTTTTATAGTTGACTTTTTATTCAAACTTGAAATCGAATCCACCGATTGTCACCCTAGGTAATTACCCCCATTCCGAACACAATGGGATATGTTTTGCAAGCCAATTTAGCTGTTACAATCAGTTTTCGTTAAAATTTCAATAGAAATTAATATTACAGTCAATATTGAATTTAACATATATTTTAATTTATCAGGGCCATACGAGCTCCAAAACTTCTAGAAAAATAAATCTGGCTATGTTTTGACGATACGTTCCTAACAAAACTAATTTCATTGAATTTGAAGACCATTTGAAAAACGGTCATTTTCCAGTCGATTAAGTTCAAACTGAATTGACCAAACACGTTTAAATCCGCCACGCTCACATATTGATTCCAAAAATTATGAAAATTGGAATCTGACAATAATTTGACATTCCGGATCCAACAAAAGTGGTCTCGTCGAAAACAGTGGTCGTTTGCAAAATCGCTATTTTTAAGGGCTATATATTTTACAAAATTCCATAGTGACTATTTTTAATTTTCAACTGGACATAACTTTTTATTCCTGCTATGAAATTTGGATTTTTCACATTCGTTGGAAATATATTTTCAAATAGATTAAAAAAATTCTGGTTTCATTAAAATCCGGTTTATTTTGAATCCTGTACATTCATTTGAAATTTGAAATTGAATTTTCAAACTACCGGGCCATTTCCAATTCCTTTTATAATTAAAATAAATATTTATACTCTAACTTCGATTTAAATAAATATATACGTTCTAATTCTATTCAAAATAAATTTCTAGTCATTATTATTTAAAATAAATCATTTTAAATATTCCAAATTCATTAAAATTGCCAAAATAAAAAAATTTAAATTGGTTCTGATTTTTCGGGTTGTTACAATCTCCCCCACTTAAAATATTTTCGTTCTCGAAAAGGAATGGAGCTGAAAATTGTTTAACTAACCAACTCAACTTCCAGTTTGGCTTTCATTCTTCAACTTTTCGGTTTCTAAGAATTTTCCAATTCTTCAAAAATTTGGCTAACACCCTAAATTTTTGAATTTTTTTGCCATAACCTCTTGTGTACGGGGAGACATTTAAAACAACAACTAGCCACGCAGGGCCCTCACCGTCCAAAAAGAAAAATAAAAAGCCAAGCGGCTAGCCAATCGGCTCATAAAATCATCCAAACCCAATAAATTAGTAAACATGTACCTATTTGTCGGGCATACACTTTTATTCCTCTTCTCTAGCCTCCTTGCTATGACCTGCCTAATACATATGCATGTACATGTATGCAATTTCCAAACAATTTGCAATTCAGTTCAAATTTGACCAAATTTAGCTTAATGGTTCAAAATTTTAATTAATCAAACCAATAATCAAACAACACAATCGGCAATCAATTAGTTGATTATCGTTTCAAACACATAACTTTTATATATAAAAAAATCCATTTTTGATGCCAAGTCACAACAATAGACCCCATATAGTTTTTGGTTCTCACGCCAGTCAGTTGGAAATATATAGACATCCCACTTTTGAAACACGAACATAAATGCTTATGATGGTCAACCGATCATCAAAATCATCTACGGGCGACTAGAGTGTAACTCTATATCTATCCAGTATATTTGAGGCTTTGTATACACGTTTGCAAGGCGTATATGCAAAATCTTCATATAATAGATTGTCTAAATCAATTTAAAATAAATATTCAAATACGTTGAATAAGGTTTAAATTTTCAAAACAAAATTTGTTTTCATTTTTATTTTAAAAATAACACTCTTCACACTCGTTCTAGGATACTACTGATCCTATCTCTAACGAGTCATGCTCATTGGATACTGCTAATCCAATCTCTGATGAATTCTTTCATTTGGTTCTATCGTGTCAAGTTCTCGAGCTCTGTAAACCAAAGCTCCGATACTAAACTGTGACAGCTCGAACTTCCCCGATTTCCGAGGAGAAGAGAGAGAATGAATTATCTGAGAACACAACAAATCAGAACACAAACAGAAGAACATTTCATTGCTATTACAACAATTTACATCAGAGTACAAGAATATACAGCCTATGAACAAATAATATACATTTGATAAATGATAGAGATTTACAAATTACAATGCAGCGGAAAATAATACAAAAACACAACTGAAAGAGATAAATGGATACAGAGCTTTCTGAATATCGTTCCAGTTGTAAACTAGGATCTTGTGAATATAAATCTGCAAAACCAAAACTACTAGATGCCCCTGTGGAAAATAGAGGCACCCAGAGTTTAGGTTAAAACAATAAACTTCAGGTCAGTCATGTGACTGGTGTGAGAACTAAAACTGTTATTTAAAACTTTACTTGAAAATAGAGTAGATCCGGGGACCCCACCATATAACACGGAACGAGTTTCCTACTAAGAATACCGGTGCATAAAACAAACAGCGCAATGCTTTTTGGAAAAATGAAGTTATTATAAGACTCAGGCCCCATCACACAATGCTAAGCAAGCCGGAGGATAGAGTTTTACCTTATAATAGCCAAACATGCTTGGTACGTTTAAAACAAATCATTTTTGATACAATTATAGTGTAAAGTGTATGAAAACAACTTCAAATATAAATGTATCAATTATAGACGGCATAGTATCCCATGCTACTATGTCGCCATACTAGGCTCTATAAATAAAACCGACTGTCACATATTGGAAATTGGATTCCATCTATGAGTCGTGGCCAGGGATGCCTACTCAATGCTTCGAGACACTCTAGCCAATTTCTCAGGACTACGCACTCCGGGCAACCCTTGGATCAGTTGAGCCGGTCCTCCCTTACGTTTGAGGATTAGTTACTCCTGAACACACTTTTCCCAATCCTATCGGACCTATATCCATCTGCTCCATAGAGACCGATATATCCGAGGTGCCTCGTAATCCAGCAACCACATAGGTAAAAATATAAAAATGTCAGGGCTTGCAAATCTCTGACACCACCCATAGCTAGAAAGAAACGTCATGTTCTCCCAACGGTCCGATCCCGTTTTTGGCTCATATGAGGTGTGAGGCTCGCGAGGCCATACACAAAGCTATGCCCTTTTAGGATGTGCTTTGACCATCAACCACAAGACTCTGCTTCAACGGAAGCCTTGATCACTGCATCTCTGCATGTTACACGGGCAATTCATGCCATGCCACTGATATCTATTGATATATAACCTCTGAGCTCGTACGTCTCAGAGAAGGGCGTTAAGCAAGAGAATAAATTCTCCGCCGCCAAACAGATATATATTTAATAGAAATCAATCAATTCAGAATAAAATATAATGTCATACACACATCCATTTACAAGTTCATTCTGGGTCTGAACGAAACTGGAGGCACCTTATTCCTCGTCCCATATGTCCAATACAGGGGAGAGGTCCTCGCATATCCGGGCGGTCTCCATGTATGTCTGGAAGATCGCCACTTATTACCTTGTCTTGGGTGTACAGCCCAATCCAGACATCAGTAATCATTCAAACGATGTGAACACCTCCGGTCTTCAACCACTTCTTCATCTTCGACTTATCGTCGAATCAGTTATTCAGAATGGGTATAAACCCGGCCTTTTCCGAATAACTCGCATATATAATAAACAAGTGCTATAAAAAACACAGCATATGCCTCATTCCAATTCTGAATATTCTTTTATTTAAATATTCATATCCTTTGGGAAAGGTTCCTATTAATTTTATCAAAGATAAGTTCTTTAAATTTATTCTTTAATCTTCCTTTGGATATCAATTCAAACCAAATTAAGATTTATCCAGACTAGTTGGGATTAGCGATACCTACCGAAGTAATCATTTGTTTTATTTACCAATTCCAACCTATTCATCCCATGGAGCAAAACTGGTCATACTCCATATCTAACACCATGGTGACATCGGTAATTTTAATTACCATTTCACGTTCAAATCTAATTAGAGATTTAACTATCACTAGGAGCAAGACTGGTGATACTCCATTCTCAATCATTTCCCAAATTTGATAACTTAAATTATCAATTCCCATTTCAATCTAATTAAAGATTCTTTAAAACTCCATTTAGTTTTAATCTTCCCAAAAATCAATATTAATGATTAATTAACTTTGGAAACATAAACATGCCGCATCGACAGTCTACACCGACTATTGATTTCTACCGATATATAACCTCTAAGCTCCACTACAAGAAAAGGAGTTATCTACAACTGCAACTCACAGCGTTTTGGTCCCATGCTGTAGAAATAACGCAGAATGCGTTGGTTTTATATTAAAACGCTAAAATAAATTTAAGCGGGAATGTATTTTCACTTCCCTCCAATGTTACTAAAATCGGCCGTGAATCCATAATATTTCCCAAAAATTTTGAATTCTCAATTACAATTTTTCCATCCAATTTTCGTCATCTGCCTGGTCTCCGTCTCACTTTCGAATCTCCGGTCACTTCGCATGGTTGCTCTTGGTCTCTCAGTTGTCATAACGGAAGGCAATCGGTTCTAGTGGATGAATTTCCATTCTAGTGGAGGTCGGACCCATAAATCCCGTTCAGTCTTCGTCGTCCTTAAGTCGCTGTAAGCGTCGCCTTGGTTATTTTATCTTTTTCATTGATTAGCCAATGTTCTGTTTTTTCTAACATCTGATATGCATGTTGAAAATGTTGACTGTGTTATTAGTAGTTAAAAGTAGTTGTGTCTCATTTAGTATCACTGTTTTATTTAAGTAGGTATGTTAATTTGCTTGTACTCAACAATAGACTATTACTTCAAACTTTAGAAATTTTCTTGCTTATGTAGTAGACGATGATGGATAAAAATTAGGTGAATCTACACAGGCAGCTATATAATTCTCAACATAAATGTAGTTTCAAAATCATATCCTATATTTTGATGGAAGCTAAAAGATTTTTTTTTTCAAAGAACTAGTAGTGAGTATGTGACGACCCCAAACCCCGTACTGACGGTGGCAAGAGTAATCTTTGGAATATAACTCATAAACAGATAATAGCATAACAAGATTAAACAAATACACCAGATAATGTACAAATAATACACTGGATAAACATAATCATCAGAGTTACACAGTATACATGATCATACTTAGTACAAATGCAGTTCAGCTATACATAAATGTCTACAGCGGAAAACAAACATAATATGTACAATAGGAGCTGAACAGCATAAAAAGAGATAAATGATAGAATCGATCTTCAGCTCCAGCTATCCAGAAAGAGCCTGCTAAAACCTGAATACAGGGCTGCCCGTGTAGAAAAAGGGGCACCCGAGTTTGCAAGTGAAACAAACTACGAGTCAGTCATGGGATTGGTATGAGAAATCTACTTAACACGTTTTATAATATGGCTAATCACAGGACCATGCCACTTTCGCGGAACGGGTTTACTCCATTGGGTTGCCAGTGCTTTATAACAAGTCAATCTTTTAAACATCGCAATGCTTTTTATAAAAATGAAGCCATTATAAGACTCAGTTCCATGACACAATGCAACGCAAACCAGAGGATAGAGTTTTTACCTTATAATGGCCAAAATATGCTTGATACGAATAAAACAAAAGAATTTGATATTATTACTAGTTTTTATATATTTCAAAAACAATTTCAAATCATAAGTATCAATCATAGACGACATTAATGCCCCATACCACTATGTCGCCATATATAGGTATACAATCAAAACCGCACAGTGTCGTATTTGGAAATTGGATTTCCGTCATGAACTAAGGCAAAAGATAGTCCTTACCGAATTTGAGATGCTCTATCCTGTGTCTCAAGACCCAGACGCAGGTGGGCCCTTGGAGCGACAGGGTCGGTCCACCGACGTGGATTAAAATGCCTGAACACTGTGTTTCCCCGCCCTTTGGGGCGTCAATGGGCCAATGAATGACTCCATCCGCTTCACATAGTCACCGATATATCCAAGGCGCCTCGAAACAGCAAAAACCACACAGGTGGAAATAATATAAATGTCTCAGCCAGTTTAAACTCTGACACCACCTCTAGCTAGAAGGAAATGCATGCCCTCCCTGAGGTCCTCTCCCGTTTCTGGTTCATACCGGGGTGTGAGGCTCGTGAATCGATGTTATACACAAAGCTATGCCACACAGGCCGTGCTTTGATCATCAACCACAAGACTTTGCTTTTCAACAGAAGCCTTGATCATTTTCCACTTTGGCGTGCCACACTGGCAGCTCACTTCATGTGACTGGTTTCTATTGATATATAACCTCTAAGCTCGTACGTCTCAGAGAAGGGTGTTAAGCAAGAGAATAAATTCTCCGCCGCCAAACAGATATGTATTTAATAGGGATCAATCAGCACAGAACAAAATCCAATGTCAGACACACAGTCCATTTACAAGTTCGTTCTGGGTCTGAACGAAACTGGAGGCACTATATACCTCGCATACCCATCGATCTCCACATACATCTGGACGATCACCACTCATTATCTATATTTCGGGATGCCTCCCGATCAAGACATCAGTTACCATCCAAACGAGGTGAAGATCTCCGGTCTTCAACCACCGTCTTCATCTTCGACTTCTTATCGTCAATTCAGTTATTCAGAATGGGATAAACCCAGTCTTTCTGAGCAATTCGCGTATATAATAAACAAGTGCTACACAAACACAACATACGCTCCATTCCAATTCATCAGTCACTAACCGTAAATCAGTAAGAGAACGATTTCCCAAGTGTTAACCCCGAAGGCCGAAACCAACATCAGATCAAAACCCAAGAAACCATTCGACTTAGCTAACCTTCAGTTAGTTTCTAAATTTCAGATTCCATATCGTTTATAATATTTCATAACAGTTTATCGCTATTTTTATTTATTTAAAAAAAATAGCCAATTTATTCAAACGACGCTTCAGGCCATAACGCAGCCGTGGCGCTGTTTTTCTTCATATTTGATTTACACATATCTGAAAATCTAACTGTTGGATCTTCACAAATTTTATATCATTAGAAAAATCTTTTCAAAATGAATCCAACGGTTTCAGTTTTGGGGAAATCCGACGGTCGGATCTCCAGGTACAGTCGTTTGAAGTTTCGATTTCAAAATACGAACAGTAGCGTCGTTATTCGATTTAATTTAATTATATTTGTATATGTGTATAAATATAATCGATTATGGCGCTGTTTTTCTTCAGATTTAAATTAAACATTCTAGACAATCCAACTGTTGGATCTTTACAAAGTTGGTGTCGTTGGAAAGTTACTTCCAAAGCGAACCCAATGGTTTCAGTTTTGGGAAAATCCGATGGTCGGATCTCCCGCACTAATCGTTTGAAATCACGGTTTCAAAACACAAACTGCAGCTTCGTTATTCGATTTATTTTGATTATATATATATATATATATATATATATATATATATATATAAAATCTATTCTTCGATTTCAAAACCATATTCTTTTCATACATTTGATAAAAATGATATTTTTATCCAATAGACATTCATTTCGACACTTCAGTATTTTTAACAATTCATGTATATAATAAAAATGTGATTTTTAATGTAAAACAATTTATTTCAAAACACGACTATTTTATATAGTTCATATAGATTATAAAAAAAATATGATTTTTATTATAAAAAAAATTTATTTCCAACACGAATACCATTCAACACATGAATGTTTTCTATAGTTCGTATATATAAAATAAAAATGTGATTTTTATTGTTAAAACAATTTATTTAAAACACGAATACCATTCAACACATGAATTTCTATTCAACACATGAATGCTTTCTATAGTTCGTATATATAAAATAAAAATGTGATTTTATTGTTAAAACAACTTATTTAAAACATGAATACCATTCAACACATGAATTTCTATTCAACATATGAATATAGTTTCAACACATGAATTTCTATCCAACACACGAATATAGTTTCAACACATGAAAATAATTCTAACACATGAATATTATTGAAAATTTCGACAGCATAACGGCAGGGTAGTTAAAACCGGGGCCGTCCCTAGTACGACTCCTCGCTCTACCTTAAAGCCTCGCATCTTTTGACAATGGGGATTTCATGCATCTAGTTCGCACGCATGCGGCATGTTTATTTTTTTTTCTTTTCCACAAACTAATCCTATGTGGTTTCAACCAAATAATTCTCAACCACAAACGGGTATTTTTCAACCACAATCAATCAATTTCAACCACAAACAATTCTAATCAACCATTCGCTATCAACCAATTTTCACACCAATCACAACCAATAAATATCGTCCATGGTTAGTGGACGAGGGGCGTGTGTGTATGTATGTATGTATATATATATATATATAAGTATATATCACTTCTATTTCAACACATATATAATTTTTACAACGCATATATTACTTATACATCGAACGTACAACTTATACAACGCTTATACATGAGGTGTACAATGTTTATATAACTCATACTTCGAATATATAATTTATACATCGTCATTTCCATATCATTTATAATTCAGAAATCTCACATTGGGTTCCACTCCACCAAAAATAGCAGAAGGCTCAGAAAAATATCCGGTCTCTTCTAGAATGTAGAAGACGTCCGCACGAGTCCATTGTCTCTTGTTTCACTGAATTTCGTCAAGAAACGGAAATGATATGATTTTTACAGTGAAATCAAAAACCGTAGCGCTTTATAGTGCTATTAAATAGTTTAATTAATTATCAGACATTGCCTCTCTGAATTCTTCAAAACTAGGTTTGAACTTTTCGATCAAACGGTGAAGCGGATCGACGATCGGCCTTTGCAGCCAGGAAGAGGGGAGAGAGGCGCACATGCGCGCGGCAGTGGGCCCAGCTCGGTGGTCAGACGTGGCCACAACGGCGGTTTAAAACCTCTGACTTCCTTGAGGTGATTCTTGATCCACGCGCAACAATATGGGGTGCTCCAGGTATGGATATGAAGCCCTCAAAGATCTGTACAGAATTCTCAACTAGGTCGAGGTGTTTAGTGGAGCGGATTGGAAGAAATCAACCTGGGAAGTTTCGAGTTGTTTCTGTCGTGCGTTTGGGGGAGGGAGAGAGAGAAAGTGGGGAGAGAGAGTGTGCGTTGACCAATAGGTTTTTTTTTGTTTATAATTTTTAAAAATACAAAAATACCCCTTATCTCATACGAACTCCAATCCAAACCCAACAACTGTCGTCCCAAGCTAAATACCCCCATTTCAAACACAATGGGGTATGTTTCGTAGGCCCATTCGACTGTTTCAGTCAGTTTTACTTCAAATTAAAATATAAAACATTCAATATTTAATTTGAACGTACATTTCCATTTGTCGGGGCCACATACTGATTCTAAAAAATTCCCAAAAAATAAACCTAGCTATGTTTTGACGACATGGTCACAACAAAACTAGTTTCGTCGAATTCTGAGACCGTTTGAAAAATGGCCCATTTCAGGTCGATCCAATTTAATAGAAATCAACCAAACACATTTTCCTTTTCCACGCTCGCATACTAGCTTCAAAAATTATGAAATTTGAAACCTAGCAATAATTTGACATCTCGGATCCAACAAAAGTAGTTTCGTCGAATTCTGAGATAGTTTGCAAAATGGCCGTTTTCACGGGCTATATAAACTGTATAGCGACCTTTCTGAAAATTCATTTAGCCATAACTTTTGCTTCCCGCTATGAAACTTTGATTTTTCAGATTCGTTAGAAAGATATTCACTAACAAATTTAAATGTTGTTGGTTTCACTAAAATCTGTTTTGTTTTGCACCCGGTACAGTCAGTCAAAGTTTGAATTCAAATATTGAAACTACCGCACCATTTCAGGCCTTGTTTATAATTAAAATTAATTATATTTATTTTTAAACATTGATTCAAACTTACTTTTCGTCGTTATTATTTAAAATATTTATTTTAAATATTTAAAATCCACTAAAATAGCCAATTTAAAATTTTTAAATTGGTTCAGATTTTCCAGGTTGTTACAGAGTATCAGCAAGGAGCTCGGAAGTTTGTGCATACCGCTATGAAAAAATCTGGAAATGTAGAAAAAATTCTATGTCCTTGCTTAGATTGTCGAAATCTTAGACATCAATATGAGAAGGCGGTAGTTGAGCATCTGATTATAAGAATAATGGATCGTGTAATATGGTTATCACGGCGGTAAGTCGAGTCAAAGTCTACAGAGGTCCAACTAGTCGACTAGTGGACTAGTCGTAGACTAGTCGAGACCGGTCGATAAATAAATATATACATATATATAATTATAAACTTCTAACTAATACAGTCTGTTAGTGTTGTACATAGAGCAATGGATGGACTCTGTGGCTATGGTCAGATAACAAAAAGTTGTAGATTCATTAAGATTTAGTGTTTAAAGATTGTGAATGGTATAACTTTTGGTTAAATATATGTAGATGATTCTAGGGTTGTTGCTTTAGCTGTTAGTCCTATGCTTGACTCTATTACAGTGTTCTTTATTTTGTTTAGCAAAAAAATATTTAACTAGATTAAGTTTTAGACCGAATTTTTGAGGCGTAAGCTTTATGCGCTTTGTATGCCGCAAATTTTTGAGGCGTAAGCTTTAGAGGTAAAAAGCCTTTTGGAATAAGCCTCAAGGAGTTTTATCTCTTATTTCCTCGAGGCGAAAGTCGAGGCGAGCCTTGAGATGGGTTTTTTAAAACAATGTTTAAGACATAATTCTATTACTTAAAAAGATAGACAACTACACAAATGCTACTCTATTTTTTGGTAACGAGAGCTGCAAAGCGAATGCAATGAGAATCCATTCATGCGGTGGTTTAAATATATATGTATGTGAAAAAAAAATCATTTTTTTATCCAAAATTTTGCCTTCCATACTTTACTTTATGTTGATAAATTATTCCTTTTCAAGATCAAGAGATTGCAAAAAGAATTTATTGTGACAAAGCCCTGCTTCTTTTTGCAAAAAGAATAAATTATTCCTTTAAAGGATCAAGAGTCCATCCATTGTAATGTTATCAATATTGGGGACCTGCTTCTTCCTTTTTTTGTTTTGGGCCCAAATTGAAACAATTTCAAACCAGTCTGTTAAGTCGAGTCAACTAGCCAGCTGATTAATTGACTAGCCGCTCCATGTCGTTTCAGTCGCTCGAGATATTAACAAAATTCATGTCGAGAGTCCTAAACTGCCGTTATTTGATGTGAAAAGCAATGTTGTTTTCCTGTAAATGACATATTGAGGTGTAGCATATTCAGGATGGCCTTAGCGCACAAGTGTTTGGAATGTATAGTTATGCTATATATTTTATGTTTTTCCTCATGTTTTAGTAATAGGAAATGAGGACAATAACGCGACAACAGAAAAAAAAAAGCAAAGGAGCCAAAAATATATCGTACAAGCCTAATAAACGGAAGAAGCATATTGAAGACAACAACGTTCAAAGCGAGGGCAATCCACAAGTAGTAGTAGAAGATAATGCACAAGTAGTAGTAGATAATAGAGCACAACCAGTAGAAAATAATCCACAAGTAGAAGATTATCGAGCACAAGCATTAGAAAATAATGCATAAGGAGTAGAAGATAATCCTAGTGCATTTGAGAACCGTACAATGCAAAACGAACAACACGTGGAAGCCGATGGACCAACTGAAAATGCAAATGCCAGTCGGCCAAAGAAAAGAAAGAGCAGAGGTCCTACGAAAATAAAGAGACTTCCTTCAAACTTGACAAATCGTGTTTAAGTTGAATTTAATGAGAATGCTGAACCAATAGGTCAAGGATCAGTCCATTTATCGTCTTTTTTAGGACCACTTGTACGAGAGCATGTTCCAGTCACACTCAGTAATTGGAGACACCTTGACACTGGTCTGAAAGCCATTTTATGGATTGCATTCAGGTATGTTTTGTAATTTTTATCTATTTGTGTCTATTCAACTAATTGTTTTATACCAAATAAAAAATCCAGAAGTCTGGATTTAATATCAGACGTCTGGATACCTATTCAAGCATAATATTATAGGCGTAGAAAAATATAAGACGTCTGGATAAAATACCTAGATGTCTGAATTCTTCTACAAATATAATTCTCTAGCCCAAGAACACTATCAGACGTCTGGATAAAATATCCAAACGTCTGAAAACAGCTTCAGGCATTTTACTTTAGACCAGAGAAAAATCCAGATGTCTGGATAGATTTTCAGACGTCTGGTTGATATTCAGATTGCTTTCTTTTTCTACTCTCAGACATCTGTAAAAATATCCAGACGTCTGACACATCTGTTTCTCCTGTGCATGTCTTCCTTGTTGTCGAGCTATAGCCATATATAATTAAAGTTCCTTATCCACAATGTTTTCCATCCACAATAACATACCCGAATTACATAACAATAGCATATCTGAATTACATAACAACAACATATCTGAATTACATAACAATAACATACCCAAATATCATAACGAACATGGCAACAACATGTCCGAATTGCAGATTGAACATAACATATCCAAGCTGAAGGTTTTTTAATTAATTTCTGGTTAAGAATTTACTCGGTGATTCAATTAGTGGGTGTATTTTAGCGCACGCACCTACCCGGGATTTCATGCTTATTAACTTTATTCAAGTGATAAATGTTGCTTCACTTAACGTAATGAAAATTGCAACTCCTTGCAGTTCAGCAATTTATTTTGAAGCAACCTTTACTATATTTGAAGCAAACTGTGTAGTGGAAGTAATATACATTTGTATTGCTATACATGGGAATTGTTTTCATGGGGTTATCTATTTTTCCATTGCAGCAAAAGAAAAAGAGATAACCTCAGGAAAACACTTCTCCACAGCAACACAAATGTATATTACCTACACTACATGATTTGCTTCAAAGATAGTAAAAGTTGCTTCAAAAAATAGACTGTTGAACTGCAAGTAGTTGCAAATTTTTTTACGTTAAGTGAAACAAAATTTGTCCCTTGAATAAAGCTATTAAAGCATGAAAGCCCGAGTGGGTCCGTGCGCTTAAATACATCCACCTATTGGATCACCGAGTAAATTCTTCAGCTTGGTCATGCTTCGTCTGCTTCATATTCTGTAAACAGTTAAGATACATGCATCAGTACATCACTCAATCAAAGAGAGTCACAACTAAATATGGATAACTTGAACTTTAATCACAAGTTAAATATTAAACATACACATACAAGCTTTATACAACAAAGTTAGGCAAACTTACTTGTAGGAGGCGGTTGACAATAGAAAGATGCCATTGAAGTTAAATTCAGAGGAAAATTTTGATTTTTGGCCATTGAATTTAATTTTAGGAGGCCACTGAAGTTTGTACCCAAATGAGGCCTAAACCAGCAATTTATATCCGTTATAAGTTCTCAGAAGAGGGCTAAATGCAAGTTTTCCTTTTTTTTTAGTTACAGGATAGATTTGTGTTGAATGAGTAATGGCAAAAGGTCCCCATATTTCGGCAAATGGGGTGTATTTTTAGGTGTTCAAAAATGCATGCTAGTTAATAAATTGGTCAAAGTAAAGTCCAAGGAGGAAAGACTTCAAATGAAAACAGATAATATCAAAACTATGACAGAGTGGAATGATTTTATCAACTTGAAAACTAGTCCACAGTTTTAGTAAATTATGTATAAATGGTCATCTTTGTATATGTGAATTAACTAGTCAGTATATTTCAATTTTTTATTTCAGCAACAAAGTTAAACATTCAAAGCCATCAGACGCAGACAGATGCTACATACATGCAGTCGTAAAGGAATGGCATGCTTAGCTGCTGATTTGGTCAGAAATAATTTTAATGTTGTGATCTTGTTATGCCTTTTATAGAGTGATGATAAATTATTTTATTCCAATTTTTATTTCTATAGAAAAATGAGAGTCCGGATCCCTCTTCTGTCGGTCGATCTGATGTTTGGATTAATGTAATGACCCGGGTTTTTGACGACTTTGGTTATCGACATAAACACGATATCGACTAACCAAACATAAAAAAATACCG
Organism: Allium sativum; assembly: GCA_030737875.1. NCBI lineage: Eukaryota > Viridiplantae > Streptophyta > Magnoliopsida > Asparagales > Amaryllidaceae > Allium > Allium sativum. The sequence continues at coordinate 497,695,248 of CM060924.1, read as the reverse complement.
GTCATTAATGAAAGAAATTAGAGGGTGAGAATAGATAAGATAGAAACTTAGAATAGAAGAAGAAGAAGAACAAAATATCAGAGTAACACGAATCTCACAGCGGAACGAATAACATATAATATATATAACATAACTTGAAATACATATCTGTACTTAAATATACATCATTATCAAAGTACAACACTTATAACACAGCGAAAATAACTATTGCTATATAATCCTGAAGCCTCCTGCTCTAAGCTCTTCCAGTATATCTGTAAATCCCGACTACTTGACTGCCCGTACAAATTTAGGCACCCAAGAGTTTAGGTAGAACAAAACAAAATAAACTCCGGGTCAGTCATGGGACCGGTGTGAGTAAAACAGTTTAAAATAGTTCAAGCAGGTAAATGATATCTCATAAGACCACGCCGTATAACGAAACAGGTTTTTCCCTTATGAGAATCCAAATTATCTTTATATCAAAAACCTTTTGATATTATAATAATGTCTATCAACACAATATAATAATCATCTAGCAGAAACGCTTCCATCTCACGTTCTACATATATATTATACAATCAAAACCGCAAGCACGTATTGGATCATGGATTTCCAACTATGACAAGGTATGGAACCACCTTTCGCTAGTGTACCTCTAGAGAGGAATACACTGGGTTCAACAAGAACATCTTGCAACCCGGCCACACATGACCGACCACTCATTTCGCTTGAGTGTATCGAATGTATATCACCATCGATTGGGATCAGCAACCGTTTCCCGAATGGGACAGCTTCAACAATAGTTTTTTAGAAGTAAATGAAACTGTAGATCAGGTGATTATACACCCTAATAGGTGCGACCTACATAGCCATGCTGCCTGCCCGATTTCTGTCATTTACCGGATGTGAGGCTAGAAGCTACGCTTTATCATCACACCAGATTCACTTTGAATGCCACATCGTCAAATCCATCAAATCACCGATGGACGTCCTCAACCATACATTATGTGTTAGCTAAAAGATGTTTCCTTCTCCGCTTCCACTCTTGGTACGGTTGGAGAAATCAATATACTTGACCTTTCTGGAAATGCTCTGTCCGACATTCATCCATACAAGTCATCCAGGAACAGGATGAACTGTAGGCACTATTCAATACATCCATCTTAGACACTTTTATCTAAGACTTATACAATAGCCCTTGCACTTTACTCCGTCTTCAATTATCTTTGGCATATATGATTCGCAATGCTTATGCCAATACAGAATGGTTCTTTCGATAATAATCCAACCGGTCTCTCCATATTAACAATGTTAAAATGGTCAAAACTTTGATAGTCGGTGAGTTAACTATCAAATGAAAACACGTGTGCAAACAATGATATCATTTCCAAATGGAAATTCTATCAATCAATCATCAATCATATATATATCTATATATATATATATGTATATATATTTCCTTATTTTCTTTGTTTAGAAAATATACGTTATCACTGGAAAACATTTCCATTTCTAGTCCATATTTCCAATTCCAATATTTGATTACATTTCTAATTCTATTTGGAAAACATTTCCAAATCTTCTTTACTTGGATTTAAACAGACGTTTAAATCAACATTGCGATGACAACTCAAACCACTATACTTATTTACTAAATTCACTTAACCACTTTCACTCTCGAACCTTAATCATTTCTAAATAAAAAACGAAGTCAATCAAGTTGGGGAATAATTACCTCTCAGGCCTTAACTGAACAACATTTCAAATCTCGAATTAGGGTAAGTTCGTCTTTTAACTCTTAAACACTTCCTTACGTAACCTTCGTTCGAATAAATCTCTATTCGATAACTCCTCCCTTCAAATAAATATATTTGGTAATCTCTCTTACGCATAACTAGATCCGATTAACCTTTCTTCAAATAAACTAAATTCGATTTAATCTATTTATCTAACCCTAATCGATTAACTCTTTTTACTTAACTCCTTTCGAATAACTAATTCGATAACTCCTTTCGGTTAAACTATAATCGATAACTCCTTTCGAATAACTAATTCAATAACTCTTATGTTTTTAACTCTATTCGAATAACTAATTCGAATAACTCTTATTTATTTAACTCTATTCGAATAACTAATTCGCATAACTAATTCGATTTGCTTACTTTCGAATACTATATTCGATTAACTCCTTTCGAATAAACTGTTCATTTATAAAGATTTACTTTTAGTAACGGTTCTTCGCTTTACAAATGATTTTCTTTTTAGTAACGTTTTCCTTTTTATAACGGTTTCCTTTTTATAACATCCTATTTAGTTATAAACAAATTTCCTTTTTATAACTCTATTTATTTTCTAAATATTTCCTTTTTAATTCTATTTGTAAATGGTTTTACAAATACCTCCTTTCGATTTCATTTGTAAAGGTTTTACAAATATTCCTCTTTCGATTCCATTTGTAAATGATTTACTAACATTTCTCTTTCTGATTGATTTGTAAATGGTTTACAAACCTTTCTCGTTCTAATCTATTTGCAAATTGTTTGCAAATAATTCCTTTAGGGTTTCATTTCTAAGTATTTTCTATTTATAAATAATCCATTTATAAATAAATTTCTATTTATAAATATTCCATTTATAAATAATTCCTTTTATAAAATCTCCTTTGATTGTTATAAATATTATCTCTTTTATAAAATCCTTTGATTTTATAAATAATCTATTTTCAATATTGATTTTGAAACTTCCCTTTTCACCATTCCGGTATGTTATGGTATTTAACACATCAAATCACGATGACCAATATCATTCAAACACGTATAATCAACAACAGATTATATATCACATCATATATCATAATATATGAAAAACAATAAAATGACTGTTGAGGAATCCAGTCGGATTCCTCCAACTTGTTTCCTTGCATCCACAGATGTTACACAATAAAATCAACATCACTTTCAGTTCCATATGATATATTCTGTTAAACAGAATCAATATAGAAATTCAACTAACTGACTAGCAGTTCAATCAAACAGTCAACACACAGTCAATCAGCTAATATTTAACAGTTCTAAAAATACAACATGAAATTATAAACTGTTCAGAGTTAGTGAGATTTACTCACTTTGGCAGTTCATCGTTTAAGAACGATAAACTATTGCTTGATTTGAATCAAACAGTTTATTTCTCCATAAATTCGTACGAGCTTTGTTTCACTCCCAGTCAGTTCCATTGTGGAGCTCTCGTCCATACGATCCTAACGTGACTGACAGTTAGAATTTCTGATAATGTACGACTAAGTTATGCAATTTATACATATTAAAAATTGAATTAAACTTAACCACTTAAAGTTCGGGCCTCACCCAAATTCCCGGCCCAACATTCTTTGCCAAGCCCATAAGAACACTTACCACACCGTCTTCTCCATTCACAGGGAAAACATCTCGTTCCTCCTTTTCTTCAACAGTCATAGCCGATTACCTCTCCGACCCCTATTCCTCAATACTTAACTCATGAATCTCAAATTGGAATTACAATTTAACTTCACTTTCAAATCTACACCCTACCGTACCAAACACAGTAAACTCGCACCTTTTCTTCCTCCGTCTAAAACTCCTGCATCCGCTCAACATCCGTATACTTCGATCGCCACCCTCTCACTGACCCCCTCATCGATTTCCCATATTTTCTAAAACCATCAACGTGGCCTTCCTTTCCTCCTAGACATCCCTTAACTGCCAACTCGCCTTCCTCTCCTCCACTCACGGGTCCAGGTGAACGCGAGAATCCCAGGTGACCCATTGACGTTTTTCAGAGCTGAAATTCTTCAAAACTTCACAACGAACATCTCTTTCTCCCTTCAATCCAAAAACGACACCAACTACATGATTTAAGGCCTCAAGTTTCTTCCAATCCTATGCCCTCCCCAAATTGACCCACGCTGGAAAAATACGGTGCCCCAAAATCAACACCGAACTCCTTGAAACTCATATGAGAATGAAGAGGAACTCGCACCGAATCCCAATATATTTATCTTCCGATTTATAGGATTTTACTGAATTTGTTTGAATTCTTTTTGATTTTATTTCTTTGAAGTTCTTCACGTTTTGGTTGTGGCGGCTCATTTCTTTTTATAAGAGCGACGAAAATTCTTGTGTGGCTGAGAGAATGAAGGATGTGGCTCTTTTAATGTTCACACACTTTTTTTAGATATTTTATTTTATCATTTTCGTAAATTCCATTCATATACAACTGTTATAGACAGAGTTGATCATACCATTGTGACGACCAACATATCACGTTCCCAAACATATAATAATACCAGTAGATTAACTCTTATTGTGAAACCCCAAAATCACAGACACAGGGTGCAAAACACTCCAATTAAAAAGTTGCTTATTTAATTAATTAAAAATTACAGAAAAATTCAAAAAATTAAATTATCACCACTTCCCAAAAGAACCATGTCTAAATTCAAACCCGATCTCTAGTTATATCGAATAAACCGATATGGTCGATAACGATTCTATAGTGACTATTTTAAAATTTGATTTGGACATATCTCAAAATCCACACGACGAAATCCTAATTTTTCTCTTCCGCTAGAAAGATATACTCCACCAGCTCCACACGTTTCTTGTTTCACAGAAATCCGATTTAAAACGAATCCTATACATTCAGTTGAAGTTCAAATCGCCAATTTACGAACTACAGCGCCATTTCAAGCTCAATTTTAATTATAATATAATTTTACGTTCAAACTATCGTTATTTGAATATATTCATTATTCTAATTCAATTCTAAACTGAATTAAATATTACAGATGATCCAGTTCACACCATATCGCCATTTCAGCCAATTCTGATTATTTCAGAATTTAATATATTATTTAATTTATTATTTAATTTATTATTTTAAAATTAAATATTCACCATTATTTAATTAAACCAAAATTTAATTCACTATATCACTATTTATATAATTAAATAAATTAATTATAATACCTCTGCAAATGCGGGTCATTACAATCTTCCCCACTTAAAATAATTTCGTCCTCGAAATTGCTAAAGCTAGAAGATGACCCTATCTACTGCTTAGAACTTATTTGTTCACTTCTTAACTTCAGTTTCACTGAACCAATTTAATTTCAATTAAATTATTAGTTAATTCTTATCAACGAAAATTTTCAAAAATCCTGAAAATTTTCTAATGCCTTAACTCTTCGAAAAATTTCACCAGCACCTCCTTTGTATAGGTTAATATGTCAAACTCCAACACGCCTCTCTGGGCCTTCTCCATCCCAAAAGAAAATCAAACAGCCAAGTGTCTTGCCAATTCGGCTCATAAATCTTATATCCAATAGAAATATAAACTTGTACCTTCTATCGGCATATCCTTTCCACCTGTTATCAATTTACCAGATACAAGGGTCATCCCAATCAAATTCCCATCTGCTTTTATCCACGACACAACCATTCGCTTATATCCAAGCCAAATATCATTTCAACTCGGGTTTCTTCTCGATTCCCAACTCTTAACTTGATTATCACATTACACTTCAAATTTGAATCTCACAATCCAATTTGTCTTGATATCGTTCTAATTCAATCTCAGCTACCACATTACTAGTTTAACTTTAATTCAATTTTGCTTTCACAAATTTCTGTTAAATTTGTTTTTAATTCAAACAGTCTTTCCCTGGGAGTTTTTAAACAGTTTACTCTTTTCAAAAATCAAAATTTCCTTTTGAACATGTCACTGAGCCCTTAATTAATATTCCATTAGTTAAATCACTTCTCTATTTCTTTATCAATATTTGTTAACCAAATATTTTCAATAACCATATTGGCCTTTTATGTTATTTGGAAAACATTTCCTAATATCGCCTTCCTTTATTTTCTAAACTTTAGAAAATATATGTTATTTATAATTGGAAAATATTCCAATTACTTATCTCTTTTCTGATCTCGTTTATCTCTATACTTAGGAAATATTCTTTATTATATTTCCAAGCTCACACTTATTTGGGTTAAAACAGATGTTGTGTAAAACATCGTTACGACAACCCAAATAATATATTCAACTAACTCTTATTCAACAATGATCTTCGAGCCTGAAATCTTACTATTTATTTGTTAATAATGAAATCAATCAAGTTGGGGTATAACTACCTCTCAGACCTTGACTGAATAACATTTATAACGTCAAAACAGATATGACTACTTACTCGAATAATCAATACCATACAACTACTTATTCACTTTTAAACACGTATACACGTATACGCTTCCTCTTTCTATTCTTACTAGATTTTATTCTTAGTCTTCCTTTTTGATTTTACTATTTTATTCACTTTTAAACACGTAACTACTTATTCACTTTTAATCAATACCATACAACTTTCCAGAATTTTTAATTCAATTTCTGGTTTAAATTTCAGATTTAATTCATTTCAATTTCATATATTTTACTTCTATGAATTCTGATCGATTATTTACATAACCATTTCACTATATAATCTTCCTCGATTATAATAATAACCAATATATCCACTACATTATAATCACCCCAATATAAATTCTTATATCAAAATATAATTTGGGTAAAATTATTTCGTTTACCCTCTTTTCAAAACATACCATGACGGTTCATCGTATTCGAGTGTTTACAAAATCCCTACCGATATAATGGATCAAACTGATCGACCAGAACTCATAAACAACTCAACCAATAAATCTCCACAATATAAAACAATTTTTATATCAATAACAAAAACGTTCACTCATATATATACACTCAACTCAGTCTAGGGTATTACTACCCCCATCTCTACTGTGTCACGCCACAGAGCCAAGGTAATTCACTTAACCTTAAGCTCTGATACCAACTGTAATGACCCGAAAATCCGGTCCAATTTGAGCGGACCAAAAACACAAGTCCAACCCCAAATTAAACTGAAAATACCGGTAGATTAACTCTTATTGTGAAACCCCAAAATCACAGACACAGGGAGCAAAACACTCCAATTAAAAAGTTGCTTATTTAATTAATTAAAAATTACAGAAAAATCTAAAAATTAAACTATCACTACTTCCCAAAAGAATCTTGTCTAAATTCAAACCCGATCTCTAGTTATATCGAATAAACCATTACGGTCGATAACGATTCTACAACGACTATTTTAAAATTTGATTTGGACATATCTCAAAATCCACACGACGAAATCCTGATTTTTATCTTCCACTAGAAAGATATACTCCACCATCTCCACATGTTTCTTGTTTCACAGAAATCCGATTTAAAACGAATCATGTACATTCAGTTGAAGTTCGAATCGGCAATTTACGAACTGCAGCGCCATTTCAAACTCGGTTTTAATTATAATATAATTATACATTCAAACTGTCGTTATTTAAATATAATCATTATTCTAATTCAATTCTAAACTAAATTAAATATTACAGATGATCCAGTTCACACCATTTCACCATTTCATCCAATTCTGATTATTTCAGAATTTAATATATTATTTAGTTTATTATTTTAAAATTAAATATTCACCATTATTTAATTAAACCACCATTTAATTCACTATATCACTATTTATATAATTAAATAAATTAATTATAATACCTCTGCAAATGCGGGTCATTACAATTAATCTCACACTCGAAAAAACGGTGAGCCAATGAGCTCGGTTGTTAAAGAAACTATTGTATGTGATTTAATTTTAAATTGACATATTACAGATGATTTTAGAATGTGATAATGTTGAAAGTTACAATGTAGGTTGTCCTTGACAGAGAAGATTAAAAAGCTTATCGTTGAATCACAAGCTACCTCGACAACTTCTGTGAGAGAAGATGCTCTTTCAGCAGTGCTGGAAAACGATAGACTATGACGATTAAGAGGGATGGGAAGAGGTATGACCCACAATAAGTATGTTTTGTAACTAGCTAATCAAAAGCAAACAATGCAACTACAAAACAGAGTTGCGGATTTGGAGAAGATGGTTCAAATGCTAGTATCACAAAACCAGGCATTTCTAAAATGAATGGCAATAAGTTATAACTTGTACTTAGAAATTAGTTATTTGTATTCTATGAGTTTAGAATCGTAGTAAATCATTGAATAAACTCTTTGTTGAGTAATGACTACATAAATAATTCATAATAAAATTCAAGTTGTCATATAAACCCAAAGATAAAATAAAGATTGAGTACATGCAGCATTTTCTTACTTCACTTTTCTCAAAACCAAAAGATGAATCCAGAGATAGAATAAATTCAAGCTGGACACTGCTGCATGTACAGGCTTGATACTGCTACATGTACATGTGGTTTCTATGTTGTGGTATGCTCAAAAGGTGAATTAATGAATCATGGCTATATGCCAAAGCATAAAAAGTTGGACCTTGTTCATAAAAGATGACTCAATATGTGTATATACACGTATCTCCTTATCTAGAACTTCTTGTCTTCACCATACTTCAAAATATTATGATAGACCACACTCATAGAGATATAGTAACTTAAAGACACAGTCCTACTGTCTTTAAGTTACTTCTTTCCTCTTACACAAGCCTTATTACCATGTCAGTCGTGAAGCAGTGATGTCATGCTCGCATCTATTGGGAGCAAGCCATGTCGCCTTGGTTAATTGAAGCCATGCTGCCTTAGTGCCTTGGTTAACGTTAGTACTGTCATGAGGTTATTTTCAGACGTCTGATTGCTGCTTCTTTACAATTTTTTAGACCGAAAGGAATTTCAGACGTCTAAATAAAAATTCCATACGTCTGTATACTTCATCAGGAATAATATTTTAGACAGAGACGAAATCCAGACGTCTGGGTAAAATATTAGACATCTGATTATCATTCATATGGTTTTATGGTTCTGATATCAGATGTCTGACACATCAAAATCAGCTGTGCATGTCACAAAATCATTACATTCTGATATCCGTCCGTGTCCGAAAATTAAGAGGTTACGGTTACCCGATATTCGAAAATTAAGCGGATTATCCGCTATACGAAAATAATTCTGGATACGGATACAGATATGGCACTATCATCAAGTTATCACAAGCTAACATACGTCAAAGTCACAATCAAAACACAACCATCAAAGTCACAATCAAAACACAACAAACTAACATCATCTAATTATCACAAGCATGGCACACAACAAAGTCACAATCAAAACACAACCATGTCACAAAATAAAGTTTAATACATAGATAATTTTTCATAAATTGTAAATTAAGCTTTGGCGTCTTTAGGTTCGACTCTCGCTTTTGTTAAGTCACTATCCCCCTCTTTTTCGTCCACTCTCTCCTCCTTGTCATTAGATATCTTTGAATCTTCTTTTTCTTTAGGTTCGACGATCGCTTCTTTTGGGTCGCCTTCCCCCTCTTTTTCTTTCTCTATCTCCTCCTTGTCATCGGATTTCTTAGGTTCGATGCTCGCTTCTTTGGGTCGCCTTCCCTCTCTTTTTCTTCCACTCTCACCTCCTTGTCACCAGATTTATTTGAATATTCTTTTTCTTCAGAATTATCTACTGAAAAGCTTAGAGATGGTGGAGATGGCGGAGTCCATGGTCGAGTACGTCGTAAAATTTCAGCGAGAGACCGTGTTGTTGCACTCATTGTATTCTCAATAATTGTGAGACGAGACGCTAGTGTAAGTTCCATTTTCGCAATACGATTCCCAAAGTCAACTTGATTTTGATACAATATTAGTTGATTATGCATGACAACTTGACTAAATGATTCGTTTGGAAGACTTTGTTCCTTGGGAGAAGTCACACCTTCAAAAGTTCGATAGTGAAAAGCTTGTTGGGAGGAAGATTCCGGCATATCCTGAATATACTCTTGAGGATGCTCTTGCGGCGGAACTTGTTTACCTTGACGTTTGGCTCTCCACTCGTCCAGAGTGCAAAATGTTGATGGTTCTTCTGGGAGACACATCAAGGAGAAGAATTTTTTACCTGCTTTCTTAACCGGAATTTCCTCAAACGTTGATAAATAAGTCGGAACTTTTTTTGCCTTTAATAATCTCATAATAAACGGAGCATAGATAATTGTTTGTCAAGACCTACTCCAAAATTCCTTTAGTTCATCAAAGATAAATTGAGCCCATTTAACTTGAATACCACCAAATATAGCATATAAGGCCCTATGCTCAAGATCAAGTATTTTTTCATGGCTTCCAAGCCGAGGAAACACTATATTTATAAGAACTCGGGTAAGAAATCTCGCTTTTGATCTCAAATATTTAGTACAAAACTGAGGCATATCATCTTCCCAAATTTGATGAGTAATGTTATCCCATGGCTTAAAACGCATATCAGGAATATCATTGATATTTGTCCCGGTGTTAGAACATTGCAATATATCTCCTATGTACTTATCTGTGAATCTAAAAGTAACCCCGCTAACACTTGACCAAATCCAATCTTTTTCTACTTGAGGATTCCAAAAACCTATACTATCTAAGTTCGCATAGAATAGAAATATGGATAGCTGGTCAATGTTAAGGTGATTAGAAGGGAATGAGACCAGTGTTACAAGACCAGCATCCTGGCATAAGCTATGTAAATCATACATCGGAAAATCAATGAGACCGTAGAATGGACCAGTATGTAGGATTTTATTCTGCATCGATCCATATCTTTCTATTGACAAGGGTGCTTTGTTCATCCATTTCTCGATTTTTGATTGCGAAACTGGTTGGCGGGTTTCTTCAGTAGTTTGTGGAGGATTTGATGATTCTACATCTGCCCTCTTTCGTTTTGATGAAGTTTTTCTTTTAGGACCCATGATTTGGACTTGATTTGGACTGGATTTGGACTGGATTTGGGATTTTAGGGTTAAAAAAGTTTCAATTTGATCGGTGAAATGGAAGAGTGAGAAATATAAGGTTGTGGTTATTTTTATATAGAAATAACCGACGTTTTATAAATAAGACCTCTGGTTCGAAAAACAGATGTTTGATTTAGGGTTTTTTTCAACCCGATGAAGTTATCAAACATTTGTGAATAGTTTCAAACGTCTGTGGTGGATTTTTTTTTAACCCGTGTTTATTTTCAGACGTCTACTAATTTTTTCAGATGTCTGATTTTAGTTTTTCTGTTTTTTATTTTAACCCTGTCAATTTTCATACTTCTCGTGTACTGATTCAGACGTCTGGTTTTTAATTTTTTGTGAGATGTCCCCTTAATAATTTTCATAATTGTTTACATAATTTCATCACGATCACCACCAATTAATAATTACTTGCATCATTGTTTATCAGGTTAAAGGAAGCAGCAGGGATGAGAGTCCATCTCAAGCAGTACAAATGATTTATATTATAGTTGCCATAACAACAGAATTTATTTTCATTTAACATATAATATAAATGATTTTGACTAAATGTAGAGTAAGTATGACCAACCGAATGTCAAATGAAATTTGTTGGATTGGACTAGAAAGGACGAAATAGTAGCTGAAGGAAGCCTTATTTCAAATGACCCTAAAGAGCTTTTATACAATATTCCACTTGGACCAAATGCCATGAAAATTTTGATAGAAATCCTAAAGAAATTGAATGCTTATTTACGGAGGTCTACTCTTAGGATGATCTCACATATTGGAGAAGCTAAGGATGAGATAGTAGCATGGCCATCTGACAGAGTTGTACTCCAAACTACGATAGTCTCTGAAAATGATGAAAATGCGGTACGCTTAATTCTTTATGCACTCATTAGCTCTATGATTTAATATAAGAACCTGATAATATTTTTTTACTATAGTAAAACTTCATCAACAAATAATAAATGCAAGTTGTATGATTGGGTTGGAAGAAAAGAATTAGTTGCCGAAGGGTGGTTGTACTCTACTGATCCAACTCAGCTCGTGAATAATATTCCACTTGGACAGTCTGCTGCGCTAGTTCTGATTGATGCGGCAAAAAAATCAGATGCATTCTTATGGAGAGTACCAGTTGGTATGACATATGTTGGAGAAGCTATTGGGTGCAAAGTAACTTGGCCGCAAAAAAATGTCGTTCTTGTGGATATTAATGCTACAGAATCTGCTGATACGCCAAATATAGTATCACACTCAACGGAAATGTGTAGTTTATGTATTTAATTTATAAAAACATGCATATACCTTGATACTATTTTATTATTATAATCACTTCTATTTTGTAGAAAACGTATTTAAACTGTTTCAAATATTGCATGACAGACCACTAGTTTCAAGTTAAACATTAAATGCAAGTTGATTAATGTTCATGGAGAGAAAGTTGTGTTGAAGGATGCGTGTCTTCGACTAACCCAAATGCAATGGTCCATTTTGTTCGTTTGGGAGAAGGTGCCGTTAAAGTTTGGCTTGACATTGTTAAAGTTCCAAATGCACCTTTATGGGGACCTACATCTGCGTTTGAGTTTATTGAAGATGCGATTGGTTCTACTATAGCTTGGCCTTCTGCAAATGTCGCCAAAGAATCGTCTTCAAGTAAGAATGACTTATACTTCTCCTTACTTATCTTCAGTATGAATGATGGAAATACTCCTTATTATGATTGTTTTGGTAGAATTTCACTTCAAGTATGATTTCCCTTTTCACCTCTTAAAACTGGATTAATATTTAAATTTCATTTAGGTAAGATAAAAACGGAAAAAATAGAAGATACGGTGACCTAGATGTGCTCAAACATTTTGATCTTATACAATTTTTCTTTCTGGCAATTTGGTCGCACTAAGCCATACGCATATTTGTCGACACAAGAAATGTTGCGAAGTTTAGGATGCTGGTTGGAAAAAAAATATGTTGCCTGTGCATGGAACTGAACCATGGCCCAACGCTATCAATTAGTTTAAGCACTACGACCAGTCGAAAAAGCCAATATGAGAAATGTTGTATTTATAATGGATCCAACAACAAGATGACTTGATCGCACTTGACCTCGTTTTCTTTTCACATTTCCATGTTTAGCCGTACTTTTTAGTTCAGTTATTTGCAGTTTCTCAATGTCATACATATATAACAAAAGTAGTTATGTATTTTCTTATTGCCAAATCAGGTGTTGATGTTTGATGCATGACGGAAATTCAACTTTGGAGCACATAAGCTTGGACTTTGAACGGTTTATATATATTTTTTGTCAGTAAGCATCTTTTGTAAAAACAAGTTATGGGAACATCGATTACAAAATGTTATGTCCAACTATTGTATATTTGGCATACGGAATTATTATAATTTATGTGATATAGTTTTATATTTATAATTCTTTTGTGTTCGAATTTCGTGATGATTTTGAACTGCATTGTGTAAAAATGATAGATGCTAATAGACGTACTTCAACAACTCTGCAGAAACGATGTGATATATCTTGAAAAAAGGCTGTGACATGCAGAAAAGAACAAAATTTGTAGATGACAAAAAACGCTATGATATATATGGTAAAAAGCTGTTATATGTAGAGAGTAACAACTTTTCTACCTAGAAATAAACGTTGTAATATATGTTGGGAAACGCTGTGCTTTATGGGCGGGTGTAACGTTTCTAGGCTTTATAAAACGCTGTTATATGGTCTTAAAACGCTGTAGTATATTAGCACTGACAACGGTTATGGCCATATAAAACGATGTGGTATGAAGATGATAACAACGTTTCTGCCCATATAAAACGTTGTTATACATGTGATGAAGGAGGAATGATTTGGGTTAGTTATGAAAGCACAACAGTACAAAACGTTGTATAAACATAATGACAACGGTATTAAAACGCTGTACAAAACGTAACAACAACACCAACTAAAACGCGGTAGTGTCTCCTTTTTCTACAGCGTGTTCAAAGTATTGTGGTAGTCCCCTTGACCTATAACAGCGTGTCTCGAAATGGTGTAATATTATATAACAGTGTTTTTTCAACGTTGTCAATGAGCATATTTCTTGTAGTGCTCGTACGTATTAGAGAAGGGTGTTAAGTAAGAGAATAAATTCTCCGCCACCAAACAGATATATATTTAGCAGAAATCAACCATACAGTTCGAAATACAATGTTAGACATGTAATCCTTCTTTAACTGGGTTAAAGAACTAATGTCACTTAAAACATAGTTCACGATAAATCCAGATCACATTCCATTAATTATGGAATCTTCACGGAAAACAGATCAATGTATATAATCGATATCGATTTCCGTATCCGACTAATAATATAAATGGAATAACAGCAAAGCCTTTTAAATTCCATACATATTAATAGTCTTCCTCCACAGAAGCTCATTTCGATTATTATCAAATCGAATTCCATTCAATTTCAATTTAATATATTAAATTGGAAAACTTTACTTTGGAAAATTCCCGTTAAATCTTAATAAAAAGATTTATAAATTCCAAATCACATTCACTGCATATCGGATTAAAGAACGTATGTCATTAAAAACACAGTTCACGATAAACCCAATTCACATTCCATTTTATTCCAATTAAATGTTAATTAACTGGAAATTTTCAAAATTAAAAGATTTATCTTTTTCACATGGGGTTTAAGAACAGTGTTATTTAAGACACCATTCACGACAAACCCAAAATCCCATTCTTTTATTCAATTCCAATTAAACATAAATTAATTGGAGAACTTCACTAAACCTTTAATTAAAAGATTTATTCTTTTTCTCAATTGGTTTTAAGAACATTTATAATGAAGACAGAATTCACGGCAAACCCAAAATCCGATTTGATATTAAATACAAGGCTCTGAATAGAAATTATATCAGCTTATATTCAATATCAAATTCTAAAACCAACCAATATCATATTGGAAATAACGATACAAATATATCTTCCAGATTTCCATAACAATATCCTCATAATCATGAAATCCTATACGAAAATATTCCGATGATAATTTCGATTCAAATCCATTCCAATTCATATGTTGGAAATTCCGGTTATTTTTAAAACCATTTCAAATCCAATTTATTTATTTAAAAATATTGGATTTATAATTCTAGTTCATAGCTAGTTCATTTCGATAAAAATATATTTTTATCTTTTCAAATATGGAATTTTTCAACCCAATTCTTTCCAAATCATTTATAATGATTTTACACATATTATTAATATTTTTAATAATTTTATCTAGGCCCGTACAGTTGATTTCCATAAATGGTCATCAAACTACACTTACAACAACCTTTTCCAAATTTGATTTGGACATAATTCCAAATCTGACCATTATATTTCAAATCCTTATATTCGATCGGAAAGCCCTTTTCGATACGAACCCAACGGTTCCGGTTTTAGGAGAATCCGACAGTCGGATCTTCCATAATGTCCATTTGAAGTCGATGGTCGAAATTCGCGTACTGCCGCGGCGCGGCGCGTTCTATTCAGGCCATTAAATATATATATATATATATATATATAATACATATTTTGTCGATTTTCATTTAAAACGTATTTTACAAAATCGTTTTAAATTCGTTTTCAAAAAGATTTCAACTTCATATTCAATTTCAAATCAAAATTGAATATTCCATATCATTAATATATAAATGATAATATTTTCAAAACATTAGATTTTGAAATTTCTTCCTTTTCGATATTCATTATAAAAATGAATAAAATCGATATAAATATCGTTCACATAAAAATGGCGTTAATTTAATCAACACGGCTTTATATATTTAATTATTTTCATGTCTATCCCAAATCGGACATCAAAATCATATTTTGATCGATTACTGAATATTATTTTAAAATATTAGTTATTTTAAAATACTCATTACTCGTCATTTTAAAATATTCTTTAATATAAAATATTCGTTCTTTTCGAATTGGAATTAGACACAGTCAGTTACCATATGATTTTATTTATATGGATTTCATACACACATATACAACAATTATCAAACACAGTAAACTATCATCCAGAGTGCATTACACAACTATATAAGCGTTAAATATAAATAATTAACGCTTACAATTGTCTGTCAACCCATCGATTGACATACAACTAAATATTGGGATTTGTGTATGTCCAATATCATCCCAATACCCATGTGGGGTTTTCAAACAACAAACACTGATTATTATTTGTGCAATTGGGCGATGTGTAAAATATATCGGTCCAATCAATATCAGTTAATGTGTGTACATAAACAAATCGTCTGATTTGTAAATGAATATTTATTTTATTCATATACCCATTAAAAATTATATTTTTAAATATAAAATATTTATTTCATCTCATGAATATTTTATAAAGTTCATTTATACAATAAAAATGATATTTTTATTGTTCTAATCTTTTAGAAAATTTCGGCAGCATAACGGCACAATACTAGAACCGGAATAAGGTCTAGCCTTAACCCTCGCCTAATAATGGCTTGCACATGTACATACTAGTTCTAATCAATTCATTTCATTTCCAAAACAAAATTCAACCAAATAATCCAATCAACCAAACAAACACGGTTTCAAACAAAGGTGTCGGATGCTACTAAGCACCATCTGCATCCTAGTATATATATTTAACTAGAAAATAAATTAACGTGAGAAGTTCTCACCTTTGAGATCCACTCCTCTAGTATTATTTCTGAATTTCTAAATCGTTGGGATTCGCCCGAAATTCCAATGTAAACCTTTCCACGCTTTTCATAGTAAAAATCACATTTTTAATATGATGTTTATATATTAAAAATCATATTTTTTATATCGCTACATATGTATTAAAAATCATATTTTCATGTAACTAAAAATCGAATTTTTAATCCAACCGAAAATCGAATTTTTATATAACTAAAAACATTATGATTCATTAGATAAAATTCTCATTTATATTTCTAAAAATCCCATCTTTATATTTTTAAAAATCTTGTCTTTCTATTTTTAAAAATCTCGTCTTTCTATTGTTGAAAATCTCGTCTTTATATTTTTAAAAATCTCTTCTTTCTATTTTTATAAATCTCGCCTTTCTATTTTTAAAAATCTCGTCTTTCTATTTTTTTAAATATCATCTTTTCATTAGCCAAAAATCATATTTTCCATATCAAAGGAAATGGATTTCTCATAGTAAAGAAAATCATAATTTTCTATCTTATAGAATCTTATTTTCATATCAAAGAAAATTATATTTTCAAAATCAAAGAAAACTTATTTTTCAAAATCAAAAATCATACTACTATAAGCACAAAAATCATATTTTTTTTTATATTTTTAAAAATCATAACTTTTTATTTTACTATGTGTATAAAATTGATTTTTAAATTTTTAAAACCAATTCCATAGAGAATAAATAGAAATAAATAAAAGAATCTTACACGGGGGTGCGCGGTTCGAGGGGGAGGTGGAGTAGCGGTCGGCGGTGCTCCAGTGGTTGGCGCAGGCGAAATGGAGGGGTATGGTGGTTTTCAAATCGGGTTTGGAGGGGAGTTCGCGGTTTAAAGAAGGAAAGAGGGAAGAGGACGGAGGAGGGCGGCGGGTGGCTGGTGGAGGCGGCAGGTGGGGGAGGTTGCGCGGCGGTGGATCGCGCGGCTACGGCTGCGCGGTCTTCTTTTCTCTCTTTTTTTCGTTGATCTGAATAGGAACGGGGGAGGAAGTTGATAAGGGGGGGTATATGTAAATATATATATTATATATTTATATTTTTTTTATTTAATTATCTTAGAGTTGACTTTTTATCCAAACCCTAAATCGAACCCACCGACTATTACCCCTACTTAATTACCCCCATTCCAAACACAATGCGATTTGTTTCGCAAGCCAACCGGCTGTTACGATCAGTTTTCATCAAAATTTCAATATAAATTAATATTACAGTCAATATTGAATTTAACGTACATTTTAATTTACCGAGGCCACATGTAGGCTCCAAAAATTCCAGAAAAATAATTTTGGCTATGTTTTGACGATACGGTCCTAACAAAACTAATTTCGTCGAATTTGGAGATAGTTTGAAAAACGGTCATTTTCCAGTCGACTAAATTCAAACTAAATTGACCAAACACGTTTAAATCCGCCACGCACATACATTGATTCCAAAAATTACGAAAATTGGAATCTAACAACAATTTGACATTCCGAATCCAACAAAAGTATTCTCATTGAAAACGGAGGTCGTTTGCAAAATCGCTATTTTTAAGGATTATATATTTTATAAAATTCCATAGTGACTATTTTGAATTTTCAACTTGACATAACTTTTTATTCCCGCTATGAAATTTGGATTTTTCACATTCGTTGGAAAATATCCTCAAACAGATTCAAATATTTCTGGTTTCACCAAAATCCGGTTTATTTTGAATCCTATATATTCGTTTGAAATCTGAAATCGAATTTTCAAACTACCGCGTCATTTCCAATTCCTTTTATAATTGAAATAAATATTTATACTCTAACTTCGATATAAGTAAATATATAATTTCTTATTCATTTCAAAATAAATTTCTAGTCGTTATTATTTAAAATAAATCATTTTAGATATTTGAAATTTATTAAAATTTCCAAAATAAATTTTTTTTAAATTGGTTCTGATTTTCCGGGTTGTTACATGACATATATATGTTCTTATGTCGACGTAAAGGCTTGTAAAATGAAATTCAAATTTTGAGATTCAAAAGCTTAAACTTTCAAACTTCCTCCATCTTTTAAATAAGAAAATCCCAGTTCTATTAACTTTGTTTGTCTACTTATTTTCTTATTTCTTGTTTCAAAATATATAAATTAATAAAATTATATAGACTTGTTAGTGTGATTGATATAATTTAATTTTTTCAAACATTGAATATTATTATTATAAAATATAAGTTTATATATCTTTTATATGTAGTCTAAACATACTTAGTTTAACATATATATTTTTCACGTATAATAACAATTTTGGGTTATATTATCATAAATACTATTTATAAATTCATACTAATTTTGATTTCTTAAAAATTTATAAAAATTGTATATTTAACTTAAAATTTTTGGTATAAAGAAATATATATGATTTTTATGTAGTTAAATATAATAAGATATTGTTTTATAATTATATTACAAGTTTCATTAAAAAACAGCATTATAACCATAGATTTCTTTTTATGTTTTTAACATATAAATGATTCTTTAGCAAATTAATATGTTTTGAATTCTAAAGTTTAAATTGATTTGTATCAAAAGATAAATAATAAATTAAATTTTATGTCCTTTTAAAATCAGTTTTTATGTACAATTATGAATATATGTTTATAGTTTACTTCATATTCTATAATTATATATTCTCTTTAAGGATCTTCAATGTTTGCAATATTATTTTTATATAAGCACCCTACTATATAACTCCATATTTCTTATAGAATTATTCTGAGTGTTTTATTACTTATCATGAATATGTTTTTAATAATTATCTATATTATTCTTTCATTATCAACCTAAGTCTAGAAATTAATATATATTATATTTTATTTGATTGAATCAAAACTTCATTAAAATGAAGTTAGATAATACTTTTAAATATATATAATAGCTAAATAGTACTTTGAATATAGTTTACCAAAATGGATATAATCACCAAATCATTCTGCATATTATCATTACACATCATATCATACATCAGTATTTAAATCATTCACATCATAAGTTGCATTTTATTTAATATATCATTTAATATTACTTTGCATATAATAAATAGTTCATACGACATTATAACCAACATATTGCACACATTATATTACATGTTACCCTTTTACTTTACACACAACAAGTATACTGTATGGGTAGTTTTTATCTAATTGGAAATAAATAGGATTATAAATTAATTACATAACACATTTGTTCAACTTGGTTGACTTGTTTGGCTTGATTCATTTGCTTAATCTAATTGAATTGTTTGACATAGTTGAATTTCATTAGTGGTTGATAGGTACATACTTATGCATATATGGTTAATAGGAGTTTTATAGTTTCTAAGTTTAGTTGAATTCTCAATAGACATGTATTTTTGCTTTGGTTGACAGTTTAGATTGATTGTTTGAATTGCTTGTTTGCTTGAATTGATTATAAATATTGAATTGTTTGTTTTGTTTAGTTTATTATACTAGCATAGTCATAATTCAGGGGGAGTTATAGAAATTTGTAGATATAAGGAAAATTATAGATTCAGGGAGAGTTATAGATTTAGAGGGAGTTATATATAGATTTAGGATATGTAGATATAGGATTTAGGAATCAAGGGGAGTACTTTATTATAGTATAGGAGTTATTTAGATAATTATAGAATTAAGGGTATTTCTTTTTGATAATGCCAAAGGAGGAGAAATTATAAAATATAGAATTAGTTTATAGGATTCATATGGACAGGGGGAGTATTAGAAGGATCATCATCAATAGGTATGTACAATATGAATATATATTTTATAAACTAAGGTTGTCATCATCAAAAAGTGGGAGATTGTTGGAGAATAGAGTTTTGATGACAACAACCTTATTTCAATATTAATTGATTATAAAATATATATTGTAACACCCCGAATTTTCTGAGAATATTAAAATTAACAAATTCAATAATACTTAATTTTTAGAAGAAGAATTAAGTGAAATGAGTTGCGCTATTACGTTCGTCTCAAAATTTTGGTCAAGATAGACATTTGGTTTGCATGAAACGGATACCTTATGAAGAAGTTATCAAGCCTTGAATTTTATATGCAGGTGAGAAAAATATATATATAGATATATAAAAATTAAATAAATAAATATGCAAAAAAGTTCAAAACAGCGAATCGGGAGGGAGAATAACCGAACCGGCCCATTTTTGAGGTCGACTCGAGCTCCGCTGGGTCGACTAGGGGTTGATTCAGGGTATTTGGCTGTCAACCCGTGGGCCGATTCGCTCTAAGCCAGATGTGGCATCTGATTGGTTCTGATGGACTCCTTGCTGAGTCATTAGGGCTGATGTGGCTATTCTATCTTGTCTGAATGGCTTTGATTTTCTCTAGGTAAATCTGACGGTTCCTATTAAATCAAACTTCTATATAAGCAACCTAATACCTTCACCCTAAATCATATTAAAAATCAAACCAAGAGCCGTCATGCTGCCGTGGGACAACCTCGAGTAGCCACCATTCAACTTGAAGCAAATTAAAAGAGACAAACCAAATCAAATCAAAATTAAAATAAAAAAACGATTGTCTACATCAAAGGCGAGCATTTCAACTTCAGAATATAGATTCCAGAAATCAGGATTGTCTTTTGTAAGTGTAGTCATCTTTTAGATGTAAATAAAATTAAGACGTGATTTGATATAAAGTGAAAAATAGAATTATACCATGTTGTATAATATTGATGATGCTAATTCATGTTTGTTTCTTGCGATGATTTTATCATGAATTGTTGTAACACCCCACTCCCGCTATGATCACTCACTAAGGGAATGCCATAGCATCGGTGGAGTATTTTAGTGAATATAGAACAGAAAAATTACAACAAGACAGATATAAATAGTACTTGAAATTTTAAAACATTATCTCATAACAGCGGAAGTAAAACATGTCTGGTTACATCATAAAACCACAATAAAGGTCAAGTACAATATCCATCAAAATAAAGAAGTACATAATCCCACTCTCATACAATAGCCAAACAAAAGAAAAGATAACTGGATAACTGGAGCTTTACATCTATCCAAGCTCCTAAAGACTGGAACAGCAATCCGATCAAGCTCCACTACTGCTAGGATCCACCGTAGGACCTGAGGGTTGGGAAAAAGATAAAAACAACAGGGTCAGACATAAGTCTGAGCGAGTCCTATAACTTTAACAATACAATCGTTAAAGTAACCAGAGAAGACATAAACTGATATACGGTAACATATAGGGATGAATGGCTACCCTAAGCAGTCAACTAAACGAAGATAAAGGATAAAGACGCATCTACCCTCCCTAAGGTAAATTACTAAACTGCACCACACCAGTCGTTCCTAACTTAAAGGTTGATCCCACCCAAGGACTTATAAAATTTACTAATTAGTACCTGCGTACCCCTAGGTGACCAAGTAGGCGCCACGGGGCCCTACAATCCACTAGGTGTACACACTACTTCCCATTCGATCGGCTCCCTAACGTAGATACCCGTGCTGGCCCCACCGTGGGATGTATCATTCCCCAATGTGGCAACCTGATGAAACTAAAGGTGCACGGCTTATATCTACTCGATGCAACAACGGCTTACCTACCAGCCCGGGCCCACTCACGCATATGAAGCCCGTTGGACTTGCGTTGCCACCGCTAACCCGTTTGCCTCTTACAGTCAAGCCCAGTATGCGTGTCCCGTCCTCGACATGGGTCGAGCCCACAAAGATACGTATGGGTTACTGGTTGAAATGGGCCTCCACAAGCTACCCACCTAAGCTTGTCCCTTTTTCTAGTATATCCCACTTAACCCTTTAATCATGTTTTAATTACATGTTCTATTTTGGTTAAGTATTCTAATCGTATTTTCTATTGCCACCCAAGGCAACCACTAGATTTTCTCATGCCACCCGAGGCACCCACTTAACCCCTCATGTCCCTCTACATGCTAATGTGGTTAGGTGTTTCTTAATTAATTAATTAAGAACGTAACCTTTGTAAAGACCTCTCACATTAGACTGTCTTTTATGACCGCTGGTTAAGCCGGTTGGGTCCGGGCAGCCTTATGTCATAACAGAGTCTAACCTCGTGTCTTTACATTAATTACGTATTTAGTTTGTGCCTAAGACCTCTCACATTGGGCTAACATTTGTAGCAACTGGTTAAGCCGGTTGGGTCCGGGCAGTTTTACGCTACAACTGAGTCCAACCTCGTGTCTTAGTCAATTAATTACACCTAATTAATCACCCTCATAATTTTATATTAATTATCCCTAATTAATCAAGTTTTCTTAACATGGGTAGACCTAACTTAATAGGTAAATTCCCATGGGGTAGACCTAACTCAATAGGTAAATTCCCAACACATAGTATGGGTACACCTAACCAAATAGGCAAATTCCCATACTATGTTTATTTATTTTGTGTTATGCATAATTATATTAATTTCACACAATCTTATTAACTTATGCATTTAATTACCCCATCGTTCCCACGTAATTTCGTTCATGATATAACACATATAAAAGGTGTCAACTTGCATATGAATGAACATGTTTCAAAGGTGCCATCTTGCATATTAACAAACACATAACTTGCATATGAACTTGCATAACATGTCACATAACTTGCATATAATATGTCACATAACTTACATATTCATTTTGCATAACAAACTTGCATATTAGCTTATAGACTTGCATAATGTGTCATCATGAACTTGCATATTAATAAACATGTAACTTGCATATTTACATACATGTAACTCGCATATTAACAAACATGTAACTTGCATATAAAGAAACATGTAACTTGCATATTTACATACATGTAACTTGCATATTAACAAACATGTAACTTGCATATTAACAAACATGTAACTTGCATATTAACAAACATGTAACTTGCATATTAACAAACATGTAACTTGCATATTAACAAACATGTAACTTGCATAGCATATTACCATGAACTTGCATAACATGCATATGATTACATAGCCCACAACTTGCATATTTAGCATCATGCAAACATAACATACATCATATTAAACTTGCATAAGCTTACATACTCAACATGCATAAACATAAGATTAATGCTAACATCATATCATATGATTCAAAGCTCATTAACCCACATACAAAACCATAAATCTCATCACATCTCATCTAATTAGTTTACCAAAAGATCATCAAAGTGATAGAAACTCACAACTAGCAACTTTGAACACCAAATGAAGAAGATTAAGATGCTAAGAAGGGATTAGAAGTTGATTAGAGAGTGATTAGTATGCAACCCTCTTCATAAAATTAGTGGAGGCCATGAGAGCTAGCATTTTGCCATAGTTTAGTCACTAGGTTTAATTATGAATGAATTAGGGTAGGTTAGGGTCTTATTTATAGATTAGGCAAGTGTTTTAGGCCATAGGATTAACCCTAGATTCAATCCAAGCCATCAAAGCATGTCTTGGGGAAGAAGTCAAGTGTAGGAACCATCTAGGGCCTTTAGATTAAAGATGGACCATGAGAACCATTCAAATGCAAAATCTGCACTTGAGCGAATCGGCCCACGGGTTGACAGCCAAACACCCTGGATTAACCCCTAGTCGACCCAGCGGGCTCGGGTCGACTTCAAAAATCGGCCGGTTCGGTTATTCCCCTCTCCCAATTCGCTGTTTTGAGCATTTTTGCATATTTATTTATTAAATTTTCAATTATATATATATATATATATCAATATATATATATATATATATCTACACAACCCATTTCACTTAATTAAGTATACTTTAATTTGGGAATTTTCGTGAAACTTCGCGAGGCCATATCTTGGTCATACGGACTCCGATTTTCGAAAACTCGGACTCTATTTCGCGTATTTTTCCGAGACGAACACAATGGCATAGCCCGTTTCCCTTGATTCCCATTTTAGAATTAAATTCTGCCTCGATTTATGTTATTACAGGTTATTGAAAATACAGGTTGTTACATTCTCCCCTCCTTAAAGGATTTCGTCCCCGAAATCTTCAAGTTAGGAAGAACGTATCCTACCATCCAATCATCCATCTACTCAAAGCATCATCCACGAGCAATCATTGTCCTTACAAGATTCTAAATGCTGGATGGATATATGCAAAAGTGTGTGTATATGTACTTACCTAATGCGAAAATCAGGCGGTTACTGATACAGTAAACCTCCTTAATGCAAACCATGATAGTGCCATGCATCCAATATGTATGCGAAACCCTATTGACACATACAAATTTCTACATGCGTGCACAACCATACACAAAAATGCATCATCCATATGATAACACAGCCATGATACATCCATCAATCTAACTACCACATCCATTTATGCAATATGCAACATGAAGTGACTGAGCCGATCTAGTGCCTAATGTGTGTGTATATGCATCCACGAGCAACCACTAGCAAACAATTGCATCCATATGCATCCATCAACCATAACATGTTTCAAACACATGTTTCAACCATAGGTTTTACCCTATCTAAAGGTCATAGGTATTAGCGAGAGGATATACTAAAGATAAGATAAGTACTAGACAAGCAATAAAGGAGAAGTTAAAAGACATACTCTCAAAAAGAAATGGATACAAAGAACGCATCTTTGCTTCCGTCTCCCAAGTAGCATTGCTTTCGTCATCTCCCCATTGCACTTTAACTAGCTGAACTTCTCTGTTCCTCAACTTCCTAGTTTCTGACCCAAGGATGCGAGTAGGAGCTCGTCGAATCGTCGCATCACGCTCTACCTCTACATCTCTAAGCAAGCTCGGCTCTACCACCTCCGCGGTCTCATGTAAGCACTTCCTCAAATGTGATACATGGAATACATCATGAACACCACTAAGTCTGTCGGGCAACTCCACCCTATATGCCATCCGTCCAATCCTTTCCTTAATAGGAAACGGCCCAACAAATCTCGGTGCTAACTTCCCTACGGACACAAAGCGAACAACATTTCTCAATGGAGATACTTTGACAAAAACCATGTCCCCAACCTCAAACTCAAGATCCGTCCTTCTCCGATCCGCATAAGATTTCTGTCTATCTTGCGCTGCTTTCATCCTTTTTCGAATTAAATCAATCTTCTCTGAAGTCTCTCTAACCATATCCGGCCCAAGCAAGATCTTATCCGTAGATTCCCACCAACATGTAGGAGATCGACAAGGCCTTCCATAAAGAGCTTCGAAAGGAGCCATACCAATACTGGACTGAAAGCTGTTATTATATGCGAACTCCACCAAAGGAAGATGTTCTTCCCATGTACCTCCAAAATCCAAGATACAAAGCCTCAAAAGATCTTCTAAGATACGGTTCACCCTCTCGGTCTGACCGTCCGTCTGAGGATGATATGCGGTGCTCAAACACAACTGAGTCCCTACCGCCTCTTGCAAACTTCTCCAAAACTCACTAGTGAAAATAGGATCTCGATCACTCACAATGCTGGATGGTACGCCATGCAATCTAACAATCTCTCTAACATAGACTGAAGCAAGCCATGGAGCGGTCCTCTTACTCTTTACGGGTATAAAATGGGCACTCTTGGTAAGTCTGTCTACCACAACCCAAATTCCCGTATTGCCCTTCCTCGATCTCGGTAACCCGTCGATGAAATCCATCGAGACACTATCCCACTTCCACTGTGGAACTTCCAATGGGTGTAGCAACCCACCGGGTTTCCTTTGCTCCACTTTAACTTGTTGGCACACTAAGCATCTAGCCACATACTCGGCCACATCTTTCTTCATACCGGCCCAGAAGAAAACTCTCTTCATGTCTTGGTACATTTTGTCTCCACCGGGATGAATAGTCATTCTTGAACGATGTGCATCATCCAAAATAGCCTTCTTCAAACCCTCATCTTGCGGTACACAAAGTCTACCGTCTCTATGCAACCATCCCTTATCATCTATGGTGTATCTACCCAAATGGCTGGACGACTCCCCTCTTATAAGCTTCTCTACCAACACAACCAACTGTGGGTCGTCTCGCTGAGCCTCGCCAATCCGTCTCAAAAGAGTAGGTCTAACCTCCAAGGATGCCAACAAACCAGGTACAAAATCAACAGAAGGTCTGAAGTCAAACAAAGAAAGAAACTCCAAGCTTCGTCGTTCCACGAACAATGGACTCAAAGATAGCCTTTTTCTACTTAAGGCGTCTGCCACCACGTTACCCTTACCAGGGGTATACGCTATCTCGAAATCATAGGATGCTAAGAACTCCATCCACCTTTGCTGTCTTAAGTTTAAATCCTTCTGAGAGAATAAGTACTTCAATGATTTATGGTCGGTGAACAACTCGAATCTCTCACCAAGAAGATAATGGCGCCAAGACTTAAGTGCGAAAACAATCGCGGCCAACTCTAGATCATGGGTAGGGTAATTCTTCTCATGCACTCTCAATTGTCTCCCTCCATAGGCTATTACCCTTCCCTCCTGCATCAAGACTGCGCCTAATCCTGTTCCACAAGCATCGGTATAAACAACAAACGGCTTACTCCCATCTGGAAGCACTAAAACTGGAGCGGAGGTCAAAGCTCTCTTTAACCGTCGGAAAGCATCATCACAATCTACATCCCATGAGAAAACCAGATTCTTCTTCGTCAAGCGGGTTAATGGGGCTGATATCTTCGCGAAGTCTTTGATGAACTTCCTATAATATCCTGCCAACCCCAAGAAACTTCTTACCTCGGTAGCATTTCTAGGAACTTTCCAATCCTGGATAGATACTATCTTTGCGGGATCCACAGCTATCCCTTCCTTAGAGACCACATGCCCTAAGAATCGCACTTCTCTTCTCCAAAAATGGCATTTAGAGAATTTAGCTTTAAGACTATGCGCTCGAAGAGTCTCCAACACTTCCTTGAGATGTAAGGCATGCTCTTCTTCATTCTTGGAAAAGACCAAGATGTCATCCACAAAAACTACTACAAACTTATTCAGATACTCTCTGAACACTCTACTCATGAGATCAACAAAGTATGCGGGGGCGTTTGTCAACCCAAATGGCATCACTAGCCACTCATAAAAACCATCCGGAGTCCGGAAAGCAGTCTTCTCTATACTGTCCTCCGCCACTCTTAACTGATGAAACCCTGTAGCTAAGTCCATCTGCGAAAATACTGACGCGCCAACCAACTGATCAAAGAGATCATCTATCCTCGGTAATGGGTGTCTATTCTTCTTCGTGAGCTTATTAAGTTCCCTATAATCCACACAAAGTCTGAGGGACCCATCCGCCTTCGTGGCAAACACTACTGGAGCTCCCCACTCCGATATACTTCGCCTTATGAACCCCTTCTCAAGCAACTCCCCTACTTGCTTATGAAGTTCTCTTCTCTCACGAGGAGCCATGTGGCGTACTGGCAAAGACACTGGTTTGGCATTATCCACCAAATAAATTCGGAAATCTATCTCCCGCTTCGGAGGCAAACCCTTTACTTCTTCAAACACATCCGGATATTCCCGGACTACTCTGACAGAACACAAACTTTCGACCGAAGCATCGAGCGATTCAAGATAACTTAGCAAAACAGATTCCATGGGATTGCAAGAGATCTCGAGAGTGTTACCCAAGCGGGTCATGAGCCTGACAACTCTCCTTTCGCAATCAAGAACGGCACCATTACTGGATAACCAGTCCATGCCCAAGATCAACCCATAGCCCGTGAAGCCCAATACAAAAGCATCACATCTAAACTCAACGCTAAGTATAGAAATCTTCAAACCCAAACATATCATAGACAGATATATGGAGCCCCCAATTGGGTTTGAGACAACCAAGGGATCATCAACTAGACTGGTGTCTAAGTGCAGTGACTCGACTAACGATGATGAGATAAAAGAATGCGATGCGCCAGAGTCAAACAAAGTACGAACTGGATGATCAAACAGAAAAACCAGACTTTCAACGGAAATAGTTCTACCTCTCTGCTGAATCGGTGGAACTGAGAGAACCTGAACTTGCCCCCCTGACTGAGGTGGTGCTATAAGAGCTTGCACCTGGCCTCCTGAGGTAGACCCCGTCTTCTGCCCCTTCTTTGGGCAGTTTTTCACAAGATGCCCTGCTTCACCACAATGAAAGCAACCGGTCTTCTTCTTTTTGCGACAATCCTTACTGAGGTGTCCTGGTGTTCCACAATTGAAGCACTTCTTCTTCGTCTTCTTTTTGTCACCATTGCCTTTTCCGCCCTTGCCTTGTTGTTGCTGTTGCGGTTTCTTCTGATCCCCCTTTTTCTCTGGTGCCTTAGAATTCTTATCATCCTCATGCATAAGTGCCATGTAGACAAGCTTCTCAAAAGTGGCCCCCATAGGAATGTGAGTCATAGCTATTCCTTGCAATGGTTCGTTCAAGCCTCTAACGAACCTCAAAGCCTTCTTCTCCGGTGTATTCACCAACTCTATACCAAACCTTGCTAATTGATTGAATTTGTTGACATATTCTTTCACCGTGAGATTCCCTTGCTTCAAATTCAAGAACTTCTCCATAAACAGATTCTCTTCCGCCCTTGAGAGAAACTTAGCCCCAAACCTTTGCTTAAAATCTGCCCAAGAGTCAACAGGGCGTTCTCCATTAGTGACCTCCCACCAGAATGAGGCCTCTCCCTTCATTAACTAAGCCGCCAACTTGACTTTCTTTCCCTCTTCCACTTCAAAGATATCTAGCAACTCTTCCACTTCCTTAAGCCAATCTCTAGCCTCTACGAAAGTCTCTGAACCAAGAAAAGGTTTTCCTCCTATAGCCTTGAACTCCTTGCAAACCTTAGCAAAATTATCCACTTTAGGCTGAGGAGGAGGAGCGGTTGTCTCTGGTGTAGTAGCATTGGCCGGACCCGCAGCCGCGGCCCTAGCCTCTTGCAACCTCCTATACCATAGTGGTATAACTAAACCCTCCGGGATGTTAAGATCTTCAGCCATGCTGAAACGAAAGAGGAAAGATTCAAAAAGGAGATTCCGAAAGATAAAGATATGGCTATTGGGGATTATGCTTTTCTTTTTCAAAAACTTTTTCTCTTAGAAGACATGCTTTTAAAAATACTTTCTTCGAAAATACTCTTAGAAAGTAGTTTTTCTCAAAAATTTTATCTGTTCTGGTAACCTTAAGCTCTGATACCACGTGTAACACCCCACTCCCGCTATGATCACTCACTAAGGGAATGCCATAGCATCGGTGGAGTATTTTAGTGAATATAGAACAGAAAAATTACAACAAGACAGATATAAATAGTACTTGAAATTTTAAAACATTATCTCATAACAGCGGAAGTAAAACATGTCTGGTTACATCATAAAACCACAATAAAGGTCAAGTACAATATCCATCAAAATAAAGAAGTACATAATCCCACTCTCATACAATAGCCAAACAAAAGAAAAGATAACTGGATAACTGGAGCTTTACATCTATCCAAGCTCCTAAAGACTGGAACAGCAATCCGATCAAGCTCCACTACTGCTAGGATCCACCGTAGGACCTGAGGGTTGGGAAAAAGATAAAAACAACAGGGTCAGACATAAGTCTGAGCGAGTCCTATAACTTTAACAATACAATCGTTAAAGTAACCAGAGAAGACATAAACTGATATACGGTAACATATAGGGATGAATGGCTACCCTAAGCAGTCAACTAAACGAAGATAAAGGATAAAGACGCATCTACCCTCCCTAAGGTAAATTACTAAACTGCACCACACCAGTCGTTCCTAACTTAAAGGTTGATCCCACCCAAGGACTTATAAAATTTACTAATTAGTACCTGCGTACCCCTAGGTGACCAAGTAGGCGCCACGGGGCCCTACAATCCACTAGGTGTACACACTACTTCCCATTCGATCGGCTCCCTAACGTAGATACCCGTGCTGGCCCCACCGTGGGATGTATCATTCCCCAATGTGGCAACCTGATGAAACTAAAGGTGCACGGCTTATATCTACTCGATGCAACAACGGCTTACCTACCAGCCCGGGCCCACTCACGCATATGAAGCCCGTTGGACTTGCGTTGCCACCGCTAACCCGTTTGCCTCTTACAGTCAAGCCCAGTATGCGTGTCCCGTCCTCGACATGGGTCGAGCCCACAAAGATACGTATGGGTTACTGGTTGAAATGGGCCTCCACAAGCTACCCACCTAAGCTTGTCCCTTTTTCTAGTATATCCCACTTAACCCTTTAATCATGTTTTAATTACATGTTCTATTTTGGTTAAGTATTCTAATCGTATTTTCTATTGCCACCCAAGGCAACCACTAGATTTTCTCATGCCACCCGAGGCACCCACTTAACCCCTCATGTCCCTCTACATGCTAATGTGGTTAGGTGTTTCTTAATTAATTAATTAAGAACGTAACCTTTGTAAAGACCTCTCACATTAGACTGTCTTTTATGACCGCTGGTTAAGCCGGTTGGGTCCGGGCAGCCTTATGTCATAACAGAGTCTAACCTCGTGTCTTTACATTAATTACGTATTTAGTTTGTGCCTAAGACCTCTCACATTGGGCTAACATTTGTAGCAACTGGTTAAGCCGGTTGGGTCCGGGCAGTTTTACGCTACAACTGAGTCCAACCTCGTGTCTTAGTCAATTAATTACACCTAATTAATCACCCTCATAATTTTATATTAATTATCCCTAATTAATCAAGTTTTCTTAACATGGGTAGACCTAACTTAATAGGTAAATTCCCATGGGGTAGACCTAACTCAATAGGTAAATTCCCAACACATAGTATGGGTACACCTAACCAAATAGGCAAATTCCCATACTATGTTTATTTATTTTGTGTTATGCATAATTATATTAATTTCACACAATCTTATTAACTTATGCATTTAATTACCCCATCGTTCCCACGTAATTTCGTTCATGATATAACACATATAAAAGGTGTCAACTTGCATATGAATGAACATGTTTCAAAGGTGCCATCTTGCATATTAACAAACACATAACTTGCATATGAACTTGCATAACATGTCACATAACTTGCATATAATATGTCACATAACTTACATATTCATTTTGCATAACAAACTTGCATATTAGCTTATAGACTTGCATAATGTGTCATCATGAACTTGCATATTAATAAACATGTAACTTGCATATTTACATACATGTAACTCGCATATTAACAAACATGTAACTTGCATATAAAGAAACATGTAACTTGCATATTTACATACATGTAACTTGCATATTAACAAACATGTAACTTGCATATTAACAAACATGTAACTTGCATATTAACAAACATGTAACTTGCATATTAACAAACATGTAACTTGCATATTAACAAACATGTAACTTGCATAGCATATTACCATGAACTTGCATAACATGCATATGATTACATAGCCCACAACTTGCATATTTAGCATCATGCAAACATAACATACATCATATTAAACTTGCATAAGCTTACATACTCAACATGCATAAACATAAGATTAATGCTAACATCATATCATATGATTCAAAGCTCATTAACCCACATACAAAACCATAAATCTCATCACATCTCATCTAATTAGTTTACCAAAAGATCATCAAAGTGATAGAAACTCACAACTAGCAACTTTGAACACCAAATGAAGAAGATTAAGATGCTAAGAAGGGATTAGAAGTTGATTAGAGAGTGATTAGTATGCAACCCTCTTCATAAAATTAGTGGAGGCCATGAGAGCTAGCATTTTGCCATAGTTTAGTCACTAGGTTTAATTATGAATGAATTAGGGTAGGTTAGGGTCTTATTTATAGATTAGGCAAGTGTTTTAGGCCATAGGATTAACCCTAGATTCAATCCAAGCCATCAAAGCATGTCTTGGGGAAGAAGTCAAGTGTAGGAACCATCTAGGGCCTTTAGATTAAAGATGGACCATGAGAACCATTCAAATGCAAAATCTGCACTTGAGCGAATCGGCCCACGGGTTGACAGCCAAACACCCTGGATTAACCCCTAGTCGACCCAGCGGGCTCGGGTCGACTTCAAAAATCGGCCGGTTCGGTTATTCCCCTCTCCCAATTCGCTGTTTTGAGCATTTTTGCATATTTATTTATTAAATTTTCAATTATATATATATATATATATCAATATATATATATATATATATATATCTACACAACCCATTTCACTTAATTAAGTATACTTTAATTTGGGAATTTTCGTGAAACTTCGCGAGGCCATATCTTGGTCATACGGACTCCGATTTTCGAAAACTCGGACTCTATTTCGCGTATTTTTCCGAGACGAACACAATGGCATAGCCCGTTTCCCTTGATTCCCATTTTAGAATTAAATTCTGCCTCGATTTATGTTATTACAGGTTATTGAAAATACGGGTTGTTACAATTGTCTTGGAATGTTTGTGGCATATTGGACTTGGTTTTGGATCTACTAACGATTGAGAATGAAACTATCAATATCATATGCAAGTTATATGTTTCATGTTAAGATCTACATATATATATGTTTATATGATTAATGCAAGTTGTATGTATTATGTTAGATCCATGTCAAGATCTACATATATATATTCATATGCTTTATGTTAGATCCATATGCCTATATATATGTTCATATGTTCATATGCAAGTTACAAGTTTTATGTTGGATCCATGTCAAGATCTATCTAGGTTCATATGATTAATGCAAGTTATATGTTTTATGATAGATCCAAGTCACGATCTAATTATACATATGTTCATATGCAAGTTACATGTTAGATCCAAAACTAGATCTATATTTATATGCATGTTTGTAAAGTGGACTTATGCAAGTTCACCTTGTTAGATCTAGTTCACACCTATATGTCAATGTTAAAATTATACATGCCTTGGGATTGGACATGTCATGATTATGTCATATGCTAGTTTATAATTGAGGTTATGTTCACACATGCCTAGATCTACATATTAACATGTTTTAGGCTTATTATTATCTAAGTCTAAATTATATGCAAGTTCATGTGACATGTTAAATTATATGAATAAAGTTTTATGCAAAATTTTGCATGTTTGGTTGAATCTATATTATGCATGTTCCCTTCTTTACCCCTTGTTTATAAATTAGGCTAATATGCGAGCCCAATGACTTTATGTGATAAATACGAACGAACAAACGGGGGTAACGTTGGGATAGTTATTAAATCAAAACATGTTAATAATGTAGGTGGGCCCAAAACCATGTAAATGGTTAAGGCCATGAATATTATAATTTATACCATTAGTCTTGAACATAATTAAAATATGTGACATGAAACACTTGTAGAAAATTCACATTTATAAAATGTAAAAGATGAATTGCCTAACCCGAGGTTAGACTGAGTTGTGGTGTAAACCTGCCCGGAACCGACCGGCACATACAGTAACAATACTTGTCTAATGTGAGATGTTAGTGCATCAAGCCTAGAAAGACCCGAGGTTAGACTAAGTTGTGGTGTAAAACTGCCCGGAACCGACCGGCACATCCAGTAACCACAACAATACCTGTCTAATGTGAGCGATCAAAAGGGCGGCGGTTAGGTGCGTCGGTGTAGGTTCCGACGGAGTACGGGCGTGCACGGGCTCCGGAGTGGAAAAAGCAGGCACTGGGCACCAGGCGTACACTTGTGCATCATTGAATCGTGTCAGGGTTGCCATTATAGGACTTGATACACCCTATACTGGAACCAGCACCAGTACTTAAAAATCACGTGGCACATGACACCGGGAATACATGAATGTGAGTAGGAGCCGATCAATACATGAATGAGATCACTTTATCATGAACATACATTGCTAGTTAAATAGCTCTTAGTGGGTGCAGAGATGTAAAAGTGGGTGCGATAGCCAAATCTAGCTAAATCTTACTTTACCTCATTTTAGGACTACCCTATCCTTGTGGTATCATTCTAAGTTCGGTTTATTAATGTCATAGTCTTTTACTTGTTTACATGCTATTAAATAACTGGGCTTACCAGACATATGTCTGACCCATTTTCCTTTCGCTTATTTTCTTCCGTTTCCCCCTTCCCCCAGATCCGTAGGGAAGAAACACTTCTGCTTAGTCCAGGTTAGCCAAAGCTTGAAGACCGTAGATGTAAGGCTTGGACTTTCCTTTTTGAGCTATGGCTATGGTCAATAACTTATTGGGGATTTATGTCATTTTATTTTCAGTATTGCTTCTTTATGTTTTCAAGACAGATGAAAAGTTGTAATAATTTGGAACGTTGTACGTACATTTCAATTTACCGGGGCCACATACTAACTTTAAAAATTCCAGAAAAAATATTTCTAGCTTCGTATTGACGATACAGTCCTAACAAAACTAATTTCATCAAATTCTGAGACCGTTTGAAAAATGGCCATTTTCACAACGCTATATAATTCATTTCATATATATATATATTTATTTATTTATTTCAACTGCACATGTATTTCATGCAATGTATATATTTATTTATACAACACATGTTTTTCATACAACGTATATATTTATTTATACAACATGTGTATTTCATACAACGTATATATTTATTTATACAACATGTGTATTTCATACAACGTATATATTCTCATATAACATTTACATATTTTCACACAACGCCTATATAGTTTATACAACGCGTATATATTTCTATATGGCTTACATACGTTAAAAATCATATTTTTAACGAACTAGTAATTTTTCTTTAGCATTACTATTTTATTCACTTCATTATCATGTTAAAAAAAATATTTTTAACTAACAAATATTCATTATATTCTTTTTTTTCCCAATTGGAATGGGGCCCAATCAATTACCATATAATGTTAATTATATGGATTACATACAACACATGTATATAATAGCAACGATAAATAATCAACCATCATCCAAAGTGCACCACCAACTGCATAAGCATTAAATATAACTAATTAACGCTCATACAGTCTGTCAATCAAACGATCAACATACAACTAAATAATTAGGATTCGTGTACGCCAAATATCATCCCCACACCCGTGTTGGGTTTCAATCCACAAACACTGAATATTATAAAATATAAATTCGTGTACGCCTAATACCTTTTCTTTTTACATTCGCCGGGGGAGGGTTTTCTGATTGAATCGGAGAGGAAGGGGGAAGAAGGCGGCTCGGCAAGGGGGAGGGTGTGGCGGTGTCGAGGTGGTGCTGGAGGCGATCAACGGTAGTTCGATTTGGGGTTTATGGGTTAGGGTTTTCGGAGATAGAAGGGGGGCGACGAGGGATAATCGGAGGGGCGCAGGTGGCGGCGGCGGTGGAGGGTGAAGCGATGCTCGGCCTGTGGGGCGGCTGCGTCGAGCGGGTCCCCCTATCTCCCTTTTTTTTTTATTTCGTTCTTAACAAAGAAGGGGGGTGTGGAGAGAATATATATATATTTAATTAGTTATTTTTAATTTCAAGAAGGTACCTTTTCATTTCGACCTCGAAATGAAACCCACCGCTTGTCGTCCATAGGTAATTACCCCCATTCCGAACACAATGGGATATGTATCGTAAGCCAGTTCGGCCGTTTTGATCAGGTTTCGTCAAAATCAAAATATAACTCTATATATTGAATTTGAACGCACATTCCAATTTACTGGGGCCACGTACTATCTCTAAAAATTCCCAAAAAATATTTTCTAGCTTCGTATTGACGATACGGTCCTAGCAAAACTAGTTTCATCAAATTCTAAGACCGTTTGAAAAATGGCCGTTTTCCAGTCGATTAAAACCAACTAAAACTGGTCAAACGCATTTTCCTTTGCCACGCTGACATATTGATTCAAAAAATTATGAATTTTGGAATCTAGCAATAACTTAACATCACGGATCCAACAAAAGTGGTTTCGTCGAAAACGGAGGTCGTTTGCAAAATTTCAATTTTTAAGGGCCAGAATTCTACAGCGACTATTCTGAATTTTCAACTGGACATAACTTTTTATCCCCGCTATGAAATTTTAATTTTTTAGTTTCGTTGGAAAGATATTCTCAATTAGATTCTAATATTTTTGGTTTCACTGAAATCCGGTTTATTTTGAATCCTGTACATTCATTTAAACTTCGAAATCGAAATTTCAAACTACCGCGCCATTTTCAATTTCTTTTATAATTAAAAATAAATATTTATATTCTAACGACGATTCAAATAAATATATACGTTCTAATTCTATTCAAAATAAATTTCTTGTCAAATTATTTAAAATAATCTATTTAAAATATTCAAAATTCACAAAAATCGTCAAAATAAAAAATTTTAATTGGCTTAGAATTTCCGGGTTATTACAGTCTCCCCCCACTTAAAAATTTTTGTCCCCAAAAAGGAACGAAGCTGAAATTTGTTTAACAAACCAACTCAACTTTCATTATTTTCATTATGGCTTAAGTTCTTCAACTTTTCAGTTTCTAAGAACTTTTCAAATTTTTCAAAAATTAGGCTAACACCCTAAATTTTCAAATTTTTTTGCCATAACCTCCCCTGCAACGGGGACTTCAGGATATTTCAAATAGCCTCCCATGGCCCTCATCAATCCAAAAAGAAAATGAAACAACCAAGCGGCTAGGCAATCAGCTCATAAAATCATCCAAACCCAATAAATTTTGTAAACATGTACCTATTTGTCGGGCAAACAATTTTATTCTTCTGCTCTAGCCTCCTTGCTATGACCTATTCACGCATATATTATATATATATATATATATGTACATGCATGCAGTTGTAATCATTTTTCAATATAGTTTAATATTTGATTCAATTTGGCTAAAT
The DNA here is from genome assembly GCA_030737875.1 of Allium sativum. Taxonomy (NCBI): domain Eukaryota; kingdom Viridiplantae; phylum Streptophyta; class Magnoliopsida; order Asparagales; family Amaryllidaceae; genus Allium; species Allium sativum. The sequence continues at coordinate 497,657,897 of CM060924.1, read as the reverse complement.
GGTTCAAAATTTCAAACCAATAATCAAACAACACAACCATCAATCAATTAGTGGACTATCATTTCAAATTCATAACTTTGATACATATACATAAAATCATGTTTTTGATACAAATCACAACAATCAACCTATCTAGTTTTGGTTCTCACACCAGTCTAAAGGAAATATATAGATATCACACCTTCGAAACTCGAACATAAATACTGATGATGTGGCCACATCATCAGAATCATCCCCGGGTGTCTAGGATGTGATTCTCTATCCATCCAGTATATTAAAACTTCGAATATACGTTCATGACGCGTATATGAAAAATCTTTATATATTGGATTATCCAAATTCAATACAAATAAAATATTCAAATACGTATAAAACGACTTAAATTTCAAAACAAAATTTATTTTCTTTTCTTATTTTTCAAAAATTTCTCTCTTTACACTCGTTCTAGGACACTACTGATCCCATCTCTAATGAGCCATTCTTATTGGACATTACTAGTCCAATCTCTGATGAATTCTTTCGTTCGGTTCTAATGTGTCTTATTCTCGAGCTCTGTAAACCAAAGCTCTGTACCACTGTAGCTACCCGTAACTTCCCTGGTAAAGAAAGCACGAATTGATTTGAGAACAACACGCATCTGAACGCAAACAGAAGACCATTTTATTGTTTATTACAACAATTCCATCAGAATACAAGAATATACAGAGTATAAATAAATATTACACATACGATAAATATCAGAGATTGCAATAAATTACATAGCAGCGGAACAACAATACAAAACACAGCTGAAAGTAATACACGGATATAGAGCTTTCCGAGCATCGTTCCAGCTGTAAATCAGGATCCTGTGAATATAATTCTGCAAAATCAAAACTACCAGCTGCCCATGCGGAAAATAGGGGCAACCAGAGTTTAGGTTAAAACAATAAACTCCAGGTCAGTCATGTGACTGGTGTGAGAACTAAAAACAGTTATTAATCTTTATTTTTAAAGTTAGGTAAATCGAGGGACCACGCCGTATAACACGGAACGGGTTTCCTCCCAAGAATAACAGTGCATAAAACAAACAGTGCAATGCTAAATAAAGAAAATGAAGCTATTATAAGACCCAGGTCCCATCACACAATGCAACGCAAGCCAGAGGATAGGGATTTACCTTATAATATCCAAAGAATGCTTGATACGTTTAAAAACAGATTATTTTTAAATTACTATAAATGTATAGTGTCAAAACAATTTCAATCATAAGTATCAATCACAGGCGGCATAGCTACCATCTACTATGTCGTCATACTAGATTCTACAAATAAAACCGAATTATCATGTATTGGGAATTGGATTCCATCATGAGTCGAGGCAAGGGGCAAGCTCCTCTCCAATTCGAGACACTATAGCAAATGTCTCAGGACTACACACAACGATCCTTGGATCTTCAAGGCCGGTCCTCTCTTACTTTTGAGGATTGGCAATTCCTGAGCACACGTTTCCCGATCCTATAGGACCTATATAATGGTCTGTACGTCGGCTCACATAGTGCCAGATATCGACCATATATTCGAGGCGCCTCGCATTCCAACAACCATACAGGTGAAAAGTATATAAATGTCAGCCAGTTTAAGCACTGACACCACCACTAGCTAGAAAGAAACGTCGTGCTCTCCCTACAGCCACTATCCCGTTTTTGACTCATACCGAGGTGTGAGGCTTGCGAATTAATGCTATACACAAAGCTGCGCCACACAGGCCGTGCTTTGATCATCAACCACAAGACTTTGCTTTTCAACAGAAGCCTTGATCATTTGCCACTTAGGCATGCCACACGGGCAATTCACTCCATGCGACTGATGTCCATCGATATACAACCTCTGAGCTCGTACGTCTCAGAGAAGGGCGTTAAGCAAGAGAATAAATTCCCCGCCGCCAAACAGATGTATATTTAATAGAGATCAATCAACACAGAATAAAATCCAATGTCAGACACACAGTCCATTTACAAGTTCGTTCTGGGTTTGAACGAAATCGGATGCACTTTCCTTGCATATCCATCGATCTCCAAGTACGTCTGGACGACCACCAATTGATTCCCTCCTCTTGGGTGTACAGCGCAATCAATATCATTAATGATCATCCAAACGATGTGAAGACATCTGGTCTTTAACCACCGTCTTCATCTTCGACTTATCGTCGAATCGGTTATTCAGAATGGTCATAAACCCGGCCTTTCCGAATAACCCGCGTATATAATAGACAAATGTTACACAAACACAACATACGCCTCATTCCAATTCAGAATATTCCTTTATTCAAATTTTTTCACATTCTTAGGGAAATGTTCCCATTAATTTTATCAAAGACAAATTCTTCTAAATTTATTCTTTAATCTTCCTTTGGATAACATTTCAAACCGTGTTAAGGTTTTCCAAACTAGTCGGGATTAGCGAACCACACCGAAGTAATTGTTTATTTTATTTCCCAATCAAAACCTATTCATCCCATGGAGCAAAACTGGTAATACTCCATATCTAACACCACGATGTTATCGGTAAATATTAATTACCATTTCACATTCAAATCTAATTAAAGATTTATCTGTCGCTTTGGAGCAAAACTGGTGATACTCCTTTCTCGATCATTTCAATCTAATTAAAGATTCATTAAAACTCCACTTAGTTTTGATCTTTAACTAGGTTAAAGTACCAACGTCACCTAAAACATGGTTCACGATAAACCCAAAATCACATTCTGTTGTTAATCGGGTTAAAGAACAGGTGTTATTCAAAACACCGCTCACGATAAACCCAAAAACCAATTTAAATTCAATTCCAATTAAATACTAATTAATTGGACAATTTCACTAAATCTTAATGATTTATTCTTTTTCTAAACTAGGTTCAAGAACAGTGTTATTTAAGACACCATTCACGACGAACCCAAAATCCCATCTGATATTAAATACAAGCCTCTGAATAGAAATTATATCGGCTTATATTCAATATCAAATTCTGAAACCAACAAATATCGTATTGGAAATAGCGATATAAATATTTTTCAAATATCCACAACCATATCTGTATAATCATGAAATCCAACATCGAAATATTCCGAAGATAATTTTGATTCAAATCCATTCCAATTCACGTATTGGAAATTCTGATTATTTTCAAAACCATTTCAAATCTAGTTCAAAACTAGTTCATTTCGTTAATAATATATTTCTATCCTTTCAAATGTGGAATTTTTCATCCCAGTTCTTTCCAATGCATATACTATGATTTTACACAAATTATTAATATTTTTAATAATTTTATCAAGGCCCGTACACTCGGTTTTTAATAACGGCCACCGAACTGCACTTACAACGACCTTTTCCAAATTTGATTTGGACATAATTCCAAATCCAACCATTAGATTTCAAATTTCTAATATTCACTGGAAAGCTCTTTTGATATGAACCCAACGGTTCCGGTCCTAGGAGAATCTGACGGTCGGATCTCCCGCGACGTCAATTCGAAGTCAATGGTCGAAATTCGCGAACTGCCGCGGCGCGGCGCGTTCTATTCAGGCCATTTAATATATATATAATATATATTATGTATATTTCATCGATTTCAATTCAAAACGTATTTTATAAATCGTTTTAAATTCGTTTTCGAAACGATTTCTACTTCATATTCAATTTCGAATCAAAATTGAATATTCCACATCACCGATTTACAAATGATAATATTTTCAAAACATTATATTTGGAAATCACTTCCTTTTCTATATTCATTATAAAAACGAATATAATCGATATAAATATCATTCGCGTCGAAATGGCGCATCTCTAATCAACATGGCTTTATATATTTCAATAACTTCATTATTCTATTCAACAATTATTCTATTCAACACATGAATCTATATTTCTTTCAACACATGAATATTCTCAACACATGAGTATCGTCAACACATGACTATTTTTGTTATTTAATGTATTTTATAAATTGTGTTAAAGATGTAAATTTTATTGTTTAAAATATTTTACTCAACACATGAATATTTTCAACACATGAATATATATTTTATTCTATTCAACCCATGAATATACATTTTATTCTATTCTTTATTTTCCCGATTGGAATGAGGCCCAATCAATTACCATATAATGTTAATTATATGGACTCCATACAACACATGTATATAATAGCAACGATAAATAATCAACCATCATCCAATGTGCACCACACAACTGCAGAAGCATTAAATATAACTAATTAACGCTCATACAGTCTGTCAATCAAACGATCGACATGCCACTAAACAATTTGGGATTAGTGTACGTCAAATATCTTCCCAACACCCGTATGGGGTTTCAATCCACAAACACAGATTCTTATTTGTGCAATTGGGCGATGTGTAAAATTTATCGTCCCAATCAATATTCTTCAAATAGGTGTACATAAACAAACCGTCCGGTTTGTAAATGAATATTTATTTATTCACATTCACATTAAAAATTATATTTTTAATGATAATTAATTTATTTCAACACATGAATGTTTTATCATCCATTTCACATCAACATCACAAACAAACTTCACAACACATCAAACAAGCATACAAGTCGTCCATGGTCTGTGGACGATAGGTGTCGGGTGCTGCTAAGCACCGTCTGCATCCTAGTATATATTTTAACTAGAAAATTAAATTGAAAGTCAGAAGTTCTCACACAAGCTAAACCAATACACCGCGAATCTTCTTATGTAGAAATCTTCGTCGTTCTCGCCTTTTGTCAATTTCATTGTCCGTAGCCACTACATATATAAAAATCACATTTTTATATTGTTTCTATATATATAAAAAATCATATTTTTATAATCACTCTATATGGATAAAAATTGCATTTTTATACCGCTACTATATAGATAAAAATTCTATTTTTATACCGCTACTATATAGATAAAAATTCTATTTTTATACCGCTACTATATAGATAAAAATTCTATTTTTATAACGGTTTTCATATAATAAAATTATATTTTTCTCTCGCCATTCTCTATATAAAAATCACATTTTTATACATAGAGATCGTATTTTTATATTTCTACTACCTATGTAAAAATCAAATTTTTATTAACTATATATTATAAAAATCATATTTTTATCCTTCCTATCATATAAAAATTATATTTTTATCCTTTCTATCATATAAAAATTATATTTTTAAACTTCTCATATAATAAAAATTATATTTTTATAATCTCTGTTATATATATAAAATCTAAACTTTTCCTGCTCTAAAGATCTAATCTTTTTCTACTACAAAGATATAAACTTTTCAGGTTAGAAATATAAACTTGTCATGCTTAAAAATATTAACTTCTCTTCTTTTCTAATGTAATTCCTATAATAAAAAATCAATATTTATTAGCAATAACCTATACATAAATTTCTGAAAACAACAATGGTGTTTATAATAAAAATCAGAAAATAAATCAAAGCTTGTTTATATAAAAATTACCTTTTCTTTTTACATTCGCCGGGGGAGGGTTTTCTGATTGAATCGGAGAGGAAGGTGGAAGAAGGCGGTGTGGCAAGGGGCAGGGTGTGGCGTCGTCGAGGTGATGGTGTTGGAGGGGGTCAACGGTAGTTCGATTTGGGGTTTATGGGTTAGGGTTTTCGGAGATGGAAGGGGGGAGACGGGGGATCATCGGAGAGGCGCAGGTGGCGGCGGTGGTGGAGGGTGAGGCGGCGCTCGGCCTGTGGGGCTGCTGCGTCGAGCGGCTCCACCTATCTCCCATTTTTTTTCTTTTTGATTTCGTTCTGAACAAAGAAGGGAGGGTGTGGAGAGAATATATATTTAATTATTTATTTTTAATTTCAAAAGGTACCTTTTTATTTCGACCTCGAAACGAAACCCACCATCTGTCATCCATAGCTAATTACACCCATTCCGAACAAAATGGGATATGTATCGTAAGCTAGTTCGGCCGTTTCGATCAGGTTTCGTCAAAATCAAAATATAACTCTATATATTGAATTTGAACGCACATTTCATTTTACCGGGGCCACATACTAACTCTAAAAATTCCTGAAATATATTTTCTAGCTTCGTATTGACGATACAATCCTAACAAAACTAGTTTCATCAAATTCTGAGACCGTTTGAAAAATGGTCATTTTCCAGTCGATTAAAACCAACTAAAACTGGTCAAACGTGTGATGACCCCAAACCTCCACTAGGTGAAAGTAAGGAATAATCATATGGAATACAACATAAATATAATGATACATATCATGGATACAATATAGCAGAGGAAAACCATAGCATAATAACATCATAGCAGCGGAAATATAATGTCATAAACCACAGAATCCCAACAGTCACAGAATCCAAATTATTACATCAAGTTTGCAGAAATGAAAATAAGTTCCAACTCCCAAAATAAGCAATACGAAATGAAACAAGTCTAATGACTGAACTTAAAGATAGAAAAATGCAATAGAAGTAAATAATAGCTGTCCTCAAAGCTCCAAGTCATCACCTCTCCGCAAAAGCAAATCCAAGCAAAGATAATGAGCAACTCCAAGAAGACTCCAAGCAAAGAATGAACCTGTTTACTTGGCTGCCCGTGTAGAAAAGAGGGCACCCGAGTTTGCAAAAAGGTGAAACAAACTACGGGTCAGTCGTGGGACTGGTATGAGAATTCATAACTAGTTTAGTAATAATAATATGACAAATCCAAAGACCACGCCGCTAATGCGGAACGGGTTTACTCAATGGATTGTCGTGCATAATTTAAAGTGTCAGAACGTACAACATCGCAATGCTTTTTAGAAAAATGGAATCACCATAAGACTCAAGTCCCATCACACAATGCAACGCACACCAGAGGATAGAGTTTTCCCTTATGGTGATTAAACATGCTAAATACGGCAAATACGAGTTTAATATTATTATTAGTGTATAATAAAAACATTTCAAAATAAATGTATCAACCCTAGGAAACATAGTACCCCATCCTACTATATCTTCATACTAGTAATACAATCAAAATCGTAGGGTCGTATTTGGAATTTGGATTTCCAACTGAGTCAAGGCTAGGGAGGAGATCCTTACCGATTCGAGACACTCTAGCAATGCCCCAGGATTGGTACTCTGTCCAACCGTTGGATAGCTGCAGGGCCGGTCCACACTTACTTTTGTGGATTAGTTATGCCTGAACACACCCTTCCCGGTCCTTTTGGACCTATAATACGGCCAGTAGCGACCGCATAAACCGAGGCCTCGAAAAATCCAACAACCACAATGAATAAATGCTAGCGCTGGTAGGTCCCTGGCACCACTCTAGCTAGAAAGAAACGTGTGCACTCCCTGCGTTCCCTTCTCCCGTTTTAGACTCCACCGGTGTGTGAGGCTCGTGAAGTCATGTCATACACAAAGCTATGCCTAAACAGGCTATGCTTTGATCATCCCACAAGGCCTGCTTTTCAACAAAGCCTTGATCACATGCATCTTAGTGTGCCACACTGTCACTCCATACCATACCATTGCTTCTCCATCAACACATAAATGGGTGTTAAGTAGAGAATAAATTCTCCACCACCAATATTTATATATTAACAAAAAATCAACAATATGATATATAACGAAGTACGATGTCAGACACACCATCCCTTTAAACTTATGCTCTGGGTCTGAACGAAAGTCAAATCCGTGAAACCAACACGTACGTCTGGGCAATGACCTTGACCCATGAATTGGTAGCAAGTCAATTCAGAGTCTCGATCACTGTCCATTCGAGGGAAGATTTACGGTCTTCATGCGTCGTCTTCTTACTTCGCTTTAACGCCGCTGGATTAATTTGGGATGAGAATATCTCGGACTTCCCAAACAATCCTCGTATATATATACATATATATACATATTTTGAAAATCCTTCTTATTCATTAATAATATTTTTATTAACAATTCATTCTATTTTAATTATTTAAAATAGTCAAACTTCTTATTTAACGACGCATTCTCAAAATCATATTTTTATTTACATTAATTAAAATGTAAACTTTCATTACATATCGCATTCTTGTTTTCTTTACATTCAATAAAATGTAAACTTGCAATTACATGTCACATTCTTACTTATTTACATTGAATAAAACGTAAACTCATCCTACGGTGGAATTCCTTTATTTTAACATTAAAATAATGTAAATTTTTCCCTATGGTATATACACTTTTTATATTAACATTTAGAATAATGTTAACTCATCCTACGATGCATATTTTCTTAATTTTAACATTAAAGATAATGTTGACTTATCCTATGGTTAAATTACCCTTTATTAACATTAAAAATAATGTTAATCATCCTACGGTTAAATTTACTATTTGATTTACATTGACAATAATGTAAATTCATACATGCGGTGAAATTACTCATTATTAACATAAAATGTTAATTTTACCCCACGGTAAAATTATTTATTAATATTAACTTTAAAAATGTTAATTACATCATACGTTATAATTTTTATAATATTAAAATTAAAAATGTTAATTTCATCATACGGTGAACTTACTATTTAATTAACATTAAAAATGTTAATTTTTCATGCATTGTAGTTTACTTATTATTAACACCAAAAATAATGTTAATTTCTCATACAATGTAAATTCCTATTTTAACATTAACAAAAATGTAAATTTATATTCTATGTCACATTCTTATTTACATCAATGAAAATGTAAACTTTAACTATGGTGAATATTCTATTTATTTACATTAATAAAAATGTATATTTATATTCCATGTCACATTCTTATTTTATTTATTAAATAAAAGGTGGACTTTTCCCTACGTTGAAATTCTTATACATATTACATTAAAATAATGTAAATTTATATTCTATGTCACATTCTTATTTACATCAATGAAAATGTAAACTTTAACTATGGTGAATATTCTATTTATTTACATTAATAAAAATGTATATTTATATTCCATGTCACATTCTTATTTTATTTATTAAATAAAAGGTGGACTTTTCCCTACGGTGAAATTCTTATACATATTACATTAAAATAATGTAAATTTATATTCTATGTCACATTCTTATTTACATCAATGAAAATGTAAACTTTAACTATGGTGAATATTCTATTTATTTACATTAATAAAAATGTATATTTATATTCCATGTCACATTCTTATTTTATTTATTAAATAAAAGGTGGACTTTTCCCTACGGTGAAATTCTTATACATATTACATTAAAATAATGTAAATTTATATTCTATGTCACATTCTTATTTACATCAATGAAAATGTAAACTTTAACTATGGTGAATATTCTATTTATTTACATTAATAAAAATGTATATTTATATTCCATGTCACATTCTTATTTTATTTATTAAATAAAAGGTGGACTTTTCCCTACGGTGAAATTCTTGTACATATTACATTAAAATAATGTAAATTTATATTATATGTCACATTCTTATTTACATCAATGAAAATGTAAACTTTAACTATGGTGAATATTCTATTTATTTACATTAATAAAAATGTATATTTATATTCCATGTCACATTCTTATTTTATTTATTAAATAAAAGGTGGACTTTTCCCTACGGTGAAATTCTTATACATATTACATTAATAATAAATGTAAATTTTAACATACGGTGAATTCCTATATATTTACATTTACACTAAAAATAATGTAAGTTTACTACGGAGAAGAATGACTATAATAATTACATTAAAGTGTAAATTTTCCTACGATCAAAATTACTATAGTATTTACATTAAAAAAATGTAAATTTTCCTATGGCGAATATTTCTACCATTAACCTTAAATAAAGTAAATTTTTATACATAACACATTCCCACTTTTATTTACATTACATAAAAATGTAAATTTTAATTACATCGCCAAATTCCCATCTCTGATTACATACAACGATGTAATTTTTATCATACAATACAAACTTCTATTGTAATTACATAAAAAAAATGTAGTTTTTATCATACAACATAAATTCACATTTTGGTTACACAGAAAAATGTATATTTCTAACATGCGGTGTAAATTCATTCATAAATTACATAATAAAATATAATTTAATTCATCAGATGTAAATTCACCTTTTAATTACCAAGAAAAATGTAATTTTAACATACAGTATAATTTCACTTTATAATTTACATAATAAAAATGAAAATTTCATGTCATCGCAATTTCTGATATTGAATTTACAAAATTAAATGTAAATTCATGTCATCGCCAATCCTAACATTGAATTTACAAAATAAAAATGTGTATTCAAGTCGACGCAAAATTCTAAGTTTATTTACATAATAAAATGTAAAATTTATGTCATCACAACATTCTAACTTTTATTTACATAATAAAATGTGAAATTGTTGGCAACGCAACATTCTAACTTTAATGTACATAAAAAGATGTAAATTTTATGTCAACGGCAAATTCCAACTTTAATTTACATAAAAAGATGTAAATTTTTTTTCAATGCAAGATTCTAACTTTAATTTACATAAAAAGATGTAAATTTTATTACAACGGCAAATTCCAACTTTAATTTACATAAAAAGATGTAAATTTTATTTCAACGCAAGATTCTAACTTTAATTTACATAAAAAGATGTAAATTTTTGTATCAACGAAAAATTCTAGCTTTAATTTACATAATAAAATGTAAATTTTATATCACGCAAAATTCTAACTTTAATTTACATAATAAAATGTAAAATTTTGTATCAACGCATAATTCTAGCTTTTATTTACAAATAAAAAATGTAAATTTTATGTCAACGCACAATTCTAACTTTTATTTTACAAAGTAAAATGTAAATTTCATGTCAACGCCAAATCTTAATATTGAATTTACAAAATAAAATGTAAATTCATGTCAATGCCAAATCTTAATATTGAATTTACATACTAAAATGTATATTATCGCAAATTCTAAAATTTTGATTTACATACTAAATTGTAAATCATCGTAAATTCCAAAATTTTGGTTTACATAATAAAAATGTAAATCATCGCAAATTCTATATTTTTACAACATAAGATGTAAATTTATATCATCCAATCAACAACCACATTCAAATATCCAAACAAGTATACATCTAACAATTCATATCAAGATAATATTCAAGGTGGTTTATATTTTGGCATATGTCAAATCGGCGAAGTATGATTCAATATCATTAACAAATAATATATATTAATTAGCCAATAGTTTCAGATCTAATATTTAGATTCGCGGATCTAACATCATACGGTCATAAGCAACCTAGATCCGTATTTCAAATATCACTACATAGCATATCAGTCAATCAATATTCTTTAATAATAAAGAATTAATAATTAAATAAATTAAATTTAATTAAAAATAAATTCTCACCGCTGTTGGTTCTGAGATGAATCGAGTTCGATCAGATTTGGTGTTTGAATTCACTTGGTTTCGGATCTGGAACAATTCCAATGCAAATTCAAAGGAAAAATCAAAATCAGGCCTTTAACAACTGCTGCAACAACGCTTAAAAGCGTGGGGAAAACTGAAATAGAATTTACCTTAGAACGTTCAAAACTTCAAATTCGATTTTCTGGAGTTGTAGTTGACGAAACGACGAGCCGTTTGTTGGAGAAGGACCGGCTACGAAAGAGCTATGCACGGCCAGAAGGTGGCAAGGTGCGGCGGCGGCGTGGGGCCCAGGGGAGGCTGCGACCGGTGGCACTTTGAGGTGGCGGGGCGGTTTCGTCGAGGCACGGGGACGGATGCTCCTTATCTAGAATCGAAGAGCTCGCGAAGAGCTTCGAAATGAGTACTCACACGCTAAATTTCGTTGAGAAATGGAGAAGAAATCGAAGTTCAAAGAATTGAACACTAATGGGTTCAGCGGTGGAATAATGCGGCTGGAGAAGAAGGAGAGAACCCGATTTTGCTTTATATAATATTATATTAGGGTATTTTAATCATTATTTAATTGGCCCGTTTAAGCCTGTTTTGGTCCGAACTCCGTTTTAAGCCTGCTTACTGTCGTTCTTAAGGTTTTGAGGCCTTCTGAATGCAATGGAACATGTTACAGGACCCAATTCCGAAATTTATTATGAGTTTTAGAATAATTATATTATTTTATTAATATTTTAATGTATACCGTACATGAAAATTCACCAAGGTCACAAATTAACTTCAAAAATTCTCGAAAAATATATTTAGCTATGTTTTGATGCTGTGGACCTATGAAATTTAATTTCGTTCAATTCTGAGCCCGTATGAATTTTTAATGAATTTTTAAAGTCAAAAATTTGCCTGTTTACACTGAAAAATCAATTATAATTATATTTAAATTCTAAAAATTACCAAAAAATCATTTTTAGCTTTGTTTTGATGATACGAATCCAACAAAATTTATTTCGTTGAATTTTGAGACATTTTGAAAAATGGCTATTTTTAAGGCCAGTATATTTAATATTAAAAATACATTTTTAAACAAATAATTTTTGAAACTCGAAATATATAAGTGTTTACTGTTTTTCAATGTAGAAACATCATTTCGAACTCAATGGAAGTGGTTTCGAGTCGAAATTCCTTTATATGTAAAAAGTAGCATTTTTGACCTATGCAAATTACCCAACGACCTTTCTAAAAATTGAATTGGCCATAACTTTTGATTTCCGCTATGAAATTTCGATTTTTCGGATTCGTTGGAAAGATATATTTAAATAGATTCCAATATTTTTGGTTTCACTAAAATCCGTTAAATTTTGCATCCTGTACGATCAGTCAAAGTTCAAGTTCGACTTTTCAAACTACCGCGCTATTTCTAACTCTTTTTATAATTAAAATTAATTTATTCATTCTAACTTCGATTTGAACCAAATTTGTGATCATTATTATTTAAAATAGATTATTCTAAATATCAAAACTCTTTTAAAATCACTTAAAATAAATTTTAAATTGGCCCCAAAATTCAGGGTTGTTACAAAACGCGTTTTCCTTTGCCACGCTCACATATTGATTCGAAAAATTACGAATTTTGGAATCTAGCAATAACTTGACATCACGGATCCAACAAAAGTGGTTTCGTCGAAAACCGAGGTCGTTTGCAAAATTTCCATTTTTAAGGGCCAGAATTCTACAGCGACTATTCTGAATTTTCAACTGGACATAACTTTTTATCCCCGCTATAGTGACCTTAACGGAGGTGGGGTGTTACATATACTAACACTTTTATCAAGAATATACATATATATACACACACACACACAAACACATATGCTGGATTTAAATACATGAATTATTACTGAAGACTGTACAGTTTAAAGATATTAGAGATTCAGAATTCAGAGATGATTCAAGACTTATGAGTAATCAAGATTTCTAGAGTTCAAGATTTCAAGATAAATATCGTCATAGATTCAAGTTTATGTAAGACTCTGAATAAGACTCCAAGTTCAATTTCAATTTTTGTTTTTCAATTTCTGATTTCAATTTCTATTTTCAAATTCTGTCTTCAATCTCTACCTTATCTATTTTATTTTCTTTACTTTACTTTTGATTTTAAATTCAAGTTTGATAGTTTATAAGTTTTATATATTATATACTTTATATTTATAAAGTTTCAACTCTATAATTTTATAAATATGTTTATATAGTTCATATTTATATTTTCATACGATTTTCTACTTTATACAATTCATTTATAACACTATGTTTTAATTCAATAATTTCCAGAATTATATATATATATCAAAATACTTCAAAAAATGCTCAAAACTCAAGTTTACACATGCTTATGTCGACATACATTTTAGCCTATGTTGACATATAACTGTCACTTTTTTAGTTTTTAAAGAAAGTGTCTTTTCACTATTTGTGATGCTCCAGAAACATTGCTTCCTTTCAAAACTTATAAATAGGGGCTGATTTCGAATTTTTCATCAATCTTCTTCTCCATCTTCATCTCCTTTCTTTACACTATTATATTTTCTTATTTTTATGATTTCTACACCTATACTCTGTCGAATTCAAGTCTATTTGTATAAAACATCTTCTCTTCTCACACTCTACTCATTACTCTCTGAATCGAAGTGCACTGAAGAGTTAAAAGTCTATTGTAATTATTTGGGAAGTGTTTGGGTAATCGGTGTGACATCTATTGTAATTATTTGGGAAGTGTTTGGGTAATCGGTGTGACCCTTGTAGCCATGAAATCAAGGAGGTTGGAATCGGTGTGACCCTTGTAGCCGTGAAATCAAGGAGAGTATAATTGATCAAGTGTGTGGAATTGGTGTTACCCTTGTAGCTATGAAATCAAAGAGAGGGTTGTAATTGGATATTAATGTAGTAATAAAACTCTGTGCAATCCAGCTTTGCGTGTGACTGGACGTAGGAGCACTTCCGAACCAATATAAATTCTGGTGTGTTCTTTCCTTTTCTGCATTTTATTTTTGTTTATCTTTGTGTTTTTTTTTGATTTCGTGTCTGTGATTGTTTTTATGGTGTTTGATTCATATAGTAGATCATATAAGTTTCAGATTTTGTTTAAATTCTCAAAAACGCTATTCACTCCCCTTTAGTGTTAGTTTTTCCTTAACGATCCATTCTGCAATCCCTAACATTAATGCGTTCTCTCGTTATACGAATCTTGCGTCATCCTTCTCTTCGGTAAATACAATGGCGAGTCTGCTAAAACTTCCACTTCAAATTTGTCATTATCCACTACTTCCATAAGAACTTCTCCTAACTCTCATTTGACTCTCCCCCCCTCATATTATTCTACCTCCACCACCTAATACTGCTCCATCAGCAAACTCTGATGAGTAGTGCAGTACGATGTCTAAGAGTAGTAAGAGGCGAGGAAAAAGGCTGCTGAGTTAAGGGAGCTGAAGGAGCGTAAGGAGAATATGCTTTTCGAGGAGCTTAGTTTTGATATTAAATTGAATTCATCTCTAAGGCATATAAGGAGCAATGCATCTCCGCTTTATGATTCCATCTTGAAGTAACTTTCTTGGTTTAGTGAAAACATAGATATGTTGTTTGTATGCTATTGCTATTCTGGATTTAGGAATGAAGCTTTTCGGGTTGAATTGATTAATTCATACGCGTTACTTATAAGTGTTACTGTTGCATAAGGGTCTCCTGTTATTGGCATCATCTTTCTCTCTTTGGAATATACAAATGGAATATACTAAAGCTTTGGTACATGTTGAATTTGGAATTATGTGTTTCCAGTATTCGGTAAGCTTTTCAGTGAGTTCAAATGGAATACAAGTTTGTTGTGAGGTGGATATGAATTTTGTTTTGTCAATACATTATAAAGTGAGTATTGGTAATTATTGCAAAGTGAGTCTGTTCAAGTGAATAATTGGTTAATACAGTAGAGATTATATGATGAGTAGTAGTGTATATATATGATGTTGTATATATTGTAATATTTCTTATTGAGTAATAAAAATTCTCGCGCTTTCCTTTCAAAAATTATCATGAATCATCATTATGGTTGTTGTTGGAAAAGCTGAAAAATGTAATCTTGTGGGTCTAAGTGATTGAAGAAAAAAAGAAATGTAGAAATTCATAGCAGAGTGATGATTATTCAGAGATCTTGTTGTTTTCAGTCAACTATGAAAATTTCATTCAATTCTGGCATGTTTCGGCCTATTATGATACAAAAAAATGAAAAAAAGACCCAAGATAATTATTGCATCATAATCATAATAAATCGATAAACTAGTTAAGAAAAAATAATAATATTATTAACATGTAATTTGAATAAACATAATCAATACATGACATTATACAAAAATCATGCTGATTAATTGTGGAAAAACATAATACCAACATGATTCTACGGCGAAATTGAACTAAGAATATGATCTTCAACCTTGCTCTAATATCATATGTAAACATAATATCAAGTGAATTTGATTTTTAATCATTATTGCATTTTTGTTTAAGATCTTGACCATGCTCTTAGTTACAAACAATACATAAATCATACCTGTAGACATTGATTGAGAAGAGGATAGTGAGATGTAGAGATGTAAGTTGTAGATTGGAAAATTTCCTTCTCTCTCTTGGTCATACTATTATTTGTGATGTCTTTTCAATAACCCTAACGATGAATATTGGGTTATATTTATAGACAGAGACATGAGCCAAATTCTTTATGGATATAACTCAACCGTTCATCAAAGTTGACCGTTAATAGAGAATATCCATATTTAAAAAAAATACCTTCCATTTCAATCTTATCCTATCAAATCAATGGACTCCATAAATGACGACATAATAACATTTAATATTAAATTCCATATATTCGTTATATGGACCATATAATGAGATGTATAAAAATCCTTACATATGATTTTATCTCTGATACATCATTATTAAAAAATTGTAATGGTTCATTTTCACATCTGCATATAAAATCAAAAGGATACTTAATGCTCCTCCTCATAGTATCTATTCTGTAACATCTTTTGTACTAACGCAGGGATAGGAACATTGGAATCTGGGATGAAGTTTCTATATCTAAGGGTGAGTTTTTATGCATATATCTATACAACAACGTGCACATACATGCCATATAATATATGTCTCATGCTGTCATGCACATACACATTGGTGGTCCAATGCCTTAAGTAACAAGGATCTTAATTTAAAGAACTAGTGGTCTTTGCAATTTCCACATATTTTTGCTTTCTAAATTTCATGTTTCATTCTATAATGGTTCGCTTCTGAACCAATATTATAGCACGAGGGAAATGTTTCATATATGTGTTGTCAAATGTAGTCTATGAAGATGTCTGATCCTCAGTTTCAATGCTCTATGATAGAGTCAAAGTTTCTATCTACAGACTACGTGTTACTATAGAGTTTGAAACAAAAACTCATTTCATTGAATCTCCAAGTGACAACTGAGGTAGAAGGAAATGTATGTTTGATCTATTGAACATCATCAGTCTTACAGTATCAGCCAGGAATTTTTTTGGAGTACACATTTCCTCAAACAAGCACTTTTATTTCCTGTAGTACAGATAGAAAAGTTGGAGAATTGATCTGATTATTATTTCAGATATAACGTTTGAGAAAATGTAACATAGATTGTTTATTTTTAATTAAATAATGATACAGAGTTTCGATAGTTGTTTATGTGCATATACTCATATACAGATAAGTATTGGGTTTTATATACTCCATCTCCTTATACATACAGAAATATAAAAAAAGAATGATCTGATGCACAACGGACATAATCTTGGACGCGTCTATTAACACCATGTTATTTTCTTTTCACCCCCCATTAAAATAAAAAATAAAATGTGCACCCCATCATTTTCTCTTCCCACCCCGTTTAATCCAAAAATGTCCTTACTACATTTTCATCCTACTACTTTTTTCTTCTTTTTCTAGTTTCCAGCTTCCAATTTGTTTCTACTGCTCTTTCTATTAAAATTTTGATTGAATTACATTTGTTGGTTGACATAAACCAACATGCAACCTTAATGTTGGTTAGGGTAATCAACGCTCCATTTGAACATCGATTTATTGAACAACACCATCTATACTGATTGCAATTTCTGTATACTGCTAACATAGTCGGTCTTAAAATACATAATGATACACATTGCTGATAGTACAATTCTTAAATATTTAATCATTATTTTATTTTATTTTAATCATTATTTATAATTTCTATTTTTTTTAAAAGATCATGTACAATGCCAATTTTAAATTTTAAATTATTGTTTGTAATTTAACCTCAAAGACTCATATATGTATACAACTGATATTATTACTTTTTAATCATTGTACAACATTAAAAAGTTATATAATTGGCAGTTAAAGTGTAAATCTAAAAATAAAATTCTAAAATTTTAACCGGGGGATGAAGAGAAGACAATGGGGTGCAAATAGCTAGGCCTCATAATCTTATTATCTCATTCTTCTCAAATAAGGGTTAGGGTTTCAAGGAACTCTAATTTTCTCTTTACATCGATCCTAAATGAGATAACTTGAATCAACTTTGAATTTAGCTTCAATTTGTAGCAAAATCATCTTAGAGAGACAGAGATCCATAGTGTATTTATGAAACAGCGAATTACAAGCCACATAAGCATAAATCTAGGATTTGTGATTTCAGATCTACAGTTGTTAAACTACAGAGAAAGCAAAGCATCATTAGATTTGACATCCAAGTATGATAAGTGAAACTTCAGGTCAATAGCCATTATTCTATGGCTTTCAATTCTTCTCTGAATCGATGGATGTTTCTAGCGGATAATGCTCTGATAGACATGTCTGCTCTTTGATAATAAGTAGAAATATGATTTGCTTACAAGTTTTTCTTTTGCATTTGTTCGCAAACGAAGTATATATCAATCTCTGTATGTTTAGTCCTGATATGTTGAATTGGATCTGCTGTCATATAACTTGTGCATTGGTTGTCACACCATATTATCGGCTTTCTTTTAGTTGAAAGCTTTAGTTCTCTTAAAATCAACTGTAACCATAGTATTTATATTGTTGGATTTGCCACAATATGATATTCAGTCTCTGTACTTGATTTGTATATGGTTATCTGTTTTTTCAACATCTGGAAATGATATTTTCTCTAACATAAGTATTGTACACAGTGATAGATTTTCTATCATCTGGGTCTATAGCCCAGCCTGAATCTGAATAGGTTGTTATGTTTAAATGATTGCAAGCTTTAAGTGAAACCTTAGTTGATTGTCCCCTTCGAGTATCTCAGAATCCTTTTAATTGCTTTCAAATGTTCATCTCTAGGATCTTGCGGAAATTGAGATACTTTTTTTAATACTAAATGAAATACTAGATAGTGTTGTAGTTCCATATTGTAATGCATCCACAACACTTCTATATTGCCTTATATTAACTACGGTTTGCTTCTCCGTTGTTTTTGGAGAAATGTTGATTGGATATCATGGAGGAAAGTTGGGGGTTGGCTTCATTCATGTTTGTTTTACTCAGCAGTTCTGAAATATACTTTGTTTAGCAAAGCTATATCTCAAAATCTGACTTTTTCTTCACTTCTATGCCTTTAAGTATGATAGCCCTCCTAAATCTTTGATTGAGAACCATTTGTTAAGATATTTGGTTAATTTATTGATTTAGACTTTATTGCTACCTATAATAATACGATCATCAACATATATTACTATTTATATAATAGGCGAGTTACTAATTTTAGTGAAAATGGATGTTTCCTACTTTATAGAAGAATAACCGGTAATGACTAATGTTGACTTAAGTCTATTAAACCGTACTCTTGGCGCCCGATTAAATCCACATATAGCTTCGTTTAACTTGCAAGTCAATTCTAAATTTTGAATGTATCCTTCTGGTTGTTCCATGTACATTTCTTTCTGTATTATGCCATTTAGAAAGGCATTATTAAAATCCAAATGTTTGATCCTCCAGTTATTGTTCAAAGCTGTTATAAGTCCAAGACTAATGGTTTTTGATTTGACTATTGGAGAGAAAATTGGACTAAAGAAAAATTCGAATTCCTAAGTAAACCCTTTTGCAACAAGTATTGCTTTATATTTGTTGATTGAACCATCTGGATTCTTTTTCAGTTTGTATGTGTTGACCAGCCTTTTGGCAAGGCCGTCAAGATTAATCAATATTATGGGATCTGGCCTAGATGATGTGAAAGCCTATATGATCCCAATCACGGAACCGACCGATCCAGCTGGAACCCGTGACTTTTGAATAGACTACGTCAGATTCATTCCAATGTTGTGCTGAATATCCTCCTGAAGAGTCAGTTTTGCTCCTGTTTGAAGGTAATTAGTCATCTCTTATGATGAGGTTAGATGCCACCTATCGCCGCCCATTAAATTCATGTCGCTATCAATGAAAAAAACTAATCTTTAGGATCTCCTAAAGTCTTGGATCAAAGGGCACGTATCTCACCCAATTTGAATATTATTGCACCTATAAATAGACCTTCTGGATGAAGAAGAAGGATCTTTTGGCAAATTTCTGATTATATCACCAATATAACCATTCGACTGTAATAGATCGTTTGATATAAGAGAAATTACAAAGTGTACGTAGGCTCGTTAATGTCAAACAACTATAAACCTATGTGAGATTGTTTTCTTCTGCATTTTTCATTTTATTTGTCTTCATTTAATCTCTATAAATTCGTCTCTTGGGTGTTGTGCCAGTTTTTGATATAAACACTTTGGTGCTTTCACCGAGAACTTGATATTTTCGGCATTTGAAGAATTTTTCTCTACTTTCGGATCACCAAGTCCGAGATGAGATCCAAATAATTTTTTAGATAATATTGAATCATGGTTGCTAAATCCTCAACGTGTGCCACTGGGAAGCAGCCTCTAGTTACATCGTCAGCAGATGCAGCCGGAGGGTCGATCATTTCTGATCCCAATGCGGACTAACTTATTTTGCCATCCTCGGTGCAACCTTCCATGGAAGATCTAGGTTCCCTCTCAGCTTTTGCCACCCGGGATGAGTTCATGACTGTATTAAATCAACTACGTGAAACCATGAAGGCTATAAATGCTCATGCCTAGGAGAATTCTGCAACAAGACATGATATGAAACATATGTCGACGCAATTGGAAGAATTTAGAAGTCATCAACCTTCCCCTCGTCGACTGGATCAGAACTCGGAGAGCTCATCATCATCTAGGGGAAATAGAGGTCAACGTCAACTACGATGCCCGTTGGAAAGATCCCAAAATATATGACAATTGCATTTGGAAGGGCGATCAGACCAACCAGGAATAGTGGGTCAAACTCATGACGACCTGGCTGACGTGGAAGATATCGATCCCACAGCTCGACGAAATTGAAGTGCCTCTCCCTCGGCTCACCAAAACAATGCTTAGGCAACCCAAGCCCCTGTCCTTCCTCCTCGGCACCTTGTGATTGACGAGATGCACGGGGAAGGCGGGGGACCGCCAGACGATGACTCAGGCGATGTTTCCTGGAGAGGGGGCATGGAGAGGGAGGTCGGTCAAAGAGGCTGATCCACGTACAATTATCCCTCCAGATTTGGCTGCCATGGTATGATAGACCATGAATAACAGCAAAGTATATAAAAATGAATATTGTGGGATCAACCGGAGCCATACACCGTTCATAGATGACATTTTGCAGGCAGAGTTCTCCAGAAGATTTAACATGCCCCAGATGAACCACTACGATGGAATCACCGACCCGGAGTAGAATTTGGTGAGATATTCATGGAATTGGAAGTGGTTGTAGCTCCATACACCATCAAATGCAAGGCTTTCTCGATCTTTCTGCATGGAATAACGCTCATGTGGTTCACCCTCCTTTCCCCAAGGTCGGTCCCAACCTTCGAAGACTTAAATGAGAAATTTCTGTACCATTTCGTCTCCAGCCTCCAATTCGAAGCATGTCATGGCCCATTCCGCAATAAAACAAGGAAGGGGTGAAACCTTGAGGAACTAACTTAGTTGATTCAATCGGTCTTCCACCAAAATGAGAAATCCTAATCCTGAGACAGTTTTGATGGCCATGGTTGATGGCATTGACAAAAGGATAGAGTTCGGGAAGTATTTAATCAGGAAGCCACCCACAACTATTGAGATGTTATATGAAAAGGCCAATATTCAATTGCGATAGGAAGATGCGCAATTGGACAAGAAGATGTGCCAAAAGATGTATCTACCAATCCCATTCAGACCAATATAGAAAGCAGTCAAGCAGTCTAGAGATAATTCTGGAAAGGTGGAAGTAAATGTTGGAAACCGTGCTAAGCGAAATAGTGACTAATCGAAGGGATCCAATGGAAATCTTGGACAAAGAGGGAATTCCACCGAGCTTATGATCAACAATGGAAGTTTGGTAAATATATTGTTTAAACAAGCTTATGATCAGAAGAAGCTGGAATTGAAGGACTTGGAGCCATGTATTGGCTAGATACGCAGTTTTAATGGGTAGTCCACCAAGCTGATCGGTCTGATCAAGCTATTTGTAGAATTGGGAGATGGAGACTGCAAGAGAGTATGGATCCTACCACTTGTTGTGATGAACATTAGCTCCTAGTACAATGCATTTCTAGGGCGACCGACCCTAGCTGAGTTTAGAGCTTGCATTGCACCTTGGCGGCTGTTTCTGAAATTTCCAACCGATGGAGGATTCGGAACGGTGTGAGGGAACCAGATGATGGGTCCATCTTGCTATTTGATAGAATGGAAAGACCTACGAAGTAAAAATGGCAAGGATTTAGAAGATACCCCTCCCCATACAGAGGGGAAGGAAGCTTAACAACTAAAGAGAACATCCCGGCCAGAACTGTCCATCTGCCAACTCGAGGATATCGATCCAAGAGAGGACGAAGAACCGAGTTGTACGAAGGCATCCCCGAATGAAACTACTATGGAGATCTTGGCCGATGATGATGACCCAACGACGGTTTTAAAGATCGAATCCCATCTTGACCCCCTCCGGACGAGGGAGTTGACTGAATTTCTCCGTGTTAACCTTGACATGTTTGTATGCACCCACGCTGACATGTGTGGAATTTCACCCTCCGTCATAACTCACTCTCTCAGTATCGATCTGAAGTACACTCCTATAAAGCAGAAGAGGCGGATGCTCGGCCCAGAGAGATCCGCGACCCTAAAGGAAGAAAATGGAAAGCTACAAGCCAATGGGTTTATTCGAGATGCAACTTGTCCTGACTGGATAGCCAACCTTGTTCTTGTGGAGAAGACTAACGGGAAGTGACGAAATTTGATCAACTTCTCCAATTTGAGTAAGGCCTGCCCTAATGACAGTTTTTCGTTATCCATGATTGATTAGTTGGTCGACTCAACTGTGGGGAATGAACTCCTTTCGTTTATGGATGCTTACTCTAGGTATAATCGAATTGCAATGCATCTCCCAAACAAAGAACATACTAGTTTCATAACAGATCTTGGATTCTACTGTTATGTAGTTAAAGAACGCTGGAGCCACATATCGGTGTTTGGTCAACGGAATGTTTCACGATCAAATAGGGAGAACGATTGAAGTATATGTAGATGATATGTTGGTAAAGTCGAGATAGTCAACCGGTCATGTTAGAGATTTATCAGAAATGTTCGACATCCTCCGAACGTATGGTATGAAGCTCAACCCCTTGAACTCTTCATTTGGAATAACATCGAGGAAGTTTTTGGGCTTCATAGTTAGTTCCCAAGGGATCGAGATCAATCCCAATCAGATTCTAGCTAAGGGAATCCAGGAACTGAGAAGAATTAAGGTTGTACAGAGTATGGCAGTAAGGGTGGCTATCATGGGTCGACTTATATCTAAAGCAACCAATAAATGTTTGCCTTTCTTTGAATTGATCAAGAGAGGAAAACGAAATTTCGCTTGGACACCTGACTGTGTCAAGGCCTTTCGGAGTCTACTCGACCATCTGGAGAAACCTCCAATCATGTCCAAAACTATCGACCTTGAAGACTTATTTGTGTATATGGCAGTACCCGCTCATGCCATCAGTTCGGTCCTAATCCGAGAAGAAGACCAGATACATTGGTCGGTTTATTACGTGAGCAAGAAGTTAACAGGAGTTAAACGCAATTATCTGAAGCTCGAAAAACTCGCCTATAGTTTGCTGATTGCATCACGAAAACCTCGACATCACTTTCAGGCTCACCCTATGAATGTGTTCACCGACCAACCTCTTCGGCAAGTTTTGCAACGACCCGAGGCAAGCGTGAGACTGCTTAAATGGAACACTGAATTGAGTTAGTTCGACATAACTTTTGTTCTGCAGAAATCCATCCAGGGGAAAGCGCTAGCCGAATTCATAGCCGAATTTACTACTCCGGAGGATGACAACCTCGAAGATAGTACCGAGCCTCTGGATACAGAGTCAAGATCAGACTCCTGGAAACTATACACGGATGGAGCGCGTAATAACCGACACTCTGGTGCTGGAATAGTATTGTTATCTCCTAAGGGGCGTCGATATATTATGCCCTAAGATTGGATTTCTTGGCAACACACAACGATTTTGAGTACGAAACCTTGATTGTCGGGCTCAAACTCACGAGGGATTTAACAATAACATTTCTTGAAATTTTCTGTGATTCACAACTTATGGTATTTCATGTTCAGAAAGAATATCGGACTGAAGGAGTCCAACTTCCTGCCTATCTAAAACAGGTTGAAAGATTGTTGCATGACTTCGATTGATATAGCATCTTCCACATCCCTAGAGAGGAAATCCAGAAGGCAGATAGGTTGGAAAAACTCGCTAGTTCTGACAACCCGAGTGAAACAAAATTGGTTCCTATAGAGAATTTAAGCACTCCAAGTATCGATCAGATAAAGGTCGATTAAAAGAAGCCAAGCCTAAAAAAGAATCCTGGATGACCCCCATCAAGAATTTTCTCTTACACAGCACCCTCGTCGAAAGAAGAAATGAGAGATGAGCCCTCGTGCGACAAGCCTCCAGATATATAATTTAGGAGAAGTAGCTTTACCGAAGGGGTTTCTCTGTCCATATGTTTTGATGTATGGCTAATATTGATATCAAAATGATATTAAGAGAAGTGCATGACGGGGAATGTGGTGTGCATACAAGAGGACAAACTTTGGCTAAGAAAGTGCTATGATATGGATACTTATCGCCGACTGTCAACAAGGATGCAATTAATTATTCCAGATGATGTGATAAATGCAAGAGGTTTGCATAGATTCCACGTGCTCTGTCCATGGATGTTTGTTGTTTGGGGAATAGACATTATTGAAAGTCTGCCGATTTCGAAAAGGAGTGCAAAATATGCGATCGTGGCAGTGGACTACTTCACAAAATGGGTAGAGGCAAAGCACATGACCATGACCACGATGAAGAGAGTCATCAAATTTCTTTTCAGGAATATCATCCGTCAGTTTGGTTTACCCCGAACTATCACAACTGACAATGGAACTCGATTCGATAGCTCAGAATTCAGAGACTTTTGCGAACGATATCACATCAAGAAAAAAATACACAGCGGTTGCACATCCACAATGCAATGGACAAGTTGAAGTTGTCAACAAAATCATCAAATCTATCTTGAAGAAATAATTAGAACATGCCAAAGGCCAATGGGTTGACAAGCTGCCTTTAGCACTCTGGCCTTATCATACCACCTATAAGACTGCCACCGGCCACACTCCCTTTGCCTTTTCTTAGGGGCCGGAAGTTATCATCCCCGTCGAACTTGAAGTTCCTTCCCATAGAATGACGTATTATGACCCATTATCAAATAAAGACCTTCTCTTGCGATCATTGGACATGATTGATGAAAAAAAAGAAGCAAACCTTAGTGCCGAAGCTCATTGATGGAGGATCGCCTGACATTACAACAAGAAGGTCCGACACGAGACCTTCGATGTTGGTGATCCTATCCTAAAACGGGTCTTCCCGATTCCCATAAATATGGGTCCTAAATGGGGAGGGCCCTACATCATCCAACATAAGCTTGATAATGGACCTTCAGTCTATCGACTGTTGATGGTGTGCCTTTTAGAGGTCATGAAATGCAGAGCATTTACGACCTTATCTTTCTTAGAACTTTTAGTTTTCTTACTATCTTATCTATTTAAGCATTGTAATAAGGTGTGACTTATCACCCATAGTAATTTATGAGTAAAAGCTCTTTTACTGCTCTAACTTCTTATTATAATGGCTAAATGTTGTTACTCGACCGACATTAAGTCAAACATTGACACTCCAGCCTACCGATCCATGACCTAACGAATTGACTTCGTTCGGGAACTGGTAGGAAATCTAGGAAGACTGACTCTGAGCTTAATATCAACTTTTGAACCTTCGGATCCCACTTGGTTGACTAAAAGTGAGGATGAAACTGATGCAAACGGTATGAATATCTGTTTGAGAATAACTCTGGTCCTCTTAATTTTGGAAGGAGTACAAAATTACGGACGAGTGTGAAAGGTGCACTCCGACTAAAGACCGCTCGATCCTTAAAAACTCTAATCCTCAATGACTAGAGGAAGATTAATGTATTCCTAACCATGATCGCTCGACCCTTGGACCTATCGAACCGACCTTGTGGTCGATAGAAAAAATTGACGATCGAATCGAACCCCCATGACACTAAGGGCATGGGTATACACAAGTGATCCGACTACGCATATGACTTAAATGACTTCCAGATTCCGAAAATTGGGGACATCGGCATTGTTCCCCTAAGACTTTTTCAATACTCAGATACATTAATAATACAAGTATTTGACGACGATAAAACATTAATAAATATTCATTCTTACTTACAAACCGAGCATTGTCCACAGGTACTTCAAACATCATCTACAAAAGAATAAACAAAACCTGACGATGATAAAAATGGGAGGTCCGCACTCGCATACAACTTCCAAAGGGCCAAGATTCTAAGTTCATGGAATCTTATCGCCACACTTCTTGATGTCCTCCAGCTCTTTCTGCCTAGTCCACTCCTTCATCTCCTCACTAGTCAAACCAAGCTTCGGGCTTTTGAACATGCTACCAAAAGATGCAGATCGACTGGAAGTCGTGGTAACATGTTTGATTTTGCTCGGGATTGTCGGAGCTGGAAAAGGAGATGTGTTGCCAGATGAGAGTGAAGTCGGTGGAATATATTGGAGAGGAGGAATGTTGACAGGTTCATATGATGGTTTAGCCTTAAGAGTCGAAACCTTTTTCTCATTCATGGCCTTCATCTCTACAATAGATGGGTGGTCGAACGTCTTGATCTCTCCCACAAGCTCTAAATTTCCATCGTTTGGTCAAAGATTTTCTGTTCTAGGTTCCTTTGGAGCATCAGTTGTTCCTTTACCTTTGCTGGGGACGACAGTAGGATCATCCTCCGACTTCTCAGCCTCTAATGCAGATGCTATTCTCGCCGATGATACAGCTACAACAAAGAGGACAAAATTTGTGAGCAAAGGAACAAACAGTCAATAAACTGAAGAAGGAGAGAGTGGGTGACCTTTGGCCTATGTCGGTCGGTCTGAAACCTTCCCCGATGAAGCCGGAGCAGATGAACTATCCTTGGGTAAAAGGAGAAGAAGGTCAACCCGATTATATTCCTCTACTAAGACAGAAGATTGATTGGTAGAAAGGGAAGCATAAGAACAACCGACCTCAATATTCGAAGGGGGAGAAGTGCTTTTTCCATGCTTGTGTCAGCTTCGAGGATCGACTTCCCTTTGATCGTGTATCATACAGTGTCTCTTAATTCCTGTAAGTTTATCTTTCCCTTGACCAATACCTCGCGCTCATCATTATGTAAATACTAAGCGATCAAGGCTTCCTCATTCTCTAGCTTACCCTTTGTCGCCTCAACCTCCTTGTTCATAAACACCTCCCATGCATTAGTCAACACTCGTTGACAATCTGCTGCTCAGGCTAAGTTTTTATGAATGAAGAACGCGAGCAAAGAACCGAAGAATGTTAGCATTAAATTTCCTGATCGTCTCTCTCTTCTCAATGGTGTGTTTGTCTTTGATCACACAGACTTGGTCTCATGCAGGAGGTGAGCGCTGCTAACATCCTTGATAGCGGAAGCGGCAACATCCTCAGCTTTCTTTCTAGCTAGCTCGAATGAATCAAGACAGGCCTTGTAATCTTGTACTTCCTATTCCAACTGATCCTTGTCATTTCTCAAGTTCTCATTTTCGGTCTTTAAGGTCGCACATACTTGGCTCGCT
This sequence comes from Allium sativum, assembly GCA_030737875.1. Lineage (NCBI taxonomy): Eukaryota > Viridiplantae > Streptophyta > Magnoliopsida > Asparagales > Amaryllidaceae > Allium > Allium sativum. The sequence continues at coordinate 497,630,152 of CM060924.1, read as the reverse complement.
GAGTCAATTTAAGCCTCTAAATTTTTCGAACTCTCTTGATATTCTTCCCTAGTAGTAATCACCTCGGAATCATATTTCTCTATCCTCTTCTGGAGCATCTCAAAAGTCACCTTATCAGCCTCCAGTTGCCTCAGTAAGATTACGGTTTGCATCGACCTACTCCTCACCACTTCGCCTAACTGTTTTGCATAAGCATGCATCGCGTTATATTGGTTCAATGCGAAGTCAACGTTCAACCTGATTTGATTGTGCAAATTCAAAGGAAACAGCTGCAACATGGGGTCGGCACAATACCAGCAAAATAAAGACCCAGGAAAAGTTTCTACGATTAGGTTTGTTCAGTGGACGACCTTTCTCGACTCGAAAGGTCCATCTCCTGAGGACTTTTTTCAGGACGACCAGGAAAGGGATGAATTCATGGTTATGTGGCTTGACGGGCCGCTCTTCAGGAGAAGGGTTGACCTGGAAAGTGGGATGACTGGGGGAAACTACATTAGTAGCTTTGTTTCCATCCTCGGGTATATTATCCCGAGGATGGGGCAAAGATTGATGCCTTGGAATTTTAGATTCTTCTCCTCTCTCATGAGGCTTACTCTTCTTCCCTTCCTTCTCCTTTTGACCTCAACTTTCCCTCTCTTGCCTTTTCCTCTTCTTAGCTTTCTTTTCTTTCTTCTTCTTCCTCCTCTCTATTTTGTCATTCTCTTCACGATCGTTGTCCTCGTGATAACCTTCCTACCTGACTTGCGGCGGGGTCGACCCAGCAAGACCGCCTTCCTCCTAAAGGCAGTCAAGGTTGGTGTGGTAATACTCCTCGTTGATTGCATCTGTACTGAGATAATGAAATATCAGTTGATATGCATATGAGAAAATAGGGCTGTAACGAATAGTGCTAGTGTTGTGTATATGAAGTTTTCTTTTAAATCTACCTGAACTTAAAACATGATAGGTGTCTCCTACGATCATTGGATCGGTCGGCATCAATTCTTCCCTGGGCATTGTGTGGAAAACGTCCTCCAGGTCCAAGTTCTGAGACGAAATAAATGCATCCGGTATTTCCACATTCTGTAATCCTTGGAAAGGGAGGTTCGACTCTTCCCTCCGGGACTGTGAACAGGAGAGGGTCTACTCTAGTACCAGAGTCTTCTAACTAGTGATTAGTAAATTCCTCCTCAATTACTTCTGCATGAATATTTTCTGAAGCATCTGCCTTTGGTTCCCTCTGCATTATTAGAAAATCAAACTCCCGGCGTAGTCTCTAAAAAGCTTATGTCTTCATCATAACTTTGTGACGGGTATTTTTCCCCCTCCAAACAAGGATTGAACAAACGATCCCTTGACGGGGGGCACGACCTGGACATCGGTTGACTTCTTTTGAGGAAGAGGCACATTCAATCTAGTGCTGCGTGAAAGAGGGCCCTTACTGTCCGAGGGTCCCAACGACCTTTTCTTGTTTAGAAGACGATAATGATGAAGGTTAGCATCAGTCAAAAGAACCTTATAGTGTCGGTCATCCTTTTTAACAGCTGCCAATGCATCGAAACGATCTTGGAACACTCTCTTTGTATGCCTTGATGGTTCATCACCTATAGGAAATAATTTGTATAAAATGCTTGCTTATGATTAAATCAACGGAAACAAAAAGATTTACGACATTTCATCTAACGATAGGCACAACCTGGTTGTTATTTAAAGAAAAACCAGGCATGCTTAGTGTCACCCAGTTTGCTAGGGATGCCCTCTATGATTTTTCGAGTACAGACGACCTCAAAGTAAAGAAAATAAGGAGATGTGTGCTCTTGATGTCTGAAGTTGAGAAAAAATATTACGTCGTCGAGCGTGGGGATTTGGATCAAGTACTTCGTGTACATGACACGTAAGGACAGTAAGTTAGTATATGCGATCAGGTGAAGTTGCAATAGGGATAGATTCATCTACCTTAAAAGGTCAAGTATAAATGGAGAGAAAAGGGGGATAGCTCCAGCAGAGAACATTAAATGGGTAAGCACCATATAGCCACTCGACGAATTGTGAGGAAGATCCCTATCTTTGGGAGCAAGCATATCGAGCCATGGAAGCTTATGTTTCACACTCAAGTTTTTCAACTGCCTTTCAGTCATTGTACTGGGCTACGAAACTTCAGCACCAGTTATAAGACCAGAATTATGGGGAGTATCGAGTGTAGTTGTTGTCCCACTTGACTCTTTGATTTCCATAGCATGAGGAAAATTGACCGATCGACCATGAGTATCGGCGTTGAATTCAGGTTTGGAATCAGTCCTGGAAGTAGAAGCTGAGGAACTTCCCAAGTCTATAAGAGCAGGCATGGCCTTTTTCTTCTCAGCCTCAAGTGCAAGAGTAATGTGTCGTCCCGACATTATGAATTATGCTGCAAAAGAGAAAATAAAAGCCTCGGCTAGATTGATAAGGTCGTAATATTTCAGCATTTGTGTTCACAAGTATGAGCCAGAAAAAGTGACAATTTAAGTTAAAAACCGCAATCAAAGACGTATTCAACTCTGTGGATTTCAGTTTAAAGAAGGGGGTCATTCGACAACCTTGACGACCCAAGGTAAGGTAATATTCCCAAACGAAGTGAGAATAATCACTGATTCTGCAGTGTTGAGTTGATAAGCATTGATTTCCACATCGTCCTCAACCTGATCATGCCGAGAGCCATTATCCCTGCTTATTCATACCCGTACTATCATTCCCTCTCTCCTATTGCCACGTGTCTTATCATTTGATGACACTTTGAAATTTGAAATTTTAGGAAGGCGGAGTGTTTCTCCACAAAGATAATTCCTTTCTCACTGCCGATCGCCACCGCTTGTGTCATCAACAGAAGGAATGACTGCTGTTGTACCATTAGGCCATGATTTCGGTAAGTATGATGTCGACGATTAAGATCGAAAATTATATGGAGCACAAATTGGGGCGAAAAATAAATAATGGGGAAGATCTGCATACAAAGTCGGTATTTAAAAAAGTAAGGAGAAGAATGTCAATACTTGCGAAGGAGTTGGAGAAGACGATCCTGGATTTAAGCAACAGAACGTTTTTCAATTTCTCTGGAAAATCACAAAATCGGCTGCAGTAAAAAATAAATGAGGATGGTGGGCCAACCTTTTACAATGAAGCAAGAGGACTCTTCGTCTTCTACGGATGCGACTGTTGAACTAGGCATGGGGCAGACATGGCAATTCACTACTAAGCCAGGTCTGATCGAATAGGCGCGTGACAAAAGAGCATTATTATTTCTCGAACTGATTGTTAGTTCATGAGACGTCTGGTCGACCCATGGCTCTTATGAAAGTCCTTCCAGCCGATGCAGATACGTGCTTCCGATTTATGTTCAATGAGAAATAATCCAGAGTAAAATATCCAAAGCATCCCCTGTTCATAACATGGCATACTTTGTGGGGCAAAGTGTTGACCAGCCTTTTGGCACGGCCGTCAAGATTCATTGGTATTATGAGATCCGGCCTAGATGACGAGAAAGCCTGTATGATTTCGACCATGGAATCGACCGATTTAGGGACGAGTCGGTCGACACCTAAGCCTTGAACCAAGCAGAGGACCCAACATGCAAGCCAGTTAGAACCCGTGACTTCCAACCGACTACGTCAGATTCATTCCAATGTTGTGCCAAATATCCACCTGAAGATTCAGTCTTGCTCCTATTTGAACGTAACTAGTGATCTCTTTATGATGAGGTAGATGCCATCTATCGCCGCCGATTAAAATCACGCCGCAATCCATGAAAATAACTCATCTTCAAGATCTCCTAAAGTCTTGGATCAAAGGACACGTATCTCAGCCAGTCTGAATATTATAGCACCTATAAATAGACCTTTTGGATGAAGAAGAAGGATCTTTTGGCAAACTTCTGATTATATCACCATTGTAACTATTCGACTGTAATAGATCATTTGATACAAGAGGAATTATAAAGTGGACGTAGGCTCATTAACGCCAGACCAATATAAACCTGTAGGTGATTTTTTTCTTATGCATTTTTCATTTTATTTATCTTCATTTAATCTCTACAAATTCGTCAATCTCTACAAATTCGTCTCTTGGGTGTTGTGCCAGTTTTTGGTGTCAACAGTATGTCCACCTTCATCCAAATTATACATATTATTTGTTTGGTGGATAAACTAGTTCTCAAGCATTATTGTTCATGAGAGCCTGGTGCTCTTTATCCATGCTCATTCTACAATTCTTGTTTATTGCAGCATGGTTGTAATTTCCTGGTTCATCCATAGTGATCGCAGCATCATAAATTTTTGACTTAAAAATTACTCTTTTATCTTTGATTATCATTGGGTGACCAGTCTGAATGTACGGTGAATCTGAAGGCAAATCTTTTCGACTTGTCTGAATTGATATCATCACTTGAAGTGTATCCTTGAGTGTTACTACACCTATGATCTTCACTATGAACATCTGCTCTAATATTATCATGCTCACTTGTTGCAAGTAATTAATAGGCGTGACTGGTAGGCCCATTTGATCCTTGATTTGACTGATCATGCATTGACTGTCACTTTAAGCATCAACAGCCTCAATACCATATTTTTGTTGCACACTTCAGCAAAATTTGACAAATCAGGTAACGAAATCTTTAGATTGTAAACCTTAACTATAGTTATTATATCTGATCTGCTATATGGAATGAAATTTTCATCAGAAGTATTATGAATATTCTCCATGTTGAATAATACATTATTATCCCTTTTTATTAACACGGTAGCCAATAAAAGTGTGTGGTCTTGATCTATGATCAAGCTTATAAGTGTTGCATGGTCTTAAGCAGGGAAAACATAAACAATCAAATGTTTTTAAGCTTTGGTAGTCTGGTTTAATATTGTATAATTTTTCTAGTGGACTTGGTCCACTGAATACCTTTATTTGCATCCTGTTTATTAAACAAACAAAAGTTTAAATGATTCAGACCAAAATTTTAAAGGTAATGTTGTTTGAGCTAATAATATCAAATCAGATTTAACTACTGTTTATGTTTTTATTAACTAGACAACTTTGTTCAGAGGCATGTGGACATGTAATTTTATTAATTATGCCTTTTTTCTATAAAAAAAATCACTTAAGAATTTATATTCAGTCCCTCCATCAAGACCAAGTCAACTTGAGAATTTACTTGATTGTCATCCACTCTAACAAAGTTTACACCAACATTGTATGTTTCAGGTATGGATTTTAAAAAATATATTCAAGTACATTTACTATAAGCAACAAAGTCAAAATATACGTGGGTAGGTACCCATAAATCTATGGAAATTAACTCAAGTGTTTTAGAATGTTGGGTTGATGATTCATTGAACATTGTCTCGTGACTCTTACCCATTTTACAGCACGTGCAAATATATGGTAAATTGACATTACTAAAAGTTATTTCACTATCAAGAAGATTTTTCTTTACAGTACTGGCACTTGGATGACCAAGTTTACGATGCCATAAATCAAAAGTACTATTGTTATGATTTTCATCATTGATATTAGATATATTGTAGCTGATATTTTACGGTGATTTTTCAATTAACGAAATTAAACTTGTAAGATTATTTTATTGCATCACACTATAAAATAATTTCTCTAGTTAGTATGTCTCTAGCAAGATAGTGCTCAGGATAAAATTCAAAGTTCATATTATTATCCTTAGCAAATTTGAGCATAATAATTAAGTTCTTAATCTTAAGAACTCTCGGTAAATTATGCAAAAAATAACAATCTTTTACCTTTTATTCTAGCATTACTGGCATGAGATATTGGAAGTGCCACCTCGCTAGAAAGTTTAATCAATGTTGTAATTATCTCCTTGGTTTTTGTTCTTATTATTATTGGCAGCATAATTGATATTAAAGTTGTTTTCTTATGCTCTTTTTCTCTTAATTCTCTCTTCATGAGATAAAATAATTAAGTGTACATCATGTATTTATGAGAATTCTTTCTATGATGAAATGATTTCCTCCACTGCCTCATATTCATCAGTTAATCCATCTAAAATAACTGAAACATGTTCTGATTCAGGTAACTTGTGTCTAGTAGCCTCTAACATATCACAAATAGATTTGATTTTTCTTAAGTACTCACTCATAGTGATGTTATCTTTTTTGATCTTTTGAAATTATTTTTACAATTGATCACTTTTGCTGCAAATCGATTGTTAAACACTTTTTCAACAATTAACCATATCTCACTGCCAGTTTTACATCCAACGACTTATAGCAAAAAAATTGACTAATAGAGGATAACAACCATGAGCTAATGAGTCTGTCTTTCCTATGGTTTTTGATGTATTCTTCATTGATGATGACTCTATTCTCTTGATCTATTATGAGTGTAGGTGGAACTGCAGAGTATCCATGACAAACTCTTTAAGGCCATACCCTTGTATAGCAGTTTCAATTTGAAGCTTCTATAAGAGTTGATTTTTTTTCTTCTAATTGAAATGTAATCACTTATGATTGAGGACTAAGTACATTATTTATCAATTTATTTGCAGCGGTAACACTCTCATGTGGATCGTTCATGTTATCTGAGGCAGCTGATGTGTTGTCAATGGCCATGTTGAAAAGAAAAGACAATCTAAGAAACTTAAGGGCAAGAGGTAATTAAAAGAACTATTCAGGTAAGAAAGAAAGTTTTTAAAACTGACTGCTGCAGCTGGGTAATTCAAAATGAAGATTTTATTTTTTGTTTGAGTTTCTAGTATGGCACAGTTTGATTTCTGATGATTTTCTTGGGTTCCTGAATCAAAAGATAAAAGTTGAGGATGACTGTCTGTTGTAGTCATAAATCAATAATTTAGCAAGGCACGCTTTGATCATGCGGCCAAGTATAGATGCACTGGCTTAGCACAGATGATCTGAATCAACTTTCTTTCTTCGACAATGAAGTTTTGCTAAGGATAAAGAAATCAACTTAAAAGATGATAACAAAATTTGATGCATTGTTTCTTACAGATTATACCCAATTGATCGGGTTACTGTTAGACTTGAAGATTTGGTCTGATATTAAGAAAACTTATCAAAAGCAATTTAAACTAAAGTATAATATTTATATTCAAAATTATTATAGAAGTAATATCTTAAACTTTAAAACATAAATATTATAACTATAATATCAAAACATAATTATTAAGGCCAAAATCCAAATATAAAGTGTAATAACCCACCTGAAATTGGCCTTTCGACCTAGAAAAGGCCCATCGAAACTTAGAGCCATCCTAAATGGATCATTTGTTCTTATAGGGAACTATTTAAACAGATATAATAAAGCAAACTAAAACAAAATCAGAATCTTACACAACGGAAGGGATAAAATATAATATATCAAAATAGATGTACTATAACTAAAACCATCATAATAAATGGTACTTCAATAACTATCCCAATAATACAATAATAATACTTACATAAATAACTAAAGGGCTCCATCGCCAGGATCCACTTCCAAAGCATCACTGATCCCGAGCATTCCCACTTACTAACTTGTTTATGTTAAGAGGAGAGAGTTTAGAACAAAAACTACCGATGAATGAAAATCACATAATTTAAGGGATAATTATTTATTATACTTGGCAGTATGGGCTTGTCAAATTATGTCTATTCAAGCAAACACACACAACTAAACACATGAGGCAAACATCCTTACAGTTACTTAAGGCCTACATGTTAACTATAGGGCGGACATCCTTACATTCAGTTAATACCCTACACACTAATATAAAGGTGGGCATCCTTACAGTCGCTTAATACCTTACGAGGTGGACCATGCCGGGTCACTTAAGGTCATTAACTGGATTCATTTAAGGGTGGACTCCTACTATCACTTAATACCCTATGGCGGACCCCTAGCCACTTAAGGCCTTGTCTTTATTGTCAAACTCCAAATATATACTATCCTTGTAGGTCGAGAAATAGTAAGAAGTCACCTAATACCAGGTCTAGGTAGGAACGCGACACCATTTAAGACCCATCTGGTGGATCCCCTCCTTACTATCTAGCCATCTTTACGAGTGAACTCCTAGACACTTAATACTTCCCTTAGATGGTGATTTCCTTAGGCCTCTTATATAAACCGACCCTAGTTCAGCACTTACATAGCCCCTAGAGGAAACAGACAACTTCCGAAGAACTACCCACTCATATTCATCGCTAAGACCATTTAATATCTCATGAATATTAGAGAAAGGCGTGCCTCGTGACCACTTAAAACCTAATAAGTGAGGGTCCCCTGACTTGGGTCCTAAACCAAGGAATAAACCTTAGGAATAGACCTAGTCAAAACCACTTAATACCCAAACCAGGCGGGTTATCCACTTAATACCTTCCTAGAGGCAGGCCTACATCACATGAAAACACACACGCACATATATACATAAGATATCTCACATTAAACCATCCACTTGTAAATGTTGGATTTTTTGTATGGTATTGGGCAGGCTTTAACTACAAGTTGGGCTTAACCTCGCGTCTTAGAGTAATAATTATAATGGCCCATGACACCTAGACCTCTCATATTTACGACTCTTACCTATAAATGTTGGATATGCTAGTTAGGGCTGTCAATTTCCTATACGATCCAAAATCTCACCCGAAACCGCACGAAAATTAGCAGGTTAAGCCGACCCATTTAGTTGGCGGGTCATTTTCGGGTCAACCTGAATTTGACCCGTTTATAAACGGGTGGATTTCGGGTTGACCCGCTACTCCGCTTTTGACCCGCCAAACCCGATTATATGTTGTATCTCTTAAATAATGTTAGTCTTTTATGTATGTTGTTAGTGTTAGTCTTTTATATATATAGTAATCAGTATGCTCATATATTCTTGTATAATCTGTTATATTTTACTAATTTATTCTTGTATATTGTTAGTTATATTTTACTTATAAAGACTGTAGCCCTTGCACACTGTTAGTCTTTTATTTATGCAGTATTCTCATATGTTCTTATGTATGAAGAATGATTTTCAGATATGGTGATTTCATGCTTTATATATGTTCTGCATGTTGGCGATTTTGTAACTCGTTGCCTATTGGTGATTTTACCTTGTTGCATGTTGGTGATTATATAATAGTGTTTTCTGTTAGTGATTTGGTTCTTTTGTTGCTTATATTAGTAGGCAATATTTGTCAATGGGTCAAACGGGTAAACATGACACAACTCGACATGACTTGTATAATTAAGCGAATTACACCATTGGGTCGGGTCAACCCATTTATAAACGGGTCGAGTTACAGTTGGGGAAAAATAACCCGTTTAATAAACGAGTTGAATCGACCCATTTATAAATCAACCCGAACCCGACTTGAACCGACCCGAACCCAACCCGACACAACCCACTGATAGCCTTAATGCGTGTTGGTTTCATACAAACTTCTCCTATAAGCAATGGTTAACCTCGTGCTGTGTGTTATTAATTATAATAAAAGTCATTAACTCGCACACGTACAAATTTCCTATGACGACGTTTGAATTTCTATTTTACTAACCCAACAAATTTAGTATGAAACTAACACGTATTTATTACATTTATTATGTTAAAAATATACAAATAAAGTGGCATAAATTTAGCACATATGAGTTATGTCCTAATATGTTTGAAATGTTAATCCTAATAACAATAATTAAGGTATACAAGTTAATTTCCCTATCAATTAACATGGTCCAAACATGTATATTCAATTTAATGATAATAAGGGAAATAGCAACACATACAAACAAAATTTGCAACCTAGGTATGAATAATTATTTAAATAATAAAAGTACAAACAAGGTGCAATAATCTAATTACATATGTGAAACCTTACTTTTGGCGCAGCTTCACTTTTTATTTTATACCGCATATAAAAATTAAAGATTCTGGTATATTATACATACTACGTTCATGCAAATATATTTAAAATTGATGCTTAAACCTATTAATTTACAACACTTAAACCTTATGTTTTGTACACAAACATATATGGATAATTAAAGTGAAAATCGAGTGAATCAGACCAAAAACTAGGAATTACACAACGCCCAAAGCCTAACTTTCGTTATTTCAATAGCACAAACCCAACATATAACTTTTAATTGACCAATTCCGCAATAAACAAAATATAGGATTTGGAGGGTTTATAGTATTTTATTTTCGTTTAAGATCCGAAACACATATAGGCAAGAAAATCCAAATCTACACTGCATGAAATGATAGAAAATAGCAACTTATAAATTTCCACTACTGGGAGTTGAGAAGGAACATCATAGAATTTGTGTGGACACGGATCTTGATCCAACCTTTGAAATTATAGTACTCCAATCCTCCTTATATACACACACACACATATATATATATATATATAATAATCAAATCTTAAAATCTCATATATATATATATATATAACTAAATTCCAACATATAAATCTATATGAATCTAGATTAGAAAAGACGGAATGAAGATTAGGGGAATGTAAGAGAATCCTAATCTTTTATGAAATGCGGCAATGGAAGAGGAACAATATGGAGAAGCAAAACGAAAAAATAGCTGGGTTTGGAGTGACGCTAGGGGGTTATATTTATAGTTGCAAGTGCGTGTATAGACCCTTAGATTAGTTTGATTAAATCTGGATGGTATATTGATGCAAAACTATAAACAACTACCCATATAAAACAACCTCCTCTACCTTTCCCTCTGGAGAGCAGTTGACCTCCATCTTATAGAGCAGTTGACCCCCTTCTGGGGTCGAGCCAGGAGATTTTGAATCTCTTATAATGTTGGTTCTTGTTAATCTTTGAATTAATGACAATGATTGTTTCCTTATGTTTATTATCCTTGTTCCTTTTATATGTTTATATCTACAAATAATTCAAACTCTTGTAAAATATTCCATTGTTCCAATCTATACATATTCATATTCTAAATTTATATTCATTCAATTTGAATTTCAAATCTTGTGTGTAAACAATTTACGTTTAACTTGTTTTATTAATATCTTTTTCTTATGGACTCCGTTTTCAGCAAATAAAATTTGAAAATGGATCATAATCTTGCCACAAACACAATGACAATACTTTCATGGCTGAATTCCCAATTATCCAAAATTCTTATTTTCAGCCTAGTGAATTTATTAGTTATCATTATTTAATTATCTATGTATATTTAGGGTTTATTTTATGGGGTGTTACATTCTCCCTACCTTAAAAAAGATTTCGTCCCGAAATCTTTTTGAAGGGGCAAAAAATACACCTCATTCTAATAACATGTTGTACACCTATGTTATTTATAAAAATCCATAACTCATTATGATTTTGCAGTGTAGACTTGCTATAGTGACGTTGACGTCAAAAGTTGGCCTTATGACAATCAACTCCCAAAGGGCGTGATCCACACACAAATCACAAAAATATTAAAGCAATAACAAGGAACACACAATATATTATAGTGGTTCGACTTAATCCAAGTCTACTTCCATTTTATAATCTCTATTAATACTGTCGATTACATGTTACAGTTGCTTGATTGAAAGAAAGTAGAGAAAAAAATGATTATACACGAAATCTTTGTGTTACAATTTGGTTCGATCAGTTTATAGAGCAAGCTATTTAAGGAAATCGAACCATGAACTTTTTTAAAAGTCAGAATCCTTTTTCCGTTTCTGGAATGAGGTATTCATAGGCAAAAATCAGATTTTGCCTTCGCCTCCATTGCTTCAGTCGTATCTGTGCAGACTACAGCATGCTTTGAAAGATTAACATTGGAATTTGGGAATCCAAATGGTAACTTGAATATTTTTTTCAATAATCTATAATGTATCTGTGACTATAAATACATTACTAAAATTAGTATTCCCTTCTATTGACATTTTCTGAAATAGTTTAGGCAATGAAATTGTAAATGAGAAAGCATCAAATAAATTTGAAGATAAGTGCGCACTGAACCTTTGGTTTTAAATTGCATTGAAAATTAGTCTTTAGTTTTGCTTGTAGTAATTGCAATAGGAAAATTAATTTGCTTTACTTAGATAAATGGAACCATGAACTGTCCCTTATTTGCAGTTGTCAATTTACTGGCTCTTATTTGCAGTTGTCAATTTACTGTAAATAGTTTGTGGTATAAATAGATTGCTTTTACTTAATTGTGGTTATGAACAATTTTGTTTGAAAAACAAAAAAAATACTTTTGACGGTAAATAAATTGCTTTTATTTCAAAAGTAAGTTTAGGTCATTCTTTGAAGTATATGAATTATGACGAAGAACGAAGATGATAACAGCCAAATTCGACTTCGAAAACAAAACTCCAGAGCTCACAATAGAAAAGTTAAACCAAAAAGAGACGTGCTTACAAAATTACTTGTTGATTCAATATCAACTTTATTTCAAGCAAAAATGCAAAATTCACAACCTTCAACTTCATATACGGCTGGAGAAACAAAAGACAAATACGAAGAGAATATCGAGTCTCAAGAATTGTTTATACGTGAAAACGTCGAGGCCCATGAATTGTTAGTAAGTGAAAATCTTGATATACTAAATGAAGATGTTGTCGTAATCAGTGAAGAAGCTAATAACAATGGAGCTGTGAATACCATGGTCGAAGTTGTTTGTAATACAATTGAGCTTGCTCTTGAGAAGGACGTTGATGTTAACTATGATCCAGGATTATGGGGAAGAATTACCGATAGTACAAAGTAATGTTAGTTCAAAATGGGACTATTAAAATACTAAAAGAGAATGATGAATTTCCTAGAAATAAATATGATGGAAGACAATTTTCTTCTAAATATTATATTGGTAATTTTCCACATGAACAAGAGTATAAACGAAAGTGGCTTGTTTACTGAAATGAGGTGCATAAAGTTTTTTTTTCTTTTGTTTCAAGTTGTTTAAAAATGCATAAAAGACATTAAAATTAGCAGAATTAGGATTCAATGATTGGCGTACTATAATAGCTAAACTTCTAGAGTATAGGGGTATCCCGGGCCATATAACGAACCTTATCAAATGGGTGGATTGGTATAAAGGTCTTCAACTAAAAGAAAAAATTGACAAAGAATGAAATCAGTAAATGATCAAGAGAGACAACAATGGAAAAAAATATTAGTTTGCATATTGGTGTGGTGAAAACTCTCTCTTAGAATAATTTACCATTACGTATATCTAATGAAAAGATTTATGAGAAGAATAATTGACTTTTTGTCAACTTATAGAATTTGTTGCCGAATTTGATCCAATCATGGAAGAACATCTTAGATATGTAGTAAATAACGAAATAAACAATCATTATCTTAGTCATAGAAATGTTGCTTGCAAAAATATCGAAAGCAAAATTCTTTTTGGTTATCCTTAATTGTACTCCGGATTTAAGCAATAAATAACAAATGTCAATGATTATTAGGGGTGTTGATGTTGAAAATTCAAATATCATTAAGATGGAGGACTTTTTTCTTGGATTTATGGAAGTCAACTACACATCGGGATTTGGCCTTTTCAAAAAAATTGAAGATGTTCTAGTTGATCTCAAACTTAACATCCATGATATAAAGGGACAAAGTCATGATAACAGATCAAGTATAAAAGGTATGATATTTAAAAAAATACTAATAATTGTTATTTGATTTCATTTAATGTAAGGAACCTTATATTCTTATGGGTAAACATCAATGCGTACAAAAGAGGCTTCTTGACATTAATCCTAGAGCATTTCATATCTCATGTGGATGTCATAGCTTGAATCTTGCGTTGTGCGGTATGGCCAAATCATGTGTTAAGGCTAGAAATTTTTTTGCATATATGCAAAAGATATATACTTTATTTTTCGGTTCAACACATCGATGAGAAATACTTAAAATATATGTAAAAGGCTTGACACTTAAGGCATTATCTGCAACTCATTGGGAAAGCCATATAGAAAGTGTTAAGGCAGTAAGATCTCAACCACATGAATTTAGAGATGCATTAATTGATATTGCTAACAATTCTAATGATGATATGACAAGAGTGGAAGCAAAAACTTATGTCAAAATGCTTTGAAGGATTTTGAATTTTTGATTAGTTTATGCATTTGGTACACTATGTTGGATAATACTAATAGAGTGAACAAAATACTTCAAGGGGAGGAAATGGATATTGAGAACGCAATTGTAAAAGTTAGAGAACTAATTATATAGGGCTGTGAATTTCCTACATGACCCGAAACCCACACGAAAATTACTAGGTTAACCCAACCCATTTAGTTGGCGGGTCATTCTCGAGTCAACCCGAATTTGACCCGTTTATAAACGGGTAGGTTTAGGGTTGACCCGGTAACCCGAATTTGACCCGCCAAACCCGATTATATGTTGTATCTCTACCGTACTTTTAGTCATTTATGTAGGTTGTTAGTGGTGTTAGTCTTTTATGTATGTAGTAATCAGTATGCTCATATATTCCTACGTAAGTTGTTATATTTTTCTAATTTATTCTTATATGATGATAGTTATATTTTACTTATAACAACTGTATCTCTTCCAAACTATTAATCTTATTTATGCAGTATGCTCATATATTCTTGTGTATAGAGAATGACTTTTGGATATGGTGATTTCAAGCTTTATACATGTGTTTGTTTCCTATTGGTGATTTTATAACTTGTTGTCTATTGGTATGCTACTGGTTGATGATTTGGTTCTTTTGTTGTTTATATTAGTGGGAAATATTTGCCAATGGATTAAACGGGTAAACTCGACCCGACACGACCTGACCCGTTTAGTTAAACGAGCTACACGGGTCGGGTCGGGTTAGGGTTGGAAAAAAATGACCTGTTTAATAAACGGGTTAACCCAACCTATTTATAAAATTGACACGAACCCGACTTGACCCGACCTGAACCCGACCCGACACGACCCATTGACAGCCCTAGTGTTATAGCACGTTTTGAAACATATAAAGAATTTGGATTTGATGAATTGATGAACGAAGCTAAAGATCTTATGGAAGAAGTTGGCATTGAATCTAAATTTTAGGGAAGAATAGTTGTTCGCAGAAAGAAGTTGATGCTAAAGAAAGCCAATCTTTGATAGATAAATTTAGAATCACTTATTTCCTGCACATAATAGATCAAGCTCTTACTTCACTTAAGGATCGCTTTGAACAATTTGAGCTTTCCGGAAGTATTATTGGTTTTCTAATGAATGCAAGATTTAAAACCTTTGATGATAAGCAACTGAAAGAGCAATGCATGAAACTAGAAAGTTTTTTGGAGCATAATCTGTTGCATATAACATTGTTGTATACACAATTATTTGATTTTTGTTTGATGATAACAACCAAATATATTTTGTTATTAAATGTGTTTGTAACTGTACTGGTATACTACATAACAGATAAGAATATAGTATTTCTATTTAAATAAAATACAACTGTACAGAAATTTAAATATTCTCACAGTATTCTATTTAAATAAAATATTTTATTTCAACATTTTAAATAGTACAAGTTTTATACTCCATTATTTTTACATTTCTATAATACAACTCAAATTCACTGATATTCAATCTTATACAGTACTCCTCGCTACAGTTCACTCATCATTGTTACATACACTATGTTTATAGTTTCATTTGTACAAATATACACACTCACTCATATACAAATATTCTTATATACATGTCTTTGTCATCTTCGGTCTTCACTGCCACAGTCAATCCAGTCACAATCCATACTTGTCACATACAGAAACACACACACAGTATCTGGAACAGAAATAATATTTTAAATTCTAGCAGATATAATGTAACACCCCGAATTTTCTGTTAATGGTATAGGAACGAATTAAACAATACTTAATTTAAAATGTGAGAATTAAGGGAAACGGGTTACGCCATTGTGTTCATCTCGGAATTCTAGTTGAAATAGAGTCTGAGTTTGCGTAAATTGGACTTCGTATGAAGAAGTTATGGCTGTCGAATGTTTCCAGAAAATTCAAATTAATTCAAACAGCTCGAAAATAAATTCAAATTCAACTCAGAAGTCAGAAGCAGGCTGGGCGGGAAAATTCCCGCCCAGGACCCAGGTCGACCGGGGGGTCGACCCTAGTGTCAACCTCCACCCTACAGGTCGAACTGGGGGTCGACCTGCCCTCCCCCCCCCCCCCAAGAAGATCTGAAAGGTGACGATTCTGTGGCTCAGTGCTGAGTCACTAGGGTTGAGGTGTCACCCTATCTTCACTGGAAGGCTGTGGTTAACCCTAGGATCATCCGACGGCTCAAATTGAGTTGAAATTCTATATAAACAACCCAATGCTCAAACCTAAAAATCACACAAAAATAATCCTGGAACTATCATGCTGTCAATGGAAAACTTGGAGTAGCCATCACCAATTCAAAGACAAGATAAGAACTTGAATAAAAAAATCAAATTAAAAGATTATCAAATTCAACGATCTTCATCAAAGGCGAGCTTACCAATTTCAAAATTCATATATCAGAATGCAAGAATTCCTTTTTAGTTTGTAAGTTGGTTATTACGCAGATTTAAACATTCTTTCAAGTGAATCATGACATGTTGTAATTTGGATATAGAATGATGCTTATGTATATGATTTGATTCTTGTTTATCTTAAAGTACCGTTGTAATTAATCATGTCTATATGCTTGTGTCGATGAACATACTGTACATTAATCATTTCTACATGCTTGTGGTAATGAACATATTGTATATTAATTATGTCTATATGCTTACGGTGATGAACATATTGTATGTTATTGGAATCTATTATGACTGGGTAATGCATTTATTTTGCCAATTAAATGGTAAAACATGTCATGTCGTAAATTGGTAGTTATTTGCAAGTTTATGATCTAAAACACATGCTTATATGTTAGATCAACACTCATGTATATCCATGTTAGGTTGAATCCAATTATGTGGTAAAATTTGGAATTATAGTCCTCTTATGTTTTAACACATAAGTCATCATGCTAAGTGTGATTCGAATATGTTGATAATAGTTCTCTTATGTTTAACACACATAAGTTAATAAGCTAAGTTGCGATTTAAAAATGATTATAGTAGCTTTCTTATGTTTTGACGTACATAAGTTAATATGCTAAGTTGTGGGTTGAAATGTGATTATACGTTAAACCTCTATGCTAGACCTTGTCAAATTTACATGACAATTAGACCCAACTTAGTCACAAGTTCACCTTTACCCATTTAATCAAAGTTAATGATACCTCTATGCCAAGTTACACATGACAAGTTGAAATATATGCTATTTTATGTCCCTTATTTATTACCCTTTTTGTTTATGGGTTTGGGCTAATTTACTATCCCAACATTTAATGTGATTCATGCGTACGTTCCACGGGGGTAGCGATGGGAAAATATGAAAATTCATGGCATAGATTTGTTCATAAAATGGTATATTCGATATACCATTTATGGTGAGCATAATCAAAGGATAATTATGGCATGATTAAATTAAATTTACATAAAGAAATTAGATATATATAGAAAAATGTGAATTTAGAAAAAGACGAATATGCCTAACCCGAGGTTAGACTGAGTTGTGGTGTAAATCTGCCCAGAACCGACCGGCATATCCACTGACCATAACAAGACCTCTCTAGTGTGGGTGGTTAATGCATTAAGCCCAAAAAGAACCCGAGGTTAGACTGAGTTGTGGTGTAAATCTACCCAGAACCGACCGGCACATCCAGTGACCACAACAATACTTGTCTAATGTGAGTGATTGGTGCTTTAATAAACTTAAGCTGAGTCAGGATTGGTAAGTTTAAGTCAATTAGGGAAAACACTTAACCAATTCAACATGTTAACTAAACGAATGGTTGGGGTTAAGTAAACTTGGACACTTTGCCAAATAAACATGTTGATTAGAAAACCCTAGTAACGGGGACCCATTTCAGTAGTAAACCATATAGATGTATCATGGTACCCTGAAACTAGGCAGGGTGGGGTACGATTACTAGGCTGAGTATAAGCGGTCAAAACGTCGACGGTTGGTGGGCCAGTGTAGGTTCCGACGAAGCATGGGCGTGCACGTACTCCGGAGTGGAAAAAATCAGGCACTGGGCATTAGTAGTATACACTGTGCATCTTAAATCATGTCGGGTTGCCACCAGAGGGTCTGATACACCCCATGGTGGGACATCACAGGTATCTACAATCAAGCGGGGCCGAATGACAAAGGATATGAATGCATACGAGTAGGAGCCGATCATTAAGGGGATCGTTTGTTATGAACACGTAGGGCCGGTTGAACCAATGGTTAAGTAGGTGCAGAGACTATATTAATGGGTGCGATCACATGTTCCGATTATCTTATATTAGAGTATTGTCCTATGTTCTGTTATTACTGTCATGATCCATTTCCTTGTTTAAATACTAGTAATCACCGAACTTACCAGACTTATTGTCTAACCCGTTTTCCTTCGTCCTCTTTTCTTCCCCCCCCCCCCCCACCCAGGTCCACAGGGAGGGAATATTGCTGCTTAGTCAGACTCTTTGCAAGCTCAAAGAAAGTAGATGTATGATTTGGACTCTCTCTCAAACTTGACTATGGCTCTTAGACATTATCCTTGAGGATTTATGCAGTTTTATTTATGGTTCATGCTTCTTTATTAAATAATCAAGACAGAAATTATGTTGTAATGTTTTGGAAGTTATTTTGAGACAACTTGATGTAATGCTTTTATATTGAACCTCGTATGAAATAAATAATTGAATTTCGCTGCTTATATTTATCTGTCTTGTAAAATTTTCTGTGTCCTGTACCTATAACCCTCCAATAAAGTTAATGCATTCCCTTTGTGTGTGACCTTAACGGAGGTGGGGTGTTTCACTTGGTATCAGAGCAAAGGTTTACCAGATCAGATAAGAGTTTTTGAAAATTATTTTCGAAAAGAAATATAAAGAAGCATTTTTCAAGAAAGATTGTTGTTTTAAATTTAAAAAGGCATAATCCCCAAAGCCATATGCACTATCTTTCTATCCTTCGTTTTGAATCTTTTCTTTTTCGTTTCAGCATGTATGGGAATCTTAACCTTCCAGAGGGTGTATCGATACCTGGCTGGTTCAGGAGGTACTTAGAGGCTAGGGCCGATGATGCAGGCCCAGCAGATATTCCTCCTCCTCTAGCTGCAGCGGTTCCTCCTCCTATTCCTCCTCGTGCAAATGCTTTCTCAAAGATTTGTAGAGACTTTAGGGCCATGGGTGGAAAGGATTTCAAGGGAACTAAATCATTCGTAGAAGCTAGGAACTGGCTCAAAGAAACTAAGAATCTGTTCGTTATCTTCAAGGTGGACGATAGGCAGAAGATACAGCTGGCTGTATGGTTGCTCAAAGACGAAGCTTCCTATTGGTGGGGAGTCACTAACACTGAAATACCAGTTGACACATGGATGGATTTCAGAATAAGGTTTGAGATGAAATTCCTCTCACAAGCTGAGCGAAGTCTATAGCTGGAAAAGTTTTTATCTCCTAAGCAAGGAAGTATGACGGTCAAGGAGTACGTCAATCAATTCAATCAGCTGGCCCGATTTGGACTAGACTTAGTGAATACTCCTCATAAGAAGGCTCTCCTTTTTGTCAAGGGATTGAATGAGCAACTTCACAGCTTGGCCATGACCCATATACCTATGGGGGCTACTTACGAGAGGTTAGTGGACATGGCACTCTTACATGAGGAAGACAAGGGAAAGAAGGAGGCAAAAGCGGAAGTGCCTCAAGAAAAGAAGGGGGAGGGGTCACAGAATAAGAAGGCTGATTCAAAGAAAGGCGGGAAGAACATCAAACCCCGTGAAAAGAGAAAGTATGATTTCTGTGACATTCCTGGACATCTGATCAAAGACTGCAAGAAAAAGAAAAGGTAGATGGGTGGTTGTTTCCACTGTGGTGAGACGGGACACATGGCTAGGGCTTGCCCAAGGAAGCAAGGGCAGGGAGCTGGACCTTCTTCTGGAGGACAAGTTCACGCTCTCACGGCACCTCCGCAAAAACAAGGTAGAAACATTTCTGTCGAAAGTTTAGTCTATCTTTTTGATCATCCTGTTCATACACTATTTGATTCTGGCGCATCGCACTCTTTTATATCTACAACTCTAGTGGAATCTCTACACCTATACACCAGTATAGTAGAGGATCCCTTGGTTGTTTCAAATCCACTTGGGGGATCAACTTATTTGTCAATGGTTTGTTTGGATTTGAAAATATCCATACTAAGAGTTGGGTTTAGATGTTATGCCTTTGTTTTGGGCTTCACGAGCTATGGGTTGTTTCTAGGCTATCCAGTAATGGTGTCGTCCTCGATTGTGAAAAGTGAGTGGTTAGACTCATGACTCGCCTCGGTAACACTCTCGAAATTTCTTGTAATCCCATGAACTCCGTTATGCTTAGTTATCTAGAATCTCTTCATGCGTCCGTTGAGAACTTGCAGTCTGTAAGGTTAATCTGTGAATACTCGGATGTGTTTGAAGAGGTAAAGGGCTTACCTCCACAGCGGGAGATAGACTTCCACATATACCTCGTGGACAATGCAAAACCCGTTGCTTTACCCGTTAGACACATGGCTCCAAGGGAGAGGAAAGAACTCGGCAAGCAAGTTAAAGAATTGCTTGAGAAGTGGTTTATAAGGCGGAGTATTTCTGAATGGGGTACTCCAGTAGTGTTTGCAGCTAAAGCGTATGGTTCGCTTAGCCTGTGCGTTGATTATAGAAAGCTAAACAAGCTGATCAAAAGGAATAGGCACCCACTCCCAAGAATAGATGATTTGTTCAATCAGCTTGTGGGTGCATCGATTTTCTCCCAATTAGATTTGGCTACCGGGTTTCATCTGCTAAGGGTGGTTGAAGACAGCATTGATAAGACCGCGTTCAGAACTCCAAATGGTTTCTTCGAGTGGCTTGTCATGCCCTTAGGCTTAACAAATGCACCCGCTTACTTCGTTGATTTAATAAGCAGGGTGTTCCGAGAGTTCCTCAATAAGTTTGTGGTGGTCTTCGTAGATGATATTTTGATCTTCTCAAAGAATGAGGAAGAGCATGCTCAACATCTAAAAAAAGTCATGGATACTCTCCGTGCACATCAGTTGAAGGAGAAATTCTCCAAATGCCATTTCTGGAGGGAAAAAGTTAGGTTCCTTGGACACGTGGTGTAAAAAGAAGGGATAGTTGTAGACCCCGCGAAAGTGGTTTTTGTGCAAGATTGGAAGGTTTCTCGAAACGCAACCGAAGTCCGAAGCATTCTCGGGCTAGCAGGCTTTTATCGAAAATTTATCAAAGATTTTGCAAAAATCTCAGCTCCACTAACAAGGTTGACAAAGAAGAACCTAGCTTTCAATTGGGATTTGGATTGCGATATTGCTTTCCAACGTTTGAAAAGGGCTCTAACAACATCCCCAGTTCTGACATTGCCTGATGGAAGCAAGATGTTTATAGTATACACAGATGCCTGCGAAACGAGACTAGGCGTTGTTCTGATGGAAGAAGGGAAGGTATGGCTTATGGTGGAAGGCAGTTGAAAGTACACGAGAAAAACTACCCAACCCATGACCTAGAGTTGGCAGCCATCGTTTTTGCGCTTAAGTCTTAGCGCCATTATCTCCTAAGTGAGAAATTTGAACTGTATACTGACCATAATCGTTGAAATACCTTTTCTCTCAGAAAGATCTCAATTTGAGGCAGCAAAGATGGATGGAGTTTCTTGCCTCGTTCGACTTTGAGATTTCCTACACTCCTGGCAAGGGCAATGCAGTCGTAGACGCCTTAAGTAGAAAGAAGCTGGCCTTAAGCCCTCTCTTTGTGGAAAGGCAAAGCTTGGAGTTCATAGCAAGCTTTAACTTCAAACCCTCCTCTGATATTGTACCTGGCTTGCTAGCAACGTTAGAAGTGCGACCAACTCTATTAGACTCAATCGGAGCAGCGCAAAAAGAAGACCCTCAGCTAGCCGATATGATAGACAAGTTAATTAGGGGTGAGACTTCCAGTCACCTCAATAGATACTCCATTGATGCCAAGGGCTGGTTGAGACGAGATGGAAGAATATGCGTCCCCCAAGCAAGGGATTTGGTAAAGGAAGTTCTAGAAGAGGCACACCATTCCAAGCTGACCATACACCCAGGCAGAGAAAAAATGTATAAAGACGTCAAAAGAGTTTTCTTTTGGAATGGCATGAAGAAAGACGTAGCTGAATTTGTTTCTAAGTGTTTAATATGCCAACAAGTCAAGGCGGAGCAGAAGAAGCCTGGTCGTCTGCTCCATCCTCTAGAAATCCCACAGTGGAAATGGGATAGCATCTCTATGGACTTTATAGATGGGTTGCCTAGGTCAAGAAGGGGCAATACTAGCATTTGGATAATAGTGGACAGGCTCACAAAAAGCGCCCACTTAATACCCGTCAAGAGTAGAAGGACTGCCTCATCTCTAGCATCCATATATCTTAAAGAGATAGTTCGACTCTATGGGATACCCTCCAGCATAGTGAGTGATCAAGACCCTATCTTCATGAACGAGTTTTGGAAGAGTTTACAAGAGGTTGTAGGCACACAGTTATGCTTAAGCACGACCTATCACCCTCAAACCGATGGCCAGACGGAAAGAGTCAACAGAGTATTAGAAGACCTCTTGAGACTATGCATTCTTGACTTCGGAGGTACATGGGAGGATCATCTACCTTTGGTGGAATTCGCTTACAACAATAGCTACCAAGCCAACATAGGCATGGCTCCTTTCGAAGTTTTATATGGAAGACCGTGCATGTCACCAACTTACTGGTGGGAGTCCACAGACAAGCTCATACTTGGACCAGACATGATTAGGGAAACCTCAGAGAAAGTAGACTTGATACGAAGAAGAATGAAGACTGCCCAAGATAGACAAAAGTCCTACGCAGACAAAAGAAGAACTGACCTTGAGTTCGAAGTTGGAGATAAGGTATTCGTTAAACTATCTCCTTTGAGGAACGTCGTTCGCTATGGATCCACAGGAAAGTTAGCACCAAGATTTGTAGGGTCATTCCCTATCATCGAGAAGATTAGGAAGGTGGCTTATAGGGTACAGCTCCCCGAAAGGTTGGTCGGGGTTCATAATGTCTTTCATGTCTCTCACCTACGGAAATGCTTACACGAGTCTGCGGAAGTGGTAGAACCAAGTATGCTAGAGGAAGTTGAAGTTGAACGAGAAGCAACTGTGAGGAGAGTTCCAACCCGTATCTTGGGAACAAAAGTCGAAAAGCTACGCAACCGTAAAGTTAAGCTCGTCAAAGTTCAATGGAGCGACACCGAGGAAGACCCGACTTGGGAAACTGAAGATAGAATACGCGAAGCTTACCCTTTTCTTTTTGAGGGTACATCCTCAATCTCTTTTTCCTTAAGTTTATGCTCGTATCTATCTTTTTAGGTATATCTCCTCGGTCCTATCCTTTATCCTTAGGTAGGAACCCATTTGGATGTAAACATGTAATTGAAACATGTTATGATTGATGGTTGCAAGTGGTTGCAAGTGTTTGCTAGTGGATGCATATACACACACATTAGGTATTAGATCGGCCCAGTCACTCCCATATTGCATATGCATATATGTATTGGTATATGGACTGAAACTTGATGTGTTATCATATGGACGTTGCATTTGTATGAATGATTGTGCACTTGAAACACCCCACCTTCGTTAAGGTCACTCAAAAAAGGAATGCCTTAATTTCGGTGGAGCATTATAGGTAAAAGATGCAGATAAATTACAAGACAGACAATTAAAGCAGCGGCAAATAAATAAAACTTTATTTTATTGATAAACAACTTGTACAAAGATTGGTTTTACAATACCAAAGTATCCTGTCTTGCTTAAAAAAATAAAGAACCATAAAATGATTTCCCCAAATAAAGCATGAGCCATCCATAGCCGTAGAAGAGAGAGTCCAAGGCAACACGTCAAAGAGTCTTCAAGTTAGGAAAGAGTAACGATCCAAACAAACATGAGCTATTCCCTCCCTGACTACCTGGGAGGGGACGGAAGAAAAGTGGCGAAAGCAAAACTAGGTCAGACATAAAGTCTGGTAAGTCCAGTGATTCTTAGTATTTAAACAAGGAAAAGGGTCATGACATGAATAAACTAAATATAAGACTAAACCATAGTAACAAGATAATATGGGATAAGCATGGGATATGGCAAGATAAACTGAATGTACCGATAAACTGAATGTACTGATAAACTGAATGCGCTTCTACTCCTTCTCTGCTTCGCAACTACCCTATTTATACTGATTTCTATATCTCTGCACTACATAACAGGTGTCCAAACTAGTAATCTATGATCATATGATAACGTGATCCCAATCCCCGTATTTGCGGTTGCCTTCAGGTGTGCTTCTATTATAGGGATTCCGTTTATGACCTAGATCTAATATAGGGTTTACTATAGAGTGCTCACTAGATTCAACCAGGGTTTACGCTACCGAAGGCCACTGGGGTTTATGCTACCTATTGAACGCTTCTCGGATTCAGGGTTTACGCGACCTAGGTCCAACTAGTGATTATGCTACCTACTTCGTATTAATTTTCCATGTGTCTATGTCAATCGGCCCTCTCTTGCATGTAGATACTCTGTGCTGGCCCCACCATAAGGTGTATCAAGTCTTATGATAGCGACCCGACACGATTCAAGATGCACAGTGTATAACTACTAGTACTCAGTGCCTGCTTTTTCCACTCCGGAGTACGTGCACGCCCGTAAACCATCGGAACCTACACTGACATACCCCCTGCCGCTATTTTGACCGCTTATAATCAGCCCAGTAATCGTGA
This sequence comes from Allium sativum, assembly GCA_030737875.1. NCBI lineage: Eukaryota > Viridiplantae > Streptophyta > Magnoliopsida > Asparagales > Amaryllidaceae > Allium > Allium sativum. Next base: position 497,605,349 of record CM060924.1, on the reverse strand, counting down.
CCCACCCTGCCTAGTTTGAGGGTACCATGATACATCTATATGGGTTACTGCTGAAATGGGTCCCCGTTACTAGGGTTTCCTGTTGGTTATGTTCGTGGGCCTATATATACAAATATTACCCACCTCTACGAGATGTACTTAACCCTCCCACCGTTTCTAGCATGTTTTCTTAATGGTTAAGTTTTCTGGACCTATATTTACTAATATTACCCACCTACCCAAAGTGTACTTAACCTCCTACTCATCAACTCGTGTTGGTTAAGTGGTTCTTGTTAACTTAACCTATCTTGCTTATCAAGTTGGATTGGTTAAGTGTGACTTATTAACTTAACCCCGTTCATACATTAGGTTATATTAGTTAAGTATTTCCCATTTAACTTAACCCCACTCGTTCATCAAGTTACATTGGTCAAGTGTCAATAATCAATTGAAGTTAACTAAACCCACCCACTTGTCACGTCATGTTGGTTAAGTGTTTCCTTCTGGTGTTAACTTGACCCTACCTCAAACCATGTTTTATTGGTTAAGTGTTGCCTTCTTGTGTTAACTTAACCCTTCGCATACATCGTGTTATATAATTGGTTAATTGTTTTCCTCTTGTATTACCTAACCCCACCACATGTCATTTTATATTGGTTAAGTTTTACTTTAGTTAACTTAACCCTATCATTTGCTTAATTAACATGTTACAACGGTTAAGTGTTCTAAATTTACTTAATCTCGCTCAATTGCCTAGTTAACATGTTATTACAGTTAAGTGTTTCCTTAATTACTTAACCTCAACATTTCTGGCTTGATTTCTTCATGAGCCTTAATTAATTAAAGCACCAACCACTCACATTAGACAGATATTGTTGTGGTTACTTGATGTGCCGGTCGGTTCTGGGCAGGTTTACAACACAACTCAGTCTAACCTCGCGTTAGGCATATTCTTCTTTTACTAAATTTACATATTTATATAAATTTTCCGTAAATTAATTTAACCTAGATCATATTCAACTGTCATGCAAATTTACATACTTACATTCTATGCCCAAGACTTGTTTTACCAATCAATTAACCCAACTTGCAGTTCATACCAATTTAGATTTAATATTCCCCTTTTACAATTCATGCCCAACCTAGATTAAGATTCCAATTTACAGTTTATGTCTAAACCAGATTTAATATTCTAGTTTTACCGTTTACGTCCAAAACTTGGTTTACATGCCAATTACATACTTTGCGGCCAATTAAAATTTAACGATTTATGCCCAAGTCTAATATGCATGTAAATCATTCAATATTATAGCCAATTTAGATTTATGCCAACATATTTATTATGCCAAATTAACTTAATTAAGCTACGCCCAATCCCCGCATCATAATCGTATGTATAACATGATTTCACAAGTTTCTAAGTACTCATGGAATGATACTAATAGTATCAAAGCAAGGGATACGGGATAAGCACGAGAATTGACATAAAAGAATATCCATGCAAGATTGAACCAAATACAAAAATAATGGTTCCAATGGGTTTGATGTACATAACAGTGAATAGGAATAAACTAGACAAGTTACACCCCAAAAAATGAGATCCAACATAATTAAGGGAATAGGCATAGGTGATTTTGTCCAACATAATGCCAGTTCGAAGTACAACCTAATAGGTTAATGGGAATAGGCATAAGTCATTGGCTACAATAATTATAGGCAATTAACCACAATAGTCGTGGGTGACTAATCATAATAGTTTCTTAATCCATGTCATAGGCAATAGTCTCATAGTCATGAATCTTGTTAATAGTCTCATATTCATGAATCATATGCAATAGTCTCAAAATTATGAATCATAGTCATATTCATAGGCAACAATCTTATAGTCATAGTCATATGTAATAGTCTCTTTGTCATGAATCATAGTCATAGGCGATAGTTTCATGAGCAACAGTTTCATAGTCATAGTCTTAGGCAAAAGTCCCATAGTCATAGTCTTTGGCAGTTAGCCACAATAAGTTCTAGGCCGCAATCGAGAATCAGATCCAAAGGCATAGGTAACATTAGATTTGACATAAGCATGAATCAAAGAAAATTAACTTGCCAATAGGCACAGTTCTATATTTTAATTTATTACATTCACGAGTCTAATTAACATTCAAATCTGAGGAATAACCGAACTTACAGTGGTCGGTTTAGAAAAGGCGATTTTCTATGATTCGCGTGGCGTTGCTCGAAGCCGTTGAATTAGCCTTTGATTCCCTTCTTGAAGCTTTAACTTGATTTAAATCTCTTCTTGAAAAACTTGAGCAGCATAACCTCGTCTTAGATTTATATATTATTTTATTTTAATTAGAATTAGAGAAGAGTATAGACGTAGAGAAGTTGTGAGGAGAAAATATGAGGCCTAGGGGTGTTTTTATAGCTGTTTGATCAATGTATAGGGCCAAAATCACATCTAGGTTCAAAAATGTGAATTCTGCCCAGATCTGGGTGTAGGTCGACCCCCAGGTCGACGTCCCTTGGGGCAGGTGGACCTCCAGGTCGACCTCCCTTGAGGTAGGTCGACCTCTAGGTCGATCTGCCTGGGCGGGAATTTTCCCGCCCAGCCCAGTTCTGCGATTTTTGAATTTCTGAGCTGGTTCTGAATTTTTGCCTAAATGTCATAACTCCTTCATATGGAGTCCGATTTACGCAAAATCGGACTCTATCTCAAGCAGAATTTTGAGATGAACGCAATGGCGTAACTCATTTCCCTTAATTCTTCTTCTAAAAATTATTTATACTTTGATTTGCGAAACTTAATGTTACAGAATTACGGGGTGTTACATTCTCCCCTCTTAAAGGATTTCGTCCCCGAAATCTTCAAGTCAAGAAGAATGTGTCCTACCATTCAGTCATCCATCTACTCAACCATTCAATCATAGGCATTCATTGTCCTTAAAAAGATTTCTAATGCTTTCATGTTCATATGCATAGTGTGTGCATATGTCCTTATCTAATGCAAAATCAGGCGGTCTACTGATTCAGTTGACCTCCAAAATGCGAATTATGTCAGTGCCATGCGTCCAATATGTATGCAATCCTAAAGATACATATCATTTCTATATGAGTGCACAACCATTCACTCAAATGCAATGTCCACATGATATCACATCAAGCTCAATCCATAACAAATACATATATGCAAATGCAATATGGAAGTGACTGAGCTGATCTAGTGCCCTATGTGTGTATATGCATCCACGAGCAACCACTAGCAAACACTTGCAAACACTTGCATCCACCAAAAATAATATGTCTCAAACACATGTTTACATCCATTGGCTTCTACCTAAGGATTGAGGATAGGATCGAGTGGGTATACTTAAAAGCTAAAGACTAGCATGCAAATAGATTTTTCAGAAAAAAACGAATAATGGATATACCCTCACAAAGGGTAAGATGCGCGTATCTGGTCTTCAGTCTTTTAAGTCGCATCTTCTTGAGCTTCACTCCATTGTACCTTACCTAATTTAACTTCATGGTTGCGAAGCTTCTTGACCTCCATTTCCAAAACCCACTAGTAAAGATAGGCCCTCGATCACTTACCATGCTAGAGGGTATCCAATGTAGTCGAACTGTCTTTCCAAGATAAACAGATATTAACCATGATATCAAGTGTATATCCTAAGCTGATTAGAGGTCTCTCGTCTACTTAGCTTATCCATCATGCTGCAAGTCTGAGGATCTAAAGCTAATGGTTACTATGTGCTTATTACCTCTCTTAAGGTCGGTCTTTTTTTTCTACTTAGGGCGTCTGCCACAACCATTTATTTCTCATGCAAACCATCCTAGTCGAACTCGACATCCCTCAACTACAAGCCCCAAAGGCCTAAACCAATATCAAACAAGCACCCAAGGAATACTTCTTCGAATTTGGACGATCTATGTGAGATGATAATAACAAAACAACCAAATAATTGAGCATTTTACTGACTTTGGCTATTCTCAAATCCTCACAAGTCAAAGATAAATGGGCCGAACCAGCAATTGGATTTGAGACTATAATGGGATCCTCTACTACACAATATCTAGGGTGCAGAGACTCAACTATGGAAGCAGATATATATACGGATGTGAAGCGCTAAAATCGAAAGGAGTACTAACAGGATAATTAAAAAGGAAAAACTCTTTCAACCGAAGTCTTATTGCCTCTCTCTCTCTCAGGTATGCTGGCGGTGAGAGCATGCACTCGCCTTCTGGAAAATCCTGTCCCTTATTCTTGCCCTTGCCCTTAATTATACGACCCGTTATACCAAAATAAAGATACGTCCTCTAATTTTAGGTTTTACTATTCTTTCCTCCCCTCCTTTGTGAACCAAGTCCATATCCATGGGTTCTTCATCATTATGTTGTGCCCCTTAGACAAACCCCCTCATTCTCAACTTTGCCATCCTTGTGTAACTTGTTGACATGTCTCTCAAAAGCTGCCTCCATCGTACGGAGAATCCTACAAAGCTCGAAAGAAAATTACGGCTACAGATAGAAGTAAGGCAATTGTTTGCCCTTTGACAAGTTTCATAGTCTTGTCGAACCTACGGAACCATGCCACAATGAGGTTACCTCCCAGAAAGCCATGAGCCCCGGAGACTCAGGAAATAAGGAAACAAGGATTCAAATAGAGGATCAAAAGATAGTGCATATCGCTTTGGGGAATATGCCTTTAAAACAAAACTTTTCTTTTGAAAATGCTCCTTTTAAAATCGTTTGAAAATAATTTTTCAAATCTTTTTATCTAATCCGGTAACCTTCAGCTCTGATACCAAGTCAAACACCCCACATTCGTTAAGGTCACTCACAAAAGGAATGCCTTAATTTTGGTGGAGCATTAAAGGTAAAAGATGCAAATAAATTACAAGACAGACAATTAAAGCAGCGACAAATAAATAAAACTTTATTTCACTGATAAACAACTTGTACAAAGATTGTTTTACAATACCAAAGTATCATGTCTTGCTAACAAAAATAAAGAACCATAAAATGATTTCCCCAAATAAAGCATGAGCCAGCCATAGCAGTATAAGAGAGAGTCCAAGGCAACGCGTCAAAGAGTCTTCAAGCTTGGAAAGAGTAACGGCCCAAACAAACCTGAGCTATTCCCTCCCTAATTACCTGGGGGGGAAACGGAAGAAAAGAGGCGAAAGCAAAACTAGGTCAGACATAAAGTCTAGTAAGTCCAGTGATTCTTAGTATTTAAACGAGGAAAAGGGTCGTGACATGAATAAACTAAATATAAGACTAAACCATAGTAACAAGATAATATGGGATAAGCATGGGATATGGAAAGATAAACTGAATGTACCGATAAACTGAATGTACTAATAAATTGAATGCGCTTCTACTCCTTCTCTACTTCGCAACTACCCTATTTATACTGATTTCTATATCTCTGCACTACCTAACTGGTGTCCAAACTAGTAATCTATGGTCATAAGATAACGTGATCCCAATCCCCGTATTTGCGGTTGCCTTCAGGTGTGCTTCTATTATAGGGATTCCGTTTATGACGTAGATTTAATCTAGGTTTACTATCGAGTGCTCACGGATTCATCCAGGGTTTATGCTACCCAGGGCCACTGGGGTTTATGCTACCTATTGAACGCTTCTCGGATTCAGGGTTTACGCGACCTAGGTCCAACTAGAGATTATGCTACCTACTTCGTATTAATTTTCCATGTGTCTGTGTCTGTCGGCCCTCTCTTGCATATAGATACTCTGTGCTGGCCCCACCATAAGGTGTATCAAGCCTTATGATAGCGACCCGACACGATTCAAGATGCACAGTGTATAACTACTGGTACCCAATGCCTGCTTTTTCCACTCCGTAGTACGTGCACGCCCATAAACCGTATGAACCTACACTGACGTACCCCCTGCCGCTATTTTGACCGCTTATAATCATCCAAGTAATCGTACGCCACTTTGCCTTGTTTCAGGGTACCATGATACATCTATGTGGGTTACTGGTGAAATGGGTCCCCGTTACTAGGGTTTCCTGTTGGTTAAGTTCGTGGGCCTATATATACAAATATTACCCACATATACGAGATGTACTTAACCCTCCCACCGATTCTAGCATGTTTTCTTAATGGTCAAGTTTTGTGGGACTATATTTACTAATATTACCCACCTACCTAACGTGTACTTAACCTCCTACTCGTCAAGTCGTGTTGGTTAAGTGGTTCTTATTAACTTAACCTATCTTGCTTATCATGTTGGATTGGTTAAGTGTGACTTATTAACTTAACCCAGTTCATACATCAGGTTATATTGGTTAAGTATTTCCCATTTAACTTAACCCCACTCGTTCATCAAGTTACATTGGTCAAGTGTCAATAATCAATTGAAGTTAACTCAACCCACCCACTTGTCACGTCAAGTTGGTTAAGTGTTTCCTTCTGGTGTTAACTTGACCCTACCTCAAACCATGTTTTATTGGTTAAGTGTTGCCTTCTCGTGTTAACTTAACCCTTCGCATACATCGTGTTATATAATTGGTTAATTGTTTTCCTCTTGTATTACCTAACCCCACGACATGTCATTTTATATTGGTTAAGTTTTACTTTAGTTAACTTAACCCTATCATTTGCTTAATTAACATGTTACAACGGTTAAGTGTTCTAAATTTACTTAATCTCGCTCACTTGCCTAGTTAACATGTTATTACAGTTAAGTGTTTCCTTAATTACTTAACCTCAACATTTCTGGCTTGATTTCTTCATGAGCCTTAATTAATTAAAGCACCAACCACTCACATTAGACAGATATTGTTGTGGTTACTTGATGTGCCGGTCGGTTCTGGGCAGGTTTACAACACAACTCAGTCTAACCTCGGGTCTTTCTGGGCTTGATGCACTAGCCACCCACATTAGACAAGTAATGTTGTGGCCACTGGATGTGCCGGTCGGTTCCGGGCAGTTTTACACCACAACTCAGTCTAACCTCGGGTTAGGCATATTCGTCTTTTACTAAATTTACATATCTACTATTTATATAAATTTTCCGTAAATCGATTTAGCCTAGATCATATTCAACTGTATGCAAATTTACATACTTACATTCTATGCCCAGGATTTTATTTACCAATAAATTAACCCAATTTGCAGTTTATACCAATTTAGATTTAATATTCTCCTTTTACAATTCATGCCCAACCTAGATTAATATTCCAATTTATAGTTTATGTCTAAACTAGATTTAATATTCTAGTTTTACGGTTTACGTCCAAAACTTGGTTTACATGCCAATTACATACTTTGTGGCCAATTAAAATTTATCAATTTATGCCCAAGTCTAATATGCATGTAAATCATTCACTATTATAGCCAATTTAGATTTATGCCAACATATTTGTTATGCCAAATTAACTTAACTAAGCTACACCCAATCCCCGCATCATAATCGTACGTATAACATGATTTCACAAGTTTCTAAGTACCCATGGAATGATACTAATAGTATCAAAGCAACGGATAGGGGATAAGCATGAGAATTGACATAAAAGAATAGCCATGCAAAATGAATCAAATACAAAAATAATGGTTCCAATGGGTTTGATGTATATAACAGTGAATAGGAATAAACTAGACAAGTTACACCCCAAAAAATGAGATCCAACATAATTAAGGGAATAAGCATAGGTGATTTGGACCAACATAATGTCAGTTCGAAGTACAACCTAATAGGTTAATGGGAATAGGCATAAGTCACTGGCTACAATAATTATAGGCAATTGACCACAATAGTCGTGGGCAACTAATCACAATAGTTTCTTAATCCATGTCATAGCCAATAGTCTCATATTCATGAATCTTGGTAATAGTCTAATAGTCATGAATCATATGTAATAGTCTCAAAATTATGAATCATAGTCGTAGTCATAGGCAACAATCTTATAGTCATAGTTATATGTAATAGTCTCTTTGTCATGAATCATAGTCATAGGCGATAGTTTCATGGGCAACAGTTTCATAGTCATAGTATTAGGAAAAAGTCCCATAGTCATAGTCTTTGGCAATTAGCCATAATAAGTTCTAGGCCATAATCGAGAATCAAATCCAAAGGGATAGCTAACGTTAGATTTGACATAATCATGAATCAAAGTAATTAACTTGCCAGTAGGCACAGTTCTATATTTTAATTTATTACATTCACGAGTCCAATTACACATTCAAATCTAAGGAATAACTGAACTTACAGTGATCGGTTTAGAAAAGGCGATTTGTTATGATTTGCGTGGCGTTGCTCGAAGCCGTTGAATTAGCCTTTGATTCCCTTCTTGAAGCTTTAACTTGATTTAAATCTCTTCTTGAAAAATTGAGCAGCATAACCTCGTCTTAGATTTATATATTATTTTATTTTAATTAGAATTAGAGAAGAGTATAGACGTAGAGAAGTTGTGAGGAGAAAATATGAGGCCTATGGGTGTTTTTATAGCTGTTTGATCAATGTATAGGGCCAAAATTGCGTCTATGTTCAAAAATGTGAATTCTGCCCAGATCTGGGGGTAGTCGACCCCCAGGTCGACCTCACTTGGGGTAGGTCGACCTCCCTTGAGGTACGTCGACCTCTAGGTCGATCTGCCTGGGCGGGAATTTTCCCGCCCAGCCCAGTTCTGCGATTTTTGAATTTCTGAGCTGGTTCTGATTTTTTGCTGAAACTTCTAAATGTCATAACTCCTTCATACGGAGTCCGATTTACACAAACTCAGACTCTATCTCAAGCAGAATTTTGAGACAAACTCAATGGCGTAACCCGTTTTCCTTAATTCTTCTTCTAAAAATTATTTATACTTTAATTTTTGAAACTTAATGTTACAGAATTACGGGGTGTTACAGCACTCATGTAGGAAATTTTGAGTAGGAAAAATTGCATTCATAATGGAGCCATGGCACTGACATAATTTGCATTATGGAGGTCAACTGAATCAGTAGACCGCCTGATTTTGCACTAGATAAGCACATGTACACACACAATGCATATGATCATGAAGCATTAGAAATCTTTTAAGGACAATGGACGCCTGTGTTTGATGGTTGAGTAGGTGGGTGATTGGATGGTAGGATATAAGTTCTTCTCAACTTGAAGATTTCGGGGACGAAATCCCAAAAGGAGGGGAGAATGTAACACCCCATATTTTCTGTTAACGGTGTAGTAACGAATTAAACAATACTTAATTTAAAATGTGAGAATTAAGGGAAACGGGTTACGCTATTGTGTTCGTCTCGGAATTCTGGTTGAGATAGAGTCCGAGTTTGCGTAAATTGGACTTCGTATGAAGAAGTTATGGCTGTCGGAAGTTTCCAGAAAATTCAAATAAATTCAAACAGCTCGAAAACGAATTCAAATTCAAATCAGAAGCGGGCTGGGCAGGAAAATTCCAGCCCAGGACCCAGGTCGACTAGGGGGTCGACCTTAGTGTCGACATCCCTCTACAGGTCGAGCTGGGGGTCGACCTGCCACCCCTCTCCCGGGGCAGATCTAAAAGGTGACGATTCTGTGACTCAGCGCTAAGTCACTAGGGCTGAGTTGTCACCCTATCTTCATTGGATGGCTGTGGTTAACCCTAGGATCATCCGATGGCTCAAATTGAGTTGAAATTCTATATAAACAACCCAATGCGCAAACCTAAAAATCACACAAAAATAATCCTAGAACTATCATGCTGTCAATGGAAAACTTGGAGTAGCTGTCACCAATTCAAAGACAAGATAAGAACTTGAATAAAAAAAAATCAAATTAAAAGATAATCGAATTCAACGATCTACATCAAAGGCGAGCTTACCAAATTCAAAATTCAGATTTCAGAATGCAAGAATTCCTTTTTAGTTTGTAAGTTGGTTATTACGCAGATTTAAACATTCTTTCAAGTGAATCATGACATGTTGTAATTTGGATATAGAATGATGCTTATGTATAAGATTTGATTCTTGTTTATCTTAAAGTATCGTTGTAATTAATCATGTCTATATGCTTGTGGCGATGAACATGTTGTATATTAATCATGTCTACATGCCTGTGGTAATGAACATATTGTATATTAATCATGTCTATATGCTTATGGTGATGAACATATTATATGTTATTTGAATCTATTATGATTGGGTAATGCATTTATTTTGCCAATTAAATGGTAAAACATGTCATGTCGTAAATTGGTGGTTATTTGCAAGTTTATGATCTAATACACATGCTTATATGTTAGATCAACACTCATGTATATCCATGTTAGGTTGAATCCAATTATGTGGTAAAATTTGGAATTATAGTCCTCTTATGTTTTAACACATAAGTCATCATGCTATGTGTGATTCGAATATGTTGATAATAGTTCTCTTATGTTTAACACACATAAGTTAATATGCTAAGTTGCGATTTAAAAATGATTATAGTAGCTTTCTTATGTTTTGACATACATAAGTTAATATGCTAAGTTATGGGTTGAAACTGTGATTATACGTTAAACCTCCATGCTAGACCTTTGTCAAATTTACATGACAATTAGACCCAACTTAGTCACAAGTTCACCTTTACCCATTTAATTAAAGTTAATGATACCTCTATGCCAAGTTACACATGACAAGTTGAAATGTATGATATTTTATGTCCCCTATTTATTACCCTTCTTGTTTATGGGTTTAGGCTAATTTACTAGCCCAACATTTTATGTGATTCATGCGTACGTTCCACGGGGGTAGTGATGGGAAAATATGAAAATTCATGGCATAGATTTGTTCATAAAATGGTATATTTGATATACCATTTATGCGAGCATAATCAAAGGATAATTATGGCATGATTAAATTAAATTAAATTTACATAAAGAAAATAGACATATATAGAAAAATGTGAATTTAGAAAAAGACGAATATGCCTAACCCGAGGTTAGACTGAGTTGTGGTGTAAATCTGCCTGGAACCGACCGGCATATCCAGTGACCACAACAAGACCTGTCTAATGTGGGTGGTTAGTGCATCAAGCCCAAAATGAACCCGAGGTTAGACTGAGTTGTGGTGTAAATCTACCCGGCACCGATCAGCACATCCAGTGACCACAACAATACCTATCTAATGTGAGTGGTTGGTGCTTTAATAAACTTAAGCTAAGTCAACATTGGTAAGGTTAAGTCAATTAGGGAAAACACTTAACTGATTCAACATGTTAACTAAACGAATGGGTGGGGTTAAGTAGACTTGGACACTTAGCCAAATAAACATGTTGATTAGAAAACCCTAGTAACGGGGACCCATTTCAGCAGTAAACCATATAGATGTATCATGGTACCCTGAAACTAGGCAGGGTGGGGCACGATTACTGGGCTGAGTATAAGCGGTCAAAACGTCGACGGTTGGTGGGCCAGTGTAGGTTCCGACGGAGTATGGGCGTGCACGTACTCCGGAGTGGAAAAAATCAGGCACTGGGCATCAGTAGTATACACTGTGCATCTTGAATCATGTCGGGTTGCCACCAGAGGGACTGATACACCCGATGGTGGGACCAGCACAGATATCTACAGTCAAGCGGTGCTGAATGACACATGATATGAATGCATACGAGTAGGAGCTGATCATTAAGGGGATCGTTTGTTATGAACACGTAGGGCTGGTTGAACCAATGGTTAAGTAGTGCAGAGACTATATTAATGGGTGCAATCACATGTTCCTCTCATCTTATATTAGGGTATTGTCCTATGTTCTGTTATTACTGTCATGATCACTTTCCGTGTTTAAATGCTAGTAATCACCGAACTTACCAGACTTATTGTCTGACCCGTTTTCCTTCGTCCTCTTTTCTTCCCCCCCCCCCCCCCCCCGGTCCACAAGGAGTGAATACTGCAGCTTAGTCAGACTCTTTGCAAGCTTAAAGAACGTAGATATATGATTTGGACTCTCTCTCAAACTTGGCTATGGCTCTAGGACATTATCCTTAGGGATTTATGCAGTTTTATTTATGGTTTATGCTTCTTTATTAAATAATCAAGACAGAAGTTATGTTGTAATGTTATGGAAGTTATTTTGAGACAATTTGATGTAATGATTTTGTATTAAACCTCGTATGAAATAAATAATTAAATTTCGTTGCTTATATTTATCTGTCTTGTAAAATTTTCTGTGCCTTGTACCTATAACCCTCCACCAAAGTTAAAGCATTCCCTTTGTGAGTGACCTTAACGGAGGTGGGGTGTTTCATATAAATTTTTTATTATAAAATTTTATTTGCCTCACAATTTTGGTGTGTTTCTCAACATTTTTCATGACTTGATCTGATTTATTTGTGTCTAGACAGCTTGTGATATTCACAGTGAAACACTGTAAATACCACAAGGCAGTTAGTTTGTGTATATATATTAGCAGGGACGAGGAAATCTTTTCTGATGGTCTGCAAATACACATGTGTGCACTGCCTCGCCAATCAGTGAGCAACTGAGGAGCAGCCACGTGGACCAACTCGACCCAGTGCAAGTGAAAGTATGTCATGTATACACTACACTTTCATGGCAGTTCAACGGTCGAACTAAAAGCATCTCAACATGGTTCAGCATGACAGTGCATGCTCGAGTACATGCACACGGTATGAAGTGGAAAACATATCAGCCCAACATGTCATGGCATATACAAGAAGAGCATCGTGCAGTTTCAAACAGTCGAGACAGCTAAAACATGGCAGAGTCATATGTATGAGTACAAGGCAGTTTCAAGTAGGTGAGCATGGTCGAGCCACTCATGCTCATACACATGAAAATCAAGCAGTAGAAACATCAGCATAGTCCAGTAGCAAATAGGATAGCGAGCAACACAGTTTTGGTCTACTAAGTTTTTTTTTTTTGACAGAGTAATGCAAACTTAATCAAGTTAACATGTACACAAGTATACATGGAAAAGAAGTACAAGCACAACAACAAAGGTTCATTGTACGCACAACCTGGAGTAACATGGTCCACAAGTGAACAAACAGCAGCAACTCAAATTTTCAGGCATGAGTGACAACATGGTCAAGTGAAGGAGAAAAATGAGTAAACAAGCATTTAAGTGTATGCGCACAAGTCAAGTATGATCAAGTGGTGCAAGCATGACATGGCAGGATGGTGCAGAGTACACAGGCCAAATAAATTTCAAGTTAGTCGACATGGGCAGTCCGGCATAAATGCAAGAAGAATAAGCGAGTGATCAAGTCAAGTCATTTTTTTTTTGTTAAGGCTACATGCAGGTATACATGGCAAACACTTCAGCAATCAGCTCAAGTGAAAACAACAATTTTAGTGAAGTAAGTTCCAAGGAGCACTCATGACAGTTCGAGTCAAAGTGCCAATCAATATACAAAGTTCAAAGTGGTCTAGATCATATAAGAGAAATGCAAGTGCACACAACATGCTGGTACAGCCGAGCCAACTTCAAATTCTAGTTTGCATGGCAGCATAAAACAGTGGTGCAACAACATGGACATGCACAGATCAAAGTGGTTTAGCATGTAATGACACACTCACTTATGCACCAATATACAGTTTTTTCAAGAACATGGATGACCAAATCTCAACAAGCATGTTTGATACATATATGAGTAAATAAGTGTGCTCTACCCATATGATCAAAACTGAAAACAGATTCAAAGGTGGCGCTCAAAAATGTGTATTGATACACTCAGCATATGGAATGACTTTTAAACATGTATGGAAAGAGTCAGATTCATCTACGTTCACACAGCAAAATTGTATGTCATGTTTCCAGTTTTACTTTATCAATCATGGAAATAAACAAGGGATAAGTGAATCTGTGATCATACTAAGGAAGTAGTGTGGAAGACAAATTTTTGGAAAGGTTTTAAAAGCATTCTATTTCGTTATTATTTTCTCCAGAATTTTGCAATCATATATGGGAAAGTAAAGATTTGTTTCAATCATATTTGGCAAGTGTTAAATTGACTCAAGAAATCTCACTGTTTATATGTGGCAAGGTTCTAATCAGTTCAAAATTTTCTGCAAACAATTTTATATTGTTTTCCAGAAATCAATTTTGGGATGAAACAAATTTAAATTGCAAGAAACTTATCAAGAAATTTTGGTATAAATTCATTCAAGTGTCAATCAAGTGTGGACATGCAAGTAAATCATTTATCGTTTGTTTCCAGCTTTAGAATCAATCAGAGAATTAATGAAGAGCAGAAAATCATCCAGGTTCATAAACAAATCACACAACAACAATCAAGCCGAGGTGTTTAAGCCAAAAGTGGAAACACACGAAATCAAATCAAGTCAATTATAGGAAATCAGAGAATTAAAGATTTTCTATATCCTATTTAACACCATTCATCATCACTGGCTTTTTAGCGAAACCACATCAGATCGAAACAAAACAACACAAGTTCGAATTCAAACATTCAGAAACACTCACATCTTTCTTTCAGAAGTTTCGATCATCAACAACGTCCAGCCAAATCGATCGAGCAAGCAATACAAAGCTTCGAAGAAATCATTAAAGCAATACATCTGTTTTCCAGCAATTGCGATCGACTTGGGTGATATTGGAAAACCCTAATTTTGTGAAGTCGGCAGCAATTTTAATTTTTAGAGAGAGACAAGCATAAATCATTCAAAACCTCAGAGAATATAATCTAAGAAAATTCTTTAGCAATCGCGTTTTGATTTGGGATTCAAAGAGAAACCCTATTTTTCAGAACGTTAGCCTCTATTCTATTTTTCCAAAGAAAAGAACAATTGGGGAAAAGCTATGACATTTGGGCCGGGGTTAGTTTTTAATTTTGAAAGGGAAGGGTTTCTTGTTTTTGATTTATCTTGTATTTTGTTTTTTTCTAAATTCCTTTGTAATCGTCAAAATAGTTTCTAGGTCTGTAAAATCTAGGGAATCCGTTAGGATTTAGCTAGCAGTTTACTAGATTCTGTAAAAACTAGGGTTACGGGTTTGTAATCCGAGAAAATCTTGTCGAGGGGATATTGGTCAGTCTAGGGTTTTGAGCGTAGGGTTAGGACAGGAGCAGGCGCTGCGAGTTTACATGGGATTGTAAGCGGGATCTGTTTATAACACCTAATCGAAACCATAGGAATGCAGCAGTAGGCAGGATTTTGCCAAAGCTGGGTATCTCTGTGTGTTATTTACTTTCTGTATTTTTTCTGTTGCATTCTATGATTTGATAATTTTTAATATCCTGCTAAAATTAAATAAACCATATTCACCCCCCTCTGGGGTTAGTCTAGATACAACAAGTGGTATCAGAGCAGGTTATTTCATTAACTCTAGAGTAATGGGTCATCCTAGTTGTCAGTCCTCTGAGAGCCAGTCCAGTCGTATTCCATCTATTTTTAATGTTACAGATTTTTTAAATTGGAAATTAGAAATGGAGTTATATTCAAAATCTGTTGATATTAAATGTTGGGATACAGTTATTAATGGATTTGATATGGTTAGTAGAAATGATATTGGGGTTAATTCTCGTGCTATCCATACTTTATATTCTTATATTGATGATGTCCAATATAGCCATATCTCCCATTCTTTGACCGCACAGGAAATCTGGACAACTCTCAACATGCTATATGGAAAAGAAGACAACTGCTCAGAACCCCAGAATGTCAACTCAGTTTCAGATTTGGGCTTAATAAGTTGTACAGACGGAAATTCAGATATAGACTCAACAGGAGATCTTTTTATAAACTGAATCTGTTGAGAATCTAAAATCTAAAAATAAAATTCTGAAATCTGAAAAACTCTAGTTGATTTGCAAAAATAATCGTTTGGAATCAAAGCTTAAAAACGTTAAGAAGTCTTCAAATTCTAATTGCAAAAATTGTTTAAATTTGAAAAATGATCTGGTTCATTAAAATAAAGATATTCAAAAACTTGAGAATGAACTCCTGATTTTAAAAGAGAACAAGATAGAGCTTGAAAGCACAAACAATTATTTGCAAAAAGAATTTGAAAATTTTAAGACAACTGAAAATTCCTAATATATTTTTGTAGAAAATCAAAGCTTGTTGAAAACTGAGTCTATTCTGAATGAGCTAGAAATTGAGATTGAAAAACTCAAGAAATTTGAATTTGAGGGTCGAAAACATTTTTAATTTGAAATTGCTGAGTTCCAAACCAAAATTAAATTTCTTAATGATGAAAATTTGGTTTTGAAATCTGATTTTGAAAGATGTAAGATCACTAAAAATTGTTGTTAATATTTAATGAAAGAAAATGGTGATCTTAAATCTAAAATTCCACAACTTGAATTAACTCTGATCAAATTCTCTAACGGAGAAAAATCTTTATATATGTTGTTGAAAAACCAACTCTTTTTAGGAAATAAAAATGGTCTTCGTTTTGGGAAAAGAATTGATTTTGAAATTTTGAACTCGTGTGATTTTAAAAATCCTACAAGCTGTTTCAAGAAGGATCACTCTGGAAATTTGAATTTTTAAAATTCCAAAAGGTTTTTGAATCACAAAAGAGATAAGAATTGGTTTGATAACAATCCAGTTGAACAGTTGTGGACCCCAAAAAGAAATAAAATGATTTTTGAAAAAACTAAACGAATTTGGGTTCCAAAGGGTACTCTAATTGATTCTAATGGATTGTTATACAAACATATTTGGGTACCAAAAGACATGAACAAAACTGTGAGTGGTTTTACAACCTTCGTTAGACCACTCGATTCTACAAACCATTAGGTACCCAAGGTCGCCGAGGAACTGCTTTGCTAAAGAGAAACTGAATTCAAACTGCTTCATATCTTCAGATTATTCACAGTTCCTTAGCCAAGCTTGCTGAGTTAGAGATTCTTTTGCTTACATAATTTTCAGGTATGATTTCTAAACTCACATTTTCTTTTGTATATTCTCTGTAATATCCCGTATTTTCTGGTTAATCATTTGAATTATTTTATTATTTAAACTATTGTTTTAACCCAGAATTTATTTTATAAAATCGATAGTAGTTAGTTATTGTAAGATTTTCGATTTCACGAGAAGTGTAGTTGTTTGGTGACCATGCGCGGTGTACACGAATATAAATTAACCGCTTGAAATAATTTAATCAATTTAAAACATTGATTATAATTTTATACCTTATCCCTGCGGGCGAGTTAAATCTAGAAACCGGTTCCAATGTATTTAAAGTAATGGTTAAAATTAAGATCGTCGGTTGCGGGTTTTTTTTTTAATAGAAGTATATAACCGAGAGCTATTTATAAGATCACGTCCCTGCCAAAATGTCAAAACCACATCCTTCGAAATCTTTAGAAGTTTAACCCAAACCTTTAATCAAAACTCAGTGCGTCTTTTCCATTGAAAATATCACCATATCTGCCGTACCTAATCCTTCATCGTGTTCAAAACCCTTGCAAAAGCCTTTATTTAATCTACGAAAAAAAACTTTTCTCGTACTGGATTACCATGTGCGATCTTATCTAACTTTTATACAAATCTCAGCACAATACACTGTACATGTCATTTTCTAAAGTAAGTAAATCCCTGAAATCGTTCAAGCTGCCTTATCAAAATCTCACAATCTCACAGCATATCTGGTTGTAGTAGTTCAAATATTGCGGCCAATAGTGACAGCTCATCTTTGACCAAAATAAATAAAAAGAAAAGGGGTGCTCTCAGTCCTTACTAACTGTTACGCGTCATTATCAAACACTGACATGCCTGTTACTTTGTGTACATTGATCAAAACATTGTGTACATTGATCAAAATATCCAGTTGTACCATACATCAGCGTTATAATAAAAAAAGACACCTAGATCATTTATATTGACAACAAAAGGTAGGTGCCAATTTAATTGAAGCACACGCAAATGTACTCCTATCAGTCCAGTTAATCCACATGCGAGCCTGTATCACATAGACCAAAAATTTAAAGCTAGCATGTCTTAATCTAATTAAATACTCATTAAACCACAGGCCTACATTTCAAAAAAATTGCCAACCTTACCTGTACCAAAGAAAGTGACGCTGCATTTGTGTTATTTACCTTTCCTTGGAAGCCACGGTTTCATCCTCTATAAATAAGACCCATGTGCTACCTTGTTCCTCACCCATTCTTTAAACTAAAAACAAAACTAAGCCTCTAAAGATTTCAAACAATACCGCGGTATTCTGTCCCAAATATGAAAATACTTTTACTTTTAAAATGGATCTTCCTCAGTTGTAAAATGCCTCGTTCTTCTCCTGCTCTTCGAACCATTAAATTGAAATGCATTTCTGTTATATATTTAAAACTAAAAAAAGAGAGAGAATATCACTAGTCCACTATGTATCGTGGTGCTACCGAGAAGCCGCGCTTGTGGAGATGAGATCGAGCTTGATGGAATGGCGCTAGGTGGTGGAGCTCGACCTTCCGGTAATCGGAGATGGGAAGGGTTGCGGTCTGAAGTTGGAGGTTCTCTACTGGATGGTGTGGTTGCCTTAGGAAGGAGAGTTGGCATGGCGTGTTATTTACAGGGTGGTTTCGAGAGTTTTGAAACAAAAGTTGGAAGAGGGATAAAAGGGGAGATGCGTCGGTAGTTGCATGAAGAGGGAAGTAGTGGTGTGGAAACTGGAGAAGAAATGTATAGGTTTGCATGGTTTGGGGGGATGCAATGCATGGAAATTGGGTTTTTTTGCATGGAGTTAGTACGCTACATGAAGGATGAGTGAAATGAATACCGGAAGGTGATTTTTGGTAAGAAGATGGATTTAAGGTAAGGGCAGAAGTCATGTTATAGGAGGAGTGAGGGAGCGAAAGTAATGGATTCCTGTGTGTGTATGAAGGAGAAGTTATATGTTGGGGAGTCTTGTTCGAAAGTTTCGGGTGAGGGAATGTTTCATGTGACAGACAGTAGCAGAGAGAAGAGAAACGTGATAAAGATAGGAGAAGAAATATAGTAGCCAATCTTTGATGCAGGAAGGAGTTGGCGGGCTGAATATATTTATATGGGCTTGGGCCCTTGCGTTATTATATAAAAAAAATATGAAACCCGTTGTTTACTGGGTTAGTGGGATGGAGGCCGTGAACGAATGTGGAGAGGAGACCATGCTTCTTAAATCACAGGGTGTCGAGTTTATAACAGTGGACACAAAGGATTTATCCCCTTAATCAACGCGATTAAGGTAACTAATTAGGATTATAAATAATTATTTTTATGTTAATCTACATTTAGAAATATGTTCAACCCTGTGATTGATATAACTTGCCCATGAATGGTATTTTTAACGAAACAGGAAACCATGGAATCATATCATCTAAAGCTACGTTGTCGGGCTGATTTGGAAGAGGTCAGAAGCAGTTGGATTTTCGTTAATTTTAAACATCTGTTTAAAATTTAACAACGCTGAACCATCAAATCAAGATAAAATGGTGAGTTAACTCTCACACTTTTCTGGACTGCTAGGATTTGGTAAATTAATAGAATTAAAATACCATTAATAATTTATATTGGTTGATTGGACGCTTTGGGTGCTTATGGATGATTTAATGATTGCTATTAATTACGGTATTGTTGTTAATTTATTTATTGCTGTCATGAAATCTGTGATGCAGGGAAGGACAGGTTGGAGGAATCCAACCGGATTCCTCAAATAAATTATATATTATTTGTTCATATCATTTATATGAATTGTCCACCACAAATGACATTGAAACCTACTTGAATGTTGATGGTTGAATGAATGTGATTGTTGTTGTGATTTTAATCAATCAGCAGTATTGATTAGGTAGCTGGCATTGATGGCCTAAAATATATAGTTTTTATGGCGTCATTTTGCCATTAGGCGAATTGACATTGTTTAAAGTTATAAAATTTATTTAATAACTAGATTGGAGTTTTCTGATTTATTTTATATAAGCTTATGAAAATAGAAGTTTTATAAATATATATTTATAATCATGTTTTATTGAAGAATTTATTTAAACGGTCATGTAACAAATTATTATATCGTTTATGAACAGAATAAGGAACTAACCTGCTAGTTATTCAATTTGAGTAATTGTTTTTATAAAACAATTAAATGATGAAGTTTAAATTAATTAAGTTATTAATTAATTTAAAAGAGGAAAGAGGAATGAAAATCAGTTAATGATTTAACAGATGGTTACAATTGACAGAATCGACTGGCGAACAGATTAATTTGATTTAAATTAATCAAACCAATATATTTCAAAATATTTGTTAAATTGAACGAATGTTATTAATAGTTAGTTAATCTTCGATTAACTATATTGTAAAATAATTATCAAATTGTGTAGGGTTAATAAAGTTAATTATATTTTTTATAAGCTTTTAAAATGATGATTATCCTATTTTTAGTTAATATCAGAGTTAACTATTTTTAATGTAGCTAATATTAAAGTTAATTATTATTTTAATTAATAATAACTCAAGCGATAATTTTTAATTTGAATTCAATTAAAGAAGTGATTAAGTGGCGAAAAGGTTTAATCAAAGTCTAATAAGAGTTTTATAATCCAAGTGTTAAAACAAGATTTGTAAATGGGATTTGTAGATGAATGCAGAGATTAAAGTAAGATTTTACTTACATATTAAACAAAGTAAAGTGGATCCAAATTGAAATGAAATTGTTAAGGGAGATGATCACTATACCAGTAATGGACTTAAATATGGTAATGGATTTGGAATAAAAATCTAAGATAAGTTATTATAAAATGCTAAACAGATTAGAATAAGTGATTTAGAAGAAATCCAAAAAAGGTTTAAAAAGGGCTTTTAAACCAAAACGATGACCTTAAATGTTAAAAGATTTAATTAAGCAAAACACTGTAATAGAAATAAGGATTTCAAACGCAAAGGACATACAATAGTTTTGTGTTAAATATTGGTAAATGGATTTTTGGAAATAAAATCCAAGTTAAAAAATCTTATTGTAAAGATGGTTAAATGGAGTAGTGCAAAAGGATATTAAATCGTTTAAAAACAAGATTATAAGGTAATTACCAATTTAAGATATGATTTATAAAAATCATATTGAATTCGAATGGTAAATAAGACTGGAAAGCTTACATGATGAGGTAAAAGGAATTAGCATGTAAAGTGGGTTTTCAAATAGAAGAGAATGATTTATAAAACCATATTAAATGGAAATGTTAAGAATGTATCAGATTTGAGTGTTGCAAAACATGTATTATCTCAAGATAAGAATGTTGTCGATCAAGGTCTGAGAGGTAATTAGAATACCCCAACTTGAACGTCTTCACCATTATCGAGAGATATTATTAGTTCGTAATGGGTAGGAAAGTGATTATCGGGTTATTTGTGATTAATAAAATTTATTATTAATTTAAGTAACCTTTTAAAATGGATTAACTATGCTAGTTTTAGTTAATCGGAAAGATGACTACTTTTATTTAGTAAAAACTAAAGTGAGTGCTTTACAACTGGAATTCCCCTTTTTAACGAAATAAAAGTTATGGGATGGATGAGTATGAATAGGATTTGAAGTTTAATGCAGACAATATAAATAAAGTCTGTAAAAAGGGTTTTACCCAAGACGATGATTTTAAAAATAAGCGTTCACCTGGGAACTGAATTAAGTGAAATGGTAATCAAAATAAGGGAAGGATTTTAATAATTAATCATACGTCGTTTGATTAAATAGAAATATAACGATTTCCCCAAATGGTAAAAGAAGTGGAAGGTGAGTTATGAAGCTATAAAGATAAATCTAAACATATGAAATTATGAAAAGGATTTTGAGAATGTATAAATGACGTTTTCGAGATAAGGAAAACAAAAGATGTTTTATAAAATATAGTAATATTTCCAAACAAAAGAAATAAAAAAAGAGAAGTTGGGTAAAAGAGTATTGATTAATGTTTTTCAAGTAACGATATGCAAAAGACTTTGATGAGATTAAATTTATGAAACCGATCGATAGAATAATTTAATGAAATATTTATATAAAGGACCTGAGCTACCAATCTACTTAGCTTACTGTTACGATTTGATGGTTAAACAACCGATTATCAAATGAATTACTTTTCAACCCTTTTGACGTGTTCTTTCGAAGAGACCGGGATGGGGGCTAGACCCAAAACTACTTCGAATCAACTGTGCCGACGCGACTAACGTGCAACTTTAAAGACGGAGCATTGAAGACCATTGATTTTCATGAGCGGAAGAGCTGCTTGATGAATTTCTCTGTGTTGCAACCAGAGATCTTTTGATTGTGATTCTATCATGATTGAAATCCACAGATTTGCAAGGACTTCTCACTATCGATACTTGGGGTGATTCCTATATAGGATATGGTAGGAAGGTGCCTTCGGTTCATCCTCTTCCTGGATGTCTTGTATGAACGAATGTCTGACAGAGTATTTCCTTAAGAATCATGTACGTTGATTTTTACAAATATACCAAGTTTGGTGGTGGTGAAATTCTCTTACTTAACACCCAGAATGTATTTGTGGACATCAATTAGTGATTTGACAGATATGACGATGTGGCATTCAAAGTGAATGGAGATGTGCTAAGAGATAAACGTAACCTCAAGCCTCAATGGAGATGTGCTAAGAGATAAACGTAACTTCAAGCCTCATCAACCGAGAAATGGCACAAAATCGGGTAGGCAGCATGGCTATGTGGGTCGCACCCATTAAAAGGGTATGTCATTACCTGATCTGGAGAAATCAAATGCCTTCGGTTGTCCCTTTATTTTATTTATATGTTATCGGTTCGGTTGGTTGGCCCCCAACCGTGGTGATGATATATTCGGTACTCTCAAGCGAAATGAGGGGCCGGTCATGTGTAGCCGGGTTGCAAGATGTTCATGTTGAACCCCAATGTATTCAGCTCCGGAGATACATTTTTGGAAAGGTGGTCCCACTCCTTGCCAGGAAATCCATTCTCCAATAAGAACCCATGGTTTTGACTACATACTATTTATGTAGAGCGCGAGATGCAAGCGTTCTGCTAGATTATTATTTATTTGTGGTTTGATAGACACTATTATAATATCAGAAAAGATATTGATTTTCAAAAATGTTTTGGGTTATAGTAAAGTAAAAACTGTCTGTGTTTACGTGTGGGCTGGTCTTATTATTATCCTTTTCTTCCAAAAATGTTTTTTTTTCAAAGTTAAACGAGTTGTTGTGCTGTGAATTTATCATTGAAAGTATTCCAGACTTATCCGGATGAATTTTTCTCTGCTTCAAATGTGCTCGGGTCAGACCGAGTATATTTACAGGTTAGATTTCCGCTTCGAGTCCAAGAGCTAGCAGCAGGTGGCTGCACCGTTAGTTATATAAAGTGTATTTCCGCTGTGACGGATATTTGATGTACTCTGATGATTGATATGTATACACAGTTTCTTTTGTATAAAGATATTTGATATATTATATTTTATTCGTTTCGCTGTGAGATTCTGATGTGTTCTTCTATTCTAATATTCTTTCTTTCTACTTCTCATCCTTTTATTTCTTTCTAATAATGTTCCAGTGTTTTGGATGCCTGAATATTCGACATGGTGTTTTATTGTCGATTTTCGGGGTCAAAAATCTTTGTGTCATTACATTCTCTGTTTTCATTTTTCCTATTTTTTTTCTTATTCCCCTTCTTTTTATTTTTCTGGTTTGATTTGTCACTCTCATATCATTGTAACTTTTTGTGCTTCCTTAACTTAAAATTGCAATATTCATGATCTTCTGGAAATTGGCTTCGTTCGAACAGAACTCTGATATTTTTAATCTTTTCTAGATCTTGAATTTAATCTTGTAAATATCTGCAATTGATTTTAAGTTGATTTTCTGATTTTTGAATTCATAACAGTGCTGAAATATTCATGTCATATCTTGAACACTGTTAATTTGGATTCTAGATTTTTGAAGATCTGAATATTTAATGAAATTTCACACACCCCTGCTGTTCTGAGTTTCTTCTAATTCATTTTAGGAAAGCTTGAAATATTATACTAATTACAACACTCTGCTATTTATCAGTTGTGATAATTTCATTATTTTTCAGATTGGCTTAAATATTTTAAATTGTCTTGAATCAGTGATACATCTTGAAATTCATCTTTATTCATGATCATTATGGTTGAAATTAGTTTGTCTGAAATCATTTGATATTCTTGATGTATTGAATATCACACACCATTTAAATTTGAAATTATCATTCTTGTGTGACTGATTCATTATATCTCAAAACTTGACATTGATTCATGTGATTCAAATAAATTATTTCTTAATTCTTGGATCATGAATATCTCTCAAACTTGATATAAATGATCCGAAATTTCTCTTATACTTGTTAGAGATAATTTTGAAAATTGTTTGAATATTTGGTCTTAAATCTCACTACTATTTCATGATGATTTGAGTTGAATATTTGTTTGTTTAAAATCACTTGGAGTGATTGATTTGTTGAATCTCACACATATCTTGAATTTGAGATTTATAATTTGGTGTGATTGATTCATTGAATCCTGATATTTTCACATTTCCTTAAATGATTTAAAATAAACTAAATTTTATAATCTTGGATCATGGAATATATTTTGTGACCATCAATAACATCTTCTGACAAGTCTGTTGTGCTATTGGTTTTTGTGCTGCTCTGATACTGCTTTTGAAAATGATCTTAGATAACTACTTTTTTGATTAAAATTGACTGCTACTGAAATTATTTTGCTTGTATTGTATGCTTGGACCTTGTAATTGAATTTCTCTTTATCTGTGATATCCTGGTTTGTGTTCGGTGTCTTGTTACAATCCTCATTAATAGGGACACCAATTGGTATCAGAAGTGCTGAATTTTTGTACATATTTTTAATCCCTCTTGCTTTGTATAGATCTTTTCAATTTCCTCTTGTAATTGATTTTCAATTTTAAAGTTATATATTGATTATTCATTCAGAAATTGAAATCAATAACAAAACCGAACTGTATTTATAATTCATCAAAATTATTATCAGATTTTGAAATTGTGATGAATTGCGACTGTAGTATTTTTCGCGACAAGAGGAGATTATATTTGGATTTTCATGATGGTTGAATAGTTATTATAATATCTTTGAATTGGTAATTATTTCATGACCATCTTCTTTTATCTACCATTATTCTGCCATTCAACATGCTTTTTATATTAATGTGGAGAGTTTAATATTAAAAAAAACATCTTTATGATGGAATTGTGATTACATTATTATTCAGAATTTGTGTTAATTGAAAATTTTCAATGATCTTAGTACAGTTGATCATATATCATAATATGATTAATTTACAAATTTATTTCACAAATCATGTCTGTACCTATCACATTTCTATCATACATATTGGTTTTATATACTGAGGATTTTTTTCATTTTGAAGCTGAAAATAATAAAAATTTAATATTCATAAGTGTTTCTCTAACCTCATTCAAAAATCCAAGCTCTGGTTATGCATGGTTATGAGATTACTTATATTTAAGTTGCAACTAATCTCATTTAAAAATCCAAGATTTGGTTATGCGTGGTCAGTGTGCTCTTAAATTAAAAGAAAAAGAAAAGAAAATAATTTGAATAAATAGAAATTAATCTGAAATTCTCCTTTGTGTATAAAAACCAGCCTATCAAACCATATTCTAACTTGTCAAATGTGTTGAAAACTTATGATGTATTTTGATTTGTTGATTGATAGCTATTGGGATTTGAGATTATTCAATTTTGTCACTTAAATTGAATATATAATTATAGTCCAAATCCATCACTGTTTTTGTGCTTCATTTTTTAAATTTTTATTGGAAAATAATTGGAAATCATATTTTTGTAACTCTCTCCATTATATATAAATTTCATCGTAAATCCGTCATTCTCTGCAATGTGAAATAAGCTACTAATTCTTAGAATATTATGATTTTTGTTTGACTAATTGAGATTTATGATGACTGTTCTTCCTCTTAAGTTGAAATTATAAAAAAAGTTGTCAATTTTCATCTATGTTTTAAATTTTGAATCCCTTAGATGATAACAAAAGGGGGAGAGTGAGTTGAGATTTTGATTTATGAGCGAATATTTTAATTTTGAAAATTTCAATTCAATTTACATTTTCATTCTTTTCACTCATGCACAATTGAAATTTTCAATTCAATTTACATTTTCATTCTTTTTACTCATGCAGAGTCATATGGGGAGTTTCTGTTGTAGGGGGCTTTCAAATAGGGGGAGTTTAGTCCTTCACTATCAATCACATTTATTGTATTCAAAATCATAATATTTGTTTTGTCATCATCAAAAGGGGGAGATTGTTGTATATAACAGTGTTGTATACACAATTATATGATTTTAGTTTGATGATAACAACCAAATATATTTTATTATTAAATGTGTTTGTAACTGTACTGGTATACTACACAACAGATAGGAATATAATATTTCTATTTAAATAAAATACAACTGTACAGAAATTTAAATAATCACATAGTGTTTTATTTAAATAGAATATTTTATTTCAACATTTTAAACAATACAAGTTTTATACTCCATTTTTTGTACATTTCTATAATACTACTCAAATTCACTGATATTCAATCTTATACAGTACTCCTCACTACAGTTCACTCATCATTGTTACATACACCATGTTTACAGTTTCATTTGTACAAACATACACACTCACTCATATACAAATATTCTTATATACATGTCTCTGTCATCTTCAGTCTTCACTGCCACAGTCAATCCAGTCACAATCCATACCTATCACATACAAAAACACGCACATAGTATCTGGAACAGAAATAATATTTTAAATTCTAGCAGATATAATTTTTTATTTTAAAATTTTATTTGCCTCAAAATTTTGGCATGCTTCTCATCATTTTTCATGACTTGATCTGAATTATCTGTGTCTAGACAGCTTGTGATATTCACAGTGAAACACTTTAAATACCACAAGCTAGTTAATTTGTATATGTGTGTATATATATAGTAGCAGGGACAAGGAAATCTTTTCAAACGGTCTGTAAATACACATGTGTATAAATGTACATGTGTGCACTGCCTCGCTAATCAGTGCGCATCTAAGAAGCAGCCACGTGGACCAACTCGACCCAGTGCAAGTGATAGTATGTCATGTATACACTGCATGTTCATGGCAGTTCAATGGTCGAGCTAAAAGCATCTAAACATGGTTCAGCATGACAGTGCATTCTCAAGTACATGCACGCGGTATGAAGTGGAAAACATATCAGCCCAACATGTCATGGCATATACAGGAAGATCATCATGCAGTTTCAAACAGTCGAGACAGTTAAAACATGGCAGAGTCATATGTATGAGTACAAGGCAGTTTCAAGTAGGTCAGCATGGTCGAGCAACTCATGCTCATACACATGAAAATCAAGCAGTGGAAACATCAGCATAGTCGAGTAGCAAATGGGACAGCGAGCAACACATTTTTGGTCTGCCAAGTTTTTTTGACAGAGCAATGCAAACTTGATAAAATTAACATGTACACAAGTATACATGGCAAAGAAGTACAAGCACAACAGTAAAGGTTCAATCACAACCTGGAGCAACATGATCCACAAGTGAACAAACAGCCGCAACTCAAATTTCCAGGCATGAGTGACAACATGGTCAAGTGAAGGAGCAAAATGAGTAAACAATTATTCAAGTGTATGAGCACAAGTCAATTATGATCAAGTATGTTTAAACATGGACAAGTGGTGCAAGCATGACATGGCAGGATGGTATAGAGTGCACAGGCCACACAAATTTCAAGTTAGTCGACATGGGTAGTCCAACATAATTCAAGAAGAACAAGCAAGTGATCAAGTCAAGTTAGTTTTTTTTGTTAAGGCTACATGCAGGTATACATGGCAAACACTTCAGCAATCATCTCAAGTGAAAACAGCAATATCAGTGAAGCAAGTTCCAAGGAGCACTCATTACAGTTCGAGTCAAAGTGCCAATCAACATACAAAGTTCAAAGTGGTCGAGATCATATAAGAGAAATGCAAGTGCACACAACATGTTGGTACAGCCGAGCCAAAATTCACACAGCCAAATCGTATGTCGTGTTTCCAGTTTTACTTTATCAATCATGAAAATAAATAAGGGACAACTGAATATGTGTTCATCCTAAGGAAGCAGTGTGGCAGACAAATTTCTGGAAAGGTTTTAAAAGCTTTCTATTTCGAAAAAAAAATTTCTCGTGAATTTTACAATCATAAATGGGAAAGTAAAGATTTGTTTCAATCATATTTGGCAAGTGTTAAATTGACTCAAGAAATCTCACTGTGTATATGTGGCAAGGTTCTAATCAATTCAAAATTTTCTGCAAACAATTTTATACAATTTTCCAGAAATCAATTTTGGGATGAAACAAAGTTAAATGGCAAGAAACTTATCAAGATTTTGGTGTGAATTCATTCAAGTGTCAATCAAGTGTGGACATGCAAGCAAATCACTTATCATTTGTTTCCAGCTTTGGAATCAATCAGAGAATTAAGGAAGAGCAGAAAATCATCCAGGTTCACACACAAATCATGCTACAACAATCAAGCCGAGGTGTTTAAGCCAAAAGTGGAAACACACAAAATCAAATCAAGTCAATTACAGGAAATCAGAGAATTAAGGATTTTCTATATCCTATTTAACACCATTCATCATCACTAGCTTTTTATCGAAACCACATCAGATCGAAACAAAACAACACAAGTTCGAATTCAAAAATTCAAAAACACTCACATCTTTCTTTCAGAAGTTTCGATCATCAACATCGTCCATCCAAAATCGATCGAGCAAGCAATACAAAGCTTCGAAGAATTCATTGAAGCAATACATCTGTTTTCCAGCAATTGCGATCGACTTGGGTGATATTGGAAAACCCTATTTCTATGAAGTCGGCAGCCATTTTAATTTCTAGAGAGAGACAAGCATCAATCATTCAAAACCTCAGAGAATATAATCCAAGAACCTTCTTTAGCAATCGCGTTTTGATTTGGGATTCAAGGAGAAACCCTATTTTTCAGTATGTCGGCCGCCATTCTATTTTGCCAAAGAAAAGAACAATTGAGGAAAAGGTATGACATTTGAGCCGGGCTTAGTTTTTAATTTAGAAAGGGATGGGTTTTCTAGTTTTGATTTATTTTGTATTTTCTAAATTCCTTTGTAATTGTCTGAACAGTTTCTAGATCTGTAAAATCTAGGGAATCCAGTTAGGATTTAGCTGACAGTTTACTAGAGTTTGTAAAAACTAGGGTTACGGGTTTGTAATCCGGGAAAATCAGGTCGAGGGGATATTGGTCAGTCTAGGGTTTTAAGCATAGGGTTAGGACAAGAGCAGGCGCTGCGAGTTTACATGGGATTGTAAGTGGGATCTGTTTATAACAGCTAGTATAAACCTAAGGAATGCAGCAGTAGGCAGGATTTTGTTGAAGCTGGGTATCTCTGTGTGTTATTTACTTTCTGTATGTTTTCTGTTGCATTCTATGATCCGATAATTTTTAATATCCTGCTAAAATTCAATAAATCCTATATCACCCCCCCCTCTAGGGTTAATCTAGATCCAACACAATCAAGAGAGTGATATTTGTGGAAAAGGGTTATTTCTTGAACTTAAACAATTGAAGAGGATTTTAACGTCAGAACTAACAAAATAAACTAGCATTCTTAGTTTCTTAAAATCTTATCTTGATGCTAGTGGATTTCTAAATGTATGGATTGCATATCATATATTATTTACTATTCCGGTCATGGTTGCTTCGATGGAAAGAAGTTTTTCTAAATTAAAGTTGATTAAAACTTATCTTCAAAGCACAATGCCGTAAGAAAGACTAAGCGGATTAGTAATGATTTCGATCGAAAAAGAATATTTGGATATGTTAAAATATGATGAAATAATTGAAGAGTTTTCTTCAAAGAATGCAAGAAGGAGTTATTTTTGGTAAAGTTTAATGTATAATGCTGCTAAGACATATATAATGATTTGTCGTTATGTTATTGTCATAATATATTTTGTACTTGAATTTTTATTTTACTTTTGAAAGTGATCAATTAAAAGTTATTTTAATGGTGTTTTTTATTTCGTTTTTGATTAAGTGGGCAACGAATATTAGAATCGCCTTAGGCAACCTAATTTCTTGGGCCGGCCCTGCTTAAAATATCTAAGGCTGCAGAGCCACCAATCTCACCATATTTATTCATAGCTCTTTCAAAATCAAGAAGTGTGGAAGATCTTGCAACTCTTTCAAATAAATCTTCCATACAATGATTTTTATTTTTGACCTTCACAAAATTTAAAAGATTACTTTGCATATGAAATGAGAAAAATGAATGGCAAGAAGATGGAAAGAACTTTGGAACACTTAAAAGCAAACCCCAATGCCTATCAGACATGAAAACCAAAGGTGGAACTTCATCAAGCATAGTTTTCAAACATCCACAAAACCAACTCCAATTACATCCATTTTCTTTAGAGATGATAGCCATTATCAAAGAAAAAAAAACCTTATTTCCATTCTTCGCGGTTGTAGCCTACAAAACACCAAGCCTACCTTTCAAAAAAGTAGCATCCAAAAAAAATCAAAGGCAGATAATGCTTAAAACCAACAATACATGCATGAAAACCAATATAAAAGTCTTTCAAATTGATTTGTTTTAGAATTCACTTCCATATTAACATAGCTCCCTAGATTTGACTTCTTAACAGCTTCTATATACCATTGTAAGTCATTGTAAGATAAAGCATAATTTCTTTCATGGCCATTTGTTTTCCAGAATAAGCGTAATAATAATTCATATTGAAATTACATAAATTAATTAATAATATCTTTTAGTTTCTTCAACAGCTCTTCCACTACGCCATAAATGGCCTAATGCAACAACAAAAAATTGTTGGCAAAGGACCAAAAGATGTTGCCATAGGTCTTTGGCAACATTTTCCGGGTGATGCAATTTTCGCTGTTGCTGTAGACCTCAAAGGCAACAGTTTGACTATCTACGACAACATAACAAATATTGTTACAAAAGACCCCTATTTAGGTCTATAACAACATTCTTAGGTGTTTGTAGAAACATTCCAAAAATGTTGCTATGGATGTTTATATTAATTTTAAAAAATATAATATAACAAAAATGAGAATTAAATGCTACTACATAGAAATAAATATTAAACAGTATTTTTATTCAAATAAATATTTTATTTCAACATTTGAAATAGTACATATTTCCAACTTCACCATTTATAATTCACTGTTAATAACATAATCAATCACATATACAGATATTCCACGCTTCATCACTCAATTGACTCATTACATATGCAGTTTCAATTTATACAGACACTAACACTGACAAATATATGTCGAGCCAAAGGCGAGCCAAGTGCCGAGCTGAAGGAGAGCCATCAGCAGGTCCGGGCACAGCACCGGTGGGGGTCCAGGGCCCCATAGTCCTAGTGGAGATCGACCTAGCCAGTTAGGTCGAACAAGTGGGTACCACCCGATTCATCTGGTTTTGGAAGACCAATCCTTCTTTGAAATAGCATGTAGGAGTAGATCAAGTGTAGAATCAAGGTTCCATGGTGAGCAGATAGCAATTCAAGGACAATGGAACAAACCAACAAACAACTCAGACCAGCCACATATAAGAGCAACTCATAACATACATATGCACAGTTTCAAGGTTTACCAAGCATTTCAGGTCAGTGGATCATGACACAACCAACAGTCATGCAATTGGGATGAGCAGACGAGGCAAAGCAATAGCATGAAGCAACACAACATAAGTGTACATATGCATGTATACATAAATGTACAAGTCTCTAAATTTATACATATGTACATAAGTGTACATATGCATATATATGTGCAATTAAACAGTGAATATAGAGTTGTCACAACCCACTCGCACACATACACACTAAAATACCTCAAAACCACTAGTAAGAATCACTGATTGCATGCACTAATCAACTGACTAACCCTTTTACCCTCGTTGACATTTCGTCAAACATCTCATACTACGACCAATAGCCCCAATTTCCCTACTGAAAAAAAATCTCGAAATTGCACAAATTAAATCTGAAATCTTTAATTGCAACCAAAATACCAATTTGACTGTAAACCCTAACATATTTGGATGATTCTACTCGACATTGAGCAACAACAGACACCATTTAACAAAACAGCAAACTTAACATCGAGCAACTTGATCTAGGCAGAAAATAGCCACCGAAAGTCACTTGGAATTGTACAAAAATAACTTCAGATCTGTAATTGTATTATTCCTTATCATCACCAAAAATTCTTTGTCATTGCTTGAGGATTAGTTGTTGAAATCGCGTCACCTGGGGTTGAAAACCGACGAAACTTGATGTTTGACGTTGGATCTGAAGCTAGTAGCTCTTGTGATGTAGAAGATAAGATCAGAATAAAAACGAAAAATGAAAATGAGATCTGAAAATTTGGGGGTAGCGGGCGAATGAAAATTTGGGGAGGGAAACAAAATGACAAAAGCGCATGAATGAAAATGTTAGCGGAAAATAGGGTAATCGTAATAGATAGTGGTTGGACAGTTGAGATATTGTTTTAACTAATGCTGCGGATCGCCACGTAGGACATGGAAAGGTCTGTCATAGCAACAATGTACAAAATGTTGCATCATGTTACACTTGTTTATCTAGAGCAACGCATTTTTATGGCTAAAATAACACTAAAAATAGAACGTTGGAATATGACCAAAATAATATAGCTATCGTCACATTTTGGCTGGCAACACCTTGCAAATTCGTTGCATTAGGCCGTTTATGGCGTAGTGTTCCCTAACTTGATTAATAATCATAGACTTGACAACTTTACTAGAGACGGAAGGATGATTGTTATCCCATAATCGAGCACCGCGAGAATGCTCAAGTGTCAAACTTTTAATATAAAAACTATTAACATTTCCAGAATCACAACTAGCATGAATTTTAAACTTGAAACCCTTATCAAACCAAAACAAAAGAAAGTACTCTTTCTTTGCAATTTTTAATATTCTTCATCTTATATCCATTTTTAATTTGATAGACTATTAAAAAATTCTGAATTCCAAAGCTGAATCAAATTGATATCCAACAAAATCCAAAATTTAATTCCTTTCTTCAAAATTTTCTTAAAATCAAACCAAATATTTATACTGGATCAATCAGATATCAAAGAATTTCCATTAACAGAGTCATTAACACTACCATTGTCATGTTCCACCAAAACAAGTTTCGATCTTACCCTAAATACCACAAATTCTTTATTCTTAAACAACGAAAAGCATACAATACTCTGTATACTTGAATATGTATCCAATAACTCTACAATTCCCTTCAAGCGTATACGATAATCCAATACTCAATGGAGTTAACGTTAAGCAATATTCACATAACTCAACCCTAAATAGAAGAAGAGAAATATTCAAACCAACACAACAACTATAACTGTTATCATCATACATGAAAACAACTAAAATCGTACTTACACCATTGTTTCACAAAAACATAAAACAACACAAGAAATTCAAAATTAGCAACCTACACAAAATAACTTTAATGTTATGACCACAACAAATAACAAAAACATTATCACAAAACTGTATTAAATAAAAGCTATTCAATATAGCGAAAAATAAATTCTAAATATTAAATTCTAACAAAATCAAATTAACATGCAGGATTAAAAGAGCAGACATAATTAACAAGCAGAAGTAAAAGAAGAAATTGTATTACCAGTCAGAAGTAAAAGAAGGAATCAAATTACCAACACTACCGTCCGCCATTGAAACAAAAGCCTACAAAAATTAATGTGGAAAATAGGCAAAAGGACAAACTTTGAAAAAAAAAATAGTTTGAAGGACAACAAGTTTTATTTTTAGGCGGAAGGACAAACTTTAAAAAAATTAGACTGAAGGACAATGCTAAATATAATTAGCATTTTCTGCAGTGTAAAACTGAATAATGCTAATTACATTTAGCATTTCCGTGTAGTGTAAAAAACTGAATATAATGCTAATTGCAATTAGGATTTTCCTTCAGCTTAATTTTGGTTCAAAGTTTGTCCTTCAGACTAAAAATAAAACTTGGTGTCCTTCAGCCTAATTTTTCGGTAAAATTTGTCCTTCTCCCTAATTACCTCAAAATTAATTAAGAAAAAATGAAGATAATTACAAGATCGAACAAGAATTAAAAACAAATTTAGAAAAAAAGAATTTACCACAATTTGAATATACTAGAAGAGAAGAACAATAGATTGATATTATTGAATCGAGATCCAGAAGCTTAATTTGGGAATATTTCAATTCGATAAAACTGAATCGAGAAATAGAAGAAGAAAACGCAATACTTTTAATGTCCTGAAAACGAAAATTTTGACCAAAAATTGAATAATATCGTAAAACAATCCTCCTGGCCTATTACGTAAGTGGGCTGCTCTTAGGTATAAAATCTGTTTAAAACGTATCCATCATCAAAGCTAGGGGTGAGCATTTGGTTGGTCCGGTTTATCCGATGATCAAAATTGTCAAACCAAACTAAAACCAATAAAAATGAAAACCAAACCAATCCAACCAAATTAAGTTTGGTTGGTTCGGTTGGTTATCCGATTTAACCGAACTAAAAATATTTTATACTTTACGTTTGTAGTATTAACTATAATTTGAAATATATCATAAATATATGATCAGAGTATTACTGTTTATGATTCTTATGCTTTTTAGAAGTAATTTTGACATATATGTGATGGTTAAATTTTACTTGGATAACTAATCTAACCTAAAATATTTATTAAAATATTGATAATTTTGAAAATATAATAAAAGTTCGGTTAATTTGGTTGAACCGATAACCAAATTAAATATTTTTCCAAACCGATTACAAACCGATTTAGTTTCAAAACCAAACCAAACCGACCAAAATAAATTGGTTCGGTCGGTTTATTTGGTTTAACCAAATAATGCTCACCCCTAATCAAAGCATTTTCCACAACTCTAAATGTGTATTTTAAAATGTACAGAAGATGATAAAACGATGAGAAAATGTTCCATTTAGAAAATGGTTTTAACATATAAAAATAAAACTATTTTTTATTACTTTTCCACTTTCTACAAAAATATAGAAAGCTATTTTTCCTCTTCTGCATCCTTGGTTATCGAAATTACTAATCTTTTTCAACTCAGTATATGTCAAAATACATTAGAACCATGCTACACAAGTTTCAAAACTGTGAAATTTTACATCAAAGTTAAAATACCTAAGAACTAGGGGTGTAAATCGGTTGGACCGGACCGAATGGAGGTGCGTTCGGTTTCTATCCTAAAAAATCGAACCGAACACGGACCAAACCAAATTTTTTTCTCGGACAATTTTCGTTGTCCTTATTCGTGTCCTAAATAAAATCGGTCGGATACGGACATATGCTTTTCGGACACGGATATGATCGAACTCGGCCGCACATGGCTATTCATATCACATTCTGAACATTTTACTAGATTTTCTCTCAACTATACGCTGAATTACAAGTAATTCGGACGAGCCCGGACCAAACATGATTTTTTCTCGTACAAATTTTGCTGTTCTAACTCGTGTCCTAAATGAAAATCGAACAGACGTATTTCGGTCATGGACATGAAAGAACGTCGGATATTCGAACAAAATTTACAGCCCTACTCAGAACCGGGACAATGGTACTTATCCTCATTTTTTGTATGGTAAAAACACAAAATACAAAGCTCGTTTTCAAGCCCAACCCGAAATTTCTAACTCAAAATTTAATAAAAACAAAAACAAAAGTATAAGCTTATATTACTACTGTGCATGCATAAGCCATAAAGTGAAAAACCATAGATTCGTACCAATAACATATCAATTATAATGGGCATTTGCCGTCCCACTTCTAACTAGGCATATCAATGGTTTGTGTTTCAGCCCAGCCCGACCTGAACTTGCACGGGTATTATGATGTCTAACAAGCTTAAGTATGAATAAATAGAAAAGGGTACAAAGATATCATGATAAATTAAGTTGAACGAAAACTGCGTGCAAGAAAGTAACACCTATGAGTATATTTGATTATGGATAACGTAAAATAATGCAAAAAGTAATAAAAAATATGCTGACTCTACGTACACTCTACAATGTTGGGAAAACGAAAGCATAAACAAATCGTATAATGTCACAATGCAGAATCATTACTAGATTACAAATGTGATACGGTTATCAGGCCACCATTATCAACATTATTAGAAACAGCAACAAAAAAGAACATTTTCTATTTGGTGAATCATATCACGTTCTCTGTGTTCCCTTGATTGATATTATAAAAGCTTACAAAGTAATGCAAAATTATAACTTTACATCAACCACTCAGTAGCATTGGGCAAACAATACCACAAAATACATATATGCAAATCAATCTTATCATGGTGAAACATCCCAATCATTCAGAGACATTCAACGGTTGAAGAAGAAGATATAACACGAACTTGTTAGTTCCTACATCATACTAACCTTTAAACGGTTTCAGGTGAAGTATTTCCATCGTGTGTTTCGGAGCTTTCTTTACTAAGTTTTGATCTTGGTAACGAAAAAGTTGGTAAACGAGTGGAAGATTGCTTAACTGATTGATGAAGATTATGACATCCTATCAAATTAAGGTAGGTGTACAATGACATACCACCAAGTGCAGTTATAGCTCCACATATACTCGACATCCCTGGATTCGAATCGAATATCAAGTACCCACCTAGAAGAATTACACATGTTTTGAACTGCCCTAGAACAACGTGAGAAGTCGCAGACGTTGCCCTAATAAAAATGTTGAAATGTTGGTGATTAGAAAAATGGCTTAAGATAATCATAGCGATATGGATACGTAAAATAATGAATGCTCATGAGATAGGTCATTCAGATTTCTTTTCTAATACCAGAATGGACTACTCGTTAGTTGTTGGCTCTTTCACATTTGAGGTTTGTTCAAGCTTGGTATATGAAGACTAATAAACATTGCAGTTCGAAAATCCTAGTCTTACCCGAGAGCTAGTGCACCCGACCACTGAAGCAGGAAGCCAAGAGCAGCGGATAAAAGAATAGCAGATGTATTGCGAAAATCCCAATTGAATGATAATGCACCTGGTGGGTCCAACCATGGCATCAGTGCCACCAAAAATAGAAGAGTTATTGGTGTTGTTTTCCACATTAACCTGTACCAAGTTATAATTTATTTTTCTTCTCAAAATGAGATCAAACAAGGTATTTTGTAAGTGAAATTGCATAGTTCGTATTAACATTTTACGCAGTCCTGAACTTATTAGTATTTCTTAGTTACAAATAACTTTGCTATCATTATGTGGCTGTAACTGAAAGCAGCGTCTTAACCAAGAAAGTTAAAATGACAAAAAAAATTAACACTAATGAATAACATACAAAAAAAATTAACACTAATGAATAACATACGCTAAAGCAGTCCAGTTTTCTTGCTGCTGTAGATTGGACCATAAGATTTTATTGATGGCACTTGGTATAATCCATGCTAAAGCAATCCATGCACCAAAAAAATGGAACTCAAGATCTGTAACTGTTGCAACTGCCACACCTATCGATACGACTGTCAATGCCAATACCTAAATAAAAAGCAAACATGTACATTAGCTAGCATGGTGCAAGACATAAACATTAATTGTTATGATGTTTGATAACATACCTTTTGAAAAGATACCGTTTTTTTAAATAGCATGAACTCGGATAGAACAATCGTTGGTGTTACAGCAATTTTAGCCATTTGGTAAAAACCGATACTGAAAATGTAAAACATAATAAACATAAGAATAAGAACATGATTCTAAAAAGTATACGGGTTAGATCCAGTTGTCATACCTATTATACTTTAAACTAACATTAGCAAGGCCATTAGAAAGAGACATAACAATTCCAAGAGCTAAAAGCGATGAATATGAAGTTGACTTAGCAGGAGGCGATGCAGGCAGAGATGAAAATAGGTTCATAACTGCCATTATGATATAGCTCAAACCGTAGTGTATGAATGTAAGAAATATCGGATAATTGAAGCCCACTTTTCCAAGAACCTATAAGCATAATAGAATAAGATGATAAATTTTCTTTTGCAGATTTCATCAACATTGCAAGTGGAAAAATAACTGCATACCAGTTTGTTCATCATTATAATGCCAACAGAAACTAAGAAATTGAAAGAGAGAGCAACTGCTGGCCCGCAGACTCTCTGCTGTAATTTCTTTGCACCATCTGATGTTCTTAATTCACTAAAGAGAGACGCACGTAGATCTTCAATTGCTTTTCCTGCTTGCATTGACGATTTGTTAGTACTCAGTCTTGACATGAGAAAAATAGAAAGAAACACACACATCTTTGAAATCTTCTTCAATGAGCTCAGTGAGCAACAACTATGAAGACGAGATGAAGTAAGCAAACTGCTTTGTACCGAGATTCTGAAAAAGATGCTTTCTTCATGCTTGATTAAGAAATTAGGATTGCATACGATTTGACTTTTTTTAGATCACTAAAACATAGCCAAATGACAGTCTGAAATTTTTTTAAGCATACAGCATTAAATGAGTGGACTTTCTTATACTGATCAGCAACAATTTAAGTTAATAAATAAACCAACTATAGAAGCATGCACAACCTTCATGTATTTCTTCAAATTAATCAAAATGCGGATTTAAAATTATGACATTAAATTCTTTATGACCTGGTCCTGACCAAGTCATCTGTATTTACCAACTTGCTACAACTGTATATTACATCTCTAGATTCTCTACTGCTAATAACCTGAGTTTTGTTTCATCAACAAAATCCGTTTCAACTGATGACTCAAACTTAATTTCAATCGTCAATGGGGACTTTTACTTTGGCTTTTTAAATTTCTAGTTTTAACCATATTATGCTAAAATTTATTTCATATGCAACTTTTTGCTTAGAGTATTCAAGTAAACTTGTTAATAGTCTTCGAAGATCAAAACAGACAATATATATTCATTTATAATAGTAAAGTGTAGGGAAATTTATATTGAAGTGAATATTCATCAGAACATTATAAAGTTGTCACACAGGGTGGGAATAACCTAATTCCACATACTAATATAACATTACTCTATCGCTCGATATACCAATCTCAACGGTAAATACGATGGATGGTAAAAATATTTCTTCTGATTATTCCTTTTTTTTTTTAAGAAAAGACGATGGACACTTGTGCTAGACTGAATAATGCCTGGTTTTAGATCATAGTTGAATGGATACATATGAAAGGAGATTATCTTATTATTTACAGTATATATTATGTCATATTAAACTAAGCTAATTGGTGTTTACTACTTGAAAAAAAAAAAAAAATAGAAGACAGAAAAACTGACAAATTTGTATATAGTCATGGATTTGATATTTTTCTTGCTGCTATATTTACCATGTCCTCTGTAAATTTATCATTTTTTTAGTACTATTGGCATACTAAAGCAGATCATTATTGGTAAACAAACATCAACGAAACTACTCAAACTGAAATTTTTGTAGATGATATGCAACCTATTTATTATCAGTTTGGGAAACTCTAACTCCATTAAAATTGCATCTCTATCGTATTTATTTATGATTTTGTAGGAGTTAGTTGTTTCGAAATGATCCAAATTTTCATGTTGAAGATCTTGAACACATACAGATTATCGGCAAATTTTACAGATATGCTCTTAGATGCCTCCAGATTACTTTTGGAAAATTTAGTTAATTTGAATAGACCTAAATTATTCAAAATAATATTTCAATAAGCGGTTAAGATAATTATTGTAATGGTCAATGTTGGCTTAAAATTTCGAACATTTTAGAACTATTTTTTTTTTTCTTTTTTTTAATAGGAGCGACTTAATTCAAGCAGAGTATTCATTTATGCACCTGAGGAACGAGCCAAGACCACTATAACCAATCTAGAGACCTTACCATTAAGTTAGTGGTCCTTTAATAGAACTTCTAAAATGATTTTACCTTTTGCCGACATGATATTCAAAGTGCATATTAAACTTCTCAAAAAAGTTTCTTTTGCTTTTGAATATGGTAGCACTAAAAACTGTGCGGGTGTAAAACGAGATGTAGCAAAAAAAGGGTTAAGCTTTTAATGGATTGATACAGGCCTATAGCATTATTGATCAAATCTTACACCACTCTCTTTGAACATTTTAAGTTTTTAATATCACCATGCCAAATAAGTATAAGCAAGCACTAAATACACTAAATTGTTTTGTATGAAACGTTAACATACAGCCTTCAGATAGTCTAATATGCCAGTTATCAACAAATGATATCAGCTGACACCATGCAACAAACCCATCATCAAATTCCCAAAATGATATATAGTTGAAAAGAACTGAACTCTTGGCCTTGCATTTGAGTGCCACATATCGTAACCAACTGCACTACCCAACCTAATATATCTTTTTCTAGTTGGTTTAATTCAAAATCTACTATTACTCGATCGTAATCCATGTCGAAATGTAGATTTCGTACTAAAATCAAACTCAAGAGGCAGGCCATGCTTCTTTTTGCCCCCCTACTAGCACCGTCGTTGTGTGTGCGCAATGGATGCAAGTCATACCGTTCTTCCAAGAAATACAGATATAATTGCACATCATGCATATGCGTTGGTAGAACTTTGGTAGTTTTTAACAAGAGAGAGAAAACTATTGTATTATGTTTTTATTTAAGGAAAGAAAATAGCCACGGTTCTTTTAGCAACCACCTCAGCGATTCAGTTTCTCCACTATTATCATGAAATCCTAAGGTCACTGTATAAAATACACAGAATTAAACAACTTATTTTATATATACAGAATATACGCAAAAGAAAATTTCATTACATTGTGCCTGCAATAAGTACAAATGCGATATTCTGATACTACTGCAACATTTAATTAGCGAAATGTAATCAAAACCATATCATATAATATGGTAAATACCAAATTAACCCAATAACAAAAATCGAGCGTGAATGTCAAAAGAAAAACAAAACCACAAATGCTAATAGCACTCTTCAATCTGTTGATTGGATCTCGAAATCAGAGAGAAACAGACTAAAATGAAAAAAAAAAAAAAAAGGATACGAGAAAGAAAAGACAATACCTCTTTCAGTTAAATCACTGTCTTTGCGCTTAAGAAACTTCCTAACATCTTTTCTTAATAGGAAGTTCATCACTTTCCTACTGCAAATCATTTTCTAAACTGTACAGAAACGATATATCATTAAATTTGGAAAAATGTGTGGAGAGAGATTTGGGAGAGTGCGGTGAGGAAGAAGAAGAGGGTGACCCACTTAGTTATATGTTGCAAGGGAAGAATACGCGTGTACATGCGACAAGTTGGCGTTATTTGTTAAATTTTTAAGCGATTGTTTCCCGTTAACATACTTTGGATGCCATTGTGTGAGTACTGAGTGGTAGGATAATAGTTACCAACCAAATCATCTAATGACATGATTAGGATTAGGATCATCCGTCCCCGCTATAATATTAAAGATGCCATATTTTGAGATATTTATAAATAACCAATTCCAAACAACCGAGACTAAAAAAGTTACCTTTAAATTTTATAAATTTAATAATCAAACATTAGTGTTGATGATTTTAAGATTGAACACCAAATTTCAATTTTGTTTCCATCAGTTCGACGAGCATAGAAATCCATCATTAAAGTTCTATAATAAAAAGAGTTATTGTTAGGATTTTTTGGGAGGAAGAGGAATAGATTTATGAGAAAAAGAAATATTTGAAAAAAAGGAAAACTTTTAAATTGCTTTATTACTCTTTTCTTTTCTTAATTCTTACTTCATACATGCATACAAATGAGACAAACTCTTATTTATAACATACAATAGAACCTTCTAGAATTGTAATATTCTAGGAATATCTTTTTCTAATTAATAGCAACATTAAAACCTCTCATAAAACCTAAATAGCAAATTACCATTTATCTTGACCTTTCTTAAATATGTCACTAATTAATGTTTCCTATTAAAAACCAAGTTTATTTTCAACATCTCGCCTTAAACTTGGTTTTATTATTCCAAATAGATTTCTTTGTGTCTCACGTGTTTTGGCAGAACTAAAGAAATTATCCAAATTTTCTTCTTTCGTTTCTTCCTCTTTCCCAATATGAAGATCTTCGATGCAATTTCTTCAATAGTGCTCCATTCTTTTTGTCCTCCATTCGCACAAGACGTTCCAAAAAGTGTGTGCTCTAGCTTCCATTTAATTCCGGTGTCATTAACTTTGAATGAGTCATATAAGTCATCTTTCCATTCTTTCATAACTTCCAAATTTTTCTTGTACTTGAAATCTCTAACAGTGTATTGAATTTCTTTGACTTCTTTATTTCCATTTCTTTTGTTATCACTTTTCTTAAAAGGATCACCGACTACATGACTCAAACCACGAGCTTTTGACTTTTCCATGAACTCATCATATATTTTTTCATGCATAAAAGTACGAGAACCAGCACAATAACATTGCCCCTGGTTAAAGAACAATGCAAAATGAGCAAGCTCGTTAACATCCATGTGACTAGCAAAGGCTGCACTAGTTGTGGAGCCAAAACCAGAGATCACATTAAGAACACCATCAGGACCTCCTTTACATTCTTCTGCCTTCTTCGCATTTTCCCAAGCATCTTTTTTTATTGAATCATCATCGACCTTAGCATCGTCAGGGTCACTCATCTCGATATCCTTATTTTTATTATCTCCTTTGTCTTTTGTTTCTGCAACCTCATTTATTTCACTGTAACTTTCTTCAACGTCCTTTATCCCCATGCCATCCTTTACGTCCTCTTCCGCTTTGATTATCCATTCATTTATCATGTCTTTATTCTTTTCACCATTCTCAATTTTTAAATCCTCTTTGAAGTTTACATCAGCAACTTTATCACCATTTTCCTCCTCCACATCAATAAGTTTTTCATTCGCTTTATTCTGGTCACCGACTTCTTCTTTCTCTTCTTTTACGTCATCTTCTTCTTCTACTTCATATTCTTCCACGACTTCCTCCTCGATTTCTTCTTTAGCAGCTTTCTCTCTCTCATCAGCTTCTCTTCAGCTTTTAACTTCTTCTCCACCACTCGAACATCAGCAATTTTTTCTCCATAGCCTTTTGACTGATTCACATTCGCCTTTACCCTTGTAAAGTAATCCGAAGTCGATTCGGATTCACTCATCTTCATTGCTTCGAGATCACTCCTTAGCGATTGAAGCTTAACTTTCTTTACTTTCTCAACTCCTTGGAAAGATTTTTCCAAAATTTCCCAGGCTTCGTTTGAAGTGGCTGCATTCGCTACTTTTTCTAACATTGAATCATCCAAACATTGATGAATGAGGCTAAGTGCATATTGTAACACCCCACCTCCGCCAGGGTGGCTCTTGCAAGCACTCTGACTTTGGAGGGGCGTTTGTACCGGGTAAACATGCATAATGATATATCAAGGCAGAACAAGAACATATGTATATATGTAAACAGAGTAAATAAGATAAGTAAAACAGCGGAAGATTTCAAACTATTTCAAAACAAGTCTGGTACAACATAATGTCAACTTTCCAAATACACAAGTCTAGATAAAACAACATCAACTGGAAAAAAAAACTGAAATACATAAGTACTATCCCCAAAATAAGTGATAACCATAGCTAGCTTCATGTCAAACCGTACATGAGCTAAATCCCACAAGCAAGCGATCGGAAATCCAAGCTAAGCTCCAATATTCCCACCCTGAGAACCTGGGGGGGAAACGGAAGAAAAGAGGCGAAAG
Source organism: Allium sativum (assembly GCA_030737875.1). Taxonomy (NCBI): domain Eukaryota; kingdom Viridiplantae; phylum Streptophyta; class Magnoliopsida; order Asparagales; family Amaryllidaceae; genus Allium; species Allium sativum. Next base: position 497,561,570 of record CM060924.1, on the reverse strand, counting down.
AAAACATGTCAGTCAAAAAGACTGAGTAAGCCCTACTACAATCAATGTAAACTGATAAAGTTAACTGACATGAGAAGCAGGGATGAACATAAGGATAACAACATACTAGCATGATGATTAACTAACAAGGTAGATAAAGGTGTCATTGCATAATCAGGTTTAAGGTTTTGCACCACAGGTGTACTAGCAAACTAACATGACTTGAATAAACACGTATTGATCCCTTGGCCCAAGCTTTGACCCAATAACATGAAATGACCCTAATACGAGGTCCAATAACATGAAGTGACCCTAATACGAGGTCCAATAACATGAAGTGACCCTAATACGAGGTCCAATAACATGAAGTGACCCTAATACGAGGTCCAATAACATGAAGTGACCCTAATACGAGGTCCAATAACATGAAGTGACCCTAATACGAGGTCCAACCAAACGGTCTAGTCGATCGGCTCCCTATAAGCCTAACTCGTCACGTGTTGGTGTCAATACGGCCCAAACATAATTGTAGTCAGACTGTGCTGGGTCTCCCGTCGGGTGTATCAAGCCCTAGGGTGTCAACCCCTGGACACCATAAACATAAGTGCACAGTCTAGATCTACTGGTACCCATGCATGACTTCTCCAAATACGGACTACGTGCACGACCATAGTCCGTCCGGAACTACATCGGCGTACCACTCTGCCGTCGTTTTTGGTCACTTACCTCAAGTCCAGTAATCGTGCCCCCACCCTAGCCTAGTCCCTAGGGTCTTAATGATACAAACTTGGGATTACTGCTGGAGTGGACCCCCATTGCTAGGATTTTCTAGTGGGTTAAGTACGGTTTAACCCTCTTGATAATCAAGGATTAACTTGGTTAAATGTAACGATGAGTTCACGACTTAACCCTGATTAATCTACCAAACCCAAATTGGTTAAGTATTAAGTGGACCATGACTTAACCCTAATCATGAGGCATTAATTAATTAATGTGCCTTAACCTCTCACATTAGGCTTTGTTGCGGTTACTAGTTAAGCCGGTCGGTTCCGGGTAGCTTTACACCACAACTTGGTCTAACCTCGGGTTCAAGGTACAACATGACCAACTTCTCACATTGGGTCCTATTGTTTGTAGCAACTAGTTAAGCCGGTCGGTTCCGGGTAGGTTTACGCTACAAACTCAACCCAACCTCGAGTTGGTCACACTTATATTTTCTAAGTGTCATGTCCATTATGTTTCCAAAACATATTACAAGTTTTCAAGCATTTGGGTAGACCTAACTTAATAGGTAAATTCCCAATGGGTAGACCTAACTTAATAGGTAAATTCCCAATCTTATGTTTTTATGTCTTTTAAGTTTACCCAACCCCAAACGCAATCCCATCGCTTACATATCGCAATAGCGCATAAAGGATAGAAAGAGGGAACTTGGCATAATCATGACATAAAGGTGTTGAAGCCACAAGTTTAACATGGTGGCATATGAAATGTACATATGTTCATATACTTGCATATTACATTTTTAGGCCTCAAAAGCATGCATAAAACCAAACTTAGCATATTGGTGATACATGGTGATAAATGACATGTAGAAATTGCCATAAGTTCGCATTTAGCCTCACATGCAAGTTATCATAAGAGATATGATAACTTACATGTTGCCAAAACGCAACCTTTAGCATAAAGCTTGAAGCTTTATGTTCATATACTCAAGGTAAGCTTGCATAACATGATAACATGAGTAAATGACCCACCCAAACTTGCATACATAACATGACAACTTGCATATCATAACATGGCAACTTGCATAACATAACATGGCAAACTTGCATATCATAACATATCAAACTTGCATAACATGACATAGTAAACTTGCATATCATAACATATCAAACTTGCATAACATGACATAGTAAACTTGCATATCATGGCAAACTTGCATATCATAATGATCAACCCAACTTGCATCATTCATTTAACTTTAGAGTTTAAATATGAAAGTAGAAAAGGGCTTACAATGCTTATGAAGACACAAAAATATATATAGATTGAGACAAAGCCCTTATGCAATCAAATAAACCCAAAATGCAAGCTCCAATAGAAAAACCCTTGAGCAAAAATGATCAAAACCCTTGCTTTATGATGTAAATATGGAAACTTGACTTGAATGCAAGCTAATGACACTCATACAAGCTTGAAAACACTTGTATACATGGAAAATCTCTCATAGATTTAACTTAGGAATTTTATGAAGAGAGCGGAGGCCATGAGAGGAATGATTTTGCCATAGTTTAGTTACTTGAATGAATAATGATGATTTAGGGTTAGGTTAGGGGCTTATTTATAGAGATTAGGATTAGTTTTAGCCTTAGGATTAAACCCCAGTTCCAATCTCAGCCTTCAAAACCGAATCTGGCCCCCAAACTCAACACAACTCCCAAAATGGTGCACCAGGCAAAACTGCACGGCTGAGCCAAGTCGACACCCAAGTCGACAGGGCTGTCGACTTGGTCCTAACCATGTCGACTGCCCAGTCGACAGGGCTGTCGACATGGGTGGTCTGGCGGGAAATTTCCCGCCTGCGCCCAACTGCCCTAATTTCCAAATTCAAACTTGAATTTGAAATCTGTTTTACTTTGAATTTTTCTGAAAACTTCGTTGGGCCTTAATCGGGTCATACGGACTCCGATTTTCGAAAACTCGGACTCTATTTCGCGTATTTTTCTGAGACGAACGCAATGGCATAGCCCGTTTCCCTTGATTCAGATTTATAAATTAAATTCTGCCTCGATTTACGTTATAACAGGTTATTGAAAATACGAGTTGTTACATTCTCCCCTCCTTAAAGGATTTCGTCCCCGAAATCTTCAAGTTAGGAAGAACGTATCGTACCATCCAACATCCATCTACTCAAAACATCATCCACGAGCAATCATTGTCCTTATAGGATTCTAAATGTTGTATGAACATATGCAAAGGTGTGTGTATATGTACTTATCTAATGCAAATATCATCAATGCAAATTATGTTAGTGAAATGAATCCATATGTATGCAATTCCTAACATAATGTATAACATCTATATGTGTGCACATAACATACATCCATATGTAACATCCATGTGATAACAAAAAAATTTTCATCCATGAATAAGCGTAAACACTCATGCATATGCAATATGAGGAGTGTGTGAGCCGATCTAGTGCCTAATGTGTATAATGCATCCACGAGTAACCACTTGCAACCACTTGCAAACATCAAGCATAACATGTTTCAAACACATGTTTCATCCAAAGGGTTTCTACCTAAGGTTCTCATGACGAGATTAACACGATAAACTAGATAAATATGGATAGCAAAGAGAAATATATGCTAACAAAGAAAAGAGGTTGAGAGTGTACCCTCAAAAAGGAATAGATAAAGCCCACGCATCTTCTCCTCGGTTTCCCAAGTTGCGTCTTCTTCGGCTTCACTCCATTGAACCTTCACCAACTTGACCTCTCGATTCCTTAGCTTCTTGGTCTTCGTCCCCAAGATACGAATCGGAGTTCTCCTCAAGGTAGCCTCTTTCTCCACTTCCACATCTTTCAGAACACTTGGCTCAACAACCTCTGTTGATTCATGTAAACACTTCCGGAGATGCGAGACATGAAAAACATCGTGTACTCCGACAAGCTTCTCGGGCAACTCCACTCTATAAGCCATCTGCCCGATCCTCTATATAATAGGGAATGGTCCAACAAACCTCGGTGCTAACTTCCCAACGGCTCCAAATCGGACCACATTCCGCAAAGGAGAAACCTTCACGAAAACCATATCCCCAACATCAAACTCCAAATCAGTTCTTCGCTTATCAGCATAGGATTTCTGTCGGTCTTGGGCCGCTTTCATCCGTCTCCGAATCAACTCGACCTTCTCGGATGTATCTCTGATCATATCAGGCCCAAGTATAAGCTCATCTGTAGTCTCCCACCAACATGTAGGCGACTTGCACGGTCTCCCATATAAAGCTTCAAATGGTGCCATCCCTATGCTTGCCTGGTAACTGTTATTATATGTAAACTCAACAAGAGGAAGATGGTCTTCCCAAGTACCACCAAAATCCAGAATACAAAGCCTCAACAGATCCTCGAGTACCCTATTCACCCTTTCGGTTTGACCGTCCGTCTGTGGGTGATAAGCCGTACTTAGATTCAACCTCGTGCCCATAGCTTCTTGCAAGCTATTCCAGAATTGACTTGTAAAGATTGGGTCACGGTCACTGACTATACTAGAAGGGACTCCATGTAGTCTCACAATCTCACGAAGATATACAGACGCTAGCCAAGATGCGGTCCTCTTGCTCTTCACCGGAATGAAATGAGCACTCTTCGTAAGTCTATCCACAATAACCCAAATGCTCGTATTCCCTTTCCTTGACCTTGGTAGCCCATCGATAAAATCCATGGAAATACTCTCCCACTTCCATAGTGGAACGTCTAGAGGATGCAATAGCCCACCGGGCTTCTTCGACTCGGCCTTAACTTGCTGGCAAATGATACATCTAGAGACAAACTCTGCCACATCCTTCTTCATCCCAGGCCAAAAGAAAATGCGCTTCATATCTTTATACATCTTATCTCCGCCCGGATGTATAGTCAACCTAGAGCGATGCGCTTCCTCAAGAACTTTTCTTACTAAATCTTCTACCATTGGAACACATAACCTTCCGTCTCTCCTCAGCCAACCCTTGTCATCAATAGAATATCGAGCGAGATGACTAGACGCCTCTCCTCGAATCAGCTTATCCATAATCTCAACTATCTGAGGGTCTTCTCTCTGCGAAGCCCCAACTTGATCAAGAAGGGTAGGTCTGAGTTCCAGAGATGCTAAAGAACCGGTCATCGACTCAATCGCCAAAGAGAAATCAAAGGTTGCCACATACTCTAAATTCTTCATCTCAACGAATAGAGGACTCAGAGTCAACCTTTTTCTACTCAATGCATCTGCTACCACATTCCCCTTGCCAGGGGTATAAGCTATCTCAAAATCGTAGGACGCCAAGAATTCCATCCATCTTTGTTGCCTCAGATTCAGATCCTTCTGAGAAAAGAGATACGTCAATGACTTATGATCGGTATAAAGCTCAAATCTTTCTCCCAGAAGATAATGGCGCCAAGCCTTGAGTGCATATACTATTGCTGCCAACTCTAAGTCATGAGTGTGATAATTCTTCTCATGCACTTTGAGTTGTCTACCGCCAAAGCATATCACCCTTCCTTCTTGCATCAGAACAGCTCCTAACCCCGTGCCACATGCATCGGTATATACTGTAAATAACTTCCCTCCATCGGGCAAAGCTAGAACAGGTGCTGATGTGAGAGCTCTCTTGAGCCTCTGAAAAGCAAGCTCGCATTCTATGCTCCAAGCAAAAACTAAATTCTTCTTCGTCAATTTAGTGAGAGGAGCGGAAATCTTCGCGAAGTCCTTGATGAACTTCCGGTAAAAGCCTGCAAGACCTAGAAAACTTCTCACTTCGGTTGCATTCCTTGGAGTCTTCCAATCTTGAACTGCAACTACCTTAGCGGGATCCACCGCTAAGCCTTGCTTAGATACTATATGCCCAAGGAATCTAACTTCCCTTCTCCAAAAGTGACACTTGGAGAACTTGGCCTTCAACTGATGCGCTCTAAGCGTATCCATCACCTCCACGAGATGCCTTGCGTGCTCTTCCTCATCCTTAGAGAAGATCAGAATATCATCTACGAAGACCACAACAAACTTGTTCAAGAACTCCCTGAACACCCTACTCATCAAGTCCACGAAATATGCGGGTGCATTAGTCAAGCCGAACGGCATGACAAGCCATTCGAAGAATCCATCTGGCGTTCTGAACACAGTCTTGTCTATACTATCTTCAGCTACCCTGAGCTGATGGAATCCAGTAGCAAGATCAAGCAGAGAGAAAACAGAAGCACCGATAAGCTGGTCAAAGAGATCATCAATCCTCGGTAACGGGTGTCTGTTCTTCTTAGCCAGCTTATTCAACTCTCGATAGTCAACACAAAGTCGGAGAGAACCATCTGCCTTGGTAGCAAATACCACAGGCGCTCCCCATTCAGATGTACTTCGTCTAATGAAGTTCTTCTCAAGCAACTCCTTCACTTGCTTACTTAGCTCCCGCCTTTTCACGCGGAGCCATGTGCCGAACGGGCAAAGAAACCGGCTTTGCATTATCCACCAGATAAATGCGGAAATCAATCTCTCGCTTAGGGGGCAACCCCCTAACTTCATCGAAAACATCCGGATACTCTCGAACCACTCTCACAGACTGAAGAGTTTCCATTGACGAGTCGAGTGATTCAAGATAGCACAACATGACGGGACCTCTCGGATTACAAGAAATTTCTAGGGTGTTTCCGAGGCGAGTCACGAGCCTCACAACCCTATGCTCACAATCAAGGATGGCTCCATATCTGGACAACCAATCCATGCCCAATATCAATCCGTATCCCCTAAAACCAAGAACATAAGCACTACACAAGAACTCTACACTCAGTATAGAGATCCTCAAATCCCCACATATCATAGACAGATGGGCGGAACCCCCAATAGGATTTGAGACACAGACGAGATCATCTATCAAGCTAGTACTAAGGTGCAAACTATCAACAAGATCAGATGAGATAAAGCTATGCGATGCACCAGAATCAAACAAGGTACGAACTGGGAAATCAGAAATATATACAAGGCTCTCAACAGAAATACTACCTCGATCGAGAACTGGAGCGACATTGAGAGCATGAACTTGCCCTCCTAAAGGTCCAGCACGCTGAGTCTGACCCTGGCCTTGCCCTTGCTTCTTCGGGCAATCCTTACTGAAATGTCCAGTCTCACCGCAGAAAAAGCATTCACCATTCTTCCTTTTCCTCTTCTTACAATCCTTAATAAGATGCCCAACTGAACCGCAATAATGGCACTTCCCCTTTTTGTTATTGCCCTTGTTGTTGTTCCCCTTGTTGCCTTGACTCTTGTTCTTGTTCTTGTTCTGATTGCCTTGACTGCTCTGACCACTTGGATTACCCTGATTTTCTTTCCACTGGGAATCAGTCTTCTTGGCTTGAGTATCATTCATCTTGATCTCTTTCTTGACATCTCCCTGAAGTAACGCCATATCAACCAAGCTCTCAAACGTGGCCCCATGGGGAATATGTGACATAGCCAATCCCTGCAACGGCTCATTCAATCCTCTAGCAAAACGAAGAGCCTTCTTCTGAGGAGTACTCACCATATCCAAGCCAAAACGAGCTAACTGATTGAACTTGTTCACATATTCTTTGACAGACATATCTCCTTGTTTCAAAGTTATGAACCTCTCCATTTGCAGATTCTCCTCAGCAGAAGATAGAAACTTAAGCACGAACCTTGCCCTGAAATCGGCCCAAGTCTCAACAGGCCTAGTACCATTGGTGACTTCCCACCAATAAGCGGCTTCATCCTTCATAAGCCAAACCGCCAACAAGATCTTCCTCTGATCGTCTAACCCAAAGATAGCAAATAAATCCTCGGTCTCTTTCAACCAATTTCTGGCCTCTACAAAAGTCTCAGTGCCTTGAAAGTTCTTGCCACCCATTGCTTTGAAATCTTTGCAAGTCTTTGCGAAGTCAGCTTGAGGATGCTGAGGGGGAGGAGGAAGAGGAACCTCAGCAATAGGAGGAGGAGGAACATTAACTACCGGAGGAGGAGGAGGAACATATGCGGGGCCGGCTTCGGTCGCCCTAGCCTCCAAAAGTCTCCTATACCAAACAGGTACGTGTACTCCCTCCGGAATAGCAAAGTTATCGGCCATACTGAAAACGAAGAAAAAGACAGATTCAGAATGGAGAAAAACGAAGGAATTTTGCTAATGGCTTTTTGGGGAATAGCCTTTAAAATAAACTAGACTTTTCTTTGGAAAATACTTTATACTTGGTTTTGAAAATAGTTTTCCAAAAGTTTTAAAAACCTTTTTGTTCCTTCTCGTAAACCATATGCTCTGATACCAAATGTAACACCCCACCTCCGCCAGGGTGGCTCTTGCAAGCACTCTGACTTTGGAGGGGCGTTTGTACCGGGTAAACATGCATAATGATATATCAAGGCAGAACAAGAACATATGTATATATGTAAACAGAGTAAATAAGATAAGTAAAACAGCGGAAGATTTCAAACTATTTCAAAACAAGTCTGGTACAACATAATGTCAACTTTCCAAATACACAAGTCTAGATAAAACAACATCAACTGAAAAAAAAACTGAAATACATAAGTACTATCCCCAAAATAAGTGATAACCATAGCTAGCTTCATGTCAAACCGTACATGAGCTAAATCCCACAAGCAAGCGATCAAAAATCCAAGCTAAGCTCCAATATTCCCACCCTGAGAACCTGGGGGGGGGGGGAACGGAAGAAAAGAGTCGAAAGAAAACAGGTCAGTCAAAAAGACTGAGTAAGCCCTACTACAATCAATGTAAACTGATAAAGTTAACTGACATGAGAAGCAGGGATGAACATAAGGATAACAACATACTAGCATGATGATTAACTAACAAGGTATATAAAGGTGTCATCGCATAATTAGGTTTAAGGTTTTGCACCACAGGTGTACTAGCAAACTAACATGACTTGAATAAACACGTATTGATCCCTTGGCCCAAGCTTTGACCCAATAAAATGAAATGACCCTAATACGAGGTCCAATAACATGAAGTGACCCTAATACGAGGTCCAATAACATGAAGTGACCCTAATACGAGGTCCAATAACATGAAGTGACCCTAATACGAGGTCCAATAACATGAAGTGACCCTAATACGAGGTCCAACCAAACGGTCTAGTCGATCGGCTCCCTATAAGCCTAACTCGTCACGTGTTGGTGTCAATACGGCCCAAACATAATTGTAGTCAGACTGTGCTGGGTCTCCCGTCGGATGTATCAAGCCCTAGGGTGTCAACCCCTGGACACCAAAAACATAAGTGCACAGTCTAGACCTACTGGTACCCATGCTTGACTTCTCCAAATACGGACTACGTGCACGACCATAGTCCGTCCGGAACTACATCGGCGTACCACTCTGCCGTCGTTTTTGGTCACTTACCTCAAGTCCAGTAATCGTGCCCCCACCCTAGCCTAGTCCCTAGGGTCTTAATGATACAAACTTGGGATTACTGCTGGAGTGGACCCCCATTGCTAGGATTTTCTAGTGGGTTAAGTACGGTTTAACCCTCTTGATAATCAAGGATTAACTTGGTTAAATGTAACGATGAGTTCACGACTTAACCCTGATTAATCTACCAAACCCAAATTGGTTAAGTATTAAGTGGACCATGACTTAACCCTAATCATGAGGCATTAATTAATTAATGTGCCTTAACCTCTCACATTAGGCTTTGTTGCGGTTACTAGTTAAGCCGGTCGGTTCCGGGTAGCTTTACACCACAACTTGGTCTAACCTCGGGTTCAAGGTACAACATGACCAACTTCTCACATTGGGTCCTATTGTTTGTAGCAACTAGTTAAGCCGGTCGGTTCCGGGTAGGTTTACGCTACAAACTCAACCCAACCTCGAGTTGGTCACACTTATATTTTCTAAGTGTCATGTCCATTATGTTTCCAAAACATATTACAAGTTTTCAAGCATTTGGGTAGACCTAACTTAATAGGTAAATTCCCAATGGGTAGACCTAACTTAATAGGTAAATTCCCAATCTTATGTTTTTATGTCTTTTAAGTTTACCCAACCCCAAACGCAATCCCATCGCTTACATATCGCAATAGCGCATAAAGGATAGAAAGAGGGAACTTGGCATAATCATGACATAAAGGTGTTGAAGCCACAAGTTTAACATGGTGGCATATGAAATGTACATATGTTCATATACTTGCATATTACATTTTTAGGCCTCAAAAGCATGCATAAAACCAAACTTAGCATATTGGTGATACAAGGTGATAAATGACATGTAGAAATGGCCATAAGTTCGCATTTAGCCTCACATGCAAGTTATCATAAGAGATATGATAACTTACATGTTGCCAAAATGCAACCTTTAGCGTAAAGCTTGAAGCTTTATGTTCATATACTCAAGGTAAGCTTGCATAACATGATAACATGAGTAAATGATCCACCCAAACTTGCATACATAACATGACAACTTGCATATCATAACATGGCAACTTGCATAACATAACATGGCAAACTTGCATATCATAACATATCAAACTTGCATAACATGACATAGTAAACTTGCATATCATAACATATCAAACTTGCATAACATGACATAGTAAACTTGCATATCATGGCAAACTTGCATATCATAATGATCAACCCAACTTGCATCATTCATTTAACTTTAGAGTTTAAATATGAAAGTAGAAAAGGGCTTACAATGCTTATGAAGACACAAAAATATATATAGATTGAGACAAAGCCCTTATGCAATCAAATAAACCCAAAATGCAAGCTCCAATAGAAAAACCCTTGAGCAAAAATGATCAAAACCCTTGCTTTATGATGTAAATATGGAAACTTGACTTGAATGCAAGCTAATGACACTCATACAAGCTTGAAAACACTTGTATGCATGGAAAATCTCTCATAGAAATAACTTAGGAATTTTATGAAGAGAGTGGAGGCCATGAGAGGAATGATTTTGCCATAGTTTAGTTACTTGAATGAATAATGATGATTTAGGGTTAGGTTAGGGGCTTATTTATAGAGATTAGGATTAGTTTTAGCCTTAGGATTAAACCCTAGTTCCAATCTCAGCCCTCAAAACCGAATCTGGTCCCCAAACTCAACACAACTCCCAAAATGGTGCACCAGGCAAAACTGCCCGGCTGAGCCAAGTCGACACCCAAGTCGACAGGGCTGTCGACTTGGGCCTAACCATGTCGACTGCCCAGTCGACAGGGCTGTCGACATGGGTGGTCTGGCGGGAAATTTCCCGCCTGCGCCCAACTGCCCTAATTTCCAAATTCAAACTTGAATTTGAAATCTGTTTTTATTTTGAATTTTTCTGAAAACTTCGTTGGGCCTTAATCGGGTCATACGGACTCCGATTTTCGAAAACTCGGACTCTATTTCGCGAATTTTTCCGAGACGAACGCAATAGCATAGCCCGTTTCCCTTGATTCAGATTAATAAATTAAATTCTGCCTCGATTTACGTTATAACAGGTTATTGAAAATACGGGTTGTTACACATATGGATCTTTTTCCTTCATCTTTGTAAATGCTTCCTTCTCCACTTGAGATAATGCAGTTTCATTTTCTGGCTTGTCGTAGCCTTTGTCTACGATCTCCCACACTTTTTGTCCGCCAAGTAAAGCTTTCATTCGAAGACACCATTTCTCATAATTTTCTTTTGTGAGACGAGGATATTGGAGGAAAACCATTCCATTGTTTTCCATTTTATCACTCCTTCACTAATTAACCTTGCTCTGATACCACTTTGTTAGAATTTTTGGGGAGGAAGAGGAATAGATTAATGAGAAAAAAGAATATTTGGAAAAGAGGAAAACTTTTAAATTGCTTTATTACTCTTTTCTTTTCTTAATTCTTCCTTCATACATGCATACAAATGAGGCAAACTCTTATTTATAACATACAATAGAACCTTCTAGATTTGTAATATTCTAGGAATATCTTTTCCTAATTAATAGCAACATTAAAACCTCTCATAAAACCTTAATAGCAAATTACCATTTATCTTGACCTTTCTTAAATATGTCACTAATTAATGTTTCCTATTAAAAACCAAGTTTATTTTCAACTGTTATTAAGAAGGAAAACTTCTAAAAATGCTAAGCTTAAGGACAATTGATTTAATTTGACGGTGAAAGACAAATTTTGAAAAAATAAATTAAACTTAATGAAAATGTTAAATATTACTAGCATTATATTCTGCTATTACACCATACAAAATGTTAGTTATTACTAGCATTATATTCAGTTTTATGCTGTGTGAAGTGCTACTTATATTTAGCACTGTCTATCAGTTTATTTTATTTTTTTAGTTAGTGCTTCAGTCTAAAAAAAAATTTAGTGTCATTCAATCTAAAAAAACTTCAAAGTCCGTTATTATGTTTGTATTCCACCTTTGAGCATTAATTGTTTACTTTTGATTTTATCTTGATAAAACTGTACTTAGTTTTATCTAAGTTAACAAATCCAATATCTATTTCCTTTTGTCTTCGTATTTCATTCCAACCAAACATGTGATTTCCTTTCACTTTCCAATAATGGAAACTGATATTAGAGATGAGCATTTATTGTCCAAATCAAATAAATTAACCAAATGGCTTTAGTTTAGTTTCGTTAATTATGAAACGACCCGAAATTCCAACCATTTCATATTTAGAATTCAATTATTCAAATATTGGATTTAATGTGACTACTCTGGTTTAATGACCTTTCTAACCTCCTTTTAAATAATAACCATTATAATATTAATTTTGTTTACAGAGATAAAATTTTCAAATCGATCGATAATTTGACCGAAAATCATTTTATCAATAAGTGATCTTGAAATGCGTAAAAATTATCCTCACATCACATTGTCTCGGATCACGAAGAAACTAGTATAATCGGTGCCGGAATAATAAAGTGATGTACACTGCTGAATTTCATATAGATTCGGCACGTTGCGTTGTCGTGCGAGGTCAAAACGTATACTGATTTATTTTAGAAATTAATGTATAATATAAATTTTATTATATAAATACCTCTTTTCCTTTAGATGTTTTAATTCCTCTCTTCCTCTTTCTTTTTTAGGTAAGCATTACACAACTGTCACTTTTCTCCTAGATCTTTACACCGCGAGAGTTGATGATTTGGTATCCTTTGGATTTGTATGGTGGAGGACTTCTAATCATGTGTGCTATTAGGCATGAGGTGAAGGTTATGGTCAATTATCATTGGATGCTTTTTGGGTTTAGAATTACTAGAGCTAGAGGTGGAGGTCGATCAATGGATGGCGGGCTCAAGCTTATTGTGTGAGGACGAGTTGGTGGCCAATGTTTGGGGTAGTGCGGGTGCAAACGGGGAAGTGTGGCACCTCATTTGTCGTTACTGAAGCTTTAGGCTATAATGAGCAAGAGGAGGCCAGAGGTGACATCGATGATGAAGTTGAACTCGTAGGGGTGAATGGAGTTGGCTGACATTGCCTAGGAGTGCTCTGGTGCTCTGAGGCGAAATGGATGCCAGGTTGAATTCAAATAAAGACTGAAGAGCTTAGATTTTGGGACGTCATTGTGTTTTACACGTAAAAAGAAGATCGTTGGCAAAGTTCGGAGTTGCTCTGGTGATCCGGGGTAGTTGAAAGGATGGATGTCATGCACTGCAATAATGTGTGTGTAACGAACCACATTTTTAACGATTAGATATTTAAATATATTTTTATTATATTGATCGTTAATCATTCGACTGACGGTTCCAAAATGGAAATTTTCACAAACGATCGAATCGGGACATGAGACCTGTTCTATTGAGTCCGGATAGCTTGTTATGTGGTTAAAATATATATATAGATCGCTATATTTCTAGTTCGGACCATTTGATGGTCAAAACGATATCGAAATGTTCGTAAATTATCGTTCTGGGGACACAACATCAAATTGTGATGAAACTTATATTTCTACAATTGCTGTAATGAGTTATTGCACGTTGTTGAATTTCGTGGCGATCGGATGTACCGTTTGATCGTGGTACAAGATATGTGTCATTTCTGTAAGAAACGGTAATTGTATAATTTGGTTTTTAAAGACTAATTTCTGCATGCAATCGAGCTTTATATTTAAACTAGTTCCATTGTTTTTAAAAAACCTTTTTACATAGATGATGGCATGCGCACGTCCCGTGTAACAACCCAATTTTTTTGGTCTAATTTAGCTTAAATTATTTCAAAATTTTGAATTTTAATATGAATTTAAAGGTATATAAGCTAAATTTGTTGTTAAGATTAATTTTTGTCAAATTTATAACAATTTAACAAATTTGTCAAAAGAAGGGATTTTGTCAAAATAAGAATTTTGTAGTTTGTCAAAAATCATTTGATTTAATCATTTGAGAATCTAGATTGAATTGATTTTAAATTTAACTTTAAATGGGATGTGAATGATAAAATAGCTTGTTTAAAATGATAGAATTCAACGGTAAAATACATTTACGAAATATATCAACTTTTGTCAAAACCGAGTTTAATCAAATATTAAAAATTTGTCAAAAATGAAATTTTATAACTTGACGAATTTAAGTTGATTTAAACATTAGAGAGTTTTAATTTGATGATGTTAAGTTGGATTTTGAATTCAGTTTAGTAACCGTTCAAAACTATAAAACTTAGCGGTAAAATTTGTTGACAAAAATGTTTTATCTTTTTTCAAATGGATTGTTTAAATTCGTATTGACAAAGCCATTTTAAATATGATCTTTTTGAGAAAGATTACCGGATGAAATAATTATTTTTGAATTATTAAGTAACATAGATCATCAGATTTTATCAACAAAAGTTGTCGAATTTAATCGGTTTTGTCGTCGGCTGTTGAAATAGTTAAACAATAACTTGGATTTTGATTGTAGTGACAAACATTAATGTTACACACTTAAAACACTTAGGAAAAGTGGAAGAAAATGTATGACAAGTCCTTAGGAATGTCCTAAAACACTTTTCACTTATGCTCTTTTCAAAACAAGGTGCTTAAGTACATGGTTTTAAGTGATTTCAAGGGATGGAAAACACATGTCCACCTATGTGTCACAATCTCCTTAACCCCCTTTTCTATAAAAGGAGGCTACTTCCTTCATTTCCTTTCGTTCTCTTCTTTTTCCTTCTTCCTAAGCATGATGGTCATGGCTTCCAAGACATCTTCTTCCTCTGCTTCTCCTCCTTCCCCTTCCTTATCTTTGGTCGTACGCCACTACCCTCATCCCCCTCCTCCTCTTTGCGCCTCCTTTATAAAAAAAAGGCAAAAAAGAAAGAGAAAAGAAAAGGGAGAGAGAAAGAAAGAGAAATGTATGTATATATATACACAATATACTTGGGTAGAGAGAGAAAATAGTGCGAGACACGGTTACGCTGTCCAATGGTTCAGTTAAAGTATGGTCGAGTGGAACCCAAAGGTAAGATACACTATACATAAATATATATATATATATATATATTATTTTACATCATTAATGGCGGACATTAATACGTCAATTCCTCATCAATTTCACTCATCTTCAAAAATCAATTCAGCGATTCAATTAAATAAATCTCAACCAAATGCAGCTGTGAACTCATCTTCTAATGCAGATCTGGATTTGGATCTGAATAACAGGAAGCTCGATTATGTACCACCAGGGTCTGATTTTGTCTTCATTCCTGAAAATATATATAATCAATCAGAGATTTCATGCATTAACACTGTTGATTTAATTCTGATCTATTTTAGACTTTCAACAATCAAACTGAAGGAGTATATCTCAATGGTTTGGAAGCCTTTAGGTAATTTTAATACTCATGTGTCTTCTAACTATAATTTTATAGTTCAGTTAGAGTATAAAGAAGATTTTGAGCGTATCAAAGAATGTTCAACAAATTCATACTTTGGTAGGCTATTATATGTTGAAGTTTGGTACCCTGGTTTTGATTTTAATGAGAAACAGAGTAATATGGTTCAGATCTAGATCCGGTTAATCGATTTACCATTTGAACTTTGGACTAGAAATGTTATTCAAATGTTAGCAAGTTCTATTTCAAAACCTCTGTTGATTGATTCAAATACAACAGAAAGAAATATTCGAAGTATGCGAGAGTTCTTCTACTAATTGATACTGATACAGACTTAAAAATTGAAATACCTATTCAATTGCATAATGATCAACGGATTTCAATATCAATTGAGTATGAATTTGTACCTATGAAGTGTTTTCAGTATAGATTGTTTGGGCATGATGATAAATATCATAATGAATCTTCTGATCCTCGGTGGAAACCACCTGATGATGAATCTCCAGAAGAAGTTCCAGAAGTGCCAGAGAAACATGATTCAGATCCACAATCAACTGAAAATATCAATATAATGCACTCCTCTTCTGAAAATGTTGATGATCTTGTTTTTTTTTAATTCCAAGCTTCCTGAAAATATTATTCATGATGCATTAAACCATGTTGTTGATTTTATAGAGGAATCTGATAAAGTAAATGATTTGGACAAAGGAAAACAGGTAGAATTTTCCTCGTTAATTGACAAGAATGAAAACAATTTGCAGGGTTCAAAACCAAAAATTCCTACTCCAAGTACAAGGAGTTCCTCTTCGATTAAATGACAATATTATCTTGGAACGTTTGGGGTAAGAATACATCTTTTCGTATGAAAGAAGTATTCTCACTCCTAAATAAAACTAAATCAACCTTGGTTGGTTTAGTTGAAACAAAACTGTCTGCACCTAATTTGGTACTTTTTTCCTCTTTAATGCCAAATGATTGGAAGTATTTGACGAACAATTATGTTTTGGCTACTGGTAGAATTTTACTAATCTGAGATTCTAATGTTTGGGAGTTATTCACTCTTTCTTTTTCTACTCAGCACTTGACAGTGAAAGCAACAAATAAAGGAGTTTTTGAAATGGTTTTTACTGTTATATATGATAGTAATACATTTGTAGAAAGATTTGGTTTATGGGAAACATTGGTTAGAGAATCAATTTCTTATTCACAATCTTGGATACTTATGGGAGATTTTAATAATGCATTATCACCAAAAGACAAAAAAGGGGGTCCTCCAATTCCTTATCAACATTTGAGAGAATTTCAGAAATTTTTAATTCAAACTGGTTTATCTGAATTGAAACCACTGGGATTTAATTTTACTTGGAGTACAAGAGAAGTAACAACTCATATTGATAAAATTTTGGTGAATAATGTATGTCTACATCAATTTCTTAATATGAAAGCTCTTTCTCTTCACCAAAGATCTAGTGATCACAATCCTATTGTTTTAGATCTTATTCCTACTCAAGAATTGAAGGGTTTTCCATTCAGATACAAGAATGATTGGTGTAGTTATGCAGGATATTCTGAAGCTGTGCAAAAGGGTTTAAATTCTAATGTATGGGGTTTTCACAGTTACCAGTTTCAACAGAAGTTAAAATACTGTAAAACTGAGCTGAAGAATTGGAATAGAATTAGAGACAGAAATAATTCTAACCTTAAACAGGCTGAACAGTAAGTATCTCTGCTTGAATCTGAAGTTGTTCTTCATCTAGAGGATATACAAATTTATGATGACTATTTACAAGCAAAGAAGGAATATCAGGAATTGCAGTATATATATTTCAGAGGATTTAAACAACAAGCAAAAATTTCTTGGCTGCAGCAAGATGATACAAACTCCAAAATTTTCTATTCTCGCATGTCTAATAGAAGATATTTCAACCATACTAGAACATTGATTGACTCTAATGGATCTTTATTGTTTAAAGCTACTGAAATTGAATCTGCAGCCATTAACTATTTTTCTTCTTTGTTTAATGGTCCCAAATCAAGTGATTTCCCTAATTTTCAGCCCATTTCCTTTATTAATGAACAAGGTCAAAGAAGCTTATTGAGAAAGGTAGATTTAGCTAAAATAAAAGATGCAGTTTTTTCAATCCATGATGAGTCAAGCCCTGGACCTGACGGTATGCGTGTTAAATTCTTTAAAGTTCATTGGGAAAGTTTAAAATCTGATTTATTGGAAGCTATTTCAGATATATTCCATTCTGGAAAATTACCCAAGGCTTTAAATCATACTTTTATAACGCTTGTACCAAAAAATGACAGACCATATGAAATTTCTCATTACAAGCCTATATCAAGTTGCAATGTCTATTATAAAAAAAATTCAAAAATTTTATGTAATAGGCTAAAACCTTTTCTCCTATTCCTAGTGTCAGAAAATTAGAGTGCATTCATTAAAGGAAGATATATTGGTGATAATATTCTTTTAGCTCATGAGCTGTCGAGAGGTTTCAAAAAAGTAGGCATGCCAAAAATGAGTGTTAAAGTAGATTTACAGAAAGCATATGATAAAGTCAACAGGGAATTTATATGTTTTTTGATGGGAAAAATGAAGTTTCCTAATCACTTTATAAATTTGATATATGAGTGTATGGCAACAGCTGCTTTTTCTATCATGGTTCATGGAATTCCTAAGGGTTTTAGCACATCTACAAGAGGAATTAGGCAAGGGGAACCCTTATCACCTTATTTGTTTGCTATTGGCATGCAATATTTCACTTTTCTGATGGATGGAGCAACTATTCCTATGTCTTTTTAGCTTAGTAGTAGAATTCAGCCAGTAATTTTTCTCCTCCTATATGTAGATGATTTAATGGTTTTTGGCAAGTCTTTTACTCTTAATGCAGTTACATTAAAGGGTATTTTTCAAAAGCTAAGTGTTTATGCAGGTCTGAATGTAAATGCTTCTAAAACAAAAATATTTTTTAGTATTTCAACATTGAACAGTCATGAAATACTGGATATTTTGGGTTTTGAGCAAGGTATCTTACCTGTAAAATACTTAGGTGTTCCTCTTTCATCTAATTACTTGCATTATTCTAAATTCAATTCACTGATTCAAAGAGTTCAAAGTAAGATCCAAGGATGGGAGACTAAACTGTTAAGTTTTGCTAGGCGTGCAGAATTAATATATTCATTGATCACTCCTATCATTTTATACTGGTTATTCATTTATCAAATACCAGAATTCACATTGGATAAATTACAGTCTCTTTGTGTTGATTTTTTTTTAGGGAGGAACAACTCATAAAGTTGATTGGGCTACATTACGTAAACCTAAGAGTGAAGGGGGCATTGTTTTATAGAAATTGTCAGAATTGAAAAAAGTCGCATGTATTAAATTGCTTTGGAATTTCCTTTCTAGTACCTCTTTATGGAGTAAATGGATCCATAATAGATATTGCAAAAATCAATGTTTTTGGTCAATGGCTGCTGATCCAAATTCTTCAAGTACACGGAAAGCTATTCTTAAACTTAGATCGAACTCAAAGCAATTATTTAACAGGGTAATATGCAAAGGAGAAAATACTTATCTATGGTTTGATCCTTGGATTAACTGCAAATGCATGGTGGATCTATTAGGTTTTGAAAGACTTCAAATAATTGGAAACTCTGAGCAAAAAGTCAACATTATAATCAGAAATGAAGATTTTCATCCTGAAATTCATCCTGCGACAAGATAATTAATTGAAGAAATTAGTCCAATAGTAATTAATTCTAGTCAAAATTTGGACTATTACGAGTTGTGTGAAGGGGGTATTTTTTCATTTCATAAAGCATGGGAGTATATTCATTCAAGTAGGTTTTTTGATTCTATTTTTTCAGTTGTCTGGCATAAGAAAAACAGCAAAAGAATGTCTTTTATCACGTACCTTGCAGTGGTAGGTAGATTAAACACCAAGGATCGCTTACTTAGATTCATTGAAGTTGAAAATACTATGTGCCCTTTATGTGATAACCATCCATAATCCATACATCATTTGTTCTTCTAGTGTGATTTGTCCTCCTTTATCTGGTTATCCTTAAAAGGAAAGTTGAATTTGTCACTCAATCTTCTCGCTGATCTTCAGGAAGAAGCTAGAAATCTTATTGCTCAATTTTCGAGTAAGGATCAACTTAGAGATTTAGCATTTGGTGCCTTCACAACTGCTGTGTATTTCATCCGGAGAGAAAGAAACATGCGGGTATTTCAGAATCGAAGAACTCTTGCATCAATTACTTTGTTGAAAATTGAGAAAGAAATTGTAGATCTAGTTCGTGGGAATGGATCTAAATCTGCACGTAATTCAAGGAATGAACAGCTGTTAGAACGGTGGGGTATTGAGTTAAATGACTCTGGATTATGACGAAGTAGTTTGAACTCTCTGAAGGGGTGGAACTGGTTTAACTTGGGCTTATTGTGTCAGTGCAGAAGGAATTTCTTAATTCATTTGTTTTACATTTTGTTGTATTTTTTTTCTTTTGGTTATCTTCTTATAGATGTATTGTATTTAACAAATTTATAAGTACTCTTTTTCCTTGTAAGGTACTCACTAGGGGGATTGCAAGGTTTTAACGAGGCTTATAGAGGAGGTTTTAATTGGTTTTAACTATAAAGTGAACCAATTTTCAATATATATATATATATATATATATATATATATATATTGAGTTTGGTTCACTTTATTGCAAAAACCAATTAAAAACCGCCTTTATATGCCTCGTTAAAACCCATTAATCCCCTAACCTAAATGGGTGCCTTACCGGGAAAAAGAGTACATATAAATTTGGTATACTACGTCATATATCTTTCTCAATACAACAAGAAAAGGCTAAAAAAGATAAAACAAAAACAAAAGCAAGTCGAACATAAAAGACAACCATACCAGCCCACAAGGCCCACTAATTCAAGCCTACGACCCTAATTAATACCACTTCAAAAACCTTCATCTACCCTGCATCAAAGAGTTCAATTCCCCAGCGTTCAAGCATTAATGAATTCCTCGGATTCCTGGTCATTTTACTCCTATTGTTTCGAACTAAGTACAAAATCTCTTTTTCAATTTGCATTAACTTCATAGTTGAATGGGTACTTCGATTTCGGAAAAGCCTCAAATTTCTCTCTTTCCATATAAAATAGAAAGCAGAAGTGAAACAAGCACAAGCCAAATCCTGAATTTGATCCTGACTTTTAAAACTGGAATGCAGAAATCTAGCTTCATTTCTAAAGTCAGATTTTGCATTCAAAAGAAGCATCAATTTTTGTCTCAGAGAGATCCAAATAAAAGATGAATAATCACAATCAAAGAAAAGGTGTTGCACTGATTCTGGATGGATATCACATAGAGGGAACATGATATTTGAAATATTTCCATAATGAACAATCCTATCTTTAGTATCCATTCTTCCCAAAACAGCAAGGTATGAAATGAACGACATCCTTTTACTGTTTTTTGTATGCCAAACTACTAAATACATATTATCGCTATCTTCATGACTTCTCACATAGTCCTAACCTTTATGAAAAGAAAATTGCCCTCCTTCACACCATTCATGTATTTGGATGGGGAAACAGAACTGATTTCTTGAATAAGTTCTCTGGTTGCTGGGTGTATTTCTCGTACAAACACATCATTTTTGATGACTGATTCAACTTTTAATTCAGAATCACCAAGCATATAAACTCAGTCATATCCTAACAAATCCACTAAACATTGATAGTTAATCCATGGTTCAAACCATAGATAAGTTTCAGACCCCTTTGAAATCACCTTGTTAAAAAGCTGTTTTGATTGAGTTCGAAGTTTTAAGAAAGATTTCCAAGTAGAAGAAGCATTATTGTCCCTAGCCATTGTCCAAAAATGTTTATTCTTTGAATACATACAATGCATCCATTTGCTCCAAAGAGAGGTGTTTGATAGATAATTCCATAATAATTTTATACAAGCAGCTTTTTTGAGGTCTGATTTTTTTTTAAAACCAATTCCTCCTTCAGATTTTGGTTTACACAAATTTTTCCATGATACCTTGTGTGTCGGTCCTCCCTAAAAAAAATCTGAACAAAGTGATTTTAATTTGTCTATTGTAAACTCTAGGATCTGAAAAATAAAAAGCCAGTATAGTATGATAGGGGTTATAACTGTATAGATCAATTCTGCCCTACCCGCATAACTCAAAAATTTAGTTTCCCAACCTTGGATTTTACTTTGCACACGTTGAATCAATGAATTACACTTTGAATAGTGTAAGTAATTAGAGGACAATGGAACTCGAAGGTATTTAACAGGTAGACATCCCTAATCAAATACAAGAATATTCAGAATGTCCCTTGAACCACTAGCATTGGCACTGAAAAAACTTTAGTTTTTGTTGCATTTACATTTAATCCAGCTTGAGAGCTTAACTTCTAAAGAATGGATCATAAAGAATAGGCATTCTCCAAAGATGATTTCCCAAATATCATTAAGTCATATGCATAAAGCAGATGTGAAATTGTAGGCTTACAACGGTCACTAGGCAAGAATCCTTTTTTCATAGTTGCTTCATCCATTAAATAAGTGAAATACTGCATTGAAATGGAAAACATATATGGTGATAGAGGATCACCATGTCGTATTCCTCTTAATGATGTGATAAAGCCTCTAGGAATCCCTTGAATGATGATTGAGAATGTTACAATAGACATACATTCAAAAATAAGATTTATAAAGTGAGTAGGGAAATTCATACGAGACGTTAAGAAACAAATTAATTCCCTATTCACAGTATCATAAGCTTTCTGCAAGTCTACTTTAACACACATTTTTGATATACACTTCTTTTTAAAATCTCGCAGCATTTCATGAGCTAATAGTATATTGTCCCCTATATACCTGCCTTTAATAAAGGCACTTTGATTTTCTGAGATAAGAAAAGGTAAGAAAGGTTTTAATCTGTTACAAAGAACCTTGGCAGAATTCTTTTAATAAACATTGCAGCATGAAATTGGACGAAAATGGGAGATTTCAATTGGTTTATCATTTTTTGGGATTAAAGAGATAAAGGTATGATTAAGAGATTTAGGCAATTTATGTAACGACCCGCCTTTTTGCCCGGTTCTCGCCGATAATTAAACCAACTTGAACTGTTCATAAAGACGAATTGTTATGGGTACATACATAAATTAAACAAAATAACAGAACCTTTCATTGAATAATTCAATAATTACATCAGAGTTACATAGAATATCAGAGTTACAACATACATACAGCGGAAGAAAAGATATAAATAAACTCTTAGCGGAAGAAAAAAAAGATACACCGGAAGCTTCAACCCTGGCATGGACTCCAACTCAAAAAACGCTCCGAACTTCGCTCCAACGATCTGTAACTGCAAAACTAAACTACTAATTGTCCATGTGAAAATTAATGGGCACCCAGAGTTTAGGAAGGAACAATAAACTCCAAGTCAGTCATGGGACTGGTGTGAGAACATAAACAATTGCTTTTAGAAATTTAATTTAAAGTTGGGAAATCCACCGGACCATGCCGCTAATGCAGAACGGGTTTACTCTATGTGAATACCCGTGCATATAAATTCGCAATGACTTTTGAAAATGAAGATATCATAAGCTCGTCCCACATCACACAATGCAAGCGCACACCAAATGGGCGAGTTTTGTCTTATGATAACCAAACATGCTTTCATACGTGAAAATCCTCTTTCCATACTATTATATAGTGTGGAAAACAATTTCGTAAATAAATGTATTAATCTTAGACGACATAATACCCATAATATTATGTCGCCATATATATATATATATATATATATATATATATATATATATATATATACGACCAAAATCGTATGGCTCGTATTGGAGATTTGGATTTCCAACTTGATGATTCCTGACACGAAAGATCAATCAGAACACAAACCAAATGTAATCACGGGTTTTTCATCCAGATGCGGACACCAATACAAATCGCAAGGTAGATCAACGGTTTTCGACCAGACACGCCCCCCCGAGCATACCCTATTCCATAAGTCATAAGTGGTTTCCCACTGCTGCAGCGGTCATCATCAATTCATATATATATACACAACCTAACCGCCAGTTTCTCATCATCTGGGGTGTGAGGTTTGTCGATGTCACGTCATACACAAAGCATGCCTAGAAAAGCAATGCCATGATCGTACAAGCTCATTTCATTTCTTAAGTATGTCACATTGTCCATTCACAACATGAACACTGATTTCCATCCATACATAACCATTTCGAGCTCATACGTCACAAACTAGATACATATCAACGGAAATCAGTGTTATGCCGTCAATTACAATGTCAGACACACAATCCATACAAGTCCGTTCTGGGTCTGAACGGAACAAAAATCCGAAAGTTCTCCCCATACGTTCGGGCTTCCTGCCACTCCGGGAATAGCGGCATCTCTCTAGTGTAGCTAGCAGTAAAGAAACCAATCAGCAGACAGTCCGTTCGATTGTGAAGAACTACGGTCTTCATTTGTCGATTCCAAGTCTTGAATTTCTCCAAGCGTCGTATTATTACTTGGAATGGTTTCGGACTTAAATCCGATCCCGGTCTTTCCAAGTAATAAGCGTATTCATAAAGCAATAGTTATGGACCATACTGACTTTTCAATTCAATCTTCCTTCCAATCGCATATCCATCTAAATCAAGGTTGGAATTGATCATGAATTCAGTTATAGTCTTAACTCTTAAATTCAAATTCAAATTCAAATATTCGTTTTGCCAACCTTATGTTTCAAAACATAATCCTTCAATTCTTATATCTTAAAACATCCTCTTTATTCCTTTCCATAAGTCTTTCAATTTCAAATCTTTATTTGGATTACAATTTCATTTATGATAATCCAAACAAATTCGTATTCAAATATAGGTTTTAATAGAGTTAAATCGACTTATGTTGGATATTAATTCCATATACAAATACTTAATCACTTAAAACTTTTCCAAGCGACTTACAATCCATTTAACCATTTGAAATAATGGTTTGCTATTTATAATTTCCAAAACCTATTTCTCTTTGGATGAATGATAGTTGTTTGGAAATGTTGTTGAAAACACAGCAAATTTCTCTTAAAAAAAATTGATAATAATGTTTGAAAATGTTACTGAAAGCGTTGCAATAGTCATTTAAATCAAGTAGATTCAAAAATTCCAAATTTCAGTACTAATAAAGTAAGATAAATTCCTTAAATATTAAAGCTTGTTTCCCTTGATTTTTCGTTACGGTCGTCGACTGTACGTACGGCAACCTTTCCAGATTTGTTTTAAATATAACTTGTATATCGTATGCTGAAATTTAAAAAATTTATTTTCCATTCAAAAATTATTAATATTTGAAAATCAACGTTTCTTATCTCAAGTCAAACCGATTTCAAAGGTCAAGTAATAACCACTCAAATTTTAAATCTATATTTACGAACTGCCGTGCCGCAGCACGTTATATATTGATTTAAATATAATTCGTTCAAATTCCTATAGAATTGAAATTAAAATTCAAAAATAACTTAATTTTTAAAACCGGTTATTAAGTTTAAATCCGAATCATTTCATAATTTCAAATCTTAATTTAAATTTAAATAAGTTGTAAGCCATATGAATTTAAAAATATTTTTATTTTAAATTTAATTTTAAACTTCATGGATGGTTCTTACGCGACGTTTATTAGTTTAATACAAATGGTTTCTAAGTTTTAAAACAAAATTCAAATTCAAATTTCAAATTATATTCGAATTACCCGTTTTGCCCGTCAGACCAGTTAGGGATAGCCAGGGAGAGCAGGAAACTGAATTTCCAAACCCAAGCCTAGACACTATCCTCTCTGTCATCCTAGAATGGTCTGGGATAAATATTATAAAATATTATATTTAAATTTCCAAATCCTTTTTAAATTAAAATTTGACTTAAAAATAATAATATTTTAATATTTGAAAATAAATCTTCATTTATATGGAAGGAGGATTGGATTGATTATCTTCTTACATGCATTTTCAACAATTCATTTTCCAATTCTTAAGTGAGATATTACCATATTCTAGGTTTAATGGTTCAAAACTTCTAGTTTGTTTTTCCCAATATACATTCCTATATTAATTCACCAAACCATTTTATTATGATTTATTCATTAAAACACCTAGTTAAATGATTTTAAATATTCCTTGACGTTTAAATCGGAATTATATAGTCATCCCACCTTCGAAACTCGAAAATGAATACCGATGATGCCGCGGTCATCAATAGAATCATCCCCGAGCGACTAGAGTGTGATTCTATATCTATCTAGTATATACTGGACTTCGTATATACGTTGATCAGACGTATATACAAAATCCTTACATACTCGATAGTCCAATCGCGACGTCGAATACAATACTCAAAACCCTTAATTTAATTAAATTTCAAAATTTTAATTCAAAATAATTATCATTTCCAAAACTATTTGAAGTTTCAAAATACCTTATACTCTCAAAATACGCTCTCTCAGCGTAATACTCCAGAATCTCATTCTAGGGCATTTCTAACCCTATTTCTAATGAGATGTTATAACTCTGATGAGTCCTATCATTTGTTCAAAATATGTCGTACCCCATAGCTTTGTATAAACCAAAGCTTTGATACCAACTTGTAACGGGATAGGCTTTTCAACCCTGATCCAGCGGCTACCCTCCGCTGTGGCATTACATTGGCACACCAGTCTGGAGTAAACCCGTTCCGCATTAGCAGCGTGGTCCGGTGAGTTTCCCAACTTTAAAATGAATCCTAAAAGCAACTGTTTTTATTGTTCTTACACTGGTCCCATGACTGACCTGGAGTTTATTGTTCCTTCCTAAACTTTGGGTGTCCATTAATTTTCGCACGGGCAGCTAGTAGTTTAATTTTACAGTTATAGATCGTTGGAGTAAGATTCGAAGCGCTTTCTGGATTGGAGTTCATGCTAGAGATTGGAGCTTCCGCTATATCATACCGTTTCTTCCGCTGAGAGTATATTTACTTTTCTTCCGCTGTGTGTGTTGTAACTCTGATATTTCATGTAAATCTCGTGTAATATTGTTTTTGAGCAATGAAAAGTTCTTTATTTTGATCCATGTATGTATGTACCCATAGCAATTCGTCTTTCTAAATGGTTTAAGTTGGTTTAATTACTGGCAAGAACCGGGCAAAAAGGCGGGTCGTTACAACGTGGTATCAGAATGGTGAGCGATAAATTACAAAGTGACAAGAATAATCAACCAAATTATAACGAACTTTTGAATCTTGGATCTAATAAGTTGTAATCAGAGAAGATATCATACTTCTCGATGGATGTTAAATGGTTAATTTAAGCAATAATCAATACTAGTATGAACTGTATATGCTAAGAAGGATAATTGATCAAATTATAATAAACGTTTGAATATGAATTTTTGTAATTAAATAGGGTGCAATCAGAAAAGATATAATACTCCTCAATGAGTGTCAAATTATAAAATTGAACCTATACCTAACATGAATGGTAAGCGATAAATTACAAGCTGAATCAATTTGCTTGGAAGTATAATTTTAGCAAAACAAACCCCTTAAGAAGTTTAAAGGAAAATTTAACTCGAGTTAAGAATTTGTTTAAAAAAATGATTTAAAATATAACTAAAAATTTTAAGTGGGGGAGAAAACCACTCTTCCCTATTGAGACAGTACGAGTAAGACAATTGGAAATTACTTAACAAGTAATTGCTTATGACGTAAAAGAAATATAGAGTAAGATTTGCCTTAATTGAATTGACCGTAATTGTATTGTTACGTGCCCTCGTTCGACCTATGCTAGCTCCGTTTGAACCATTGTCTTGAAAAGCATCAGTAATCTTATGAACTCGGTCAAATAATTTGATTCGAACCCTCATTCTGATAATGAACTTTTATTTACAACCCGATTCAAGTACATGCAATTTGATTAGTCAAACAAAGCCAAGTTTAAATTCAAAATAGAAATAGCGATTTATTCTAATAATATGTTAATGAAATTCCAATAAAGAAACGTTGTGTAGTAACTGAAAGTATTTGAAATAAAGGTTCTAACTTAGGTTAGAAATTGGATTTATTACATTAGTTAATTATGGAAATTTATCTCAAATTTGAGTAAATGCTATAACCAATACTAGTTGAAATATGCTGAATCAGAGTAGCGTAGCAGAAGCACAGTGTTATTTAAAATAGAAATGATTTTTTTTTTGCCGACTAGTTAAATTAAGAATCATATTTAAAGGGAAATTGTTTGGTTATATAAACAGTAATTTATGTCAATAGTTAAATGTTTCGAAATAAATGGAAATGATCCTTAAAATTTTCGATTTGAAACGTCTGAATAAGATCCTTGATTTCATAAATTTGAAACATAATTTTTATATAAAATTGGAATTTTATCCTCAATTCCCAATTACTTTGGACATGATGAGTGACTTATAAATAAAAGAAATTTCAACGACTTGAATCCCGATATTTTGAAAACAATAAGTATTTGTAAGTTATGGTTGGAAAATGATTTACAACTTCGGGATATGAAATGTTTTGGTTTGTTCGAGTAACCATGACTAAAACTGGGTTGGGATGAAAGATTGTATTTCGTGCAATGGGTGATACTCAGTTGCCCTGTCATGAGAATGAACTTCTCTAACTAATGACATATATATTTCATGTTTGAAATGCCGAAAGTAAATTTGGTTTTCGAAATCCCGAAGTGAAGTATGATTTTCTATATGAAAGGAATATGTAGTACTTCAATGGTATGAAATGGAAAATGGGATTCTAAGTTTGAGAAATCATTTTGAGATTTCAAATTTATAGGTAAAGATTTATTTTGTTACGAACTCTCCTTTTCGAGGACGAAAAGTCTTAAGTTGGGGAGATTGTAACGATCCAATATTTTCCAATATTTAATATGTGATATAATTTCAATTTTCTGAATATGATTTTTTTTAATAAGGCTTGAATATAAATTTTTATATTAAACAAGTATCTTCTTCTATTATATATATGATTTTGTATAAGAAAAACCTATTTAAAAAGTATATTAATTTTTTTTTAGTGAGGATATTTTCTGATTTGATAATATTGATTTGTAAATTATGAATTTTGGTATAAGGATTTATAAGTATTTATTTTTAACCATTTGTTAGTATAAATTTTATATGCATATATATATTTGATAAATATATATATATATATATATATTATTAACAAGCTATTTTTTAAGACTTCTTAATAACATTATTTTTGACTTGAATATTATCTATTTTGATAACCTATAGTTTTGGTATTTTATATAGTTAAGACCTATAAAAAAAACTATATTAATAAATATGGAAAATGTTGGCTACATTAATAGGTGTTACAAAAATGTTACTAAGTTAAACTAATTTTTAAAATACTTTAAGATAAGATCAAGGATGATGTGTCCTTTTTGTTGTCATCATGCATGTAAGGAACTTTATGAATAAACCAAGTGTTCACTTAGTTGTTATCATGCATGGATAGTTTTCATGGAGAAGTGCCAAGTATCCCATGATCAAATGACTAAATTACCCTTTGAAATGCCTATATAAACTCATATACTCCTCACCATCAAACCACAACTTCATTCTCTATTCCACGTTCAAGCAAATTTGCTCCACTTTGTTATCTGTTCAAACTTCCTGTACATGAAGAATTACATTTTCCTTCATTCAAAAATCCATGTCTCTTGGTCCGTTCAGTTTTAGTTGAAATAATCTATTCGGAAGTTGTTCGGATCATCGTTTATGATTTTTAAAAATTAACAGATTCAGATTTCATCGTGTATCGAAATAGAAATTTCAGTTTTACAGAAAAATCAAAATTTCCCAAAGGAAACTTCGAAAAATCCTTTCTCTCAATCCACTTCGAATTGATCAACGCTGTCAGCGCCATTGTGATCAGCAGATGATGTAGTATTTTTAGTGCGAGTTTGAAGGGATTCTGTATCGATGATTTGAAATGTTCAAATTAGGGTTAAGATTTGTTGATGATGGAAGCGACGATCGGTGGAATGAAGGATGGCGTGATGATGAGGGATGAAAGGGCTTTGATGTGATGTAATTTGGTGGTGTATAGTAGAGGTTTGGGAGGTGCGACATGATGATGCGTACGGGATGTTCTCATTTCAGGTCACGGGTTTGCTCATCGGGTTTTGAAGGAGGGGGTCGAAGGTTGAGTGAGGTGGTGCAGTCGAAAGAGGAGGTGAAGAGAAACTTGAGGATGGTCTCGGATCGAAGAATGGCTTAGTGTAGGTGTGTGCACCGTGCACGGTTGCTCGCGTGAATGAACAGCAGGAGTGGAAGAACAGAAGAGGACGGAGGAGGAAGAAGAAAGGGGGAACAGGCCGTCGGTTTGGGTTCATAGAATTTGGGCCTTGGGCCAAATCACGTCGGTATGATTTTATTTTGAATTAACTTTAAATTAGTTAAACTTTAAGAGTTAATATCTAATTCTTTTGAAGTCGAATTACGAACCGTTAAGTTCGTTGGAATCGTATTAGAAAATAGAATCCAAATATACATAAGTTCAGTGATTTTAGTTAAGTATAAGTTAGGCGAAAATTAAATTGAAACGTCCTTATATATATATGACAAAATATAATCAACGATGTTATTAATTCAAATTCCAACATGTATAATTAGCAGAAACTCACCAACTGCTAATGCATATGGACTGGAAAGCAATACGAGTAGCGATGTCAGTATTCGAGCGCTTGTCCGTTGTGGTTATGAAGTCATGGAGCTATTTAGGTGAGAACATTTAATTTAATTTTTTATTAAATTAGTAGTTAATGAGAAATTATAATTAGATAAGATTAATTATAATTAGTTGTTGGTTGGATATGGATGTCCTTGTATGAATGGATGTGCATGTAAGTAGATGATACATTGAACACTAAAAAGCGTTATTGATGGTAACGCTTGTGCACCGCTGAATTTGTTTGTTTATTGATGATGATTATAGTGTATGATCATCTGACTTATATGGTTGATTTATTATGTTGCATGATGCACACACAACACCATGGTTGTGGAATCATATAGATTTTTCTTATACAAAATCATATATATAATAGAAGAAGATACTTGTTTAATATAAAAATTTATATTCAAGCCTTATAAAAAATATAAATTTATATTCAGAAAATTGAAATTATATCACATATTAAATATTGGAAAATATTGGATCGTTACAATTTACCTGATATAAAAATATCATAGATAACTTCCAACATATCATGCTTCTATTATTCCCAATGAATTTTCAAAAATTTTGCATTTAGTCCATCTGGCCCTGGACTTGATTCATCATGAATCGAAAATAAAGCTTCCTGAATTTCTGCTAGCTCCACCTGCTTTATTAAGAATTGCTTGCCTTGAACATTAATATAAGAAATAGGTTCAAAATATGGAAATCTATTTGAAGAAGAACCATTGAACATTTTTGAAAAGTAGTTAACGGCGTCAGATTTTAATTCTTCTGGTTTGGATAAGAGATTGCCTTGTTGATCAATCAGAGCTCGAATATGATTAAAAAATCTTCTGTTAGACATTCTTGAATAGAAAAATTTAGAATATGTATCTCCTTGTTGCAACCAAGAAACTTTAGCTTGTTGCCTCAAACCTTGAAATTCAATACTTTGTAAATTCTAAAATTGTTTTCTAGCTTGCAGATAGTCTTCATATAAAGCAATGTCTTCTGGATTCTGATAAACTGCAAATTCCAGTTGAGAAGATAGGAGCTCTGCTTGTTTCAGGTTCACATCATTTCTATCTCTTAATTTGGTCCAGCCCTTCAATTCTTTTTTACAATTTTTCAGTTTTTGAAATGTGACGACCCCAAACCCCGTACGGACGGAGACAAGGGTAATCTTTGGAATATAACACAGAAAGAGATAACAGCAGAACAGAATTAAATAAATACACCAGAAAATGAACAATAGAATATACTGGATAAAAGTAATCATCAGAGTTACTCAGTATACAGGATCTTACTTAGTACAAATACAGTTCAACTATACATATATGTCTACAGCGGAAAACAAACATAATGTACAATAGGAGCTGAACAGCATAAAAAGAGATAAATGATAGAATCCATCTTCAGCTCCAGCTATCCAGAAAGAACCAGCTAAACCTGAAAACAAGGCTGCCCGTGTAGAAAAAGGGGCACCCGAGTTTGGAAGTGGAACAAACTACGAGTCAGTCATGGGACTGGTATGAGAAATCTACTCAACACATTTATAATATGGCTAATCACAGGACCACGCCACTTTCGTGGAACGGGTTTACTCCATTGGATTGCCAGTGCTTTAAAACAAACCTTTCTTTTAAACAACGCAATGCTTTTTATAAAAAATGAAGCCATTATAAGACTCAGTTCCCATCACACAATGCAACGCAAACCGGAGGATAGAGTTTTACCTTATAATGGCCAAAATATGGTTGATACGAATAAAACAAAAGCAATTGATATTATTACTAGTGTTTACATGTTTCAAAAAAAAAAAACAATTTCAAATCATAACTATCAATCATAGACGGCATGGGTACCATATATCATGTCGCCATATGTATATACAATCAAAACCGCATGATGTCGTATTTAGAAATTGGATTTCCGTCATGAACCAAGGCAAAAGATAGTCCTTACCGACTTCGAGACAATCTAGCCCATGTCTCAGGATCAGAGCTCGAGTGACCCTTGGATCATCAGGGCCGGTCCACCGATGTGGATTAAAATTCCTGAACAATGCATTTCCCCGCCCTATGGGGCGTAAATGAGCCAACGAATGACTCCATCGGACCCGGATCGTCCGATCAAACCGAGGCGCCTCGCAACAGCAACAACCACATAAGTCAAACTCGTCAGGGCGTGTAAAACCACTGACGCCACTTCTAGCTAGAAGGAAACGCATGCCCTCCCTGAGGTTCTTCCTCCCGTTTCTGGTTCATACCGGGGGTGAGGCTCGCGATTTCACGTTATACACAAAGCTACGCCACACAGGCGGTGCTTTGATCATCACCACAAGACTTTGCTTTTCAACAGAAGCCCTGATCATTTGCCACTTAGGCATGCCACACTAGCAATTCATGCCATGCGACTGATGTCCATCGATATACAACCTCTGAGCTCGTGCGTTTCAGAGAAGGGCATTAAGCAAAAGAATAAATTCTCCGCCGCCAAACAGATGTATATTTAACAGAGATCAATCAACATAGAATAGAATCCAATGTCAGACACACAGTCCATTTACAAGTCCGTTCTGGGTCTGAATGAAACCGGAGGCACTAAATACCTCGCAAACCCATCGATCACCACGTACGTTTGGACGATCACCACTCATTATCCATATTTCGGGATGCCTCCCAATCAGGACCTCGGTTACCACCCAAACAAGGTGAAGATCTCCGGTCTTCGACCACCGTCTTCATCTTCGACTTTCAATCGTTGGTCAATTATTTGAAATGAGAATTAACTCGGCCTTTTCAAATAATTCACGTATATTTAGAATTTCAAATCAATTTATTTCAATGGTTAAATCATTCGACAACACCAATTTTGTTCTTTAATGTAATTTTCACACCAAACACATTCAACCATCAAATACCACATAAATCGAGCAAATTCAGTTTATTTCCATTCCATATCGTTTATGATATTTTATAACGATTTATCGCTATTTTTATTTATTTTAAAATAGCCAATTTATTCAAAACGACGCTTCGGGCCATAACGCGGCCGTAGCGCTGTTTTTCTTCAGATTTGATTTACACATATCAGAAAATCTAACCGTTGGATCTTCACAAATTTTACATCATTAGAAAGATCTTTTCAAAACGAATACAATGGTTCCAGTTTCGGGAAAATCCGACGGTCGGATCTCCCGGTATAATCGTTTGAAGTTTCGATTTCAAAATACGAACTGCAGCGTCGTTATTCGATTAAATATAATTATATTTATAAATATAAAAATATAATCGATTCTGGCGCTGTTTTTCTTCAGATTTGAATTACATTCCAGACAATCCAACCGTTGGATTATTACAAAGTTGGTGCCGTTGGAAAGATATTTCCAAGGCGAACCCAACGGTTGCGGTTTCGGGAAAATCCAATGGTCGGATTTCCCGCACTAGTTGTTTGAAATCACAGTTTCAAAACACGAATTGCACGGCCACGTTTCGTTTTAATTTTATTTATATTTATATATTTATATAAATATAGTTCATTCAAAAATTCCTATATTGTTTCCACTTCAAATATTTCACTAACGCCTTTAAATTTTGGAAAATTTCGCCATAACCTCCTTTGTACGGGAGGGGCTGGGAAAATTTCCAAATAGCCACACAGGCGTCTCATGTCAAAAAGAAAAAGAAAAAGCCAAGCGGCTCATAAAATCATCACCCAAACAAAACAGTAAATGTGTACCTATTTGTCGGGCACAAAAATTTATTCCTCTTCTCTAGCCCCTTTGCTATAACCTGTTCAATAAATATGCATGTACATATATACAGTTCTCATCACTTATCATTTTCCATTCAACTTCATATTTGATTCAATTTGGTTTAAAAACACCATTCATTCTAATGTTGCATGCATAGGCAAAAATCATATCATTAGCTAATTAAGGAATATTTCAACTCATGCATATTTATTTGAACGAGTGGCTATTTTTAACACTTCACATTTCAACAATTCATGTATATAATAAAAAAAATGTGATTTTTATTGTAAAACAATTCTTTTCAAAACACTATTATTTTATATAGTTTATAAAGGTAATAAAAATAGGATTTTTATTATAAAACAATTTCTTTTAAAACGAGATTATTTTGCATAGTTCATATAGATGATAAAAAGGTGATTTTTATTATAGAACCATTTATTTCAAAATATGAATACCATTCAACACTTGAATTTCTATTCAACGAATGAATTTCGATTCAACACATGAAGGTTTTCTATAGTTTATATATATAGATAAAAATGTGATTTTTATATTTAAAACACGAATACCATTCAACACATGAATTTCAATTCAACACATGAAGGTTTTCTATTCAACGAATAAATATAGTTTCAGCAATTGAAGATAATTCAATCACATGAATATTATTCAAAATTTCGGCAGCATAACGGCAGGGTAGTTAAAACCGGGACCGTCCCAATACGGCTCCTCGCTCTACCTTAAAACCTTGCGGTTTTTGACAATGGGGATCATGCATCTAGTTCGCACGCAGGCGGCATATATATATTTATTTTATTTCCACAAACTAATCCTATGTGGTTTCAACCAAATATTTCTCAACCACAAATGGGTATTTTTCAACCACAATCAATCAATATCAACCACAAACAATTCCAATCAACCATTCGCTATCAATCAATTTTCACACCAATCACAACCAATAAATATCGTCCATGGTTTGTGGACGAGGGGCGTATATATATATTTATATATAGCAATTCACTTCTATTTCAACACATATATAATTTTTACAACGCCTATATAACTTATACATCGAACGTACAACTTATACAACGCTTATACATGAGGTGTACAACGCTTATATAACTCATACATCGACTATATAATTTATACACCGTCATTTTCCATATCGTTTATAAATTAGAAATCTCACATTGGGTTCCACTCCACCAAAAATAGCAGAAGGCTCAGAAAAATATGCGGTCTCTTCTAGAATGTAGAAGACGTTCACACGAGTCTACTGTCTCTTGTTTCACTGAATTTCGTCTAGAAACGAAAAAGATATGATTTTTACAAGGTTTGCAACGGTTTAAAGGTGTTAAAATCATTTCAGAAAATAAAACCCGTACCTTTCAATAAATGTTCAAAACTAGGTTTGCAAATTTCTTTCAATCCGTGCAACTATATGACGATCGGCATGTGCCACCTCGAAGAGCTAGGAGAGGGCTTCGCGCGCGTGGGGGAGTGGGCCAGCTCGGTGGACCCAGGTGATGGCGGCGGCGGTTGAAAGGCCGCGACTTTGAAGGCCTGGATCTCGCGATTCACCTGACGAGAGGGGGTGCCACGACCATGGATTTGAAGCTTGAGGGGAGCTCTTCAAAAAACCCAACTGGGTCGAAGGCTATCGATGCTTGTAGGAGGAGAAAACGAGGGGGAAAGCTCGGAACCCTCTTCCGTCGTTCGCGATTTTAGATTTATCGGGGAGAGAGAAATATTCTGACCAATGATATTTTTATTTTTATTTTTTTTATATATATTTTTTTATTTATAAATTTTCAAAATCCAAAAATACCCCTCTTCACGTACTAACACCAATCCAAACCCAACGACTGTCGTCCCTAGCGTTATACCCCCATTCCGAACATAATGGGATATGTTTCGTAGGCCCATTCGACTGTTTCAGTCAGTTTTCATTCAATTTAAAATATATAACATTCAATATTTGATTTGAACGTATTATTCAATTTGCCAGGGCCACAAACTGATTCGAAAAATTCCAGAAAAATAAATCTGGCTATGTTTTGACGATACGGTCCCAACAAAACTAGTTTCTTCAAATTCTGAGACCGTTTGCAAAAAGGCCCATTTCTGGTTGATTCAATTTAACTGTAATTGATCAAAACACGTTTTCCTTTGCCACGCTCACATACTAGCTTCAAAAATTATGAAATTTGAAACCTAGCAATAACTTCACATCCCGGACCCAACAAAAGTGGTTTCGTCAAATTCCAAGGTCGTATGCAAAATGTCCAATTTCACGGGCTATATAGATTCCATAGCGACCTTTCTGAAAATTCATTTGGCCATAACTTTTGCTTTCCGCTATGAAAATTCGATTTTTCAGATTCATTAGAAAGGTATTCACTAACAGATTTAAATATTTTTGGTTTCACTCAAATCCGTTTTGTTTTGCACCCGGTACAGTCCGACAAAGTTTGAATTCAATTTTTGAAACTGCAGCGCCATTTCAGGCCATGTTTATAATTAGAATTAATTATATTCGTTTTCAAACGTCGATTCAAACTCACTTTTCATTGCTATTATTAAAATATTTATTTTAAATATTTAAAATCCATTATTTTAGCCAATTTAAAATTTTAATTTGGTTCACATTTTCAGGGTCGTTACATGAAAGAACTGATAGCTTTGAAATCCCCATACTACTGCATTTAAGCCTTTAGTAATTGCTTCATTTTATCCAGGAAGAAGATGCCACTCATTCTTGTATCTAAAAGGAAAGCCCTTCAAAGAAGGTGTAGGAATCAAATCCAACAAAATTGGATTATGATCACTTGAACATTGTGATAGAGATAAAGCCTTCAAATGAAGAAATTGCTGAATACAGGTATGATTTACAAGAATTTTATCAATGTTGGTGGCAATGCCTCTTTTATTCCAAGTAAAAGAAAAACCAAAAGGCTTAATCTCATTTAAATCTGACTGTAAAACAGAATTCCGAAAACCTCTGAGTTGATAATAAGGAATAGGAAGTCTGCCTTTTCTATCTTTAGGGGATAAAGCATCACTGTGCCATAGATGGCCTATCGCAACAAAAACCCATGGTGTTGCTAGCTACTATGTTTCCATTGCTATGCTGTTTTTTTATCTATTGCAACGCACACTTCAATGTGTTAGCATTGATATCAAATTGCATTGCAGTAGCTATAAATATATTCAAATTAAAATAAATAAAAAATAAATGACACCTCAGCGATCCACGCCTCTAGTTAAAATGAAATCCCAACCATTTGATTTACACCCTTGATCCGCACCTCAGCTATTTCAATTTCCCACTGTTATTTTCCTTTACCCGCTTATTGTCATTTCGTTAAGTCCCCAAATTTCCAAAATTAGTCAATTTTTTTCAATTAATTTTACAATCAAAAATCAAACTAAAACCAAGATCTCGCAAATCGATAAACTTGTCGCTGGGTTGGTGCTCGATTTTGGGTTTGAGAGTTCAATCGCGATTGGTAGAAACTAGATCTGATTTACAATCAGATTTGCTCGATTTGGGGTTTGAGTGCTTGATTTTGGGTTTTTCCTATTTCTTCTTCAACGTTTGGATCTGCAACTTTATTTTGTTATCCTACGATATAAGAAGAAATTGCAAATCAATGGTTAAGAGGGGATAACGCCTGAACCGTTTGGATGACTCTAAACCAAAGGCTGACAGACGACAACCCATGTCAACACTCGGAAATGAGAGGCTTCACCAATTTCATTTCCGTTCCTATTTCGATTTGGGGATCCATAAAGCAGGATTTGGAAATCGTTGCATAATCTGGGCAAGAACATTGTACTCGACTTTGAAATTTTGGATTTGGCAGTCGGATGTTTACCATTTAGCGAGTACTCAACGCAATATTTCATGGGAAATTATGATTTTTGTTGGATTGTTTAATCTTCGGTGCCTGCCTGATTGGGTGATTATTAGTTAGAAACGGGATTCAGAAAATAGATGCAAATATAGTTAGGAATCCCTCTGTGTTTCCATGTTATTGGCGAAACCGTGTTAATAACAAATCAAAGGCCAGTTTGCAAATTTGCTTATTCAAGTATGAGTAAATTATGGACTAAAACTATTATAATGTTGAAGACGAGCTACAAACACCAGTTCAAGGATATTTGATGCTATAGGAAATTGTGGATTTTCAGGTCCGATAGCATTGTTCACATAATTGATTTGAAATAACATGGGTTATCTATCTTCCTTCTCTCAGATATTCATTCTAAGTTATTGTCTAATTTATGCTTTGGTAGCCTTTCAATAGTACACACACAATTCTATGCTCAAATTGGTACAGTTTTGCAAATTGGTATAGTCATATATAGTGGAAGTGGACCTGCATATAGTTTTGTAAATTGGTATAGTTTTGCATCCCAAACTGTGAGCTTATATATTTAATGTACATGTTTAGCTGCTAGAAGAGTATGGGTTTTGCATAAATTCTATATCATTTTCTTACCTCTCCTATAACCGTGCAGGGTGTAACAAGGTGGTGATGCACACCACAAAAGTCTTAAGACACACTGTTCAGAGATGGATAATGGAGCATAAAATCTAGTAATGTATAATTTTCAAAATAGTTTTTATTTTGTTACTTTCCTATATAAAATATGGTAATAGAAGATATTAATGCAAACTACCTATCGTCAACGTCATCAACAACGCTCCATGCAAACTGAATCATCTTCTGAGTCGCTCAAAGATATATTTGACAGACTGAGACATAATCGAAGTAGAAAAACAACATGGACAACTTCGGTTTCAATGATGATTGTGACGAAATTATAATCTCAAGGCCTACATGATGGTCATTTTTGTTAACTCTACAAAATACAGTACATGTACATGCATCAAACTTGAAAATGAAAATGCATGAAACTGTGAAATTATGAAGTTTTTTGGACATTAGACATATGCAGTAAGTGGCCAATGTGACATGCATTCAAAAGCAAGTAGTGTTGTTTTTTTCTTTTAGCTGAGGCTTTTTGTTATGCATTAACCTCGTTGCTGATCCATATTCTTTTGGTTCTTAATGTCGGTTTATGCCTGGATAAAAGGAGGGGAGAAAACAATGCTTGCATAAAATCTGGTAATGTATCATTTTCAAAATAGTTCTTATTTTATTACTTTACTGTATAAAATATGGTAATGTGTAAAATCTGGTAATGTATAAAGTCTGGTTCCATTAGCAAAACTGCTGCATTTGGTAACTTCATGCATTTGGTACTTTTAATTTGAGGAGAATCTGGCGTTAGACGATCGGCTTGGTGTGGATCTTAGAGGTATTGATGGAAATGCAGGTTTTACCAAGATGCTGGTCATGTATGAAGTAAATAATGTCAACATGTGTGCGTATATAAATGTTTTTTTAGTCCAATTCGCAAATTCTATTACCAGTAATAAATTTTGACTAGTTTTTTCACTTACACTTTTGGCTCACCAAAAAATAAGATTGTTATCGTATTAGTTTTTAGGAGGAAGTTTTGTCCTATTCATTTTTACATATGTTACCATCAACAAAATGCAGTTATAGCACATCAATACCTCGTGTTATAAGTGCAGTTTGCACTGTTTAAGTCAATGAATTTGTTACATTTGTTGTGATGAGCTAACAATGCAATCCAATTTGTTATATGAAATATATTTTGGATATTGTTATTTCTTTCTGGTTCATATATTAAACTTCAGTTCGTTCATATGTAAGTATTATGGTTCATAAGTTTTTACAATAACTGGTTTGCAGGTTGAGGATGCACGTTCCAGGGAAGCACCTATTCAAAGTCCAACGGATTTAATTGCAGGACCATTTGTGTACAATGTGATGACAGTTTCAGCTGCCATGTTTGCATTCTGGTTTTTTTTCTTCAACATATTGTTTACATATGTTTCTGAAACTGAGTTCGGCTTAAAATTGAGTTGCAGCAACTCAGTTTCCGTAACATGGTTGCAAACTAAGTTGGCAACTCAGTTGCAAACCGAGTTTGCAACTCAGTTTTACAGTTGAATCGTGCAATCACTCAGTCTTGCAACTGAGTTGCACAATTCAGAGTCGCGCAACGCAATTTAGAGTCATGCAACTCAGTCGCCAAACTGAGTTTGACACAACTCGGTTTTTCAACTGAGTTTGCCGTAACTCAGTTTTCCGACTGAATTTGCCGCAACTCAGTTTTCCAACTGAGTTTGATAAACTGAGTTTGCCGTCTGTCTTACATATAACTGTGTTTTGTTTTCATTACCGTTAAATAAATTTTATTGTGTTAGGTTAATTCAAGGCCATCAATGATGAAGTAATGCCGACGTATCAGAGGCCATTCATGATTGAACTAGAGAAGTTGTGGTTGCGAGAGAATCATCAGAAAGGAAAAAATAAAGGTAGTAGTTTATATAATCATTTTCGTGTATTTTTTTGTTTATGGTTGTATGTGTGAGTCTGTATATGAGTGAATCGAGTGACAATGTAGTAAGGAATGTATGTAAATATGAATGATTGTGTAATATACATATACGAGTGAATGTACAATAGTGGAGTCAAAAAATTTGTATCATTTAAAATGTTGAAATAAAATATTTATTCAAATAAAATACTGCGTTATAATAATATTTATTATAATATTATGAAATTTTTGATTAATAACATTTGAGGTGTAATTACTTTTAGTAGTTGTAAAACAAATTTTAACAACTGGTAGAAGCAGTTATAAAAAAGGTTGACTTTTTTACAATTGTCAGCTGTTGTAGACATATTACAACTGTTTTTGACAGTTGCAAAAGGTTTTTTTTTTTTTTTGGTTGTATTGGTACCTGTGGCAACACCTGTACCGATATTGTCATAGAGTCACAAAGGCGTTGCCTTTGACTCTAAGGCAATGCGGCAAAAGGCAACCCCAAAAAAGTATTGTCACAGATCATTTTTTGCATATGGCAACACGTTTTGGCACCTACTGCGTCACTTCTCTGGGGTTGCCGTAGGCCATCTATGGCGTAGTGCAATATTGAAATCTCCCATTAAAACCCATGAATTTGTGACCAAATTTGATTCATTCTACAAAATATTCCAAAGACTCTGTCTATCTACGAAAGAGTTACTTGCATAAATCAAAGAAAAAATCGTTGAAAAACCTCCCTTATTTGATCCATCCACTGTCAAATGTTGAAAAAAGCTAGCTATCACATTTAAATCCCATACATTAGCATCCCATACTAAAAAAATTCGACCATTTGAAATTGAAGAACTATTGGAGAAAAATTTCCAGCAATTAGGCAGTAAGGATATAAACAAATCCAGATTAGATTTAGACAACTTTGTTTCGACTAAACCAACAATTGTTGATTTAGTATGTGTCAAGAGTGAGAGTACATCCTTCATTCCCAAATATGTACTCATACCCCTGACACTCGAAGAGATAATTGTCATTTAGTAGTTACACTGCACCTTATATTTCTTTTATGAGGAGCAATAGTAACACTAGAAGCTGATGAATTACCTTTTTGCATATAACCTTGATTTTTATCAATAAAGGATGATGCATCCACTTGTTTACCTTTATCAGGGTCTTTCAGTGGCTCTCTTTCCTCAATTGCAT
Organism: Allium sativum; assembly: GCA_030737875.1. Taxonomy (NCBI): domain Eukaryota; kingdom Viridiplantae; phylum Streptophyta; class Magnoliopsida; order Asparagales; family Amaryllidaceae; genus Allium; species Allium sativum. The sequence goes on along the minus strand of CM060924.1, from coordinate 497,519,904 downwards.
CAGCTAAATGATTCAAATTATCTAGTAAAATGTCTTCAGGAAGCTTTGAATTAATAAAATCCAAGTCATCTAAAGATTCAGTAGCAATATCTGATTCATTATGGGAAACTGGTACCAAAGATTGAGATTCAGAATTAACTACATTGTTTTCATTCTCATTTCCATTCTGCAAAACATTAGCTATATCTGATTCTTTAGAAGAATCTGGTACTGGAAATTGAGGATCTGGATTTTCTTCATTAATTTCATGTTCAAAATCATTATGCATCCATCTAGGGTCAGTAGCGAGATCATGCTCTTCATCATCATGTCCAAAATTTTTGCATTTTAAACACTTAATAGGGACAAATTCATATTCAAGAGAAATAACTAATTTCTAGACGTTATGTAATACAATTGGAATTTCTATTTTTAATTCAGTTTGGACATCAATAGAGATCTGGACTCTTGCATATTTCATAAATCTTTTTTTAGCAGAATTTGCATCTATAATATGAGGATTAGAAATAAAAATCGATATCATTTGAATAGCAGATTTAGTCCACAATTCCATTGGTAACCCATGAAGCCTAATCCAGATCTTTATTATATCACTTTGTTTATTTGAGAAATCATACGCAGGTCTCCAAGCATCTACAAATAGGAGTGGACCAAAATATGAGTATGTTGAGCCCTCTAAAATACGAGAAAAATCATCTATGATCTCAAACTGGACTGCAAAGTGATATTGAGGTGTTATGTGAACATTAAAACTCCCCAATGGCCTCCAAACTTCTAGAATATAGTCTTTTAGCTTAGTAATCGAAAGTTTAAAATGAATCAGGATTAATGCTAATGTGTTAATCCACACCTGATCTGATTCGTTAAAAACTTATTCAAGAATAAAAGCGAACTCCGAAGCTGGTTTAATGAAAGTTAGAGTCTGATCCTTAGATCCATAGGATACAGAGCTAGGCTGTATAGGAATATTGGGATTTGATTGTGGAGGAGGTATAGAAGTTGTTAAGGAGGAAGAAGGATTATTTTTTGAGGAAGGAAAGGCAGATCGAGATTGGGGAAGACGTCAAGAAAAAATCGTTGGCAGAATCTGCCATTATAGAACCAAAATAGTTAGAAAGTTAATAATTACCGAATATACATATACATATACATACATATATATATATATATATATGGTTGTATAGTATATATAGTTATCGTGTATGCTTATGATTTGTTGTGGATGTGTGGTTAATTAGCTATTATTTTTAGTATAAGCGTTTATTAAAAAATGCTTATATACATGTATTATTATGAAATATATATTGTGATAGATGAATGGATGTTATGGATATCCAATGGATATTGATATGGTTATTAGTAGTGGTAATATGTACACTGCACAAGTTACACCTACATATATGGAAATATATGAGTATTGAATAAGTCTCAAATAATTTAAATGAATATTTTATTCATTAAAATAATGGGTAAAAAATAAAATTTTAAATTTTGTACTCGAAATGGTTTGAAAATGAAATTAAAGTAATTATGAATAACTTTCGTAAAGGTAAAATTTTAAGTGAAAAAGATTTTAAGTATATATGGCGTTTTCAAATTTGAAATCAATTGTGAATAGTAATTCCGAAAACTGAAGTTGAATTTTATATATAAATTATATTAAAAGCTCAATTTTATTATTCCAACTATCTTATACGAGCGTAACGGGAAGCGCTTCGCGCATGGTCGTTGCACGCATTTCGCGCATGTATTGTTATTTCTCAAATATTGTGTATATTACATATGCAAGGCAAAATAATTTATACTAATATTGTGCATGATCAATCAATTGTCACTCCAATATTGTTAATTTCTCTCTTGGTGGTAATGATGATGTCTGGTAAATTGCGCCTTTGCAGAAGAGACCAGGATCTTATTCACCCAAATAATTAAAGATGATTTCTATGAATAACAACACAGATACGAAATCACACGAGCAAACAAAATATTCCACCCAACCACCCTCTTTATTGATTTAACAATACGAATTTAGTTTATATACAATGGATCTACAACCAAAAATAAACAAAATTACAAGAATTAATAACCTTATTGAGATAGGAAAAGAATTCTAGATGACTACAACTTTTGTTGGAGAAGAAAAACAATGAAGAACAACGGCAACCTTTGAATTAACTATTTCAGTCTCAATCCCATGCTTTTAATCCAATCCTTAATATATGAGAATAGTAGGCCTAGGCAAATATCTAATTTGCCCCTCAGAAATATATCCAGAATAAAATTATTCATTTCTTTCCTTCTATGATATAATTAATTAATCAATTAACCAATCAATCAATCAATCAATCAAATCAATTATTCAATTAATTAATTAATCAATCAATTAATCAAATCAATCTTCATTAACATATGTGATTTCATGTCACAAATCACAACACTCCACCTTGATATGAAATCACATCACATCAAACGAACTTCCAACACCTAAGTCATCTAGCTCTTTCAACGATGCCTACTCTCAATTAAATCATTACAAACACAATCCACCGCCTGCCAAAAAAAATGAAAATTGAATCTTCCTCCCGAGATACACCATGCAATACAATGGTCTAAAAGTGCTTGTAATACCACAAGGATCTCCACCTTGTGGATTTTCCACATCGACACCCGTCTATCACTTGATTTGAGCCCCTTCCTTGATCACTCCGGATCCCTTGAGCATCATCAACATGAAGACCCCTATCTATACCATCTGTAGTGACCAAATTAACCTCTCCACCTTGCTGTGGACTAGGTTCTTCAACCATCACTTGCCTTCCACAGTTGACCATAGAGCCAACAAATCCATACAGGTTTCCCTCCTCCAGGACACCTCTCATCACAACACAACCACCCTTATTCACTCTCAAAACTCCAACTTAAGTATTATAAGTGCAACCATGACGATCCAACTGACCGAGAGAAACGAGGTTATGCGAACTCACGGGTACATGTCTAACTCCAGAGACTTCTCTCACCAAGCCATCATGCATACAAAACCGGATAGATCCAATACCACAAACTGGTAACTCTACTCCATTGGTTATTCTAATTACGTCAACATTCTTTTCTTAAGAAGAAAAATACTTCACATCCTTATAAATGAAAAAACTAGCTCCCGAATCCATCTTCCAAGGATTAACTTTGCTAAACAGGACATCACAAGAAACATCACTAAAGGAACCTGTAGCAAGACCTGCATGTGCCTCATCACTACTACTATCACCATCTGCAACCATCTTCTTATCCCTCTGATAAGCATGGCAATCTTTGCGTATGTGACCTTGCTTATTACAATAGTAATAAGTGATGACACCTTTACCATTAGCCCTTTTCATCTTACTCCTTTTATATTTCCCCGAGTCCTTTGCTACTATAGCCTAACTGTAACGACCCGCATTCTACGCATCGGAGGATCGTAGAATATTTATTTCTTTCACACATGAAGTCGGATGGTCATGTAACTTTGGGAAACATCTATTAGAGTCATTTCCCATGTTCATGGTTTTTGTTGATTTTTAAATGACAGTTTTGCCCCTAACTGATCTTGTTTTGGCCATAACTTTTGATTAGAAAGGAATTTTGACATGAAGCCACTTCCATTAGATTTGTTTGATGGTTTACCTTTCCATAGAGTGGTCATAATAGCCAAAAAGACTTACCGTTTGGGAGATATGGCTGAATTAAGGTTTGGAAGGTGAAAAACTGCTTAACCGGGCCAAATAGGGTGATTAATGAATAGGCCCATAACTCATTTCGGGATTAGGGTTATGGGGAGGCTGAAATGAGTTAGAGAATTATTCCATTTCAGTTTTCTAACCTCCACTTATCACCAAGGAACCCTAAAAATGGCCTCCAACCTCTAAATCACCTTCAAATCATCTTTTAATCAAGGAGTAAGCTTAGCAACATCAAATCAAGGGAGATCTACACCATTTGATATGGCACCTTAGAGTATTGTACAGTATGTAGTGCTAACGCTTTGGCCATTTTAACCTATCATATGGATGTTTTGATGTTTGTGGTTGATTATGCATGTTGCTATGACTGTATGATATGCTTTGTGATTGATTTCAATAGTTAGAATGATCGAAAACGTCGTTGAACGGCGTAAACATTTGCTGGAAAAGCTTCAGGAAATCGTGCAGGTTTCGGATCGGATCGGATATGGTGGCTCGGATCGGATAAGTTGAACTGGGCAAGGAATCCGATCGGATCGGAACTTGACACTTGAGAAATCTGGCAAAAAGGAAGGCCATGCTAGCAATATTGGGATCAGATCGGATAAAGGAGGGGGATCGGAGCGGTTAAAGGAGGAAGATCGGAACGAATAAAGGGCGAGGAAGCTGATCGGCGCGGGAGCACGAACTGGAGGGGAGATGGCACCCGACCCGACCCGAAGTGGGACACCCGACCCGAACCGACGCGATGGAGTGGATCCGAACCGAACCGTACCAGAGGAGGACGATGAACCGACGCAACGTAGTGAACCCGACCCGAACCGATGGCTTGAAGGGGAATCTGACCCGACCCAGTATTGACCAATAACCCGAGATGCAAAGGTAGTCCAATATGGGAAGTTAGAGCTCAGAGTCCAGTTGGGAACTGATGAGTTCACTTCATGGTTGGACTTTGCTGCGGGACGTGTGTTAAGGAGTCGTCGATGTTCATAATTGATTCACCACTAAAAATGGATGATGGGCTACTTATCAGTGCAGTAGAGTCATTATGACTCGAGGGGCAAGGTGATGGTAGCAAGACTACGTTATCAGTGCAGTAGAGTCATTATGACTTGAGGGGCAAAGTGATGCGTAGTAAGACTATGAGCCAGCGCAGATGGGGTGAATAACTCCATGGGGCAAGTGGACATAGTAAAGGATGGGTAAGACTATGAGCCAGCGCAGATGGGGTGAATAACTCCATGGGGCAAGTGGACATAGTAAAGGATGGGTAAGACTATGAGCCAGCGCAGATGGGGTGAATAACTCCATGGGGCAAGTGGACATAGTAAAGGATTGGTAAGGCTATGAGCCAGCGCAGATGGGGTGAATAACTCCATGGGGCAAGTGGACATAGCAAAGGATTAGTGGCTACGTTATCAGTGCAGTGAAGCCATTTATGACTTCATGGGGCAAAGTGATCGTAGCAAGATATGTTGGGTGATCGAAGTGGTGAATATCGTATGCTTTACGCACTGAGTGAGAGATGTGAGGATGGATGCTATGTTTTATTGTTTGCCATCACTATGACATGCATACCCCCACCTCCGTATCTTTACACCATTTGATACGGCACCTTAGAGTATTGTACAGTACGTAGTGCTAACTCTTTGGTTGCAGGTCCAGGTTCAGGTATGTTTTAGTCTACCTGTTATTATTCACTTTAGATGCTTATCGCTCATACCAGGCTTTATGTCTGACCCAGAGTTTTATGTCTCCTCTTATTACTCTGGGTGCTCACACGAGCAGACTAGAGACAGGTTAGCTGGTGGTACGCGAGTAGCTGATTCGGAGGCGGGCAGGAGGGTTCCACGTATTATATAGATATTCTCCCTGTGTCGTTGGTGGTCGCTACTTGGGCATTAGTAGTGTACCTCCTTTATCTTGCCTTTGCTTTGAGATAGTTTGAAAAGTTGTAATAATATTTAACTTTGGATCATAAGCTGTACTTGGATTTTCCGCTGCTATGTTAGTTGTTTCAGCTTATGCACTGTCTCACCTGTTTTATGTTAAGTATGTTATTATTATATTTTATCCTTTGTGCTGTGAGACATTCTACAGGTTCTTTGTTAGTTCATTTCCTTCTTCCTTTTCCTTCTGACGACCCGTTCCGTGCCAACTGGACATGTGTACAACACACCCTTGGAGTAAATGTCGGTTGGTGCGGGGCGGGCCGTCACACTTGGTATCAGAGCTCTAGGTTGCGTAGTTAACCTAGGGAAGACACTAGGGAGAGATAGTACGTATACGAGAGCGCGTATTTGTGATTACTTTGGTTTTCAAAAGCTATATATACATACATACTATTAGTAGTATAAGAATGAAGTCGTACTGCACTAGCACCACTATGGGGTCGTTAATCGTTTCCCTTTTACAGATTGACGATGAGTCGAGACACGAAGGGTGCTGGTAGAGGGACCAACCAGGGTAATGTCGCAGACATGAGGGCGATGTTTACTAACCTCATGAGAGACATTCTTAGAGAAGTGCAAGGGGCAGCTCCCAATCCCGGAGTTGGTATTGATCCAGTAGTGCAGGCGCCTAGGGTCGATTTCGCCAGGTTGTGCAAGGATTACACTAATCTTGGTGGGAAGCCGTTCCACGGGACGGAGTCGGCCACAGATGTTCAAGACTGGATGGATAGCTGTGACCGTATCTTCGATGACTTGGGTCTTGAGGATGCGATGAAGAGAAGGCTAGCGTCTCGTCAGCTGCAAGGGCGAGCGATGAATTGGTGGAATGCCATTAGAACAGCTACTCCAGAAGATCAGGTTACTTGGGATCAGTTCAAGGCTCGCTTTAGCGAGAAGTTTATTCCAGCTGCCCAGAAGTCAGTGTTGTTTAAGAGATTCTTAGAGCTCAAGCAGATTGGTAGGGCAGTCTCTGACTATATTGCTGAGTTCGACACTTTGTCGAAGTATGGAATATCTCTTATCGATACTCCTGAGAAGAAGAATGAGAAGTTCATTACTGGTTTGGATGGATACTTGGGGGAAAGGCTTATTAACCACATCGATGAGACTTTTGAATCGATTGTGGGGAAAGCTTTGAGATCAGAGAGTCTTTACCCTAAGTCAAAGACTGAGGCTGCATCTGCAGAAGTGCCAAAGCCGCAAGCAGGAGGTGGAGGCAAGAATAACTCTCAGAATAAGAGGAAGCAGGACCAATCTAAGGGTGGCCAGAAAAAGAACAAGAAAGATGTTGAGTGCTTCAGCTGTGGTAAGAAGGGCCATTATGCTAAAGATTGTCGGGCCAAGACAGCGGATAAGAAGTGCTTCAACTGTGGTCAAGTGGGACATTTTAAGGATAAGTGTCCGCAACCTCTTAAGGAGAAGCAGACTATGAAAGCATATGCTATTGATGTTGTTCCTTCTTCGTCGAATGCCCCAACTGCAGCGGAGAAAGGAAAGAATGTTGTTATTCAAGGTATGCTTTCTATTTATGATGTACCAGTTTGAGTTTTGTTTGATACTGGGGCTTCCCGTTCCTTCATATCTAGTGACCTGGTAGATAGGTTGGGACTGGAACCCGAGATAGTCGATAGACCATTGGTTGTGACGAACCCGATTGGTGGTTCGACTAGCCTTAGTATGATTTGAAGGAATTTGGTCTTATCGAGTCATGGACGTATGTTTGTTTGTGATTGCTTTGTTTTGGGCTTTACTGGGTATGGCATTATATTGGGAGTCGATTGGCTCCAAAGATACGGGGTGGTGGTAGACTGTGAGGGCTTTTTGGTGACAGTGAGGGCGGATGATGGGCGGAGGTTAGTGTTTGGTAGTCTACCTAGTGATGGGGTTATGGCTAGTTTTGTAAATTCCCTCGACATCCCGCAGGATGAGTTGTCAGATGTGCCCGTGGTTGGCCAGTATCCGGACGTCTTCGAAGAGGTGACCGGGCTTCCACCACACCGAGAGATTGAGTTACGTATTGATTTAGTGAAAGATGCCAGACCTATAGTGATGTCACTTCGTCGTATGGTTCCCTTCGTTTGTGTGTGGACTATCGCGAGTTGAATAAGGTAACGAGGAAGAAAAAGTATCCTCTACCGCGGATAGATGATTTGTTTGATCAACTGGAAGGAGCAAGAGTGTTCTCCCAGTTGGACCTCGCGACAGGATTTCATCAGCTTCGAGTAGCAGGTGAGACTGTTCCGAAAAACGACATTTAGGACGCCGTCTGGATTTTATGAGTGGTTGGTCATGCCATTTGGGTTGACTAATGCACCAGCCTACTTTGTGGATCTTATGAATCGAGTAATCAGAGATCAGTTGAATAAGTTTGTTCTTGTGTTCGTAGACGATATCCTTGTTTACTCAAGGACAGAGGAGGAACACAAGGGACACTTGAGGATAGTGATGGAGGTGTTGAGGAAACACCAATTGAAAGCGAAATTCTCTAAGTGTCATTTTTGGAGAAGGGAAGTGAGATTATTGGGTCATGTTGTTTCAGAGAGTGGTATTGTTGTGAACCCTGCGAAGGTGGCTACGGTACAGGATTGGCCTACGCCCAAGAATGCAACAGATGTAAGAAGTTTCTTGGGGTTAGCTGGATATTATCGTAAGTTTATCCAGGACTTCTCCAAGATAGCAGCACCGTTGACTCAATTGACTAAGAAGAATCAGTCCTTCATCTGGGACGGAGTGTGTGAGAATGCATTCAAGAGTCTAAAGGAGAAGTTGACGCGTGCGCCAGTGTTATTCATTCCTAAGGAGAATGAAGAGATGACGGTATACACGGATGCTTGTGGTACCAGACTAGGTGCTGTGTTGATGCAAGGAGGTAGGGTTGTAGCTTATGCTAGTCGACAGCTAAAGCCGCATGAGAAGAAGTATCCTACCCATGATTTGGAACTAGCAGCGATCGTGTTTGCGCTGAAGATGTGGAGACATTATCTCTTGGGAGAAATATTTGAGTTGTTTACCGATCATAAATCGTTAAAGTATCTCTTCTCCCAGAAGGATCTGAATCTCCGTCAGCAGAGATGGTTAGAGTTCTTGGCTTCATATGATTTTGATATCGCATATACACCTGGGAAAGGTAATGCGGTAGCCGATGCCTTGAGTAGGAGACATGCCAGTTTAGGGGCAATGTTTCTTGAATGGAAGCAACTGGAGTATATCGCGGGGTTTGATTTCAGACCAAAGTGTGAATTGGATCCAGTCATGCTAGCTAGTTTGGCGATCAGACCCACTTTGATAGAGCGGATTGGTTCCAGCCAGAGGGACGATCCTAATCTATTGGAAATCATCTCCAAGTTAGAGATGAACATCGACGGTGAGGAGATGATTGTGTATGGGCTTGATCGAGATGGATGGCTTCGAAAGAATGGAAGACTAGTTGTACCCAACGTGAATGGTTTGAGAGATGAAGTGCTTAGAGAATGTCATCACTCAAAACTGACTATACACCCCGGTGATAATAAGATGTATCGAGACATGAAGTAGACTTACTACTGGGAAGGGATGAAAAGAGATGTTGGGAAGTTTATATCCAAATGCATGAATTGCCAGCTAGTTAAAGACGAGCAAAAGAAGCCTAGTGGGTTGTTGCAACCATTAGAAATTCCCGAATGGAAATGGGAGCAAGTCTCGATGGATTTCATCGATGGTTTACCAAGGACTAGATCGGGATATGATAGCATTTGGGTAATTATGGATCGATTGACTAAGAGTGCAAGATTTATACCAGTCAAATCGACCAGAATGGCAGCCAAGTTGGCAGAATTGTATATGAAGCGGGTAGTGAGATTTCATGGAGTACCTAAAAGCATTGTGAGTGACCGAGACCCGATGTTCACTAGTGGGTTTTGGAAGAGCTTACAAGAGGCTCTAGGGTCAGAATTACATCTCAGTACCGCATATCATCCTCAGACCGACGGTCAGACGGAGAGGGTGAATCGTATACTGGAAGATCTCTTGAGAGCTTGTATATTGGATTTTGGTGGATCATGGGATGACCATTTGCATCTAGTAGAGTTTGCATATAATAATAGCTACCAATCCAGTATCGGTATGGCTCCATATGAAGCTTTGTACGGAAGACCGTGCAACTCACCATCATGTTGGATAGAGACTGGCAGAAGTTTATTCTTGGACCAGATGTGGTGAGGGAAACTTCAGATAAGATTAAGATCATTCAACAACGAATGAAACTGCCCAGGATAGGCAGAAGAGTTATGCTGATAAAAGGAGAAGAGATTTAAAATTCTCCGTCGGTGACTTGGTGTTTGTCAAGATTTCTCCGTTGAAGAGCGTGATTCGATTTGGCAGGAGGGGCAAATTGGCACCAAGATTTGTTGGCCCATTCCCTGTTCTTGAACTAGTCGGGAATTTGGCATATAGAGTTGGCTTACCAGAGAAGATGGCAAGAGTTCACAATGTATTTCATGTTTCCCAACTAAGGAAGTTCGTTCACGACTCAGATATGACTATTTCACCTGATCAGTTAGAGGACTTCGAAGTAGAACCCGAGGCGGTTGGGAACCGCAAGCCGATTCATATTGTGGGGCACGATACGAAGCAACTTCGAAGGAAGGACGTGAAGCTAGTCAAGGTTCAGTGGGGCGAGGACGAGAGTGACTGTACTTGGGAGACAGAGGAGAGCATTAGGAAGGCGTATCCAGAACTCTTTGGCTGGTAAGATCTACTTCGTAATTTAGTTATTCCGCATGCTAGGATAGACTTATCTTGCTTGTTTTGCATGTTTGATTGTTGTTTTATGGTTGATAGGCATGCGGGACCCTTTGTGTGTTTTGGTTAAGGAATTTCGGGGGCGAAATTTCTTAAGGGGGGGAGAGTGTAACGACCCGCATTCTACGCATCGGAGGATCGTAGAATATTTATTTCTTTCACACATGAAGTCGGATGGTCATGTAACTTTGGGAAACATCTATTAGAGTCATTTCCCATGTTCATGGTTTTTGTTGATTTTTAAATGACCGTTTTGCCCCTAACTGATCTTGTTTTGGCCATAACTTTTGATTGGAAAGGAATTTTGACCTGAAACCACTTCTATTAGATTCGTTTGATGGTTTACCTTTCCGTAGAGTGGTCATAATAGCCAAACGGACTTACCGTTTGGGAGATATGGCTGAATTAAGGTTTGGAAGGTGAAAAACTGCTTAACCGGGCCAAATAGGGTGATTAGTGAATAGGCCCATAACCCATTTCGGGATTAGGGTTACGGGGAGGCTGAAATGAGTTAGAGAATTATTCCATTTCAGTTTTCTAACCTCCACTTATCACCAAGAAACCCTAAAAATGGCCTCCAACCTCTAAATCACCTTCAAATCATCTTTTAATCAAGGATTAAGCTTAGCAACATCTAATCAAGGGAGATCTACACCATTTGATATGGCACCTTAAAGTATTGTACAGTATGTAGTGCTAACTCTTTGGCCATTTTAACATATCATATGGATGTTTTGATGTTTGTGGTTGATTGTGCATGTTGCTATGACTGTATGATATGCTTTGTGATTGATTTCAATAGTTAGAATGATCGAAAACGTCGTCGAACGGCGTAAACATTTGCTGGAAAAGCTTCAGGAAACAGTGCAGGTTTCGGATCGGATCGGATATGGTGGGTCGGATCCGATAAGTTGAACTGGGCAAGGAATCCGATCGGATCGGAACTTGACACTTGAGAAATCTGGCAAAAAGGAAGGCCATGCTAGCAATATTGGGATCGGATTGGATAAAGGAGGGGGATCGGAGCGGTTAAAGGAGGAAGATCGGATCGGAACGAATAAAGGGCGAGGGAGCTGATCGGAGCGGGAGCACGAACTGGAGGGGAGATGGCACCCGACCCGACCCGAAGTGGGACACCCGACCCGAACCGACGCGATGGAGTGGATCCGAACCGAACTGTACCAGAGGAGGACCATGAACCGACGCAACGTAGTGAACCCGACCCGAACCGATGGCTTGAAGGGGAATCCGACCCGACCCAGTATTGACCAATAACCCGAGATGCAAAGGTAATCCAATATGGGAAGTTAGAGCTCAGGGTCCAGTTGGGAACCGATGAGTTCACTTCATGGTTGGACTTTGCTGCTGGACGTGTGCTAAGGAGTCGTCGATGTTCATAACTTTGATTCACCACTAAAAATGGATGATGGACTACTTATCAGTGCAGTAGAGTCATTATGACTCGAGGGGCAAGGTGATTGTAGCAAGACTACGTTATCAGTGCAGTAGAGTCATTACGACTTGAGGGGCAAAGTGATGCGTAGTAAGACTATGTGCCAACGTAGATGGGGTGAATAACTCCATGGGGCAAGTGGACATAGTAAAGGATGGGTAAGACTATGAGGCAGAGCAGATGGGGTGAATAACTCCATGGGGCAAGTGGACATAGTAAAGGATGGGTAAGACTATGAGCCAGCGCAGATGGGGTGAATAACTCCATGGGGCAAGTGGACATAGTAAAGGATTGGTAAGGCTATGAGCCAGCGCAGACGGGGTGAATAACTCCATGGGGAAAGTGGACATAGCAAAGGATTAGTGGCTACGTTATCAGTGCAGTGAAGCCATTTATGACTTCATGGGGCAAAGTGATCGTAGCAAGGTATGTTGGGTGATCGAAGTGGTGAATATCGTATGCTTTACGCACTGAGTGAGAGATGTGAGGATGGATGCTATGTTTGATTGTTTGCCATCACTATGACATGCATACCCCCACCTCCGTATCTTTACACCATTTGATATGGCACCTTAGAGTATTGTACAGTATGTAGTGCTAACTCTTTGGTTGCAGGTCCAGGTTCAGGTATGTTTTATTCTACCTATTATTATTCACTTTAGATGCTTATCGCTCATACCAGGCTTTATGTCTGACCCAGAGTTTTATGTCTCCTCTTATTACTCTGGGTGCTCACACGAGCAGACTAGAGACAGGTTAGCTGGTTGTGCGCGAGTAGCTGATTCGGAGGCGGGCAGGAGGCTTCCATGTATTATATAGATATTCTCCCTGTGTCGTTGGTGGTCGCTACTTAGGCATTAGTAGTGTACCTCCTTTATCTTTCCTTTGCTTTGAGACAGTTTGAAAAGTTGTAATAATATTTAACTTTGGATCATAAGCTGTACTTGGATTTTCCGCTGCTATGTTAGTTGTTTCAGCTTATGCACTGTCTCACCTGTTTTATGTCAAGTATGTTATTATTATATTTTATCCTATGCGCTGTGAGACATTCTACAGGTTCTTTGTTAGTTCATTTCCTTCTTCCTTTTCCTTCCGACGACCCATTCCGTGCCAACTGGACATGTGTACAGCGCACCTTTGGAGTAAATGTCGGTTGGTGCGGGGCGGGCCGTCACACTAACCTCGAACTGATTTGAAACCCAACCCTTTTTTCCTTAGTTCTTCATTCAAAAGGCTGCTTCGTACCATTTCCAAAGAGATAGCTCCACTAACATTGGAGTTACTCAATGAAACAACCAAAGTTTCCCAACTTTCTGAAAGAGAACTCATCAGCAAAAGAGCCTGCAACGCATCAGCAAAAGAGCCTGCAACTGATCATAAAAATTGACCTTCAAATTTGCCAATTGATTGATCACATCTTAAAATTCATTCAGGTGCCCTACAACAGACTTCTCCTCATCCAATCTCAGTTGAACAATCTTTCGAGCCAGAAAGCCTTATTTGTAGCACTCCTCGACTCATACAAAGATACCAACTTGTACCACAAATCCTTTGCGGATTCGCAACTAGCCACATCATGGAATACTGAATCATCAAGGTATTGCCGAATCAAGGCAATCGCCTTCTTATCCATCTTCTACCACGTTCCCTCATCCACACCCGAGGGCTTTATCCCATCTCCATCAATCGGATCATGAAGATCATTGAGGTAAAGCACATCCTCCATCTTAGGCTTGCAGATCCCCTAATTCTTCCATCAAAAATAGTCATCTTCGGAAACACCATCATATACGACATCAAAAAAATGATTTTTTTTCAATCCAAAATCACTCTAAGCTTTGCGATGATCTAGCTCTGATACCACTTGTTAGGAAAATTGCGCCTTTGTTGAAGCGACCAGGATCTTATTCACCCAAATACTTAAAGATGATTTCTATAAAAAACAACACATATAAAATCACACGCGTAAACAAGATATTCCACACAACCACCTTCTTTATTGATTAAACAATACAAATTTTGTTTACATACAATGGATCTACAACAAAAAATAAATAAAATTACAAGAATCAATAACCTTAATGATATAGGGAAAGGATTCTAGATGACTACAACTTTTATTGGAGAAGGAGAAAAATGAAAAACAATGACAACCTTTGAATTAACTATTTCGGTCTCAGCCCCATGCTCTTAATCCAATCCTAGATGCTACTAATATAGGAGAATAGTAGGCCTAGGAAAATATCCAATTTTCCACTCAGTAATATATCCAGAATAAAATTATCCATTTCTTTCCTTATATGATACAATCAATCAATTAACCAATCAATTAATCAGTCAACCAGTCAAATCAATTAGTCAATTAATTAATTAATCAATCAAATCAATCAGTCAATCAATTAATCAAATCAATCTTCATTAACATATGTGATTTCATGTCGCAAATCACAATAGATGATGCTCCTCATTTATATCACCATTTGTGGTACTTGATTTATTTGTCTCTATAACCATCATTATTCTTCCATCAGATGGATGTGAATTTGTTATTTGGTTTTTTGTTTGTGACGTTGATTGATGTCTGTTATTAAAATTTTCATTGGTTATTTCATTTGAATTTCCATTTTGAAGGCGTATTTTGAAGCCTTTTTTGATGTGATGTATAAGCATGACGATGTCGAGCTAGATATGCTTATTTTTCCTCCGATGTCATACTTTATCGTCGTTCGCTCACTCTTAACCTATTAAGTTCTCCTTGTTCGTCGGTTGAAGCATTTGCTCTTCTATGATGCCTTCTTTGACCGTCCAATTTTGGCATACAACCGTGTTATATACACAAATATGATTAATATGACTCTAAATTTATCATTGTGCACAAATTTATCAATTATACATTAATCGAAGAAAAATAGGAAGATCATATCAGTCCTCAATTAATGAAAATGTAAAAAAAAAAGTCTAACTATAAAGCATAATTATGATAACGCTAAAAATATACAATTAGCATATGAAAAAAGGATAAAATTTATTTAATAAAATATTTTATGTTGATTATCTTCTTTACCACCATCCATTTTCCTCCATATGCTTTATCTGTAAGAAGAAGAAAAATTAGAAAATACAATTAAATAATTGAGTATTTTTTATTTTGAAAGATATATATACTTTTATGCACTTACCAACTCAGAAGCATTTGCTCTTCTATTTTGGCTACTTTGACCGTTCATTTTTGGTATATAACTGTGTTATATATACAAATATGATTAATATGACCCTAAATTTATCATTGTTGACAAATTTATCAATTGCACATTAATAGCAGAAAAGTAAGAAGACCATATCAATTCTTAATTAATGCAAATGTAAATAAAAAAAGTCTAACTACAAAGCATAATTATGATAATGCTAAAAATATACAATTGGCATACTAAAAAATGATAAAATTTATTTATTAACAAAATATTTCATGTTGATTATCTTCTTTATCACCATCCATTTTCCTTCTTATGCTTTATCTACAAGAAAAAAAAGATTAGATAATACAATTAAATAATGAATATTTTTTATTTTGAAAAATATATATGCGTTTATGCACTTACCAACACAGAAGCATTTGCTCTTCTATTTTGCCTTCCTTGACCATTCATTTTTGGTATACAACTGTGTTATATATATACACAAAAATGGTTAATATGACTCTAAATTTATCGTTGTGCACATATTTATCAGTTGTACATTAATGGCAAAAAAATAGGAAGATCATATCAATCCTTAATTAATGCAAATGTAAATAAAAAAGTCTTACTATAAAGCATAATTATGATAACGCTAAAAATATACAATTGGCACACTAAAAAATGATAAAATTTATTTATTAACAAAATATTTCATGTTGATTATCTTCTTTATCACCATCCATTTTCCTCCATACGATTTATCTGTAAGAAGAAAAAAATTTAGATAATACAATTAAATAATGAATATTTTTTATTTTAAAAATTATATATACTTTTATGCACTTACCAACTCAGAAGTGAAACTTGCATCCCAACCGTACTCATCTACTAACGGGTATGTTGATTGTTGTGCAAAAAAATTAAATTCACATATCTCAATCCTTGTTCACAAAGAAGAAATAACTTTCAAATTAGATACATTGGCACAATCACTAGCATAATCATCCAAGTCAAGCAAAAAAAAGTTTTAAAGCTGAAACCTTTGAACAAATTAACTCACAATTAACGAGCAGGTAACCAGCTTCAAGCGAGGAGCAGACACAACAAAATAAACTAAAAACTCTAGATCTTACTCCTGTATTATGTGATAATAACATAAAAAATTAATCTGTTGTTGCCATATTGACGCAAGTGAAAATTTACAATCACTAATTGATATTAATTGAAACTTTTCATATCTTAATTGTTAGAATTCCGTCTATTTGGATTCATGAATGATTATTTATGTTATAATATAACATTAAAGACTTCCATTTATAAGTTATATAAGTTCAAACGCCACAAAATTATTTTTTCAGTACTAACTGAAAATAAAAATATGAATATTTTCTATATATTTTTGTTCCAGATCAACTGTTCTTGTTTAGTTTCTGCTAAAATCTAATATGCTAAAAAATATTTTTACTTATATCAGCTAATATACATTATGATCAAAAGTGCAAATCCGTAAATAAATCCTCCGTTGTGTGAAATTTGTAAACTGTTAAACAAATCGATTCCTAAATGTGATCAAAGAACATGCAAAAGCAATTCTTAATAATAGCCTACATGTCTGAATAAGTTCACACTCTTTATTACCTCACAATCAGTGAGCAAGTAACTGGCTTCAAGCATGGAGCAGGCATAGCGAGAGGCGAGAAGGCACTGAATTGTAATTACTGTGTGAAAGCTTATTGTTGTATGGTAGTGAAAAAAAAGGCACAAAAAAATAGAAGTAGAGAAAAGAATATTACCTACACAAGCTTGGAGATAGCAATTTTGAGATTGAGAAATTGTCTGAAAGGGAGATGTTGTTTTGTGCGGTTGAGAAACAAATGAAGAAGATCTGTATACTCACAGTAAAGAATGAAAATCTAGAAATCCAACCAAATAGCATCAAGCTTATAAATGAAAATGTAAGAAACAAAAGCAATTGCGGGTAGGAATGTTAAGGTGGAGAAGAAGATGACTGCGATGTGAAAAAGAGAAATATAGCTTCCTATTTATAGATGATAGAGGAGTAGATTTCTGATATCATATGACCGGGTATGCGAATATGAAGGAATGATTCAGTATTTAAGATATAAAAATATTTCTATTTCCTTTCCTGGATGCATATATTTTTTTGTCATCTAATCAGATCCTATTTTTTGGCTATCTAATCAGATACTAATTTGCAAAATATATCCATTTCCTTTCTTGGACGCATATATTTTTTGTTCGTCTACTTAGATCCTATTTTCTGGTCATCTAATCAGATCCTAATTTGGAAAATGTATCTATTTCCTTTCCTGGATGCATATTTTTTGGTCATCTAATCAGATCCTAATTTGCAAAATATATCTACTTCCTTTCTTAGACGCATATATTTTTTGGTCATCTAATCTGATCCTATTTTTTGGTCATCTAATCAGATCCTAATTTGCAAAAGATATCTATTTCCTTTCCTGGACGCATATATTTTTTGGTCATCTAATTAGATTCTATTTTTTAGTCATCTAATCAGATCCTAATTTGCTAGCTACCTAGTTGTATTGATATTATTTTAATTTGAACGAAGGACAATTTTGGCACTTAACATTTATACCAAAAAAGTGTTAGACCAAACCTATTCCAATTATTAGTAAAGATTATTTTTAAATGGATTTCAAGAAAGTTTAGGTTTTAAATGATTAGTTCTGAAAAATAATATTATTTAATATAAATTAATAATATAATATTCATTTAATATGAATATTCAAATTTTGAAGTTAAATTTTGAAAAATTGTTTTCAAATAAGTTTAAATATGTTTTATAAAGATTATAATCATATTTTAAGTAAATCGAAAGAGTTTTGAATTTAAAATTAAAGTATGGTATGAATTGGACTAGTCACACTTCAGTAATTCACAAATTTTGACTATAAACTTCAAACGCTTATGACAGGAGCAGTTTAAATCGGATTCATTCGGAAAAAAAATGTTTGCTTTCTAATGATGATAGTTTTCAAATGGAAAAGGAATTTTCAAAATATAATATGTAGATTTCAAGTTGTGCGCAAAACTATTTTTGAAAAGGTCACTATAAGTTAAGTTCAACGATCATAATGGTAAATGACAAATTTTAAATAAATAAAGGGGCCCGTTTGACATACATCCCTGGAAAGTTTAAAAATTAGAACGGCATCCACAATAATTCCCATCGAGTATAGTTAGTGATCGAGACCCTCTATTCACAAGTGAGTTTTATAGAAGTTCACAAGCAGGATTAGGGACAATGCTCAAGTTAAGAACAGCCTATCACCCACAGACTGATGGCCAGGCAGAAAGAGCCAATCGGATTCTCGAAGATTTGCTTAGAGCCTCCATTATCGACCTTGGAGTTGTTTGGGAGTAGCATCTGTCGCTTGTGGAGTTTGCGTATAACAACAATTTTCAAGCGATGATTGGTATGACCCTTTTAAAGCACTTTACCAGCGGCCATGCAAATCACAAACTTATTGGTGGGAAACTACCGACAAGGTTCTATTCGGACCAGACTTCATCTGCGATTCCACGGAGAAGATTTCTTTGGTTAGGCATAGGATGATGGCAGCCCAAGACCATCAGAAATCATATGCGGATAAGAGTATGAAGAAATTTGAGTTCAGTATTGGAGACTTAGTATTTGTAAAGGTTTCCCCTCTCAAGAAGACTGTTCGGTTTGGAAACACTGGGAAGTTGTCTCCTAGATTTATTAGGCCTTTTCGGATCAATAAGAGGATAGGATATTTTGTTTTATCGTGTGGATCTTCCCGAGCGCCTATCGGGAATCCACAACGTTTTTCATGTATCTCATCTGAGGAAGTGCCTTTATGATTCTGCTATTAAACTTGAGCTTGACGAGACTGGGAAACAGGAAGCCTCGAGTTGGAGTCTAGGATGTCCCGTGCCACTGCAATTGTAACAACCCGTATTTTTATAACATGTTATAACCATAAATCAAGACAGAATTAAATTTTAATATAAGAATCAAGGGCAATGGGTTAAGCCATTATGTTCGTCTCGAAACTCTGCTTGGAAACGAGTCCGAGTTTTCGAAAATCGGAGTCCGTATGACCAAGTTATGACCCTTTGAAGTTTATAGAAAATTTCAAGTTCAAAACAGCTTAGAATTCGAATTCAAATTTCGAATTCAAACCCCAGAACGGACTGGGCGGGAAATTTCCCGTCCAGGACCTGGTCGACCTGGGGGTCGACCATAGTGTCGACCTGGGGGTCGACCATAGTGTCGACCTGCCCAGGACCAGGTCGACCATAGAGTCGACCTGGGTGTCGACCCGGTTGCCAAGCCCATTTTTGAGTCAGAATTCACTCTGATGTTTCTAGTCCGATTTCTGTCTAAATTCGTTGGCCAGACCCTATATAAACAGCCCCTAACTCTAGTCTCTCTACACAAATTCTCTCTGGCCTTATGCTGCTAAAACCCTAGTTGAAAAGTTAGAGATAAGGGATTGCTTCTTCTCCAACAAGGCTACGTGTAGAGTATTGTTGTTTGGGGAATTTCTGTTAGACTCGAGATTCAACATCGCCTCTTTGTTTTCTAATTCTCTAACCACGATCTGTAAGCCCCAGTTACTTTTAGATCCAAACTTTAAACTTAATATGGACATGTTGTAAATTGAGACTGAACCTAAGTATGATAATTATCTTGGATCTATCATTGTATATCTTGGATCTATCATTGTTCATTTTGGATCTATTATTTTGGATCTACTATTTGTTCACCTTGGATCTATTCATCTTGAATCTTGACTTGTAGGAATATTTGCATGAAATTGATTTGGGGCCTATACATGTTGTAAATCTAAAACCCTTAATGTCCATAATATTCATGCATGTGATGTTGAAATGGTTGTTATTCACAAGTTTGGGGTTATTATCTTATGTCAACTGTTACCATGATTATCACCCTATTTTGCTAGATTGGATATTTGAGACCACTATTCCATATGCCAGTATTGTTGTAATCATTTATCTCAAGTTATACCATGCTTGACTTGTAATCACTTTTGCCACCTTATTCCAGTTCTTTCTATGTTATTCCCTAATTAGATATGTTTGTATCGATTCGAGTTTACGTGCGATGGGAATGCGATTGGGTAGATTAGGCAAAACCTGAATTTACTATAAACTTGAAACATGAAAATCATTATAACTTGAACCTGGATATAGACATGAACTTGACACGAAAACTTGAACATGGACATGACGCTAGAATGAATTTGAAAATGGCCAACTCGAGGTTGGGTTGAGTTTGCAGTGTAAATCTGCCCGGAACCGCCCGGCGAATCCAGTGACTGCAAACAATAGGATCCAATGTGGGTAGTTGGTCATATCGCACGTAAAACCCAAGGTTAGACTATGTTGTGGTGTAAATCTGCCCGGAACCGCCCAGCAAATCCAGTGAGCACAACAACTAGTCTAATGTGAGAGGTTGGGGTGCATTAATGAATTAATGCCACAAGATATGTCATGAACCACTTGAATATACTAAACCAATTTGACACGATGATTTGATAGGGTTAAGTCATGAACCGCTTGAACACACTTAACCAACTTGATACATGATTTGGTAGGGTTAATTCATGAATTTGAATGACAACACTTAACCCATTAGAAACCCTAGTTACGTGGTCCTTTTCAGCAGTAACCCACTTAGATGTATCACGATACCCTGGGACTAGGCAGGGTGGGGCACGATTACTGGGCTGATTGTAAGCGACCAGAACGACGGCTGAGTAGGTGCGCCATTGTAGGTTCAGGCGAACTATGGTCGTGCACGTAGTCCGGAGTTGAAAAAGCAGGCATTAGGCACCAGTAGGTTTACACTATGCGTGCTTGATTCGTGTCGATGGTTGGCACCCTAGGGCTTGATACACCCTATGGTGGACCTAGCACAGGTGACTACATTTCGTGATTGGGTCGTATGACACGGACACATGACGAGCTAGAACTTGTTGGGAGCCGATCGATTAGTAGATCGTACTGTAGGACCCCGTAATGGGTCATTTCATGATATTGGGCCAAGGGATCATTTCATGGTTAATACTTGACATGGGTTAGAATACTAGTACAATTGGTGCAGCGAATCTTGAATATGCGATGCTAGACTTGATTTATCTTGTTATCTTATTTATCATGCCAGACTTATCATCATCCTTATGTTTGCTCTCTGTTTATTCATGTCTTGTTAACTTTACTAGTTTTATACTGAAAGTCACTAGGGCTTACCAGTCTTTATGACTGACCCTTTTTCTTTCGTTCCCCCCCAGGTTCTCAGGGAGAAAACTCAAACTCTTAGCTTGGATTTAGCTTGCTTTCTGTCAGCTCATGTACGGTTTGGTCTTGAGCCATGCTATGGCTGCACTTCTGCCATTTTTAGGGAATAATTTACTTTTGTTATTTTAAGTTTATGCTTCTTTATCTAGAACTCGATGTAATGGAATAATGACAATTTGTACTTTGGATATATAAGGTTTTGTCTCTTTTCTTGAAAGTAATGAGATTTGGTTTTTAATTTCTACCGCTGCTTTATTTATGTTCTGTCCTGTGATATCTCTGTGCATGTTTACCTAGATAATGCTCCACCAAAACTAGTGCATTCCCTTTGTGTGTGACCCTAGCGGAGGTGGGGTGTTACAGCAATTGTGGAGCATGGAATTATAAGACTCCGCAATAAGACCATTCGCCTTGTCCGAGTACAATGGGAAGATGCCCCATGGAAAGCTCTTAGGGGATCGAGGATGAGATGAAACAGACCCACCCAAAGATTTTCTCAAGTAATTTTCCCTTTAAGTCACGTTTATGGATGCATTGTGGTTGCTAGATTGGATATTAGGGAAACGGGTGCAACACAATTGCACATCGCACTCATATAGAAATATATGCATATTAAGATGCCTTGCATATATACTGCATCACTTATTACATAGACACGCTAGGATTAAGCTCACTTTAGTAAGTCTGCAGTTCATAATCACTGTGAGTCATGGATGTTTATGGATGAATTAAAAACAACATAGGTGTATAACATGAATGTTTTAGAGCGAGTTGTGTTTTTCTTCCCTTTAGATAGATTTCCGGACGAAATCTATTTTAAGGAGGGAAGAATGTAACACATGTAAAAATATACTAAATAGACTAAGTGATTTAATGAGTTAAATAAACAATAAATATAAAAAAGTGAAAATATAAATTTTGGACAAATAGGAATTCAGGCACAAAACTATTATATTTGGGTTCGCGACAAAATTCTGATACGTTTTGAAAATGGTGTCCGTATGAAGAAATAATAATTAAATGAAATCATATGGTAAATATAGACATATAAACGTTTGAATTAATAAAACATATAAATATCTTAGGGATAATAATGGCTTAATTGGAATGATAAAACATTTCCTTAGGTGAATTTGAAATTCAAACAAATAGATAAGATCAAAGGAATAAAGAATAAATTACATAAGGAAAGGAATAAATAATATAAGGTAGGTTTTGAACTAATTAATTAAAAACACGCACCACCAGGCTCACTGGGCATTTTTTCTTTTGAGCCATCGACACCTAGGGGTCGACTGCCCTTCATATAGGGGGTGTCGACCGCTTGGTGCGGCCCAGGCATGGTAATGGTGTGTTGGGTTACTATTAAGGTAGGTTTTATAGGAAATTTATAGTTGAGATTAATCTATATTAATCCCATGGTTGTTATTCACTTACACTCCTTTAAAAACCACCCTACTCACCTCACCATTACCTAGCCATCTCATTTCCTTATGTCCGTTCTACTGTTGAAATTCCAGAAATTAGGTTTCTTCTTCTTCTATCTTAATTCTATTTCTATTTTCTAATCTAAATCCTTATTATAGTAACATTCTGGAATTTTAAATCTATACAGATGACTCGATTTTATAGGATCTTTTCGTATAGATCTACAATCAGAATTAGAGAACAACATCAAATTCATGCATACATTGTTCAGTTCATTGATATTTTCATCATTGCTACAGCTGTGAATGGAAATAAGACTAGTTTAGACTACTCCCTCTATTTTTTCGATTTTATATGAATTCATATCCCTAGGGGATCTAGTTTTCATGATAATATCTTAATAAAAAACCCCAAATCTCCTATCTTTGTTTGTCACAAAGTTTGACAATCAATATTTTGGGTTTGTAAATTATTTGGTTATGTTTGAGGAATGATTTGGTGATTATGCTTTTGTTTGGTTAGATTTGCCCATTTCAATGAAAAATCAATTATAAAATATTTGTAGTATAAAAGAGTTCAGATTTGATTTGGTTTTAGAATTTGGATAGGTTTATATCTCGATTCTTAATGGAGAATTTGAACGTATTCAGATTTGAGATAATTAAATATTAACGTTTTTATGTCCAACGTAGAAAAGGGCAAATTTAATTCAAACAGAAGTTTATGTTTATATATGTTGAATATGTATATAATGCTTTGTTTCTCTTTCATTACTTAAATAATTCTAACAAGCTTATGATACAAGTTTGAATGATTAGTGTTGATATTCTCCCATTTGCTGCTTGTTATTGATTATGCCATAAATTAAGTAGTTTATTATGGGAATTGGCATGTATACCTTATATGTGAACAACATTGACAAAATTTACTGTTATAACATTTCTTAATTCAAACGGTAATTAACATTTATAGCGCGCATTAAATTATATATTTATATAGCGTAATCAGCATAATTAAACATAATAATGGCGTAAGATTTGAATCTTTAATGTCCCCATAGGAATTGTTGTTTGTGTGTGTGTATAAATAACTTATATATATATATATATATATATATATATATATATATATATATATATATATAAATGACACGCATACACGAGGTTAGTCGTCATTTGTGGTAGAAGTAGGACCGGAACCAACCAACAAATCCAGCAACCGCAAATGAGTTTTGCTAATGTGAGTGGTCTGGGTGTCATGGGCCATTAAGTTTAAAACAATATGACATAAGGTTAAGCATGATCGTAGTAGAAGTCTTCCTGGAACCTCCTAGCAAATCCAACATCTACGAATATTCGGTTTAATGCGAGAAATCTGGTGTATATATATCTATACCTATTATATGTGTATGAATAGGTAGGCATACTACCCGCTTTGTAAAGGTCTTAAGTGGCTGACTTTCTTCTTGTCTAATTTGGGTCTTAAGTGGTTAGGACTAGGCAAGTTCCTAAGGTTTATTCCTTAGTTTGGGCCAAAGTCATGAGACCGTCTCTTATTAGATTTGAAGTGGTCTATAACTCCTCCTTCTCTAAAGTGGTATAGTCATGGAGATGATGGAGTAGGGTAGTTTGCTGGAATGTCCACTTCCTCTAAAAGCAATGTAAGGGCCAACTTAAGGACGCGTTTGGTATATATAGGACGTAACATGCAATTTATTAACTACCATCCAAGGGAAGTCTTAAGTGGCATAGGTCTACTACCATAATATCAGTTGTGTAGTAACATGAGATGTCCTCCGAAGGGGTGTTCAATGACTATATGCAGGCCTATCCTAAACCAGTACTAAGTGGCGAGATACTACTTCTCATATTACTTGTGAGAATATATATATACTTATGACGTTGACCTGATAAGGTGGGGTTTTAAGTGGCTAGGGCGCCTTAGGATCATAAAAGATCATAAGAATCCACCCTTAATAAATATGGTAAAATGAGCCTTAACTCTTAAGTGACTGAGAATGTCCACTCGTTGGGTCTTAAGTGGTCGTTGATCCACCTAAACACATAATGTAGGTCTAAAGTGATTGATTCGAATGTCCACCTCATTAATTAATATATAACTTTCTATGTGCATGCCTGTGTGTTTCGTAGACATACTTTAAAGTATATAATCTACCAAATTTAGAGTGTAATCTATAAACACGTGTTATTTTCACTCACTAGAACTTTATGTTATGACCCCTCTCCCTAACATATCTAACAGGTCAGTAGGTGAGGCGTAGGCATAGTGGACGAGACGATGATGGAGCCCGAAGAAGGAAACAAGACTATTATTATTATGTTATGGCTATTATTTCCCTTTTATTGTTGGAAGCACTTGCTGGTGATTAATAATGATGTACCATTGTAAACATGTGGGTTTTGTGTTTTGTATTTGAACATGTGGTTTTTGAATAAATTGTACAACTTACTTTGATTATTATATTTTCTCATTTCGCTGTGTGAGACTCCATCTCATTATATTAATCTGTTATTCGGTGCAAATGTAATTCCTTAAATGAACAAGTGACCTATTTAGAGTGGCTCTAAGTTTCGATAGGCCTTGTCTGGGTCGAAATTTAGGTGGGTTGTTACAGGTTATTTAAAGGTTTTAAACTCATTTGTTTTCATCTATGACTTAAGTAATCATTTTTAAATGGTTAATAAAATGTTTTTGGAGGTTTTAGACATTTAAACAAAATTGGACTTGAACAGATTGAGTTTACTTAAAGAATTAAAAGGTTTTCAAATAAAGATTTATTTGGAATTAGATGGAAATAATCTCCGTATAATGGTATGAAATTCCATAGATGAAACTTACACTATTCGTGAAATTTGGAAGGTAATTATACCGTTATTTAACCTACAATATGTGTTGAATACCGAAATTAATATTGAGGATAGGATGATATAATTTTCGTTTAATTCTTATATTCAATATAAATTAGTTTTGGATTTTCAGAATTAAACGGAAATATTTTTTAGTTATTCAATATTTGAACTCGTAGTTCAAATCTTACTATTTTAGGAATTTGGAAGATATTTGTATTGTTATTCCGCTTATAGTGTTGGTTGATTTTGAGGATTTGTATTGAATATAAGCTAATATAAATTTTATTCAAATCTTATATTGGTATTTCTGTTTGTTGTGAATGTGAGTTTTAAATGACATTATTCTTTAACCCAAGATCGAGTGTGATTTGGAATTTAAAAATGGATTAAGTTCTTTTAAGAGTGTAATGAAGACAAATGATCTTGATTTATAGATGAGTTTTAAACGAAAAAGGATATGTTTTTAATAAATCTTTTTATTAAGTTAAAGTTTTCCAATTTAAATAATTTGTATTTGGATGCAAATAATCCCCGGATATTTGGTATTGAATTCCATTGTCAGATGCGTATTATTTGAGGAATTTGGAAGATATTTATATCATTATTCCACTTATAGTATTTGTTGTTTATGAGAATGGTATTTTATATAAGTGGATAGAATTCAATATAAATCTTATATTTAATACCAGTTGGTTTTGGGTTCGTTGTGAATGATGTAACAGCCCGCATTTTACATATCGGAGGATCCTAAAATATTTTTATTCAATTCCCTAGGGATTGGATCATTCTCATATTTTGATATGTTGTTTATGGGGATGTGAGACATGCCTATAATTTTTTACCAATTTTGTTTGTGACCATTTTCCCCCTATCTGTTTTGTATATGGCACCACTTTTGACTAGGATCGAATCAGGTGCTGGGATCGATTTCATTGGAAAGGAAATGATGTTTTCAATTCCGTAGAGTGGTCACATTAAAGATTTGGTTCAGTGATCTCAAAGGAATCGCTGTTTTAGTGCTGCCATTTTCTGTTCAGGTTTGGTAAGCCATTATTGGGCTATTTTGGTGTGGCCCATTACTGGGCTAGGGTGAGTCTATAAATATGGGGTTTGAGGCATGGAGAGAGGGCAATTTTCTTCATTGTCTCATTTGGTTGAGCTTGTGATCCTCCTTTCTCAATCAAATACACCTTTCCTCCATTAAAATTCTTGATCCACACGAGAAGATCGAAGCTCTACATCGAGTAAAGCTAGATCTACATTGAGTGAAGGAAGATCGCATCAAATTGAGAATTTTGAAGCTCAATCTTCGCTGCCCAAATTGGGAATTTATTGATTTCAAGTTAATTCAAAGAAGTGGTACGTAATAACCATCTCTTACACAGATTCTATCAAGTACACGGGTTATTTGATCTTATTTTCATCATTTCTAGTCATTTTCACCTAGATCTACATCATGGTAAATATATTTTCATTCGAATCACCTTAGGATCTAATAAAGCAACTTAAATCGGTAATTCTTATGTTAACTCATAGGTATATGCAAGTTTAGATCCACTGTTTTGTTTATTCATTTATTTATCATGATTTGGTGAGTTTTATATGGTTGTATAATGAATAATTATCGTTTAAGTGTTGCTGGGGATTTCATGAAGTGTTGATAGTTGAATTGGATGGTGTGGGTAAGTTGTTTACATCGCTATTGTCGTTAGGTGGTGGATTGGTCGAGATTGGAGATAGATTGGTCAGATTTGGAGTCGAGTTGTTTTTGACCAACAGAGTCAAGTCAGGTCATTTTTGACCTAGAGAGGCAGGTCAGGTAGGCTGAGACCTACATCTTTAGTAAGAGAGTCGCTTAAGTTTGAAAGAAAGCAGGTTGAGATAGTTCTCTAGTAGCAAGTCGTCACCTGAGATTGTAGCTTGAGAGTATTCATACACATTCGATAAGGTGACCAGATTTCCACCCGGTTTGAGTTCTGTCCCGTATCAGTCGGGTTATGGATGTTTTTTCGGTTGGGAATCTCGAGGGGATTTTACCGATTATAGGAAGTTGGTTGGCATACGCCGATTACAATGCTTTACACGCTGCTTTGATTTTGATTAGTTGATTGTGCCAATCGAGCTAACTAGCGAATCAACATATTTTGTTGATTTCTTGGACCGCATTTTGAGATATCACTTGAATGGGTGGTACTTGAGCTATTCAATAGTATTTTCATCTTTCCATGGATGTGCAGAGAACACAAGGCATAACTGGTGTTTGTCTTGCTGGTGATAAGAGGCACCATTGGTCGGAGTTTCACTTTTCGTTGAGAAAGGCTGTAAGACCCCGTAATGTTAAAAAACACTATAATGATAAACTAAGGAATACTTAATTAAATATGAGGAATTAAGTAAAATGGACTACGTCGGTTCGTTCATCTCGGAATTCTTCTTAAGATAGACCCCAAGTTTGCATAAAACGGACATCGTATGAAGAAGATAAATAAATAATAGCTAGAATTCAAAATCAACGACGCGAGGGAAGGGGAAATCGGCTCGTTAGGGGTCGACCTCATTCCCCTTGGGTCGACCCCAAAACAGGGGTGTTAACCCCGTGGTCGACCCCACCGAGATCTGGGAAGATTCTTGCCCTGCACCTGGACACAGTTTTGAGAAAGATTCGCTAATCTTAGGCTATAAATAGGACCTCATTCTCATTTTTTTTATTCACCAAAAACAATGGACACAACGAGGTGGTGCCCCAATTCAGTTTGAACTAGCCTATTCTTTTCCAACAGCAAGTTATACGTATTCAAGAATATGTGCAACAACATCTACAATCAATCCTTTGTTCTATAGATCCAGTCATAGTGAGTTTATATTGCTTTTAGATATAAACACCTAAAATGTAATCTTGACATGTTTATAAGTTTGGATCTAACCCTGTGCCTGTTAGTAACTTGAATCATAACAAATCTACCATTACTTGTAGACCTAATTTACTGCTTTGTTCTCTTATGCCTGTTTATGACATCCTTATTCTGTTAGTTTGCCTAATCATGTCACCGTAGGCCTAGTCTGTTAGTTTTCCTAATCATGCCACTATATGCCTATTCTGTTAGTATGACCAATTCTATCATCATATGCCAGTTTTATTTACCATGCCTATTCTTGATCTCTTCTCTCCCCCTTTCCCTTTTTGTTTTTAATAGTCAAGCTACCTTCGAGCCTAGGCCTATTGCTGAAATATGTGAGCGGACGAAATCGGGAACGATTGGGAACGATAAATTGGGGCATAATTCATATTGTAAACATGAGTGGGAATTTTGGGCACAATTTGTAATGAGCCAAAACTTTAATTTGGGGGCATAATCTATACCTTGATCTAAACTTTAATCTGGGGCATAACTTGTATTGTGAGTCAGACGGGAATTTGGGGCATAATAAACATGAAAAGTGGTTAGTAATGAATATGTCTAGATTACAGTGATTAGAAACTATAACCGTGCTTAGACACGATCTTGGATTAAACTTATGGTAGAAGCCTTCCCGGAACCGCCCGACATATCCAGCGTCCACAAGTGGAAAATCTAATATGAGGGGTCTAAGTGCATAAATGTACAAGTAATGGTGCTAAGACACAAGGTTAAGTCCGACTTGTGGTAGAAGTCTGCCCGGACCCAGCCGGCATGTCCAGCATCCACAAGTAGTAGACTTAATGTGAGAGGTCTAGCGCATTAATAACCATAAATGAAGAAATGGTAATAAACTTGTAATACTTAACCTGTTTGAATCTGTGAGGGTTACATGAACTTGTCAACTTAAGTAGGCGTTATGTAAACTTGCTTGAATTAGTGGGATGGTTAAGTTAATATTGTTAAATATGTCGGGACGCGTTATACATATAAACTCGACAAACTTAACCTATTGGGGTTATGCATTCTTGTTAAACTGGTAGGCATAACCTATTGAAATCCTAGTAATGGGGATGCAAGACTATGGGGAAGCTTGTATCATCCGGTATGTGGGACACGTATCAGTTAGTAACCTATCTTGGTATCAAACGAAGAACCCCGAACTAGGTCGGGGTCAGGGCACGCTTACTCAGTTGGTTGTAAGAGGTCCATCGAAGGGATGGTGTAGGCGGTGCATTCCGATAGGGTCATGTGCGTGCATGGGTCCGGATTGCAGGGGGATGATAAGACGTCGTGACCCTGTAGATATGGTTGTGTACATCTTGTAAACAATGGGTTGCCACTATAGGAAGTGATGTGTAACAACCCGAAATTCTGGGCCAGTTTAAACTTTTTATTTAGGCAATTTTAATGAAGTTTGAACATTTAAAATAGACTATTTTAAATAAAATCGATGAGAAATTTATTTTGAATAGAATTCGAACGCATATATTATATACGTCGTCATTAGAATATAACAATTATATATAATTATATAGGAATTGAAAATGGCGCGGTATTTCGATAATTCGATTTCAAACTACAATTGAATGTACCGGGTGCAAAACAATCCGGATTTTAGTGAAACCAAAGACATTAGGATCTAATTGGGAATATCTTTCCAACGAATCCGAAGAATCGAAATTTCATAGCGGGAATCAAAAGATATGTCCAGTTGAAAATTCTGAATAGTCGCTATGGAATTCAGGCCCTTAAAAATGGGAATTTTGCAAACGACCTCGGATTTCGACGAAACCACTTTTGTTGGGTCCGTGATGTCAAATTATTGCTATATTCCAAATTTCATAATTTTTCGAATCAATATGTGAGCGTGGCAAAGGAAAACGCGTTTGACCAGTTTTAGTTGATTTTAATCGACTGGAAAATGGCCATTTTTCCAACGGTCTCAGAATTCGACGAAACTAGTTTTATTAGGACCGTATCGTCAATACGAAGCTAGAAAATATTTTTCTGGGATTTTTCGAGTTCGTATGTGACCCCGGTAAATTGAAATGCACGTTCAAATTCAATATATAGAGTTATATGTTGATTTTAACGGAAACTGATCGAAACGATCGAATCAGCTTACGATACATATCCCGTTGTGTTCGGAATGGGGGTAAAACGCTATGGACGACAGGCGGTGGGCCTCGTTTTGAGGTCGAAAATAAAAGTTGCTTTTTGAAAATAAATTAATTAAATAAATTAATAATTAAATCTCTCCTCACCCTCTCCTATACCTCTGCCTCCCCCCTTTTCGTTTTCAATCGATTTATAAAATAAAAAAAGAAAGCAATCGAAATCGCGTCGCCCCCCTCCCCGACGAGCCGCCGCGCTCCAGGGCGATCGCCACCTCCGAACCCACTTCCCCCCTTCCTTCCACCGCGGCCTCGCAAGCACCCCCCCTTCTGGCGTGCGACGCGACACCCCTCCCCTCCCCCTGACAGCCGCCTCAACGCCCAAACCTCCGTCGAGCCACCACTAGCCTCGGCCCCTCCTCCATCCACTAACCGACGCGAAGAGCCTCCCCCCCCCCCTCTCCAGTTTTCGTCTGTAAGTTTTTTTATTTTATTTTATTTATTTTTCAATTTTCAGTTATCGTTCTATTTGATTTTAAAACTGATTTTTATTTGATTTGAAAACTGAAATCTATTTGATTTTAAATTTGATTTTTAAAATAATAAAAAAGGGGGTTTTTAATTAGCTAAAGATACGATTTTTAATTGTTTAAAAATATAATTTTTATCGTATGTAAAGATAGAAAATATAATTTTCATATTGAATAGATAATAAAAGTATAATCTTTCATATTGTAGAAGGATAAAAATATGATTTTTACATAGTGGGAACTATTAAAATATAATCTTTATATGATAGAGAATATAAAAATATCGTCTTTGTATATGTAGAGAAGTAAAAATTAGATTTTTCTATATTGAATAGCAAAGTAAAAATTAGATTTTTCTATATTGAATAGCAAAGTAAAAATTAGATTTTTCTGTATTGAATAGCAAAGTAAAAATTAGATTTTTCTGTATTGAATAGGAAAGTAAAAATTAGGTTTTTCTATATTGAATAGCAAAGTAAAAATTAGATTTTTCTATATTGAATAGCAAAGTAAAAATTAGATTTTTCTATATTGAATAGCAAAGTAAAAATTAGATTTTTCTATATTGAATAGCGAAGTAAAAATTCGATTTTTATATATTGAATAACGAAGTAAAAATTCGATTTTTACATATGTAGAGGATACGGGCAACGAAAGCGACAAAAGGCGAGAACGATGAAGATTTCTATCGAGGAAGAGTCGTGGTATTGGATAGCTATTGGTGAGAATTTCTCACTCTTTAATTTCTTTTTCTAGTTATATATATATATATACTAGGATGCAGACGGTGTTTAGTAGCACCCGACACCCGTCATCCACAGACCATGGATGGCTTGTTTGTTTAATTGTTTGGTTGTGTAGTTGGTTAGATTATTTGGTTTGAACCGAATTGTTTGGTGAAATGAATGGATTTGATTGATGTGTGAATGCGTGGGCCTTCACTAGACCGGGGATAAGGCTGGGCCTTGTCCCGTTTCTAGTATCGTGCCGTTATGCCGCCGAAATTTTCTAAAATAAGTTAGAAAAATAAAGATATCATTTTATTTAATAAATGAACTGAATAGAATATTTTCATAGGTTGAATAAAATGTTTTATCCTTAAAAATATAATTTTTGACGTGAAAGTGAATAAATAAATATTTATAAACAAATCGGCCGATTTGTTTATATACACTGATTTGACTGATATTGATTGGGTCGATAAATTTTACACATCGCCCAACTGCACAAATAAAATCTGTGTTTGATTGTTTGAAACCCCATACGGGTGTTGGGATGAAATTTGAAGTTCACTCATCCTGATTGATTAAATATGTCGATCGATTGATTGACAGGCTGTTATAAGCGTTAGATATCTATATTTGATGCTTATACAGTGTAGTGCACTTTGGTTGATGGTTGATTATTTTTCAAAGCTATTATATACGTGTGATGTATGAAAATCCATATAATTAACATTATATGGTGATTGATTGGGCCTCATTCCAATTTAGAAGATAAAGAATAATATAAAGTAAAGGTTCATGTGTTGACTGTACTCATCGTTGAGATTAGTCATGAGTTGAACGAAATAGTTTAACAATAAAATTTATATCTTTATCACTATAAAGTAAAGGTTCATGTGTTGACTGTACTCATCCGTTGAGATTAGTCATGAGTTGAACGAAATATTCTAACAATAAAATTTACATCTTTATCATATATAGAATTATAAATCAACTGGAAAATACATAAGATGAGTGGTCTCCTGGATATTAATCTGATGTTGGTTTCGGCCTTCGGGGTCATTATTCAGGAAATCGTTCTCTTACTAATTTACGGTTGGAGTCTGATTCAATATCAAACGATAGATACTTAATTTTCATAAAACATATTAAATAACAAAAATAGTCACACGTGGTCAGTACTCATTCGCTGAGATTAGTCGTGTGTTGACAAAGATATAGAGTCGTGTATTGAAAGAGATATAGATCCATTTGTTGAATATTGTAACAACCCGTATTTTTGAATAACATGTTATAACATAAATCAAGGCAGAATTAAACTGTAAAATCTGAATCAAGGGAAACGGGCTGTGCCATTGCGGTCGTCTCGGAAAAATACGCAAAATAGAGTCCGAGTTTTCGAAAAACAGAGTCCGTATGACCAAGTTATGGCCCAATGAAGTTTTCAGAAAATTCCAAAAACAGTTCGAATTCGAATTCAGATTTAAATTTCAACCAAGGCAGAATGGGCGGGAATTTTCCCGCCCCAGGCAGGGTCGACACAGGGGTCGACACCAGTGTCGACCCCCCCAATGGGTCGACACCCATGTCGACCCAGGGGTCGACCTCCCCTGTCGGACCAGTTTTCCTGGTGCACCATTTGGGACGTGTTGAGTCTGCTCTAGAAGCTTCTGACGAGATTTGACGGACCTGATGTGTTTTAGGGTTAATCCTATAGTCTAAACTAACCTAATCACCTATAAAAAGACCCCTAGACCTAGCCTAAATCATCATTAATCATTCCTACAACGAAACTATGCCAAAACGATTCTTTATCATGGCCTCCATCTTCATATCATGGCCTCCATCTTCTTCATGAAAGCATGAGTGTCTCAAATCAATCTATGTCATAAAAGAGTAATCTTTCTTAAGTAAAAGAGCCATTTTTCTTTGTCTTTGGGGTTATTACTTCTTGTTTCAAGGCGTTTAAGTGGAGCTTATTATTTTCTTTGTGGATTTTGCTTGTGGCTTCGTCTCAATCTTTATATATATTGATCTAGATCGCATAACCGCTCATTATAAGCCCTATACTACTCTTAGATTCTAACTATGAAGTTAAATGTGATATGTTGCAAGTTGAGTTTGGGCCTAAGTATGATATATGCTTTGATCTTATCATGTTATGCATGAATATATTCTATGCATATTTGAAAACCTATCACCTTGACCTTGTGGGCTAAAAGCTTCAAGCTTTATATTAAAGGTTGCATTTTGGCAACGTGGAAGTTATCATATACCTTATGATAACTTGCATGTGAGGCTAAATGCGAACTTCTAGCAACTTCTACATGTCATTTATCACCATGTATCACTTATATGCTAAGTTTGGTTTTATGCATACTTTTGAAGCCTAATAATGCTATATGCGAACTTTTAGCCATCATCCTATGTCCTTCATAATCATGTTTCACCTATTTGCTTAAGTTGATATTATGCATGTTTTGAGGCCTATGATGTAATATGCAAGCTTATGAACCTATTTATGCCTCATATGCCACCATGTTTAACTTGTGGCCAAAGCACCCTTATGCTAGTATGCATGCTTGTGGCCAAATCACCCTTATGCTATTTGATATGTGTGAGGCCAAGTCACCTTTTATGCCATCATACATGTTGAGGCCATATGCTAGTATGATTGAACACCTTTGCCTCAAATATCACCACGTTTAACTTGTGATAGAATTTGCCATCTTATACCCACCTTGTCATGTTGTTAGGTTCCCTCTTTGATCTATTTGCGTGATGCGAATTTACGTGCGATGGGAATACGTATGGGTAGTTGGGCAAACTTAAATAACATGAGAACATGACTTGAAAATATATTACATGAAAGTTTGACATGTGTTTATGCTTGAAACATGGACTTGGACATGACTTCTAGAAAACATGAGAATGGCCAACTCGAGGTTGGGTTGAGTTTGTAGCATAAATCTACCCGGAACCGACCGGCTTAACTAGTGGCTACAAACAATAGGACCCAATGTGAGTAGTTGGTCATATCGCACTTAAAACCCGAGGTTAGACTAGGTTGTGGTGTAAAGCTACCCGGACCCGCCCGGCTTAACTAGTAACCACAACAAAGTCTAATGTGAGAGGTTGGGGTGCATTAAGTTAATTAATGCCACATGGTAGGGTTAAGTCATGGACTACTTGAATATACTTAACCAATTAAACACGATGGATTGGTAGGGTTAAGTCATGGACTACTTGAATATACTTAACCAATTAAACACGATGTATTGATAGGGTTAAGTCATGAACTGCTTGGACACACTTGACCGACTCAATACATGGTTAGGATAGGGTTAACCACACTTAACCCGCTTGAAACCCTAGTTACGTGGTCCTTTTCAGCAGTAACCTACTTGGAAGTATCATGGGGACCCTGGACTAGGCTAGCGTGGGGCACGATTACTGGACTGATTGTAAGAGACCAAAAGAGACGGCTGAATGGTGCACCGGTTGTTCAGGCGGAACATGGTCGTGCACATTAAGTCCGGAGTTGAACATGGGCACCGGTAGGTTTAGACTATGCATACTTGAATTGTGTCAGAGGTTTACACCGTAGGGCCGGATACACCCTAGGGTGGACCTTGCACAGTTAACTACATTATATGATTAAGCCGTATGACACCGATACACGACGAATTAGGCTTATAGGGAGCCGATCGACTAGACCGAGTAGTTGGACCTCGATTTAGGTCATCTCATGATGTGGGCCAGCTTTGGGCCAAGGGATCGTTTCTTGTTTATACTTGACATGGATTGGAATACTAGTACACACCCGGTGCAACTTAACCTTGTATATGCGATGCCACACTTGATCTATCTTGTTACCTTTTCACCATGCCAGTTATCACCCTACATCTCATCTCTGTTTTACATGTTCAGTTAACTTTATTAGTTTTTATACTAATAGTAGATAGGACTTACCAGTCCTTTTGACTGACCCGTTTTCTTTCGCCTCTTTTCTTCCGTCCCCCCCCCCCCAGGTTTGCAGGGTGGGAACACTGTTACTTAGCTGGATCTTTTGCTGCTTTTATGGATAGCTCACGTATGGTTTGAGCATGCTATTGTAACACCCCAAACCCGCTAAGGTCACTCACTAAGGGAATGCCTTAACTTCGGTGGAACATTTTAAGTGAGTATAGAACAGAAAAATTACAACAAGACAGATATAAATACTTGAAAATCTAAAACATTATTTCATAGCAGCAGAAGGTAAACATGTTTAGTTACAAAACCATAAAGAGTCAAGTACTAAATATCCATCCTGATAAAAACATAAGTACATAATCCCACTACATAACAATAGCCATAAAAGAAAAGATAAGCTGGGCTTTACATCACGGTCCAAGCTCCAGAAGATAGATAAAGAAATCTGATCAAAGCCCACTAGTGCTAAGCCCAGCCTGAGGACCTGAGGGGGGAAAAGATAAAAACAACGGGGTCAGACATAAGTCTGAGTGAGCCCTATAACTTTAACCACACAATTATTAAAGTAATTAGGGTATGATATAACTTGGTACGGGATGACTGGGGATAAATGACTACACTAAGTAGCCAACTAAACATAAGGTGAACTAGGATAACGGTAAAGACGCATCTACCCACCCAAGGATAATTACTAACTGCACCACACCAGTCATTCCTACTTAAAGGTTGATCCCACCCAAGGACTTAGAGAATTTACCCAGTAGTTTCGTGTACCCCTAGCTGACTACATAGGTGTCGTCTGCCCCAATCTCCACTAGGTGTACCCACTACTCCCAAGCGATCGGCTCCCTACCGTAGATACCCATGCTGGCCCCACAATGGGGTGTATCACTCCCCAAAGTGGCAACCCGATACAACAAATGGTGAACGGCTTATACCTACACGATGCAACAACGTCTTACCTACCAGCCCGGGTCCACACACGTATATGAAACCCGTTGGACTCGCGTTGCCACCGCTAACCCGTTTTGGCCCCTTATAATCAAGCCCAGTACGCGTGTCCCGTCCTCGACATGGGTCGAGCCCAATAAGATACATATGGGTTACTGGTTGAAATGGGCCCCCACAAGCTACCACCTAAGCTTGTCAATTTATCTAGTGCATCCCACTTAACCCTTTAATCATGTTTAATTACATGTTTCCACTTGGTTAAGTATTCTAATCGTATTTTCTATTGCCACCCAAGGCAAACCACTAGATTTCCTCATGCCACCCAAGGCACTTACTTGATTTCCACATGCCACCCAAGGCACCCACTTAACCCCTCATGCCCACTACATGCTTATCCGGTTAAGTGTTTCTTAATTGATTAAAAACGTAACCGTTGTAAAGACCTCTCACATTAGACTATCTTTTATGGCAGCTGGATTTGCCGGTTGGGTCCGGGCAGCCTTACGCCATAACCGAGTCTAACCTCGTGTCTATACACTTGTCACGTATTTAGTTTGTGCCTAAGACCTCTCACATTAGGCCAATCATTTGTAGCCGCTGGATTTGCCGGTCGGTTCCGGGCAGTCTTACGCTACAAAAGGGTCCAACCTCGTGTCTTAGTCGATTAATTACACCTAATTAATCACCCCCGAATTAATTTTCCCTAATTAATTCCAATTTTAACGATGTACATAATTGACTCAATTATGTCCATCACTTTATGGTATGCATAATCATACCAACTTCACACCATTTCATTAACATGTATATTAACCCCATCGTTCCCCATGTAATTCGCTAACATGACATAAAAGGGAAGATTCATCATAAATACAATGGGTTCAACTTGCATAGCATTAGCATCAACATGGGTTTAAAGGTGTCAACATGCATATAGCATCAACCCAACTTGCATAAATGATCAACCCAAACTTGCATGAATCACATATGTCATAAGGAGGTTAATTTGCATAAGTTGTTTATGTCATACAAAGGGGTAAACTTGCATATGTATGTATGACATACAAAGGGGTTAACTTGCATATGTATGCATATCATTCTAAGGTGTAAACTTGCACATGTTACTTGCATATCATCAAACACCAAACTTGCATAACATGTCATATATGGACTTGCATATAATCATACACCAAACTTGCATAACATATCATATATAAACTTGCATATAATCTTACACCAAACTTGCATATCATGGTGTCATATTGGATCAATGTTTCTCATATGACTTGCATAACTTGCATAGCATCACAAACACATAGCATATGACTTGCATAACTTGCATAACATCATGAACATGTAGCATATAACTTGCATAACATCATGAACATGTAGCATATGACTTGCATAACTTGCATAGCATCATTAACACATAGCATATAACTTGCATAACATGCATAACATCATTAACACATAGCATATAACTTGCATAACATGCATAACATCATTAACACATAGCATATAACTTGCATAACATGCATAACATCATTAACACATAGCATATAACTTGCATAACATGCATTGATCCACATTCATAGCCATAACCTCATTATATCCTATCATAATCATTTCAATAATTGGTCATTAAGGCTATAGAAAACTCACAACTTGTTGATTAGCACTCCTAAGAAGAAGATTAAGTTGCTAGAGTTGATTAGAGATTGATTTGAGATGCTATCTTCTTCTACAAATTGATGGAGGCTCCTTCAAGTTGCATTTTGACGGCATGACGGCATTGTATCTATTTTTAGTATGAATTAGGATAGTCTTAGGGTATATTTATAGAGTAGTTAGGTGTTTTAGGCCATTAGATTAACCCTAAATTAGATTAGAGCCGTCAGATCACGTCCTAGCCACTAAAACACAGCCCAAAAGACAAGCTGGTGCACCCAGGTTACCTGGGCTCGACCAGGGAGGTCGACCCCCAGGTCGACCCTAGGGTCGACTCCCCAGTCGACCTGGGGGGGGGGGGAGGTCGACTCCCCAGTCGACCCCCAGGTCGACCCCCTGGGTCAGCGGGATTTTTCCCGCCACTTCTAAAAATTGAAAATTTTGTTTTTAAATCTGAATTTAAATTTCTGAAAACTTCTTTGGGCCTTATCTGGGTCATACGGACTCCGATTTTCGAAAACTCGGACTCTATTTCGCGTATTTTTCCGAGACGAACGCAATGGCATAGCCCGTTTCCCCTGATTCAGATTTTTAAATTTAATTCTGCCCTGTTTTATATTATAGCAAGTTATTCAACATACGGGGTGTTACAGCTATGGCCTTATGCTACTTTGGGGATAGTTACTTTATGTTTCTTTTTCAGTTTTCAGTTTATGTTCTAGACTTTGTTTTATGGGAAAATAATGAACAAGTACTTTGATGTAACTTGACTATGGTTTTGAAATGCTAGTTTTATCCGCTGCTTTATTTACTCTGTTTTTACTTATATGTTCTGTCTTGTGATATCTGCATGCATGTTTACCTCGTTTAACGCCCCTCCAAAGCTAGTGTCCTT
This sequence comes from Allium sativum, assembly GCA_030737875.1. Lineage (NCBI taxonomy): Eukaryota > Viridiplantae > Streptophyta > Magnoliopsida > Asparagales > Amaryllidaceae > Allium > Allium sativum. Next base: position 497,480,430 of record CM060924.1, on the reverse strand, counting down.
GCAAGAGTGGCACAGGCGGAGGTGGGGTGTTACATTTGGTATCAGAGCCAGATTTACAAGATTTGAGCAAAAGGTTTTTAAAAACTTACCTTTTGAAAAACTATTTTGAAAACCAATTAAGTATTTTCCAAGAAAAGTCTAGTTATTTTAAAAGGCTATTCCCCAAAATCCATTAGCACTATTCTTCGTTTCCTCATTCTGAATCTATCTATCATTTTCTTCGTTTCAGTATGGCCGATAATTTTGCCATCCCGGAGGGTGTACCAGTACCTATTTGGTTTAGAAGGTACATGGAGGCAAGGGAGAATGAAGCCGGCCCCGCGGATATTCCTCCTCCTCCTCAGCATACACAGGCGAATTTCGCGGAGCTTTGCAAAGACTTTAAGGCGATGGGTTGCAAGAATTTTGTCGGAACGGAGACTTCTGTGGAGGCAAGAAACTGGTTAAAGGAAACTGAAGATCTCTTTGTTATCTTTGATGTGGAAGATCGTAGGAAAGTTCTGTTGGCGGTATGGCTATTGAAAGGGGAAGCTGCTTATTGGTAGGTAGTCACCACCACTACTAGACCAATTGAGACTTGGAATGACTTTAGGAGAAGGTTTGGACTAAAGTTTCTATCATCGACATAAGAGAACCTTCAGATGGAGAGGTTCCTATCTCTAAAGCAAGGGGACATGACCGTTAGGGAATACGTGGATAAGTTTAATCAACTTGCTCAGGTCGGTCTAGAATTGGTAAACACAGCTCGGAAGAAGGCCCTACACTTTGCTCTAGGATTGAATGAGCCATTGCGCGGTTTGGCCATGTCTCATATACCCCTGGGGGCGACCTTCGAGAGTTTGGTGAATATGGCCCTACTTCAAGAGGAACATAAGAGTGGCAAGAAGGAGGTCAAGGCAAATGAGTCCCAAGGCAAGAAGGAAGATACTGAGAAAAGAGACAAGAACAACAAGAAGGGGAACAAGGGCAACAACAATTGCAATGACAACAAGACCAAGGAAACAAGGAAGTGCAAGTTCTGTCGGATCGTTGGGCACATAGCCAAAGATTGCAGGAAGAAGAAGAGGAAGTTAGGCGAGTGTTTTCATTGCGGAGAGTCTGGACATTTTAGCAAGGATTGCCCGAAGAAGCAAGGACAAACTCAGCAAGTAGAACCCTCTAGAGGGCAGTTGCAGGCTCTCCTCACTCTTCCAACTTTTGATCGAGGTAGTGTTTCTGTAAAAAGTCATGTTTACATTTATGATTTCCCTGTTCGTACCTTATTTGATTCTGGCGCATCGCATAGTTTTATTTCTGATCTTGTTGAAAGTTTGCACCTAAGTACTAGTCTAGTTGAGGTCTCGTTAGTGTTTCAAATCCAATTGGGGGTTCCGCCCATCTACCTGTGATTTGTATGGATTTGAAAATCTCTATCTTGAGCATAGAATTCATGTGTAATGCTTAGGTTCTCGGGTTTATGGGATACGGGTTGATTTTGGGTGTGGATCGGTTGTCCAGTTATGGAGCCATTCTTGACTGTGAGCATAGGGTAGTGAGGCTCATGACTCGCCTCGGTAATACCCTAGAAATTTCTTGTAATCCTAGAGGTCCCGTCATGTTATGTTATCTTGAATCTCTTGACTCGTCCATCGGTGATCTGCAATCTGTAAGGGTGGTCTGAGACTATCCTGATGTCTTTGAAAAAGTTAAGGGGGTTACCCCTTAAGCGGGAGATAGATTTCCGCATTTATCTTGTCGATAATGCCAAGCCAGTTACAGTGCCCGTTAGGCACATGGCCCCGCGAGAAAGAAGAGAGCTTGGCAAGCAAATCAAGGAGTTGCTTGAAAATTTTCATTAGGTGAAGCAATTCAGAATGGGATGCTCCGGTGGTATTCGCTACTAAGGCGGATAGTCCATTTCACTTAAGCATGGGTTAGAGAAATCACCCTAGTAAGTATATTTGGCAACGTGGATTGGCACTTGTTTTCAAGAAATAGTTTTCTGCATGGGATACCGTATAGTACGTAAACGAGATCCAAGATTCACTAACGAATTTTGGAAAGCTTGCATGAAACCATGAGTACGCAGTTGGATGGAAGCCAAGTATTTTAGGAAAAGAATAAGTGGAAGTGGAACGAGAGGTAACGGTGAAATGAGTTCTAACTCATATTTTGGAAATAAGAATTAAGTACTACGGAATTGTGAAGTTAAAAGACGGTCAAGGCACGATGAGATTAAGCACAAGAAAATGCGGCTTAGAGGATTGAAGACTAGATACACGCATTAAATCTCTTTCTAAGAGTATATCCTTGATCCCTATTGTTCCGTAGAGCTTACTCGCATGCTATCTTTTAAGTATATCCTCTCGGTCCTATCCTCAATCTTAGTTCTGTTGCAAACCCCATAAGGAGTATGACTCGCCTGGTTGTGATATATGGTTGGGGTGAAGATGTTCGTCACCAAACTATTTGGGCTTTATGGGATATGGGTAATAACTGATAGACTTACAAAGAGAGCCCATTTTATTCCGGTGAAAAGCAAGAGGACCGTATCATGGCTAGCATCTGTTTATCTTCGAGAGATAGTGCGGTTGCATGGAGTTCCTTCTAGCATAGCTAGCGATCATGACCCAACTTTCACTAGCCAGTTCTGGAATAGTTGCAAGAAGCGATGAGTACGCCATTGAATCTGAGTACAGCCTATCGCCCCCAGACGGATGGCCAAACCGAAAGGGTGAATAGGGTGCTAGAAGATCTTTTGAGACTTTGTGTTCTTGACTTTGGTGGTACTAGGGAAGACCGCCTTCCTCTTGTAGAGGTTGCTTATAATAACAGCTACCAAGCAAGCATAGGAATGACACCATTCGAAGCTTCGTATGGGAGGCCGTGCAAGCCACCAACATGTTGGTGGGAGACGACGGATAAGCTTATAATTGAGCCCGACATGATAAGGGACACATCCGAGGGGGTTGAATTGATTCGAAGACGGATGAAAAACGGCCCAAGACAGACAGAAATCCTATGCAGACAAGCAAAGGACATACTTAGAAAATTTAAAGTTGGAGATATGGTCTTTGCGAAATATGGTTCATTTTGGGCAGCTGACACCAAGGATCGTAGGACCCTTCCCTACTATAGAAAGAGTTGGGAAGATGACTTATAAGGCGGAATTGCCCGAGAAGCCGGCCGGAGTGCATAATGTCTTTCATGTCTCGCATCTCCGGAAGTGTTTGCACAGATCCGCCGAAGTGGTTGAACCAAGTATTCTTGAAGACATGGAGGTAAAGGAAGAGGCAACCCTGAGACGAGCTCCGATTCGTATCATGGAAACGGAGACAAAGAAGCTAAGAAGCAAAGAAGTTAAGCTTGTTAAGGTGCAATGGAGTGAAGCAGAGGAAGACGCAACTTGGGAAACCAAGGAGAAGATGCGTGGGCTTTATCCATTTCTTTTTGAGGATACATTTTCGATATCTTTTCCTAGTTGGCATATCTTTCTTTCGCTATCCATGTTTATCTAGTTTATCTTGTTTCGTAAATCTTGTCATAAGAACCTTAGGTAGAAACCCTTGGTTGAAACATGTATTTGAAACATGTTATGCTTGATGGTTGCAAGTGGTTGCAAGTGTTTGCACGTGGATACTCGTGGATGCATGATACACATTAGGCACTAAGATCGGCTCATACACTTTCATGTTGCATATGCATGAGTGTTTATACTTATTCATGGATGAAACTTGTTATGCTATCACGTGGATGTTGCATATGGATGAATGTTATGTGCACTCATGTTGAGATTATAAATTATGTTAGGAATTTGCATACATATGGACTCATTTCACTAACATGTTTTGCATTAAGGGGGTTTACTGAATCAGTAACCTCCTGATTTTCGCATTAGATAAGTACATATACACACACCTTTGCATATGATCATACAACATTTAGAATCCTTTAAGGACAATGACTGCACGTGGATGATGTTTTGAGTAAATGGATGATGGATGGTAGGATACGTTCTTCCTAACTTGGAGATTTCGGGGACGAAATCCTTTAAGGAGGGGAGAATGTAACAACCCGTATTTTTGAATAACATGTTATAACATAAATCAAGGCAGAATTAAACTGTAAAATCTGAATCAAGGGAAACGGGCTGTGCCATTGCGTTCGTCTTGGAAAAATACGCAAAATAGAGTCCGAGTTTTCGAAAAACGGAGTCCGTATGACCAAGTTATGGCCCAATGAAGTTTTCAGAAAATTCCAAAAACAGTTCGAATTCGAATTCAGATTTAAATTTCAACCAAGGCAGAATGGGCGGGAATTTTCCCGCCCCAGGCAGGGTCGACACAGGGGTCGACACCAGTGTCGACCCCCCCAATGGGTCGACACCCATGTCGACCCAGGGGTCGACCCCCCCTGTCGGACCAGTTTTCCTGGTGCACCATTTGGGACGTGTTGAGTCTGCTCTAGAAGCTTCTGACGAGATTTGACGGACCTGATGTGTTTTAGGGTTAATCATATGGTCTAAACTAACCTAATCACCTATAAAAAGACTCCTAGACCTTGCCTAAATCATCATTAATCATTCCTACAACGAAACTATGCCAAAACGATTCTTAATCATGGCCTCCATCTTCATATCATGGCCTCCATCTTCTTCATGAAAGCATGAGTGTCTCAAATCAATCTATGTCATAAAAGAGTCATATTTCTTAAGTAAAAGAGCCATTTTTCTTTGTCTTTGGGGTTATTACTTGTTGTTTCAAGGCGTTTAAGTGGAGCTTATTATTTTCTTTGTGGATTTTGCTTGTGGCTTCGTCTCAATCTTTATATATATTGATCTAGATCGGATAACCGCTCATTATAAGCCCTATACTACTCTTAGATTCTAACTATGAAGTTAAATGTGATATGTTGCAAGTTGAGTTTGGGCCTAAGTATGATATATGCTTTGATCTTATCATGTTATGCATGAATATATTCTATGCATATTTGAAAACCTATCACCTTGACCTTGTGGGCTAAAAGCTTCAAGCTTTATATTAAAGGTTGCATTTTGGCAACGTGGAAGTTATCATATACCTTATGATAACTTGCATGTGAGGCTAAATGCGAACTTCTAGCAACTTCTACATGTCATTTATCACCATGTATCACTTATATGCTAAGTTTGGTTTTATGCATACTTTTGAAGCCTAATAATGCTATATGCGAACTTTTAGCCATCATCCTATGTCCTTCATAATCATGTTTCACCTATTTGCTTAAGTTGATATTATGCATGTTTTGAGGCCTATGATGTAATATGCAAGCTTATGAACCTATTTATGCCTCATATGCCACCATGTTTAACTTGTGGCCAAAGCACCCTTATGCTAGTATGCATGCTTGTGGCCAAATCACCCTTATGCTATTTGATATGTGTGAGGCCAAGTCACCTTTTATGCCATCATACATGTTGAGGCCATATGCTAGTATGATTGAACACCTTTGCCTCAAATATCACCACGTTTAACTTGTGATAGAATTTGCCATCTTATACCCACCTTGTCATGTTGTTAGGTTCCCTCTTTGATCTATTTGCGTGATGCGAATTTACGTGCGATGGGAATACGTATGGGTAGTTGGGCAAACTTAAATAACATGAGAACATGACTTGAAAATATATGACATGAAAGTTTGACATGTGTTTATTCTTGAAACATGGACTTGGACATGACTTCTAGAAAACATGAGAATGGCCAACTCGAGGTTGGGTTGAGTTTTTAGCATAAATCTACCCGGAACCGACCGGCTTAACTAGTGGCTACAAACAACAGGACCCAATGTGAGTAGTTGGTCATATCGCACTTAAAACCCGAGGTTAGACTAGGTTGTGGTGTAAAGCTACCCGGACCCGCCCGGCTTAACTAGTAACCACAACAAAGTCTAATGTGAGAGGTTGGGGTGCATTAAGTTAATTAATGCCACATGGTAGGGTTAAGTCATGGACTACTTGAATATACTTTACCAATTAAACACGATGGATTAGTAGGGTTAAGTCATGGACTACTTGAATATACTTAACCAATTAAACACGATGTACTGATAGGGTTAAGTCATGAACTGCTTGGACACACTTGACCGACTCAATACATGGTTAGGATAGGGTTAACCACACTTAACCCGCTTGAAACCCTAGTTACGTGGTCCTTTTCAGCAGTAACCTACTTGGAAGTATCATGGGGACCCTGAACTAGGCTAGGGTGGGGCACGATTACTGGACTGATTGTAAGAGACCAAAAGAGACGGCTGAATGGTGCACCGGTTGTTCAGGCGGACCATGGTCGTGCACATTAAGTCCGGAGTTGAACATGGGCACCGGTAGGTTTAGACTATGCATACTTGGATTGTGTCTGAGGTTTACACCGTAGGGCCGGATACACCCTAGGGTGGACCTTGCACAGTTAACTACATGACATGATTAAGCCGTATGACACCGATACACGACGAATTAGGCTTATAGGGAGCCGATCGACTAGACCGAGTAGTTGGACCTCGATTTAGGTCATCTCATGATGTGGGCCAGCTTTGGGCCAAGGGATCATTTCTTGTTTATACTTGACATGGATTGGAATACTAGTACACACCTGGTGCAACTTAACCTTGTATATGCGATGCCACACTTGATCTATCTTGTTACCTTTTCACCATGCCAGTTATCACCCTACATCTCATCTCTGTTTTACATATTCAGTTAACTTTATTAGTTTTTATACTAATAGTAGATAGGACTTACCAGTCTTTTTGACTGACCCGTTTTCTTTCGCCTCTTTTCTTCCGTTCCCCCCCCCCCCCAGGTTTGCAGGGTGGGAACACTGTTACTTAGCTGGATCTTTTGCTGCTTTTCTGGATAGCTCACGTATGGTTTGAGCATGCTATGGCCTTATGCTACTTTGGGGATAGTTACTTTATGTTTCTTTTTCAGTTTTCAGTTTATGTTCTAGACTTTGTTTTATGGGAAAATAATGAACAAGTACTTTGATGTAACTTGACTATGGTTTTGAAATGCTAGTTTTATCCGCTGCTTTATTTACTCTGTTTTTACTTATATGTTCTGTCTTGTGATATCTGCATGCATGTTTACCTCGTTTAACGCCCCTCCAAAGCTAGTGTCCTTGCAAGAGTGGCACTGGCGGAGGTAGGGTGTTACAAATATAAAGCAGTGTTGATTAGTGATGCGCTATTTTGACGTGAACGATATTTATATCGATTATATTCGTTTTTGAATTTAAAACAAATTTGAATTGAATATAAAATGATTTCGAAATTAATTGAATATAAAATGATTTCGAAATGAATTGAATATAAAATGATTTCGAAATGAATTGAATAGAAAACGAATTTGATTTGAATTGAATAGAAAACGAATTTGATTTGAATTGAATAGAAAACGAATTTGAATTGAATAGAAAACGAATTAATATTGAATTGAAATTTGAATTGAATTGAAATGAATTTTAAAACGAATTTATAAGGAAAAATTCAATTTTGATTTGAATTGAAATGGAAGTTGAAATTGTTTTTGAAACGAATTCAAAACTATTTATAAAATTCGTTTTAAATAGTAATCGACGAAATATATATAATATATATATATATATATATATTAGATATATAATGGCCTGAATAGAACGCGCCGCGCCGCGGCAGTTCGTGAATTTCGACCATTTATTTCAAACGGACATTACGGGAGATCCGACCGTCGGATTCTCCTAAAACCGGAACCGTTGGGTTCGTATCGAAAAGAGCTTTCTAACGAATATTTGAAATTCAAAAATCTAATGGTTGGATTTGGAGATACATCCAAATCAAATTTGAAAAAGGTCGTTGTAAGTGCAGTTCGATGGCCGTTGATGGAAATCGACTGTACGTGCCTTGATAAAATTATTAAAAATATCAATAATTTGTGTAAAATCATAAGAAATGATTTGGGAAAAGTTGGGATGAAAAACTCCACATTTGAAAAGATAAAAATAGATTTTTATCGAAATGAACTAGTTTTGAACTAAAATTAAACCCGTTTATTTTTAAATAAATAAATTGGATTTGAACCGGGTAATAAATAGAATATGATTTGGGTTTGTCGTGAACTGTGTTTTAAATGACATTAGTTCTTTAACCCAGTAAAAGGAGTTTAATGAATCTGAAATTAAATTGAAATGTGAATTGATGATCTAAATTATCAAATTTAGAAATGAGCGAGAATGGAGTATCACCAGTTTTGCTCCAGGCGATAGTCAAATCTTTAATTAAATTTGAACGTGAAATGGTAATTAATTTTACCGACAACACTGTGGTGTTAGATATGAAGTATTACCGGTTTTGCTTCATGGGATGAATAGGTTGGGATTGGGAAATAAAATAAATAATTACTTCGGTGTGGTTCGCTAATCTCGACTAGTTTAGAAAATCATAATTTGGTTTCTAACGACATCCAAAGGAAGATTAAAGGATAAATTTTAAAGAATTTATCTTGGATAAAATTAATGGGAACCTTTCCCTAAGAATGTGATTTCGTGAATAAAAGGATATTCTACATTGGAATGAGGCGTATGTTGTGTCTGTGTAACATTTATTTTTAATATACGCGGGTTGTTCGGAAAGACCGGGTTTATACCCATTCTGAATAACCGATTCGACGATAAGATGAAGACGGTGGTCGAAGACCGGAAGTCTTCGCATCGTTTGGATAATTACTGACGATCCTGATTGGGCTGTACACCCAAGAGGATGGAAATAGTTGGTGGTCGTCCAGACGTACTTGGAGATGGATGGATATGCGAGGAAAGTGCCTCCGGTTTCGTTCAGACCCAGAACGAACTTGTAAATGGATTGTGTGTCTGACATTGGATTTTATTCTGTGTTGATTGATTTCTGTTAAATATATATCTGTTTGGCGGCAGAGAATTTATTCTCTTGCTTAACGCCCTTCTCTGAGACGTACGAGCTTAGAGGTTATATATTGATAGATATCAATCGCATGACATGAATTGCCTGTGTGGCATGCTGAGATGTAATGGTCAAGGCTTCTGTTGAAAAGCAAAGTCTTGTGGTTGATGATCAAAGCACGGCCTACGTGGCAGCTTTGTGTATAACGTGAATTCGCGAGCCTCACACCTCGGTATGAGTCAAAAACAGGATACGGACCGTTGGGAGAACACGACGTTTCTTTCTAGCTTTGGTGGTGTCAGTGACTTACCAGCCCTGACATTTATATACTTTTCACCTTCGTGGTTTTTGGAATGAGGCGCCTCGATTATAGGTCCGTAAGGACCGGGAAACGTGTGTTCAGGCAAAAATAATCTTCTAACGTAAGTGAGGACCGGCCCAACCGATCCAGGATTGCCCAGAGTGTGTAGTCTTGAGACATTTGCTAGAGTGTCTCGAGCGCGGAGAGGAGCTTGCCCCTTGCCTCGACTCATGACGGAAATCCAATTTCCAATACGTGTATTTCGGCTTTATTTGTAGAGCCTAGTATGGCGACATAGTGGGATGGGGCACTCATGCCGTCTATGATTTATATTTATGATTGAAATTGTTTTGACACTATACACTTATTATAGTATCAAATGATTTGTTTTTAAACGTATCAAGCATGTTTGGCTATTATAAGGGAAAACCCTATCCTCCGGCTTGCGTTGCATTGTGTGATGGGACCTGGGTCTTATAATAGCTTCATTTTTTGAAAAAGCATTGCGCTGTTTATTCTATGCACTAGTATTCTTGGGAGGAAACCCGTTCCGTGTTATACGGCGTGGTCCCTTGAATTACTTTCTTTTAAAGTAAAGTTTTAAATAACTGTTTTAGTTCTCACACCAGTCACATGACTGACCTGGAGTTTATTGTTTTAACCTAAACTCTGGGTGCCCCTATTTTCCGCACGGGCAGCTAGTAGTTTTGGTTTTGCAGATTTATATTCACAGGATCCTGGTTTACAGCTGGAATGATATCCGAAAAGCTCTGTATCCGTATATCACCTTCAGTTGTGCTTTGTATTATTTTCCGCTGCTATGTAATTTATTGTAATCTCTGATATTTATCGAATGTAATTTATTCATTCATGCTCTGTATATTCTTGTATCTGATGGAATTGTTGTAATAACAATGAAATGTTCTTCCGTCTGCGTTCTGATTTGTCTTGTCCTCACAGTAATTCGTTCTTTCTCATCTCTTCGGAGACCGGGGAAGTTCGGGTCGCTTCATGATGCATCCTATCGTGCGGCCAACACAGGGTATTTACGAGTTAGGGAGCCGATCAATTAGGAGTTGTAATTAGGGTACATTTGGTCTTGCTTGTTTAGGAGCCCTTTATTATCATAGGAGGCAAGACCTATCAGTTCTATTGGGCCACCTGTTATTGTATGGGGTAAAAACCTCTCACTAGAAGTACACCGAAGTCTACCAACTTGTACTTATTTGGATCATCTTGTTCGTGTTACACTAGTATTGGTGCATAGAAAAGTATTAGAGAAGTGTAACATATTCTATCCTATTTACCATGTTATACCTGCATTATGACACTGTTATCTCACTATCCAGTTTATATGCCTATCACGATGCTTTTACTTATTTATATGCTAAAATGCCAGACTTTATGTCTGACCCATTTTGTTTCCTCTTCTGTCTCTTTTGTTCCCCCCAGGTTCTGAGGGTGGGAATACTCAAGCTCGATCAGGATTCTTCTTTCTTTCTGCTTAGAGCTGCTTAGGGTTTGCTGCATGATTTCGAATCTTCTCTTCTATGGATATATTTTGGAGATTATGTTTTTTTTATGTATTATTGTATTCTAAAGATGATTTTGGTACAAGACAGAAGTTTTATGTTGATGTAATGAGTTTTCAGTAATTCAGACTTATTATGTAATTGGGTTTGTACAACTAAGCTTTTTTATTTATTAAACTTTTTAATTCCATAGTTATTTTATATCTATCTTGTGATGTTTTTATTTATGTTTACCTATAATGCTTTACAAAACTTAATGCATTCTGATAAAGAGTGACATTAACAGATGTGGGGTGTCACATTTGGTATTAGAGCTGAAGGTTACCAGATCGGATAAAATGATTTTGAAAATTGTTTTCAAAATATTTTTAAAAGAAAGCATTTTCAAAAAGAAAAGTCTATTTTGAAAAACGTATTCCCCAAAGACATATGAAATATCTTTTGATTCTCTGTTTGAATCCCTTTTTCTTTTTAGTATGTCCGGGGAATGTAATATTCCTAAAGGTGTTTAGATACGAGCTTAGTTTCGTAGGTATCTGGAGGCTATGGCACCTGCGGGAGGCCAAGCAGACGCCCCTCCCCCCAGCTGCAACCATTGTTCCTCCTCCTCCGCATGCTGATAATTTCTCTAAGGCATGCAAGGATTTCTGTGCTAGGGCAGAAAGCCATTCCAAGGAACTAAGACTTTTGTAGAAGCAAGGAATTGGCTTAAAGAGACGGGGGATTTGTTTGGAATTTTTGAAGTTGACGATCGTAGGAAGATCCAGTTAGCCGTTTGGCAGCTGAAGGATAAGGCCTTGTTTTGGTGGGAAGTGACACAGGTGGGACGTCCAGTCGAGACTTGGGATGATTTTCGATAGTGATTCGAAATGAAGTTTCTTTCTCAAGCCGAGCAAAGTATGCAAATGGAAAGCTTTTTGCACTTAAGCAAGGGGCCATGTATGTCAAGGAGTATGTTAATAAATTTAATCATTTGGAACGGTTTGGTTTGGAGCTAGTAGATACCCCGCACAAAAAAGCTTTTAACGTTTTCTAGAGGATTGAATGAACCCCTCCATGGGTTGGCTATGTCTCGTATTCCGATGGGAGAAACTTTTGAGAAACTCGTTGATATGGCATTGATGCATGAAGAAGACTAAGGTGAAAAGAAAGAGGCTAAGGGTGAGGAAACACAAAACAAGAAAGTGTGTCCCAAGAAAGAACAACAACAATAAAAGAAGGGCGGAAATAATGGCAAAGCTCAAGATAAAAGGAAATGTCATGATTGCGGATGTGAGGGTCATTTGATCAAGGATTGCAAGAAAAGGACGAATGCTTATTTACATTATGGAGAGTTCAGACATCTTGTTAAGGATTGCCCAAAGAAGCAAGGACAAGGCCAAAGGGCAGGATCTTTTGGAGGGCAGGTGCATGCTCTCGTGGCTAGTGCGCCAGATAGAGGTAAGAAAGTTTCTATGGAAGGTTTGATTTTTCTTTCTGATCATCCTGTTAGAACTCTTTTTTATTCTGGCGCTTCGCATTCTTTTATATCTGATTATGTGGTTGAGTCTCTGCACCTTAGTACTAGTATGGTTTTGGATCCCGTTGTTGTCTCAAACCCTATTGGTGGTAAGGCTCATTTATCTATGATTTATCGGGGTTTGAGAATATCTGTGTTAGGCATCTAGTCTGAACGCGACACATATATGCTTGGTTTCATGGGCTATTGTTTGATTCTAGGAATGGATTGGCTAGCCATGTATGGTGCCATTCTAGACTGTGAGAGGAGGGTCGTTAGACTTTTAACTTGCCATGGGAATACCCTCGAGATTTCTTGTGACCCTAAGGGGTCTATCATGCTTAGTTTCCTAGAGTCGCTTGATGCAACTATCGATGATCTACAATCCGTACCAGTAGTCTGTGAGTATCCTGATGTTTTTGAGGAAGTTCAGGGATTACCTCCGAGGCGCGAGATTTATTTTCGTATAGACTTGGTGGACAATGCAAAGCCAATTGCATTTCCTGTGCGCCATATGGCTCCAAGAGAAAGGAGGGAGCTCAACAAGCAAGTAAGGGAGCTACTTGAGAAAGGGTTTATTAGGCGAAGCATATCTGAATGGGGTTCTCTAGTAGTATTCGCCACTAAGGAGGATGGTTTGCTTCGCTTATGTGTGGATTATAGAGAGTTGAATAAGCTTACTATGAAGAATAGGCACCCACTTCCGAGGATAGATGATCTGTTTGACCAACTTGTTGGTGCTTCTGTTTTATCTCAGTTAGACTTGGCCACGAGGTTTCATCGGTTGAGGGTAATCAAGGACAATTTAGACAAGACCGCTTTAAGAACTCCAGATGGTTTCTTTGTGTGGCTCGTCATGCCTTTTGGGTTGACGAATGCACCCGCCTATTTTATTGATCTAATGAGTAAGGTGTTTCGGGAGTTTCTAAATAAGTTCGTTGTGGTCTTTGTCGATGACATCTTGATTTTCTCGAAGAGCAAGGAAGAGCATGCCCTACATTTAAGGAAGGTTTTGAAAACTCTCTGCGCGCACCAGCTTAAGGCGAAATTCTCCAAATGTCATTTTTGGAGAAAAGAAGTGAGGTTTCTAGGGCATGTGGTCTCTAAATATGGGATAACAGTAGGTCCCTCAAAAGTAGTTGCAGTTCAAGTTTGGAAGATCCCAAAGAATGCAACGGAGGTGAGAAGTTTTCTTCGTTTAGCGGGCTATTATAGGAAGTTCATTAAGGACTTCACAAAAAAATCAGCCCCACTCACTAGACTAACGAAGAAGAATCTGACATTTTCTTGGGGTATAGACTGTGAGGATGCTTTTTAGCAATTGAAGAGGGCTCTAACAAAAGCCCCAGTCTTGACTTTGTCGGATGGGAACAAAGTGTTCACAGTATACAATGATGCATGCGGTACAGGGCTTAGTGCGATTCTGATGCAAGAGGGAAGGGTAGTATGTTATGGAGGTAGACAGTTAAGAGTTCATGAGAAGAACTACCATACCCATGACTTAGAGTTAGCTGCCATAGTATTCGCGCTTAAGACTTGGCACCATTATTTACTCGGAGATAAGTTCAGTTGTACACCGATCATAAATCTATAAAGTACTTGTTCTCACAAAAGGATCTCAATTTGAGGCAACAAAGATAGATGGAGATCCTAGCGTCCTATGACTTTGAGATTGCTTATACCCCTAGTAAGGGTAATGCTATGGTAGACACATTGAATAGGCAGAGGATGAACTTGAGTCCTCTGTTGGTGGAGAGGAAGAGCTTGGAGTCTATATCAACTTTTGATTTTAGACCCTCCACCGAGTTTACACCTAGTTTATTTGGCATCTTTATAGGTACGACCTAATCTGTTGGATCAGATAAAAGCTTCACAGAGAGAATACCCACAGCTAGCAAATATCTTTGATAGGCTCAGTAGAGGGGAGGCTTCCAGTCACCTTAGTAGATATTCCATAGATGATAGCGGGTGGCTGCAATGAAATGGAAGGCTTTATGTTCCCTGAGTTGGGAGTTTATTGAAGACGGTCCTTGAGGAAGCCCATCATTCTAGGATGATTATTCATCCAGACGTTGATAAGATGTATCAAGGTATGAAGAGGGTTTTATTGTGGGCTGGGATGAAGAAAGATGCAGCGGAGTTTGTTTCTCGATGTTTGATTTGCCAGCAAGTTAAAGCTGAGCAAAGGAAGACTGGTGGTTTACTTCGTCCTTTGGAAGTCTCACAGTAGAAGTGGGAGAGCGTCTCTATGGATTTCATTGTGGTTTGCCTAGATCGAGGAAAGGCAACACTAGTATTTGGGTTGTAGTTGACAGGCTTACTAAGAGCGCACATTTCATTCCTGTTAAGAGTAAGAGTACAGCGGAATGGTTGGCAGCAGTTTATCTTTGTTAGATAATCCGTCTACATGGAGTACCTTCCAGTATTATGAGTGATCGTAACCCCATATTCACCGGTGAGGTTTAGAGGAACTTGCAAGAGGCATTAGGTACACAGTTGTGTTTGAGCACCACATATCACCCGTAGACCGATGGATAAACGGAAAGTGTGAATATAGTTCTTGAGGATCTTTTAAGACTGTGTATCCTGGACTTCAGAGGGACTTGGGAAGAGCATCTTTCTTTGGTAGAGTTCGCCTACAACAACAGTTATCAGGCTAGTATTGGCATGGCACCCTTCGAAGCATTATACGGATGACCATGTAGATCACCGACTTATTGGTGGAAATCAATATAAAGGTTTCTACTTGGACTTGAGATGGTTAGGGAAACTTCAAAGAAGATTGATATTATTCGCAGGCATATGAAGACAACTCAGGACAGGCAGAAGTCCTATGCAGATAGGAGAAGGCCTGACATTGAATATGAGGTGGGGGACATGGATTTCATCAAGGTATCGCCTTTGCGGAATGTGGTTCGTTTTGGATTAGTAGGAAAATTGACACTAAGATTTGTAGGGCCATTTCCCATAACAGAAAGGATTGGCTAAATGGTCTATAGACTAAAGCTAACAGAGAGACTGTCCGAAATACATGATGATTTCCACGTTTCTCATTTACAGAAGTGCTTACATGATACCACAGAAGTAGTTGAGCCGAGTATAATTGAGGAAGTAGAGGTAGAACAGAGGCGATAGTTAGACGAGTTCCTACTCGTACTATTAGATCAGAGGTTAAGAAGGTACACAACTGAGAAGTCAAGTTGATGAAAGTTCAATGGGGAGATGACCAAGAGGATGCAACTTAGGAGACAGAAGACAAGATCCACGCTTCGTAACCTTTTCTTTTCAAGCGTATGTTCTTAACTTCTTTTCCAAAACTTTTGTTCGTGCTTGTTTCTATCATTCAAGTATATTTTATCGATCGAATCTTTGACCTTTAGGTAGGGAATCCAATTAATTTAAACATATGTTTGAGACATGTTATGTTTGATAGATGCAAGTGGATGTAAGTGTTTGCTATTGGTTGCTCGTGGATGCATAAACACACACATTAGGGACTAGATCGTCTCAATCACTCTCATACTGCATATGGATGCATGCACATATTTTTCTTCTTTTAATTGGATGAAAGTAGGTGTACCATCATGTGGATGTTGCATTTGGATGAATGATTGTGCACACATACAGAACTTACATGTTATATTACGATTAATTGCATACATGTTAGATTCATGGCACTAGCATACATTGCATTAAGGAGGTCAATTGAATCAGTAGACCGCCAGATCTTTCGCATTAGTATAGGGACATATACACACACCTTTGCATATGTTCATTTAAGCATCAGAAATATTTTAAGGACAACGGATGTCTGTGATTGGTAGATGAGTAGATGGATGACGGATGTTAGGAGAAACATTCTTTTTAACTTAGAGATTTCGTGGACGAAATCCATTAAGTATGGGAGAATGTAACACCCCGTAATTTTAAAGAACATTATAATGATAAACTAAGGAATAATTACTTAAATATTTGGAATTAAGTAAAACAGACTGCACCATGCGTTCATCTCGAAATTCTGCTTAAGATAGACCCCAAGTTTGCGTAAAACGAGCATTGTATGAAGAAGATATTAAGGTTTGAAGTTTATATACATATAAGCCATATATATATAAATAAATAATATCCAGAATTGAAAATCAAACAACGTGGGGGAAGGGGAAATCGGCCCTTTATTGGTCGACCCCGTTCCCCATGGGTCGACCCTATAATGGTGTGTCGAACCCGGGGTCGACCATACCGAGATCTGGGAAGATTCCTGCCCTGTACCTGGACACAGTTCTGAGCGAGATTCTTTGACCTTAAGCTATAGAAGGACCTCATTCTCGTTGTCTTTATTCACCAAAAATAATGGAGACAACAAGATGCAACCCCAACTCAGTTTGAACTAACCTATTCTTCTTCAATAGCAAGTTATACGTATTATAGAATCTGTGCAACAACATCTATAATCAATCCTTTGTTCTTTTGATCCAGTCATGGTGAGTTTATGTTGCTTTTAGATATAAACACCTAAATTGTCATCTTGACATGTCTATAAGTTTGGATCTAATTCTGTTCCTGTTGGTAACTTGAATCATAATAGATCTGCCATAAGACCTAATTTACTGCTTTGTTCACTTATGCATGTTCATGATATCCCTATTTTGTTAGTTTGTCTAATCATATCACTGTATGCCTATTCTGTTAGTTTGCCTAATCATATCAATGCATGCCTATTCTATTAGTATGACCAACTCTATCATCATATGCCACTTTTATTTACTGTGCCTATTCTTGTTCTCTTCTCTCTCTCTCTTTCTCTTTTTGTTTTTATAGTCAGGCTACCTTCGAGTCTAGGCCTATCGCTGAAATACTCGAGCGCAAGAAATTGGGTATGATAAATTGGGGCATAATTCTATTGTAAAACATGATTGGGAATTTTGGGCATAATTTGTAATGAGCCAAAACTTTAATTTGGGGGCATAATCTATACCTTGATCTAAACTTTAATCTAGGGCATAACTTGTATCGTCAATCAGACGGGGATTTGAGGCATAATAAACATGAAAATTGGTTAGTAATGAACATATCTAGATTTACAATGATTAGAAACTGTAATCGTGCTTAGACACGAGGTTAGATAACACTTATAGTAGAGGCCTGCCCGGAACCGCCCTGCATGTCCAGTTTCCACAAGTGGTAAATCTAATGCGAGGGGTCCAAGTGCGTAAACGTACATGTAACGGTGCTAAGACACGAGGTTAAGTCCGACTTGTGGTAGAAGTCTGTCCGGACCCAATTGGCATGTCCAGCATCAACAAGTGGTAGACTTAATGTGAGAGGTCTAGCGCATTAATAACCATAATTGATAATAAAATTGTAATACTTAACTTGTTTGAATCTGTGAGGGTCGCATGGACCTGTCAACTTAAGTAGGGGTTATGTAAACTTGCTTGAATTAGTGGGAGGGTTAAGTTAATCTTGTTAAATATATGGGGATAGATTATACATATGAACCCGACAAACTTAACCTGTTGGGGTTATGCAATCTTGTTAAACTGGTAAGCATAACTTGATGAAATCCTAGTAGTGGGGATGCAAGCCTATGGGGAAGCTTGTATCATCCGGTGTGTGGGACCCGTATTAATTAGTAACCTATCTTGGTATCAAATGAAGAACCCCGAACTAGGTCAGGGTCAGGGCACACTTACTAAGTTGGTTGTAAGAGGTCCAACGAAGGAACGTTGTGAGCGGCGCATTCCGATGGGGTCATGTGCATGCATGGGTCCGGATTGCAGGGCGATTATAAGACGTCATGACACCTGTAGACATGGTTGTGCACATCTTGCAAACAATGGGTTACCATTGTAGGAAGTGATGCATCCTACTGTAGGGCCAGCACATGGTATCTACGAGTTAGGGAGTCGAACGATTTGGGGTAGTAATTAGCATACATCTAGTCTTGCTTGTTTAAGAGCCTGTTATTATCATGGGGGTGACACGTGTCAGTTCTGTTGGGCTACCATTTATTGTATGGGGGTAAAAATCTTTCACTATAACTGCACCTAAGTCTACCGTCTTGTACTTGTTGGGATCATCTTGTTCTTTTTATACTATTATTGGTGTAGAGAAAAGTATTAGAGAAGCGCAACTTATTATATCCTGTTTATCCTGTTTACCATGTTATACCTGCCTTATGACGTTGTTATCTCACTCTCCAGTTTATATGCCTGTCATGATGCTTTTACTTATTTATATGCTAAAAGAAACTGGACTCGCCAGACTTTATGTCTGACCCATTTTGTTTCCTCTTCTCTCTCTTCCGTCCCCCCCCCCCCCCCCCAAAGGTTTTTCAGGGTGGGAATACTCAAGCTTGATCAGGATTCTTCTTTCTTTCTACTTGGAGCTGCTTAGATGTATTGCTTGATTTCGTATATTCTCTTTTATGGTTATATTTTGGGGATTATGCTTTTTTACGTATTATTGTACTCTGATGATGATTTTGGTACAAGACGGAAGTTTTATGTTGATGTAATGATTTTTTAGTAATTCAGACTTATTAGTAATTGGGTTTGGACCATGAAGCTTTTCTATTTAATAAAGTATTTAATTCCGCTGTTATTTTATATCTATCTTGTGATGTTTCTATTTCTGTTTACCTATAATGCTTCGCGAAACTTAATGCATTCTGATAAAGAGTGACGTTAACGGACGTGGGGTGTCACAAAGGCGGAGTTCTTGGATCACGTTATCTCGAGTAGGATGTTGTTGTAGGTCCTAAGAGAGTTTAGATGGTTTGAAAGTTGAAGTTAACCCTTGAGTGTATCGATTTCTCATTCCGAGTATGAACCTTGGGTCGATAATACTTGCTTGGTTGTGTGGATAACTTAAGTGCGACGTGTTTTCGAGTGGAAGATTGTAGAATTTTAGTCGATTACCAAAATTGCACGAGAAGAAGTAGTCGACTACCTATTTAGAGTCGATCGAGATAGAATTCGCTTTGGTGAGTTGAAGGCACTACTTATTAGCAAAAATGTTAGAGTTGTTTAGTGATGTTGTATCATTATAGTTTCTCTTCTCCTAAAAATTTTTGACCTTCGGTAGTTGCAGCGATTAGAATCCCTAACCCCTTAAGACTTTGAAGTTTCCTATATGTATATATAGGAAATGTAGTGGTTGTGTGTGCCTATTTGGAGATGTATCGGTCTGAAAGCGACATCTCACTCGTTAGTGTCTCTTGTACTTGTTACTGATCATGACCCTATTACTCGACATGAAGTAGAGCGAACTCAACTGAGGTGGTTGGTTCCGTATGATAGAGGTGTTGTTCATTTCCGATATCACTAGGAGGGGTTGGTTGAGAATTCAATTCATTATGAACACGACGTCAGTTAGATATAGCTTAATGGGAAGAACCAAAAAGTTTTATATGACTATTCGAGATTCCCAAATGGATGCGGAAACAATTATCGATGCCTTTCATCTACCATATAAATTATGAAGAGTGTGACAGAGCTCGGGCCATATCCAATTTGTTGATGAGAGATGCTATATTAATACTCTTTTTTTTGGAGTGGCAACAAAGATATCAAGTCATATATGGATTGAATTTAATATTTGGGATGTCAAATTAATTGTGTAGTACCCTGCAGTTTGAATAGATTTAGATATTATTTATATGATTGCTATTACTTTTCCATGTATGTTTGATTATTGATGTTTATAGGACTATTAATGTTTATATGGATATTAGGCATGCTAGATAATTATATTATTTTTTACAGTTATTTATTTGATATAAAATACACACATGACTTGACATGTGTACATTAAACAAATTCTATTTATTTAAAACTTTTATTTCCTTGTTACTATTTCTAGTGTTACTAATCCTCTTTGTTGATTATATGCCCATGTACATAGAAGCAATATGTGATTGTTTGTAGGATAATTCACTTTTATTTGCATCTAAGTGCTAAGCTTGCTTTAAAAGAGTTATGTAGTAGATTTAGAGTTGTTTTTTCCATTAGTGCATTTTTGGTGATTTTATACTCGATATGTTTGGATGAGCCATATTTGATGAGTTGAAGTTTCATTGGATCAAGCCACCGAAAGGCGGTGTTGCCGAAATTTTTCGTGAATTTTGCCAAATCTGGAAAGGAATTTAATATGTTATGCTAGGTTGAGCTATCGTCCAATCGGTAAGTTGTCACTTTTATTTTCCATCATCCATTTGTTTGTAAAATAGGTGTACGACTTATGTTTGGTTTAACTACATCAATCCAAGTTTTGATGGTGGTTGTACTTAGGAATGGAAATTTGGCTCCATGCCAAATTCTAAGTCTATTTTCTTTGTCATAATCACCTCAGTGGTTGTTGCTGAGAGCGAAAAGCAACCATTTATTTTGTATTGTCACTTGTTCGAAAGTGTTGCATTGTGTTCTTTCATCCTTTAGGATCTCAAGGACAAAATCCATTAAGGAGGGAAGAATGTAGTGACCCGTATTTTTAGCTATTAGATATTTAAATGCTGATTGTTAATCATTTGATTGATGGTTTCAGGATGGGACTTTCCATAATGTAGATCGCTATATTTCGAGTTAAGGAGGGAACCATGTATGTAGATCGCTATATTTCGAGTTCGGGCTATTTTGTTGTCAAAACGATCTCGAAATATGCATAAATCATCATTCCGAGGACACAGTGATGGATTGTGGAAAAACTGTATTTATGGAATTGTTGTAATGAGTTGTTGCACACCGCCGAATTTCACATTGATCAGATGTACCGTTTGATTATGCATAAATAAATGTGTGTCATTTCTATAAGAAATGGTAATTGTATAATTTGGATACTAAAGGCTAACTTCTTTATACAATCGAATTTGGTTTTGAAACTAGTTCCATTGTTTTCAAAAGGTCTTTTTACACTGATGACAATAGGTGGTACATCTCGATTAGAGATCACGATTTTTTAAGCTTATTTGAGAATAAATTAATAAACTCTTAGATAACTAAGCCCATATTCTATAGTGATGGACCAAAAACCCGACTCATTTCCTTTTCTCCCGAATAATCACAATAGCAACCCAAAATTTTGGCAGTTGTTAATTTAGTTATTTACCTAGGTTCCAAAAATGAATTTTTATAAAATGATGGAATTTGACCACGAAACCCACACTGTTGCATTTATGATGGAATTCTGGGCCCAAATGACCCAGAGTAGTCGACCGGGCTGTTGACCCCTCTTATCGATATTTTCTGGCAAGGTCGACCGGTTTTTAGAGTGTTCCATAACACTTTTATTATATCAAAATAATAGGAACATAAGTACATGTGTTACACTGAGAGCGCAACAACTATAAACTCTCCACGCTGGGAGATTAGCCAAATCACATTAGTACTAACACACCCTACAATATTACATAGCGTTGTTACATTTTACAACTACATTTCACCTAAGACTATTTCATGAGTCCATAGCTGACTCCAACTGACACAAGGCTTCAGTCACTAGTGAACTGAAGACCACGATGTCTGCTACATGTAACATGCACTTTGAGGTCTCTAGTCACCGGCGATTGTTGTTGTTCAGGGGCAATGTAAGGTGGCAGTGGTCTGTATGCCCCTGGTGGAAGTATGTGATCGTATGGGTTTGACTTCCCCTTTTTCTTTTTCGAATTTAATGTAAAAGTAGTATTGTCTCCAACTATTGCATTAGTCATTCTCAAATTCTTTGCAATGGCATTTAGAAAGCCCAGTTTGAAGCTGAAATTGTTTGAGCTATTGTTCGTCGGTGTCGTAATGACAGAGGTTGCAGCACCACCAGCATCACCTTATTGCATGGCACATTCAAAATCTCTAGCATCATCAGTTACTTGTTGCATGAAACTCTCCTTGCTTACGTACTCCATGTCATTCTCTGTTTCCTCATTGTTACCAGCATATGATGCTTTACTCATATCTGTATTACCGATAACTTGCTTATCTTTGTTCATCTTTCCATTTTCTTATCCTAATTTAGCGTACTTATTTTTTTATTCAACAATTTTCCATTTTTTTCTTCTTCAAGTTCAAGAGCATTCTTATCCATAAGACCATTCTCATTTCCTACTTCATTGTGACTTATAACATTAGCATCTGCTAAGTTAGTTACAGTTATGTTATTCTTGTTAGCAGTCTCATTATTATCACTAATAAGTTCATGGTTAGATCATTCCATTTTTGCCTTTTATCATTCCATGGTTCGCCATCCTCAAGACATGGAGAAACCTGGTCATCATTACTCTCATCTACGATATTGAGAGCTCCAAACATGTTTCCTGAAATAATACAATTTCCATTATCTACTACTTTCCTGTTTGATATAGTGCTTGTGCCCAAATTTTCATTGTTAACCCGATGCCAGCCAAAGCTCCTACCAGAGTTGAATCTGACTTTTTTTCCACCTCTCAGAGTTCTCCTCCAAATCTTTTTCCTAGAATTGACATGAGTAACCTTATCCCCTGCTTTATCTGTTACTTCTTGCTGTAAAACCTTTGCATCACCGAAACTCTTACCATTCTCTTTAGCTACTGCATTAACTTCCACTTTTTGACTTCACTAAACTTTGTGGGGGATTTTTCAATTTTGTGACCAAAGTTCTTACATTTAGTGTAACACCCCACACCCGCTAAGGTCACTCGCTAAGGGAATGCCTTAACTTCGATGGAGTATTTTAAGTGAATATAGAACAGAAAAATTACAACAGACAGATATAAGTAATACTTGAAATTTAAAACAACATTTCATTGCAGCAGAAGGTAAACATGTTTGGTTACATATCAAAAACCAACAAGAGTCAAGTACAAAATATCCATCTCGTTAAAACATAAGTACATAATCCCACTACATACAAATAGCCATAATAGAAAAGATAACCGAGCTTTACTTCAAGAGTCCAAGCTTCAAAAGATAGATAAAGCAATCTGAATCAAGGCCCACTAGTGCTAGGCTCACTCTGATAACCTGAGGGTTGGGAAAAAGATAAAAACAACGGGGTCAGACATAAGTCTGAGTGAGCCCTATAACTTTAACAATACAATCATTAAAGTAATTAGGGTATGATATAAACCTGGTACGGTACGCCTGGGGATAAATGACTACACTAAGCAGCCAACTAGACTTAGGATGAACTAAGATAACGGTAAAGACGCGCCTATCCACCCAAGAATAAATACTACACTGTACCACCCCAGATCTACCCACCCAAGGGTAATTTCTAATTGCACCACACCAGTCATTCCTACTTAAAGGTTGATCCCTCCCAAGGACTTAGAAAAATTTACCCAATAATTTCGTGTACCCCTAGCTGACTACATAGGTGTCGTCTGCCCCAATCTCCACTAGGTGTACCCTGTACTTAGTAATCTTAATAGTAGTCTCTTGTACCCCTAGCTGACTACATAGGTGCCGTCTGCCCCTATCTCCACTAGGTGTACCCACTACTCCCATTCGATCGGCTCCCTAACGTAGATACCCGTGCTGGCCCCACAGTGGGGTGTATCACTCCCCAAAGTGGCAACCCGATACAATCAATGGTGCACGGCTTATACCTACACGATGCAACAACGTCTTACCTACCAGCCCGGGTCCACACACGCATATGAAACCCGTTGGACTTGCGTTACCACCGCTAACCCGTTTTGGCCTCTTATAGTCTAGCCCAGTACGCGTGTCCCGTCCTTGACATGGGTCGAGCCCAATAAGATACATATGGGTTACTGGTTGAAATGGGCCCCCACAAGCTACCCACCTAAGCTTGTCAATTCTAGTGTATCCCACTTAACCCTTTTTAGTAATCATGTCCACTTACATGTTTAAAGTTTGGTTAAGTCATCTAATCATATTTTAATTGCCACTCAAGGCACCCACTAGATTTCCACATGCCACCCAAGGCACTTACTTGATTTCCACATGCCACCCAAGGCACTTACTTAACCCTTTAATCATGTTTAATTACATGTTCCACTTTGGTTAAGTAATCTAATTTTATCTTCTATTGCCACCCAAGGCAACCACTAGATTTTCCCCATGCCACCCAAGGCACTTACTTAACCCTTTAATCATGTTTAATTACGTGTTCCACTTTGGTTAAGTATTCTACTCTTATCTTCTATTGCCACCCAAGGCAACCACTAGATTTTCCCCATGCCACCCAAGGCACTTACTTAACCCTTTAATCATGTTTAATTACATGTTCCACTTTGGTTAAGTATTCTAGTCGTATTTTCTATTGCCCCCCAAGGCAACCACTAGATTTTCCCCATGCCACCCAAGGCACCCACTTAACCCCTCATGCCCCACTACATGCTTATCTGGTTAAGTGTTTCTTAAATGATTAAGACCGTAACCTTTGCAAAGACCTCTCACATTAGACTATCTTTTATGGCAGCTGGATTTGCCGGTCGGGTCCGGGCAGCCTTACGCCATAATCGAGTCTAACCTCGTGTCTTTACACTTGTCATGTATTTAGTTTATGCCTAAGACCTCTCACATTGGGCCAATCATTTGTAGCCGCTGGATTTGCCGGTCGGTTCCAGGCAGTCTTATGCTACAAAAGGGTCCAACCTCGTGTCTTAGTCGATTAATTACACCTAATTAATCACCCCCATAATTTGTATTAATTATCCCTAATTAATTACAAATTTAACGATGTACATAATTGACTCAATTATGTCCATCCACTTTATGGTATGCATAATCATACCAACTTCACACCATTTCATTAACATGAATATTAACCCCATCGTTCCCCACGTAATTTGCTAATATGACATACTTAAAAGGGAAGATTCATCACACATACAATGGGTTCAACTTACATAACATTAGCATCAACATGGGTTTTAAAGGTGTCAACATGCATATAGCATCAAACCCAACTAGCATAAATAATCAACCCAAACTTGCATGAATCACATATGTCATAAAGAGGTTAACTTGCATAAGTTACTTATGTCATACAAAGGGGTAAACTTGCATATGTATGTATGACATACAAAGGGGTTAACTTGCATATGTATGCATATCATACAAAGGTGTAAACTTGCACATGTTACTTGCATATAATCAAACACCAAACTTGCATAACATGTCATATATGAACTTGCATATAATCATACACCAAACTTGCATAACATATCATATATGAACTTGCATAACATATCATATATGAACTTGCATGTAATCATACACCAAACTTGCATAACATGGTGTCATAATGGATCAATGTTTATCATAGCGATTTGCATAACTAGCATCATGAACACATAGCCTAAAACTTGCATAACTTGCATAACATCATGATCACATAGCATATGACTTGCATAACTTGCATAACATCATAATCACATAGCATATGACTTGCATAACTTGCATAACATCATGATCACATAGCATATGACTTGCATAACTTGCATAACATCATGAACATAAAGCATATGACTTGCATAACTTGCATAACATCATGAACATATAGCATATGACTTGCATAACTTCATGAACACATAGCATATGATAACATAACTTGCATTGATCCACATTCATAGCCATAACCTCATTATATCCTATCATAATCATTTCAACAATTGGTCATTAAGGCTATAGAAACTCACAACTTGTTGATTAGCACTCCTATGAAGAAGATTAAGTTGCTAAAGTTGATTAGAAGTTGATTTGAGAAGCTATCTTCTTCTACAATTTGATGGAGTCTCCTTCAAGTTGCAATTTAACGGCATAACGACATTGTATCTATTTTTAGTATGAATTAGGGTAGTCTTAGGGTGTATTTATAGAATTAGGTTGTAGTTTAGGCCCTAAGATTAGCCCTAGATTAGGTTAGAGCCGTCAGATCTCGTCACAAGCCACCAGACACAGCCCAAACTTCTTCAGGCTGCACCCAGGTCACACAGACCGACAGGGGGGGTCGACCCCTATGTCGACCCCTAGGGAGGGGGTCGACTCCCTCTGCCTGGCGGGAATTTTTCCCGCCTCTTCTGAAATGTGAAATTTCTGTTTTTAAATCTGTTTTGAATTTCTGAAAACTTCTTCGGGCCTTAACTGGGTCATACGGACTCCGATTTTCGAAAAATCGGACTCTATTTCGTGTATTTTTCCGAGACGAACGTAATGGCATAGCCCGTTTCCCCTGATTCAGATTTTAAAATTTAATTCTGCCCTGTTTTATATTATAGCAAGTTATTCAACATACGGGGTGTTACATTCTCCCCTACTTAAAGGATTTCGTCCCCGAAATCTCTAAGTCAAGAAGAACGTATCCTACCATCCAAACAATCATCTACTCAAACCATTAAACACTGACATCCATTGTCCTTAAAATTTCTAATGCTGTATGAACATATGCAAAGAGTGTGTGTATATGTTCCCTGTCTAATGCAAAATTAGGCGGTCTACCGATTCAGTTGACCTCCTTAATGCAAACCACGATAGTGCCATGCATCCAATATGTATGCGAAAGAACCTTATCGACACATACTATTTCTACATGAGTGCACAATCATTCACCAAAATGCATCATCCATATGATAGCACAACCATTATACATCCATTAATATAGCTACCTACATACAATTATATGCAATATGCAATATGAAGTGATTGAGCCGATCTAGTGCCTAGAGTGTGTGTATATGCATCCACGAGCAACCACTAGCAACCACTTGCATCCACTCGCATCCATCAATCATAACATGTCTCAAACACATGTTTCAACCATAGGTTTACCCTATCTAAAGGTCAAAGGTACTAATGAGAGGACATACTAAAGATAAGATAAGTACTAGACAAACGATAAAGGAGAAGTTAAAAGACATACCCTCCAAAAAGGAATGGGTACAATGAACGAATCTTCGCTTCTGTCTCCCAAGTAGCATTGCTCTCATCTTCTCCCCATTGCACTTTGACTAGTCAAACCTCTCTGTTTAAAAACTTCCTAATCTCTGAACCAAGGATGCGGGTAGGAGCTCGTCGAATAGTTGCATCACGCTCTACCTCCACTTCTCTAAGCAAGCTCGGCTCTACCACCTCTGCGGTCTCATGTAGGCACTTCCTCAAATGTGACACATGGAATACGTCATGTACTCCACTAAGTCTCTCGGGTAAATCCACTCTATATGCCATGGAGCAGTCCTCTCGCTCTTCATGGGTATGAAATGGGCACTCTTAGTAAATCTGTCTACCACAACCCAAATTCCCGTATTACCCTTCCTCGATTTCGGTAATCCATCAATAAAATCCATCGAGACGCTATCCCACTACCATTGCGGAACTTCCAATGGGTGAAGCAACCCACCGGGTTTCTTTTGCTCCGCTTTCACTTGTTGGCACACCAAGCATCTAGCGACATACTCGGCCACATCTTTCTTCATACCGGCCCAAAAGAAAACTCGCTTCATGTCTTGGTACATTTTGTCCCCACCGGGATGAATGGTCATCTTCGAATGATGCGCATCATCAAGTATAGCCTTCCTCAAACCCTCATCTTGCGGTACACAAAGTCTACCGTCTCTACACAACCACCCCCTATCGTCTAGGGTGTACCTACTCAAATGGCTGGACGACTCCCCCCTTATGAGCCTCTCTACTAACTCAAACAACTGTGGGTCGTCCCGCTGTGCCTTGCCAAGCCGTCCCAAAAGAGTAGGTCTGACCTCTAAGGATGCTAGCAAACCGGGTACAAAGTCAACGGAAGGTCTAAAATCAAACATCGAGATAAATTCCAAGCTTCGTCGTTCCACGACAATGGACTCAAGGACAACCTTTTTCTGCTCAAGGCGTCCGCCACCACGTTACCCTTGCCAGGGGTATACGCTATTTCGAAATCATAGGATGCTAAGAACTTCATCCACCTTTGTTGTCTTAAGACTATGCGCTCGAAGAGTCTCCAACATTTCCCTAAGATGTAGGGCATGCTTTTCTCCACTTCTAGAGAAAACCAGGATATTCTCCCATGCAAAATCGTCACAACTATCCATCTCTCACGCAGACCATCCTAGTCGAACTCGACATCCCCCAAGTGCAAGCCCCAAAGGCCTAAACCAATATCAGACAAACCCCCAAGGGATACCTCCTTCGAATTCAGACGACCTACGTGAGATGATACTAGTAAAAACGGCTAAATAATTAAGCACTTGTCCAACTCTGTATGTCCTTTCCAGTCTCGCTCCAAAACCACCGTTGATCAAATAACTGGCTTTGCTTAACCTATTAAGCACATACGAAAACTTATTTCGCTCTTAGAAAAGACCAAGATGTCATCCACAAAGACCACTACGAAGTTATTTAGGTACTCCCTGAACACCCTACTCATCAAATCAACAAAGTATGCAGGGGCGTTCGTCAAACCAAATGGCATCACCAGCCACTCATAGAAACCATCTGGAGTCCTAAAGGCACTATCCTCAGCCACTCTCAACTGATGAAACCCCGTGGCTAAGTCCAACTGCGAAAACACTGAGGCGCCAACCAACTGATCAAAGAGATCATCAATCCTCGGCAATGGGTATCTATTCTTCTTTGTGAGCTTGTTGAGTTCTCAATAGTCTACACAAAGTCTGAGGGACCCATTCGCCTTCGTGGCAAAAACTACTGGAGCACCCTACTCCGATATACTTCGTCTTATGAACCCCTCCTCAAGCAACTCCCCTACTTGCTTATGGAGTTCCCTCCTCTCACGAGGAGCTATGTGGCGCACTGGTAAAGATACTGGTTTAGCATTGTCCACCAGATATATTCGGAAGTCTATCTCCCTCTTCGGAGGTAAGCCCTTCACCTCCTCAGACACATCCGAGTACCCCCGGACCACTCTAACAAATCGCAAACTCTCGACCGAAGCGTCAAGCGATTCAAGATAACTTAGCATAACAGAATCTATGGGATTACAAGAGATCTCGAGAGTGTTACCCAAGCGGGTCATGAACCTAACAACTCTCCTTTCGCAATCAAGAACGGCACCATTACTGGATAACCAGTCCATGCCCAAAATCAACCCATAGCCCGTGAAGCCCAAAACAAAAACATCACATCTAAACTCAACGCTAAGTATAGAAATCTTCAAACCCAAACATATCATGGACAAATAAGTGGAGCCCCCAATTGGGTTTGAAGCAACCAAGGGATCATCTACTAGACTGGTGTCTAAGTGCAGTGACTCAACTAACGATGATGAGATAAACAAATGCGATGCGCTAGAGTCGAATAAAGTTCGAACAGGATGATCGAGAGGACCAACTTTCAACCTAGACGGTCCTACCCCCATCAGGTATACCAGCCATGAGGGAATACATCTACCCTCCAGAAGATCCTGTACTTTGTCCTTACCTCTTTGGACAATCCTAATAAGGTGTCCTATTTCTCCAAAACAACTAGCCTTCTCCTTTACATTCTCCTTTCGTGACCTTCTCGCCACGATGAGGTTTCGTCCTTTATTTACCTAATAGCTATTTGAACCTTCCTCCCTCGTCCATCTTAAAGGTACACAAGCCCTCCACCTCCTTGGACTAACTTCTTAGCCCGACAAAGGTCTTAGTCCCTTGAAGTGGTTCTTCCGTCCTTCATACGGAAGTCCTTATTTATCTTAAAAAGACATCTATACGCGGAGGGGAAATTCAAAAAGAGATAGAGGAAGAGATTCAAAACGGAGAATCGAAGGAAGGATATATGGCTCTTGGGGATTATGTTCTTTTCTTTCAAAAACTTTTCTCTTAAAAGACATGTTTTTGAAAATACTTCTTCCAAAAATGTTTTTAGAAAAATAGTTTTCTAAAAATTTTATCTGTTCTGGTAACCTTAAGCTCTGATACCACGTGTAACACCCCACACCCGCTAAGGTCACTCGCTAAGGGAATGCCTTAACTTCGGTGGAGTATTTTAAGTGAATATAGAACAGAAAAATTACAACAGACAGATATAAGTAATACTTGAAAATTAAAACATCATTTCATTGCAGCAGAAGGTAAACATGTTTGGTTACATATCAAAAACCAACAAGAGTCAAGTACAAAATATCCATCTCATTAAAACATAAGTACATAATCCCACTACATACTAATAGCCATAATAGAAAAGATAACCGAGCTTTACTTCAAGAGTCCAAGCTTCAAAAGATAGATAAAGCAATCTGAATCAAGGCCCACTAGTGCTAGGCCCACTTTGATAACCTGAGGGTTGGGAAAAAGATAAAAACAACGGGGTCAGACATAAGTCTGAGTGAGCCCTATAACTTTAACAATACAATCATTAAAGTAATTAGGGTATGATATAAACCTGGTACGGTACGCCTGGGGATAAATGACTACACTAAGCAGCCAACTAGACTTAGGATGAACTAAGATAACGGTAAAGACGCGCCTATCCACCCAAGGATAAATACTACACTGTACCACCCCAGATCTACCCACCCAAGGGTAATTTCTAATTGCACCACACCAGTCATTCCTACTTAAAGGTTGATCCCTCCCAAGGACTTAGAAAAATTTACCCAGTAGTTTCGTGTACCCATAGCTGACTACATAGGTGCCGTCTGCCCCTATCTCCACTAGGGGTACCCTGTACTTAGTAATCTTAAAAGTAGTCTCTTGTACCCCTAGCTGACTACATAGGTGCCGTCTGCCCCTATCTCCACTAGGTGTACCCACTACTCCCATTCGATCGGCTCCCTAACGTAGATACCCGTGTTGGCCCCACAGTGGGGTGTATCACTCCCCAAAGTGGCAACCCGATACAATCAATGGTGCACGGCTTATACCTACACGATGCAACAACGTCTTACCTACCAGCCCGGGTCCACACACGCATATGAAACCCGTTGGACTTGCGTTGCCACCGCTAACCCGTTTTGGCCTCTTATAGTCTAGCCCAGTACGCGTGTCCCGTCCTCGACATGGGTCGAGCCCAATAAGATACATATGGGTTACTGGTTGAAATGGGCCCCCACAAGCTACCCACCTAAGCTTGTCAATTCTAGTGTATCCCACTTAACCCTTTTTAGTAATCAAGTCCACTTACATGTTTAAAGTTTGGTTAAGTCATCTAATCATATTTTAATTGCCACTCAAGGCACCCACTAGATTTCCACATGCCACCCAAGGCACTTACTTGATTTCCACATGCCACCCAAGGCACTTACTTAACCCTTTAATCATGTTTAATTACATGTTCCACTTTGGTTAAGTAATCTAATTTTATCTTCTATTGCCACCCAAGGCAACCACTAGATTTTCCCCATGCCACCCAAGGCACTTACTTAACCCTTTAATCATGTTTAATTACATGTTCCACTTTGGTTAAGTATTCTACTCTTATCTTCTATTGCCACCCAAGGCAACCACTAGATTTTCCCCATGCCACCCAAGGCACTTACTTAACCCTTTAATCATGTTTAATTACATGTTCCACTTTGGTTAAGTATTCTAGTCGTATTTTCTATTGCCCCCCAAGGCAACCACTAGATTTTCCCCATGCCACCCAAGGCACCCACTTAACCCCTCATGCCCCACTACATGCTTATCTGGTAAAGTGTTTCTTAATTGATTAAGACCGTAACCTTTGCAAAGACCTCTCACATTAGACTATCTTTTATGGCAGCTGGATTTGCCGGTCAGGTCCGGGCAGCCTTACGCCATAATCGAGTCTAACCTCGTGTCTTTACACTTGTCACGTATTTAGTTTACGCCTAAGACCTCTCACATTGGGCCAATCATTTGTAGCCGCTGGATTTGCCGGTCGGTTCCGGGCAGTCTTATGCTACAAAAGGGTCCAACCTCGTGTCTTAGTCGATTAATTACACCTAATTAATCACCCCCATAATTTGTATTAATTATCCCTAATTAATTACAAATTTAACGATGTACATAATTGACTCAATTATGTCCATCCACTTTATGGTATGCATAATCATACCAACTTCACACCATTTCATTAACATGAATATTAACCCCATCGTTCCCCACGTAATTCGCTAACATGACATACTTAAAAGGGAAGATTCATCACACATACAATGGGTTCAACTTACATAACATTAGCATCAACATGGGTTTTAAAGGTGTCAACATGCATATAGCATCAAACCCAACTAGCATAAATAATCAACCCAAACTTGCATGAATCACATATGTCATAAAGAGGTTAACTTGCATAAGTTACTTATGTCATACAAAGGGGTAAACTTGCATATGTATGTATGACATACAAAGGGGTTAACTTGCATATGTATGCATATCATACAAAGGTGTAAACTTGCACATGTTACTTGCATATAATCAAACACCAAACTTGCATAACATGTCATATATGAACTTGCATATAATCATACACCAAACTTGCATAACATATCATATATGAACTTGCATATAATCATACACCAAACTTGCATAACATGGTGTCATAATGGATCAATGTTTATCATAGCGATTTGCATAACTAGCATCATGAACACATAGCCTAAAACTTGCATAACTTGCATAACATCATGATCACATAGCATATGACTTGCATAACTTGCATAACATCATAATCACATAGCATATGACTTGCATAACTTGCATAACATCATGATCACATAGCATATGACTTGCATAACTTGCATAACATCATAATCACATAGCATATGACTTGCATAACTTGCATAACATCATGAACATATAGCATATGACTTGCATAACTTGCATAACATCATGAACATATAGCATATGACTTGCATAACTTCATGAACACATAACATATGATAACATAACTTGCATTGATCCACATTCATAGCCATAACCTCATTATATCCTATCATAATCATTTCAACAATTGGTCATTAAGGCTATAGAAACTCACAACTTGTTGATTAGCACTCCTATGAAGAAGATTAAGTTGCTAAAGTTGATTTGAGAAGCTATCTTCTTCTACAATTTGATGGAGGCTCCTTCAAGTTGCAATTTGACGACATAACGACGTTGTATCTATTTTTAGTATGAATTAGGGTAGTCTTAGGGTGTATTTATAGAATTAGGTTGTAGTTTAGGCCCTTAGATTAGCCCTAGATTAGGTTAAAGCCGTCAGATCTCGTCACAAGCCACCAGACACAGCCCAAACTTCTTCAGGCTGCACCCAGGTCACATAGACCGACAGGGGGGTCGACCCCTGTGTCGACCCCTGGGTCGACCCCTAGGGAGGGGGTCGACACCCATGTCGACCCTAGGGTCGACTCCCTCTGCCTGGCAGGAATTTTTCCCGCCTCTTCTGAAATGTGAAATTTCTGTTTTTAAATCTGTTTTGAATTTCTGAAAACTTCTTCGGGCCTTAACTGGGTCATACGGACTCCGATTTTCGAAAACTCAGACTTTATTTCGCGTATTTTTCCGAGACGAACGTAATGGTATAGCCCGTTTCCCCTGATTCAGATTTTAAAATTTAATTCTGCCCTGTTTTATATTATAGCAAGTTATTCAACATACGGGGTGTTACATTTAGTGCTCAAATATGGCTTCCAGAGATAGTTAACCTTAACGTATTGAATAATTCCATCCCCCAATAGAACTGGAAATGATTCAGGCATTTCACTATCATTTGAAATCTCAACCAAACACTTTGCATATACCAGATGTTCAAGGCTCTCTATGGAAGTGTCCATACATAGGAATTTACCAACACAAAAGGCAAGATAGCAAATTCCAATCTTGGACCAAGCCACTAAAGGTAGATTATAAAGTTTAATCCAGACAGGAATGCATTTGATTCCACAAACCGAACCACCCATTTTACATCCCATTTCTTAATTATAAAAAATTTGTGCCTGGTAACTATCGGATCTGCTTCTAGAATTATGTTTCTATCGACACTGTTAGATATATGGAAGAAAAAGAGGTTACAATTCGATTTCACTTTAATTTGATTAGTTGATTTCCAGAAGTGTTGCAGTTGGTTGTCGACTATCGTGTATGACAGAGGAGCATCGAGGAAGAAACCGATCAGGTATTCTTGCCAAATTTCCACGCAAGCCCTGGTACTTTCTTCTGTAGGCACAAGGTTATCTCCATAGAATTGAAGCATAATTGGTGGCGATATGAATTCTCCTGCATTCCTGGGTTTGGATGAAAACAAGGTGGACCATTTCACGTTTGGTAAAGGGGGAAAGTCATAGGCAAGGAGGGAAGAAAAGTTGGGTGGAGCATCTGGGTTCAGCCGAATAGGTTCAGGCGGTGGTTTAGCAGTGGGAAGGGCTCGAGGTGGCGGAGAGAAGGTGGTATGGTGTAGAGGGGCTTTGGGAAGAGTGGAGTTTTGGGGAGAGGTGATAGTAGAAGCCATTGTTCGGCTCGAGGTTTTTGATTCAAAACGAGTCTAATTTTTTGTATAGGTTACATGTTGAATAAGCTTTTGTTTCTCTTGTTGATTTTGCCCACTCACAGCTATGTTTTTAGGGTATTCTATTATATATAAAATTTTATAATGGACGGGTCTTAATTAGAGTTAATTTAACGTTCTACAGCCATTTTAATCCATATAAATAAAGAATTAGACCCCATCCTTTTGCACAAAATTATGAAGGCAATAGTGAAGTTTTGCCATATTCCTCTTCTTCTAAACCTATTCTAAATCAAATCTAAATATATATAATTTAAACAAACATAGAGTGAAGAAGATTAGAATTAGATTTATGTGCAAAGGAGATGGTGTTGCATTTAGACTATTCTTCCATTCAGATTTCTTCCTTTTTTTCCCTATTTTCTTGCAAACCTACAAATATGAAAGAATCCCCTTTATAGAATAATTGTAGATCTATAAGAATTTGGGAATTGTAGGCCTAAAGGTTTATTCAGATTCAGATTTGGATAGCTTCAGGTGAGTGGGAAAATTATATACATCGTTTATAATAACCTATTTAGTTTGTCTGAAATAGATCCGAGATGTATGCCTAAAAGTTTATCAGATTTTTTTAATGTTTTTGTCAAATCTAAAATAGTTGGTTATGGTTTGAATATTGAGTTTGT
Source organism: Allium sativum (assembly GCA_030737875.1). Classification (NCBI taxonomy): domain Eukaryota; kingdom Viridiplantae; phylum Streptophyta; class Magnoliopsida; order Asparagales; family Amaryllidaceae; genus Allium; species Allium sativum. The sequence goes on along the minus strand of CM060924.1, from coordinate 497,445,175 downwards.
ATTTTTGATTAATTAAATTATATTTCCTACATTTTTTCATAGAATTGTTGTGGTTATTGTGTACACCTTGGATCTGAAAATCAGTCCTAAATTCGTTGTCGAATTTGTAGTTTTATTTCAAATTCTTAGATTTGGTGTTAGTTTGTGGTTTATGAGAAATTTAGATTAAAAGATTATGCCTGCTTATGTTTAATGCTATTGCGGTTTTACTTAGTTATTGTAGAAATGCCCTTTTTGTTCTTTTTAATAAAAAGAACACTGTTTCAAATCAGTAAGGAATATGTACGAAACAACTAGGAAGGGATGTGTAAATTTACGTAGTTTACAACAGTAGTTCCAAAACATATATTTCTTATTTCTTTTGATTTGAAATATGTTCATATCCTTTTTTATTTTTTTGCCAAATTTTACAATAACTACAGTTTTTAACCTTTTTATAAGATTTTGAATCTCAAACAATATTAAACATAAAAAGGTTTGTTTTGGTCATTAGTTTAGGCCAAAACCTAAATGGTTAATAGTAATAAAATAAAATAAAGTAACTACGTTAAATACGCTTAAATGAAATTATACATACACACACACATATATGTATATATATATATATCTCCAAATCTATGTAAATAACGCAAATATATTATTATAATAAATGTTTGTTATGGTTGTATGTTTGAATATTTTCCATTTCCGTGGAGATGTATATGGAAATATAATTCATAATAAACGAAAATAGGTGTTATGACCATTGTAACAATAAATGAATTTGATTTGCTACAAATAAGGTCATAAATAAAATAAGGAATGTTGTCTTTGATTGGGGAAATGAATTAAATAGGATAAACATGCTAAATGGTTATAATTTGAATGTGTTAGGAATAAGAATTATAGCTCTTCTTGGGGAAGTAAATAAATAATGCCTATAAACATACATACACGCACACAAACACACACACATACACACACACACACACACACACACACACACACATATATATATATATGTACACACACACATACATATATACGCAAACAAGAATTGCACTGAAAACAAAAAGGGTTCGAAGCTTCAAAAAGATCGTTAATGGCGACAGAAGAAACAATTCTTTCTACTGCTTCTTCTTGTTTTCGTTTTTATTCTCTCCCATTTACTTCTTCTTCCCAAATCAGCTCTAAATTCTACTCTCGTCTGCGTGGTCTTTTTTAAGTATTCAACTTTAGATTTTCATATCTGAACCCTATTTTCCCCAACGCCACTTCTTTCAGCAAACCACTTCATAAAATCCTCTTCTTATCCCTCCTCACTAACAGAGTACACCATTTTTGCAGTGCACGTCGACCCATTTCGGGGATTCTTTTGATTGGATTTTTTTGGTTTGTTGGTTTCGGCTTGGCTGGTTTTGTGGGTCTTGAGTTCTTGTGTTGTCTCGCAGTAACTATTGATTCTTGTACGACTCGCGTCTCATTTCTTGATTACGATGGTTTGTATGGGGTTAGTTATTCAATGTAATACACATAAGGGCTCTGGATTGTAGGTTGTTGGTGTTGCTGGTACGGTTTTGTGATTGTTGTGGGGTTTGGTTTTACCTCATCCTGGTGTTTGGTAGTGTCCCTAGTTTATTGGGCATGGTTACTATCGTTGTCGTTCCTCTGGCAACATGAATGCTTATGCACGTAATAGTCACGGTGTTGTGGTTGATCTATCCCTCACATGTTGTATTAGTTATGCCACTTCGGTGGTAATCTGGCTTTAGTTTTTGTAATGTCCTTTGGGATATATGTTTTTGCTAGTTTGTGCTCTGGTTCTTCTCCATGGCCACGTCAGCTCCCCAGGTGAAGCTCTGCTCTCTACGGACCTGGCGTCTTGCGAGTCATCAAATCCTCCATCCACTATTGCACGTGCGTCACTTCTGTTAATGATATTTTTTGTAAACACCGGAGATAGGTCTATGGAAGTGGACCTCAGGAGAAAATAGGTTGTTTAACCTTGGCAAGTTTGAGTTAGTTCACCATTTCCTAAGAATATAGGTCTAGAATCCGAAAGAATAGTTACTCTTCCCTTGATAGGGTAAGTATCACACTTAGGCGATTCAAGAATCAACAATAATCCAAGGAGGATGAGTTTCTAAACACAACCCTTGATAAGGACTTAATGGATGGTAGAAAAGGGGTTCGGCACTAAGATTGTTGAAGGGTCTAAGCTTGCAGGAAGGGTTTAAGCTTGTGGAAAAGGATGTTCCACTTGACCTGCGGAAAGGCTTGGTCGAAGGCTTATGTATACATAGGAAACAAACTGTAAGCTGTGCCAACAATAACTAAGAAATAACATGGTAAACTTATAAAGAAATATCGTAAGTATTAATTCGCTCTTTATTGATCTTTGATTTAGAGTACAAGAATTGAATGGAAGAAATCCCCAAATGGAATTAAGAATTAGGGTTTACTCTAGAGAAAAAGAGTACAAGAATAAGAATGAGAAAAATCATCCTCAAAATGTGACCCCTGGGGTCTTATTTATAGAGAAATCGGGGTCCCTTCTGTTGTTGGGCCGTTAGGCCTATAGGAGCCTTTGTCGACCGCTTTTTCCCTTGGTATCAGATGTTTTAGCTTTCGGCCGCTTTATTGTGCTGATTATAGATTCCGTAATGAGGGTTCCGGTTAGCTGGAGCTTCTTTCATGTTGATGTGAGCTCTCGGTTGTATGCTCTCGGTTATAAGCTTCCAGATGTAGGCTTTCGGTTTTCCAGTGAATACTTAGAGGAGCTTGCATTCATGATGTATGTAGATAACTGCCGGTTCAGAACCACTGACGGCGTCTGTGCTAAGTAGACTAGTATGGATAGCTTGTATCCTTTCCGGGGTTCCAGTTTACCACCCGGAGGAGCTTGCACCGAATCCCTTTTTAAAGTAAATAACCCGAACCGAACCGACCCACAATGATACAGTTCAGTTGCGGTTTGAAATTTGACCAAACCGTATTAAACTGAACCGAACTGAATACCTGCACTAATAATCTAATAATCTTACGATAAAAATATAACTAATTACTATCTATTTTTTATTTTAATGATGCATATTCCATTTTCAACGTATGTTGTTGTTATATTAATAATCATCGTTATCATAAAAGAAAAATTTATTGTGTCAATATAATAGTTTCTATATCATTTTTTAGGTAATATTAGTTATAATATTATTTGAGTTATCTTATTTAATATTTATGCATAAACTAACACTGATTCTTGGTTAATGTTTTTCATTAACGTAAAATTGAAGTATTCATACAGCTAGAAACCAATCTTTCAATTTAGGATTAGACTGTGTATTTTAACCTTTAAGTGACAATCTCACACAATTATAAATTGATTGTTAATTTAAGTTATTCTCTTATTTGATATTTAATTCGGGTTCAAACCAAACCAAACCAAAACTGGACAGTATTGCAATAAAACCGAACCGTAACCGAACCATATGAACAGTTAGTATAATGGTTTGTATTTTTCATAAACTGTTTGATATAGTACAGAAGGGGTTTGGGCTCCAAACCGCACCAGACCGAACCATGCCCACCCCTGCTTTCTGAGGTTCGATTTATCATCTGGGGGAGATTCGGGATATAGCCTATTCCTTCAGAAGGTTGCTCCGGGCTTTCTGTCTGTTGTCTATCAATATAACCTTTCGGTGTTTATGCTGTAGATGTATTGGAAGCCTGTTCCAGATAATCGTTATGTGCTTCTGGCTTAATACTCTTGATGTCTTCATCTTCTGATGTATCAGTATTAAGCAGGTTAATACCGATAGCCCTTCCACTCTTCCGGATTTCAATTGGTTGAGCTCTTGCCTCCCTCTTTCTCAGCTTCCGGCCTAAATGACCTTGCCGGATAGACCTTGTCGGATAGATCATGTTAGCATTCTGTAGCTTTTGGGTTCCTTTTAGTGTTTGACTCTGATTTTTGAAAAGTTCCTATGTGCTTGTGGTCATCCGATACCCCTTCATCGTTAGTTTGTTTCGTAGTTAATTTTGGTAGTAACAACTTCCTTTTAACTATTCCAGACAGGACATTTGCTTTTGCATGTCACACTCACCATGCAAGGACCCGTGACCATGTTGTTTGAGCTGTATGCTTCGGTATGGTCATACCATGGAGCAGCTTTGTTGCCTTTCAAGTATTCCTGTGTAATAAGTACTTTCTAGCTTACGGCAGTGCTTATGTTATTGTTGTTTTTATTTTATTTACACGAATGTAAACCCACCACCTAGTATAGTACGAAATGTAAAGTCATGTAATGTGATCCCTGCATGGAGATGATTGTAGTCTAGTTTGTAGCTAGCTTTAGTGCTATAAGCCTGTTAGGTAGAGTGGACAGACCACTTTAAACTTCAATGACGGTGGACGGTCCACCTTAAAAACTGATATTAGCTGACTATCAACCACAATCACCTATTCTTTTTTGTATTTTTATTATTGGTTATAATAAAAGGTGTTTGCAGTCACCTTAAAAACAGGTTGGCTTTGTCAAAAAAATAAATACACTGAATTATAGGAATATAGAAAAGTTCAAGAAGTTACTATAAATATATTAGAATTTAAAGTGGGACTGATATAAAAAGACATTTAGTGCCTTAGGAAATATGACTGTTTGGTTCATAAAACGACATTAATTCAAATTAATGGTAATAAATGGTATTTAATGGGTTAATTAGTGCCTTAGGAAAATTTGATTATTATTGTCATTAATGGTAAGAACCCTTATTAATAGGACTGATTGGCATAGTAAATGCTAAGTCCAATAAGGAAATTAACAAATAAACATCATAGGGCAGGAAGTTATAGGTTTTCCTTATTTATTTTTAGTTAATCTAGAATTAATATAATTAAGAATTGGAATTGGACTTAGTAGGCTAATGATGCGAGGTCAGTTGCCTTATTCGACAGAAGTCTGCACTTTCCAACAGTCGAATATATGTTCAACTGATGTGAGATATCATTTAACCTAAGAACCCGTGATGATAGTTAATTACGTAATGATAATTGATTGTGTAATGAGGGTTATTTCCCAAGACAAGGTTTATCTCGAGAGTGAGGTTCCAGGCTCCCATCCCAAAAGGGGAACCCTTTGAAAGGAAATAATTCACGGCGTAGCCTGTTTCGGGGTAAAGACCATAATTAGTTAGATCCAACCTTTAAAGGGTATTAAGAGATCGCATAGCTCACCTCCCCATTTAATGGCTATTGGGTACAAAATTGGTAATTCCCACGTTAGTCTACTTCTGTGACGATCCCAAAATCCGTGTGATGGTATTAAGGATAATCATTGGAATATAACACATCAATCATCATAGCAGAGTACAGATAATAGCAAAAACAATAAATAGAATAGTTTTACATAGATATGACAGCGGATTCATAACATGTAACAACATCAGAATAGCACAACGTAGGATATAACTTAGTAAATAAAAGGGAAGTGATCAGTCACCATCGCCAGAGGCGGAATATATACATGCAGTGAGACATAATAAGGGTATCAGTCTACATCGCCGAAGGCGGTACATATACATACGATAATAAGTACTGAAAGTAAAGAAGTCTGCATCGCCTGTGGCGGAATCATAATATAAGTACAATAATGGCGGAAAATGTCAAAGTCATCTCTGTGAAGTCAGCCTCGCCATGAGCCAAAATGCACTCTATGCAACAGTGCAGAGCCAAAAACAACTTGTCACCTGTGAACTAGGCTGCCCGTGTGAAAATAAGGGCACCCGTGTTTGCAAAGTGAAACAAACAACGAGTCAGTCATGGGGACAAGTATGAGAAATCTATTTAACAGTTAAACAACAGTAATAAGCAAATCATAGGACTACGCCACTTTCATGGAACGGGTTTACTCCAGTGATTGCTAGTGCATTTAAAACAAAGTAAATTCTTTGGAAACGACGCAATGCTTTTAAAAAGAATGAAGCCATTATAAGACTCAAGTCCCATCATACAATGCAACGCAAGCCGGAGGATAGAGTTTTACCTTATAATGGCCAAATATGCTTAATACGTGCAAAGCAAAATCATTTGATATTATTACTAGTGCATATATGTTTCAAAACGAATAGCATCATAAATATCAATCATAGACGGCATAGCTACCATATACTATGTCGCCATACTAGTTCTACAATCGTATCCGTTATTTCGTATTGGAAATTGGATTTCCATCATGAGTCGAGGCAAGGGGCAAGCTCCTCTCCGCATCGAGACATTCTAGCAAATGCCTCAGGACTACACACTCTGGGTAACCCCTGGATGCTTCAGGGCCGGTCCTCTCTTACGTTTGAGGATTAGTTATTCCTGAACACACGTTTCCCGGTCCTTATAGACGTATAATCGAGGCGCCTTGCATTCCAACAACCACATAGGTGAAAAATAGATATAAATGTCAGGGCTGGTAAGTCACTGACACCACCATAGCTAGAAAGAAACGTCGTGCTCTCCCTGCAGTCCTTATCCCGTTTTTAACTCATACCGAGGTGTGAGGCTCGCGAATCCACGCTATACACAAAACCAGGCCACGTAGCCCGTGCTTTGATCATCAATCACAAGACTTTGCTTTGCAACAGAAGCCTTGATCACAACATCTTGGCATGCCACGTAGGCAATCCACTCCATACGATTGATTTCTATCGATATATAACCTCTGAGCTCGTACGTCTCAGAGAAGGGCATTAAGCAAAAGAATAAATTTTCCGCTGCCAAACAGATATATATTTAACAGAGATCAATCAGTATAGAACAAAATCCAATGTCAGACACACAGTCCATTTACAAGTCCGTTCTGGGTCTGAACGAAACCGGAGGCATCAAATTCCTCGTATATCCGTACAATCAACACATACGTTCAGACGGCTACTACTTCCGTTCCTTCACGGTAGCTACTCCAATCAGGAACCTCAGCAGCGCCCATCCAACCGATACGAAGATCGTCGGTCTTGAATTGTCTTTGCATTTTCCAATTCGAATCGCTCGATCAATTATTTGAAATGAGGGTTAGCTCGGCCTTTTCAAATAATTCACGTAATTAGAATTTAAATCAATTCTTTCCATGGTTATATTATTCGACAATCACATTTCAGTTCTTTAGTATAATTCGCGTGTCAAACACATACAACCATCAAATATCAAGCAGATCAAGCCAAATTGGTTTATTTCCAATCTATGTTGCTTATAATATTTTATAACGATTTTTCGCCATTTTTATTTATTTAAAAATGGCCCTATTTAATTAAACGACGTTTCAGGTCGTGCCATGGCACTGGCGCTGTTTTCCCCTAATTTGTTTTACATATATCGGAAAATCTAACCGTTGGATTTCTACAAAGTCTATATCAATGGGAAGATATTCCCAAAGCGAACCCAACGGTTCCAGTTTCATGAAAATCCAATGGTCGGATCGTCCACACTAGTCGTTTGAAGTTTCGGTTTCAAAATTCGAACTGCAGCGTCGTTATTCTATTTAATTTATTTATATTTATATTTATATATAAATATAAACGATTCTGGCGCTATTTTTCTTCAGATTTGAATTAAACATTCCAGACAATCCAACCGTTGGATTTTTACAAGGTTGGTGCCGTTGGAAAGATATTTCCAAGGCGAACCTAGCGGTTGCGGTTTCGGGAAAATCCGATGGTCGGATTTCTCGTACCAATCGTTTCAAATTACGATTCCAAAACACGAACTGCATGGCTTCGATTCCTTTTAATTCTATTTATATTTATATATATAAATATAGTTCATTCCTTTATTTCAAATATAATTCATTCGTTTATTTCAACATCGTTTTCACTTCAAATATTTCACTAACGCCTTAATATTTCGAAAAATTTCGCCTAACCTCCTTTGTACAGGAAGGGGTTTGGAAATTTATTGGGCCATGTTAGGTACCCAATAAATCCTATAAAGCATCCACATATTTATAGTGATATATTCTGGTGATTACGGGGGAGCGTGTATAGATAATAACTCCAGAGAGTAAATTCTCGTCACCCCGTTCCGTGTGGAAATAAATAGTCCATGTGCCGTATCTAATGACTAGAGAGACATGATTATTGTCAACTCCAGACCCGTGTGGGGTTTTTATTAATCTGGCAATTTATCGTTATATTTTATATAGTCCATATCAGTCATCAGTTAAACCTGTAGTATAAAATCATCGCCATACAAGCCTCTCGCTCGTATGGTAAATCTTCCACCTCGTCACACAAGCTCCAAATGCTTATGTGGAATATGATGAAGTATGCCTATCGTCAAGAAATATGCCATGTAGTGTAGTTCAAAATTAATTGTTACTATCCTATGGCGATGTTTATTATTTCACACAGAATAACCAGCACTACGCATCCAATGGCATTCACAGGAGTTGATATAAAAATAAAATTGCGCAGCCAACTCATCAAGGCTTACCTATTTGTCGGGCACGCAAATAATTTCTTTACTCTACAGCTAATCCATTTTCCCTGTTCAACACATGTATATATATGCAGAACAAAGCTAATAATAACATTTCTTGCAAACTAATATTTATTTCAACACGTGTGTATTTTTATCAAGGCGTATACATGATAAAAGCAATATTTCTATCATCAAAAATATTTATTCAACACGTGAATGTTTTTAACACTTCGTATTCACAAATAAAAATGTAGTTTTTACTGTCTATTCATTTTATTTTAAAGTACGATAACATTCAACACATGAATTTCAACTCGACGAACGAATCTCCATTCAACACATGAATATTCTCTATAGTTTGTATATATATAAAAATTTGATTTTTATCGTTAAATCTATTTGTTTAAATTTTAATAATATTCAACACATGAATTTCAACTCAACGAATGAATTTCAATTCAACACATGAATATTCTCTATAGTTTGTATATATACAAAAATGTGATTTTTATCGTTAAATCTATTTGTTTAAATTCGAATAATATTCAACACATGAATTTCAACTCAACGAATGAATTTCAATTCAACACATGAATATTCTCTATAGTTTGTATATATATATAAATGTGATTTTTATCGTTAAATCTATTTGTTTAAATTCGAATAATATTCAACACATGAATTTCAACTCAACGAATGAATTTCAATTCAACACATGAATATTCTCTATAGTTTGTATATATATAAAAATGTGATTTTTATCGTTAAATCTATTTGTTTAAATTCAAATAATATTCAACACATGAATTTCAACTCAACGAATGAATTTCAATTCAACACATGAATTTTGGTTTCAACATATGTAATTAATTTCGAAAAATGAAAATTATTCTAACACATGAATATTTCAGAAAATTTCGGCAGCATAACGGCAGGGTAGTTAAAACCGGGACCGTCCCTAGTACGGCTCCTCGCTCTTCCTTAAAACCTCGCGGTTTTTTACAATGGGGATCATGCATCTAGTTCGCACGCAGGCGGCATGTTTTATTTTCAATTCCACAATCCTATTCTAATTTGTTTCAACCACAAGAGGGTATTTTTCAACCACAAAGGTATTTTTCAACCACAATATCAACCACAAACAATTATTTCCAACCATTCGTCATACCATATAATATCACGTCAATCACAAGCAATAAATATCATCCATGGTTTGTAGACGAGGGGAGTATATATATATATATATATATATATATATTATTTCTATAATTCACTTGCATTTCATCACAATTCAAAGCATATATGTTTCATACAACGCTTGTATAATTTATATATCGCTAATATAACTTATACAACACATGTACATGAGGTATACAATGCGTATATAATTTACACTTCGCTTATATAATTTATACAACACGATTCCATTCACACAATTTAGTTTAGATTCCTCACATTGATTTTTGTAGCGTTAAAAATCGTAGGAAGATCAGAAAAATCCGCGGCTTCTGCTAGATGGTAGAGAGCCTCCCTGCGGTCCCGATGTTTCCTGTTTCATCGAATTTCGTTAACACACTAAAAAGATATGATTTTTCAAGGTTTTGCAACACTTAAAAGTGTTATTTTCAATTCAGAAATTCAAAGCAGAAGGGTTTGCAAAGCTTAAAAACTAGGTTTTGATTTTAAATCAAAATCGTACCTCGTTGTCCAGATCAGACTACACGGCGTCGAAGGGCTACGAACCAGCTTCCGACGGTGGTGGCGGCGAACTCGGCGGCTCCAGCGAGGCACGGCGGCGACAGAAAGGGGCGAACTTCCTCGAGGAAATTCGACGCGAATCGGTGATGGTTTCTGACGAGGCTTGTTTTGATTTGAAGAGGGGAGGAAGGCGGTCGAAATTGCTAACTGGAGGCGGCGGCGATATTGGCTGTGGCGTCGGCGATCGGGGGGGGGGGGGGGGGGAGGTTGGAGCGCGATGAACCGTCGAGAGCGAGGGAGGCGGCTAGGTTTTCTGTAGTTTTTTTTTTGAAAGAAGAAATCCTATTGGCCGAGGATTTATAGTAAATTTTAAATAGTGTTTTCACAAACGAACTCCTTTTCCAACCCAACAATTGTCGCCCCTAGCTAAATACCCCCATCCCGGACACAATGGGATATGTTTCGTTGGCCAATTTGACTGTTACAGTCAGTTATTTTTCAAATTAAAGTATAAAACAATTTATATTCAATTTGAACGTACATTTCAATTTGTCAGGGCCACAAACTGAATCGAAAAATTCCAGAAAAATAAATCTAGCTATGTTTTGACTCTACGGTCCCAAAAAAACTAGTTTCGTCGAATTCTGAGATCGTTTGAAAAATGGCCATTTTTAGGTCGACCCATTTTAACAGAATTTGACCAATCACATTTTCTTTTGCCCCGCTCACATACTAGCTTCAAAAATTATGAAATTTGAAACCTAGCAATAATTTGACATCCCGGACCCAACAAAAGTGGTTTTGTCGAATTCCGAGGTCGTATGCAAAATATCTATTTTCAAGGGCTATATATGCTATATAGAGACCTTTCTGAAAATTCATTTGGCCATAACTTTTGATTCCCGTTATGAAACTTCGATTTTTCAAATTCGTTAGAAAGGTATTCATAAACAGAATTAAATATTTTTAGTTTCGCTAAAATCCGTTATATTTTCCACCCGGTACAGTCAGACAAAGTTTGTATTCAAATTTTCAAACTGCCTTACTATTCCCAATTCATTATTTTATTGAAATATGCTATTTCAATTATTCAAATTCTTTGACAATAATCAATTTCGAAAATTTTAAATTGGTTCACATTTTCCGGGTTATTACAATCTCCCCCACTTAAAACTTTTCGTCCTCGAAAAGGAAATAACAGCAAAGTAGGAAATAAAATGTAAATGCAAAGTATTGTAAAGGTACCTTGCACCGGAGTTAGTCAGAGATGTCCACTCTGCGTTCGGGGTAGGCTTGTTTAATGCTTTCCTCCGTCTCCCAAGTACAGTCTCTAGGATCACTACTCCACTGCACTTTAACTAAATGAATCTTTTTGCTCCTTAGCTCTCTAGTTTCTTTGCCAACGATCTTTAATGGCTCTCTTCTGAGCGCTAATTATGGAGTTATGTCTATATCGTGTTGCGCTGCTTCTTCTACAACAAGATCCGGATCATGTACATGTTTTCTGAGTTGAGACACGTGGAACACATCATGTACACCAGGCAACCAATCCGGTAATGAAACCCTATATGCAAGAGTTCCAATCCGTTCAAGTATAGGAAAGGGACCAATAAATCTCGGTGCCAACTTCCCAGTCTTGCCAAATCTGATTACTCCCCGCATCGGAGAAACTCTTAAATAAACATAATCGCCAACGGTAAATGACAAATCTCTTCTTCTCGCATCAGCATAACTTTTCTGTCGGCTTTGTGCGGTTTTCAATCGCTTCTTAATGAAATCGACTTTATCTGATGCTTCTCGAATCATATCGGGCCCTAACACAAGTCTGTTGCCAGGTTCTACCCAACATGCGGGAGATCTGCACGGTCTACCGTATAATGCTTCAAATGGAGACATTCCCAAACTTGCTTGATAGCTATTGTTATAAGAGAATTCGGCTAAATGTAAGTGATCTTCCCATGAGCCTCCAAAATCGATAACGCAAGCCCGCGGTAATTCTTCTAGAATTCTATTCACCCGCTCAGTTTGGCCGTCTGTCTGTGGGTGATAAGCGGTGCTTAGATTCAATTTGGTTCCCAATTCTGTCTGGAATGCTTCCCAGAATTTGCTAGTAAATAGGGGGTCTCTATCACTGACTATATTGAGCGGCACTCCATGTAGTTTAACTATTTCTTTGAAGTAAATCTGTGCTAAACTTTGAGCCGTTCTGTTGGATCGGACAGGTATAAAATGGGCAGTCATCGTGAAGCGATCTACGATCACCCATATACTATCGTTTCCTTTCTTAGTTCGAGGCAAGCCATCAATGACGTCCATCGAAATTTGCTCCCACTTCCATCCTGGTATTTCTAAAGGTTGTAATTGTCCAGCCAATTTCTGCTAGTCGCTCTTAACTAGCTGACAAGTGGAGCATCTACTAACATATAATGAAATATCCCTTTTCATTGATCTCCACCAGAATGTGCGCTTGATGTCATTGTACATTTTGCTCACACCAGGATGGATACTGAGTTTGTACTTATGACACTCGTCAAGTATTTCTCTTCGAAGCTCTGGAAGATTTGGGATGCAAATTCTGCCCTTTAACCTAAGAACTCCATTGTCATCGAGTCGGAAACTTGTGGATTCACCCTCCTTGACTCTCTGACTGATTCTCTGAATAAATTCATCGTCTTTCTGGAGGGTCGAGATCCTGTCAATTAATGAAGAAGTAATGATAAAAATGGCAATGATTTCATTCTTTCTGCTAAGCGCATCTGCGACAACATTGGCTTTCCCTGGAGTGTATAGAGTTTCAAAATCGTATGCTGCAAGGAATTCTAACCAACGCCGTTGTCTCAAGTTTAGATCTTTCTGAGTGAATAGATATTTCAAGGATTGATGATCGGTAAATAGTTCGAACTTCTCGCCCAGTAAATAATGCCTCCAGATTCTTAAAGAAAACACGATAGATAATAACTCAACATCATGAGTGGCATAGTTTCTTTCATGCGGCTTCAGCTGACGGCTGGCATAAGCGACCACTTGGCCTTTTTGCATTAATACTGAGCCTAGACCTCTAATAGAAGCATCTGTCCATACAGTCAAGTCTTGGTTGCCTTCTATAATTGTCAAGACTGGAGCGGTTGTCAACTTCAGTTTCAACTCCTGGAAAGCTTCTTCACATTCGGGAGTCCTTTTGAATTTCTCATGCTTCTTTGTAAGCTTTGTCAATACACCAGATATCTTTGAAAAATCCTGAACGAATTTCCGATAGTAAGTAGCCAATCCAAGGAAACTTCGAACTTCTGTGGGGGTAGTAGGCTGTTTCCAGTTCTGAATCGCTGTAATTTTGCTTGGATCTATAGCAATCCCATCCTTTGATACCACATGGCCTAGGAACTTAACATCATCCTGCCAGAAGACACACTTAGAAAATTTAGCTTTTAAGACATTTCTCCTCACAATTTTCAACACTTGTTCTAAATGTTTTGCATGCTCGCCTTCCGACTTGGAGTATATTAAAATGTCATCGATGAAGACTAGCACAAATTTATTCAATACACCACGGAACACCTTGTTCATAAGATCCACGAAATATGCCGGAGCGTTACACAAGACGAACGACATTACTAACCATTCGTAAAATAAATCGGGACCCCTAAAGGCCGTCAAAGGAACACAGTCTTCAGCTATACGTAATTGATGGAAACCTGTAGCTAGGTCCATTCTAAAGAATATCGTCGCTCCATTTAATTGATCTAACAGATCATCTATACGTGGCAAGGGATATTTGTTCTTCAGTGTCTGCTTATTGAGATCTCGGTAATCAACACAAAGTCTTAGAGTACCGTCTGATTTCGGGACAAATACTACTGCTGCTCCCCAAGCTGAAAAGCTCGGTCTGATCAGACCCTTCCAAACCAATTCTCGGGTTTGGCTACCTAACTCTTCTTTTTCTTTCGGGGCCATTCTTCTAATTGGATGTACCACTGGTCGGGTGTTAGGAACTAGATCTATCCTGAATTCAATTTCTCTTTGCGGCGGTAAGTTTTCTACTTCTTCAAACACATCCGCATAGTTTTTAACGACCGGTATCTTTTCTAATGAAGGGGGAGTAACTTCTAAAGAAGACCAAAATTCTGTTCTATTAATTTCTGAGCCATGGCATGGTATATATATAGGTCCAAGCTTCGTTTCAACTTTAACAATTCTCTCGGCACATCTAACTTCGGCCTTATATTTTGTCAACCAGTCCAGCCCCAGTATAATATCAAATTCGGAAAGGTCCATGACAATCACTTTAAAAGAGAACTTGTAGCAAGAATAAGAGACAGGTACTCTACAATATGAATGGAGACTAACAGAACCTCCTATCGGGTTTCGAACTTTAATTGGTTCTTTAAGCTTTCTTTGTTTCAATTTTAACTTGTGAACAGTGTTACCAGAAATGAAGCTACGTGATGCTCCAATATCAAAAAGTACAGAAATAGGAATATTTTTAATGGTAAGGGTACCTCCCAAGACATCGGGTTTACCTGATCCATCGGTGATAGCTGGCGGGGTCTCCCCGTCATACACATGAGCCACTTGTGCATTCTGCTTCAGAGGACAATTCCTGCTATAGTGCCCTTTCTTATGGCAGTTGTAGCACTCGGCTGAGCTGTGGTCTGGATTTGCCTTTATCTTCCTTGGGGCTTTGCACACATTAGAAAAATGTCATGTTTTCCCGCAGTTGTAGCAACTTCCTTTGGGAATCTTCCCAGATTTCTGAGTAGCGGCCGCTGTAATGCTAGACTCTGGCTGATCTGCTGAAGCTTTGCGCTTATTTCCAACTTGGCTTTTGGCGCGGTCTTGGTTGGAGTGTCTTTCATCCATATCTTCATAATTCCAAGCCATTTCCACTAATTCTAAGAAGGAGAGTTTGATGTTGCTCATGGCTCTGTCATGGTACTTGCGCCGTAGCCCAAATATAAACCTCTTGTTCTTAGCTTTGTTAGTCATAATAAGCTCTGGGGCATAACGCGGCAACTGAGTGAATTTATTGAGGTAATCTTGGATAGAGAGATCTCCCTGCTGGAGATTAGCAAACTGCTCTCGCATTCTCTCTAAGGCTTGCTAAGGTACAAACTTCTCGTTGAACATGGCCTTGAATTGCTCCCAGATCCTTACAGTACCTGCCACATCTTTTGAGGTGATGGAATCCCACCACAACTCTGCTTCCTCCTGTAAGAGCCAGATACCTAGTCGTACTTTGTTATTGGTCCCCAAACCCATGCCTTCAAAGATCTTTTCACAGGTCTTCAACCAAGCTATAGCCTCTGTCACTATACCAAGGCCAGAAAAGGGTTTTCCCCCTAGGTTCCTATACCTCTTCGCTACTCTGTCTAGCTCAAAGTCCTGGGGTGCTGGTGGCTGAATAATAGGGCCCTCCTCAACTACGGGGATATTCCCCCGTCCTCCTGCTACTCCAGCTCGGCCTCCACGGCCTCCTCTAGCTGCTGCTGCTCGTGTAGCCATCAGAGAGAGTACTGTATAAGCAAGAAAAGAGTCAAGCTCACAGATTTGATAATTTTCATATATGATAAAGCAGGGGAACATAAGGAAAGGTAATGATGTACTGATCAAATTGTTTTGCTAATCTGCTTAGCTCATTCCAGGACATTGCTAATCCTATCTCTAATGAGCTACTCGCCTTAGAACACTACTGATTCTATTCTGACGAGGTGTTTAATGTGTTAGATCCCGGAACTAAGGTTAACCAAAGCTCTGATACTAACTGTGACGATCCCAAAATCCGTGTGACGGTATTAAGGATAATCATTGGAATATAACACATCAATCATCATAGCAGAGTACAGATAATAGCAAAAACAATAAATAGAATAATTTTACATAGATATGACAGCGGATTCATAACATGTAACAACATCAGAATAGCACAACGTAGGATATAACTTAGTAAATAAAAGGGAAGTGATTAGTCACCATCGCCAGAGGCGGAATATATACATGCAGTGAGACATAATAAGGGTATCAGTCTACATCGCGGAAGGCGGTACATATACATACGATAATAAGTACTGAAAGTAAAGCAGTCTGCATCGCCTGTGGCGGAATCATAATATAAGTACAATAATGGCGGAAAATGTCAAAGTCATCTCTGTGAAGTCAGCCTCGCCATGAGCCAAAATGCACTCTATGCAACAGTGCAGAGCCAAAAACAACCTATCACCTGTGAACTAGGCTGCCCGTGTGAAAATAAGGGCACCCGCGTTTGCAAAGTGAAACAAACAACGACTCAGTCATGGGGACTGGTATGAGAAATCTATTTAACAGTTAAACAACAGTAATAAGCAAATCATAGGACCACGCCACTTTCGCGGAACGGGTTTACTCCAGTGATTGCTAGTGCATTTAAAACAAAGTAAATTCTTTGGAAATGATGCAATTCTTTTAAAAAGAATGAAGCCATTATAAGACTCAAGTCCCATCATACAATGCAACGCAAGCCGGAGGATAGAGTTTTACCTTATAATGGCCAAATATGCTTAATATGTGCAAAGCAAAATCATTTGATATTATTACTAGTGCATATATGTTTCAAAACGAATAGCATCATAAATATCAATCATAGACGGCATAGATACCATATACTATGTCGCCATACTAGTTCTACAATCGTATCCATTATTTCGTATTGGAAATTGGATTTCCGTCATGAGTCGAGGCAAGGGGCAAGCTCCTCTCCGCTTCGAGACATTCTAGCAAATGCCTCAGGACTACACACTCTGGGTAACCCCTGGATGCTTCAGGGCTGGTCCTCTCTTACGTTTGAGGATTAGTTATTCCTGAACACACGTTTCCCGGTCCTTATAGACGTATAATCGAGGCGCCTTGCATTCCAACAACCACATAGGTGAAAAATAGATATAAATGTCAGGGCTGGTAAGTCACTGACACCACCATAGCTAGAAAGAAACGTCGTGCTCTCCCTGCAGTCCTTATCCCGTTTTTAACTCATACCGAGGTGTGAGG
Organism: Allium sativum; assembly: GCA_030737875.1. Classification (NCBI taxonomy): domain Eukaryota; kingdom Viridiplantae; phylum Streptophyta; class Magnoliopsida; order Asparagales; family Amaryllidaceae; genus Allium; species Allium sativum. The sequence goes on along the minus strand of CM060924.1, from coordinate 497,428,020 downwards.
CTCGCGAATCCACGCTATACACAAAACCAGGCCACGTAGCCCGTGCTTTGATCATCAATCACAAGACTTTGCTTTGCAACAGAAGCCTTGATCACAACATCTTGGCATGCCACGTAGGCAATCCACTCCATACGATTGATTTCTATCGATATATAACCTCTGAGCTCGTACGTCTCAGAGAAGGGCGTTAAGCAAAAGAATAAATTCTCCGCCACCAAACAGATATATATTTAACAGAGATCAATCAGTATAGAAAAAAATCCAATGTCAGACACACAGTCCATTTACAAGTCCGTTCTGGGTCTGAACGAAACCGGAGGCGTCAAATTCCTCGTATATCCGTACAATCAACACATACGTTCAGACGGCTACTACTTCCGTTCCTTCACGGTAGCTACTCCAGTCAGGAACCTCGGCAACGCCCATCCAACTGATACGAAGATCGTCAGTCTTGAATCGTCTTTGCATTTTACAATTCGAATCGCTCGATCAATTATTTGAAATGAGGGTTAGCTCGGCCTTTTCAAATAATTCACGTAATTAGAATTTAAATCAATTCTTTCCATGGTTATATTATTCGACAATCACATTTCCGTTCTTTAGTATAATTCTCGTGTCAAACACATACAACCATCAAATATCAAGCAGATCAAGCCAAATTGGTTTATTTCCAATCTATGTTGCTTATAATATTTTATAACGATTTTTCGCCATTTTTATTTATTTAAAAATGGCCCTATTTAATTAAACGACGTTTCAGGTCGTGCCGTGGCACTGGCGCTGTTTTTCCCCTAATTTGTTTTACATATATCGGAAAATCTAACCGTTGGATTTCTACAAAGTCTATATCAGTGGGAAGATATTCCCAAAGCGAACCCAACGGTTCCAGTTTCGTGAAAATCCGACGGTCGGATCTTCCACACTAGTCGTTTGAAGTTACGGTTTCAAAATTCGAACTGCAGCGTCGTTATTCGATTTGATTTAATTATATTTATATATAAATATAAACGATTCTGGTGCTGTTTTTCTTCAGATTTGAATTAAACATTCCAGACAATCCAACCATTGGATTTTTACAAGGTTGGTGCCGTTGGAAAGATATTTCCAAGGTGAACCTAGCGGTTGCGGTTTCGGGAAAATCCGATAGTCGGATTTCTCGTACCAATCGTTTCAATTTACGATTCCAAAACACGAACTGCACGGCTTCGATTCCTTTTAATTCTATATATATTTATATATATAAATATAGTTCATTCCTTTATTTCAAATATAATTCATTCATTTATTTCAACATCGTTTTCACTTCAAATATTTCACTAACGCCTTAATATTTCGAAAAATTTCGCCATAACCTCCTTTGTACGGGAAGGGGTTTGGAAATTTATTGGGCCGTGTTAGGTACCCAATAAATCCTATAAAGCATCCACATATTTATAGTGATATATTCTGGTGTTTACGGGGGAGCGTGTATAGATAATAACTCCAGAGAATAAATTCTCGTCACCCCGTTCCGTGTGGAAATAAATAGTCCATGTGCTGTGCCTAATGACTAGAGAGACGTGATTATTGTCAACTCCAGACCCGTGTGGGGTTTTTATTAATCTGGCAATTTATCGTTATATTTTATATAGTCCATATCAGTCTTCAATTCAACCTGTAGTATAAAATCGTCGCCATACAAGCCTCTCGCTCGTATGGTAAATCTTCCACCTCGTCACACAAGCTCCAAATGCTTATGTGGAATATGATGAAGTATGCCTATCGTCAAGAAGTATGCCATGTAGTGTAGTTCAAAATTAATTGTTACTATCCTATGGCGATGTTTATTATTTCACACAGAATAACCAGCACTCCGCATCCAATGGCATTCATAGGAGTTGATATAAAAATAAAATTGCGCAGCCAACTCATCAAGGCTTACCTATTTGTCGGGCACGCAAATAATTTCATTACTCTAGAGCTAATCCATTTTCCCTGTTCAACACATGTATATATATGCAGAACAAAGCTAATAATAATATTTCTAGCAAACTAATATTTATTTCAACACGTGTGTATTTTTATCAAGGCGTATACAAGATAAAAGAAATATTTCTATCATCAAAAATATTTATTCAACACGTGAATGTTTTTAACACTTCGTATTCACAAATAAAAATGTAGTTTTTATTGTCTATTCATTTTATTTTAAAGTACGATAACATTCAACACATGAATTTCAACTCGACGAACGAATCTCAATTCAACACATGAATATTCTCTATAGTTTGTATATATATAAAAATGTGATTTTTATCGTTAAATCTATTTGTTTAAATTCGAATAATATTCAACACATGAATTTCAACTCAACGAATGAATTTCAATTCAACACATGAATATTCTCTATAGTTTGTATATATACAAAAATGTGATTTTTATCTTTAAATCTATTTGTTTAAATTCGAATAATATTCAACACATGAATTTCAACTCAACGAATGAATTTCAATTAAACACATGAATATTCTCTATAGTATGTATATTTATAAAAATGTGATTTTTATCGTTAAATCTATTTGTTTAAATTTGAATAATATTCAACACATGAATTTCAACTCAACGAATGAATTTCAATTCAACACATGAATATTCTCTATAGTTTGTATATATATAAAAATGTGATTTTTATCGTTAAATCTATTTGTTTAAATTCAAATAATATTCAACACATGAATTTCAACTCAACGAATGAATTTCAATTCAACACATGAATTTTGGTTTCAACATATGTAATTAATTTCGTCAAATGAAAATTATTCTAACACATGAATATTTCAGAAAATTTCGGCAGCATAACGGCAGGGTAGTTAGAACCGGGACCGTCCCTAGTACGGCTCCTCGCTCTACCTTAAAACCTCGCGGTTTTTGACAATGGGGATCATGCATCTAGTTCGCACGCAGGCGACATGTTTTATTTTCAATTCCACAATCCTATTCTAATTTGTTTCAACCACCAGAGGGTATTTTTCGACTACAAAGGTATTTTTCAACCACAAAGGTATTTTTCAACCATAATATCAACCACAAACAATTATTTCCAACCATTCGTCATACCATATAATATCACGTCAATCACAAGCAATAAATATCGTCCATGGTTTGTGGACGAGGGGAGTGTGTATATATATATATATATATATATATATATTATTTCTATAATTCACTTGCATTTCATCACAATTCAAAGCATATATGTTTCATACAACGCTTGTATAATTTATATATCACTAATATAACTTATACAACACAATGCATATATAATTTACACTTTGCTTATATAATTTATACAACACGATTCCATTCACACAATTTAGTTTAGATTCCTCACATTGGTTTTTGTAGCGTTAAAAATCGTAGGAAGATCAGAAAAAACCACGGCTTCTGCTAGATGGTAGAGAGCCTCCCTGCGGTCCCGATGTTTCCTGTTTCATCGAATTTCGTTAACACACTAAAAAGATATGATTTTTCAAAGTTTTGCAATACTTAAAAGTGTTATTTTCAATTCAGAAATTCAAAGTAGAAGGGTTTGCAAAGCTTCAAAACTAGGTTTTGATTTTAAATCAAAATCGTACCTCGTTGTCCAGATCAGACTACACAGCGTCGAAGGGCTACGAACCAGCTTCCGATCGACGGTGGTGGCGGCGAACTCGGCGGCTCCAGCGAGGCACGGCAGCGGCAGAAAGGGGCGAACTTCCTCGAGGAAATTCGACGCGAATCGGTGATGGTTTCTGACGAGGCTTGTTTTGATTTGAAGAGGGGAGGAAGGCGGTCGGAATTGCTAACTGGAGGCGGCGACGATATTGGCTGTGGCGGCGGCGATCGGGGGGGAAAGGTTGGAGCACGATGAACCGTCGAGAGCAAGGGAGGTGGCTAGGTTTTCTGTAGTTTTTTTTTTTTTTTTGAAAGAAGAAATCCAGTTGGCCAGGGATTTATAGTAAATTTTAAATAGTGTTTTTACAAACGAACTCCTTTTCCAACCCAACGACTGTCGCCCCTAGCTAAATACCCCCATCCCGGACACAATGAGATATGTTTCGTTGGCCAATTTGACTGTTACAGTCAGTTATTTTTCAAATTAAAGTATAAAACAATTTATATTCAATTTGAACGTACATTTCAATTTGCTAGGGCCACAAACTGAATCGAAAAATTCCAGAAAAATAAATCTAGCTATGTTTTGACTCTACGGTCCCAACAAAACTAGTTTCGTCGAATTCTGAGATCGTTTGAAAAATGGCCATTTTTAGGTCGACCCATTTTAACAGAAATTGACCAATCACATTTTCTTTTACCCCGCTCACATACTAGCTTCAAAAATTATAAAATTTGAAACCTAGCAATAATTTGACATCCCGGACCCAACAAAAGTGGTTTCGTCGAATTCTGAGGTCATATGGAAAATATTTATTTTCAAGGGCTATATATGCTATATAGCGACCTTTCTGAAAATTCATTTGGCCATAACTTTTGATTCCCGTTATGAAACTTCGATTTTTCAGATTTGTTAGAAAGGTATTCATAAACAGATTTAAATATTTTCAGTTTCGCTAAAATCCGTTATATTTTCCACCCGGTACAGTCAGACAAAGTTTGTATTCAAATTTTCAAACTGCCTTACTATTCCCAATTCATTATTTTATTGAAATATGCTATTTCAATTATTCAAATTCTTTGACAATAATCAATTTTAAAAAATTTAAATTGTTTCACATTTTCCGGGTTATTACAACTTCCTCAAGGGAGTAAGTGATTGGGTTCGGGTCAGCTTTGGGAATAGGTATTAAATGACCGCTCTGGAGGTACCAAAGGTCTGCCTATCTTGCAGAAGTATTAGGTGATTAACGGAATTATCCAATAAGGCTAGCTAGATAGTTACAAAGGGGTCCCCCGGAAGAAGGTCTTAAATGGAAAAACGTCGCCTACCTATCCTAATAATTGATTGCTTACCATCTCTCATCTTATGTGGGGAATGGTTATATGCGTGAATGACGATAGCCTTGGATTAGTTGGATTTTGTAGCTAGTGTGCTCTAATTTATATTATTATAGAATAAACAACCGTATAAGGTATTAAGTGACTAAAAGGTCCGCCTAGTGTATTAAGTGACTGTAAGTATCCATCCTTACCTCACATAGGTAGCGAGGTCTTAAGTGGATATATACGAATAAGTACCCTCCTTGTGTGATAGTTAGAAGTTAGTTGTCAGCCTCTTAATTAGTTAATGGTGGTTATAAGGCTTCATACTTATGTGTAAACGATCTATCTCAGTATTACATTACCACTAGGTGCGGAACATTATCTTAGGTTTTGCTGTTAGTCATCGAGCTTAAAATCAAAATGAGTTAGGTTAGAATTACTATTACTTTTAGACATATGTTTTATTTTTGGCCAAACAGAGTACATTTGTGTAATGTAGACAGTGTTATACATTTTCTACCCACGACTTGTTGTTTTGACCCCCCCCCCTCGTAACAACTCTAAGGTTTTTCTTGGGGAAACAGGTCTTAGCAAGTGTTCAATTTTGGTTTCGGTTCCCATTCTCTCATGCTTAATATCGATGTGGTGATATGCCTTAAGGTAGTTACATTAATTGGTATTTATTATTTTATTTCTGTTGTGAGTTAGTTTTACTTTATTCTGATTATGCTCGTGCTCATTAATTGAATGACCAGATTTATATTCTCCGTGCTTGGATGGGTTTGAGTTTCGATATTTGTCGAAATTCGGGCTTGAAAAAGTGTGGGTTGTTACATTTGGTATTAGAGCTTAGGTTTAGATGATAAGAGGAACTAATAAATTTGGATTAGCGAGAGAATGTATTCAACTTTCTTTTTGTCTTTCTTAACTCGACTTTAATTATGTTGATGATGACTTAGTCTTCGGGCTAATTATTGGTTTTTAAAATGACTAAGAGTTTGTAATATTTCAAGTTCGAGTATCCAACTACCCTGATTAACCCGATGGTGCACTTAGCAATTTTTTTTTGAAGAGCATGAGGATAACATGTGGTGGATTGCGTGGATTTCAGCTTGGTTAGTGGACAAAAGGTTAGCTACAACTGAGAAAGTCGCGATTTCTTGTGTTGGTTTTGTTTGGGAGTTCCATTCAATAACCTTTTCTTGGTTTTTAATGAAAGATTCATGTAAATATGTTGTCACAGTACAAAATTATAATTGCAAGATATACTTATTGGATATTTTGTTGAATGAATCCGGATAATAATTTGATAGAATTATTCTTTTTAATTCTTAGTCTTACATTTAGAGAAATTTCATTTTTTAAAGCCATTTTGGAATAAAAAGGGGTTTCAGGAATTTAAAACTTTGGCTTTGGAGGAATTGTTTAATAAATAATCTTTAGTACTATTAATCTAACCATATTTTGGATTATTGGTTTTGAGTAAATTTTGATAAACAATCCGTTTTGATAGAAAGTAGGCAGTTGGAAGTGACAAGGAATACACCTCAGAATTCAAAACTATAATTATATATTCCTTGTAATTTTTAATATTCTTCTTCTCGCATAGTTTGTGGAAATTAACATAAATAACCTTATCGAGAATTAAATTCTTGACAATTTAGTGCATGGAAGAGTTTTTCCAGTTAGAAACACAAATGGTAACATAAGTTAATAATTAGATCTATATTATGAGACCCTCAGTTTATAAGTATAGAAGTTTATTTCAAAAAGTTTTCAAAATTTTCTCATGAAAAAGAAGACTAAGGAAATTTCTATTCAGCTTAGGGAATTTGATTTCGTAAATCGTTCGATTCGTTTAACACCTAGGTAAGGGGAAAATCCATTTTATTTATTTCGAATTTCCGACTGAGATTTCTTTTTGAAAATTCATGTTGTGTGGTTGCAGCCTTTTATCGGGACTACTTTGAATCTTTGGAGATGGTTCGGAGTTTGACTACGGTCTATGACACCACTGTGATGAGGGCAAGTATTTGACGGATTCGCGCCAAACCTTAAAAGATGACATAGGATGATTAATACTTTAGTTCGACCTTTATAGGCTTAAGGTTCAACCTTTGTCCAAAGCACATTTAATAGTTGACCGTTTAGCGTTATACCTAGCGTGGTCAACTAGTTAATGAATTTTGGTATAACTTGAACCTAGGACTCAATTATAAAAGGTGCGTCCAAATTTACCTCCTTAAATTTCTTTCTTTTGTCCTTCCTTCCTCATATAGCCGAACCATATCTCTATTCTTCTTATCTTTCTTTGTTATCGCCTCCTCTCCTCCTTTTCCATGCGGGTTTATGCATTAGATCTCGCCCTACTAGTATTCAAAGATCTAAAACCAAATTCTTCTCTCTGATCATTTCATAGCCCATAATACCTACCTGAACTATACGATCTTTCTCGTGCCATTTAAATATCATTCTTAGGGAGAGGCCATTTATGTTGGATCGGACTAAGCATAAGGTTTCATACTTTAAGGCTAAGAGGAATTAATCGTAGCGGTTATACATGCATCTGTCTTTTGCTCCGACGTCTTTGTGTAGAGTCGTTATTTGTGTTGCATCTGCCTTGATCATATCTTGTTGGAATAGATTATTACGAAGGCAATTGTAATGGAACGCAAATGCGTGCCATCTGAGTTGACTAAAAAACAACGTCTAACCCAAATTGCACAGAAATATGATTCAATAGGGTTAAAGAAATATAAATAGAACAAAAGAAAACATCAAAATCTCACAACGAAACTGAACAAAATATAATATATTTAACAATCTTTTGTAATACAAAACTTTATTGTATATATACCATATCAAAGTAAAAACACCTATACATCACAGCGGAAATAACTCTAAATAACTAAAGGTGAAGCCTCCTGCTTCAAGCTCCTCCAAGTGTATCTATAAAAGCCTGAAACACTAGACTGATTGTACAAATTTGGGCAACCAAGAGTTTCATTCCGAAGGTGAAGATTGAGATGCCTTTGGATGGACTTTCGGAGGAATATCTCGTTGAGATTTTAGAGGCATCCATGTTGTACACAGACTTGTATAGTCTTTGGTTCGAGTGACTTTGGTGATTCTACAGCAAATCCCCTCTTCCTAAATGTCGTTTCTTGAGTTGGGATATCTGGGTTCCAACTGGCCATGTTGATGTGTGATTAATTTAGCATAATATTCCGAAATTGGGAAGTTACGACTAGATTTGTCTTATGATGAGGGAATCAATCTTTTATTTGATCGATGGCGTAACCATCATTTTATACTACATCATATATGATTCAACTTATTTTCCATGTGTGTTGTTTCGTGAAGTTGCATTCTGTGTTTTCGCCTATCCATCTTCGTCTTTAGACAATGTTGGGTGAATCTCCATGGAAAGCAGTTTTGTGGTAAGATTTCTTTTAACATCACAAATTCTCTCTTAAAAGAGATGGTGATGTTGAAACCTCCAACAATACCAGCAATGTTTGCAACACGAGATTGAGCTCCATCCATAGAGCAAGACTCTCGTTATTTATAGGCAATGTTTTGGAATTTTGGTATTATTCTGTTGTTGTCTTTATTCTTTCCCTTTTCCGCAGTTTTCTATTGGCCTTGTGGTAGTTCGTTCCTGTAACTGTTAGTGTCTTGAAATTGCATGACGATAAGTGAGATTCTATGTTTAAAATATTTTGTGTCATTCATGCTTATTTATTTGAATGGAATCTCATTTTCTTATCTAATTGTCCTACAGCTGTAAAAGTGTAGAATTCTATAGTGGATAAATTTTGGCGAAGTATATGTTTTTGCATCGGTTTGTCACAGGTATATTTACTATTTTTCTCCTGTTCCTTTTAAGCTAAAATTTGTTTTTTGCTTGTGTGTTTTCGGTTTTCACATGTTTACATGACCAATTTCCTTCAATGCCAACATGTGATTTGGATTGTTTAAGTCTCTGCGAAATATATTTTTAACTTTTGGCAAATGCTGTTTGAAAAAAAAAACAAATCATTTTACTTTTTAAAATTTCATGTTTTCATTTGTTCATACTTTCCTATATAATCCGATTTGGGTATAAATATAATTTAAGTATGATAGTTTACGTATGTTTTTTGAGCAAGACGGTTGTGTAGAGAGGATCTGCACAGCTGGTTCATATACAAAGTAGTAATCATTAACGGTCAACAAGCCTGATCGTTTGCTAAATCGGTTTAGGTGCTAGATGAAGTATTTTACAGAGATCGAAAGTTACTACATAATATACAAGCCAACACAGATAGCAACAAAATAAACATACTAATAGACAACCACATTACCTCCAAAATGATACCCTGGTAAGCGATCCAAAAGACTGGTCGTAAGCCACCATATGAACAACAACATGAAGTACAAGAGGAAGTCACCATGGACGTGGGAAGAAACGCCGCTAATGCAGCGCATCAGCATCAGTGCTACCTTTGGATTCGTCCCAAATGATAGCAGTATCCAATAAGGATGGCATAAAGGGGAGAGAATTTGTACATGTCCAATGGTAGAAGAAATAAGAAATTTTGTGACATATTTGAATCCTCGAAGTTGAACGCCCATTAAAACCACGACCATTTCGTTCAAGCCAAACGGTCTATGCAAATGCTATGATGAAAGCTTCTAGTTCAGGAGATGACGGAGAGTATTGCTAGAAGTCAAAATGATGGAACTATGGAGGAATATGACCAAGGACATTTGCGGCCACTGAAACCCAAAGGTAGTAGCTGAGGTCGCAGTGAAAGAAAATATGGGTATAGATTCGTTGATGTGCTGGCAGAGTACACATGATGGGTTAATGAAAATGCCTTTACAGTTCAATCTATTCTTGGTATTGATCTTCCCAGAGCGAGGCACCAAAGGAATAAGCGTGTTCTTTGTGATGCTTTTATCTTCCAAATACCGGGGTATGCAAACCACCTGCCAGCGAAGGTAAGATACTCGTAGCTGGATTTAGCAGAGAAACCGTTGTTGGTGGAAAGGATCCATGAGTGTGTGTCAGGATTTGGGGAGAGTGTGATTATGTTGAGGACTTCACTAATGTCACGATGGATGTTAGGTGGAAGAAGGCAGGCGGTATGTTGGCCGATGAACCATGTATTAAAGCCTCATGGATGGTGATGGAGGGACTGGGAGTTATGGAAAAAGGGAACGCTAGAGATGTGCTTGTGGGAATTCATAAAACTATGTGTCAAGCCAAAAAAGATTGGTGTTGCCATTACCAATGTTTTATGGAAAAAAGATTTTTGGTACGGGTTAGTGAGCGTAAAATACCACTCCAGAAAGGTGAAGGACGAGATCTGGGTTGTGATTGCCAGCAACATAAAGTCAGGTTGTGAGAGGACCAAAGATTTCCATATGAATTCACTAGGAGTTAAGCATCGTCACAACCATTTAGCTAGAAGAGCATGGTTAAGAGCACGGAGGTTGTGAATCCCCAACCCTCTAGCGTTGACATCCATGCACACTGAGCTCCAGTTGACAAGAGATTTAGTTGGTCCACCATGCCAAAGGAAGGAGCATTGGGTTTGATCAATGTGATTGATGACCCAACTCGGAGCACGATGGATTGAAAGCTAGTAAAGTGAAAGGCAAGAAAGAACGGTTTTGACAAGGATTAAATGCCCAGCCGAAGATAGAGAGGAGGCATTCTAGCGAGCCAGTCTAGACTTGATTTTAGTAATAATCAGATTCTAGTCGTTGCGAATGAGTTTGGTTGGGCATAAGGGAACACCCAAGTATGTCACTTGGAAGTGATGGAGTTTGCAGTTTAGAACTTGGGTTAGGGATGGGCCAAGGTGGTCGGCACCGCCAAACATGAAGATGAAGCTTTTTGATAAATTGGTGAAAAGACTAGAAATAAGTTCAAAAGAGTAAAGGAGGACTTTGAGGCGATGGATGTTGTTAGGCGTAGGTGTGGTGATGTGACACCCCATGTTCGTTAATGTCACTCACTAAGGGAATGCATTAACTTTCGTGAAGCGTTATAAGTAAATAAGAACATAATAGGACAAGACAGACCTATAAAATAGTAGCAGAATTAAAAACTTTAATTAAATCATAACATCATGGTCCCAAATACCGAATTTACATCATAGGTTTTAAATAACCAGTTACATGTTAATAATCTGTCTTGCCAAAAATATCAGAGTACAAAAACATAAACCATATTTCCCAAGCAAAGCCATACGAGAGTTGACAATGAGTCAAAGCTATACATCAATATCCGAAAACCAAGCTAAGCTGAAAGAATCCAAATCAACTCTAAGCACTTCCACCCCTGAGAACCTGGGGGGAGGGGAACGGAAGAGAGAGAAGAGGAAACAAAAAGGGTCAGACATAAAGTCTGGCGAGTCCAGTTACTTTTAAATATATATAAATAAAAGTGTCATGGCAGGTATATAAAAAACTGGAAGAACATGATAACAATTACAAGGACAAGTGTGAACTGAACAAGATAAGATGAATATGATATATTGCGCTTCTTATATACATTTCTCTGTACCACACAGTTACTTGTATATCAGAAATGGAATGATCCCTATCAATATCGTTCTATTTCATTTTCTTGTTTATTAGGTCACTTGGGTAAATCGCACGCAAGACTTATATGTGCATCGTACCCATTTACTTTCCCATGGATTCACCTAATACAATATATGTAGCTATCTCTCAATATTTAGATTCACCCCATGGTAACCCACTCGCACGCTCTCCACCGTAATGCAACAGAAGTGAACGCAATCCCTTGTCTTATGTCGGAGTCTACATAACAATGTTACGTTCTACATATATCTGTCATTACTATTCTACGTAAGCGTACGGAATGCCACCATCGATCGAATCAAACTCCATATCGGAATAATGCCCTCTAGTCTACGATACATCACCTAAAGCAGATGTGCATGTATCTAGACTTCCCACGTATGTATTGTAATTGTAGCTCGATGCCTCAATCACACGTCCTCTAATGTGCACCGAGTTCCGTGGCAGGGCATGACACGGAACTCGTCGGGAGCTTTTCCATATCTGCATAGGCCCGTCTTTAATGAACCTCTATATACAGATATACCTAGGGTATGTTTTCGTGGTGGCTATGGCCCCACCTCGTCCCCTCCCTCAACTAGTAAAGACTATAGTGCTAAGCGACCGCCTCTAATAACAACCAATCTAAACATCCATATGGCATCTCCCCTCAACCCCGTACCTCGATAGTGAAAGTTGAAATGATATCTTGGGGTTAGCTCTAGTCTTTTCGCATCCCGCTGGCTGCCGATGACGGATATCCGACGGTCTACTATCCTTGTTGGTCATGACCCTCTCTACCTCCTCGTGAGGCAACCGCGAACTACCCTAGTGCCATCTCGTCACAGCATTCTGACTGCATAGCTACATCTGCAATCAAGGCCCACCCACCTAGTAGTTATGCGCAGACCCAACCTCTGTGAGCACAGTCTGAAACTACACCACCATAAAGGACTACTAGGAGCACCTTCAATGTATCAGGAAGCCGCGCACTTCCCCTTCCAGTCCTTTGGAGCCATCAAACCAATCAGATGAATGTGCGCTCCCCTCGTGTCTTATAAAACCTCGATGATCTACCCCATTGGGTTATTCATCCTCAACCGTACAGACTGATCTAAGCGCCTTGCTTTAGCATGTTGTTAGACCCTATGTCTAAACATTCATTTGTGCACTTGTCTCACCTTACCAGGTTTCCAGCTAACTTGGTTATTCCAATTCATATTGAATTCTTATTCAAATTACCAAGTTTCTCTTGCTTATTAATTTCAGTTATACAACTTAATTCATTTAAGTTTATTAATAAGCATTCAACATGTTATTCTCTAGATTGTGGCCCACGGTCCGTAATCATCAATCTATTTTATATTCTTCTTGGTAACATCATTACCATAACATGTTTTTACTTAATATGTAATTAAGTACGTCTCATTTTACTGTTTCCTTTTTTAACATGTTAGTCATTATTTAGGATTAAATATAACTTATCTTATAAATTTTCCTCATTCTATCTCATGTAATCATAATTTCATTTTTCATTGTTAATACAACTTATCGTTGTTTACTTGTTAACTTAGTTCTATTAACTAAGGCCCATTAACAAGTTTCCCAATCCATTAATTATAACATATGTTATGATTTCCTCTTGTCTCTAGGCCTAAGCATGTTGTTCACATCAGCGGATTCCAGACTTATAGATTACTTAATTTATAATTAAGTACCTCTTATGTTATAACTCAGGTTGTCTCATTTCCTTAAAAGTTATGCTTACCCTAAATGGTGTCCTTTAATTACATAACTTTATTGTTTCTACCGGTTATGTATACCATTAGGTGTCTTTAATTACATAACCTTATCTGGTTAAGTTTATGGGCCTATATGTGTATATTACCATCCCCTCTAATTTACTTTACCCACCCGCTACCCATCCAATTTTACTTAGCCCTAACTTAAGTTCATAATCCCACAACCCTTATGGATTAAATCAGGTTAAGTAGTCCAATTCATTACCATGTCCAATTATGGTTATAATAAGCTAGACTTCTCATATTAGGCCTACAACGTGTGGATGCTGGATATGCCGGTCGGGTCCGGGCAGTCTTATTCCACAGTTGGGTCTAACCTCGTGTCTTAGCCCGATTCGTATTTACGTACTTAGACCTCTCACATTAGGTTCAACATTAGTGGCTGCTGGATATGTCGGTCGGGTCCGGGCAGACTTCCGCCACTAATGCAACCTAACCTCGTATTATAAGTATGATTACAATTCCTAGTTGTAATTACTAAATATTTCATTTTTAATTTATTTACCAATTAATTAATCCTTTCCTTTTATAGGTGTCAATACCTATTTTTCCCCAGTAATTTGAATCACACGTCCAAAAATGTTCATATTCAAATTATACCATTTTTATCCAAATCTACCTACGCCATTATAGGTGATTATTCTATGTTTCTCCATTTGAATTATGTCTAATACACTATTCAAATCATAGTCCTATATGCCTCTTTTTAATTCACCTTTTTAATTATGCACCATATGTCCCTTATCATAAATTAAAGCATATATATATATATATGTGTGTGTGTGTGTGTGTGTGTCTGTGTGTGTATACATACATATATATATATATATATATATATATATATATATATATATATAATGCACAAACCCCAAATCCACATATTTTCCAATTTGTGCCCCAAGTCCATATCCACCTATTCCAATACAAGTTGTACCCAAATCCATATTCGCATATTTTCTAATGTATGCCTAAAATTCATATTCACACAAGTACCAATTTATGTCCCAAATCAATATTTAGACATGTTCCAATTTATATGCCAAATTAATATTTACACGTTCCAATACAAATTAACCCAAATTCATGTTTTCCAATTTATGCCAAAAATTCACATTCATATTATCCAATATGAAATATGCCCCCAAATCCATATTCGTATATATCCAAATTATGCCCACATTTAGATCCATATTTTTTCCAATACCGATTATGCCCCAAATTATGTCTTTTCCCATTATTCCTAATTCCGCACGTTCGCATTTTTCAGTGATAGGCCTAGGCTCGAAGGTAGCCTGGCTATATGAAAATAAAAAGAAAAAGAAGGAGAGAAGAGAATCAGAACATGCATAATAACGGATCAACAACATAATAATAAAAATAGGCATAACTGAATTGACATATTATGACAACATTAGACTTGGTGATGATATAAACATATAAGAACAGATCAATGGAATATGTCATAATATAACTGATTAGGCACCGATTGAAGATCCAATTATTATATACATATCAAGATTACTATTTAGATATTTAGATATAAAAGCAACATGAACTCACAGTGAATTTGCTGCGAAGGACATGTTGAATAAGTTGTTGTAGGCATCAGTAATTTTTTTGTAGCAATCTTCGAATATGTATAATCCTCTTTGAACATTTTTAGATCTGATCTTTTAATTGGAATCTCCTATTCTAATTTGTTTTGGTGGACAAGAAAGGCTAGTTTAGATTACAGCAGCATAGAGGCACCATGGATGAAAATAATGAGATTAGGTTTAGGTTTAGTGTTTATTTATAGGAGTGTTAGGTGAATTAGGACCTTTAGATTTGATTAGGAACCATGCGAACCACTCAAATTAGAAGAACACGTCGTCAGAAAACTGCCCAAAATCAACCAGTCGACTGGCCAATTTCAACCAGTTGACAGTTTTCACTACTATCTAAAATGGTCGACTGGTTATATTTGGGCGGTCGACTTGTACCAGTCGAATGGTGAAAAATGGGTGGTCGACTTGTTTTACAGCTTTAAACTTTAAATTTTCCGAGCTTCATAAGTTCTTCATACGATGTCCGTTTTACACAAACTTGGACTCTATCTCAAGCAGAATTCCTAGACGAATGCAATGATGTAACCCATTTCAATTAATGTTTCTTCAAAAATTAAGTATTCTTTAATTTGTAATTTTAATATTTAAAATTACGGGGTGTTACAGGTGAAGAGGATAGTGTCGTCGGCAAACTGAAGGTTTGAACAAGCAGAGCAAGAGCGGTGAGTATGGATGTTAGTTAGGATGTGGATGTTCAGGGCAAGTTTGACCATCTGGTTGAAGGTGTCGGCAACGAGAATAAAAAGAGGGGTGAAAGAGGATCACCCGTCAGAGACCCCTTCTAGATTTGATGAGTCTGCCGTAAATGCCATTAGAGTGGACGAAAAATAAACTTGAGTGGGTAATGGCAAAAATCCAGGTGCACCAACATGGAGGAAAACCCCTATTTGAGAGAATTTTAAGCAGGAAGTCCCAGTTCAAAGTGTCAAAGGCTCTACGAAAGTCGATCTTGAGGAGTAAACTGTAACACCCCACCTCCGCTAAAGTCACTCACAAAGGGAATGCACTAGTTTTGGAAGAGCGTTATTGAGGTAAATAATCACAGAAAATATTACAAGACAAAACATAAATAAAATAGCGGAAGAATCAAAAGCTATATTTCATTACTTTCAAAAAGAGTCAAAACCTTTTACATCCAAAGTACCAACTATCATTTTCCATTACAATAAGTTCTGCCTTGAATAAATAAAGAAGCATAAAACCTAAAACAAGAAAGTAGCTTAATTCCCCAAAGGTAGCAGAAATGCAGCAATAGAATAGCTCAAGATCAAACCGTACATGAGCTAAACCGAAAGCAAGCGAAATCCAAGCTAAGTGCTAGAGTTTCCTCCCTGAGAACCGGGCACCCGGGGGGGGGGGGCGACGAAAGAAAAAGAGGCAAAAGAAAACGGGTCAGTCATAAAGACTGGTAAGTCCTAGTGACTTTCAGCATAAAAACATGTAAAGGTAACATGACATGTATAAACTGAAAATAAACATAAGGAGGATGACAAGATGGGCAAGATAGACTAAGATAACATGATAAATCAAGTATAGCATCGCATATTCAAGATTCGCTTCCCATGTCATATATTAACCATGAAATGATCCCTTGGCCCAATATCATGAAATGACCCATTTTGGGGTCCTACGGAGCGATCCATTAATCGATCGGCTCCCTACAAGTTCTAGCTTATCGTGTGTTTGTGTCATACGGCCCTATCACGATGTAGTCACCTGTGCTAGGTCCACTATAGGGTGTATCAAGCCCTAGGGTGCCAACCACCGACACAAATCAAACACGCACCGTGTAAACCTACTGATGCCCAATGCCTACTTTTTCGACTCCGGACTACGTGCACGACCATAGTCTGCCTGAACCTACACCGGCGCACCAAATCAGCCGTCGTTCTAGTCTCTTACAATCAGCCCAGTAATCGTGCCCTACCCTTCCTAGTTCTAGGGTACCATGATACATCTAAGTGGGTTACTGCTGAAATGGACCGCGTAACTAGGGTTTTCGTCCAACAGGTTAAGTGTAGTCATTTAAATTCATGACTTAACCCTTATAAGTCTAGCATGTCAAGTTGGTTAAGTGTTGTCTTTCAATTTCATGACTTAACCCCACTAATCTTGTGTAAAGTTGGCTAAGTGCTGTCTTTCATGTTCATGACTTAACCCTATCATGTGGCATTAATTCATTAATGCACCCCAAACTCTCACATCAGACCTGTTGTTGTGGTCACTGGATATGCAGGGCGGTTCCAGGAATATTTACACCACAACTCAGTATGACCTCAGGTTTCAAGCGCGATAAGACCAACTACCCACATTGGATCCTATTGTTTGCAGTCACTGGATTTGCCGGGCGGTTCCGAGCAGAATTACACTGCAAAATCAACCCAACCTCGAGTTAGCCATTTTCAAGTTTATTCTAGTGTCATGTCCATGTTCAAGTTTCATGTCAAGTTCGTGTCAAGTTTCATTGCAATTTTCATGTCAAGTTTCATGATTCATTTTCATAACCAATTCATTTTTGCCTAATCTACCCAAATCGTATTCCCATGGCACGTAAACGTGAATCGATCTAGATTACAAGTAAATCCAAATTCAAAATAAAGGGAATAACATCAAAACTATGATAGGCAAAAGAACGAGAACAAGGTGATAAATCTAGCATGGTATAGCTTGAGATAATTGGTTATAACATCACTGGCGTATAGAATAATAGCCCCAAAACATTAGGATTACAGATCTAGGATAATAAGGTGATAGTCATGATAAAGGTGATAATCCAAACTTGTGAATAGTAGATTGATTCAACATCACAGGCATGATAATACTATGGACATGAAGGAGTTTGATTTACAACATGAATAGGTCCAAACTGATTTCATAGCAATATTCCCAAATGTCAAGATCCAAGATGGAAACTAGAATAGATGTGAATCGATTATCATACTTAAGTCCAATTTCACTTTATCTCGTGTCCAAATTACAATTAACAAGTTTAAATCTCAAAGTAACTAGAACTTACAGATCGTGGACTAAGAAATTTGATGCAGAAGTTGAATCTAGAAACTAGTCGTCGAATTGTTGAATCGTTGAATTTCGATTTGATTGTAGAAGAAAATCCCCAATATGCAATTCCTAGCCGTAGTCTTCAAGAAATAGTCTTCGTGTTTTATTTTAATTTATTTATTTCAATTATTTCATAGGCAGCATAAGGAGACAATAAAATGGTGTAAAGAGAATGGGGTTGTTTATACAGGATTAGGCGAACGACTCTAGACTCAAAACGAGACCAACAACATCAGAATGTACCCAGGCTCAAAACTGGGTTTCAGCACCAGGTCGACCCCCAGGTCGACCACATGGTCGACCTGGCCCCTGGGATGTCGACCATAGTGTTGACCCCCAGGTCGACCTGGTCCTGGGCGAGAAAATTCCCGCCCAGTCTGCGCTGGGGTTTGAATTCGAATTTCGAATTCGAGCTGTTTTTCGGTTCTGAAAATCCTTGAAACTTTGGAGGGTCATATCTCCCTCATACGAAATCCATTTTTCGAAAACTTGGTCTCGTTTCCAAGCAGAATTTCGAGACGAACCCAATAGCGCAACCCGTTTCCCTTGATTCTTAATTTAAAAATTAATTCTACCTTGATTTATGGTCTTAACATGTTATTAAAATTCCGGGTATTACATAAACCTTAAGTGTTTGTCCGGTGGCAGAAAAAAAGATTTCTTAGGCTGATGCGATGCAGCCATGAATATTTCCGCCCAGTACAAACGCCGACTGCTCAAAATCTACCAGGGAAGGGATGAAGGCTTGAAAACAGTTGGCAATCACCTTTGTGATTAATTTAAAGGAGCAGTTCTACAGGCTACCCGGTTTGAAGTTGTTAGCGTGATTAGCAACTTCTTGTTTGGAAGAAGGATTATTTTAGCATAATTCAAGTGGTGAATGCAGGTGGGATCGGAATGGAAAGAATGGAAAAGGTTAAATATGTTAGGTTTGATGACTACCTAGAAACTGGTGTAGATAGCAAGACCAAAGTCGTCAGGTCCACATGCTTTGTAGGGGTCCATACCTTTCAACGCCATTAGGATCTCCTCTTAGGTGAAGCGATCATCAATAGGGATGGGAGTATGATCTGGATAAAGAAAGGACCAGTCGATAGGTAGCGATGGCGGTGGGCGTTGGCCAAGGAAGTTCTTGAAGTAGGTGGTGAAGTGGGTGTTGATAGCAGCGGGGTCGGAGGAATGGAAGACTCCATTATGAATATAAGAGACGGCTCTAAAGTGTCTCCTACCATTAGCGAGTCTATGGAAGACATAAGTGTTTTGGTCTTCTTCTGCGATCCAATGGGTTTTTGATCATTGCTTGCAGCCCATCTCTTCTTGCTTTAGATGTCTCCAAAGATCATGTTTAAGTTCAAGTAATCTGGTGGAATCGTCATAGTTAAGGGACGTAGTTTCTTCTTTAATGCCCAGTTCTAGGATGTCTTTTTAAATTGCGGTGATGCATCTTATTAGTGAACTCCAAACATTATTAGCCAATGGTTCGATGAGTTTCCAAGGCAACGAAGTTTAGATACAAAGATGGTGGAAGCAGAATTTGACTGAGGGAAAGAGGACCAAGCGTTTTTGACGAAGTTAGGAAAGCCATGTTTGGTTATCCGGAGGCATTCATAACGAAAAGGGCGTTGAGTGGGTAAAGGATTGTCAGTTTCTAGCTAGATGGGATAGTGGTTAGAGAGTGTGGAAGCAAGGCCCATGATGGTGGAAAGTATAAAAAGATCATCCCAAAGAGGGTTAAAAAGAAAGCGATCAAATTTAATAAGTGCTGGCATCTCACGACGATTAGACCAGGTGAAGCATCTGTTGATGATGGGAGGGTCTACTAGTGCACAGGTGTCGATAAAGTTGTTGAAGTCTCTCAATTCAGATGAAGAGATGGTGTTGCTTCATTCGGAAGGCCCACGTATGACGTTAAAGTCACCACCAATGAGCCAAGGACCATCATGGTTGAGGCCAAGGAACATGCAAGCGAGCCAAAGGGAACGTTTGTCGTCGATGCACAGTGGTTCGTAAATATTGGAGAAGATAAAGGTGACATTGGTCAAGAGATGAATAAGGATTACGTGTAGTGTTGTGGTGGATTTGATGACATGTTGTGGGGACCACAAATCATTGTTTCATCCAGTAACTGAACCGCCACTAGAACTGACAGCATCAATAGATTCTCAGTTAGAAAACAACGAACTCAAACATGAACAAATGAAGGTGGGGTCTTTCAGCTTGGATTCTTGCAGCAAAAGAGTGTCAAGGTGTAAAGAAGAAAGAATGAAATTAACTATAAATTGTTTGCTGGGTCACCCAACCCCGAATGTTCCAAGAAAGAACCTTGATTGAGAAAAGGTGGATCTCTCCTTTTCCAATGATTGCATATGTTCCAACAATTTTTTTATGTATGTTTAAACATATGTTTGTATAAAAATAGATGGTTTATATAGTTTACCAAAATTTTGTTTTAATACAAATATGGTATGGAAAGTAAACAGTATTAAAAAGGAATTTCAAGTTTGCATAAAAGATTTTTCAAGCGAAAATTTGCAGGTTTTAGTTGTGCACTCGAAATGATGATGCGTTAAAAACGTTAACAACAACAAGGAAAAAGGTTGTTTTAGCTAAGAAACGTTGTTACCGTACCTTGTCGATGATACCGAGAGTTATTAGTTACCTCGTTTTATGTTTTAGAGCTAGTGTCAAGCCTCCTTTGCAGTCTACAGATGGAAATTTCTGGAGTATTTTGGGGTTATTAGGTAAAATTCCACTGTAGGACGGGGATTGGAATATTTGTAAGCGGGATGAACATTAAATTTCCCTGCTTTGATTTCACTTTTCCGTCTTAGGGAAATAAATAGGAAGCAATTTAGATATGTTAGCAAATTGAGTGGTAGGATTTGGATGAAAATTTGGATGTTTCACACCTCTATTCGTAGAAACGGGAGGGTTATGGATGAAAATGTTTTCAAAATTTGCATTCATATAAGAACTACCAATATATTTAGGATGTTTTGCATTATGTTTTTCAAAAGTGTTTGCAAAAATAAAATGCATACATATAGAATGATCCGATTTATAATAATTAAACATGCATATTTTATCATTGCGATGCATTATGTACACCATGCACATGCGCACTTGGTTGCAAAATTGGGTAAACACTAATTGGTTGTTTAGTCTAGGATAATTAGGCACCACCGCCATGACTTAGTCATTTGGTAAAATTTCGGGACGAAATTTCTTTTAAGGTGGGAGAATATAACAACCTAGAATTTTGGAAATAGTTAATTTAGTCATTTAATTAGGTTCTAAAAATGGAAGTTCCATAAACTATGAAATTTGACCATGAAACCCGTACCGTTGTGTCATGACGGAATTCTGGTCAACTTTCATGTTTGGAACTCCGCGAACAAAGTCCATATGAAAAAATTACATACGAAATACGAAAACGGAAAGAAAATAAATCAGAAGAATGTACAATTAAATTATATCATATACAACCGGCCCACACTGGGCCAAAGTGACCCAGAGCAATCTACCGAGCGGTCGACCAAGGGGTCGACCCCTCTAGTCGATTTTTCTTGGTGACGGCTTGGTTTTTTAGGGTATTTAATTATATATGAATTTTCATAATGGAAGGATCTTAATTAAAGTTAATTTAGCGGTCCAAGGCCATTCTAATCTCTATAAATAAAGGGTTAGACCCCATCCTTTTACTCATAATTTTGAAGGCAGTAGCGAAGTTTTGCCATTTTCCTCTTATTCTACACCTCTTCTAAATCAAATCTAAATATATATAGTCAAAACAAACATAGAATAAAGAAGATTAGACTCATATTTATGTGTAAAGAAGATGGTGATGCATTTAGGCATTTCTTCCATTCAGATTTCTTCCCTCTTTCCTATTTTCTTGCAAATATACACATTTGAAAGAATCCCCTTTGTTAAATAATTGTAGATCTGTAAGAATTTAATGTTAGGGATGAGAATCACGGATCTTAAGGCAAAACTAACACTAGAGGGGGTGAATAGTGTTTTAAAGAGATTATAAAAATATAAACAATTAATGATTACTCAAACAACTGTATGAACCACAGAATGAATATCACAACAAAAACAATCACAGATGCAGATATAAACAGAAAAAAGTGTAGAAAATGAAAGAACACGCTGGATTTTATGTCCAACACATTCTAATGGGTCTCCCCCACGATACCCCCTCTTTGAGTTCAATATCCAATAACTTCGTTCCATCCACGAAGTAAATACGTATCGATTTGTGATCCCGCATCCTCGTCCTACCACGAACTACCTAACATCCATCGATCCATCCAGCAATCTCGCTAGTCCGCACCATCGACCTATCCTTTCAATCCATCTTGAGCACGTCTAAATCTTGAATCAAAGAGTCATAGTCCTTAGCTCACTCTGAAGGTCAAACTACCTCAATCCATGGATTACACCGTCCATCTGAACTCCGTGGCAAGGCATTGATCTAGCCCCGTACCAGTGTATCCGGTTGACGATTCACCTCGTCGAATCCACCATCGAATGGGTCATCTAATCTAGTTCCTCGAAAATCCGTCAACATCAAAGTTGGTCAAAATGACCAACAACCATATCAGTCAATATCAATACTCTTCAAGTAATTGTTATTGACCACCCAGACCAAGTGTTTAACCCAAACTGGTTAAATATCTGTCATCATCCATGTTAAAGTTGGTCAAAACGACGAGTATCAATATTAATAGATAGCGATCACTCGATCATAATCATTAACGACCACGCAGACTAAGTATTTAAATAGAACCAGTTAAATACTCATCTAATGAAAGCATTTGGCATTTGTATCAAAATCGTACTCATTGTCGAGTCCATCTACTGCCTCCATGTCACTACGTAGATCACAGAGCCTCCACACGAATCTATCTTAATCCAGGATCGCCAATAATTGGCATGTACAACCAAACTACATAAACAAGCAATCATGTAATCAATAGTCCTATAAATGACTAATAAAGCATACAAACATCCATGGTATCATAAATGAAGTAATCTATCTAAAGCAGTCAAACTAGGATATGTGACAAAATGTCCTAAATCTAGTAATATCGACAAATAGTGTACAAATGGGGTAAAATGTGATAATTATTCTTAACAACATTTTTAAAACACTTCTAATCAATTTACAAAACCATTAGCTAGATTTTATTATTCTAGAAATCCTGTTTGAAATTTATATAAGTTCAAAACATAGTTTTAATACTATAAGAACAGTGAGAGATAATATCGCTCATCTCAACCAAATCAGTTCTAAAATGTAGAGCTCAACAATATGGCTTGATAGGAAGAAACCGCCTCTAAATGTAACATTGTATGAAGAAAATATACCAGATATAAGTTTGTAACACTTAATTAGATAATTAACTTAAGCTAATTACTTAGTTAACACCTAACCTTTCTTCCACCTTCCCCAAACACCCTTTAGCCACGCATTTCACCCCCCAAACCCAACACTGTCGTACATTACAAGCTAAGATACGCTCCAATACACCATAGAATCGAGAAAATGATAGCGCCAATATGATGTCCATAAAAAAATGCAACCTGTCTATGCCCACGACAACATCTGTATCACCCCCACACTTTTCTAAGCCCGAATTTCGACAAATATTGAAATTCAAACAAGCACGGTGAGTATAAATCTGGTATTGGAAAATAATGAACATCAACATAATCAGAGTACAATAAAACAAACTCACAGTAGAGACAAGATAGAATAATCAATATCGACTTAGGAAATTATATTAAAAGTAAATCGCAACATCAATACCGAACAAGAAAGAACAAGAACCGAAAACCAAACTTGAACGCTTGAATAGACATGCCTTCCTCAAAATGAACATGAGAGTTGTTATGATGAAGGGGTCAAAACAATAAGTACTAGTGAGTAAAAAATGTAAACATTGTCTATAATACACAAATGAATCCCATTTGGTCCCCACCAAACATATGTCTAACAAGGATAGTAATTCTAACCTAACCTTATTAATATTTATGCACGACTAACCACCAACCCTAGGTAGCACTCCCCAAAGATAACGATATCGCGATATTGAGATAGAACTTTTACGCATAAGTATGAAGCCTTTAAACCGCCATTCAACAAACTACAAAAAAATAAAAGGCGGGCTTCCCAACTACTCAATATGCCATAAGGAGGTAAGTTAGTTCTATATAGCCACTTAAAGCCTCATTATCTATATATGATAAAGGTAGATCCTTTCGATCACTTAAGACCAAGGCGGATCCAATCGTTCTCTTATTGCCTTCTCGGTGGTTTACCCTGCATTAATATAAATTAGAGGTCACTAGCTACTAAATCCTACTAATTTAAGGCTTCCGTCAGTCACACATATATCCAAGCCCAAATGAGGCAAGAGACAGTAATTAGTCACTTATTACCTACAAGATAGGAAGATGACTAACGATCATTTATGACCTTCCACCGGTGGACCCTCGTGTTACTATCCAACAAACCTTATTGGATAACTTCCTAGTCACTTAATACTTCTCGCAAGATAGGCAGATATATGATACCTCTATGGCGGTCATTTAATACCTTTCCTAAAGCGCATTCTAACCGCAGTCACATAATACCAAAAAAGAAGCGGACTATCGTGGAGATTACCAATCTCATACCCAATTAGCCTCTAATACTTCTTATTTATGGGGAGGTGAGCTATTCTATCACTTAATAACTTTTTAAGGGCGGACCTAATGGTTCTACCCTTATGGGGAAGGGTGAATCAAATCACTTAGCACCCTATGTGCGGATCCCACTACCTTTGGATGGATAAGACTATAATATATATTTAAGCGTGGAGTTAACGTAGTTACTAATTTTATTTTATTATTATTCACTATTTATGTTTTGGTCTAAACTAACGACCAAAACAACATTTTTGCATTAAATCTTGTTTAAGGTTCAAAAACTCAATAAAAGGTTAATAACTGTAGTTACTGTAAATTTCACCCAAATTATTTAAAAGAGGAGCATTTGCATATTCAAATCACAAGAAATGGGATTTATTTATATTTGGAATGATTGGTGTAAATAGGATACTAACATACGTGAATTTACACATCCCTTCATATTTGGTTTTTTTACATTTCTTGCAGATTTCAAGTAATGTCTTTTTATTTAAAAAGAACAAAAAGGGAATATTTACATTAACTAAGTAAAACCCCAAACAATATAAAAAAATAGGATAATTTCCTAGCTAAAACTGCACAAACCACAAATCAACACCCAAATCCTATGAATCTAGAATAAAATATTACACATCTAACAATAATTTTCTGACTGATTTCTGGATTCAAGGTGCTTAAGATAACCAAAAACAATCTAAGAGTAATTGTAGGAAATATGTTAATTTTAAACTGAAAGGCCTACAAATCCACACCAAATTTGCATTGATAATATTTCAGATTTGACAAAAAGAAACAAATCTGACAAACTTTTAGTTATATAATTCAGATTCAAGACAAACAAACTATATAAGTTATTATAAACAATGAACATATTTCTCACTCACCTGAAAGCTATACAAATCTGAACACAACTTTTAGGCTTATAATTTCCAAATCCTACAAATCTACAATTTATTTTCAAAAGGGATTTACAAACATTGATTTAGATTTGTAGATCTGAAAGAAGAATTGGAAAAGAAGAAGGAAATTTAAATAAAAGAATTACCTAATCGAAGAATCGATCCTTTTGCATGCATCTAAATTCAGTCTCTCCAATTCTTGTTGATTAGATTTGTATATGTTTATATTTTAGGTTTTAGAAGAAATTGGAGGACTGAGAATGGAATAGCTTCACTGCTACCTCTAGAAAATATGAGAAAAAGAGTGGGGGTCTAGCCCTTTATTTATAGGCGTAGAAATGATCCCGAACCTTCAGATTGAATTCCAGAAAAAACCATCCACATTCATAATTTTTAAATATAACTTAACCCAAGCTGTCATTACCTAGATCGACCAAGCGGTCGATGCAGCAGTCGGCCGCCATGGTCGACATGGTAGTGAAGTGGTAGAGGAAATATTTATTACTATTTATATAATATTCTAATTGATTTATTTTCCATCCGTTTTCGTATTTCATCCATAACTTTTTTCATACGGACTCCGTTCGCAAAGTTCCAACATTAAAGCTGACTAGAATTCCGTTACGAACGTAATGGTACAAGTTTTATGGTCAAATTCCATTATTTCCAAAAATTCTGTTTCTGGAACCTTATTAATGCACATGATGTTGTCATGATGTTGGAAATTTCGTCTTGAAATTTTACCAAAGATGATGTCATGATGTTGGCGCCTAATTATCCTAAACTACACAACAAATTAATGCACATCCAATTTTTGCAACCAAAGTGCATACGTGCACAGTGTACATAATGAATTACAATCACAAAATATGAAATGATTTTAAATCGGTTTCTTCTATATGTATGTATTTTATTTTCGAAAACACTTTTGAAAAACATGATGCAAACATCCTAAAATATTTCGGCAGCTCTACATGAATGCAATGAAAATATTATTCATCCAAAACCCTCAAATGACTATGAATAAAAGTGTGAAGCAACAAATTTTGCAACCAAACCCTAATACCCAACTCGTCAACGTATCCAAATCGCTTCCTATTAATTTTTCCTGTACCGGAAAAAGGAAATTAAATCAAGGAATTGAACATCGTTTATGCTTATAAATGTTCCTTCCGTCCTATAGTGGAATTTTGCCTCAATTACCCAAAAATACTCTAAAAATTTACATCTATAGAGAAAAAAGGAAAATTAAAACAAACTCTAAAACGTAAAACAAGTTGGTCAACAACTCGGCGCTTTGTCGATAAGGTATGGAAACAACGTTTCTACGACTAAAACAACATTTCGCTTGTTATCGTTAATGTTTTTACACATCGTCGTCCCTAATGCACCGCTATAATGCACATGAAAATCATTCAAAATCTTCTTTACGATTTACATGTGACTATAAAATCGAAATTTTCCATAAAAATAAATTTCCTCTTTAAAAACATATTATATTTTGGAATTCCTTTTTGGTAATGCTGTATTTTCCATACCGAATTTGCACAAAAACCAAATTTTGGTAATATGCACTTTACTATACTTAAACCATCTACTTTTATACAAAACAGATATTTAAACATATGTAAATTACCTTACCCAAACCCATGTTTTTTCATACATTGGATTAAAAGAAAGTAAATTAGACAAAATATAAAATTTAAAAATGATAATTTTCAAACAAAATTTGCAAAAAGTTTCAAAATATATTTTGTGGAAACTTACAGATTCACGTCATATGTCGGCGTAAAAGGAAATTAGTTACGCGGGAAATGCAAAACCGAAACCACACACAAAACTCCAAAAAATAAATTTTAGCTCAATAAGGAACAATCGACAAACAATAAGTTACCCATGACGAAATAACACAAAAATCTCCCATTTACTAAAATATATCCACCATAAAATTCTATTCTTTCTAGCTTCTTAACAACTGTTAGTTAGATAAGAAAAATGAGATTTCATTTCTGATAAATAAGCGCAAATGGCATCAAACATTTCCGAACACGAAAATCTCACTAATTGTCTGTGAGTTTCAAAGACAACACACTAACATTTACTAGTACGAACTACCAATAAGCCAAGAAACAATTGTCGGAAAGCGAAAAGAACAAAGAGAACCACACCGAAACTCCAAAATATTGCCAATAAACAACGAGACGTCTTGCTCCATGGTTAGAGCTTGAACCATATCCACGATCTTTGATTAATCATATCATGGTAGCATAATGTTCAACCTCGTGTTACAGACACTACTGGCGTTGTTGGAGGTTTCCACATCACCATCTCTTATAAGAGAGAATTAGCGATGACAAAAAAAACCTACCACAAATATGCTTTTCACAGAGATTCACCTAACATTATATAAAGACAAGAATGAATAGGTGACAATATAGCAAGTAACTCCGTGAAACAACACATAAGGACAACAAGCTAAATTAAATATGAAGTAGTACTAAGTGATTGTTAGGCCATCAGTCGAAGAAATGATTGATTCCTACATCACAAGGTATATCTAGTCGTAACTTCCCATCTTCTAAACAATGTGCTAAATGAATCACACATCCATGTAGGTAGTTCGAACATAGATTTCCGAACTCAAAAACTGACATTTAGGAAGAAGAGATCTACTGCAAAATCTTCAAAGCCAGTAAAACTAAAGACCGTTCAATTCCGCATACAATACGGATGCCTCTAAAATCCCATCAAGATCCTCCTTAGAAAGACATCCAAAGATAGCTTAATCTCTATCTTTAAAACAAAAATTTCCTTCATTAAAATCTATTCCAACGAGATTTGGTAAAGGCGAATGGAGCACAGACAATAACCGTATACAATAATCTCGAAGCAAAGGACCGGTGCAAATCCTACTGCTATGACTAATTCTCTTAGCCCTAAAGGGTGGAAACTTATGCTCATTTTGATCCAACCAAATGGCCTCTCTAGAGATGAGACCTAAATGGCACGAGAAAGATCAGATACTGCAAGTAGTTGTTATGGGCTAAGAAATGATCAAAGAGAAGAAATTGGGTTTAGATCTTAGAGTACAAGTGAGGGCGAGATCTAATGCGCAAACTAGTGCAAGAAAAAGAGGAGACGAGGCAATAGAAAAGAAAGAAGAATAAAGCTGTGGTTCAGCTAAATGAGGAAATTAGGACAAAAGAAAGAAGTTAAGGAGGGAAATTTATATGCAACTTTTACGGCTGAGTCCTAGGTTAAAGTTGTACCAAAACTCATCAATTAGTTGGTCACTCTAGGTATAACTCTAAACAGTTCACTGCTAAATGGACATTGGACAAAGGTTGGACAAAGGTTGTATCATAGACCGCAGTCATACTCTGAATCGTCATAGTCTCACCAAAAGATTACGACCATACAACATTTTTTCTCCAGTGAAAAATCTCAAAAAGGTTATTTGTGTTAATTTCAATAAATCATCCGAAATAACAAAAAAAAAAAGGAATATAAAAATCACAAGAAATGGGTAATAATAATTTTTTTAAATTCTAAGGCATATTCCTTATCATGTCAGATTTCCTTCTTTTTACCAAAATGGAATATTTATTAAAATCATACTGAACCCAAACACCTCACAAGACAAACATATTTAAAATTCTAAAATTTATTTATTTTCACGAACCTTTATTCATTAAACAATTTCTTGAGAAACTATAACTTAAAACTTTCGAAACCTTTTTTATTTTCGAACACAGTTTTTTTAAAAGTTTGGATTTTCTCCGAATATAAGACCAAGGATTCAAAGGAATTATTCTATTAAAAGATTATTTAGATTTACAAAAAAATATATCAAATAGATATAGTTCTTAATAATATTTTCGGACTATAACGAAAAATTAACGTGAATTCCTCGTTTTAAGAACAAGAAAATGTCATCGAGTGCAACTCCAAAAAACCAACAACTAGAAATCGCGACTACCTAATTTGTAGCTAGCTTTTTGTCCAGTCACCAAGCTCAAATCCACGGTATTCACCATATATCGTCCTCATGCTATTTAAAACAAATCGCCAAATGCACCATAGGGTATGTAGGAGTTGGCCAGAAACTCAAACTCAAAATACTTCAAACTCTTACACTTACAACTATATATCGTTGAAATAGTTTAAAGTCAAGTAAGAACGACCAAAGATAATAAAAAGGAAAATTGAATATGTTCTCTCACCGATCCTAATTTATTAATTCCTTTAATCGTCTAAACCTAGGATCTGATACCAAATGTTACATCCCACACTTTTCTAAGCTCGAATTTTGATTAAAATCGAAACTCAAACTTATCCAAGCATAGAGAGTATAAATCTAGAAATGAAAAATAATGAGCATGAGCATAATCATAGTACAATAAGATTAACTCACGGCGGAAACAAGATAGGATAACCAGAATCGACTTATGCAACTACTTTAAGAGTAAATTGCCATATCAATACAGAAAATGAGATAACAAGAACTAAAAACCAAACTAGAACACTTACAAAGACCTGCCTTCCTTGAGATGAATCTGAGAGTTGTTATGAAGAGGGGGGTCATAATAACAAGTCTTGGTGAGTAGAAAATGTAAACACTGTATACAATACACAAATATATCTCGTTTGGTCCCCACCAAAACGTATGTCTAACAAGGCTAGTAATTGTAACCTAATCTTGGAATGATTTACGCATGATGACTAACCACCAACCTATGGTAGCACTCCCCAAAGAAAACATTATTGTGATATTGAGATAGAACTTTTACACATAAGTTTGAAGCATTTATACCACCATTCAACCAGCTGCCAAAAACTAAGAGGCGGGCTTCCCAACTACTCAACATGCCATAAGTAAGTAAGTTATTTCTATATAGCCACTTAAAGCCTTCCTATCTATATAAGATAAGGCTAGATCCTTTCGATCACTTAAGACCCAAGGTGGGTGCAGTCGATCTCTTATTGCCTTACTCGGTGGTTTACCCTACATTATAAATTAAAGGACACTAGCTACTAAGCCCTACTAATTTAAGGCTGTCGTCATTCATGCATATACCCAAACCCCACATAAGGCAGGAGATAGTAAGTAGTCACTTATTACCTACATGATAGGTGGAAGGCTAACCGTCATTTATGACCTTTCCCGATGGACCCTCATGTTACTATCCAACAAAACTTATTAGATAACCTCATAGTCACTTAATATTTCCTGCCAGATAGGCAGGCCTATGGTACCTCTGTCGCGGTCATTTAATACATTTTCCCAGAGCGGACTCTAACCCCAGTAACTTAATACTAGAGAAAGCAGATTATTGTGGTGATTACCAATCTCGTATCCAATAGCCTTATTATTTCTTAATTATGGAGAGGTGAGGTATTCGATCACTTAATACCTTTTTAAGGGCGGACCTAATGATTCTATCCTTATAGAGAAGTTGAATCAAGTCACTTAATACCCTATAGACAGATCTCACCACTTAACACCTCCAATCCCAAATTTGGCTATGCTTATAAATTATTTCCTTTTTCGTTTCCTCTTTTGGAAGGGAGGGGGCCGTAAAACCACTTAGTGCCTCAACTCTTGAAGTAAACCTATTTTTGGAAATTGTCGTTACGCAATTAAATATTGTTATAGGTTCCTATGATTAATTATATCTCACATTAGTTGAACATGTAACCGACTGTTGGAAAGTACAGTCTTCTGTCGAATAAGGAAACTGACCTCGCATCCAGTCCTTATTTTTAATTATATTAATTCTAGAATAAACTCAAATAGAATAAGGAAAATATATAACTTCATATTTTAGGTTGTTTAATTATTTATTTATTTCTCTGTTGGAATTAGTATTTACTACGGCAATTAATACCAATCAACCCCCTTTGATTCCATTTATTATTACTATTAAGGTTACCTGCCATTAACGACCCTAACGGTCATTATTACTAAGGCATCAATTTACTTATTAAATGCTACTTATATCAGTCTCATTTAAATACTATTTTAATTACTGTAACTCCCAAACATTAATTTAATTCCATTTAGTTCTTGTTTGAATACACACACACACATATATATATATATATATATAAGTTTATTACTTATTTAGTTCCCTATAATTACAAGCCCTACTCATCATAATTTAAATTGTAACCATTCAGACATTCATTTCTTTTTCAATTCATTCCTCAAAACGTATGTGGCTACAATATTTATTAATTTTTTCATGACCTTTTAATTACAGCATATCAATTTAACATTAATTGTTATAACAGTTATATTATTTATTTCCATTTAATATGGGTTATATTTCCATATACAATCCTATAAGATGGAAAACATTCAAGATCAAACACACAACAACAAATATCTATTAATGTAGCTTTATTTACGTAAATTTGGATGGATAAGATTATAACATATATTTACGTGCGGAGTTAAGTAGTTACTAATTTTATAATATTATTTGCTACTTATGTTCTAGTCTAAACTAACGACCAAAATAATCCATTTTGTGTTCAATCTTGTTTAAGGTTCATACTCTTAATAAGAGGTTAATAATTATGATTATTGTAAATTTTACCCAAAATATTTAAAAGAGGAATATTTGCATATTTCAAATCACAACAAATAGGAATTATTTATATTTGGAATGGCTAATGTAAACTAGTACAAATGTACATGAATTTACATATCCCTTCCTATTTTATTTGTTTATATTTCTTGCAGATTTCAAATAGTGATTTTTTATTTAGAAAGAACAAAAAGGGCATATTTGTAGTAACTAAGTAGAACCCAAACAACATCAAACACAAATATGATTATTATTCTAACAAAACTGCACAAGCCACACAAATCAACACCCAAATCTCATAAATCAGGAATAAAATACTACACATCTAACAATTATTTTAGGACTGATTTCCAGATCAAAGTTGTTTAAAATAACCAAAAACAATCAAAGTGTAATTATAGGAAATATAATAATATTAAACTGAAAGTCCAACAAATCCACATCTAATTTACATTCATAATATTTCAGATTTGACAAAAACAAAAAAATGTGAACTTTTAGGCATATAATTCAGATACAACAAAAACGAATTATATAAGTTCTTATAAATAAGGAATGTTAGATCAAAATTTGGACCTAACACCCAAATTATTCTGAATCTTATAGAGTTTCAACTGAACAATGAGGAAAAAGAAAATAACACGCAGAATTTATAGTGGTTCGGCGTTAACGAGCCTACGTCCACTTTATATATTATTGATTATACTTTGAAAGCTAATACAATCAAGGATTTCTCTCAATATTCTAGTAGTCTGACAATAATGGCGGATTCAGTACTCAATATTGCAAAAAGATCCCAAAAAATGCCAAGCTCCGGGCTATTTATAGCTGATTTTGTCAGGCGGGTCGTGATAACACGTGGCACGAATCCCGAGAACATCGGATCGCATCGCTGCCGTTGAAGAAATAGTCAAATTAGCCGTTGCAGACAGGTGTCGCGATCCCGTGGAAAATCGGATCGTGCAGATGGGGAGAATTGGTCAAAATGACGGTTAGGGACACGTGTCGCTAGATCCGTGCGTCTCGGATCGCTGAATACTAGCTCGTATTTGAACGGGTCAGAGGCTCCGCCATGCATCAGGGGGATCGGATCGGTCAATACTGGGCAATAACACATGCATGGATCGAGTCGCATAGAGGTGTCGTTTTGCTGATGAAATGGGGGCGATCCGTTATTGTGCGATCCGATATGGGGGCGATCCGATCGTGCGATTCGAGGAGGGGCGATCCGATCCTTCATGCTCTTAGGGAACGCAGTTTCATACTTTCTTCTTATGAATGAACCTGGATGGCTTGGTCAAAAAGCTAGCCAACATTTTGCCCCCTCAAAGTATGTTTTATTGATGATGGAACATGCTTCGAATACTTTAGGATCTTCTTTTCACAACGAGTCGCCAATCAGTGAATGATTCCTTTTCTGGGACTTTTTAGAGTCTTCATCACTGAATCTGTTGGTGATTTATCGATTCGTATCGCATACTCGAGTCGCGGTCCTTTATCAAGCCATTCGTCTCGTTCTTTGATGAGCTCTTGAACTTCTTTTCGAAACGAAACGAAACGAAATGGGCTTCTCTCCGAGCCATGGTGAGCTTTTGGTTCGCGGCCCGCCTATTTTCGCGGATCGAATAAAACAAAAAAGGGGAGACAAACGGTCGTCCTTTTGCATATATAAGTCGTCCCTTCTCTTTACTTTCTTCCTTCTTCTTTCTTCCGTATCGTTTCGCCGGCATCGTTGAGGAAAGAACCCTAGTTTTTCAAACCTTCCAAAATCCGAGTACTTTCCCAATTTTTAGAAAGGTAACTCCACCAAAAACACCCTTATTCGTAATCGCTGTTGTTTATGAATTTTTTCGACTAGCTTGAGGGAAGAAACGATGGAATATTGTGATTTTTGGGGGAACCCTCGAGGCGCCATGGCTGATGGGTTCAGAGGTTGGAGTTCGGAGATGAGAAGGAGAGGAGAAAAACGAAGGAGGAAGAAGAAGAGAGAAGTCCAGTTCGGATCGGGGGCAAGGAGAGGAGAGGAAGAAGATGAAGGCGAGTGGCGAGATGGAGGGTCGTGGTGACGGCAGAGGCACGTACCGTGGGGGGCTGCAACGATTCGGCAAAGACCCCGATCACTTAATTTCACGATCCGTGAGGGGGCGATCCCCCTGCCCTGCGATCCGAAGGAGGGCGATCCCTCTATCCTGTGATCCGAAGAAGGGCGATCCCTCTATCCTGCGATCCGAAGAAGGGCGATCCCTCTCCTTGCGATTCGACTCGTAGTTCACGATCCGAACGAATTTCGAACTTTAAACGACGCCTTGTCACCATAAAATTCTGAACAGTTAGGCTAGGGCCTTGATGTCGGACTTTCTGGACTAAATCACCACATAATTTGACTGCATATGACGACTAATATTTTGATGATCTTGATAGCTTTCACGCTTTATCTTTAATGCACACACAAGCACACACACCGGCACTTGCATACACGGGGGACGGGTAGTTTTAATCTTATTGTTCATGTTTTCTCATCCTAGCAGTAATGTCGAATAATCAATCTCCTTCAAGATCCGCAACAGAAGCGGAATCCGAGGTTCCTGAGCAATACAACCTCGAGATTCCTCCAATTAATCCAGGAGATGAAGATTCTGGATCTGAATATGAGGCAACGGAATCAGATCCGTCCGAGAGTACTTCATCTAGCGAAGAGTCTAAGATAGATGGACGAGCTCCCGACGAGATTCCTGGTGCGCTCGGAATTGATAAATTTTCTGATTCTTTAGCATCTAAGCTCGACGATATAAAGCTTAAAAGAATCTGCTTGAGACACGGGATTCCTTGGGATGATGTCTTGACACCCGGTAGCGAAGATGGACCCCACTTAGCTCCGGAAGGATATATGGCTATCAGTCGAACCATGTGCTTGGTAGGAGCTATTCCTCCATTTCCTCCGATCGCCCTCGAGACTTTAAAACGACTGGGCATTGCTCCGATGCAGCTTCATCCTAACGCTTACGCATCTCTATACACCCTATATGTTGCATACGCGGAGATTCTACACGCCGAACTTAAATTCAGAGATTTGACATTCTTCTTTCTTTTCAAGCACCGTTCTTCGACAACTCCAAATTTTTCTTTCTTTGAATCGGTGGCGAATAGGAAGGTTCTGTACGATGGATATAGCAATATAGGGGATCCTAAATCTGATTGGTTTTATATAAAGAAACAGGCCGGATGCTCACGAAGATGGCTCAAATCAAGTAAACTTTGAGCTTTTAATCGAATATCTTATTCAAGAAGTCTAGGCGTTAACATTCTCCCCCCTTTTTCTTTGTCTTAAACAGATCACGTCTTCCCGAAAACGGAGGGTCCGCTATACAACAATCGATTGTCCATTCTTCTACAAAGTAGATCCGACTTTCTAAGGATCAAAAAATGCATTACTGATGAAAATCTTCATAAGCATCATCTTCTGGATAGAAAATTTGGACTTGGCACTGGCGGCAGACCTTATAAGTACGTGCCCCCAACGGAGGGAGAGGGAACTTCGCAAGCGGTAGAAACAACTAAGTTTCGCAAGAGTCCTTCTCCGATAGTCGTCCAAGACGATGAGGACCTGAACATATACAGAGGGGATGAGGTCCGCGGTGACATGTCCAAGGAAATCCCAATTTCTACTCCAATCGAAACCGCTGCTCCCGATGACTTGACAGAAGAGCAGCTATTTGACGAGCTGAACAAAATTCCTCTGCCCGATGATGTATATACAGAGAAGGACTTCGAAGGGGGGCCTTTCTTCCCTGTTTCTGAAGAGACCATCGCTCCAACTAGAGAACAAGAAACTGGTCAGATGAGCCTGTCTTCAGGCCCGGGTCCGTTAGGGGGGATTACATGGGATGCACAAACCACACACACTATCTGGCCTTGCACTCTTATATCGTGAGTATTCAAAGTTTTTAATATGCTCTTCTCTTTTTTGTAGGAACGATGTCCCGCAGGAAATCTTACTCTTATCGTTCTCTTCGCGAGGGCACACCCAGCCTTCATCCGGGTACTGAGCGCTCTCGTGGCCCTTCTCACAAGCCGACTTCCTTGCAACCTCGGTCTCCACCAAAATCGACCTCTACCAAGCCTTCCAGTTATCCGGCAGTTCCTGTAGGGGGAAAGAAACTTCCTAAAGAGTTAACTCCTCCAAAGAGTGCACCTTCCCGCAGCCGGTCGTCAAAAAGGCATCACGAATCTAAAGATAAGGGCAAGGATCCATCCAAAGAGTCTGAAAAGGAGAGGAGTGACATCGTCCCTTCCAGCCAGCCAGAGTTGGCTGCCCCCGGGTCATGGGATTACATGCATGGTCCCGAGATTCAAGGTAGGCTGGAAAAGCTGCGGGAACAATTCCCAGACATATTCTTTGACTGGATGACATTTGTTCCAACCTTGGAACCGGTCCCCAAGAACTGGGATAGCGAAGTTGTCGGGCACATCCGCTATGTAGCCAGGCAATATGAAATGATGAAGAAACATGCAGTTAACCTTTCGGAAGTCATCTGAACACTTGAAATAGAAGCACATAGATCCAAGGAGAAACTTGAAAACAACGAAAGGGCCAGGACCAAAATGGAGAAGGACCTGGAAGATGCTCAATCCCAACTCGCCTTAGCGCGGAGAGATGCCGAAAATTATAAGACCGAGTTGGAGAACGCTAAGAAACGCTTCCATTTTGAACTTGACTCTAATAGCCAAGAGAAAATGGCCTTAAAGAAGGAGGTTGAAGATCTCAAAATGGCCAACATCGAGTTGAAAACAGCACAAGGCCATTTTGAAGCTGAGAGAGCTGCTTGGGAGGCAGAAAAAGCAAGTTTAAGAGAAAGTTTGGCTTTGGCTAAAGCAGAAAAGGTGATTTTAAATGATCAGGTCGCGGACGCGGAGAGACAGGCAGCTCTCGCTGAAAAGAATGTTGAAAGTGCCATCGAACTGGCCACTGCTTCTAACAACAAGCTCCTCGAAAGAGAGAAGGATATCGAGGGGTTTGAAGAGATGATTTTCGACTTCCTTGGCCAAGTTCTCAAAACTCGCAACATTTCGTGGATCCCGGATTACCACGTCACTTTAGCCAATTTATGGGATGCCATTGTTGAGGGTGAAAAGCAGAGATTGGGGGTCGAAGAAATTGATGAGGATGAGTTGATGAAGAGCATCTTGAGGGATAATGAGCCTGAGGACCTAGCAGAGGGTCGTCGTCTGATTTTAGCGGAGATGGAAAAGGAGAGGGCCTTGGCTAAGGGTAAAGGCAAAGCTGATGAAGGTTCAAGTTCTGCCGTGGGGCCCAAAACCTCCGGAGTTGAGGAGTACCATCCTGATGATCCACTAATCCCTTTGGGCCTAACTCCCGTAGTTGTTGGAGCTCCTGCAAAGAAGGAGGATCTGCGGAAGGTATCTCTCTCTTTTCCCCACAATTTGTCAAAGCAATTGTGAATTGTCGTCGTTTGGTAGAACAACCAATTGAATTAGTAATGTGTGTTCCTCATGATACAGGTGGTGAGCCCGTCGACAAGGGTGCTGAAAAAGAAAAAGAAGTGGAGAAGGAGGCTGTCTCGCCAGGTGCTGGTATTGATATACCAAAGCAGGCTGAGGTCACAACAGCAGAAAGAAGCATCCCGGTACCTAGTACTGACGTTCCCAAAGATGCTGAGACCATCGAAGCCTTGAAAGACATGGATGGGCGCCATGTAGATGATGAAGAAGAAACTATTGGCGCCAAAGAGACCGGCGACGACAACGACGAAACTTTGGACAGCCGACGGGCTAGGCAAGAAAAAGAGATGGCTTCGAAGAAGGTGGCAGATGAGGCTTTGGACGTAGTCCCTCTTGCAGAATTTGATCCCAAAACTGGGATGATTGTGAAAATCCAGCCCAAATCCATCAGCCGACAGCTTCATTTTGCAAATCCCGATGACTTCCCGGCTTCTCTTTCTAATAGAAGGAAAAGAAAAGAGGTGGAGGAGGAATCTTCAGAAGAGTCGGATGTCCCTCTCATAGACAAAAGGAAGAGGAAGAAAGGGGATCAGTCCGATGCTGACAAGGCGAAGCTGGAGAGACAGAAGCAGGAGAAGAGGCCAAAGCGTAAATAGGATATTGTTGCTTGTTGATATTTTGTCTTTAAGTTCTCCACTGGCCAGGAAGTGTAATTGTGAGATTGGCCCTCACCTTTGTTTTTTCTAGGTCGTTTTTCTCTTAGTAGGTTTGCGGTACATAAATGAAAGTTTATCTCTTTTTGCATCATTGTGTACCTGTATTCAAATAAACTTTCCATGTTTAGTAACAGACGATCTAATTATATCTACAAATCAATCAAACAACAGAAAGAAAATTTTCGTGTTGTGCTGCTGCATTAAAGTTCAGTATATGTATACGAGTATATGTGCCCCCAATCAGTCGTTATCATAGCGGCTGACTGGGTTTTACTAAGGATTGGTTAGTACTGTCGGCAGGTTGCCCCCTATTTCTGAATATGGGGGACTTAGAAGATTTCATGGGATAACTGTTCTTGTGGTACCGAATTTATGGCACCTTTCTCAGTGCTTAGTCATGGACTTTCTTACACTCTCCTGACGGTCGCCGAGGTTAGAGTTTGAATTCAGTAGTTCAGTCGGCCCCTGTTCCTTTAGCAGGGAAGAAGTTCTTTCTCAGCGCTCAATCGGAGACGCTTTTATACTCTCTCTCTCTCTCCGGAGAGTTAGAGTTCGAGCTCAGCAATTCATTCGCTCCCCGATCCTTCAGCGAGGAAGGAGCTCTTTCTCAGCGCTCAATCGGAGACGCTTTTATACTCTCTCTCTCTCTGGAGAGTTAGAGTTCGAGCTCAGCAATTCATTCGCTCCCCGATCCTTCAGCGGGGAAGGAGCTCTTTCTCAACGCTCAATCATGGACGCTTTTATATTCTCCT
The DNA here is from genome assembly GCA_030737875.1 of Allium sativum. Classification (NCBI taxonomy): domain Eukaryota; kingdom Viridiplantae; phylum Streptophyta; class Magnoliopsida; order Asparagales; family Amaryllidaceae; genus Allium; species Allium sativum. The sequence continues at coordinate 497,388,894 of CM060924.1, read as the reverse complement.
GGCGGTCGCCAAGGTTAGACTTTTGCTCAGGCGGCTCCGATCATGGTACACCGTCATGCCTTGTGAACGTCATCTTCGCGTCCTTTATACTCTCTCTCTACTCTGGAGAGTTAGAGTCACGGATCAAGCAGTTTGCAATCGTGCACGCTCATCAAACTCGTCCTAGGTTTACATTTTAATCCAAGCTCCGAGGATTAAAACCAGTCGGACAAGCAGTTGGAGCATTTGCCAAGGCTTTGAGTTCCTCCGAACAGTCTACGGGAGGAACAGTTGGCGCCAGACTTTGGGTACCTGCATTATTCACGCCGATTTCCATAAAAATAAACAGGCAGATAAATAAGGATGCAATAAAGGTAAATGACACACAATATTTTTATAGTGGTTCGATCGAATCATGACCTACGTCCACTTTATAATTTTTTGCTTCAAGGAATCAAACTATTCTAGGCTAGTCGTGCCTTATACATGGTTTTCAACAAAGCAAAAGAACAGATTTGAAACTTTTATGCTAAGTATGGCCGTAAATGTTGGGCATTCCACACTCTGGGGATTTCCCTTCCATCTACGGTTGCCAGCTTGAAGGTTCCATTATCAAGCTTGCTCAGAATGGAGTACGGTCCTTCCCACTTCGCTCCCATATGAGTTGGGGGTGGAAAGACACGTTTCAGAACCAAGTCTCCGGGTTCCCAGGTTCGGGCTCGAACCTTTTTGTCGTAATATCGAGCGATCTGTTGCTTGCATCTCAAGGCGCGCAGGTCCGCCTCATCCCTCTTTTCTTCGATCATATCTAGGGACTCAAGGAGCAATTCATTATTGGTCATTGGATCATAATAAGTCACCCGGTGAGAAGGTACCTTTATCTCAACCGGGATGACTGCTTCCGTTCCAAAAGCAAGGGAGAACGGGGTATGTCCTGTTGCCGATTTATATGTTGTCCTGTAGGCCCATAGTGCCAAGGGCAATTCATCAGCCCACATGGCTCTAGCCCGCTTCAGCCTTCTTTTCAGAATGGACTTAATCACTTTATTCGCCGCTTCGACTTGTCCGTTCGATTGCGGGTGCGCCACAGAAGTGTACCGATTCTCAATGTGGTATTTTTGGCAGAAATTTCTGAATTCAGCGCTATCGAACTGAGTTCCGTTATCCGTTATCACAATCTTTGGAATCCCAAATCGGCAAATGATGTTTCGAACGATAAAATTGATCACTCGTTTGGTAGTGATTATAGTTAGTGGTTCAGCCTCGACCCACTTAGTGAAATAATCCACGGTCACAATAGCGAACTTTGCTCCGCCCCTTGCTATGGGGAGGCTTCCAATGATATCAATTCCCCACATAGCGAAAGGCCATGGGCTCATCATTGTTTTTAACTGGTTAGGAGGTGCTCTTGGTATCTTTGAAAATCTCTGGCACGCATCACACCGTCGTGCATATCTTGCTGCATACTTGTTTATGGTAGGCCAGAAATAACCATGCCGCAACACCTTTTTTGCTAAAGTTTGCCCTCCAGTGTGGTCGCCACATTCGCCTTCGTGGACCTCTTGTAGCACACGTTTGATGTCATCGTGGGCTATACACCGAAGGAGGGGCATTGAAAACCCTTGTCTGTAAAGAATTCCGCCTTGCAGGACGTATCGGGCGGCTTTACGAATTACTTTACGCCTCTCGCTTTTCTTGGTCGGAAGCGTTCCATTCATCAGGAAATTCTTTAGAGGGGTCATCCAGGACTCCCTTTCTGGTTCTGTCTCTAGTATTAGGTCGATTTCCATTTGATCTATGCTAGGGGACCGAAGTACTTCAACGGGGGCTAGCCCAGTCACTTCAGGATCGTCGGAACTAGCCATCTTTGCCAACTTATCCGCCTGCTGATTCTCTGACCGCGGAATATGAGATATGCTCTAGTGATCAAAATCGTTTAGCAATTCTTTCACTTTCTTTAAGTATAAAATCAATCTTGCACTTTTAGCTTGGAATTTTCCAGTAACTTGGTTCACAACTAACTTGGAGTCGCAGAAGATGTTCAGCTTTGTGACTTCTAATTCCTTTGCAATCCTTAATCCGGCTATCAGGGGTTCGTATTCGGAATTGTTGTTAGTGGCGTGAAACTCCATCCGGATAGCATAGGATATCAATCGTTTCTCTGGAGTTTCAAGCACTATTCCAGCGCCGGATCTTTCGCCATTCCTAGCGCCATCAGTATACAATCCCCAGGCATTGGGATCGAGAAGTAACTTTGAAGGATTGTCCTCTTCATTGGCTATATCTTCCTCCGGTACGGTAAACTCTGCTATGAAGTCGGCTATCACTTGCCCCCGAATTGACCGTCTAGGCTGAAAGTTCAGATCAAATTGACTTAGCTCAATATTCCATTTGAGTAATCTTCCAGACGCCTCTGGTCTCTGTAAAACTTGCTTGAGTGGGTGATCGGTGTATACGGTAATGGGATGCGCCTGAAAATAATGTCGAAGCTTTCTAGAGGCGATCAGTAAACTATACGCCAACTTTTCTATCCTTGGATAATTACGCTCTGCTGCCGTTAATTTTTTGCTTACGTAATGCACAGGTCTTTAGACCTTATCCTCTTCTCTTACCAACGCTGAACTGATCGCATGGGATGACACTGCCAGATACACGAATAAGTCCTCGTGATCCATTGGCTTAGATAATATCGGAGGTTTCTCTAGGTGCCTGAGTAAATTCTGAAACGCTTCTATGCAGTCGGGCGTCCATTTGAAGTGGCGTTTCCCCCGCTTTATTAATTCGAAGAATGGGATGCATTTATCCGTAGCCCTAGAGATAAATCAGCTTAGTGCGGCCACTTTTCCTGCAAGGCTTTGCACATCCCTAATTTGCTTGGGTTCCTGAATGTCTCTGATTGCTGTGATCTGGTCTGGATTAATCTCAATCCCACGGGAACTGACGATGAATCCCAAGAATTTTCCGGAGGCAACACCGAATGAACACTTGGTTGGGTTGAGTTTCATTCCGTACTTTCGAAGTATGCCGAACATCTCTGCCAAGTCAGTAGTGTGTTGAGAAGATTGCTTGGACTTAACCAACATATCGTCGACGTATACTTCCATTGTTTTCCCGATCTGGTTATAAAACATTCTATTGACTAAACGTTGATATGTAGCGCCCGCATTCTTCAAGCCAAAGGGCATCACCACATAACAATATAATCCCAGATCCGTGATAAAACTAGTGTGTTCTTGATCTGGAACATGCATCGGAATCTGGTTATATCCTGAATAATCATCCATAAATGAGAGAAGCTCATGACCCGCCGTCGAGTCTACCAACTGGTCAATCCGGGGTAATGGGAAACTATCTTTTGGACAGGCTTTGTTCAAATCTGAGAAGTCGATACACGTTCGCCACTTCCCGTTGGCCTTCTTTACCAGGACTGGATTCGAAATCCAGTCTGGGTAGGTCGAGTCTCTGATAAATCCATTGCTCTTTAGCTTTCCAACTTCTTCTTTCAAGGCAGCGGACCTCTCTGGGCCCAACATTCGCCTTTTTTGCTTTACCGTAGGATGCTTAGGGTCAATGCTTAATGAATGGCTCATGATTGATGGGGATATCCCACACATGTCCGTGTGGATCCAAGAAAATACATCCAAGTTGGTTTTTAAGAAATCCGTCAATTCTTTAGCGAGATTCGGATTTAACTGGGATCCAATCTTAAGGACCTTCTCCGGGTCACTGTCATCGATCGGTACATCCACAGTTGTCTCGTTGGGAGTCGCCATTCTGCCCCCGGGTTCTTGATCCTCTCTGGGATCTATATCCTCGGGCAACTCTCTGGGCGACTCTCCAACGACTATCCTCTTTAGTTGCTATAAGGTCTCCGCCCCCGTAGGGGGAGAAGCGCCTTTAGTTTCAATGTCCCCTCCATTGCGAAGTAACTTTAGTTCGGCAACATAACATGCTCGCGCAGCAACCTGATCTCCTCTGACGATACCAATGCCAGCTTCTGTGGGGAATTTCAATAGCAAGCACCAGGGGGCTATACAGGCTCTAAACTTTGCGAGGGCCGGTCGGCCCAAGAAGGCATTGTAGGGCGATTCAACGTCCAAAACCATGAAGGGAAGGATTCTCACTCTCTGGCGTTCTCCTTCCCCAAGCGTAACCGGTAATTCTACATAACCCATTGGAGCGGTAGATGCTCCGTTGAATCCACGGATCCATCCTTGACAGGGCTTCAAGTCTTTTATTTCGAGGTTCATCTGGTCAAATGTCCTTTTGAAAAGAATGTTGACGGAACTCCCGTTGTCCACCAAAACCTTATGAACAGTGGCTGGTCCAATAGGTACTGTAATTACAAATGGATCTTCTGTCGGAGCATGGACTCCAATGCTTTCTCGTTCTCGGAAAACGACATCATCGGTCATTATCTTTTGTTGCTTTACCGGGATATTGTCCTCAGGGTTGCTACACTCCCCTACCTCGAGGTGTTGCTTAGCTGCATTGACATATTGATCTAATGCCTTGGAGCTATGCCCAGCAAGATAAAGTCCTCCGATTACGGTATTGATAACAATGTTCTTTCCCTTTTGCTAGGCAGTTGGCCTAGCAGCAAGTTGATCCTGGTTCTGATTTGGGGCCTGTACTGCTTGCCCCCTGTCTCTGGGCGTTACTCTGTATTCATCTAACTTTCCTTCTCGAAGCAGCCTTTCAACTACATCTCTTAGGTGACGGCATTCATTTGTCGAATGGCCGTGAATCTGATGAAAGAGACAAAACTTCCCCGTTTCACGTTCTTTCTCCGTCGACTCTCTGGGAGGTGGCCTCTTATTCTGGAGGACTTCATACGCATCCATGAAGATATTTTCCAGAGTATCATTTATTGGTGTATAACTTTCAAAGGCCCTGGGACGAGTCCTTCTCTGGGAGTCGTTCCCTCGGTTCCTCTTCCGGTTGTTGTCGTTACCATTATTATTGTTGTTCCCTGACTGACGACCACCCTGATTCTGATTTCCGACATTAACCTCGACTTTCCCCGAGCTGTCTCCTGTCTGCTTAATGGCGACATTGCTCTGGATTTCCTCCTTATCAGCTGTTTTTGCCTTTCGGTTAGCATACACTTCTTCCCGGCGTAAATGTACGTTAGCTTTTTCGTAGAATAACTCTCTAGTATGGGGTGGTTTGCCTGCCAGGTATCTCCCGAATTTAGTGTCTTTATCTACCCCATCAATCAGTGCTGCGACAACGGTTGGTTCATGGGGATCTTTAACTTCAGTAGCGGCCAAGTTGAAACGATCTAGGTACGCCCTCAAACTCTCGCCTGATCGCTGCTTGACGAGGAACAAATCAATCACACTCTTTGTCTTTTGTGCATAGATACGGAATTGTTCTACGAACATCTCACTCAACTCCCTGAAGCTAGAAATCGATCTTGCTGGCAAGCGAGTAAACCATAACAATGCTACATCCTCCAAGAATATGGGAAATGCTTTGCACTTGACAGCGTCAGAAGCTGCGGCAACGGTCATTGACCAAGAGTATCTCATCAGATGCTGGACGGGATCAGACCTGCCCGCGTATCGATTCATCTGTGGCATGTTGAAACGCCTTGGGAAAGTCGCATCCAAAATATCATCAGTGAAAGGGGTGTGACTGCGGTCGATTCCCCAATCTTCGTTCCGTTGTCCACGGCTATCTGCCAGAATCTGATGGATCATGGCTACAACATTTGCACTGGTCAGCGGAGGTTCAGGGTCAGTGCCTCTGGCTCGGCGGGGTTCTCTAATCCTTCTTTCGGGAGCAGTCACAAAATCCGGGGCTCGGATAGGGCTTCGTAGCCCCCTGCTACCATGATCATGTGCGCGGCGACGGGGCTGAGGTAGTCTGTTATGTACAGGACTATCTACATTTCGAGTCCTGGGAGTTGCGGCTTGATCGTTCACATTACGGTTTGAGGGCCCCGCCTCCAGTGCTTCTTCTTCCCGTGATGGCAGGGTTCCGAACCGAAGCTGCTCTATGTTTTCGGCTCTCTCATACGGTCGCCGCGGAGGTCTCGGCGATTCCTCAGACGAAGAAGAATATCCTGGAGTGAGTGGACGAACCGGCGGCGTCCTTTGCCTTGCGAGCTCATCAAGCCTTCTATCCATAGCAGTCAAATTTTGTCGTAGGACGGAGCTTTCCTGCCTTTGGGCAGCCAATTCATCAAACAGTCTCTCTCACATTTCGGAAAAGCGAGAGAGATCCCCCTCAGTAACGGGAGCAGCAGGATCATATTGGTTATCATCACTTTCTCTTATGCGCAAAGAGCTTGAGCCAGGTCGAGCGAAAAGGCCAGGACGGTAGGAGCGAGCCATAGGCTCCTTTCCAGGTCGAGTTGTAGTCTGATCATCAATTCGAATCGTTGTGGTTCGAGGATGGCGGCTCGCAACACCCCCCTGAGATCGATTCACAGTCGTGGTGCACGGAGGATTCGAGACGTTACCTCGGGATCGAGTAACAATCCCTTCAGCAGTCCGGATCGCCTCGTTCTCGTCGACTCGGAGCGTGGTGTCTTCATCGGATCGGTTCGCCACCTGCGCTCCGCGATCCAGAGTCTCCTCATTGCCTAGCTCGTGCACACTTTCTTCAATTGTTTCATTGGTTTGCGAAGCTCGTGCTTCCTTAGATCTTTTTCCAGCTATGATATCCGAATCGCTGGAATCTTCAAAGAACTGAATAGTGAAACTTTAGGACTGTTTTCTCAGTGAAAGCACCAAAATGTTAGATCAAAATTTGGACCTAACACCCAATTTATTCTGAATCTTATAGAGTTTCAACTGAAGAATGAGGAAAAAGAAAATAACACGCAGAATTTATAGTGGTTCGACGTTAACGAGCCTACGTCCACTTTATATATTATTGATTATACTTTGAAAGCTAATACAATCAAGGATTTCTCTCAATATTCTAGTAGTCTGACAATAATGGCGGATTCAGTACTCAATATTGCCAAAAAGATCCCAAAAAATGCCAAGCTCCGGGCTATTTATAGCTGATTTTGTCAGGCGGGTCGTGATAACACGTGGCACGAATCCCGAGAACATCGGATCGCATCGCTGCCGTTGAAGAAATAGTCAAATTAGCCGTTGCAGACAGGTGTCGCGATCCCCTGGAAAATCAGATCGTGCAGATGGGGAGAATTGGTCAAAATGACGGTTAGGGACACGTGTCGCTAGATCTGTGCGTCTCAGATCGCTGAAGACTAGCTCGTGTTTGAACGGGTCAGAGGCTCCGCCATGCATCAGGGGGATCGGATCGGTCAATACTGGGCAATAACACATGCATGGATCGAGTCGCATAGAGGTGTCGTTTCACTGATGAAATGGGGGCGATCCGTTATGGTGCGATCCGATATGGGGGCGATCCGATCGTGTGATTCGAGGAGGGGCGATCCGATCCTTCATGCTCTTAGGGAACGCAGTTTCATACTTTCTTCTTATGAATGAACCTGGATGGCTTGGTCAAAAAGCTAGCCAACAAGGAACATATTTTACACTCACGTAAAAGCTATCCAAATCTGAATCTGAACACAATATTTAGGCTTATAATTTTCAAATCCTACAAATCTACAATTTATTTGCAAAGAGGATTTACAAACATTAACTTAGATTTGTAGATCTAAAAGAAAAGAAGAAGGAAATTTAAATAAAAGAATTACCTAATCGAAGAACCAACCCTTTTGCATAAATTTGAATTCTGTCTCTCAAATTCTTGTTAATTAGATCTGTATATATTTATGTTTTAGGTTTTAGAAGGAAATAGGGGGTTGAAAATGACAGAGCTTTGTTGATGCCCCCCATAAAATGTGAGCAAAAGAGTGGGGGTCTAGCTCTTTATTTATAGGCATAGAAATGACCCTAAATCATCATACCGAATTTCAGAAAAAATCCATCCACATATATAAATTTATATATAACTTAACTTTAGCCAAGCGGTCGATGCAGTGGTCGATCGATCGCCATAGTCGGCCTAGTAGTGAGGCGGCGGGTAAACATTTATTACTATTTATATAATATTTTGATTGATTTGTTTTCCATCCGTTTTCATACTTCGTCCGTAAGTTTTTCATACGAACTTCGTTCGCGAAGTGCCAAACATGAAAGTTGACAAAATTTCCGTTATGAACACAATAATACAAGTTTCGTGGTTAAATTCCATTATCTGCAAAAATTTCATTTTTGGAACTGAGTTAAATAACTAAATTAATTATCATCAAAAATTCTGGATTGTTACAACATATATGGAAACCTCACCAAAATACGAACGTCAATAGTGTTAACGAAAAAATGGCACTAACACCAGATTTAAAAAAGCAACACCCAGTTACGGGGAATACAGTATAGAATATATAAAAATAAATGGAAAAGGGTAAGAAATAAAAAGTAAACATAGAGGCAAAAATTTTAAAGTGGTTCGGCCATTGTCAAGGTCTACATCCACTTTGAATATATTTTACTATTATCCGTGCCATGCCAAATGTAATATATTATGGATGATTACAAAGTTCCTTAAAGTTGTGACGACCCAAATTTTCGGTACCTTTTGAGCTAACCAAACAACACCAGTCCAACCCAAATTGTACTGCAAATCGAGATGCCAATAGAAAGAATTTAGAGGATGAGATAAGAAAGAAATTTTAGAATGGAAGAAGAAGAAGAAGAACCAAACCAACACAAAGTCTCACATCGCAGCGAAATAAAATATAATACATAAATAACTTTACTGAAAGCTTAAGGTAATATACTTACATACATCAGAGTACAACAGGAAAATCTGGACAGTTATAACAACCTGTCCTCAGGTACAGCACACAACGGACTATACTAGATAAAATCATACGTCTGAACTCCTCCAGCCTGTCTCTGAAACTTCACAACATCAGATAACCTGGACCAGTACGGCGCGGTCTAACCCAAGCATTACAAATACCGGGTCAGTCTGGTGAGCCAAAGTGTGAAAAACTCGCAAAGTTTTAAGGGGAATCATCCAACTTGATTTTTAAGTTCAAAATCCTTTCAAAAGAAAAGGATAATCGTAAGACCAAATCCACACATAAATACGGACGGTTTTTACCTTACGATAACCCAAAACATTTTGAAAATCATATATTAGTCCGATATTATAATAGTGTTTAAATACAAATAAATATCAATCTAGCAAAATGCTTACATCTCACGCTCCACATATATAGTATACAATCAAAACCGCGGGCACTTGTTGGAGATTGGATTTCGACTATGACAAGGTATGGAACCACCTGCCGATAGTGTATCTCTAGAGGAGAATACACTGGGTTCAACAATAACGTTTAGCAACCCGGCCACACATGACCGACCACCCATTTCGCTTGAGTGTATCGAATGTATATCACCAACGGTTGGGGTCAAACCACTGTTTCCCAAAAGGGACAACATCGAAATAAATTAAAGAATAAAAATGATTTTCTATAGATAGGTGATTATACACCCAAATGGGAGCGACCCACATAGCCATGCTGCCTGCCCAATTTTTGTCGTTTCCCGATTGATGAGGCTTGACGTAATAATTGACTTTTGGAGCATCTAGCCACCATTCACTTTGAATGTTACATTGACAAATCCGCCAGATATCACTAACTGAAGTCCACAAAAATACACTAGGCGTTAGCTAAGGGAAGGTGTTTTCTCCGCCACCAACAGAAATACGTTTGAGGAAATCAACGTATGTGATTCCTTTGGAAATACTCTGTCAAACACTCGTCCACACAAGTTGTCTTGGGACTGGACAAACCGAAGGCACCCTCCTACTGCATCCTAGAGTTACCCTATGGATCAGTAGCGAGCAGTCCTTGCAATCCGCAAAACCTCAACCATGATTAAATCACATTTTAAAAACCTCTAGTAGCTAGCCAGAGAAAATTCAAAAGTAATCCTTCCGCTTCTGAAGATCCACGGTCTTCAATTTCTCCATCTTGATCAGCATTCTTCATCTTTAACGTTGACGTATTTGTTGGTCGGAACGGTTTTTGAATATAAATTCGATCCCGGACTTAAATTTCAAGATTTATTTCTTTGATTATTAATAAATAATAATCAACCCAACCATTTTAGAAAACGGTTAATTAACTATTATAATAGTTAATTTTCCTTTAAGGTTATTTAAGTAATAATTAAAAATTCAATAATTGTCCAATGATCAATTCCAGGTAAAATAGTTGACTTCATTAACCTAAAACAAGATTAATTTTTTAACCATTTCTACTTAGTTACTAATAAATAAATTTAAATAATTTCATTCAATTTAATTAACAATCTAATTTAATAGTTGTAATTAATTACTTGTTTGAAACAGTTAATCCCACCCTTCCTTTAAATTGATTTATAAAATAAATTTAATTTTTTTATTAAATTTATTTAATAATCTAATTAAATTAAATAATCACAATTAATTGTTTATTTGAAACAATTAGTCCCATCCTTAACCATTTGGTTAATTCCTTTTTATTTGCTTATAAAACAGAATAAACTTGGATAATAATAAATAATAAATATTTATTTACTTTAATAAACTTCGTTAAAATAATCTATGTAAAATAGATTTCAAAATCTGTCTTTAGTTATAAAAACAATTTTTATAACTTTTTCCTATTGATTACCTGACGGTGAATCAATCTTTATAAAACGGTTTATTCTTAGGCCATCTGCCGACAATTACTCAACCAGTATCACCCATTGGTTAATATCGCACAATGTTGAACTTAGATTCAACAATCAATGATCAGTCAGATTGATTAACAATTCATATAAGTAAACAATATATTTGAGTAATCCGGTTGGATTCCTCCAACCTGTCCTTCCCTGAATCAAAATGGTTTACTTCAAATACGACAATATATTTATTCAGCACGGTGAACAAAAATAACAGTTCAACTAATACAGTCAACAAACAATTTATGACATCCAATCAAGCATTCAATCATTTATTTAATACGTTTATATTATTATAAACGTAACCAACAAGGTAAGTTACCTCATTTGGAATTTCTCTAATCGTTAAAATGACAATTTAATTAGATTAAATTAAACAAATGTTTAATTTAAACAATGAATATTATTAGCAGCCATGCAAATAGTCATCAAATCATCAATCATCAGCAAACATTGCACAAAAAATAAAAACCTGATTTATATAAAATATAAACAGGATAAATGAGTGAGTTGAACTCGCCTTGGTTTCATCCGTCATCAAGTGGTTCGTTTAACACGCTTCCAACTGCGTTCAAATCCGTCTGTTCCCCATTCCAAAATCTTACGTCCACTGATATGGGTCCACTTCTCTGTATTTGGTCCGATTCTGCGTACGGATGACACAGTTATAATTTAATCGTCACTTTATATTTGAGTCAATAGTATTAACGACTTAATAATATATTATTTTCTAAATCTCATTTATGTTAGTTAACCTTATCAGGCGCATGTAATTCGGAATAAAGCACATTGCAAGACTCGAATAGGCGCAATCCAATATATACATACCCTGGCTTCGTCAAAACTTGTTTATGCATGCATAAACATGGTTAAGCACATGTTACGTTGGATGAGACACATTTCAATACTTAGGAATTGTAATTATTTGATTTAAAACCGAGGCAGAACTATACATTCAAACATTTCTACCGGTTATTATCTTATTTCATGCTTTACAAAACAAAGATTCTCACAGCAACTAGTACCTCATTTTTCACTAAATTATGTGATAAGAACATGTTTATTATCCCTAGAGATGTTGACTATGCTAGTTATAATTTGATTAGGCATTCATGCTAACCTATAGAATTAGCTATATTCATTTAGAATTGGACACAGAAAAATCAAAAGGGGGCATATTCAAATTATACTGCTCATCTCTCACCTGCCATAGTTTCTGTTTGAACACGCTCTAAAGGAAAAATGTCATCCCCTTACTGCTTTGTAAATGATCTTCACGTCACCGCTACCCTCTTTGTTCCATACTTGCTGACCCTTCCGAACCCCCGACCAACGTCCACTGTTCATCGCATGTTTCCACGGTCACCAGAAAAACACCGATCAGAAGTTTCGTCAACTTCCTCCATACATTATTTCCAGTCCGCTTGAAGCCTATAAAATCCATTTTCGTGCTTTACAATCACCCTTAATCACCTGACACTTCATGAAAATTCATGAACTCACCACTGACATTCACCTCCTCTCCAGATCCACCATGCTACTGTACTCATTCGGACCTCTTCCCCCTTACAACTCATCACTGCAACTTTTTACATATAGAGTTCTTTACTCAAGTGTTGCCGCTCTCGATCCTTCCTACTGCATGCCCTAGAATTGAATACAACCACCCTCTCTTCCCTGATCCACGTCATCCCAGAGACCAACCATCACCGTTATGTACCCGTCCTTCTGCTTGCTCCATTCTCTCAACGCCCTGTACCCAAACTTCTTCTCCTTGTTATCTTCTCTTCACATCAAGACCACCGTGTGCCTTACTAACCCTATTTCGTAGTTCCTCCCACGCATGTAGCCTTCCAGTCCTCTTTTTCTTTTTTATGCCCAATATCCTCCTTCTCGCATGCGTTCGTACACACAAAGCCTTCCCTACTTTTGCGTACATCTTCCACTTTCCCATTCTTTTTGCTATTCCCACTTCATAGTCCTCACGCCTGGTTTCTTCCTAAAATATGAGCACAATCCACTATTTTCATGTGGACTTTCCACTGTATTTGTTCCTCACGCCATTATCAGCCAAAACAAGGACCGTCTCCAACAGTACTTGCACCACCCAAAACGAACGGAAACCTACGCCTACTAAACCCGTTACTGTACGTCAGACTTGACGCCACCATCGTCACCACCAAACTGTTGTGCTGCCTCGGATATGAACGCCCATCGATGATACGTAGCCCGCTATTACTTAATGCAAATTTTGGTGTGTGGAGATACTGAGTTTTTTTTTATTTCAAATGGCGAGGGCGTCGTTATATCTTTGATGTTGGAAAGAAAAGGAGTGAGGCGTTGTATATTTATAGACGAGGAGAGAGTGGGGATAGAAACGATGTCATCTCATCGTTGTACGCCTCAGACAAGAGGTCTTCAGCTAGAAAATAAGGGGCATGCAATGGTCAATTGAGAGATCGAAAAGAAAGGATATGCAGGGGAAGCGGATGGCTCAGACATAAAATATCATGTGGTTGAATATAGGGTATGGAGATGTGCTTTCTTTTCACGTAGGGTAGATCTGCTGAGACAAGACAAATGATATTTTTTATGTCCGCTGAAATGTTTGCATTCATAGAGACAAGTATATTTGTGTATGATTTTCTTTCATTTCATACACAGGGTAGTAGGCAAAACAGTCCAATGAAAAGCATTGGAAAAGAAATGATAGTATCCGTATATAAATATATTGAGGTCTGTGCATGAATTTTCATTTTCATCAGGACAGGATGATTTTTCACATCGTTTGTTTGTTGTGATGTTAATAGGATAGGATAATTTTCTAAAGTTAGCATATGGTGTATTGTTGCTGCGTTGAGTTGAAATGGAGAAAAACACTGCTGCGTGATGTTTGTTTAGTTTAGATTACGGTAGATTTGACTTTACACGGTTACCGCTATGCTACATTAACCATTAAAATCGCACCGAGATATACGACCTCTCAACGCAATGAAACTAAATGCACCGCTATTTCTTAGCGTTCTGGTTCCACTGAAATTAATTTCACTGAAAATGGACTCTATTTGCGCAACAGTGATATTTTAATTTATCGGTTCACCTCTAGATATTGCCAGCCGATAAAATAGTTCCGATTGGCTCCAAACTGGGAATATAATAATAATTAATTGTACGCATTCCAATAAAATGGGTTTCATCGAAAACAGAGGTTGTTTGGAAAGAAAACTATTTTAAGGCCTATAATATATTGATGAAATAAAATTAAATCCAAAAGAATTCAATTTAAATAATAATAAATTATTATTATCATATGCATCCAAATGGAATAACCAATATATATTTTAAATCCAATATTCAAAGATTCAGTTTAAAACGATATCCGAATACATAGGAATTCCTTTATATTTATTAAATAAGCGCTATCGTTTACGAAATTCCATAGCGACTATTTCAAAATTTTATCTGCACATAACTTGCAATCTGTATGACGAAATCTTCATTTTTTATCTTCCGTTAGATAGATATAATCGAATTGATTCAAACGTTTCTTGTTTCACAGAAATCCAACTTATATTGGATCCCGTATATTCATTTAAAGTTCGAAACTCAATATTACGAATTGCCGCGTCGTTTCGAGCTCGTTATAATTATATTATAAATTATACGTATTCGAACTCTATTTTCTAAAATAAATTCGATATGAAATCCATTATATTTCTAATATAATATATAAAATAGAATTAAATATTCCAATTTAAATGGCATAAAAATCTAGGATGGTACATTCTTCCCCCCTTAAAAGAATTTCGTCCCCGAAATTACAAGATAAGAAGATTGCTATGAATTTATTTATCTAAAATAATTATCTTTGAATTATCGACAAAACCAATTCAAACCCTTTAAAATTTCTCGAAAATTTCGCCAGCACCTCCTCTGCTTGGCTCGATCAGAACAACTACAACCGCCACTCCGGGCCTCAAATTCTCCAAAAGAAAACCAAAAGCCAAATAGCTACCCAACTGAATGGTATAAAATCAATCACTAACCAATAATTTTAAGGCTTGCCTATTTGTCGGGCAACTCAATTCCAAATTCGAAGCAAATCAACTAACAGCCCTTCGTCTTCTAACTCGTACTTCATTCTCTGTAATCAAGCTGATTCCCATAGCCTTCTAATATCTATCTGTACTTAAATCTACTTACAATACAAATAATAATTCAATGGTCAAATAATTCAGCTCCATTTCATAATCGATTTTATTTCCAATTCAATATATTGTGACTTAGTTTCAGTTTATTCAACTTCTCAAGTAACTCGTTCAATGAACTCTATTCAATCAATTACAACATCCAAATACAAATAACCAAATTATTTGAATTTATTCAATATTTATACTTACTGGCATGTATTCCCTTTGGTTTAACATACATTAATATCAATCGATTAATATCCGACTGATTTCAATTATTATCCATTCGATTTCCAAAATTCAAAAACATTTATTCGATTCCATTTTCTCAGATTAATTTTACTTAACTAGGTTAAGTCTTATTCCCATATTCATTTTTATTTTAATTAACTGATTGATTTACCCCCCAATTAGTTCAGTCTCATTTCACAATTCCATCTGCATTACAACCAAATCAAAAAAAAACAACCCAGCAACCAATATTGCTATAATATAGAAAATTATTTCCATTTTCTAGAAAAATATAATTAGGGCAAAATTATTTCATTTACAATCTTTATAAAACAATATCGTGTCAATTACTAGTTCAATATGGTTTCTCAACACTTAAAACGATTAATAACATAATACAAAACATTTTTATATAAAATTTACAAATACGCTCTATCATATATGCACACTCAGATCAATCTAAGGTGTTACTAACCCTATCTCTACTGAGTTACGCCACAGAGCCAAGGTTACTACTCAACCAGTAACTATGATACCAACTGTGACGACCCAAATTTTTGGTACCTTTTGAGCTGACCGAGCAACACCAGTCTACCCAAATTGTACTGGAAATCCATATGCCAATAGAAAGAATTTAGAGGATGAGATAAGAAAGAAATATTAGAATAGAAGAAGAAAAACCAACCCAACACAAAATCTCACATCGCAACGGAACAAAATATAATACATAAATAAATTTATTGAAAGCTTGAATTAATAACTTACATACATCAGAGTACAACAGGAAATCTGGACAGTTATAACAACCAGTCCTCAAATATAACACATAGCATACTATACTAGATAAAGTCATATGCCTGAATTCCTCCAGGCTGTTTCTGAAACTTCATAGCAACCGATAACCTGGACCTGTACGACCCAGTCTAAACCGAGCATTACAAATACTGGGTTAGTCGGGGGAACCAGAGTGAGAAAAACTCACAAAGTTTTAATGGGAATCATCCAACTTGATTTTTAAGTTCAAAATCCTTTCGAAATAAAAGGAAAATCGTAATACCAAATCCACACATAAATACGGACAGTTTTTACCTTATGATAACCCAAAACATTTTGAAAATCATATATTAGTCTGATATTATAATAATGTCCAAATACAAATAAATATCAATCTAGCGGAACGCTTGCATCTTATGCTCCTCATATATAGTGTACAATCAAAACTGCAGGCGCTTATTGGAGATTGGATTCCGACTATGACAAGGTATGGGACCACCTGTCGATAGTGTATCTCTAGAGGGGAATACACTGGGTTCAACAAGAACGTCATGCTACCCGGCCACACATGATCGACCACCCATTTCGCTTAAGTGTATCAAATGTATATCACCAACGGTCGGGCTCAAACCACCGCTTCCCGAAAGGGACAACATCAAAATAGATTAAAGAAGGAAAATGATTTTCTCTAGATAGGTGATTATACACCCTAATGGGAGCGACCCACATAGCCATGCTGCCTGCCCGATTTTTGTCATTTCACAGTTGATGAGGCTTAAGGTTATAATCGACTTTTGGAATATCTAGCCACCATTCACTTTGAATGTTACATTATCAAATCCGCCATAAATCACTAATTGACATCCACAAAAATATACAAGGCCTTAGCTAAGAGAAGATGTCTTCTCCTCCACCAACAGAAATACGTTTGAGGAAATTAATGTACGTGATTCCTTTGGAAATATTCTGTCAAACACTCGTCCATACAAGTTGTCCTGGGACTGGACAAACAGAAGGCACCCTCCTACTACATCCTTGAATTACCCTATGGATCAATTGCGAGTAGTCCTTGTAATCCGCAAAACCTCAACCATGACTGAATCACAGTTTAATAACCTCTGGTAGCTAGCCAGAGAAAATTCAACAGCAATCCTTCCGCTTTTGAAGATCCATGGTCTTCAATTTCTCCATCTTAATCAGCATTTTTCATCATTAATGTTTACGTATTTGTTGGTCGGAATGTTTTTCAAATATAAATTCAATCCCGGACTTTCCATACCGTTAGCTCTCTTTTTGGATAAAGTCGCAACAGGTCAAATTGAGCCCAAACGTGCAACTAGCCAAATTAAACAGATCGCATTCTAGGTAGCCCAACAGAAGGTCGGTCTGAAGTCATCACGTAATGAGCCGATCTGCTTCTCAAACAAGTTAATATTTCACTTCGGAAGACTCATTCTCCCAGTCGACCGAGAGAACCACTCTCTTACAGGGCATATCGACCGAGTATTTCAGTTCTACATGGAAATATCCAGCTGAGTTGTTCAAATACTTAGCCCGACTTTCAAGGAAGAAAAGGCGGTCAACCACATCCGGACAAAGCTCTACTTTTGATACACCTCACCATGGATGCCACGTAAGTCGCAACTTCCGAGGATACTATTTATGAATAGTGGAATCAGACTTCCAGCGGCTATTCAATCCAAGGAATGGACTCCACGTGTCCAAGTCTTCCCAAAAAGGTCGGGCCACGTCACAGCAGCCCAAGTCACCATCTCCACATATAAATACCTCAAAGCTTAAAGAGGAAAAATACCTTTTTCGGCTCCTGCTTCTTCTTCTTCCCAGAGAGGTTTTATCTGAAAGAGAAAAATAGCCATATTCATTCTTTTCTTTAAACAAAAAAAGCATTGTACTTGTAATCTGAAGCAGAAATAATACATAAAATGGAAGTAGGCACCATCTTTGTCAAACCACTATAAAAAGTTTGTGTGTCTTTCCCGTTTCCTTTACTTTTTCCATATTTTATAATCAGTATTCGTTTGTTCTTCACATGATTGGGGGTTGAACATCACTAGTGACCAACTTTTGACGTCTACACTTTGGCACGCCAGGAAGGGGAAGGATTGCCTTAGTCCATGGCGAACAAACGAAAGAAAGATACAACATCCTCTCGTCCCGCAAATGTTGATGCAGCCAATACTAATGCTACAGAAGCGAGCCACAATGTTTCCTCTCATGAAGATATGCCTCAATTTCTTACCCGGGACGACAAGGATAAAATCATGGTCGAATTCAGAAACCATATGACATCTTAGGGTAAACTCCTTGAACAACAGCAGCAGTTGATGGATCACCTTCTCCATCGACTAGAGACAGGATTGAACGCTTCAACATCAATTCCTCCACCGGTCAGGACTGGGGCAACAACTGATCTTCGGTCTGCATAGAATCAGGCCACTGATCAGGCTACACCTATGTTGCATCGTAGTTTGGTCCCATCAACCGATCGATCACAGCCAGGAGTATCACTTCTAGTGACCAGCGCAGCTGTAGCAGCAGAACCTCAGGAGGATCACAATCAAGATCTGGATCGGTCAAACACTTTGCCTCCACACATGGAAATAGCTCGACTGAACTAACCGATCGAGCGACCACCAGGCCCATCAGAATCAATACCATTCCCATCACAACCCGGAATCTTACCACAGACCAGTCTAACCACTCTTCCCCTTCAACGAAGAGATGATGTGGCCTTCCCTTCGAACCAGGGGGCCATCCCGCCATACTGGTCCTTACTGTGGCAGAAGAAAACGCTACCGTAGACCCTCCTAACCTCGTTCCTACTGGGGGCACCCCAAGCTCTAAACATCACATGTTATGCTGGATCAGCCTAGGCCCTCTGTTATGGGTACGGCCCGACCCACTACTCATCAGGTTCAGGAGGGCCCATTCTCCCTAGAACCGCCTACTAGAGCTTGCCTTCCCTCACACCTTCACTCAACTCTCGGAAGACGGGCCCAGCCAATGGTCGCCCTTCCAAGCATGCTTTTGCCAGATCCTCGCACCAAAGTTCTTCCAGATGCTGAGCTAAATTCATGGCAACGACTCCTTGGAGATGGAAGCCAGCTTGCCAGCATCATCCGATGCTTTACTCAGGGCATTTCCTCGCAGCAGGACATAGATAACGTCAATCGCAGCCCCTTTACCAGGGAAATCAGAAATTCCCGAAACCCTCTGGACTTCAAGTTCCCTGCTATCGAACCATACAACGGCCGTACTGATCCAACCATCCACCTGATGCGATACATGCGACATATTTGGTGCATCGACCAACTTCATGGCTAAGTGCTTCCCACTCTTTCTTACTGACATAGCCGGAATATGGTTTCGACAGCTAACAACGGAGTCAATCAGCAGCTGGAACACGCTGGTCACCCGCTTCATCGAGCAATTCAGGGTACATATCTCCTTACCAAAAAGTTTTATGTTCTTATCCACCATCAAGCAACGATTAGGAGAGACGCCCAGGTCCTTCCTCGAAAGGTTCAGCGCGGCAGTAGCGTCAGTCGATCGGCCCAGGCCATCGATGGTACTTATGGCCGCCATTGCGGGAGTTTAGAACCAATCAAAATTCTCAATCTCATTAACCAGAGATCCCCCCAAGGATATAGATGATTTCTATTTCGAGGCCGAGCTATTCCTCTGACAAGAAGATGCCAGCATTGAGATGGAGAGCCTAGAGGTCTTAGCCGCTAAGCAACAATGTCCATCCAACAGCAGCGGGTAGAATAAAGGAAGATGAAAAGCTCCGGAAAAGAGAGAGCGTCAAAGTGCGACCTCGGAACGAAAGTAAGTACGATCAGTACACCGAACTTAATTCCTCTCTGCTGGATATCTACCTTGACATACGAAGGTCCCAGCCCACCCCGAGACCACCTCGATGAGAGCCAATACAGATGGAGCTGGATCCCGGCAAACATTGCATATTCCACAATATAGCTGGACATAGCACCAATGAATGCCGACATCCGCGCGATCTCATCGAGGATCGAGTCAGAAAAGGAGAGCTTTCCGAATATGTCAAGAATCGCGCCCCGGTCTTGCCGCCGCGATCTTTTGCCCAAGCTCCTCAGGTCGATCCACGAGCTCCTAGGAACGAAAAGGGCCCTGAGACTAGCACTCGCGGCATTATCATTAATTAGATTTTTTCTGATGTATTTCTTTCAATAAAAAGGACACCTTGATGTACACATGTATGGAGCTAGGATTAAGCTCCTAGGCATGCTCTGGAATCAATCGGTGTCTTCTTAGAATTTTTTTCCTCTGTAACGATTATTTAGCAGTAATGAATTTTCTTTTGCAAATATGGATAATGTTTGGAGAATTCTAAAGCCGAGTATGGATAATGGTCGCCCCCTTTTTAATGTGGTCAGTGTGAAAGCCTGCCACCATATCTAAACACTTACTCCCCTAGTCGAATGTGGTATATTTCTAAAGCCGAGTATGGATGATACTCGCCCTTCCTTTTTTCTACACCACGAGTGTTTACTGCTCGATGGACACATTAATTTAACATGAGTCGAGCATGAAAAACACTTACACTAAGCCGAGTATGGTTAATACTCGCCACTAAGTCGGGTATGGTTAATACTCGCCACTAAGTCGAGTATGGTTGATACTCGCCACCTCTCAAAGCCAAGTGAAATAAAATGCTCGACCCATCAGCCTTCTCCAAGCCGAGAATGGTTTGTTTTTGTCTTTGCAGGAATTAACTCTCATAAAGTCGGTGATCATCTCGGCCTTAATACGGTTCCCGATGGTTGTTAAATTTCCGGCCTTAATACAACCTAATGCAGTTGTTGGTTTTCTGGCCTTAATACAATCATCAGAATTGTCGGGCTTCTGGCCTTAATATGGTCCAGCGCAACCGTAGATACTCGAATGATTGTGCTTCGATTCATACTTCAGAACACACCTCCCTCTGTCGAAGAAGATGCATTCTGAGGGGCAAAATGTTAGCTTTCTTTTTGGTAAAAGCGGTAATAGGTCAAATTGAAGCCCAAACACGCAACCAGGCAAATTAGGCAGATCGCATTCTAGGAAGCCCAGCAGAAGGTCGGTCTGAAGTCATCAAGTATGAGAAAATCTGCTTCTCAAATAAGTTAATATTCCACTCCGGAAGACTCGCTTTCCCAGTCGACCGAGAGAACCGCTCTCATACAGGGCATATCGACCGAGTTTTCGGGTCTACATGGAAATATCTAGCTGAGTTGTTCAAATACTTAGCCCGACTTTCAAGGAAGAAAAGGCGGTCAACCACATCCGGACAAAGCTCTACTTTTGATACACCTCACGATGGATGCCATGTAAGCCACAACTTCCGAGGTACTATTTTTGAATAGTGGAATCAGTCTTCCAACCGCTATTCTATCCAATAAATGGTCTCCATGCGTCCAAGTCTTCCCAGAAAGGCTTGGCCACGTCACAGCAGCCTAAGTCGCCATCTCCGCCTATAAATACCTCAAAGCTTAAAGAGGAAAAGGACCCTTTTCGGCTCCTACTTCTTCTTCTTCCCAAGAGGTTTTATCTGGAAGAGAAAAATAGCCATATCCCTTCTTTTCTTCAAATTAAAAAAATCATTTGTAATCTAAAGCAGAAATAATATATAAAGTAGACGTAGGCACAGTCTTTACCGAACCACTATAAAAGGTCTGTGTGTCTTCCTCGTTTCCTTTACTTTTTCCGTATTTTATAATCAGTGTTTGTGCGTTCTTCACAAGATTGGGGGCTGAACATCATCAGTGACCAACTTTTGACATCAACACATACCAACAATTGATTTGTCTAGATTTTTATAATCGGTGACTTAACTATTAAAATAAACAACCATCATCCATAGAAAAATAAAGTGGATTCGTTGGTTCAGAATACAACATCACTTGGCCTCTTTAGTTAAACAGTTGTTAATTAAATTTCTAAATCTCCCAATATTCAGAATACCGCCCTTTCATTTCTTATTCCCAAATCAATTTATTCAACTTATAACCTTTCGAATTATGGCTTATAATATCCTTCAGGGAAATATTAATTTAATCTCCTCAACTACCATCGTTTTTAAGCAAACATCATCCTCGGATAATCATGAAGTCGTTCAAGTTGGGGTACTTTATTTACCTCTCAGACCTTGAGACGACAACACTCTTATCTTCGGGATGGATAAAAGTTTATCAACGAAACCATATTGCAATAAATATCCAACTCTTCTATTTACTATACGTTTTTAAAACTTTGGTTTAACTCCATCTAATTTCTTTTGAAAACCCATTTTTTCCCAATCCCCAAAATCAGCTTTCCAAATTTAAGACATCTTATCTCCCCATTTTAGGCTTTTGAATTTCCTTTAAATTTATTCAGATTGCAAATCCCATTTTGAACTTGTTCAACTCTTATAACATAAATCCATTTATAACTTTCCTCTATAATAACCCAAATGGAATTTTATAGAAATTGGACTAATAGAATTCTTAATTTTAGTTCACATTAAATATAAATTCACTTACCATTTCCTATTAAACTACACATAGGGTTTTACGACTTCATAACTTCCCTTTAAGGTGCTTAAATTTCAAGATTTATTTCTTTGATTATTAATAAATAATAATCAACCCAACCATTTTAGAAACCAGTTAATTAACTATTATAATAGCTAATTTTCCTTTAAGGCTATTTAAGTAATAATTAAAAATTCAATAACTGTCCAATGATCAATTCCAGGTAAAATAGTTGACTTCATTAAACTAAAACAAGATTAATTCTTTAACCATTTCTACTTAGTTACTAATAAATAAGATTAAATAATTTCATTCAATTTAATTAAAAATCTAATTTAATTTAGTAGTTGCAATTAATTGCTTGTTTGAAACAGTTAATCCCACCCATCCTTAAAATTGATTTATAAAATCAATTTAAATAATTTTATTAAATTTAATTAATAATCTAATTAAATTAAATTATAAAAATTAATTGTTTATTTGATACAATTAATAAAATCCTTAACCATTTGGTTAATTCCTTTTTATTTCCTTATAAACAAAATAAACTTGGATAATAATAAATAATAAATATTTATTTACTTTAATAAACTTCGTTAAGATAATCTATATAAAATAAATTTCAAAATCTATCTTTAGTTATAAAAACATTTTTTATAACTTTGTTCCTATTGATTACCTAATGGTGAATCAATCTTTATAAAACGGTTTATTCTTAAGGCATCTGCCGACAATTACACAACCAATATCACCCATTGGTTAATATCACAGAGTGTTGAACTTAGATTCAACAATCAATGATTAGTCAGATTGATTAACAGTTCATATAAGTAAACAATATATTTGAGGATTCCGGTTGGATTCCTCCAACCTATCCTTCCCTGCATCAAAATGAGTTACTTCAAATACGACAATATATTTATTCATCATGGTGAACAGAAATAACAGTTCAACTAATACAGTCAACAAACAATTTATGGCATCCAATCAAGCATTCTATCATTTATTTAACACGTTTATATTATTATAAGCGTAACCAACAAGGTAAGTTACCTCGTTTGGAATTTCTATAATCGTTAAAATAACAATTTAATTTAATTTAATTGAACAAATGTTTAATTTAACCAATGAATATTTAAAAATATTTAGCAGCCATGCAAATAGTAGTGAAATCATCAATCATCAACAAACATTGCACACAAAATAAAAACCCGGTTTATAGAAAATATAAACGAGATAAACTAAGTGAGTTGAATTCACCTTGGTTTCATCCGCCATCAACTGGTTCGTTTAACACGCTTCCAGCTGCGTTCAAATCCGTCCGTTCCCCATTCCAAAATCTTACGTCCACTAATATGGGTCCATTTCTCTGTATTTGGTCTGATTCTTTGTACGGATGACACGGTTATAATTTAATCATCACTTTACATTTGAGTCAATAATATTAACAACTTAATAAAATATTATTTTCTAAATCTCATTTATGTTAGTTAACCTTATCAGGCGCATGTAATCCGGAATAATGCACATTGCAATATTCGAATAGGCACAATCCAATATATACATACCCTGGCTTCGTTAAAACTTGTTTATGCATGAATAAATATGGTTAAGCAAATGTTACATGGGATGAGACACATTTAAATATTTAGGAATTGTAATTATTTGATTTAGGACCGAGATAGAACTATACATTCAAACATTTCTACCGGTTATTATCTTATTTCATGCTTTACAAAATGACGATTCTCACAGCAACTAGTACCACATTTTCACTAAATTATGTGATAAGAATATGTTTATTATCCCTAAAGATGTTGACTATGCTAGTTATAATTTGATTAGGAATTCACGCTAACCTATAGAATTAGCTATATTCATTTAGAATTGGACACAGAAAAATCAATAGTGGGCATAATCGAATTATACTGTTCATCTCTCTGCTGCCATGGTTTCTGTTTGAACATGCTCCAAAGGAAAAACGTCATCCCTTTACTGCTTTGTAAAAGATCTTCACGTCACCGCCACCCGCTTTGTTCCATACTTGCCAACCCTTCCGAACCCCCGACTAACGTCCACTGTTCATCGCCTGTTTCCATGGTCACCAGAAAAACACGCATCAGTAGTTGCGTCAACTTCCTCCACACATTATTTCCAATCTGCCTGAAGCCTATCAAAGCCATTTTCATGCTTTACAATCACCCTCAATCACCCAACACTCCATGAAAATTCATGAACTCACCACGGACATTCACCTCGTTTCCAGATCCACCACGCTACTGTACTCATTCGGACCTCTTCCAGCTCACAACTCATTATAGATTAGCGTGCTTCACTTACGTGTTGCTGCTCTCGATCCTTTCTACTGCATGCCCTGGAATCGAATACTACCACCCTCTCTTCCATGAACCACATCAGCCCAGAGACCACCCATCACTGTTCTGTACTCATCCTTTCGCCTGCTCCATTCTCTCAACGCCCTATACCAAAACTTCTTCCCCTTGTTATCTTCTCTTCACGTCAAGACCACCATGTACCTTACTGACCCCATTTTGTAGTTCCTCCCACGCATGTAGCCTTCCAGTCCTTCTCTTTTTCTTTGCTATGCCCAATATCCTTCTTCTTGCATGCGTTCGTACACACAAAGCTTTCCCCACTTTTATGTACATCTTCCACTTTCCCATTCTTTCCACTATTCCCACTTCATAGTCCTTACGTCTTGTTTCTTCCTAAAATATGAGCACAATCCGCTATTTTCATGTGGACTTCCCACTGTATTTGTTCTTCACGCCATTATCAGCCAAAACAAGGACCGTCTCCAACAGTACTTGCGCTACCCAAAACCAAACAGAAACCCACCCCTACTGAACCAGTTAATGCATGTCAGACCTGCCGCCACCATCGTCCCCACCAAACTGTTGTGCTGCCTCGGATATGAACGCCCATCAATGATCTGAAGCTCGCTATTTCTTAATACATATTTCAGTGTGAGGAGATAATGAGTTTGTTTTGATTGCAAATGGAGAGGGCATCGTCATGTTTTTGTTGTTGGAAAGAAAAGGAATGTGGCGTTGTATATTTATAGACGAGGAGAGAGTGGGGATAGAAATGATGTCATCTCATCGATGTATGCCAGCTAGAAAATAGGGGGGCATGCAATGGTCACTTGAGAGATCAAAAAGAAGGGATATGCAGGGGAGATGGATGGCTCAAATAGAAAATAGCATGTGGTTGAATGTCGGGTGTGTAGATGTGTTTTCTTTTCACGTAGGGTAGGTCTGCTGAGACAAGACAAAGGATATTTTTTATGTCCGCTGAAATGTTTGCATTCATACAGACAAGTATATCTGTATATGATTTTCTTTCATTTCATACACAGGGTAATAGGCAAAACAGTCCAGTGAAAAGCATTGGAAAAGAAATGATAGTATCCGTATATAAATATATTGAGATCTGTGCATGAATTTCCATTTTCGTTAGGGTAGATGATTTTTCACTTCGTTTGTCTGTTCTGATGTTAATAGGATAGGCTAATTTTCTAAAGTTGGCATATGGTGTATTATTGCTGCGTTGAGTTGAAAAGTAGAAAAATACTGCTGTGTGATGTTTGTTTAGTTTAGATTACGGCAGATTTGATTTTACACGGTTACCGCTTTGCTACATCGACCGTTAAAATCACACCGAGATATACGACCTCTCAACGCAATGAAATTAAATGCACCGCAACTTCTTAGCATCCCAGTTCCACTGAAGTTAATCTCACTGAAAACAGACTCCGTTTACACAACGGTGATATTTTATTATCGGTTCACCTCTAAATATTGCCTACCGATAAAACAGCCCTGATTGGCTCCAAACCGGGAATTTATCAGTAATTAATTGTACGCATTCCAATAAAATGGGTTTTGCCAAAAACGGAGGTTTTTTGGAAAGAAAACTATTTTGAGGCCAATAATATATTGATAAAATATAATTAAATCCAAAAGAATTCAATTTAAATAATAATAAATTATTATTATCGTTTATATCCAAACGAAATAACCATTATATATTTTAAATCCAATATCCAAAAATTCAGTTTAAAACGATATCTGAATACATAGGAATTCCTTTATATTTATTAAACAAACGCTATAGTTTATGAAATTCCATAGTGACTATTTCAAAATTTTCTTTGGACATAACTTGTAATTTGTACGACGAAATCTTTATTTTTTCTTTTCCGTTAGAAAGATATAATCGAATTGATTTAAACGTTTCTTGTTTCACAGAAATCCAACTTATGTCGGATCCCGTATATTCATTTAAAGTTCAAAACTCAATATTATGAACTTCCACGTCGTTTCAAGCTAGTTTTAATTATATTATAAATTATATGTATTCGAACTCTATTTTATAAAATAAATTCGATATAAAATCCATTATATTTCTAATATAATATATAAAACAGATTGAAAAATTCCAATTTAAATGGCATAAAAATCTGGGACGTTACAAAAGTGGAGATTAATAGATTATCACTAGTATAATTGGTTATCGAAGAATCACGATAACCAACCTAGGTGACCTAGATTTATTATCTCTGGGGAAGAATCTTTGCAATAGGAGAAGAGTAATGGTCGTTGGAGATGAAATCTTGCTATTAAAGATGAGAAATGGTTGTTAGAGATAATGACCTATTCTAACAGAGCTTTGGCAGTGTCCTGGTATGGCAAAGATTGAAACCCTTTTTCGGTTAGAGAGCATGTTGTATTTACAGGTGTTTGGGATGGAGCTGGGCCAAGCCCATTTACTGCAAACCTTGTAATTGCATGCCGACTTATACCTCAAAACAACGTGGAAAAATACATTAACTACATGGGTCGGTATTGGTCCATGGAATTAGCCAATTTTTGGGTTCATTCATATTTGAGGTGGAAGATTAATCCATAACTTCCTTATGACATAAACAAATGATCTTAAAACTCACACACATATATGAGTGACCTCTCACATAAATTTCAAGCCATTTTGGTCAATCCTCAATGTTTACATTCTATCCGCGAAACTAGCATAATTCAGTAAAGATTCATCCATAACTCATTAAATACTTACCGGATCAACACGAAACTTTAGGGATATCTTCTGCATAATGCAAGGGACCTACCGTATCGGTCTCAGGATGTGGAGCCCATCATAGATGTGTCATATCATACCCATGGATTATGGGTTGGTACAGACCTATGAGATTAACTCCAAATTGTATGAAACTTTTTATAAGCCCATTTTTAGTCTTGTGAGTATTACGCCAAAATTTGAAGTTAATCTGAGTCCGTATATGCCCTGCATCTTCGGTTCAAGTTGACTGGGTCCAAAATCGGGTAAACGTTTTTCCCCCAAAGTACATTTTGTTGGAAACACGATGTGCTATGAAACAATAACTCAATCATGCTTTGCAATTAAATCGTCTGGAATCAAGAAGTTTACCCTTCTTAGGAAATCATTATTGGCGGATGGTTGAAAGTTCCATGCTTCTAGACCATATTTTATAATTTTAACATGGCCTTGGGAGTTGGCTTAGGCTTTGAAATGGTACCATATGTATTGGACCTAAGGGTTCGAACTCAGTTTTGCATTAAGTATCTAGACTTGGCTGGTTGGACATCTTGAATTTGGAATTAAATCGATTTTGGGCTTGGTGCCGAGGGATTATCTTTGACTTATTAGATGTCTACTTGCACTTTTTGACCTGGACCATCTTCATTTGTGACAACATTGCAACTTCAATCTTAATCCTTTTGAGATGCTTCATATTGGCTGCTAGATCATGTGTTGGAGGTTTATGTCGAGTGGGATCAAAAGAATAAATTGATGATTCAACGTCAAGTCTTGTGCTTTAAGGAGTTCTTGAGGAAATCCTTTTTCCCTTCTTGAGTTTTGGGCTCGATTCTATTTTCTTACATCATCCGATGGACTCTTATTCTGGATCAACGTCGTGGATAATACTTGACTTTAGGATATATTTAGGTTGGCATTGGAGCCTGGCAATTCCCTTGGGACCTCTGAATGGTTTCCACATTAATCCAAGCACACTTATAGCATTTCCCTTTTTTATTACCTTTGCCTACCCACAGTCTTGTAAAACGGGAAATCTTTCCAAGCCACTTGTGGCGATCGATCCATTATCGACTTTTTCAACCGATAATGGGTAAGTTCCAAAAAAATAGAAAAGAAAATAGCTTAAATTACATTAATAATAGATAAGGGCCATGTTGGCGAGATGCCCCGGTCGATGCATAGAATTCAAATGGCAAACATGAGCCATTTCCTCCTTGAATTCTATGAATTTTCTATTCATGGGTATATTTTGAAATAAAATGTACCTGATCGCTTCAATCATAAGGCTTACTGTGTAAAGTGCGTTGTTCTAAGGATCTTGAGTTTGACCGTAATGTGATCTTGGTCAATGACATGACTTATCGTCCAATTTGAATTCAAACTGACAATTTGGAGATTGAACTAGAATATGGAATGCTTTCGAGCTTCTAACCCCTTACTTTTGCATTTTCGGGTGATTTGAAGATTAAATTCAAATTTTGCTCAATTAAAATTGTCTCGATGCTTAATTTCAGGAACACGAAATAGAACAGCCTTGAACTTGAACTTATATGCCTTATCGCATAACTTTACAGATCAGTTGTAGTGCATATGGACTATATTTTGGCTGCTTTGGCCGCCAAAATGGATCATATGTCCTTGAATCGGCTTTTAGGATGAAGAAACACACTTTTGCAATCTCCAATTCCCTGGAACTCCATAATTTGAAGCTCACAACGTTTCTGATTTCTTTGACAATATTTGACCAATTCTTAATAGTAAAATGAAGTGTAGCTTATCTCGATTTCAGAGGTCCTCTTTTTAAAGTGCCAGCACATTTGACGGACCTAGAATGGAGGGATCCCCATGTCGATTTTGGCGACGGAATCGTTGTCGATTGCTCAAGCCGACAACGATAAGTCCAACAAAAAGAATTAGTATGGAATTTTTTCTAGGCTCAAGTGGGCACACTCACGGGATGATATCATTTGAACGAATATTTGGCTCATCAGATACAAATCACATGGATATGGTGCCGCACTTATCCTTAGACGACGTTCGGTATCCTTTGATCGACACATGCTGATTTCAAGTTACAATCATCTTTCGTTACAACTGTATTACATTTAGGGAACATGCATACCTGACTGTTCTGAGTACGAGTTTTCTTGTGTAGAGCGACGTCGAGATATCTGACCCGACAAACATTCTGGAGGGGTCGACTCTACTCAATCCAAAGTTGAATCGGCTTCAGCTACATACTCCCCTTTAGTTGATATCGGAGCCTCCTCTCATGATCTTTTTGAAAGAGCATTACCGTGACATGGCATATGCTTGACTTTTCGCCCCCAGTATTTATGCTCGCTTCGAATTCAATAAAAAGATTCCCCTCCGTGGTCATATTTCTAATGCTTTGGCATGTATGCTTTCAGTTAGAGATTCCTGAAAGCGATGTACAACTGTTGACTCAGGGTGAAGTTATGGACCACCCCCACCAGATTCTACTCCCCGGCACTGCTGCATGTGCTTGAGTGAGGTTATTTCTCTATTTGTCCTCCCATACAAGACGTGCTTTAGGATTTAGGAATTGTGTTGTAGCCGCTTTTCTTAAATGCTTACGCCATACTAACTAGAATAGTTTTGCAACAATGAAGGTGCAAATTTTGATAATGTCATTGTTGTTGCTACTCCTTCCAGTTGGATCATAAGCCTTTATCCGGCCTTCTGGGAGTTATAGTCCATCCTAGTAGGGCATTCCATGATAATTACAACTAATAGAGTTACAAAGAGCACATCTTTGACTGAACGTTTCGGAATTTAATGTGCAATTGCTTTTGACATTGGCGTTGCTTCTAAATCGCTTTCAATTTCACAGTTTTCCATTGTCTTGTAAACACTAATGAAATGATGCCTCCACTTCTCATTTGTTTTACACAATTCTTTCATATGGGGCTAAACTTCGTTGTTTTGCAATTGAAAGGATCTAGCCATCTCTTAGACAACGATGGTGATCAATTGACCGATGGCTTAAGTTTAGTTGGAACATAGTGAATTCTTAACCAAGTCTGACTAAAGTTTCTCATCGACCTGTGCAACGTAACATGCGCTCCATAAATTTTGTCACATTCACTTATTAGTGAAGATATTCTCTACTTTTGATTTTTTGGACTATCGTCATTAGAGGGAGGATATAGTTGAATTTCATAATGTGCATAATTGGTAGTAAAGATCGGTTGTGCTTTAGCTGAATGCCTACAGCTTTAAGGCCGACCTTTTCTTTTCCTGGCTTCACTCGTCCTTTTCTCCGAATTTGGCTAAATCCCTTTACTTATTCGGACCCTAGTGCAGTGATTCGTTGAAACACCGAAATAATTGATGATTTCACAATACCAGCTTACTTTCATGGGACCCTATAAAGGAGGGTTTGCTGTATCATTTCGGACAAAGGCTCCACTGTTGTTTTCTCGTTGACAATGGGTAAGTTTTGAGAGAGTATTTAAAAGATAAAGTATAAGTTACTTTATTTTGCTCATAATGTGTTATTTACACCTGACGTTCCATTTATGGTGTTTGAGAGCACCGGACATGCTTTGCTCAAATAACACATTGCACATACCCCAGACGACACTCAGGATCCATATATTGACAATTTGTCAGCTTATCTTGGATTCCAAGCATCGTTTGTGTAGGCTCATAATTAAAAATAAGACATACCTGATAGCCTCGATGTGGAGTGTCGTTGTCCAGAATGACTTTTTGACTGTTCACTTTAACGTCTGGTGAAACGCCACTTTCTCCTCTTTCGGTGAGGTTCCATTATAGCCTACGCACCTTTGAGTAAGATCTGAGTATACTATCCCACTTCGTGCATTGTATGATGAATTTTGCCAATGGAATTCATCCTCTAGATACTTGGGTTCCAAGATTATATAGTGGCCAACTATTAAGAGGCGTCTTATTTATCTGCCAATGTCTGAGTATGCCCTTCAATCCATATTAGGATTGGAGCTTCCCAATGCTTTATGTCCTTCAATTTAATTTGGTTTACTTTGGCTTAACCTTTCGCGGTTCCTCGGTTGCCACCATCCATGCGGGGAGTTTACTAAATTTTTTTGGGGTTTGAAGTTCGAAGCGTAGGTTTCGAACTTCTTTGAGTTCGCTTTCCCATCATGCCACGGTCGAAGCAGATTTATATTTTTATTTCTCTATGGTTTAGGTTAGGGTGTTGTTTCACGCATGCGGTGCTTGTAGTTTATCATGTACATAAAAGACATTAGCAACGAAAGATTAATTTTTTCTAACGTAATCATGATTGCATAATTTTCAGATTTTTTTTTTTTTTTGTTTTTTGTATAACTGCTTGTGCATGTGACTTGTTGTCAATGTGGCATTTTTATTAAATCACATAATAACGATTTTTCTGTGACATGCTTTTGTGTCACATTTCATGGTTTATGAGGATTTTGATTGAGTTCATGTTTTTTCTCTTGTTGGGGGAGTTAATCTTTATGACTACAAGAGCTCTTGTTTTTGTTGGGATATTAGATACTCTAAGCAATTATTTAACTGCCCCCAGCTTGTTTTACATGGCTACTTATATCCTCATAATTTAGTACTCTTGTTGATTGATTGTTTTATCATGATCGCATCTTTTCAGCTTATCGTACAACCTTTGTTGTGCCCCAATCACTCTATTTGGTGATTAAAATAGGGAAAGTTTGTATTTAGAGCGTATTTTTAAGGTTTCATATCATCTTGGTTGTCTTCTTTCCAGGCTAGTTTTTTCTTTTGAAAGCGGGTTATCTGTCCCTTTGATTTCAACCGACATTTGGATGTGATGCTAGTTTTTGGACAACCCTATAGTTCATTCATAGTTTTAGAGTTAGGGTTGCAGTTACATTCCAAATTCTAGTTTGGTAGCATGTAGACACCTTACTCGATTATAGGGTCTATTTTCTGACGTCGGGGCTCATACTTATATCTCACTAGTGTGTAGTTCTCTTTCCATATCCAAGCTTGATGATTTTTATTTATTAGGATTTGTCGACGAAGTAACATATTGCTTCTTTAGTGATAAAAGTCCTCAGAGTTCGATGTCTTCCCGCCATCTTTTGAATTCGTCGAGGCTTGCATTAAGTTTACCACTTCCATTGTCGATTGTCATATTCATCGCATTTGCTAACACCATCCATGTTTCTAATTTAAAACTACGGCCTTACTCGGAACGGGTTGTTGCAATACCATTCTTGGATGACCCATCAGTGTGATTGATAGGAAATGGTGATAGAATTGGATATAAGAGACTTATAATGAATGCGATCAAGGTGACATAGAAGAAAGCCATAGAGGAGACTTAAGAAGAGCCTAAGCGTGGAGAGAGTCCCTTAGGATGCCATGAGCCTAATATATAAATCATTTCGGGTAATCGTGGGTGAGAAACAACTGCTCGGACTCGACCGTAACTGAGCCAATCGCGGAGTGATTCGGGCAATCATCCACCACGTGGCATTACGGGCTCCATATTGCGTGTACTCCCGCTTGCTTTCCTGGGTCGCACGCGGACGGTACAGTTTTGTGAATAATGCTTGTACCTGCAAACGGGGACCTTGATACTCTAAAACTTGGTGATGCTATATGCCACATAGATAGATATCATCATCTTATGCGTTGCTTATGTTCATCTTTCCATGTCCGCATGTTACTGCAGGAGCAGGACCCGCCTTTGCCGACACCGGTTTTCTCTCCAAATATCACCGACCGAATCAAATCAATCCGAAAACACTCAAATCCGACTACTCACCGACGAGTTTCGGGCTGGGTCTGATTAATTAAAAATGCATTATAGATCCGACCGTAATCGAGCCAATCGAAAAGCGTTGAAATTAATACATTTTTAGTGTTATTATCCAACTAAGTCCGACCCGAATCAAATTGAAGTGTGAATGCATCTGGTCGGGTTTGATTTACAGCTGCTGTGAAGCTATACAACAAGCATGTTTGTCTTAGGTCAGCTTGGACAGTAGCTTGAAATTTTATGTGGTACAAAATTTAGTATGAACTTATTTGGAAATAATTATAAATAACAGGGGAAAATTATTAATTAATACCAAACTTTCCTGAATGATATCAGCTCTTTTTTTTTGTCAAAATGTGTGCCGACATAGCAACTTGAGGAATTCAGACTTCGCTTTGATATGTTGATATGTGGGCACTTTTAACTTTTGTCTCTTACGTAAACTTTGTCAAAACTTGAATTTCATCGTCAAATGATTTATGCCAATCAATGATACGTAGTATAGAGTACGGAGAAAACACTGTACTATGATTCATCCTAATTATTTGAGTATGATCCACCCATACGAAATTTCAAAACAGGGTGTGCTCCAAATTATATCACTCCTCGCATTCATCGCATTTCATGGAAAACGTTGCTTGGTTTTAAAGGTTGCCTACGTACCTAGGGTCTGTTTGATTTTGAACGAAAAGGAGCATTTGAAAAGGACATTTGAAGGGGAAATGTTGAGAACGGGGAATGTGTTCTTTTTACGAAAGGGGCATTTTGGAAGGGGTAGAGTTATTATTTTATTGTTTTTGTATATATTATTTTTAATTGTTTGTGTTTGTTGTTGAACAGAATAATAGAACACAGAATACAGATTGCAGAATATAAATTGCAGAAATAAAAATACATAATTGCAGAATTTAAAATGCAAATATAAAATACATAATGCAACGAAACTTCTTAATGCATTCCTGCGGCAACTAGTTCATTTCGTATGTTGTCTCGTGCTATCGCCATGGTGGCTGTTGTTCTGGTTCTTTGAACGGGTTCTTGATATCTGTTTCCGCGATTTGATATACTATAATATTCTTCGAGGTATTCATCTGGCACTAAATCAGGGTCGTCATCATACGGCATAATATCTGGATCGCCAGCGTTGTATTTTCTGATGTAGTTGTGAATAGCCATTGTTGCAGTAACAATTTGTACTTGAACATGATATGCATACGTCTGCATGTTACATAAGATGGCAAATTTTTTCTTCCAGATACCAAATGTTCAAACAATAGCCATACGCAAACTAGAGTGATAATAGTTGAAAATTTCATTTTCTGACTTCGGTTCATTTCGTGTGTTATTAAAGTTTGGTATATGATACCTCACGGATCGGTAAGGAGTTATATATCCTTCCATTAGTGGATATCCTGAATCCACTAAATAATACTGTCCAGCTGGAGGATGAGGGAAATTAAGATCCGGATTATTTATAGCTTCCCGAAATACTTTGGCGTCGTGCGCAATTCCTTCCCATCCCGCTCTTACAAACGTAAAAGTTAAATCAAACGCACAAACAGCCATAATATTTTGTGTAGCAGATCATTTCCGTCCTACAAAACGTTGCATATCTTCTTGACCCACGTGAGCCATCACATGTGTCCAATCAATAGCCCCAATACAGTTTTTAAAGAAAGGATAATATCGGGGTGAAGAACGAATTTGTTCTGGGATTCGGTTAAAATGGGAATCGGCCGGTCTAATAATATCGATTGCCAATAAGAGAACTGAATCCAAAACTTTATGAAAAATAACATTAATCGTACCATTTGATCGTTGAAACTGCTCAGCAACCAGCCTTGTAGGGAGGGCTAATGCAATAGTATATAGGAATACAACCACAATTTCTTTGACCGTTATGTGCGTTGAGCACTCCAACCCGTAATTTTCTAACCGTTCACACAAGAATCTGAAACATAATCGCTTGATTCGAAAATTGCTATGACAACGATCTGCGTGTTCTGCTAGTATTTCATGAACCCAAGCGAGGCCGGAACTTAAGGAATTGTGTATTCTTCTCCTTTCTCGTGTTTGATTAGCCATAATTTCTTGAATATCTACCACATCTTGCAAATCTTCAATATCAGATTCGTCACTATCTGCCATAATTGGTTGAAGAACTAGAGGAAAATGGACAAACAGTATGGTGATGTAGTGTTGATATGGGTGGAATATATATAGGGAGAGGGAAAAGGAAAGGGGCAGAGTCGCGTCGGACGTGCGTCGGACGCGTCTAACGCAAAAGCTAACTTTTCAGCCGTTCAGCTGGAAGGGGCAAATGCATGGGTCCCACTGTTGACGCATCCGACGCAGACGCTAACTTCAACTGCCCAGTTGGAAAATCAAACGCTACCCTACTGTGGTCGTCCATGTTGTATTCCCAGAAGTTGGACCTATTTTACATCTGCATCCGTTGATTTTCATTTCTCCCATTGCTTAAGGAATTCCATAAGTATTCTTATGCCCTCTTTTATCCGATAAATCCATCTGATGGGACGTGGGCAATCTCATGTATTGTGCTGATAGTGGAGAAGTCTTTGACAATCCACGCCTCTTGATACAATAAAAAACCGTCGTATCAAAAAAAAGCAAATCGTCTAATTGAAAATTAAGCTAACATCACAGTGACTAAGGTAACAATTAAAAAACAATAAACAATCTAACTATAATGTATCACAATGGAAGAAGTACAATTATTTATGTAAAAAAATTAAAAATAATAATAATAGTCTTAGGAAATCATGTCATATCGAAGTCTGAAAAATATTAGTACGTAATTAGAAAGCAGAGTATAACATACAAATATCTCTTAGAAAGAAAAAAAACATTTGAAGTAATGCATGATAAATGATAAAGACAGATAATTAATCTCCAAACGAATGTCGAAAAAATAAGAACGAGTCAGTCACCTGCTGCCATGTCCACCCATGCTAGGGAAAAGAAAAACCGGAAAATGAGTCAAGCACACGTCTAGTGAATGAGAACAAAATTGATAAAATGACCAAATGCAGTTATTCTAAACCTACTCTAAGAACCATAAAAAGCATATGTTGCGCCCGTGCAATCCTAAGGTCATATACCTAAGGTTAGTCATCAAACTCAATAGGTCAGATCTATTGGTTGAGCCTTGTACTATCAACCAGTCAAATTGGGATATAATATATTTCATTTCTATTCATAGCGATACATAATCGCATAGTCATTTATTGCATGCAACAACGCTCATTTCTCGATCGTAATGACAACATGTCTCATATCGACTACTCTGGTTCCTACTGTTCTTGAATCATTCCAATATCAGGCCCTGTTATAAAATAAAACAGAACATATAACAAACAAGAAACCATTAGAGAGAACAAAAGGATATGGGAGAGACTTTTATTTCTATTACTCCAAGTGTGTATAATTTCTATTACATTGGCTCCTTTATATATAAGCTTTGAAGCTGATGCTAGACTTATTCCTATGATGTGGGACTAAATAGAATATGTAACACCCCACCTCCGCCCGGGTGACTCTTGCAAGCACTCTGACTTTGGAGGGGCGTTTGAATCAGGTAAACATGCATAATGATATATCAAGGTAGAACAAGAACATATGTATATGCGTAAACAGAGTAAATAACATAGATAAAACAGCGGAAGATTTTAAACCATTTCAAAACAAGTCTGTTACATCATAATGTCAACTTCCCAAATAAACCAGTCTAGATAAAACAACATCAACTGAAAACTGAAATACATAAATACTAATCCCCAAAAGAAGTGATAGCCACAGCTAGCTTCATGTCAAACCGTACATGAGCTAAATCCCACAAGCAAGCAGTCAGAAATCCAGCTAAGCTCCAATATTCCCTCCCTGAGAACCTGGGGGGGGAACGGAAGAAAAGAGGCGAAAGAAAACAGGTTAGTCAAAAAGACTGAGTAAGCCCTACTACAATCCATGTAAACTGATAAAGTTAACTGGCATGAGCAGCAGGTATGATCATAAGGATAACTACATACTGGCATGATGGTTAACTAACAAGGTAGATAAAGGTGTCATCGCATAATCAGGATTAAGGTTTTGCACCACAGGTGTACTAGCAAACAAACATGACTTGAATTAAACAAGTATTGATCCCTTGGCCCAAGCTTTGGCCCAACAACATGAAGTGACCCTAACCCGCGGTCCAATAACATGAAATGACCCTAATACAAGGTCCAACCAAACGGTCTAGTCGATCGGCTCCCTAAGCCTAACTCGTCACGTGTTGGTGTCAATACGGCCCAATCGTAATTGTAGTCAAACTGTGCCGGGTCCACCCTTCGGGTGTATCAAGCCCTAGGGTGTCAACCCCTGGACACCATGAACATGAGTGCACAGTCCCGATCTACTGGTACCCGTGCATGTTTTCTCCGGCTACGGACTATGTGCACGACCAGAGTCCGCCCGGAACTACACCGGCGTACCCTCTGCCGTCGCTTTTGGTCACTTATCTCCAGTCCAGTAATCGTGCCCCCTCCCTAGCCTAGTACCTAGGGTCATGATGATACTAACTTGGGATTACTGCTGGAGTGGACCCCCATTGCTAAGATTTTTCTAGTGGGTTAAGTACGGTTTAACCCCCTTGCTAATCATGGATTAACTTGGTTAAGTGTAACGATGAGTTCACGACTTAACCCCGATTAATCTACCGAGCCCAAATTGGTTAAGTACTAAGTGGACCATGACTTAACCCTAATCATGAGGCATTAATTAATTTAATGCGCCTTAACCTCTCACATTAGACTTTGTTGCGGTTACTAGTTAAGCCGGGCGGGTCCGGGTAGCTTTACACCACAACTTGGTCTAACCTCGGGTCCAAGGTACAACATGACCAACTTCTCACATTGGGTCCTATTGTTTGTAGCAACTAGTTAAGCCGGTCGGTTCCGGGTAGGTTTACGCTACAAACTCAACCCAACCTCGAGTTGGCCACACTTATCTTTTCTAAGTGTCATGTCCATCATGTTTCCAAAACATGTTACAAGTTTTTCAAGCAATTGGGTAGACCTAACTTAATAGGTAAATTCCCAATGGGTAGACCTAACTTAATAGGTAAATTCCCAAGCTTATGTTTTTATGTCTTTTAAGTTTACCCAACCCCAAACGCAATCCCATCGCTTACATATCGCAATAGCGCATAAAGGATAGAAAGAGGGAACTTGGCATAAATCATGACATAAGGGTGTTGAAGCCACAAGTTTAACATGGTGGCATATGAAATGTACATATGTTCATATACTTGCATATTACATATTTTGGCCAAACTTAGCATATTGGTGATACATGGTGCTAAATGACATGTAGCAATGGCCATAAGTTCGCATTTAGCCTCACATGCAAGTTATCATAAGAGATATGATAACTTACATGTTGCCAAAATGCAACCTTTGGCATAAAGCTTGAAGCTTTATGTCCATAAACCCAAGATAAGCTTGCATAACATGATAGCATGAACAAAATGTTCAACCCAAACTTGCATAGCATAACTTGCATATCATATGACAACTTGCATATCAAACTTGCATAATATAACATGATGAACTTGCATATTACATCATAGAAAACTTGCATAACATGATAAACTTGCATTTCATAACATAGTAAACTCACATATAAACTTGCATATCATACATTTAACTTTAGAGTTTAAGTATGAAAGTAGAATAGGGCTTACAATGATTAAGAAGTCACAAAAATATGACAAAGCCCTTATGAAATCAATTAAACCCAAAATGCAAGCCAAAATGATCAAAAACTCTTCCTTTATGATGCTAATATAAAAACTTGACTTGAATGCAAGCTAATAATGCTCATACAAGTTTGAAAACACTTGTATGCATGGAAAATCACTTAGGAATTTATTTAGGAATTTTATGAAGAGAGTGGAGGCCATGAGAGGGATGATTTTGCCATAGTTTAGTTGCTAGAATGAATAATGATGATTTAGGATAGGTTAGGGTCTTATTTACAGATTAGGCAAGTGTTTTAGGCCATAGGATTAAACCATAGTTCCAATCTCAGCCCTCAAAACCGAATCCGGCCCCCAAGCTCAACACATTCTCAAAATGGTGCACCAGGCTAAACAGCCCGGCTGGACCAAGTCAACAGCCAAGTCGACAGGGCTGTCGACTTGGGTCCAACCAAGTCGACTCCCAAGTCGACAGGGCTGTCGACTTGGGTGCTCTGGCGGGAATTCTCCCGCCTGGCCCAAACTGGCCCATATTTCCAATTTCAAACTTGAATTTGAAATCTGT
Organism: Allium sativum; assembly: GCA_030737875.1. Taxonomy (NCBI): domain Eukaryota; kingdom Viridiplantae; phylum Streptophyta; class Magnoliopsida; order Asparagales; family Amaryllidaceae; genus Allium; species Allium sativum. Next base: position 497,349,264 of record CM060924.1, on the reverse strand, counting down.
TTTTACTTAGAAATTTTATGAAAGTTTCGTTGGGCCTTAATCGGGTCATACGGACTCCGATTTTCGAAAACTCGGACTCTATTTCGCGTATTTTTCCGAGACGAACGCAATGGCATAGCCCGTTTCCCTTGATTCAGATTTTTGAATTAAATTCTGCCTCGATTTATGTTATAACAGGTTATTGAAAATACGGGTTGTTACATTCTCCCCTCCTTAAAGGATTTCGTCCCTTAAATCTTCAAGTTAGAAAGAACGTATCCTACCATCCAACATCCATCTACTCAAAACATCATCCACGAGCAATCATTGTCCTTACAAGATTCTAAATGTTGTATGAGCATATGCAAAGGTGTGTGTATATGTCCTTATCTAATGCAAATATCATCAATGCAAATTATGTTAGTGAAATGAATACATATGTATGCAATTCCTAACATATTGTATAACATCTATATGTGTGCACATCACATACATCCATATGCAACATCCATGTGATAACACAAAAATTTTCATCCATGAATAAGCATAAACACTCATGCATATGCAATATGAGGCGTGTGTGAGCCGATCTAGTGCCTAACGTGTATAATGCATCCACGAGTAACCACTTGCAAACACTTGCAACCACTTGCAACCATCAAGCATAACATGTTTCAAACACATGTTTCATCCAAAGGGTTTCTACCTAAGGTTCTCATGACAAGATTAACACGATAAACTAGATAAACAGAGAAAGATATGCTAACAAAGAAAAGAGATTGAGAGTGTACCCTCAAAAAGGAATGGATAAAGCCCACGCATCTTCTCCTCGGTTTCCCAAGTTGCGTCTTCTTCGGCTTCACCCCATTGAACCTTCACCAACTTGACCTCTCGATTCCTTAGCTTCTTGGTCTCCGTCCCCAAGATACGAATCGGTGCTCTCCTCAAGGTAGCCTCTTTCTCCACTTCCACATCTTTCAGAACACTTGGCTCAACAACTTCTGCTGATTCATGTAAACACTTACGGAGATGCGAGACATGAAAAACGTCGTGTACTCCAGCAAGCTTCTCAGGCAACTTCACTCTATAAGCCATCTGCCTGATCCTCTCTATAATAGGGAATGGTCCAACAAACCTCGGTGCCAACTTCCCAACGGCTCCAAATCGGACCACATTCCGCAAAGGAGAAACCTTCACGAAAACCATATCCCCAACATCGAATTCCAAATCAGTTCTTCGCTTATCAGCATAGGATTTCTGTCGGTCTTGGGCCACTTTCATCCGTCTCCGAATCAACTCAACCTTCTCGGATGTATCTCTGATCAGATCAGGCCCAAGTATAAGCTTATCTGTAGTCTCCCACCAACATGTAGGCGACTTGCATGGCCTCCCATATAAAGCTTCAAATGGTGCCATCCCTATGCTTGCCTGATAACTGTTATTATATGCAAACTCAACAAGAGGAAGATGGTCTTCCCAAGTACCACCAAAATCCAGAATACAAAGCCTCAACAGATCCTCGAGTACCCTATTCACCCTTTCAGTTTGACCGTCCGTCTGTGGGTGATAAGCCGTACTTAGATTCAACCTCGTGCCCATGGCTTCTTGCAAGCTATTCCAGAATTGACTTGTAAAGATTGGGTCACGGTCACTGACTATACTAGAAGGGACTCCATGAAGTCTCACAATCTCACGAAGATATACAGACGCTAGCCAAGATGCGGTCCTCTTTCTCTTCACCGGAATGAAATGAGCACTCTTTGTAAGTCGGTCCACAATAACCCAGATGCTCGTATTCCCTTTCCTTGACCTTGGTAGCCCATCGATAAAATCCGTGGAGATACTCTCCCACTTCCATAGTGGAACGTCTAGAGGATGCAATAGCCCACCGGGCTTCTTTGACTCGGCCTTAACTTGCTGGCAAATGATACATCTAGAGACAAACTCTGCCACATCCTTCTTCATCCCAGGCCAAAAGAAAATGCGCTTCATATCTTTATACATCTTATCTCCGCCTGGATGTATAGTCAACTTAGAGCGATGCGCTTCCTCAAGAACTCTTCTTACTAGCTCTTCTACCATAGGAACACATAACCTTCCGTCTCTCTTCAGCCAACCCTTGTCATCAATAGAATATCGAGCGAGATGACTAGACGTCTCTCCTCGAATTAGCTTATCCATAATCTCAACTATTTGAGGGTCTTCTCTCTGCGAAGCCCCAACTTGATCAAGAAGGGTAGGTCTGAGTTCCAGAGATGCTAAAGAACCGGTCATCGACTCAATCGCCAAAGAGAAATCAAAGGTTGCCACATACTCTAAATTCTTCATCTCAACGAATAGAGGACTTAGGGTCAACCTTCTTCTACTCAATGCATCTGCTACCACATTCCCCTTGCCAGGGGTATAAGCTATCTCAAAATCATAGGATGCCAAGAATTCCATCCATCTTTGTTGCCTCAGATTCAGATCCTTCTGAGAAAAGAGATACTTCAATGACTTGTGATCGGTATAAAGCTCAAATCTTTCTCCCAGAAGATAATGGCGCCAAGCCTTGAGTGCATATACTATTGCTGCCAACTCTAAGTCATGAGTGGGATAATTCTTCTCATGCACTTTGAGTTGTCTACCGCCAAAGCATATCACTCTTCCTTCCTGCATCAGAACAGCTCCTAACCCCGTGCCACATGCATCGGTGTATACTGTAAATAACTTCCCTCCATCGGGCAAAGCTAGAACAGGTGCTGATGTGAGGCTCTCTTGAGCTTCTGAAAAGCAAGCTCGCATTCTATGCTCCAAGCAAAAACTAAATTCTTCTTCGTCAATTTAGTGAGAGGAGCAGAAATCTTCGCGAAGTCCTTGATGAACTTCCGGTAAAAACCCGCAAGACCTAGAAAACTTCTCACTTCGGTTGCATTCCTTAGAGTCTTCCAATCCTGAACTGCAACTACCTTAGCAGGATCCACTGCTAAGCCTTGCTTAGATACTATATGCCCAAGGAATCTAACTTCCCCTCTCCAAAAGTGACACTTGGAGAACTTGGCCTTTAACTGATGCGCTCTAAGCGTATCCATCACCTCCATGAGATGCCTTGCGTGCTCTTCCTCATCCTTAGAGAAGATCAGAATATCATCTACGAAGACCACGACAAACTTATTCAAGAACTCCCTGAACACCCTACTCATCAAGTCCACGAAATATGCGGGTGCATTAGTCAAGCCGAACGGCATGAGAAGCCATTCGAAGAATCCATCTGGAGTTCTGAACGCAGTCTTGTCTATACTATCTTCAGCTACCCTGAGCTGATGGAAACCCGTAGAAAGATCAAGCTGAGAGAAAACAGAAGCACCGACAAGCTGGTCAAAGAGATCATCTATCCTCGGTAACGAGTGTCTGTTCTTCTTAGTCAGCTTATTCAACTCTCGATAGTCAACACAAAGTCGGAGAGAACCATCTGCCTTGGTAGCAAATACCACAGGCGCTCCCCATTCAGATATACTTCGCCTAATGAAGTTCTTCTCAAGCAACTCTTTCACTTGCTTGCTTAGCTCCCGCCTTTCACGCAGAGCCATGTGCTGAACGGGCAAAGAAACAGGCTTTGCATTATCCACCAGATAAATGCGGAAATCAATCTCTCGCTTAGGGGGCAACCCCTTAACTTCATCAAAAACATCCGGATACTCTCGAACCACTCTCACAGACTGAAGAGTTTCCATTGACGAGTCGAGTGATTCCAGATAGCACAACATGACGGGACCTCTCGGATCACAAGAAATCTCTAGGGTGTTTCCGAGGCGAGTCACGAGCCTCACAACCCTATGCTCACAATCAAGAATGGCTCCATATTTGGACAGCCAATCCATGCCCAATATCAATCCGTATCCCCTGAAACCAAGAACATAAGCACTGCACAAGAACTCTACACTCAGTATAGAGATCCTCAAATCCCCACATATCATAGACAAATGGGCGGAACCCTCAATAGGATTTGAGACACAGACGGGATCATCTACCAAGCTAGTACTAAGGTGCAAACTATCAACAAGATCAGATGAGATAAAGCTATGCGATGCACCAGAATCAAACAAGGTACGAACTAGAAAATCAGAAATATATACAAGGCTCTCAACAGAAATACTACCTCGATCGGGAACTGGAGCGGTACTGAGAGCATGAACTTGCCCTCCTGAAGGTCCAGCATGCTGAGTCTGACCCTGGCCTTGCCCTTGCTTCCTCGGGCAATCCTTACTAAAATGTCCAGTCTCACCGTAGAAAAAGCATTCACCATTCTTCCTTTTCCTCTTCTTACAGTCCTTAATAAGATGCCCAACTGAACCGCAAAAATGGCACTTCCCCTTGTTGTTCTTGCCATTGTTGTTATTGCCCTTGTTGCCTTGACTCTTGTTCTTGTTCTTGTTCTGATTGCCTTGACTGCTCTGACCACTTGGATTACCCTGATTTCCTTTCCCCTGGGAATCAGTCTTCTTGGCTTGAGTATCATTCACCTTGATCTCCTTCTTGACATCTCCCTGAAGTAATGCCATATCAACCAAAGCTCTCAAACGTGGCCCCATGGGGAATATGCGACATAGCCAATCCCTGCAATGGCTCATTTAATCCTCTAGCAAAACGAAGAGCCTTCTTCTGAGGAGTATTCACCATATCCAAGCCAAAACGAGCTAACTGATTGAACTTGTTCACATATTCTTTGACAGACATATCTCCTTGTCTCAGAGTTATGAACCTCTCCATTTGCAGATTCTCCTCAGCAGAATATAGAAACTTAAGCATGAACCTTGCCCTAAAATCGGCCCAAGTCTCAACAGGCCTAGTACCATTGGTGACTTCCCACCAATAAGCGGCTTCATCCTTCATAAGCCAAACCGCCAACAAGAGCTTCCTCTGATCGTCTATCCTAAAGATAGCAAATAAATCCTTGGTCTCTTTCAACCAATTTCTGGCCTCTACAAAAGTCTCAGTGCCTTGAAAGTTCTTGCCACCCATTGCTTTGAAATCTTTGCAAGTCTTTGCGAAGTCAGCTTGAGGATGCTGAGGGGGAGGAGGAAGAGGAACCTCAGCGACAGGAGGAGGAGGAACATTAGCGACAGGAGGAGGAATATTAACTACTGGAGGAGGAGGAGGAGGGACATCTGCGGGGCCGGCTTCGGTCGCCCTAGCCTCCAAAAGTCTCCTATACCAAACAGGTACGTGCACTCCCTCCGGAATAGCAAAGTTATCGGCCATGCTGAAAACGAAGAAAAAGACAGATTCAGAATGGCGGAAAAACGAAGGATTTTTGCTAATGGCTTTTTGGGGAATAGTCTTTAAAATAAACTAGACTTTTCTTTGGAAAATACTTTATACTTGGTTTTGAAAATAGTTTTCCAAAAGTTTTAAAAACCTTTTTGTTCCTTCTCGTAAACCATATGCTCTGATACCAAACTGTAACACCCCACCTCCGCCCGGGTGACTCTTGCAAGCACTCTGACTTTGGAGGGGCGTTTGAATCAGGTAAACATGCATAATGATATATCAAGGCAGAACAAGAACATATGTATATGCGTAAACAGAGTAAATAACATAGATAAAACAGCGGAAGATTTTAAACCATTTCAAAACAAGTCTGTTACATCATAATGTCAACTTCCCAAATAAACCAGTCTAGATAAAACAACATCAACTGAAAACTGAAATACATAAATACTAATCCCCAAAAGAAGTGATAGCCACAGCTAGCTTCATGTTAAACCGTACATGAGCTAAATCCCACAAGCAAGCAGTCAGAAATCCAGCTAAGCTCCAATATTCCCTCCCTGAGAACCTTGGGGGGGGGGAACGGAAAAAAAGAGGCGAAAGAAAACAGGTCAGTCAAAAAGATTGAGTAAGCCCTACTACAATCCATGTAAACTGATAAAGTTAACTGGCATGAGCAGCAGGTATGATCATAAGGATAACGACATACTGGCATGATGGTTAACTAACAAGGTAGATAAAGGTGTCATCGCATAATCAGGATTAAGGTTTTGCACCACAGGTGTACTAGCAAACTAACATGACTTGAATTAAACAAGTATTGATCCCTTGGCCCAAGCTTTGGCCCAACAACATGAAGTGACCCTAACCCGCGGTCCAATAACATGAAATGACCCTAATACTAGGTCCCACCAAACGGTCTAGTCGATCGGCTCCCTAAGCCTAACTCGTCACGTGTTGGTGTCAATACAGCCCAATCATAATTGTAGTCGAACTGTGCCGGGTCCACCCTTCGGGTGTATCAAGCCCTAGGGTGTCAACCCCTGGACACCATGAACATGAGTGCACAGTCCCGATCTACTGGTACCTGTGCATGTTTTCTCTGGCTACGGACTATGTGCACGACCAGAGTCCGCCCGGAACTACACCGGCGTACCCTCTGCCGTCGCTTTTGGTCACTTATCTCCAGTCCAGTAATCGTGCCCCCTCCCTAGCCTAGTCCCTAGGGTCATGATGATACTAACTTGGGATTATTGTTGGAGTGGACCCCCATTGCTAGGATTTTTCTAGTGGGTTAAGTACGGTTTAACCCCCTTGCTAATCATGGATTAACTTGGTTAAGTGTAACGATGAGTTCACGACTTAACCCCGATTAATCTACCGAGCCCAAATTGGTTAAGTACTAAGTGGACCATGACTTAACCCTAATCATGAGGCATTAATTAATTTAATGCGCCTTAACCTCTTACATTAGACTTTGTTGCGGTTACTAGTTAAGCCGGGCGGGTCCGGGTAGCTTTACACCACAACTTGGTCTAACCTCGGGTCCAAGGTACAACATGACCAACTTCTCACATTGGGTCCTATTGTTTGTAGCAACTAGTTAAGCCGGTCGGTTCCGGGTAGGTTTACGCTACAAACTCAACCCAACCTCGAGTTGGCCACACTTATCTTTTCTAAGTGTCATGTCCATCATGTTTCCAAAACATGTTACAAGTTTTTCAAGCAATTGGGTAGACCTAACTTAATAGGTAAATTCCCAATGGGTAGACCTAACTTAATAGGTAAATTCCCAAGCTTATGTTTTTATGTCTTTTAAGTTTACCCAACCCCAAACGCAATCCCATCGCTTACATATCGCAATAGCGCATAAAGGATAGAAAGAGGGAACTTGGCATAAATCATGACATAAGGGTGTTGAAGCCACAAGTTTAACATGGTGGCATATGAAATGTACATATGTTCATATACTTGCATATTACATATTTTGGCCAAACTTAGCATATTGGTGATACATGGTGCTAAATGACATGTAGCAATGGCCATAAGTTCGCATTTAGCCTCACATGCAAGTTATCATAAGAGATATGATAACTTACATGTTGCCAAAATGCAACCTTTGGCATAAAGCTTGAAGCTTTATGTCCATAAACCCAAGATAAGCTTGCATAACATGATAGCATGAACAAAATGTTCAACCCAAACTTGCATAGCATAACTTGCATATCATATGACAACTTGCATATCAAACTTGCATAACATAACATGATGAACTTGCATATTACATCATAGAAAACTTGCATAACATGATAAACTTGCATTTCATAACATAGTAAACTCGCATATAAACTTGCATATCATACATTTAACTTTAGAGTTTAAGTATGAAAGTAGAATAGGGCTTACAATGATTAAGAAGTCACAAAAATATGACAAAGCCCTTATGAAATCAATTAAACCCAAAATGCAAGCCAAAATGATCAAAAACTCTTCCTTTATGATGCTAATATAAGAACTTGACTTGAATGCAAGCTAATAATGCTCATACAAGTTTGAAAACACTTGTATGCATGGAAAATCACTTAGGAATTTATTTAGGAATTTTATGAAGAGAGTGGAGGCCATGAGAGGGATGATTTTGCCATAGTTTAGTTGCTAGAATGAATAATGATGATTTAGGGTAGGTTAGGGTCTTATTTATAGATTAGGCAAGTGTTTTAGGCCATAGGATTAAACCCTAGTTCCAATCTCAGCCCTCAAAACCGAATCTGGCCCCCAAGCTCAACACATTCTCAAAATGGTGCACCAGGCTAAACAGCCCGGCTGGACCAAGTCCACAGCCAAGTCGACAGGGCTGTCGACTTGGGTCCAACCAAGTCGACTCCCAAGTCGACAGGGCTGTCGACTTGGGTGCTCTGGCGGGAATTCTCCCACCTGGCCCAAACTGGCCCAAATTTCCAATTTCAAACTTGAATTTGAAATCTGTTTTTACTTAGAAATTTTCTGAAAACTTCGTTGGGCCTTAATCGGGTCATACGGACTCCGATTTTCGTAAACTCGGACTCTATTTCGCGTATTTTTCCGAGACAAACGCAATGGCATAGCCCGTTTCCCTTGATTCAGATTTTTGAATTAAATTCTTCCTCGATTTATGTTATAACAGGTTATTGAAAATACGGGTTGTTACAGAATATGACAAGAGCATATTCACTCATATATATTACAACACTCCCCCTTGAATATATGTCTTCAAAATCTTGAATGCTCTGCTAACTTGAAGTTGTCCCCATTTAAAACATATATGATGATTTCTCCCCTTAGAATTATCTTGCTTGCATATATCCGTTCAGTCGATACAACTACTGTCTATTGCCTTCAAAACTCTATCAGGAAAACTCAATGGGAAAAACCTTGAACGAGAAAAAGAGTACAACGTCTGACATTATGAATATCGTATTAAAATGATATTCCTTAAAAGATTTTGATGCTTCAGGATCAAAACAATGTCTTATTAAACACCTTTTTATGAAAAACCCTATGGGAAAAATCATAAACAAGGAAAAATGTGCAAATTTATTTCATCTTTAGGTAACATATTTTACAATGTTACCGTAAGCGTTGATACTTCAAGATCAAGATGATGCCTCATTAAAAACCTTACTAACAAAAACCTAGTGGGAAAAATATTAGTGAAGGAAAAGAGTACGTTATAACATATTTTTATATGCTCCCCCTTATTTATAACTCATTATTCAATTAGTCTATTGATGTAGAGCCAATTTTATACATCAACTTCTGGAATGTTGGTTTGGAAATTGCCTTTAAGCACAAATCTATTCGCTTTTCTTGAAACTGGATTTGTTTCTCCTCTTTCTTGTTATCCTTTCATTCATGTACGAAGAGAGATTTAGAAGAAATATGCTCCATATTATCACCCATGATATAATTCACTTGAATCCGAGCCATGCAAATTGCCTTGTCTTTATAAATAATAGTTTACTACATCAAAAGATATTTGATACTTCTGGATTAAAATGTTGCCTCGTCAAAACCTTACTAAGAAAAACCTGATGGGAAAAATCTTAGTGAAGGAAAAAGAGTACAATATAAAGTGTCATATTTACTACGTCAAAAGTAGTATGACACTTCTAGATCAATGTAATGACTTGTTAAGACCTTAATAAGAAAAACCCAGTGGGAAAAATATTAAATAAGGAAAAAGAGTACATTATAACTTATTTTTGTATGTTACTTTTGGGTTGATACTTCTGGATCATGACCCATGCCTTATTAAAACCTTACTAAGAAAACCCAGTGGGGAAAAAAAATTAGTTAAGGAAAAAGAGTGCATTATATCATACTTATGAATGCTCCCCCTTATTTAATAGTTTCCTCTGAATTCGTATTCTTCTTTCAATAAGTAAAATTGCTTACAAATACTTCTTAATGAAGTTTTGCTTTTAAAACTTCGTGTGCATTGCCATGCTTCAGGCATGTTTTCTTATTTAAAACGCCTACTTTTTGTGATTTGTATGTTACTAATATTCATTTATGAATACACTTTAGGTGCTTATAATTTTCTGTTTCAATCGGACTTGCATGTTGCAATACGTATTTGATGAATAAGACACTTTTCATTACTAAGCAGGAAGTAATCTATTCATCTTGAAGTATATCAAGATTTTCATTACAACAATACTTAGAAGAATGAAGTATATCAAGATTTTTATTATAACAACACTAAGCAGGAAGTAATCTACTCACCTTGAAGTATCTCAAGGTTTTCATTACAACGATACTTAGAAGAATGTTGTAATTTATCATCCATGTTCTTGGTATTCTTTATAATAACAAATGTTATTTATGTTCTTCAGGAACTTATATATTATAATAAGTTTTGAATATTGCAACTTCCATTTCAATGGATATTAAGAGTTTCATTACAATAATTCTTGAAAGCAGGAAGTGATCTACTCATCATGAATTATTACAAGATTTTCATCACAACAATACTTAAAAGAATGTTGTAATCTACATTTCTTACTCTTTATCATTACCAAAAGTTATTTAAATTCTTCTGAAATTTGTATACTTTCATCGTTTATACTTCAGGGTATTGTAAGTGTTTTAAACACTTTAATCAATTCAATTATCTCTGAAAATACAATGCTCATGACACTTAACATGTTGTTGACACTCTACGGTGCTTCAATAACTTCCGTGTGCTTTTGTCATTATATATTTTCTATTTTTATTTTATGAACTACAGATCCATATATCTTATTTAGGAGAATTTCATGATGGCTAATCATGTTTCTCTCTAATATGGGATTTTTAATCCATTTATAAATATAAGCGCTTTATTATTTATTAATTTATCATCAATGATTATTTCTTGTCAGTTATATACATAATTTATTGAGATCTCAAAACTTATCATGCTTTAGGTACCTAAACCACTTCTGGGGTTATTTTGACAACCATGTCATGAGTTTCTTTCAAACCACCCTTAAGTGTTTCTTCAGGAATAATCACCTCCTTTATTTTGCTTCTTTATGACTTACTCCAAAAATATTTTGAACTGACTTTTATACCTTATTTTTAGCTGTGATTACGCCTTTTGATCCTTCGGGGATTCAAATATCACTACAACAAAAAACACTTTTCGCAATAGGCAATATCTGTTGCAATAGACCAATTGCAACAGACCCACGCCTGTTGGTATAGCCGAAGTTGCAAAAAGTTCACAATATTTTCCACCTGTTGCAATAACCTGTTGTGGTAGACTTTTTTGCAACTGGCTTTTGTTGTTGCAATGGATCCTTTTGCAATAGTATAAGCCCGTTGCAATAGATTCATAAATCTGTATAAATTTTTTTACAGCATATGAACATTATATATTAAATGTATTCATTTTAGTAATAATGTATATCACAGAATGAAATAAACAAATAAAATTTTTGTTTTAACAAAGCTCTAATAGTACAAACAATTACAACAAAAATTTATAATTTTTCATACACCATTCATGCACAACAATTTCTTCTCTCACACAACACATTTTTTTCCAATAGTATTTTCTAAACATATTTCTACTCTATCATACATATACTATAACAAGAAAATAAATATCATTGATTCATTGGAACAAATTTGCGGTTCACGCTGCAAATTTTTTGTCGATCATAAACATGCACATACCTATCCAGGAATATGTATGTCATTCCAACGAACTATGCACCAAATAAAAGTTTAGAACCAACAACACCTTCTGTACTTCCTTGCAAACCATTAATGTGCAACACTGCAAAATCCAACTATTTTGACTGACTTGTTTTAACAAATCTATGATGCTTTCTTAACAAAAAAAAGAAAGTAAATTACCTGACGGAGACCAAAATTAATTGCTTTAACAAATAAAATATTCAGTTGCTTCCCACAACGACATAACCACAGGCGATGTAATACATACGCTGCAAGGCCAAAGAAAAGAATAGAATGAGCAAACAAAATAGTGGAGAATCAACAAAAATAGAAGAGTTGCGAATAGAGAAAAGCAAATCGAACAAGTTATAGGGTTATATATAGTGTTGGTTACAAATCAGCCTGGTTTGAAAGGAATATACAAACAATGAACTAATAATTAACCATAACTAGCAAATCATTTCACCATAACTAAATGTATATATGAAGATGATAAATCATCAGTCATGATTAAAAATATGCCATATCATAAAAGAGCGGATAAAAATTCTCACCTGAGCACATGTAAGGTACACACTATAATAAAATTTTAATCTTTTCCTTTAACAATACCATTAACATTTCATTGTATGCATGCAAAACAAAAGGCCAATACTGTACATTAGACAAAAGAACAATGCCCATAAATTTATTAAATAACTTTTTGAAATATTTTATATTATGAAGATACGCTAAGAATAAAAGATATGCTAAATCCAAATGGAGAACATAAACTACATTCTATCAGTTTGAGGTATACACAAACAAACATGGATTTATGAGGAAATATGCCACAAGTTCATGACATGACAATGCACAATATCGTGCTCAGATATGAGAACAAACCTATTTCAAGAGAGAAACAATTCCTAGAAGCAAATATTCTACTTAAGATATGATTGTTTCTTTCATATTGCAGGGAAATGAACAGTGTTTAGTTTCTTTTATAAACCTGCGATATGAAAGGTGTTCTAAGTTCTAACATTGTTTTCAAAGTTTGTACTGGCCCCCATTAAAATTTGTTTCAATAACAGACCTCATCAAAAACTTATTATGAAAATAAGTTTGTTTCTCGTTTTTACATAAGCGCATTTTCAAACTACACATGTACAAAAACGAACAAAAAAAAACTAATTATAGAATTTCTAATGAGGCCTATTACTGAAATAAATTTATGTGAGAAGCTCACTTTTGTAATTGGACATAACATGTCTATACTATTAAAGTGACATTAATATTTGCATTGGTTTCATAACGGTTTGCCAATCAAAAGTTGATTGAAGGAGCAACATAATGCCTTTATAACAATGCTTTGTTGTAGAATTCCCCTAGAACAAGAAAATATAGATAGTGAAACGACGATGCAATAAAAGGTGTCAACAGTCTCTAAATATAGAAAATATAGAGTTAGAATGATTTGTCGATAAATAAACTAAAATAATAAACAAACATCTGATTTTCCAGCCACCGTAATGCTGAACACTTCCTAACCAACTTTAAATAGGCCCTGTAGCCGACTTTGGCTTATACCAGTCTTTTTCATTCATAAGAAACCTGGTAAATAAACACAAGAAGAGCCCTCAAAGATGCATGTTTTGTGTATTATTAGCAAATCAGGAAATTTTATTCCCAAAAGAAGAAAAAACATAATACAACACAAGACTCGTACCTATATCTTATAGATTACCAAAACAATCACGGAAAAACTTGAACATAGCAGTCATATGCTTCAGCTACATGGATAAAATACACAATCGACATGTCACATAATGCTCGTGAAACATGTTTCCTTTTTTGATTAAAAGGAGAGAACATGCCTTATCCATGTTAAAATTAAGTAGGCTTGCGTCCTTTTACATGAGCTAAATAGCATAATAATAAATTATACTTTGTTCTTCATTATATGCACATTTACAAATATAGTTGCATAATAACATATAACACACAACTCATTGCCGCTAATAGATTGTGCCTGTGATTTTCCATCCAGAAACAACTATAAATAGTAAGTAACATTCTTCTTTCAATTAACACGCATTCCACTTTTACTCTGCATTGAAAAGAAATGGAAATGAGCCCCAAATAAGTCTTGCTGTTACATTTATATGCTTTTAAACATATTGCTCTATTTACAATATCCATGTAGTCCCGAACTCATATTGGTGGAATCCAGTCTTATTCTTATAATAACTTACTGAAAAGAGAAAATACCAATTGATCACACACATGCAATTCAAACCAAGTTTATAAACAGAAATAAAACGAAAGGATTGTGGGCTTTATCCGGAAAAAGGCATCCAAAAAGAGGATTAAAAAAGAAAATAAAGCATTCGCTGACCAAGGCCAGAATAACATGTAACTAACTTTCTTAAGAACCCATCTTATGTATGGTGAATACCACAAAATTTATCACCATCAATTAATAATCAATCAAATAATTCAACGCTTCAAAATCATGTCTAGTATATTGGTTGTATATCAAAAAAACCAAGTATATATCAGTTCACACCAATTTGTGGTTAGATTGGAGAAAACTAACCTTTATAATCTTCGAATAATCTTCCTCTTAAGAAACCCACCTGAACGAGTTACTGGCCTGGCGGATGTTTGAAGTTTGGAGACATTAGCGCAAGCAGATTGGTTCTTGTTTTTGTTTTCAGAAGAAATGATTTAGGGTTTTAAACGTGATGAGAGGAAAGCATCGTGGCTATTGAAGCGAAGAATATCGCGAGACAAAGATAATTGATAAAAAGTGGATGCATTCAGTGTGGGTGAAAGTAGGAATGCCAGATCAGCGGGTCCTAATTAGGAAATCGGGTGTGCTGCGGAGGAGTTCAGATTTTGCACGACGAGTATGTGGAAGACGATCAAATTTGGGGAAGAAAATAAAACGAGATCTGAAGTTGAGTCTGGGATCTGGAAATTTTGATAAATTGTGAATTGGGGATTTGGAAATTTCGGCAGATTAGGTTTATCGGGTCTTGGGGGTGAAACCGTGAAAGCGGGAAATGAAATTTTCATGGGAAAAGGGGCACGAATGTACGGCTATAAACCAAAAATGTACTTAGATTTGGAGCCACAAAGTAGGGTTGGACCGTAAAATCTGTTGGATTGAACCATAAAAATCCGATATTATTTTTTGTAATCCAAAGTTGTAAATCTTTTTGGTAAAATTACTGAATAATATTATTAAATATAAATATCAGTTTATAAAAATTAAATTTTATTATCAATTAATAATAATACTAAATTGTAATCTTAATTATTATGTAATTACTAATGGTTAATTATTTAGTAATTATTATGAATATTTTATTAATTAATTAATATTACGAATATTTTATTAATTATTTAAAATTTGTTGTTAATTAGTTTTATTTATTATTAAATGTAGTTAATAATTGTTAAATATAATTTATACACTACTTACAACTAACCGTGATAAGTTAGTAAGATATTAATTCATGTTAATTAATTATTACTTAAATACTTATTACATTATAAGTAAATATTACTTATTACTTTGTACTTTTGTAGTAACTATGCTTACCAAATGTTAATTATCATTTAATTAGTAATTATTATTATTTAATTATCAGTTATAAATATAACTTTATAATACTTAAATTTTATTATTAATTAATAATTATTAAATATTAATATTAATTATAATATAATTACTACTAGTTAATCATTTAACAACAACTATTTAAAATTAATTAGTAAAAGTTAATCATTAAAAACTGATACTAATTTTTGATAGTATGTTTTTTGCAGCTGGCTTTACCAATTGTAAAAAATACTGTTATTGCAAGAGGCGAAAACAGTTGCTAAAGATATTTATTCGCAACTGGCTTAGAAGTGCAGTTGCAAATAATATGTTTGTTGCAACTGTTATGAAAGCATAGTTGCTAAAAGTATGTTTTTGCAAAAGGAAAAGAAATGCAGTTGCTAAAAATATGCTTTTCGCAACAGGAAAAAAGGCATGTTGCTAAATCTCACCTATTGCAATTGCTGTAATAGGTTTGTTGCTAAATATTATTTACTGCAACTGTCATTTGTCGCCTATTGCAAATAACTAGTTGCAATAGGTTATTTTTCTTGTAGTGTATATATTAGAGAAAGTCTATTAGGGACATAATTGATAATTTATGCAAGTTACTTGATACTTTGCATAATTCTATATGTTAGCAAATATTTGACTTCGATGATTCCTTTATCCTCGCCCTCAATGTTGACAAACATTGCCACTTTAAATAATAAACCTTCTTTGGATTCATTTTTGATCCATTATAGCATCATAGCTAGCAAATACATTAGATGTATTTCAATTGTAGGAGGATAATGCTTTTATTAGTTGATAAGATGCATTCATATTGTATTGCTTATTCCCTTTCAATGATCTAATGACTTGGAGGAATTTTCTATCATTTGAATATGCACATGAATTCAAGTCATTCAATATTGATGTCAATCGACTTTCTAAAATATAAAATAATATATGCATAATTTATAATATGAGCTGAAACGACCCGCAAATCCGTGCTATCTGAGTTGACTAAAAATACCACACGTCCAACTCAAATTGCACAGAAATACGACTCATTATTAGAAAGAAGTTAGAGGGTGAGAATAGATAAGATAGAAGACTTAGAATAGAAGAAAAACGAAGATCACAACTCACAGCGGAACGAATAAAATATATTATATAACATAAGCTTTGAAATACAAATCTGTTTTGTACAGATACACATACCATCATCAGAGTACACATAACATTTGATCCAGCGGAAGTAACTCTAAATAACTAACGTTGAAGCCTCCAGCTTCAAGCTCCTCCAAGTGTATCTGTAAAAGCCTGAAACACTTGACTGCCCGTACAAATTTGGGCACCCAAGAGTTTAGGGAAAACAAAACAAATAAACTCTGGGTCAGTCATGGGACTGGTGTGAGTAAACTCCAACCACTTGTTTAACTTTCAAAACTCTTTTCGGAAGAAAAGATAATAGTAAGACCAGCCCACACATAAACATGGACGGTTTTTACCTTACTATAACCCAAAACACTTTGATATCAAATCCAGTGATATTATAATAATGTCTACATTAAATAAATAACCAAATAGCAGAACGCTTGCATCTCACGCTCCACATATATAGTATAAAATCAAAAACCGCATGGCGCTTATTGGAGACTGGATTTCCAACATGACAAGGTATGGAACCACCTTTCGATGATGTATCTCTAGAGGCGAATACACCTGGGTTCAACAAGAACGTCTTGCAACCCGGCCCACACATGACCGACCACTCATTTCGCTTGAGTGTATCGAATGTATATCACCAACGGTTGGACTCAAACCACCGTTTCCCGAATGGGCAGAATCGATAGATTTAGAAACAAAAAGAATTTCTCTAGATAGGTGATTATACACCCTAATGGGTGCGACCCACATAGCCATGCTGCCTGCCCGATTTTTGTCCTTTCCCGGTTGTTGAGGCCTGAGGCTACGAATACTTACCATTCATTGATAGCACAATCACTTTGAATGCCACATTGTCAGATCCGTTAATCACTAGTTGAGTTTGCACAAATATTCTGGATATTATGCTAAGGGATAAATCCGTTGCAACCATATATACTCATACAGACCAACCCATTTGATCATTGGAAATACTCTGTCAGACATTCGTCCATTTACGTTCGTTCTGGGATTGAACGAAACCGAAGGCACTATTTCTATAAATAGAAAAGCCCTTGCACTTTACTCCGTCTTCAATATATTCAGCATACTTGGTTCGCAACGCTTATGCCGATACGGAGTGGTTCACGGATAATAATCCAACCGGTCTCTCCATATTGACAACGATGGTCAAAAACTTCGATAGTCTGTGATTTAACTATCGAATAAAACAAGTGTTCAATCAACATATCAAACAAATCACTGGGCTCTTTAATGAATATTTCATTAATTAAATCTCTTCTACACTCTCTTATCAATATTTGTTAACCAAATATTTCAATAATCATCTTGCCTCTTATTCATTTTTGATTTCTTTGCCTTATCGAATTCTATATATATCGATATATAGATTCTAATTGTCAAATTTCTTAAAAATATTCTAACTCCTTAAATTCCCGGAAAAATTCGCCATAACCTCCCCTGTATCGGGAGCATCGGGAAATTTCAAATAACATCCCGGTATCTTCTAATCTCAAAAAGAAAAAGAAGAAGCCAAGCGGCTAGCCGATACGGCGCATAAAACCTCATATATGAATTAAACATGTACCTTTTTGTCGAGCATTACGTTTATAAACTCCATATACCTCATCCCATACCTGTCTAACACCTGTTCACCTGTTTCCAATCCAATTCAACTCAATCCATTCGTTTGAATTAAATTTTGAATCGTTTGAATTCAGTTTCGCTCAATTATTCTTTAATTAGCCCTTTTGCCTATTTCACTTCTTTATTGAACATAACATGTTCAAACAAAATGTTTAACTTGTTCATAACCAAATTGAATTTCAATTTCAATTTCAATTCTAGTTTTCCCTTTTCCATTTGAATATAAATTTCAAATCGAATTTACTCATTCAAACCCCAATATCCATTTGAAATCTCATTAACTAATTCCATTTTAGTTAATTCTATTCAATAAATCAAAAATAGGATTATTGTTTCAAAAATCATCTTCTTTACTTCACTTGAGTTCACATTTATTTTCTAACTCAAGTCTAGATTTTTAAATGGCAATCCGGATTTTTATTTGCTTAAAAATCCCAACATTTATATATAAAATTCATTATGGTTTATAATGGTTTATGGTGCTGCTTTTCTAAAAATTTGATTTTGACATAACTCAAAATCTATACGACGAAATTCAGATTTTTCTCCTTCATTAGAAAACTATTATCGAATCGGTCCTGACGTTTCTTGTTTCAAAGAAATCCGACTTCAATTGCGTCCTGTATATTCGATTGAAGTTCGAATCGCTATTTTACGAACTGCAGCGCTGCGGCGAGTTCGTTTTAATTATATTTATATATAAACTTTTTAAACTTCTTTAAAAAATGAATTCAACTTTATTTAATTCTATTTGAATTCCTTGATTCAAATTCCCATCTCACTTTGAATTCTACATTTCAAATTCAAATCCCTTTTCTATTTGATATTCAAATTCAATACTTAAATTCCTATTTGAATTCCCTATATTCAAATTCAATACATGAATTCCTTTGAATTAAATTTCACTTTAAATTCTATACTCAAATCCCTTTTAAATGGTTATATTTGAAAATCATATTTGGATTTTAAACATTTAAACTTCATTTAAATTCTATTTGAAATCTCATATTTAAATCCCATTGGAATTTCTTTATTCAAACCCATTTGAATTCTCTTGAATTCAAATTCCATTTCAAAACCCTTTGGATTCCCTATTTTGAAATCCTGTTTGAAATTCTATTTCCAATTCTACTTTGAAATCCTATTTTCAAAGTTTATTTCAAATTCTATTTTGAAATCTCATATTCGAATTTCTACTTGAATTTCTGTATTCAATTCCATGTTCAAATTCAATACTCGAATTTCTATTTCAAACCTCTATTCAAATTTCGTATTTAAATTCCATTCAAATTTCACATTTGAATTCTTCCTTGAAATACTATATTTCAAATTCTATTCAATTTTTCTTTGAAATTCTATATTTCAAATTCTATTTTGAAATTCTACATTCAAATCTCCATTCAAATTTCTTTATTTGAATTCCTTTGAATTCAAACTTTATTTTAATTCCTTGAATAAAAATTCTATTTTCCATTCTAATCTCGTCTATTCAAATTCTATTTGAACTTCTTATTTGAATTTCTAATATTCAATCCCCTTTTAAAATTCAAATATTTTAACTCCTTTTTTTAAAAATTCCAATGTTATACTCAAATTTCATTTGAGTTATATATATATATTTAAAAATTTCATTTCACATCCTGTTTTGAAATTTCATTTCAAATCCCAATTTCACGCTTATATTTCCATTTCTGAATTATCAAATGATAATTCTTTTCACTTCATTTATAACTTCGTTATTAAAGAACTATTTATAACTTCGTTTAAAAAGAAACTACTTGTTTTATTTTTCAAAACAAGTTTATATTTTTATTTCCATTTAAAATTCAAATTCTATTTAAAAATAGAATTTTCCCTTTTTAAATCTCAAATATCCTTCCACGATATTTTTAGATATCATTACTTAAGCCCAGTGATATTTAAACACACAAAGCAACGAATTATTTATTTTTCTAACACATCATATATAACAATATATATGCAAACAAATAAACAAACAGATAATATATTTTTGAGGAATCCAGTTGGATTCCTCCAACCTGTTTACCTACATCCACAGATGTTAGCACATAAATAATACCCATTCTGCTTCGTGGCAGAATATCGCGGTATAGAAGGTCATCCACTAATCATAGCGTGGGGCGTATAGGGTAATCATCCGCTATGAAACTGCGGGCATCCGCTAATGAGACTGCGGGAATCCAACCAATCAATCAACCCAATATATATATATAGCCTAAATAACTAATATATATAAACAACCAGAAAATATTCACACAAGCAACAGACAATTATTTTTAATGAAATAAAAATAATTCTAAAGGTGAGTGAGATTTACTCACCGAGATTTGCAGTTGGTGCATATCCTGTTTTAAATTTCCCATTTAGATTCCATTTTGTGGCGTCTATGAATCAACTCGAATGAGATTTTCTTTTTTACCTATGATATTTATTTTTAATTAATGATTAAGCTATCATTAATTAGACTAACAACTAAAATAAATAAATAAATAAATTTTCTATGTATATTAAATCCCTTAAAAACATATACCTTGCCACATTGTGAATTTCCTGATCAACTACGGAATATACCTTCGAACAGCCCAAAATACTACCCCTTCCTACTTTGACATTTTATCGAGCGACTCGCAGGCGATCTCCCTTCCAGTCACAACCACTTCCTACTGCCTTATCCTTCCCTTTCAAACCTGCCGACCCACTTCCAGTGAACACAAACGAACTCCAAGCCACCCAGTACATAGCCAAAATCCAACACTGCATCCAATCCCAAAAATTGCGAGCGTCGAGTTTTGAGCACCCGAGCACCTGCGGTTTCCTATCGCGACATTGAATCTCGGGCCTCGCGACTTCCTGATGTCGAATCCAAGGAGCAACCGCGGCCTTCTATTCTTGCTATTGTCTTGCGGTAAAATCCTTGAAGTCGGACACTGAAATCGCGATTTTTCTTGAATTTGTTTTCGCGATTTTGAGACAAAGGGAATTTTTACTGTTTTCAACAAGAACGATATTATTTCGGTTTGTTCTGAAGCTTTGATTTATAAGGGAATCGTCCCTTTTGATTTTAGCAGAAGGAAGTAAAAGAAGAGAGGGGTGCGATTTCAAAAGCTTTCGATTTTCCATTTGATTTGAGGAGCGGCTTCATTCTTATTTTATAGAAGGAGGAGGGAGACCGTCGTACACAGGTCATTGAAATCGTGTCCCCTTGATAACGAGAACGAGAGGCAAAAATTACTGCTCGAGGAGAAGATAGCCTGCGCCAATATAGTTTAGGGTGGCTGATGTTTTGAATGTAGGTCGGCTCTGATTTTTCCTTTATTATTTATATTGATTTTATTTTTAATTAAATAAAATATTTCGCGGTCCTTAACTAGTGATCCCGACTCACTATTCAACCGTGACGACCGATGCTTCCAACGTTATTCACTATTCTGAATTCAATGAAATAGATTATACAATCTAAATTTGAACGTGTATTTAAAATAGCCATACTAAATCATTTTAAATTCAAAATAAATAAATTCTTCATAAATGAATTTCTATTATCATGGTTCAGTTTTATCTTCGAACTGAATTATTTCAAACTTCTCATATTTCGATAATTATCAAAATACATCGTATTTCGATTATTTAAACAATATCCCAATAAAATACCATTTATATTATAAATTCAATATTTAAACCCTTATTAAATATTTAAAATAAATCGACGAAAAATCTGGGTCGTTACATTCTTCCCCCCTTAAAATAATTTCGTCCCCGAAATTGCTAAGGTAGGAAAAATACTACAAATCCATTGCTTTTCAAAACTCCTTTATATTGAAACTCAACTCCTTATATTTCAACATATTTAATTTCACCAAAACTTTTGGTCTTCACACATTTGATTCGAATGATCTACGATCAATCCATTTATATCCAATCTATATTCCAATAAACCTATTCAAATTGATTCTAATCAATTCACTCACTTCGACCCACTTAACTTGTTTAAGTTAAATTTCAATTCCAGAATTCAAATCCCTGGGTTTTTCTTTTCAAATTCTTTGAAATACATAAATGTATACTTATATTTATTTTTATCTCAATTCAAAACATTTGAATTTTCAATCTACTTGTTTTCTTTCAAAACAAATTTCCATCAAAAACTTTTCTAAGGTAGCAATCCGTCACTTAGAAACTCGGAAATGAACACTGATGATGTTGCAATCATCATCAAAATTATTTCCCAGCCACTGAAGTGAGTTCAGTGCTTTATTATTTTAAAATTCATCTAAAATGATTTTCTTTCAAATCCTTTAAAACAAATCTATATTATTTTAATATACTTTGAAAAATATTTTTCAACTTCCCAGGATTTTGAATTCTTAATTCTGGTTTGAATTTAATTCTAATTCATCTCATTTGTATATTTAATTTTTATACAAATTCTACTCTGGTTATAAATAACCTTTCCAATTTTTATAATCTTATTTGATTATAAAATCAACATCCAACACATCCATATAATAATAATTCTAGAAAATTATTCTTTCTATATCAAAATAGAATTTTGGGTAAAATTATTTCATTCACCCACTTTAAAACAATACTGTGTCGAATTTCTCTGTTCAAGTGTTTAGAAATCCCTATCGACTTCGTGGCGTCCCACGATTCGATCCGAATTCATAAACCACTCAACAGACTAGCCAACACAATATAAAACAACTTTTATATCAAATTACAGATACGCTCTCTCGTATATATACTCAACTCATCCTAGGGTACTACTGACCCTATCTCTAATGAGCGTATGCCACACAAGCCTAGGTATTCGCTCAACCTAGGCTCTGATACCAACTGAAACGACCCGCAAATCCGTGCTATCTGAGTTGACTAAAAATACCACACGTCCAACTCAAATTGCACAGAAATACGACTCATTATTAGAAAGAAGTTAGAGGGTGAGAATAGATAAGATAGAAGACTTAGAATAGAAGAAAAACGAAGATCACAACTCACAGCGGAACGAATAAAATATATTATATAACATAAGCTTTGAAATACAAATCTGTTTTGTACAGATACACATACCATCATCAGAGTACACATAACATTTGATCCAGCGGAAGTAACTCTAAATAACTAACGTTGAAGCCTCCAGCTTCAAGCTCCTCCAAGTGTATCTGTAAAAGCCTGAAACACTTGACTGCCCGTACAAATTTGGGCACCCAAGAGTTTAGGGAAAACAAAACAAATAAACTCTGGGTCAGTCATGGGACTGGTGTGAGTAAACTCCAACCACTTGTTTAACTTTCAAAACTCTTTTCGGAAGAAAAGATAATAGTAAGACCAGCCCACACATAAACATGGACGGTTTTTACCTTACTATAACCCAAAACACTTTGATATCAAATCCAGTGATATTATAATAATGTCTACATTAAATAAATAACCAAATAGCAGAACGCTTGCATCTCACGCTCCACATATATAGTATAAAATCAAAAACCGCATGGCGCTTATTGGAGACTGGATTTCCAACATGACAAGGTATGGAACCACCTTTCGATGATGTATCTCTAGAGGCGAATACACCTGGGTTCAACAAGAACGTCTTGCAACCCGGCCCACACATGACCGACCACTCATTTCGCTTGAGTGTATCGAATGTATATCACCAACGGTTGGACTCAAACCACCGTTTCCCGAATGGGCAGAATCGATAGATTTAGAAACAAAAAGAATTTCTCTAGATAGGTGATTATACACCCTAATGGGTGCGACCCACATAGCCATGCTGCTTGCCCGATTTTTGTCCTTTCCCGGTTGTTGAGGCCTGAGGCTACGAATACTTACCATTCATTGATAGCACAATCACTTTGAATGCCACATTGTCAGATCCGTTAATCACTAGTTGAGTTTGCACAAATATTCTGGATATTATGCTAAGGGATAAATCCGTTGCAACCATATATACTCATACAGACCAACCCATTTGATCATTGGAAATACTCTGTCAGACATTCGTCCATTTACGTTCGTTCTGGGATTGAACGAAACCGAAGGCACTATTTCTATAAATAGAAAAGCCCTTGCACTTTACTCCGTCTTCAATATATTCAGCATACTTGGTTCGCAACGCTTATGCCGATACGGAGTGGTTCACGGATAATAATCCAACCGGTCTCTCCATATTGACAACGATGGTCAAAAACTTCGATAGTCTGTGATTTAACTATCGAATAAAACAAGTGTTCAATCAACATATCAAACAAATCACTGGGCTCTTTAATGAATATTTCATTAATTAAATCTCTTCTACACTCTCTTATCAATATTTGTTAACCAAATATTTCAATAATCATCTTGCCTCTTATTCATTTTTGATTTCTTTGCCTTATCGAATTCTATATATATCGATATATAGATTCTAATTGTCAAATTTCTTAAAAATATTCTAACTCCTTAAATTCCCGGAAAAATTCGCCATAACCTCCCCTGTATCGGGAGCATCGGGAAATTTCAAATAACATCCCGGTATCTTCTAATCTCAAAAAGAAAAAGAAGAAGCCAAGCGGCTAGCCGATACGGCGCATAAAACCTCATATATGAATTAAACATGTACCTTTTTGTCGAGCATTACGTTTATAAACTCCATATACCTCATCCCATACCTGTCTAACACCTGTTCACCTGTTTCCAATCCAATTCAACTCAATCCATTCGTTTGAATTAAATTTTGAATCGTTTGAATTCAGTTTCGCTCAATTATTCTTTAATTAGCCCTTTTGCCTATTTCACTTCTTTATTGAACATAACATGTTCAAACAAAATGTTTAACTTGTTCATAACCAAATTGAATTTCAATTTCAATTTCAATTCTAGTTTTCCCTTTTCCATTTGAATATAAATTTCAAATCGAATTTACTCATTCAAACCCCAATATCCATTTGAAATCTCATTAACTAATTCCATTTTAGTTAATTCTATTCAATAAATCAAAAATAGGATTATTGTTTCAAAAATCATCTTCTTTACTTCACTTGAGTTCACATTTATTTTCTAACTCAAGTCTAGATTTTTAAATGGCAATCCGGATTTTTATTTGCTTAAAAATCCCAACATTTATATATAAAATTCATTATGGTTTATAATGGTTTATGGTGCTGCTTTTCTAAAAATTTGATTTTGACATAACTCAAAATCTATACGACGAAATTCAGATTTTTCTCCTTCATTAGAAAACTATTATCGAATCGGTCCTGACGTTTCTTGTTTCAAAGAAATCCGACTTCAATTGCGTCCTGTATATTCGATTGAAGTTCGAATCGCTATTTTACGAACTGCAGCGCTGCGGCGAGTTCGTTTTAATTATATTTATATATAAACTTTTTAAACTTCTTTAAAAAATGAATTCAACTTTATTTAATTCTATTTGAATTCCTTGATTCAAATTCCCATCTCACTTTGAATTCTACATTTCAAATTCAAATCCCTTTTCTATTTGATATTCAAATTCAATACTTAAATTCCTATTTGAATTCCCTATATTCAAATTCAATACTTGAATTCCTTTGAATTAAATTTCACTTTAAATTCTATACTCAAATCCCTTTTAAATGGTTATATTTGAAAATCATATTTGGATTTTAAACATTTAAACTTCATTTAAATTCTATTTGAAATCTCATATTTAAATCCCATTGGAATTTCTTTATTCAAACCCATTTGAATTCTCTTGAATTCAAATTCCATTTCAAAACCCTTTGGATTCCCTATTTTGAAATCCTGTTTGAAATTCTATTTCCAATTCTACTTTGAAATCCTATTTTCAAAGTTTATTTCAAATTCTATTTTGAAATCTCATATTCGAATTTCTACTTGAATTTCTGTATTCAATTCCATGTTCAAATTCAATACTCGAATTTCTATTTCAAACCTCTATTCAAATTTCGTATTTAAATTCCATTCAAATTTCACATTTGAATTCTTCCTTGAAATACTATATTTCAAATTCTATTCAATTTTTCTTTGAAATTCTATATTTCAAATTCTATTTTGAAATTCTACATTCAAATCTCCATTCAAATTTCTTTATTTGAATTCCTTTGAATTCAAACTTTATTTTAATTCCTTGAATAAAAATTCTATTTTCCATTCTAATCTCGTCTATTCAAATTCTATTTGAACTTCTTATTTGAATTTCTAATATTCAATCCCCTTTTAAAATTCAAATATTTTAACTCCTTTTTTTAAAAATTCCAATGTTATACTCAAATTTCATTTGAGTTATATATATATATTTAAAAATTTCATTTCACATCCTGTTTTGAAATTTCATTTCAAATCCCAATTTCACGCTTATATTTCCATTTCTGAATTATCAAATGATAATTCTTTTCACTTCATTTATAACTTCGTTATTAAAGAACTATTTATAACTTCGTTTAAAAAGAAACTACTTGTTTTATTTTTCAAAACAAGTTTATATTTTTATTTCCATTTAAAATTCAAATTCTATTTAAAAATAGAATTTTCCCTTTTTAAATCTCAAATATCCTTCCACGATATTTTTAGATATCATTACTTAAGCCCAGTGATATTTAAACACACAAAGCAACGAATTATTTATTTTTCTAACACATCATATATAACAATATATATGCAAACAAATAAACAAACAGATAATATATTTTTGAGGAATCCAGTTGGATTCCTCCAACCTGTTTACCTACATCCACAGATGTTAGCACATAAATAATACCCATTCTGCTTCGTGGCAGAATATCGCGGTATAGAAGGTCATCCACTAATCATAGCGTGGGGCGTATAGGGTAATCATCCGCTATGAAACTGCGGGCATCCGCTAATGAGACTGCGGGAATCCAACCAATCAATCAACCCAATATATATATATAGCCTAAATAACTAATATATATAAACAACCAGAAAATATTCACACAAGCAACAGACAATTATTTTTAATGAAATAAAAATAATTCTAAAGGTGAGTGAGATTTACTCACCGAGATTTGCAGTTGGTGCATATCCTGTTTTAAATTTCCCATTTAGATTCCATTTTGTGGCGTCTATGAATCAACTCGAATGAGATTTTCTTTTTTACCTATGATATTTATTTTTAATTAATGATTAAGCTATCATTAATTAGACTAACAACTAAAATAAATAAATAAATAAATTTTCTATGTATATTAAATCCCTTAAAAACATATACCTTGCCACATTGTGAATTTCCTGATCAACTACGGAATATACCTTCGAACAGCCCAAAATACTACCCCTTCCTACTTTGACATTTTATCGAGCGACTCGCAGGCGATCTCCCTTCCAGTCACAACCACTTCCTACTGCCTTATCCTTCCCTTTCAAACCTGCCGACCCACTTCCAGTGAACACAAACGAACTCCAAGCCACCCAGTACATAGCCAAAATCCAACACTGCATCCAATCCCAAAAATTGCGAGCGTCGAGTTTTGAGCACCCGAGCACCTGCGGTTTCCTATCGCGACATTGAATCTCGGGCCTCGCGACTTCCTGATGTCGAATCCAAGGAGCAACCGCGGCCTTCTATTCTTGCTATTGTCTTGCGGTAAAATCCTTGAAGTCGGACACTGAAATCGCGATTTTTCTTGAATTTGTTTTCGCGATTTTGAGACAAAGGGAATTTTTACTGTTTTCAACAAGAACGATATTATTTCGGTTTGTTCTGAAGCTTTGATTTATAAGGGAATCGTCCCTTTTGATTTTAGCAGAAGGAAGTAAAAGAAGAGAGGGGTGCGATTTCAAAAGCTTTCGATTTTCCATTTGATTTGAGGAGCGGCTTCATTCTTATTTTATAGAAGGAGGAGGGAGACCGTCGTACACAGGTCATTGAAATCGTGTCCCCTTGATAACGAGAACGAGAGGCAAAAATTACTGCTCGAGGAGAAGATAGCCTGCGCCAATATAGTTTAGGGTGGCTGATGTTTTGAATGTAGGTCGACTCTGATTTTTCCTTTATTATTTATATTGATTTTATTTTTAATTAAATAAAATATTTCGCGGTCCTTAACTAGTGATCCCGACTCACTATTCAACCGTGACGACCGATGCTTCCAACGTTATTCACTATTCTGAATTCAATGAAATAGATTATACAATCTAAATTTGAACGTGTATTTAAAATAGCCATACTAAATCATTTTAAATTCAAAATAAATAAATTCTTCATAAATGAATTTCTATTATCATGGTTCAGTTTTATCTTCGAACTGAATTATTTCAAACTTCTCATATTTCGATAATTATCAAAATACATCGTATTTCGATTATTTAAACAATATCCCAATAAAATACCATTTATATTATAAATTCAATATTTAAACCCTTATTAAATATTTAAAATAAATCGACGAAAAATCTGGGTCGTTACATGAGCTCGTGACAACTTCAGGTTGTTAATTAAATATTCGCATATATGTGTATATACGTGCGTCCACGTATTACATATGTAATTGATTTGCATATTCTCTCTCATTCAAGTTATTGATTTTAGAACAAATTGTTTATAATGTTCCAATCATTAATTTCTGCTTATCAAGCAATGTGAACATGAATCTTAAAGATCATTTCATAATATCCAAAATATCTGATTTGGAACTGTATTGAACTTCTGATTCAAATGAAATATATGAACAACTTCGAGTTGTTAATCCATATTAAACTTCTGGTTCAAATAATATATAAACAATTACAAGTTTTTTAAACTGTATATTAAACTTCTGGTTCAACTGTATTGAACTTCTGGTTCCACTGTATTGAACTTCTGATTCAAATAAAACATATAAACAACTTCAAGTTGTTAAAATTTATTCTTTAACATAATATGTAAATATAAATATATAAGCAAGATACAACTCATTTTGAAATTTGTGAAATCTTTGGATATCAATTTTATTAATGTTATTATTTAACACAGTTTCAATAAAGCTTCAGTCTTTTAAATTATGAAGTATTTCAAGTTCATTGATTAAGGAACTTCAAGTTCCTATGCATATATATAAACATACATATTATATCTAGTTTATTAATATATGACGAACTTCTGGTTCTCAACCTTTTAACATACTTCTAATTTAGAAGCTTTTACAATATTGCTAATTGTCGAGATTTCAAACTTGTAAACTTCATCAAAAAATTTCTTTTTTTTTTCATATCCAAAAGTTCAGGTCTCAGATCTGATTTATACAACTTCTTCCATTACATTAGATATTAGTTGTCAAATACATCGAATAATAATACATATGCCTATTCTTTTTCCAAATACAAATATACGTCATTTAACTTATAATAACTAATGCTTTTAATACATTTATAATAATATGGTAATACAATATATATTACCATAATGATACATTTAATCCATTTATTATAAAAATAATGGAAATAACATATGGTCTAAATATATGAATCAAATAAATAAATTTTACTTAAATCAACATAAAAAAATTTGGATCTAGCAATAGTATCGATCAACATCAAAACTGAAATAAACAACTTATAGTTGTACTGCATTCCCAATAATCATATTTTCTAAGATACCATATATATGCATAATGTCTAATCGAGAGTTGAGTAAAAGTGCACAATTATAGAACAAAAATCTAACATTCTTTAATATGAATAATTCCATAAACTTGCAGATCTATACATAAAATTCACAACATAAAAAATTACATGTTTTAGGTTCAAATTATACAATCCATATAAAAATCTTTTAGATCTTTCTATTCATATCAAAATTATCTCTTACCGTTATAGAAACTGCAGGTTCTAAATTTTCCATTTTTATAACAAAAATTGCTTCTGCATACACTTCAGGTATTTAAGATCATTATTTAAATCTTAGCTTATGATCTTCGAAATGCATATTTTCTTTAGTCATTAAATTTGCATCATCATCTTTTTCATTTGCATATGAACTTCAGGTTCTTCATTTTCATATGAACTTCAGGTTCCTCATTTGCATATGAACTTCAGGTTCCTCATTTGCATATGAACTTCAGGTTTCTAAAGATATTTTGTTATCACCGCTTCTGGGATGAGCTTATCTCCTCCGGAGATAAATTTATACAAACTATTGAAATGTCATATCCATATACAAAAATATATATCAAACCTTAAATGCACTAACAAAATTAGGTGCATTAAATAAAATAGGATTTAAGAGAGAAAAGAAATCACTACTTCTGGAGCGTATGATACTCCTTCAGGGAACATATCTTTTATTTATGTAATTGCAATGCAACAAAAAAAATATCTAACATTTCTTCTAGGATGTTGGATTTGCGACATAAAATTAAATCTCTAAACTTCTCTTCAAGAGATTAAGATGCATATTATATCTTCAGGATATTCAGTTAATATAAACTGTACATGAAAGATGTTAGTTAGACGAAACCCGTTTAGAGATTTTCTATTGAATCCAATGTTATTGTCTCATATTATAATGTGTGTCTCTCTTTTAACTTCTTCTGTAAGTACAATCTTTTTATGTCGCAACTTTTAAGAAAGCTTCGGGCTTCAATATTTTTTTTCTTTAGCATATGAACTTCAGGTTCATATTACTTCAGATTCCAAAGAATTATACTTTATGATTCTTCATTTATTTATTTTTCATAATTCACTTTTGGTGATAGATCAATATTAGATCTGAAATTAATACGATCTTCTAGATACGTATTATATTTACATGTGTTTCTCTAAGAAACAATACAACATTTCTTTCGGAAATATGAATTATGTAAAAAAATCAAATTAAATTCAATGAATTTATCTTAGTAGAGAAGAACAAAAATTTGTCGAATCCAATCACTACAATCAACATCTCATTTCTAAATCATGTAGGGATCTCAAATGTATATAATTTGAGTATAATTTTGAGATCAACAATATGATTACATAAAAAAAAAGAATCAGATCTATAATAGAGTGAGATATGAAATATGTTTAACAAAATAAGTATCAGATCTCAAAGTGTAGAACTATATGAGTTCTACAATTATAAGGCAAACAAAAATCTAGAAGATAACACAATAGATTTAGATCTAAAATGAGATGAGATCTAACAAAAATGGAGATTTGAAAAATCAAATCAATCAGATCAGAAAAATAACCTACCGTTTTGAGATCTATAATTAGATCGGTTAGAACATCGTGCTGACAACGTGTTATAAAATAAAACAGAACATATAATAAACAAGAAGCCATTAGAGAGAACAGAAAGATAGGGGAGAGACTTTTATTTCTATTATTTCAAGTGTGTACAATTTCTATTACATTGGCTCCTTTATATATAGGCTTTGGAGCTGATGTTAGACTTATTCCCATAATGTGTGACTAAATAGAATATGGCAAGAGCATATTCACTCATATATATTACAACAGGCCCAACTTAATCTAATTTCGTTTCCTTCAGTCATTTGTTTTCCAATGCTAGCACCCACAAGTACCATGTTTCCACAAAAAAAAGTGTCGTACTTGAGTCTCTTGTTAGGACTAGGCTCCTCGAATAGTGCTTACTATTGTTGGGCTCACATATTGAAACTTGCCTTAAGCCTAAATTGGGTTCACCACTTTCCAAGTGAAGACTTAACATCCACCTAATTTCTTCTCGTCTTCCATTTAAAAAGCTTTTGGTAGTATTCTATTGACCAAATAAATCCATCCTAAGACTCATGTTGGGAGCTAATACCTTGATTACTTCACACATACATCATAGTCAGAAAGAATACAATATACAGCTATCCATTACAATTGTTTTTATTTAACTGGGCCAATGACCCAAACTCAAAACGTCAACTTTTTACACTAGATGGTTGACCTGAGGGAATCACAAGCCGACGGCCTAACATTAATCATGACAAACCATGGTCAACTGTCCCTACTAATTTTTTTTTAAGGTTATGACTTTAATTTTTATATATGATTAATCTATTGCTTACGTTAATTAATTATGAATTAGTTTAATTGTTAATCTTGTTTTTCTAGTATAATTAATTTCATCAATATCTCTAACAATTCAAGGGTTTATAATACGGTAATCACATAAGTAAAATTAAGAGGTTTTCGATCCAATCTAAGCTCAGATTTAAGGTTTAAAGTTTTACATATCAAATAAATAGATTTACCATCACATTCTATTTTAATTTACAAATCTATAACTGAACAATTTCAAAATCAGGTTGATAATTCAATTTAGGTGTTTCTAGGTCTAGTCAATTAAAATAAAATTAAAATTAACTGATTTTTTTTTAAACATATCCTTCCTTGTCTTCGTCCTAAGCTTCAGATTTGGTTTCTAAAACAATGTTTCTCTTCTAAATCTCCTTGGTCTATTACCTAATGGCTTGATCTCCTTTTAAACATTGTTCTAGGATTGATTTATGATTGAGATTTAGGTTTAATTTGTATTAGTTTTAGAGAAGATAGAGTTTGAGTTTAGATTTTTGACAATATTTTGTTATGACGTTTGAAAATTTGAATTTAAGCTCAGGGTTAGGTGTCAATTTATAGGGGAAACCCACTAATACCAACCATTAGATCTACATCGATACTTAGATCTAACCGACCAGCTCTTACTTCACGACTAAGATACTAATCTCAAACATTCAAATGAAACAACACTCGATCAAAACCTAAAGATCTATACTAGGTCGGTTGATCTCCTCTAAGGTAGTCGATCACCCATGGTCGACCTGATTCAATTTTTTCAATTTTCTATTTTAATTTATTTTAATATTCCTAACCTCGTACTTTTTTAATACTAACTCGAATTACGACGAGTTAATAAAAATTATCAAGAAAATCATCATGACCCTAATGTTGCAAGTCCTTAGCCAAATTTAGGCAATTGTGTAAATTTTACTTTGAAGTCCTTGGTCAATTTTTAATGTAAATTCTCTTATTTTATTTGGAAAAATTTGTAGGGTGTTACATTCTCCCTCATTAAAATGTATTTGCATATGAGATCTCTAAGATTGGAAAAACGTAACTTACATCAATCTATTCATCCATCAATGATGGCAAAAATGATACTTTCGTATTTTGTAATACGATCATGTATATATGCAATGTGAAATGCACACGAACCGAAACTAATGTAAAAGAATATCGGACCTACTGATATAGTTAGCCTCATGTTTATCCTAGAATGCTCATATTATGCACTCAAATGCATGAAATATCCTAATGACCAACTAGTAACTATACATCATTCTTAACTATATGACCATATGCAACATCAATATGCATAACATACATTGGAAGCAACAAATCATGAAATAATTTGCATATGATATAAGTGTGTGCCCCAAAAAGATCTACTACCATAACAAGTAGAAATGTGACCATGCATATCCATTGGCATTCATTTACATCCATTAGCATCCATCATTTATAACATGCCTTACTAACACGTTTTCAACATCCCTATCATATAAAGATCTCTACCTAAAATGATCTACCCTTCCTTAGTCCTATCGTAAGGATTTTAAAGAAAGACTGTATTTTAAGACGTACCAATTAAGAGTTGTGGGTGGGGATCTCAAATCATCTCATTCGACTCCAGTGCACTCTCTATTGAGTCATCTCCCACACTACACCCTGATTAGGAAAATTTCCTTATTACGAAGTTGCTTTATATCAAGCTCTACGATACAGGTAGGTGCACAATGAATGAGTGACTCAACCTCATCCTTAACTTCCTTCAATTGATTCGTCTTAATAACAACAATAAAATCATGTAAACATTTTCATAGATGCAAAAGACAGAAAAACGTCGTGCCTCCCAGCTAATTTCTCCACAAACCTCACCATATATGCCGAATTCCCAATCCTAGTCGCAATAGAAAAGGATCCAACAAACCTTGGTTCTAACTTCATCATCTTACTAAACCACATAACATTTCTTTCATAAACATTATGTCCCCACTGCAAACTCCAACTTAGAGAGCCTTTTATTTGCATATGGATTCTACCTATCATGTGTTGTCTTCATCCTTCTCTGAATCAGCTCTAACTTCTTTGATGTCTCTCACCATAATTGATCCAAGAACGATCATATCCTTCATATCTGACTAACAATATGGTGTTTATGTGGTCTGTAGTATAGGGCCTTAAATGGTGTCATCCCAATGCTAGCCTTATTATTATTATTATCATCATCATCGTTATAAGTGAACTCAACTGATGAGAAATGACCCTCCCATGAACCTCCAAAGCCAATGATACACATTCGTAGTAAATTCCTTAAAAACTTATTCACCCTCTTTGTTTGTCCATCGGTCTATGGATGGTATATCATACTTAAGATCGGCTCATTCTCAAAGCCTCATGTAAACTTAGTTAGAACTCACCATTAGAAAGCGAGTCTCGGTCACTAACTAGATTTGTGGGAACACCATGTAGCATAACAACCACTTTCACATACTCGTACTTCTCATTGATATAAAATAAGCGCGCTTGGTCAGTTTATTTATTATGATCCACAATTTATATATGAATACTAATCACAATCTCGTCATGAAAGCAATAAGTCGAAATATCGCCATGAACGCAACAATATAACTTTCATGGTCAAATTCCATAAGTATTAAATGAAAAATCGTGTGACTTAGTGTAGGATCTTGACTATGATATACTAATCTGTCTAATATAATAGTTATGCAGATAAAAAAACTAAACAATATAGAATATCATAAATAAGTAAAAGCAGTAAGTAAAGCGACACTAGGAATTTTATATTGGTTTAGACTTCCCGTCCTACGTCCATTACCAGACTCCTTTTGGGATTCTACTATCATCACCCTCTCTTCACCCGGAGGAACAGGTTCACAACAATCCGAGCCCCAACAAGGATTTTCCCGCCTAAGCACCGACATAGGACTTTTACAAATTACAAGAGTTTAACTTCTGCTTGTGTTCTTGAAACACTGAATAGCCAATGATTGAGTACACCCATCCTATAATCTTATCCTTAATTACATATCATGTATGTGAAGATTGACGAAAGTATATTACTTATTGAATCAAGAGATATGAAATAATCCCAATGATTCAGCAAGTAGCTTGAATATATGAAAGCTTTTTAGAATGCAAATTTTTTAGAAATGTAGATTAGAGAATAGATTAGATTCGGAAAGAATTGGTGATTTGAAAACTAAGTTTGTAGTGTAGATATAATAGTTGAAAGGTAGAGATCCTTCATGAAGAGTTTAATCAAATAGATGCACTCATTTCTTTTCAGATATGAAGAGAAACCCCTTCATGAAGAATGATGTCTCTTTATAAAAATGTCTGTTGTTTCGAATTAGTCAGCTGGTCTGTAAATCACAAGTCAACTGGTTAAAAATACTGAAAATCGTATATATTTAAAATTTGTAGAAACTAGCCATTACTAGGCAAAAATATGCTCGACCAGTCGACTGGTTCAACAATTTCTAGTCGACTGGTACTGAGTATATTACCCAGTTATGACTGTTCTTCTAGCCATATATATATATATATATATACATATATATATATATTGAAAATGGGTTCTTCATTAAATAACACGTATCAGCACTTCTATATACATTCATGCCTATATACGATACAAAGCACACAGCACCACTCAATCATCAGGCCCTAAAACATCTTCAAACTACCTAAACCAGCCCTATACCTTAGAGTAAAATAAAATAAAATGATAAGGAAATATGTGTAGTAGTGAAATAGCACTAGATAAGAAATCCCATACAAGAAGTATTGCCTTCTAGCACCATCATTTTTCCTCTTGTAGCAGCATATTACCAACCTGTCGCAAGTATTGAATGGGGAGACCAAACGAATTCTACCGCCACGTTGCTCCATGCACTTTCCAAGTACAAATCTCGTTTATTCTATTGTATTGTTCCTTCCAAACTCTCACTGAAACGTCCATCATTCAGTTCCTTAATTTAAATCCAAATATCATGGGATGAAATTGCATTTTATGCACAACTCCAACGCTATCCATGCATAAGGTGCTCTCACCCTTAAATCATACACCCACGTAGCTGGTCTGCCAGAAAAACAGAGCACTATGCCCCACACTTCTCTACTACCATTTCATACTAAATCCACTGTGTAAAAACCATAAAAACACCAAATCATGCACACACTTACCACATAGTAACATCATGTGGCATTGTAGGGGTATGAAAGTGTTTATTCATACCCCAATGAAAACAAGTTATGGTACGGGCCCTAAGCTCCTCGTATGTCTTTTCGGAGGAGCAGTGTGTGAGGTGGGATTTGTTGGTGCTCGTTTTTGGACATAAGCAGGGTTATCAGCAACCATACCGGCGAAGTCAACTGAGTCTCTTGAAGTTGGGACTTCTTCTATATGATCGGCTACATGTTTCAAAAATTGTTGGTAGGAGTCCCCCAAAAGGTCATCTTCTAAATAGACGTCCTCATAACTAGAGGATTCGTTTGCATCATCGACGGTAACCCCATCTTGAGTTTGCTGCAGGCACGTGAAAAAATTATACAAAGGGGTTTCTGTATGTTGTCGTACCTGCCTCTTGCCTATGCGATGAGGGACGGTGAAATTGCTAGTGCTTGGGCCACCTCCAGTAGAGTGTGACTTTGGATGCGTTGCTGAACCAAATACCTTTTGTTGATTGTTTGATTGAATCAGGAATTGAGAGGAACTTGTGGTTCCATTCTCACGTGGAAGATGTTGCGCTTTAGTCGGACTGTTTTCCCTTCTCTCCTCCTGCGCCGCCTTACTATCGCTAGCTTGTACGTGAACTTCATTATTTGACTTATTATCCAACTTCACTCCTTCAAACTGAGTATTTTGATCGCCAGTGGAGTCGATATTACTATGACCATAAACAGGAGTATGCTTTAACTGCCATGTTTTCTGAAATTTAAGTCTACAATTTCTAGTGCTATGACCAAACATGTCACAATTCTCACACGGTTTCGATATATACTCACAAGAAATCTGAATGTCAAACATTGAACCCTCAAAATTTCCCCCCTGTACAGATTCAGGGAACTCAAATCCTGACTTGATTTCAACTAAAACTCTAGCGTAATTCAATCTAGTCTCCTTCGTTGTATTGTTGTTCATACGAATTGGATTCCTCAAAGTACTTGCAATTCTACTGATGGCATCTTGATTCCAAAGTTCCAAATTCAAATCATGTAATCTAACCCAAATTGGAATTAAGGACAGATAACCCTTTGTTAATTTCATACCAGATTTCCACATTTTCAGAATTATAATTCTAACGTTAAATGTATAGGGACCTGAGTTGATTATTCTTACGCAGACCTCCTCTTTTTCAAACCTAAGAACAATAAAATCGTTCTGCTTGTAGAAAATATCTGTGTTACCTATGGGCTTCCAAACTTTCTGCACAAAATTTGTGAATTGGTCATACAACGGTCTGCTACCAATCACGTAAGCAATGATTGAGTTCTTCCATTTTGCTTCTGCATCATTTTTATTCGATTCAGGGATTTGGAATTTCACCCTTCCTTTCTCACAACTCGGTTGTATAAATTCAGATCGACGTCCTACTGTTCCACATCTGTTTTGTTTACTCCTTCAACCGGTTCAAACCAAGATTTGATCCACGTTTCTGAAATTGGAGGGAGAACCGGTTGGTTGAGCGGTGGATCTGGTGGGTTCGGCGGTGGTTCCTCTTGGGTAACTGTTTCGCTTTGAATCGCCGTGGCCGCCATATTTCTAACATTTTTAAAAGTAGTTATTAAAATTATATATATATGTATAATCAAAATACATGCATATGTCTTATATAACGAGGATGGATTTTAAACATTGATCTAACACAACTAAACACACACATATGTGTGGACTAACTCTTTGATTTGATCTCCATTTCGTTGTTGTCTTGAATCAAAAATCTTGTGAATCAACATTCTCCCCCTTTTTTGATTGATGACAACACCTTGCATTTTTGTTGAGATAATGATTTTCTCCCCCTGAACGTATGCTTGTTTATACTCGTCTCCCCATGACTAAAAAGCTAACCTGCAACATTTTGTTATGTATATAATAAACTTACTGTTTCCTATAACAAAATGTTAGTGTATATGATGATATAACGATAACATATTTCTCCCTGTTTGTCATCGATTAAAAAGAATAAGTATCATGATAAAGAGTAGTAATCGATAAATAATTAAAGTACTTTAAGAAGATATTGAATCATGCGCATTTCAATAAACTGATTTTTGTTTTCACAGATATTTAGAGATACTGAAAATAGCCTTCTTTTTGTTGTGGTGTATATGCAAAAAATATGATATATATATATACTTTGGTATCCACTTCCTTCATTAGGGTCCAGGGGTTAGATGGAAGGTAACCATACCCAAAAGGGTTTAATGGAATCTTTAAAAATGAAATTTTCATCATTAACTACAGAATTAAAGTAATCATTAATATATTTTTCTCTATTCTTCCAATTTATAGGAACCCAAATACTTAAATAACTTCTATTGGTATTTCCTTTTTTACTTCTAGATTTATTATAAATATCGCTAATCATAGAATATTCGAATTTTTATAATAATTGGATCTTGGATGTGCATTAGTACTAGCAACGATATTTTTATTGTACATAAAAAGAATATCTAGTACTATTTCTACGATTAATTTCATTATATTCTAAACCACTTTTATCATGTAAATGTTGAGATCTAGATAAAATCATTTTTAATCATTTGACCTTTATTAAATTTCGCGAACTTACTTGTACATTTATCAAATTTGGTTCCAAAGTCGCGATTGACGTATTCAAAATAAATTTTGTTATTTTTTAAATCATCAATTTCCTTGTTTAATTCAGAATTCTTCCTTTTTAAAGAATCATTCTCTATTTTGAGACTAAAGATTTGAGATTCTGCATTATCTAAAGAAGACTGTAATTTTTCAAAATTTTCTTTTGAGTCAGAAATTTCATTTTGCAAAATATTATGATTAACCTATAAAAACTCGCATTCTTTAGAAAATTCTAGATTCTTTTCAATTAAAGCTCCATTCTCCTTTTTAAGTGACAAAATTATAGGACTAGAATTATTTAAAGAATCTTCTAAAGATGTATTTTTTATTTTGTAAAAGATCGATTTCCTTTAAAAGAATATTGTTTTTATGTTCTAGTTGCTCATTTTCTTTTTGAATGAAATCCTTTTGAAAAACAAGCTTTTCTAAGGAATTTTCAAAACATTTGGTTTGTTTAACTAAAAAATTGTTTTCCTCTTTTAATTTGGAATTTTCTTGCCCGCAATCTTTAAACTTGGCTAACATAACTGCATTAAGTTTACCTAAGCTTTTAAAATCTTTTAACAGTTTTTCATGGTCTAACAGAAGATCTTTATATAATAAATCTACATATACCGATTGTGATCTGACTTTAGCCACGAGACATTTGCTTCGTTGCTCTCTTGATTCCGCTTTATCGATTTTCCATTTTCTAATCCCTTAATTGGACTTCTTTATTGCCATTTGTTCTAGGATGTTGTTACGATCTCTAGAACGCCATGCTCTAATACCAGTTGAAAAGTCATGTGCCTTAGTGTAGGTTCTTTATATATGGAATAAAGCGGAATTGACTATGATATATTAACTTGTCTAATATAATAGTTATGCAGGTAAAACTAAACAATATAGAATATCACAAATAAGTAAAAGCAGTAAGTAAAGTGACACCAGAAATTTTTTACTGGTTCGGACTTCCCGTCCTATATCCAACCCCAGTCTCCTTCTGGAATTTTATTATCAGCACCCTCTCTTCATCCAGAGGAACGGGTTCACAACAATCCGAGCCCCAACAAGAATTTTCCCGCTTGAGCACCGACACAGGACTTTTACAAATTACAAGAGTTTGACTTCTGCTTGTGTTCTTGATACACTGAATAGCTAATGATTGAGTACACCCATCCTATAATCTTATCCTCAATTATATATCGTGTATGTGAAGAATGAAGAAATTATATTGCTTATTCAATCAAATAATATGAAACATTTCCAATGATTCAATAAGTAACTTGAATATATGAAAGCTTTTTAGAATGTGTTAACCATCTTCTTAGCAAAAGCCACTATGGATCAGATCGAAGCCCAATATCCAGAAATGCGCCCTTCAGCATTGCGCAATCAGCCAATTCGGAGCTCAGTCTAAAACATGCCTTCTTCAAACATCGGCCCGAATCAGTTCCTACTAGCTGATGACTCAATCCGGAAAATTCGCTCTCCTAATCGACCGAGAAAATCGCTCCCATAAAAGGCGCATCGACCGACTATCTCAGATCTGCATGGAAACATCCAGCTGATTCATTCAAATGCTCATTCTAGCTTTTAAGGTGATAAAGGCGGTCAATCATATCCGAAGAGAGCTATACTTTTGATACACCTCACCACAATGGCCACGTAAGCTGCCAATTCCGAGGATACTATTAATGAGCAGTGGAACTGGTCCCACTGCCGCTATTGCTTTCAATGATTGAGCTCTACATGTCCAAACTCTGGACCACGTGGTGGCCCGCTCATCCCATGTATTCATCTATAAATACCTCAAAGCTTAAAGAGGAAAATGACCTTTCTACTTCTTCTGGACTGGGGATTCTTAAGGCTTCCCTTAGTAAAACTCTCCTCTTTCCTTAAGATCTCCATCTCTCACGGCTAACTCAAAAGGAATATAGCCATATTCTCTTCTTTACTCAAATAGAAAAAGCTTTATACTTGTAATCAAAAGAAGATCAATACATATAAAGTGGACATAGGCACAGTCTTTCGCCGAACCATTATAAAAAGTTGTGCGTGCCCCCTGTTCTCTTTACTTTTTTGCACTTTATAATCATTGTTCATGTATCATTCATACGATTGGGGGTTGGCTGTCACTAGTAACCAACTTTTGACGTAAACACTTTGGCGCGCCAGGAAGGGGGAGCACACCGACATACCCTCCGACCTTCTGCTAGTTTCAATCCATGGCGAACAAATGGAAGAAAGATGCAACATCTTCCCATCCCACAAATGTCGTTGCAACAGAAACAAACAGAAAGTCTGGAAGCCTCCTCTCAAGAAGACGTGTCCCGGTATGTTACTCGGGACGACATGGATAAGATCATGGCCGAATTCAGAGGCCATATGACATCTCAAGGTAAACTCCTTGAATGACGATAGCAGTTGATGGATCACCTTCTTGGTCAAGTGGAGATGGGATTAAATGCTTCAAAATCAATTCCTCCACCAACCGGAACCGGGATAACAACTGATCTTCGGTCTACACCCAATCAGGCCACTGATCAGATCTAACCTTTGCTTCCTCCTGGCTCAGCTCCACCTCCCGAACAATCACAATCAGGAGTATCGCTTCCAGTGACCAACGAAGATGCAGCAACAGATTCTCAGGATGCCGGCGATCGAGATCTAGGTCGTTCGACCACTTTGCCTCCACTCTTGGGAATAGCTCGACCCCTCGGACCTATCGAGCAACTACCGGGCCCATCAGAATCAATGCCATTCCCATTACAACTCAGAATCTTACCGTAGACCAATCTAACCACTATTCCACTTCAATGAAGAGTTTGCGAGGCCTTCCCTTCGAACAAGGG
Source organism: Allium sativum (assembly GCA_030737875.1). Taxonomy (NCBI): domain Eukaryota; kingdom Viridiplantae; phylum Streptophyta; class Magnoliopsida; order Asparagales; family Amaryllidaceae; genus Allium; species Allium sativum. Next base: position 497,307,767 of record CM060924.1, on the reverse strand, counting down.
AGACCACTCTACCATACCGGTCCTCACCGCGGGAGAAGAAAAGGCTACCATAGACCCTTCTAACCTCGCTCCAACCGGGGGCAACCCAGAGCTTCGAACATCGCATGCCATGCTGGAACAGCCTAGACCATCTGTCTTGGGTACAACTTGATCCAATACTCATCAAGTTCAAGAGGGGTCATTCTTCCCAGAACAACCTACCAGAGCTCATACTCACTCTCACCTTCATTCAACTCTCGGAGGCCGAGCCCAGCTAACGGCCTCCCTTCTGAGCATGCGTTTTCCTGATCCTCATACTGAAGTTCTTCCAAATGCAGAGCTAAATTCATGGCAACGATTCCTCAAAGATGGAAGCCAGCTTGCAAGCATCGTGTGATGTTTCACTCGGGGCACCTCTTCACAGAAGGATATAGATAATGTCAATAGCAGCCCCTTCACCAGGGAAATCAAGAACTCCCGAAACCCTCCGGACTTCAAGTTTCCAGCTATCGAGCCCTACAATGGTCGGACTGACCCGAACATACATCTTATGCGATATATGCGCCATATGGAGGTGCTTGGCGCATCGACCAACGTCATGGCCAAGTGCTTTCCACTCTTTCTCACAAATATAGCTGACATGTGGTTTCAGCAGCTAATAACGGAGTTGATCGGCAGTTGCAACACGCTGGTCACCCATTTTATCGAACAGTTCATAGTACATATCTCCCGACCAAAGAGTGTCATGCTCCTGTCCAGCATCAAGAAGAAATCAGGGGAAACACTTCGATCCTTCCTAGAAAGGTTCAACACGGCTGTTGCATCAATCGATCGACCTGATCTATCGATGGTGCTTATGGCGCCATTGCGGGAGTTCAGAACCGATCAGAATTCTCAATCTCTTTAACCAGAGATCCCCCCAAGGATATAGAAGATTTCTATGCCGAGGCTGAGCTATTCCTCCAACAAGAAGATGCCATCATTGAGATGGAGAGCCTCAAAGTCCTCGCCACCAAACAAGGAGGTCCGTTCAACAACAACGACCAGAATAAAGAAAAAGGAAAGGCCCCGGAAAAGAACGGATGCAACGTGCGTCCTCAAAATGAGTACGACCAGTACACCAATCTCAACTCTTCTCTACTCGATATCACCTTAATATACGAGGGTCCCTGCCTCTTCCAAGACCACCTCAGCGAGAACCAACCCAGATGGAACTCTATTCCGGCAAACATTGCATATTCCACAATGTAATTAGACATAGCATCAATGAATGTTGGCATCTACGCAATCTCATCGAGAATCGTGTCAGACAAGGATAGCTTCTCGAATACGTTAAGAAAAGCGCCTCGGCCTTACCGCTGCGATCTTCTGCCCAAGCTCCTCAAGACGATCCTCGAGCCCCTTGAAACGGGAAGGACCCTGAGACTAGCACTCGCGGCATTATTATTAATTAAGTTTAAATTTCTTTTCTGATGTATTCAATAAAACGGACAACTTGATGTACATATGTACGGGGTTAGGATTTAGCTCCTAGGCATGCTCTGGAATCAACTATTGTCCTCCTAGAATTTATTTTCATTATCTTTGTAGTAGTCACTTAATGACTATGAACTTTCTTTTACAAACATGGATAATGTTTGAATGATTTAAGCTAGGTATGGTTAATGCTCGCTACCTCTTTAAGCCGAGTATGGATTATACTTGCTTCCCTTTTCTGGACCAAGAGTGTTTATCACTCACTGGGCATATTAATCTTACATGAGTCGAGCATAAAAAATACTTTCCACAAGCCGAGTATGGTTAATACTCGCCATTTCTGTAAGCCGAATATGGTTTATACTCCTCTGTAAGCCAAGTATGGTTAATACTCGCCACATCTGTAAACCGAGTATGGTTAATACTCGCCAACCCTGTAAGCCGAGTATGGTTAATACTCGCGACCTCTGTAAGATGAGTATGGTTAATACTCGCAAGTGAAATAAATGCTCACACATGACTCTAGGTTGGGTATATTCAATACTCGACCCATCGAGACTAAAGCCTTCTCCAAACCGAGAACGGCTCATCTTATCGTGAAAGTACTAATTCTCGCAACTGAAGTCAGAGATCGTCATCTCGGCCTTAAAATGGTCTTCAATGGTTGTCAGTTTTTTGGCCTTAATACGATATGCTTCGATCGTCAGTTTTCCAGCCTTAATACAACCATCGAGACCGTCGGATTTTCGGCCTTAATATGGTCCGGTGTGACCATAGCTACTCGAGCTATTGTGCTTCGAATTACGTTTCAGAACAGTCTACTGAAGAAGACGTATTCTAAGGGGCAAAGTGTTAACCTTCTTTTCGGCAAAAGCTACCCCGGATCAGATCGAAGCCCAATATCCAGAAATGCGCCCTTCAACAATACGCAACCAACCAATTCAGATAATTCACGCTCCAAGAAGCCCAGCCAAAGCTCGGTCCAGAACAAGCCTTCTTCAACCATCGGCCCGAGCCAGTTCCTACCAGCTGATGACTCACTCCGGAAGATTCGCTCTCCCAATCGACCGAGAAAATCGCCCCCATAAAAGGCGCATCGACCAAGTATCTCGGATCTACATGGAAACATCCAGCTGAGTCATTCAAATGCTCAGTTCGGCTTTTAAGGCAATAAAGACAGTCAACCATATCCGAACAGAGCTCTACTTTTGATACACCTCACCACGATGGCCACGTAAGCTGCCGCTATACTATTAATGAGCAGCGGAATGGGTCCTACCGCCGCTATTGCTACCAATGATCGAGCTCCATGTGTCCAAGCTGTAGGCCACGTTGCGACCCTCTCAGCCCATGTATTCATCTATAAATACCTCAAAGCTCAAAGAGGAAAAGGACCTTTCTACTTCTTCTGGACTGGGGATTCTTAAGGCTTTTCTTAGGAAAACTCTCCTCTTTCCTTAAGATCTTCATCTCTCACGGCTAACTCAAAAGGAATATAGCCATATTCTCTTCTTTACTCAAATAGAAAAAGCTTTGTACTTGTAATCAAAAGAAGATCAATACATATAAAGTGGACATAGGCACAGTCTTTCGCTGAACCACTATAAAAGGTTGTGTGTGTCCCCTGTTCTTTTTACTTTTTTGCACTTTATAATCATTGTTCGTGTGTCATTCTTATGATTGGGGGTTGGTTGTCACTAGTAACCAACTTTTAACGACAACAGAATGCAAGAGTTTAGAAATGTAGATCAGAGTATAGATTAGATTTGGAAAGAATTAGTGATTTGAAAACTAAGTTTGTACTATATATATAATAGCTGAAAGGTAGAGATCCTTCATGAAGAGTTTAATCAAAGAGACGCACCCATTTCTTTTCAGAAATGAAGAGAAACCCCTTCAAAAAGATTGATATCTCTTCACAAAAATGTCTGTTGTTTCGAATCAGTCAACTGCTCTGTAAATCACCAGTCAATTGGTTATAAATACTAAAAATCGTATATATTTAAAATTTGTAGAAACTAGCCGTTACGTGGAAAAACTATGCTCGACCAATCGACTGGTCCAACAGTCACCAGTCGACTGGTCCAACAGTCATCAATCGACTGGTACTGAGCATATTGCCCAGTTATGACTGTTCTTCTAGCTATTTGTTATATATATATATACAATAAAAATACGTGCATATGTGCTATATAATGAGGATAGATTTTAACATTGATATAACATAACTATGCACACACGTGTGTGTGTGTGTGTGTGTATATATATATATATATATATATATATATATATATATATGAACTAACTCTTTGATTTGATCTCCATTTCGTTGTTGTCTTGAATCAAAAATCTTGTGAATCAACATTAAATATTCATATTTTGACCTATTATAATTATTTAATTTCTTAGTTAATCAATTTTCTATGTCTATTAAGTTATATTTTACAAGGTGTTATATTTTACCTCTACATTTTATTAAAACCTAGCATATTTATTTACTTAGTATATTGTTGACGTGGGGAATTGTCGTGGATTCAACACATGCCAACACTTGAGTGTGTGTGTGTATTAGCAACATAATAATTCAAATCCAAAATAAATTAATGTGGAAGAATACAACTTTTTATAGTGGTTTAGCACTAATACATACGTCCACTTTATTGTAATCATTCATCGTACGTTGTCGATTACAAGAGTTGTACAAGTTCGGATAATTTTAGAGTACAAAGTGTTATAATAGAATAACAAGAAGTATGCTAATTTTAAACTTTGACTGAAATGTTCGTTGTCTTCTTCGTTGAGTGAAAAGTATGTTGACTCAGTCAACTATGTCCAGAAAATAGCTTCAATGTCCAAGAAATCCAAAAATGTCCAATTCAGTCCAATAGCAGTGTAATTATGCTTATAGATATCTAAAAGTTGATGGAAAACGTTTGTGCAACGTTTTAGTGATCCAAGCTATGTCCACTAGTCTTGGAGGAGAAGGTGGAAGCCATTACTGGTGCTTGTGAGTTTCAAGAGTGAGAAAAATCCAACCCTTTAGAATGAAAAGCTTGGGTGTATTTAATGGTGAGAGTAGGTAGAATTTGGGGACCATACAGCAGAAAATCACATCACATAACTGCATATACCAGAAAAAAGCATCCCTCTTTGCTGGTAGGAAGAAAATCACATTCCTCATATGGGATACGATTTTCACATCCCAGAAGATGCAAAAATCGCATCCCAGAGTGATGTGTTATGTTGTTATTGAGTTAAATGTGATGGCATTGCATCCAAGGGATGCGATGACATCGCATCCAATGGGCGTGATGACATCGCATCCAACGGATGCGATGACATCGCATTAGCGGGATGCGATGTCATAGATGCAGTTACATCGCATCCTATGGGATGTGATTGTATTGCATCCTGTGGGATGCGATATCTGCATTTGTAGGATGCGATGTAGAGTAGCGGCGCAGAGTGTTGGCGAGGCGATGCAATGGAAGCCAATGCGGCACAGGCGTTACGATGGAGGCTGATGCGCCACAGGCGGTGCGATGGAGGCTGATGCGCCACAGGCGATGCGAGCTGGTATGATGCGATAGGGGGATGTGAGTTTGGTGATGTGATGTACAAAGTGATGCGATCTTCTCCACACGTTCACGAAAACGGGGGTAACTTTCAAACTGTAAGGCCGTTTGAGTCAAACAAAAGTTGTACCTGAAGAAAATGCAAAGGGCTACAAGAGTTACAGTGCATAACACCTTAATCCATGTTTTTGGGCCCAAAATAGGTCGCCCAAAGGGGTTTCAGACCACTTTTATGTTTGCATCACTATTTCAACCAAATCGCTTTGTATTTTCTGACAATATTACCGACGCTTGAGCGCATTGCTAGCCAGATTCTTGACATGTGGCAGGTTCGACCACATAGCGTGTCAACATATATGGATAATAATTTGTCTATATTAATGGTCAACCTAACGGACATCCGTTTCTGATTCAAATTCATTCAATTTATTTCTTCCTTATCTCCACCAATATCGTAAAATGGGTTGCTAATTTAATTCTCATTTATTGCCCATTAAATAGTGAGTTTCAATCATTTCCATATTTCCACCCTTATGGGTTATACAACCATTATATGTTTATAGGTTACCTAATGATAAGGAAGTTCATAGTCAATCACTCTTTGGTTCTGGGGGTATTCCTTAAGGTTAAGGTCAAGCTTTCCTAAGAAGGTCTTAAAGATACTATCTTTGCTACAAGGAGCAAAATCAATCTTTATTTGTTCTTTCACTTATAACCGCCATGCCCATTCTTTTACAATATGGTTGCAGTTATTTCATAGTTAGAATCTACCTAGAGATATGCATACATAATATGTATATACTTATATATAACGAGTCTTTTGAAAATATTTTTCCAAATAACAAGTACGTTTCTTATACGTTTAGTTTTTCTCTACAGATCGGATAACCTAAGCTTTGATAACAAATGTAACAACCCACCTTGGAATGGCCCTAAACTTCAACCCACAAAAGGCATATTGTAACATAGAACTTTTCTAAAATGAATCATTGGTTCGTAAAGAAAAATAATGTCATTGAGCAGTACATATCCATTCAAAACTCATAGCGGATGAAATAAAATATTAGTAAATGTACCCATCATTTAATAATTTGATAAAAATGTCGTAAGATGAAAGTTTTTGTAAAATATAATTATTTCTGGATACATAATGAAATCCATAATCAAATAGCAATAATAACAATAATAGTAAGTACCCCTAATACAACGCCTTCTACCTCCTAGCTTCATGTCCTCAATCCTAACTTATATTGTTAAGAGGATGGGGTCAAAATGATAGGTCTCGATGAATAAAATACCAAGCTTAACCTTTTATTTGTACCCGAGCAGTATAAATATAAGTAAGGGTATGTCTATGGCATAACAATAAATACGTAATGGTCTACTACTCAAATTTAAGGAAAAGGCAGACCCTATGATCACTTAATACTAAGGCAGATCCAACGATTGCTTAATACCCATATAGTGGATCCAACCACTTAATACCTAATTCTCGAGTAGATACACAACACATTCCGAAAAACAAAATAATATGAGAGATAGTAAGCAGTCACTTATTACCTACAAGATAGGCATACACATCTCGTCATTAAGATCTTCCCCCATCGGACCCCTATGTTACTATCTACCTAATATCATTAGGTAATCTCCAATTCACTTAATATTGTTAGGGTTGAGGATCATGGATCTTATGGAAAAACAAACACTAGAAGGGGTGAACAGTGTTTTAAAGAATTTATAGAAATCTTAACCAATTATCGATTACTCGAATTACTATATGAATCACAGAATGAATATTATAACAGAAATGATCACAGACACAAAAATAAACAAAAGTAGAATGCAGAAAAGGAAAGAACACACTGGATTTTGTACTGGTTCGGATTGCTCCTACATCTAGTCCCGTACAACGCTGGATTGTGAAGAGTTATATTAATATCAATATCCAATTGCAATACCCTTGATTTCACGAGCTACAAGTTTAGCAACCCTCCTTTCCTTGATTTCACAGGCTACAAGGAACACGCCCTGCCTTTCCTTGATTTCAAGGCTACAAGGAACACACCCACACCTTTCCACACTCTTTCTAATTACAGTTTCCCTAGAAATCTTGAGCAGCACTTCCAAACAGAGAGTATTTGATTGAGAATTAAAATAGAAGAAGAATGATATAATTTTTCTTGAAATCGGTGGAGTAAAAGTGTATAAACTTGGAATTTTGAGAATAATAATGGCGGAATGTTAAGAAAGGAATAAGATGATGATAAGTTAATAAAAATTTCGAATTTAAGGCCGTTTTATAGTGTTCCAAAGGGTATAACTGTTTCTGAAACGTTTCAAAAATGAAAAGTCACAACTTTTAAAATTAAAAAAGTATTATAGTAATATGTCGACAAACATAAAGGTGTATGTCGACATACCCCTTTTATAATTTATTTTTAAAGTATTTAAACTATATTTATCTTTGAAATTTCTAAAAGAAATCTAGTTGTTAAAATATTATTTTTCTAGTATAAAAACATAATAAAATATGATTTAAACATATGATTAAAACTATATATATAAGTGATATAAAACTAAATAATATAATTATAAACACATACTCATACATATATATATATATATCAGAATTTTTAAAGAGATATATAAAAACTATATAAACATAAAAGGTTTTATGAAAACTTAAAGTTAAATAAGAATAGTTGAAATTATAATCAAATATAAACTCAGTATATAAAATATTTATATAAATGATTGAATATATAAAAATATAAAAATAAAAAACTTATAAATTAGGAAATATATATATATATATATATTTGAAATCATAAATTTGAAATCCTTGGATGATTAAAAATCTTTTTGAGAGGAGTTTGAAATCAATTTGAAAATATTTAAAATCAATTTGAAAAGAGATAATTTGAAAACATAGTTTGAGTGCTATTCGTAGTTTTACATAATATCTAGACTCTATTACCCTGATAGTCTTGGACTCTTGAACTCTTGATATCTTGATACCCATGGGTCTTGATTCTCCTTTGAAATCTTGAATCTCTTAACTGCACAGTCTTCAATATCTATTACCTGCATATAAATCCTACATATATATATATTCTTGATAAAAGTGTCTGTATTTGTATTTTATAATCAATAATGATAATGATTGAAACAAGGTTGTTGTCATCAAAACATCATCAACGTTCCATTTTCCAACAAATATTTCCCGTAGGGTAGGCAACCTTTACCATCATAACCCTATCCCTAGGCGGACCATACCCTAATCACTTAATACATTTAGGAAGCGGACTCATCAAAGATACATTTCCTTCCCTTTCTTGTGACATTTAATATTTCAAGATGAGGAAAGGTAGACCCAATGATCACTTAATACCTAATGAGGGCAGGTCCGATGACTACTACTCGTACTGCGTAGGATAAACGTACAAGAAAAAGGGCAAGTCCTAATCACTTAATACCCCCCCAAAGGTGAATCAATCACTTAATATCCTATCCCTGAAGCATGTCCTTACATCTCTAAATGACCCGTAGCACTAAAACGTCTCACATTAACCCACCTTTTTTAGTTGTTGGTAACCAGGTTGATTGTGTGGACTTCTATTACAAAAGGAACTAACCTCGCATCCACATGCTACTTATTATAAGAAGTAGTCATTTACTCACACACCACACAAATATTATATATAGGGAAAATCTTCCTTATTTAATATAAACTTATTATCCTACTGAGGGAATTTAATTCGAAAATATAATTCCAAATTAATTACGTATTTATTGTACGTTAAATACGTTATGTAATAAAAGATAATAATTAGGCATAATAACGTGTGTTGAATTGCATCCTAAATTAACGTGAGAAATGTCATTCCAAATTACTTTCCACAAAGATAGGGCCTTTCAATATTAGTTATTTCCAACAAATGTAGGGACTTTCCACATTAACATATTATTAGCTTTGTAACATGAATCCAAAATTACTTCAGTAAACCAAATGGAATTTCCTATAATAAAAATTACTCATTTTTATCCCTAGTTTATTCCACTTTTGTTTTAAATTTAGTAAGGCTTTTGTAGAATAAGGGATTTGAATCACGTATAAATTTCCATCTTCAAATCCATTATTTTTATGAAAAATATGAGATTTAAAAAGGGTAACAGAAACAATGTAGAACAATAAAATAAAGTTACCTGAAATTACAAAAACAATAAATTATATTAAATTACATGCATAATTAGAATCCAAAACAAAACTGACATCGTCGTAGTTACAAAATTTTGAAGGGGCTTCTATTTTGAATCTCCTTTGGATTTAATTCCGTCTTTATTCGTTTTCGGAATCCTTCTCTTTCAAATATATATACATATATGTATGTAAACAAAAAAGCATTGCACACATGTACACACAAGTGTCAAATTCAGAAAATATAATCATAAAATAAGGGAATGAGGAGGACGTAGAAATGGTTAGATAATTAACCTTAACCTAATTTTGGATCACAGAAAAGGAGATGGAGTTGAAGTAGCGTTTACCTCGGGAATTGTGAATAAGAATGAAGCGCCTAGATTCTTATTTATAGTTACTCAAACTAATGAGGATCCTCAAATTTCTAAAATATATTCTAGTCCATTAAATAACAACATCTAACCAAAGAAAACCCCATCTATCACAACCTTAATTCACCTAAAGTGCTCGACCAGAACAAACCACAGGTTGACCATTGCTTGGGAGTCCAATAATGACCATTGCTTTTAATTATATTATTAAATTCATATTATTTACTCATAAATTTATTATCATTTGTCCTCTACTAATCTTCACATTTAACTTTGCTTAAGCTTGAATTTCAAACCTTAGTATCTTTATAAATTACTCAAACTAAAATTCAAAATAGATTTATTTTAAATTTGAAAACTTTATTTGTTCATAACTTTTACATACGTGCTTCGTTTTTCAGCGTATTTTATATGGAAATAGATCACAGTCTCACCACGAACGCAAATATATAACTTTATTGGTTTAATTTTGAAAATGTCAATTTTTCATATTTTCCCTATAATTTTTAATCATCTTTTCTACATCTAGCTAGCGCTGGGGATGCAGATTAAGGATCTTAAGGAAAATTATACACTAGAAGGGGAATGAATAGTGTTTGGGTGCTACTATTCACACTCCGGTTTACACTTCCGGCCACCTATATAAATTTAATACAAATGATTATATTTTATATTCTTCTGGCTACCATATCTTATTCCTTCACTCAGTCATTCACCACCGTACTTCTCATAAAAAACACATACTTCTCTACAATTTCACATCATAAACCCTTACAAAAGGCAATATTCTTCTATGCCTATTAGAGATGGAAGATAAAAATAAAAAAGAGGTTAGAATTTCTTAATTTTTATTATGATATAGAACATGTTGTTATGATTTTTTTAATGATTAGGGTTTTCCATTGTGTTTTAGGAAAAAAAATCCACTATGCTGGAAATTTCATGCTTGGAGGACTTTAAATTTGATGACGTTGTAATAGAGAATGACAATGTAAGTTTTGATTTATAGGATTTTTATCTGTATAACTTACATAACGTCTTTTACGAATTGATACTATTTTTTTAGTCATTTGATAGATGGAATATTTGAATAATGATAAATTAGATGATAAACATGATGGTTGTGATAATATAATGCAAAATGTTCGATCAAATGACTCAAAAGACATAAATGTAGATTGGTGATGAATCGCTTCACAACCGACGAAGTAAGTACTCATTTACTAAAATTAAAATTGCAAATATGGTTATGAAAATAGATTATGTTAATTTTTTCTTGAACTATTTGACTTTGAGTATTTGATTCGCAGTGGAAGAGCTCTCAGTATGGAAAGAAATGTTCGTGTAGAAGTAGCTGCAGGTGGCCTCTCCATTTTTAGGTTTTTAACTTACACGGTGGCCAGAAGAGAATATTTGAAATATTTGGGGTGCTTTTAGTTTTGGTAGCCGGAAGTGTAAACCGGGGTGTGAATAGTATCACCCTAGTGTTTTATGGGATTTTTTAATTTCTTGAAATCTTTTGTATTAAACTGAAAAATATGCAGATCACAAATATTAACAAACACAGAATCAATCACAGAATGTAGAAATTAAAAGTAAAAGCAGTAAAAGGAAAGTACACGTTGGGATTTTATACTAGTTCGGGACTCTCCTACATCCAGTCCCATACAATGTTGGGTTAATGTGGATGTTTATTCAACGAATCCAAATACAATCCTTGATTTCAAGGGTACAATGACACACCCCAACTGATTCCAATTATAGTGAGACTTAGTTGATTTTCGGGACACAACTTTACACCCAATCGATTTCCGAGACACAATCGCACTCGGTCACTTTATACGGGAAATGACCACACCCTTCTCTTATCAGTTTTTGTAGTATTGACCAGATAGGACTTGATCTTGCGACCCTTGATTATAAACAGCCTATAACTCTTGAGTAACACTTGATTTCAGGGAGAGTTTGATTTAGAATTGAAAGAGAAGAAGAATGATATAATTTCTATTGAAATCAACAAAGTATGTGTGCAGAAAGTGAAGAAATTAAGAAGAATAATGGTCATATGATCGTAGAAGAAGATGAAAAGTGATTTAAAAAATCAAATTCTGAAGCCTTTATATAATTTCCAAAAGCCACTTCCTTCCAAAAAAGATTTGAATTCAAAAGACACAACTATTCAAAATTAAAAAAACCAATTAACAACTCCTATGTCGACATCCTTTGAAAATCCAAAAAATAAAATTTTAAACTAAACCAAATAATGTTTAAATAAATTATGGAAATTCTGAGTTAAAACAAATTATTTTCCTCTGTATTGAAGTAGAGTTTATTAGTAAAAATTTATTTAAAACATATATTAAAATAACTTTAGGAAATGATTAAAAACTAAATATAAAATGATTTAAAAGTAGAATCATAAAATTAGAAATATACTAGAACTTAATATAAATAAGGAAATTGAAAACATAAGTAATTACAATAAAATTTGTAAATAAAACTTATTTGAATCAGGAGTTATATATAATATTAAAAATAGGAGTTAAAATATTTCTAAAATAAAGAAGCATAAATTTGAAATAAAAAGTAATTTCGAAATCATTTGAAAAATAGACTTAAAAAAGGAAGTAATTTTTAAATCTTTTGAAAAAGAATTTGAAATCAGAATTAAGTTTGTAATCAGAATTTAGTGCTAACCAGATTTTTTACAAAATATTTAGACACAATTACTCTATATTTCTTGAACTCTTGAATCTTGATAATCACGAGTGAACTCTTCTAGTTTGAAATCTTGATTCTCTGAACTATACAGTCTTCAATAATAAATACTTGCATAGATTTCTTTTATACACACACACACACAGACACACACATATGTGTGTGTGTGTATATATATATATATACACATTCTAGATAACAATGTTAGTATATATTTTATTACAATAATAATAACAATTAAAACAAAGTTGAAACAAGGTTTTTTCTTGAGAGAGACGGGTGTGTAGCGTGGAGCTACACAGCCGGTTACCATAACAGTAATAATAAGATAATAGTAGTCTGGTTGACAGGCCCAACCAGTGGCAAAGTAGTTCTAGGTCATAGAAGCATACTAAAATACATAAACTAACATACGATATATAAACATGCTAATATATACAAAAAGCCATGCATGAAAGAAAACATCAAAGAATTGAAGCTCGCCATCAATACGGTTCAGCCGAGCTACTTCCTTGGATGCCAGGAGAGGGTGGCGCAGGAAGGGTGAATTTGAAGCGAGGAGGGTGTGCACCACCTGTCCAAAGATCAAACATGTATATAATGAAGTTGCAAACAACGATAAGATGCTTTTAAGGTTTATTGAAAACACATGCATTTATTTCCTTCCAAATATTCCTGCAAAAGATGACAAGAAGAGAGTCCAGTTTGGTATCAGGTAGGTTATATTGCCAGTGATTAAAGAAAATAGGGATGGGAGGAATGAAACCCAGCAAGAATGAGCTAACAGTTGCCCATACTGCAAAAGCAAAGTTGCATTCTCTAAAACCTAGCTAACAATCTCCCCCGTTTTGATGATGACAACCTTAGCTATAAATATTCATACCTGATCATTCCTAACATCTTAATTTTCCAGGTACTCCCCCTTACTTCAATACCTTCTTTAAAAATTACTAACTCACCTTTAAACTAAGACGTAATTTATAATTCTCCCCCTTTGTCATCAAAAAATAATTATATAACTTTAACTAAACTATAATACTCCCCCTAAAACTAAGGCATACTTTTAATGTCTAAAACTAAGACTAACAAACTTGAAACTATCCTATTCCTAACTAAGTACAATAGTCTAATAATATCCTTAGGTATAAATACTACCATATAGACACTTACAAAACTAAATACTAGAAAACTAAAGAACTTACATACAAGCATATAAATTCTTATTATTTATGTTGTTTTACGAGTACATAAATATATTTATCGAATATATACACGAACATTCACTTACAATAGGACATATACGAATACACGAATATAAAACTTAATTATCAACTGTTTTTAATAATCGGGGATTATGAATTGGACAATTTGTGTAATGGATACAGAATACCTCATTTTGTTCTACTACATTCCCATCATTATCGAAACAGACTTCACCGACACATATTACTTTATTATCGTCTATGTCCATTCCTTGATTTTGATCCTCTATTTCATCTTCTTCTTCAACCTCTTTCTCTTCTTCTTCATCTTCCTCCATGGGATTATGGACTTGAATGTTAGAGGAATCATCTTCGATAATAATTGGATTTTCTTGGTTATCCATTATATATTTTTGAAGATACCCATGATATTCCCTTGCTTTTCTTGATCTTTTACCATTCAAAGTTGAAGAAGTTGGATTTCAACGAGCAATTGCAGGGTATCTTTCATTGATTCATCTAGTTTGATAACCCTTGCGTGCGTATAACGTTGAATTGGGCCTTAGGTAGGTGTAGGAAACGAAAAGGAGTTGTTTTAATTATTATTTAATGTGAAAGCCATTGTTTTATAGTTTCAGAATTTTTATTACACAGAAAATGAGTGAGAAGAGAAGGATTTTCGAAGTGAAGATTTTAAATAAGAGTAACTTTGGAGAGAGTTTTATTTAAAAAAAAATTCTGTTATATGTCAACATCCCACTTTATATATGTCAACATATATATGTTTATTTTGATTTTTTTTATTTTTCTTATAATTTACACTGTATTTATACTAATCTTATTTAATTATTTTACTTCATTAAGAGAACATATTCCTAGTTCTCTTTTTAATTTAGTAAACGTTCTTCGTTTAATGGTTTAGTTAATATATCTTCAATCTAATTTTCTAGGTTAATAAGTTCTAGTGTAATATTTTCTTTATTTACATTATCTCTTAGATAATGATCTCTTACATCAATATTTTTTGTTTTAGCATCATGTGTAGAATTTTTAGATAGATTTATAACAGTTATATTATCGTAGTAAATTGGTGTTTTGGTTATATTTAAACCAAAATATCTTAGAGTTTGTTGCATATATATTACTTGAGAACAAGCCAAAGCAACAAATATATATTTTTCTTCAGTTGTTGACATCCAAATAATATTTTGCTTTTTACTAACCTGGGAATGAACCAAAAAGTAGCAAGTTCCACTTGTGCTTTTTCGACCTGATTTACAACAAGCATAGTCAATATCGCAATACCAAATTAAATCGATCATTTTTAGGATAGAATAATCCAAAGTCTATTGTATGTTTAACATATCCAAGGTTTTAAATCTCGGACATCGGTCACGTTTCGTCTCGGGGATTTTATAGACTCGATCTCGTATCGGGGGAGATCTCGGACGAGATGAGTCTAACTCGGGAGTTCTTCTCGGATTTTCATCTCGGGTCTGAAAGTTCATATCGGAACAAGCTCGGGGTACATGATATGTTAAAATCGATATTTTAACAAAATGATTTTTATGAATGTTATCAAAAACATAGTAACTTAAACTTAAAATGCAAAATAACTTTATTATTCTTTAATCTGCAAAAGATCATTCATACTCTAAATCGTAATATGCTTGAAACAGGAATATTGTTAGACAACAAACATTAAAAGGATCCAAAACATTAAAAAATTCAGCATAAATAGACCATAAAACACATAATTTCATAAGTAACATGTATGTAAAAAGACGAATATGTAAATCATAAGCATTGTAAAACATATACGAACATAAATTGTAGTCATTTAACATGCAAAATGTAAAATAACAAAAGACTGATTTGGCTAGATTTGAGTTTTTAATTATAGTTCTAGTTCAGGCACAAATTTAAATTTTAACCAAAAAACTAAGATCTCGGACGATATTCCAGTATTTCGTCTCGGTCGATATATCGTTCGATATTGCAATATCTCGGGCGATATATTCGAAAGGAGATTTAGAGTGATATTTGCTGTTTCGTTTCAAAAGGAGCCCAAAACGATATCTCGGAGGAGATCTCGGGCGATATTTGCGAGATTTGAAACAGTGAACATATCATAGAATACATTTTACGGATTTTAAGTGAGTTTCCTTAGATTGTGATTGATATCTAGCGCAAAGACAAACACTATGAATTATGTCTAGCCTACTTGCAGTTATATATGGTAAGGATCTTATCATTCCTCTATATAGTTTCTGATATATACCTTTTGAAGAATCATCTTTACTTAAGGTTTCATTGGTTGCCATAGGAGTGGCTTTTCCTTTAGTACTGGCCATACTAAATTTATTAATTAAATCCCTAGCAAATTTTTCTGGATTATTAAATATTTCATTTTCTAATTTTCTAATCTATAATCCTAAGAAGAAGGTAAGTTCTCCTATATGACTCATTTCAAATTCTTTTGTCATGATTTCTGAGAATTCTTGATTCATTTTATTATTAGTTGACTCGAAAATTATATCGTCTACACAGATTTGTACTGATTGAATATCATTTTCATTTCTTTGAGTAAATAGTTTATTATCCACTTTACCAATTTCAAAGTTTGATTGTAATAAATAAGTTCTTAATCGATATACCAGGCTCTGGAGCTTGTTTTAAACCATATAAGGCTTTCTTTAACTTATAAACGTGATTAAGAAAATTTTCATCCTCAAATAATGGGGTTGTTCAACAACAAATCCTTTTAGAAAAGCACTTTTTACATCCATTTGAAATAATTTGAAATTATTATGATTAGCGAAAGCAACTAGAATTCTAATAGCTTCTTGTCTTGCTACGGGGGCAAAGGTTTCATCATAATCTATTTCTTTTTCTTGACAATATCCTTGAGCTACTAATCGTGTTTTATTTCTAAAGACTTCACCAAGTTCTTTCATTTTATTTTTATACACCCATTTAATTCCTATTATAGTTTTATCCTCTGGTCTAGGAACAAGTACCCACACATCATTTCTGGTGAACCGATTCAATTCCTCTTGCATAGCAGTATTCATGAATCATCAAATGATGTTCCTTTGGATTTTTGGGTTCAATAATTGATATAAAAGCTATATTACTCATATAACTTATTTGATTTATGGTTCTAACTATAGATTCAATATCGCCTAGTCTATTCTCTACAGGAATATCTCTTAAAAGCCTAGTTCTTTTATTAGGTTGATTAATTTCATTATTTATTTCATTTGATTCATCATTATTATCAAACTCATCCTCATTTTGATTTAGATCTTTATAATTTTCATCAAATGATACATTTAAAGTTTCTTCAATAATATTAGTTTTTAAATTGAAAACCCTATATGCTTTACTTCTATTTAAATATTCAATAAATATTCATTTGTCGTATTTTAGATCAAATTTATTTATATTTTCTTTAATATTTAAAATAAAGCATTTGCTCCCAAAAATTCTGAAATAAGATACCTTCAGTTCTTTTTATACAGAAGTTCATTAAGAGTTTTGTTAGTTAATGGTCTAATTAAGATTCTATTTAAAATATAACAAGTTGTAGCAACTGCTTTAGCCCAAAAACCTTTTGGTAAACTATTATCAGGTAACATAATTCCCGCATGCTCTTATATTGTCCCATTTTTATGCTCATATACTCCGTTTTGTTGAGGAGTTCTCGAAAAAGAAAAATTATGAGTAATTCCCTTTTTATTACAGAATTTCTCAAAATTTTCATTTTTAAATTCCCCACCATGATTGCTATGTATAATTTTAATTTTTAATGCTAATAGATTTTGAAATCTTTTAGCAACGGTTTTAAATAATCCAAAAGCATCGCTATTGCTTAAAAAACAATGTCCAAGTAATTCTAGAGAAATCATCAATAATTACAAAAATGTATTTACTATGGTTTATTGATTGTGTTTGAAACGGACCAAATAAATCCATATGAAGTAATTCTAATGGATTTGAAGTAATAATCTCATCTTTTGACTTGAATGAACTTGGCTTAATTTCCCTAATTGGAAAATGTTATATAAATTTAATCTGAAATTCATTTTTGGTAACCCTCTAACCAAATCTAATTTAGAAATTTTAGATATATGTTTGAAAGTCAAATGACCGAATCTCTTATGTTGAATCCAAGGATCACTTGTATTGGCCAAAAGACACAAATTATCATTTGAAAATTTTATACTTAAGATGTAGATATTTTTCTTTCTAATTCCTTCCAAAATTATGTTTGAATTATTATCTTCGATAAAGCACTATCTTTTTCAAACTTAATTTTATAGCCTTTATCGCAAAATTGACTTGTACTAAGCAAGTAATGTTTCAAATTCCTAACTAATAAAATATAAAAAATAATAGAAGTTTAGAATTATCGACATTGTCGATGCCAATCATATATTCTTTCGAGTTATCACCAAAATTGGTCATTCCACCTTCTTTATAGACTATATTGTTTACTAATTCTGGATTTTCCGTCATATGCATGGAACAACCACTATCCAATATCCGTTTATCTCTTTTGATTTGCACCAACTAACCGTCAAGTTTTGAATCATTAATAGCCATGTAACAACTTTGTCCCTGTACAACACACTAATTCGGTAGACAACTTGATTTTCACAATGATTAAATGCAGACTTATGAAACAATGATGAAATGCATACTTTTAAACTAGTGTTATGAAAGTCTTCAAAAATAGCCATTTAAACTTTTCAAAATTCATATTATGAAAACTTTGAAAACCAATGCTCTAATACCAATTGTTGGAGATGCGGATTTAGGATCTTAAGGCAAATTAAACACTAGACGGGGTGAATAGTGTTTTATAAGATTTATTAATTTCTTGAAATCTTTTTGGATTAAACAGAATAGTATGCAGATCGTAGATATTAACAAACATAAAATCAATCACAGAATGCAGAAAATAAAAGTAAAAGCAGTAAAAGGAAAGTACAGACTGGGATTTTATACTGGTTCAGGACTCTTCTACATCCAGTCTCACACAACGTTGGTTAATGTGAATTTTTATTCAACAAATCCAATTACAATCCTTTATTTCAGGGCTACAAGGGCGCACCCCAACCGATTCCAAGTACAGTGAGAGTTAGTTGATTTCTGGGCCACAACTTTACACCCAATCAATTTCCGAGATACAATTGCACCCAACCACTTTATACAGGACAGGAACACACCCTTCTCTTATCAGTTTTTGTAGTATTGACTTGAGAGGACTTGATCTTGCAATCTTTGGTTACAAACAACCTGTAACTCTTAAGTAGCACTTGAATTTCAAAGAGAGTTTGATTTAGAATTGAAAGAAAAGAAAAATGATATAATTTCTATTGAAATCAGCAGAGTATAAGCGCAGAAAGTTAAGAAATTAAGAAGAATAATGGTGGTTAGATTAAAGAAGCAGAAGATGAAATGTGATTTGAAAAATCGAATTCTGAAGCCTTTATATAGTTTTTAACAGCCACATCCTTTCAGAAAAGATTTGAATTCAAAAGATACAACTTTTCAAAATTTAAAAAACCAATTAATGGCTCCTATGTTGACATTCCTTTGAAAAAATCTAAAAAATAAAATTTTAAACTTAACCATATAATGCTTAAATAAATTATGGAAATTCCTGAGTTAAAACAAATTATTTTCCTTTGTATTGATATAGAGTTTATTAAGTAATTTTTTTTTGAAACATATATTAAAATGACTTTAAGAAATGATTAAAAACTAAATATAAAATGATATAAAAGTATAATTATAAAACTACAAATATATTAAAACTTAATATAAATAAGGAAATTGAAAGTAACTACAATAAAATTAGTAATAAGTTTGTAAATAAAACTTACTTGAATTAGGAGTTATTATAATTTCAAAAACTGAAGTTAAATTGTTTCTAAAAGTAAAGAATTTAAAATTTAAAATAAGGAAGTAATTTTGAAATCATTTGAAAATAGATTTAAAATCAAGGAAGTATTTGAAATCTTTTGAAAAAAAAATTGAAATCAGAATTAAGTTTGAAATCAGAATTCACTGCTAACCATAGTTTTAACAAAATATCTAGACACAATTACTCTATATTTTTTGAACTCTTGGATTCTTGATACTCAACGATCTTGAAACTTGAACTCTTCTACTTTGAAACCTTGATTCCTTGAAATGTACAGTCTTCAATTATCAGTACATGCGTAGGTTTCCTATATATATACATATACATATATATATATATATATATATATATATACATACATTCATACATACATACATACATACATACACACACACACACATCCTAGATAATAGTGTTAGTTTATATTTTATAATAATAAATATTGACATAAGGTTGTTGTCATCAAAAAACCATCACCATTAACATCTCATTCTCTAATAATTAAGGTTGATTTTACAGGGAATTATAAAAAACTTATACAGTTCTCGAAAAATATGCAGATAATTGCTTTAGCACAATCTAATCTTTATTTCTAACTACCGATATTTTCCTTACTTATTTTCCGAGGTTCTCCCATCATATTTCATAAATAGAAACTTATCAAACTTAAAACCCATTTCTAACGGTTAAAACATCATATTAAATTTTTGTAATATTTAAAAATCATCAAAAAGGGAACTACATCTAAATATCTGTCAAACTTTTTATTTATCAGTGTAAATCTGTACTAAACACCATCATATATAACAAATCACACAAAAACCAAATAATTGGGAATAGTAAAATATGTCTAGTTTTAATCAGATCTTTGAAATATCTTGCTTTGGTCTTCTTACTCTCTCTTTAGCTTATGTTTCCTTATCTTCCATTTATTTGATCTTTTTAGCCTCCTACGATTAATGTGCTTTTAATTGTTTATTTTTCACATTTTAGTAGAACTGGATGAAGCAATGAAAAGAGTTGTGCTTATTTTTCATTAGTTTATCATGTGTTTTTTATTGTTTAAATTTTCTCTTACATCATTTGCCACCTCATGCTAATTCATTTAGTAGTAAAATAATTATTAACGGTAGTGTGTTACGTATACTCTATGAAAATCATGTTCGGAAACATAATATTATTGTAAAACGTCTAACGCACACAAATTCTAATTAATACCAACTCTTCAAACGCATATTTTAATCACTGAAATATTACGTAAATTATGTTATGGCTATCAAATTAACGAGAAAAAAATAAATAAAAAACAAATATAGATGAATGCGAGGTGTGTAAGTACATATGTATGCAGTTAAAGCTTATGGGTTTACAGTGGTAGAATTGCAAAAAAATTAGTGTGACAATGCAGAGATATATTAGAAACATACTTGACATAAAAAAGATTATTTGCCATAAAATTAAATCTCTAAATTTGATTATTCTCATTTCAGCGTTGCTTGGATCTTTCTTTTCTACTTAACAAAATTGAAGAATATCGTGATCTACGGTTAAAACTAAAAAAAGAATAGAATAAAATTCTAATATATGTTGAACATATAAAACTTCTCATCTGCAACATGTTGCATATGCCAATGAGTTGACTCATTTATTATAAAAAAATTCTTTTGTTTTTGTTTGTTTGTTTTTTTTTTTTTTTTTTGGCATAGCGTTTTGGTTCATATTTAAACACATCTATGTAAGACTATTACAATTTCTAGTTATTGCTCATGTTTCGTATTATTGAACAGTCAATGAATACTCGAAAAATCTGATACCTGTCCGAATCCGTATCCGAAAATATGAAAAATATCCGTTTTTCAGTATTATCCGAACAGCGGATACTGATATGCAATATCGTCTGAAAAACTTTTCGGATATTGATATGGTTATAGTGGTATCCGTACCCGAGAAGCATCCGTCCGACTAATTGATGTAATATATATAACTCAAAATAGAAAAATGGAGTTTATAATTATTTTGTAACTATTTGATGTTATTATTATATAATTTTTTGTCTAATTTTAGTGAAAAATTGTAGTTTTAGTGTTTAATTTTGGAACGTTTTTAGATATGCTTATGAATATTTGTATAAACAATGTTTCATCATCGCATTTCTTTATTTCTTGGTTTTTCATAAACATTCGTATAGAAATTATTTTATGTTGATACAAACTTTTTTATTTATACTCTTAAATTTACTAATTATCGACGAAGCGGATAAATATCCGATATCTGTCAGTATCCGAAAATTAAACGAATACGAATATCCGATATTTGAAAATTAAACGGATACGGATATCCGATATCCGAAAATAATTTCGAATATAGATACGGATTTGGCCTATCCATATCCGAAACCATTCGTTGAAAATCTTATTTCGTAATACGATACATAATTAACATTAGAACCCCTAATTAGCGAGCTTAGCGTCATATATATAGACATAATATTGCTACAGGCGAATATACACTAGCCAATAGTATTAAATTAAAAATTTGTTTCCATCAACATACGCTAAGTGTTCTAACATGGGAATAACGAGACTTTAGCTATTTTATTGGATTTGGAATTGTATTACTCCACAATACCGTCGAGATGTGCGGATGAATGCATATGGAATAAACACTTTATTTTATGAATCATGCAAACCCCGGAATGAAATGATTATCGATCAACATTTTATAAGTATATATATGAATACGCGAATGATCAAATAATAAGCAGAGTGTCCCACGTAATATATTATAGACTGCAGGTGTAAAAGAGCATCCAACTGTTCCATAATTTCTAAAATGATGCCTTTCAACGTAATTTTCTCATTGCTTTAGTTTAGTGTTCTGTCGTAGTCACTATTCATTAATGTGTACGATATGTAATCATCAATTAGTTAAGCATAATCTTGGGGCATGCATATTTTTGTCTACTTTATGCTTAGCCTGACCGACATAACTTTACTAGAAACCAAAGTTACAGAAGCAATAGATTAAACCACAGGATTTCACAAGTATTTGAACTATGCACAGTTCATATAAGTCCAATGCAAATCTGATTTGCATAGCAAGTTGAACGGTTAGGTATCATCATCCCATCAAATATGACCATTTTTACATGCATGCGGTAATTTTATTTTAATCCACGGTTTTAATAAGTTAATCCACAATTTTATATTAATAAGTTAATCCACAACTATTTTGTAAGTTAATCTACGAATGGATTAACTTAAAGATTTCAACATATCATAAAGCTTACAATTGATTTTTGCACTTCTTGTCTTATCATGTCATTACAAAACTCCTCATTCTACTAGACAATCGAATGCAACAAACATTTTTTTTATTTTTATTTTTTAGTGAACACGATTTTTATAAAAATTACATTAGTTATCTAATTAACTTTTATAAGCTTACTTTTTTTCAATTATAATAAAATTCAACTGATCCACATTTGATGTATGATAGCTCAGATCAACATAATAAATCCTTCAAGAAATAAACAACACTAGCCAAACTTACTGGAAATACATATCTAAATGAAGGCTATATTATGCTTACTACAAACTGATTCCATTATAAGTTGGTGTGGGGCGTCTTCAAGGTTTCATACACAATCCTTCAAATTGCAGTGTTAGAGAGCTGAAGTACTCCCTCACTGATACTGATCAATTCTTTAACTGAATTTCCCTGACCAGTCATCAAAACACCAAAGGGTTAACAATTGATTGATCACATCAAAGATAAGAGTATAGTGTAAGTCTCTAAGTCCACTTGACTTTCTCTTTGAACCCAAGCAAGCAATAGTTCAATAGAAAAATATAGCTAAGTTCAACTGAATATATAACCATGAAATAAAAGAATGCATGGAACTAACATTGAAAGGAGAATACATGCGACGATCAATAGTTCAGAAGTTCCTGTTAATGCCTATTTTAGTTCAGTGTGTATGCAATACAATTATATGTGATAACGGTGATATTAAAAAAAAATACAATTTTGCATACAATTAATCAATTTCAAACAGAAAAGAAACAAACTACGTTGAACTACTCCACTTAAACTTGGATTTAAATGGTTGAAATTCAGAAACAAGAATAAGACACAAAATGCAGAGAAGAAAACTGAAAAGAAGAAAAATACGTAAAAAAATTTATGTGGATACACTGATTAAAATTGAAATTTTAGTAAAACTCAACGATCCTATAAAATTGGGTGGATTAACTTACTAAAATTGTGGATTAGAATAAAAATTACCTTTTAAATATAAGGGACTTGTTTGTACAAGAACTAAAAAAATCAATTAATGTTGTTTTCATCTATACTCAAATTAAGTTTCTCTCTTAAATTAGTTTCTTTTCATGTATAACTAACTAGTGTTTGAAACATGAGTAAATGAATAAAAAGTCCTATCATTTATCATGAATCGCGGATAAAGAGGGCACTGAAACCTTAAACATCTTAGAGTGCGTTCGCTTTCTAGTTTTTAGTTTTCGGTTTTTGTACGTACAAAAGTACAACGACGCACAATATCGTGAAAAACAATCATTTTACAAAACGAAGTTAACACAAAAAACAATTTTTTATTTATCATTTTTCATATTTTAAGAAACAACGGAAGAACAATGTCAAACTCATCCGTCCACCATCCTTCATCCCCTCCGTCATTAGTCCATCATCTCTATTAACCTTCAAATCTTCCCATCTTTCAAAATTAAACGTTGAAAACTCAAAATACAAAATAAATCAAACACTACCATATATTTTTAAACAAACCAAACTTATTAAAACATCTTATGTTTAGAAACAGACGGAGTATTCATTTTTTGTAAAACTCCATGTACAAAGAATTTCAGTTAATCAAAAACTTTTCTATTCTCCTCATTTCATTCCATCAGCCAAAATCAATTCAAACCAAATCCTAACATGGTATTAAAACTTTAATGCTTAACCCACAATTGATCATTTCGGCTAAATCTTTGAAAAAAGAGAGAGAAACTCATCATAGTATCATCATCATCATCATCTTAGTGCCACTCTCATTAGAGAATTTCTCTTCACTTGAGAGTTGTTAAATTTGATTAAACAATTCATTGTCTCGCCTGAATTAAAAGACTAGGCTGCAACAAAATTGCTCAATCGAATTCTGATAAAAAAACAATCAAGAAAATTAGAAATCAAAATCAAGAAATCAGAGACAACAATCCAAAGATTCAAGAAAGTGTCATATAAGAAAACCCATCAGTTTTTTCAAATATCACATGAGTGTGTTTGCAGATACCTAAACCTTGAACCCATCTTTGTTATTTCAGAAACTGAAATTCTAACCAACTTCAACTGTTTCGATTCCTGCTGCTTGTGTGATTATCATTTAAGTTCAGAGACACGGTTTATCAACTGTAGAAAATCCAAATGAATATAAATCTACAAACCAAAATGTCTGTTGAGCATCTTGTTAAAACATTAATAAGTACACAAGTCAACTTATCACTGCCAAACTGGAAGAAGATAATTATCTCCTTTGGAAATTACAATTAGAAACTGCAATTCAAGGCTACGACCTGGAAGAGTTCATTCATGGTGCACTCCCTACACCATAAAAGCTTATAATTGATGAAGAGAATATAGTTATTAGCAATGAGGAATAAATGAAATTCAGTAGATAGGACAGACTGATAAGTTCTTGGATACTATCTTCAATCAGTTCAAAATTGTTATCTCAAGTTATAGGATACAAGAATGCAAATGACATTTGGACTACGGTATAAAGATATTTCAACTCACAATCTAATTCAAAAGTAATGTACTATAGAAAACAACTGCTAAGTGCAAGAAAATAAAATTCATCAATAAGAAAGTACATGACTAAGGTAAAATCAATGTGTGACACACTTGAACTGCTGAATAGAAAATAGCTGAATATGAGTAAATTCTCACAATACTAAATAGCCCCAATAATGATATGAGGCTGTGGTTGTTGTTATATCATCCCAAAAAGTAATGTGTTTTTAGAAAATTTTAAAAATAATGTTTGGGCGTTTGGTTTTTGAAGAGGGAATCGAAAAAAGATGGAAGAAGGAATGGAAATTTGATTTGTCCCATATCATGAAATATGCATAGGCTTTTCCACTACTTAAGAAGCCTTCTCACAAGTGCGTTGGGGCCTTGAGGCACTCAAATATTTACTCTGTTGTGAGGAGAGAGACAATGCATAACTATACCACATATGCGCGCGCCATCGCACTTGCTTCTATCCAATAAAACATGTACCTTTTTGTCAGGCATCTCATATTTATTCCTTCACACTTGCTTCTATCCAATAAAACTATATAATCATATACATACCAATCCCTATTCGATTGCAATCAATTCAACATTTCTTTCAATTCGCCAATTTTATCCATTAATTGGTTTTCTTGCTTAACTTGTGGTAATTTAAACAACCATGTCCAAATATATGTATATGTATATATATATATATATATATATATATATATATATATATATATTCCTACAAACAAGTCGAATTTCAATTATAACCCAAGTTCTAGGTTTTATTTCCAATTCACAAGTCCATTTGAATTTACTCTTGAGTTCCAAGTTCAGTTAAACTTTAATTTGATTCATACTTCATTCATTTGTATTCAACTTAAGTTTATAATCCAAATTTAATATCCATTACACACATATTCACTTCTATTTCAAACTCGATTTCATACCCCAACTTGATTGAATAATATTTTAAGTCATATTCAATTATTACTACTCACATTGGGTTTATTTTCTTATTTCACTTGATCCATTCAAACTGTATGCAGATCAACATTCAATTTATTGGTATTTCAACTTGAATTCAAGAATTTTCATTCCATATTGATTAAATAATTCATTTTAGTTTAATATGGTTTTAATTTCAGTCCTAATCTATTTAGCTTACTTCCAACTAAGTTTCAATCCATTCCTCATTATACTAGAATTTGTTTTCCTTAGTTTCCAACTATGATTTTTATTCAAAAATCATTTATTTCATCTTCTGGTTATATCAAACTAGTTCAATTCCATATTTGAATTATATCCAATCAAGCAATCAAATACCAACAAAATTTAAGAAAACTATTTCTTTTATATACAAAAATAAATTTAGGCAAAATCATTTCCTTTACCCACTTTACAAAACAATATTGTGTCATTTTCTAGTTCAAAATTGAACCGATCAAGTGACATAATACAAACACTCAAACTCAATCTAGGGTATTACTAACTCTGTCTCTATCGAGTTATACCAGAGAACCAAGGTTACTGCTCAACCTTATGCTCTGATACCATTGTAACGAACCAGAAAATTCGATGCTCGAATTTTCGACACAAATATATCCCGTGTCAAACTCGAGTACCGAAAATCCAGGATGTTAAAGAAAGAAGTTAGAGGATGAGAAAAAGGAAGAAAGAAATATGAGAATAGAAGAAAAAGGGAGAAAAAGAACTAATCACAATTATCAGAGTCTCACATCGCAACGGAATAAAATATAATACAGAAAACTTTATTGAAAAACTTGAAATAATACTTACAATTATCAGAGTACATCTGGACAGTTATAATAGTCTGTCTTCATTTACAACACACAGTGGAATAATATATCATACGTTTGAACTCCTCCAGCTTGTCTCCTGAAGTCCGTATCATCTTACCCTGAACTTGTACAACTCGGTCTGACCCAAGCATTACAAACGATTAGGTAAGTCTGGTGACCCAGCGTAAGGAAACTCAATAAATTATTGGTAGCATCCAACTTGATTTTTAAAGTTAAAAACCATTTTGAAAGAAAAGGATAATCATAAAACCAGCCCACACATAAACACGGGCAGTTTTTACCTTGCGATAACCCAAACCAATTTTGAAATCATAATTTATTCTGATATTATGATAGTGTCTAAATACAAATAAATACAAATCTAGCAGAACACTTGCATCTCACGCTCTACATGTATAGTATACAATCAAAACATCGTGTTCTTATTGGAGAATGGATTTCCAACTATGACAAGGTATGGAACCAACTTCCGATCAGTGTACTCTAGATGGGATACACTGGAGTTCAACAAGAACATCTTGCAACTCAGCCCACACATGACCGACCACTCATTTCTCTTTAGTGTGTCGAATATAATATCACCTACAGTTGGTACCAACGTAACCGTTCCCGGGAGATACAGAAGCGAAAAGAAGTAACAAATATGAATATTCTCTAGATGGTGACAATACACCATAATGGGGGCGACCCACATAGCTATGCTGCCTGCCCGATTTTTGTCATTTTCCGGTTGTAAGGCTTTAGGTTTAAAATTTTAATTCTAGATCATTTGGCCACCATTCACTTTGATTGTCACATCGTCAGATCTATCGGGAATCACTAATTGATTTCCCAAAAAATACTCAGATTGTTAGGCTAAAGAAGTTTCCCTTCTTTGCCACCAACTTCGTACATTTGAAGAAATCAACTTATGTAATCCCTTTGAAAATACTCTGTCAGACCCTCGTCCATACAAGTTGTCCTGGGACTAGACAAACTAAAGGCACCCTCCTACCACATCCTAGGAATCGCCCTATGGATCAGTAGGGAGTAGTCCTTACAATATGTCGATTTCAATCACGATCGGATCACCATCAATCACGATCAGTAGGGCGGGAGAGTGTAACGACCCGTATTCTACGCATCATAGGACCGTAGAATAATTATTTCTCACATATGAAGTCGTATGGTCATGTAACTTTGGGAGACGACTATTGGGGTCATTTCCCATTATCACGATTTTTCCCGATTTTTAAATGACCATTTTACCCCTAGTTGGTACTGTTTTGGCCATAACTTTTGATTGGAAAGGAATTTTGACCTGAGACCACTTCCATTGGCTCCGGATGATGGTTTACAATTCCGTAGAGTGGTCACATTAGCCAAATGGACTCACTGTTTGGGAGATATGGCTGAAACAAGTTTCAGATGGTGAAAAACAGCTTAATTGGGCTTAACCGGGTGATTAGCAGCTAGGCCCAGAGGGGAATTTCGGGTTTAGAGGCATAGGAGGGCTGATTAGGGTTAGGAAATCACTTTCATTTCAGTTTTGAGCCGCCACAAACCTTCTTGAGGCCTTAGTAATGGCTTCCATCCTCTAAAACCACTCCAAAACACATTTTTAGTGAAGATTAAGCCTAAACTACATCAAAACAAGGCCAAATAGCAACAGAGCAAGGTTGGAGCTGCTGCTATACATAGGAATTCGACCCAAACAGAGAGTATTTCAGATTTGGTGTTTTATTTTGTGGCAAAGGTGAGTGATTTGCATAGTTTTGACACTAATTACAGTTAATTAAGGGTAACTAGTGAAGATTTGCGAATTTATACACTAATAAATTCTGGAAAAATGTTTAGAAATTCTTAAATAATATTTTATGCCTCTGTTAGAAATTTGGTTCGATTTGATTAAGTTTCGTTAACCCTATGATTAGTTTTATTTAATCATGCTTAAGGGAAAAATGGGATTTTGGGTACATTTGATCCATTTTGATATGTAGATTCATTGTTTTGGTGTTTGTGGTCAGTTTGCTATGTTGTTATGACTGTTTGGCATGATTTGTGATTGATTAGTATAGTTAGATTTGTCGAAAACGTCGTCGAATGGCGTAAACAAGTTGCTGGAAAAAGTTGCAGAAAGTTGTGCAGGGCTTCGGATCGGATCGGATATGGGCTCGGATCGGATATGTGAACTGGGCAAGAAACCCGACCCGAATCGGAATCTGGCACATAAGAGGCTTGGCAAAAAGGAAGGCCATGTTGGTTAAGTTGGGGATCGGACTAACTTAAAGACGAAGGGCTCGGATCAGACTAACTTAAAGACGAAGGACTCGGATCGGATCGACTTAAGGATGAAAGGCTAAGACTGGAGTAAGGCGAAGGGATCAGATCGACTAAAGGAGTAGGATCGGATCGGCTAGAGGAGGAGGATTGGATCGGAGTAAATGGAGAACGAGGGAGCTGATCGGAGAAGGAGCATGAACTGGAGGTAAGATAGCAACCCGACCCGACCCGGAGGAGGACACCCGACCCGACCCGAAGTGGGACGCCCGACCCGAACCGACGCAACGCTGTGGACCCGAACCGAACCGCTACAGGGGAAGA
Source organism: Allium sativum (assembly GCA_030737875.1). Taxonomy (NCBI): domain Eukaryota; kingdom Viridiplantae; phylum Streptophyta; class Magnoliopsida; order Asparagales; family Amaryllidaceae; genus Allium; species Allium sativum. The sequence goes on along the minus strand of CM060924.1, from coordinate 497,278,105 downwards.
CTACGAACAACACCAGTTCAAAGTAGAGGACCTGACCTGAACCAATGGCTAGAAGGAGAACCCGACCCGACCCAGTATTGACCAATAACCCGAGATGCAAAGGTAGTCCAATATGGGAAGTTAGAGCTCAGGATCCAGTTGGGAACCGATGAGTTCACTTCATGATTGGGCTTTGCTGCGGGACGTGTGCCAAGGGGCAGTTGATGTTTATGACTTTGGATCACTATGTATGGGAAGTACGTGAACGGATTCAGGGCTGAAATGGCCTAGGTATGACTAAAGGGCTATAAACCAATGAAGTGGGGTCATTTGTAAAGATTTGGTCTTGACTCCATGTGGTAAGCTTGGTAGTAGCAGTAGTTGTACAAGTCGAACTCCGTCACTACTTCGATGGGTCTAGTGATTGACAGTGGTGGACATCATATGCTTTACGCACTGAGTGAGAGATGTGAGGATGGTTGCTATGGTTGATTTGTTTGTTATCATTATGATATGCACACCCCACCCCCGTATTCTTACACTATTTATTATGGCACCTTAGAGTATTGTACGGTATGTGGTACTAACTCTTTGGTTGCAAGTCCAGGTTCAGGTATGGTTTAGTATACCTGTTATTGTTCTGTTTAGATGCTTATCGCTCATACCAGGCTTTATGTCTGACCCAGAGTTTTATGTCTCCTCTTATTACTCTGGGTGCTCACACGAGTAGACTAGAGACAGGTTAGCTGGTGATGCACGGGTAGATGATCCGGAGACGAGCAGGAGGCTTCCACGTAATATATATATAGTATTCTCCCTGTGTTGTTGAAGATCACTGCTTGGGCATTAGTGGTGCATCTTCTAATTTAGCTTTCTTTTGTTTAGAGACAGTAAATTGGAAAAGTTGTAATAAGCTGTATTTGGATTTCCGCTGCTCTGATGTTGATGTTGGTTTTAGTTATCAGCTTATACACTGTCTCACCTATTTTATGTCAAGTATGTTATTACTATATTTTACTCCATGCGCTGTGAGACATTCTACAGGTTTCTTGATTAGTTCCTTCCCTTCTTTCCTTTCTTTGGCGACCGTTCCGTGCTAGTCGGGCATGTGTACAGCGCACTTTCGGAGGAAATGCCGGCTTGTGCGGGGCGGGCCGTCACAGTCGAATTCCAATTTTAAATCCTTTGGATTTATTTCAATTCGACTTATATTCTGTACTTCGGAATAAAATCCATCATTTCCTATCTAATCGATTTCCAATTTCATTTTTAAATTCACATTTGAATTTAAAATTTAAAATTATCTAATGATAATTGCTCATTTTCGTTTTATAAACATCATTTATAAATTTAATTAGTTATTTTTATTATTAAACAAGTTTATAGTTCCTAGCCCATCCGAAATTTAATTTCTATTTGGAAAAATAAATTCCCTTTTAAAATATCAAATTTTCATTTTATGATATTTTTAAATATCAACATTTAGGGCAAGTGCTATTTAAGCATCAAAACACAACAAAATCTATCATGGAATACCTAATACATCATATATCATATTATATATGGAAACAAATGATAATTTTTTTGACGAATCCAATTGGATCCCTCCAACCTATTTTTCCTGCATCCACAAATGTTATATAACACAAATAATATCGATCCCGCTTCAAGGCGGAATATCACGGTATAGAGGTTCATCTACTATTATGCAGGGGCATATAGGGTCTCATTCGCTAAATTATGCGGGAATATCCAACTACCAACCTAAAATATAACTATATGTATAATAGAAATCACTGATAATAATTATCAGTGCATCCAAACAACCAATAATTATTTTTAATTCTTAAAAATAATTTTTAAATATGAAATTCTGAGTAAGATTTACTCACCTTGATTTCTATTCTGCGATTCGATATAATTTTAATTCTAATCGAACGATATTCCATTTAAATTAAAATTCCATAACTGATTCCAGCCGACTTCAAAAATTTCAAAACGAGTTCCAGGTTGTAACCCATGTCCTTACGAGCTCGATGAAATTGACGACATTCGAATCCGATTTCGTTTGAATTAGAGATTCATTTTATAAGAAACCAAACAATTCGAATGTAATTAAAAATTTAATTATTAAATTAAAATAATTACCTATTTAAATTATCTTTTTACTCACGTTTATCAGCTTCTCTCCCTTTTGTAAATTTTCAAACCCGCTTCCTAACAAAACCCATGGCCAGACTTCGATCCTCCTTTTCTCTCATGTTTCATTGATGAATTTCATTGCTGATCTCTCCATTAATCACCTTAACCAAAACTCCATCACTCTAACATCTTCCCAATCCATACGCACCTCCCTTTCAACTTGTGTGCTGCAGCATTTCATGTGAATACAGTGGAGAGGCTTGACCTTCATTCGCATTGATTTCCCTTAAAATTCACCACATGATGCTAAATCCCATTATAAGATTGAATCCAAGCTCTTTTTCACAAATTTGAACTAAACTTCAATAAAAAAACCCAAATCTAAATCACAAGTTCAAAAGTTGAACCTCAGGAAAGACCATTGCACCACATAAAAACTATAGAGAATTGAAGAGCGAGGTCTAACTAATCCACCAATTCAAGTTTTGGATTTTTAGGAATATCCCTCGACTTGTTTTTGAATTTTTACTCACGTTTCCTTAAAAAGAATAGGTTGCCGAATTCGTTTATTCGAAGGAGGAAATAAGGAAGAAATGAAGGGGCTAGCTTAGATTTTATTTGAAAGTGGAAAGGATGGCACAGTTATAAAAGGAAAAAGAAGGGTGGTTTCGCCTTCGTTTAGTACAACGTAGGTATGTGAAAATTCAAACTTAAGTCTGCTAAAATGAAAACATAGGTTTGCGTTGTTGGGCTTGAGGAAGGGTATAGGGCGACTGAAGCGAAGTTTAATTTATTTGGTTTGATTTAAATTTAATTAAAAAACCAAATACCTTACAGTTCTGAAGTCCTTTTGAGGTGTAGCGACCGACGTTTCTAGGGTTATACTGTTATTCTGAATGCAATGAAACAAGTTCCGGGGCCCAGTTTGATCATATGGTGGATATATAAAATTTTAATCACCGTTTTAAAGTAATTTCAATTTAACGATTTCTAGGAGTTTTATAACCATACGAGCAAATAGTAACTCCAATCAATACAAATTTTGAAATATAATAATAATTCATAATTATGGATCCAATGGAACAAGTTTCATCGAACTCCGAGACCGTTTGAAAAAAACACTATTTATATTCCAAATCAGTTATCGATACCCGTTTAAATCGCCCACAGTCACATAACAACTCCAATTGACGTGAAACTTGAAATCTCACAATAATTAACTATTATGGATTTTATAAAACTGACTTTGTTGAAACCCGAGGTTGTTTGAAAAATGGCTATTTTACATTTCAAGTTAAATCAATAAAATATAAATAAATTTCATAATAATCAAATTCATCGATAATAAATTATTGTTACCGTATATCTTCAAATTGAATTTATATTAATCGTTATCATTTCAATTCAGTTTTAACTTCGAATTCGATTACCTATCGTTTTCGTATACGATTATTCATTATATTCGAAATTTAACCTTATTTTGTTTATTGAATTGATAAATTGTATATTAAAATCCAAATATATTAGCATTTCAACATTTAAAACAATTTTAAATGTTCAAAATTAATTGACTAAAAATTTGGGTCGTTACATTATTTATCGTAGTATACATTTCATTTTCAAGATGGATTAATAAGATTAAGTTTCTATGAACCTTTTCAAAACAGGACTTTTACGTTTTGTGTAAAGTAACAAGGAATCTTCAAAACTCTTTTTTTAAATAGGTAGCACAAAATATGGTGCTTCACCTATATTTTGTACACCTCTTTCGCTGCATATTTCCTTGCCACTTTAACAAAACATGTTTACTTACAAACTTATTGATTCATAAAAACTTATATTATAATTCTTCTTATTCCAACAAGTTAAATTATGTTACAATCCGTTCTTGAAAACATTTATATTTTATTTCGCTCAGAGTCACTTATGCACCCCATAAGGTCGATCATTTATTTGCGCTTTCTTTTAACCACTTATGTCGCTTAGCCCCACAACTTGCTTACACATTTGAAAATTTTGAAATAAGTTTTGCACAATTACCTAAAAAATCCTTTTAATGAAACTCTTAACATTGCAAACCAATAAATTTCTAAAATTGTAAATTTTTTAAAATTTTAAACTTGAAAACCTTTTTTAGAGATTTTTTTCAAGTTCTTTTTAAAAGTTCTAACTGTAGGGCTAATTACAAAGTGGTTTCTAACTTTTGCATTTTCCATTTTTTTTGCACGAAATTACATTTCTTTGTCCTAAATTTCTTCCTTACATAAATTTTTACCAACTATGCCTGAGTTGTAGAATAATACTAGCGCCAAATGTATATATATAAATTCCTAATCCAATTTTCTCATTATTAATCTTTTCTCAATTTATAAGGCCCTACTTCCTAATCCACTAATCTAAAATACCAAAATTTCAAATATAAACACATGGAATCCCCCTTTTTCAACCATTTTTGTACAGTTTCCACCCTAGCCACTCATGGATCTAAAATCCTCAAACTTCCATAACTTTTTACTTAGTGTATAAACCAATACCTCAACTTCCTCCATGTGTTCCTCACTTAATTTGTGGGTTCCCCGATGGATATAGGTGTATATATATATATAATATTTATATTTTTGAAAATACAAATACGTTCACTCACTATATATATAGGAATCCTAAACTTAAGATCTGATACCAGATGTAACAACTAAGATTTCGACAGACTTGATTTTTTTCAAAAGTCCAAATCTACTGAAATTTGAGACGGTTTATCTGGTATCCTACAGAAAAGAACGATAAATATATCAGATCTCATGATAAAATATCTCAAAGCGGAATAAGCAAAATATAATAGTAAATACATATTTACCAATATAATGACACTATCTAACATGTGTCTCTAAGCTGCAGAATCTCAACCACCTGTCTAACCTGCAGGTTCGTTATGAGAAGGGGATTAGAACAAAAGTTTTGGTGAATGGAAAAATTATACTATCTACAATAGCACTACATATACCGTTCTATCACCGGTACTCTACTTATTAAGTTGTTCTCGTTTATTTCACATAATACTTTTGATCTTTTCGCACAAGTCGTACCTATCTACTTTTCAGTAGATTAACCTAATAAATTATACATATGTAACTATATGCCCAATATCTCTAGGTACTCCATATAATACCCTCCTCGAGTGGTCATCATCATCGTGCTATGAAAATGTACTGGACCACTATCTTTACATTACAAAAGCGTATTGAGTCTCCAACGATGCGCCACGAAGGCGCCAATACATATGTTCTTATCGGAACTCAGTCAGGGGATTTACTATATCCATCAAGAATGGCCTCGGGGTGATCAGACAAAAAGGCATTATTAGTCTCGCAAAATAGATATCTAAAGTTGCTCTATCTCTTCTATGGCTCTTCGAGGCCACACCAGCCTACCCCCTAATGAAAGACTATTCAAAAGGGCTAAGTGACCGATCCTAATATTTAATCAAACATGGGCCCCCTCATCCAATGGCCCGATAGTGAAGATCATTTGCATTTTGGGTATAACTCCAGTCTTTCCCGTACACGCTCCGACTGACGATGACTAGTATCAGACGACCTACTATCCTTAGTTGGGGCTGACCACAAAGCCTATTCTCCTAAGCCGAGGTAGCTGCTGAACTACCCTACCATCATCCGGTTAGTCTTTAGGCTGCCCCACAACTATGGCTTAAGAAATGCAGCCAAGGCATACTCATCAGATGGTAATGTACAGACCATACCTCGGTGGGTACATCCCCAAGCCTACCCCAGAGGACCATTACGGAGTAACCTCATGTCCCGTAGAAGTACCTCACTTCCCTCTAGTCCCATCGAATAAGTTGGAGATGGTCCCACCATGTCTTCGCCACCTTCGATGATCTACCCCATTGGGTTCTTCATCCTTACAGATTGGACCTAATGAATATCGTTATTTTATTAGACTCTATGTCTAATTTATTGTTATGCGTTTAGCTTACCTCCCTTTTTCATTGATTTGCAATATTCATTAACCTATTCAATCGAGTACTAGTTATTTATAATTCAACTTTGCTGGTTACCATAGAATATTGCTTAATTACAAGGCCACCGTAGAATGTCTTTAAGCTTATTAAACATAACTTCCAATTTCATGTTTATTTATATTTAATGTTTGTTCCTTTCATTTCTCTTTCCAAATTATAACCTTTATGTTATAATCATTCTTACATATTATTATCACAGAACTGTGCTTATTATATTCCAATTATAAGTTTACAACTTATTTCAGTTATGTCACCTTTCTTTGTCGTCTTTACCATTTATCCCTTTTTAGGAAGTTAGGCATATTCCAAATTGATTGGCTGCCAAAACTGTAATAAAATATATTTTCATAGTTTTAAGGTAATTATTATAATAGGAACCCATGATTGCAAAACATTCTTTTTTTTCTCACTTTTGAGGTCATCAAATTAGTGCACAATACAATTATATCCCTATTTCACACTGACCTTTATTTATTCCTCAATTTCAATTTGAAATCATGTTTCCTATTTTCCTTTGTTTACCCAAACTATGCAAATACATTCCTTATTCTTTCATAACCAGTCAATGTAGACTACTAACTTTCAAAACTGTAATAAAATACATACTGTCTCTAACTTGCTTTCTTCTTTTTGTTTTGCACAATTATAGACATAATTTTATTTACGCTCCTTCTTCTTTTATTCTTTAGGATTTCTGCACTATTTCCATTTAAATATGAAAAAGGATTATCTTATAAATAATATGTAAATTCACAAATTCTTCATTTATTACATTATTGACAAATATGTTCTTTAGCCCCAAATCACTAAATTTCCCCTTTTTGTTTTTAATTTCAATTAAATTTCACATAACTACAATTCAATAATTCTGCGCATACCCAAAATTCAATTATCCAATTTGCGCATAACCCCAATTTAATAAATTTTCGTGTATAACCAAAATTTGACATAAACGGTATATTTTGACGTAGAAGCTGGGAATAGAAGAAGAAGAAAAACATATTGTAAATTTTATCAGGAATCAAACAATACAAAAATATTGTTACTGAAAAATATAATTTAATCCACTCACCTGAAATTTGCGCTTTGATGCTTTCTCCATATTTCAGATTTGTTGATTAGTCTGGGAGAAGGATCTGTGCATCTATAACTTAGATCTTTAATCTCCAAAGCTTGAATCAGAAATCCTAGAACAAATATATTTATTTTTTGAAGAATTTGGAGGAGAAAAGAAATGGTAGAGCTCTAGCACCCTCTCAGAGAATATGATTTGGAGGCTAGGCCCTGCTAGTCTATTTATAGATGCTTAGAAAAACCTCATATGTTGAATTTTCAAACCATAAATCAGATTCGACAAAACACGTCATCTTGTCCCAAAATGGGTCGATCCATGCTTCAGGTGGGTCGACCCCGAGGTTGACCCATCTATGAAGTGTGTCGACTCCTGGGTCAACCCACTTCAGGCATGGGTCGACCCAAGTATACGATTTAAAACCGTATACTTTGGGCCTATTGCGTGATTTTTGGCTGTGATTTAAATGTTGTTATTAACGTTATTCTCTTGCCTAATTTCTTCTCCCTAAATTAATATCTTCTATTTATAACACCCGTTTTAGATTTCAAATTCAAACTTGCATGTATATATTAGCGCATAACTTAATAAAATTTTATTCGTTAATAACTTCCATTTATTGCTTGCTTAACGTTATAATTTCTTAAAGTTTTAAGTTTATTTCTTTCTCATTCTTTAGCCTTATCCATATCAAATTTCAAACGTGAAACAAATTCACGTGTATAAATTTTTCCATTTTAAATTTCAACGTATTTTCCCTTTTAAATCAATAAAGTTACATTTAACGTTTATTTCCATTATGTTACACACCATTTTTAACACGCATTAATTCCATTTCAAGTGCACACTGTTAATACATTAATATGCGCATATTTATTCTAAATTGAAATGCTACTTAATTAATATTATTTCAAACTTCCTTTTTATTGCATAATTTTGTACCATTTATGACACGTATTTATATTGTGGATTTCTTCTCCAATTTATATCTAAATATTACTTCTTTGTTAATGTCAATTATGACATGCAGTATCAATTAGTATGACGTTTCAAGTATTAGCTCAATTAATTTCCTCTTTCAAACTGCCCATTTATTTCAATTTCAAACGACCATTTTTCTGAGAATTTATGTACATACATAATATAAAAATATAAATTATATTTGCACACTTTAAGATACAAATATTTTCCAATGTTAAACTTTGTGCGTTTGTAAATTTACTATACAAACTCTGTTCAGAACATATTATATATGTAAATTTATCGGACAAATGCAATGGTACGCGTTCCGAAGCCCAATTCTGACAATTCCAAAAATGTATGTTTTTCCATTCATCGTTTTTTTAATTATTTAATTGAACCAATATAGTAAAAGTGCAGGGTATTACACTACTAGTTCGAGGGTCTAGCATTTTCGTCCCTAACAGCAACGAGGTTTGACAAAGAATTCTTTACGAATTTCACAACTCCTGCTTCAGAAGCTATTTAGGTATTTGTTCCACTTTTGCTCAATTATCTACAAAAAAAATCTATCTAAATATATATGATGATGTCAAGAAATTATTAATAACTGCTCCACCTTCCTGCAATCAAAACCTAAAAATTTATCCTTGAAGGACCTACCGCAACCATTGCCAATACCGACACGAATTTGGGAAGACATATCTATGGACTTCATCGATACCTTCCACAATCCCTAGGAAAAATCACCCTATGGGTCATAGTAGATCGTCTATCCAAATAAGTAGATTTTATAACATTGCCCACATCATTTTCAGCTTCACATCTAGCCGCCCAATTTATTTAAGAGCATATACGACTTCACGGATTCCGTTATTTGATTGTCTCCGATCGAGACCGTCTAGTTGTAGGTCACTTTGAGAAAACTTTTCAATCTACATGGCACTGAACTAAGGATAAAAACTGCATAACTTCCATACGAAGACGACCAACCATACAGTGATTGGAACCAAACCAAAACAATAGAGCAATGTGGTACCATGAGCTGAATGGTGGTGCAGCACAAATCTCCACTCATTCATTGGTATGTCCCTCTTTAAAGCTATCTATGGCCGCACGCCTCCAATCCTTCTTGCGTATACTTCCACTACCATAAACCTTCACAACCTTGATAAATGGCTTACTTATAGAGCCCAACTACTCTAACACTTAAAAGAAAACCAAAGTGCAAACAAGAATGAAAAATCTCTCTGATCAACACCAAACCGACAATTAATTCTTGTAATGACCCTGATTTTTGATTGATTAATTTTAAAAATTTAATATTGTTTTAAATATTGAATTAATAATATAAAATAAATTTTTATATTGAGTTATCGATTAATAATCGATATACAATTTATTTCGAATGTATATAATCATTGTTATATGAGAATATGAAATATTTCAGTTCGAAATTTATACAGAGTCAAATTAATTCACATAATTAATCAAAATTCTATTTGAATAGAATCGATGATAATAATATAATAATTTATCATTTAGAAACAGTCGAAAATCAAATTAGCTGTTCACACAAAAAAAGAAGAAGATAGAATTTGATTTCGAATTCAAATCTAAGCCAAGACTCCAAGGCGCGTGAGTTATGGGCGTCGCACGCTACGGTTGTCGCGTTCGAAATTGGGGGCAACGAATGGGTTTAATCGCGTTTGGTTCGGGGTATTCAAAGAAAAAATGCAACGCTTCAATTTTTGTATCTTCAGGAGAAACCGCGATTCAAGATGAGGAACCCTGGAGCTTAAAAATCGACAATACTGGAGTTGCGATTGGGTTTTCTTGAGGGTCCGACATTGGCTTTTAGGGTGGTAGCGGTGACTTGAGAGAGCTGTAAGGCGTTGTTTTTGGGGTTGCAGAGTTGTCTCGATCTGTGTATTGCGTGAAGGTCAGAATCGGGAAACTGTTGTTGATGTCGAAGTCATTTTGTGGTACTCTTGAGATGGATTTGGGGTAAGGTGAAGGGAAGGCCGTTTGGGAAGTGCCTAGCTGCTGTTAAGTGGCGAATAGGACTGTGAATTTAGAATGAGATTTCTGAGGAGGAGCATCCATGTGGGAAGGCAGGCACAATTTTTGTTTTGGGTAGATTTCATATCTAAGTGTTGACTGAGAAGGGAAAATGCACATGATAGCTCACATTTTTTATTCACGACGAGGAAGATGGTTTTTAAAAAGGTAATTTAAATATAATTATTGAAATAAAAATTGATGTCATGTTAATATAATGAAGGTTACTATGTTGAGTGATAAAATCATTACATTAGATAATGAACAGATTTAACCTTAAGTGTTTAATGAAGGCAACTTAGTTGTATCATTGACATAATTATTTTTATGTGAAATTAAGATAATTTATTTGTTAATTTGGTAATTAGTGAATAATTAAGTAAAACTAATGGTTTTGATTTTTTTTCAATTTCGTATACGTATACCCTATCTCATTCATATTAAGTTAGAATCTAACGTTGTAAATACGTTAGGTTCATAGCTGCAAAATATACAAGCTGGAGCTGATTTTGGTTTTTCCAAAGATAGATGGAATTTTAAAATCAAACGTTTCCGATCTATTCCGTCAGACAAAATCACGGCGAGTAAATCTCACTCAATTTATTTATTTTGAATTATTTTTGGTCGTTAAAAATAATTGATGGTTGTTTGGTTGCACTGAAATATTATTCTGGTTATAAAATATATATTAGTTATTTAGGATTGGTGTTTATGGTTATTATATATATATTGGTGGTTGGATTCCCGCAGTATCACTAGCGGATGCCCGTAGTATCATTAGCGGATGACCCTATACGCCGCACGCTATGATGGTGGATGACCTTCTATACCACGATATCCTGCCATGAAGCAGGATGGGTATTATTTCTGTTGGCTAACGTCTGTAGATGCAGGAAAAACAGGCTGAAGGGATCCGACTGGATTCCTCAAAAATATTATTATTGTTGTTTTCATGTATGTCATCATATATGAGATGTTAGAAAACTAGTGATTGATAATGGGTTGGATTGTATGTTTAAAATATCACTGGGCCTAAATGGTAATTTATAAAAATATCGTAAATAGGGTTTTGAGATTTAGAAAAGAGAAAAACTATTTTCTAAAATAGAAATTGAATTTCGAATGGGCTATAAATGTATTTATTTGTTTTGAATAAAGAAACAAATATTGAATTTATAAACGACGTTTATAAATTAAATAATACAGGAATTTGAAGTGATGAATTTATAAACGATGTTTATAAATTAAATAACGCAAGAAATTAAAGTAAATTTATAAATGGTGTTTATAAATTAAATGGAATGATTTTCATTGGATAATCAGGGAACTGGAGTAAATATACAAACTGTGTTTATAAATGAAGTAGAAAAATTATCATTTGATAAGTTGAATATTTAAATTCAAATGTGAATTTAAAAATGGAAATGGGGAATCGTTTAAAGAACTTAACGATGAAATTTATTCTGATATTCAGAATATAAAGTGAAATAAAATAAATCCGTCAGGATTTATGATTTGAATTCGATTAGTTCGAATTTATTAAAATAATATATGAAAACAAGGAAGTTGGATTTATAAACGATATTTATAAATCTAGTGAAATAAATTGTCATTAGATAATTTAGAGGTTTAAATTCAAGTATGAATTTGAAAAGTAGAATTTGAAATGGAAACTTGTTTTTATAAAACAAGAAAGTTAAATTTATAAACAATGTTTATAAATTAAGGAAAATAAGTTATCGTTTGATAACTTAGAAATTTAAATTCAAATATGAATTTAACCATGAATTGGAAATCGTTTCAGAAAGGGAACGACGGGTTTTATTTCGATATTTGGAATATAAACTGAATTAAGTTAAATCCAAAGGATTCAAATTGGAATTCAATTATATTGAATTTTATAAATAATTTAGTTATAAAAGGAATTGGAATTCAATATAGAAAATTGAGTTATAAACAAATTTATAACCAAGTAATGAAAAATCGACGATTTGAGATAATCGGAAATATTAAGTTGGATTTGAAAACTGGATTTAATATATATTAAAAATATATTAGTATAGAGTTGAAATTTATTATAAACGAAGTTTAAATGTTTATATTTAAATATAATTAAAATGAACTCGCCGCAGCGCGATAGTTCCCAAATTGGCGTTTCGAACTTCAATTGAGTATATAGAACTCAATTTAAGTCAAAATTCTTTGAAACAAGAAACATTAGGACTGATTTGATAATAGTTTTCTAATGGAAGCAAAAAATCTGGATTTCGTCTTATAGATTTTTAGTTATGTCAAAAATCAAATTTTCAGAAAAACAACGCCATAATCGTTATTAAACCATAACGGTTTATTTAAATAAATAAAAAGGATTTTTAGAAAATAAGACTTAGATCTTCGTTATAAAACTCCAGACTCTAGTTGTAAAATAAATATGAACTCAAGACAAGTAAATGAAATGATTTTCAAAGCAAAAATCATATTTTTGAGTATTGAATAGGATTAACTAATTTTAATAATAATTCATTAATCGAGTTTTGAATCGAAATTGGCGTTGGATAAGTAAATTGGTTTTGTGAATTCATATTCGAAATCGAATATGAAACTCGAGTTGGAAATGAAATTCTACTTGTTTATAAGCAAATTAAAATATATTTGAACATGATATGTTCAAAATAAAGGGATTTGGCAAAATAGCTAATTAAAGAATAAATTAGCAAATTGAGTTAGGAATGACCGGATTGAGTTGGGATAAATCAGAAAACAGGTGAACATAGATTAGACATGTTTGGTGTGAAGTGTATGAAGATTATAATTTGTGTGCCCGACAAAAAGATACACGTTTAAATTACATATGGGATTTTATGCGCCGAATCGGCAATCCACTTGGCTTTTTGATTTTCTTTTTGAATGGAAAGGGCCTAGAGAGGCGAGTTGAGGTTTGAACTATCGACCCGTACAAAGGAGGTTATGGCGAAATTTTCCGGGAATTTAAGGAGTTAGAATATTTTTAAGAAAATTGGATAACTAGAAATCAATGTATCGATATATATAGAATTCGATAAGGAAACGAACTTTAAAATAGAATGTTATAAACAAAAGGGAAATCTATATTTAAATCTGATAAATTAGAAAGAGAAACGTATGTGGGTTAAAAATGAATAATTGGTTTTATGATGTTGATTATTCGAGGTAAGTGGTCTTGTCTGTTTTGAAGTTAAAGATGTTATTCAGTCAAGGTCTGAGAGGTAGTTATACCACAACTTGTTTGATTTCATTTTTAACCAATAAATAGTAGGATCCAGTATCGAAGAGAAATGTTTGAATAAGAGTTAGTTGAATGCAGTATTTTGGGTTGTTGTAACGATGTTTTACACAACATTCGTTTTTACCCAAGTAAGTGGAAATTTGGAAATATAATGATAAATATTTCCTGAATATAGAAATAAATGAATGGTCGTGGAAGAGATAAGTAATTGGAATGTTTCCAACTATAAGTAAAGGATATTTTCTAAGTACAGAAAATAAAAGAAGTTGATATTTGGAAATGTTTTCCAAATAGCGTAAGAGTCCCATATGATAATTGAAAATATTTGTTTAACAAATGTTGATAAGGAAATGGAAAGGGTGATATAATTAATGAAATATTAATTAACATGCCCAGTGATGGTTTGATGTTATGGATGAATGTTTATTTGTTTTTCTTCGATAGTTAAATAACCGACTATCGAAGTGTTTGCCAATATCGTTGTCAATATGGAGAGACCAGTTGGTTTGTTATCCGAGAACCACTCCGTATTGGCAGTAGCATTGCGAGTCAGATTTTTTTTGAAGAAAATCGAAGATGGAGTAAGTGCAAGGGATTTTTCTATTTATGGAAATTGTGCCTTCGGTTTCGTTCAATCCCAGAACGAATGTTTACGGACGAATGTCTGACAGAGTATTTCCAATGATCACATATGTTGGTCTGTATAGATATATATGGTGGCGGCGAATTTATTCTCTTAGCATAATATCCAAAATATATTTGTGCAAATCAGTTAATGATTTACGGATCCGACAATGTGGCGTTCAAAGTGATTGTGCTATCAATGAATGGTAAGAAACCGTAGCCTCAGGCCTCAACAACCGGGAAATGACAAAATCGGGTAGGCAGCATGGCTATGTGGGTCGCTCCCATTAGGGTGTATTATCACCTATCTAGAGAAATTCATTTAATTCCTTATTATATTCGATGCTGTCCCATTCGGGAAACGATTGCTGATCCCAACCGTTGGTGATATACATTCGATACACTCAAGCGAAATGAGTGCTCGGTCATGTGTGGGCCGGGTTGCAAGATGTTCTTGTTGAACCCCAGTGTATCCCCTCTAGAGTACACTGATCGAAAGGTGGTTCCATACCTTGTCATGTTGGAAATCCAATCTCCAATAAGCGCCATGCGTTTTTTTTTGATTTTATATTATATATGGAGCGTGAGATGCAAGCATTCCGCTAGATTCTATTTATTTGATGTAGACATTATTATAATATAACTGGATTTGATATCAAAAATATTTTGGGTTATCGTAGGGTAAAAACCATCTGTGTTTATGTGTGGATCGGTCTTACGATTATCATTTCTTTCGAAAGGATTTTTAAAGTTAAACAAATGATTGGAGTTACTCACACCAGTCCCACGACTGACCCAGAGTTTATTTTGTTTTTGTTTTCCCTAAACTCTTGGGTGCCCAAATTTGTACGGGCAATCAAGTAGTCAGGATTTTACAGATTCACTTGGAGGAGTTTGAAGCAGGAGGCTTCACCAGTTAGCTATAGACTATCATATATTCCGCTATGTACCATGTTTGTATCTGGAAACATGTGTTTATAAACGTTCCAGAAATAGCTGTTGTGCTCTGATGATGGTATGTATATAAAGTTACCAAATTGTATTTCAAAGTTTATGTTACTTAATATATTTTATTCGTTCCGCTGTGAGTTTGTGATCTTCGTTTTCTTCTATACTAATATTTCTTTCTTTCTATTTCTCACCCTCTAACTTCTTTCTAATAATGATTCGTATTTCTGTGCAATTTGGGTTGGACGTGTGATGTATGTAGTCAACTCAGATAGTACGGATTTGCGGGCCATTACAATTCTCTATTGGAGATTGGGTCTTTTCCCGCCTTTAGTCATACCATCAAATTTCCCTAAGAAAAGCTTTACATAAACTCACCAAACAATACTTCAAACCATACAAGATCCTAGAAAAAAAATCTGATCCATCGCTTACAAACTTCAACTTCCACCCAAATCCAAGTTCTACCTAGTTTCCAAATTCATATTTTGCAATTAAACCAATATTCTTTCAGCCAATCAAGGGACCTTGATTTGGATATTTTTCAATTAAGTCAACATTATTTCAGGGGTTTAATTGCAAAATGTTGGAAATCAGGGCCTCCTGGTTGGCTGGGTCTAGAAGACCACATAATTCCGGGTCCAGGTGATCTCACCCCCAATATTGACAGTTATGTAATGCTTCAAGTGAAAGTTGTAATGAGTAATAATTAATGAAAATCATTTCTTCACCTATCCCTTCTTGTTCTTAATGGAAATTTGTATTTGGTCTTCACTGTAGCACCACTCATGTTACAAAACCATAGCGCAAAACATATGAAAATTTAAATGTTATACTTTAGGCCTCTACGCCTTCCGATAAAACAATTCATCAAAAGTGAAAGGTTTAATTGGATGATGGAAAGGTAACAAACTTCAAATTCATAAATGTGCTTAGCACCTCGATAAATTTTATAAAAATTAGTTGGACTGAAATGCCACCCATTAATAATTATCTCGTATATTTTTTTTTGTATTCTGACCCTTATGTTTGGAGCTTGCAAGGATTCTAAAATAATCATAGAGTGTGACTTTGTGCTCTAGGTACCTGCAATGCACATGATCTTTAAGGTTAAAAGACTTATGAAGTATATGTACATGCTCAACACGGTGACCAAAAATATAAAAAATCATTTGGTCAATTCCCAAAATTCGAACCTTGAGGTCCCATAAGAATTAAGAAGGCTTGCTTAAAGCCTTAGGAGCTGTTCGGCTGGCCAAAACGGTTCGTTTGCCCAATGGACCATTTTGGTCCGTTTGCCCAACAGCTCAAAATTGAGCTGTTGGGCCCCGACGCTTCCGACGTGTCGGGGGTCCAACAGCCCAATTATGAGCGGTTGGGTATAAATATTATTTATTTATTTAATTAATTAATAAATTTAAATTTTTATAAATTACAGAAATTAATAACTTGTGTAAAAAAGATCTATTTGAGACGCGGTTTTTTGCGTTGCGATCATATGGAAATGCTCTACGTAGTGGAGTTAGTTTAAACTGAATCGGAGCAACTTATAATTTTTCAATTTTTTATTTATTTGTGTAAATTATTGATACATATTATTAATTAAAAACAAATAATAAATTAATTAACCATTAATTAATTAAATTACAAAATAAAAATAAAATGGTCCGCTTAAATGCTCCGTTCAAATTCTCTGCTTAACGCACCAAATAAATTCTCTGCTAACTACAATTCTCCGCTTAAATTCTCCACTCAAATGGTCCACTTCCGCTTGCGTCAAATGCACCCTTAACCAACATCACCAAGTGACTAAGTACCAACTATAATATCTATTAGTTTAATTTAATTTTTAGTCTTTCTCCATAGCTATATTTGGATGAAAAGTTACCAAGAGAACGAGTTTTGAATCGACACCCAACTCAGGATGGAGATAAAGGCCTCTCACCCAGCCGCTCATCAAAGTCACTTAGGTTGCAAGTAACTGGATTTAGTGTTACTTTGACATCTCACATGTTGTTGTCGAAGAATTCAGAAGCGCAATGTGGGTTCTAAAGCATTAAAGTCTCAGTTGCATAGGCATTAAAATCACCACCATTCTTTGTTATGTTAAAACGAAAATGAAATTAGCACCGTTCACAATGAATTTTCGACTATTGACCGTCGCGATCTTGTCTGATGCATCAAAACGATTACAATATATATTTTAACCGCTGAGCCAAAAGGTTCAAATTTACGCATTGGCATCCGACGCCAATGGACACATCAAACCTTGCTATAAGAACTCATTTCACTCAACACAACTCCGCACACATTCAACACGGCTCCATACTACACTAACTCAATACAACTCCATGAAAGGAACCTACAAATATATAATGTCCGACTTTGAATATGATTCTGGTTTTTCTAATTGGGTCATTTTGTCTTCGGTCCCTAATAGGTTTCAAAATTCAGCTCACGTCCCTCGCTTAAATTTTTATAAATTAGTTTCCTATTCTTCGAAAAATCATCAAAAAAGCAAAAAAATAATATCATGTAAAGGCATAATTAAATTAAACACGTAAACATCATCAAATTCATGCATTAAAACCACCAAAAAAAGCATCAAAATAAAAAAACAAAAAAATGACAAATCTCCACTATATTGCATCAAACGATGCAATTATATGTAATTGTTGCATACAATTCAGCAACAATTGCACTTATGCATCAATATGCAGTATTATTGCTAAACAATCAGCAATAATAATGCAATAATTGCATCGTTTGATGCAATAATTCATTGTCCGCCTGTTTTTTCAACCATACACCATTTTTAAACATTATTGCTTACATTACAGCAATTATAAGCAATAATTGCATACATATCAGAACATATTTATAAGCCTTCATCATTTTTAACATTGTTGCATACATTTCAGCAATTATACACAATAATTGCATACATTTCAGCAACCATAAGCCATGCAGAATTGTTCATCTTTAATTGCATACATCTCAGCAAGTATAAACAATAATTGCATATATGTATGCAATAATACATCCATATTTTCAATATAAACTCAAAATGAATTATTGCATACATATATGCAATTATTGGTTATAATTGCTGATTTTGCCGATTTTTTTTCTTTTCAGAATGCTTCTACGAATATTTGCAATTTTTTTATAGTGCAGCATTTTTTTTTTGAAAAACACGTAAGGGCTGAAAATAGGGACCTACTTTGTATTTAAACTTTAGGGGGGAGGCCGTTTATATTATAAAACATTTTAGGGACACTTGGATTATTTTCACTTTCCAATTTACACGATTTAGTCGTTTCGAGAGAGTACAACCAAAGAAAAAGGATTTGAATCCTACAAATACATATGTTAACTTTTACTAATAGAGAAGGGCAGAAGAAATACTTAATGTACATGTCAAATGATGTAAAAAAAATCATATGAAATGACTTTGCTTTGTCTCGTTTTGTGATATTCTATAGAACCATGGTTTGGCTACAGCACGACAAATTCATATTAAAGAAGAAGTTGCCATATTTCCCTATACAATTGCAATATCGCTATAAAAAAGACAGTTAAGTGGAAGGTTTCAAAAATCAGTAACAAAATTCATTATATTTTCATACTACTCTAGAATGTGTTTTGTTACTTGCTAAATATATTATAAAATCAGAGGATGCTCTATTTAGCACTATACCAGAGCAAATTGCATGTTCAAACCAGTATTATCCTTATTTTAAGAATTGCAAAGGCGCTACATATGGTATTCATGTAATGTCGTAATTACCTGCAAACAAAGTTGTGCCTAACATTAGATGAAAAAGATAAGCTATCCAAAATATCTTAGCATTTTGCACTACAAGAACAATGGTATATAGTCACGCCAAGTTTTCTATGGCCACCAACGACATTTCTAATGGCTAGCAATGGCTCGTCATTTGCGTGGTAAAAATAATTTAACCGTCCAAAGTCGTTGAAATCTGTTGCTATTTTAGTCGTCGGAAATCATCAATATTCTTGTCTTCTAACCCGAAAGCATTTTTCACTTCTTTCCAACCAACCTAAAACGCAAGAAAACCACATTTGCTCATCACTAGACGTTGCCAACCCCCATTTGCCCACCAAAACACCTCTGACGCCACGAACCATTGTGTGCTGCCCTTCTACGCCCTCCAGGACTCTCAAATTCAAGTATTTCATTAATCCTAATTATCTTAAATTTCCTAAATTATGCCTTGTTAATTTTTAAAGTTGTCCCTAATAGCCCATTGATTGTTTATTATACCATACTACGTGCTAATAACTTTTATTATCATCAAAATATCCAAATTATTGGTTATGATTCATTTGGTGTATACTTTTGAATGATTTGGTTAGCATTGATTGGGTGTGTACGTTTTGCATGCTAATTGCTATTACATTAGTTTGGATTAATTTGAATGATTTGATGTATATGTTTTGTAAATAACTAGCATTAGATTCCTTAATCATTTATTTAAATTTTAGTTTGTTACAATATTGTATGGAACGTAAATTAGTTTTCTAAATACTATAATTTAGTACATAAACAAATTGTATATTTAATTTAGTATATAATTTGGTATAAAAACAAAAATGAATAATATATTACGCAAAATAGGATAAATAATATACTTTAGTATATATGTTGACGACAAAAATTGTCGTAAACACCAAAGATTCCAATTACTAGGAATAGTTAATTCGGTCGCATAGACAAGAGCATGAAAAGGTAAACGACACAAGAGATTTATAGTGGTTCGACCTCGTAAGGGGCCTACGTCCACTTTGAAGCGTTGTTGGAATATTATTGATCACAAAAGATTACAAGGTTGAATACATCACATGACATCTCATTACATTTGCTTGTTGGCTAGGTGATGTCACCATTATCATATATGATGTCATAATTGGCATATATTGAGGAATGCAGGAAAAAGACACTTTTGCCCTTCTTCTTTCTTAAAGAGGAGATGCCATTAATGGAGCTCTCATGAAGTCTCAAGGTCACAAAATTCCACCCATTTGAAGTGTAAGGCTATGGGGTATTTATAGGACAAGAATTAGATAGGAGTAGGTAGGAGTAGGTGAAAATGGACCCCCATACTAAGAAATTCCCACCTGGCTGGTGCGCCTGCCAGATTTTCGCACCCTGCCTCTGGGATGCGAATTTCGCACCTTATGGGGTGCGAAATTCGCATTCCCTGGAGTGCGCGAAAATCTGGCCTGCAGAATTGCGAATTTCGCACCCCAGGGTGCGAAATTCGCAACTCTGCGAGGTGCAAATCTCACACCCAGTTGGGTGGGAATTTCGCACCTGGCTAGGTGCGAATTCCGCACCGCGGGTGCGAGTTTCGTAACCCGCTAGGTGTGAATCTCGCACTTCGCAGGTTGCGAATTTCGCACCCTGGAGGGTCCGGGTACCGCCTTGTGGGGGTTGTGAAGGTCTTGGGAATTGGAGCTCTGATGGCTCACGGTTTGGGTTCATGGCTCGAACTGCGAGGTCTTTTTCTGGCGCGATTCCTCTGCAACCCGTTTCCTTCGCTCCTGGATGTCTTCCCGGCCTTGATTCTATGCGAGGGGATAAGCTGAGCGTGTCCTGTGTAATTTTAGGGACCGGACCAAAAGGTCGGTTAACATATGCCCCCCAAAGTACGTCTTGTCTTGACATGATGTGCTTTGCGTTGGTTAAGACAACAGTCGGGTTGTCGACTCATCCTGTTAAAGAAAAACAGACGTTAGTTGTAGGGTTATTTGCTGCAGACTTGCGAGCGAGCTAGTGTGGGCGTGATAACGTGCTCATGTCTCTAAGTATTCGCAATGCCCTGCCTCTGCATGCTTGCGATGGTCGGTATGTGCATGGAATACATGCACATGAGCGCGTGGTGTGGCGCTTTGGGTGCAAGGGTTTGAGATAGATTTTCATCTCCCCTTCCTTCTCCCTTCTTTTTTTGGGCCTATGAACTACAGAGATTTGGAATCTCGAACCCTGGGTGCTCGAAATTTAAACCCCCGGTGGGTTCGATATTTCAAACCCGTGGGTTCGAGATTTTGGGAAGACCAAGGGGTTTGTCCCTTTTTACTATAAATAGCCCCCTCTCCTCATTTCCTTCCTTCCATTATTTCCTTCCTTGCCCGCCATTGTTGTGAAAGCTTCAGAACTCAAAACCTTTAACCGGACCTAGGTAATGGACAGATCGAAGGAGAGCATAAGGAGGGAGGCTTAAGGGTCGAGATTCAATGGTGCGTCAAAGAGCCGACCCCCTCAGAGGCTCGAGTTCTCGAACCCTCAGGAGGTTCGAATTTTCGAACACGAGGGGTTAGGATCCTCGAACCATGAAGGGGTTTGAATATCCGAACCTACGGGGTTCGAATTTTCGAACCCTGATGGCGTTCGATATCTGAACTTCGGGGTTCGGATTTTCAAACCACGACGGGGTCCAACTACCCGAGCATCCGAGGTTCGATTTCTGAACCTTGGGGTTCGAATTTTCGAACCCTGATAGGGTTCGAATTTCCGAACGCCTGGGGTTCGAAGTTTCAAACCTCGAGAGAGGTTCAAGTCTTCGTGTCCCGAAATGAACTTGATCTCCGTTCTAGGTCTGGCTGGCTTGATTGCTTTACGCTTCCCCTCGGCAGGGTGTTGCTTCTCTTTTATAAAACTTTGGTTTTGTTAGCCCACTTTGTGATTGGGCTACACAAAGTTAGAAGGTTACTCGACGAATAGATGTGAAGCGAGAATTCTAAGCAGGAGCCCGGATTGGTTCGGAGGCGCCCGAACCGAAACCACCTACTCTGAAGCAGTCAAAACAGAAAATGATAAATAGGAAACACAACCAGATCGATTTGGGCTCCTCCGATCCGGACCTCCCATTATACCACCCGATCCGATCCCAAAACAGCTGAAACAACAGTTATACTCCACGATTCCAGAAGATACGGAGCGGTTATGCACCCATCATCCCACGTTCACCCATGAAGGCTATGTGCTGGCAACATATCAAGGTTCCTCACTCTGAACCAAACAGAATGGCTGCCACGTGTACCCAAATCGAAGACCCTCCAGAGGAACTTTCTGCCTATAAATACACTACCAAGCCTCATTTGAAGGGATCTTTTGGCAAGTTCTTGACTCAAACACCTTCTATATTCAAATTCCATCATATTAATCAGATCATCATCAATCTTTGAAGAACATTTCTACGAGTGCTGAGTGAAATTATTCATTTTAAAAGTGAGATTGAGTGAATACAATCATTGTACTTGTAGCTGCCCGTGTGGAAAATAGAGGTACCCAGAGTTTAGGTTAAAACAATAAACTCCAGGTTAGTCATGTGATTGGTATGAGAACTAAAATAGTTATTTAAAACTTTACTTTAAAAATCAAGGGACCACGACGTATAACACGGAATGGGTTTCCTCTCAAGAATACCAGTGCATATGACAAAACAACGCAATGTTTTTATTGGAATAATGAAGCTATTATAAAACCAAGGTCCCATCACACAATGCAACGCAAGCCGAAGGATAGGGTTTTCACTTATAATAGCCAAACATGCTTGGTACGTTTAAAACAAGTCATTTGATACTAATATAAGTGCATAGTGTATAAAACAACTTCAAATATAAATGTATCAATCATAGGCGGCATGGGTACCATCTATCATGTCGCCAATACTAGGCTCCACAATCAAAACCAAAATGTCACGTATTGGAAGTTGGATTCCCGTCTGTGAACCATGGCAAGGGATCGTCCTTACCGCTTCGAGATAATCTAGCCTACCATGTCTCAGGCAAGTACTCAATCAAGCCTTTGGATCATCAGGGCCGGTCCATACGAAGTGGATTAAAATGCCTAAACAATGCGTTTCCCCGCCCTATGGGGGCGTAAAATGGTCAGTATATCGACCAAACCATCAACCGGCCCCGTAGTGACCGATATAACCGAGGCACCTCGCTTTCCATCATCCACATAAGTAAAAAATTCTGGGCTCCATACCATGACACCACTCCTAGCTAGAAAGAAATGCATGTCCTCCCTGAGGTCCTCTCCCGTTTCTGGTTCACACCGGGGTGTGAGGCTCGCGAATCAACGCTATACACAAAGTTATGCTATATTAAAGCCGTGCTTTGATCATCAACCACAAGACTCTGGTTTTCAATAGAAGCCTTGATCATTTGCATCTCAGCATGCCACATAGACAATTCACGCCATGCGACTGATGTCTATCGATATATAACCTCTGAGCTCGTACGTCTCAGAGAAGGTTGTTAAGCAAGAGAATAAATTCTCCGCCACCAAACAAATATATATTTAATAAAGATCAATCAACACAGAATAAAATCCAATGTCAGACACACATCCATTTACAAGTTCGTTCTGGGTATGAACGATACCGGAGGCACCTTATTCCTCGTACCATATGTCCAATATAGGAGAGAGGTCCTCGCATATCCGGTCAATCTCCAAGTACATCTGGACGATCACCACTTATTACCATTCTTGGGTGTACAACCCAATTAAGACATCAGTAATCATCCAAACGATGTAAAGACCTCCGGTCTTCAACCACCGTCTTATTGTCGACTTATCGTCGAATCAGTTATTCAGAATGGGTATAAACCCGGCCTTTCTGAATAACTCGCATATATAATAAACAAGTGCTATAAAACACAACATATGCCTCATTCCAATCCAGAATATTATTTCATTTAAATATTCATTTCCTTTGGGAAAGGTTCCCATTAATTTTATCAAAGACAAATTCTTTAAATTTACTCTTTAATCTTCCTTTGGACATCAATTCAAACCAAATTACGGTTTATCCAAACTAGTTGGGATTAGCGAACCTTACTGAAGTAATCATTATTATATTTCCCAATCCCAACCTATTCATCCATGAAGCAAAACTGGTAATACTTCATATTTAACACCACGGTGTCATCGGTAAAATTAATTACCATTTCACGTTCAAATCTAATTAATGATTTAACTATCGCTTTGAGTAAAACCGGTGCTACTCCATTCTCGATCATTTCGCGAATTTGATAATTTAAATTATCACATTCTCTTTTTCAATCTAATTAAAGTTTCATTAAAACTCCAATTCAATTTTAATCTCAAAAATCACTACCTACTGATTATTCAAAGTTAAGAAATTAATCTTATCTTTAACTGGGTTAAAGAACTAATGTCATTTAAAACACAGTTAACGATAAACCTAAAACCCCATTCCATTAATTATGGAATCTTCACGGAAAACAGATTAGTATATATAATCGATATAAACTTCTGTATCCGACTAATAATATAAATGGAATAATGCCAAAGCCTTCTAAATTCCATATATATTAACAGTCTTCCTCCACAGAAGCTCACTTCGATCATTATCCAATCGAATTCCATTCCATTCCAATTTATTGTATTAAATTGGAAAACTTCACTTTGGAAATTTTCCCTAAATCTTAATTAAAAGATTTATAAATTCCAAATCACATTTCACTGAAATCGGATTAAACAACGAATATCATTAAAAACACAGTTCACAATAAACCCAATTCACATTCCATTTTATTCCACTTACAAAATATAACTGGAAACTCCAATAATCTTATTTAAAAGATTCATTCTTTTCACACGGGGTTTAAGAACAGTGTTAATGAAGACACCATTCACGACAAACCCAAAATCCAATTCTTTTATTCAATTCCAATTAAATATTAATTAATTGGAAATTTCACTAAATCTTAATTAAAAGGTTTATTCTTTTCTCAGCTGGGTTTAAGAACAGTGTTAATGAAGACACCATTCAAGACAAACCCAAAATCCAATTTGATATTAAATACAAGGCTCTGAATAGAAATATTATCGGCTTATATTCAATATCAAATTCTAAAACCAAAAAATATCGTATTGGAAATAGCGATATATAATATATCTTCCAAATTTCCATAATAATATCCGTATAATCACGAAATCCAATATCGAAATATTCCGAAGATTATTTCGATTCAAAACCATTCCAATTCATATGTTGGAAATTCTGGTTATTCTTAAAACCATTCTCAATCCAATTTAATTATTTAAAAATAATTGGATTATAATTCTAGTTAATAACTAGTTCATTTCGATAAAAATATATTTTTATCTTTTCAAAATATGGAATTTTTCATCCCAATTCTTTCCAATCATTTATTATGATTTTACACAAATTATTAATATTTTAATAATTTTATCAAGGCCCTTTCAGTCGATTTCCATAAACGGTCATCGAAATACACTTACAACGACCTTTTTCAAATTTAATTTGGACATAATTCCAAATCCAACCGTTAGATTTCAAATTCCTTATATTCATTGGAAAGCTCTTTTTGATACGAACCCAACGGTTATGGTTTTATGAGGATCCGACGATCGGATCTCCTGTGATGTCAATTCGAAGTCAATGGTCGAAATTCGCGAGCTGCCCCGGCGCTGCGCGTTCTATTCAGGCCATTAAATATATATAATATATATATTTCGCCGAATTCCATTTAAAACGTATTTTATAAATCGTTTTAAATTCGTTTTCTAAACGATTTCAACTTCCTATTCAATTTTAAATCAAAATTGAATATTCCATATCATTAATATATAAATAATAATATTTTCAAAACATTAGATTTTGGAATCACTTCCTTTTCGATATTCATTATAAAAATGAATAAAATCGATATAAATATCGTTCACGTCAAAATGGCGTTAATTTAATCAACACAACTTTATATATTTAAATATTTTCATGTCCATCCCAAATCGGACATCAAAATCATATTTTGATCCATAACTGAATATTATTTTAAAATATAGTTATTTTAAAATATTCATTACTCGTCATTTTAAAATATTTGTTAATTTAAAATATTCGTTCATTCCGAACTGGAATCAGACACAGTCAATTACCATATAATTTTATTTATATGGATTTCACACACACATGAACACAACAATAATCAAACACAGTCAACCATCATCCAGAGTGCATTACACAACTGCATAAGCATTAAATATAAATAATTAACACTTATAACAGTCTGTCAACCCATCGAACTAAATATTGGGATTAATGTATGTCCAATATCTTCTCAATACCCGTGTGGGGTTTTCAAACAACAAACACTGATTATTATTTGTGTAGTTGGGCGATGTGTAAAATACATCGTCCCAATCCATATCAGTCAGATGTGTGTACATAAATAAATCGTCCGATTTATAAATGAATATTTTATTCATATACACGTTAAAAATTATATTTTTAACTATAAAATATTTATTTCTACTCAAGCATGTTTTATACAATTCATTTATGCAATAGAAATGATATTTTTATTGTTCTAACATTTTTAGAAAATTTCGGCAGCACAACGGCGCGATACTAGAACCAGAATAAGGTCTAGCCTTATCCCTTGCCTAATAATGGCTCGCGACATATACATGCCAAATTCTAATCAATTCATTCAACCAAACAACCAAATTTAAAAAAATAATCCAATCAACCAAACAAACATGGTTTCAAACGAAGGTGTCAGGTGCTACTAAGCACCCTGTACATCCTAGTATATATATTTAACTAGAAAATAAATTAAAGTGAGAAGTTCTCACCTTTGGGATCCACTCCTCCAGATTTATTTCTGAATTTGTGAACCGTTTGGATTTGCCCGAAATTCCAATGCAGTCTTTTCTAGGCTGTTCATAGTAAAAATCACATTTTTATTTCAACACAATCTTTATAAAAATCATATTTTTATATAACTAAAAATCGAATTTTAACTTAACTAAAAATCATTCCTTTTCAAACTAGAAATCATTTATATAAAAATCGCATCTTTAAAACAATTTCATTCATATAAAAATCGTATTTTTATAATCTCTCTTTCAATATAAAAATCATATATTTATATTTCTAATATATATTAAAACTATATTTTTATATCATTACTTTATATATAAAAATTATATTTTTATCACAATGAAAATATTATAAAAATCGAATCTTTATTACAATGAAAACACTATAAAAATCGAATCTTTATTACAATGAAAACATTATAAAAATCGAATCTTTATTTTATAATGCTATTTTTATTTTTAAAAAATATATTTTTTTTAAAAAAAAGTTATTTAAAAAGAAAAGAACTACATTACTAATCTCAGAAATAAGTAAAGATAAAAATTAAAAAAACTTACAGTTGGATTTTAGAAGGATGGGGGGCTGTTTCTGCGCTGGAGGTGGAGGGGGTGTCGGGTATGGGTTGCGGCGCGGTGAGCAAGCGATCGGAGGAGGGTGGGGGACTTGCGATGACCGTGGTGGTGGTGCTTGTGGTCTGCGGGGGTCGGAGGTGGGGGCCACGACTACTGGGCGGAGGGATTTGGGGGTTGCGCTTCAAAGGAGGAAGGAAAGGAGAGAAGGGAGGCGGGTGTTGTGGCTGCAACGAGGTCTGGGGAGTTTGGGGAGGGGCGCGACACGGCGGTGGCAGCGTAGAGGTGGGTGGAGGCGGGGCGTCGCTGTGGTGGTGGGTTTTGGGGAAGAACAGGGGGGCGATGGGGTAATTTAGGTTATTTATTTATTTATTTATTTCGATTTTGACTGAAGGAAGAAAAAGTGGGGGGGGGGGGATGTGGGCTGATATAAATATAATTTATTTAATTCAATTTAATTTCAAAAGGTATGTTTTTAATTTGAATTCCAATTCAAACCCACTGACTATCGTCCCTAGCTAATTACCCTCATTCCAAACACAATGGGATATGTTTCATAATCCAATTCGGCTATTATGATCAGTTTCCGTTAAATTTAAAGTACAAATCATTATACTTTAAATTCAAACGCACATTTTAATTTACCGGGGCCACATACGGACTCCAAAAATTCCAGAAAAATAAATCTGGCTATATTTAGACGATATAGTCCTAACAAAACTAGTTTCATCGAATTTGGAGACCGTTTGAAAAACGGTCATTTTCCAGTCGATTAAATTCAAACTAAACTGACCAAACACGTTTAAATTCACCACGCTCACAAATTGATTCAAAAAATTATGAAAATTGGAAACTAGCAATAATTTGACATCACGGATCCAAAAAAAGCAGTCTCGTCGAAAACGGAGGTTGTTTGCAAAACCTTTATTTTTAAGGGTAATATATTATATAAATTCCATGATGACTATTCTGAATTTTCAATTGGACATAACTTTTTATTCCCGTTATGAACTCTGGATTTTTCACATTCATTGGAAAGATATTTTCAAACAGATTCAAATATTTTTGGTTTACTAAAATCCGGTTTATTTTGAATCCTGTACATTCATTTGAAGTTTGAAATTGAATTTTCAAACTATTGCGCCATTTCCAATTCCTTTTACAATTAAAATAAATATTTATATTCTAACTTCGATTTAAATAAATTTATACATTCTAATTCTATTCAAAATAAATTTCTAGTCGTTATTATTTAAAATAAATCATTTTAAATATCCAAAATTCATTAAAATTGCTAAAATAAAAATTTTAAATTGGTTCTGATTTTCCGGGTTGTTACAATCTCCCCCACTTAAAATCTTTTTGTCCTCGAAAAGGTACGGAGCTGAAAGTTGTTTAACTAACCAACTCAACTTTCATTCTGGCGTTCAATCTTCAACTTTTCAATTTCTAAGAATTTCTAATTTTTCAAAAATTTGGCTAACACCCTAGATTTTTGAATTTTTTTTGCCATAACCTCCTTTGTACAGGGAGACATTTAAAACCGCAACTAGCCACGCAGGGCCCTCACCATCCAAAAAGAAAAAGAAAAGGCCAAGCGGCCAGCCAATCGATCATAAAATCATCCAAACCCAATAAATTAGTAAACGTGTACCTATTTGTCGGGCATACAATTTTATTCCTCTTGTAACGACCCGCATTCTACGCATTGCAGGACCGTAGAATATTTATTTCTTTCACATATGGAGTCGTATGGTCATGTAACTTTGGGAGACGACTATTGGGGTCATTTCCCATGTTCATGATTTTTGCCGATTTTTAAATGACCGTTTTGCTCCTAGCTGATCTTGTTTTGGCCATAACTTTTGATTGGGAAGGAGTTTTAACCTGAAATCACTTCCATTGGATTCGGATGATGGTTTACAATTCCGTCGAGTGGTCACATTAGCCAAACGGACTCACCGTTTGGGAGATATGGCTGAAACAAGTTTCAGAAGGTGAAAAACTGCTTAACCGGGCCAAATGAGGTGATTAGTAAATGGACCCATAACCCATTTCAAGATTAGGGTTATGAGGAGGCTGAAATGAGTTAGGTTTTCATTTCATTTCAGTTTTCTAGCCTCCATTTACCTCCTAAGAACCCTAATAATGGCCTCCAACCTCTAAAACACCTCCAAATCACTTTCTAATTCAAGGATTAAGCTTAGCAACATCAAATCAAAGAGGATTAGCACCAAAGCAAGGTTAGAGCTGGTGTGTTGCATTGGGAACAGCGCCAAACAGAGATTCATTTCAGATTTGGTATTTTATTTGTGGCCAAGGTGAGTGATTTGCATAGTTCCTCACTAGTTATGGCTAACTAAGGGTAATTAGTGTTAACTAGCGAATTTAAACATGATTAAATTCTGGAGAAATATTTATAAATTTCAAAATATTGTTTAGACCTCTGTTAGAAAATTTGGTTAAGTTTTGCTAATCATATCATTTGTTTTTCTTAAACATGCTTAGAGGAAAATATGGGATTTTGGCTATGTTTGATCCGTTTAACCTTGTCATATTGTTGTTTTGGTGTTTGTGGTCACTTCTACTTGTTGCTATGACTGTGTGGTATGCTTTGTGATTGATTAGAACTGGTAGATTGGTCGAGAACGCCGTCGTAAGGTGTAGAATAGTCGCTGGAAAGTTGCAGGAGATGTGCAAGGTTTCAAACCGGATCGGATCATTGGGCTCAGATCGGATAGGAGAATCGGGCAAGTGGGCCTGATTCAGATTGGAACTCAGCATAAGGGGCTTGGCGAGAAGGAAGGCCATTTGCTTAGAGTTGGAGTTGGGCAGGGGATCAGATCAGAGAGACAAAAGGGGATCGGATCGGAGCTAAGAGGGGAAGACCGGAACAGATCTGGAGACATGAGGAAGCACACCCGAACCGAACCACTTCAGGACATCCGAACCGAATCGAGCTAGAAGGGGAACGCAGAACCGAACCGTGCCTAGGAGCATACTATGAAGCATTGGACCAAACTGAACCGATGAGGACTGGAGCATTATGCATATCCGAACCGAACCGGATGTGTGCTATTACTACTACGCGACAACTCTTTTGAAGACCAACTCCAATTCGACCAAAACCCGAGATGCAAAGGAAGTCCAAATAGGGAGTAGAGCTCAGGATCCAGTTGGGAACCTATGAGTTAACTTCATGAGTTGGGCTTTGCCGCAGGACGTGTGCTAAGGGGTTGTCGATGTCTATAACTTTGGATCACCATGTGTAGGGGTTACGTGAACGGATTCAGAGCCATAGTGGCCTAGGTACGACTAAAGAGCTATAGACCAATGAAGTGGGGTCATTTGTAAAGATTTGGTCATGACTCCAAGGGGCAAGCTTGGTAGTAGCAGTAGTTGTACAAGTCGAACTCCGTCACTACTTCGATGGGTCTAGTGATTAACAGTGGTGGACATCGTATGCTTTACGCACCGAGTGAGAGATGTGAGGATGGTTGCTATGTTTGATTTGTTTGCCATCATTATGACATGTACACCCCCACCCCCGTTATTTTTACACCAACTGTTCAGGGGCACCTTAGAGTATTGTACGGTATGTAGTGCTAACTCTTTGGTTGCTGGTCCAGGTTCAGGTATGGTTTAGTATACCTGTTATTATTCTGTTTAGCTGCTTATCGCTTATACCAGACTTTTTGTTTGACCCAGAGTTTTATGTCTCTTCTTATTTCTCTGGGTGCTCTCACAAGCAGACTAGAGACAGGTTAGCTGGTGATGCACGAGTAGCTGTACCGGAGACGAGCAGGAGGCTTCCACGTATGATATATATATATATATATATATATATATATAGATATTTTCCCTGTGTCGCTGCTGGTCACAACTTTGGGCATTAGTGGTGCACCTTTCTTTCTTTTGTTTAGAGACAGTAATTTGGAAAGTGGTAATAAGCTGTATTTGGATTTCCGCTACTCTGATGATGATGTTGATGTAGATTTTAGTTATCAGCTTATGCACTGTCTCGCCTGTTTTATGTCAAGTACATTATTATTATATTTTGTTCCATGCGCTGTGAGACATTCTACAGGTTTTTGATTAGTTCATTCTCTTCTTTCCTTTCTTTTGCGACCGTTCCGTGCTAGTCGGGCATGTGTACGGCGCACTTTCGGAGGAAATATCGGCTGGTGCGGGGCGGGCCGTCACACTTGGTATCAGAGCTCTAGGTTGCGTAGTTAACCTAGGGAAAGACACCAAGGAGAGATAATACGTATATGAGAGCGCGTATTTGTGATTATTTTGGTTTTCAAAAGCTATATATATACTATTAGTCTAATTAAGGATGAAGTCGCATTGCACTGGCACCACTGTGGAGATGGTTAATTGTTTTCTCTTTACAGATTGAACGATGAGCTGATATGCAAGGGGTACCGGTAAGGGAGCCAATAATGGGAATGTTGCTGACATGAGGACGATGTTTACTGACCTTATAAGAGAGATGCTTAGGGACGTGCAGAGGGCAGCTCCCAATGCTGGTATTGGTGGTGGTCCAATAGTGCAGGCGCCTTGGGCTGATTTCGCCAAGCTGAACAAGGATTATACTAGTCTTGGTGGGAAGCCGTTCCACGGAACGGAGTCGGCTACAGATGTTCAGGATTTGTTGGATAGCTGCGAGCGTATCTTCGAAGATTTGGGTATCAAGGATGCGATGAAGAGAAGGCTAGCATCCCCTCAGCTGCAAGGACGGGCAATGAATTGGTGGAATGCTATAAAGGCAGCTACTTCCGAGGATCAGATTACTTGGGATCAGTTTAAGGTTCGCTTTAGCGATAAGTTCATTCCAGCTGCTCAGAAGTCAGTGCTGTTTAAGAAATTCTTGGAGCTCAAGCAGAATGGCAGAGCTGTCTCAGAGTATATTACCGAATTCGACACATTGTCGAAATATGGGTTATCCCTAATAGATGCTACCGAGAAGAAGAACGAGAAGTTCATAACTGGCTTGGATCAGTACTTGGGGGAAAGGCTTATTAACCACATCGATGAGACGTTTGAATCGATTGTGGGGAAATCATTGAGGTCAGAGAGTCTTTACTCTAAGTCGAAGACTGAGGTTGCATCTGCTGAGGAGCCAAAGCCGCAAGCAAGCGGTGGAGGCAAGAGTGGTTCTCAGAATAAGAGGAAGCAGAACCAGAATAAGGATGGCCAGAAAAAGAATAAGAAAGATGTTGAGTGCTTTAGCTGTGGTAAGAAGGGCCATTATGCTAGTAATTGTCGGGCCAAGCCAGAGGATAGGAAGTGCTTCAACTGTGGCCAAGTGGAACATCATAAGGACAAGTATCCACAACCCCCTAAAGAAAATTAGATGGTGAAAGCATATGCCCTTATTGCTATTCCAGTTCTTTCATATCTAGTGACCTGGTAGATAGGTTGGGATTGGAGCCCGAGATTGTCGATAGACCTTTAGTAGTGACGAACCCGATTGGTGGTTCGACTAACCTTAACATGATTTGTCGTAATGTGGTCTTATCGAGTCATGGATTCATGTTTGTTTGTGATTGCTTTGTTTTGGACTTTACTGGGTTTGGCATTATTTTGGGAGTCGATTGGCTCCAAAGATACGGGGTGGTGGTAGACTGTGAGGGCTTTTTGGTGACAACTAGAGAGGATGATGGGCAAAGGGTAGTGTTTGGTGGTCTACCTAGTGACGGGGTGATGGCTAGTTTTCTAAATTCCCTCGACATCCCGCATAGTGAGTTGTCAGGTTTGCCCGTGGTTGGCTAGTATCCGGACGTCTTCGAGGAAGTGACCGGGCTTCCACAACACCGAGAGATTGAGTTCCGTATTGATTTAGTGAAAGATGCCAGACCTATAGTGATGCCACTTCGTCGTATGGCACCTGTAACAACCCGAATTTTAATAACGTGTTAAGACAAGAATCAAGGCATAATTAAATCATAAAATCTGAATCAGGAGAAACGGGTTGCGCCATTGCGTTCGTCTCGGAAAAATACGCGAAATAGAGTCCGAAATTTCGTAAATCGGAATCCGTATGACTGAGATATGGCATCACGAAGTTTCACGAAAAATTCAAATTCAAAACAGATTCAAAATTTCAGAAAATCAGGGTTGGCGGGAAAAATCCCGCCCAGACCAGGTCGACCAGGGGGTCGACCTGGGTGTCGACCTGGGTGGGACCAGGTCGACTGGGGAGTCGACCCCAGGGTCGACCTGGGGGTCGACCTGCCTGGTCGAACCCAGGCAGCCTGGTGCACCTGTTTTCCTGTTTGGCTCGGTTTTGGAGGCTTTTGACGATTTTTGAGGGCTTGGATCTATCCTAGGGTTAATCTAACGGCCTAAACTACTCCTAATCTCTATAAAAAGACCCTAAGCCTACCCTAAACCCCTCATAATTCACTAATGCCACGAAGTGCTGCCCAAATGCCAAGTGATCATGGCCTCCATCTCCAACTCCAAGAGACTATGCATGCAAATCGGATCCGAATTGAAAGGTGCAAGCTTGCTACACCAAATAGAGGCCAAATCAACGTTGCTACGATGGTTTCATGATGGTTCTTCATCAAAGGAGCCACCTTTCTTCGTCAAGACGATTCATGCTAATTCGCTAAGCCACACTATGTAAGTTCTAGCTACTTGTAGATTTAAACGATGATTTGATGTGACATGGGATAAAATGCGAAGTAACATGAGTATGTTAGCCTATGCGAGCCTAGTTTGCTCCCTTATCATGAACATATGACTTTGGGTTATGTTTTAGCGACTAAACCATGCTATTCATGTTGCATTGGACTTAGTTTGCCATGCAAGATTGGACCTTTACTTGTAGTATGATAGCATGAACACTTAGAGCCACTTTGACTTGTGAAATAGTTGCATAAATTGGACTTTGGGGCTTATGCATGTAAATGAAACCAACCCCCTTATGATATCATGTTTATGTAAGATCAAATCCCGTTATGATACTATGCATGTTTGTGGCCAAATCCTCTTATGAAACTATGCATGCTTGTGGCCAAATTCCCTTATGATACTATGCATGTTTGTGGCCAAATCCTCTTATGAAACTATGCATGCTTGTGGCCAAATTCCCTTATGAAACTATGCATATTTGTGGCCAAATTCCCTTATGATACTATGCATGTTTGTGGCCAATATGTTGGCATAATACCCTACTATGTGACTCGCTTCCACTTGTGTTGGAAATACATTTGGGTAGCTTAGGAAAAACGTGGGTAGGACATGAAAAACTTGACATGGGGCTTACATGAGAACATGACATTCATGATACACTTAAATATGGTCATGACACGTGGGAAAACATGGAACTTGAACTAGACATGGGTGGGTTGTAAGTGTAATAAGACACTAGACCAAATATGAAAGTGGCCAACTCGAGGTTGGGTTGAGTTTGTAGCATAAATCTACCCGGACCCGCCCGGCTTAACTAGTGGCTACAAACAATAGGATCCAATGTGAGAAGTTGGTCATGTCGCGCTTAAGACCCAAGGTTAGACTAGGTTGTGGTGTAAAACTACCCGGACCCGCCCGGCTTAACTAGTAACCACAACAAGGTCTAATGTGAGAGGTTGAGAGTGCATTAATTAAATTAATGCCACATGATAAGGTTAAGTAAATTTGACTAATGACACTCAACCGACATGACACGAATGGGTAGGTTAAGTGGGGCCGGGCTTGATTTCTTAATGACACTTAACCATACAAGACAATTAGGGGATGGGGTTAAGTAATTTACGCTTAACTAATCCGACTTGGTAACTAGATGGGGTTAAGTAATTTACGCTTAACTAATCCGACTTGGTAATTAGATGGGGTTAAGTAATTTACGCTTAACTAATCCGACTTGGTAATTAGATGGGGTTAAGTAATTTAGACTTAACTAATCTAAACACGGTAATTAGACGGGGTTAAGTAACCTATACTTAACTAATCTAAACACGGTAATTCGATGGGGTTAAGTTAAACACTTAACAATTCTAAACTTGGTAATTCAATGAGGTTAGGTAATCAATACTTAACCAATTTAACATGATAATTTAATGGGGTAAGTAACTTATACTTAACCAATTTTACATGATGATTTGATGAGGTTAAGTAACCTATACTTAACCAATCTAATGGGTGGACCTGACAGGGTTAAGTCACAAGACCTTTTAACATTGGGCTTAACCATAGTAATACGATTAGTGGATGGGGTTAAGCTAACCCATACTTAACCAATCCGACTCGATGACCTGATGCGATTAAGATAATCTATGCTTAATCAATCTAACACGATAATCTGATAGGGTTAAGACAAACCAATACTTAACCAAATTGACTTGATGATTGAATAGGGTTAAGTCATGAGCTTCTTGGTATACTTAACCAACTTGTAGGGCTAGGTCTTGGGCTTGAGTACTTAGCCAATCTTGACATGATTCGTAGGCGGGTTAAGTCATGAACTTGGATAACAACACTTAACCCATTTGACAAAACCCTAGCTCAGGGGACTAGGTTGGAAATCGTAGTTAACAAGGATAGCGGAAAGAGGAGCTAAGTGGTAAACCTTAGTTAAGGGTAACTAAGTAATAATTCTTAGCTAAGGACATGGGACTAGTTCATAAAGAGATGAGTAACCTGATACGGTAGGTCATCGCTTAGTATACGAGGATGAACAACTTATCTGACTTGGATAAAAAGCTCCAGCGAACTGGGTGACGAAGCGGTAGCTTCGGGGTACGTGAGGGTACTCTTGGTATCCCTCTGTGAGGTGGCAGGTGGTCCATGAAACCCGGCCTCACAGAGGTTAAGGTCTGCGATAGAAGAGCCAAGAGTATGCCTTGGTTGCTATGCGAGCGACCTAAAGACTGGGATGGATTAGCATGGAGTCGACGATACTTGATTTTGCCCTGGATAGCATGTCGCCGACTACCTACCATCTTTAGTCAATCGTGTACGTACGGAAAGGCAGGGAACTCCCAACAGACCATATACTTACTATCGAGTTATGGGTGAGGTTGGCTATCTGGAAGTGGGCATCGATGGGCCGTAGTGTAGTTCTCATACATGATTTTTCTTGGATTGCCTTTTAGTAGTTGAGGGAGGGGTCACGTGGGACCATAGCCACGAGTACAAAAACAGACCTTGATATCTGCATCAGCAGACAACTTAAAGCTCCCGACCGAGTTCCGTATTTCTTGATTTGCCCTGGCACGGAACTCGAATGGCACATTGAGGTACATGTGCGTCTAGACATGGAAAACGATTCACGATACATACGTGGGATAAAGGGCGCGGCTGACGGGTGGCATAATCCCTAGTGGCCCTAGGTGGCCTGAACCCAAACCGAGACACGAAAATGTTCATTAGGTAGCACAATCCCTAGTGGTCCTAGGTGGCGTAAATCCTAAGTGAACACGCGATAGTTCATGGTAAGAAAACATAACCAGGTCAAGGGCAACAGTCCAAAACAACTTCAAGGATACGATGGTACTACATGGGAAAGCCCGTACGGCCTACGGCAAAGGACTGAACTTATACATAGAAACATACGAGTGGGGAAAAACCTACATATGTTATATATTAGGTTGACATGGACCATTACATGACATTGGGCAAGGGACATTCATAGTTAACACATGACGCGGGTTGGGATACTAGTACAAGAGGTGCAGAGCAAATATACATGTTAGAACCATGAGAAATATACATGATAGATACCGTGGGATGTTATACAGGATAGATACCTTGGGATAGTATACTTGATAGAAACCTGACGATGTGATACCTTGATTTATCTTGACACCGTAGTTTATCATGATATCTTAGTTTACCTTGCTACAGTAGTTCAGCCTGTTACCCTGGTTTAGTTTATCTACCTTGTCGTCATCCTTATGTTTACTTTCAGTTTATGCATGTCATGTTACCTTTACCTGTTTTTATACTGGAAGTAGATAGGACTTACCAGTCTTTATGACTGACCCCGTTTTGTTTCGCCTCTTTGTCTTCCGTTTCCCCCCCAGGTTTCAGGGAGGAAACACTGTTATCTAGTTCGGACTTCTTCCGCCTGAAGATCATTACGCATGGATTGGACTTTTCTTGGCTATGGCTACTTTACTATTTTACTTGGGGAATAATTTATGAAATGGTTTTATGCTTCTTTACTATTGCAAGACAGGTTTTGATGTATTCTGATGTAAAAGGCTTTAGACCTTATTTTATAAGGTAATGAAATTTGTTTTACTTCCGCTTTTTTATATATGTTCTGTCTTGTAATATTTCTGTGCATGTTTACCTCGATAATGCTTCACCAAACCTAGTGCATTCCCTTTGTGAGTGACCCTAGCGGAGGTGGGGTGTTACAGCACCAAGGGAGCTGCGAGAGCTCAGGGTGCGAGTCAGCGATCTTTTGAAGAAGGGATTTATTAGAAGGAGTGTTTCTGAGTAGGGAGCACCAGTTGTGTTTTCTACCAAGGCGGATGGTTCCCTTCGATTGTGTGTAGACTACCGCGAGTTGAATAAAGTGACGAGGAAGAATAAGTATCCTCTACTGCGGATAAATGATTTATTTGATCAGTTGAGTGGCGCGAGAGTATTTTCCCAGTTGGATCTCGCGACAGGTTTTCATCAGCTTAGGGTGGAAGCTGAGAGTATAGCTAAAACGGCATTTCGGACGCTGTCTGGATTTTACGAACGGTTGGTCATGCCATTTGGGTTGACCAATGCACCAGCATATTTTGTGGATCTTATGAATAGAGTATTCGGAGATCAGTTGAATAAGTTTGTTCTTGTGTTCATGGACGATATACTTGGTTATTCGAGGATAGAGGAAGAACACAAGGAACATTTAAGAATAGTGATGGAGGTGTTGAGAAAACACCAATTGAAGGCAAAGTTTTTTAAGTGTCACTTCTGGAGGAGGGAAGTGAGATTCTTGGGCCATGTTGTTTCAGAAAAGGGTATTGCCTTGGACCCTGCGAAGGTGGCTACGGTACAAGATTGGTCTACGCCCAAGAATGCAACAGAGATAAGAAGTTTCTTGGGGTTAGCTGGATATTATCGTAAGTTTATCCAAGACTTTTCCAAGGTAGCAGCACCGTTGACTCAGTTGACCAAGAAGAATCAAGCTTTCGTCTGGGACGAAGAGTGCGAGAATGCATTCAAGAGTCTAAAGGAAAAGTAGACATGTGCACCAGTGTTAATCATTCCTAAGGGGAATGAAGAGATGACGGTATATACGGATGCATATGGTACCGGACTAGGTGCTGTATTGATGCAAGGAGGTAGGGTTGTAGCTTATGCAAGTCGGCAACTGAAACCGCATGAGAAGAGATACCCTACCCATGATTTGGAATTGGCAGCGATCGTGTTTGCATTGAAGATGTTGAGACATTATCTCTTGGGAGAAAGATTCGAGTTGTTTACCGATCATAAATCGTTAAAGTATCTCTTCTCTCAGAAGGATCTAAATCTCCGACGGCTAAGATGGTTAGAATTCTTAGTTTCCTATGATTTCGACATCGCATATACACCGGGAAAAGGAAATGCGGTGGCTGATGCGTTGAGTAGAAGACATGCCAGTTTAGGGGCTATGTTTCTTGAATGGAAGCAACTGGAGTACATCGCTGGGTATGATTTCAGACCAAAGTGCGAGTTGGATCCAGAAATGTTAGCAAGTTTGACGATCAGACCCACTTTGATTGAGCGGATTGGTTCCAGTCAGAGGGACGATCCTAACCTATTGGAAATCATCTTCAAGTTAGAGTTGGGAATCGACGAAGAGATGAATAAGTATGGGCTTGATCGAGATGGATGGCTTAGGAAGAATGGAAGACTAGTTGTACCCAATGTCGATGGATTGAGAGATGAAGTGCTTAGAGAATGTCATCGCTCAAAACTGACTATACACCCCGGTGGTAATAAGATGTATCGAGACATGAAGCAGACCTACTACTGGGAAGGGATGAAAAGAGACATTGGGAAGTTTATATCTAAATGCATGAATTGCCAGCTAGTTAAAGCTGAGCAAAAGAAGCCTAGTGGTTTGTTACAACCATTAGAGATTCCAGAATGGAAATGGGAACAAATCTCAATGGATTTCATTGATGGGTTACCAAGGACTAGATCGGGCCATGATAGCATTTGG
Organism: Allium sativum; assembly: GCA_030737875.1. NCBI lineage: Eukaryota > Viridiplantae > Streptophyta > Magnoliopsida > Asparagales > Amaryllidaceae > Allium > Allium sativum. Next base: position 497,238,596 of record CM060924.1, on the reverse strand, counting down.
GTGATTGTGGACCAATTGACTAAGAGTGCAAGGTTTATACCCGTCAAGTCAAACAGGACGGCAGCTAAGTTAGCGGAACTGTATATAAAGTGGGTAGTGAGATTTCATGTAATACCCAAAAGGCATTGTGAGTGACCGAGATCCGTTGTTCACTAGTGGATTTTGGAAGAGCTTACAAGAGGCGTTAGGATCAGAACTACATCTCAGTACCGCGTATCATCCTCAAACCGATGGTCAAACAGAGAGGGTGAATCGTATATTAGAAGACCTCTTGAGAGCATGTGTATTGGATTTTGGTGGATCATGGGATGACCATTTGCATCTAGTAGAGTTTGCATATAATAATAGTTATCAGTCCAATATTGGTATGGCTCCATTTGAAGCTTTGTACGGAAGACCGTGAAACTCACCATCATGTTGGTTAGAGACCGGTGAGAAATATGTGCTTGGACCATAAGTAATAAGAGAAACATCAGACAAGATCAAGGTTATCCAACAGCGAATGAAGGCTGCCCAAGATAGGCAGAAAAGTTATGCTGATAAGAGGAGAAGAGAATTAAAGTTCTTCATCGGCGACTTGGTGTTTGTCAAGATTTCTCCGTTGAAGAGCGTGATACGATTTGGTAGGAGTGGCAAGTTAGCACCAAGATTTGTTGGTCCATTCCCAGTTCTTGAGCAAATTAGGAATTTGGCATACAAAGTTGAATTACCGGAGAAGATTGCAGGAGTTCACAACGTATTTCATGTTTCCAAGTTAAGGAAGTTCATGCACGACCCAGATGTGACTATTTCACCTGATCAGTTGGATGATATCGAGGTTGAACCCAAGGCGGTTGGGAACCGCAAGCCTATGCGTATTATTGGGAACGATACGAAGAAACTTCGAAGGAAGGCGGTGAAATTAGTCAAAGTTCAGTGGGGTGAGGATGAGAATGACTGTACTTGGGAGACAGAGGAGAGCATTAGGAAGACGTATCCAGAACTCTTCGACTGGTAAGATTTCAGTTTCGATTTAGTCTTTCTGCATGCTAGGATAGGTTTGTTTTACTTGTTTTGCATGATTGATTGTTGTATATGGCTGGTAGGCATGCGGGATTCTTTGTATGTTTTGGGTTAAGGAATTTCGGGGACGAAATTTCTTGGGGGGGGGGGGGGTGGGGGGGAGAGTGTAACGACCCGCATTCTACGCGTTGTAGGACCGTAGAATATTTATTTCTTTCACATACTGAGTCGTATGGTCATGTAACTTTGGAAGAAGACTATTGGGGTCATTTCCCATGTTCATGATTTTTACCGATTTTTAAATGACCATTTTTCCCCTAGCTGATCTTGTTTTGGCCATAACTTTGATTGGAATGGAGTTTTGACCTAAAACCACTTCCATTGGATCCGGATGATGGTTTACAATTCCGTAGACTGGTCACATGAGCCAAACGGCTCACCGTTTGGGAGATATGGCTGAAACAAGTTTCAGAAGGTGAAAAACTGCTTAACCGGGTCGAATGAGGTGATTAGTAAATTGGCCCATAACCCTTTTCGGAATTAGGGTTATGCGGAGGCTGAAATGAGTTAGATTTTCATTTTAGTTTTCTAGCCGCCATTTACCTCCTAAGAACCCTAATAATGGCCTCCAACCTCTAAAACACCTCCAAATCACTTTCTAATTCAAGGATTAAGCTTAGCAACATCAAATCAAAGAGGATTAGCACCAAAGCAAGGTTAGAGCTGCTATGTTGCATTGGGAACAACGCCAAACAGAGATTCATTTCAGATTTGGTATTTTATTTGTGGCCAAGGTTAGTGATTTGCATAGTTCGTCACTAATTATGGCTAATTAAGGGTAACTAGTGTTAATTAGCGAATTTAAACATGATTAAATTCTGGAAAAATATTTATAAATTTCGAAATATTGTTTTAGACCTCTGTTAGAAAATTTGGTTAAGTTTTGCTAATCATATCATTAGTTTTGCTTAAACATGCTTAGGGGAAAATATGGGATTTTGGCTATGTTTGATCCGTTTGACCTTGTCATATTGTTGTTTTGGTGTTTGTAGTCACTTCTACTTGTTGCTATGACTGTGTGGTATGCTTTGTGATTGATTAGAACTGGTAGATTGGTCGAGAACGCCGTCGTATGGCGTAAAACAGTCGCTGGAAAGTTGCAGGAAATGTGTAGGGTTTCAAACCGGATCAGATCAGATCATTGGGCTAGGATCGGATAGGAGAACCGGGCAAGTGGACCTGATTCGGATTGGAACTCAGCATAAGGGGCTTGGCGAGAAGGAAGTCCATTTGCTTAGAGTTGGAGTTGGGCAGGGGATCGGATCGGAGAGACAAAAGGGGATCGGATCGGAGCTAAGAGGGGAAGACCGGAACGGATCTGGAGACATGAGGAAGCACACCCGAACCGAACCACTTCAGGGCACCCGAACCGAACCGAGCTAGAAGGGGAACACCGAACCGAACCGCGCCCAGGAGCATACTAGGAAGCATTGGACCAAACCGAACCGATGAGGACTGGAGCAGTATGCATATCCGAACCGAACCGGACGTGTGCTATTACTACTACGCGACGACTCTTTTGAAGACCAACTCCAATTCGACCAAAACCCGAGATGCAAAGGAAGTCCAAATAGGGTGTAGAGCTCAGGATCCAGTTGGGCACCAACGAGTTAACTTCATGAGTTGGGCTTTGCTGCGGGACGTGTGCTAAGGGGTTGTCGATGTCTATAGCTTTGGATCACTATGTGTAGGGGGTACGTGAACGGATTCAGGGCCATAGTGGCCTAGGTACGACTAAAGAGCTATAGACCAATGAAGTGGGGTCATTTGTAAAGATTTGGTCATGACTCCATGGAGCAAGCTTGGTAGTAGCAGTAGTTGTACAGGTCGAACTCCGTCACTACTTCGATGGGTCTAGTGATTGATAGTGGTGGACATCGTATGCTTTACGCACTGAGTGAGAGATGAGGGGATGATTGCTATGTTTGATTTGTTTGCCATCATTATGACATGTACACCCCCCACCCCCATTATTTTTACACCAACTGTTCAGTGGCACCTTAGAGTATTGTACGGTATGTAGTGCTAACTCTTTGGTTGCAGGTCCAGGTTCAGGTATGGTTTAGTATACCTGTTATTGTTCTGTTTAGCTGCTTATCGCTCATACCAGACTTTTTGTCTGACCCAGAGTTTTATGTCTCTTCTTATTACTCTGGGTGCTCTCACGAGCAGACTAGAGACAGGTTAGCTGGTGATGCACGAGTAGCTGTACCGGAGACGAGCAGGAGGCTTCCACGTATGATATATATATAGAGAGATATTCTCCCTGTGTCGCTGCTGGTCACTACTTTGGGCATTAGTGGTGCACCTTTCTTTCTTTCGTTTAGAGACAGTAATTTGGAAAGTTTTAATAAGCCGTATTTGGATTTCCGCTACTCTGATAATGATGTTGATGTTGGTTTTAGTTATTAGTTTATGCACTGTCTCGCCTGTATTATGTCAAGTACATTATTATTATATTTTGTTCCATGCGCTGTGAGACATTTTACAGGTTTTTGATTAGTTCATTCTCTTCTTTCCTTTCTTTTGCGACCGTTCTGTGCTAGTCGGGCATGTGTACAACGCACTTTCGGAGGAAATGCCGGCTGGTGCGGGGCTGGCCGTCACACCTCTTCTCTAGCCTCCTTGCTAGGACTTGCTCAATATATTTGTACATGCATGAAATTGCAATCAATTTTCAATTCAGTTCAATATTTTATTCAATTTGGCTTAATGGTTCAAAATTTTAATTAATTAAACCAATAATCAAAAAACACAATCAACAATCAATTAGTTGATTATCATTTCAAACACATAACTTATATATATATACCCAAATCCATTTTTAATGCCAAGTCACAACAATTGACCCAATCTATGTTTTGGTTCTCACACCAGTCAATTGGAAATATATAGAAATCCCACTATCGCAACTCGAACACAAATACTGATGATGATGCATCATCATCAGAATTATCCTCGGGCGACTAGAGTGTGATTCTATATCTATCCATTATATTTGAGGCTTCGAATACACGTTATTACGTGTATATTCAAAATCCCCATATATTCGATTGTCCAAGTCAATCTAAAATGAATATTCAAATACATATTATGAGGTTTAAATTTTCAAAACAAAATTGGTTTTCATTTTTATTTTAAAAAACACTACTCTTTACACTCGTTCGAGGATACTACTGATCCTATCTCTAATGAGTCATTCCAATTGGATATTACTAATCCAATCTCTGATGAATTCTTTCGTTTGGTTCTAATGTTCCTTGTTCTTGAGCTCTGTAAACCAAAGCTCTGGTACCACGTGTAAACGACATGAACTTCCCCGTAAAGGAAAGTCTGGATTGCTTTGAGAACACGACAATCAGAACACAAACAGAAGAACATTTCATTGCTATTACAATAATTTACATCAGAGTACAAGAATATACAGAGTATGAACGAATAAATACATTGTTAAATATCAAATATTAAAATACATTACATAGCGGTAGGGGAACAAGCTCTCCACCGATCCGAACAAGCTCCGATCCGCCCCGATCCGCCAGGACATCTCCAACTCCATCTGAACAAGCTCCGATCTGACCCGGTGGATCCGAACCGATCCGATCTGCTTCCCAGAATGCTGTTGGCAGCTCTCCACCGATCCGACCTGCAGCGGCAGGGGAAGGCCGAATCGAATCTGACTGAAGTTGGTACCTCTACTCGAGCTCCTACAAATGCTTCGATACCAGCCATGGCAACTGATGATCAACCTACACCTTCTGCACTCGTAGCCCATGGGGAATTTTCCCGCTTGCTTGATATGCTTGAGAGCACTAGGGATGCTTTGGAGGATCACAAACGCGATAGTGTTCTGATGAGGGAAAACATTAGGGTTATGAATGAAGAAGTAAGAGAACTTCGTCGACAAAGGGTGTCCTCTCCGGTTCGTCATCCTACTATGGACCATTCATCATCTTCTGATGAAGAGCGCCCGTGTGAAAGGAGGCCATACGAAAGGCCCGAAAATATGGACCAACTGACATTCAGATCATTGGGGTCCCGTTAAGATGCAGCCCACGTTCTGGTACCCGACGATCCATGTTTGAGGGAACCAATGCTGCTGCCGATGCGAGGATCACATGTTCTCCCCAGGGATCCAAATATTACCAATCCTACCCAGGGGAAACTCCTTCAGCCAGTTCGTCCTATGAATGAACAGGACAGCAGGAGGCAGGGAGGTTCTGTTACTAACCGAAACCCAAGGGAGTCACCTAAAGTAGGTGGTAGGAACATGAGGAGAGAAAGAAGCAGGGATCCCAAACCGACTCTAACCAATGCAGGAGTAGAAGCGATGGTGCGTCAAATCATAACCGATAGTCGCCGATATACCAATGAAGACTGGGGTATTGAACGCTTTCATACTCCGTTTACTGATGACATCCTGAACTTCCAATTCCCTCGACGGTTCAATTTTCCATAAATGGATCGATATACGGGAAGAACAGATTCGAGACAACATCTGATGAGGTATGCATAGTATATGAATGCTACAGCTGCACCTGACGCTGTAAAATGTAAAGCCTTCCCGATATATTTAGAAGATATTGCATTAATGTGGTTTACGCAACTTCCCTCGCGATCCGTGTCGAGTTTACAAGAACTAAGCAAGCTCTTTATGAAACAGTTCTGACTCTATGCCCGAAGAGCTAAAAGTGTTATCGAACTATCCTGAATTAAACATGCCCTTGGAGAATCTCTGAAATCATACTTGGACCGCTTCAACTTACTAGTTATTGAAATCAGCGATCCTCACGAACCAACTATTTTGATGGCCTTGATTAAAGGGATCGATCCAAATACTGAATTTGGAGTTTATTTAGCTGGAAGCCACCATTGACTAGGGAGGATTTCAATGAAAAGGCAAATATTCATCTAAGACGAGAAGAGATATACGCCAATCGTAAAAGAAAATCTGATGGAGCTTCAAGAGAAGATATTCAAAGTAGTGTTGCTATGAAATAGTCTGGTGATAGTTCAGGGAAAGTTGAGGAAAATGTCGGTAACAAAAATGAAGGATGTAACAACAGAAATGGAAATGGCAATAGGAGGAATAGGAATCGAGGAAACTACTCCATCAAGAGACCTCGATTCCAAACCATTGAAAATTATTCGCTGCTGAATGACACATTGGAAAACATCTACCTAGGTACTTGCAACGTCCTGCAATACAAAAAGCCTTCGCCCAGAGACTCTACGGAGAAGGAGGTGGCGACTGGAAAATTTTGTCCGTTTCATGGAACCCACGGACACTCTACTAATGAGTGTCAACATTTGAGAGACGTTGTTGAAAAGCTATTACGGGAAGGAAAGTTAAATGAATATAAGGTTTCCCCAAGAGATAGGGGAAAGGAGGGTAGACCCCAAATCAAAATCAGGCCGCTCCCAAATCCAAAGCTCAACATAAAGGTAAAGGAATTGTCATCAACACTATAGTGGGGAGACCGCATCCGACTGCCCATAGCTACAGGGCAATGGACCAATATGGGAACGCAGCCAAACACCTTGAAGTAGGGGAATGTTGAAACTTCGAGGACATTGCTCCAGTGAAACAACAGGAAACGATGTCAAATGATGTTATATTTCGTGATATAGATGATACGGGAGTCCAATCACCCACCGAAGGCTCATTGGTGATCACTACCACTATCCGTCCGGCTCTGGTTCATAAAGTGTTAGTGGATAATGGGAGTTCGATTAATATTCTCTTTAAAAAAGCATTCGATCAGATGAGACTCAAAGCAAAAGACTTGAAGCCTTGCGAGGGATGGATATGTGGCTTCAATGAGGTCTCAACATCTCCAATGGGATGTGTAGAATTGTCAGTTACATTAGTATAGTGAGAACGCTAGAGAGTGAGAATCCTCCCGTTTGTCGTTTGGGACATCGACTGCCCCTATAACGCCTTTTTGGGTCGATCAGCCCTCGCATAATTCAGGGCTTGCATTGCGCCATGGTGCTTATTGTTGAAATTCCCAACCGAAGCTGGAGTGGGAGCAATGAGAGGTGATCAAGCCACCAAACGAGCTTGCTACATGGACGAACTGAAGATGTTGCTGAAGGGATTAAGCATCGAAGCTAAAGGTACCTCCTTCCCTGCGAAAGGGGGTTCGACAAAACAATTAAAGGGACCTGCCCGAGGGAGTCGCCCAGAGAACTGTCCGAGGACATAGATCCAAAAGAAGATGAAGAGCCTGGGGACGGAAAGGCGGCCCCTTAATGAAACGATTGTAGACATCTCCATTGATGATGTTGATCCGACGAAGGTTTTGAAGATTGGATCCCAGCTGGATCCGTTCCGAGCAAAGGAATTAACTGACCTTTTAAAGGCAAATTTAGATGTGTTTGCCTAGACCCATGCTGATATGTGTGGGATATCTCACTTCGTTATGAGTCAGTCGTTGAGTATTAATCCAAAGCATCCACCCGTTAAGCAGAAGAGAAGTATGTTAGGCCAGGAGAGGTCAGCAACCCTAAAGGAAGAAGTGGAGAAGTTGAAAGATAATGGATTGGAGATTTGACATATCCCGACTGGATATCGAATCCTATTTTGTTCAACAAATCAAATGGGAAGTGGCGAACGTGCATTGATTTTTCGGATTTAAACAAAGCTTGTCCAAAAGATAGTTTCCCACTTCCTAGGATTGAACAGCTGGTGGACTCAACAGCCGGACACGAACTTCTTTCCTTCATGGACGCAAACTCAGGATATAACCAAATCTCCATGCATGTGCCGGATCAAGAGCACATGAGTTTTATAACAAACTTGGGATTATACTGCTATGCGATGATGCCGTTCGGACTGAAGAATGCCGGAGCCACGTATCTGCGCCTGGTGAACCAAATGTTATATAATCAGATTGGAAAAACTAAGGAAGTTTACATAAATGACATGATCGTGAAATCCAGGCAATCCTCTAGTCATACACAAGATCTGGCATAGACTTTTGATATCCTATGGAGGTACGGAATGAAGTTGAACCCCTTAAAGTGCTCATTTGGGGTTGCATCGGGGAAATTCCTTGGTTTCATAAGTTCTCGAGGGATTGAGATTAATCCTAGCCAGATAGCATCAATAAGGAACATAGAAGAGCCATGGAAGATTAGGGATGTTCAAAGACTGGTAGGGAAGGTTGCTGCATTAATCAGATTCATTTCCAAAGCCACGGACAAGTGTGTCCCATTCTTTGATTTAATCAAACGGGGGAAACGTAATTTCGAATGGACTCCCGACTATGTAGAGGCCTTCCAAAATATGTTGGACTTATTGGAGAATCCCCCGATATTGTCGAAACCAGTGGATCATGAAGATCTATTCGTTTATCCGGCGGTGTCATCTCATGCTATCAGCACAGCCTTGGTGCGTGAAGAAGACAAGGTCCAGAGGTCAGCATACTATGTAAGTAAGAAGTTTGCAGTTGCGGAACGCAATTATCCAAGAATAGAAAATCTTTCTTATAGCCTCTTGATTGCCTCCCGAAAGCTCCATCATTATTTCCATGCTCACCCGATAGTCATTACACTGATCAACCTCTAAGACAAGTATTACAAAGACCCGAAGCATCGGGGCGATTACTTAAGTGGAATATCAAATTGAGCCCATTCGATTTGAATTTTCAACCAAGGAGGTCAATTAGGGGGCAGTCCTTAGCCGACTTCATAGAAGAATTCACAATTCCCAAAGAAGAAACAGTGGATGACAAAGTTGTTACTTCAGAGCATAAGTTAGAGCTTAGTCCATGGAAATTATATACGGATGGGGCAAGAATGGTCGAAGATCCGGCGCCGGAGTTGTTTTAACCACTCCTGAAGGACGATACATTTACTACGCCCTGGGATTAGAATTTTCTGCCACCAATAATGATTCCGAGTACGAGGCCTTGATTGCTGAGCTGAAACTCGCTAAGGAATTAGGGGTAAGAACATTGGACATATTATGTGACTCCAAGATAGTTGTTTGCCAAGTTCAAAAGGAATTTGTGACCAGGGGGCCTCGACTTGTTACTTATCTTGAAAAAGTATACTAGTTACTAGGCAACCTGGAGCATTACAGTACAACACACATTCCGAGAGTAGAAAATCAGAAGGCAGATCGACTGGCTAAGCTAGCAAGTTCTGATAACCCTGAGGAAATCGAAATGGTTCAAATAGAGATATTGGAATCACCAAGCTTTGACCTAATGGATGTCGAATTAGCCCTGGAAGCTGAGCTAGAAAGGGAGTCATGGATGACATCGATTAAGAACTTCTTAGCGGAATTCTCCCACCAAAGAAGAGAGTGAGACGAGCTGTAACACATAAAGCCACAAAATACGTTTTACAGGACGACGTCCTCTATCGCCAAGGGTTGTCCATGCCTCTATTACGGTGTATAGCACATGACGACATCAAATGTGTACTGAAAGAAGTACATGAAGGTGAGTGTGTGGATCATACCGGGGGTCAAACTCTGGCAAAGAAAGTATTGCGATATGGTTATTTTTGGCCTACTGTGAACAAAGATGCAGCTGATCACTCACGACGCTGCGACAAATGCCAGAGATTCTCTAAAGTTCGGAGAGCACCCCCAAGGCATCTCAAATCAACGGTCAGTCCATGGCCATTTGCAATGTGGGGATTATACATTATCGGGACCCTACCGATTGCTAAAGGAGGAGCTAAATACGCGATCGTGGCCATGGATTATTTCATGAAATGGGTCGAGGCCGAACCCTTAACCATGATCACGAGAAGAAAGGTATTAAGTTTTATGGTATGAAATATCACTTTTCGATTTGGGATACCGAAAACCATTATAACTGATAATGGAACCCAATTCGGCAGCGCGGAATTTAGAAACTTCTGTCAGAAGTATAAGATTGATAAGAGGTATACCACCATAGCTCACCCGCAGTCGAATGGACAGGTTGAATCAACAAACAAAGTTATTAAGTCTTTTCTTAAAAAGTGTTTGGAGAAAGTAAAAGATATGTGGGTTGATGAATTGCCGCTAGCTTTGTGGGCCTATCGAACAACCTTTAAGACGGCTACTGGTCATACTCCTTTTTCACTCTCCTTCGGGTCAGAAGCAGTAATTCTAGTGGAGCTCAAATCCACTTCTCATAAGATGACCTATTATGACCCAATGACGAACAAAGCACTCCTCCTAGATTCCCTGGATATGGTTGAAGAGAAGAGGGATGATGCGGACGTACGCGCTTCAAAGCATCAATGCCAAGTGGCACGCTACTATGACAGAAAGGTTCACTTTAGAACTTTCGAACCTAGAGACCTGGTGCTGAAGCGAGTCTTTCCACCTCCCGTTCATCTAGGCCCAAAGTGGGAAGGACCATTCACCATCCGACGGAAACTTGACACGGGAGCTTTCAAGTTAGCGACCGTGGATAGTGAAGAAATTCCTGGAGCTTGGAACACCCAACATTTGCGGCGATACTTGACTTGAAATTGTGCTATTTTCTTTTGTTTTATAGGCCATGTAAAAAGGCATGACTTGCCTAGAAAAGTCTGGCTAATATAAGCAAAAGATTATGAAGTGGACGTAAGTCGAAACATCAGACATTTGAATCGACGCGAAAGAAAACGAAATGACAATTTGCCTAACGACATAAAAAGGACAGGAAGACGACGTCCCAAACTCTAACTCTCACGAGTTGAGAGAGAGAGTATAAAGGATGGGAAGACGATGTCCTTAAGGCGTGACGGCGCACCATGACAAAAGACGGCCTTGAATCTACTCTAACCTGACCATACGACAAGAGAGTATAAAGGTACAAAGAATGTGTACCAATGAAAAAGAATTTTAACCCCGCCCAAAAGATCTGGAGGCAATTTAATCAATCTTGAACATGCCTTAGCTAAATGCTATATTCTTGATTGATTGGGGGCATATACATTATGCACCCTGCCATCAATCATTCATTTTTAATCATTCATTTTATGATATTTTTCTCTATTCACGCATTTGCAGGAAATCACAATTGTGACTTGAATCATTACTTATGTTTGTTAATTTCTCGACACTAATAAAAACAAATGATGAACTTGCAAGCATTTTACAAAGTGGGAAACAAATATTTTATTTACATAGGTGCAAGTTTATACAAAAGAACTAAATAAGCAAAGGTGAGGGCCGCACTCGCTATGGCAACGACGGATAGAGGAACAGACAGAATGAAAAATAGAATCGCATCTTATTTGGACTTTGGAGTGGACTTCGCCTTGATGGCAGCTTTAAATTTTTCTTTCTCAGCCTTGGTCTGGATCCGCTTTGGTTTCTTCTTCCCTAGAACTGGAGTGTTGGGATCAGTAGAAGATTTTTTAGCAAGCTCTTCAGTGATTGATCTAGTTGAAAGTTTAACAGCTAACCTTGACCCAGGAGGTACTATCATAAGAGGCTTAAAACTTTTAGGATCTATTTCCTCAACTTTCAAATGCATAAGCTTATCCTGCTTGGCCTTCGTCTCAGCTAAAGTTAGATCATCGATATTCCCTGAATCCTTGGTCATAACAACATCAACATCTTCTTAATGTCCATCGCCGCCGTCATCTTTCAGAGCATCTATCATCTCCCTAGCATGAGGAGTCTCGGTGTTCGGTGGCATGGGAGATTTATCGGTAACCTCCTCTTTCTTGCCCTCAGCTCCCCCTCCAGATTTTGCAGCAGCGACCTCATCCCATTTCTCCTGAGTCTCTTCGACAGACTCCTCACCGATGACTGTCTTCTGTTACTCATTAGACTTTTCAGTTGGCTCGGTACCTACAGAACGAGAGGTGACAGTTATTAGCTCAGGATAAAACAAGGGATCTTCAATTGATTGTCCAATAATATGACTAAAGTTCGAAATAGCCTTGACAAATTGGGGTAAAAAGGTAGAGATACCTTTAGATGATTTCTCGATTGGGGTGGCTAGAGTCTCAGGTGCCGATTCAGGTATAGGAGACAAAAGGGACATCTTAGGAATTCCCGGTTCTCGGGATCATATCACTCTGTTCCGGTAACCCTGGGGGCTACAGAAGAAGAATCAGTTTCAATGGTATCTTTTCCTTTGGACTGACATCTCTCTTCCTCCATGACAGAAATAATAAGTTGACGCCCTTCGGCCAGACGTGTCGTCTCCACACCCCTAAGGAACTTCTCCATAAGTTTTCTTTTGTCAATGGAATCCACCCTGATCTCTTTCTTCTCCCGTTCGATGATTTGGTCCCATACATAAACCAGAGTTGTCGGGTAATCCTAGATCCAAGAAATGTCCTGACAATGGATCACCTGAGCAAAGAATTCTATCATCAACTTAGCATAGCCATCCAATTCCCTCTGGGTCGCGGAAAGTTTCTCTTGAACCTCTTCGGCAGATTTAATGGCGATGCTTGTATTCCCCTCGGCCAACACTGCTCTAGATTCAGCCTCCAGTAATTTGGCTTCCAGTTCGGCATTCCGCTTTGCGAAATCAGTGTTTTTCTTCTCTAGCTCAGCCTTCAAATGTTCAAGGCAGTGCAAGCTAACTGTACTTTAATACTCTCAGACTTAGCATCCTCAGTTTGCTTCTTTAGATCCAAGCGCTCTTGGCTATGGGAATCCAAGAGCATGTGATAACGACTTTATAGTTCTTCGTGTTGTTTTCGGTAGTTGATGTCATCCCGTTGAGCGAGAGCAAGCTGAGCTTGTGCGTCTTCCAAATCTTTCTCTGAATTCTTCAAAATGCTTGCATCATAATCTGCCATTTCCTCCATGTGGCCAATATCAGTGATAAGATCCTGGATAATCTTAGAAAGCTTGCGTGAATTTTTATACATTACTGTATATTGCTTGTCCACTAAATCAATTTTTTCTTTAGCATCATCAGCCCAATTTGAAGGAATAGGTTCAAGCACAGGAACAAACGCCCTACGATCAAAATAATGATCTAGAAATTATTTTTTCAGATTTTCTAGTCTTGCATTGTTCTCGGAATCGAGCGACATGGGCTTGGATACAGATAATTCAATATTTCTCTGCTTGGTAGGTATAATGGACCTATCACCTTTGCCTGACCTCTTCTCAAGGACTTTAGGTTTATCTTATAAGTCAGCATGCTTTGGCAATGGCCTCTCTTAGGGACGCTTCTCTTTAGGAGGAGTCGGATCTTCGGAAGATTGTTTGTTGCCTTCACGATGATTTTGATGGCTATTGTACTTATCTGGATCGAACCGATAAGGAGAACGAGAGTGCGAAGAATGAGGATGGCTGGAATCATAATGCCTCCTATCATCCCTGCCACGGCTTTCGCGACGATCACCTTCAGTGTCGGAATCATATCTGGGCATGTTGGCATGGATTTTCCTGACATCGTATCAGGGACGTACCATGGTTCCTGCAAAACAAGGTATGTAAAGTTCAGAACTAATGTTTATACAAAGCATAAGTGCTGTGACGTGCAGTGCTAATTTGTTGTGCGCATCCTAAGTGATATTCGCCCCAACCAACCAGAGCCCGAAGTTCGGCTAGCATGTGTGGTCTCCTTAGCCTTCATAGGAGTGGTTTCTTCTAAGGAAGTAAAGGTTAAAGGATTCGTTCCGAAATCTTCTAAAGTGTAATGGGTCTCGGGGAAGGGAAGATTTCCCAAACCCCTAAATGTAGAGTCATCCATAGTAGGGGCATCTCGTTGAGGAGCATTAACGGAAACTCTTTTGGAGATATCAGTTTTTCAGAAGTAGCAGCATCCTCGGGAGTAATATACTTATCTCTATCTTTTTCTGCTATATTTGCTAAAACTTCATCTTGAGTTGTGGAGGGAGAAGGAGGATTCCTGAGGGGTACTGTTGGATCTTTTGAACTTTCTCCCCTCTCAAGTGTAGTGTCGATTGGCCTTTCAACTGGAGGTATGTACACGTAAGGGCATTCCTCGTGGCCTATGCTACGAGTTATAGCAATTAGATGATGCCGATGGAGATATTCGTCTACTAAGCACTCCTTGATAGTCAAAATTTTTTAATCACCATTAAGTAACTGATTCAAACGATCAAATTATACTGGAGGCTTCTCCTATGGAGGATTAGGAACTGCAAGTGAAAACAAGCAATGCTCAATGAATTTATGATAAAGGTTGGGACTAAAACTCAAAAAAAAAACCAAGGTCCTTACTTTACTTAAGCCATCTTCTGGCACATCCGGGCTGCTACTTGATATAAAACCATTCAGGTTTCGGGTCCCCAGCTTTGCTGCTAAACGGAACAGTGATGATTTTCCTTTTTGGCACCGATTCAAAGTATACAAAAGACGGGTGTCACTAGTTCAATGCTTGACAATGTAAAAGAAATGAACATCCTCAAAAGTTAGCTCTACACCTAGAATTTCTTTATAAGCTATGTACAGAGTATACAAATAAGCGTAGGAGTTGGGATGAAGTTGCATGGAGGCAATCAGCAGTTGTCTCAGAAAATCGACGATGAATGGAGGAAATGGAGGTATCGCCCCAACTAGGCACATCAACCTGGTAATAGCCATGTACCCTTCTGGTGGATTATGAGGACGATCTGTTTTTAAGGGTAACTCGGTATCTCTTCGAAGAATCCCATGCTTTAGGCATATCCGCGCAAGTCTGTCATTGTCAATCGTTGACTCGACCGAATCCTTATGCGGATCCAAAATTTCAACATTTCCAAACTCATCTGGGGCACAATCATCTCCCACCCCTCCTTCTTCTTCCTCGCCTAAAGAGACATCACCCCTGGATGACACATCACTTTCGTGACTTCCCATTTCATAGTTTGGACCCGTACTATTCCAACCCGGATCTGAAGTGGAAGATATGTCTTCAACAGGCGGATTCTCATATGATTTGGTAGCATCTCTCCTTTCTGCTAGTCTACACAAGCGTCTCTCAACCATAGTTGTTAAACTATCGAAGAAACAATAGCAAGATTAGAGTATAATAACCCATGTCCCCCCGTACATGTGTGTGGACAAAATTGTGTTGGTATGAATGCAATGCTAAAGTGAGAAAGCAAAGAGTTAGCATCAAATGAAAGTAATATGGAATATGGTTCCATGTTAATTAAATCTAGAAAGTTCAGTCAAGAAGGCTCTATCCTAACTGTCCCCCAAGTCACAAGCTATACTTAGTATTTACCAAGTTATTTATAATATGGTTATATTGCATGATGCATAAATTCGGATCGGTTCATAATTTCTCTTCATGTTCGGATCGGTTCGGATCGGTTCAGAATTTCTCTTCACTCAGACCGGTTCGGAATTTTACAATCAAAAGCATCACAATGAAATAAGGATTCTCGAACGACCTCGTTGGACCGGTTTGGTGAAGGAAGCAAGGCAGACCCGGATCGGATCGGAGTGGCAAACCCAAATTGACTTGGATTGATTGGCGCCTATCCAATCCGGAGCATATCTTTAGAAGCCAATACACTCCTTCGGAAGTTCCCCCGAATCCGATCTGACCCTGCACAACCAACTTTCTATTTCTGCATATGCCATTGGACAAACTCCAGCTTCTTCTACATGCAACCGACCCGAACTGATTCCAACATCCATCATTAACCTCTCCCCTCCTTTATCATCTCCAAATCCAACTCCTTCTAAAAAGCTCGTTGGTAACTAAGTATTTGCCAATCAACGAATTGAATGCCAGTTCAAACCCCCTCCACGACCGCTTTAAGGCGGCGACGAAGCCACCAGCGATGGCGGCGGTGGGGCGGAAGGCACAGCGTCATGATTTGATGTGATGTCGAGTAAAACCACTCAAATTTCTTCTAAACTTGGAATTAAATCAATTAGAACCAAGATAACTAAAGATTAAGACACCACCTATGATTTTTTTTCCGAAAATTTAAGAATTTTCATCGAGATTCAGAAGTTAAGGTTTTGGAAATGAGAAGGACGGCGGTAGAAAG
Organism: Allium sativum; assembly: GCA_030737875.1. Taxonomy (NCBI): domain Eukaryota; kingdom Viridiplantae; phylum Streptophyta; class Magnoliopsida; order Asparagales; family Amaryllidaceae; genus Allium; species Allium sativum. Next base: position 497,222,612 of record CM060924.1, on the reverse strand, counting down.
TGAGAAATTATGGAGGAAAGCATGAATATACATGAAGGAAATGGGTGTCCCTTTGTGTTATGATGGATTAGATGTCTTACCCCGAACCGATCAGCAGATGGCCCCCACTAACATAAAGCCTTTCAACCCATTAGCGCAGTAATAGTTGGAACATGGACTGGGTCAGATGAGACCGATCTGAACCGAGGTACAGTCATTAATATTAATTCAATTCATAAAGAAGTGAAGAATTCATAAATATCTATCATGAAAGTTTTACCTGAAAGTATTACCCGAATGTTAGATGGATCCTCAAACTTACTAAAAAAGATAGGAATAATTAGCGCATCCAAGGTTATATTTGTAAGCTTCCAAGAGATACGACTTCGTGAAGCGACACAACTTTATTCGCGGATGGAAACAACTATTCAATGACTTTAATTCAGAAGTGAACAGATATATCATTTCGAAGCACACCCTATCTCCAATAAGCATGTACTTCGAGGGGGCAAAATGTTAGCCCACTTTGTGATTGGGCTACACAAAGTTAGAAGGATACTCGACGAATAGATGTGAAGCGAGAATTCTAAGCAGGAGCCCGGATCTGTTCGGACGCGCCCGAACCGAACTCGCCTGCTCTGACGCAGTCAAAACAGAAAATGATAAATAGGAAACATAACCGGATCGGTTCGGGCTCCTCCGATCCGAACCCCCCCATTATACCACCCGATCTGATCCTAAGACAGCTGAAACAGCAGTTATACTCCATGACTCCAGAAGATATGGAGCGGTTATGCACCCATCATCCCACTTCACCCACGAAGGCTATGTGCTGGCAACATCTCAGGGTTCCACACTCCAAACTGAACGGAATGGATGCCACGTGTACCTGAACCGAAGACCCTCCAGAGGAACTTTTTGCCTATATATACACCACCAAGCCTCATTTGAAGGGATCTTTTGGCAAGTTCTTGACTCGAACACCTGCTATTTCCGAGTTTCATCATATTAATCAGATCATCATCAATCTTTGAAGAAGATTTCAACGAGTGCTGAGTGAAATTATTCATTGTAAAAGTGAAACTGAGTGAATATAATCATTGTACTTGTACTTCCATCATCAATTAAAGAAATTCAGAGTGGACGTAGGCTCTTTAACGCCGAACCACTATAAATCGTGTGTTTCTCTTTGTTTTTATTTTCATTTCATTTATAATTATCAATAGTTTGGGTGTAACACGACTTTTGGATCTAACAGGTTTCCTGACTCCCCGCCTTAGTTTTGTATATCGCTTATTTACTTGTATGACTACGCCTTGTGCTTGCACAGTTAATTGTGCAGCCGGGAAGTTGGACTTTTCACATAGGATAGCGCATATACTTGAACTATGACCGAACTGTTGTCCTGTTTAAATTTTCTCTGTTCGTCTTGATTTTGCATAACACCGCACGCATTTGTTAGTTTCCACCACCAAGAGGGGTACATGTTATTTTCTTGCAATGTCTAATACTAATGTATTAAAGTATAGCTAGCATTGCAAACAAGATCGAAGACTGGGAATACCTTGGAGGTCGAGGCTTCCCCCCCGTCGTCACATACATCTAACTCTACCAATAGTGATAGCTCGAGTGGCAATGAGCTTGAGACCACCGAAGGATCCGTTCCTTCTCAATCAGCTAGTTCACCCGAAGTATCCGACCACGGGGAACAAATTGGGAGGCTATATTCTACATTCATACGCGAAGAGGTTGAGAATATGGATATTATGGGCGGAGATGCACCGGCGGTTCCAGTAGATCCGGACATGTTGCCTGACACTATTATCTTGGAAAATCCGATGGACTCGGTACCGTCGCGCCTGAATACTACAGCGGTCATGAAAATGGCGCAGAGGTTCAATATTCCAATGGGCGATGTCCACACACCGGGTGAGGGTGAAAGAGCCCACGCACCGCCCGAGGGCTTGACTGCTTGGAATAGACAAGCCTGTTTCGCGGGTTGCGTTCCCCCAGCCAATGACTTTATCCAGAACATGCTTTCCTACTTCCGCCTCACACCTTCGCAACTGCATCCGAATGCTTATTCCTCACTCTTAGGCACGTACGTCCAATACCAAGAATATTTGCACATGGAACCCACCGGGGAGGACAATCGGTATTTTTTCAGACTGAGGAGAACGTCTAGCGGATCAGCCTCTCAATGGTTCCTAGAAGCGTCAGCCACCACCAAATTCTTTATCGTGAAGTGGCCCAGGCCGTCAGTGATTAAATATGATTGGTTCTTCGTGCGTTGCCCTCCTGGATTCGCAAGGAGATGGATAGAAGGGAGTGAGTACTTTCGAACTCCGTTCCCTACTCTATAATTATTGGATCTCATGCCTCATTGTTGTTCGCTCGTGGCAGGAAATCCCGAGGCACCAATTGGTGAGGAGTATCAGCAACGCCTTAATGCTCTGTGGGCGATTCCCAAAGCATTTCGCAAAACGGGTACTGTGACAAGCCAAGAGCGCCTTCACCGTGCTAGGCTGCTCCTGGATGATTGGACTATAACTAGGCCTGCATTGGCAAGCAGTGTGCCAAAGAAGGTTGCGGTGAAAAGCCCTGCGACTCCTTGTCAGAAAAGGAAATTACCCGCTGTGGGGACCAAACCAAAAAAGTTTGTAAAGTTCCGGGGAGATGTTGGTGGCGATGGGGCTCACGGCGAGGAGGTCGCATCTGGGGACAAGTGCTCGATGGATGTTCCTGCCTCGCCCCTGGTAGGGGGGATGGAGTGTTGATCAGGCCATTGTCTCCGGTGACCGCTCCTAGACCTGCGACCCCACTTGAAGATGAGCGCCAGTTTGATGGCTTAAATAAACTTGAACTGGATACATCCCTATGACCGACTCCGGCTGGCATGGAAGATTAAGCTCTTGCCACGAGGGAGTTAACTCCTTTGAGTAGGACACAATTTGGTTTGTTGAGAGAACACTTAGGGGATACACTCATAGTCACTGCATAGCATAGCGATTCTTCTGAATGCACGACTTGACTGGTCTTATTTCTTTCTCTTATCAGGTGACATGGCTAGAGGACATGGAGGACAAAGTCACGGACATGGGGACCACCGGCGCCCCCGGAGCTCTTCTTTCGAAAGTTTTAGGAGATCTACCATCTTATATGATGTCCTACCCCCGTCAGGACAGGGTAGTGAGCATCAGGGCAGGGACCGATCTCAGCGATCCCTGACCCCTCGTGCTCCTCCTCCCATTTGTGTGCCAGTGGGAGATTCTCGACTTAACCTAGGAAGCTTTCGGCCTTCGCCTATGACATCTCCCCTACATACTATCCATTTGGCTCCCGTTCAACCTGTTAGGGGGAGAGAGTCGTCGTCTGGCCAGCCAAGATTGGATAGAGAGACCGTAATGGAGATACAGGACTTGACGGGCCTTATGTTCAAGAGCTTTCTCTAGAGGAGCGTAGGGCGTTTCTGAAACATCATTTCCCTCGGCATTACTTTGACGAGTTGTTCTTTCTCCCCGGTCTCCGGCTAGCCCTTGATATGGAATCCGGGGAGGTATGGATGCATGTACAGGCGGTGTATTATCAAGCCAAGGAGCTTACCAAGTATTCTTTTCACCTTTCGGAGCTGATCAAGAAGAAGAAGAACCTGGAGCTTCTTAATAAGCAACTGACCAAGTATTGTGAGAAGACCTCTGTTTCCAACCTGGAAACCGAGATAGGTAATTCTATCTGTTGTGTCATAGTTACTTACCCGTTATCTCCCACGTTTTCAAATTCTAACTTTCAATCATGTTTCCGCAGCGGAGCTGAAGCAAGCCCATGCGATTCTGAAGATGGAGGTTGCACATGTCCGCGAGACTTTTAAGGATACAGTAGGTCGCTTGACCATCGAGAATACAGTTCTTAAAAGGGATATGGATGAGTGCGCTAAAACATGCGCCGACCTAGAAAGGGAGATTGGTAAGTTACTCAACTCTAGAATGACAATGCCATTTCGAGGGAGGAAAATGAAAGATTGCGTGCTGAAAATTCCGAGGTGGTTGAGCTGAGAAAGCAGCTTGAGGAGATGAGGAAGGCGAAGGAGGATGCCGAGGCTAGTAACCGAGATGTGTTGAGGACCGCTGATGGGTTGAAGGTCGAATATATGAGGGAGGTAGAGCGGCTAAGGGGACAACTGGAGGATGCGGAACTCCATGTAGGATCATCCTTTGAGGAAAGCATCCTGAATATGTATTTCAAGATTCTGAAATTCCACGGGCTTTCGTGGGTCGAAGACTGCTCCCGCGAGCTGGCTCGAACTTGGGAGAGGTTGGTCCCATATGAGGCCTATTTGCGCCAAGTAGATGTGAGCACCTTGTATTAGTGCCAGCTTATGACTATCCTCGTGACTGACGAGGAGCGTGAGATGCTGGAGGAAGGGAGGAAATTGCTCCTAGAGGATGCTGAGAAAGAGAGGTTGGCAGGCTTACCGCGGAGAAGGGAAAGTCTGTTGTCACTGAGAGCGTGACCGTGGCGGCTGCATTTGCAAAGGGAAGTTCTTAACGGCCCCCAAACCTGCTATGGTGAGTGGCCTCGGAGCCTTTGCCCAAGCCTCTACTGAGTATAACCCCGATTATCCGACAGTTGGGGATACTAGTTTTACCTTACCTGCTGTTACGAGTTCCTTTCCTTCCCTCTCTACACTGTCCCTGATTGTAGGTAAATTCCCGTTATTCTGCATCCCTGAAGTTGACATGATTACCGAATTTGCAGACTAAAAAGGTTGTGTTTTTGTTGTGCAGCTCCTCTTGGGCCGTCAATGCCTGACCCTACCTCCGTGATCCCACAAACGACTGAGTCTGGACCAAGGCCTGCGGAGTTGCAGTTCGGAGAGGGCGGCGATTGGCTTTACACTTTCTCGGGGATTGAGATAACTCCTAGCATGTGTGACATCCTTATTAAGGAAGGAGAGGTGGTAGACAGACAGAGTGCTCCCGCCAGAGGCCCAGTGGAAGCCGAGGTGTCTTCGATGGCAGCTCTGGTGGTGGTTCAAACAGCCAAAATTGTTACCAAGCGTGAGGAGGTGGAGGAGAAGGAGAGGGCTGCTGACGAGGCCCAGAAGAAAAAGGAGGACGATGAAGCCAAGCCGAGGGCCGCCGAGACCTTCGAGAAAACCAAGGCTACCGATATCACACCGCATAAGTCCTAGAAGCTTGCGGAGCGATGGGACGCTAGAGAGGCCAAGGAAAAGGCTGAACGGGAAGGAAAGGAGATCCCGAAAAAGTGCAAGGCTGTGGTAGGCCTTGCTATTGGGAGTGCTCCAATGCCTACACCACCTGATATTATTACTGACCTGACGGAGATCTCCAGCGGTGATGGTGCCGATGAGCGATGCCTATTGGTTACTCATGAATCAGTTACTCCTCCAAAGGGCCGAGGAAGCATGAGTGGATCAGTTAGGAAGAGATCTGGTGCTGGGGAAGAACCATCGAGTGCTGAATTTGCAAAGAAAAAGCACAAGCACAATCACAAAAGGAAAAACATGATTAGTGTTAGTAACTTAAGTAGAAGTTACCGTTATTTTGGTAGTGTAGGCCGATAGTTTGAGCGAGTACGACCCTCAATTTATGTTTTTCAAGACATGGTGTGGTTCTTATGTACACCCTGTCATTAGAAAGGAATACGTTAAACACGTAGTCTATTAAGTGTGTGTGTAAAAATTGAAATATGAAGTAGTGACAATCGCAGTTTATGCCAAGTGTTCATACATTCTTTTTATGTTTTCTAGCGTCCTGTACCGGCATAAGCATACTTATCGTTGCACTTGTTGTAAAAGAGATTGGGTACCGCGCTCTGGGTCAATTATTCTAGAGGGGTGTAATAGAGCGCTAGTCTTAATAAGTTTCCCTCAGCTTAGGAAACCTGTAGTTTGCGAAACCAGGCTATGTGCCGGCTGTTTTGGGTTACCCGGGGTTAATCCCAAGTATAGCGAAGGTGTAGGGCATCGCGTTATGCGGTCAGCCAGGTGGGTGGCTCTCCCGTCGTTCATCGGCTTAGGGCGAGCTGTCGGCGTCGTTTATTCGCCAACGAGTTAAGCCCGTATCATCAGCTCGTAAGGTCCGATCGTGGCCATGGGCTACCCCTAAGCCTTGAGAGCTAAGGCAGAAGAAACAATTTAAGGTCGGTCTTGGTACTGCGCCAAGATTCGACCGGCATCTATGATCGGCAAAGAGAGACTTGCATCACTCCTAGTCGGTCGCTGGGCGGTGACTCCAAGTTGCCTGGACTTGGTCGTAGAACGATTTATCCTCGGCCTCGGCAAGGGGCCGAGGTTCGAGTTAGTAGTTGTTTATACTTTGTCGCGTCGCGGGACGACGATTCGAGTAGCATTGCCGGCTCCCATGCTCGGGGTGCCAGATGTAGCTAAGTGTTTTAGCCTCGCCGTTGGCTCAAGGTCAGGACAGCGGCACCGGCTCATGTGCCCGGGGTGCCGATACGGCAATCATATTGTTGATTTACGCTGGTTGTCAGGACTAACAAGACACATCACGTGAGAAGTAAACAACAAGGAGATAGGGAACTGAACATCATTTCTACTAATAACTTTGGCAGTAGTAGCCTTTACAATGCCCTGGATTTCTAGAAAACAATACATTGTTGGAAAAGCATAAACAAACGTGAACTAAATTATGTAAAGTAGCGGCGGAGATATTCGTTGTTCCATGCCCTACGAGTTTGAAAGTTCCATCGCTAAGCTTTCATTGTATGGAGTACGAGATTTCCCAACGAGGTGCGAGGCTTGTTGGATGGGGAAAAACCTTCTTTAGGACGAGGTCGCCGATGTTGAGGTCCTTATGTCGAACACTGGAATTGAAGTATCAGGCTACTCATTGTCGTTGGACAGCAGCTCTGAGATCGGCATCATTCCTCTTTTCTTCCCGCAACTCGAGTGATCCCAAAAGTAGGTATTTGTTTGTCCTTGAATTAAAGTAAGTAACTCGATGGGATTGAAGCTTGAGCTCAATGGGAATGACGACTTCAGATCCGTATGCGAGGGCGAAAGGAATATGACCGGTTGCTACCTTGTGTGTGGTCCGGTAGGCCTACATGGCCAAAGGAAGTTCGTCTGCCCACATGCCCCCAACCTTTTCCAGATGTTTCTTGATGATGGACTTGAGGACTTTATTAACCGCCTCGACTTGCCCGTTAGCTTGGGGGTGAGCCACCGCCGAAAGTATTTTTTCGATGATATGGCGCTGAGAGAAGGCTTTGAACTCGGCGCTCTCAAACTGAGTGCCGTTGTCGAAGATGATAGCTTGGGGAACCCTATAGCGGGTAATGATGTTTCAGACAATAAAGTTGATCATCTTCTTCGTGGTTATGGTGGCGAGGGCTTCAGCTTCTACCCACTTGGTGAAGTAGTCAACCGCAACGATGGCGTATCGTACCCCGACCCTAGCCATTGGAAGAGTTCCGATGATGTCGAGTCCCCACATGGCGAATGGCCATAGGACAACCATTTGACACAATTTGGTGGGCCAATAATAACCATGTCTGAGTATTTTTCTGGCCAGGGTTTTCCCCTCAGTGTGGTCGCTGCATTTGCCTTCATGCACATTGCTCAGCACTCGATAGGGCATCGCCATGGGATACGCATCGGAGCAAGGGAACAGAAAAACCCCTGTAGTAAAGCACTCCATCCATAAGAAGGTACCGAGCTGATTGGCGAGTGAGCGCCCGCCTTTCCTTCTAGTGCTTTGGTAAGGTCCTGTGCTGTAGGTAATTCCTAATCGGTTTCATCCATGACTCGGGCTCGAGTTCGTTACTCATGACCATCTCAGCTTGTCCTTGCTTGATGCTCAGAGAGTTGAGCACTTTAACTGGGGCGAACCTATTAAGTTGTGGATCTTCGGAGCTTTCCATCTTTGCAAGGGAATCTGTTTTTACATTTTGCTCTCAGGGGACATGGGTGATGACAAAATGGTCGAAGTGGGTGAGTAGCTCTTGATCTCGGCCTAGGTAGAGGGAAAGTCGCCCCTCTTTCGCTTGATACTCTCCTTGCACTTGACAGACAATAAGATGAGAATCGGAGAAGATTTGGACGGTCTCCAGCTTGAGTTTGATCTCGATTCTGAGCCCGGCGATCAAGGCCTCATATTCCAGGTCGTTGTTGGTAGCAGGGAAATTTAGTCTTGACGCGTAATATATCGGGCGTTCTTCAGGGGTGATGAGGACGACTCCAACCCCGGAGCACTTTCGGTTAGAGGAGCCGTCCATAAACAATTTCCATTGGGCGTCGGGGGCTCCAGCGTTCTCCGTTCGGAGGCAGTGAATTCCCCGATGAAATCCGCGGGAGCTTGGTCGAGGATGGCTCGTCGGGGGATGAATGTTATCACGAACTGGCTTAGCTCCATTACTCCATTTCAGTAGTCAGTCGGACGCCTTGGGCCGTTGTAGGACCGAACATAGCGGTTGGTCGGTGAAAACTTTTATGGGATGAGACTGGAAGTATGGTCGGAGCTTTCGAGAGGAAATCATCATGCAGAATGCTAGCTTTTCCAGCTTTGGATAATTCTTCTTTTCCCCCGTCAGTCGCTCGCTGATATAGTAGACGGGCCGTTGGGTGTGATCTTCGAGGCGTATTAGTGCCGAGCTGATTGCCTACGCAGAAACAGCCAGATAAATGTATAAATTCTCATGGTCTATGGGCTTAGATAGGATATGTGGTCACTCTAAGTGATCCAGAAGTTTTTTGAATGCTGAGACACATTCGGGGGTCCACTCAAAGTGGCGTTTCCCTTTTCAAAGTAAATGAAGAAAGGAATGCACTTGTCTGTGGCCTTAGAAATGAATCGACTTAGAGCGGCAACCTTTCCATTAAAACTTTGGACATCCCTGATGCCCTTGGGGATTTGGGTGTCCCGAATAGCTTGGATTTTTTCTGGGTTGGCTTCGATGCCCCGTGAATTGACAATGAAACCAAAGAATTTTCCTGAGGTGACTCCGAAGGAGCATTTCAGGGGTTGAGTTTCATGTCGTGCTGGCTGAGGACATCGAACATTTCGTAAAGATCGTGGACGTGGTCGCTTGATATTTTAGATTTTACCAGCATATCATCCACGTACGCCTCCATATATCTCCTGATTTGATTTTTAAAGTGACGATTGACTATTCGTTGATAGGTGGTGCCGGCGTTCTTGAGGTTGAAAGGCATGGCACGTCAGCAGTAAAGTCCGAGGTCTGTTATAAAGGAAGTATGATCCAAGCCACGAAGATTCATTAGGATTTGATTGTAGCCCGAATAAGCGTTCATGAAAGATAGTAGTTGGTATCCGTCAGTTGAATCAACCAGTCGGTCAATCTTCGGGAGCGAGAAGCTGTCTTTTTGGGCATGCCTTATTTAAATCAGATAAGTCGACGCATGGTCTCCATTTACCATTGGCTTTCTTGACCAGGATCGAGTTGGAGACCCACTCAGGGTAGTCGGCTTCACGAATGAAGTTGTTGTTGAGTAGGCGGTCTACCTCTTCCTCGAGTGCCTTGGACCTCTCGGGTCCCAATAAGCGTTGTTTCTGCTTGACCGGAGGCATCGTAGGATCTATTCTTAGAAAGTGACAAGCAACAACGGGATTGATGCCTTTAATGTTGGAGTGAGTCCATGCGAATACATCCAAGTTGGCCTTCACGAAATTTAAAAGATCCTCTTTGATTGCAGGGTGAAGTTGTGATCCTACCTTCAACACCCTTATCAGGTCCTCGAGGTTGATGGGAACATCCTCTATGGATTCGACCGGGGTGGCCCTCTCATATTCGGGCTCTTCGTCCTGCCATGGGTAGATGTGACAATCTCAAAACTCCGTACGACGGAATTAAGGATAATCATTGGAATATGACACATTAATCATCATTAGTAGAGAACAGATAATAGCATAAACAGAAAATAGAATAATTTACATCAATATGACAGTGGAATCATAATATGTAACAACATCAGAGTAGCACAGTGTAGGATACAACTTAGTGCAAGAAAGGAAATAACCAGTCTACATCAAGATCACTAGTACATATACATCATAGATACATAATAGAAGTAAATCTGTCTACATCGCGATAAGCGGAATCATATACATAAAGTACTAATGGCGGAATATCACATAGCCAAAATACTGAGAAGTCAAGTCCTCGCCATACTAGCCAAAAGATGCAGTCCATGCTATGGTGCAAAAGCCAAAATATATCCTATTACCTGTCACTAGGCTGCCCATGTGAAAATAAGGGCACCCGAGTTTGCAAAGTGGAACAAACTATGAGTCATTCATGGAACTGGTATGAAAAATATACTTAACTATTTAAACAACAATAACAAGGCAAATCACAGGACCATGCCATTTTCGCGAAACGGGTTTACTCCAATGATTGCCAGTGCATTAAACAAGGTAAATTATTTAAACAACGCAATGCTTTTTATAAAAATCCAGCCATTATTAGAACCAAGTCCCATCATACAATGCAACGCAAGCCGGAAGATAGGGTTTTACCTTATAATGGTTAAAATATGCTTAATACGTGTAAAGCAAAATCATTTGATATTATTACTAGTGCACATATGTTTCAAAAGCAAATTCAATCATAAATATCAATCCTAGACGGCATAAGTGCCCCATACCACTATGTCGCCATATATAAGTTACAATCAAATCCGTGATCTCGTATTGGAAATTTGGATTCCGTCATGAGTTGAGGCAATGGGTAAGCTCCTCACCGCTTCGAGTCACTCTAGCAAATGCCAACCCTTTGATCTTCAGGGCCGGTCCTCTCTTACGTTTGAGGATTGGTTATTCCTGAACACACGTTTCCCGGTCCTTCGGACCTATCCATCGGCTCTGTAGAGACCGATATATCCGAGGCGCCTCACATTCCAACATCCACAAAGTGTAAAATAAACAACGATGTCAGGGCTAGTAAAACACTGACAACACCCATAGCTAGAAAGAAACGTCATGCACTCCCTGCAGTCACGATCCCGTTTTTGAATCATACCGGTGTGTGAGGCTCGCGAATTAACGCCATACACAAAGCTACGCTATAAAGCCGTGCTTTGATCATCAACCACAAGACTCTTCTTTTCAACAAAAGCCTTCATCATTTGCATCTTTGCATGCCACGTTGTCAATCCACACTATACAACTGATGTCTACCAATATACAACCTCTGAGCTCGTACGTCTCAGAGAAGGGCGTTAAGCAAGAGAATAAATTCTCCGCCGCCAAACAAATGTATATTTAGTAGAGATCAACGAATAAAGCACAGAATACACATCAGACACACATCCATTTACAAGTGCATTCTGGGTCTGAACGAAACCGGAGGCACCTTAAATCTGAAAAAGGATTATCTTATGAATAATATGTAAATTCACAAATCCTTCATTTATTACATTATTGACAAATATATTCTTTAGCCCCATATCACTAAATTTCCCCTTTTTGTTTTTAATTTCAACCAAATTTCACAGAACTACAATTCAATAATTCTGCGCATAGCCAAAATTCAATTATCCAACTGCGCATAACTCCAATTTATTGAATTTTCGTGTATAACCAAAATTTAACATAAACGGTATATTTTGACGCAGAAGCTGGGACTAGAAGAAGAAGAAAAACATATTGTAAATTTTATCAAGAATCAAACAATACAAAAATATTGTTACTGAAAAATATAATTTAATCCACTCACCTGAAATTTGCACTTTGATGCTTTCTCCATATTTCAGATTTGTTGATTAGTCTGGGAGAAGGATCTGAGCATCTATAACTTGGATCTTTAATCTCCAAAGCTTGAATCAGAAATCCTAGAACAAATATATTTATTTTTTGAAGAACTTGGAGGAGAAAAGAAATGGTAGAGCTCTAGCGCCCTCTCAGAAAATATGATTTGGAGGCTAGGCCCTGCTGGTCTATTTATAGATGCTTAGAAAACCACATATGTTGAATTTTCAAACCATAAATCAGAGTCGACAAAACACGTCATCTTGTCCCAATATGGGTCGATCCATGCTTCAGGTGGGTCGACCCCCAGGTTGACCCATCTATGAAGTGTGTCGACTCCTGGGTCAACCCACTTCAGGCATGGGTCGACCCAGGTATACGATTTAAAACCGTATACTTTGGGCCTATTGCGTGATTTTTGGCTTTGATTTAAATGTTGTTATTAACGTTATTCTCTTGCCTAATTTCTTCTCCCTAAATTAAGATATTCTATTTATAACACCCGTTTTAGATTTCAAATTCAAACTTGCATGTATATATTAGCGCATAACTTAATAAAATTTTATTCGTTAATAACTTCCATTTATTGCTTTCTTAACGTTATAATTTGTTAAAGTTTTAACTTTATTTCTTTCTTATTCTTTAGACTTATCCATATCAAATTTCAAATGTGAAACAAATTCACGTGTATAAATTTTTCCATTTTAACTTTCAACGTATTTTCCCTTTTAAATCAATAAACATTACATTTAACGTTTATTTCCATTATGTTACACACCATTTTTAACATGCATTAATTCCATTTCAAGTGCACACTCTTAATACAATAATATGCGCATATTTATTCTAAATTGAAATGCTACTTAATTAATGTTATTTCAAACTTCCTTTTTATTGCATAATTTTGTACCATTTATGACACGTATTTATATTGTGGATTTCTTCTCCAATTTATATGTAATATTACTTCTTTGTTAATGTCAATTATGACATGCAGTATCAATTAGTATGACGTTTTAAGTATTATCTCAATTACTTTCCTCTTTCTAACTGCCCATTTATTTCAATTTCAAACGACCATTTTTCTGAGAATTTATGTACATACATAATATAAAAATATAAATTATACTTGCACACTTTTAGATACAAATATTTTCCAATGTTATACTTTGTGTTTTTATAAATTTACTATACAAACTCTGTTCAGAACATATTATATATGTAAATTTATCGGACAAATGCAATGGTACGCGTTTCGAAGCCCAATTCTGACAATTCCAAAAATGTCCATTTTTCCATTCATCGTTTTTGTAATTATTTAATTGAGCCGATATAGTAAAAGTGCGGGGTATTACACTACTAGTTCGAGGGTCTAGCATTTTCGTCCCTAACAGCAACAAGGTTTGACAAAGAATTCTTTACGAATTTCACAACTCCTGCATCAGAAGCTATTTAGGTATTTGTTCCACTTTTGCTCAATTGTCAGCAAAAAAAAATCTATCTAAATATATATGATGATGTCAAGAAATTATTAATAACTGCTCCACCTTCCTGCAATCAAAACCTAAAAATGTATCCTTGAAGGACCTGCCGCAACCATTGCCAATAATAACACGAATTTGGGAAGACATATCTATGGACTTCATCGATACCTTCTATAATCCCTAGGAAAAACCACCCTATAGGTCATAGTAGATCGTCTATCCAAATAAGTAGATTTTATAACATTGCCCACATCATTTTCAGCTTCATATAGCCGCCCAATTTATTTAAGAGCATATACGACTTCACGGATTCCGTTATTTGATTGTCTCCGATCGAGACCGTCTAGTTGTAGGTCACTTTGAGAAAACTTTTCAATCTACATGGCACTGAACGAATGATAAAAACTGCATAACTTCCATAAGAAGACGACCAACCATACAGTGATTGGAACCAAACCAAAACAATATAGCAATGTGGTACCATGAGCCGAATGGTGGTGCAGCACAAATCTCCACTCATTCATTGGTATGTCCCCCTTTAAAGCTATCTATAGCCGCACGCCTCCAATCCTTCTTGAGTATACTTCCACTACCATAAACCTTCACAACCTTGATAAATGGCTTACTTATAGAGCCCAACTACTCTAACACTTAAAAGAAAACCAAAGTGCAAATAAGAATGAAAAATCTCTCTGATCAACACCGAATCGACAATTAATTCTTGTAACGACCCTGATTTTTGATTGATTAATTTTAAATATTTAATATTGTTTTAAATATTGAATTAATAATATAAAATAAATTTTTATATTGATTTATCGATTAATAATCGATATACAATTTATTTCGAATGTATATAATCATTGTTTTATGAGAATATGAAATATTTCAATTCGAAATTTATACGGAGTCAAATTAATTCACATAATTAATCAAACTTCTATTTGAATAGAATCGACGATAATAATTTATCATTTAGAATTAATTGTTTTAAATTTAATTTATATCGATTTAAATTAATATCTTCTCCAGATGATCGTATAAGGCTTTGAAACTTGTCCCGTTGGGTTCAGAATGGTGGTTTAACCTTAGGAAGGTCTGTTGTTGGGCTCAAATAGGAGTTTGAGTCAACGTGATAATTTAAATTAAAGAATATCGGTTCAAACAAATTAAAATAAATTAAAATATAATACCTTCTTCCTTAAGCTAAATACACTAAAACCCTACCCATGATAAATCTTACCCAGTATAACACCTGCCTTCATTCCTTAACGAGGAAGCATCTCTGTCTATAAAATCACGACTTATCCTTTCCATTCTCCTTTTCATTTTCATTCGCTACACTGAAAAGGGCTAAAACCACCTCTTTTTATTTGTTCAGAAATTCTTATCAACTAAATGCCAAACCAAATCCAATTTCGAATACCATTTTTTCAGTCCATTATTTCATTTCCTTTTTGAAACAGTCAAAAATCAAATTAGCTGTTCACATAAAAAAAGAAGAAAATAGAATTTGATTTCGAATTCGGATCTAAGCCAAGACTCCAAGGCGCGTGGCGTCGCAGGCCATGGTTGTCGCGTTCGAAATTGGGGGCAACAAATGGGTTTAATCGCGATTGGTTCGGGGTATTCGAAGCAAAAATGCAGCGCTTCAATTTTTGTAGCTTCAAGAGAAACCGCGATTCAAGATTAGGAACCCTAGAGCTTAAAAATCGACAATACTGGAGTTGCGATTGGGTTTTCTTTAGGGTCCGACATTGGCTTTTAGGGAGGTAGCGGTGACCTGAGAGAGCTGTAAGGCGTTGTTTTTGGGGTTGCAGAGTTGTCTCGATCTGTGTATTGCGTGAAGGTCAGAATCGGGAAACTGTTTTTGATGTCGAAGTCGTTTTGTGGTACTCTTGTGATGGAATTGGGGTAAGGTGAAGGGAAGGCCGTTTGGGAAGTGCCTAGCTGCTGTTAAGTGGCGAATAGGACTGTGAATTTAGAAAGAGATTTCTGAGGAGGAGCATCCATGTGGGAAGGAAGGCACAGTATTTGTTTTGGGTAGATTTCATATCTAAGTGTTGACTGAGAAGGGAAAATGCACATGATAGCTCGCATTTTTTATTCACGATGAGGAAGATGATTTTTAAAAAGGTAATTTAAATATAATTATTAAAATAAAATTTGATGTCATGTTAATATAATGAAGCTTACTATATTGAGTGATAAAATCATTACATTAGATAATGAACAGATATAACCTTAAGTGTTTAATGAAGGCAACTTAGTTGTATCATTGACATAATTATTTTTATGTGAAATTAAGATAATTTATTTGTTTATTTGGTAATTAGTGAATAATTAAGTAAAACTAAAGGTTTTGATTTTTTTCAATTTCGTATACCCTATCTCATTCATATTACGTTAGAATCTAACGTTGTAAATACGTTAGGTTTATAACTGCAAGATATACAAGCTGGAGCTAATTTTGGTTTTTCCAAAGATAGATGGAATTTTAAAATCAAACGTTTCCAATCTATTCCGTCAGATAAAATCACGGTGATTAAATCTCACTCAATTTATTTATTTTGAATTATTTTTGGTTGTTAAAAATAATTGATGGTTGTTTGGTTGCACTGAAATATTATTCTGGTTATAAAATATATATTAGTTATTTAGGATTAGTGTTTATGGTTATTATATATATATATTGATGGTTGGATTCCCGCAATATCATTAGCGGATGCCCTCAGCATCATTAACGGATGACCCTATACGCCCCACGCTATGATGGTGGATGACCTTCTATACCACGATATCCTGCCACGAAGCAGGATGGGTATTATTTCTGTTGGCTAACGTCTGTGGATGCAGGAAAAACTGGTTAGAGGGATCCGACTGGATTCCTCAAAAATATTATTATTGTTGTTTTCATGTATATCATCATATATGAGATGTTAGAAAACCAGTGATTGATAATGGGTTGGTTTGGATGTTTAAAATATCACTAGGCCTAAATGGTAATTTATAAAAATATCGTAAATAGGGTTTTGAGATTTAGAAAAGAGAAAAACTATTTTCTAAAATAGAAATTGAATTTCGAATGGGCTATAAATATATTTATTTGTTTTGAATAAAGAAACAAGTATTGAATTTATAAACGACGTTTATAAATTAAATAATACAGGAATTTGAAATGACGAATCTATAAACGATGTTTATAAATTAAATAATGCAGGAAATTAAAGTAAATTTATAAATGGTGTTTATAAACTAAATGGAATGATTTTCATTGGATAATCAGAGAACTGAAGTAAATTTACAAACTGTGTTTATAAATGAAGTGGAAAAATTATCATTTGATAAGTTGAATATTTAAATTCAAATGTGAACTTAAAAATAGAAATGGGGAATCGTTTAAAGAACTAAACGATGAAATTTATTCTGATATCCAGAATATAAAGTGAAATAAAATAAATCCGTCAGGATTTATGATTTGAATTCAATTAGTTCGAATTTATTTAAATAATATATGAAAACAAGGAAGTTGGATTTATAAACGATATTTATAAATCTAGTGAAATAAATTATCATTAGATAATTTAGAGGTTTAAATTCAAGTACGAATTTGAAAAGTAGAATTTGAACTGGAATCGAAATGGAAACTTGTTTTTATAAAACAAGAAAGTTAAATTTATAAACAATGTTTATAAATTAAGGAAAATAAGTTATCATTTGATAACTTAGAAATTTATATTCAAATATGAATTTAACCATGAATTGGAAATCGTTTCAGAAAGGGAACGACGGGTTTTATTTCGATATTCGGAATATAAACTGAATTAAGCTAAATCCAAAGGATTTAAATTGGTATTCAATTATACTGAATTTTATAAATAATTTATTTATAAAAGGAATTGGAATTTAATATAGCAAATTGAGTTATAAACAAATTTATAACCAAGTAATGAAAAATCGATGATTTGAGATAATCAGAAATATTAAGTTGGATTTGAAAACTGGATTTAATATATATTAAAAATATATTAGAGTAGAGTTGAAATTTATTATAAATGAAGTTTAAACGTTTATATTTAAATATAATTAAAACGAACTCGCCGCAGCGCGATAGTTCGTAAATTGGCGTTTCGAACTTCAATTGAGTATATAGAACTCAATTTAAGTCGGAATTCTTTGAAACAAGAAACATCAGGATCGATTTGATAATAGTTTTCTAATGGAAGCAAAAAATCTGGATATCGTCTTATAGATTTTTAGTTATGTAAAAAATCAAATTTTCAGAAAAACCGTGCCATAAACGTTATTAAGCCATAACGGTTTATTTAAATAAATAAAAAGGATTTTTAGCAAATAAGACTTAGATCTTCGTTATAAAAATCCAGACTCGAGTTGTAAAATAAATATGAACTCAAGACAAGTAAATGAAATGATTTCAAAGCAAAATTCATATTTTTGAGTATTGAATAGGATTAACTAATTTGAATAATAATTCGTTAATCGAGTTTTGAATCGAAATTGGCATTGGATAAGTAAATTGGTTTTGTGAATTCATATTCAAAATCGAATATGAAACTCGAGTTGGAAATGAAATTCTACTTGTTTATAAGCGAATTAAAATATATTTGAACATGATATGTTCAAAATAAAGGGATTTGGCAAAATAGCTAATTAAAGAATAAATTAGCAAATTGAGTTAGGAATGACCGGATTGAGTTGGGATAAATCAGAAAACAGGTGAACATAGATTAGACAGGTTTGGAGTGAAGTGCATGAAGATTATAATTTGTGTGCCCGACAAAAAGATACACGTTTAAATTACGTATGGGATTTTATGCGCCGAATCGGCAAGCCACTTGGCTTTTTGATTTTCTTTTTGAATGGAAAGGGCCTAGAGAGGCGAGTTGAGGTTTGAACTATCGACCCGTACAAAGGAGGTTATGGCAAAAAATTTCGTGAATTTAAGGAGTTAGAATATTTTTAAGAAAATTGGATAACTAGAAATCAATGTATCGATGTATATAGAATTCGATAAGGAAACAAACTTTAAAATAGAATGTTATAAACAAAAGGGAAATCTATAATTAAATTTGATAAATTAGAAAGAGAAACGTATGTGGGTTAAAAATGAATAATTGGTTTTATGATGTTGATTATTCGAGGTAAGTGGTCTTGTCTGTTTTGAAGTTAAAGATGTTATTCAGTCAAGGTCTGAGAGGTAATTATACCCCAACTTGTTTGATTTCATTTTTAACCAATAAATAGCAGGATCCAGTATCGAAGAAAAATGTTTGAATAAGAGTTAGTTGAATGCAGTATTTTGGGTTGTTGTAACGATGTTTTACACAACATTCGTTTTAACCCAAGTAAGTGAAAATTTGGAAATATAATGATAAATATTTCCTGAATATAGAAATAAATGAACGTTCGTGGAAGAGATAAGTAATTGGAATGTTTCCAACTATAAGTAAAGGATATTTTCTAAGTACAGAAAATAAAAGAAGTTGATATTTGGAAATGTTTTCCAAATAGCGTAAGAGTCCAAGATGATAATTGAAAATATTTGTTTAACAAATGTTGATAAGGAAATGGAAAGGGTGATATAATTAATGAAATATTAATTAACAGGCCCAGTGATGGTTTGATGTTATGGATAAATGTTTATTTGTTTTTCTTCGATAGTTAAATAACCGACTATCGAAGTGTTTGCCAATATCGTTGTCAATATGGAGAGACCGGTTGGATTATTATCCGAGAACCACTCCGTATTGGCAGTAGCGTTGCGAATCAGTTTTTTTTTGAAGAAAATCGAAGATGGAGTAAAGTGCAAGGGCATTTTCTATTTATGGAAATTGTGCCTTCGGTTTCGTTTAATCCTAGAACGAACGTTTATGGAAGAATGTCTGACAGAGTATTTCCAATGATCGCATATGTTGGTCTGTATAGATATATATGGTGGTGGAGAATTTATTCTCTTAGCATAATATCCAAAATATATTTGTGCATATCAATTAATGATTTACGGATCTGAAAATGTGGCATTCAAAGTGATTGTGCTATCAATGAATGATAAGAAACCGTAGCCTCAGGCCTCAACAACCGGGAAATGACAAAAATCGGGCAGGCAGCATGGCTTTGTGGGTCGCTCCCATTAGGGTGTATTATCACCTATCTAGAGAAATTCATTTAATTCCTTATTCTATTCGATGCTGTCCCATTCGGGAAACGATTGCTGATCCCAACCGTTGGTGATATACATTTGATACACTCAAGTGAAATGAGTGCTCGATCATGTGTGGGCTGGGTTGCAAGATGTTCTTGTTGAACTCCAGTGTATCCCCTCTAGAGTACACTGATCGGAAGGTGGTTCCATACCTTGTCATGTTGGAATCCAATCTCCAATAAGCGCCATGCAGTTTTTTTATTTTATATTATATACGGAGCGTGAGATGCAAGCGTTCCGCTAGATTCTATTTATTTGATGTAGATATTATTATAATATCATTGGATTTGATATCAAAAATATTTTGGGTTATCGTAAGGTAAAAACCATCCGTGTTTATGTGTGGATCGGTCTTACGATTATCATTTCCTTCGAAAGAATTTTTAAAGTTAAACAAATGATTGGAGTTACTCACACCAGTCCCACGACTGACCTAGAGTTTTTTTCCCTAAACTCTTAGGTGCCCAAATTTGTACGGGCAGTCAAGTAGTCAGGATTTTACAGATTCACTTGGAGGAGTTTGAAGCAGGAGGCTTCACCAGTTAGCTATAGACTATCATATATTCCGCTGTGTTCCATGTTTTTATCTGGAAACAGGTGTTTATAAACATTCCAGAAATAGCTGTTGTGCTCTGATGATGGTATGTATATAAAGTTACCGAATTGTATTTCAAAGTTTATGTTACTTAATATATTTTATTCGTTCCGCTGTGAGTTTGTGATCTTCGTTTTCTTCTATTCTAATATTTCTTTCTTCCTATTTCTCATCCTCTAACTTCTTTCTAATAATGATTCGTATTTCTGTGTAATTTGGGTTGGACGTGTGATGTATGTAGTCAACTCAGATAGTACGGATTTGCGGGCTGTTACAATTCTCCATTGGAGATTGGGTCTTTTCCCGCTTTTAGTCATACCGTCAAATTTCCATAAGAAAAGTTTACATAAACTCACCAAACAATACTTCGAACCATACAAGATCCTAGAAAAAAATCTGATCCATCGCTTACAAACTTCAACTTCCACCCAAATCCAAGTTCTACCCAGGTTCCAAATTCATATTTTGCAATTAAACCAATATTCTTTCAGCCAATCAAGGGACCTTGATTTGGATATTTCCAATTAATTCAACATTCTTTCAGGGGTTTAATTGCAAAATGTTGGAAATCAGGGCCTCCTGGTTGGCTGGGTCTAGAAGACCACACAATTCCGGGTCCAGGTGATCTCACCCCCGATATTGACAGTTATGTAATGCTTCAAGTGAAAGTTGTAATGAGTAAGAATTAATGAAAATCATTTCTTCACCTATCCCTTCTTGTTCTTAGTGGAAATCTGTATTTGGTCTTCATTGTAGCACCACTCATGTTACAAAACAATAGCGCAAAACATATGAAAATTTAAATGTTATACTTTAGGCCTCTACGCCTTCCAATAAAACAATTCATCAAAAGTGAAAGGTTTAATTGGATGATGGAAAGGTAACAAAATTCAAATTCATAAATGTGCTTAGCACCTCGATAAATTTTATAAAAATTAGTTGGACTAAAATGCCATCCATTGATAATTATCTCGTATATTTTTTTTGTATTCTAACCCTTATGTGCAAGGATTCTAAAATAATCATAGAGTGTGAGTTTGTGCTCTAGGTACCTGCAATGCACATGATCTTTAAGGTTAAAAGACTTATGAAGTATATGTACATGCTCAACACGGTGACCAAAAATATAAAAAATCATTTGTTCAATTCCCAAAATTCTAACCTTGAGGTCCCATAAGAATTAAGAAGGCTTGCTTAAAGCCTTAGGAGCTGTTCGGCTGGCCAAAACGGTCCGTCTGCCCAATGGACCATTTTGGTCCGTTTGCCCAACAGCTCAAAATTGAGCTGTTGGGCCCCGACGCTTCCGACGCGTCGGGCGTCCAACAGCCCAATTATGAGCGGTTGGGTATAAATATATATTTTTTATTTAATTAATTAATAAATTTAAGCTTTTATAAATTACGGAAATTAATAACTTGTGTAAAAAAGATCCGTTTGAGACGCGGTTTTTTGCGTTGCGTTCGTATTGAAATGCTCTACGTAATGGAGTTGGTTTGAACTGAATCGGAGCAACTTATAATTTTTCAATTTTTTATTTATTTGTGTAAATTATTGATACATATTATTAATTAAAAGCAAATAATAAATTAATTAACCATTAATTAATTAAATTACAAAATAAAAATAAAATGGTCTGCTTAAATGCTCCGCTCATATTCTCCGCTTTACGCACCAAATACATTCTCTGCTATCTACAATTCTCCGCTTAAATTCTCCACTCAAATGGTCCGCTTCCGCTTGCGTCAAACGCACCCTTAACCAACATCACCAAGTGACTAAGTACCAACTACAATATCTATTAGTTTCATTTAATTTTTAGTCTTTCTCCATAGCTATATTTGGATGAAAAGTTACCAAGAGAACGAGTTTTGAATCGACACCCAACTCAGGATGGAGCTAAAGGCCTCTCACCCAGCCGCTCATCAAAGTCACTTAGGTTGCAAGTAATTGGATTTAGTGTTACTTTGACATCTCACATGTTGTTGTCGAAGAATTCAGAAGCACAATGTGGGTTCTAAAGCATTAAAGTCTTAGTTGCGTAGGCATTAAAATCACCACCATTCTTTGTTATGTTAAAACGAAAATGAATTTAGCACCGTTCACAATGAATTTTCGACTATTGACCATCACGATCATGTCTGATGCATCAAAACGATAACAATATATATTTTAACCGCTGAGCCAAAAGGTTCAAATTTACGCATTAGCATCTGATGCCAATGGACACTTCAAACCTTGCTATAAGAACTCATTTCACTCAACACAACTCCACACACAATCAACACGGCTCCATACTACACTAACTCAATACAACTCCATGAAAGGAACCTACAAATATATAATGTCCGACTTTGAATATGATTCTTGTTTTTCTAATTGGGTCAGTTTGTCTTCGGTCCCTAATAGGTTTCAAAATTCAACTCACGTCCCTCGCTTAAATTTTTATAAATTAGTTTCCTATTCTTCGAAAAATCATCAAAAAAGCAAAAAAAAAAAAAAAATCATGTAAAGGCATAATTAAATTAAACACGTAAACATCATCAAATTCATGCATTAAAACCACCAAAAAAAGCATCAAAATAAAAAAACAAAAAAAATGACGAATCTCCAGTATATTGCATCAAACGATGCAATTATTTGTAATTGTTGCATACAATTCAGCAACAAATGCACTTATGCATCAATATGCAGTATTATTGCTAAACAGTCAGAAATAATACTGCAATAATTGCATCGTTTGATGCAATAATTCATTGCTCGCCTGTTTTTTCAACCATACACCATTTTTAAGCATTATTGCTTACATTACAGCAATTATAAGCAATAATTGCATACATATCAGTACATATTTATAAGCCTTCATCATTTTTAACATTGTTGCATATATTTCAGCAATTATACACAATAATTGCATACATTTCAACAACCATAAGCCATGCAGAATTGTTCATCTTTAATTGCATACATCTCAGCATGTATAAACAATAATAGCATATATGTATGCAATAATACATCCATATTTTCAATATAAACTCAAAATGAATTATTGCATACATATATGCAATTATTGGTTATAATTGCTGATTTTGCGATTTGTTTTCTTTTCAGAATGCTTCTACGAATATTTGCAATTTTTTTATAGTGCAGCAAATTTTTTTTTTTTGAAAAACACATAAGGGCTGAAAATAGGGACCTACTTTGTATTTAAACTTTAGGGGGGAGGTCGTTTATATTATAAAACATTTTAGGGACATGTGGATTATTTTCACTTTCTAATTTACATGATTTAGTCATTTCGAGAGAGTACAACCAAAGAAAAAGGATTTGAATCCTACAAATACATATGTTAACTTTTACTAACAGAGAAGGGCAGAAGAAATACTCAATGTACATGTCAAATGATGTAAAAAAATCATATGAAATGACTTTGCTTTCTCTCGTTTTGTGATATTCTATAGAACCATGGTTTGGCTACAGCACGACAAATTCATATTAAAGAAGAAGTTGCCATATTTCTCTATACAATTGCAATATCGCTATAAAAAAGACAGTTAAGTGGAAGGTTTCAAAAGTCAGTAACAAAATTCATTATATTTTCATACTACTCTAGAATGTGTTTTGTTACTTGATAAAGATATTATAAAATCAGAGGATGCTCTATTTAGCACTATACCAGAGCAAATTGCAAGTTCAAACCAGTATTATCCTTATTTTAAGAATTGCAAAGGCGCTACATATGGTATTCATGTAATGTCGTAATTACCTGCAAACAAAGTTGTGCCTAACATTAGATGAAAAGGATAAGCTATCCAAAATATCTTAGCATTTTGCGCTACAAGAACAATGGTATATAGCCACGCCAAGTTTTCTATGGCCACCAACGACATTTCTAATGGCTAGCAATGGCTCGTCGTTTACGTGGTAAAAATAATTTAACCGTCCAAAGCCGTTGAAATCCGTTGCTATTTTAATCATTGGAAATCATCAATATTCCTGTCTTCTAACCTGAGAGCATTTTTCACTTCTTTCCAACCAACCTAAAACGCAAGAAAACCACATTTGCTCATCACTAGTCATTGCCAACCCCCATTTGCCCACCAAAACACCTCCGACGCCACGAACCATTGTGTGCTGCCCCTCTACGCACTCCAGGCCTCTCAAAATCAAGTATTTCAGAAATCCTAATTATCTTAAATTTCCTAAATTATGCCTAGTTAATTATTAAAGTTGTCCCTAATATCCATTGATTGTTTATTGTACCATACTACGTGCTAATTACTTTTATTATCATCAAAATATCCAAATTATTGGCTATGATTGATTTGGTGTATACTTTTGAATGATTTGGTTAGCATTGATTGGGTGTGTACGTTTTGCATGCTAATTACTAATACATTAGTTTGGATTAATTTGAATGCTTTGATGTATATGTTTTGTAAATAGCTAGCATTAGATTCCTTAATCATTTATTTAAATTTTAGTTTGTTTTAATATTGTATGGAACGTAAATTAGTTTTCTAAATACTATAATTTAGTACATAAACAAATTGTATATTTAATTTAGTATATAATTTGGTATAAAAACAAACATGAATAGTATATTACGCAAAATAGGATAAATCATATACTTTACTATATATGTTGACGACAAAAATTGTCGTAAACACCAAAGATTCCAATTACTAGGAATAGTTAATTCGGTCGCATAGACAAGAGCATGAAAAGGTAAATGACACAAGAGATTTATAGTGGTTCGGCCTCGTAAGGGGCCTACGTCCACTTTGAAGCGTTGTTGGAATATTATTGATCACAAAAGATTACAAGGTTGAACACATCACATGACATCTCATTACATTTGCTTGTTGGCTAGGTGATGTCACCATTGTCATATATGATGTCATAATTGGCATATATTGAGGAATGTAGGAAAAAGACGCTTTTGCCCTTCTTCTTTCTTAAAGAGGAGATGCCATTAATGGGGCTCTCAAGAAGTCTCAAGGTCACAAAATTCCACCCCTTTGAAGTGTAAGGCTATGGGGTATTTATAGGACAAGAATTAGATAGCAGTAGGTGGGAGTAGGTAGGAGTAGGTGAAAATGGACCCCCACACTAAGAAATTCCCACCTGGCTGGTGCGCCTGCCAGATTTTCGCAACCCGCCTCTGGGATGCGAATTTCGCACCTTATGGGGTGCGAAATTCGCATCCCCTAGAGTGCGCGAAATTCTGGCCTGTAGGGGTGCGGAATTTGCACCCCAGGGTGCGAAATTCGCAACTCTACGAGGTGCAAATCTCGCACCCGGCTGGGTGGGAATTTCGCACCTGGCTAGGTGCGAATTCCGCACCGCGGGTGCGAGTTTCGTACACCGCTAGGTGTGAATCTCGCACTTCGCAGGGTGCGAATTTCGCACCCTGGAGGGTGCGGATACCGCCTTGTGGGGGGTTGTGAAGGTCTTGGGAATTGGCGCTCTGATGGCTCGCGGTTTGGGTTCATGGCTCGAACTGCGAGGTCTTTTTCTGCCGCGATTCCTCTCCAACCCGTTTCCTTCGATCCTAGATGTCTTCCCGGCCTTGATTCTACGCGAGGGGATGAGCTGAGCGTGTCCTGTGTAATATTAGGGACCGGACCAAAAGGCCGGTTAACATATGCCCCCCAAAGTACGTCTTGTCTTGACATGATGTGGTTTGTGTTTGTTAAGACAGCAGTCGGGTTGTCGACTCATCCTGTTAAAGAAAAATAGACGTTAGTTGTAGGGTTCGTTCACTGCAGACTTGCAAGCGAGTTGGTGTGGGCGCGACAACGTGCTCACGTCTCTAAGTATTCGGAATGCGCTGCCTCCGCATGCTTGCGATGATCGGTATGTGCATGGAATACGTGCACATGAGCGCGTGGTGTGGCGCTTTGGGTATAGGGGTTTGAGATAGATTTTCCTCTCCCCTTCCTTCTCCCTTCTTTTTTTGGGCCTATGAACCACGGAGATTTGGAATCTCGAATCCTGGGGGCTCGAAATTTCAAACCCCCGGTGGGTTCGAAATTTCAAACCCGTAGGTTCGAGATTTTGGGAAGACCAAGGGGTTTGTCCCTTTTTACTATAAATATCCCCCTCTCCACATTTCCTTCCTTCCATTATTTCCTTCCTTGCCCTTCATTGTTGTGAAAGCTTCAGAACTCAAAACATTTAACCGGACCTAGGTAATGGACGGATCGAAGGAGAGCAGGAGGAGGGAGGCTGAAGGGTCGAGATTCAAAGGTGCATCAAAGAGCCGACCCCCTCAGAGGCTCGAGTTCTCGAACCCTCAGGAGGTTCGAATTTTCGAACAAGAAGGGTTAGGATCCTCGAACCCTGAAGGGGTTCGAATATCCGAACCTCCGGGGTTCGAATTTTCGAACCTTGATGGCGTTCGATATCTGAACTTCGGGGTTTGGATTTTCAAACCACGACGGGGTCCAACTACCTGAGCCTCCGAGGTTCGATTTCTGAACCTTGGGGTTCGAATTTTCGAACCCTGATAGGGTTCGAATTTCCGAACGTCGGGGGTTTGAAGTTTCAAACCTCGAGAGAGGTTCAAGTCTTCGAGTCCCGAAATGATCTTGATCTCCGTGCTAGGTCTGGCTGGCTTGATTGCTTCACGCTACCCCTCGGCGGGGTGTTGCTTCTCCTTTGTAGAACTTTGGTTTTGTTAGCCCACTTTGTGATTGGGCTACACAAAGTTAGAAGGTTACTCGACGAATAGATGTGAAGCGAGAATTCTAAGCAGGAGCCCGGATTGGTTCGGAGGCGCCCGAATCGAAACCGCCTGCTCTGAAGCAGTCAAAATACAAAATGATAAATAGGAAACACAACCGTATCGGTTCGGGCCCCTCCGATCCGGACCCCCCATTATACCACCCGATCCGATCCCAAAATAGCTGAAACAGCAGTTATACTCCACGATTCCAGAAGGTACGGAGCGGTTATGCACCTATCATCCCACGTTCACCCATGAAGGCTATGTGCTGGAAACATCTCAAGGTTCCTCACTCTGAACCTAACGGAATGGCTGCAACGTGTACCCAAATCGAAGACCCTCCAAAGGAACTTTCTGCCTATAAATACACTACCAAGCCTCATTTGAAGGGATCTTTTGGCAAGTTCTTGACTCAAACACCTGCTATATTCGAATTTCATCATATTAATCAGATCATCATCAATCTTTGAAGAAAATTTCTACGAGTGCTGAGTGAAATTATTCATTGTAAAAGTGAGATTGAGTGAATACAATCATTGTACTTGTACTTCCATCATCAATTAAAGAAATTCAGAGTGGACGTAGGCTCTATAACGCCAAACCACTATAAATCGTGTGTTCCACTTCGTTTTTATTTTCATTTCATTTAGAATTATCAATAGTTAGTTTGTTAGAACCACTTTTGGATTGGACATTTTGGTGCTTCCACAGAGAACATTCTTAAATTTTCCATATTTTGGGCTACCATTTTACATTTGGGTTTGTATATCCGAATAAGATTGACACGACCCGAACTTCCCCGGTCTCCGAAGAGAAGAGAAAGAATGGATTGCTTTGAGAACACGACAATCAGAACATAAAAAAAAGAACATTTCATTGCTATTACAACAATTTACATCAGAGTACAAGAATATACATAGTATGAACAAATAATATACATTGTAAAATATCAGAGATTAAAATACATTATATAGTAGTGGAAAATAATACATAACACAACTGAAAGAGATAAACGGATATAGAGCGTGCCGAATATAGCTCTAACTGTAAACCAGGGTCCTGTGAATATAATATCTGCACAACCAAAACTACTAGCCGCCCGTGTGGAAAATAGAGGCACCCAGAGTTTAGGTTAAAACAATAAACTCCAGGTCAGTCATGTGATTGGTGTGAGAACTAAAACAGTTATTTAAAAATTACTTTAAAAATCAAGGGACCACGCCGTATAACACAGAATGGGTTTCCCCTCAAGAATACCAGTGCATATGACAAAACAACGCAATGTTTTTTTTGGAAAAATGAAGCTATTATAAAACCAAGGTCCCATCACACAATGCAACGCAAGTCGAAGGATATGGTTTTCCCTTATAATAGCCAAACATGCTTGGTACGTTTAAAACAAATCATTTGATACTAATATAAGTGCATAGTGTATAAAACAACTTCAAATATAAATGTATCAATCATAGGCGGCATGGGTACCATCTATCATGTCGCCAATACTAGGCTCTACAATCAAAACCGAAATGTCACGTATTGGAAGTTGGATTCCCGTCTGTGAACCAAGGCAAGGGATCGTCCTAACCGCTTCGAGATAATCTAGCCTACCATGTCTCAGGCAAGTACTCAATCAAGCCTTTGGATCGTCAGGGCCGGTCCATACGAAGTGGATTAAAATGCCTAAACAATGCGTTTTCCCACCCTATGGGGCGTAAAATGGTCATTATATCGACCAAACCATCCATCGGCCCCGAAATGACTGATATAACCGAGGCGCCTCGCTTTCCATCATCCACATAAGTAAAAATTTCTGGGCTCCATACCATGACGCCACTCCTAGCTAGAAAGAAATGCATGTCCTCCCTGAGGTCCTCTCCCATTTCTGGTTCACACCGGGGTGTGAGGCTCGCGAATCAACGCTATACACAAAGCTATGCTATATTAAAGCCGTGCTTTGATCATCAACCACAAGACTCTGGTTTTCAACAGAAGCCTTGATCATTTGCATCTCAGCATGCCACATAGGAAATTCACGCCATGCAACTGATGTCTATCGATATATAACCTCTGAGCTCGTACGTCTCAGAGAAGGTTGTTAAGCAAGAGAATAAATTCTCCGCCACCAAACAGATATATATTTAATAGAGATCAATCAACGCAGAATAAAATCCAATGTCAGACACACATCCATTTACAAGTTCGTTCTGGGTATGAACGATACCGGAGGCACGATATTCCTCGTACCATATATCCAATACAGGAGAGAGGTTCTCGCATATCCGGTCAATCTCCACGTACATTTGGACGATCACCACTTATTACCTTTCTTGGGTGTACAGCCCAATTAAGACATCAGTATTCATCCAAACGATGTGAAGACCTCCGGTCTTCAACCACCGTCTTCATTGTCGACTTATCATCGAATCAGTTATTCAGAATGGGTATAAACCCGGCCTTTCCGAATAACTCGCATATATAATAAACAAGTGCTATAAAACACAACATATACCTCATTCCAATCCAGAATATTATTTCATTTAAATATTCATTTCCTTTGGGAAAGGTTCCCATTAATTTTATCAATAATAAATTCTTTAAATTTATTCTTTAATCTTCCATTGGACATCAATTCAAACCAAATTAAGGTTTATCCAAACTAGTCGGGATTAGCGAACCTTACTAAAGTAATCATTTATTATATTTCCCAATCCCAACCTATTCATCCATGAAGCAAAACTGGTAATACTTCATGTTTAACACCACGGTGTCATCGTTAAGATTAATTACCATTTCACGTTCAAATCTAATTAATGATTTAACTATCGCTTTGAGTAAAACTGGTGCTACTCCATTCTCGATCATTTCCCGAATTTGATAATTTAAATTATCACATTCTCTTTTTCAATCTAATTAAAGATTCATTAAAACTCCAATTCAATTTTAATCTCAAAAATCACTACCTAATAATTATTCAAAGTTAAGAAATTAATCTTATCTTTAACTGGGTTAAAGAACTAATGTAACTTAAAACACAGTTTACGATAAACCTAAAACTCCATTCCATTAATTATGGAATCTTCATGGAAAACAGATTAGTATATATAATCGATATAAACTTCTGTATCCAACTGATAATATAAATGGAATAATGGCAAAGCCTTCTAAATTCCATATATATTAACAGTCTTCCTCCACAGAAGCTCACTTCGATTATTATCCAATCAAATTCCATTCCATTCCAATTTATTGTATTAAATTGGAAAACTTCACTTTGGAAATTTTCCCTAAATCTTAATTAAAAGATTTATAAATTCCAAATCACATTTCACTGTAAATCGGATTAAAGAACGAATGTCATTAAAAACACAGTTCACAATAAACCCAATTCACATTCCATTTTATTCCACTTACAAAATATAACTGGAAACTCCAATAATCTTATTTAAAAGATTCATTCTTTTCACATGGGGTTCAAGAACAGTGTTAATGAAGAAACCATTCACGACAAACCCAAAATCCAGTTCTTTTATTCAATTCCAATTAAATATTAATTATTTGGAAATTTCACTA
The DNA here is from genome assembly GCA_030737875.1 of Allium sativum. NCBI lineage: Eukaryota > Viridiplantae > Streptophyta > Magnoliopsida > Asparagales > Amaryllidaceae > Allium > Allium sativum. The sequence continues at coordinate 497,192,284 of CM060924.1, read as the reverse complement.
AATCTTAATTAAAAGGTTTATTGTAACACCCCACATCTGTTAAGGTCACTCACAAAGGGAATGCCTTAACTTCAATGAAGTATTATCGGTACTGGAACAGAAATATTACAAGACAGACATATATAAAACAGCGGAAAATAAAGTGGAAGTACTTCAAATCATTTATTAAATATAAATGTTTACAAGAAAAGCCCATCAACTTCCAATACCCAATTTCATAGTTAAAATATCTGTCTTGCTCAAAAACAAAGAAGCATAAAACCAAACTGCAGTATTCTCCAATAAAGCAAAGCAAGCCATAGCCAAGAGAAATCCAAGCCATACATGAAAGAGCCTTGGAGCTTGGTAAGATCCGAACTAAGCTGTATTCCCACCCTGTGAACCTGGGGGGAAACGGAAGAAAAAGAGGCGAAACAAAACGGGTCAGTCATAAAGACTGAGTAAGTCCTAGTGACTTTCAACATAAAAATAGGTAAAGATAACATGGCATGAATAAACTGAAAGTAAACATAAGCATGATAACAAGGTAGGCAAGATAAACTAAGATATCAAGATAAACTATGATAACAAGATAAACTAAGGTAACAAGATAAACTTCGGGCACGATGAAACAAGTATAACATCCCATAATTCCAATCAAGTATCCCACCGCATGGTTTCTATCAAGAATAACATCGCAAGGTTTCTAAGCTTTACCATTAAAATGATATCTATTTGCTCTGCACCACCTAACTAGCATCCTCATAAGTGTCTTACATGGAATGATCTGTATTCCTACTAGTATCCCAACTATTGTCCTATGTAACAAGGATCTGTACCCCCTACTAGTGTCCCAACTAGTAGCCCGTGTTATATAATAATTACAACGTGATCCCAATCCCTGCAATTATGGTAGCCTTCAGGTGTACATCGATTTTGAGGATTCCACATCGATCACCCCAATGGCCATGTATATATTCGATGCACCCTTACTACCTTATCGATCGGCTCCCTACTTGACCTAGTTCTCGTTTGTGTCACGCGGCCCCCTACTTGTAGATACCTGTGCTGGTCCCACCATGGGGTGTATCAAGTCCCATGGTGGCAACCCTGACATAATCAAGATGCACAGCTTTATACCTACTGATGCCCAGTGGCTAAATTTTCTGCGCCGAAGTGTGTGCACGCCCGCACTCCGTTAGAACCTGCACTGCTGCACCAACCGCCGCTAATTTGACCTCTTATAATCAGCCCAGTAATCGTGCCCCACCCTGCCTAGCTCAGGATTCCGTTGATACCTAATGTGGGTTACTGCTGAAATGAGTCCCCGTTACTAGGTTTTTCTAATGGTTAAGTCTGTAGGCCTATATTCTCTGATATTACCCACCAACCCTGATGTGTACTTAACCCCGCTACTGATTCAAGCATGTGTATTTAATGGTTAAGTGTATGTGGGCCTATATTTACTAATATTATCCACCAACGCGATATGTACTTTACCCTCCTACTCGTTATGTTACCATGGTTAAGTGTTTACCTTAGTTAACTTAACCTTTCTCGCTTATTATGTTTGATTGGTTAAGTGTGGTTTATTAACTTAACCCCGTTCGTCTATCTGGTTACATTGGTTAAGGATTTTCTTGTTAACTTAACCCCGTGTGTTACTTAACCCTACCACGCATCACATCAGATTGGTTAAGTGCATGTTAACTTAACCCCATCCACTAGTCATATTATATGGTTAACTGTTATCAACTTATTCAAGTTAACTTAGCCCACCCGCTTGTCCTGTTATGTTGGTTAAGTGTTACTACTTAACCGCAACCACTTGTCTAATTAACCCATTGTATTAGTTAAGTGTTCTAATTAACTTAACCTCACTCTCTAGTCCAGTTTAATCATGTTATAATGGTTAAACATTTGCTTAACCTTACCTACTCCCGTAGTCAACATATTAAATTGGTTAAGTGTCCAGATTATCCTAACCCTACCCGCCAATTTAGTTAACATGTTGAAATTGGTTAAGTGTTCTAGTTAACTTAACCCTACCAACCCTAGCTCAGCTCTAGTTGTCTTATTAGGGCACCAACCTCTCACATTAGACAGATATTATTGTGGCTGCCGGTGTGCCGGTCGGGTCCGGGCAGTCTTACGTCACAACTCAGTCTAACCTCGGGTCTTTATTGGGCCTAATTCTTAGCCTCCCACATTGGATAGGTATTGCTGTGATTACTGGACAGCCGAGCGGGTCCGGGCAGGTTTACATCACAACTCAATCCAACCTCGTGCTAAGCATATTCGTATTTTCCAATTTACATTAATTATGTAAATTATTCAAATTCATATTACTGCCCAATTTGTTTCCAATCAATCTCATTAAATTAGGTATATAATTAATACCATTTTATGCCATAATTCTAATTTACATTTTAATTATGTAAACTGTTCAAATTCAGATTTAGTGCCCAATTTGTTTCCAATCAATCTCATTAAATTAGGTATATAATTAATACCGTTTTATGCCATAAATCACTTATGTGATAAATGACCAATTTATGGCAAGTTTTCCTATAATTAATCATTTTAACCCACCGTTACCCCGTCTAATATTAGGCTAATTATCTTAGCCTAATTTACGTTCGTATGATTTTTGAGTATAAAGTTTAGGCTAAAAACTTAGCCTAATTTAATGTACACAAATACACAATCATAAACATGACAAAGGTATAATTTTGACATTGATGGCATAATTAATGTGAACATAATGGGGTGAACTTGCAAAATGACATCATGAACATTACAGGGGTGAACTTGCAAAATGACATCATGAACATTATAGGGGTGAACTTGCAAAATGACATCATGAACATTACAAGGGTGAACTTGCAAAATGACATCATGAACATTACAGGGGTAAACTTGCAAAATAACCATTATGAACATTATAGTGTCATAAGTGTGAACTCGCAATTATAAGCTAATTCAACATATATGTGTATTTTTAACATAGGCCATATTAATATACATACATGAGAATTAGCAATATGAACTAATCAATATACATATGTTAATTTGCAACATAGGCAAATCAACATACACATGTGTTACTTGGCAACATAGATTAAATTAACATACTCACAAGCCAATCACAAATATATGATAAGTGTGGCATAGGTTTTTCTTATACATAAACATGTAGATTTGACCATTTGTCGCATGAATCTACAACATAAACTTGCATAATAAACTTATCAATAATTCCCAATTAAACATGATAATAGAATCAAATCACTGGCATATTATACAACATGACAAACATTGTACTCAATAATTCCCAATCCAACATGATAATAGAATCAAATCACTGGCATAATATTATACAACATAACCAAACATAATAAGCATCATACTATTTTCATTTGACCGCAAAACATGATTTTAATCTTAATTCACATTCCGCAAATATAGCTAAACTTACATCAATTTCACTTTATTTCATCGCCATATTAAAATTAAATATTTAAACCTGAGAATAACTAGAACTTACAGAGAATGGCTAATGAATTAGGGAGTGAATTTGTCGTAGAAAGTTGCAGCGTCATTGATCTATCCTCTTGAATTTGTTGTAGAAGCATTGATCTTTGATTTGATTTGAGTTTGAACGCTTAAGCTTTAATTTGGAGACGGCGGCCATGGCTCAAGAGAGATTCCAGCAGCATTTAGGTGTAAGAATGATTTGTGTGAGTTAGGCTAGGTCTAGGTGTTATTTTATAGGTGTAGCAATTCATTTCAGCCATCGGATTAACCCTAAAACCCATCCGGACCATCAAAACTCGTCCCGGGCCTCAAAAATGGGTTCTGGACCACACCAGGTCGACCTGTACAGGAGGGGAGTCGACACTACAGTCGGCATAGGGGGGGGAGGGAAGGTCGACTTGTGTGTCGACACTACAGTCGACACGGGTAGTCTGCCAGAAAGTCTGCTGAAATCTTGTTTTGGCCATATCTTGGTCATACAGACTCCGATTTTTGAAAACTCGGACTCTATTTCGCGTATTTTTCCGAGACGAACGCAATGGTGATGTCCATTTTACCTAATTCCTGATTCTTGAATTAGTTATCCTTATTTTACTATCTTTTCCGTTACATACGCCGTTATCGAACTAATTTTTCTTCTCTTCCATGTATTAATTAATTCTCCTTATGCATCACCATTATTTACCTATCATAAGCATATTTTCATATATTTTATTTCATTTTTAATTATATTAAAAAAATACGGGGTGTTACATTTATTCTTTTCTCAACCGGGTTTAAGAACAGTGTTAATGAAGACATCATTCACGACAAACCCAAAATCCAATTTGATATTAAATACAAGGCTCTGAATAGAAATATTATCGGCTTATATTCAATATCAAATTCTGAAACCAACAAATATCGTATAGGAAATAACGATATATAATATATCTTCCAAATTTCCATAATAATATCCGTATAATCACGAAATCAAATATCGAAGTATTCCGAAGATTATTTCGATTCAAAACCATTCCAATTCATATGTTGGAAATTCTGGTTATTCTTAAAACCATTCGCAATCCAATTTAATTATTTAAAAATAATTGGATTATAATTCTAGTTAATAACTAGTTCATTTCGATAAAAATATATTTTTATCTTTTCAAAATATGGAATTTTTCATCCCAATTATTTCCAATCATTTATTATGATTTTACACAAATTATTAATATTTTAATAATTTTATCAAGGCCCATTCAGTCGATTTCCATAAACGGTCATCGAACTACACTTACAACGACCTTTTTCAAATTTGATTTGGACATAATTCCAAATCCAACCGTTAGATTTCAAATTCCTTATATTCGTTGGAAAGTTCTTTTTGATACGAACCCAACGGTTATGGTTTTATGAGGATCCGACGATCGGATCTCCTGTGATGTCAATGGTCGAAATTCGCGAACTGCCCCGGCGCTGCGCGCTCTATTCAGGCCATTAAATATATATATTATATATTATATATATTTCGTCGATTTCCATTTAAAACGTATTTTATAAATCGTTTTAAATTCGTTTTCTAAACGATTTCAACTTCCTATTCAATTTTAAATCAAAATTGAATATTCCATATCATTAATATATAAATAATAATATTTTCGAAACATTAGATTTTGGAATCACTTCCTTTTCGATATTCATTATAAAAATGAATAAAATCGATATAAATATCGTTCACGTCAAAATGGCGTTAATTTAATCAACACGGCTTTATATATTTAAATATTTTCGTGTCCATCCCAAATCGGACATCAAAATCATATTTTGATCCATAACTGAATATTATTTTAAAATATAGTTATTTTAAAATATTCATTACTCGTCATTTTAAAATATTTGTTAATTTAAAATATTCGTTCATTCCGAACTGGAATCAGACACAGTCAATTACCATATAATTTTATTTATATGGATTTCACACACACATGTACACAACAATAATCAAACACAGTTAACCATCATCCAGAGTGCATTACACAACTGCATAAGCGTTAAATATAAATAATTAACGCTTATAACAGTCTGTCAACCCATCGAAATAAATATTGGGATTAATGTATGTCCAATATCATCTCAATACCTGTGTGGGGTTTTCAAACAACAAACACTGATTATCATTTGTGCAGTTGGGTGATGTGTAAACTACATCGTCCCAATCCATATCAGTCAGATGTGTGTACATAAACTAATCGTCCGATTTATAAATGAATATTTTTTTCATATACACGTTAAAAATTATATTTTTAACTATAAAATATTTATTTCTACTCATGAATGTTTTATACAATTCATTTATACAATAGAAATGATATTTTTATTGTTCTAACATTTTTAGAAAATTTCGGCAGCACAACGACGCGATACTAGAACCAGAATAAGGTCTAGCCTTATCCCTTGCCTAATAATGGCTCGTGCCATATACATACCAAATTCTAATCAATTAATTCAACCAAACAACCAAATTTAAACAAATAATCCAATCAACCAAACAAACATGGTTTCAAACGAAGGTGTCAGGTGCTACTAAGCACCCTCTATATCCTAGTATATATATTTAACTAGAAAATAAATTAAAGTGAGAAGTTCTCACCTTTGGGATCCACTCCTCCAGATTTATTTCTGAATTTCTGAACCGTTTGGATTTGCCCGAAATTCCAATGCAGTCTTTTCTTGGCTGTTCATAGTAAAAATCACATTTTTATTTCAACGCTATTCTTATAAAAATCATATTTTTATATAACTAAAAATCGAATTTTTATCTTAACTAAAAATCATTCCTTTTCAAACTAGAAATCATTTATATAAAAATCGCATCTTTAAAACAATTTCATTCATATAAAAATCGTATTTTTATAATCTCCCTTTCAATATAAAAATCATATTTTTATATTTCTAATATATATTAAAACTATATTTTTATATCATTACTTTATATATAAAAATTATATTTTTATCACAATGAAAACATTATAAAAATCGAATCTTTATTACAATGAAAACATTATAAAAATCGAATCTTTATTACAATGAAAGCACTATAAAAATCGAATCTTTATTACAACGAAAACATAATAAAAATCGAATCTTTATTACAATGAAAACATTATAAAAATCGAATCTTTATTACAATGAAAACATTATAAAAATCGAATCTTTATTTTATAATGCTATTTTTATTTTTTTTAAAAATATTTTTTTTAAAACAAAGTTATTTAAAAAGAAAAGAACTACATTACTAATCTCAGAAATAAGTAAAGATAAAAATTAAAAAACTTATAGTTGGATTTTAGAGAGAGGGGGGTTGTTTCTGCGCTGGAGGTGGAGGGGGTGTCGGGTATGGGTTGCGGCGCGGTGAGCAAGCGATCATAGGAGGGTGGGAGACTTGCGATGACCGTGGTGGTGGTGCTCGTGGTCTGCGGGGGTCGGAGGTGGGGGCCACGGCTGCTGGGCGGAGGGATTTGGGGGTTGCGCTTCAAAGGAGGAAGGAAAGGAGAGAAGGGAGGCGGGTGTTGTGGCTGCAACGAGGTATGGGGAGTTTGGGGAGGGGGCACGACACGGCAGTGGCAGCGTGGAGGTGGGTGGAGGCGGGGCGTCGCTGTGGTGGTGGGTTTTGGGGAAGAACAGGGGGGCGACTGGGTAATTTAGGTTATTTATTTATTTATTTTGATTTTGACTGAAGGAAGAAAAAGTGGGGGGGGGGGGGGGGAGGTAGGCTGATATAAATATAATTTATTTAATTCAATTTAATTTCAAAAGGTATGTTTTTAATTCGAATTCCAATTCAAACCCACCGACTATCGTCCCAAGCTAATTACCCTCATTCCATACACAATGGGATATGTTTCATAATCCAATTCGGCTGTTACGACCAATTTCCGTTAAATTTAAAGTATAAATCATTATGTTTTAAATTCAAACACACATTTTAATTTACCGGGGCCACATACGGACTCCAAAAATTCCAGAAAAATAAATCTGGCTATGTTTACACAATACAATCCTAACAAAACTGGTTTCATCGAATTTGGAGACCGTTTGAAAAACGGTCATTTTCCAGTCGATTAAATTCAAACTGAACTGACCAAACACGTTTAAATTCACCACGCTCACATATTGATTCAAAAAATTATGAAAATTGGAAACTAGCAATAATTTGACATCCCGGATCCAACAAAAGTGGTCTCGTCGAAAACGGAGGTTGTTTGCAAAACCTCTATTTTCAAGGGCAATATATTATATAAATTCCATGACGACTATTCTGAATTTCAATTGGACATAACTTTTTATTCCCGTTATGAAATCTGGATTTTTCACATTCATTGGAAAGATATTTTCAAAAAGATTCAAATATTTTTGGTTTTACTAAAATCCGGTCTATTTGAATCCTGTACATTCATTTGAAGTTTGAAATTGAATTTTCAAACTACTGCGTCATTTCCAATTCCTTTTATAATTAAAATAAATATTTATATTCTAACTTCGATTTAAATAAATTTATACATTCTAATTCTATTCAAAATAAATTTGTAGTCGTTATTATTTAAAATAAATCATTTTAAATATGCAAAATTCATTAAAATTGCTAAAATAAAATTTTTAAATTGGTTCTGATTTTCCGGGTTGTTAAAATCTCCCCCACTTAAAATCTTTTCGTCCTCGAAAAGGTACGGAGCTGAAAGTTGTTTAACAAACCAACTCAACTTTCATTCTAGCGTTCATTCTTCAACTTTTCAGTTTCTAAGAATTTCTAATTTTTCAAAAGCATTTTTCAAAAATTTGGCTAACACCCTAAATTTTTGAAAAATTTCGCCATAACCTCCTTTGTACAAGGAGACATTTAAAACCGCAACTAGCCACGTAGGGCCCTCACCATCCAAAAATCAAAAGAAAAAGCCAAGCGGCCAGCCAATCGGCTCATAAAATCATCCAAACCCAATAAATTAGTAAACGTGTACCTATTTGTCGGGCATACAATTTTATTCCTCTTGTAACGACCCGCATTCTACGCATTGCAGGATCATAGAATATTTATTTATTTCACATACGGAGTCGTATGGTCATGTAACTTTGGGAGACGACTATTGGGGTCATTTCCCATGTTCATGATTTTTGCCGATTTTTAAATGACCGTTTTGCCCCTAGCTGGTCTTGTTTTGGCCGTAACTTTTGATTGGGAAGAAGTTTTGATCTAAAACCACTTCCATTGGATCCAGATGATGGTTTACAATTCAGTAGAGTGGTCACATTAGCCAAACGGACTCACTGTTTGGGAGATATGGCTGAAACAAGTTACAGAAGGTGAAAAACTGCTTAACTTGGCCAAATGAGGTGATTAGTAAATGGGCCCATAACCCATTTCGGGATTAGGTTTATGGGAAGGCTGAAATGAGTTAGGTTTTTATTTCATTTCAGTTTTCTAGCTGCCATTTACCTCCTAAGAACCCTAATAATGGCCTCCAACCTCTAAAACACCTCCAAATCACTTTCTAATTCAAGGATTAGGCTTAGCAACATCAAATCAAAGAGGATTAGCACCAAAGCAAGGTTACAGCTGGTGTGTTGCATTGGGAACAGCGCCAAACAGAGATTTATTTCAGATTTGGTATTTTATTTGTGGCCAAGGTGAGTGATTTGCATAGTTCCTCACTAATTGTGGCTAACTAAGGGTAATTATTGTTAATTAGCGAATTTAAACATGATTAAATTCTAGAAAAATATTTATAAATTTCGAAATATTGTTTTAGACCTCTGTTAGAAAATTTAGTTAAGTTTTGCTAATCATATCATTAGTTTTGCTTAAACATGGTTAGGGGAAAATATGGGATTTTGGCTATGTTTGCTCCGTTTAACCTTGTCATATTGTTGTTTTGGTGTTTGTGGTCACTTCTACTTGTTGCTATGACTGTGTATTATGCTTTTTTATTAATTAGAACTGGTAGATTGGTCGAGAACGCCGTCGTATGGCGTAGAACAGTCGCTGGAAAGTTGCAGGAGATGTGCAGGGTTTCAAACCGGATTGGATCGGATCATTGGGCTCGGATCGGATAGGAGAACCGGGCAAGTGCACCTAATTCGGATTGGAACTCAACATAAGGGGCTTGGCGAGAAGGAAGGCCATTTGCTTAGAGTAGGAGTTGGGCAGGGGATTGGATCGGAGAGACAAAAGGGGATCGGATCGGAGCTAAGAGGGGAAGACCGGAACGGATCTGGAGACATGAGGAAGCACCCGAACCGAACCACTTCAGGGCATCCGAACCGAACCGAGCTAGAAGGGGAACACCGAACCGAACCGCGCCTAGGAGCATACTAGGAAGCATTGGACCAAACCGAACCGATGAGGACTGGAGCATTATGCATATCCGAACCGAACCGGACGTGTGCTATTACTACTACGCGACGACTCTTTTGATGACAAACTCCAATTCGACCAAAACCCGAGATGCAAAGGAAGTCCAAATAGGGAGTAGAGCTCAGGATCCAGTTGGGAACCAACGAGTTAACATCATGAGTTGGGCTTTGCTGCGGCACGTGTGCTAAGGGGTTGTCGATGTCTATAACTTTGGATCACTATGTGTAGGGGGTACGTGAATGGATTCAGGGCCACAGTGGCCTAGGTACGACTAAAGAGCTATAGATCAATGAAGTTGGGTTATTTGTAAAGATTTGGTCATGACTCCATCGGGCAAGCTTGGTAGTAGCAGTAGTTGTACAAGTCGAACTCCGTCACTACTTCGATGGGTCTAGTGATTGACAGTGGTGGACATCGTATGCTTTACGCACTAAGTGAGAGATGTGAGGATGGTTGCTATGTTTGATTAGTTTGCCATCATTATGACATGTACACTCCCACCCCCGTTATTTTTACACCAACTGTTCAGTGGCACCTTGGAGTATTGTATGGTATGTAGTGCTAACTCTTTGGTTGTAGGTCCGGGTTCCGGTATGGTTTAGTATACTTGTTATTGTTCTGTTTAGCTGCTTATCGCTCATACCAGACTTTTTGTCTGACCCAGAGTTTTATGTCTCTTCTTATTACTCTGGGTGCTCTCACGAGCAGACTAGAGGCAGGTTAGCTGGTGATGCACGAGTAGCTGTACCGGAGGCGAGCAGGAGGCTTCCACGTATGATATATATATATATATATATATATATATATATATATATATATATATGGATATTCTCCCCTGTGACACTGTTGGTCACTACTTTAGGCATTAGTGGTGCACCTTTCTTTCTTTTGTTTAGAGACAGTAATTTGGAAAGTTGTAATAAGCTGTATGTGGATTTCCTCTACTCTGATGATGATGTTGATGTTGGTTTTAGTTATCAGCTTATGCACTGTCTCGCCTGTTTTATGTCAAGTACATTATTATTATATTTTGTTACATGTGTTGTGAGACATTCTATAGGTTTTTGATTAGTTCATTCTCTTCTTTCCTTTCTTTGGCGACCGTTCCATGCTAGTCGGGCATGTGTACAGCGCACTTTCGGAGGAAATGCCGGCTGGTGCGGGGCGGGCCGTCACACTTGGTATCAGAGCTCTAGGTTGCGTAGTTAACCTAAGGAAAGACACCAAGGAGAGATAATACGTAAATAAGAGCGCGTATTTGTGATTATTTTGGGTTTCAAAAGCTATATATATACTATTAGTATAGTTAAGGATGAAGTCGCACTGCATTGGCACCACTGTGGTGATGGTTAATCGTTTTCTCTTTATAGATTGAACGATGAGCCGATATGCAAGGGGTGCCAGTAGGGGAGCCAATAATGGGAATGATGCTAACATGAGGACGATGTTTACTGACCTCATGAGAGAGATGCTGAGGGACGTGCAGAGGGCAGCTCCCAATGTTGGTAATGGTGGTGGTCCAATAGTGCAGGAGCCTATGACCAATTTCGCCAAGCTGAACAAGGATTATACTAGTCTTGGTGGGAAGCCGTTCCATGGAACGGAGTCGGCTACAGATGTTCAGGATTGGTTGGATAGCTGCGAGCGTATCTTCGAAAATTAGGGTATCGAGGATGCGATGAAGAGAAGGCTAGCATCCCGTCAGCTGCAAGGACGGGCAATGAATTGGTGGAATGCTATAAAGGCAGCTACTCCCGAGGATCAGATTACTTGGGATCAGTTTAAGGTTCGCTTTAGCGATAAGTTCATTCCAGCTGCTCAGAAGTCAGTGTTGTTTAAGAAATTCTTGGAGCTCAAGCAGAATGGCAGAGCTGTCTCAGAGTATATTGCCGAATTCAACACTTTGTCGAAATATGGGTTATCCCTAATAGACCGAGAAGAAGAACGAGAAGTTCATAACTGGCTTGGATCAGTACTTGGGGGAAAGGCTTATTAACCACATCGATGAGACGTTTGAATCGATTGAGGGGAAAGCATTGAGGTCAGAGAGTCTTTACCCTAAGTTGAAGACTGAGGTTGCATCTGCAGAGGAGCCAAAGCCGCAAGCGAGCGGTGGAGGCAAGAGTGGTTCTCAGAATAAGAGGAAGCAGAACCAGAATAAGGATGGCCAGAAAAAGAATAAGAAAGATGTTGAGTGCTTCAGCTGTGGTATGAAGGGCCATTATGCTAGTAATTGTCGGGCCAAGCCAGCGGATAGGAAGTGCTTCAACTGTGGCCAAGTGGAACATCACAAGGACAAGTATCCGCAACCCCCTAAAGAAAAATAGACGGTGAAAGCATATGCCCTTAATGCTATTCCTTCTTCGTCGAATGCCCCAACTACTGCGGAGAAGGGAAAGAATGTCGTTATTCAAGGTATGCTTTCTGTTTATGATGTTCCCGTTAGAGTTTTGTTTGATACCGGGGCTTCCAGTTCTTTCATATCTAGTGACCGGGTAGATAGGTTGGGATTGGAGCCTGAGATTGTCGATAGACCTTTAGTAGTGACGAACCCGATTGGTGGTTCGACTAACCTTAACATGATTTGTCGTAATGTGGTCTTATCGAGTCATGGATGCATGTTTGTTTGTGATTGCTTTGTTTTGGGCTTTACTGGGTTTGGAATTATTTTGGGAGTCAATTGGCTCCAAAGATACGGGGTGGTGGTAGACTGTGAGGGCTTTTTGGTGACAGCTAGAGCGGATGATGGGCAAAGGGTAGTGTTTGGTGGTCTACCTATTGATGGGGTGATAGCTAGTTTTCTAAATACCCTCGACATCCAGCATAGTAAGTTGTCAGGTTTGCCTGTTGTTGGCCAGTATCCGGACGTCTTCGAGGAAGTGACCGAGCTTCCACCACACCGAGAGATTGAGTTCCGTATTGATTTAGTGAAAGATGCCAGACCTATAGTGATGCCACTTCATCGTATAGCACCAAGGGAGCAGCGAGAGCTCGGGGTGCAAGTCAGCGATCTTTTGAAGAAGGGATTTATTAGAAGGAGTGTTTCTGAGTGGGGAGCACCAGTTGTGTTTTCTACAAAGGCGGATGGTTCCCTTCGATTGTGTGTAGACTACCGCGAGTTGAATAAAGTGACGAGGAAGAATAAGTATCCTCTACCGCGGATAGATGATTTATTTGATCAGTTGAGTGGCACGAGAGTATTTTCCCAGTTGGATCTCGCGACAGGTTTTCATCAGCTTAGGGTGGAAGCTGAGAGTATAGCTAAAACGACATTTCGGACGCTGTCTGGATTTTATGAATGGTTGGTCATGCCATTTGGGTTGACCAATGCACCAGCATATTTTGTGAATCTTATTAATAAAGTATTCGGAGATCAGTTGAATAAGTTTGTTCTTGTGTTCGTGGACAATATACTTGTTTATTCGAGGACAGAGGAAGAACACAAGGAACATTTAAGAATAGTGATGGAGGTGTTGAGAAAACACCAATTGAAGGCAAATTTTTCTAAGTGTCACTTCTGGAGGAGGGAAGTGTGATTCTTGGGCCATGTTGTTTCTGAAAATGGTATTGCCGTGGACCCTGCGAAGGTGGCTACGGTACAAGATTGGTCTACGCCCAAGAATGCGACAGAGATAAGAAGTTTTTTGGGTTTAGCTGGATATTATCGTAAGTTTATCCAAGACTTTTCTAAGGTAGCAGCACCGTTGACTCAGTTGACCAAGAAGAATCAAGCTTTCGTCTGGGACGAAGAGTGCGAGAATGCATTCAAGAGTCTAAAGGAAAAGTAGACATGTGCACCAGTGTTAGTCATTCCTAAGGGGAATGAAGAGATGACGGTATATACGGATGCATGTGGTACCGGACTAGGTGTGGTGTTGATGCAAGGAGGTAGGGTTGTAGCTTATGCAAGTCGGCAACTGAAACCGCATGAGAAGAGATACCCTACCCATGATTTGGAATTGGCAGCGATCGTGTTTGCATTGAAGATGTGGAGACATTATCTCTTGGGAGAAAGATTCGAGTTGTTTACCAATCATAAATCGTTAAAGTATCTCTTCTCTCAGAAGGATCTAAATCTCCGACGGCAAAGATGGTTAGAATTCTTAGCTTCATATGATTTCGACATCGCATATACACCAGGAAAGGGCAACGCAGTGGCTGATGCATTGAGTAGAAGACATGCCAGTTTAGGGGCTATGTTTCTTGAATGGAAGCAATTGGATTACATCGCTGGGTATGATTTCAGATCAAAGTGCGAGTTGGATCCAGAAATGTTAGCAAGTTTGACGATCAGACCCACTTTGATTGAGCGGATTGGTTCCAGTCAGAGGGACGATCCTAACCTATTGGAAATCATCTCCAAGTTAGAGATGGGAATCGACGAAGAGATGAATAAGTGTGGGCTTGATCGAGTTGGATGGCTTAGGAAGAATGGAAGACTAGTTGTACCTAATGTCAATGGATTGAGAGGTGAAGTGCTTAGAGAATGTCATCGCTCAAAATTGACTATACACCCCGGTGGTAACAAGATGTATCGAGACATGAAGCAGACCTACTACTGGGAAGGGATGAAAAGAGACATTGGGAAGTTTAAATCCAAATGCATGAATTGCCAGCTAGTTAAAGCTGAGCAAAAGAAGCCTAGTGGTTTGTTACAACCATTAGAGATTCCAGAATGGAAATGGGAACAAATCTCAATGTATTTCATTGATGGGTTACCAAGGACTAGATCGGGCCATGATAGCATTTGGGTGATTGTGGACCGAATGACTAAGAGTGCAAGGTTTATACCCGTCAAGTCAAACAGGACGGCAGCTAAGTTAGCGGAACTGTATATAAAGTGGGTAGTGAGATTTCAGGGAATACCCAAAGGCATTGTGAGTGACCGAGATCCGTTGTTCACTAGTGGATTTTGGAAGAGCTTACAAGAGGCGTTAGGATCAGAACTACATCTCAGTATCGCGTATCATCCTCAAACCGATGGTCAAACAGAGAGGGTGAATCGTATATTAGAAGACCTCTTGAGAGCCTGTGTATTGGATTTTGGTGGATCATGGGATGACCATTTGCATCTTGTAGAGTTTTCATATAATAATAGTTATCAATCCAGTATTGGTATGGCTCCATTTGAAGCTTTGTACGGAAGACCGTGCAACTCACCATCATGTTGGTTAGAGACCGGTGAGAAATATGTGCTTGGACCAGAAGTAATAAGAGAAACATCAGACAAGATCAAAGTTATCCAACAGCGAATGAAGGCTGCCCAAGATAGGCAAAAAAGTTATCCTGATAAGAGGAGAAGAGAATTAAAGTTCCCTATCGGCGACTTGGTGTTTGTCAAGATTTCTCCGTTGAAGAGCATGATACGATTTGGCAGGAGAGGCAAGTTAGCACCAAGATTTGTTGTTCCATTCCCTGTTCTTGAGAAAATTGGGAATTTGGCATACAAAGTTGAATTACCAGAGAAGATGGCAGGAGTTCACAATGTATTTCATGTTTCCAAGTTAAGGAAGTTCATACACGACCTAGATGTGACTATTTCACCTGATCAGTTGGATGATATCGAGGTTGAACCCGAGGCAGTTGGGAACCGCAAGCCTATGTGTATTGTTGGGAATGATACGAAGCAACTTCGAAGGAAGGCGGTGAAATTAGTCAAAGTTCAGTGGGGCGAGGATGAGAATGACTGTACTTGGGAGACAGAGGAGATCATTAGGAAGACGTATCCAGAACTCTTCGCCTGGTAAGATTTCAATTTCGATTTAGTCTTTCCACATGCTAGGATAGGTTTGTTTTACTTGTTTTGCATGATTGATTATTGTATATGGATGGTAGGCATGCGGGATCCTTTGTATGTTTTGGGTTAAGGAATTTCGGGGACGAAATTTCTTAAGGGGGGGGGGAGAGTGTAACGACCCGCATTCTGCGCATTGCAGGATCGTAGAATATTTATTTCTTTCACATACGGAGTCGTATGGTCATGTAACTTTGGAAGACGACTATTGGGGTCATTTCCCATGTTCATGATTTTTTCCGATTTTTAAATGACCGTTTTGCCCCTAGCTGATCTGGTTTTGGCCATAACTTTGATTGGAATGGAGTTTTGACCTGAAACCACTTCCATTGGATCCGAATGATGGTTTACAATTCCGTAGAGTGGTCACACTAGCCAAACGGACTCACCGTTTGGGAGATATGGCTGAAACAAGTTTCAAAAGGTGAAAAACTGCTTAACCGGGCCAAATGAGGTGATTAGTAAATGGGCCCATAACCCATTTCGGGATTAGGGTTATGGGGAGGCTGAAATGAGTTAGGTTTTCAATTCATTCCAGTTTTCTAGCCGCCATTTACCTCCTAAGAACCTTAATAATGGCCTCCAACCTCTAAAACACCTCCAAATCACTTTCTAATTCAAGGATTAAGCTTAGCAACATCAAATCAAAGAGGATTAGCACCAAAGCAAGGTTAGAGCTGCTGTGTTGCATTTGGAACAACGCCAAATAGAGATTCATTTCAGATTTGGTATTTTATTTGTGGCCAAGGTGAGTGATTTGCATAGTTCCTCACTAATTATGGATAATTAAGGGTAATTAGTGTTAATTAGCGAATTTAAACATGATTAAATTCTGGAAAAATATTTATAAATTTCGAAATATTGTTTTAGACCTCTGTTAGAAAATTTGGATAAGTTTTGCTAATCATATCATTAGTTTTGTTTAAACATGCTTAGGAAAAAATATGGGATTTTGGCTATGTTTGATCCGTTTAACCTTGTCATATTGTTGTTTTGGTGTTTGTGGTCACTTCTACTTGGTTCTATGACTGTGTGGTATGCTTTGTGATTGATTAGAACTGGTAGATTTGTCAAGAACGCCGTCGTATGGCGTAAAACAGTCGCTGGAAAGTTGCAGGAGATGTGCAGGGTTTCAAACTGGATCAGATTGGATTATTGGGCTCAGATCGGATAGGAGAGCCAGGCAAGTGGACCTGATTCGGATTGGAACTCAGCATAAGGGGCTTGGCGAGAAGGAAGGCCATTTTCTTAGAGTTGGAGTTGGGCAGGGGATCGGATCGAAGAGACAAAAGGGGATCGGATCGGAGCTAAGAGGGGAAGACCGGAACAGATCTGGAGACATGAGGAAGCACACCCGAACCGAACCACTTCAGGGCATCCGAACCGAACCGAGCTAGAAGGGGAACACCGAACCGAACCGCGTCCAGGAGTATACTAGGAAGCATTGGACCAAACCGAACCGATGAGGACTGGAGCACTATGCATATCCGAACCGAACCGGACGTGTGCTATTACTACTACGCCACGACTCTTTTGAAGACCAACTCCAGTTCGACCAAAACCCGAGATGCAAAGGAAGTCCAAATAGGGAGTAGAGCTCAGGATCCAGTTGGGAACCAACGAGTTAACTTCATGAGTTGGGCTTTGCTGCGAGACCTGTGCTAAGGGGTTGTCGATGTCTATAACTTTGTATCACTATGTGTAGGGGGTACGTGAATGGATTCAGGGCCACAGTGGCCTAGGTACGACTAAAGAGCTATAGACCAATGAAGTGGGGTCATTTGTAAAGATTTGGTCATGACTCCATGGGGCAAGCTTGGTAGTAGCAGTAGTTGTACAAGTCGAACTCCGTCACTACTTCGATGGGTCTAGTGATTGATAGTGGTGGACATCGTATGCTTTACGCACTGAGTGAGAGATGTGAGGATGGTTGCTATGTTTGATTTGTTTGCCATCATTATGACATGTACACCCCCACCCCCATTATTTTTACACCAACTGTTCAGTGGCACCTTAGAGTATTGTACGGTATGTAGTGCTAACTCTTTGGTTGTAGGTCCAGGTTCAGGTATGGTTTAGTATACCTTTTATTGTTCTGTTTAGCTACTTATCGCTCATACCAGACTTTTTGTCTGACCCAGAGTTTTATGTCTCTTCTTATTACTCTGGGTGCCCTCACGAGCAGACTAGAGACAGGTTAGCTGTTGATGCCACTACAACAGAACTGCTATTTTATAGCGGCTCATAGCCGTTATGAATAAGAAAGATAGCGGTTTCATAACTACTGTATATGAACATGTTATAAAAAACCGCTAAACATTTATAACGCTTTGTATGCCGTTATTAAAAATCCTGTTTGATAGCAGTTATGTGCCGCTATGTTACTTTATTACAGTACCTCATTTTAACCACTATAATACATCAAAATTTCATTCTAAGCCAAAATATTTATAACACGGTATTGCCGCTATGCTACGTCAATACAATAGCTCGTTTTTGCCGCTATGTTACGTCAATACAATAGCTCATTTTTGGCGCTATTATACATCTAAATCTCAATAAATTTGAGATTATTCATAACGCAATTTTACTGCTATAACATATATCTTTGATAACTTCCACTAGACGCTATTAGATTAACATGTTATAGTAAAAAATTTCTCTACATCTTGTACATTTTAATAATAATAATCAAAATGAATCTTCATAACAAGTTAAAGATGAACACACAAAATGTACTAATAGCAAATAAAGTATCAACTAACAAAAGAAATTCAATCCATGAGTACACCTAATTCAATACATATGTTTTCAATTCCCATTGATGCCAACATGAGTACACAAAATACGAAACATAGTTCATAATTGTTCAGTTAACACACAAAAGATACAAGACAAAACAACCCAATCTTGCTAGATAAAATAGCCCAAACCTGCTAGACAAAACACCATCACCAAAGTCATGTCCTATTTCCTCATGAAAAGTATTTAGCACCTGCAAATATAAAAATTCAAAACAGTTATCTGCCGTGAATATGAGCAAGATCTTAAGTAATATGTAAGGAAATAGAGAACTAAATAAAGTGTTCAATCGGGCAGTGTAAATAGGACCATAACAAAGCATATGCATATAGTTTAACACTAGTACATAGACGCATGACCCACGCTAGTCACAGCCTATCTGGATGCCTTTACTAAGTAGCGGTTTGTCTCTAGATTACTTACCCATAAATGAAGAGTTAAATGCTAGTGGTTTCAAATTTAAAAAATAACTTATGATAATGATGATCTGAACATCTGCATCGATTACTATTAACAATAAGAACAAGCAACAAGTAATTTATGTTGACACATAAAGTTGACTACACAGGTTGACTTGATTAGTTCTCTTAGTTGTAAGATTTTCTTGATGGCAGCCACTGCTTAAAATGAAGAACTTCAAATGATTATGCCTTTGAATGATCCTAAATGTACAGACAATTCTTTATAGTTTGGTATGAGAATAATAGTAAGAAAAGCATGTAATGTTATGGTGCTGTAAAGTAAATGAAAAACCAAAGCAGTAATTCACTCAAAAAAAGATGAAGCATGAACTGAAAAACAGACTAAAAATTACCTTTTAATCATTCCTGAAGCAGAAAAGAGAAAAATGAGGGCAAATCCTTGACCCGCTACTGTCGTCGTTCAAGTCCATTGTGATGAGATATCATTCTAAGATTATCCAAAGTATCACGGCCATACAAAAGCTAATAGGAATCTTCGACCACTTTGATTTTTTAATTTCTGTCCTAACTGCTTATATAAGGAAGAAACGGGACATGATGAGGAACTGTGTATGCGAACTAGTTTAGAATTGTTATTCGATATTTTTTGCCTCATGATTTGCACCACAACCTCAGGCCATCCATAGACAGTAGTCGATTTTGAGTACCGACACTGTAAAATGTATCAATGATGCATTCTAAGTTGTGCTCTTGTACCTTAGCATTTCTGTTTGAGAACACAACACAAAAAAAACTTTTTTCCTTGTAAGCCTCTAACATTCAACATGCCTACATTTTAATTCAGATAAACCGCAGCATGAGATTATACTTCTATGGTTCTCTTTTTCCTTCGAATTATACAAGGTTAAAGTGAACGTATATTGTTGTGTTATCCACAATAAAAATTAAATCTCTATTTCCAAACTTCACTATTTTAGCTCCACAATATTAATTCTGTCAAAATCCTATAATAAATTGTGCATCTAATTCTTACAATTATGATGGAAATAAATACTAAAATATAACTGACACTATAATAGTAAATAATATGCTCAGCTTACCACTGTTTTTTAACTTCAACTTAAGTCAAGTGATTGTGGCATTTAAAAGTTCATTGTTGATGCTTAAGTACACTGTTGATGCTTTGAAAAACGATTTATAATACAACTACCAAGGAATAAGGTCGTTACTGTTATAGTATGATGCATCGTAAAGGCACAATATGATTTTTCCCTTTAATGAGCTCATAACAATATTTGACATATATAAAAAAATTCGTATATTGTGTGATGATGAAACCTTAACATAGTTATCCAATGTATATGAACTTCAGTTGCAAAAATGTGCACAACTAGAGTATGATATGGTAAAGAAAGTACCTTATTTTAAGGCTTAGCAACAACATATTTCTTCATGACTTTATCGCCAAATACGTGAGAAACAGCAAACACATCGCCCACCCACCATATATTGATTTGGGTTTGATCTTGCATGTAGCGATGATTAATTTCAGTTTAAGGAACTAGTTTTGATACCTTAGAATCCTTTTTTTTTTTTTCACAGTACTATATAGGTAATTATATTAAAAACCTTCTCAGCCAAAGAGCATTAGCCAAGTTCATAAATGCTTCTTAAGCCTTACATATTGCAAATTCATGTTCCTACATACTACTTAAAACTTAGTTCAAATTTGAGATCGTAAAAAGGAACGTTTTCATTAAAAAAAATGATTTCCTAATCTATCGCAAGCACAATGTAAACATGTAATCATTTATTTGCAAATAAGTTATTCATTGTGGATTCAAACACCATACCTGATGCTCATTTGCAAAAATTAGAGTGAAATTTAGGCTTAGTCCTCTTTTCCTGCAGTTTGCATCACCATCATTACAACTGTCGGTTCATGAAGCAGTAGGTTGGGTGATGTTGCCTCTAATTATATGTACATAAGTTGGGGGCTTGGCATCTCGATTGTTGGGCTCCTTCATGATTATAGTGCTGCAATTTAGTATTCATGATTGCAGAAAAAACAATCGAACCAATCATAATTTTTAACATGTAAATCCCAATATTAGGGAATGCCCGTAAAAAAATTACTGTTGGGTGAAACAATAGATTCAACATATTGACACTACATATAATATTGAAGGATAAACATTTTTTTACTAGGATGTTTGTGCAAACAACATTCTATAGACAACGCGCTAGCCATGGCATGTCAATACAGATTTATAGGATGGATTCCTGAGGTTAAATGTCAGGAAAAATAGAATAATATTGAATGTACCTTTTACAAACCAACATACTTCATTAAGCCATTAAACCTAGTAGCTATCAACCACCATCAAAAAAATAACGGCATGTGAATACATATAATATTTATAGAGCATAACCCATGAATCTATATGTAAAAAATTCATGGAAAAGTACTGTCATTCGAATAGTGGGACTAAGGAAAATATATTGATCAATCAGCAAGAATCTAATTATATAGAACCTTAGTCCTTCTAGACATGCCTCCTATTCATATTTATTTAAAAAACGCATTTACATATTAAATGGTTTTGTACACACTAAAAACATATGTTTACATGCCATGAATCGGGTAGACAGGTGACAACTCTATTCACAAAGAGTCCCAGAGCTATCTAAACTAAAACATGAAGAAACATTTAAATATGAAAAAGGGTTAATGGATATTAGCTCTCCAGCTAAGCATATAATCTAATTTGATATGAGTGGTTGATGACCATGTATCGATCAAGTAAACACACATGCACAAATTGACTACAAAAAGCAAATTAGTTGGTTAATTTACAAAAAAATGGATTAATTCGACCAATGTGATTAACTCAGGAAAGAAATTTCACATATTTGAATGACAACTTTTATAAGATATAACTGATTGGGGAAAGAAGACTGGGTGTATAAAAAACATGATCAGGTAGCAGTTAATGAGATGACAACAAAGTCAATACGTAGTAAAATAACAATGTTTTACAATTAGACTACTTTATTACTCCCTTCACTAAGTGGTCACAAATAAGAAGTGAGAAAAAGATAAGCAGTAAAACAATTAAAAAGTCTTCATTGATATGTAAAACTGAATCCAAAGGACAACCATGCACAAAACCTTGCATCATAACCTTAGATCCACCATCTACATGGACCCAATAATAGAATATAGTGCATTATTGCAATCTGTTTTCATCTCCTTACATTATAAGGTTGTTTAAAAGGAAGCCAATATTTAACTAAAATGCATTGTATACTGGTAATCCCTTATCCACGTAGATATCCCAATGAATCCACTGCATTAAGTTATTCATAAGCTTTAACACATTAAATAGTTCTATAGTTATTGGTTACAATGAATAATCTCAAGTTAAAAAAAATGAACTTGATCGTTTATACTTTGAACTGTGATTCCTTATACCACAAGAAAAATAATATATCAGATCCATTACTTCAAGACTAAATGAAATTTTGATAAACAAAGTTTTAAATATTGACCATTTAAAGTGCATTAGCATATATGAGCTTTTTTTATCGATTGTATATTCACATAGAGATATTCAACTGATTTAACTAAATCCAGTAATGTGGCTTATCAGATGTAGCTGAAAAGCTATCAATTCCAATATGATTTGTCAAAAAAGAGAGAATATGGCTAAATGTATATTAATCTCTCGATCAAGCATCATTTTATAGACATTATGAACTTTTGCTCTCAA
Source organism: Allium sativum (assembly GCA_030737875.1). Lineage (NCBI taxonomy): Eukaryota > Viridiplantae > Streptophyta > Magnoliopsida > Asparagales > Amaryllidaceae > Allium > Allium sativum. Next base: position 497,169,586 of record CM060924.1, on the reverse strand, counting down.
TGACCCCATAAGATGACTATTTTCAACATCCGATGTGTAAAATGAAAACAATAAAATAGTTCAAACAAAATTTAGACTAACAACACTTAATCTGTAGCAGTATCTCAAATATTTTCAATATTTGACCAAAAAAGATATTGTCCTTTTTCAATAATTCTATCTCGGTCTGATGCAAAATTAAACTTTAATTGTATTTTTGTAGTAGTAGCGGTTGGGTAAAAAAAGACTATCCCAGAAGAAAGATTTTTTAAAAAACTAAAACTAATTCATTGTTTTTCAAACTTATGCTAATAACAAATACAGTCCTTGTGCATGAGAAAAGTTTCATAGTGCTAGATTTAAAAACTAAAACTGACATCTAACAAGTTTACATATAAAAAAGTACGTAAATGGAGCCCAACTAAAGAAAGAACAGACATTTATTTTTTCATTATCCACCAATTAATTATATTTCATCATTTAAGCATATAACGCCAGTTTGTTTATAGTTTGGTAATCGTTTATGAGCTTTTAATATCAACACTAGACCAGTATACGCGCGTCTCTTTCAATAATTTGTAAAACAATCAATACAAAGGGATTTAAATCAATGTATTGTCTGTTTTACAATTTGTTAAAGGACATGTGTAAATATTATCATACTGCTGATGTTAAAAGCGTAAAACCTATGCAGATATGGGGATGGGGCTAGAGGAAAATGTCAATGATTGCAATACATGGACACATTTTTTTAAGATGTTATATTTTTGCAATTGCATATGCATTGATCAACATAGATGAGAAAGCGAGGGGATTGGTACAATTTTCTAAGAAGGAAAAGCAATATATTTTACCGTTATATAGATGCATAATCCAGTATTTAAAAATATCAATAAAATTAATTACATAATGTTTACTCTCTAAATGTAATAACATAAATTATTACAGTCAAAAACCGAAATTTATCATTCCATAATTAAGCAAATAAGTGGTCACAGATAAAAAGATAATATGTATCATCATAACATTACATGTGTTTTCATTGATATCCAATGCCGGTGATGGATATAGTTGTCTGATTTTTTTTTTAGCAACAAAAACATATAATATTTTTTGTTTTGAAAGCACGTCTGAGTTTTGACATGTAAATTGTATGCATATGCAAAGCACATGATAGTTACTGGTACAATACATGCCTATATAAATGAGTGGATACCGTAAAACAAATATACTAGCAGATAAATTTATAGAAGTTATTAAAAAGAAATCTTAGATCGATACCTTATTTAGCTGTGGCCGAAATTAATTTTGACACACTAAATGGTCTTCCACCTTTACGGAATATGGTGACAATTCTAAGTATTAATGGAGGAGGCGTGAGAGGCATCATTCCAGGAACCATTCTTGCCTTTCTTGAATCAAAGCATCAAGTACATGAATATATTTTATGCCTCACTTTCAAACGAAGGATGAAGATTGAAATACAAGGAGTTTTCACCTTGTTGATGGTGGTGTGGCATCGTTATGTACCAATGACAAGTTGAGCAGACAACTGCAGCTATGAAACTGGCCACCAAGGAAATATTCATGAAAAACAAAATTTTCTTCCTACTTGAGCCAGTGGATCTATGCAAATTTCTGGCCATTTCTATTGGAACGGGGTCTTTGATTGATATATTTACAGAAGCAAACTCAGACATGGTTGACTTTCATGCATCAGTGCTTTTCCAAGCACTTCATTCTCAGAAGAACTATCTTCGAATACAGGTTAGCTTATCGTGTCAAAGCACCATAAAAGTCTCCAGGCTTTAGAATCAACAAATAATCTCCTTTTGGAGCTAGCTATGAATTCTCTGGGCTTCTAGAATGCTCTCTACCCACCTTTCTAGACCAGGATTTGTAGAGAAGTACACATTTTTTAGTCCTGTCCTCTTTGCTACCATCGTAGTCATTTCACCGATACAAGCAACAGAATTATCCCAATTCTTTGACTAGGGGATAAGATTCACCCACGCGCGAATTGCAGAAGGGGAGGCCACTGCAATGACAGGACGACACAAAGCTATCTTTAAAACCATCTCATCGATATTTTGAGCAGGCATGGTATTGTATATATTTAGCCTCATAACCTCGAACCCACGATCAGATAAGCCTTCTTCAATATCAAGACTAGCCTTTACAGTCGTTGGATATAAAAGTTTACAATTTCCATTACTAAACTTTGGCAGTTCAAAAACCAATGCCTTGCCTATTACTTTCGATGGTGAAAATGCAACCTCAAGTGATCCTTCTGATGTCTTTAAAGTTTATTCAAAAACACTTTCGGTTCCACCTCTAACAACCCCTACTCGAACTCTAGGAGTTCCAGCAGCCTTCCGTGCTGTAATAAACACAGCAGCAGCTTCAGGAGAAGTTATTTGATTCAATCAAGTAAACGACCATAAACTATTGTACGCAAGCGGACAATGGAGGTCAGTAATATAAACTTCGATATTACTAAACACTCATTGTCAGAGACTTTATATAGGTTTCATTATAGGTGAATATTATAGCCAAAAAAATAATTTCCTTGATCAACACACATTTACTGAATTTTCTGGACACATCATATTTTGATTTCTCTCGGCACATATTTAAAATGACTTAATTCAAAGCATGCGATTTCAAATAATTCATCTATAGATTGATTTATGAATGTGTCAAACACAGATGTTTTCTCTTTCAGATTTGAGAAAACATTTACTTTAGGACTAATACTTTTCAATACATAATACTGAAATAATAGGCAATTAAGTAACTAAGAATGAAAGCTAGAGTAATGACCTTTCCTTTGTGAATGTTATGTTGTGCAATGTGCATATGTATTTACTTATCTCCGTCGTTTGATATCTATTTGTGCATCACGAAACTAAATAATCCTAAGAACTAACAAGATATATCAAGTATTAACATGCCTAATTCCCAATATTAATATTACAGAGCTTATTGATAATATCCTAACACAGCTAATAGAATTAAGATTTCAATAGATAAATATCCAACAAATTTTAATCGAAATTTTGTGAATTATGAATGGAAATAATTGTTTATTATCACCAATACATGTGAATGCACGTGAACCCAGCACAACCACCATGAAAATTATACACTTTGCTAACTCTTAATGTTCCTAAAACATACTAATTTATAAGTCAATTCAGATTTTAATTATATTAATCCTGATTTATGATAACTATTCTATGTATACTGATATTATAAAGCATAAAGCACTACCATCTATTTTTTCAACAATTTGAAATGAGATATGTTACCATATTATGATCCTTTTCACAAAATGTAGTGTTTTGGAGCATATTACATTGGTTATTCATGTCCCTTCACTAGAATCTTTGAGAATCCGAGAATGTATACTAATAACAATGATTGGAATTCAAACTACTTAACATATCATGGCTACATGTTATGTCGTACCCAAGAACCTATGACATTCCGGATCATGATGAAGTGCCTTAACGCATAATATTCATCAAATATGTCAACAGGTAATGTTCAGATCCTGAAATTAAAACAAAAACCAATTGATATCCCGATATTAGGTATCCAAAAAGATTTCCAATATATATGCAAATGAAAATATAGTTCTATCATTTGACATATATAACAACCAATGATGGTCTGTTTTATTTCATTATTATTATTATTATTATCTGACAATATTATAACTTTGGATCTATCTAGTGATAATATCAACATCTCTGGAAGCATTGCATTCATCTATTGATAATGTCTCAGGCAACATTGGATCCATATAAGTATCTCAGCCAAGTAAATCAATGTACAATAGCACCAGCATCCTTAAATAAACCGGTTGTTCAATAATATTAGTGACTACCGTAGACATATAAATAAGATGTTGGTTTAATACACCTACTCTCGACTCTTTCTTTCCGCACTCAACTCAATTTGCCGCTAAACTCCAGATAACATAAAATGGACTACGACAGCTGACAGTAATGCAACAGCTTTTAATTGCTATGTTATTCAATTTATTGAGTCTCCACAAAAAAGGCCGTAAAGGATAGAAAGGAAAAGAATAAGAGAAATGTAACACCCCACACCCGCTAAGGTCACTCGCTAAGGGAATGCCTTAGTTTTGGTGGAGTATTTTTAGTGAGTATAGAACAGAAAAATTACCACAAGACAGATATAAGTAATACTTGAAAATTTAAAACATCATTTCATTGCAGCGGAAGGTAAAACATGTTTGGTTACATCACAAAACCATAACAACTATTTGTACATAATATCCATCCTGATAAAATAGAAGTACATAATCCCACTACATAGACAATAGCCATAATAGAAAAGATAAACCGAGCTTTACTTCTACGGTCCAAGCCCAAAAGATAGATATAGCGGTCTGATCCAAGCCCACTAGTGCTAGCCCCACTCTGAAAACCTGAGGGTTGGGAAAAAGATAAAAACAACGGGGTCAGACATAAGTCTGAGTGAGTCCTATAACCCTAACAATACAACCATTAAAGTAATTAGGGTATGACATAAATAAGGTACGGTACCTCTGGGGATAATGACCACACTAAGTAGCCAACAAAACACAGGATGTACTAAGATAACCGAGAAGACGCTTTTATCCACCCAAGGATAATTATTAGATTACACCACCCCAGACTTATTCACCCAAGGGTAATTCCTACACTGCACCACACCAGTTCTACCCACCAAGAGTAATTCCTACTTAAAGGTTGATCCCACTAAGTGTACTTAGTAATTTTTACCCGGTAGTTTCTTGTACCCCTACACAGGTGCCGTCTGCCTCTATCTTTACTAGGTGTACCCACTACCCCCAAGCGATCGGCTCCCTACCGTAGATACCCGTGCTGGTCCCACAAAAAGGGGGTGTATCATTCCCCAAAGTGGCTACCAGATAATATCACTGTACACGGCTTTATATCTACACGATGCAACAACGACTTACCAACCAGCCCGGGTCCACACACGCGTATGAAACCCGTTGATCCTGCGTTGCCACCGCTAACCCGTTTTGGCCACTTATAGTCAAGCCCAATATGCGTGTCCCGTCACTCGACTAGAGTCGAGCCCACAAAGATACGTTTGGGATATTGGTTGAAATGGGCCCCCACAAGCTACTACTTAAGCTTGCTACTTTTATCTAGTGCATCCCACTTAACCCCTTATATAGTCATGCCCTCTTACATGTTAAGATCTGGTTAAGTCATCAATCATATTTCAATTGCCACTTAGGCCACCCACTAGATTTCCACATGCCACCCAAAGCACTTACTTAACCCTTCACCCATGTTTTAATTACATGTTCCACTTTGGTTAAGTATTCTAATCGTATTTTCTCATGCCACCCATGGCACTTACTTAACCCTTTTTATCATGTTTAATTACATGTTCCACTTTGGTTAAGTATTCTAATCGTATTTTCTCATGCCACCCATGGCACTTACTTAACCCTTTTTATCATGTTTAATTACATGTTCTACTTTGGTTAAGTATTCTAATCGTATTTTTCTATTGCCACCCAAAGCAACCCACTAGTCTCATCATGCCACCCCAAGGCACCTACTTAACCCCTCATGTCCCACTACATGCTAATATGGTTAAGTGTTCCTTAATTCATTAATTAAGATCATGAACTCATAAAGACCTCTCACATTAGACCGTCTTTTGTGACTGCTGGATATGCCGGTTGGTTCCGGGCAGACTTCTGTCATTAAAAGGGTCTAACCTCGTGTCTTTACTTTAATCATGTATTTAATTTATGACTAAGACCTCTCACATTGGGCCAATCATTTGTAGCCGCTGGATGGCCGGTCGGTTCCGGGCAGACTTCCGCTACAAAAGGGTCCAACCTCGTGTCTTAGTTGATTAATTACACCTAATTAATCACCCCCATATTAATTATCCCTAATTAATATCAAGTTTTCCATAACATGGGTAGACCTAACTCAATAGGTAAATTCCCATGGGGTAGACCTAACTCAATAGGTAAATTCCCACTTATGGTAATTTATTTATTTTATGGTATGCTCAATCATACCCAATCATACTTTATTAACATATTTATTAACCCCATCGTTCCCCCACGTAAATCGTTCTCATTTCATAACATAATAAAGGGGAAGATCCATCACAAATAGCATGGGTTTAGCATATAACTTTGTCATGGGTTAAGAGGATGTCAACTTGCATATATGAGCACATATTAACCCAACTACATTTAACCCAAACTTGCATATTATCATACACATGATTTGCATAACATGTTGCATATGAGCTTGCATATTATCATACACATATCTTGCATAACATGTTGAACTTGCCTATAAGCATTCTCATAACTTGCATAACATGTTAAACATGCATTTAAGCCTACACATAACTTACATAAGCATTCACATACTTGCATAGGCATTCACATACTTGCATAAGCATTCACATACTTGCATATCACATTAAACTTGCATTTAAGCATATACATAACTTGCATAACATCATGCACATAACTTGCATAACATCATGCACATAACTTGCATAATCTCATACACATAACTTGCATAACACCATGCACATAACTTGCATATGAACTTGCATCTTAAAGGAGGGTAAACATGCATAGCATATAAGGGTATCATCTTGCATATGTATGCATCACATTTAAAAGGGTAAACTTACATGTCATGATTTATGCATAATACCAAACACTTAGCATGCATAAAACCACATACTTAGCATGCATAGAATCAATTACTTATTATGCATAAACACACCACTTAACTTGCATAAACCCACACACTTAGCATGCACACAATCAAATACTTAACATGCATAAAATCAAATACTTAGCATGCATAACACCAAATATTTAGCATGCATAAAATCACATGCATAACTTGCATATCATGTTACATATAACTTGCATATACTCTCACATATAGTTTGCATAACATGTTACATATGCATAAATGTTGAACATAGTGTTTTGCATCATAAAACATGGCATTAACCTCGCATATAACATAAAACTTGCAAATCACATATCATACAAACTTGCATAAACATATTTATCCACAAACATAGCCATGTCTTATCACATCCTACCATAATCAATTTAACAATTGATTATTAAAGCCATAGAAACTCACCAAAACCAAGATTAGCAAACTTATGAAGTGGAATTAGTGGCTTTAATTGAAGAAGATGTTGATTAGCTTGCAACTCTCTTCATTGATTTGTGGAGGCCATGCTCAAATTTCATTTTGCCATAGTTTAGTTACAAAACCTAATTATGAATGAATTAGGGTAGGGTTGGGGTCTTATTTATAGGATTAGGTAGTGTTTTAGGCCCTTAGATTAACCCTAGGTTAGATTAGGACCGTTAGATTTAGGAAATCTCAAGAACCAGCCCTCTAGGCCAGCCCAAGAACCCAAACTGGTGCACCCAGTTTCACTGGGCGTCGCACCCCTGTCGACAGGCAAGTCGACAGGGCAGTCGACACCCCTGTCGACAGCCCTGTCGACAGCGCTGTCGACATGGCTAGGGCGGGAATTTCTCCCGCCTGACCCGCTGCTTCTATTTCAAATTCTGAATTTGAATTTTTAAATCTGTTTTTATCTTTGAATTTTCTGAAAACTTCTTTGGGCCATAACCGGGCCATACGGACTCCGATTCTCGAAAACTCGGACTCTATTTCGCGTATTTTTCCGAGACGAACGCAATGACGCAGCCCGTTACCCCCAATTCCCACATCTGAGATTATTTATCCTATAATTAGTGAATTTTAGTATTAACAAAAATTCGGGGTGTTACATTCTCCCCTCCTTAAAGGATTTCGTCCCCGAAATCTCTAAGCTAAGGAGAATGCATATCCTACCATCCAAACAACCATCTACTCAAACCATCAACCACGGGCATCCATTGTCCTTAAAACAATTTCTAATGATGTATGAGCATATGCAAAAAGTGTGTGTATATGTTCCCTATCTAACGTATGAACATATGCAAACCATGATAGTGCCATGCATCCATTATGTATGCGAGAGAACCCTATCGACACATACAATATCTACATGAGTGCACAATCATTCACCAAAATGCATCATCCATATGATAACACAATCATTATACATCCATAATATAGCTTCCTACACACAATTTTATGCAATATGCAATATGAAGTGATTGAGCCGATCTAGTGCCTAGAGTGTGTGTATATGCATCCACAAGCAACCACTAGCAAACACTTGCATCCACTTGCATCCATCATACATAACATGACTCAAACACATGTTTCAACCATAGGACTATCCTATCTGAAGGTCAAAGGTACTAACGAGAGGACATACTAAAGATAAGATAAGCACAAGATATGCGATGAAGGAGAAGCAAAAGGACATACCCTCCGAAAGAAAAGGGTACCTCGAACGCATCTTCGCTTCCGTCTCCCAGGTAGCGTCGCTCTCTTCATCTCCCCTTCGTACTTTGACTAGTTGAACCTCTCTGTTTCTCAACTTCCAAATCTCTGACCCAAGGATGCAAGTAGGAGCTCGTCGAATCGTCGCATCACGCTCTACTTCCACTTCTCTAAGCAGGCTCGGCTCTACCGCCTCTGCGGTCTCATGTAGGAACTTCCTCAAATGTAACACATGGAATATATCATGTACACCACTACGCCTGTCGGCCACTCCACTCTATATGTCATCTGTCCAATCCCTTCCTTAATAGGAAACGATCCAACAAACCTTGGTACTTACTTCCAAAGTGAACCACATTCCGTAACGGAGATACCTTGATAAAAAGCATGTCCTAATATCAAACTCAAGCTCTGTTCTCCTCTTGTCCGCTTAAGATTTATGTTTATCTTGCGCCGCTTTCCTCCTTCTTCGAATCAAATCAATCTTTTTCCGAAGTCTTTCTAACCTTATCTGCCCAAGCAAGATCTCATCTGTAGTTTCCCACCAACGTGTAGGTGATCGACAAGGCCTTCCATAAAGAGCTTCGAAAGGTGCCATACCAATACTGGACTGAAAGCTGTTATTATATGCGAACTCCACCAATGGAAGATGCTCTTCCCATGTACCTCCAAAATCTAAGATACAAAGCCTCAAAAGGTCTTCTAGGACATGATTCACCCTCTTGGTCTGGCCGTCCGTCTGAGGATGATATGCGGTACTCAAACACAACTGAGTCCCCACTGCTTCTTGCAAACTTCTCCAGAACTCGCTAGTGAAGATAGGATCTCGATTACTCACTATGCTAGAGGGTACCCCATGCAATCGAACTATCTCTCGCAGATATAAAGAAGCTAGCCATGGAGCGGTCCCCTTGCTCTTCATAGGTATAAAAATGGGTGCTCTTAGTAAGTCTGTCTACCACCACCCAAATTCCCGTATTACCCTTTCTTGATCTGGGTAACCCGTCAATAAAATCCATCGAGATGCTATCCCACTTCCATTGCGGAACTTCCAATGGGTGAAGCAACCCACCTGGTTTCTTTTGCTCCGCTTTTACTTGTTGGCACACCAAGCATCGAGCGACATACTCGGCCACATCTTTCTTCCTATCGGTCCAGAAGAAAACCCTCTTCATGTCTTGGTACATCTTGTCCCCACCGGGATGAATGGTCATCTTAGAACGGCGTGCATCATCAAGAATAACCTTCCCCAAACCCTCGCCTTGCGGTACACAAAGTCTACTGTCTCTACGCAAGCACCCCCTATCGTCTAGGGTGTACCTACTCAAATGGCTGGACGACCCCCCCCCCTTATGAGCTTCCCCACCAACTCAACCAACTGTGGGTCGTCCCTCTGTGCTTCTCCAATCCGCCCCAAAAGAGTAGGTCTAACCTCCAAGGAGGCTAGCAAACCGGGTACAAAGTCAACGGAAGGTCTAAAGTCAAACATAGAAATAAACTCTAAGCCCGTCGTTCAACGAACCACAAACTCGAGGACGACCCTTTTCTACTTAAGGCGTCCGCTACCATGTTACCCTTACTCATAGGATGCTAAGGATCCCATCCACTTTTGCTGTCCTAAGACTATGCGCTCGAAGAGTCTCCAACACTTCCCTAAGATGTAGGGTATGCTCTTCTCCACCAGGATATCATCCAAAATCATCACAACTGTCTCCCACGCAGACCACCCTAGTCGAATTCGGCATCCCCCAAATGCAAGCCCCAAAGGCCTAAACCAATATCAGACAAACACCCAAGGGATACCTCCTTCGAATTCAGACGACCTACGTGAGATGATACTAGTAAAAATGGCTAAATAATTAAGCCCTTGTCCAATTCTGGATGTTCTCGCCAGTCTCGCTCCAAAACCGTCGTTTATCCCATACTGGCTCTGCTCAGCCTATTGAGCACATACGAAAACTTATTTCGCTCCTAGAAAAGACCAAAATGTCATCCATAAAGACCATCACAACTTATTTAGGTACTCCTTGAACACCCTTCTCATCAAATTAACAAAATATGCGGGGCGTATGTCAAACCAAATGGCATCACCAGCCACTCATAAAAAAAACATCCGGAGTCCTAAAGGTAGTCTTTTCTATGCTATCCTCAGCCACTCTCAACTGATGAACTTCCGTGGCTGAGTCCACTACTAAAACACTGAGGCGCCAACCAACTGATCAAAGAGATCATCAATCCTTGGCAATGGGTGTCTATTCTTCTTTGTGAGTTTCTTTAGTTCTCTTTAGCCTACACAAAGTCTGAGGGACCCATCCGCCTTCATAACAAAAACTACTGGAGCGCCCCACTCCGATATACTTCGTCTTATGAACCCCTTCTCAAGCAAATCGCCTACTTACTTATGGAGTTCCCTCCTCTCACTAGGAGCCATGTGGCACACTGGCCAAGATACTGGTTTAGCATTATCCACCAGATATATTCAGAAGTCAATCTCCCGCTTCGGAGGTAAGCCCTTCACCTCCTCAAACACATCCGGGTATTCCCGGACCGCTCTAACAGATCGCAGAATCTAGACCAACGTGTCAAGCGATTCTAGATACCTTAGCATAACAGATTATATGGGATTACAAGAGATCTCGAGAGTGTTACCCAGGCGGCCCATAAGCCTAACAACTCTCCCTTCAAAATGAAGAACGGCACCCCTACTGGATAACCAGTCCATGCCCAAAACTAACCCATAGCCCGTGAAGCCCAAAAGCATCACATCTTAAACTCAACGCTAAGTATAGGAACTTTCAAACCCAAACACATCATGGAGCCCCAACTGGTTTTGAAACAACTAAGGGATCATCTACCAAACTGGTGTCTAAGTGCAGTGACCCAACTATCAAGGATGAGATAAACGAACTCGATGCGTCAGAATCAAATAAAGTTCGAATTGGATGATAAAGAAATCCAACCTCCAATCTAGACGGTCTTATCCCCATCTGGTACCCTAGTCGTGAGGGAATACAACTACCCTCCAGAAGATTCCATACCTTGCCTTTGCTTCTTTGGACAATCCTAATAAGGTGTCCTATTCCTCTCAAAAGGATAACCACTTGCCTTCTTCTTTCATATTCTCCACTCGTAACCTCCCACCAATGAGGTTTCATCCTTCATTAACCAAACAACTATTTGAGCCTTCCTCCCATCGTCTATCCAATAGATACCTACCAGTCCTCCTCCTTCTTGAACCAACTTCTAATCCGACTAACGTCTAAGTCCCTTGAAGTGGTTTTCCATCCTTATCTACCTTAGAAAGATCATCTATACGCGGAGGGGAAACTCAAAACGAGAGAAAGGAAGAGATTCAAAATGGAGAATTCGAAAGATATAGATATGGCTATTGGGGATTATGCTTTTCTTTCAAAAACTTTTCTCTTAAAAGACATGTTTTTGAAAATACTCCTTTCCAAAAATATTCTTAGAAAATAGTTTTTCTAAAAATTTTATCTGTTCCGGTAACCTTAAGCTCTGATACCACGTGTAACACCCCATACCCGCTAAGGTCACTCGCTAAGGGAATGCCTTAGTTTTGGTGGAGTATTTTTAGTGAGTATAGAACAGAAAAATTACCACAAGACAGATATAAGTAATACTTGAAAATTTAAAACATCATTTCATTGCAGCGGAAGGTAAAACATGTTTGGTTACATCACAAAACCATAACAACTATTTGTACATAATATCCATCCTGATAAAATAGAAGTACATAATCCCACTACATAGACAATAGCCATAATAGAAAAGATAAACCGATCTTTACTTCTACGGTCCAAGCCCAAAAGATAGATATAGCGGTCTGATCCAAGCCCACTAGTGCTAGCCCCACTCTGAAAACCTGAGGGTTGGGAAAAAGATAAAAACAACGGGGTCAGACATAAGTCTGAGTGAGTCCTATAACCCTAACAATACAACCATTAAAGTAATTAGGGTATGACATAAATAAGGTACGGTACCTCTGGGGATAATGACCACACTAAGTAGCCAACAAAACACAGGATGTACTAAGATAACCGAGAAGACGCTTTTATCCACCCAAGGATAATTATTAGATTACACCACCCCAGACTTATTCACCCAAGGGTAATTCCTACACTGCACCACACCAGTTCTACCCACCAAGAGTAATTCCTACTTAAAGGTTGATCCCACTAAGTGTACTTAGTAATTTTTACCCGGTAGTTTCTTGTACCCCTACACAGGTGCCGTCTGCCCCTATCTTTACTAGGTGTACCCACTACCCCCAAGCGATCGGCTCCCTACCGTAGATACCCGTGCTGGTCCCACAAAAAGGGGGTGTATCATTCCCCAAAGTGGCTACCAGATAATATCACTGTGCACGGCTTTATATCTACACGATGCAACAACGACTTACCAACCAGCCCGGGTCCACACACGCATATGAAACCCGTTGATCCTGCGTTGCCACCGCTAACCCGTTTTGGCCACTTATAGTCAAGCCCAATATGCGTGTCCCGTCACTCGACTAGAGTCGAGCCCACAAAGATACGTTTGGGATATTGGTTGAAATGGGCCCCCACAAGCTACTACTTAAGCTTGCTACTTTTATCTAGTGCATCCCACTTAACCCCTTATATAGTCATGCCCTCTTACATGTTAAGATCTGGTTAAGTCATCAATCATATTTCAATTGCCACTTAGGCCACCCACTAGATTTCCACATGCCACCCAAAGCACTTACTTAACCCTTCACCCATGTTTTAATTACATGTTCCACTTTGGTTAAGTATTCTAATCGTATTTTCTCATGCCACCCATGGCACTTACTTAACCCTTTTTATCATGTTTAATTACATGTTCCACTTTGGTTAAGTATTCTAATCGTATTTTCTCATGCCACCCATGGCACTTACTTAACCCTTTTTATCATGTTTAATTACATGTTCTACTTTGGTTAAGTATTCTAATCGTATTTTTCTATTGCCACCCAAAGCAACCCACTAGTCTCATCATGCCACCCCAAGGCACCTACTTAACCCCTCATGTCCCACTACATGCTAATATGGTTAAGTGTTCCTTAATTCATTAATTAAGATCATGAACTCATAAAGACCTCTCACATTAGACCGTCTTTTGTGACTGCTGGATATGCCGGTTGGTTCCGGGCAGACTTCTGTCATTAAAAGGGTCTAACCTCGTGTCTTTACTTTAATCATGTATTTAATTTATGACTAAGACCTCTCACATTGGGCCAATCATTTGTAGCCGCTGGATGGCCGGTCGGTTCCGGGCAGACTTCCGCTACAAAAGGGTCCAACCTCGTGTCTTAGTTGATTAATTACACCTAATTAATCACCCCCATATTAATTATCCCTAATTAATATCAAGTTTTCCATAACATGGGTAGACCTAACTCAATAGGTAAATTCCCATGGGGTAGACCTAACTCAATAGGTAAATTCCCACTTATGGTAATTTATTTATTTTATGGTATGCTCAATCATACCCAATCATACTTTATTAACATATTTATTAACCCCATCGTTCCCCCACGTAAATCGTTCTCATTTCATAACATAATAAAGGGGAAGATCCATCACAAATAGCATGGGTTTAGCATATAACTTTGTCATGGGTTAAGAGGATGTCAACTTGCATATATGAGCACATATTAACCCAACTACATTTAACCCAAACTTGCATATTATCATACACATGATTTGCATAACATGTTGCATATGAGCTTGCATATTATCATACACATATCTTGCATAACATGTTGAACTTGCCTATAAGCATTCTCATAACTTGCATAACATGTTAAACATGCATTTAAGCCTACACATAACTTACATAAGCATTCACATACTTGCATAGGCATTCACATACTTGCATATCACATTAAACTTGCATTTAAGCATATACATAACTTGCATAACATCATGCACATAACTTGCATAATCTCATACACATAACTTGCATAACACCATGCACATAACTTGCATATGAACTTGCATCTTAAAGGAGGGTAATCATGCATAACATATAAGGGTATCATCTTGCATATGTATGCATCACATTTAAAAGGGTAAACTTACATGTCATGATTTATGCATAATACCAAACACTTAGCATGCATAAAACCACATACTTAGCATGCATAGAATCAATTACTTATTATGCATAAACACACCACTTAACTTGCATAAACCCACACACTTAGCATGCACACAATCAAATACTTAACATGCATAAAATCAAATACTTAGCATGCATAACACCAAATATTTAGCATGCATAAAATCACATGCATAACTTGCATATCATGTTACATATAACTTGCATATACTCTCACATATAGTTTGCATAACATGTTACATATGCATAAATGTTGAACATAGTGTTTTGCATCATAAAACATGGCATTAACCTCGCATATAACATAAAACTTGCAAATCACATATCATACAAACTTGCATAAACATATTTATCCACAAACATAGCCATGTCTTATCACATCCTACCATAATCAATTTAACAATTGATTATTAAAGCCATAGAAACTCACCAAAACCAAGATTAGCAAACTTATGAAGTGGAATTAGTGGCTTTAATTGAAGAAGATGTTGATTAGCTTGCAACTCTCTTCATTGATTTGTGGAGGCCATGCTCAAATTTCATTTTGCCATAGTTTAGTTACAAAACCTAATTATGAATGAATTAGGGTAGGGTTGGGGTCTTATTTATAGGATTAGGTAGTGTTTTAGGCCCTTAGATTAACCCTAGGTTAGATTAGGACCGTTAGATTTAGGAAATCTCTAGAACCAGCCCTCTAGGCCAGCCCAAGAACCCAAACTGGTGCACCCAGTTTCACTGGGCGTCGCACCCCTGTCGACAGGCAAGTCGACAGGGCAGTCGACACCCCTGTCGACAGCCCTGTCGACAGCGCTGTCGACATGGCTAGGGCGGGAATTTCTCCCGCCTGACCCGCTGCTTCTATTTCAAATTCTGAATTTGAATTTTTAAATCTGTTTTTATCTTTGAATTTTCTGAAAACTTCTTTGGGCCATAACCGGGCCATAACCGGGCCATACGGACTCCGATTCTCGAAAACTCGGACTCTATTTCGCGTATTTTTCCGAGACGAATGCAATGACGCAGCCCGTTACCCCCAATTCCCACATCTGAGATTATTTATCCTATAATTAGTGAATTTTAGTATTAACAAAAATTCGGGGTGTTACATTCTCCCCTCCTTAAAGGATTTCGTCCCCGAAATCTCTAAGCTAAGGAGAATGCATATCCTACCATCCAAACAACCATCTACTCAAACCATCAACCACGGGCATCCATTGTCCTTAAAACAATTTCTAATGATGTATGAGCATATGCAAAAAGTGTGTGTATATGTTCCCTATCTAACGTATGAACATATGCAAACCATGATAGTGCCATGCATCCATTATGTATGCGAGAGAACCCTATCGACACATACAATATCTACATGAGTGCACAATCATTCACCAAAATGCATCATCCATATGATAACACAATCATTATACATCCATAATATAGCTTCCTACACACAATTTTATGCAATATGCAATATGAAGTGATTGAGCCGATCTAGTGCCTAGAGTGTGTGTATATGCATCCACAAGCAACCACTAGCAAACACTTGCATCCACTTGCATCCATCATACATAACATGTCTCAAACACATGTTTCAACCATAGGACTATCCTATCTGAAGGTCAAAGGTACTAACGAGAGGACATACTAAAGATAAGATAAGCACAAGATATGCGATGAAGGAGAAGCAAAAGGACATACCCTCCGAAAGAAAAGGGTACCTCGAACGCATCTTCGCTTCCGTCTCCCAGGTAGCGTCGCTCTCTTCATCTCCCCTTCGTACTTTGACTAGTTGAACCTCTCTGTTTCTCAACTTCCAAATCTCTGACCCAAGGATGCAAGTAGGAGCTCGTCGAATCGTCGCATCACGCTCTACTTCCACTTCTCTAAGCAGGCTCGGCTCTACCGCCTCTGCGGTCTCATGTAGGAACTTCCTCAAATGTAACACATGGAATATATCATGTACACCACTACGCCTGTCGGCCACTCCACTCTATATGTCATCTGTCCAATCCCTTCCTTAATAGGAAACGATCCAACAAACCTTGGTACTTACTTCCAAAGTGAACCACATTCCGTAACGGAGATACCTTGATAAAAAGCATGTCCTAATATCAAACTCAAGCTCTGTTCTCCTCTTGTCCGCTTAAGATTTATGTTTATCTTGCGTCGCTTTCCTCCTTCTTCGAATCAAATCAATCTTTTTCCGAAGTCTTTCTAACCTTATCTGCCCAAGCAAGATCTCATCCGTAGTTTCCCACCAACATGTAGGTGATCGACAAGGCCTTCCATAAAGAGCTTCGAAAGGTGCCATACCAATACTGGACTGAAAGCTGTTATTATATGCGAACTCCACCAATGGAAGATGCTCTTCCCATGTACCTCCAAAATCTAAGATACAAAGCCTCAAAAGGTCTTCTAGGACATGATTCACCCTCTTGGTCTGGCCGTCCGTCTGAGGATGATATGCGGTACTCAAACACAACTGAGTCCCCACTGCTTCTTGCAAACTTCTCCAGAACTCGCTAGTGAAGATAGGATCTCGATTACTCACTATGCTAGAGGGTACCCCATGCAATCGAACTATCTCTCGCAGATATAAAGAAGCTAGCCATGGAGCGGTCCCCTTGCTCTTCATAGGTATAAAAATGGGTGCTCTTAGTAAGTCTGTCTACCACCACCCAAATTCCCGTATTACCCTTTCTTGATCTGGGTAACCCGTCAATAAAATCCATCGAGATGCTATCCCACTTCCATTGCGGAACTTCCAATGAGTGAAGCAACCCACCTGGTTTCTTTTGCTCCGCTTTTACTTGTTGGCACACCAAGCATCGAGCGACATACTCGGCCACATCTTTCTTCCTACCGGTCCAGAAGAAAACCCTCTTCATGTCTTGGTACATCTTGT
Organism: Allium sativum; assembly: GCA_030737875.1. NCBI lineage: Eukaryota > Viridiplantae > Streptophyta > Magnoliopsida > Asparagales > Amaryllidaceae > Allium > Allium sativum. Next base: position 497,152,099 of record CM060924.1, on the reverse strand, counting down.
CCCCACCGGGATGAATGGTCATCTTAGAACGGCGTGCATCATCAAGAATAACCTTCCCCAAACCCTCGCCTTGCGGTACACAAAGTCTACTGTCTCTACGCAAGCACCCCCTATCGTCTAGGGTGTACCTACTCAAATGGCTGGACGACCCCCCCCCCCCCTTATGAGCTTCCCCACCAACTCAACCAACTGTGGGTCGTCCCTCTGTGCTTCTCCAATCCGCCCCAAAAGAGTAGGTCTAACCTCCAAGGAGGCTAGCAAACCGGGTACAAAGTCAACGGAAGGTCTAAAGTCAAACATAGAAATAAACTCTAAGCCCGTCGTTCAACGAACCACAAACTCGAGGACGACCCTTTTCTACTTAAGGCGTCCGCTACCATGTTACCCTTACTCATAGGATGCTAAGGATCCCATCCACTTTTGCTGTCCTAAGACTATGCGCTCGAAGAGTCTCCAACACTTCCCTAAGATGTAGGGTATGCTCTTCTCCACCAGGATATCATCCAAAATCATCACAACTGTCTCCCACGCAGACCACCCTAGTCGAATTCGGCATCCCCCAAATGCAAGCCCCAAAGGCCTAAACCAATATCAGACAAACACCCAAGGGATACCTCTTTCGAATTCAGACGACCTACGTGAGATGATACTAGTAAAAATGGCTAAATAATTAAGCCCTTGTCCAATTCTGGATGTTCTCGCCAGTCTCGCTCCAAAACCGTCGTTTATCCCATACTGGCTCTGCTCAGCCTATTGAGCACATACGAAAACTTATTTCGCTCCTAGAAAAGACCAAAATGTCATCCATAAAGACCATCACAACTTATTTAGGTACTCCTTGAACACCCTTCTCATCAAATTAACAAAATATGCGGGGCGTATGTCAAACCAAATGGCATCACCAGCCACTCATAAAAAAAACATCCGGAGTCCTAAAGGTAGTCTTTTCTATGCTATCCTCAGCCACTCTCAACTGATGAACTTCCGTGGCTGAGTCCACTACTAAAACACTGAGGCGCCAACCAACTGATCAAAGAGATCATCAATCCTTGGCAATGGGTGTCTATTCTTCTTTGTGAGTTTCTTTAGTTCTCTTTAGCCTACACAAAGTCTGAGGGACCCATCCGCCTTCATAACAAAAACTACTGGAGCGCCCCACTCCGATATACTTCGTCTTATGAACCCCTTCTCAAGCAAATCGCCTACTTACTTATGGAGTTCCCTCCTCTCACTAGGAGCCATGTGGCACACTGGCCAAGATACTGGTTTAGCATTATCCACCAGATATATTCGGAAGTCAATCTCCCGCTTCGGAGGTAAGCCCTTCACCTCCTCAAACACATCCGGGTATTCCCGGACCGCTCTAACAGATCGCAGACTCTAGACCAACGTGTCAAGCGATTCTAGATACCTTAGCATAACAGATTCTACGGGATTACAAGAGATCTCGAGAGTGTTACCCAGGCGGCCCATAAGCCTAACAACTCTCCCTTCAAAATGAAGAACGGCACCCCTACTGGATAACCAGTCCATGCCCAAAACTAACCCATAGCCCGTGAAGCCCAAAAGCATCACATCTTAAACTCAACGCTAAGTATAGGAACTTTCAAACCCAAACACATCATGGAGCCCCAACTGGGTTTGAGACAACTAAGGGATCATCTACCAAACTGGTGTCTAAGTGCAGTGACCCAACTATCATGGATGAGATAAACGAACTCGATGCGTCAGAATCAAATAAAGTTCGAATTGGATGATAAAGAAATCCAACCTCCAATCTAGACGGTCTTATCCCCATCTGGTACCCTAGTCGTGAGGGAATACAACTACCCTCCAGAAGATTCCATACCTTGCCCTTGCTTCTTTGGACAATCCTAATAAGGTGTCCTATTCCTCTCAAAAGGATAACCACTTGCCTTCTTCTTTCCTATTCTCCACTCGTAACCTCCCACCAATGAGGTTTCATCCTTCATTAACCAAACAACTATTTGAGCCTTCCTCCCATCGTCTATCCAATAGATACCTACCAGTCCTCCTCCTTCTTGAACCAACTTCTAATCCGACTAACGTCTAAGTCCCTTGAAGTGGTTTTCCATCCTTATCTATCTTAGAAAGATCATCTATACGCGGAGGGGAAACTCAAAACGAGAGAAAGGAAGAGATTCAAAATGGAGAATTCGAAAGATATAGATATGGCTATTCGGGATTATGCTTTTCTTTCAAAAACTTTTCTCTTAAAAGACATGTTTTTGAAAATACTCCTTTCCAAAAATATTCTTAGAAAATAGTTTTTCTAAAAATTTTATCTGTTCCGGTAACCTTAAGCTCTGATACCACGTGTAACACCCCACACCCGCTAAGGTCACTCGCTAAGGGAATGCCTTAGTTTTGGTGGAGTATTTTTAGTGAGTATAGAACAGAAAAATTACCACAAGACAGATATAAGTAATACTTGAAAATTTAAAACATCATTTCATTGCAGTGGAAGGTAAAACATGTTTGGTTACATCACAAAACCATAACAACTATTTGTACATAATATCCATCCTGATAAAATAGAAGTACATAATCCCACTACATAGACAATAGCCATAATAGAAAAGATAAACCGATCTTTACTTCTACGGTCCAAGCCCAAAAGATAGATATAGCGGTCTGATCCAAGCCCACTAGTGCTAGCCCCACTCTGAAAACCTGAGGGTTGGGAAAAAGATAAAAACAACGGGGTCAGACATAAGTCTGAGTGAGTCCTATAACCCTAACAATACAACCATTAAAGTAATTAGGGTATGACATAAATAAGGTACGGTACCTCTGGGGATAATGACCACACTAAGTAGCCAACAAAACACAGGATGTACTAAGATAACCGAGAAGACGCTTTTATCCACCCAAGGATAATTATTAGATTACACCACCCCAGACTTATTCACCCAAGGGTAATTCCTACACTGCACCACACCAGTTCTACCCACCAAGAGTAATTCCTACTTAAAGGTTGATCCCACTAAGTGTACTTAGTAATTTTTACCCGGTAGTTTCTTGTACCCCTACACAGGTGCCGTCTGCCCCTATCTTTACTAGGTGTACCCACTACCCCCAAGCGATCGGCTCCCTACCGTAGATACCCGTGCTGGTCCCACAAAAAGGGGGTGTATCATTCCCCAAAGTGGCTACCAGATAATATCACTGTGCACGGCTTTATATCTACACGATGCAACAACGACTTACCAACCAGCCCGGGTCCACACACGCATATGAAACCCGTTGATCCTGCGTTGCCACCGCTAACCCGTTTTGGCCACTTATAGTCAAGCCCAATATGCGTGTCCCGTCACTCGACTAGAGTCGAGCCCACAAAGATACGTTTGGGATATTGGTTGAAATGGGCCCCCACAAGCTACTACTTAAGCTTGCTACTTTTATCTAGTGCATCCCACTTAACCCCTTATATAGTCATGCCCTCTTACATGTTAAGATCTGGTTAAGTCATCAATCATATTTCAATTGCCACTTAGGCCACCCACTAGATTTCCACATGCCACCCAAAGCACTTACTTAACCCTTCACCCATGTTTTAATTACATGTTCCACTTTGGTTAAGTATTCTAATCGTATTTTCTCATGCCACCCATGGCACTTACTTAACCCTTTTTATCATGTTTAATTACATGTTCCACTTTGGTTAAGTATTCTAATCGTATTTTCTCATGCCACCCATGGCACTTACTTAACCCTTTTTATCATGTTTAATTACATGTTCTACTTTGGTTAAGTATTCTAATCGTATTTTTCTATTGCCACCCAAAGCAACCCACTAGTCTCATCATGCCACCCCAAGGCACCTACTTAACCCCTCATGTCCCACTACATGCTAATATGGTTAAGTGTTCCTTAATTCATTAATTAAGATCATGAACTCATAAAGACCTCTCACATTAGACCGTCTTTTGTGACTGCTGGATATGCCGGTTGGTTCCGGGCAGACTTCTGTCATTAAAAGGGTCTAACCTCGTGTCTTTACTTTAATCATGTATTTAATTTATGACTAAGACCTCTCACATTGGGCCAATCATTTGTAGCCGCTGGATGGCCGGTCGGTTCCGGGCAGACTTCCGCTACAAAAGGGTCCAACCTCGTGTCTTAGTTGATTAATTACACCTAATTAATCACCCCCATATTAATTATCCCTAATTAATATCAAGTTTTCCATAACATGGGTAGACCTAACTCAATAGGTAAATTCCCATGGGGTAGACCTAACTCAATAGGTAAATTCCCACTTATGGTAATTTATTTATTTTATGGTATGCTCAATCATACCCAATCATACTTTATTAACATATTTATTAACCCCATCGTTCCCCCACGTAAATCGTTCTCATTTCATAACATAATAAAGGGGAAGATCCATCACAAATAGCATGGGTTTAGCATATAACTTTGTCATGGGTTAAGAGGATGTCAACTTGCATATATGAGCACATATTAACCCAACTACATTTAACCCAAACTTGCATATTATCATACACATGATTTGCATAACATGTTGCATATGAGCTTGCATATTATTATACACATATCTTGCATAACATGTTGAACTTGCCTATAAGCATTCTCATAACTTGCATAACATGTTAAACATGCATTTAAGCCTACACATAACTTACATAAGCATTCACATACTTGCATAGGCATTCACATACTTGCATAAGCATTCACATACTTGCATATCACATTAAACTTGCATTTAAGCATATACATAACTTGCATAACATCATGCACATAACTTGCATAATCTCATACACATAACTTGCATAACACCATGCACATAACTTGCATATGAACTTGCATCTTAAAGGAGGGTAAACATGCATAGCATATAAGGGTATCATCTTGCATATGTATGCATCACATTTAAAAGGGTAAACTTACATGTCATGATTTATGCATAATACCAAACACTTAGCATGCATAAAACCACATACTTAGCATGCATAGAATCAATTACTTATTATGCATAAACACACCACTTAACTTGCATAAACCCACACACTTAGCATGCACACAATCAAATACTTAACATGCATAAAATCAAATACTTAGCATGCATAACACCAAATATTTAGCATGCATAAAATCACATGCATAACTTGCATATCATGTTACATATAACTTGCATATACTCTCACATATAGTTTGCATAACATGTTACATATGCATAAATGTTGAACATAGTGTTTTGCATCATAAAACATGGCATTAACCTCGCATATAACATAAAACTTGCAAATCACATATCATACAAACTTGCATAAACATATTTATCCACAAACATAGCCATGTCTTATCACATCCTACCATAATCAATTTAACAATTGATTATTAAAGCCATAGAAACTCACCAAAACCAAGATTAGCAAACTTATGAAGTGGATTTAGTGGCTTTAATTGAAGAAGATGTTGATTAGCTTGCAACTCTCTTCATTGATTTGTGGAGGCCATGCTCAAATTTCATTTTGCCATAGTTTAGTTACAAAACCTAATTATGAATGAATTAGGGTAGGGTTGGGGTCTTATTTATAGGATTAGGTAGTGTTTTAGGCCCTTAGATTAACCCTAGGTTAGATTAGGACCGTTAGATTTAGGAAATCTCTAGAACCAGCCCTCTAGGCCAGCCCAAGAACCCAAACTGGTGCACCCAGTTTCACTGGGCGTCGCACCCCTGTCGACAGGCAAGTCGACAGGGCAGTCGACACCCCTGTCGACAGCCCTGTCGACAGCGCTGTCGACATGGCTAGGGCGGGAATTTCTCCCGCCTGACCCGCTGCTTCTATTTCAAATTCTGAATTTGAATTTTTAAATCTGTTTTTATCTTTGAATTTTCTGAAAACTTCTTTGGGCCATAACCGGGCCATACGGACTCCGATTCTCGAAAACTCGGACTCTATTTCGCGTATTTTTCCGAGACGAACGCAATGACGCAGCCCGTTACCCCCAATTCCCACATCTGAGATTATTTATCCTATAATTAGTGAATTTTAGTATTAACAAAAATTCGGGGTGTTACAAGAAAAATATATGTTCTTGAAGTAATCCGCATAATGATTTGTAGACCTTAAACTTCGAAATTCAATCCATGTTCTGAACAATAAATATAAACTTCTGTTGAAGGTTGTTGACTTATTGCTGATCATGGCCATGTGAATTAAGGGTAGAGATGACTAGAACTATCAAATTTTAAAATGAAACATGTTATCATATTATATGCTCCAGAGCAGGGCATAGGGAAACACTAAGAAAATATGCAAAGGATCAGACCGGGAACCAACATTTCGATATAGAAATGCAGTGCTTGGAACTAACGTTCCAGTTCGCCTGGATTTTGTATTTCAGGCATTCCTCTTGCCACAGACGACATACTCACTTTGACAAATCACGCTTGGCTGTTGCAAACAAAAAATAGTGATATCCAACTTTTGTTGCTGAAATCCCTAAATGCAAAACCATGCAACCAAAAGAAATTACTCATTTACAAATTACTTTAAAAATCAACAAATAATGGTAACCATGTCTTATTCACAAAGATATGGTTCTCTTTATTAATTCCATAAAGAACGCATAGAACTCAAAGATGAAAAATTAGTAATTTAGAGATATATTGTGTGAGTGATTAACTCACCTTAACTCCTTAATTCGGTAGCTAAAGCTACACGGTAGTTCTAATTTCTCAACACAACAAAATCCAAGAAACAACTCAAACCCAAACAAACAACAACCAATTTAAATCTTCAACTTTCTAAATCAATAATTACATGAAAATAGGGTTCGCTTACCAGATCAATTGAGGAAATTGGACGTGAAGGAGTTTGCTTCGATCAGGTGAGGAGATTAGAGTGAAACGAGCTTCTTTTTTGTGAGGCAAAACGGATTTGGAGGGAGGGAAAATAGTTTTGGAGGGAGAGAGACAATAATTTGTGAAATTGGAGAGGGAACATGAATAATTTTGCGAGGGGGGAGCAGAAGGTGAAGGAGGCATGAATAATTTTATGAACGTTACACGCGATATGGCCAAAACAAGACTACTAGGAGCAAATAATTAGGTGTAAATAATAACACTTTGCAATATCGCGTTATTAGATAGCGTTATTAATATCATGTTTTGTTGTAGTGTGCACGAGTAGCTGTACCGGAGACGAGCAGGAGGTGTAAATAATAACACTAATGCCCTGTGTCGCTGCTGGTCACTACTTTGGGCATTAGTGGTGCACCTTTCTTTCTTTTGTTTAGAGACAATAATTTGGAAAGTTGTAATAAGATGTATTTGGATTTCCTCTACTCTGATGACGATGTTGATGTTGGTTTTAGTTATCAGCTTATGCACTGTCTCGCCTGTTTTATGTCAAGTACATTATTATTATATTTTGTTCCATGCGTTGTGAGACATTCTACAGGTTTTTGATTAGTTCATTCTCTTCTTTCCTTTCTTTGGCGACCGTTCCGTGCTAGTCGGGCATGTGTACAACGCACTTTCGGAGGAAATGCCGGCTAGTGCGGGGCGGGCCGTCACACCTCTTCTCTAGCCTCCTTGCTAGGACTTGTTCAATATATATGTACATGCATGAAATTGCAATCAATTTTCAATTCAGTTCAATATTTGATTCAATTTGGCTTAATGGTTCAAAATTTTAATTAATCAAACCAATAATCAAAAAACACAATCAACAATCAATTAGTTGATTATCATTTCAAACACATAACTTAGATATATTATATATATATATATATATATATATATATATATATAAATCCATTTTTAATGCCAAGTCACAACAATTGACCCTATCTATGTTTTGGTTCTCACACCAGTCAATTGGAAATATATAGAAATCCCACTTTCGCAACTCGAACACAAATACTGATGATAATGCATCATCATCAGAATTATCCTCGGACGACTAGAGTGTGAATCTATATCTATCCATTATATTTGAGGCTTCAAATACACATTAATTACGCGTATATTCAAAATCCCCATATATTCGATTGTCCAAGTCAATCTAAAATAAATATTCAAATACATATTATGAGGTTTAAATTTTCAAAACAAAATTGGTTTTCATTTTTATCTTAAAAAACACTACTCTTCATACTCGTTCAAGGATACTACTGATCCTATCTCTAACGAGTCATTCCCATTGGATATTACTAATCCAATCTCTGATGAATTCTTTCGTTTGGTTCTAATGTTCCTTGTTCTTGAGCTCTGTAAACCAAAGCTCTGGTACCACGTGTAAACGACCCGAACTTCCCCGTAAAGGAAAGCCTGGATTGCTTTGATAACACGACAATCAGAACACAAACAGAAGAACATTTTATTGCTATTACAACAATTTACATCAGAGTACAAGAATATACAGAGTATGAACAAATAAATACATTGTTAAATATCAGAGATTAAAATACATTACATAGAGGTAGGGGAACAAGCTCTCCACTGATCCGAACAAGCTCCGATCCGGCAGGACATCTCCAACTCCATCGGAACAAGCTCCGATCCGACCCGGTGGATCCGAACCAATCCGATCTGCTTCCCAGAATGTTGTTGGCAGCTCTCCACCGATCCGACCTGCAGCGACAGGGGAAGGCCGAATCGAATCTGACTGAAGTTGGTACCTCTACTCGAGCTCCTACAAATGCTCTGATACCAGCCGTGGCAACTGATGATCAACCTACACCTTCTGCACTTGTAGCCCATGGGGAATTTTCCCGCTTTCTTGATATGCTTGAGAGCACTAGGGATGCTTTGGAGGATCACAAACGCGATAGTGTTCTCACGAGGGAAAACATGAGGGTTATGAATGAAGAAATAAGAGAACTTCGTGGACAAAAGGTGTCCTCTCCGGTTCGTCATCCTACTATGGACCATTCATCATCTTCTGATGAAGAGCGCCCGCGTGAAACGAGGCCATACGAAAGGCCTAAAAATCTCGACCAACTGACATTCAGATCATTGGGGTCCCGTGAAGATGCAGCCCGCGTTCTAGGACCCGACGATCCAAGTTCGAGGGAACCAATGCTGCTGCCGATGCGAGGATCACATGTTCTCCCCAGGGATCCAAATATTACCAATCCTACCCAGGGGAAACTCCTTCAGCCAGTACGTCCTGTGAATGATCAGGACAACAGGAGGCGGGGAGGTTCTGTTACCAATCGAAACCCAAGGGAGTCACCTAAAGTAGGTGGTATGTGCATGAGGAGAGAAAGAAGCAGGGATCCCGATCCGACTCTAACCAATGCGGGAGTAGAAGCGATGGTGCGTCAAATCATAACCGATAGTCGCCGATATACCAATGAAGACTGGGGTATTGAACGTAGTCATACTCCGTTTACTGATGACATCCTAAACTTCCAATTCCCTCGACGGTTTAATTTTCCATAAATGGATCGATATACGGGAAGAACAGATTTGAAACAACATCTGATGAGGTATGCATAGTATATGAACGTTACAGCTGCACTAGACGCTGTAAAATGTAAAGCCTTCCTGATATATTTAGAAGATATTGCATTAATGTGGTTTACGCAACTTCCCCCGCGATTCGTGTCGAGTTTTCATGAACTAAGCAAGCTTTTTATGAAACAGTTCTGACTCCATGCCCGAAGAGCTAAAAGTGTTATCGAACTATCCAAAATTAAACAGGCCCTTGGAGAATCTCTGAAATCATACTTGGATTGCTTCAACTTAGTAGTTATTGAAATCAGTGATCCTCACGAACCAACTATTTTGATGGCCTTGATTAAAGGGGTCGATCCAAATACTGAATTTGGAGGTTATTTAGCTGGAAGCCACATTGACTAGGGAGGCTTTCTATGAAAAGGCAAATATTCGTCTAAGACGAGAAGAGATATACGCCAATCGAAAAAGAAAATCTGATGGAGCTTCAAGAGAAGATATTCAAAGTAATGTTGCTATGAAATAGTCTGGTGACAGTTCAGGGAAAGTTTAGGAAAATGTCGGTAACAAAAATGAAGGATGTAACAATAGAAATGGAAATGGCAATAGGAGGAATAGGAACCGAGGAAACAACTCCACCAAGAGACCTCGATTCCAAACCATTGAAAATTATTCGCCGCTGAATGACACATTGGAAAACATCTACCTAGGTACTTGCAACGTCTTGCAATACAAAAAGCCTCCGCCCAGAGACTCTACGAAGAAGGAGGTGGCGACTGGAAAATTTTGTCTGTTTCATGGAACCCACGGACACTCTACTAATGAGTGTCAGCATTTGAGAGACGTTGTTGAAAAGCTATTACGGGAAGGAAAGTTAAATGAATATAAGGTTGCCCCAAGAGATAGGGGAAAGGAGGGTAGACCCCAAATCAAAATCAGTCCGCTCCCAAATCCAAAGCTCAACATAAAGGTAAAGGAATTGTCATCAACACTATAATGGGGAGACCGCATCCGGCTGTCCATAGCTACAGGGCAATGGACCAATATGTGAACGCAGCCAAACACCTTGAAGTAGGGGAATGTAGAAACTTCGAGGACATTGCTCTAGTGAAACAACAGGAAACGATGTCAAATGATGTTATATTTCGTGATAGAGATGATACGGGAGTCCAATCACCCACCGAAGGCTCATTGGTGATCACTACCACTATCCGTCCGGCTCTGGTTCATAAAGTGTTAATGGATAATGGGAGTTCGGTTAATATTCTCTTTAAAAAAGCATTTGATCAGATGAGACTCGAAGCGAAAGACTTGAAGCCTTACAAGGGATGGATATGTGGCTTCATTGAGGTCTCAACATCTCTAATGGGATGTGTAGAATTGTCAGTTACATTAGGACAGTGAGAACGCTAGAGAGTGAGAATCCTCCCGTTTGTAGTTTTGGACATCGACTGCCCCTATAACGCCTTTTTGGGTCGATCAGCCCTCGCAGAATTCAGGGCTTGCATTGCGCCCTGGTGCTTATTGTTGAAATTCCCAACCGAAGCTGGAGTGGGAGCAATGAGAGGTAATCAAGCCACCAAACGAGCTTGCTACATGGCCGAACTGAAGATGTTGCTGAAGGGATTAAGCATCGAAGCTAAATGTACCTCCTCCCCGGCGAAAGGGCGTTCGGCATAGCAATTAAAGGGACCTGCCCGAGGGAGTCGCCCAGAGAACCGCCCGAGGACATAGATCCAAAAGATGATGAAGAGCCTGGGGACGGAAAGGCGACCCCGTAATGAAATGATTGTAGACATCTCCATTGATGATGTTGATCTGACGAAGGTTTTGAAGATTGGATCCTAGCTGGATCCGTTCCGAGCAAAGGAATTAACTGTCCTTTTAAAGGAAAATTTAGATGTGTTTGCCTAGACCCATGCTGATATGTGTGGGATATCTCGCTCCGTTATGAGTCACTCGTTGAGTATTAATCCAAAGCATCCACCCGTTAAGCAGAAGAGATGTATGTTAGGCCAGGAGAGGTCAGCAACCCTAAAAGAAGAAGTGGAGAAGTTGAAAGATAATGGATTAGAGATTTGACGTATCCCGACTGGATATCGAATCCTATTTTGGTCAAGAAATCAAATGGGAAGTAGCGAACGTGCATTGATTTTTCGGATTTAAACAAAGCCTGTCCAAAAGATAGTTTCCCACTTCCTAGGATTGACCAGCTGGTGGACTCAACAGCCTGACACGAACTTCTTTCCTTTATGGACACATACTCAGGATATAACCAAATCTCCATGCATGTGCCGGATCAAGAGCACACGAGTTTTATAACAAACTTGGGATTATACTGCTATGTAGTGATGCCGTTCGGACTGAAGAATGCCGGAGCCACGTATCTGCGCCTGGTGAACCGAATGTTCTATAATCATATTGGAAAAACTAAGGAAGTTTACATAAATGACATGATCGTGAAATCCAGGAAATCCTCTAGTCATACACAAGATCTGACATAGATGTTTGACATCCTATGGAGGTACGGAATGAAGTTGAACCCCTTAAAGTGCTCATTTGGGGTTACATCAGGGAAATTCCTTGCTTTCATAAGTTCTCGAGGGATTGAGATTAATCATAGCCAGATAGCAGCAATAAGGAACATAGAAGAGCCACGGAAGATTAGGGATGTTCAAAGACTGGTAGGGAAGGTTGCTGCATTAATCAGATTCATTTCCAAAGCCACGGACAAGTGTGTCCCATTCTTTGATTTAATCAAACGGGGGAAACGTAATTTCGAATGGACTCCCGACTATGTAGAGGCCTTCCAAAATATGTTGGACTTATTGGAGAATCCCCCGATATTGTCGAAACCGGGGGATCATGAAGATCTATTTGTTTATCTGGCGCTGTCATCTCATGCTATCAGCACAGCCTTGGTGCATGAAGAAGACAAGGTCCAGAGGCCAGTATACTATGTAAGTAAAAAGTTTGCAGTTGCGGAACGCAATTATCCAAGAATAGAAAATCTTTCTTATAGCCTCTTGATTGCCTCTCGAAAGCTCCATCATTATTTCCATGCTCATCTAATAGTCATTACACTGATCAACCTCTAAGACAAGTATTATAAAGACCCGAAGCATCGGAGCGATTACTTAAGTGGAATATCAAATTGAGCCCATTCGATTTGAATTTTCAACCAAGGAGGTCAATTAGGGGGCAGGCCTTAGCCGACTTCATAGAAGAAATCACAATTCCCGAAGAAGAAACAGCGGATGACAAAGTTGTTACTTCATAGCATAAGTTAGAGCTTAGTCCATGGAAAATATATATAGATGGGGCAAGAATGGTCGAAGATCCGGCGCTGGAGTTGTTTTAACCACTCTTGTAGGACGATACATTTACTACGCCCTGGGATTAGAATTTTCTGTCACCAATAATGATTCCGAGTACGAGGCCTTGATTGCCGAGCTGAAACTCGCTAAGGAATTAGGGGTAAGAACATTGGACATATTCTGTGACTCCAAGATAGTTGTCTGCAAAGTTCGAAAGGAATTTGTGACCAGGGAGCCTCGACTTGTTACTTATCTTGAAAAAGTAGACCAGTTACTAGGCAACCTGGAGCATTACAGTACAACACACATTCCGAGAGTAGAAAATCAGAAGGCAGATCGACTGGCTAAGTTAGCAAGTTTTGATAACCCTGAGGAAATCGAAATGGTTCCAATAGAGATATTGGAATCACTAAGCTTTGACATAATGGAAGTCGAATTAGCCCTGGAAGCTGAGCTAGAAAGGGAGTTATGGATGACACCGATTAAGAACTTCTTAGCGGAATTCTCCCACCAAAAGAAGAGAGTGAGACGAGCTGTAACACATAAAGCCGCAAAATACATTTTACAGGACAACGTCCTCTGTCGCCAAGGGTTTCCATGTCTCTATTACGGTGTATAGCACATGACGACATCAAATGTGTACTGAAAGAAGTACATGAAGGTGAGTGTATGGATCATACCGGGGGTCAAACTCTGGCAAAGAAAGTATTGCGATATGGTTATTTTTGGCCTACCGTGAACAAAGATGCAGCTGATCACTCACGACGCTGCGACAAATGCCAGAGATTCGCTAAAGTTCCTAGAGCACCCCCAAGGCATCTCAAATCAATGGTCAGTCCATGGCCATTTGCAATGTGGGGATTATACATTATCGGGACCCTACCGATTGCTAAAGGAGGAGCTAAATACGCGATCGTGGCTATGGATTATTTCAAGAAATGGGTGGAGGCTGAACCCTTAACCATGATCACGAGAAGAAAGGTGATAAGCTTTGTGGTCAAAAATATCATTTTTTGATTTGGGATACCGAAAACCATTATAACCGATAATGGAACCCAATTCGACAGCGCGGAATTTAGAAACGTCTGTCAGAAGTATAAGATTGATAAGAGGTATACCACCGTAGCTCACCCGCAGTCGAATGGACAGGTTGAATCAATAAACAAAGTTATTAAGTCTATTCTTAAAAAGCGGTTGGAGCGAGTAAAAGCTATGTGGGTTGACGAATTGCCGCTAGCTTTGTGGGCCTATCGAATAACCTTTAAGACGGCTACTGGTCATACTCCTTTTTCACTCTCCTTCGGGTCAGAAGCAGTAATTCCAGTGGAGCTCAAAGCCACTTCTCATAAGATGAACTATTATGACCCAATGACGAACAAAGCGCTCCTCCTAAATTCCATGGATATGGTTGAAGAGAAGAGGGATGATGCTGACTTACGCGCTTCAAGGCATCGACGCCAAGTGGCACGCTACTATGACAGAAAGGTTCACTTTAGAATTTTTGAACTTGGAGACCTGGTGCTGAAGCGAGTCTTTCCACCTCCCGTTCATCTAAGCCCAAAGTGGGAAGGACCATTCACCATCCGACGGAAACTTGACACGGGAGCTTTCAAGTTAGCGACCATGGATGGTGAAGAAATTCCTGGAGCTTGGAACACCCAACATTTGCGGCGATACTTGACTTGAAATTGTGCTATTTTCTTTCGTTTTATAGGCCATGTAAAAAGGCACGACTTGCCTAGAAAATCTGGCTAATATAAGCAAAAGATTATGAAGTGGACGTAAGTCGAAACATCAGACATTTGAATCGATGCGAAAGAAAACGAAATGACAATTTTCCTAACGACATAAAAAGGACGGGAAAACGACGTCCCGAACTCTAACTCTCACGAGTCGAGGGAGAGTATAAAGGATGGGAAGACAATGTACTTAAGGCGTGACAGCGCACCATGACAAAAGACGGCCTTGAATCTACTCTAACCTGACCATACGACAAGAGAGTATAAATGTACAAAGAATGTGTACCAATGAAAAAGAATTTTAACCCCGCCCAAAAGATCTGGGGGCAATTTAATCAATCTCGAACAAGCCTTAGCTAAATGCTATATTCAAGATTGATTGGGGGCATATACATTATGCACCCTGCCATCAATCATTCATTTTTAATCATTCATTTTATGATATTTTTCTCTATTTACACATTTTCAGGAAATCACAACTATGACTTGAATCATTACTTATGTTTGTTAATTTCTCGACACTAATGAAAACAAATGAAGAACTTGCAAGCATTTGACTTAGTGGGAATAAAATATTTTATTTACATAAGTGCAAGTTTATACAAAAGAACGAAATAAGCCAAGGCGAGGGCCGCACCCGCTACAGCAACGACGGACAGAGGAACAGACATAATGAAAAATAGAATCGCATCTTATTTGGACTTTGGAGTGGACTTCGCCTTCTTGGCAGCTTTAAATTTTTCTTTCTCCTCTTTCTCAGCCTCGGTCTGGATCCGCTTTGGTTTCTTCTTCCCTAGAACTGGAGTGCTGGATCAGTAGAAGATTTTTTAGCAAGCTCTTCAGTGATTGATCTAGTTGAAAGTTTAACAGCTAACCTTGACCCAGGAGGTACTGTCGTAAGAGGCTTAAAACTTTTAGGATCTATTTCCGCAACTTTCAAATGCATACGCTTATCCTGCTTTGCCTTCATCTCAGCTACAGTTAGATCATCGATATTCTCAGCTAAAGTTAGGTCATCTCAGCTTACCATAGCCATCCAATTCCCTCTGGGCCGCGGAAAGTTTCTCTTGAACCTCTTCGGCAGATTTAATGGCAATGCTTGTATTCCCCTCGGCCAACACTGCTCTAGATTCAGCCTCTAGTAATTTGCCTTCCAGTTCAGCATTCCACTTTGCTAAATCAGTGTTTTCTTCTCTAGCTCAGCCTTCAAATGTTCAAGGCAGTGCAAGCTAACTGAACTTTAACACTCTCAGACTTAGCATCCTCGGCTTGCTTCTTTAGATCCAAGCGCTTTTGGCTATGGGAATCCAAGAGCATGTGATAACGCCTTTATAGTTCTGCATGTTGTTTTCTGTAGTTGACGGCATCCCGTTGAGCGAGAGCAAGCTGAGCTTGTGCGTCTTCCAAATCCTTCTCCGAATTCTTCAAAATGCTTGCATCATAATCTACCATTTCCTCCATGTGACCAATATCAGTGATAAGATCCTGATAATCTTAGAAAGCTTGCGCGAATATTTATACATTACTGTATATTGCTTGTCCACTAAATCAATTTTTTCTTTAGCATCATCAACCCAATTAGAAGGAATAGGTTCAAGCGTGGGAACAAACCCCCTACGATCAAAATAATGATCCGGAAATTATTTTTTCATATTTTCTAGTCTTGCATTGTTCTCGGAATCGAGCGACATAGGCTTGGATACAGATAATTCAATATTTCTCTGCTTGGCAGGTACAATGGACCTATCACCTTTGCCTGACCTCTTCTCAGGGACTTTAGGTTTATCCTATAAGTCAACTTGCTTTGACAATGGCCTCTCTTGGGGACGCTTCTCTTTAGGAGGAGTCGGATCTTCGGAAGATTGTTTGTTGCCTTCACGACGATTTTGATGGCTATTGTACTTGTCTGGATCGAACCGACAAGGAAAACGAGAGTGCAAAGAATGAGGATGGTTGGAATCATAATGCCTCCTATCATCCCTGCCACGGCTTTCGCGACAATCACGCTCAGTGTCGGAATCATATCCGGGCATGCTGGCATGGATTTTCCTGACATCGTATCAGGGACGTACCATGGTTCCTGCAAAACAAGGTATGTAAAGTTCAGAACTAATGTTTATACAAAGCATAAGTGCTGTGACGTGCAGTGCTAATGTGTTGTGCGCATCCTAAGTGATATTCGCCCAAACCAACCAGAGCCCGAAGTTCGGCCAGCATGTGTGGTCTCCTTAGCCTTCAGAGGAGTGGTTTCTTCTGAGGAAGTAAAGGTTAAAGGATTCATTCCGAAATCTTCTAAAGTGTAAAGTGTCTCGGGTAAGTGAAGATTTCCCAAACCCCGAAATGTAGAGTCATCCATAGTTGGGGCATCTCGTTAAGGAGCATCTAACGGAAACTCTTTTGGAGATATCGATTTTTCAGGAGTAGCAGCATCCTCGGGAGTAATATACTTATCTCTATCTTTTTCTGTTATATTTGCTAAAATTTCATCTTGAGTTGTGGAGGGAGAAGGAGGATTCCTGAGGGGTACTGTTGGATCTTTTGAACTTTCTCCCCTCTCAAGTGGAGTGTCGATTGGCCCTTCAACTGGAGGTATGTACACGTAAGGGCCTTCCCCGAGGCCTATGCTACGAGTTATAGCAATTAGACGATGCCGATGGAGATATTCGTCTACTAAGCACTCCTTGATAGTCAAAAAAATTTAATCACCATTAAGTAACTGATTCAAACGATCAAATTATGTCAGATGCTTCTCCTATGGCGGATTAGGAACTGCAAGTGAAAACAAGCAATGGTCAATGAATTTATGATAAAGGATGGGACTAAAACTCAAAAAAAAACAAGGTCCTTACTTGACTTAAGCCATCTTCTGGCACATCCGGGCTGCTACTTGATATAAAACCATTCAGGTTTCGGGTCCCCAGCTTTGCTGCTAAACGGAACAGTGATGATTTTCCTTTTTGGCACCGATTCAAAGTATACAAAAGATGGGTGTCACTAGTTCGATGCTTGAAAACGTAAAAGAAATGAACATCCTCAAAAGTTAGCTCTACACCTAGAATTTCTTTATAAGCTATGTACAGAGTATACAAATAAGTGTAGGAGTTGGGATGAAGTTGCATGGAGGCATTCTGCAGTTGTCTCTGAAAATCGACGACGAATGGAGGAAATGGAGGTATCGCCCCAACTAGGCACATCAACCTGGTAATAGCCATGTACCCTTCTGGTGGATTATGAGGACAATCTATTTTTTAGGGAAACTCGGTATCTCTTCGAAGAATCCCATGCTTTTGGCATATCCGCGCAAGTCTGTCATTGTCAATCGTTGACTCGACCGAATCCTTATGTGGATCCAAAATTTCAACATTTCCAAACTCATCTGGGGCACAATCATCTTCCACCCCTCCTTCTTCTTCCTCGCCTAGAGAGACATCACCCCTAGATGACACATCACTTTCGTGACTTCCCATTTCATAGTCTGGACCCGTACTATTCCAACCCAGATCTGAAGTGGAAGATATGTCTTCAACAGGTGGATTCTCAGATGATTTGGTAGCATCTCTCCTTTCTGCTAGTCTAGACAAGCGTCTCTCAGCCATAGTTGTTAAACTATCGAAGAAACAATAGCAAGATTAGAGTATAATAACCCATGTCCCCCCCCCGTACATGTGTGTGGACAAAATTGTGTTGGTATGAATGCAATGCTAAAGTGAGAAAGCAAAGAGTTAGCATCAAATGAAAGTAACATGGAATATGGCTGCATGTTAATTAAATCTTGTAAGTTCAGTCAAGAAGGCTCTATCCTAACTGTTCCCAAGTCACAAGCCATACTTAGTATTTACCAAGTTATTTATAATATGGTTATATTGCATGATGCATAAATTCGGATCGGTTCATAATTTCTCTTCATGTTCGGATCGGTTCGGAATTTCTCTTCACTCAGACCGGTTCGGAATTTTACAATCAAAAGCATCACAACGAAATAAGGATTCTCGAATGACCTCCTTGGACCGGTTTGGTGAAGGAAGTAAGGCAGACCCGGATCAGATCGGAGTGGCAAACCCAAATTGACTTGGATTGATTGGCGCCTATCCGACCCGGAGCATATCTTTAGAAGCCAATACCCTCCTTCGGAAGTTCCCCCCGATCCGATCTGACCCTGCGCAACCAAATTTCTATTTCTGCATATGCGATTGGACAAACTCCAGCTTCTTCTACATACAACCGACCCGAACTGATTCCAACATCCATCATTAACCTCTCCCCTCCTTTATCATCTCCAAATCCAACTCCTTCTAAAAAGCTCGTTGGTAACTAAGTATATGCAAATCAACGAATTCAACGCCAGTTCAAACCCCCTCCACGACCGCTTTAAGGCGGCGACGAAGCCACCAGCGACAACGGTGGTGGGGCGGAAGGCACAGCGTCATGATTTGATGTGATGTCGAGTAAAACCACTCAAATTTCTTCTAAACTTGTAATTAAATCAATTAGAACCAAGATAACTGAAGATTAAGACCCCATCTATGATTTTTTTCTTCCGGAAATTGAAGAAGTTTCTTTGAGATTCAAAAGTTAAGGTTTTGGAAATGAGAAGGGCGGCGGTAGAAAGTGAGAAATTATGGAGGAAAGCACGAATATATATGAAGGAAATGGGTGTCCCTTTGTGTTCTGATGGATTAGATGTCTTACCCCGAACCGATCAGCAGATGGCCCCCACTAACATAAAGCCTTTCAACCCATTAGCGCAGTAATAGTTGGAACATGGACTGGGTCAGATGAGACCGATTTGAACCGAGGTACAGTCATTAATATTAATTCAATATGTAAAGAAGTGAAGAATTCATAAATATCTATCATGAAAGTTTTACCTGAAAGTATTACCCGAATGTTAGATGGATCCTCGAACCTACTAAAAAAAGACAGGAATAATTAGCGCATCCAAGGTTATATTTGTAAGCTTTCAAGAGATACGACTTCGTGAAGCGACACAACTTTATGTGCGGATGGAAACAACTATTCAATGACTTTTATTCAGAAGAGAACAGATATATCATTTTGAAGCACACCCTATCTCCAATAAGCATGTACTTCGAGGGGGCAAAATGTTAGCCCACTTTGTGATTGGGCTACACAAAGTCAGAAGGATACTCGACGAATAGATGTAAAGCGAGAATTCTAAGCAGGTGCCCGGATCTGTTCGGAGGTGCCCGAACAGAACCCGCCTGCTCTGAAGCAGTCAAAATAGAAAATGATAAATAGGAAACACAACCGGATCGGTTCGGGCTCCTCCGGTCCGGACCCCCCATTATACCACCCGGTCCGATCCCAAGACAGCTGAAACAACAGTTATACTCCATGACTCCAGAAGATATGGAGCGGTTACGCACCCATCAGCCCACTTCACCCACGAAGGCTATATGCTGGCAACATATCAGGGTTCCACACTCCGAATGGAATGGATGCCACGTGTACCCAAACCGAAGACCCTCCAGAGGAACTTTCTGCCTATATATACACCACCAAGCCTCATTTGAAGGCATCTTTTGGCAAGTTCTTGACTCAAACAACTGCTATATCCGAATTTCATCGTATTAATCAGATCATCATCATTCTTTGAAGAAGATTTCTACGAGTGCTAAGTTAAATTATTCATTGTAAAAGTGAAATTGAGTGAATATAATCATTGTACTTGTACTTCCATCATCAATTAAAGAAATTCAGAGTGGACGTAGGCTCTTTAATGCCGAACCACTATAAATCGTGTGTTCCTCTTTGTTTTTATTTTCATTTCATTTATAATTATCAATAGTTTAGGTGTAACACCACTTTTGGATCTAATAGGTTTCCTGACTCCCCACCTTAGTTTTGTATACCGCTTATTTACTTGTATGACTACGCCTTGTTCTTGCACAATCAATTGTGCAGCCGGGAAGTTGGACCTTTCACATAGGATAGCGCATATACTTGAACTATGACCGAACTGTTGTCCTATTTAAATTTTCTCTGTTCGTCTTGATTTTGCATAATACCGCATGCATTTGTTAGTTTCCACCACCACGAGGGGTACATGTTATTCTCTTGCAATGTTTAATACTAATGTATTAAAGTATAGCTAGCGTTGCAAACAAGATCGAAAATGGGAATACCTTGGAGGCCGAGGCTTCCCCCCGTCATCACATACATCTAACTCTACCAATAGTGATAGCTCGAGTGGCAGCGAGCTTGAGACCACCGAAGGATCTGTTCCTTCTCAATCAGCTAGTTCACCCGAAGTATCCGACCACGGGGAACAAATTGGGAGGCTATATTCTACATTCATACGCGAAGAGGTTGAGAATATGGATATTATGGGCGGAGATGCACCGGCGGTTCTAGTACCTTCGGACATGTTGCCTGACACTATTATCTTGGAAAATCCGACGGACTCGGTACCGTCGCACCTTAATGCTACGACGGTCATGAAAATGGCGCAGAGGTTCCATATTCCAGTGGGCGATGTCCACACACCGGGTGAGGTTGAAAGAGCCCATGCACCGCCCGAGGGCTTGACTGCTTGGAATAGACAAGCCTGTTTCGTGGGTTGCATTCCCCCAGCCAATGACTTTATCCGGGACATGCTTTCCTACTTCCGCCTCACACCTTCGCAACTGCATCCGAATGCTTATTCCTCACTCCTAGGCACGCACGTCCTATACCAAGAATATTTGCACATGGAACCCACCGGGGAGGACATTCGGTATTTTTTCAGCCTGACGAGAACGTCTAGCGGATCAGCCTCTCAATGGTTCCTAGAAGCGTCAACCGCCACTAAATTCTTTATCGGGAAGTGGCCCAGGCCGTCAGTGATTAAATATGATTGGTTCTTCGTGCGTGGCCCTCCTGGATTCGCAAGGAGATGGATATAAGAGAGTGAGTATTTTCGAACTCTGTTCCCTACTCCATAATTATTGGATCTCATACCTCATTGTTGTTTTCTCGTGGCAGGAAATCCCGAGGCACCTATTGGTGAGGAGCAACAGCAACGCCTTAATGCTCCGTGGACTATTCCCGAAGCATTTCGCAAAACGGGTATTGTGACAAGCCAAGAGCGCCTTCACCGTGCTGGGCTGCTCCTAGATGATTGGGCTATAACTAGGCCTGCAGTGGCAAGCAGTGTGTCAAAGAAGGTTGCGGCGAAAAGCCCTGCGACTCCTGGTCAGAAAAGGAAATTACCCGCTGTGGGGACCAAGCCAAAACAGTTTGTAAAGTTCCAGGGAGATGTTGGTGGCGATGGGGCTCACGACGAGTAGGTCGCATCTGGGGACAAGGGCTCGATGGATGTTCCTGCCTCGCCCCCGGCAGGGGGGATGGAGTGTTGATCAAGCCATTGTCTCCGGTGACCGTTCCTGGAGCAGCGACCCCACATGAAGATGTGCGCCAGTTTGATGGCTTAAATAAACTTGAACTGGATACATCCCTATGGCCGACTCCGGCTGGCATGGAAGATTAAGCTCTTGCCGCGAGGGAGTTAACTCCTTTGAGTGGGACACGGTTTGGTTTGTTGAGAGAACACTTAGGGGATACACTCATAGTCACTGCAGAGCATACCGATTCTTCTGAATGCACGACTTGACTGGTCTTATTTATTTCTCTTATCAGGTGACATGGCTAGAGGACAGGGAGGACAAAGTCATGGACATGGGAACCACCGGCGCCCTCGGAGCTCTTCCTTCGAAAGTTTTAGGAGATCTACCATCTTATATGATGTCCCACCCCCGCCAGGACAGGGTAGTGAGCATCAGGGCAGGGACCGATCTCAGCGATCCCTGACCCCTCGTCCTCCTCCTCCCGTTTGTGTGCCAGTAGGAGATTCTCGACTTAACCTAGGCAGCTTCCGGCCTTTGCCTATGACAGCTCCCCTACATACTATCCCTTTGGCTCCCGTTCAACCTGTTAGGGGGGGAGAGTCGTTGTCTGGCCAGCCAAGATTGGATAGAGAGACCGTAATGGAGATACATGACTTGATGGGCCTCAGGTTCAAGAGCTTTCTCTAGAGGAGCGGAGGGCGTTTCTGAAACATCATTTCCCTCGGCATTACTTTGACGAGTTGTTCTTTCTCCCTGGTCTCCGACCATCCCCTGATATGGAATCTGGGGAGGTATGGATGCATGTACAGGCTGTGTATTATCAAGCCAAGGAGCTTACCAATTATTCTTTTCACCTTTCAGAGCTGGTCAAGAAGAAGAAGAACCTGGAGCTTCTTAATCGGCAACTGACCAAGTATTGTGAGAAGACCTCCGTTTCCAACCTGGAAACCGAGATAGGTAATCCTATGTGCCGTGTCATAGTTATTTACCCGTTATCTCCCACGTTTTCTAATACTAACTTTCAATCATGTTTCCACAGCGAAGCTGAAGCAAGCCCATGCAATTCTGAAGATGGAGGTTGCGCATGTCCGTGAGACTTTTAAGGATACAGTAGGTCGCTTGACCATCGAGAATACAGTTCTTAAAAGGGATAAGGATGAGTGCGCTAAAACATGTGCTGGCCTTGAAGGGGAGATTGGCAAGTTACTCAAATCTAGAATGACAATGCCGTTTCGAGGGAGGAAAATGAAAGGTTGCGTGCTGAAAATTCCGAGGTGGTTGAGCTGAGAAAGCAGCTTGAGCAGATGAGGAAGGCGAAGGAGGATGCCGAGGCTAGTAACCGGGATTTGTTGAGTATCGCTGATGGGTTGAAGGCTGAATATATGAGGGAGGTAGAGCGGCTAAGGGGACAACTGGAGGATGCAGAACTCCATGTAGGATCATCCTTTAAGGAAAGCATCCAGAATATGTATGTCAAGATTCTGAAATTCCACAGGCTTTCGTGGCTCGAAGACTACTCCCGCGAGCTGGCTCGAACTTGGGAGAGGTTGGTCCCATATGAGGCCTATTTGCGCCAAGTAGATGTGAGCACCTTGTATTAGCACCAGCTTATGACTATCCTCCTGACTGACGAGGAGCGTGAGAAGCTGGAGGAAGGGAGGAAATTTCTCCTAGAGGATGCTAAGAAAGGGAGGTTGGCTAGGCTTACCGCGGAGAAGGGCAAGTCCATTGTCACTGAGAGTGTGACCGTGGCCGCTGCATTTACAGAGGGAAGTTCTTACCGGCCCCCGAACCTGCTATGGTGAGTGGCCTCGGAGCCTTAGCCCAAGCCTTTACTGAGTACAACCCTGATTATCCGACACTTGGGGATACCAGTCTTACCTTACCTGCTGTTACGAGTGCCTTTCCTTCCCTCTCTACACTGTCCCTAATCGTAGGTAAATTCCCGTTATTCTGCATCCCTGAAGATGACGTGATTGCCGAATTTGCAGACTAAAAAGGTTGCGTTTTTGTTGTGCAGCTCCTCTTGGGCCGTCAATGCCTGACCCTACCTCCGTGATCCCGCAAACGACTTAGTCTGGACCAAGGCCTGCGGAGTTGCAGTTCGGAGAGGGCGGCGATCGTCTTAACATTTTCTCGGGGATTGAGATAACTCCTAGCATGTGTGACATCCTTATTAAGGATGGAGAGGTGGTAGACAGACAGAGTGCTCCCGCCAGAGGCCCATTGGAAATCGAGGTGCCTTCGATGGCAGCTCTGGTGGTGGTTCAAACAACCAAAATGGTTACCAAGCATGAGGAGGTGGAGGAGAAGGAGAGGGCTGCTGACGAGGCCCAGAAGAAAAAGGAGGACGATGAAGCCCAACCGAGGGTCGTCGAGACCTTCGAGAAAACCAAGGCTGTCGATATCACACCGCATAAGTCCCAGAAGCTTGCCGACCGATGGGACACTAGAGAGGCCAAGGAAAAGGTTGAACGGGAAGGAAAGGAGATCAGGAAAAAGTGCGAGGCTGTGGTAGGCGTTGCTGTTGGGAGTGCCCCAATGCCTACACCACCTGATATTATTACTGGCCTGACGGAGATCTCCAGTGGTGATGGCGCCGATGAGCGATGCCTATTGGTTACTCATGAATCAGTTACTCCTCCAAAGGGCCGAGGAAGTAGGAGTGGATCAGTTAGGAAGAGATCTGGTGCTGGGGAAGAACCATCGAGTGCTGAATTTGCAAAGAAAAAGCACAAGAACAAAAGGAAAATCCATGATTAGTGTTAGTAACTTAACTAAAAGTTACCGTTATTTTGGTAGTGTAGGCCGATAGTTTGAGCGAGTACGGCCCTCGCCTTTTGTTTTTCAAGACATGATGTGGTTCTTATGTACACCCTGTCATTAGAAAGGAATATGTTAAACACGTAGTCTATTAAGTGTGTGTGTAAAAATTGAAATATGAACTAGTGAAAATCGCAGTTTATGCCAAGTGTTCAGACGTTCTTTTTATGTTTTCTAGCGTCCTGTACTGGCATAAGCATACTTATCGTTGCACTTGTCATAAAAGAGAATGGGTACTGCGCTCTGGGTCAATTATTCCAGAGGGGTGTAATAGAGCGCTAGTCTTAATAAGTTTCCCTCAGCTCAGGAAACCTGTAGTTTGCGAAACCAGGCTGTGCGCCTGCTGTTTTGGGTTGCCCGAGGTTAATCCCAAGTATAGCGAAGGCGTAGGGCGTCGCGTTATGCAGTCAGCCAGGTGGGTGACTCTCACGTCGTTCATCGGGTATCGTTTATTCGCCAACGTGTTAAGCCCGGATCATCAGCTTGTAAGGTCCGATCGTGGCCATGGGCTACCCATAAGCCTTGAGAGCTAAGGCGGAAGAAACAATTTAAGGTCGGTCTTGGTAATGCGCTAAGATTCGACCGGCATCTATGATCGGCGAAGAGAGACTTGCATCACTCCTAGTCGGTCGCTGGGTGGTGACTCCAAGTTGCCTGGACTTGGATGCGGAATGATTTATCCTCGGCCTCGGCAAGGGGCCGAGGTTCGAGTTAGTAGTTGTTTATACTCTGTCGCGCCGCGGGACGATGATTCGAGTAGCGTTGCCGGCTCCCGTGCTCGGGGTGCCAGATGTAGCTAAGTGTTTTAGCCTCGGCGTTGGCTCAAGGTCAGGACAGCGGCACCAGCTCACGTGCCTGGGGTGCCGATACCGCGATCGTATTGTTGATTTACGCTGGTTGTCAGGACTAACAACACACATCACGTGAGAAGTAAACAACAAGGGGATAGGGAACTGAACATCATTTCTACTAATAACTTTGGCAGTAGTAGCCTTTACAATGCCCTGGCGGATTTCTTGAAAATAATACATTATTGGAAAAGCATAAACAACCGTGAACTAAATTATCTAAAGTAGCGGCGGAGATATTCGTTGTTCCATGCCCTGCGAGTTTGAAAGGTCTATCGCTAAGCTTTCATTGTACGGAGTATGAGATTTTCCAACGAGGTGCAAGGCCTGTTGGCTGGGGAAAAACCTTCTTTAGGATGAGGTCGCCGATGTTGAGGTCCTTATGTCGAACCCTGGAATTGAAGTATCAGGCTACTCGTTGGGCGGCAGCTCTGAGATCGGCCTCATTCCTCTTTTCTTCCAGCAACTCGAGTGATCCCAAAAGTAGGTATTGGTTTGTCCTTGAATTAATGTAAGTAACTCGATGGGATTGAAGCTTGAGCTCAATGGGAATGACGGCTTCAGATCCGTATGCGAGGGCGAAAGGAGTATGACCAGTTGCTATCTTGTGGGTGGTCCCGTTATTAACCGCCTTTTCCAAACGTTTCTTGATGATGGACTTGAGGACTTTATTAACCGCCTCGACTTGCCTGTTAGCTTGGGGGTGAGCCACCGTCGAAAGTATTTTTTCGATGATATGGCGCTGAGAGAAGGCTTTGAACTCGGCGCTCTCAAACTGAGTGCCGTTGTCGAAGATGATAGTTTGGGGAACCCTATAACGGGTAATGATGTTTCAGACAATAAAGTTGATCATCTTCTTCGTGGTTATGGTGGTAAGGGCTTCAGCATCTACCCACTTGGTGAAGTAGTCAACCGCAACGATGGCGTAGTGTACCCTGACCCTAGCCATTGGAAGAGTTCCAATGATGTCGAGTCCCCACATGGAGATTGGCCATGGGACAACCATTTGACACAATTTGGTGGGCGGGGCTCTTGGGATTCTGGAGAAACATTGGCACTTATCGCACTTACGGGCGTAGTCCGCGACATCCTGGTCAAGCGTGGGCCAATAATAACCATGTTTGAGTATTTTTCTGGCCAAGGTTTGCCCCTCAGTGTGGTCACTTCATTTGCCTTCTTGCACATTGCTCAGCACTCGATAGGGCATCGCCATGGGATACGCATCGGAATAAGGGAACAGAAAAACCCCCGCAGTAAAGCACTCCATCCATAAGAAGGTACCGAGCTGATTGGCGAGTGAGCACCCGCCTTTTCTTCTAGTGCTTTGGTAGGGTCCCGTGCTGTAGGTAATTCCTAATCGGTGTCATCCATGACTCGGGCTCGAGTTCAGCACTCATGACCATCTGAGCTTATCCTTGCTTGATGCTCAGAGAGTTGAGAACTTCAACTTGGGCGAACCTATTAAGTTGCGGATCTTCGGAGCTTGCCATCTTGGCAAGGGAATCTGTTTTTTCATTTTGCCCTCAGGGGACATGGATGATGACAAAATGGTTGAAATGGGTGAGTAGCTCCTGAACTCGGCCCCAGTAGAGGGAAAATCGCCCTTCTTTCGCTTGATACTCTCCTTGCACTTGACCGACAATAAGATGAGAATCGGAGAAGATTTGGACTATCTCCAGCTTGAGTTTGATCTCGATTCTGAGCCCGGCGATCAAGGCCTCATATTCCAGGTCGTTGTTGGTAGCAGGGAAATTTAGTCTTAATGAATAATATATCGGGCATTCTTCAGGGGTAATGAGGACGACTCTAGCCCCGGAGCACTTTCGGTTAGAGGAGCCGTCCATAAACAATTTCCATTGGGCGTCGGGGGCTCCAGCGTTCTCCGTAGGAGCCTCCTCGGAGACAGTGAATTCCCCGATGAAATCTACGGGAGCTTGGTCGAGGATGGCTCATCGGGGAACGAATGTTATCATGAACTGGCTTAGCTCCATACTCCATTTAGGTAGTCGGTCGGATGCCTTGGGCCATTGTAGGACCGAACGTAGCGGTTGGTCGGTGAAAACTTTTATGGCATGAGACTGGAAGTATGGTCGGAGATTTCGAGAGGAAATCATCAAGCAGAATGCTAGCTTTTCCAGCTTTGGATAATTCTTCTTTGCCCCCGTCAGTCGCTCGCTGGTATAGTAGACGGGCCGTTGGGTGTGATCTTCGAGGCATATTAGTGCCGAGCTGATTGCCTGCGCAGAAACAACCAGATAAATGTATAAATTCTCATGGTCTATGGGCTTAGACAGGATATGTGGTCGCTCTAAGTGATCCAGAAGTTCTTTGAATGCTGAGACACATTCGGGGGTGCACTCAAAGTTGCGTTTCCCTTTTCGAAGTAAATTGAAGAAAGGAATGCACTTGTCTGTGTCCTTAGAGATGAATCGACTTAGAGCGGCTACCTTTCCTTTCAAACTTTGGACGTCCCTGATGCCCTTGGGGATTTGGATGTCCCGAATAGCTTGGATTTTTTCTAGGTTGGCTTCGATGCCCCGTGAATTAACAATGAAACCAAAGAATTTTCCTGAGGCGACTCCGAAGGAGCATTTCAGGGGTTGAGTTTCATGTCGTACTGGCGGAGGACATCGAACATTTCGAAGAGGTCGTGGACGTGGTCGCTTGATATTTTAGATTTTACCAGCATATCGTCCACATACGCCTCCATAGATCTCCTGATTTGATTTTTAAAGTGACGATTGACTATTCGTTGATAGGTGGCGCCGACGTTCTTGAGGTTGAAAGGCATGGCACGTCAGCAGTAAAGTCCGAGGTCTGTTATAAAGGAAGTATGATCCAAGTCACGAAGATTCATTAGGATTTGATTGTAGCCCGAATAAGCATTCATGAAAGATAGTAGTTGGTATCCGTCAGTTGAGTCAACCAGTCGGTCAATCTTCGGGAGCAGGAAGTTGTCTTTTTGGGCATGCCTTATTTAAATCAGAGAAGTCGACGCACGGTCTCCATTTACCGTTGGCTTTCTTGACCAGGATCAAGTTGGAGACCCACTCAGGGTAGTCGGTTTCACGAATGAAGTTGTTGTTGAGTAGGCGGTCTACCTCTTCCTCGAGTGCCTTGGACCTCTCGGGTCCCAAGAAGCGTTGTTTCTGCTTGAACGGAGGCATCGTAGGATCTATTCTTAGAAATTGACAAGCAACAACGGGATTGATGCCTTTAATGTTGGAGTGAGTCCATGCGAACACATCCAAGTTGGCCTTCGCGAAATTTAAAAGATCCTCTTTGATTGCGGGGTGGAGTTGCGATCCTACCTTCAACACCCTTGTCGGGTCGTCGAGGTTGATGGGAACATCCTTCATGGATTTGACCGAGGTGGTCCTCTCATATTCGGGATCTTCGTCCTTCCATGGGTAGATGTGATAATCACAAAACTCCATACGACGGAATTAAGGATAATCATTGGAATATAACACATTAATCATCATTAGCAGAGAACAGATAATAGCATAAACAGAAAATAGAATAATTTACATCAATATGACAGTGGATTCATAATATGTAACAACATCAGAGTAGCACAGTTTAGGATACAACTTAGTGCAAGAAAGGAAATAACCAGTCTACATCAAGATCACTGGTACATATACATCATAGATACATAATAGAAGTAAATCTGTCTACATCGCGATAAGCGGAATCATATACATAAAGTACTAATGGCGAAATATCACATAGCCGAAATACTGAGAAGTCAAGTCCTCTCCATACAAGCCAAAAGATGCAGTCCATGCTGTAGTTCAAAAGCCAAAATATATCCTATTACCGTATTGGAAATTTGGATTCCGTCATGAGTCGAGGCAAGGGGTAAGCTCCTCACCGCTTCGAGACACTCTAGCAAATTCCTTAGGACTCCCCGTAGAGAACCCTTGGATCTTCAGGGCCGGTCCTCTCTTACGTTTGAGGATTGGTTATTCTTGAACACACGTTTCCCGGTCCTTCGGTCCTATCCATCGTCTCTGTAGAGACCGATATTTCCGAGGCGCCTCGCATTCCAACATCCACAAAGTGTAAAATAAACAACGATGTCAGGGCAAGTAAAACACTGACACCACCCATAGATAAAAAGAAACGCCATGCACTCCCTGTAGTCACGATCCCGTTTTTGACTCATACCGGTGTGTGAGGCTCGTGAATTAGCGCCATACACAAAGCTACGCTATAAAGCCGTGCTTTGATCATCAACCACAAGACTCTTCTTTTCAACAAAAGCCTTGATCATTTGCATCTTTGCATGCCACGTTGTCAATCCACACTACACCACTGATGTCTATCGATATACGACCTCTGAGCTCGTACATCTCAGAGAAGGGCGTTAAGCAAGAGAATAAATTCTCCGCCGCCAAATAGATGTATATTTAGTAGAGATCAACGAATACAGCACAGAATACACGTCAGACACACATCCATTTATAAGTCCGTTCAGGGTCTGAACGAAACCAGAGGCACCTTATTCCTGCTCCCGTATGTCCAATACAGGAGAGAGGCCCTAGCATATCCAGACGATCAACAAGTACATCTAGACCACTACCACTGTAACCTCGTCAAGGGAGCTACCCATCTCAAAGGCATCAGTAGTAATCTACACAATGTGAAGATCATCGGTCTTGCACCATCTTCATATCTTCGACATTTATTCGTCGACCAATTATTAGAAATGAGCATTAACTCGGCCTTTTCAAATAATTCGCGTATAATAGAATTCAAATCAATTCTGTCCATGGTTAAATAATTCGACATCCACATTTCAATTCTTTATATAATTTTAATGTCAAACACATTCAACCATCAAATATCAAGCAAACCAAGTAGAATCAGTTTATTTCCATTCCATATCTCTTATAATATTTTATAACAATATTTCGCTATTTTTATTTATTTTAAAAATAGCACCATTTAATTAAACGACGTTTCAGGCCATAACGTGGCCCTAGCGCTGTTTATATCTAATTTTGATTTACACATTTCTCAAAATATAACCATCGGATCTTAACGAAGTTGATTCCATTGGAAAGATCTCTCCAAAGTGAACCCAACGGTTCAGGTTTCGGGAAAATCCGATGGTCGGATCTCTTGATATAATGATTTAAAGTTACGATTTCAAAATACGAACTGCAGCATCGTTATTCGTTTTATTTAATATATATGTATATATATATATATATATATAATTCATTCGACGATTTCCATATCGTTTTTCACTTCAAATATTTCACTAACGCCTTTAAATTTCAGAAAATTTCGCCATAACCTCTTTTGTACGGGGAGGGATTTGGAAATTTATTGGGTCGTATTAGGCACCTAATAAATCCAAAAAAGCATGCACATATTTATAGTGATATATTCCGGTGTCTACAGTGGAGTGTGTATAGATCATAACTCCAGAGAATAAATTCTCGTCACCCTATAAATGGTTTTTGTGCCTTAATGACCAGAGAGACGTGTTTATTGTCATCTCCAGACCCGTGTGGGGTTTTTATTATCTGACAATTTATCGTTATATTTTATATAGTCCATATCAGTCTTCAGTTCAACCTGAAATATAGTCATCGCCATACAAGCCTCTAGCTTGTATGGTACATCTTCAACCTCATCACACAAGCTCCAAATGCTTATGTAGTATATGATAGGGTATGCTATCTTCAAGAAGTATGCCATGTAGTGTAGTTTAAAATTAATTGTTGCTATCCTATGGCGACATTTATTATTTCACACATAACAACAAGAACTTCGCATCTAATGGCATTCACAGGAATTTATATAATAATAAAATCGTGCGGCCAACACATTAAGGTTTACCTATTTGTCGGGCACGCAAATATATTCTTTACTCGACAGCTAATCCATATTCCTGTTCAACACATGTATATACATGCAGAACTAAACTAAAAATAATATTTCTAGCGAACAAATGTTTATTTCAATATGCAGTTATTTTTAACGCTTCATACATAGGATAAAATGATATTTTTGGCGAACAAAAATATGTTTCAACACATGTGTATTTTTAGCGAGTAGTATACATGATAAAAATGATATTCTTATCATTAAAAATATTTATTCCATGCATGAAGGTTTTTAGAACTTCATATTCACAATAAAATGTTAATTTTATTGTTCAATCCTTTTATTCAACACATGAATTCTTTTCAACACATTAATATTTTAATTAGTTCATACATATAATAAAAATGATATTTTTATCGTTAAACCAATTTATTTGAAACAAGAATATTTTATTTACTTCATACATAAGATAAAAATGTTATTTTTGACGTTAAAATAATTTATTTAAAACAATAATATTTTATTTACTCCATATCTATGATAAAAAAGTTATTTTTACATTTCAAACAATTTATTCAACACATGAATGTCATTCAACGTATGAATATCTCAACATATGAATATCTCATACATGCACACTTTATATACTTCACACGCATAATAAAAATGTGATTTTTAATACCTAAATAGTTCATTCGACACATGAATATAATTCAATACATGAAAATAATTCAAACACATAGATATTACTGAAAATTTCGGCAGCATAACGGTATGGGGTTAAAAACCGGCACCG
Source organism: Allium sativum (assembly GCA_030737875.1). Classification (NCBI taxonomy): domain Eukaryota; kingdom Viridiplantae; phylum Streptophyta; class Magnoliopsida; order Asparagales; family Amaryllidaceae; genus Allium; species Allium sativum. The sequence continues at coordinate 497,119,929 of CM060924.1, read as the reverse complement.
TCCCGAGTACGACTCCTCGCACTACCTTAGGCCTCGCGACGTTCCATAAGGGGCTTATCTAAATGATCTAAGATCAATTTCATATCATATGAATTTTCCATAATAATTCCCATTGTTTTGACCACAAACAATTTCTTTCAACCACAAACAAATATTTCCAACCATTCGCATTTCAACTAATTTTTAACCTTTCGCATTATCAATCAATTTCACGTCATACACAATCAATTCATATCGTCCTTGGGCTGTGGATGAGGGGAGTATATATATATAAGAAAATATATTTCATTTCCATTTCAACACATATATAATTTTTATAATGCTTGTATAATTTATACATCGCTCATATAACTTATACAACGCTCATACATGTGGTGTACAACGCATATATAATTTATATTTCACTCATATAATTTATACAATGCATTTCCATTCCATATTAAATTTAGATGTATCACATTGATTTTAATCCTTCTGAAATATGTGGCGAGCTCGGAACACGTTCTAGCTTCTTCTAGATTGTAGACGATGTCGCTACGAGTCCGATGTTTCTTGTTTCATCGAATTTCGTCAACATAGTAAAAAGATATATTTTTATTTGAAAATCACGATTTGCAACACTTAGAAGTGTTATTATCAGTTGATTAAAAACAGGCCGTTACCTCTCTAAATTGGTTCGAAACTAGGTTTCAATCCGAAGACCAAACCGTTGATCGATGTTGAAATCAATCGGTGCCACGCTCTAGAGGGTGGAACGGCGCGTGGATCGAGGGCAAGGGGGTTCCACTGGATGCGGTGGTCGGGGCATGGCAGCGGGTGGAAGTTCGGAGCTTTGAGGGGGTGTAACTCGGTGTAGGTGAACGATAGGGGGTGTACCAGGTATTAATTTGAAGAGGAGGAGAAGAGCTTCAAAAAGTTCCAAAGGGGCATGGTGTAATTCGTGGTGGATTGGATGAAAATCGGTCGGGAACGATGGAGCTCTGTTCGCCGTCGAGAGCAGGTTACGGGAGGGGGGGTTTATATTTTTATAAAATTAAATAATGAAATAAAAAATCCTATTCGCCGATATTTATATTATTTCAAAAATTAGGGGTTTTTCCATACGAACTCCGATTCAAACCTAACGACTATCGCCCCTAGCTAAATACCCCCATCCCGGACACAATGAAATATGTTTCGTAGGCCCATTCGACTGTTACAGATAGTTATTCTTCAAATTAAAATATAAAACATTCAAATTTGGATTTGAACGTATATTTTAATTTACCGGGGCCGCATACTAATTCTAAAAATTCCCGAAAAATAAATTTAGCGTATCGTCCCAACAAAACTGATTTCGTCGAATTCTGAGATCGTTTGAAAAATGACCATTTTCTGGTTGTTCCAATTTGACTGAAATCAACCAAACACATATTCCTTTGCCACGCTCACATATTAATTCCAAAAATTATGAAATTTGAAACCTAGCAACAAATTGACATCCCGGATCCAACAAAACTGGTTTCGTCGAAAACGGAGGTCGTTTGCAGAACGTCAATTTTCAAGGGTTATATCTATTATATAGCGACCATTCTGAATATTCAACTGGCCATAACTTTTGATTCCTGCTATGAAATTTCGATTTTTCAGATTCGTTAGAAAGATATTCTTAAACAGATTTAAATATTTTTGGTTTTGCTAAAATCCGTTTTATTTTGCATCCTTTACGTTCTGTCAACGTTCGAATTCAAAATTTTAAACTACCGCACTATTTCTAACTCATTATATTATTGAAATATTTTATTTCATTCCTCCAAATTCATTAAAATAATCAAATTAAAATTTTTAGATTGGCCCATATTTTCTGGGTTGTTGCAATAACCCCCACTTAAAACTTTTAGTCCCCGAAAAGGAAACAGCAGCAAAGTAGGAAACAAAACGGAAATGCAAAGTATTATAAATGTACCTTGCACCGGAGTTAGTCAGAGATGTCCACTCTGCAATTGGGATAAGCTTGCTTAATGCTTTCTTCTGTCTCCCAAGTACAGTCTCTAGGATCTCCACTCCACTGCACTTTAACTAAATGAACCTTCTTGTTCCTTAGCTCTTTAGTTTCTTTGCCGATAACCTTTATCGGCTCTCTTCTAACCGCTAATTCTGGAGTAATTTCCAAGTCCTGTTGTGCTGCTTCTTCTACAACAAGATCTGGATCATGCACATGCTTCCGAAGTTGAGATATGTGAAACACATTGTGTACTCCATGCAATCAATCAGGTAAATGAACCCTATAATCAAGAGTTCCAATTCGTTCAAGAATAGGAAAGGGACCAATAAATATGGGTGCCAATTTCCCAGTTTTTCCGAATCGGATTACTCCTCTCATCAGAGAAACTCTCAAATAAACATAATCACCAACAGTAAATGCTAAATCTCTTCTCCTAGAATCCGCATAACTTTTCTGTCGGCTTTCAGTGGTTTGTAATCGTTTCTTAATGAAGTCGACTTTGTCTGAAGCTTCGTGAATCATATCTGGTCCCAACACAAGTCTATTATCGGGTTCTACCCAACATGCGAGGGATCTGCACGGTCTACCGGGTAATGCCTCAAATGGCGACATTTTCAAGCTTGCTTGATAACTGTTGTTGTATGAGAACTCTGCTAAATGCAGGTGGCCTTCCCATGATCCTCCAAAGTCAATAATGCAAGCCCGAAGTAAATCTTCTAGAATATGGTTCACCCTCTCAGTTTGGCCATCTGTCTGAGGGTGATATGCGGTGCTCAGGTTCAGCTTTGTCCCCAGTTCTACTTGAAATGCCTCCCAGAATTTGCCAGTAAATAATGGATCTCTATCACTGACTATGCTGATTGGTACTCCATGTAGCTTGACAATTTCTTTGAAATAAATCTGCGCTAGACTTTGAGCGGTTCTATTGGATCTGACAGGTATGAAATGGGCGGTCTTCGTGAAACGATCTACGACTACCCAAATATTGTCATTTCCTTTCCTATTCGGTGTAAACCATCTATGAAATCCCTGGAAATCTTTTCCCACTTCCAGCTTGGAATTTCCAACGGTTGCAATAATCCAGCAAGTTTCTATTGGTCGCTTTTGACTAGTTGGCAAGTAGAGCACCTGCTAACATATAAAGAAACGTCTCTCTTCATCGCCTTCCACCAGAATGTGCGCTTAAGATCGTTGTACATTCTACTTACTCCCGGATGAATGCAAAGTTTGAACTTATGACATTGATCAAGCACTTCTCTTTTGAGCTCAGAGATGTCGGGAACACATATTCTTCCTTTTAGTCTCAGCACTCCCTCACTATCCACTTGGAAACTCGAGACTTCGCCTCTTTGAATTCTTTTGATCATCTCCTCAACAAAATTATCGTCTTTCTAAAGAACGGCGATCTTGTCGATTAATGAAGGCGTAATAATAAGATTGGGGATGATTGCGGTTTTTCTGCTAAGCGCATCCGCTACCACATTGGCTTTTCCCGGCGTATACAGATTATCTAGATCATACGCTGCAAGAAATTCTAGCCAACGATGTTGTCTCATATTCAAGTCTTTCTGGGTGAACAAATACTTCAATGATTGATGATCAGTATATAATTCAAATTTCTCACCCAATAGATAATGCCTTCATATTTTCATAGCAAACACGATGGCTAATAATTCAAGATCATGAGTTGCATAATTCTTCTCATGGGGCTTCAACTGACGGCTAGCATAAGCGACTACTTGGCCTCTTTGCATTAATACTGCACCAAGACCTCTGATAGAAGCATTCGTCCAAACCGTCAAATCCTGATTGCCATCGATAATTGTTAATACTGAGTAGTTGACAATTTTAATTTCAATTCCTGAAAAGCTTCCTCACATTCGGGAGTCCACATAAATCTTCTGCGCTTCTTTGTAAGATTGGTTAATGAACCAGATATCTTCGAAAAATCCTTAATGAATTTTCGATAATAACTAGCCAATCCCAGAAAACTTCGGACTTCTGTGGGTGTAGTAGGCTGCTTCCACTCTTGAATTGATGTAATTTTTCTTGGATCTACAGAAATTCCTTTCTTTGACACTACGTGGCTAAGGAACTTCACTTCATCTTGCTAGAAGATACATTTAAAGAATTTAGCTTTGAAGACATTCTTTCGCAGAATTCCCAATACTTGTTCTAAATGCTTTTCATGCTCGCTTTCTGACTTGGAGTAGATTAAAATATCATCGATGAATACCAGAACAAATTTATTCAAGACTTCTCTAAACACTCTATTCATTAGATCAACGAAGTATGCTGGAGCATTGCATAAGCCGAACGACATTACTAACCACTCATAAAATATGTCTGGACCTCTGAAAGCTGTCAAAGGAACACACTCTTCGGCAATTCTCAGTTGATGGAAAACTGTAGCTAGGTCCATTTTGGAAAATACTCGCGCTCCATTTAATTGATCCAACAAATCATCGATGCGGGGTAATGGATATTTGTTCTTGAGCGTCTGCTTGTTGAGGTCTCTGTAATCAACACACAATCGGAGAGTACCGTCTGACTTAGGAACAAACACTATAGCGACACCCCAATTGGAAAAGCTGGGTCTGATCAGACCCTTCCATAAAAGTTTTCGAGTTTGATCACCCAATTGTTCTTTTTCTTTTAGAGTCATTCTTCGGATTGCATGCACTACTGGCCTAGAACTCGGAATTAGATCGATCCTGAATTCAATTTCTCTTTGCGGAGGTAAGCTTTCGACTTCTTCGAACACATCCGCATAGTTTTTAACAACAGGAATCTTTTCTAATAATGTGGGGATACCTTCTATTGCAGACCAAAACTCTTTTCTGTCGGAGTTTGAGCCACAGCAAGGTATAGTAATATGCCCAAGCTTTGTTTTAATCTTTACTTCTCTTTCGACACATCTTACATCAGTCTCGTATTTGGTTAACCAGTCCAGTCCAAGTATGACATCAAATTCGGAAAAGTTCACGACAATCATATCAAAAGAAAATTTGTAACAAGAATAAGAGACCGGTACTCTACAATATGAACTGAGAACAATAGAACCTCCTATCGGATTATGAACTCTAATCGATTCTTTAATCTTTCTTAGTTTTAATTTTTAACTTTTTAATAGTGTTACTTGCAATAAAACTTTTTGATGCACCAATGTCAAATAGTACGGAAACAGGAATATTTTAAATAGTAAGGGTACCTCCCAAACATCGGGTTTACCTGTCCCATCCGTAATAGCTGGCGGATTCTCCCCTTCGTATATATGTGCAACCTGTGAATTCTTCAACAAGGGACACTTGGCCTTGATATGCCCCTTTTGATGACAGCTGTAACACTCTCGCCTATCACCAGAATTCTGACTCGAGCTTGCTTGGGTGGTCTTCTGCCGCTTTGGTGCGATGCATACATTAGAGTAATTGCTAGCTTGACCGCAGTTGTAACAGCTTCCTCTGGGTGGCCTATTCGTCCGTGGCTTGGCATTAGCTACTGTGTTGCTGGATTCGAGCTGACTTTCTGAAGTCTTGCGCTTGTTTCCCATCTGATTATTTGTGCGGTCAATTTGCATGTTCCTCATATCCAGGCTCTCATAATTGCAAGCCATATCCACCATCTCGGCGAATGTAAGGTTAATATGGCTCATTGCCCTATACTGATATTTGCGCTGAAGTCCATGAATGAACCTCTTATTCTTTGCCATCACCGTCTGAACAAGCTCTGGAGCGTAGCAGGATAGCTGAGTGAACCTAATGAGGTACTCCTAAATGGTGCAATCTCTCTATTGGAGATTGGAAAACTCCTCATGCAAGCGCTCCATCTCTTTCTCTGAAAGGAACTTCTCTTTGAACAGTGTTTTGAATTCATTCCATGTCATCTCTACCCCTTCCTCATTTAAGGTGATGGCGTCCCACCAGAGTTTGGCCTCGTCCTGCAATAGCCAAGCACCCATAAAGCTTTTCATCTGATCCTCAAGACCCATGCCCCTGAAGATCTTCTCACAAGTGTTCAACCAGCCCAAGGCGTCGATTGCAGTACCAGTGCCTGAAAATATCTTGCCTCCCAGATTCCTATATGTCTTTCCCACTCGGTCTAACTCAAACGGTCGAGGGGGTGGTGGTGGCTGAACCAAAGGCTTTGGGACAACAGGGATATTCCCCTGTCCTCCTCCTCGGCCTGCTCTATCTCTTGCTGCAGCTGCTCATGTAGCCATCTAAGTCAAGTTCTGTACAAGCAAGAAAAGAGTCAAGCTCACAGAAACGATAATTTTAAGATATGTAAAAGCAGAAGAATATATGAAAAGATAACGATGTACTGATCAAGTTATTTCGCTATTCTTCTTAGCTCATTCTAGGATATACTAATCTTATCTCTAATGAGCTACTCGTCTTAGAACACTATAGATCCTATCTTGACGAGGTGTTTAATGTGTTAAATTCCAAAACTAAGATTAACCAAAGCTCTGATACCACCTGTGACGATCTCAAAACTCCGTACGGCGGAATTAAGGATAATCACTGGAATATAACATATTAATCATCATTAGCAGAGAACAGATAATAGCATAAACATAAAATAGAATAATTTACATCAATATGACAGCGGAATCATAATATGTAACAACATCAAAGTAGCATAGTGTAGGATACAACTTAGTGCAAGAAAGGAAATGATCAGTCTACATCAATATCACTAGTACATATACATCATAGATACATAATAGAAGTAAATCTATCTACATCGCGATAAGCGGAATCATATACATAAAGTACTAATAGTGGAATATCACATAGCCAAAATACTGAGAAGTCAAGTCCTCGCCATACAAGCCAAAAGATGCACTCCATGCTGTAGTGCAAAGCCAAAATATATCATGTTACCTGTCGTTAGGCTGCCCGTGTGAAAATAAGGGCACCCGAGTTTGCAATGTGAAACAAACTACGAGTCAGTCATGGGACTGGTATGAGAAATCTACTTAACTGTTTAAACAACAATAACAGGGCAAATCATAGGACCATGCCACTTTCGCGGAACGAGTTTACTCCAGTGACTGCCAGTGCATTAAACATGGTAAATTATTTAAACAATGCAATGCTTTTTTATAAAAATGCAGCCATTATAAGATCCAAGTCCCATCATACGATTCAACGCAAGCCAGAGGATAGGGTTTTACCTTATAATGGTTAAAATATGCTCAATACGTGTAAAGAAAAATCATTTGATATTATTACTAGTGCATATATGTTTCAAAAGCAAATTCAATCATAAATATCAATCCTAGTTGGCATAAGTGCCCCATACCACTATGTCGCCATATATAAGTTACAATCAAATCCGTGATCTCGTATTGGAAATTTGGATTCCGTCATGAATCGAGGCAAGGGGTAAGCTCCTCACCACTTCGAGACACTCTAGCAACTGCCTCAGGACTCCCCGTAGAGAACTCTTGGATCTACAGGGCCAGTCCTCTCATACGTTTGAGGATTGGTTATTCCTGAACACACGTTTCCTGATCCTATCGGACCTATCCATCGGCTCCGTAGAGACCGATATATCCGAGGCGCCTCGCATTCCAACATCCACAAAGGGTAAAATAAACAACGATGTCAGGGCTAGTAAAACACTAACACCACCCATAGCTAGAAAGAAACGTCGTGCACTCCTTGCAGTCACGATCCCGTTTTTGACTCATACCGGTGTGTGAGGCTCGCGAATTAACGCCATACACAAAGCTATGCTATAAAGTCGTGCTTTGATCATCAACCACAAGACTCTGCTTTTCAACAAAAGCCTTGATCATTTGCATCTTTGCATGCCACGTTGTCAATCCACACTACACCACTGATGTCTACCGATATACAACCTCTGAGATCGTACGTCTCAGAGAAGGACGTTAAGCAAGAGAATAAATTCTCCACCGCCAAACAGATGTATATTTGGTAGAGAACAACGAATACAGTACAGGATACACGTCAGAACACATCCATTTACAAGTCTGTTCTGGGTCTGAACGAAACAGGAGGCACCTTATTCCTGCTCCCGCATGTCCAATACAGGAGAGAGGCCCTAGCATATCCAGACGATCAACAAGTACATCTAGACCACTACCACTGTAACCTCGTCAAGGGAGCTACCTATCTCAAAGGCATCAGTAGTAATCTACACGATGTGAAGATCACCGGTCTTTCACCATCTTCATATCTTCGACATTTATTCGTCGATCAATTATTTGAAATGAAATTAACTCGGCCTTTTCAAATAATTCGCGTATAATAGAATTCAAATCGATTCCGTCTATGGTTAAATTATTCGACATCCATATTTCAGTTCTTTATATAATTTTAATGTCAAACACGTTCTACCATCAAATATCAAGCAAACCAAGTAGAATCAGTTTATTTCCATTCCATATCGCTTATAATATTTTTTAACGATATTTCGCTATTTTTATTTATTTTAAAAATAGCGCCATTTAATTAAACGACGTTTCAGGCCATAACTTGGCTCTGGCGCTGTTTTTATCCAATTTTGATTTACACATTTCTCAAAATCTAACCGTCGGATCTTGACGAAGTTAATTCCATTGGAAAGATCTCTCCAAAGCGAACCCAACGGTTCCGGTTTCGGGAATATCTGATGGTCGGATCTCTCGATATAATCGTTTAAAGTTACATTTTCAAAATATGAACTGCAGCGTCGTTATTAGTTTTATTTAATTTATATTTATATATATAAATATAATTCATTCGATGATTTCCATATCGTTTTTCACTTCAAATATTTCACTAACGCCTTTAAATTTCAGGAAATTTCGCCATAACCTCCTTTGTACGGGGAGGGGTTCGAAAATTTATTGGGCCGTATTCGGCACCTAATATATCCTGAAAAGCATGCACATATTTATAGTGATATATTCTGGTGTCCACAGGGGAGTGTGTATAGATCATAACTCCAGAGAATAAATTCTCGTCACCCTATAAATGGTTTTTGTGCCTTAATGACTAGAGAGACGTGTTTATTGTCATCTCCGCACCCATGTGGGTTTTTTATTATCTAGCAATTTATCGTTATATTTTATATTGTCCATATCAGTCTTCAGTTCAACCTGAAATATAGTCATTGCCATACAAGCCTCTCGCTTGTATGGTACATCCTCAACCTTGTCACATAAGCTCCAAATGCTTATGTGGCATATGATAGGGTATGCTATCTTCAAGAAGTATGCCATGTAGTGTAGTTCAAAATTAATTCTTGCTATCCTATGGCGGCATTTATTATTTCACATAGAACAACAAGAACTACGCATCCAATGGCATTCAAAAGAGTTTATATAATAATAAAATCGCGCGGCCAACTAATTAGGGTTTACCTATTTGTCGGGCACGCAAATGTATTCTTTACTCAACAGCTAATCCATATTCCTGTTCAACACATGTATATATATGCAGAACTAAACTAAAAATAATATTTCTAGCGAACAAATGTTTATTTCAATATGCGGTTATTTTTAACGCTTCATACATAGGATAAAATGATATTTTTGGCGAACAGAAATATGTTTCAACACATGTGTATTTTTAGCAAGTCGTATACATGATAAAAATGATATTCTTATCATTAAAAATATTTATTCCACACATGAATGTTTTTAGCACTTCATATTCACAATAAAATGTTAATTTTATTGTTCAATCCTTTTATTCAACACATGAATTCTTTTCAACACATTAATATTTTAATTAGTTCATACATATAATAAAAATGATATTTTTATCGTTAAAACAATTTATTTGAAACACGAATATTTTATTTACTTCATACATAAGATAAAAAATGTTATTTTTGAAGTTAAAATAATTTATTTAAAACAAAAATATTTTATTTACTCCATATCTATGATAAAAATGTTATTTTTACTTTTCAAACAATTTATTCAACACATGAATGTCATTCAACGTATGAATGTCACAACATATGAATATCTCATACATGCATACTTCATATACTTCACACGCATAATAAAAATGTGATTTTTATTACCTAAACAGCTCATTCAACACATGAATATAATTCAATACATGAAAATAATTCAAACACATAGATATTACTGAAAATTTCGGCAGCACAACTTTAGGGGGTTAAAAACCGGCACCGTCCTAAGTATGGCTCCTCGCACTACCTTAGGCCTTATGGCGTTCCATAAGGGGCTTATCTAAATGATCTAAGATCAATTTCATATCATATGAATTTTCCACAATAATTCTCATTGTTTCAACCACAAACAATTTCTTTAACCACAAACAAATATTTCCAACCATTCGCATTTCAACTAATTTTCAACCATTCGCATTATCAATCAATTTCACGTCATACACAATCAATTCATATCGTCCATGGTCTGTGGACGAGGGGAGTGTGTGTATATATATATATATATATATATATATATATATATATATATATATTTCCGTTTCAACACATATACAATTTTTATAACGCATGTATAATTTATACATCGCTCATATAACTTATACAACGCTCATACATGTGGTGTACAACGCATATATAATTTATATTTCGCTCATATAATTTATACAACGCATTTCCATTCCATATTGAATTTAGATGTCTCACATTGATTTTAATTCTTCTGAAATATGTGGCGAGCTCGGAACACGTTCTAGCTTCTTTTAGAATGTAGACGATGTCGCTACGAGTCCGATGTTTCCTATTTCATCAAATTTCGTCAACATAGCAAAAAGATATATTTTTATTTGAAAATCAAGATTTGCAACACTTAGAAGTATTATTATCAGTAGATTAAAAACAGGTTGTTACCTCTCTAAATTGGTTCGAAACTAGGTTTTGATCCTATGACCAAACCGTTGATCAATGTTGAAATCAGTTGGCACCACGCTCTAGAGGGTGGAACAGCGCATGGATCGAAGGCAGGGGGTCCCACTCGATGCGGTGGTCGAGGCACGACGGCGGGTGGAAGTTCAGAGCTTTGAGGGGGTGTAACTTGGCGTATGGTGAACGATAGGGAGTGTACCAGGTATTGATTTGAAGAGGAGGAGAAGAGCTTCAAAAAGTTCCAAAGGGGCAGGGTGTAATTCGTGGTGGATTAGATGGAAATAGGCCGGGAACGTGGAGCTTTGTTCGCCGTCGAGAGCAGGTTACGGGGGGGGGGGGTAATATTCTTATAAAATTATATAATGAAAGAAAAATTCCTATTCGTCGATATTTATATTATTTCAAAAATTAGGGTTTTTTCCATACGAACTCTGATTCAAACCTAACGACTGTCGCCCCCAGCTTAATACCCCCATCCCGGACACAATGGAATATGTTTCGTAGGCCCATTCGACTGTTACAATTAGTTATTCTTCAAATTAAAATATAAAACATTCAAATTTTGATTTGAATGTACATTTTAATTTGCCGGGATCGCCTACTGATTCTAAAAATTCCCAAAAAATAAATCTAGCTATGTTAGGACGATACGGTCCCAATAAAACTGATTTCGTCGAATTCTGAAAACGTTTAAAAAATGGTCATTTTCTGGTCGATCCAATTTTACTGAAATCAACCAAACACATTTTCCTTTTCCATGCTCACATATTAATTCCAAAAATTATGAAATTTGAAACCTAGCAACAAATTGACATCCCGGATCCAACAAAAGTGGTTTCGTCGAAAACGAAGGTCGTTTGCAAAATGTCAATTTTCAAGGGCTATATCTATTCTATAGCGAACATTCTGAATATTCAACTGGCCATCACTTTTGATTCCCGCTATGAAATTTCGATTTTTCAGATTCGTTAGAAAGATATTCTAAAACAGATTTATTAAAATAACCAAAATTTTAAACTGCCCCACTATTTCTAACTCATTATATTATTGAAATATTTTATTTCAATTCCTCTAAATTCATTAAAATAACCAAATTAAATTTTTTAAATTGGCTCGTATTTTTCGGGTTGTTACAGTAGAGGTCATCGAAAAGACGGCAGTGGCACCTGAGCCAGGGACCAGACACCGCTGATTGTTATGCTGAGATGTTCTTGGTGCAAGAAGGTGTGGGCACAGCTTTTCCCTTTTCCTTGTTGCACGCATTCTTCCATTCCATTGCATAGCATTCTCTGGCGCTTACCTGGTCACCTTTAACAGTTCGAATACCATTCTCTGTCGGGAATTTCATTAGGAGAGACCATGGCGCCGTACAGACCCGAAACTCAGTGAGAAAAGGGCGCCCTAGAAAACATTGTAGGGGGAATCGATGTCTATAACCACAAAAGTGATAATCCCAACTCGGCACCGGTCTCCTTTGTTAGTTCCACAGGTAGCTCGATCATTCCTACGAGGGAACTAGAGGCCCCGTTGAAGCCATAGATTGCGGCGCGGCATGGCTTTAAATCATTTGTTTCCAATTTCATCTGGTCGTAAGCGGTCTTGAAAATGATGTTGGCCGAGCTCCCTGAGTCAATTAATACCTTTTTGACAGAAGCGGCACCGATATGAGCTATGATAACTAGTGGATCAGTGGTCGGGATATCCGTCCCAGTAGAATCTCCTTCGCGGAAAACAATGTCATCCCGCATGGTTTTTTGGAGCTTGGCTGGGACGGATTCGCTGAGAGCGGAGCAGGCTTCATAAGTAGCATACTTTGTGGAACTCACATACTCCTCCATTTTCTGAAAACTGCATATGCGGGGTAAGTTCCGCCACATATAGTGTTGATCACAATCCCTCACTTAGGAATTGATGGACCCGGAGCTGCCTTTGATAGCGCCGGAGGAGCCAGCGCCGAAGGCTAAGAGTTTGATTTGGGAGAAAGGGTTCTTGGACATATTGTTCAAGTCGTTTCTCACGTATAAGCTTCTCGATGGCATCCCTAATCTGGCGGCACTCGTTGATGTCATGTCCGTATACGTCGTGGTATCGACAATACCTCCCGGTGTTCTTCTCACTATCAGTTGATTCTCTGACACACGGCTTTTTGTACAACAGAATGTTGCATGTTTCCAAGTAAATTTTTTCTAAGTCTTCGTTCAATGGGGTATAAGTCTCGAAGGAATGGTGAGGGCTGGGTTTTCCTGTCTCCTCTAGGGTTTGTCCGTTGTTTCGACCACCCGGCATACCGTTGTTTGGTTTTTGCCTGCAGGGACCTGCACCCCTATTTGGATTGAGCGACTCCTCGACCTGCCTCCCTCTAAGGTTGTTATTTTCGATGTCCACTTGGGGGTCATTAGGACGACTTGTGGAGGAGATCCGTTTCTGTCTTGCCTCCTCTTGGCATAAGTACTGATCCGCCTTCTCATAGAAGGCGCCGAGGCTCTTTGGCTGCTTCCGATCGATCCATGCTCCGAAATCTAAAGTAGAGAGGACACCTTATGTTAATTGAAAGAGTACGGTGCGAGGATCCAGATCTTCGACCTCAGCTAGAGCTGTCTGAATCGATAAAGGTAGCTTTTGAGTGACTCAGTGGGCCCTTGGTATAGGTTGGACAGAGTGAGGGCATTCTTCGGAGTTGGGATATGAACCCTAAATTGCTTGACTAGTTCTGTCGCTAATTGCCCGAAGTTGTTAATGGAATCAAGTGGGAGGCGAGAGAACTAAAGTAAAGCGGTTCCGGAAAGGAAGACCGGGAAGCATTTGCATTTGGCTGGGTCATTACCCCGACTCGAATCCATTTTCCATTCATATCGATTTAGGAAGGCGCAAGGATCGGTAGTGCCATCGTAGAGTGGCATTTGCGGCATGCTAAAGTGCCGTGGCCATTCGGCCTCATTAACACTTCTAGTGAAGGGGTTACGCCTAATGTGAGCCTCCCATGAGCCATGTGTGCCCCCTCGCATTTCTCTCATGATCCTTCATACCATCTCGGGAAGATAAGTTGGATGGGGATCCGCCATCGGGATCCATGGGTTTTGACAAGGTTCTGGAGTTCGGTTGCGAGGGTGCCTTCTATGATGGACGTCCAGATCATCTTCCTCCATGTCTTTGACGTCTATGATTGGGTCTGGGTGTGGACGGTGAGGTAGGGCAGGGTGATGTGGTTCCTGTTCTAGGCGAGCCGTTGGAATAGCGGGCCTATCATCCTGATTATCCACCGTTGGGTTGTGTCGACGAAGAGGTTGGTTTGTAGAACCCGGTCCGTCATTGATGATCAAGCGAGAGCGGTCTCGATGCTGTACCCCCTCGCTATACGTGACCGTAGTTCGGTCGTCGTTGCCGTTCTCATTGCCATTGGCATAACCATTGCCATTACCGTTGTCGAGGGCATCGGTACGAGCGAAGACATTTTCGATGGGGCTAAACCTCCTTCTTTGATGTGGGACCCTCGACTCGGAAGAGGTTTCCGAGGTAGTTGGTCGAGGTCGAGCGTTGTTCCGAGTTAGTTGAAGTCGAGCGACGATGCGCTGACTTTCTTGAAGTTGTCACATAAGGTCGATGTTATTCCTTAATGCTTGATTAAGCTCGACCGCCATGATGTCATATTTTTCATTAAGCACGCGGATTTGAGTTTGCGTTGCGGGCGCATCGGGGTCCACAGTAGGAGGGACAGTTTCATTAGTGGCCGGGATGTCCGCCGGTTGAGGTTGTTGGGACGTACCGGCCTCGGCTACGGCTGGAGAGCCAACCATTTTGTTCTTTGGTTGATTTTCCATCGTAGGCGAACTCGACAACAGGTTTAGCAAGGAACCTCAAGCTTGTTGAGGGTCGAGATGACAACGTTCAACAAAGGTGCAAATTTTGAGTCCTCTCAGTGAAAGAACCAAATGTAGACGACAAAAAATATCATAAACACCAAAGATTCCAATTACTAGGAATAGCTAATTCGGTAGCGTAGACAAGAGCATGAAAAGGTAAATGACACAAGAGATTTATAGTGGTTCAGCCTCATGAGGGGCCTACGTCCACTTTGAAGCGTTGTTGGAATATTATTGATCACAAAAGATTACAAGGTTGAGCACATCACATGACATCTCATTACATTTGCTTGCTGGCTAGGTGATGTCATCATTATCATATATGATCTCGTAATTGGCATATATTGAGGAATGTAGGAAAAAGACGCTTTTGCCCTTCTTCTTCCTTAAAGAGGAGATGCCATTAATTGGAGCTCTCATAAAGTCTCAAGGTCACAAAATTCCACCCCTTTGAAGTGTGAGGCTATGGGGTATTTATAGGACAAGAATTAGGTAGGAGTAGGTAGGAGTAGGTGAAAATGGACCCCCACACTCAGAAATTCGCACCTGGCTGGTGCGCCTGCCAAATTTTCGCACCCCGCCTCTGGGTGCGAATTTCACACCTCATGGGATGCGAAATTCACATCCCCTTGGGGTTGCGAAATTCTGGCCTACAGGGGTGCGAAATTCGCACCTCTGCAAGGTGCAAATCTCGTACCCGGCTGGGTGGGAATTTCGCACCTGGCTAGGAGCGAATTTCGCACCCAAGTGGGTGCGAGTTTCGTACCCCGCTAGGTGCGAATCTCGCGCCTGGCGGGGTGCGAATTTTGCACCCCTTAGCGGTGCGAAATTCGCACCCCGGAGGGTGCGGGTGCTGCCTTGTGGGGGGTTGTGAAGGTCTTTGGAATTAGCCCTCTAATGGCTCGCGGTTTGGATTCATGGCTCGAATTGCGAGGTCTTTTGCCGGCACGATTCCTATCCAACCCGTTTCCTTCGCTCCTAGGTGCCTTCTCGGCCTTGACTCCACGCGAGGGGATGAGCTGTGCGTGTCCTGTGTACTTTTGGGAACCAGACCAAAAGACCGGTTAACAATATAGTTAATAAAACAATAAAATATAAACAAATTAATGCATAATGTATTTATTTCTTAAATTCAATGAAATAGTAAAATATAAATAAATATTAAATCGCTTAGAGAATTTTTGATCCCGTCTGACAAGTGTTCTTATAATCGTTATACAGATATTTGTTTTTATTACAAAACAGACTTCCATATTCATTTAGTACATTATTTGTTGGATTTTTTTGTATATTAGATTAGTTACAAATACTATAAAGTAATCACATTTCGTAAATCAAATCATTTTAAACTGTTCACAGAATTTCAATGGTACTTCCTTTTTGTTCATTGTGTACACACATTAATGTTAATAAACCCTTAATGGTTTAGCTAAATCAAGCTTGGTACAATATTATGTGCACATGCTATAATTTTTTTTAAATAATATAATGTAGTATATATAAAAAATGTATAATTTAGTATATAATCAAAAATGAATTTTATATTTTGCAAAATAATAAATATCATATATAATTTAGTATATATTTGCTAAAGCAACAAAACAAAAATAAATTATTGCATATTGTACTTTATTTTTTATATTTAGTAAAATAGTATGTAAAAGTATGATTAATAATTTTTTAATATTTGTCATAGGTATTAAATTTTGAAAAATGATCAATTATTTTATTGTTCGGAGCTAGATATATCAATGAAAGGAATCGAGAGGATCAATAAGTCAACTTTTTCAAAATGGGGTACATGGGTTTATCGAATTTACTTTAAGTAATATGGAAATGACATAGAAATTCAATGTTTATGTATTAGGTGCAAATTGTTGAATCATTCGACAGTGGATATGGTTAGGTTCATTTGCGCCAAATGGTGTTGTGCCCAATTATTTGTGTGGGATCATCATAGAGAAATTGTAGCACCAAAATAAAAATAGTCAGAGGAGGTCGTTAGTGCTAAAATTAGTACAACGAGTCTCATAGAACACATGGATGAAGATGCATCATGATCAATGTTCCCTGCGGTTGAAGTTGATAATGATGATGTTAACATCGAAGAGTAACCGAATGTTGGAGAGAAAAATATATGATTTATTGGATGCTGTAGAAAAAATGCCTTGGAAAAGATGTACGAGCAGCCATCAATTATCTGTAACTGTAGAGTATATTGCAATGAAATCAAAATACATCCTCATAGAATCCAGATTTATGATTATTGTACAAAATGTTAAATGACATATGTCGCCCGATAATTTAATCTGCGAAAATTATTATGAAATGAAAAAACTTATGTCCTCTTTCGGCTTGTCGTATCGAAAAACAGATACATGTTTAAATGGTTGCTTGTTGTTTTGGAAAGAAGACACCAATCTTAGGATTTCTAAAATATGTAAGCATAAAATATACAAACCAAGAAATAAGTAGGGAAAAGAAGTCCATACAACATATGCAATATTTATCTATCACTCATAGACTTCAAAGGATACATGCATCATCTGTAACAGCGCATCATATGAGATGACCTAGTGTGAGAAAACATAAAAATGCACATTAACACACCTAGCCGATGAAGAAGCATGGAAGAATTTTGAAATGAAATATCTTGATTTCATAGTGGAGAGCCATAATATTAGACAAGGTTTTTATATAGATGGATTTTCCCCGTTTTCTCGGTCAGGTTCAAAATATTCATCTTAGCCTATAATCATTACCCCTTATAATATACCTCCGTGAATGTGTATGAAAACTTCATATATGTTTCTCACAATTATCGTCCCTAGCCCTCATGATCCGACACAGGGTATTGATTTGTACTTACAACCCCTAATCGAGGAGTTGGAAACATTTGGTATGAAGGAGGTGAAACATACGACGTATCAAAAAAATTCGGATGTTCACTTGTTTGTTATGTACTATTAGCGATTTTCCTACATATATGTTGCGTTTATATTGGATTACGCCAGTCAGTTTGCTTATCTTATTGTTTGGAAGAAACACGAGCATTTGCTTTACCGTAGGAGAAGAAAATTTCATGGTTTGATTGCCATGTTGTTTTCTCCATATAACTTATCCTTTTAGAAGAGACTGAAAAACTTCACAGCTAGTATACATGAGACTTTACACCATCAATGATTTATTCAAGTGAAGATATATATGAATTTGTAGAAGATTATCCAAAGATACATGAAGTTGGACAACAAACTGAAATCCAAGATAAATCAACGGTCCATAATTGGATCAAACAAAGTATATTTAAAGAGTTGACTTATTGGGAAAATCTCTAAATCCGTCATAATATTGATGTGACACGTAACGAGAAAACCTATTTGATAATGTGTTTAATACAGTTTTTAATGTTAAAGGAAAGACTAAGGACGATCTAGAATATAAACGTCATATAAAGAAATATGTAGTCATCATGAGCTTCATATCAAGCTAAATGATTGTAAAAAAATCTAAAGAATGCTATGAAGTAAACAACAACCAAGTTAAAGTACTGTTAAAATGAGTGGAAGGACTACAATTTCCTGATGGAATTTCCTTTAATCTTCGTAGATGTTTCGACTATTAGAACGAAAGACCGAGTAGGATGAAATGCCATGATTGTCATGTGATAGTGGAAAATTGTTACCTATCGCTTTTAAAGAACTTTTTCCTACAAACATTTGGAAGGTTGTAATGGAAATTAGATTATTTTAAAAGGAGCTTTATTCAACTACGTTAAAAGTTGACGTCTACGTAAACTTGAGGAAGAAATCCCAGTACTGCTCTACAAACTAAAGAAAATATTTCCTTTAGATTTCTTCAATGTAATGTAGCATTGACCTATTCATCTTCCGCATGAAGCACGTCTTCGAGGTCATGTGCAATATGGTGGATGTATCCATTCGAGATGTATGTAATTAATACTGAGTACGAAAATATTAATTTAATAAATATCAATTAATTTTAAATTGAAATATTTTTTATTAGGTACTTAAATCATTTAAAGAAAAAAGTGAGACAAAATCTCGATTTGAAGATTCAATTTGCAAATTAAATGTCGAAGAAGTGGCTTCGTTTTTTCTCTCTCATCATTTCAATAGTCATGTAAACTTATTATTTGAAACTGTTAGGCGTAATGATAAGGCCGTCGAACAAGATTCTTCTTCTGAAGCAACGTTATCTATTTTCAAACAACATAGACGACTTGTTGGAAAATGTGTGGAAGTATGGTTAAATGATAGAGATTAACATATAACATCCACATATATTCTTCTTAATTCTCCTGAAGTTGCACCATTTGTTAGGTAAATATCAGACTACAAGTTTTGATAAATTTAATTAAGTATTGCACGTGTAAATTTATATTAATGCAATTGACATATTTATGTTTGTAGTGTATATAAATCATAACATCCAAGCAGAGATTTAAGAAAAGATTTTGCCACTTGGTTATCGAGCTATGTTTATGATCCCACAAATTATGTGGTCAGTGAAAGACTGTAACATTTGGCGTGGGTACCGAAAAGGAAAGTTAACATGCATTCAATATTTTTCATTAATGGATATAAATTCAACATGACCAAAGAATATGATGCTAAAAAATTAACAAACATTATTGATGTATTTGTTAAAGGCAATGAAGATCCTAATAATCATATAAATGATTTCTATGGCATGTTAACCTAGGTTTTGCAGTTGACATATTTTATAAGAAACACAGTGGGAATATTTTTTATTAAATGCAATTGGTTCAGTAATGTTCCAGGTTATGGTATTATCGTGCATCCAAATAATAATCTTATAGAAATAAAATGTACCTCGTGATATGAGTAGTACGATCCTTTTGTACTAGCCGAAAAAACCTTACAAGTTTATTACACCCATTATCAATCTCTAAAAAGAAATAAAGCAGACTAGTCAGCAATTTTAAAACCAAGGTAAGATTTACGTTTGATGGAAATAATATTCCAAACAAATAAACCTATCGAGCATATATGGAAATAACAATTACCAGCGATAAAACCAATTTTGGACATTAAAATGATGAGTCAGATGTATTAATTGAAGCATTTTAGAGTCCATAGGAATAAAAATGGAACATGAGACCGAGTCTGAATCAAAAAACGATGAGATTGCGTAATATCCGGTAATTTATGCAATTATTCATGTTAGAATTTTTCTCATTAATAATGATACATTTTATCATTATTATTACGAATTACACATATGTTCTAACATAGTAAAATGATATATATGTATGTGACATGTATGAAAGACTATATGAATTGTATGTGTATATTCCAGTGTTACTAATTGTATTTAATAGCTTGCAATATAAAATAAGTAAGTAAGAAACGATCACACCATAGTTTTATACTAGTTCGAACCTCCTATCCTACGTTTAGCCCCGAAGCTCCCCTTTGGCCCTCTAATTATCAAAACAAGCCTCACTTCTTCAGCAGAAATAGGCTTATAGTAGAGTAACTTTCTTTGACAAAGATGTGTTCTCGACAACATGGATTTTGATTGAATAATATAACCTTCCATATAATCTTCTTGAAGTAGTGTGTAGTTTGAGTTGTTGGTATATAGAAGAGATACACAGTATGCTTTTCGAATGATTTTAGAGATCAGAGAAAGCAGCGAGTTTACAAAGTATATAGGTAGAATAGTTTAGGAAATCAAGTCCTTAAGATCTCTTAGATTCAAGTTTATTTATAGATATCGAAGAGTTTCTTTTAAGAGAAATAACCTTTATTATAAATCTTTTCAAACTAAAAGTTGCACTGATTAGTATATTATAGACAAATAGATCCAACTCTTCATAAGAAGAAGAAGAGAACCTTTCAGAAAAATGCTCCTTACTCAGCTTAAACATCTGGTAATAATATCAAGACGTTTGATCTAGAGTTCTAGTATTTTCTAAAAAGTAGCGCCAGATGCCTGGTTCGAAGGGTCATACGTCTAACACCTGTATAGTTTCAATTTTTTCTTTTTAGTTTATAAGAACTATTCAAAATATTTGTATATGTAAATACTTTACAAGTAGATTGTACAAATCATGTATTTTACACTTCACATAATAAAATAATATTTTTAATACCGTGATCCTCTTTTTCCTATCTTCAAGTCTTGATTGTGATCGTTCACGTGCATACACACTAATGTATATAATATATATATTACATATAATGATTGTACAGTTGTTGTCATTAAAAGCGTAGTGTATAGGTTCTAACACTCTCCTTTTTTTGTATGATGACAGCCATACAGTGTGTTATGTACGAATTCTACCCATGAGTTTGTGGTATCCCATTAAGTGAATACATTATAATATATCTTCCTTTTTGTCATTATCAAAATGCATATATAGTAGTGAAGAAATATGTGAAACAAAGAACAACAATTCACACTATCACAGATAAAGTCACCACATAACAATCATCACAACAAAACACTCACAAGCACAAACATAATAGGTTAGGTAAAACAACAAATATGAAAGCCACAAAATGAACAAAAACATCATGGTCTCCAAAATGAATAAGAATAACTTACTAATATGATAAGTAGTCCAATAAGTTAGATGCATCAACATCGTAGTCGCTATTCTACCATTCCGACCGATCGTGGTACTCCTCATCTTCTCAAACAGAATGCCCGTGAATGGTTGGATAATGTTGGTGATGTAGGGGATACTTTGGTGGTCATGAGTTATCTTCGCTTTACTCGATTGTCTGATTTTTTGGAGCATGTTCTTAAGGAGATTTCTACACTGGTCCGGCTGGATATTCCCGAGGTGAACGTTATGTACGAGACTTTGATGATGATGAATGGGAAGAAGATTCCCCTAACTTTTCTCATAACCTTACCCAACGTTGAAACAGTCTTGTCCAAAGTTTGTTCCAATTTAATCATTCTTGTGGAAAAGACCGTTCTAGATGAGAAAATTTCTTATCTAAGACTTGCTGATCTAGTGATAAGAACCATTGATTATGAAGTGTAATATCTCATACACTTTCTCCCAGTTCTGCTACAGCCTTTGCTTCTTGAATTTGTGAATCAGAGTAGTACTTTGTAGGTTCAGATGGTGCAAGTGCAGAGGACATAGGTTGGATAGGATCCGACATTGTTGTTGCTGTTGTATTTTATGTTGGTACTGGGAGAAAGGTATAATTTGTGGTGGAGAGTTAGGAAGATGAATCAAGGATAAGAAGCGTATTCCACTTTCATTAACAGGTAGTTCTTCATATATGATAAATATGATGGAACATTATTTGCCTTAAGAATCCATATGATATAAGGAGCATAAATTGTAGTTTGATGACTGAGAGTCCACAAACTTTGTAGTTGACCAAAAATAAACTAAGCCCAATTTACCTTGATGTGACCAAAATAAGTATATATGGCTTTATGATATGTCATAAACTTGTTCATGGATACCTAATTTAGGGAGTATGGTATTTACTAATATACAATTAAGTAGCCTGGCCTTTGGATGGAAATTCATGGTGCCATCCTTTAAAATTTTCTTCCCAAATTTGGTGAGTAATTTCATCTTGTATTGCATATCTTTTATTGGCAATATCTTGTAGTCTAGTTCCCATATATAAGGATTGAAAGATTTGTCCAAACATTTCAACATTAAATTTGATAATAACATCATAAACACTTGTCTGGACCCAATTCTTTGAGAACATAAATTAATGAGAAAAAGAAATACCGCTAGTTGGTTTATTTGACCCATATTTGAATCATAATTTATTAGCTCCTCAATCTCGACGTCTCTAACAAAATCATCGATCTCAATGCCATAATGGGTAAAAAGGACCATGACAAGTGTTTTTCTTCTCTATTGCTTTAGTTTATCTCTTCCATCTTTCTCGACCATCTAATTATCAATGTATTGATAGGCGACGAATTGCTAGTTTGGAGTTTGAGAAGAAGATCCTTGTCCAACCTTTATGCATTTTGCAAAGTGTTTTTTTATGCCATTGATTTTAAGGAAAAAAATGATTTGGGAATTTAGGGTTTAGGTAAATGTTGAGTAGATTGCAAGAAATGAAGGTAGGAGTTGATGATATTATGTGTGTGTGTGTGTGTATGTATGTATATATATATGTTAGGGTAAAGTTTTTGATTCTGGCTGTGGTTAAACACTTGAAATTTAGGTCAAACATCTTCTCGAGGAAAAATAATGAACTAGAATGTTTAGGAAAATGTCTGAGTAGGAGGAAGATGTCTAATCTAAAACATAGAATTTTTTAGAATTAGGGAACAGACATCTGAATATTAACACAAATGTTTATGCTGTAGGACTTAAAATTTATAGATCATCAATCCAGACATTTAGACTTGTTTTCAAACGCGTGAGCAAAAGATGGAAAGTTACAGAGGTCAATGTTAGACTTCTGTTTTGGTTTTTGGACGTATGAACTGAAATGTTTTGTAGTGTAAACTATTTTTGTACTGTTTCAAGATGTTTATTTTGGAAGAAATGTTATTTATTCAAAATATAGCGGGATATACAAACAACTTGATGCATGAATAATTATACTTATTATGACATATAATAGTTATACATAAAAAAATAGTTTTTATTTGAAGAAATTGTGGAATGACCCTCATGGTTCTTCCACAAATTTGGCTCTTCTTAATTTCTTTAGGAAATAGCTTAAGCGAAGACCAATATAGGGGTGCATGTCTTGTTTCTTGGTGTGATGTTCCTTTTCCCATAGTTTTTTAGAGTAATATTACTTTGAGAAGGGTGTTTCTAAAAATCTAGTTAAATTTTAATGTATACAGTTATTCGTTGGAGTATGCCCACATATTAAGGGCAAACTCTTTTGAAAAAACGAAAATGCATGAATCTCCTATATTATTTTATACTCATTATTTGTTGTAATATGAAAAGTATTACGTATCACTTTAAAAACACTACAACAAATTTGCCCTTTCATAGCATTTAAAAAACATTGAGAAAACCTTTGACAGAGTTTTGATGAACGTTGTCTACCAACAAGTTGTTATAGGTCTATCACAATACATACCTAAACCATGTAGAAAGTTGACATGCTACAGCGTTTCAAATGGAGTTATTCTTATATTTGTACAACGTTTTATATTGTTTCAAAAATGTTGTCAACTTCACTTTTCTACAATGTTTTGCCACATGTCACAGTGTTTTCAAAAGTCTACATGTTCACTTTTCTACAGCGTTTTGCCATCATTTTTTACAGCGTTTTGCATTTTCTGTAGAGTTTTTGATGTGCATCTATTACAGCAATTTCCATTTTCTACGGCATTTTTACACAATGCATATATGTTCAAAACAATCAATAAATTCAAACAACACAAAATAGCTATAATCTTAAAACTCTATCACATAAGTTACAATAATCTTAAAATAATTATAGTCATACATAACCTTTTGTAATCAATGTTCCCATCAAAAATGTTACTAACATGATTTTACAAAAGATGCTTACTAAGAAAAATAAAATATCAATCGCTGAAAGTACAAGCTCGAGTGCTCCAAAGTTGAATTTCCTACAGGGGAAAAATTGAAATTAGGACCTGAAGATCATAATCATGTATACGGAGAAAAGAAATTGAAATTAGAACCTGATAATCAGGTGTTCATGCTACACCACTTGAGTTATGCTGTGCACCAATATGGTGCATTTGCACACAACAGTGCAGCAGATGGTGCTGCTGCGTCACTGCAGCAGTTGCACCACAGAGTGGTGCAGTGCAGCAATATAGTGCATTTGCACACAGCAGTGTAGCAGATGCACCACATAGTGCTGCTACTGCAGCAGTTGCATCACAAAATAGTGCTACTGCACCACTTTGTGGTGCTAATGCACCACTTTGTGGTGTTAATGCACCACTTTGTGGTGCTAATGCACCACTTTGTGGTGCTAATGCTACAGTGGTGTAGTAGCACCACTATGTTGTACATTTGCACCACTTCTGTGTGTAAATGTACAATACTGGTGCACTGCACCATGGTAGCGGCACAGAGTAGTGCTGCTGCACCATGCAGATTCACCATCCTGTGGTTCACTTCACCACTGTGGTACTTGCATCAGAAATATTACATTATCGAGGAAGGAACATACATGTTAATGGTTGTGCTCTATAATTGATTTAGAGAGTATAATGGGTGTAGACAGATATCAAGAAAATAGTTTTCTGGATGGTGAGTATGGAATTTAAAATCAAAGTTAATGAGCTGGTTTAATTTTGTCCAACATATAAATATATATAATATGTTTATAAAAGTGCAAAATCATCTTTATTAAGCGTCCGTTTATAACATTTTAGTCGGAGCTTCGTGTGTGCATCTAAGAAGATTAGTGTCAAGATTATCAAATGAGGCATTAACTTTCAAATATACTTTCCATTAACTTTGTTCATGTGCATGGTTGTACCTAGTTTGCTGCATTTCTTGCATTCTACCATCACTATTTAATGCTTACAACTGAAATGATGGACTCCTCCCAGCAATGTGTTCATGCCTTATTCCAGTAGATAAAGATGTCAGAAAATAAGCTAGAATTTTATTAATATCTTACTTGGCCTTTTGTGGACACACATCCTATAACCAGCCTAGAACGATGCTTCTATGTTCTTTGACAAAACAGTTTAAAAAAACCCTAGTAATAAACAATAATAATTATTGTAAAATGTGCATTTCATGTGTCAGTTCTGTCAGGGAACAACGTAAACTATTGACTGTATTCTCCACCAGTAGATAGAAGGAAAACTATAAATAACAGCAAATTTCAAACATATGAACCTATTTTTAGACGTCTGACCTGGTTCAGTTGTCTAAAAATAGGTTTCAGATGTCTGAAATGGGTATCGACCAACACTCTGGGACCATTTCAGACTTATGAAATTTATTTTAAACGTCTGACATGCTCTGATATTGTTTTCCACATCAAACTCACTATAAAATCTCCTAGACTACAATTAGTTATACCTTATCTTTTGCAGAACGAGTCGGCAATTTCTGTTAGACTTAAAAGCCTTCAAACTACAATCCCAGCAGGCAATTTCTCAGTAGGACTAGTTTTGCATAATGGTTAAAAGTGCCTAAACGGACCTGCACAGACCATAGACTCAAATCACACATGCATAGTTTCGATTCACACTACACAGACCTGCATATGCATATACCTAGTTTTGCATACACTGGGAACACAAACACACATATGAAAAAGAGAAGTTCACCCTCTTACACTAGTGTACTCATGCACCCTACTCCTACATTTCTTCAAACTACGGCAATGAATAATTTCTCCAACTAACTCCATATGTGTTAGACCCAAAAGTGGTTCTAACACCCAAATTGATTAAAAGCAAGATGAAATGAGATAAAAATACAAAATGAACACGCAGGATTTATAGTGGTTCGGCGAAGAAATGCCTACGTCCACTTATCTTTCACTATATTCAATAATTCAGTTGCAAATACAATGTAAGATTCACTCAATTCCGCTCACAACTCACTTATGTTCACTTAATTGACTAAAACAAAGAATGAAAGATGATTTGGATTCTCCGGGAGTAATGGAGTTCGGATGATGGAGGTAGTTGAATTCTCAAAAGTGCTGAAAAAAGATCCTTCTCTTTGTCTCCAGACGGGGTATTTATAGGTGTGAATTTGCGTGAAACTTGATCCGGGTCGGGGCCACGTGTCATCCATCGCACTCTCTTCGGGTTCGGATGAACTATCATGTTGACAACGCATCAAAGGGAAGGACGTTATGGGTAGGAACTGGTCATAGCCGGTCCGGATATCCAGGCGCTTTTGCAGGAGAATAACATGGATCATGGGTTCGGGTCGGAGACGCGCAGATAAGGGGTTCGGATCGGGTTACCCGATCCGAACCGGATTGGCTTGGGTGCGACTCTCCTTCTCTAATCTGCTCCGCTCCGTTCCATTGTCGTGGCAAACAGGTGGCTTTCCGATCCAATCGAGATTTAGTTGCCCTCCGATCCGGTTAGATACGCCTTACCAATTTACCCAATAGGAGCTCACCGATCCGAACAGAGGACTCTTTCCGACCCGAACCGATGGTTTGCTCTGACCCGATCCGAACAGCTGCTGCTATCTAATCTAGATTGTAGTGTTCTTCTCCAATCCGAACCGAAGTCTTCTAATTAAAAATGCCCTTCAATGTTTGGTTTCTTGACTTTGTGTTGCCTAGTTCACAAAGTAGGCTAACATTTTGCCCCCTCAAAGGATGCTTCTGTTGTATACGAAGCGTGCTTTGATGTCGTTTGAATGCTAGCCCTTGAATCAGAACAATCAGAAAGTCACTCCTGTTCGTTTGCGATGTTCTTTCCTAGTTTTTCTTTTAAATCCAATTCGAATGCTAGAGGAATGCACAGATTTCTACCCGGTTCGGTGGCGCGTCTCGGTTCGGTGTCCGACTCGAGCACCTTTTCTTCCTGTTTTGCTTTGCAATGGGTTGATGGGCCAGAAGATGTGGGCTGGCTTGGACTCGGTCCGAACGGAGTGAAATACGGGGAATACAAAGAGACATCTCAAGTCTTATATAAACTCACTCACTTAAACTCTTCTACCTTTCTTTTACTTCCAGCTTTATACCAAAACCTTATTTCTTAAAATTTCCAAAAACTCTAAAACTTCTCGTTTCAATCTTCGAATAAAAACATCTAGGTATTTTGAATCTTCTGATTATTTATGTAATAACTAACTTTAGCTAGAATTTGCGGTTAAGTCGAGCGATTGGAGCGTGGTATTTGTTGAACTCCGACGCCTGGATCTCCTCCACCGTTCATCATCGTCGTTGATGGCGCCTTCGCCGTCTCGAGGTAGCAACGGGGGTCATTGGGATCCAGCGTTAAACATTCAAGCATACAAACGCTTAACTTCATTTGGGTCTAGTGAAATTTGAAGACGAGAAAGGGGAGGATAGGAACTGGGTTCGGTTCGGGTAAGGAAGTGCTGAAGCAGCGGAGGGGAGGACGGGTTCATATGTTGGGACCGGGTCGGAATGAAATGCAATGTGGAGAAAGCCATGCTTGTCCGACCAGGTCGGATTGGAGGAAGAGATAGAGAAAGGAAAAGAACGTATGAATCCTTTCGTTTGCTGAACCGCTCCGAATGCTCATTCCGATCCGGTTTTAAGTTGCCAAATACGAACGTTTTCTCCGAACCAAACCACATGCAGACCCGAGCCGATCCCAGCTTTATGCACGTCCGATCCGAACCCAACAATAAGCACACCCTACCCGACCTGAATGATATGCATATTCCGACTCAAAGCACAAGACTTTATCCAACCAGGGTTAATCAATGCTTGACATAATCTTCAACTTAATGAACAGTTAGGGTAGTGCCTTATGAACGTAAATGATCATCAAGATTTATTCTGAACATCGCCGCTCCGTTAGAACTTCGCATTATGCTTTTAAGTGTTTTTCTTCTCATGTTTTGCGCACACCACACACACTTTAGCTCACACATATGCACAGGGGGGCACGGGATGATTTACTCTAATCCGTGCTATTGCTTCTTCAATAGTTCTATGACAATGAGGCCCAGATGCTCTTCCCGTCTTGCTGAGAGGAAAGAAGCCCCGGAAACTTCTAACAAAATCACTCTTGAGGATATATCTTCTTCGTCTGATCCAGAATGGGACAGTGAGGGTCCAGATTACGGGGTTGGTCATCGGGAAAGCGACGAAGTGTCTTCAGAGAATGAAGTTTCTCTGGGTTTTGAGGAGGAAGGAGGGATTGGTGACAATCGAGCACCCGATGAATTTGAATCAGCCATCATATTGGAATCACCCTCGGACTCTGTTGAATCAACAGTTGACAACGATCGACTTGTTCGAATTTGCCTAAAATATGGAATAATGAAAAGGGACACCCTAGTGCCCTCACGCTCTGACCGTCCCCACAACCCTCCAGAAGGATATATGACGGTCACTCGATTGATGTGCATGGTCGGCGCCATTCCTCCATTCTCTCCTTTCATCGTTGATTTCTTAAGACAAATGCGGGTTGCCCCCATGCAGTTGCATCCCAATTCATATGCCTATCTGCACACCTTGTACATAGCATATCGTGAAATCCTAGGCATAGAGCTCACGTTCGATGACGTTCACTTCTTCTATAATTTCAAGCACCGGACTAGAGAAACTCCATCTTTCTGCTACTTTGAATCAGTCCCAAAAAGGAAGATAATCTCTGAACCATTTAGCAGTAAAGCTGGAGATTCCAGACTAGAATGGTTCTATATAAAGCAACAGTCTGGATGCGCCAGGAGATGGACAAAATCAAGTAAAGCGTTGATTTTCTGAACCCGGACTCTATACACTTGAATCATCACCCTGACCTGTTTTCCTTTTTGTTTGCAGTCGACAATCCCAAACAGATATCAGATCAGGTGTTCTTTAATCGGATGCACCGACTTCTTAATGGCGATCAAAAATTCTTGACTATCGACGAGGTCCTTAAAGATGAATACCTTCACTTTCATGGGCTGCTATCTGTTTTTCGTAGCATCGGCCATGGGACGGTCCCTTACGCATACATTCCTCCAGTGGAGATAGTTCCAGAGACAGGAGAAGGCTCGGGAATTCCTACAGCTCCTCTTCGAACTTCACCTTCTCCCTCTTCCACACAAGATGATGAATTGGCTAATCTGGCCGAAAAGCATCGTGAAGGGTATATTGCCCCCGAGGAAACTACTTCTCTAGACAAATCAAAATCCTCCCAAGAGTCGCCACTTTATGCTTCCGAATGGGATGTTCCTAGCACTGATGAGCACATATTTCAGGGTTTGGGGGATCTCCCCTTACCTGAGACTATATATACTTCAGAGGATTTCAGGAAGGATCCTTTAGTCTTCACCTCTTCTGAAGAAACTACTCCCGCTAAGGCCAAAGAGCCTGCCCGCACTAGTCTAGCTTCAGACTCGGGTTAGTTGGGGGGAAACACACCACTTAGGATGCACCTTACACCACAGCATTAGCATTCGTTGCACTTCTTTCTCCATGAATCCATTAATTCTAAACTTCGTTTATTTTATCGTGCAGGTACAATGTCTCGATCCTACTACGATATAAGAAAACTTCGTCGTAGCATGTCCAATCCTCCTCAGGATGTCGAGTATGATCGCCGGGATGATCGTGGTAGGGAGGAGAGAAGACCTTATGATCCCTATCGTTCTCGACCCTCACGTTCCCGCTCACCAGTTAGGCCGGAACAAGAGAAATACAAAGGTTACCAAAGCCGTAGGGAGGAGGACAGACCACAATCCAAAGACTCCTCCTCTTCCTATGAGAAACGCAGTAGAGAGAAAAGTCCTCCAAAGGAAACCGGGTCTAGAAGTAAGCAAAAGGTCCCTGCGACTAAACGACCTAGGACAGACAAAGAGACTACAGAATCCTCTTCAGGAAGGGACACCGAATTGACAATCCTCGCTCCTCCCCCACCAGATGCGGGAACTGCCATAAGGCGGGCATATTTGAAAGAGCAATTTCCCAAACACTACTTCGAAACTCTGACTTTTTTACCTGCCCTTGAACCTATTTCGTCTAATTGGGCAGAGGAGGCCAAAGCAAAGATTGATGCGGTGCAAAAACAATATACTGAGATGTTCAAATATTCGCGCAATCTTTCTAAAATCATCCGCACTCTAATCACAAATACTGATTCAATGCAAAAGACTGCGGAGGAGGATACTAAGGCCTTAAAAGCTTTAGGGAAAGATTTGGAAGACACTCAAGCTCAGCTAGCGGTCGCTCAAAAGGACGCTTCTAATTTCAAACAACAATTCGAAGATATGCAAAAGCGCTATCACGATTTGCTTGAATCTCATACTCAGGAGCGTTCTGAATTAAAAAAGCAAGCTGACGAGGCCAAGTCAGAAGCTGCTAAGACACGCCTTGCTTATGCTGAGCTTGAGCAGAAAAACGCCGAGTTAGCAAAGAGGAGTGCTGAATTAGAAAAGAAGAATGCTGACTTGGCTTCAAAATTGTTGGAGGCAGAGAACAGGGCTGCTCTGGCCGAGGGCAATGTGGAGTGTGCTATTAAATCTGCGGAGGATGCCCGCAAGCAACTATCAGAGGAGGAGGCTGATATTCAGGGCTTCGGCGAGCTAATGATTGAATTCTTTGCACACATTATTCGTCGTCGAAACATTTCTTGGATCGAGGACTATCCATCCACTCTGGTTCAAGTATGGAATCAAATCGTTGAGTGGGAAAAAGAAGAACTTAAGGTCGATTCTCTTGACGAAGATAAACTGATGGAGAAATACTTGAGAGACGATGAACCGGAGCGCCTAGCTGAAGGGCGCCGCCTTATTGCTGAGGCCATGGAAGAAGAGAGACGGAAGTCTAAACAAAAAACCACTCTCAAAGCTGGTTCCTCTTCTTCTGCTCCTGCAACTCCCGAAGTAGAAGGGTATGATCCCGAAAATCCGGGAATTCCCCGAACAACTCTGCTATCTCCCATTCCTGAAATAACCCCAGAGGTAGCGGTCACCCCCGCTGAAAAGTCTTCGGAAGGTATCCCTATCTTTTCTCCTCAATTTGCCAAAGCTATTACTACCTTTCGCCACGTGATTGAACATTCGATGAGAGACCCATTGTTTTCGCCTGAGTTGATAACTGTTGCTTCTCATTCTGTAGGTGTCGAATCGTCCGAAAAGACAGATATAGCTCAAGGAGCTGCTGCTGGGATAAAGCCCGCAGATGGGGCCAAAAAAGGGGAAGACAAGGCTACTTCCATAGACTTGGGAGAAGGAAATGAGCCAACTAAAGTCACCACTCCCCATGATGAAGAAATGATAACAGCTTTAAAGGACGATGGAGGAGACGGGGGGCATGAAGAGGAACCGGAAGTTGCAATAACTGGGGAGTCGAAAAGCGCTGATGACGTTACCTTGGCTGCCATGAAGGCTGATCAAGACAAGCGCTTACAATTAAAGGCCGAAGAACTAGACCCTGAGGTCCTCAAGTCCCTCGCAGTTATGGATGCGGGTTCAAGGTTAGTTGTTAAGCTCTCAACTAGATTTATTACCGAAGAACTTGCTAAAAAATCTTCTCTTGATTCTAGTGTCCCGCCCTCCGGGAAGAAGTCTACTGGCTCCAGTACCGCATCTTCAGGGAAAAAGAAATCAAAACGAATCTTGACTGAAGCCGAGAAGGAAGCAAAGGATGCGGAAAAAGCTGCCAAGAAATCTCAGGCTCATTCCAAACCCAAATAGTGGGTTCCCCTGTATCTTTTTAGCATCTTTGTGAACCAATAATTGCTGCTACAAAAGCAGCTCCTGCACTTTCTTTTCTAGCTATTTCCCTGTACAAATTCATTCATCTGTAAATAAAAATAATTCACTTTTTGCAATGTTTGTTTGTTAGTAGTTATGCATGTCTACAGTTGTGAAACGAAATTGTAGAGGGGGGGAAATATGTGTATGCATATGTGTCCCCAGTCAATTTCCACAAGTTATTTAATGCCTAATCTAGCAATCTGAATGCTCCCAATTCTCTGACGGGATAGCACTTCCTGTGTCGTCAGTACCTGTCGTTTTTTCTGGCATTTCTTTTATACTCTCCCTCTCTCTCTTGAGAGTTAGAGTTCGAGTTCAGTCATCCGTTTATTCCCCGGTCGTTCAACGGGGAAAGATTTCTTTCTCGGCGCTCAGTCGGAGACGCCTTTATACTCTCTTTCTCTTTGGAAAGTTAGAGTTAGGAGGAAAATTTCTTTTTCAGCGCTCAGTCGGAGACACTTTTATACTCTCTCTCTTTCTCTGGAGAGTTAGAGTTAAGAATGTCGTTTTCTCATTCTTTTACGTCTTATTGCACAAATAATCGTCGTGCTTCTTTTTATGTTTAAACTGTTTTCAACCTTTTTAGGCTCTGAGTTATCCTGTATTTTATAATCACAACAGAATAACTGATGAATGTAAATGCATAAAAGTAAATAACACACAATATTTTTATAGTGGTTCAGCTAAGTCGTAGCCTACATCCACTTTATAGTCCTTTATTCATATCATCAGATTTTCCCAAGGCAAGGCGTGCCTTATTACAGAGTCCACAGGAAAAATAACAAAAAGTACAGCATTTCTAATCCAAATATCGCATTAAGTGTTGGGCATTCCACGCTCGAGGGACTTCTTCGCCATCTACGGTCGTTAACTTGAAGGTTCCTTTTTCAAGTTTCCGTTGGATGACAAAGGGTCCTTCCCATTTTGGGCCAAGGTGAGGAAGGGATGGAAAAACTCTCTTTAGCACCAAATCTCCTGGTTCAAAAGTTCTGAGGCGAACTTTTTTGTCATAATAGCGTGCCATCTGACGTCGATGTCTTGCTGCACGCAAATCTGCTTCGTCCCTTTTCTCCTCGACTTCATCAAGAGACTCAAGTAAAAGCGCCCGATTTGTCATCGGGTCATAATATGTCACCCTGTGGGAAGGAACTTCTAGTTCAACTGGAATCACAGCTTCTGAGCCAAAGGAGAGAGAGAAAGGGGTATGACCGGTAGCCGTTTTAAATGTTGTTCGATATGCCCACAAAGCTAGGGGCAATTCATCAACCCACTTTGCCTTTGCACGCTCTAATCGCTTCTTGAGAATGGATTTTATTACCTTGTTTATTGCCTCTACTTGCCCATTCGATTGCGGATAGGCAACTGCAGTATATCGTTTGTCTATCTTATACTTCTGGCAAAAATTTCTGAATTCAGTGCTATCAAATTGGGTCCCGTTGTCAGTAATAATCGTCCTTGGGATCCCGAATCGGCATATAATATTTCTGACCACAAAACTTATCACCTTTCTTATTGTGATCTTAGTCAAGGGCTCAGCTTCCACCCACTTCGTAAAATAGTCCACGGCTATTATTGCATACTTAGCTCCTCCTTTAGCAATTGGTAAAACTCCAATGATATCAATTCCCCATGTGGAAAATGGCCAAGGGCTCACCATTGATTTAAGCTGGGTTGATGGTGCCCTGGGGATTTTGGCGAATCTCTGGCACTTATCGCAGCGTCGTGAATAATCAGCTGCATCTTTGTTGATCGTAGGCCAGAAGTATCCGTACCGCAATATTTTCTTTGCTAAAGTTTGACCTCCTGTATGATCTCCACACTCACCTTCGTGTACTTCTCTTAGTACACGCTTGATGTCGTCGTGTGCTATACATCGTAACAGGGGCATAGAAAATCCTTGCCTATAGAGAATATCATCTTGTATGACATATCTGGTAGCTTTGCGAACTACAGCTCTTTTCTCACTCTTCTTCGATGGGAGTGTCCCATTCTTAAGGAAATTCTTAATTGGAGTCATCCATGACTCCTTCTCTGGTTCTGCTTCAAAAGAGAATTCAATTTCCATCGACTCAAAGCTTGGCGACTCCAACGTTTCAATTGGAATTACTTCAGTTTCTTCTGGATTGTCAGAACTAGCCAGCTTTGCCAGTCTATCCGCTTTCTGGTTTTCAACTCTGGGAATATGTGTTATGTTGTACCGCTCTAAGCTATTCAATAGCTCTTTCACTTTCTTGAGGTAGGCGATAAGTTGAGGTCCTCGAGCCACAAATTCCTCTCGTACTTGACAAACAACAATCTTAGAGTCACAAAATATGTCCATCATTTTTACCCCGAGGTCTTTAGCAAGTTTCAGCCCGGCAATCAGGGCTTCATATTCAGAGTCATTGTTAGTTGCCGAAAATTCTAATCGCAGGGCGTAATATAACGACCGTCCCTCGGGAGTGACTAAGACAATTCCAGCTCCGGATCTTCGTTCATTCTTAGCTCCATCTGTATATAATTTCCACGGATTCATCTCTAGCTCTTCCTCAGATTTAACCACTCGGTCATTGATTATTTCCTCTTCCGGAATTGTGAACTCCGCAATAAAGTCTGCTAGAGCTTGCCCCCTGATTGACTTTCGTGGTTGAAAATTCAAATCAAACTGACTTAGTTCTATGTTCCATTTGTTCAACCTTCCCGATGCTTCGGGTCTCTGCAACACCTGCCTTAAGGGCTGGTCGGTGTATATGGTTATTGGATGGGCTTGGAAATAGTGACGAAGTTTTCGGGATGCGATCAGGAGGCTGTAAGCGAGCTTCTCAATTTTTGGGTAATTGCGCTCTGCCGTTGCTAATTTCTTACTTACATAATACACCGGCCTTTGTACTTTGTCTTCTTCTCGAACCAAGGCTGTGCTGACAGCGTGAGCCGAGACTGCCAAATAAACAAATAATTCTTCGTGATCTACGGGCTTTGATAAAATCGGCGGTTTCTCTAGCAGTTCTAACAGATTTTGAAAGGCCTCAACACAATCCGGAGTCCACTGGAAGTTCTTCTTTCCCCTTTTTATCAAATCAAAAAACGGAACACATTTATCTGTGGCTTTGGAGATGAATCTACTCAGCGCCGCTACTTTTCCTGCAAGACTTTGGACGTCTTTAATTCTCCTCGGTTCTTCGATGTTTCTAATCGCTGCTATCTGGCTAGGGTTGATTTCAATTCCTCGGGAACTCACAATGAAGCCAAGGAACTTTCCCGATGCCACTCCAAATGAGCACTTCAGAGGATTCAATTTCATCCGGTACTTTCGCAATATACCAAACATTTCCGCTAAGTCTTGCGTATGACTGGAAGACTGCTTTGATTTGACAAGCATATCATCCACATAAACTTCCATAGTTTTTCCTATTTGATCATAAAACATTCTATTTACCAAGCGCTGATAAGTAGCTCCAGCGTTTTTTAACCCGAATGGCATTACAACATAACAATATAGCCCCAAATTCGTAATGAAACTCGTATGTTCTTGGTCTGGTATGTGCATAGGAATTTGGTTGTATCCAGAATATGCGTCCATGAAAGAAAGAAGTTCATGACCTGCTGTCGAGTCTACAAGCTGGTCAATCCTGGGAAGTGGGAAACTATCTTTCGGGCAAGCCTTATTTAAATCTGAAAAATCAATGCAAGTCCGCCACTTTCCGTTTGGCTTCTTTACTAAGACGGGATTCGATATCCAGTCGGGATATGTCGAATCTCGAATAAATCCATTCTGCTTCAACTTCTCTACTTCCTCTTTGAGAGCAGCCGACCTCTCTGGGCCCAGCATGCGTCTCTTTTGCTTCACAGGCGGATGCTTCGGATTTACATTCAATTTGTGACTTATAATGGAAGGTGATATCCTACACATGTCAGCATGGGTCCAGGCGAACACGTCTAAGTTTGCCTTCAAGAAGTCCGTCAGTTCTTCAGCACGACGTGGATCCAATTGAGAACCAATCTTCAAAACTTTCGTCGGATCAGCTTTATCAATGGGAATTTCCACTGTCGCTTCATTAGGAGTTGCATTCCTAGCCTCTGGTTCCTCGTCTTTTCTGGGATCCAGGTCTTCAGGCGTTCCTTTGGGCAACTCCCTCGGGTTCAATCTCTCTAATTGCTATGCCGAGTCCCCCTTTGAGGGAGACGAGGCATCCTTACTCTCAGCATTAAATCCTTTTATCAACATCTTTAGTTCGGCCACATAGCAGGCCCGTCCGGAAACTTGATCCCCTCTCATTACTCCAGTTCCGGCTTCGGTTGGGAACTTAAGTAACAAGCACCAAGGGGCGATACAAACTCTAAATTCAGCGAGGGCAGGTCTCCCCAAAAATGCGTTGTATGGTGAATCTACGTCCAATACTACGAACTGAAGCATTCGCACTCTTCTACGTTCTCCTTGCCCCAGGGTCACGGGCAACTCTATGTATCCCATGGGAGCTGTCGTCGCTCCGTTGAAGCCTCTAATCCATCCTTCACAAGGTTTCAGATCTTCGGGCTCAAGCTACATCTGATCAAACGACTTCTTGAACAGAATATTAACGGAACTTCCATTGTCTACTAGTACCTTATGGACCAAGGCCGGCCCAATGGTGGTAGTAATAACCAACGGATCATTGGTGGGTGATTGTATCCCAGTATTGTCTCGACTGCGAAATACCACGTCGTCGAACATGGTCTTCTGTTGTTTTATGGGGGTGACATCTTCCAAATCATCACCTTCATTCATGTCTAGATGCTTGGCAGCACTCACATATTGATCCATTGATCTGAAACTTCGGATTGTCGGGTGAGGTCCGCCTACTATGGAGTTGATAACAATTCCTTTACCTTTCTGCTGCGCTGTAGGCTTGGGAGCAGGTAGAATCTGTTTTGGAGCCTGCTCACCTTGCCCCCTGTCTCTCGGGGAAACCTTGTACTCATCCAACTTCCCTTCACGCAATAGTATCTCAATCACATCCCTCAAATGCCGACATTCATTGGTCGAATGCCCATGAGTTCCGTGAAACAAGCAAAATTTCCCTGTCGCCATTTCTTTCTCGGTCGAATCACGAGGTGGCGGTCTTTTGTACTGTAACACATTGTACGTATCCAGGTAAATATTTTCCAGGGTGTCGTTCAATGGTGTATAATTCTCGTAGTTCTGGAATCGGGGTCTTTTGTTAGGGTCGCTTCCCCTATTTCTGTTTCTCCTGTTACCGCTCGAATTACGGTTATTGTTGTTGTTTCCCCCACTTCCAGTATTGCTGTTTCCACCCTTGTTTCCTACATTTACTTCAACCTTGCCAGAATTTTCCCCCGACTGCTTCACGGCGATATTACTCTGCACATTCTCCTTTGAAGCCGTCTCAGACTTTCTCTTTCGGTTTGCCCTGGCCTCCTCTCGCCTTAAATAAATATCAGCTTTTTCGTAGAATATCTCCCTTGTGGGGGGTGTCTTCCCAGAAAGGTAGTCTCCAAACTCAGATTCAGGATCGACTCCTTCCTTTAATGCCATCAGAATAGTGGGCTCATGCGGATCACTGACCTCAGTTACAGCTTGGTTAACACGATCAAGATATGCCCTTAAAGATTCTCCTGGTGCCTGTTTGATTCTCGATAATTCAATAACACTTTTGGACTTTTAGGCATGTAGTCGGAACTGGTTCATGAAACGCTCGCTTAGTTCCTTGTAATTAGAAATCGAACGAGGAGGAAGTCGGGTAAACCAGAACAATGCCACATCTTCTAGGTAGATTGGGAATGCTTTGCATTTCACTTCATCTGGGGCAGCAGCAGTATTCATGAGCCATGAATACCGCATCAAATGCTGTCCCGGATCAGTCCTTCCGTTGTACTTGTCCATTTGTGGCAAGTTAAAGCGTCGGGGAAATTGGAAGTCGAGGATATCGTCGGTGAAGGGAGTATGGCTTCGTTCAATGCCATAGTCTTCATTCGTATAATTCCGGCTCTCGGACATAATTTGGCGAACCATTGCCTGTACATCAGCATTAGTTAGGGGCCGCTCAGGTTCCCTGGCCCTAGTATCCGAGTTCCTTCTGGGCTCTGGTTCAGGAGATGCCCTTCTTCTTCGTGCTGCCTCTGCTCGACTCCGTTCCCTGCGTTCCCGGTCGATCTCGGGAAGAGGGGACTGGAGTCTTTGCCCCCGAATGGGGTCATTGTTTCCTAATGCTCGTGCGATATCCTCACGAGATCCCAAAGATCCAAATGTCAGCTGCTCCACGTTCTGAGGTCATTCGAGTGGCCTTCGTTCACGGGGCCTCTCTTCCTCGGAAGATGAAGATTGATCTACTGGTGTGTGACGAACCGGTGATGGAGTTCTCTGTCGACGGAGTTCACTAATCTCCCGACTCATGAGCCTCATATTTTCCTGCATCATGAGATTAGTGCGCTCGTGAACTTTCATGGCTTCCCTTGTGCTCTCAAGCATGTCAAGCAAGCGCGAAAAATCTCCTTGAGTGATGGGCGCAGATGGATTGACCTGATCACCAACCCTGGCAGCTGGAATTGGAGCATTCGTAGGGACTCGAGTAGAGGTTCCAGCTTCACCAGGCATCGGGTCGGATCGGAGGTAGGAAGTCGGATCGGTTCGGAGCTGGGGAGCCTGGTCGGATCGGTGTGCAGCGAGCAGCTCGGGTCGGTTCAGATTGGGGGAATGCACTGCTTCAGAGTCTCCCACCCGGATCGGATCGGAGCTCTCCCCCTGCTGTCGGCTCGGATTTCCTGCATTGATTCTTCCTGCTGCTGAACTCTGCCCCCGAGACCTTGTTACAACAGCATTTTGCTGATCTTCGCCAGCTCCATTTCCTCGAACAGACTGAACTTCCTTGCCTTTTCCTTTGGTCATGAGTCTTTGACAATCTCTTCAACGAATGTAAAAAAGCGGAGAAACTTAAGGATTCACTTCTTTGAACTCAACGGTCCAAAAAGTAGAAAGAGATCCCGGAAAATAAAGAATTTAGATGAGGGTTCTCAGTGAAAGCACCAAAATGTTAGACCCAAAAGTGGTTCTAACACCCAAATTGATTAAAAGCAAGATGAAATGAGATAAAAATACAAAATGAACACGCAGGATTTATAGTGGTTCGGCGAAGAAATGCCTACGTCCACTTATCTTTCACTATATTCAATAATTCAGTTGCAAATACAATGTAAGATTCACTCAATTCCGCTCATAACTCACTTATGTTCACTTAATTGACTAAAACAAAGAATGAAAGATGATTTGGATTCTCCGGGAGTAATGGAGTTCGGATGATGGAGGTAGTTGAATTCTCAAAAGTGCTGAAAAAAGATCCTTCTCTTTGTCTCCAGACGGGGTATTTATAGGTGTGAATTTGCTTGAAACTTGATCCGGGTCGGGGCCACGTGTCATCCATCGCACTCTCTTCGGGTTCGGATGAACTATCATGTTGACAACGCATCAAAGGGAAGGACGTTATGGGTAGGAACTGGTCATAGCCGGTCCGGATATCCAGGCGCTTTTGCAGGAGAATAACATGGATCATGGGTTCGGGTCGGAGACGCGCAGATAAGGGGTTCGGATCGGGTTACCCGATCCGAACCGGATTGGCTTGGGTGCGACTCTCCTTCTCTAATCTGCTCCGCTCCGTTCCATTGTCGTGGCACACAGGTGGCTTTCCGATCCAATCGAGATTTAGTTGCCCTCCGATCCGGTTAGATACGCCTTACCAATTTACCCAATAGGAGCTCACCGATCCGAACAGAGGACTCTTTCCGACCCGAACCGATGGTTTGCTCTGACCCGATCCGAACAGCTGCTGCTATCTAATCTAGATTGTAGTGTTCTTCTCCAATCCGAACCGAAGTCTTCTAATTAAAAATGCCCTTCAATGTTTGGTTTCTTGACTTTGTGTTGCCTAGTTCACAAAGTAGGCTAACAATATGCGTAGAAAATACAAACCAATAATAACCTAAATATATAGTAGAAACCGCTCTACTTCATTATAATTGATCCTGTATACTAAATTTTTTTGATTTAAGTAGCACAAGTTTGACACGTGTACACTATAACCCAACACTTTACAACATGCAAATATAGTTATGTAATATAAATATACTAAACTTTTTCCCTACTTCGACTCTACAACTATTTAAAAAAGACATAAATCTTTTGGATTACTCTACAATTGAATATACCGACCATTTTCCTTGACATAGATCTTAGGAACATCATATTTCTTATTTATATAAGTTAACAGATCCGGTAGCTCATCTACAACCATGTATATCCGTATACCTTATAGTAGAGTATAATGGAAATCAAATTAAGTAAACCTAAATGCATAATATTAGATCGAGAATTCATATTTGGCATAAAGAAAAGATATTGGGTAATTAAGAAATAACACTACATTACCTGACCGTAAAGCGCATCACCTAATCCACCTAAGTGTTGGTGAGAAACAACATAGATGAGATCACCACCTCAGGGAAAAATACTCTTGGTAACTTTTGTATCTATACACCTTCCGTTTGATATACCCTTCTTAGCCACACGGCTCCACTTGATATTCCACTTATCCACATTTCATAAGGAAAAAATAAAAAATGTAAGCATAACATGTTGTAAGACATAAACAAACAAGAATGCATCATGAATCAAACAAGCTCCAACCTGGCAACACTTTTCAGATTCAGTGACATCTAATATATAAATCTTAATGGGCACAATAGCCTAATCCCACTCCATCCACTTAACCGTATATCTCAAATACAGCTTATACGTTTTTACTTCAAAACCTGAATGCACCTGGAAATATTTAAAATAAATAGGCTTATAATTTAATTTCCATCGATGCATCAAAACAGGAAAAAAAGTTTAAAAACATTATTTTTGAAAACAGTGAACACTATAACCTTCTCCTGAACTACATCTGGTAGATTCTGAAATGAAATTAGAGCATGAATATCATTAAGCAGCTTCTTATTGCTAATATCAAACCAAGAATAGGTAAACAAGGCTAGTTAGTTAATACATCACCATGTCCCTGGTGAGCTACAGCACAGGAAGAAGAACCTGCATTGCAACCTTGAGATTTTGATGGCAAATGAGTGACTATTTAGCTAGAAGTAAACAAAATGAGAAAGAAACTAAATCAGAGACATAATAAGCCATTGGTCTTGCACCTTTGCTTGCATTATCAGACCGAATTATTTTGTCCAATTATCAAAAAAGTAAGTCTAAGTTGAGAAATGACTTGAGTAATGAACATGCCATATATAGCCTTACACGACAAGGTCTATCTTCAAATAAAAAAATTTGAAATCAAATTCAAATTTAATCAAAAGACTCAGTTTTCAACGGCGTTCTCATAGAACAAACTAAATTCTAGATTTACACATTATGAATGAACAACAATATACGTCAACCATATTTTCAAATAAACAAATGATGTGCACCAAAAACATCCAACAAACTACCTCCTAGACATGAGGTTAACCAAAGCCAGGTTCTCATAAGATGATTCCATATCCCAATCTTTTGTAGACGAAGACTACCATTTGGATCTTCGGTGGGAACAAAAACAATGCCAGATCCAGCACTAAAGCTAACACCAGGATTGTACCTTTGCAAAAAATCCTCCTTATCGAACAACCCAAACCCCGTCGCCACAGACTCCAAACTCTCTCCACTTATTAACGGGTACTTAGTGAACAACCCATAATCATCCGAAATCTCTTCATCCCTACAGGAACAGTTAACTATCATATTGATTTCGCTCTGTTTGGAATTCAAGTCATCTCGTAGTTCTTCTCCTTAGCAACCCAATCTTCGGTTGTCAGATTCACGTATGCGACCCCAACGATGCTTTCGTAGGTGTCCAAGGGTTGAGTGATGTAGGAAAATAGGTAAGCAAGGAAATGGGAGTTAACGCAGTCGCAAGGGAAGGTGATGTTCATACGTTGGTCGATTCGGATGAACTGCTCACTGGTGATGTTAGGGTTGAAGGGAAGGATAAAGGAGAAGTCGAGGCCGAAAAGGGTAGAGATATAGGTAAGGTTGAGGATCAGAGAGATGTAGTAGGATCTCATAGCCAGAAGGCATATGGAGTTGCAAGCAGATTTGGTTTGACGGATAAGTGAAGACGTTAAGATTGCAATGAGGAAGGATTTAAATTCGGATTGAAAACTAATTCATAATGTGGATGAAGTATAAAGGAGTAGGAATTTGAAATCAAATTTGAAAAAGAAATGCATTAGACTTCTAAGAAGAAGAAGAACGGGATTTAAATTTTGTTGAGATGAAACAATGAAACATGGGAGTAGGAAGGAAAGGCGGCCCAAAAGAACTTCCGTTGCTCGCGCTTAATCGCATCAGTAACCCTAACAAATTATCAGCATTTCTGTATAAAAATTCACTTTACAAAGCAGTTATTAACAACAGTCGAGGGAAAATGCTGAGAAATGATGGAGTGAATAATAAGATTTGTTGTAATGAAATGGGTTGGCCTTTTAAAAAAATATCGCTATGATCTTTTTTTATAAATTGTATTTTATCTATTTTACCAATTTGAAAACAAAAATTGATTAATTGAGATTTTAATCTGTCATACCAAGCACGAGTTGGATGTTTAAAACTATATAATGCTTTCTTTAATCTATTACTTCTATTACTTTATATCGAAAAAGAGAAACAAACACTTTAGTTGTGATATGTGTCCTTTTTAAAACTGACACGTTTCAACCTTCATTGTTCTGCTCAATTTCTTCTGCCCACCATTCATTCAATCCTCTTTTCTTATCTCTCCACCGATTTCTTCCACAATCAACATACCTCCTCACGCTAATCCAACAGACCGTTTCCCATACCATCGTCCTTTCCCCGATGACCCGCTACTACCCCAATCACTTTGTCCCAATTCAACCTTTACTACTATACTCCTTTCCCTATCTTAGTTTATTATCAATGATAAATTGGAACCACAAATCGGCAATCATTCTTATGCATTTCTCTACACCCTGATTCTATCCATTTACCCTGCTAAGAAACTGCCGATCTTATCTGGTAGGGCACCGTACCAGATTAACCCTCTTCGTCTTCATTCTCGCTTCGCTTTACATACTACAGGGCGGGTTAACAGATTTCAGGTGATATTTCCGTTCTCCCAATTTCCCCAACTTACGATTTCATAGCTATTGCCTTTATACAATTTACCTAATTTTACCATCTGCCCTCTTTTTTACCGCTTTGTGAAATGATAATTTGCCACCTACTAATTGGATGTGAATTTGGTTTCATATTCTCTCACCTTGCATTTTGGTAACCGCAATTTGGTTTATGTGGTTTACCTATACTTGTTGTTCAACACAGTGACATCCACTACTTCACAAACGCATGCTGAAATTTGTTGCAAACAGGAAAAGGTAGTATGTTTCACATACTTTGTACTCTAGTAAACCGTATCACGATGACCGTAATGTTACTGGTCACACACTGCCAACAACGTACTTATTACTTGTTTGGCATAT
Source organism: Allium sativum (assembly GCA_030737875.1). Lineage (NCBI taxonomy): Eukaryota > Viridiplantae > Streptophyta > Magnoliopsida > Asparagales > Amaryllidaceae > Allium > Allium sativum. The sequence goes on along the minus strand of CM060924.1, from coordinate 497,076,359 downwards.
CTCGCTGTGTTTATGTTACGAAGTTCACATATCCTACCATGGTAATAAAATTAGGACATGTTACACCTGCATACTTTGACTCATACGGCTATTTCACGCCAACTACTTTTCTTTACACCCGGTCTTAATTTCTACCCATTCTTTGATCTGCGATTTGTTAACGTTATTTTATCTGCCGTTGTTACATTGCAGCTGTTGGTGAGCACAGTCACAGTCTTAAGTTTACAATTTAAATTTAATTTCTCTAGCAAACGAGTACACTGTTTTGTCATATGAACTTGCTACTAGTATAAACTATGACGTGATACATGTAATGTTCGCGCATCTCTGCCTACATACCCATCTTACTTTTCTATTGGTGAATGCAAGTCTACCAGTACCAACTTCCAATACAGTATTTTACCAAGCGGAATAAGAGGATTGCAACGTTATCTTTACTCTTCACCTTCGTCTACTGTAATAAGTGAGATTATATTATTTGACTCATCTGTCTACAGGACATTTATGGGTCTGCATTTACATAAACAACTATTCGTTGATATAGACTGTGTACACTTTTGTTTACTTCAGTTGTTTGAAATTCTATGACCACGCTGTTTTGTGAACATGCACAATTTATTTCTAACCATACTACTTACTGTGCCAAGCACAAATATGGTCAATGCCTTATCTTTTTGGGGAAATACGATTTCTTTGAGAAGGTAATATTTAGATTATTTTTTAACAGTTGATCCAAAAATAGGAATTCTAAATTAGCTATCAAATTCAGTTATTTTTGGGACTACTTACTTTTGTCATACAATTTTGGAATCGAAGACAGTATTTTGAATTGTTTCAGTCATATGGAAGCAGAATAATAGGAAGTTGGAATATCATAAATAGTTATGCTATGACATTAAAAGGAAGATGAATTCTTTTCCTTTGATCTTTTATCTGACGGAAAGCATTATCAAATGATATGAGAAATAACGATGAAATGATTGGATTATAACATCAAGGGTCACAGTTCCTATGGATTGCAATAAAATTTCACATCAACAGTTTGGTAAGTTCTTCAACAAAATGCAAGGATTTTGTTTTTTTCCAACAATTTACCTGGTCATGAACATTTCTAGAACTAAATTTTGTAATGTAGACAAAATTTAAGCCACTTTACTATTGCAATCCTTATTATCTAAATGTATTTAGTAATACCAGTAAAGGTTCAAAAAATAGAACTTGCCAAAATATGATTTATTCTATGACATGCGCAATTTACAGATTTCCGGTGCAAGTCTTTTCTTCTTCTTCTTCAGTTAACGGTATACAGTGGGAAAATAAACCACTGTTGAGATTTCAGACTTGATTAAAGTGTTGATTTACAAAAGTAGATCTAAAATTAAGCGCGAATCGAAATGTTCTCTAGCCCTAAAAGATATGTAGTATATTGATGTGTGCCGGAATGTATAACAAATTCCCTGTAAACGTGGGTCGATGTATATTAGACTATTATGTGTAGGAATATAATATGGTACATAACACAGTTTCTTTTTTAAAGCTTAGTTGGACATAATTGGGTAGTCGTTAATGTTTGGATACGTTAAATTCATAAAAAAGGGATCAACGTGTAATTTACCTTGATCTTTCTTTCAAACCTTAACATTGCTTCATTGGTGGAAGTGTTTCGGTGTAATATGATACATTAGTTTTTTTAACGCAATGGAAAATCAGTTTTTCATTGAGAATCAAAGCACATACTGGGACATTAATTTTCTATCGTTCAAAGTTTCATACTATATCTAACTTAGAAAATACAATGTGTTAATATGCGTACATCATATTATGTAGTAGTTAAATTGTTTATATTAGCATGGTTACAGATTTCAAAAATTGTTGTATAATTAATTTTAATACCGGTTTTGAATTTGTTCAGGAAGGAAACCAACCGGAGTCGTAAAACCCTTCTTAGTGCACCTAACCCAGTCTGCGAGCACCACACAAGTAGTTGATCTTAGCGTATGCACATGGTAATATCTTAGCTTGTCATTCCAGGTTTCGAACTCACACCACTGTTACCATGGTGTAAGTCCTTAACTGCTGGGCTACTTCTGCGGACATTAATACCGGTTTTATTTTCAAAGATATAGCAATTTTGAAGATAAACTTGAGTTAGAAAATTTAATCCAGGTTGGTTACAAGTTTTAGGTTATGCCCAAATAAACTTACAATTGAACCTAAAATTTTTTTTGGGTATATAATTTTAGCTAATTAACTCTTTTATAATTTTCTTGACATCATCCACTTACAAACTTGTTATTCTAACCAATATTGTATCATAGTTCACAAATTATACCAGCCCAAATGTTCTTAGATATACTTCCCAGAATTCTATATACCTCTAATTTTCTTTGATACATTGCATTTTCAAGTTCTAACTCCAAGTTTCTTTCTTATTGAAAGTATGAAATGATTGCACAAACATGGTTTTGCAGTATTTTGTTAGTTGCTTACAAGTCTTACTATGTATCGAATTGCAATCTTTTTTCTTAACTTGCTCATGACTGGATTTGCAGTTGGAAAACAAACAATAGCATTATTTCCTTATTTATATTTAATGTTACTGAGATTCATTTGGGGTGTTGAGCACTTATTCAGACATACAATATTTCTTAGGAATACCATTAGTAATTTATTACTTATATAGGAAAGGAGAATCCACATCTTTCTCTATTTGACACGTGTAAAACTATTAGACTAATCTATTATGCCAGTTGATTCCAAAGACATTTGTTCCTTTTGCTCACGTGGAATTGGAGGAAACAATTATTTTTCTCTTTTAAACCATGCACTCCCCCATTCCAAAGGAAAATGCTGGAGAGACTGCTTGGAAAAGTGGTGAAATCTTGCGGAAGTCATTTGGACCGTTAAGTGAGTTAACACCCTCTTGCATCCACCAGCCACGTGCATTGCACGAATTTGCCTACTGATATAGTATAGCCACGTGTATTTTTAATATCTCGGTTGCATTATTTCCGGTCGTTGTAGCAAGGTTGCATTCCAAAATACCAATCTCTTCTCCTCTCAAAATTCTATTTTACTGTAATTGTTGAATCATTGCATTTGATTTACTATACGAATCCAAGTCATCCAATATTTATTACTTTTTACTCTTTCACCGTACTCACGAAATAATCTAATTTATAGGGTATCTCTGGCGCATGCACAGGGTGAGGTTTTAGGTAATCTTTCTCAGCTCATGCTATCTAAACTTGATTGTAAATACAAATTTAACTGCTTTTATGGTTTTGTCTGGTTCAATTGTGAAAATGGACAAAATAGCATCTTTGTAAACATAACAATCACTATTTGGAGGTTAATTTTAAGACGACCCAGTTAGCTCTATCAATGTGGTAATTATTTTAAGAAACGACATGATTATACTATAACGATACATGACACCAAGTCCTAACTTTTAATCAATGTGTAAATGAAATTTTTTGACGGTTACGATCCCAAAGATGCTTAGCCTTCATAGTGATGGTTCTGTTCCCGATATATATGTACACCTGTGTGAACAAATACATCAACGTTTTAGTTTTCACGACATGGAGTTTTATGAAATGACCAATATCTATAGTGGATAGAATTTCGAGCCATGTTATAACACGAACTGTTGCATGGATACTGAGAGACAGACACTTTCTATCAAGAATGCCAATGCCTCAAACATTTGTAACGAATGACTCTACAATCTCTTAACATGGCCACCTTTTGGTCTGTGTTGTAGGTGATTGCTTACGCAATGCATTTGTTATTATTTGTGCACGATACCATTTGTAGTTTAAAGGGAGCGGTTCTGTTTAACTTATTAACAATTGTTTTGCTTCACGATATTCTAATATAGTATATCTCTTCTCCAATGCTTTAATTTTTTGCAATATTATGCCATCGCTTTATTTTTCTTGCTTGTTTTTTTTCTCTAGATGCATGGTTCAAAATGATGCATTATTTAAACATCAATGGGAATGTGAATGATGCAAGCATTGCAAAGGATAGAAAACTTTTATTCAGGGTCGGGTTGATTCAAATCTCAAATTTACATTAGGTAAAACATATATTTTATTACTGATATGTGTCTATCCTGCCGTATAAGGGTTCAAATTCTACACATTAATGTCCATACTATTTTCTATCATAATTTGTAAACCAACAAAAGGTTTCTATTATAAGTAACATTACTTCAAATCATTTCAAGTACATGTCCTATGAATTTATCATTTCGATTAAAAAATTATGTTGATCAACTACTATTTTTAGTAACCTTTTATTTCCTACCAGTAGGGGTTATCTTGATATTTTCGAAAGCTCCTATTCTAGGTAGGGAAACATGTGAAGTATATAATCCTAGGAGTGTCATATATGGTTTAAATTTCCTTTTTAATTTTTGCATCAATTCTGTTAACACTGTTTTTGATGCTAAGTGTTTGATCGGAGAAGATTATGTAATGCCTTAGTTCATGCTAATGTCAAGTTGTGGTTCATGATAATTTCTGGTCTTTTACAGAAATCCATGTTCAACGTCCAATACAAGGGTGAATTGTAACGACCCGCATTCTACGCATCGAATGATCGTAGAATATTTCTTTCTTTCACATATGAAGTCGTATGGTCATGTAACTTTGGGAGCCGACTATTGGCATCATTTTCCATGTTCGTGATTTTTCCCGATTTTTAAATGACCGTTTTACCCCTAGATAATACTGTTTTGGCCATAACTTTTGACTGAAAAGGAATTTTGACCTGGAACCACTTCCATTAGATTCGTTTGATGGTTTACCTTTCCGTGGAGTGGTCATAATAGCCAAATGGACTCACCGTGTGGGAGATGTGGCTGAAACAAGTTTCAGATAGTGAAAAACAGCTTAATTGGGCTTAACCGGGTTATTAACAGCTAGGCCCAATGGGGGATTTCGGGATTAGATGTATTTGAGGGCTGCTAGGGTTAGGATTTCGGTTTTTCACTCATTTTCCAGCCGCCACAAACTCTCTCTTCAACCTAACAATGGCCTCCAACATCTAGATACACCTCTAATCACCTCTTAATCAAGTTTTGGCTTAAACTACGTCAAATTAAGGTGGATTAGCATAAGAATTGGGATAAAGCTGCTGGAATACATAGAGATTGGATCCAAATCGGAGAGGTTTTAGATTTGAGAATTAATTTGTGGAAAAGGTGAGTGATTAGCATTGTTTTGACACTAATTACAGTTAATTAAGGGTAATTAGTGAAGATTAGCGAATTTATGCATTAATAAATTCTGGAAAAATATTTATACATTCTAAAATAATGTTTTAGACCTCTGTTAGAAATTTGGCTTAATTTGATTAAGTTTTGCTAATCATATCATTAGTTTTGCCTAAACATGCTTAAGGAAAAATATGGAATTTTGTGTATGTTTGATCCATTTCGCATGTTAAGATTGTTGTTTTGGTGTTTGAGGTCACTTCTATTTGTTGCTATGACTGTTTGGGATGATTTGTAGTAGTTTAGAAAAGTTAGATTCGTCGGAAACGTCGTCAAATGGCGTAAACAAGTCACTGGAAAAAGTTGCAGAAAGTTGTGCAGGGTTTCGGATCGGGTTAGGGGCTCGGATCGGATAAGAGAGCTGGGCAAGGAATCCGAACTGAACTGAAGTCTAGCACAAAGGAAGTTTGGCCGGAAGGAAGGCCATTGCTTATAGTTGGAGTTAGACAGAGGATCGGATCGAAGCTATGGAGCGGATCAGATCGGAGCAGGCAAGCAAGCGGGATCGGATCGGAGCAGGCAAGCTGGAGCAGGAGGGACGAACCGAACCGAATGGAGCATGACACCCGAACCGAACCGAATGGAGTGTGGTACCCGAACCGAACTAGGGAAGAACAACCGAACCGAACAGGACTGGAGCTACGATTACGCGACGACTCTTTTGAAGACCAATTCCAATTCGACCAAAACCCGAGATGCAAAGAAAGTCCAAATAGGAAGTAGAACTCTGGATCCAGTTGGGAACCAACGAGTCGACTTCATTAGTTGGGCTTTGCTGCAGGACGTGTGCCAAGGGGCTGTCGATGTCTATGACTTTGGATCACTATGTATGGGAGGTACATGGATATATTCAGGGCCACAGTGGCCTAGGTACGACTAAAGGGCTATAGACCAATGAAGTGGGGTCATTTGTAAAGATTTGGTCATGACTTCATGTGGTAAGCTTGGTAGTAGGAGTAGCTGTACAAGTTGAACTCCGTCACTACTTCGATGGGTCTAGTGATTGACAGTGGTGGACATCGTATGCTTTACGCACTGAGTGAGGAATGCGAGGATGGTTGCTATGCTTGATTTGTTTGCCATCATTATGACATGCACACCCCACCCCCGTATTCTTTACACTATTTGTTATGACACCTTAGAGTATTGTATGGTATGTAGTGCTAACTCTTTGGTTGCAGGTCCAGGTTCAATTATGGTTTAGTATACCTGTTATTGTTCTGTTTAGCTGCTTATCGCTCATACCAGACTTTTTATCAGCCCCAGAGTTTTATGTCTCTTCTTATTACTCTGGGTGCTCTCACGAGCAGACTAGAGACAGGTTAGCTGGGTATGCACGGGTAGCTGATCCGGAGACGAGCAGGAGGCTTTCACGTATGATACATATAGTATTCTCCCTGTGTTGTTGAAGATCACTTCTTGGGCATTAGTAGTGCATCTTCTACTTTAGCTTTCTTTTGTTTTAGAGACAGTAAATTTGGAAAGTTGTAATAAGCTGTATTTGGATTTCCGCTGCTATGTTGGTTTAGTTTTTAGCTTATGCACTGTCTCGCTTGTTTTATGTCAAGATTATGTTATTATTATATTTTGTTCCATGCGCTGTGAGACATTCTACAGGTTCCTTGTTTGTTCATCCTCTTCTTTCCTTTCTTTGGCGATCGTTCCGTGCTAGTCGGGCATGTGTACAGCGCACCTTCGGAGGAAATGCAGGCTGGTGTGGGGAGGGCCGTCACATTTGGTATCAGAGCTCTAGGTTGCGTAGTTAACCTAGGGAAGTTATCAGGGAGAGATAGTACACGTATATGAGAGCGCGTATTTGTGATTATTTTGGCTTTCAAAAGCTATATATATACTATTAGTATAGCTAAGGATGAAGTCGCACTGCACTAGCACCGCTATGGAGATGGTTAATCGTTTTCTCTTTACAGATTGAAAGATGAGCTGATACATAAGAGGTGCTGGTAGAGGAGCCAATAATGGGAATGCTGCTGACATGAGGACGATGTTTACTGACCTCATGAGGGAGATGCTTAGGGATGTGCAGAGGGCAGCTCCCAATGGTGGCAATGGTGGTGGTCCAGTAGTGCAGGCGCCTAGGGCCGATTTCGCCAAGCTGAATAAGGATTATACCGGTCTTGGTGGGAATCCGTTCCACGGAACGGAGTCGTCTACGGATGTTCAAGATTGGTTGGATAGCTGTGTGCGTATCTTCGAAGATTTGGGTATCGAGGATGCGATGAAAATAAGGCTAGCATCCCGTTAGCTGCAAGGACGGGCAATGAATTGGTGGAATGCTATAAAGGCAGCTACTCCCGAGGATCAGATTACTTGGAAGCAGTTTAAGGTTCGCTTTAGCGAGAAGTTCATTCCAGCTGCTCAGAAGTCAGTGTTGTTTAAGAAATTCTTGGATCACAAACAGAATGGTAGAACTGTCTCGGAGTATATTGCTGAATTCGACACTTTGTCGAAATATGGGTTATCTCTTATTGATATTGCCGAGAAAGAGAACGAGAAGTTCATCACTGGCTTGGATCAGTACTTGGGGGAGAGGCTTATTAACCACATCGATGAGACGTTTGAATCGATTGTGGGGAAAGCATTGAGGTCAGAGAGTCTTTACCTTAAGTCAAAGACTGAGGTTGCATCTGCAGAGGAGCCAAAGCCGCAAGCAAGTGGTGGAGGCAAGAGTGGTTCTCAGAATAAGAGGAAGCAGAACCAGAATAAGGATAGCCAGAAAAAGAATAAGAAAGATATTGAGTGCTTCAGCTCTAGTAAGAAGGGCCATTATGATATAATTCTCGGGCCAAGCCAGCAGATAGGAAGTGCTTCAACTATGGCCAAGTGGGACATCACAAGGACAAATGTCCGTAACCCCCTAAAGAAAAGCAAATGGTGAAAGCATATGCCCTTAATGCTATTCCTTCTTCGTCGAATGCCCCAACTGCGGCGGAGAAGGGAAAGAATGTCGTTATTCAAGGTATGATTTCTGTTTATGATGTTCCTATTAGAGTTTTGTTTGATACCGGAGCTTCTAGTTCTTTCATATCTAGTGACTTGGTAGATAGGTTGGGATTGGAGCCCGAGATTGTCGATAGACCTTTAGTAGTGACGAACCCAATTGGTGGTTCAACTAAGCTTAACATGATTTGTCGTAATTTGGTCTTATCGAGTCATGGATGCATGTTTGTTTGTGATTTCTTTGTTTTGGGCTTTACTGGGTTTGGCATCATTTTGGGGGTCGATTGGCTCCAAAGATATGGGGTGGTGGTAGACTGTGAGGGTTCTTTGGTGACAGCTAGAGCGGATGATGGCCGGAGGGTAGTGTTTGGTGGTCTACCCAGTGAGGGGGTAATGGCTAGTTTTCTAAATTCCCTCGACATTCTGCATAGTGATTTGTCAGGTCTGCCCGTGGTTGGCCAGTATCCGGATGTCTTCGAAGAAGCGACCGGGCTTCCACCACATCGAGAGATTGAGTTCCGTATTGACTTGGTGAAAGATGCCAGACCTATAGTGATGCCACTTCGTCGTATGGCACTAAGGGAGCAGCGAGAGCTCGGGGTGCAAGTCAGCGATCTTTTGAAGAAGGGATTTATCAGAAGAAGTGTTTCTGAATGGGGAGAAACAGTTGTGTTTGCTACCAAGGCGGATGGTTCCCTTCGTTTGTGTGTAGACTACCGCGAGTTGAATAAAGTGACGAGGAAGAACAAGTATCCTCTACCGCGGATAGATGATTTGTTTGATCAGTTGAGTGGCACGAGAGTATTTTCTCAGTTGGATCTCGCGACAGGTTTTCATCAGCTTAGAGTGGAAGCTGAGAGTATAGCTAAAACGGCATTTCGGATCCCGTCTGGATTTTATGAGTGGTTGGTCATGCCATTCGGGCTGACCAATGCCCCAACATATTTTGTGGATCTTATGAATAGGTTATTCAGAGATCAGTTGAATAAGTTTGTCCTTGTGTTCATGGATGATATCTTGGTCTACTCGAGGATAGAGGAAGAGCACAAGGAACATTTGAGGATAGTGATGGAGGTGTTGAGAAAACACCAATTGAAAGCAAAGTTTTCTAAGTGCCACTTCTGGATGAGGGAAGTGAGATTCTTGGGCCATGTTGTTTCAGAGAATGGTGCCATGGATCCCGCGAAGGTGGCTACGGTACAAGATTGGTCTACGCCCAAGAATGCAACAGACATAAGAAGTTTCTTGGGGTTAGCTGGATATTATCGTAAGTTTATCCAAGATTTCTCCAAGATAGCAGCACTGTTGACCCAGTTGACCAAGAAGAATCAAGCTTTCGTCTGGGACGAAAAGTGCGATGATTCATTCAAGAGTCTAAAGGAAAAGTTGACGCGCGCACCAGTGTTAGTCATTCCTAAGGGGAATGAAGAGATGATGGTATACACGGATGCCTGTGGTACCGGACTAGGTGCTGTATTGATGCAAGGCGGTAGGGTTGTAGCTTATGCAAGTCGGCAACTGAAACCGCATGAAAGAAGATACCCTACCCATGATTTGGAATTGGCAGCGATCGTGTTCGCGTTGAAGATGTGGAGATATTATCTCTTGGGAGAAAGATTCGAGTTGTTTACCGATCATGAATCGTTAAAATATCTTTTCTCCCAAAAGGATCTAAATCTCTGACAGCAAAGATGGTTAGAATTCTTAGCTTCCTATGATTTCGACATCGCATATACACCAGGAAAGGGAAATGCGGTAGCCGATGCATAGAGTAGAAGACATGCCAGTTTAGGGGCTATGTTTCTTGAATGGAAGCAACTGGAGTACATCGCTGGGTATGATTTCAGACCAAAGTGCGAATTGGATCCAGAAATATTAGCAAGTTTGACGATCAGATCCACTTTGATTGAGCGGATCGTCTCTAGTCCGAGGGACGATCCTAATCTATTGGAAATCATCTCCAAGTTAGAGATGGGTATCGATGAGGAGATGAACAAGTATGGGCTTGATCTAGATGGATGACTTAGGAAGAATGGAAGACTAGTTGTGCCCGATATCAATGGATTGAGAGATGAAGTGCTTAGGGAATTTCATCACTCAAAACTGACTATACACCCCGGTGGTAACAAGATGTATCGAAACATGAGGCAGACCTACTACTGGGAAGGGATGAAAAGAGACATTGAGAAGTTTATATCCAAATGCATGAATTGTCAGCTAGTTAATGCTGAGCAAAAGAAGCCTAGTGGTTTGTTACAACCATTAGAAATTCCATAATGGAAATGGGAACAAGTGTCAATGGATTTCATTGACGGGTTACCAAGGACTGGATTGGGCCATGATAGCATTTGGGTGATTGTGGACCGATTGACTAAGAGTGCAAGGTTTATACCCGTCAAGTCAAACCGGACGACAGCTAAGTTAGCGGAACTGTATATAAAGTGGGTAGTGAGATTTCATGGAATACCCAAAGGCATTGTGAGTGAGCGAGATCCGTTGTTCACTAGTGGATTTTGGAAGAGCTTACAAGAGGCGTTAGGATCAGAATTACATCTCAGTACCGTGTATCATCCTCAAACCGATGGACAAACAGAGAGGGTGAATCGAGTATTGGAAGACCTCTTGAGAGCCTGTGTATTGGATTTTGGTGGATCATGGGATGACCATTTGCATCTAGTAGAGTTTGCATATAATAATAGTTATCAATCCAGTATCGGTATAGCTCCGTTTGAAGCTTTGTACGGAAGACCGTGCAACTCACCGTCATGTTGGGTAGAAACTAGCGAGAAGTTTGTGCTTGGACCCGATGTGATAAGAGAAACTTCAGCTAAGATTAGGATTATCCAACAGTGAATGAAGGCTGCCCAAGATAGGCAGAAAAGTTATGCTGATAAAAGGAGAAGAGAATTAAGGTTCTCCATTGGCGACTTGGTGTTTGTCAAGATATCTCCGTTAAAGAGCGTGATACGATTTGGCAGGAGAGGCAAGTTAGCACCAAGATTTGTTGGTCCATTCCCAGTTCTTGAACAAATTGGGAGTTTAGCATACAAAGTTGAATTACCAGAGAAGATGGCAGGAGTTCACAACGTATTTCATGTTTCCCAGTTAAGGAAGTTCGTGCATGACCCAGATGTGACTATTTCACCTGATCAGTTGGATGATATCGAAGTTGAGTCCGAGGCGGTTGGGAACCGCAAGCCTATACGTACTGTTGGGAACGATACAAAGTAACTTCGAGGAAAAGCGGTGAATCTAGTCAAAGTTCAGTGGGGCAAGAATGAGAATGACTGTACTTGGGAGATAGAGGAGAGCATTAGGAAGACGTATCCAGAACTCTTCGCCTGGTAAGATTTCAGTTTCGATTTAGTCTTTCCGCATGCTAGGATAAGCTTGTTTTGTTTGTTTTGCATGATTGATTGTTGTATACGGTTGGTAGGCATGCGGGATCCTTTGTATGTTTTGGGTTAAGGAATTTCGGGGACGAAATTTCTTAAGAGGGGGAGAGTGTAACGACCAGCATTCTACGCATCGAATGATCGTAGAATATTTATTTCTTTCACATATGAAGTCGTATGGTCATGTAACTTTGGGAGACGACTATTGGAGTCATTTTCCATGTTCGTGATTTTTCCCGATTTTTAAATGACCGTTTTACCCCTAGATAATACTGTTTTGGCCATAACTTTTGACTAGAAAGGAATTTTGACCTAAAACCACTTCCATTAGATTCGTTTGATGGTCAAGTAGCCAAACGGACTCACCGTTTGGGAGATATGGCTGAAACAAGTTTCAGATAGTGAAAAAACAGCTTAATTGGGCTTAACCGGGTGATTAACAGCTAGGCCCAATGGGGGATTTCGGGATTAGAGGTATTTGAGGACTGCTAGGGTTAGGATTTCGGTTTTTCACTCATTTTCCAGCCGCCACAAACTCTCTCTTCAACCTAACAATGGCCTCCAACATATAGAAACACCTCTAATCACCTCTTAATCAAGTTTTGACTTAAACTACGTCAAATTAAGGCGGATTAGCATATGAATTGGGATAGACATGCTGGAATACATAGAGATTGGATCCAAATCAGAGAAGTTTCAGATTTGAGAATTAATTTGTGGCAAAGGTGAGTGATTAGCATTGTTTTGACACTAATTACAGTTAATTAAGGGTAATTAGTGAAGATTAGCGAATTTATGCATTAATAAATTCTGGAAAAATATTTATAAATTCTAAAATAATGTTTTAGACTTCTGTTAGAAATTTGGCTTAATTTGATTAAGTTTTGCTAATCATATCATTAGTTTTGCCTAAACATGCTTAAGGGAAAATATGGGATTTTGGGTATGTTTGATCCACTTCACATGTTAAGATTGTTGTTTTGGTGTTTGAGGTCACTTCTATTTGTTGCTATGACTGTTTGGGATGATTTGTAGTTGTATAGAAAAGTTAGATCGGTCGAAAACGTCGTCGAATGGCCTAAACAAGTCGCTGGAAAAGTTTGCAGAAAGTTGTGCAGGGTTTCAGATCAGATCGGGTTAGGGGCTCGGATCGGATAGGAGAGCTGGGCAAGGAATCCGAACCGAACTGAAGTCTGGCACAAAGGAAGTTTGGCAGGAAGGAAGGCCGTTGCTTAGAGTTGGAGTTGGACAGAGGATCGGATCAGAGCTAGGGAGCAGATCGGATCGGAGCAGGCAAGCTGGAGCAGGAGGGACGAACCGAACCGAATGGAGCATGACACCTGAACCGAACCGAATGGAGTGTGGTACCCGAACCGAACCGAACTAGGGAAGAACCACCGAACCCAACAGGACTGGAGCTACGATTACGCGACGACTCTTTTGAAGACTAACTCCAATTCGACCAAAACCCGAGATGCAAAGGAAGTCTAAATAGGAAGTAGAACTCAGGATCCAGTTGGGAACCAACGAGTTGACTTCATGAGTTGGGCTTTGCTGCGGGACGTGTGCCAAGGGGCTGTCTATGTCTATGATTTTGGATCACTATGTATGGGAGGTACGTGGACGGATTTAGGGCCATAGTGGCCTAGGTATGACTAAAGGGCTATAGACCAATGAAGTGGGGTCATTTGTAAAGATTTGGTCATGACTCCATGTGGTAAGCTTGGTAGTAGCAGTAGTTGTACAAATTGAACTCCATCACTACTTCGATGGGTCTAGTGATTGACAGTGGTGGACATTGTATGCTTTACGCACTGAGTGAGGGATGCAAGGATGGTTGCTATGCTTGATTTGTTTGCCATCATTATGACATGCACACCCCACTCCCGTATTCTTTACACTATTTGTTATGGCACCTTAGAGTATTATACAGTATGTAGTGCTAACTCTTTGGTTGCAGGTCCAGGTTCAGGTATGGTTTAGTATACCTGTTATTGTTCTGTTTAGCTGCTTATCGCTCATAGCAGACTTTTTGTCTGACCCGGAGTTTTATGTCTCTTCTTATTACTCTGGGTGCTCTCACGAGCAGACTAGAGACAGGTTAGCTGGGTATGCACGGGTAGCTGATCCGGAGACGAGCAGGAGGCTTTCACGTATGATACATATAGTATTCTCCCTGTGTTGTTGAAGATCACTGCTTGGGCATTAGTAGTGCATCTTCTACTTTAGCTTTCTTTTGTTTTAGAGACAGTAAATTTGGAAAGTTGTTATAAGCTGTATTTGGATTTCCGCTGCTATGTTGGTTTAGTTTTCAGCTTATGCACTGTCTCGCATGTTTTATGTCAAGATTATGTTATTATTATATTTTGTTCCATGCGCTGTGAGACATTCTACAAGTTCCTTGTTAGTTCATCCTCTTCTTTCCTTTCTTTGGCGACCGTTCCGTGCTAGTCGGGCATGTGTACAGCGCACCTTCGGAGGAAATGCAGGCTGGTGTGGGGCGGGCCGTCAAATGAATAGAACCAACTTGCTGCAGAAAAAATTTCATTGATGGTTCTCATCAAAATAAAGGAAATTGGTAAAGCGCAGCTTGGTTCCTCGATCAAGAGTGGTTATAACTTAGTTCAATGACTCCAAGCGTCAGGCAACTAAAGATGTTGGAGTCAATGTTGTCCCCATCATTATGCCTATCATTAATTAACCCACGGTGGCAGCCACTGCTTACATTCTACACAGACAGCAACCAATATTGGTGAACAAAATGTTCTTATCTTTTATCATGGTGATGACATATTTGATGTAACTCTTCTAACAATTAAGGATGGTATATTCGAAGTAAAAGCCATAGCAGGTGACGCTTCCCTTGGCCCTGAAGACTTCGACAACCGAATGGCCAACAATTTCGCGTAGGATTTAAAAGAAAAAATAAAGATGACATCATAGGTAATGTTTGAGTGCTCATGTAATTGAGAACAGTTTGCAAACAGAGAAAAATAAACTCTTCCCTCTACTACTAAGACCACAATCGAGATTGACTTACAGTATGGCAGTATTGATTTTTACTCAACCATCACTAGGGCTTGGTTCGAAGAGCTAAACATGATCTATTCAGAAAGTGCATTGACCCAGTCAAGAAACGTTTAAGGGATGCCAAGACGGACAAAAGCAGCATCCACAAGCTGTCTTAATTGGTAGTTTCCACTTTAATGCTTGAAGAGCAGAAGTTGCTGCAAGAATTCTTTTGATGGAAAATAGTTATGTAAGAGCATGAAATTCGATCAAATAGTTTCTTATGGTGCAACTATGCAAGCAGTTATTCTGAGTGGAGAGGGTGTATAAAAGGTGCAAAATTTGCTGCTTCCTGATGTGACTCATCTGTCCCTAGGACTTGAGATATCTTCTGTTTCATCACTACTCTGAGCAATATTGTTACAACCAAGAAGGAATATGTCTTCTTCACTTTGATATATAACCACGTCGGATTTTTGATCCCAGTGCATGAAGGAGAAAGAACCAGAATGGGCTGCAATAACTTGCTTGGAAAGTTTGAGCTTTCAGGCATCCCACTTGTGCCATGTGGCGTACCACAGATCACAGTTTGCTTCGATGTTGATGCCAATGGCAACTTAAATGTTTCAATTTAAGAAAAAAGCATGACTCAAAAGAACAAGGACATAAGTACCATCAAGGTAGTCTTAACAAGGATGAGATGGAAAAATGTTTTAGAAGGCAGAGGAGTACAACCCTGAGGATGAGGAGAATAAGAGGATTAAGGCCAAGAACACTTTGGAAAACTATGCATATGACATGAGGAACACCATTACATATGAGAATATTGCATCAAATTTGGATGCAAGGGACATGAAGAAAGATAGAGGATTCTACTGATCGACGTGATATTGTGGTTGGATGGTAATCAACTGCTGGGGCGGACAAGTCTAAAGATAGAATGAAGGAACTAGAGAGTTTGTCCAACCCCATAATTGCTAAGATGTATCCGGGTGGTGGTGCTAATACGGTGAATGATTAAGGCCCTGCTCCTACTGGCTCTGGTGCTGGTCCTAAAATCAAAGAGATCAAACAAGTTTCTACTGATGCTTTAGTTATTCAGGCAATACATGTTGTTCCTTCCATAGATGTTTATTAAATGCTATTTGGAGTTTTTAGTCTGGTCAGGCTGGCATTTATGCCCTTGGCACTGTTCTTGGTTTGAATCTACTGTAAAGTTATAAAAAGTGTCCGTTATTTCTAAAACATATACTTTGAAAATTGAACACACAATAATGGTTTGAGTTTAGCGTTTACTCTTTTAGATGATAATGTTGAAAAAAATTGAAGTTAACGGTTGTCAATAATGTTACAACGATGTAATGTAAACAGGGCCGGTTCTAGCGTTCGGGTTGCCCGAGGCGAAGAAGTGATTATCAGGTGAAAAGAACTGAAGAAGGAAAAGGTTGTAAGGGGCAAATCAGCATGGGGAAGTGGTAAGGAGGAGAGAGAAATGAGTGACAACAAATATCTGCTGGGATTGAGACTAATATCCTTATATACTAGCAAATGTTACAAGGCAAACAAGATCAGGCAAAACAAGTATATAGCAATTGGATGTTATAATAGCAGATCATAGCTAGCCCATGTGAAAGGGTAAGCACAATATGAGATAAGAACTTAGCTTGACTCAAAATAAAGTTTGTCAATACTCAATATAACTCCAAATGTTGTAAATGCTACATAGTACTCGAGCTAAGACTACAAATCAGCCTTGAACTCAATTCTTTCAGAAATCAAACTTGAACTCATACCTTCAGATGTGTGTATGTGTGTGACAACTCTCTAGCGCACACATACACACACAAAACATTCAAGTGCACAAAAAAGGATTTGCGATAAAAGAATCGACACATGCTTGACAAATAGCGATATGGCAGACAAATATCCTTATATACTAGCAAATGTTACAAGGCAAACAAGATCAGGCATAACATGCATTACTTTCTATAATTTTTTTAGTTGACAGTAAGCCTAAATTGATTCGCTAGAAGAAATTATACGGCTACCAGAAATCTGCAGGGATTGAAAAATGAGGGAAAAAGGTGAGCTAGAAGAAAGTATACAGCTACCTGAAATATGCAAGGATTAAAAAAATAAAGGAGAAAAGCGAGCTGCAAGGATTGAACTGTAGATCTCAAGGCTCAAATGCAATAGCACAACCAACTACACCAATAGCAAATAGTATGTTAGAACTTATTAGCAATTTTTCATTATAACTTTACATTTATCTCTCCACCACCCACCACCTCCACTGTTGCCCCCGTCGTGGGGGTTGCCCTAGGCGGTCTCCTGCTCCGCCTAGGCCTGGAGCCGGCTCTGAATGTAAATCTCTATATAACCTAAGTGAACAGGTTTGTCATTTTAAACTTACTGTTCGATACCTACTCAATGGTATGCTAAAAATCTGAATGATTTGTCTACATGCTCATGTGTGCTACTATATCAAAATGACTTATTTGTTTCCATATTGAAGAATCTCAAGCTGACATGTTTATGTTTTTTTGTTTTGTTTTTAAATTTTGTGCGCAAATACTTGGTCGTAAGCATGGAATATGAGTTTCACATGAGCAAAACTAGGATCATTTAACGTATGGTTTCTGTTAAAGCTCCCTCTGACTTCTCTTTTTATTTTTTTAATGGAACTTCTTAAATTAGATGGCATCAATGCATTTTCGTCTTGAAGGGTCATAAAATAGAGCCACGCATTTTGCATGAAAATAATCGCCTTTATTTTCCATCAATTGATTTATTGATACTTTTCTTCACATACATCGATAAAAATTTCGATGAACAATGTTATACTATTTACATAAGAATATGGTTATTATGTTCAAAACGAATAATGTTGTACTATTTACTAATCAAAGTTACTAATTAAATTGTAATTATTGTTTGTTGAAGTTAATTCCTTTTAACTTTATTAGGTTTAGTAATAACTATGCCATGATGTCGATTTATTGTCCCATATTAATTGTTGTAAGACTGATGAAAATTTTCACTATATTTATTTGTTGATAAGTTTACATTTTTATTCTCTTTTCTACAGAGTTAACTTTTTTGTTTGTTAATGCTTCGACTAATTTTTGTGAATATGATAAAAGATACCATTCCACCCTTTTAATTTCTTATTCATTGTCAGATTTCATTCCACACTCATATATGCATTTTTATTAAGTGCAATTATCCAAATATAGTAAAACAATGTCTATTTTATTTTTCAACTAAATACCATATGCGGTTGGATAGGGTCAAAAATGGTTTGCTTTTTAAATAATAGAAGGTACAAAATGCATTGCTAGGATCATAGAAGATACAAAACAGATTGCTTTTCAACTTAACAATGTCTAATCTAATCAGTATCTTTGTCAAGGAAGAAAACTTATTTTTGTTTTTTTAATTATCTTCCTTCCTTCATTGTTTTTATAAACAAATGTTTCATCAAAACAAAGTCTTCAACAATTACTAAATAAACATAGTTAATATCCATTGTTAACTAAGGAATCTATTTATCACATTTTTCTGAATAATTCTAAAATTTATGCACAACAATAATGAGACATATCTTTTGTAGAAGTAAACATGTCTACTTTTTTAACATACATTTACATTTTAATGGGTTAAAATATTTCAAGGCCAGCAAAGCTTGCTTTTGATTTTCCATGTGTATATTAAAGAAGTTTGGGAAGAACAAACTAATTTAAAAATCCTAACCACTCGAAATATCATTTTAGATATATAACATTGATAACCACTGTGTAGAGTAGAAACTCAACCGTCTAATATCTATTGCACATATTTGAAAAAAAAAACATATGTTATACATATTGAACTCAAATATGTACCATTTTCTCAACTTATTGAAAACATACGTAGTTGTGCATGTGTGTGTACACACACACAACCTTCCAGGTCTAATACAAAAATCATATAACAAATATACAAAAGGTAATTTCTTATACAAACCAATCAGGATTTCTCTACTATAGGATTTCTCTATTTTCAGAATTTGTATTCATAAAAAATTGGTCTATCAAAATAATTACCAACATGGCCCGTATGCGTAGCACGGGCCACACACTAGTTTATATACATGTTCAGGAAATTTCTCATGTGTGAATAGTGGAGGTATGTTCAACATAGGCTTGTCTTTTTATAAAATGTTGTAAGAAAACACTTTTTACATCCATTTCTAAAAGTTTAAGATTGTGGTGACAAGCTATATGACTTAAGATAAGTATAATATATTAATCCCCTTAATTTTCTCCCTCTAAATTAAATACTCCTGCTATCAATATGCTCAAATTTCTCCCGCATTGTCATCAATAAAAAGGATGAAAATAATCATTGATTTTTGATCATATAATGGGAAGAAGAATGGACAGTTGTCCTTTATTTGCTAAAAAATCATTTTGCCTAGACTTCAAAAAATAGGTTACCAGATGTTTGGGTTGTACTCAGAAATATCCCAAGAAGAAATTCAGATGTCTGGATAGTTTTCCAAATGTCTTGATTAATTTCTGTAGATTTCTCAAGAAAAAATTAAGACGCCTGGATAAAAAATTTAGACATCTAGATTTGTACATCTATGAATTGTATCTAACCATTTAGATTTGAATATCCATGAATTGTAAGATTATTTTAGACATTTAGTTGTAAAATTTTAGATGTCTGGTTTATAATTATGTTGAATTGTTTTACTTTTAATAATATAAAATTACAAATATCAACCCCAAATTAAATAAAAGAATGGATTATACCAAATTGGCTATAGTTCCACTATCCATAAATACTCATTTTCTATTGTATGTAAGAAACATTTGCTATGCTAAATTCATATCAACCTTTTATATTTCTTAGGTACAGCAAATGATACATTATATATTTTTGTATCCACTTTCTCCATTAGGGTCCAAAAGGTTAAGTAGAAGGTAACCATATCCACGAGGGTTCAATGGAACCTTTAGAAATAAAATATTCATTAATATCATTATATAAAAATAATCGTTGATGTATTTTGCTCTAATTTTCCAGCTATCAGGAATCCAAATATTCAAAAAAATTCTATTCATATTTCCTATCAATAATACTATTTTTTGAAATATTAGAAACATTATTATTCATAGAAGCACTTGAATTTTTATAAAAAATAGAACTAGAATTTACTCGAAATCAAGTGCTAGTACTAACATTTTAATATACGTACAATAAGTTATTATTACTTTATGATCAGTTTTATAATATCCTAAACCACTTTTATCATGTAAAGGCCTGAAACTAGATAAATAACATTTTAATCATTTTGACCTTTATTAAATTTCATGAATTCACTTGTACATTTTTCAAATATGATTCAAAAATCGAGATGGACATTTTCAAAAGAAATTTTTCTATTTTTCAAAATATCATTTTCCTTATTTAATTCAAAATTCTCCTTCTTTAACGTACTATTCTCTTTTTCTACGCAATCAATTTGAGATTTTGAGTTATCTAAAGATGATTATAATTAATTTTTTGTCTTTTCAAATAAGATTTTTTTTGGAAATATTTCCTTTTCTTTTTCAAATATAGTACATTGTTCATCGAGAAATTCTTAAAAGCCATAAAATTATTTTTTGAAGTACTATGTCGTTTTCTAAATCTATTTTTTCTTTTCTCGGTTTCTCTTTTTCAAGTTCGAAAGATATCATCTTCACTAAAATAGTGAAAGATACAATGCTAATAATAATTCTATTAAAATAGTGAAAGATACAATGCTACTAATATAGTACATTGACCATTTAGAAAGAAAAAAAAAACAAAAACTACACAGAACCTGTCATATATCACACTGCATAAGGGATAAAATACAAGAATAAAACACACTGATACAAGAGGCAGTAAATAATCGAAATAAATCCTAGAAATTAGAGTAATAAATTCAAAATAGCAAACCATAATGCCATAGAGTTATACAAAAGAAATAAATCCACTAAAACCGTATCTAAAGCAAAATGACAAAAATACTACTGAGCTCCATAGTAGTGAATAGCAAAATGAGATAGAGTACATACAAATAATACGTTAAGTGCCTCCTGCTCGTCTCCCGATCAACTACTCGTGCTAACTCCTAGTCCTCCTCTAGCCTAGTCATGTGAGAGCATGTAACATGCCTGATTTTAGCAAAAATATATTCAATAATTTAATTATGTGACTAAATTTTGATAATGTTGTGGATGAGATAATGGGATTTGCATTTAATAAATTAATTAGAAGGTTGGAATTTATAACCAAATAAAATTTGCATAAAAGAGGGAAACATGAGGAGAGCAAAATTGACTTCCGTCTTATGTATATTTATGTCATGTTCTCCAATATTTCATTGACAATCCTTATTCTGCAACCTAAACGAAAACTAATGAAATGTTGGCCATTACAAGCTAGGAGAAAAAGAAACATGTAAAGCTAGGAAAACTTAGAGCTTGAAATATTTCATCAAAAAATCTCATCATCTTTATTCAACCAAGGTGAATAATATACTTATCCCTATGGTTTCGCTTATCATGGTATAATTTGAAAATGTGTTGATTATTTAAGCTTGATGTCGTGTGTTGTTAATGTAACATGTTGTTATTTAAGTTTGATGTCGTGTGTTGTTAATGTTACATGTTGTTTCCCATGCTTAACTTATGATAATTGTTGTTTTCGTACGTTATTGTCATACATCAATATGGATAAGTTATAGGGCAAAACCCTTAGAGTTCTCCAAGTAACATGAAACTTTTGTCTGATATGTGTTGTATAGTTATGGAGATGGGTTTTGGATTTGATGAATTATTTTAATGGTATGAATTTGTTATTAATTTTCCATTTATGTATGCTTTAGGAAAAATTGTACACTAATTAATTCTAGTATTAGCGTATAAGATGTTATATCCGAGTATTTTGTATTTTATATACTTACAAAGTATTTGAAAATCATATATACTTTACTCTGAATACATTTTGTAAACATATAGAATTTCAACAAATATAATGGAGTAGGCATAAAATAGCTCTTTGAAAGGAAATTTCTATACTTACTGTTAGTGCCACTTCCATATCTGGATGTTCATCCGATGATGATTGGAACCACACTTCGGTACTATTGGCTTCCTGAAATATCACAAATATGGTATATAAAGCATTCAGGGATTCCGCCTCTTACCTTTCAGATACGGGAATCTGTCCTACTACTTATAATTAGTTCGAGTTTGAAAGATAGCTACTCCATAGAAGGCTTTTGCCTCAGCTGTTTCAGTAAAGCTAAAGGGGATTTTCCATACGCAAATTATTTTATAACAGAAATATTTTAAATAGTGATTCTAAAGGAATATGGGCCATATGCATCTTGGTCTTTCGTTGGAACCAAAAGGGGCTTCCTACCAAAGCTTATGCTTCTTAAAGCATTGAACCCTTGAAACCACTGCCTACGCAAACATGCCTTTGCAAAACCGTTCTTCATGAACCATTACCTTAGGCATTGAAGGGGCCGTTAAGGAACTTTTTCTAAACTAAATATTTTAAGGCTCCTCCTACTTGGTTGTCGGTGTCAACAATGACGATAGGGAAACCTTTGTCTATATGTTTATTAAATGAATGAATAGAGGTTTCGCCTCTACTGCATGTTGTCATTTTGAAACGACAAGCATTAATTGCTATTTAAAAGCTTAACTAGTAGGGTTGCTCCTTTCGTAATAGCTTGAATATGGGATTCATTATCATTGCGGGAGTCGAAGTAGATTGGAGACGACATAAGTGATATATTCAATGTGATATAAGTTCTACTTTACCTATAATCCCTCGAAATGTTACGTGTTTGGTTATTTCCATTGTTGGACATTGCATAAGAACGAGGGTTTCATGGGAGGATGTAACAACCTGGAATTTTAGCGATAATTAAGTTAGTTATTTGATTCCAAATAAAAATGGAGTTTGTGCAAACAATGGAATTTGACCATGAACTTGCACCATTGCGTTCGTGTTGGAATTCTTGTCAATTTTCATGTTTGGAATCTCGTGAACGGAATCTATATGAAAAAATTATGGATGAAATACGAAAACAAACGAAAGGTAAATATATAAGAATCTTTAATTATATAGTACCATTTTTAAATTTCCCTTACTGGGCATTTTCGACCCAAGGCAGTCGACATTAGGGTCGACCCCTCTGATCGAACTGCCAGTGATGTCTAGGTTTTCGAAGGTATTTTATATTATAAGTGTTTTTAAATGGGTGGATCTTTATATATTTAAATCTAACGGTCTAGGGACATTTCTAGGCATATAAATAAAGGGCTAGACAGCCACTCTCTTATTCATATTTTTTGGAGGTAGCAGCAAAGCTTTGTCATTTCCAATCCTTCTTCTAAAACATAAATTATGAACATATACAAATCATATTAACAAGAATTAAAAAGATAAGTTTCAGATCTATGACAAAGAGATGGTTCTTCACTTAGATAATACTTTTATCCAAATCTCCTTCTTCTTTTCCTATTCTTCTTTCAGATCTACAAATTTAAATCTATGTTTATGAATGTCCTTTAGAAATCAATTTTAGATCTATAGGATTTGGGAATTGTAAGCCTAAAAGCTATGTCAGATTTAGATTTGGATAGATTTCAACCGAATGGGAAATTATATACATTGTTTGTAATAATTTATATAGTTCGTTTTTGTTAAATCAGAATAATTTGCTTAATAATTTATCAGATTTGTTTGTTTTTATCAAATCTGAAATTATATGTTTAAAGCTTGGATATGTATTTGTAGGCCTATAATGTCCCGCCTTTTTGACCGCTTCAAATTGGTTATTAAACCAACATAAAACGTTCAAATCAACAGATCATTATTTAGCTTACAGAATTTAAAAATAGAATCAACACAGAATAAATAAATAACACAATATTGAATAACAAAAATAAACTTTTATATATAATCAGAATTTTTTATACAATATTTTCTATACAGCGGAATTTAAAAACAATTTAAATACAATAAAAAAAACTTTACTATTTAATACTTCAGAGTGCGCCGTCTCTTGGAATCCCTAGCTTTGACAGTCTTCGAATCCAAAGATGTGATTTATAAATTTATAACAC